>OX387244.1:162644613-165144613 GCA_947561735.1 Cenchrus americanus
ACAGTTCCTTAATGTGGGCAGCTTTAAGCCCTCATTCCAGTAGTGCCTGAAGAAGGCGCATCCCCAGTGGGCGCGCTCCTGCTCGCGCGCGTGCTGTTCCTGATTCCACCTGCGCGCATCTTCTTCGGCCTCTGCGCGCGCTCCTCCTCGTGACGACGCTTTTGGTAGCGCTCCTTTTCCATCCGACGCCGCCATTTGTTGAGGAGAATGCGTGACGTCACCTTGGGCTTAGGCTTGGACGACTCCCCAATCTCGATGTGGCTCTTGAGAACGCGGGGGCGTCGCCCGCACTTGCTCTAGGGTCACCCGACGCTCCGGGTCAACCGATCCATCTTGCTTGGACTCGGGCCGAGGTCGGGACCTTGACTTTTCCTTTCTCTTCGGCCGTTATCGCGTTGATAGAAAAGCCGAGCATGTTCTCACGGGAAGGGATGGCCATCCGGCTTCATCTTGTTATCGAATTTGAGGTGCCCTTCCCGGATAGCCTTCGGATCCTCATCCCGAAGACCCCGCAATCGTTGATGGAGTGCGAGTCCCCGTCATGAAAGCCGCGGTAACGTTTCGCTTTGACTCCATCGGGCCGAAGCATAGAGTGCCCTTCGGGCGCCTTGATTCGGCCTTCCTTTACCAAGAGCTCAAACAACTTGTCGGCCTTTGTGATGTCGAAGTCGTAGGTTCCTTTGGTCCGCCCGACCCACCGCCGATTCATTGTCGGGGGCTCTTTACCCCACAAGATTTCTGCTGCGGCTACCTCCAATTCGTCATCGAATCCCCGCACAAATCGGCTTTGTCCAAGAATTGGTTGTAGATGTCGGCGATGTCGTGTTGCTTGCCAAACTTGGGGTCCTTCTTGAGGCCATATGCCCGATTGCTCATCAAGGATAATTTCTCGACGAGTTGGCCCAAGTTTTCAAACTCCATCCCAAAGAGCTTTTCGCGCACGGCTGGTAACATCCCGGCGACGGCCATATCGGCTAGCTGATCGTCTGGCAAGTTCAACGAGAAGCACATGCCCTTGACTTCTCTGAATCTCCTGATAAACTCCAGCGGTGTTTCACTGTGCCTTTGTTTCAGGGTGGCGAGGTCAATTAACTTCTTCTCAGAACTGCCGCTGAAGTAATGAGCGTGGAATTTACGCTCCAAGTCTTTCCACCTGGCCACTGACTCAGGCGGCAAGGACGAGAACCACTGAAAAGCTGGACCCGTCAGTGAGGCGGGGAAGTAGCGAACCCTGAACGTCTCTTCGGCCGAACATTCCCCCCCCTTGCATGAGATAACGAGCGATATGCTCGACCGTGCTTGTCTCGTCCTGCCCGGAGAACTTTGTGAATTCCGTCGGCGGTTTTACCCTTGGCGGCAGGAGCACGTTATAGTACCACTCTGGGAACGGCGGCCTGTAGGTGGGGCCCTGCATCCTTGGCTTGAGGCCGAACTGATTCTGCATCAATTCGGCCATCTTGCGTGCTAGGGCATCTTCCTCCTGAGCGCCTGCAGCCGGCGCGTACCCTGGGTGCGGGAAGGCGTCGAACGCCCCGTAATTTCCCACTTCATGATAGCCACCGCCGTACAGATTCTTCTGGAGCCAGTTGGTTGACGGAGCTATTCTTCGACTGGGGTCAAGTGGGGCCCCAGGTGAGCCGAACGCTAGGTCTCCGTACGTAGGCTGGTACGGATTCGGCTGTTGCACAGGCTGACCCGTGCTGCTCTGTGGTGGCGGCAGGATTGGTTGACTTCCTGAAGCTTGCAGCGGAGGCTGAACTGGCTGCCCCCCAGCGCCCTGCGGAGGAGGTTGGAATGTCTCGCCCCCGGAGCTCTGAGGAGGAGGCTGCTGCACCTGGCTTCGCAGCGGCGGCTGGGAGCTTGATTCACCCAGCTCCACGGTGCTCTTTCCGGTGTACGTCTTTCCAAACGCCTGCCCCGCGCCCGGGCCAAAGAGGGCTACCATCATCTGTTGGAGCGACCCGAGGAAAGCTTGGTTGTGCTTAGTGAGCATGTTGTCTACCGATTCCTGGAAGATCCGCGCGCATTCTTCTTTTTCTTGTTGGGTCGTGGCGTCGGTCTCCCCCCGGCAACGATAGCACTCGGGCGGGCCACTCTTCGGATATGGTACACCACTTCGATTCTTCTTGAATGACATGAGACACTTTTGTTGAAACCGATTTACGGCGTCTACGAGATGCGATGCTGCTACGGAGAAAGCTCCTCAATGCCGACATCCGGGAGGTCCGTGATCTCGGGCATCTCGAACCAATTCGGGCCGTTGGTCCCACCGGGCGTGCCAAAAAGTGTGTTGACGCAAAATGTGCACTCGGCGCCAATCACACAGCAAGGCCGAAAAGCTTAGCTTCGCACGCGCGAGAGAAAGTGACGTGCCGCTCAATTTTTCCGAAAATTAACAAAAAATAAAACAAGTTAGATACCAAAACTTGGAACCTACCGGGTGATACCAGGCAGTTCCATATTTACGGCTAAGGAGCCAAGCAAGACGACATGTAGCTATGCGAAGCTACCTGTCGAAGAACCACAACCATTCGGGTAACCGCGAAGGAAAAAAGAACATTGCCGAATGGATGACGTAAGCATGACAACGATCGATCTTTGAATAAACATGGATGCACGTACCAAGCCATAACCGATCCTCACGAAGATTAACATTGAATGAAGTAAAGCACGAACATGATCATGTATTAAAATAAGCATGCATAGATCCAAAGCATTAGTCTACCGCATGTCTAATTACTCTAAGATCTGTCGGGTACGATATCAGCAAATCTATCCACCGCATGATACAACTTGCATGAAAGAACGCACCACTTTCCACAAATAGATCTATCCACCGCATGATACAACCTAAATATGGAAAGCTAAAAGCACACGTCTTTTAAAACATAAATAACGCACGTGATCTACTCGTGAATATATAACCGAATGCGGCTGAACAACCGATTCGGGGTCCATGAAGAAGGAACAAACATTACCACGTGAATAAATCTATCAAGCTGAATTGGAAATCTAATCCACCGGATGACTAGCTCCAAAGCAACCCAAAACCTCGCATCTACCGCATGATACCCGCTCTTTCAAGATTTATACTAACAAAGCAAGCTTGAACCCGCAACATGTAACAACCTAGATCGATTCGGTTTCGGCTATCGGAGAGCACGAGATCCACGCGTCAAAACACGAAACCTATTCTTGCACGGATCTTAAAAGGAAAAAGAGCCGATCCAAACCCATCTAGATTGGGCAAAAGTGTATTACATGAATTAAAACATAAAGCAAAACTCATGATAACACAGGGTAACTTAATGAATCTATTGGATCTTGCCAAAATCCAATAGAGCCGATAACTAGCTTCAAGCTAGACCTTAGCCTACCGCATGGCTCATGATCTAACAAGAAACCCTCTTGAACCAAGCTTGAATCTACCGCATGACACGAAGCATGGTAACAAGACTACTTGCATCAGATCTAAATCCACCGCATGATACTAGACATGATACAAGGTTGCCGGTACTCACGGAGGTCGACGGATCGATTGGCCCTCTCGAAGAACTCGACGACACGACAAGGGACTCTAGGGTTTGGCGTAAGGCCGGTGTGTATTGAGGAATGAACGTGTCTTTTACATACATCCAGGGATCATATTTATACCCTGCTGATTACAATTGCGAATGGATTCATTGCCTAACTAAACTTGATCGCCTGTCCATCCATTCGCTTCCCCTGATCGAGCCACGTCACCGTCCAATCCCGCAAAATCAGCTCTACTGTTCCTTTGCCGAACTGGAGCAGATAACCGACCGCGGATCCTTCTGCCGAAAATCTCTGAAGATATCCTTCCTTCCACCAGACGGACTCTTCTCCGAATCGGACCCACATGTCATACTCCTTACCAGATTTTGGTGTTAACATGTGGCAACAACTTTACCAAGATTGTTGCGTCTCAACACGTAGCTAGGAGGTATGTCTCTAGATGCATGAGCCTTGTTCTTGTTGGAGGACAAATTCCTTCTAGGCATGATTGGATGGTTCTGAACCTGCAGACGAGTGTTTGATGTCTTGGAAACATGTTTGTGCTGAGCCTTGCCTTTCTCCTTGGTTCTGTCCTTACGGACCCCGGAACCTCCAGGAATTTTCCTGGAACCTCCGGGTTCTCGTGACTGTGTGACCTGAGGCTTCCAGACTCCGGAACCTTTGGGTTTTGACCTCAGAACCTCCGGACTCTGGGCAGAAGGCATGTACTCATCTTCCTTGTGCTCACCATTGCTCACAAACTTGATACATTCTTGGCCTTTAATAATGTCCCTTTGTCCAGTCTTCCCATTTCTATGACAACCAAGTCCATCCAAGTTTACAGGCATTTTACCTTCCTTGAATTTTACCCTTTCATTCATGCATCCCCTTGCTATGATTGAGTTAAGCCTAGCTATTCCCTTTTTCATAGCTTCCATGTTGGCAAGGTTAGTAGCATAAGATTCAAGATCAATATTGCAGCACCTATCACAGCCCTTACTAGTAGAAGCACTAGGGTCACCATTTACCTTCGAAGGATGTGAGGTGCTACTCCAAAGGAGGCTATATTGCTCCTCAAGCTCTTCATTCCTTGACTTGAGAGAATTGCATTGAGCTTGAGAGGCAGCAAGGTCTTCCTTGAGAGTAGCTATGACACTCTCCGCTTGGCTAACTTTCAAATGCAAAGCCTCAAGCTCACTTCTTTTGGATGTAAGAATGTCTTGGGTTTTCTCTAGTTCTACTATAAGCTTAGCCATAAAGTCTCTAGATTGCTTATCCATATCACTAACAAGTTGGCTTACTTCTCCATCACTAGATTCATCACTAGAGTCCATTTCCGACTCATCACTAGATGGAGGAGAGGGTTTTGAGCTAATTTTTACCTTCTCACCCTTAGCCATGAAGCAACGAATGGATGAGCTTTCTTCATCATCGGTCAAGTTGTCAAACAATCTTGAGGTGGAAGGAGGCTTCCTGATAGCCACGGTTGCAATCTTCTTTCCATCCCCTTCACTAGAGCTCTCATCTCCAGAATTCCATTCATGACCAATATGAGCTTCTCCACCACAGTTCTTCTCTTATGATGTGGTTTTTTATCTTTCTTGTAGCTTCCCTTGCCCTTGTCATTCCTGTTTTCTCTCTTCTCATTAGGGCAAGCTGCAATGAAGTGCCCGGTGCTTCCACAATTGTAACAAGTTCTCTTTATCTTGTTAGGGAACTTCCTCTTGGCAAACTTGTAACCTTGCTTCTTCAAGCCTCTTTTATATGTCTTCACGAATAAAGCCATGTCCCCAATCTCAACATCAGAGCTTTCATCTTCATCTTCACTTGAGTCACTTGCAGAGCTCTCTACTTCTACTTTCTTCAATTTTGACTTCGAGGGCTTGGATGAAGTAGAGTGCTTGGATGAAGTAGTAGTCTTGCTTGATTTGTTGGTATGGGGTGCTACATCTTTGACTTCCAAGTTGTTCAAATTAGCTTCTAGCTCACCAATTATCTTCATATGTTGGATTTCCTTGTCCATAAGCTCATGAGTAAGAATTCTCCCAAGAACATCGTTTGGAGAGAACTCTTCAAATCTCTTCTTCTCTCTAATCAAGGTGACTAGAGTAGGATTCCTTGGAGCAAAGGCCTCCAACATCACCTTCACAACAAAGTGGTCATCCAACTCATCACCACCTAAGCATCATATCTTCCCAACTATGACCATCAACCTATCAAACATCTCTTACGGCCCTTCTCCATCAAAGATAGTGAATCTATTGAGTTCGGCCATCAATATGTTGATCTTGGATTTTTTAACCTTGTCAACACCCTCATGAGCAATGTGGAGGATGTCCCAAATCTCTTTGGCAATCTCTAGTCCACTAACACGATTGTACTCTTGAGCACTGAAGGCACTAAGGAGTATGTTTGTAGCTTAAGCATTCGTCCTAATGTTGCGACGATCACGTGGTGTGAGGTTTCCAAAGTCTTCAGGATCATCAAAACATACACACACGATATTCCACAATTCCAAACTCAAGCCGGTTAGATAAGCTTTCATCATATGCTTCAATTTGGCAAAGTTAGTCCCATCAAATTGGGATATTTTGCTAACAGGTATAGTCACATCATCCTTGGATTTAGTATACAAAGAATCATAGTTAAAGGATACGCTTTTGTAGTCGTTCTTTGATTTGGCCTTGGACTTGGGCTTGATTGTTATATTAGGAATTCTTATGCTGAGGACTATGTGCGGTTCGAGGACCGGTGGATGGTCACTTCCTGATATGATGTGTGGTTGACAACATTGTGTGGACTGATTCTTGGCTATGTATTGCAGGTGCAGGTAGCGGCTTGACTGTGTTGGTGCAGGTGAAGAACAAGCGTGAAAGGTCGTTGCTGGTGAGGCCTCTAGGTGTGGAGAAGACAAGTAGGCTTGGTTCGAGGGACCTGGTGGCCAGCGGGGTCAAGTGCGGGCCACGTGGTGGCAAGAATGACAAGATGAAGTCATGGACGATTTCTTGGTTGAGTCTCAAAACCAAGGTCGAACCGGGACTACGTGGGAGCCGATTCATGAGTGGTGATTGGTGGAGGCTACACCGAGTTCGCGAGGTTTCCGGTGGTTCACCAGAAAACTACTAGGTTCCTTGGTTGATCCACAAAGCCAAGATCGAAGAACCGAAGACGGAGGTGCAGCAGCTCCAGACCGGTCTGACCAGTGGGTCTGACCGGTCTGACCGGTGTGTGACGATGCAGTCCGGAGACTTCGAAGCAGAGGACACATTGTCGTTGTTTTAGACTGGTAACCTACCAAGGGGAGTACCTGAGGTAGATGAATGTGGCCTCGCCGAGATCGGTAACTCGAAGGACGAGACGTGTGGCACACAATTTAGACAGGTTCGGGCCGCGAGGTGCGTAATACCCTACGTCCTGTATGCTGCGTAGCTTTGGATTGATTGGGTGTGTTTACAAGATGATGCGTATATCAGAGACAGGGGTCCCCTCCTCGCCTTGTATAGCCCAGGAGGCAGGGTTACAAGTCGGTTTGAGGAGAGAATACTAGTCGGGTACGTCTAGGAGTTCTTTACATAGTATAGGACATGTATAGCTTCCTATCCGAGTACTTCTCCATTATAGTCCTTGCGCCCCACGCCATCAGGTGTCGTGTGGCACAAGCCGAGTAGTCCCAGGGGCCCACAGAGTAGTTGGCCCTGGTACCCACCGAGGTAGTGGGCCCAGGGAGGTCCATACGACAAGCCCCCGAGTACTTTGTAGTCAAGTAGGATAGTTTCGAGCAGTCTTGATGGCCTTGACGAGTAGTCCTCAGGCGTCCCCGAGTACTACAAGCCAAAAGTCCTCAAGTGTACTCGTAGCATCCCGAGGCTGGAAGGTACTCCGGCTGATCCTTGAGTAGTCTCGAACTCTTCTCGAGTAGTTCCCAAGCGTCCTCGAGTTCTTCTCTTGAAGGTCTTCAATAATACTCACGTTGTCTTGAAGAAGAAACCATATGGAAAATGCGATTCGAAGAATCGCATTCCATATGGAATGTAGCCCCCGAGCCTTAGGTCAAATAATAGATTCAAGCTAAGGGTCAATCTGAAGATCTGCCAAGATTATCCCGCAAAATCCGGAGCAAAAACCGAAGGACACGTGGCACGGAGCCCCCGAGCCTTGAGTCGAGTACTTCCTCTCAAATTGAAGGGTCATCTTGATTGTAGAATGTGTCCTGAGTTGCTCTAGAATCTTGTCGTCACTCAGGGAATTGAGTAGACGTAGCCGATCCCCCGAGATGGAGTGCGTCGACTACTAGAAGATGAAGGGTCAGGCGGTCGCCGCTAAGTCAGCTGCCGATACTTATCCATCTGGCCGTTGCAGCGCTGCCGGTTGGGTTATAAATAGAGGCTGAAACCCTTAGGGTTATCCATTCCCCACATTCGCAGCCATTTGAAGCAGGTCTAGCCAAGAGTCAGCCACCCATGCCACTGCCGCCGCGCCGTAGTCTGCAGATCCACGCGCGCCGCCGCTTCTTGCCACTAGTGAAGCCCCTGAGCGGATGCGAGTGAAGACCCGGTGCACTTCGAGGATGAAGTCTTCCCCGACCAAGAGCATGAAGACTGGTGCCGGGAAGAAAAGATCCCGCAATGAGGCGGAAAGATCTGCCCAAGGGTCAACGCTGTCGACATCTCCTCCGTGCCAAAATCCGAACAAAGAGTTGAAGAAGTCCAAGGCCAAGAACGAAGATTTGCTGGCGCTGGTGAACAGTGGGTTCCTCCGAAAGAAGGAGATGGACATGTGGCGAGCCGCCGCGGGCGACCCGTACCCAATGGAGAAGAACCTCGACGAGATCCCGATGTTCGCCCGGTTCGTGGAGCGCAGGCTGGCACTCCCGATGAGCGACTTCTTCAAGGGTCTCCTCAAGTACTACGGTATCGAGTACTTGAACTTGAACCCTAATGGGATATTTCACGTCTCCGTCTTCGTCCATTTCTATGAAGCCTTCATGGGGATCAAGCTTCACTGGTCTTGTTCCGGAAATTCTTCCACTTGAAGCCCCAGCCAAGCACCAACGACCCAAGAGTAGTCGGTGGAGCCGGCATCCAGATGCGAGAAGACACCGCCAAGCAGTACTTATCGTACAAACTTATCGACTCCAATCAAGACTGGAAGGCAAAGTGGTTTTACATCACCAACCACCACCCGAAGCTGTCGAAGCCGAGCGGGCAGCAGCCGAAGCATCGACCATGGTGGAACACGGACCCGACAATGCAGAAGGGTATTCAACTACCCGAACTGCTGCAAAATATCAAGGCTTTGAGAGAAGCCGGGCTAAGGGCCGAACACGTGGCCTTCAGCTTCATGAAGAGGAGGGTGCAGTCGTTGATGGCGCGCGACACCCTCGCGTACCAGTATACGGGCGACGACGACACGTCGAGGATGCCCGTTAATGAAGCCGACGATGAAGACATTGTCGAGAGACTGGATAGGATTTTCAAGGATATGCCACCATACACACCCTTCCCAGTACCCGAGTACTCCGCGGCTCGTCCGCCAAACAAGGTTGGTAATCGAACTTTGTCTCCGAGTACTGATTAAAGTGAAGTAGTCGTGCTCACCCAAACTATTTGCTGCAGGATCATATTACGAAGTTTGTCTCCGATCCTGCTTCTCCTCCACGACTTGCAGATATTCCAGAGGAGGACAAGGGTAGGACCAAGGAGCGCTGTGAAGTCAGTGAAGGTGATGACAATGTCACCATTGAAGATACGTCCGACGAGGAGGACGGGGAGACGCTGCAGGAGCGTTTTCAGCTGCGGTCCAGGTTCAGCCATCCTGGACTGCCCAATGTCCCCCCTTGTCAACGATCCACCGACTAGCCTGGAGGCTAGTCTCCCTGCGCTGCCGAGAAGGCCGCGCAATGTGGCGCGCAAACGTGTCGCCAAGAAGTTGAAGGTCACCGAGACTACGTCTCAGGAGGTAAGCTCCTCGAGTAGAGTAGTCGAGTACTTGTCTTGAAGCATTATGTATGTTGAGAATTGAATTCTGAGTTCTTGCAGGAGATTCCACCATCCGACCCCATTCGTCAAGGAGAAGGAGATGACTGGGAGACGGTGGGCGAGCCGACTGAGAGAAGCTGCAGTCCAACCCCCACTGTAGAAGAACTTGTGTCGCAAATGACACAGCGGACAGCTAGAGTTGTCGAGCCGCAGGCGCTGGCCGTGGAGAGCAGGCCAGAACTGAGCACGACTACTGGTGCCGAAGAACCAGTAGCGTCTCAAGCTGAAGAAGAGGCACCCACTGAAGCCGGGCTTGTAGACGTCGTCAGCATACTTGGTGCTCCGACCATGACTATCGTCCGGTCTAGCTTATATGTGAAAACCTTTCCCGAGTAGTACTTGTAACTTGGTAATCTTACTTGGTTGACCACCAATTTTGTACTGAGCAGGAAGTCGACTGATTTGTCCTGGGAAGGAGATGAACCCAGCACGGCAACGGCTGAAGAAATTCCCATGCCTGCTGCCGAGGAGTCCGCTCCTCCCCCCCCCCTCAGGCCGAGACCGTGGCGCTGGTCGCAGAGGCTACGCTGCCAGAAGCCAGTGTAGTAGAAGGTAAGTAGACTGCACTGATGTAGCCTACCTCAAGTAGTAGTCATAGCCTCTGGGTACTGATACCGTATGTCTTGTGTTTGACAGGAGCACAAGTCGAGGGAAGCACAATCACCGAAGCCGAGCCGGTTGAAGGCGTCGTGCCTGAAGCCGAGGTGATCACAGGAGCAGCGACCGAGCCGGCGGAGACAACAACCCCCGGGGTGACAGAAGATGTGTGTGACGATGCACTGCCGGAGATGAGTCTGGACGTAGTCATTCACTCGCCGGAAATCCAAGATGCAGAGCCGATCTGTTCGGCACTGATGTCCGAGGCCGCAGCGACTAGTCGTGATGGGCACGAACTTCTGGCAGATGACCACCCGACGACGGTAGCCCGCAACTTGGAGTCGATGCGCCAGGCTGAGCAATGGATGAAGGTACGTAACAAGACCCTTGAGTAGTCGAATGCCGCCAGACTTGAGTACCCAAATAATAATTATTGCCTTCTGCAAGATATCGTGGAGAGACTCCGACAGAAATGCGATATGCTCCAAGGGTATGGTGATACAGTGCTCCGGGCAGAGACGTTGGAGAAAGAACTCAATAAAGCCAGGAAGCACTCCGCCATGCTCCAGTCCAAGCTTGATGGTGCCTTCGCCCAGTACCACAACGAGGTACAAGACATGCAGGCGAAGAGCGACGAGTTGGTCCGCAAGAACAAATCGCTGCACCAAAAGAACAAAGGTATGCCGATGTCAGCTGTCGAGTACTTATTGTGGGTACTCTATAGTAGTCTGACATCTCCCCTTGAGTTGTTTGTAGATCTTGAGGCCCGAGTTGAACAGCTGAAGGCACCGGAGGTCGATATGAAGAACCTCTTCTACCGAGAGAAGGATGCCCGCGAGGTACTTGAGTACGATTATAAGCAGCTGGCCCATGAGTGTAATATGCACATGGAGCTTCGGATCGCCTCAGATCGTGACCTTGTCAACTACTATAAATCTCTGCAGAAGCTGAATGAAGACTACGAGAGGTTGCGGGGGCAGCTCAAAGAACTCGAAGAAGTCGCGCTCCCCATCGCGAGGCTACTGGTGCACACCCGGGCGGGCCAAAGATAGCTCCTCTGGTTGACCGGCTGAAGGAAGCCCCTAGACGCTTGGCTACGTATGTCAAGCATCTGGCGAAGTCCATCCCGAACCAAGTCTTGGCGTACATGAAGTCGTACTTCCCCAAGGCTTTGGTGAATGTAGTCGCGGATGGACTAGCTGCCAATTGCACAGATGAGCAGTATAAGGAGCTTCTAGAGCAGATGGCGCCGATCGCGGAACAAGTCGCCGAGAAGCTGAACCTCCAGTAGTTATCCTGTAGGGTTAGCTTGTAGCAGCAATTGTAATATAAACAAAGTTGTATTGAACTCGTTTAAGTTTTAATGAAAAGATCTTCCGAAAATGAGTACTCGTGGTCGCGGTGTGTATGTGCGGAGTGCCCATCCTGGAATTGTCGCGAGTAGTAGTACTCGGTAGTAGACCCTTTGAGGGAAACACAGTAAATGAGTTGACCAAGAGTTGAACTTTATTACTGAAAAGAGTACACCTGGATGGCCGGGGCCGTTTACAAGTGTAGTCGCCAAGACGCGGAGGCCGCCTACGGCTAGAGTAGTGCTAGGGCGTGTGGCCGCTTACAGCTGTAGATCCGTTAGTAGCCGTATAGACTGGATCTAGAAGTACATGGTCTCTTAATAGACCGCTGCTAGAGTCCTTAACGCCCTGAGCAGCCCGAAATCCATTAGTAGCCGTTAGCGCTGGATCTTGGAGTAGAGTAGTCCGGAGACTAGTGCCTGGACCTGGAGGCCGCTTACAGCGAAAGGGCCCAGGAGTAGTCATATAGACTTGAGCCCCCGAAGTAGTAGAGAGACTAAGCGTAGAATCGACAGAGCTGGTCGACATTCCACGAGTTGCTGATGTCGTCGCCTTCAAGTGTCTAGAGGCGATAAGAGCCTGGTCTGGTCACCCTTGCGACTGTGAAGGGACCTTCCTATGGCGAGCTGAGCTTGTGTAGTCCTTTCGTGTTCTGGATGCGGCGGAGGACTAGATCACCAATGTTGAAGGAGTGTTCCTTGACGTTGCGATCGTGGTAGCGTCGGATACCCTCTAGGTACCTTGCTGATTGGACGAGGGCAGCGCAACGAGCTTCTTCGAGTCCATCGATGTCAACTCGTCTGCTGTCTTTGGATATGCCTTCGTCGTATTGCTCTACTGCCGGCGACTCCCACATGACGTCAACAGGTAGAATAGCTTCAAAGCCGTAGATCAGGAAATAGGGTGACTACCCCGTCAGCTTGGTGGGTTGAGTACACAGCCCACAGAGTGCATTGGGTAGTTCCTTGATCCACTTGCCCCCTTTTGTGCTAGCAGCATCGTGCAGTCGCTTGTTGAGAGCGTCGAGTACCATCCCATTGGCTCGCTCGACTTGTCCGTTGGCCCGAGGCTGGGCGACTGAGACGTATCGGACATCGATCCAGCTGTTCTTGCAGTACTCCCAGAACTGGTGATTATTGAAGTTGGAGCCCAGGTCTGTGATGATGCGATGGGGTAGTCTGTAGCGGTGCACGAGTTCACGCAAAAAGTCGAGTACCCTGTCGGCCTTGGGACAGGTGACTGGCTTGACTTCGATCCACTTGGTGAACTTGTCGATGGCCACCAGAACTCTGTTGAATCCTTCTGGCGCAGTCGGGAGAGGGCCAATCATGTCGAGCCCCCAGTAGGTGAAAGGCCAGGTTGGTGGTATGGTGACTAGCTTGTAGGCCAGAACGTGTTGTTGCTTGGCGAAGTATTGGCACCCTTGGCACCTTCTGACGAGTTCCTCGGCATCGCCCAGAGCTGTGGGCCAGTAGAAAGCTCGTCCGAAGGCCTTGCTGACCAGCGTACGTGAAGACGCGTGGTTGCCGCAGACGCCTTTATGGATCTCCTCCAAGATGTCTTTGCCTTCTTCTCATGGGACGCACTTCACGAGTACTCCGGAAGTGGTGCCTTGCCTGTAGAGATTGTCCTCGACTAGGATGTAGGACTTGGCCCGGCGGATGAGTTGCTCGGCGAAATTCTTGTCTGTGGGAACCTTCTGCTCGCGGATGTAGTCGATGAAGGGTTGTCGCCAAGTCCACATCTATCATCATGTCCTCCTTGCCAGCTGGTAGAGGCACTGGGTCTGTGGTCGTGGGCGCAGGCTCCGGGACGGATGGCGTGTGAAGCTCGTGGACGAAGACACCCGCTGGTACTTGAGCGCGAATAGAACCAAGCTTCGACAGGACGTCTGCTGCAACGTTGTTGTCGCGGACGATGTGATGGAACTCGAGACCATAGAATTTGTTCTCGAGCATGCGGACTTCTAGGCAATAAGCGTCCATGTTCTCCTTGTTGTGGTCCCAAGACTTGTTGACTTGATTGATGACCACTGCAGAGTCGCCGTAGACTAGTAGTCGCTTGATGCCCAGAGAAGCTGCGAGGCGGAGCCCGTGTAGTAGAGCTTCGTATTCGGCTTTGTTGTTTGAGACCTTCCAAATGATCTGCAGGTCGCCTGTCCCAAGATCAATTTCCTTGACTTGCACTTCCTCGGATGGCTGAGGCTTGTTGGCTTTGTCCGACTTCTCTGGGATGTCGAGTTCACTTGGGGCAAGTTTCTTTGATGCAGCATAGATTTCCATCATGGCATTGGGTACTTGGTTGGTGGCTGCGAGTTCCACAGCTTCCGTGTCGCAATCGAAGGATATCTTCAAGTCCCCTTGTAGCGAGAGTATAGCGGCCGGACTTGGCATCTTAAGTACCAAGTATGTGTAGTGGGTACCGCCATGAACTTGGCGATAGCTGGTCTACCGAGGATGGCATGGTAGGAAGTCTCGAACTCCGTGACTTCGAACTTGATGTACTCGGTGCGGTAGTTTTCTCTAGTTTCCCCGAAGGTAACTAGCATGACCACTGAGCCCAGTGGGATAGCCGCGTTCCCGGGGATGATGTCGTAGAAAGGCGACGTGCTCTTGGTGAGCATGTGAGTGATGTCGAGCCTCATCTTGTACATGGTCTTGGTGAAGAGGATATTAAGCCCACTCCCACCATCGATGAGTACCTTGTTGAGTCTAGTGCCCGCGACTACCGGCTTCAGGACGAGAGAAAACCACCCTGGTTCAGAGAAGCTTGTCCATTGATCCGCGCGGGAGAAGGTGATGGGTACCTCCGACCACTTGAGAGGGGTCGGAACTGCTAGTTCAATGTTCAAGACCTCCCGTCGAGTGGCGTTCTGAGACCGTTTGGTAGGTAGTCCGCCGAAGAGGACGTTCACCGTGTTGTCGGGTTCTTGGAAGTCGTCGTTGCCTTCGTCAGCTTTTTTCTTGCCTTTCTGGTCGTGAGGAGGCCGTGGGTCTGGAGAGTCCTTGAGTGCTCATCGGAGTTGGTAGCACTGCTCGGTAGTGTGGTTGCCCTCCAGATGCCATGGGCACAAGTCCTTGAAGCCGCTGGAGGTCTTCTTCGAGTTGTCTTTCGCAGGGTGCTGGATAGCCGTGACTGTGTTGTCTGTCTTGCGCTTGCGATTAGGACCCGAGTAGTTATTGTTGCGACCGCCTTGATCCCGGTCATTATTGTTGTTGTCGCCCGCGTTTTGCTTGCTCTTGCCGCGAATAGCGTCGTACTTGGTGTTCGCCTTATCTTCTTCGTCGGCCCATGAAGTGATCATGTCTTTGAGCTTGGTGATGGAGCTCAGGCTGCAGCGACCGAAGTCTTCGCAGGTGCAACGATGGTAGAGACCGTCTTGGAAAAGGCCGATGACATCCTTGTCGGTGACATCGACTATAGTAGCGCGCTTGTCGAATAAACACCGCATGTACTTACGTAAGGTCTCGCCCTGTTCCTGCTTCACCATAGCCAGGTCCATGCGAGTACCCGAGCGTCCCATGGCACCCGCGAAGTTGCTGGTGAACTGTTCCTTGAGCTGGTCCCACTTGTCGATCGAGTACTTTTCGAGTGACTCGAGTCATGTAAGTGGAGCTTGGTCCAGATAGAAGGGGAAGTAGAGGCACTTCCTGTCGTTGTTACCGCCAACATTTTCGATGGAGAGGGTGTAGCATCTGAGCCATTGGACTGGATCTTGCTTCGCATCGTACTTGGTGATCCCAGAGGTTTGAATTTCTCTGGGAGGAGCAGATTGCGAAGTCGTGCAGAGAAGGCGGGGAAGCCGTCATTCTCGCCTGTCGTGGAGGATTTCTTGTGTCGAATTTCTTCAATTCTACGGCGAGCATCATAGCCGCCGCGTGAAATACTAGTGACGTGGCTGTCTGCGTGGCCTCGGCCTCCGCGATCACCTCCGCCATCGGCTCTCCTTCCAGCCCCGTGTAAGGAGCTCCCGCCGCCACTGCCTCCCCCACTGGCGTCACCATGAGCCACCACGGTGCGACTGCCGCCAGCACCGCCGGCGCTGTTTCCACCCTAAGAAGGTCCACCGACTGATGCCCTAGTGCGGTTGGGGTTCTGTGGTAGTTCTCCTCGAGTACGGTTGCGTCCGTTGTCAGCTGGACTGCGACTTGTGGCTTCATGGTCGGCTTCGCAAGTTCTGAGGGGAGGCACTTGAGTGACTCTGTTGTCGACTGTCATGAAGTAGGCATCCTCCGCGAGCTTGGCGATGACTTTTCCCGCGCGCTTCCCATGAGCCTGACGTGCTATCGTGGTGATAGAAATGAGGTACTGTTCAGGGGTACTATGCACCCGGCTTTCGACTTGCTTAAGTGCCTCTGTGAGGTTCCGTATGGGGAGGCTCTCACGGAGACGTCTACACCATTCGTTACGCTTCCTGTTGCGCTCACGTCGGTCATTCTTGTCGTTGCTGGTTTCTTCTGCGGGTGCATTGGCAGACAACTCATCTACTGAGATATCTTCGAGGTAGCGGTCAAGCCGTGTCCCTGAGGGTCCCGGCGTCTCGTTGGTAGTCATGAAGACTTGATGATCAGGAGAGCCGAGACTGGAGTCATTAGTCGCCACCTCTGTTGGAGTGTGCTCCTCCGCTGGAGCTAGTGGTGTTCCCTCCTGGAAGGGAAGCGAGTCAAGGTAGGCGACGCAGTGTGAGTTCCCGTCTGTCAGGTCTGCAGGCTTGCGGTCTGTCCAGCAGACGAATCTCCCGGCGGGCGTAGATGTTATAACCAAGCCGGTGGCTGGTCCTGACAGAGGTTGCTCAGTCGTGGAGTTCTCGGACTCGGGCTCGTCAAGGTCTGATCTGAAGTCGAACTCGTAGAAGGAGTCCGAGTAGTAGCCGGAGATGGGGTTGGAGTCCGAGGTGTAGTCGGAGACGATCTCCTTGCCGGCCCGGCGCACAGTGAGAGCCTTCGCATGGGCCTCGCTAGCATTGCAGAGGCCGTATGGGAAGTGCTCGTGGAGTGGGAAATCTGCACACGATGGCTCAGTAGCCGACTAGCATGCGATGGCCCATGGAGACGTCGAGTTCGAGTTGGAGTTGGATCCAAGCTCGAAGTCGGCGTGTTGGTTGTAAAGCGAATTTTTGTCTAATTTTCCGGCGAGTTCGCCCGTGACTACTTCTGGAAGCGTAACGGGCCCTTTGCTCGGGTTGGGAGTCCTGGTGAGGCGGCGTTGGAAGGATCCGGCGCCGCCGGCAGTGCACACCCAGGACTCGAAGATGAAAGTGTCGCCGCGGTTGAAAGCGACGATTGGCTTGATGGAGATTGGAGCCATCGAGTTCGCCATGAGATCTTCGGCGAGATCGCCTACCTGGTGCGCCAGCTGTTGGTTTTTTAGACCGGCAACCTACCAAGGGGAGTACCCGAGGTAGATGAATGTGGCCTCGCCGAGATCGGTAACTCGAAGGAAGAGACGCGTGGCACACAATTTAGACAGGTTCGGGCCACGAGGTGCATAATACCCTACATCATGTATGTTGCGAAGCTCTGGATTGATTGGGTGTGTTTATAAGATGATGCATATATTAGAGAGAGGGGTCCCTACCTCGCCTTATATAGCCCGGGAGGCAGGGTTACAAGTCGGTTTGAGGGGAGAATACTAGTCGGGTACGTCTAGGAGTTCTCTACATAGTATAGGACATGTATAGCTTCCTATCCGAGTACTTCTCCACCATGGTCCTTGCGCCCCACGCCATCAGGTGCCGTGTGGCACAAGCCGAGTAGTCCCAAGGGCCCACCGAGTAGTTGGTCCTGGTACCCACCGAGGTAGTGGGCCCAGGGAGGTCGATACAACACACGCCTCAAGATCGCAAGGCTTGCGTCGAGGCTAAGCATGTTTGCGGTCACTGGGCATCCGTCCGATGGAGCGAAGACAAAGAATTCTGAAATCGCCCTTGAGGGGCATGTATCCCTAGTTAGCTAGTAACGGTATTTTAGACTTTCGGTTGCCTCCATATAACCCAAGTGGTGAGAGGATGGCAGCCATCTCTTGGAACCCTAGATCATTTTGTTTTCCTATTTTCCCCTCCTATATTCCTTAGGATTTCCATAGGACTAGCTTGAGAGCTTCGTGGTGTGATCTTGTGAGAGGTAAGGATGATCAAGCGGCAAGCTAGACCTTGTATGAACCTCTTTGGTATGTATAGATGATTCGGCGTGGTTCCTCAAGGCTTGGATGTGTTGTTCCTGTTTGTCCTTTTTGGTGATTTTCGGAGCCTTTTCTTGGCAATTTTCTAAGAGCGATTTTGAGGCCTTTCTCTTTGGGATTTGGTGGGGGATATATGCTTGAATCCTTTGTGGTTCTTTTCCCTTTGATTCCCCTCCCAAATCTGTGACCAAAGAGGGTCGAATTTGGGGTTTTCGTTGCTCTTGGTAGATCAAATATTGGCTATGGAGTGCCCATGAGGTGTTCCTACTATCTCCAAAGCCTTGCACAAATCTGTGGAGCGATTCGGGATATCGGGAGTTGGATTTGGGGGAGTTGACCCGCTGGTGTTGATCATCCCCGAGCGGCCCAGCCTGACCAGTCTGGCCGGTGGTACTCACCGGTCTGACCGGTGTAGAGGCTCTGTGGGTTTTGCCTCGGGTGATCGTCTGGATGAGTTTTTTGTTGTCCTGTGTTGCTGTTTTTTGAGTTTGTGTCAGTTTGGAGCTCGGTAGGCCTGTTTGGTGGATTTGGGGTTTCCTGGCTTGAACCGGTCTGACCGGTGAGCTACACCGGCCTGGCCGGTGTAGGGTCCTTCTATGGAAGTTCCTAGATTTTACCAGCAGGAACCGGTCTGACTTTTGGTGCTCCCCGGTCTGACTGGTGTAGGTCAGTAGCACTCAAGTTGTTGTTCCGCTGTGTTCTCGAGTTAGTAAAAGTGGTTGTTGGTTCCAGGACCAGTAGCACTCTAGTGGCTGCGTGGTCTTGGCCAACTTGGGTAGTTGAGTCGAAGATATGATTTGGAAGCTGTGTTCATCTTGTTGGAGCTCTCATCTCCTTCGAGAAGAATTTTTATCGGCTCCCATTCACTCCCCCCTCTCTGGTTCGCCTAATCGGTCCTTCAATTGGTATCAGAGCCGGCTCGGGTCTTCATTGACTCTAGCCAGTCTAAGATCCAAAGATGGCGTACCAGGAACAGGGTCTGGGTCCTCCGCACTTCGATGGGAAGAAATACCAGATGTGGCCGAGGTGGATGGCGGTGTTCCTCCGCGGAAAGGGTCAGATCCTTTGGGATGTTACGATGGACAGTACCTATGTCTGTCTGGCTAACTTCCTTGCTCTAGGATCGAGGGACATGTTTGATGGCAACAACAAGGCGATCGACTACCTGCACTGTGCTCTGTGTCAATTCGAATTCGATCGGGTTCAGACAGAGGATTTGGCGTGCAGGATTTGGTTGGAGCTGAAGAATGCTCATGCTGGGAATGCGGATGTTCAGGCACAGTTGAATGCGACTTACTAGAGAGAGTACTAGAATTTCACTCTTCTCCCCGGTGAGTCTATAGATGCCTTGTTCCAGCGATTCACGGTGGTTGTGAACAACATGAGGGCCAATGTCGACGTTCTCCCGGACGATGACCATGATAGAGCGGTGAAGCTCTTACACGTGCTGGATCGTACCGTGTGGGAAGGAAAGGTCGAGGCCATTCTTGAGTCCGAGAAGTACACCACTTCGAAAGTGAACGAGCTATTCTCGAAGCTCAAGTCTGTTGAGGTCGATCAGGGTTTGACAGCTCGTCTTGAGTGCCCGACTGATTCCCATAGTCTTGCTCTTGTCGGTGGCAAAGTGACCAAGTCTAACCCTAATGCATCTACCAGAATGTACTCTTTGTCTTCTTTGATGTATTTGCCAGACGAGGAGTTCGACGTGCTTGGAGAGAACGAGCTGGCGTTGCTGACCAGACAGTTCTAGAGGCTGCACGAGAACTAAGTGAACACGAGGAGGACATCACGGACGTGCTTTCAGCGCGGCAAGCCGGGACACTTCGCCACCAACTGCTCGGAGAAGACGGAGAACAAGGATGACTACAAAGACGGCTACAAGCATCGGTTGAACAAAGATGGCAAGTACAGATCGAGGCGCGATCACAAGCACAAAAACAAGCACAAGGACGAGCAACGGTCGAGGAAGAAGGAAGGCCCGAGCGATGGTCGGAGCGAGCGATGTCGACTCCAGCTCCGCCTAGTCTTCCTCGAGCTCGAGTAGTAGTGAAGAGGAAAGTGATCGGCGCAAGAACAATAAGACATCCAAGAACTTGAGCGGGTTGAGCTACTTTGCAGGAGACGGCTTATGTGGCATGGCTCGTAGCTCCAGCAGCAAGAGCAGCTAGAAGGATGCCTCGGACTCAGATTCCGAGGATGAGGTATGTGATGAGCTCTCTTCTTTGCGCAAGGAGAATGAGGAGTTGGTTGACTTGCTTGATAATTGCGATCACATGCTTAGAGAGGCTAAGAATCTTATGAAGGAGCTTAGAGCTTTGCTTGAAGATGCTAGGACTAGAGTGGTTGCGCTAGAAACATAGGTTCTTGATGGCAAGCTTGAAATTGATTCGCTTAAGACTAGCCCCATGGTTTCTGATGAGGTTGATTGTGCTGATTGCTCTGTGTTCCTAGTTGATCTTACTGCTCTTAGGGAAAAGCATGCCTCCAAGTGTGAGGAACTAGATGTGCTTAGGGTTGAGTTGGTTGAGCTGCAATCTAGACCCACTTTGCTTGGTGCATGTACTTCTTGCCCTAGTTTGCATGAAAAAATTACTGAGCTTCGATCTCGCATTGTTTTGGTTGAGGCTGATTTGAAAGTGCTTATTCCTACTTCTTGTTTTACCTGTGAATTGTATGTTGTGAAGAATTTGGAACTTGCACAATGTGTTGGTCATTTGCAGGTTGAGAATAGTAACTTGCATGAAGTGCTGAGTTGGTTGTCTAGTCAGAAACCTCAGCTTGGTATGATGGTTGCCAGTCATAAGCACTTTGATGGTTGGGCTTTGGGATCTGATAAGTTTGGTGAGAGTAGTGGTGAGAGAGAAGGGAAATTTGGGAATATTCCAGTTCCACCACAACCCACACCCAAGACAAGTTTGCACCCAAGCCGAACCAGTTGCTTAAACCGAGAGAAAAACCAAGTGAGAAACCAAGTGAGAAGACTTGTGAAGAGCCTCACCCCAAGACCAAGCCCAGGCCAATCTGTTTCCATTGTGAGTTTTGTGGAAAGAATGGTCACAAGAGAGAGAGGCGAGAATGGCTAAGGAGTGGGCAAACAAGGACAAGTACCACCCTTATCATGGTGTGCCTAAGCCTTGTATGCCATTACCTAAGGGAAAAGGTGTTATGCATACGGTTCCAGCATGGAGAGATAGGAGAGCCTCAGGTGGAGGCAAGTTTGCAGGCTGAGGACCACCGGCCAGACCGGTCCGAGTGATCGGTCAGACCAGTGCTAGGCAGAGTGCTGGACAGTTTGGTTTCCGTGGCTGTGATGCTAGAGGGTTCAGCCCTTTTGGTCATGGAACAGATGGTAGGCGCCTTGAGTCTTGTGGTGTTGAGTTTGCTGGACGTTCTCCACCTCGTGATCAATACGAGTTTGGGAGAGGTCGCAGTTTTGAGTCTCAGAGGGACTCTGGACCACGCTTTCCCTTTCGTGGTACTCGTACTCCTCCAGTGAGGCGGGAGTGGTTTTTCCATGTGAAAGGATCGAGGCAATATGGCCTAGAGGGGGGGTGAATAGGCCTGCACACAAATTTAAATTTTTCTACAGAAAGACTGTCAGGCTCCGGAACCTCCGAGATTATTCTCGGAACCCCCGAACGAGGCAGCCTCCGAGAATAAACTCAAAACTTCTGGGAACTGTTAGAATAGAGCAAATATGAAACAAGCTGCGGATTACTTGATTAAAATCAGATCTACCAAATTTTAGGAGGTACTTAGGACCTAGCAAAAAGATTTCTAAGCAAAGAACAAGCTAGGAAGGTACCACAACATAGATCGGAAATAAACCCTAATAGATCTAGTCAAGAACAAGCATGAACGAGAACAAGCAAGAATGTAAAAGAGAGTACACTTGAGACAAAGATTTATCCCGTGGTTCAGCTCGCCACAAAGGCTTGCTTACGTCCACGTTGTTGAGGAAGCCACAAAGGCTAGGGACCACAAAGGTCAACTCCTCTCTCACACCTATCACTTTGGGTAATAGGTGGAGGCTTTCCACTAGTTTCACAAAGGGTAAAACAAACACCTTGGAGCTTCCACAAATCGGGTTCGAGAGCTTCCAAGAACCTCTATCCGTATAGGAGCAAGGCTCCAAGAGTAATAGATCCACCAAGCTTGCTAGGACTTCTCCAAGTGCTCAAGGTCAAGGAATGGAAGGTTTTGCTCACAAACTCACTTCAAAATTCCACTCTCAATCAATGCTAGGCAAGGATTTGGAAGAGAGTAGGTTAGGAGTGAATGCTAGGTGAGAGAAACATACTAGAACGGTTTACTGTTCGGGGGAGGAAAGAAGATAACCGTTGGGGGACCAAGGGGTATAAATACCCCCAGATCCAAAACAGTAATGGTTATATTTCAAAGTTCGGAACCTCCGAGAAAAATCTCAGAACTTCCAACCTCTGAAATCTCTGCTGACTGTAGCCCATACGGTCGGAACCTCCGAGATAAAACTCGTAACCTCCAAACAGGGAAACAACAGGGGCAAAACAGCAGCTGATCTCTTTCCTTTAGGAATGGGTTAGGATTTAAGAAAGATAGACTGTGAGCACTTGAATCCACCCTAACTCACCATTAGTATCCCTCTTGATAGTACGGATTGTCCTATACTCAAATTCAAAAGATAAAATAAATAAACTTCTCCAAAGAGCATAGGGATCTAACTTCATGTAATTGAGGGGTCTCCTTTCTTTCTTTTGCACCTGTAAAACATCCTTATGCTGCACAATAATCTCAAAGGCTCATTAGCTCTTTAATTGTGTGGTCAACATCACCAAAACCCTCATAGGGCTTGATTGCACTTACACCATGGTGGTTCCAGGTTTGATAGGTTTGACAGGATGGATTGCAGTTTTGATAGGCACGGTAGGATGGATGTTGCTAACCCTACTTTTGAGGAAATGGCCCGACACTAGTTTGACACCTTTGGAACTAACCCCAATGTTGAGTCATTTGCTCGCTCTCGCTCTTGGTTTTGAGTTGCAGGTGGGAGGCCCAGAGAACATTTGGTTGATATCGTGGATGGTTCTCCGGCCTCATACCCCGATGGTGAATGGAGGTACATCACTTTCGGGGATGGTGGATAAGGACGAGTGACTTCTGAAGAAATGATAAAGGTAAGTGAATTTGTGACCTTCAAGTGTGTGGCCTTGGTCAAGCCACTTGGTTTGTTTTGCTCCTTGCCCTATCTCATGTGTGTAAGGTGAGCTTTCTATGCTCTTTGACCCTAATGCATGAGTTTAGGGGGAGCCTATGTGCTTAGTGTGCTCTTTGCTCTATCATGTCTACTAAGGGTGAGCTTTGTATGCTCTTTGGCCCTAGTGCATGTGTTTCGGGGGAGCTTGTGAGTTTTGTGCTTCTTTACTCTTTTGCCGGTGGTGTCGAGCCCTTTTTTCCTCCCCTCGAGGAGCCGGTCGTTTGTGAGCTTTGTGTGTGGGAGCTTCTTTGTAGCATATGTATAGCTTTCCTTTGTGCATTTTCTTGCATTTGGCAGGCATATGCAACATGATGTATATGCATCTTTGTATCTTAGGTTGCATGCATTTGATGGGAAAAGCTTCTCCTATATACATAGTGCACCATGGAATGATATGTATGTCTTTGTGAGCTTGTTTGGTAAGATATGGTTAGTTTGGCTTAGCTCTTAATAATCTTGGTTTATATCCATGGTTGATGGCTATGTTTTTGAAAAATGTCACGTAAATGCTCTCTTGTGGGCAAATGCCTTTATATGATCTTGACATGTTTTAGTGGCTTGGCTATCCTTAATTTGTGGTTGGATAGCTTATTCTTATCATATGGGGCCAAACGCTCATTTGTCATGATGAATGTTTAGCCCCCATGCTTGATCTTGTGGAGGGGCACAAGTTCCTTTTTGTCGCAATGACATTTCATATACCAAATATGAATCTGAAAATGAAATGTAAATTGCTTGGAAAATATGTTCCCATGTAATATGTGCTAAATTTAATTTGCTTTAGGTGCTAAACTGTTGCATGATGCCTACCAATGAGAAGTTTAATATATAGAAGTAGGCACATGGCTCGGTGGCTTTGACATGACATGAGGTGCTTGTGGGTGTTTGTGATGGTCTTATGGTTAGAATGGTTCTCCTAGCATGAAGTTTGTGTGGCTTTGCCTGACATGTTTTGATCATGTTTAGGACTTTGCTCATGAGAGGGTAAATTTTCGCAAAATTGCTCAATTCTATCTTAGCTTCGTCCAATGGTTGTGAAACTTGGTGGTCATGTAGTTGATGTCGTTACGAAGCTATAGAGTATCTAACTTGCTCATTTGGACATGCGTAGCATTCTATGTTGAATTTTGTCTATTTGAGAAGCTCTAGGTTGCATTTTTTGCATTTTTTGTTTGATTCATGCATTGTCAACAAGGGGGAGAAGTTTGAGCATGTTTTGGCCTACTGAATGCATCTAGAAGGTTTTCAAGTGGTTTCAAGCCTTTTCTCGGCTCTGTTGTGCACCGGTCTGACCGGTTGAGGTCACCGGTCAGAGTGCTGGTTTTGTTCGTATGTTGGGCACCGGTTTAACCAGTGGTGTTGGCCGGTCTGACCGGTCAGAGCAAGGCTGAAGCAGCTGTTCTGTTTGCGAGGTGGTTTGCATGCATTTGTCTAGCGGGAGTTGCATTGGTTCAAGGGGAGCTTGCATGTGTGCAAGGGGGAGCTCTTTGTGGTTTTCGAGCTTTGGTTTGGTGGTTTGCGCTCTTTGCTTGAGCATAGTTTTGTCTGAGATGTGTCGAGCCGTTGCCCTTGCCGAAGGGGTCCCAGACTTGTCTTCATCAAGTTATCTTTCTCTTTGCCCTTCTTTGGCTTTCAATCACTTGTCTGAGTTTCTCTTTATTTGTTTCTTTTCTTTTCTTTTTCTCTCAGGTTACTATATGTGTGTGCTATCAATGCACTCATCAAGTGGGAGATTGAGGACCATGTATGGTTTGAGGACCGGAGGATGGTCGCTACCTAGTGTGATGAGTGATTGACAACGTTGTGTGGACTGATTCTTGGCTAAGTATTGCAGGTGCAGGTTGCGTCTTGACTGGTGTTGGTGCAGGTGAAGAACAAGCATGAAAGATTGTTGCTGGTGAGGCCACCAGGTGTGGAGAAGACAAGTAGGCTTGGTTCAAGGGACACGGTGGCCAGCAGGGTCAAGTGCGCGCCGCATGGTGGCAAGAACGGCAAGATGAAGTCATGGACGGTTTCTTGGTTGAGCCTCAAAACCAAGGTCGAGCTGGGACTACGTGGGAGCCGAGTCTCGAGTGTTGATTGGCGGAGTCTACACCGAGTTCACAGGGTTTCCGGTGTTTCACCAGAAAACCACTGGGTTCCTTGGTTGGTCCACAAAGCCAAGACCGAAGAACCGAAGATGGAGGTGCAGCAGCTCCAGACCGGTCTGACCGGTGTGCGACGACGCAGTTCAGAGACATAGAAGCGGAGGACACGCGTTGGGATCACAAGGCTTGCATCGAGACTAAGCAAGTTTGCAGTCGCCGGGCATCCGTCTGAAGGAGCGAAGACAAAGAATTCTGAAATCGCCCTTGAGAGGCATGTATCCCTAGTTAGCTAGTGAGGGTATTTAGACTTTCAGTTGCCTCCTATAACCCAAGTGGTGAGAGAATGGCAGCCATCACTTGGAACCCTAGCTCATTTTGTTTTCCTATTTTCCCTTCCTATTTTCCTTAGGATTTCCATAGGACTAGCTTGAGAGCTTCATGGTGAGATCTTGTGAGAGGGAAGGATGATCGGGCAGCAAGCTAAACCTTGTACGAACCTCTTTGGTATGTATAGATGATTCGGCGTGGTTCCTCAAGGCTTGGATGTGTTGTTCCAATTTGTCCTTTTTGGTGATTTTCGGAGCCTTTTCTTGGCGATTTTCTTGGAGCTATTTCGAGGCCTTTCTCTTTGGGATGTGGTACATGCTTCAACCCTTCGTGGTTCTTTTCCCTTTGATTCCCCTCCCAAATCCGTGAGCAAAGGGTCTCGATTTTGGGGTTTTCGGTGCTCTAGGGTTAGAGGCGTTCTTGGTGGGATTTCCTCGATTCCTCTTGATTTAGTAAGTTTTGGTGGACCAAATCTTGGCTATGGAGTGCCCATGAGGTGTTCCTACTATCCCCAATGTCTTGCACAAATCCGTGGAGCGATTCGGCAGATCAGGAGTTGGATTTGGGGGAGTTGACCCGCGGGTGTTGTTCATCCCCAAGCGGCCCAGCCTGACCGGTCTTACCGGTGCTGCTCACCGGTCTGACCGGTGCAGTCTCTGTGGGTTTTGCCTCGGGTGATCGTTTGGATGAGTTCCTTGTTTTCCCGTGTTGCTGCTGTTTCGAGTTTGAGTCAGTTTTGGGCTCCGTAGGCCTGTTTGGTGGATTTGGGGTTTCCAGACTTGAACCGGTCTGTCCGGTGACTTACATCGGCCTGATCGATGTAGGGGCCTTCTGTGTAAGTTCCTAGGTTTTACCAGTAGGGACCGCTCTGACTGGTGGTGCTCACCGACCTGACCGGTGTAGGTCAGTAGCGCTCGAGTTGTTGTTCCGCTGCGTTCTCGAGTCGGTGAAGGTGGTTGTTGGTTCCTAGGACCAGTAGCACTCCAGTGGTTGCGTGGTCTTGGCCAACTTGGGTAGTTGAGTCGGAGACGTGATTTGCAAGTTGTGTTCATCTTGTTGGAGCTCCCAGCGCCTTCGAGAAGAATTTTTATCGGCTCCCATTCACTCCCACCCCTTCTGGTTCACCTAATCGGTCCTTCATCTGTCGTAGTACTCATCATCCCCATCTCCATTCTCACTAGATGAAAGACAATGATGAGGATGATCAAGATGGTGATGGAGATGGTGAAGGTGTTCTCTTTCTTCTCTTCTTTTCCTCCTTCTTCCTTTTCTTCTTCTTTTCTTGCTTGTTGTCCTATTTCTTCCTTTCTTCTTCTTTTTCTTTCTTCTTATCTTCTTTCTTGCTTTTCTTGAGCTTGTCGAACTTCTGTTGGGCTGTTGTGTTGCGAACTTCCGAGGCATCACCATCAACCTCACTTGGTATGTCTTCAAACTCTTCTTCTTCTTTCTTGTCATCACCACTTGACATATCCTCACACGGTTAAGTGTTAGCAAGGATAACCTGCTCTGATACCAATTGAAAGGATCAATGCAAGTGGCCTAAAGGGGGGTGAATAGGCCTGCAAAACAAATTTAACCAATTTCTGCCAAATTTTTCCAAGACCCCAGAACCTTCGGGTTTTTCCCTGGAACCTCCGAGAAAATGCACTTAGGTGTATTTTGTTGGAGCTTCTGGGAAATTGTTCTTCTATCGATTTGCTGCGGATAAAAAGATTAGAGAGCAACAAAATAGCAGGAATTGGTTACAAGTACTTAGGGTAGGAGCCTAACCACACTAGCAACCTTAGGGTTAAAGATATAGCAAGAAACTTAGCAAACCCTAATAGATCTAGTGAACACACAACCTAGAACAAGCAAACCACAACATAAAGAAAGAAAAGCACAAGGGACAACAATTTATCCTGTGGTTCAGCTCACCACAAAGGTTGACTTACATCCACGTTGTTGAGGTTAGCCACAAAGACTATGGAATCTCTCTAGATCCACACCTCTCTGACACCTATCACCAAGATAATAGATGGAGGGTTTCCACTAAGCAAGTGAGGGTAATACAAACTTCTTGGAGCTTCCACAATCGATTGGAGAGTGTTGACGGTGAAATTCCATCAACCTAGCCATGAGTTTACCTTCGGTGTTGGTATGACTTTTATACCTTATCCATTGGTACTAACCCCCTTGGTATAACAAGTTCATTCATGCATGTCGGTTTTGGAGTTTAGTGTTTATGCAGGGTTTTAGCGTTGAAAGCAAGACTTCCGGGATAAGTTCATCAAACACCTTGACAAGATCTTGAAATCCGGTACATGTCATGCAATGAAGCAAACTTGACTCCAAGAAGCCCAGGGACCAAACCCGAGAAAATGACAAACTCCGAGGACCTAGCCAGAAAAGTGTCGAATCTTGCGAAATAAGGAGCTTCGTCCAACTCGGAGAGAAACTGACGACAAGGGCCCACATGCAGAAGGGGGGATCTAGAAGACTCGGGAACCGACACCGGGCAAAGGACGGAGCCGACTGGGCCGAGGTGGGCCCAGCCCACTCTGGGGCTCAGTCACCCCCCTGACCTAGCCGCCATTCGGACTATTTATAGCCCCAAGGCCAAGAGCCACGCATCAATCCATTCTTCATCGACCGCCGAGGAGCACAGAAGAGAGGGACACCATCTCGGAGAGGAGAGGGTCGAGCTAGTTGACTAGGGTCTCCCTAGCCGACGTGGGAACCTTGCAAGGAAGACCACGTCGGAGTTCCCAGAGTTAGAAGCAAGATCGAGATAGGATCCCGGTGGTGATCTTGATTCATGTATCATGTACCAAGTTGATTTATTAAGTTGAATCCGATTTTTAGCGATCAAGTGTTTCTCCGACGTCTTTGTTTTTTTATCAGCTTTTCTTATCTTAGATCTATTCTCGAGATAGATCACATAGGGTGTTCTTGTAGCCGCAGTGGCTAGAGGTGCATGCCTGAGCTTCCGAAAGATTTCAACTTGTCCGTGGACTCGCCCTAGACTAACCCGCACGAATAGGGGTGCGTTGTGACAGAACAGTGAGTCCTAAAGACAGGCGTTTTCGGAGTCGGGCGGGAAACCGTGGTTTAAAGAGGCTTCTAATGAGATTGAACTTGCTATTTCTTCTTTTGCTCGGAACTTCAACAAAAGGCTTGATCCGATCTCTCTAGATCGGTTTATCGATCCCCATCTATCTCTTGCTACCTCCGGTCTTTAGTAGATTAGATTCATTTTTTGATGTTCTTTGGTTAGATGCATAGGTTTCACCTCTTGAAGATTGATGTTTCTTGGCTTTAATAGATCAACTCTTGCATCACACATTTGTTCCACAGATTCGATTCCTTGGGTTCACCACTCGAGGGAAGAAGGGTCCCTTGACTACGACGGGAGACTTGTCCGCTTGCAAGTCTAATTGAACTTTAATACGATTGTACACAGTCAACAGAGAGCTTCCAAGCAACCTCTAGCCGTCTAGGAGAAAGGCTCCAAGAGTAAAAGATCCACCAACGAGCTAGGGGTCCACCAAGTGCTCAAGGACACAAGAAGCAGTTTGGATTTGCTTATTCTCACAAGGAATCATTCCACACTTGAATGCTAGGGTTGGCTTTGGATTCAAGTAGGTGGGAGTCAATGCTTGGGAGAGAAGGAGAGCAAAATGTTACTGTTTGGCGCAGGGAGGAAGAAGATTACCATTGGGAGACAAAGGGGTATAAACACTCTCAGATCTGGAACAGGAACGACTATTTTCGAAAACCCGGAACCTCCGGGCTAGATCCCGGAACCTCTGGGAACAAACAACTTCAGCAGGCTGAGTGGGGAGCAGCTTGGAACTTCCGGGGAAAACTCTGAGGTTCTGGGAAAGGTGTGAACAAGGCTAAGACAACTAGCTGATAGGTCATATGTGGCTAGGATGATTTTGGTTTTAGAGAAAATCTTTAAGCACTTGGTTTCATCCACGCCATTATTACTATTAGTATCCCTCTTGATAGTATGGCTTGCCATATACTCAAGTTCAAAATAGAAAATGAATGTAAAGCTTGTCTTGAGCCCTAGGAAGCCTCTTTAAACAATGAGGGGTCACCTTTCTTCCCTTTTCACCTTTCTTCAAATTTAAACCTTTCACTCATACTCAAAAGCTCATTAGACCTTTAATTAAGTGGTGAACATCACCAAAACCCACTTAGGGGCTTGATTACACTTACATAGAGGTCCAATCATGTCAAGCCCCCAGTAGGCAAAGGGCCAGGTCGGCGGTATCATGACTAGCTTGTAAGCTTGGACGTGTCGCTGCTTGACGAAGAATTGAAACCTTTGGCACCTTCTGACGAGTTCTTCTGCATCTCACGGAGTTGTAGGACAGTAGAAAGCTCGTCGGAAGGCCTTGCTCACCAGCGTGCGAGAGGATGCATAGTTTCCACAGACGCCTTTGTGAATCTCCTATAAAATGTCCTTGCCTTCGTCCCGAGGTACGCGCTTCATTCCAGAAGTCACACCTCGCCTGTAGAACTTGTCTCCGACTAGTACGTAGTTCTTGGCTCATCAGACGAGTTGTTCTGCCTCGTTCTTGTCAGAGGGAACCTTCTGCTCACGGATGTAGTCGATGAAGGGTTGCCTCCAGTCCACGTCGATCATCATGACCTCCTAACTGGGTTGCGACGGTCCAGGATCAGTTATCGTTGGCGCCGGCTCTAGGATGGATGGCGTGTGAAGTTCGTGGACGAAGACTCCAGCTGGTACTTGAGCGTGAGTAGAACCAAGCCTCGACAGGATGTCTGCTGCAACATTGTTGTCGCGGACAACGTGATGGAACTCGAGGCCATGGAACTTGTTCTCGAGCTTGCTGATTTCTAGGCATTAGGCATCCATGTTCTCCTTGTTTCGGTCCCAAGAGTCATTGACCTGGTTGATCACCACAGCGGAGTCACCGTAGACTAGTAGTGGCTTGATGCCTAGTGAGATTGCGAGTCGGGGCCCATGTAGAAGAGCTTCATACTCGGCTTCATTGTTCGAAACCTACCAGAAGATCTACAGGACGTACTTGAGTTGTTCTCCCTTTAGAGGAATCAGGAGTACCCCTATGTCTGCGCCCTCGAGCTTGAGTGAGCCGTCGAAGTACATCACCTAGTGCTCCAGTCACTCTGTTGGTGTGGGTAGTTGATTTTCCCGCCACTGTACCATGAAGTCGATTAGTGCTTGAGACTTGATGGCTTTGTGTGGCTTGAAGTCGATGTTGAGAGCGCCAAGCTCGACCACCCACTTGGAGATTCTCCCGGTTGCATCTTGGTTATGGAGTATATCGCCGAGCGGGTAGTCCGTGATGACATTGATCGAGTACTCCTGTAAGTAGTGTCGTAGCTCCCGCAAGGTGATTAATACTGCATAGAGTAGCTTCTGGACCGGTTGGTACCGGGCCTTGGACTCGGACAAGACCTCACTAACAAAGTAGACTGGTTGCTGGATTGGGTAGGCGTGGCCTTCTTTCGGATGCTCGACGACGATGGCAGTATTGACCACATGAGTAGTCGCAACAAGGTAGAGCACTAGCTACTCCTTTTTGCGAGGAACCGGGAGGACCGGTGGCTTGGACAGGAAGTCTTTGAGCTACGTCAGAGCTTGATCAAATTCCACAGTCCACGCGAACTTCTCTTGGTGTTGAGTAGCTTGAAGAAGGGTAGTCCTCGTTCTCCAGCTTTGAGATGAATCTCTTTAGGGCCGCCATGCACTCGGTCAGCTTCTGGACATCCTTGATACAAGTCGGAGCTTTCATGCTGGTGATGGAGGATATCTTCTCGGGGTTAACTTCGATGCCGCGATGGCTGATGATGAAGCCGATTAGTTTCCCTGAGGGTACGCTGAAGACGCACTTGTTAGGGTTGAGCTTCCATTGGTACTCCCGCAGAGATGTGAAATTCTCTTCAAGATCAGCGATGAGCGTGTCTGAGCTCCTGGTCTTGACAACCACATCATCCACATAGGCTTCGACGTTCTTATTGAGTTGCTCCTTGAAGCAGGCCTGGATGGCTCGTTGGTAGGTAGCCTCGGCGTTCTTCAACCCGAACAACATCGTCGTGTAGCAGTAGGCGCCGAACGGGGTAATGAACGCAGTCTTCTCCTAGTCTTCTTCATTGATTGCGATCTGGTGGTACCCCGAGTAGGAGTCGAGGAAGCAGAGCAGGTTGCAGCCTGCAGTGGAGTCGATGACTTGATCAATCCACAGCAACCCGAAGGGGTCCTTAGGGTTGTGCTTGTTGTGGTCGGTGTAGTCGATGCACATCCTCCACTCATTGGTGTTCTTCCTGCGGATGAGGACAAGATTGGCGAGCCACTCGGGATGGAAGACTTCTCTGATGAAGTCAGTCACGCGTATTTGGCGAGTTCCTTCTTGATGGCGTCCCGTTGATCATCAGCGAAGCGGCAGAGATGTTGTCGCTTGGGTGTAGCTTTATGATCGATGTTGAGTGAGTGCTCAATCAGCCTCCTGGGCACAGCTGGCATGTTCGCTGGCTTGCATGCGAAGATGTCTCAGTTAGCCCGAAGGAAGCAGACGAGTGTGTCTTCCTATTTGGGGTTGAGTCCCGTGCTGATCATGGTAGTCTTGCTATTGTCGCCGGTCCTGAGGTCAATGGCCTTCACCTGTACTTCCTCTGTTGGCTGAGGTTTGTTGGTGGTATCGATCTTCTCAGGAATCTTGAGTTCGGTTGGAGTTAGCTTTTTGATGCAGTGAAGATCTCCATCATCGCATTGGGTACTTGATTAGCTGTTGCGAGCTCCACAGCTTCGATGTCGCAGTCGTAGGAAATCTTCCAGTCCCCTTGTAGCATGAGAACTGCGGAGGGACTTGGCATCTTGAGTACCAAGTACACGTAGTGGTGGATCGCCATGAACTTGGAGAGAGTTGGTTTGCCGAGGATGGTAGGGTATGAAGTTTTGAAGTCTGCAACCTCGAACTTGATGTAGTCGGTGCGGTAGTTCTCTAGTGTCCCAAAGGTAACTGGCAGGACCACTGAGCCGATTGGAATAGCCGCGTTGCCTGGGACGATATCGTAGAAGGTTGACGTGCTAGTTTGGTGGGTAGTCCACGAAGAGGACGTTGACAGTATTGTCAGGTTCTTGGAAGTCGTCATTACCTTTGTTCACTTTGATCTTGCCCTTCTTGTCGTGAGGGTGTCGTGGCTCAGGAGTCTTCTTGAGTGCCCGCTAAAGCTGGTAGCACTGTTCGGTAGTGTGGATGATATCTTGATGCCACGGGCACTTCTTCTTGAGCAAATCCTTAAAGCTGTCGTAGGTCTTCTTGCTAGTATCCTTCGTAGGGTGCTGAACATTCACAATAGTGTTATCTGGCTTGCGCATGCGGCTAGGACCCAAGTAATTATTGTTGTTGTTGTTGCGACCCCTTGTTCCTTATTGTTGTTGCCGCTCGTGTTGTTCTTTCCTTTGCTGTGATTGGAGTCATACTTGGCATTGGCCTTGTCTTCCTCATCGACCCTTGAAGTGATCATGTCCTTGAGTTTGGTGATTGAACTTGGGCGACGGCGACCGAAGTTTTTGAATGCACAGTGGTGGTAGAGACCGTCCTGGAAGCAATCGATGACTTCTTTGTCGGTGACGTCGACTACGGTCGCGTGTTTGTTGAAGTGACGCATGTACTGGCGAAGCGTCTTGCATTGCTTCTGCTTGATCATCGCCAGGTCCATGCGAGTGCCCGAGTTCCCCATGGAACCTGCGAAGTTGCTGGTGAACTGCGCCTTCAGATGGTCCCACTCGTCGATCGAGTTCTTTGCGAGCGACTCGAGCCATGTGAGTGGAGCCTGGTCTAGACAGAAAGGGAATTAGTGGCACTTGGTGTCCTTATCGCTACCAGCATTCTCAATGGCTAGGGCGTACTTACTGGTCGTGAGAGGCTTGAACTTCTGGGGAAGTAGCATAGCGCGAAGTCGTGAGGAGTAGGCGGGGAAGTCGTCGTTGTCGCTGACGTCGGTAGTCTTCCTGGTGCGATGTATCTCATCAATTCTGTGGTAGGCATCATAGCCGCGATGTTTCTTGCCGGTGGGATGGTTGTTCGCGTGGCCTCCACCTCCGCGATCGTCGCCGCCACCGTGTCTTCTGCTGACGCCAGGGGAAGAGCTACTGCTGCTACCACCGCCGCTGCCGCTCACACCGCCCAGTGAAGGTCCTTCCCCCGTAGCTCTAGAGCGATTGGGGTAGGCTGGTGTTCACCGCGAACATGGTTGGGTCCGACTTCTGCCAGAGTGTGGCTGCCGCTGGTGGCTTCTTGGTTTCCGCCTCTGGTGATCTTGTCGTCGACCCGCATGAAGTAGGCATCCTCCACAAGTCTGGCTATGATGTCGCCCGCATGGTCCCCCTGAACCACTCGCCCTATCCTGTTGATGGACAGAAGGCATTTCTCAGGGGTAGTGTGGTTCCGGTTAGAGATTTCGTCCAAAGCATCGTTGAGGTTGCGGATGGGTAAGGCTTCCCGAAGCCGCCGTCGTCGGTCTGCTCGCTTCTTTTGCGGTTGCGTTGGGCTTTCTTGGCCTAGGTAGTCTCATCCGGGGTGCGTTGGCTGACTCCTCATAGTCTGAGATATCCTCGGAGTACTGATCAACTCGGGCCTCTGAAGTTCCGGCCTCTGTAGTTGCCACGAATACTTTGCGGTCAGATGTGCATCGGCCAGAGTTAGTGGTTGCCACTTCGGTTAGTGAGTACTCCTCTGCCGTGGGAGTTAGAGGTGTTCCCTCCTGGAAGGGGAGTATCTCGACGTAGGTGACGTAGCGTGAGTTGTCGTCAATCAGGTCTGTGGGCTTCCGGTCGAGCCAATAGACAAATCTTCCGGCAGGAGTAGACGTGATGACCAAGCCAATGACAGGACTTGACAATGACTCCTCGGTGGTGTTGGGCTTAGACTCGGGCTCGATCTGATCCAATCCAAAGTCGAACTCGTAGGAGGAGTCTGAGTTGTAGTCGGGGGCGGCGCTGGAGTCTGAGGAGTACTCAGAGACGACCTCCTTACTAGCCGATGCAAGATGAGCGCATCCACGTAGGCCGTGCTAGCGCTACGAAGGCCGTTCGAGAAGTGCTCGTGGGGAAGGTTTGGTCCACACGATGGCTCGAAAGCCAACTCACGTGTCTAGATCCAGGTTGTCATCGAGTTTGAGTTGGAGGTGGATCCAATCTCGAAGCTGACGACTTGGTTGTAGAGTGAAAATTCGTCAAATTTCTTGACGAGTTGGCTCGTGACAACTTCAGGAAGCGTCACGAGTCCGGTCTTCGAGTCCGGGGTCATGGTGAGGTAGCGCTGGAACGAACTAGCACCGTCAACGGTGTAGACCTAGAACCGAAGGTGAAGGTGTTACCGCGGTTGAAGGCGGTAGTTGGCTTGATTACGATTGAAGCCATCGATTTCACCATGAGATCTTTGACGAGATCCCCTACCTGGCGCGCCACCTGTCGGTGTTTTAGACCGATAACCAACGAAGGTGAGTACCTGAGGTAGATGTTTGTGGCCTCCCCAAGATCAGAAACTCGAAGTAGAGACACGTGGCCCACAATTGACATAGGTTCGGGCTGCGAGGTCCGTAATACCTCTAGACATGTAAGGCTTTTGGCTAGTGGGTTTGTTTTGCAAAAAAGCAACTAGAATCATGGATCCTTACTTTCAATATTTTAGCTCAAATTCTAGTGAGTTTACCATTACTATAATAAGCAACTAATGCAATCAACAATTGTACAATACAATTAATTCACACAAAATAATTCACATAGTTCCATCATTAAGGGATATCATGGCCAGTTGATTAAGCAGTCTCAGATAACGGTGAGAGGCCGACAATCGATTGATTATAACCATTGCAAGGTAAACCTAAACACATCGAGCAGTGCCCCAACAGAGCTGACACCGATCAGGCGGTTCCCAAAAATCTTCAGTTCGACATAAGTATTACAGTCCTGGGTACAAGGCTATCTGGTATGCCCCACACAGTACATCCAGCCTCACACATGTACCCCCTCCAAGTTGCAAGACGGACAGGTGAATACTCAAGATTAGTAAAAGAAAATTTCCCTTGCCACTTCATTAAGGTACTAGGCTTACCGGTCCCATTCCTGACAAGTGCTTAGTACGTTCAAAAGCTTACCGGGTCAAAATCTTAGAAACCTGAGTTTTGTTTTATATCTAGCTTTAGCTACACCAGGCCACACACAAATACGTGCTAATCTTTGCAATTCATGACTCTACCTTCGAGTGATATTAAGATTGCTCGCCTCAAATTCTTGTTCGTTCATCAATTGTGCACAGGAATTGATCATTGTGATCAGGCCGATTTTGCTCCAACAAGGTCGGTAACCACAGTGAGTTGGTTCTATGATTGCATTGGAGCTTCGGGCTTCCTCGTCGTAGTCGGATGAAGGGCCGAAATGGCGAACCATAGAGGGGGGAGTGAATGGAAGCTGATAAAAATTCTATTCAAGAACTCGACCTATGAACCCGATTTCACTCATGCGCCTCCACAAGCTTCTCTTGCCAAGTCCACGTAGCCACTGGAGTGCTACTGGACCTAGGAGCAAGACCCAACCAACAGCCACTCGACACACGCAGCGGAAAGACACACGACACAGCTGCTGGCACCTAAAACCGGTCAGGCCGATTTCGGAAACCGGTCAGACTGCTTCTGTGGGACTTAGCCTCTCAACAGGCAGGGGCAACCGGTTAGACCTGTTTGACAAACCGGTCAGACCTGTTTGACAAACCGGTCAGGCCGGTTCTGTCCAGATGTTGACGGTTAATAGTTGTATCAAAGTTCGTTTATGACTTGCAAGCGAACAAGTCTCCCGTCGTAGTCAAGGGACCCTTCTTCCCTCGAGTGGTGAACCCAAGGTATCGAATCCATGGAACAAATGTGTGACACAAAAGTTGGTCTAGTAAAGCCAAGTGACTTCAATCTTCGGTAAAAGAAACCCTAATGCATCTAGGTAAAAGACACAAAACTAATCTAATCTACTAAGGATCGGAGATAACAAAGTAAGATTGGGTAGATAAACCGATCTAGAGAGATCAGGACAAGCCTTTTGTTGAAGTTCCAAGCAAGAGAAGAAGTAGCAAATAGAATCTTATAAGAAGCCTCTTTAACCGTGGTTTCCCGTCCAAATCCAAAAACATCCACCTTGCGGAACCCCCCGTTCTGTCACAACGTATCCCTACTCATGCGGGGAGTCTAGGGCGAGTCAAAAGACAAGTCGAGATTCTTTCGGAAGATCCGACGTGTACCTCTAGCCACCGCGGCTACAAGAACACCCTATGTAATCTATCGCGCGAATAGAATTGGAATAAGCAAACCGATCGAAAAACGAAATCTTCGAGCAAACACTTGATCGCTAAGAATAGATTCAACTTGATAATTTAACTATGACAATGATACATACACAAGATCACCACCGGGATCCTTCCTTGTTCTTGCTTCTAGCTCTGGGAACTCCGACGTGGTCTTCCATGCAAGGTTCCCACGTCGGCTAGGGAAACCCTAGTCAACTAGCTCGACCCTCTCCTCTCCGAGATGGTGTCCCTCTCTTCTCTGCTCCTCGGCGGCCGATGACGAATTAGATGATGCGTGGCTCTCGGCCACGGGGCTATAAATAGCACGATTGGCGGCCTGGGCCCATCCAGGCCTAGCCCGAGGCCTCCTTTGCTCTACGTCGGTCCCCTTGCTTCCTGGATGTTTCCCTTTCTGCATGTAGGTCCATGTCGTTAGTTTCTCTCCGAATTGGGCATAACTCCTTGTCTTGCAAGATTCAGCACTTTTCTGGTTAGGTCCTCGGAGTTTGTCGTCTTCTCGGATCAAGTCCCTGGCTTCTTGGAGTTAAGTTTGCTTCATTGCATGACTTGTACGGGGCTTCAAGGCTTGTCATAAGGTGCTTGATGAACTTATCCCGAAAGTCTTGCTTTCAACGCTAAAACCCTGCATAAACACTAAACTCCAAAACCGACATGCACACATGAACTTGTTATACCACGGGGGTTAGTACCAATGGATAAGGTATAAAACTTATGCCAACACCTAAGGTAAACTCATGGCTAGGTTGACGGATTTTCACCGTCAACACCAGAACTCCCCTAAAATCCCTCCAAGAGAAAAACTGCCTCAATAACTTCTCCTTCTTTGAACAAGAACAACCATAGCACGACAGAGACTTTCTCGCTCAAAAACTCTTCATGATAGCCCACAGGACTAAACCGGTCAGACCGGTTTTGCCTGGACAGTCGAGAAGAACACAGCCCGCGGGAAAAACTCAACACTCCAAGCGATCAAACTCCCGATTCGTTCCACAGATCAGAGTGAGACTTTGGGGATAGTTGGGGTTCCTTGTGGGCTACCTTTTGCTAGAAGCTTGGTCCCCAAAACTCACTCAATCAAGAGGAATCAGAAGTCAACCCTCAAGAACACCTTACCATGGGAACTACCGAGAACACCCAAATTGAAGCCATTTTTGAGGGTTTGTTGGAGCAAGATTACCAAGAAAAGAGGCACAAGGTCCTCATATGTGACATCCAACAAGAATCCCTCAAAGAAATGCCCCAAAACTTCCCACGGGAAATTCCAAGAAAAGGCCCCGAAAATTACCAAAAAGGAAAAACGGGAGAAGCACAAACAAGCCTTGAGGAACCATGCCAAATCATCTATACATACCATGAAAGGTTCATACAAGGTTTGGCTTCCACCCGATCATCCTTCCCTCTCATAAGATCTCACCATGAAGCTGTCAAGCTAGTCCTATGGAACTCCTAAGGGAAAAATAAGAAGAGATAATAGGAAAACAAAATGAGCTAGGGTTCCAAGAGATGGCAGCCATCCTCTCACCACTTGGGTTATATGGAGGCAAGATGAAAGACGAAAATACCCCTAAAGACTAAACTAGGATACACTCCCACCAAGGGTACTTCGGGAATTTGTCTTTGTAGCACCATCGGACGGATGCCCGGTGATCGCACTTCGCGTGGCCTCGATGCAAGCCTTGCGATCCCGACGCGTGTCCTCCGCCTCGAAGCTTCCGGTGCCCTGCGACCCCAAACCGGTCAGACCGGTTCTCCAAACCGGTCAGGCCGGTTTTGGCCTGACAGCCACGCCTGGTCTTCAGCCTCGGCTTTGTGGCTCAGCTGAGTAACCCGATGGTTTTCTGGTGAACCACCGCAAAACCCGCGAACTTGATGTAGCCTCCGCCAATCACCACTCATGACTTGACTCCCACGAAGTCCCGGCTCGACCTTTGTTTTGTGGCTCAACCAAGAAACCCTCCTCGACTTCATCTTGCGTTCTTGCCACCATGCGGCCTGTACTTGACCCCGCTGGCCACCGGGTCCCTCGAACCAAGCCTACTTGTCTTCACCACACCTGGAGGCCTCACCAGCAATGACCTTTCATGCTTGTTCTTCACCTGCACCAACACGAGTCAAGCCGCAACCTGCACCTGCAATACTTAGCCAAGAATTAGTCCACACAACGTTGTCAATTACTCATCACACCACGAAGCGACCATCCACCGGTCCTCGAACCGCACATGGTCCTCAATCTCCCCCTTAATGAGTGCATTGACAACACACACATTTTGTAATAAAAGAGAAAAGGAAAAAGAAAATAAACGACCAAAAGAAACTCCAACAAGCGATCGAAAGCCGGGAAAAGGCAAAGAGCAAGATCACTTGAAGAAGACAAGTCTGGGACCCCTTCGGCAAGGGCAACGGCTCGACACATCTGAGACAAAACTATGCTCAAGCAAAGAGCACAAACCACCAAAGCGTACAAGAGCTCCCCTTGCACATATGCATACTCCCCCTGAACAAGTGCCAACTCTGGACACAAACCGGTCAAGCCGGTTCCCAAAACCGGTCAGACCGGTTCCACAAAAACCAGTTAGGCCGGTTACCAAAATCGGTCAGACCACACCCCCCAAAAGCCCAAAGTGCAAAAGAAATGCACATGCTCCCCTTGTCTCTTGAGATAGGTTCTAGGTATGCAATTCAACATTTCTCCACCTTTCTTTCTTCCCCTTGTTGCCAATGCATGAATCAATGTTCAAATTTGAAAATATGCAACCTAGAGCTTCTCAAATTTCCAAAATTCATTAAAAGATGCTCTAAATGAACAAGTTAGATACTCTAAAGCTTCATAATGACATCAACTTCATGATTACCAAGTTTCACAACCATTGAACGAAGCTAAGATAGAATTGAGCAATTTTGCGAAAATTTACCCTCTAATGAGCAATGTCCTAAACATGAGCAAAACATGTCAAAATAGCAAAGCCACACCAACTTCATGCTAGGACAACCACTCTAATCATAAGACCATCACAAACACCCACAAGCACCTCATGTCATGTCAAAGCCACCGAGCCATGTGCCTACTTCTATATATGAGACTTCTCATTGGTAGGCATCACGCAACAGTTTAGCACTCAAAGCAAATTAAATTTAGCACATATGACATGGGAGCACATTTTCCAAGCAATTTACATTTCATTTTCAGATTCATATTTGGTACATGAAATGTCTTTGCGACGAAAAGGAACTTATGCCCCTCCACAAGATAAAGCATGAAGGCTAAACATTCATGATGGAAAATGAGCCTTTGGCCCCATATGATCAAAATACGCTATCCAACCACAAATTAAGCATAGCCAAGCCACTAGAACATGCCAAGATCATATAAAGGCATTTACTCACAAGAGAGCATACATGTGACATTTTTCAAAAACATAGGCATCAACCATGGATATAAGTCAAGATCATCAAGAGCTAAGCTAACCTAAACATAACATACCCAACTAGCTCACAAGATCATATATAGCACATCATGGTGAACAAAGTATATGAGAGAAGCTTTTCCTACAAAATGCTTATGATACAAAATGCATGCAATCTAAGATACAAGGATGCCTATACATCATGTTACATATGCCATGCTAAATGCAAGAAATGCACAAAGAAAAGCTATACATGTGCTACAAAGGAGCTCCCATACACCAACTCAAGAAATCAAACAAACACCAAGCTCCCCCCGCAAACGAGTGAAAGTTGCTTGATTTAGAGGTTTGGTGAAAATATCGGCTAGTTGGTCATGTGTGGGTACATGGATCAAAGCTATCTTCCCTTTCTCTAAGTTGTCTCTCAGAAAATGGTACCTCACTTCTATGTGTTTGGTTTTGGAATGAAGAACTGGGTTCTTTGCTACACTTATGGCACTGGTGCTATCACATTGAAGTGGAACATGGGTATACTCCTCACCAAAGTCACTCATGGTATATGTGATCCAAAGGAGCTGAGAGCAACAACTAGCTGCAACAACATACTCTACCTCGGTAGTGGATTGAGCAACACTCAACTGTTTGTGGGAAGACCAAGACACCAAAGAAGATCCCAAGAACTGGCAAGTCCCAGAAGTGGACTTCCTATCCAACCGACACCCGGCAAAATCCGCGTCTGAAAAAACATAAAGCGCCAAAGAAGAAGACATGGAGTACCAAAGGCCGAAGTCGGGAGTGTGACACAAGCACCTAAATATGCGCTTGACCTCCTATCGATGCGAAGTCCTTGGAGACGCTTGAAATGTAGCGCACGGACATACTGAGAACTGGATGTCTGGCCTCGTCGCCGTCAAGTAGAGGAGTGACCTGATCATGCTTCGGTACTCCTTCTGGTCCACGTGTTCACCTTCCTCATCCGCATCAAGAGTTGTAGTCGTACTCATAGGCGTCGCCATGGCCTTGGAGTCCTCCATCTTGAACTTGCTCACAATGTCCTTGGTATACTTAGCTTGGTGCACAAATGTTCCTTCCTTTGATTGCTTGATTTGTAGCCTGAGGAAGAACTGCAACTCACCCGTCATGCTCATCTCAAATTCCCTGCTCATGTCCTCTGCAAAGCTTGCAACAAGAGAGTTAGATGAGACACCAAAGACAATATCATCCACGTACACCTGCACAATCAGGATATCTTTGCCATGCCGGAGAAGAAACAAGGTCTGATCGACCTTCCCCATCTCAAACCCTCTCTCAAACAAGAACCCCTCAACCTACCGTACAAAGCTCTAGGCACCTGCTTCAACCCATACAACGCCTTCCTCAACTTGTACACCCGGTGGGGTACTTCTCACTCCCAAACCCCGGTGGCTGCCTCACATACACTTCTTCCTCTAACACACCATTCAAGAAAGCACTCTTTACATCCATCTGGTATAACTTGAACCCTTTAGATAGGGAAAAAGCTAGAAGGATCCAGATCGCCTCCAAACGAGCTACGAGAGCCAAGGTCTCCTCGTAGTCGATCCCCTATTTCTGACTGAACCCCTGAGTAACAAGCCTTGACTTGTTTCTCACCACTTCACCTTTCTCTCCCTCTTTTTTCTTCCACACCTATTTTGTCCCAATCGGCTTACACCCTGGGGGAGGGTCAACCAATTCCCAAACTTGATTCCTCTCAAAGTTCTCCAATTCCTCATGCATCGAATTTACCCATGAGGTATTCCTACTATCCCCAAAGTCTGGTGCGAATCTGTGGAGTGAATCGAGAGATCGGGAGTTGGAATAGGAGGAGTTGACCCACGGGTTCTGTTCACCCCGAGCTGCCCAGGCACCACCGATCTGACCGGTGCTCGTGACCGGTCTGACCGGTGCTAGCTCTTTGTGGGATTTGTCTCGGGTGAGTTGCTTGACTCGTGTGTCTTTGGGTCGTGTTGGTTCTGGTCAGTTCTTGTCTGGTTTAGAGGTGTTTTGCTCAGTTTTGTGAAGTTTTCTTCTTCGTTGCAGGTTGTGTTTTGGGGGTGTTTTTGTTCCAGGGCCTAGAGAAGTCATTGAGGCTCTCTGGAACATTTGTTGTGTGGCTGCTGTAGCCACCGACTTGACCAACTCTGTCGACCGGTTTGACCGGCGCAGGCCATCGGTCTGACCGGTGTAGCACAGGCAGCAAGCCGTGCAAGTTTCCGCTGTGTGTGTTGGTGAGTTTTTGCTCGAAAGGTTGGTTGTTGGTTCCTAGGATCAGTAGCACTCTAGTGGCTATGTGGTCTTGACCAACTTGGGTAGTTGAGTCGGAGACGTGTATTGGAAGCCATGTTCATCTTATTGGAGCCTCAATATCCTTCGAGAAGAATTTTTATCGGCTCCCATTCACTTCCCCCCCCCCCCCCTCGGTTCGTCGTTCCGGTTCTTCAAGTGCTATGAGAGCCGGTTACAGGTCTTGATTGACTCTAACCAATCTAAGATCCAAGGATGTCGTACCAGGAACGGGGTTGGGGTCCTCCACACTTCGATGGCAAAAATGTGGGGTAAGCTGATGACAGTGTTCCTCCGTGGAAAGGGTCAGATCCTTTGGGATGTCACAGTGGACATAGGCTATGTCCAGCTGATGAACTTCCTCGCTCCAGGATCGAGGGATATGTTCGATGCCAACAACAAGGCGGTCGACTACTTGTTTCGTGCTATGTTTCAACCTGAATCCGATCGGGTGCACACGGAGAGCTTTGCTTTCAGAATTTGGTCAGTGTTGAAGGAAGCTCATGTTGGAAATGCTTAGGTTCAGGCTCAGATCTGTGCAACTTACCGGAGAGAGTACGAGAATTTGACTCATCTCCCCGGTGAGTCCATCGATGCCTTGTTTCAGAGGTTCATGGTTGTGGTGAACAACATGAGAGCCAATGTGGACGTGCTCCCGTACGATGATCATAATAGAGCTATCAAGATCTTACACTCATTGGATTGTAGGTTTGAGGTGGAAAGTTCGAGGCTATTGTGGAGTCTGAGAAGTATATATGACACCTTGACAGGGAAGGAGCTGTACTCGAAGCTCAAGTCGGCTGAGGTGGATCGGGGCATGACAGCCAAAATTGAGGGCCCGACTGACCCTCATAGTGTCGCCCTCATCGGTGGATCGAAAGGAAAGTCTAACGCTAACCCTTCCACCAGGATGTTCTCCTTGTCCTTTTTTGATGTCTTTGCTAGATGAGGAATTCGACGTGCTCGAAGAGGATGAGCTAGCGCTGCTGACCTGGCGGTTCGAGAGGATGCATGAGAACTGGGTGAACTCGAGGAGGAACACGAGGATATGTTTCCAGTGTGGCAAGCCGGGACACTTCGTCGTCGACTGCCCGGAGAAGGTCGAGAACAAGGACAACTACAAGCACAAGTCGAAGACGGATGACAAGTACCGTTCAAGGCATGATCACAAGCACAAGCAAAAGGGCAAGAACAAGGACGAGCGATGATCGAGGAAGAAGGAGAGCCGAGGCAAGGCTCGAGCAATGGTTGGAGCGAGCGACGTCAACTCCAGTTCTGCGTACTCCACCTCGAGCTCTAGTAGCAGTGAAGACGAAGGTGATCTGCGCAAGGGCAGGAAGCCATCCAAGAACCTAAGCGGGCTGAGCTGCTTCGCTAGAGACGTCTTCTGCACCATGTCGCTTAGCTCTGGCAGCAAGAAGAGCAACCAGAGTGACTCGGACTCGGACTCTGACTCCGATGACGAGGTACGTGATGAACTGCCCTTCTTGCGTCAGGAGAATGAACGGCTTGGCTTGTTGCTTGATAATCGTGATGACATGCTTAGAGAGGCCATGAAGATGAGGAAAGAGCTTAGGGCTTCGCTTGAGGATGCTAGGACTACAGTGGCTGAGTTAGAAACACAGAACTTGGATGCTAAGCTTGAAATTGATTCCCTTATGGCTTCGCCTATTGTTTCTGATGAAGTTGAATGTGCTGATTGTCTAATCTTCCTAGCTGATCTTGCTATGTTTAAGGAAAAGCATGCCTCCAAGTGTGAGGAACTAGATGTGCTTAGGGTTGAAGCGGCTGAGCTTAAGTCTAGACCTGCTTTGTTAGGTGCTTGCACTTCTTGCCCTATTTTGCATGGAAAATTTGATGAGATGCATGCTTACATTGTTTCTCTTGAGGCTAAGCTGAAATAACCGATTCCTACTTCTTGCTCTACCTGTGAATTGCATGCTTTGAAGAATCCGGAACTTGCACATTATGCTGATCATTTGCAGGATGAGAATGATGAGTTGAGAAAGTTGATGGGTTGGTTGTCTGGTCATGAGCCTCAGTTCAGGATAATGATTGAGACATATAAGCGCTAGGATGGTGAGGGGCTCGGGGCAAGCAAGGTTGGTGAGGGAAGTTGTGAGAATATCCCAGAGACACCAAAAACCCACCACAAAAATGCTTTTGTCCCTAAACCGAACCATCTTAGGAATCGACTAGACACAACCCCAGCTCCACCCATGTTTCCTCCACAAACTGATGATTTCCAAAAGCCTATCATGTTCATGAGCACTTTGGGGAATGTGTTCTTTGGGAAAGAGAGTGAGAAGCCAAGTGAGGAGAAACCGGTTGAGAAGCCGAGTGAGGAGAAACCGGTTGAGAAGCCGACTGAAGGGAAACCAAGTGAGCAGCCCCAACCCAAGCCTAAACCTAAGCTCGTCAGGTTTCATTGTGACTATTGTGGGAGAGATGGTCACAATGGTGAGTTTTGCTTCAAGAGGAAGTGTGAGGAGAGAACGGGTAAGGAGTGGGCTAACAAGGACAAGTACCACCCTTCCAATGGTGTACTTGAGCCTTGTGTGCAGATGGCCAGGGCCAATGCGAGTGTGAGGGCAGTTCCGGCTTGGGGAGAGCAAAAGGCTGCAAGAGGTGCTACTGGCCGAGCTACACCCGTCAGACCGGTGCGTCACACCGGTCAGACCGGTGCAGGTCTGGGCAGACAGAGGGCTGGTTTTTGTGCCCATGTGAGTCTCAGTTTGGTTCTGAGGTCGTGGTTCTAGTGGTTGGTTTGGAGAGTTTGCAGGTTGTCAGTTTGCTTGGTGTTCTCCTCCTTGTGCTCAATACGGGGATGGGAGTAGTCGTAGCTTTGAGATGGAGAGGAGGAACAGTCCACGATCTTCCTTTCGTGGTTTTGGTCCTCCTCCAGTTAGAGAGGGTTGGTTCCCTCATAGTGGTTACCATTGTGGTGTTTGTGGAGGTATCTTCGGTAGGAGAGATGTTTTGGATTGTGCTAACCCCACTTTGGAGCAAATGGCCCAGCACTAGTTTTACTCTTTTGGTACTAACCCCACTGTTGAGTCGTTTGTTCGCTCACGTGCTCATTTTTGAATTTCAGGTGGGAGACTTGAAGAACATTTGGTAGATTAACTCTGGTTGCTCGAGGCATATGACCGGAGACAAGGGGTGGTTCTCAAGTCTCGTCTCGGTGGTGACAAAGAGGTCCATCACCTTTGGGGACAATGGGCGAGGGTGTGTGCTGTCAGAAGGTGAGATTAAGGTGAGTGACAAGATCACTCTTAGCGTGTTGCTCTTGTTCAATCGCTTGGATACAATTTGCTTTCCGTGTCCCAGCTATTGAATGAGGGTTTTGAGGTGTTGTTTCATCCTTGTGGTTCTCGGATTTTTGATTCTCGAGGGGACCTTGTCTGTATGGTCGTTGCCAAGGGTCAGGTGTTTTGAGCTGATTTTTCTCAGTCTTCTGGTGTTGAGCGTTGTTTCTTGGCTGGTTCTTCGAGTGAGTTGTAGAAGTGACATAGGAAGTTGGGTCACTTGAGCTTTGACCTTTTGTCTCGCTTGAGTAAACTCAATTTGGTCTGAGGATTGCCACGTTTGAGGCTTGAAAAGAGTTGGTTTGTGCACCGTGTAGGCATGCCAAGATGGTAGCCTCTTCTCACTCGCCTCTCACCGATGTGATGACTGAGCGTCCATGCGAGCTGCTCCATATGGATCTTACTGGCCTAGCTCGTGTGCAATTTGCGGGTGGGAAGTGGTACGTCATTGTTGTGGTGGATGACTACTCTCGGTATGCGTGGGTGTTCTTTCTTTAGGAGAAAGGGGAAACATTTGGTTTTGTTCGAGATCTTGTCCTGAAGTTGAGGAACGAGAGGCACAGAGATGCCATACGAGTGATCAGCAGTGACAATGGCTCGGAATTCAGAAACTCTCGTTTCGAAACCTCTTGCCATGACTTGGGTCTTGAACATCAGTTTTCGAGTCTGTATACGCCTCCCCAGAATGGTGTTGTGGAAAGGAAAATGGAACCTTATGTGAGATGGCTCGGACGATGCTTGATGAGCATAGGACTCCAAGAAGGTTCTGGCTGAGGCGTTGAATAACGCATGCTATGTTTTGAACAGGATCTACCTTAGAGTGCACAAGACGAAAACCTGTTACGAGTTGATGCACGGTCGCACACCCAAGGTGAGTCACTTCCATGACTTTGGTTGCAAGTGCTTTATCCTTAAGAAAGGGAAGAAGTTGGATAAGTTTGATGCTAGGTCGGTCAATGGTATTTTCTTTGGTTATGCATCTCACTCTAGAGCATATCGTGTGCTCAATCTTGAAACTAACCAAATCGTGGAGACTTGCGAGGTAACCTTCGACGAGACACAACCACGTAGTCAGCTTGTCTTTGAGTGTGCAGGTGATGATGAACTTGGCGAGGAGATCTTTCAGGAGGAGCATGAACATGGAGATGATGAAGTTGGTGGAATGGTGCCTCCGGCTGAGCATGTACCTACTACTTCAACTACGGTGATGGACGACCCCTCTCCCACACCTACGACGACAAACCAAGATCAAGGAGAAGCTACTGTTGAGGGGGAGGTAGCATCAAAGCGAGAACCTCCCTGGCGAGTACAAGTAGATCACCCAGCTTCAAGGATCATCGGCGACATGAATGAACATACTACACGGTCGAGGGTTCGGAACAATTCACATTTCGTTCATGCTGCTTTTGTTGCCACCTTTGAGCCCAAAGACATTGGACACGCACTATCTGATCATAATTGGGTAAATTCGATGCATGAGGAGTTGGAGAACTTTGAGAAGAACCAAGTTTGGGAATTGGTTGACCCTCCCCCAGGGTGTAAGCCGATTGGAACAAAATGGGTGTAGAAGAACAAAGAGGGAGAGAAAGGTGAAGTGGTGAGAAACAAGCCAAGTCTTGTTGCTCAGGGCTATAGTCAGAAAGAGGGGATCGACTATGAGGAGACCTTTGCTCCCGTAGCTGGTTTGGAGGCATTCAAGATCCTTCTAGCCTTTTTCGTGGCTAAAGGGTTCAAGTTATACCAGATGGATGTGAAGAGTGCCTTCTTGAATGGTGTGTTGGAGGAAGAAGTGTTTGTGAGGCAGCCACCAGGGTTTGAGAGTGAGAAGTACCCCCATCGGGTGTACAAGTTGAGGAAGGCACTGTATGGGTTGAAGCAGGCGCCTAGAGCTTGGTACGGTAGGTTGAGGGGGTTCCTGTTTGAGAGAGGGTTTGAGATGGGGAAGGTCGATCAAACTTTGTTTCTTCTCAGGCAGGGCAGAGATATCGTGATTGTGTAGGTGTACGTGGATGATACTGTCTTTGGTGGCTCGTCTAACTCTCTTGTTGCAAGGTTTGCAAATGATATGAGCAGGGAATTTGAGATGAGCATGATGAGTGAGCTGCAGTTCTTCCTCGGGCTACAAATCAAGCAATCAAAGGAAGGAACATTTGAGCACCAAGCTAAGTACACCAAGGACATTGTGAGGAAGTTCAAGATGGAGGATTCCAAGGCCATGGCGACGCCTTTGAGTACGACTACAGCTCTTGATGCAGATGAGGAAGGTGAACACGTGGATCAGAAAGAGTACCGAAGCATGATCGGGTCACTCCTCTTCATGACGGCGACGAGGCTGGACATCCAGTTCTCGATATGTCTGTGCGCTCGTTTTCAAGCGTCTCCAAGGACTTCGCATCGGCAAGCGGTCAAGCACATATTCAGGTACTTGCGTCACACTCCCGACTTCGGCCTTTGGTACTCCGCGTCTTCTTCTTTGGCTCTTCATGGTTTTTCAGATGCGGATTTTGCCGGGTTTCGGTTGGATAGGAAGTCCACTTCTAGGACTTGCCAGTTCTTGGGATCTTCTTTGGTGTCTTGGTCTTCCCGCAAACAGTCGAGTGTTGCTCAATCCAATACCGAGGCAGAGTACGTTGTCGCAGCTCGTTGTTTCTCTCAGCTCCTTTGGATCACATACACCATGAGTGACTTTGGTGAGGAGTATACCACCCAGTGCTCCATTCCAAAACCAAACACATAGAAGTGAGGTATCATTTTCTGAGAGACAACGTATAGAAAGGGAAGATAGCTTTGATCCATGTACCCACACATGACCAACTAGCCGACATTTTCACCAAACTCCTAGATCAAGCAACTTTCACTCGTTTGCGGGGGGAGCTTGGTGTGTGTTTGTTTTCTTGAGTTGGGTGTGTGGGAGCTCCTTTGTAGCACATGTATAACTTTCCTTTGTGCATTTCTTGCATTTCGCATGGCATATGTAACATGATGTATAGGCATTCTTGTATCTTAGATTGCATGCATTTTGTATCATATGCATCATTTAGGAAAAAGCTTCTCCTATATACATTGTTCACCATGGAATGATATTTATGTTTTTGCGAGCTTGTTTGGTATGATATGGTTAGTTTGGCTTAGCTCTTGATAATCTTGGTTTATATCCATGGTTGATGGCTATGTTTTTGAAAAATGTGATATGTATGCTCTCTTGTGAGTAAATGCCTTTATATGATCTTGACATATTTTAGTGGTTTGGATATGCTTAATTTGTGGTTGGATAACTTATTTTGATCATATGGAGCCAAAGGCTTATTTGCCATCATGAATGTTTAGCCCCCATGCTTTATCTTGTGGAGGGGCATAAGTTCCTTTTTGTCGCAAAGACATTTCATGTACCAAATATGAATCTGAAAATGAAATGTAAATTGCTTGGAAAATGTGCTCCCATGTCATATGTGCTAATTTAATTTGCTTTCGGTGCTAAACTGTTGCATGATGCCTACCAATGGGAAGTCTCATATATAGAAGTAGGCACATGGCTCAGTGGCTTTGACATGACAGGAGGTGCTTGTGGGTGTTTGTGATGGTCTTATGATTAGAATGGTCGTCCTAGCATGAAGTTTGTGTGGCTTTGCTATTTTGACATGTCTGGCTCATGTTTAGGTCTTTGCTCATGAGAGGGAAATTTTTCGCAAAATTGCTCAATTCTATCTTAGCTTCGTCCAATGGTTGTGAAACTTGGTGATCTTGTAGTTGATGTCAATACAAAGCTATAGAGTATCTAACTTGCTCATTTGGACATGTGTAACATCCTATGTTGAATTTTGTCTATTTGAGAAGCTCTAGGTTGCATTTTTTGCATTTTTGGCTTGAGTCATGCATTGTTAATAAGGAGGAGCAGTTTGAGCTTGTTTTGGGCTACTGAATGCATTTAGAAGGTTTTCAGGTGGTTTCGAGCCATTTCTGGGCTCTGGTGTGCACCGGTCTGACCTGTTGAGGTCACCGGTCTGACCGGTCAGAGTGCTGGTCCTGTTCACATGTTACGCACCGGTCTGACCGGTGGTGTTGACCGGTCAGAGCTGAGCTAATGCAGCTGCTTTGTTTTCCTCTAGTGGTTTGCATGCATTCGTCCAGGGGGAGTTGCATTGGTTCAGGGGGAGCTTGCATGTGTGCAGGGGGAGCTCTTGTACGCTTTGGTGGTTTGCGCTCTCTGCTTGAGCATAGTTTTGTCTCGGATGTGTCGAGCCGTTGCCCTTGCCTAAGGGGTCCGAGACTTGTCTTCGTCAAGTGATCTTTCTCTTTGCTTTTCTTTGGCTTACGATCGCTTGTTGGAGTTTCTTTTGATCCGTTTCTTTTCTTTTCATTTTCTCTCAGGTTACTATATGTGTGTGTTGTCAATGGACTCATCAAGGAGGAGATTGAGGACCATGCGTGGTTCGAGGACCGGTGGATGGTCACTTACTGGTGTGATGAGTGATTAACAACATTGTGTGAACTAATTCTTGGCTAAGTATTGTAGGTGCAGGTTGCGGCTTGACTGGTGTTGGTGTAGGTGAAGAACAAGCGTGAAAGGTCGTTGCCAATGAGTCCTCCAGGTGTGGAGAATACAAGTAGGCTTCATTCGAGAGACCCGGTGGCCAATGGAGTCAAGTGCGAGCCGCATGGTGGCAAGAACGGCAAGATGAAGTCATGGACGGTTTCTTGGTTGAGCCTGAAAACCAAGGTCGAGCCGGGACTACATGGGAGCCAAGTCATGAGTGGCGATTGGCGCAGGCTACACCAAGTTCGTGGGGTTTCCAGTGGTTCACAAGAAAACCACTGGGTTCCTTGGTTGATCCACAAAGCCAAGACCGAAGAAGTGAAGACGGATGTGCAGGAGCATCAGATCGGTCTGACCGGTGGGTACCGGTCTGACCGGTGAGGAGCACCAGTCTGACCGTTGTGCGACGACGCAACCTGGAGTCTTCGAAGCGGAGGACACACGTTGGGATCACAAGGCTTGCATCGAGGCTAAGCAAGTTTGCGGTCGCTGGGCATCCGTCCGATGTAGCGATGACAAAGATTTCCGAACTTGCCTTCGAGGGGCATGTATCCCTAATTAGCTAGTAAGGGTATTTTAGACTTTCGGTTGCCTCTATATAACCAAAGTGGTGAGAGGATGGAAACTATCTCTTGGAACCCTAGCTCATTTTGTTTTGCTATTTTCCTCTTCCTTTTCCCTTGGAATTTCTAGGACTAGCTTGTGAGCTTCATGGTGAGATCTTGTGAGAGGGTAGGATGATTGGGCGGAAGCTAGACCTTGTATGAACCTTCATGGTATGTATAGATGATTCGGCGTGGTTCCTCATGGCTTGTTTAAGTTCTTCCCGGTTTTTCTTTTTGGTGAATTTCAAAACCTTTTCATGGTGTTTTTCTCGGAGCGATTTCGAAGCCTTTCTCTCTACGATTTGTTGGGGGATATATGCATGAACACCTCATGGTTCTTTTTCATTTGATTCCCCTCCCAAATCTATGAGAAAAGGGACTCAAATTTGAGGTTTTCGTTGTTCTAGGGTTTGTGGTGTTTTTGGCGGAAATCCTTCGATTCCTCTTGATTAAATGAGTTTTGGTGGACCATAACATGGCTATGAAGTGCCCATGAGGTGTTCCTACTATCCCCAAAGTCTTCTGCGAATCTGTGGAGTGAATCGGGAGATCGGGAGTTGGATTTGGAGGAGTTGACTCGCGGGTTCTGTTCATCCCGATCTGTCTAGGCACCACCGGTCTGATCGGTGCTCGTGACCGGTCTGACCGGTGCTAGCCCTTTGTGAGATTTGTCTCAAGTGAGTTGCTTGACTCGTGTGTCTTTAGGTCGTGTTGATGCTGGCCAGCTCTTGTCTGGTTTGGAGGTGTTTTGCTTGGTTTTGTGAAGGTTTCTTCTTCCTTGCAGGTTGTGTTTTGGGGGTGTTTTTGTTCCAAGGCCTAGAGAAGTCATTGAGGCTCTCTAGAACATTTGTTGTGTGGCTGCTGTAGCCACCGGCTTGACCGGCTCTGTCCACCGGTCTGACCGGTGTCACCCTTCTGACCGGCGCAGGACATCGATCTGGCCGGTGTAGCACTAGCAGCAAGCCGCGTAAGTTTCCGTTGTGCATGTTGGTGAGTTTTGGCTTGGAAGTTTTTTGTTGGTTCCTAGGATCAGTAGCACTCCAGTGGCTACGTGGTCTTGACCAACTTGGGTAGTTGAGTCGGAGACGTGTTTTGGAAGCTGTGTTCATCTTGTTGGAGCCTCTATCTCCTTCGACAAGAATTTTTATCAGCTCCCATTCATTCCCCCCTCTCTGGTTCACCATTCCGGTCCTTCAGTGCGTCACGCCGAGACGCGTGCTCCAGAGCGTGGGCTGGCTCAACTGTCCCGATCAACACGGGTTTGACCGCCCTGTACTCCAAAAATTTGAACTGGACGAAATTTCCTCCAAAAATGAAAGTTGTAGTGTGAAGTACCCTCTACAACTTTTACAAAGGCCATCCTATGTTTTTCTCAATGGTTTGAGCAGGAACATCAAGCAAAGTTCTGGTTTTGTAGAGCGCTGATGAATAGTAAATTCTGCAGTTGACCAAGTTTTTCACCATTTTCCACTCCAAATTTTCAATGCCATCCAACATGAAAGTCGTGTCCCTCGAAAAACTGGACAACTTTTATATCGGGAGATTTTGAAGTGTTTAGGTGAAACTTTCGGAGGGAGTTAAAGAACATAGGGGTTTAAGTAGGGTTTGACCGTGTCTTTGACCAAGGTTTGACCACGAGTGTGTGTTAACTTGATCAAGAAGGTCAATAGGGATTGTCGACTTGGTTTTCGAGGTGATGACCCAGGTTGGCCATGGTTTGACCAATGCCAGCAGGTTTGACTCAGCTGATTCGGTCATTTAGCATTAATGACGCTAATTAAAAACCTGGGGTGTCACACCGCCGACACTTGGAAGTGTCCCATATACACCTTCCGTGTGCATGGCACCCTTTACCATAATCTTAAAAACTTTGGCAAAGAAAATAAGTATGAACCTAATCACCTCAAGCTTTATTTCTACGACGACGATCCTGATCTTGATTATAGGCTCAACAAGTGTCGTGAGAAGACTAAACAGAAAGACAAAGAGGTTATTCGTGCATTGGTAAACAACTTCAATACTGGTGTTAATCCCTACTCGGATCAACTTCATACTACGGGAGAGGTAGAGGATTTTTTGGATTACCATATCGAGTTCAACCTTGATCAACATTTGGACCAGAGAACATACGGTGTCCCCGTGATATGAGGCGTCGGAACATGGACGCGATGGCTCTGGTCCGAAAGTATGGCAAACCCGATGATATGACCACGACGACTACATCGACTACACCACCCAATGCATCGACTACTTCAAGCAATATGACTACTTCTCCAACCAAGATGACTACTTCTTCAATTCAAGCTTCATCAACTACCTCTGCTCAAGTTTTTGATGGACCGATTACTCATAGTCGAGCTACGAAGCTACAGCAAGAGGTGCACACGCTACTTTGTGAATTTCATTTTAATATTAATGAAAATTATATACTACATAAATCGTGTATGTTACTGTTGCTCAGGTTCACCAAGGAGGATGACAAGGATACACTAAGAATGAACTAGAGAGATGGACCACGTCGAATCAGTTCAGCCTGATAGAGCCATCAAGAAGAACTAGTCATATCTTTTGATTCCCTAAAGCTATGAAGGTGCATGAGTACACGTTGGAAAGATCTTGAAGTCAACTTTCTAATGCCACCAATCTTGACTAGTTTGGGGATTCCAGATTGGAAGTTGAGTACTTTTAGTGCAGACTGGTCAGAAGGTCAACAACCAACCTAATGTTCAAGTTTCCGTGCAAAACTGTACCACTCTACAATATCTCTGTGACAGAACCGCCCAAAATAATTCCGTATTATCGCCTAAGCCTGTCCATGTGGCCATTAGGCAATAATAAAGAACTATTCTGCCGCTTCCGCTGGGTAAAGCCCGGTAAATCACGTACAACAGGATCGCTGATATGCGCAAAGCCCACACGAAGGCGGGACCAGAGTACACCATTACATTACATAAAAGTTTCACAAATTCAGCATTATTACAAACCAGGTTTTTCATACATAAAATTAAAGGTGATTCAGAGTTTAAACAACAGAAAATAAACTAAACGCGTGATACACACAGGAGGCCATCCATGCATATCACTCATCATCATCGTTCTCCCATTCAACCTCCTATCCCTCTGGAATAACACCAGGCCAGATAGGATTACCTAAAAACAACAAATTAAGCAAGACCGAGTATACTAATACTCAACAAGACTTACCCGACAAAAAGAAAATACTGTTGGGGAATTCAGGAAAACCCGTCACCCTCGAAACGTTGAGTTTAACAAAGTTCTCGAAGCATGTTTTCAGGAGCAGGGAATTCACGATTGTCGGAAGCCTAGAACCTGTGAAGCCTCGAATTCGCGAATGTGCAAAGTTCGGGAATCTTGATTCGGTGAAGAAGTGGAGTCACGGGCATGCGGGAGCCCGGAATCTCGAAGTGTCGATGGCCCGAACTTCAGAGAACAGCCTATTCGGGAATATGTCGAGGGCTGAGTTCGGAAGTCGGGCGCGTGGACATGCGCGAACCAGCGGAGAAGCGAAGGCCAGCTCGGGTAACGGCTGAAGACCCAGTTCGGGAGTTTCACGCGAAGACATTCACGAACCAGGAGGGAAGCAAAGTCAAAGTTGTTGTCCCAAAAAGTCCGGGTTTAGAGTGTGAACTAGTGGCAGATTTGTAAATATGTTAGATGAAAAAGACAATCCTGTATGTGTTCACACTAGGAATATTCTCTGAGGCTAACGGTGTTATCGGTATGTAAAACTCCCTTCGTCTCCCTATAAAAGGGGGCGCGAGGGCACGTGTAAACGGATTCAGACTTTTTGGAACTTGCGCTACTTGCAGAGGGAATCACAGTTTCTTTGCGCTCTAACTTTGTACTTGAACGCGTTGAGAACTCTTACTCGTGTTAGGGTAGTTATCCGAATTTATCGGGTAACCCCCCAACATTGGCGCCCACCGTGCCCCAGCCGAAAAAGAAGCTCACGATGCCACCTCAAAAGAAATCCAAGAAGAATGCTCCAGCACAGGCAAACTAGGATGATCGCCTTCCTACCCAAGGGAATGAAACCTCGTTTATTCCTGAATCCTCGAACGTAACGAACCAAGAACGAAGAGAAAAGCTCGAAGCCCTCATGAAGGCAAGAGCAGAAAAGACAGCTCACATCCAAGAACAACCTGCTGAACAGCAAGAGTTCGAGAATGTCAATGATGACGATGATGCCATAGACAGACAGCTAGCCATGGTTCACCAGAAGATACAGCAATTACAGAAAGACAAGGAAAAGTTCGCAGCTCAGTTACAAGCGAAGAGGAAAATCTCCGAAAAGCTAGAGCAGCTGAACAAAGCAAAAGAGCAGATACAAGAAATACAGAAAGAAATTGACGAAATGAAAGAACAAGAGAACAACTCCCTGTGGCAATAATCACCGCATCAGAACCCTGCGCCTGCAAGAGAGTCCCCGAAAGAAAACTTTTTCGCGGGAAACGGAGTCTCACACTTCATGGATTCTGAATCACCGCTGTCAGTAGGGCTGCAAACAGCACCTTGGCCGCCGAATTTCAAGCTTGTCTCTTTTCCCAAGTACAACGGCTTCGGAAACTCCAGGCAGTTTCTCATGAGATACGAGTCGGCTGTGAACTCAGCAGGAGGAGATGATGTTGCACTGGCCAAATCCTTCATCATAGCTTGCGAAGGACCAGTACTGAATTGGTACTCACTACTGCCTCCACACTCGATCTACGGTGGGTAGATCTCAAAACAAAGTTCATGCAAGCGTTTCGGATGTTCCATGACACAACGGCCGAAGCCTCGGATGCGTACAGCGCAAGCGAGAAGGATAGAGAACCACTGCGGAACTTCGTGAGAAGGTTCATGCAACAGAGGTCTCAGATCCCTAACACTAATGACAAGACAACGATCAAGGCACTGATCAAAGGTCTCACCCCAGGGCCAACGGCTTCTCACCTCACAAGAAAGAAGCCCGAGACAGTTGAAGAACTATTTCGAGAATTGGAAGATTACATTCTGTCTGATGATGACCACCGCAAGAGAGTAGCCGAACGAAACGAGGCAAGACGGGGCGAGCAGAGATATGACCCGGCGGGCACCACCCCGACATCCACGAAACGTAAACAATGTTGGAAACTCTCGGCCACAACAAGACGGCGGGCCAAGCGCCGGGGGAGGGATTCGGTCCCGAGAGGAAGGGGGAGAGGAAGAGGAACCCCAGGACTCCCGAACCACAACCCAAGAGATCCCCACTTCTACTGCCAGTATCATGGAAGAGGCCACAGCACCGAAGGGTTCCCAGAGACAAAGAAGAACATGGCAAGAATCCAACAAGAGAAAGCACTGATGAGCATTGCATCCTCGATGCCAAGCCAGTTTCGGCCGAACTTTTGGCAACCGCAGTTCGCGAACCCACAGTCAAGCTCTGTACCAGTTCAGCAATTTCCACAACCACAATCAGCATGGCAGCCATCGCAGCAATTCTTCCCTCAGTCGCAAGCGATACAGTCAATCCAGCAACCACAGCCCATTCGGGAAATCTTGCCACCGCCCCCAGAAAGCTCATCAAGGCCTCAGTCAAGTTCGGGACCTCAGAACTCTAAGGCACTGCCATCGTTCGGGACTATCATGCCAATCACAGGCGGATCTGCTATGGAATTCGAAACAAAGAAGCAACGAAACAATTACTTCAGATCTGTGAACACCATCATCAATGATGGCCCAGCTGCTCGCCCGGAGTGGGCGAAGGTGCCAATCACCTTTACAGAAGAAGATTTCAGGTTGAAATCCGCGATTCACAACGACGCCATGGTGATCGAAGTCAATATTGCTGGGTGGGTCATAGGAAAAATCCTGGTTGACAACGGGAGTTCGGCGGACATCCTGTTCCCGAAAACATTCGAGAAAATGAATGCGAGCCGGCACATGCCGGATCCACCGAGTACCCATTGCGGGGGTTCGGAGGAAAGCCCATCAAGCCGGTGGGAAAAATATCACTCCCAGTTTCTTTCGGAGATCTTGAGAATGCCAGAACGGAGAACCTCACTTTTGATGTAGTTGACATATATCACCCGTACCTCGCGATCTTCGGCAGAGGTTTCATGAATAAGTTTGATGCTTGTCATAAGACAACGAGTTCCTATGCATGAAGATGCCCGCGCCCAAAGGGGTTATCACGGTGTTCGGCAATCGGCGGGAGGCCGGGAACATAGAAAAGGGCCACACGCCGGCCAAACAAATGTGTACCCGTGAAAGCAGTGATGAGAGGAAGGAAACCTATGAAGAGCCTAAGAGGGACAAAGAGAAAAATGAGATAGCCGCGAGAAGATGAAACAAAGAAAGTGTATTTGGATGACATGCACGACGGAGCGATCATAATAGGGGCGAACCTCGGTGCCGAAGAGGACGGTGAACTCATACGATTCTCGAATAGAAACAAGGATGTTTTCGCATGGTCGGCTAAGGACTTGCAAGGTGTTGACGGAGATATAATCGAACATGCCCTGGAAACAGATGACAAAATACCACCCAAGAAACAGAAACTTCGGAAAATGTCCGAGGAAAAAGTCAAAGCAGTGGAAGCAGAAGTTCAGAGGTTGCAGGACGCCCAAGTAATCAGAGAAGTCAAGTACCCAGTCTGGCTAGCCAACACTGTGCCAGTTAAGAAGAAAAATGGAAAATGGAGAATGTGTGTGGACTTCACCGATTTGAACAAGGCATGCAAGAAGGACGATTTCCCCTTGGAAAGGGTAGACAAAATCGTGGATGATGCAGCCAACAGTGAGATGCTTTCGCTCCTGGACATGTTCTCTGGGTATCATCAGATCAGAGTTCGCAAAGAGGACGAAGAGAAGACAAGTTTCATCACTCCTTTCGGAACATTTTGTTTTGTAAGAATGCCAGAGGGGCTGAAGAATGCAGGATGCACATTTTCGAGAATGATAGCAATAGTACTGCACCAGCAGATTCGGAGAAACATTTTGGCATATGTGGATGACATAGTTGTCAAAAGTGTTCAGAGCAGAGACCATATCAGTGATCTGGCAGAAACATTCGCGAACATGAGGGTAGCAAACTTAAAGCTAAATCCAGAAAAATGTGTGTTCGGCATTCACAAGGGAAGAGTTCTTGGATGCCTAGTTTCAACGAAAGGCATTGAGGCAAACCCTGACAAGATAAAGGCTCTGATGGAAATGCAAGAGCCAATCTCAGTGAAAGATGTTCAGAAGTTGACAGGGAGAGTGGCTGCCCTCAACAGATTTATTCCCAGAGCCGCAGAAAGAAGATTACCATTCTTCCAAGTTCTCAGAAGTGCCAAGAAATTCCAGTGGTCCGAACCTCAGAAGCAGGCCTTTCGCGAACTGAAGGACTACTTGTCCAACATGACCAAACTCTGTCCTCCCGAACCGAAATCGCCGCTTCTGCTGTATGTGTCTGCATCAAATTCGGCAGTAAGTGCAGTGTTGGTACAAGAAAAGGAAGAAGAAGCAAAGCTCAGGCAAATTCCTGTATACTTCGCCTCTGAAGCATTGTCTGGTTCCATGGTTTTCTATTCTGAATTGGAGAAGATCGCATACGCGGTCGTTATGGCAGCAAGAAAGCTAAGACATTACTTTGAGGATCACAGAATAAGAGTCATCACCAACCAGCCGCTGAATGATTTGTTCGCAAATAGGGAAGCGTCTACCCGAATCATCAAGTGGGGTGCGGAACTTTCTGAGTATGTGGTAGACTTTGAGAGAAGAAGTGCAATAAAATCGCAAGTTCTAACAGATTTTATCATCGACTGGACTTCACCCACTCAGAACCCAGACGAAAATATACCCGAACCTTGGATAGTACAGTGTGATGGAGCATGGTGTTACAAGGGGGTTGGAATTTCGGCTGTTGTAACGTCCCCGACGGGCGTAGTCATCAGATACGCAGCGCGGCGTATTCGCGAACAATGAGCATTCCACGAACAACACAACGGAGTACGAAGCACTACTGCCGGCGTTAAGGAAAATGAAAGCTTTGGGGCAGCAGACCTTTGTTGACGGTGAAAATCCGTCAACCTAGCCATGAGTTTACCTTCGGTGTTGGCATGAGTTTTATACCTTATCCATTGGTACTAACCCCCGTGGTATAACAAGTTCACGTGTGCATGTCGGTTTTGGAGTTTAGTGTTTATGCAGGGTTTTAGTGTTGGATGCAAGACTTTCGGGATAAGTTCATCAAGCACCTCATGACAAGACCTTGAAGCCCCGTACAAGTCATGCAATGAAGCAAACATAACTCCAAGAAGCCAGGGACTTGATCCGAGAAGACGACAGACTCCGAGGACCTGACCAGAAAAGTGCTGAATCTTGCAAGACAAGGAGTTGAGTCCAATTCGGAGAGAAACCGACGACATGGACCTACATGCAGAAGAGGGAAACATCCATGAAGCAAGGGAACCGATGTGGAGCGAAGGAGCCCTCGGGCTGGGCCTAGATGGGCCCAGGCCGGCCGGCCCAGTCCGGTTGGCCCAGGCCCATCCAGGGCCCAAATGCCCCCTCCTTTGCCCTAGCCGCCAATCGGGCTATTTATAGCTCCCTGACCGAGAGCCTCGCAGAGAAGAAATCGTCATCGGCCGCTGAGGAGCAGAGAAGAGAGGGACACCATCTCGGAGAGGAGAGGGTCGAGCTAGTTGACTAGGGTTTCCCTAGCCGACGTGGGAACCTTGCACGGAAGACCACGTCGGAGTTCCCGGAGCTAGAAGCAAGATCAAGGAAGGATCCCGGTGGTGATCTTGTGTATGTATCATTGTTATAGTTGAATTATCAAGTTGAATCTTTTCCTAGCGATCAAGTGTTTCCTCGAAGATTTCGTTTTTCGATCGGCTTTGCTTATTCCAATTCTAATCTCGTGATAGATTACATAGGGTGTTCTTGTAGCCACGGTGGCTAGAGGTACACGCCGGATCTTCCGAAAGAATCTCGACTTGTCTTTTGACTCGCCCTAAGCTCCCCGCATGAATAGGGATACGTTGTGACAGAATGGGGGTCTCGAAAGGCGGATGTTTTCGGATTTGGACGGGAAACCACGATTTAAAGAGGCTTCTATTAAGATTCGATTTGCTACTTCTTCTCTTGCTTGGAACTTCAACAAAAGGCTTACCCCAATCCCTCTAGATCGGTTTATCTACCCAATCTTACTTTGTTTTCTCCGGTCTTTAGTAGATTAGATTCATTTTGTGTCTTTTACTTAGATGCATTAGGGTTTTATCGAAGATTGGAGTTACATGGCTTTATTAGATTAAGTTTTGCGTCACACATTTGTTCCACGGATTCGATACCTTGGGTTCACCACTCGATGGAAGAAGGGTCCCTTGACTACGGCGGGAGACTTGTACGCTTGCGAGTCACAAACGAACTTTTATATAATTATTAACCGTCAACAAGCCCCTTTTTCTGGCGCCGTTGCCGGGGAACAAGTGATCAAGATTTGATTTTTTATTGCCTTTTTGTAATTTTCAGTTTTCTCTTTGTTTTTATTTTTGCATCTACTAAATTTTGATCATCCTCAAAATACATCTAATCTAGTTTGTCTAACCCTAGTTTTTATAGATTTGTTTTTACTTTCTAGTTTTTTGCATACTTTGTTTATTGCTAACCCTAACAGGAGATGGACGGCTACCTCTCCAACAAACCCAATAATTTTGTGGATGATCCAGAAAAACTTTACAGGCTAAGGAGACACGAAGCACATCAAGCTAAAAAGCTGGATTTTGTAGATTCGGAGTCGGAAGACAAAGGATCGCAGGAATCTCCGAAGAATTCACCACCTCAAAGTCCTCGGGAGAATCGACTTCCACCGATGGGTGACCAACCACCGCAAGAACGCAAGATTGGGGAGCTATGCACCCCAGACATCATCGACCTACCAATCTTAAACCTTGAGGAGATCGGAAGACCGTTCGAGATCAAGACCTCAACAATCCGCATGGTGCAACATTCACCCTTCACCGGTAAAGAGGATCCGAACCTTCACCTCCAAGCATTCATTCAACTATGTCTGACTTTCAACATGGATGGGGTGACTCAAGACCAAATGAGGGCAAGAATTTTTCCGTTTTCACTACTCGGGAAGGCTTTGCAATGGTTCCACTCTCAACCGGCGGAGACGGTGCAAAATTGGAACACGTTGATGAAGGCTTTCATGAAGGAATACTACTCACCGGGTAAAACTCAAAGCTTGCGTAATAAGATTGCCACCTTTGTTCAATATCCTACGGAAACTATCTCGGAGGCATTCGAGCGCTTCAACGAGTACACCGGGCGGTTCCACATCACAAGTTCCCGAAAGAAGACCTCGTGCAAAAGTTCTATCAAGGACTCACCATGGCGTCAAGGACGATCATCGATGCATCGGCGGGAGGATCCATCATCGAACTTACACCGACAGAAGCTTTCACTCTATTCAAGAAGGTCGCGGATAATGACACGTGGGCATCGTCCGGGCGCCTACATCCGGTTCAACCCACGGGAAACATCAAAGGAGTCTTGCAAGTGGAGAAGGAGAACATACTTGAAGGCAAGATCGACTCGCTCATGAGGAGGTTGGAGAAGATGGAGATGGAAAAGAAAGAGGCTCAAGACGTGAAGGCCGCCGAAGCAAGGTCCACATGCGAAGAATGTGGAGAGTATGGCCATGTCCGCAAAGATTGTCCGGAGGAAGCCAAAGTGCTCGACTACATGAGGAAGAGAGAATTGCCGAACTTCCGCTACGGGCAAGGTAGGCCTCAATTTAATGCAAGCTCATCTATTCCTAACGTGGTTCCGCTTCGTATACAATTGAAGGAGTTCATGGATGAGCAAGCTAAGATCAACAAGGACACCGTCACCAAGTTCAAGACCATAGACAAGGTGTTGGAGAACATCGATAGCAAGGTGACGGAGGTCGGAAGTTCCAATCATCAAGTACTCAACATGATGAAGATGCTCGAGACGCAAGTTGGACAACTTGCGGGGCGCCTCACTAATGATGAAGGGAAGCTTCCGGGACAACCCAAATGTCCCGAATCGGCGAAGGCCATTCAAACGCGTTCGGGGAAGGAGACCGAGGATCCGGAACGTTCCGCGGGAGCAAGGAAGCTTAAACCATCCACCGAGGTGGAAGGAGCTGCTAAAGAGAAGGTTACGGGGATCATCACCGAGGAACCCGAATTCGAGATGCCGGAGGAAGACACGAGGATACCGCAACTCAAGCCACGCTACTTCCGAGGTAAACTTGACAACCACTTTGAGAAGTTTCTGAAAGTTGTGCGTAGACTTAGCATCAACATGCCATTACTAGATACCCTACAAGTACCTACATATTCTCGTTACTTTAAAGACATACTTGCAAATAAATATGAGATAGCAACACTCGGGGTAGATCATGTAAAGATGTCCGAGGAGTGTAGTGCCGCTATTGCTAATGGGCTAGAGAAGCAAAAAGACCCCGGGTGCCCTACAATTCCATGTTCGGTTGGTTCTTTCAACTTCGAGAAGGCGTTATGCGACCTTGGAGCTAGTGTAAGCGTCATGCCGAGGGATGTGTTCGAGAAGCTACGCCTACCAATGGAGCCTACGAGAATATGTTTGGAGTCGGGAGACAACTCCATTCGCTATCCCTTGGGCATTGCTGAAGATGTACCCGTGAAGATTGGACACCACTTCATCCCCGTCGACTTCGTTGTGCTCGAGATGGGAGAGAGGGAGAAGCCGCCGCTCATCCTAGGGAGGCCGTTCCTCAAGACCGTGGGAGCTACTATTGATGTTGGCAAGGGGGAGATCATGTTCGATATCAACGGAGAAAGGAGTTCCTTCCAGTTCCGTCCAAGGATTGAGGCATGCAACATGATTGGAGTGAAGGGAGAACCAAAACAAACGGAGGGGCTGAAAAAGAAGAAGGAGCCGAAAAAAATGAACGCAAATCAAAGAAGGTGTTGCATCCGTCAAGACAAAGGAAGAGAAGCCGCCTGTGAAGACCAAAAAAATGACTAAGCCAACTAAGCCGGAAGACAAGCCCGCGCCCAAGATGGTGCGGAAGTGGGTACCCAAGATTGCAACGCCCGCAAAGAGCGTTGATCCGGAGTAATCAAGTGAAGAAGTCTAGCTATAGACTATAAACGAAGCGCTAGGCGGGAGGCAACCCGTTTCGTCGAGTCAAGAATAAGCTACCGGGAGTACAACCCGATTCCAGGTTTTTCGAGTATTTTTTAATAATTTAGTTTTGAGTTTTATTACGCAAAGACATTAGACTTAGAAGTGGTTGAACAATATTAGAGACATAATTCTTGATTGAATGTTTGCTTTATCATAAACCCTTTGCATGAACCCTCCTATGTGCTTGTTTGTTCTTTTCTTTTCGAGAAACCTCAACCAAATAATTTCAGAACCTAACTCAACCTTTCGCCCTCATTATGGTGCTGAGGTTGACTTATTTTTCATGCTAAAACCACACGAGTAGAGCCACGATTTATATCTATGTGTTAATAAAATTCAGCACGTGGTAGAACTCGCGTGAACCTAGAAATCAAAACTTTTGGTTGGTTTTAAAAATATTTATCCTTGGTTTATCTAGGATTAGAATTTTTCTAAGCCTATTCTAATTTTGTTTTATTCAAAATCTTTCTTATTTAGCCAAAATTAGAACCTAAACCTATGCCCCCATGATCAAGCCGGGAAAATGTCTGCTCTCAACCGATGAAGGCAAACTATACCGGTGAGACCGAAATCGACGTAGTCGAAAAATATTTTCGACTTACATTTGTTTTTAATGGTTTAAAAACTTCTCTAAAATTATGTTTGAGCTCTTGCATGGCTTTGAAAAATATTTTAAATTTCGAATTAGGGGAGTGCTTAACCTTAAACACACTTAAATGGAGGCAATCTAGTTTGAATTAATCATGCATGCACCATTGGATTCCCTTTTATCAACTTTCACCAATTCCACATGCAAAGGACAAGCATGGTGGGCAGCAAGCATCAACTTTGCAGGAATTTCATGTTGGCATGTGAAGCAAGTGGAGCTAGGGAGCATGGACATGACCCAAAGCATGGAGCATCAAGTGGAAGGATCGATAATGCAAGAAAAGGAGTGGACGAGAGCGTTTGGGTGGTGCAACTCATGGAGCACGCGGGCAGGAAAGTTGCAGAGGCGAAATGATCGTGCTGGAAGAAAGACGAGGCGGGGAGGAGCCAGAAGGACCCCAGGCCGGCCGGCCCAGGCCGGCCGGCCTCACCTACTTAAGGAGCCCCCCGGCTCCCGTTTTCTGCAGGCAAGCTTCCCTCTCCTTCCTTTGTTTGTGTGTTCAAATTTGTGTGCTCAAAACCTCCGTAGACATAGCCAACCTTCCCAAGCTTGATAGCTCAAGAAAAAATCCACATCCTTAATCCACTCAAAGTCCACATCCGAAGCAAGGAAGTTTAAGTGCCTAGTTACCGGTTGCAACCCGGAGTTTTAGTTGAAGAAAAGAGTGCAGCAACCATGTGGAAGAAGACCACAAGTCTCTTCTCCAAGAAGAAGAGTTCGTCGTCGTCCAAGCCATCATCAACCACGACTTCGAGGAGGCACTCGGTTTCCGAGTCTCCCCGGAGCATGGAGACGGATACGGCACCACCGAGGAGGAACGATGCTCTCCTCCTTGGTGGTATGAGGGCTGCAAGAAGCACTTCCATGAGGTTTACCGAACCTCGTGGGCACACGGAGGAGCAGCCCGCGCCACCACGACGATCGACTCGCTCAACCGCGCCACCTCCTTACACCCCGACATACTCTTCGTACGGCTTCATCATCTTGTCGGCGGAGGAGGAGGAGAGGCTCTCTAATCTTGAGAAGAGGCTTGTGCCCAACGTCGAGTTCGACGACCAAGCACTCTACACCTTGGGTTTTGGCACCGACATATATTATATGTTGGGGCACCTTGGATGGGTGCAGTTCTCCAACGGAGTATCGGTGGACACCCATTTGGGGTTCACCTTGGAAATTTTGATGACTATTGCACCCATCATTGATGATGATGGGGTGAAGGACCAAAACGGCGAACCAGAGAGGGGGGGAGTGAATGGGAGCCGATAAAAATTCTTCTCGAAGGAGATCGAAACTCCAACAAGATGAACACAGCTTCCAACACACGTCTCCGACTCACTACCAAGGTTGGTCAAGCCCACGTAGCCACTAGAGTGCCACTGGACCTAGGAACCAACACACCACCTACCGACCCGAGAAACGCAGCGGAAAACCAAACCTCGAGTCTACAGACCCACACCGGTCGACCGGTGAGCACCACCGGCCGACCGGTCCCCGTTGGTGAAACCGAGCAACTTCCACTAAGAGGCTCTACACCGGTCAGACCGGTGAGACACACCGGTCAGACCGATGGCGGCCGAAAGCCCCCAAGGCACCAAACAGCCAACCGACCACCAAACGGACCCAAACTCGAAACAACAGCAACACGGGACAACAACGAACACACCAAGATGTTCACCCGTGCAAAATCCCACAAGGGCTTGCACCGGTCAGACCGGTCAAGAGCACCGGTCAGACCGGTGTAGCTCAGGCGACTCGGGATGAACAGCACCCGCGGGTCAACTCCCCCAAATCCAAATCTCGATCTCCCGAATCGCTCCACGGACTTGAACAAGACTTTGGGGATATCATGAACACCTCATGAGGAGTTCATAGCCAAGTTTAATCCCACCAAAACTCGTCCAAAAAGGAGGAATCGAAGAAATCCCGCCGGAAGCACTTCCAACCCAAGAACTCAAGAAACCCCAAAATCAAGCACTTTTACTCACGGATTTGGGAGGGGAATCACAGCCCAAAGAACCACGAAGGGTTCCCACAAATTCCCCCCATCAAATCCCCAAGAGAAAAGCCCCGAAAACACCCCAAAGAAATCACGAAGAGAGGGCTCCGAAAATCACCACCAAGAACAACCGGGGAAAACACATCCACACCTTGAGGAACCACGCCGAATCATCTATACATGAAACAAAGGTTCGTACAAGGTCTAGCAAGCCGCCCGATCATCCATCCCTCTCTACAAGATCTCTCCGTGAAGCTCTCTTGCTAGTCCTAAGGAAAACCTAGAGAAAATAGGTGGAAAATAGGAAAACTAATGAGCTAGGGTTCCAAGAGTTGGCTGCCATCCTCTCACCTCTTGGGTTATATAGGCGGCAACCGAATGTCTAAAATGCCCCTCTCTACTAACTAGGGATACAAGCCCCTCAAGGGCGGATTTGGAATTCTTGATGTCTTCACCATCGGACGGATGCCCGGCGACCGCACCCTGCGTAGCCTCGACGCAAGCCATGCGATCCCGACGCGTGTCCTCCGCTTCGAAGATTCGGGACCGCGTCGTCGCACACCGGTCGACCGGTGCTCCTCCCTCACCGGTCGGCCGACCGGTCCCCACCGGCGGACCGGCCGGACCCACGGTCGGGCCGGTGCGGTGCCGCTTGCACCTCCGTCTTCGGTTCTCCCGGTCTTGGCTTTGTGGATCAACCAAGGAACCCGGTGGTTTTCGGTGAACCACCGGAAACCCCGCGAACTCGGTGTAGCCTCCGCCAATCTCCACTCATGACTTGGCTCCCACGTAGTCCCGGCTCGACCTTGGTTTTGAGGCTCAACCAAGAAACCGTCCACGACTTCATCTTGCTTGTTCATGCCACCATGCGGCCCGCACTTGACCCCCGCCGGCCACCGGGTCCCTCGAACAAAGCCTACTTGTCTTCTCCACACCCGGAGGCCTCACCGGCGACGACCTTTCGCGCTTGTTCTTCACCTCGCACCAACACGAGTCAAGCCCCAACTCGCACCTGCAATACTTAGCCAAGAATCGGTCCACACAACGTTGTCAATCACTCATCACACAAGGAAGCGACCATCCACCGGTCCTCGAACCACACATGGTCCTCAATCTCCCCCTTGATGAGTGCATTGACAACACCCACACGAAAGTAACAAGAGAGAAAAGAAACAGAAAAGAAACGAACAAAAAGAAACTCCAACAAGCGATCGAAAGCCAAACAAAGGAAAAGAGCAAGATCACTTGAAGAAGACAAGTCTCGGACCCCTTAGGCAAGGGCAACGGCTCGACACATCCGAGACAAAACAAAGCTCAAGCAAAGAGCACAAACCACCGAAACAAATCTCGAAAACTCTCAAAGAGCTCCCCCTGCACACATGCAAACTCCCCCTGAACCAATGCAACTCCCCCTGGACAAAAGCATGCAAGAAACCACATGAAACGGGCGGTGCAACAGCAACTTCAGCTCACACCGGTCGGACCGGTCATCACCACCGGTCGGACCGGTGCCTAACATATGTACGGGACCAGGACTCACACCGGTCGGACGGTGCTCATCACCGGTCGGACCGGTGTACAACGAGCCCGAAATGGCTCGAAACCACTCGAAAACCTTCTAAACGCGTCCAACAAGCCATTTCAAGCTCAAACTTCTCCCCCTTGTTGGCAATGCATGAATCAAGCCAAAAATGCAAAACTTTCAACCTAGAGCTTCTCAAATAGACAAAATTCAACAAAGAAAGCTACACATGTCCAAATGAGCAAGTTAGGTACTCTACGGCTTCGTATCGATCTCAACTACATGATCACCGGGTTTCACAACCATTGGACGAAGCTAAGATGGATTTTGGCAATTTTGCGAAAAACTTGCCTCTCATGAGCAAAGTCCTAAACATGATCAAAGCATATCAAAATGGCAAAGCCACACAAACTTCATGCTAGGACAGCTATTCTAACCATAAGACCATCACAAACACCCACAAGCACCTCATGTCATGTCAAAGCCACCGAGCCATGTGCCTACTTCTATGTATGAGACTTCTCATTGGTAGGCATCATGCAACGGTTTAGCACCCAAAGCAAATTAAATTCAGCACATATGACATGGGAGCACATTTTCCAAGCATTTTTCATTTCATTTTCAGATTTGTAAATGGTACATGAAATGTCTTTGCGACAAAAAGGAACTTATGCTCCTCCACAAGATAAATCAAGAGGGCTAAACATTCATGATGGCAAATGAGCCTTTGGCCCCATATGATCAATAAACTAGCTATCCAACCACAAATTAAGCATAGCAAGGCCACACAAACATGTCAAGAGCATGTAAAGGCATTTACACATGAGAGAGCATACATGTGACATTTTTCAAAAGCATAGCTATCAACCATGGATTATTCATCATGATCATCAAGAGCTAAGCCAAACTAACCGTAGCATACCAAACAAGCTCACAAAGACATATATCTCATTCCATGGTGAACAATGTATATGAGAGAATCTTTTCCTAACCAATGCATATGATACAAAATGCATGCAATCTAAGATACAAGGATGCCTATACATCATGTTAAATATGCCATGCCAAATGCAAGAAATGCACAAAGGAAAGCTATACATATGCTACAAAGAGAGCTCCCACACACAACGCTCACAAACCACCGGCTCCTCGAGGGGAGGCAAAAAGGGCTCGACACCACCGGCAAAAGAGCAAAGGAGCACAAGACTCACAAACTCCCCCTAAACACATGCACTAGGGCCAAAAAGCATACAAAGCTCACCCTACACACATGAGATAGAGAAGGAGCAAAACAAACCAAGTGGATTGACCAAGGCCACACACTCGAAGGTCACAAAAACACTTACCTTTAACATTTCTTCACAATTCACTCATCCTTGTCCACCATCCCCGAAAGTGATGCACCTACATGTCACCACCGGGATATAAAGCCGAAGAACCACCCCCCGATATCAACCAAATGTTCTCCGGGCCATCCACCTGCAACTCAAAACCAAGAGCGAGAGCGAGCAATCGACTCAACACTGGGGTTAGTTCCAAATGTGTAAAACCAGTGTCTAGCCATTTGCTCGAAAGTGGGGTTAGCACAAATCAAACCATCTTCCCTACCAAAGCTACCTCCACGAACACCACTACGGTAACCACCATGAGGGAACCAACCCTCTCTGCCTGGAGGAGAACCAAAACCACGAAAGAAAGCCCGTGGACCATCCCTCCTCTCCTTCTCAAAGCCATGACTCCTCCCATCCCCGTAGTGAGCTCGAGGGGGAGAATGCCTAGCAACCGGCCTCCAACAAACTTTTCGCAGCAACCATCGGAACCACGACCTCCCGAAACAACCCTCGCACCCGTACGAGCATGAAACCCAAACAACCGTCCGTCCAGGGCCGCACCGGTCCGACCGGTGCTCCACACCGGCCGACCGGTGTAGCTCGGCGGCGAAGACCCCTCCAACAACCTTTCCGCTCTCCCCAAGCCCGAACCGACCTCACACTCGCCTTGGCCCTGGGCAACTGCACACGAGGCTCAAGTACACCATCGAAAGGGTGGTACTTGTTCTTGTTAGCCCACTCCTTCGCCATTCTCTCCTCACGCTTCCTCTTGAAGCAAAACGCTCTCTTGTGACCATCCTTTCCACAAAACTCACAATGGAAACGGATCGATCCGGGGCTTAGGCTTGGGATGAGGCTCTTCACAAGGCTTCTCACTTGGTTTCTCACTAGGCGTTTCACTTGCCTTCTCACTCGGTTTTTCTTTTGGTTGGTTTGGCTTGGATGCAAACTTGTATTTGGGTGTGGGTTGTGGTGGAACCGAAACATTCCCAAATTTCCTTTCTCTCTCACCACCGCCCTCACCAACCTTATCCAATCCCAAAGCCCAACCGTCAAAGCGCTTACAGCTAGCAATCATCATACCAAGCTGAGGTTCTTGACTCGACAACCAACTCAGCGCTTCACGCAACTTATCATTCTCATCTTGCAAGCGACCAACACATTTTGCAAGATCCAAATTCTTCATAGCATGCAACTCACATGTAGAGCAAGAGGTAGGAATAGGCACTTTCAAATCAGCCTCAAGTGAAACAATGCGAGAACGGAGCTCAGCAATTTTCTCATGCAAACTAGGGCAAGAAGTGCAAGCACCAAGCAAAGTGGGTCTACATTGTAGCTCAGTCAACTCAACCATAAGCACATCTAGTTCCTCACACTTGGAGGCATACTTCTCCCTAAGATCAGTCAAGTCAGCTAGGAAAGCAGAGCAATCAGCACAATCATTTTCATCAGAAACAACAGGGCTAGCCTTGAGCGAATCAATTTCAAGCTTGCTATCAAGAACCTGTGTTTCTAGCTCGGCCACTCTAGTCCTAGCATCCTCGAGCAAAGATCTAAGCTCCTTCCTAAGCTTCTTAGCCTCTCTAAGCATGTGATCGCGATTATCAAGCAAGTCAACCAACTCCTCATTCTCCTTGCGCAAAGAGGAGAGCTCATCACATACCTCATCCTCGGAATCCAAATCCGAGGCGTCCCTCTGGCTTCTCTTGCTGCTCGAACTGCGAGCCATGCCGCAGAAGTCGTCCTTAAGGCTTAGGCCCGTCACACAAAGGCCATTGAGATACTTGCCAAAGTTCTTCTTCTTCCCCCTCTTCTTCTCATCCTCTTCGTCTTCATCACTCGAGCTTGAAGACGTGTCCTCGGAATCAGACTCGATGTCGCTTGATCTCTTCATCTTCTCTCGAGACCGTGTCTTCTTCCCATGTCCATGATCCTTCGTCTTGGACTTCTTCTTCTTGTCCTTGAACTTGTGCTTGTCGGGTTTGTTCACCTTCGGACACTCGGCGAAATAGTGTCCAGCCTTGCCGCACTTGAAGCATGTCCTCGTCTTCCTCCTCATGTTCACTCGGTTCTCGTGCAGCCTCTCGAACCGCCTCGTCAGGAGCGCCAGCTCGTCCTCTCCAAGCTCGTCGAACTCCTCATCTGGCATAGACATCAAAGAGGAGAAAGAGAACATCCCGGTGGATGGATTAGTGTTAGCCTTTCCTTTCGAACCACCAACGAGGGCAAGACTATGGGAATCGGTCGGTCCCTCGAGCTTGGCGATCATGCTCCTATCCACCTCGGCCGACTTGAGCTTCGAGAACGGCTCGTTCACCGTCGAGTGTCATACTTCTCCGACTCCACAATGGCCTCGAACTTTCCGCCCCATATCGTACGATCCAAAGAGTGTAAGAGCTTGACCGCTCTATCATGATCATCGTACGGGAGCACGTCCACATTGGCCCTCATGTTGTTCACCACCACCGTGAACCTCCGAAACAAGGCGTCGATGGACTCACCGGGAGATGAGTGAAGTTCTTGTACTCGCCTCCGTAAGTCGCATACATCCGTGCCCGAACACCGGGCGTTCCCAACATGAGCCTCCTTCAACACCGCCCAAATCCTACAAGCCAAGTGCTCGGTGTGCACCCGATCGAACTCAGGCTGACACAAAGCACGAAACAAGTAGTCGACCGCCTTATTGTTGGCGTCGAATCTGTCCCTCGACCCTGGAGCAAGGAAATCAACCGGCTGGACATAGCTTGTGTCCACCGTGACATCCCAAAGGATCTGACCCTTTCCGCGGAGAAACGCACCCATCCGCTTGCTCCACATCTGGTAGTTCTTGCCATCGAAGTGTGGAGGACCCGACCCCCGTTCCTGGTACGCCATCCTTGGATCTTAGACTGGTTAGAGTCAATAAACACCCGAACCGGCTCGATACCACTTGAAGGACCAAAACGGCGAACCGAGAGGGGGGGGAGTGAATGGGAGCCGATAAAAATTCTTCTCGAAGGAGATCGAAACTCCAACAAGATGAACACAACTTTTCCAACACACGTCTCCGACTCACTACCAAGGTTGGTCAAGCCCACGTAGCCACTAGAGTGCCACCTGGACCTAGGAACCAACACACCACCTACCGACCCGAGAAACGCAGCGGAAAACCAAACCTCGAGTCTACAGACCCACACCGGTCAGACCGGTGAGCACCACCGGTCAGACCGGTCCCTGTTGGTGAAACCGAGCAACTTCCACTAAGAGGCTCTACACCGGTCAGACCGGTGAGACACACCGGTCAGACCGATGGCAGCCTGAAAGCCCCCAAGGCACCAAACAGGCCAACCGACCACCAAACGGACCCAAACTCGAAACAACAGCAACACGGGACAACAACGAACACACCAAGATGTTCACCCGAGCAAAATCCCACAAGGGCTTGCACCGGTCAGACCGGTCAAGAGCACCGGTCAGACCGGTGTAGCCTGGGCAGCTCGGGATGAACAGAGACCCGCGGGTCAACTCCCCCAAATCCAAATCTCGATCTCCCGAATCGCTCCACGGACTTGAACAAGACTTTGGGGATATCATGAACACCTCATGAGGAGTTCATAGCCAAGTTTAATCCCACCAAAACTCGTCCAAAAAGGAGGAATCGAAGAAATCCCGCCGGAAGCACTTCCAACCCAAGAACTCAAGAAACCCCAAAATCGAGCACTTTTACTCACGGATTTGGGAGGGGAATCACAGCCCAAAGAACCACGAAGGGTTCCCACAAATTCCCCCCATCAAATCCCTAAGAGAAAAGCCCCGAAAACACCCCAAAGAAATCACGAAGAGAGGGCTCCGAAAATCACCACCAAGAACAACCGGGGAAAACACATCCACACCTTGAGGAACCACGCCGAATCATCTATACATGAAACAAAGGTTCGTACAAGGTCTAGCAAGTCGCCCGATCATCCATCCCTCTCTACAAGATCTCTCTGTGAAGCTCTCTTGCTAGTCCTAAGGAAAACCTAGAGAAAATAGGTGGAAAATAGGAAAACTAATGAGCTAGGGTTCCAAGAGTTGGCTGCCATCCTCTCACCTCTTGGGTTATATAGGCGGCAACCGAATGTCTAAAATGCCCCTCTCTACTAACTAGGGATACAAGCCCCTCAAGGGCGGATTTGGAATTCTTGATGTCTTCACCATCGGACGGATGCCCGCGACCGCACCCCGCGTAGCCTCGACGCAAGCCATGCGATCCCGACGCGTGTCCTCCGCTTCGAAGATTCCGGACGCGTCGTCGCACACCGGTCGACCGGTGCTCCTCACCGGTCGACCGGTCCCCACCGGCCGACCGGTCGACCCACCGGTCGGACCGGTTTGGTGCCGCCTGCACCTCCGTCTTCGGTTCTCCGGTCTTGGCTTTGTGGATCAACCAAGGAACCCGGTGGTTTTCTGGTGAACCACCGGAAACCCCGCGAACTCGGTGTAGCCTCCGCCAATCTCCACTCATGACTTGGCTCCCACGTAGTCCCGGCTCGACCTTGGTTTTGAGGCTCAACCAAGAAACCGTCCACGACTTCATCTTGCTGTTCATGCCACCATGCGGCCCGCACTTGACCCCGCTGGCCACCGGGTCCCTCGAACAAAGCCTACTTGTCTTCTCCACACCTAGAGGCCTCACCGGCGACGACCTTTCGCGCTTGTTCTTCACCTGCACCAACACGAGTTAAGCCGCAACCTGCACCTGCAATACTTAGCCAAGAATCAGTCCACACAACGTTGTCAATCACTCATCACACAAGGAAGTGACCATCCACCGGTCCTCGAACCACACATGGTCCTCGTGGGGTGCAAAGCTTGTCATTCCGTTTGGAGGGAGTCCAACAAGTGGTTCCCTACGAGCACGTTAGGGAGCTGCTTGGATTCCACAAGGGAGCTCCGGAGAAAGTTGACGTGCCACCCGGCATGTTGGCGGGATTTGGGAATATGATCTCCAAAGAAGCCCATCAACAACGCAATTGCATCCGCAACCCCATTATCCGGATATTTCACTCTTGGATGTGCAAGAGGGTATTAGGGAGGATGAAGGAGACAAAGGTGACCGACACGGAGTTGAATTGGCTATACTCGGCTTTAATTGCCAGGCAACCAATAGACCCCTCTTACCTCATGATCAACCGTTGGTGTTGTGAAGCAACATCGGGGGCGGGTAATATTGGTTCGGGATGCTAGCTCTCCATGTTGGCCTTCTCCTTGCGGACGGGGATCGCAAGAAACCCCGACCACCTTTTGCGTGGTACCTCTCTCGGCATTGAGTATTTGCGGCAAGGCAAATACATTAGTGGAGATGAGAGAGGAGGTTATCGGTTGGCCATAGTGAACCTACCCCTTCCGAATGAGAGGCTTAGGCTTTTCACCGAAGGGAGGGAAGATTGGTTGGAAGAGGGACTCCTCGTCCCTGCAAGGAAGAACAAAAGAGAAAGAATCGTAGAGGAGGGAACATCCTCCGCACAAGCGAGTGGAGCACAACCCAATGTGCAACCATTCGGCGGGGTCCCACCTCCGCCAAGTTTTTACGGAGGGCCACAAGAGCAAGCATGGGGGGTGGTGCACCGGTACCCCCACCAAATTATGTTGTGCCCAACGCTAACTTCGCGGAGTCCTACGCTCATCATCCCCAACCACAACAAAGCATGGCCATAATTGGAGGGTATGCTGCAAGAAACGCCCAAAACATCGCAGCCATCCAAGCTAACGCAACTCAACTTGGTGAAGGCAACGCAAATATTGCCATTGAGCTCGGACACCTTCACCTCATGGAGCCAAATCAATTCGTCGGAGGGAATGTTCAATCGTATTATGAGCAAGGGTATTATTATCAAGATCATCAACATCAACCACCGGCGGAGGACTAGAAGATTTAGGAACTTTAGTTTTCTTTTCTTTTCTTTTTCTCTGTAATTTTCAGCTTTTGCTTATGTGTGTTTGCGTAGTATTTTCTGTTTTTGTTTAAATTTCGGCAAGCATGTTTGTTTATTTTCAGTTTGTATTTCAACTTGATGTCATCATTAATAAAGACACCACCTTGATTATATCATTGGAAAAGTTACAAAATTCATGCCATGATGATATATGATTATAATTGCAGCTTTGTTCATCTTTGTAATTGATTTATGCATGTTTAATCTAGTGCTCTCTTAAAAATACAAATCTGAATTTATTTAAATGCTAGCTTAATTTTCAGCGGAGGTTATGATTAAAATAAAGACCCATAGTGTTTTATGTGCTCTCAAGTTATGAATAGATTAAAGATGTCTTTTATGCTCAAAAATATCGCTAACCTTGTCACAAATATCGCTTGTGTGTTGCTCAACCTATCCAAAGCCTTATATATATTTGAGTGTGTAAACCTTAGTGTACAAGATTTATTTTTGAGTGAGTTATTGCAGGCCATGATTTCTCTGGCCCGAGACTAAGAAGCTGGTCATTCCGTTTTTGCGTATCTATCTTTTTGCTAGCCTTTTATCCGTGCATTGTGTATCCCCGCATCGGAGATCTCAGAAACTTCGCCGGATATCCACCCTTAAACCAAATATCATCTTTTGTGATTACCTCCTTGACCACAACCTATCGTTGAGAATGGATCATCAATTCACTGAAGATCGCAAGACGGTGCCGACATAGAAGATTTCAAGTATCTCTCCAAGGAAGAATACCTCGATACCTATCTTATTTTTCGCCTCTTTGCTCGAGGACGAGCAACGTCTAAGCATGGGGGAGGAGGTAGGTACGGTGCAGTTTTAGAGTTCAAAAGGGGAGTATTTTAAAATAATAATAATAATAATATAATGATGAAAGAAAAAAAAATCCGGCGATGATCATGACTTTCAAGGTGAAGAAAGAAAAATATATATAATGAATGAAAGAAAGAAAGAAAGAAAGAAAGAAAAAAAGAAAGAAAGAAAAGAATGAGAAATATGAGAAAGAGAAAAAAATATATGTGCGTAAAGTGAACTCCCCGGCTCTCTAAAAGTGCATTCAAGGCTTCAAGTTAAAAAGATCCATTCTCATTTTTCCAACCATGTGCAATCCGATAACGAGGACTTCCTCTGTGCCTCGGGATCACTCTTTGCCATTTGCACATGTCCACTCATCTAAAAGTGTGTGTATTTTTCTCTTTCCCCTCCTTGATTTAACATTATTTTCCAATGACCTTTTTGACGAGTCTCGGTAAGACCATGAGAAGCTTGTCTTGTTTTGACAACACCTCATTTATAAAACCTTGTTAGGACTAAACTTTCCCAAAGCTCCATATAAAGCCTGCCACACATATATATGAGAGGGAAAGGAGTAGAATATATAGGCTTGAGAGACAAGTGAGATGAGAGTTCATGAGCAATATACAAGATGATTTAAATTTGTGAGCTTGGTTTAGCTTTTCTTTATCTCGTTCTTTATTTCAAAAATTCTGAGATCTATTTAAACTTTGTGAGCATGTTAATACTCGTGGGATAAGCTTAATAAGAATCTACCCTCCGTAGAGATGAAGGCTAGTACATTATGGAACTTTAATGAATTAAAATTTTGAGAGCATTAGGTTTTCTCATGTGTGATCAAATGCAAAGTTTAAACATTGTTTGGCAATGATGATATCCATCGAAGGCTTACTTGAGGACTAGCAAGGTTTAAGCATGGGGGAGATGTTGACGGTGAAAATCCGTGAACCTAGCCATGAGTTTACCTTCGGTGTTGCCATGAGTTTTATACCTTATCCATTGGTACTAACCCCCGTGGTATAACAAGTTCACGTGTGCATGTCGGTTTTGGAGTTTAGTGTTTATGCAGGGTTTTAGTGTTGAATGCAAGACTTTCGGGATAAGTTCATCAAGCACCTCATGACAAGACCTTGAAGCCCCGTACAAGTCATGCAATGAAGCAAACATAACTCCAAGAAGCCAGGGACTTGATCCGAGAAGACGACGGACTCCGAGGACCTCGACCGAAAAGTCTTCGAATCTTGCAAGACAAGGAGTTGAGTCCAATTCGGAGAGAAACCGACGACATGGACCTACATGCGAAGGGGGAAACATCCGGAAGCAAGGGAACCGACGTGGAGCAAAGGAGCCCTCGGGGCCGGGCCTAGATGGGCCCGGAGCCGCCCGGCCCGGTCCGGTCGGCCCAGGCCCATCCAGGGCCCAAATGCCACCTCCTTTGCCCTAGCCGCCAATCGGGCTATTTATAGCCCCCTGACCGAGAGCCTCGCAGAGAAGAATTCGTCATCGGCCGCCGAGGAGCAGAGAAGAGAGGGACACCATCTCGGAGAGGAGAGGGTCGAGCTAGTTGACTAGGGTTTCCCTAGCCGACGTGGGAACCTTGCACGAAAGACAACGTCGGAGTTCCCGGAGCTAGAAGCAAGATCAAGGAAGGATCCCGGTGGTGATCTTGTGTATGTATCATTGTTATAGTTGAATTATCAAGTTGAATCTTTTCCTAGCGATCAAGTGTTTCCTCGAAGATTTCGTTTTTCGATCGGCTTTGCTTATTCCAATTATATTATCGAGATAGATTACATAGGGTGTTCTTGTAGCCGCGGTGGCTAGAGGTACACGCCGGATCTTCCGAAAGAATCTCGACTTGTCTTTTGACTCGCCCTAAGCTCCCCGCATGAATAGGGATACGTTGTGACAGAACGGGGGTCTCGAAAGGCGGATGTTTTCGGATTTGGACGGGAAACCACGATTTAAAGAGGCTTCTATTAAGATTCGAGTTGCTACTTCTTCTCTTGCTTGGAACTTCAACAAAAGGCTTACCCCGATCCCTCTAGATCGGTTTATCTACCCAATCTTACTTTGTTTTCTCCGGTCTTTAGTAGATTAGATTCGTTTTGTGTCTCTTACTTAGATGCATTAGGGTTTTATCGAAGATTGGATTTACATGGCTTTATTAGATTAAGTTTTGCGTCACACATTTGTTCCACGGATTCGATACCTTGGGTTCACCACTCGAGGGAAGAAGGGTCCCTTGACTACGACGGGAGACTTGTACGCTTGCGAGTCACAAATGAACTTTGATATAATTATTAACCGTCAACAACCTTCATAATCAGAACGGATTCGAAAGTGATCCAAGATCATATCGAGAAGGAAAGCGAGGCCAGGAATCCAATTCTCATGAAATATCTCGAAAAAGTCAGGGAAATGGAAAAACACTTCAGAGGGTATACAGTCCAGCATATCCCAAGGGATGATAACAATGAGGCAGATAAACTGGCGAAGGCAGCAGCCAGATTCCAAGAGCTACCACCGGATGTGTTCTTCGAAATCATCAGAGAGCCCTCCATCAAAGATTCGAGGGCCCAAATCGTGAATATAGTGGAAATTCCAGACTGGAGAGCAGAAATCATGGCCTATCTGAGAGGACATTACGAACCGGAAGATGAATTGGAGGAAAAAAGATTGAAGCAAAGGGCTCGGGGCTATACAGTAGTAAATGGAGAATTATACAAATCAGGAGTCACTGAGCCTTGGCTACGCTGCATCACCTCCGAAAAAGGTCGGGAACTTCTGAAAGAAATTCACAACGGATTCTGTGGGGCGCACATAGGAACCAGGGCTTTAGCCGGAAAGGCGATAAAGCAGGGATTCTATTGGCCCACCATAAACATCGATGCCAAAACGTTGGTTCGGCAATGTGAAGCGTGCCAGAAGACGGGAAATCAGCAGAATCTGCCTTCAATGCCAGTTCATCTGATTCCTCCAACTTGGTCTCTACAGAGGTGGGGAATGGACCTAGTAGGCCCGTTGCCAACAGCTCAAGGCAACTGCCGATTCGGCCGCTCGTGGCGGTCGATTATTTCACGAAGTGGGTAGAGGCAAAACCACTCGCGAATATCACAGCGACGAACGAGTTCAAAACTTCTTTTGGCGTAACATAGTCCGCGGTTCGGAGTTCCTAGAGAACCGACGGTTGACAATGGTAAACGCTTGATGCTACACCTTCAAAGAATACTGCAGAACCTTAGGCACACAGGCGAAGTTTTCATCAGTATATCATCCGCAGTCCAATGGTGCAGTTGAAAGAGCCAACGGCCTGATCTTTTCGGGAATCAAAAAATGTTTGTTCGATCAGAAAAAGGGGAAGTGGGTCGATGAACTTCCGAAGGTGATCTGGTCTCACAACACCATAGTCTCAAGGGCAACATGTTTCATGCCTTTTCGCCTGCTTTTCGGGACTGAGGCTATGACACCGGAGGAGATCAGGAATGAAAGCATGAGAGTCCTGAAGGGAAAAGAGATAGAGGAAATTGATAAGAAGGTGGAAAAAGACATGATAGAGCTGACAATCCTTGAAGCAAACGAGAAAACATTGAGAAATACCAGAGAGAGACAAGGGCATGGAGGGACAAAAAGGTGGTCCGAAAGGACATTAAAACTAGTGATCTTGTCTTGAAAAGAAAGAAAAATTGGGAAAACCCAGGAAAACTTCATGAGTCATGGGAAGGGCCTTACATCGCCAGGGAAACAAATATGCCACGGGCTTTTCGCCTGATGGAGTAGACTGGCGAAGAGTTGCCGTATTCGTGGAATGCCGACAGCCTAAAAAGGTATTATCCATGAAAACCCTAGTTGTAGATAGATGTAGCGGGTAGTAGTTTTTCGATTTTCGTAAGTTTGCACTTTAGGAAGATAAAAACCCGAATCACGTGTCTATAAGTGATTTCGGAGCAAAAAACTAGTTTTATTTCTTATAGTCGTACTAGAATAAGAAGGACCGTAGTCTTTTCCTTGCAAAGGGGGCTCTAAATCAAGAGGCAAGGTTTTTAACGAGGCGGATCCTATGTAAATACTCTTTTTGATATATATATATATGAAAAGAGTCTTCCCCCAAATTGCGTGTTTCGTGTCTCGAGTCTCGAGAATTCCATCATGAAAAAAAGAAAAAAAAGTTCGTGAGAAATGCTACGTGATAGCCGAAATTCCATCGTGAAAAAAGAAAAAAGTTCGTGAGAAAGGCTCCGTGATAGCCGAAATTCCATCGTGAAAAAAGAAAAAAGTTCGTGAGAAAGGCTCCGTGATAGCTGAAATTCCATCGTGAAAAAAGAAAAAAGTTCGTGTGAAAGGCTCCGTGATAGCCGAAATTCCATCGTGAAAAAAGAAAAAAGTTCGTGAGAAAGGCTCCGTGATAGCCGAAATTCTATCGTGAAAAAAGAAAAAAGTTCGTGAAAGGCTTCCTGATAGCCGAAATCCCATCGTAAAAAAGAGAAAGTTTGTGAGAAAGGCTGTGCGATAGCCAGAATTCAATCAATGAAGAAAAGGCCTGAGACAACAACAAGTTGTGGCCTAGAAAAATCTCATCCATCGAGGGATTCCCACCGAAATGGCCTGAGACAACAACAAGTTGTGGCCTAGAAAAATCCCATCCATCGAGGGATTCCCACCGAAAAGGCCTGAGACAACAACAAGTTGTGGCCTAGAAAAATCCCATCCACGAAGGGATTCCCACCAGAAAGTTCGCATGATGATTTCGAGAAAGTGAATGTTTAAGGGCTTGCCTGTGTATTCTCACTCAGTATAGATTGTTGAAAATTTCTCAGGTATCATCATTGTAAGAAAAAGGCAAGGGGCTCCATCAGACAATCGCAAAAAAATCTGGGTTGAAGCAACTGAGGGTTGCAATTTCAACCGAGGCAAGTCTGCCGATCGGGGCAAGTCCACAAAATTCGAAAAACAAATTTTGTCGACTTGCACAACGACGGTCAAAATTTTCAAAAATTGACGAAGATTTCTCCTAAAAGATGCGCTCGAAATCCTGGAATAGTAAGATTCGTGAACCTGCCTTCGAGTTTTCATGCAAAACGGCAAGGTGGGGAAGGGTGACGTTTTTTCAAGAAAAAACGTATTCATTGCCTTATTCGCATAAAAACTCCCGAATAGTTCCTCTATAATTACAATAATCACTACGAATTTCTACAACATGTCCTGGTTTACAAATGTTGTTTTCAACCATATCACTGGCGTAGGCGAAGTCAGATGCGTCGGCTAAGGGGCTAAGGGGCTCCATCTTGGGAACCTTCGAGGGCGGCGGAGTAGACGACGCGGAACGAATCTTCTTACGAAGTAAGAAAAACGAGGAGAGATCAAAACAACCTATAGAAAACTTAAGCGAGGCCTCAAGCCAAAAATCGGAAAAATCTTGTTCGGGATGTGCCCGCTTGAATAGACGCCACGCTTCACCACTAACGAACATTCTATCCCGATGAATTCGCAGTGGTAGCACGTCCTGCGCAGGCCCAGCTTGCAGGACCTGCACAGGTTAAAATATACAAAACATATGTTCAGAAAGGTTTGATGAATCTACACGAATGTACGACCAATCTCCAATTCACCCAAAAGTTCGAACATATCGTTCAGTTCGTAACATCCACCTTCGACGAATCCTCCTCTCGTTCGGGGACCTGTTCGCCGTCGTTGTCATCATCGCTGCTGCTACTGCTGCTGCTGCCGCCTGAGCCGTCTTCGCCAGACTCGCTAGAACCCTCGCCGGAGGTCGATCCTTCGGGAGACGCGGCGGTGCCCTCTCGGTTCTCCTCTTCCCTCAGCTGAGAAAGGAAGGAAAATGTGAGGAAGGTTTAAGAAATTGGAACATCTGCGACAAACATAAGTCACGAAATCGAGCAAAAAGAAACTACCTCAGCAAGCTTTGCCTGCGCAATGGTCTTAACGATATCCTCCCCGCCAACCAACCAGAACTCCTTCGCGAATTTCACCTTGATAGCTTGAATGTCGGAGTTTGCTCGAAGTATCGCGTCACTAGTAACGCTGGGGAATCGAGAGAGCTTCGCGCGAAACTTCGCCAAGTCCACACAGTCATAATCGTGAAGAATCTTCAGGATACACTCCACAGAGAAAGCAACAGCGAAGTTGCTGGCGCTAGAGATCACCTCGGTAAGGGTCTTGAATTCGGCCTCCAGCCAATCCATGAAATCGGGAATATCGATGTCATCCGGGAGAGGGGCTGGACGAACGCCGCACTCATTCAAGGACTTCTGGTACGCTGCATAGAGCAGTTTCAGCTTTTCCAGAATTTCCGAAGTGTTTTTCTTCGAGGCTTCACCTTGTTCTGCCAGCGCCTTCTCAAGATCCACGATTTTGCGATCCTTTGTGCTCAGTGACTTGGCGAGGCTGGCGTTATTGATGCGAAGATCTTCGGCGATTTTTGTAGCTCGCTCTTGCTTTTGCCGAAGTTTTTCAATCACGCTCAGATCATCTTCATGAGATTTTTGAACCTTCTCAAGCTCTTTCTTGGATTCCTCGAGCGCGGCCTCTGCGACTTTCTTTTCATCTTGTCTCGTTTTCAAAGCCTCCGCCAGCTCAGCCACCTTCCTCTCGAGTTCCAGATTCGTGGATTGCGCGAGGGTGAAGTTACGCTCTAGTTCCTTGGACTTATGAGAAAGTTCTTCATTAATCTTCTCCTGTTTAGAAAGCCGCTCTATGGCAACCTTCCCAAGCATAGAGTACTTGAGGGTATAATCCTCGTGGAAGCGTGCAAGCTTTGAAGGAGAGTAAGAATGCAACAGATCCTTGAATTCTGAAAAATTCAGGAGTAAGTCTCAGACCAAGATTCAACAATCGTGAATGGCATGAAGAGGTAGCGAGGATGAACGAACCTTGCTAACTAAAATGCTGCATGGTGACTTGTTTAGTCGAACCTGAAGAGGTTTTCCCCCGAGGCGAAGGAGTGGTTTCGGAAACAGAGAGAGGCCTTTTCTCGGAGCCTTGAGCGGCTTCTTCGGGTCGTTCTGACGCCTCCTCTCCTGTTTCATCAACAATTGCGGACGATTTCCACAGGGTTAAAAACTTGGACCTCTTGCTCCCAACGCCACTTGTCTCGAAACCAACTCGCAATAGCTTGCCGTGATGAGACGTACCAAAGCTTTTGTTAAAAGCAGCTAAGGAAGGAGAGGGCGCCTGGTCTTCGGGGACGACCTCCCGAACTTCGACCAAAGGAACATGTTCGGTAGGATTGTCTCCCCTTTGAATAGTGCGCTCAAGGGCCTGGGCGAATTCGGAGGAGGCTTGGTCAGCAGCAGGGACTTCAGCAACAGGGGCTTCGGCAGCAGCAGGCGACTCAGTGCGAACAGCAACTTCAGCAACAACGGACTTCTCAGCAACAGCAGAGGATGTCTCCTTTCGGACTTCGGGGGCAGCATCTGAAAAGGAATCAACATCCACGAATTCATTCTCGGAACCAGATGGGCAACTGTCTCGAAAGTTAAACAGTGGCCAGAGGAAAACACCTTTAAGGCTATCTGTGTCCGCGAAGGTGTCGTCGTCGAAGGCGGATGGGACCCGCCGAACGCCGGTGGAGGAAATTTTCTTCATAGCCTTTTTTGGTTTCTTGTGGCTCATCTGGGCAAGCCCCGAAGCAGCCTGGAGTTCAGCATCCGAAGTTCGAGGTTCGGAGGTCTTGCGCTTCCGCTTCGACGACTCCAGTGATCTAGTCCTCGAAGGCTTGACTCCCGAAGAGGTCCCCTCACTGGCAGGCGACACGCCTTGTTTCGACGACCTTATTCGGGGAGCATTGATCGGGGCGGCTGAACAACTGGCCACAGCGACAGCGGGAAGTTTCAACTTGGGACCAGGGCCTCGAGAGCTGAAAAATTTATCACCGCAAACTTCCGAAAAGATGCGGTTGATTTTCTTCTTGTGCCTCACCAGGGCCTTATACGCCTTGTATTCGTTCATGGTATATTCGCCTACCATGACATTCACCCTTTTCTCCACTTCATCCATGAAGTCCTTGGCGCTCTGGCCCTCGCGAAGTTTGATCCCGAACTTCGGGAAAGGCACCTTCTGATCTGCCCAGTTGACATTGTAGTACACGAGTTCAGCAGGGGACCAACCGTTCGAGATAGGCCAGACCCGCGCGGCGACGAATTCTTCGATAATGTCACGGCCGCCAAGTATTGTGCTGGCCAGGTGAAATGCACTCTCACAGCTTCTGATTCCCAAGGCCCGCTGGTTGTACTTCCCTACGTTCACCACGGCGAGAGGCGCGATCGGGCATGACAGCTTCGGCATATCGACCTTCAAGTAAAACCAGTAAGATTTCCAATCGTCGGTAAGGTTGGACTTGCAGCAAGGAGCAATATGGATTCGGGTGATTCCTTGTCGGGTGTTCTGGCGTCGCGTATTGAAGGTGCAGCACGCGTGCTGGCTGTGGTAGAACTGCCCGTCTTCACCTCTGATAACTTCGGGGATGATCACCAGTTCGTAGAATCTGGTGAAGGCGTCGATGGTAGGGCTACAGCCGAAGGTCTTCAGAATCCAGATAAACTTTGACACCTCAAGGAAGGATGTAGGAGTAAGCTGGTGGATCTTCACCGAAAATGCGTCGAGAATAGCCGGCAAGATGGGGTCACAGGGGAACCTCAGACCACAGATGAAGAAATCCCGAAACACCACAATCTCTCCCTCCTTAGGAGTTGGAATCAGCTCATCAAGCGGGGCACGCCCAGCGCCAGGGGAGAAAAATCCGGCCCTCTCGTACTCACGAACCGTGTTGCTTGTGACCTTCGACTCTCCGAAGGCGAGTGAGGGTGGCAGCGGGCCGGAGGTCCTTAACCTGATCAGGTCGTCGACACCGGCATCCACATCTCCGACGTTTTCGCCGTCGTCGGATTGAACTTCCCCATCTTCGCGACTCCTGGAGCCGCTAGGGGAGCCGACAGCTTCGGTAGGTGTAGCACGTTCGGCACCTTCGACAGCTGGGTCAATTGGAAGACCAGCTGCGATAAGCTCTTCTGATGAGGACATCACCGTCTCGGATATGACCACAATAGCATGCTTTTATTATAAGGTGAACCGATTCCTTATCATCATTGTATCCAATACATTTGATGAATTATTGCTGCACTATGATGTTTGTTGGTTGTCATTTTCAGAAATACTTATGTGGATCAAAAAGGGTGCTCAACACACATGGAAGGCATGGAGGATCAAAGAAGTTGATTGGGGACCAAGTCCAAGTGTTCCACACGTCCTCCACCAGGCCACCACGTCACTTTTGGCCCAAAGATGGAAAGAGATCAAGGCCAACACGTTTTGGGCGCTGGATTCGGACTGCACGACTAGACAAAGTTGCAACGGATGCCACGACCTCATACGGACTCCGTTTGGGACGTTCTTTATATGGTTTGAAAGATAATTTGATAGAGCTTCCAATGGCACTGGTCTTATGCCAAAATAATATCTGAGTCGACGGGAATCGTTGAAAGAAGTGGACGTCCAGAATCTGTCAAGGAGTTGCGTCGCCCGGTTTTGGCCTGTTGGCCCATGTATCATGTTGGAGCCCATAGGGGCGCGTCCTAGGGTTGGAGCACGACCCCCACCAAGTCTTGGTCGTGCCTCTACGCTCTCATATACCCCCATAGCTGTCACAAACAGATTGGGTTTTGTTTAGATCAAGTTTAGCCATTGCTACTTGCTTGTGAGAGCGCCGGTCGCCTCCTTTTCTACGGAACCCCACCGTTGTTGGATATTGAGTTTGAGAACTGAATCTTTCATTCCCATCTAATAATTTCAGTACTTGTTTCATACTTGTTCTTGCTAGTTCTTCGATTGCTTGCAGGAATAGGTGCCCTAGTGGCCGGGTGACGCGCTCCACAAGATCGCGGCAGCCATAGGAGGTGGTGTATCGGTTGCTAAGGCGCATCATTGGACAGGTTGTAGTCGGGCCGTGAACGTCGTCTCCTTCAATCGAGTTATCCCCACACCTCTCATCGAAAGATCGAGAACAAACCCTAGCGGGTTCATATCAGTTGGTAATCAGAGCAAGGTTCTTCGGTGAGAGTTTCCGATCCTTTGCTGTTTTTAATTTCCTATAGTCCAGAAAAGCGCTGAAAAAATAGTAGATTAGATTACCCGCTGTCCCATAAACCCTTTGAGCCTTTACTAGCATTGCATGGTTAGGGCTTGTTGAGTTTTTGGTTGCATCGGTCGTGTCAAGTTGCTGGTCTTAGTGTCTATTCCTTTAGAGTTTTGAGTTCTATCACGTTTTAGTCACGAAATTCGCGTCACCATATACACCTCTGTTTCACTTTTGCCACCACGGTTTCATATGATCTCCGATTGAGGTGTTTAAATACAATCTGGAAAGCTTACATTGTCTTCTTTCCAACAGATCCAACCTTGCCTCGAAATTCCGTTTGAGCAATCTGCAATTGTCCACGAGATCTGCGATCTGCAATCTGTGTACTTTTCCTTTTGTGCTGATTTGGCTTGATATTGAGCAATAGAGTTTAGTTGTGAGAAAAAAAAAGTTGAAAGAAGAAAGAGAGGAAGAAAAAAAATCAGAGAAGAAAAAAAAGAGAGTAGAAAGAGAAGAACGAAAAAAAGAAGAGAAAGAGAAGTAAGTTGAAACGGTTGTTTTACTTGTGCTGTGCTAGTTGTTCTTTTTCAGTGACTACCTTTGTGCCTAGGCTCACGTCTCTAGCATGGTTTAGCCTAGGACCAGCATAGTACCGCCGTTGAACGATTATTCAACTTGTTTTTTTAACTATTGTGGTGCTAGTCATTCCTTGTTTCAGCCCACCTATAGCTCCACATATTCGACTACAGCTTGACAGGTTTTGTTGCTGCGGCACGGATACACTTTATCCCAGGCTTGCAGACTTGTTGGTGGCCGTCCCCTCCTGTCGAGCAAGGTAATAACTTGTAAGAGCTTGTTTGAACAAGTTCGGTTGAGAGAATTACACTCCGCCCATCCTAGTAGTTGACGGAGAAAATTATTACTCGTGTGTTTCTTGTTTTCTACTAATCATGGCAGGTGTTACAAAGATTTTTGAGCAAAGTGGAAGCAAGACCCTCACATTTCAAGATATCATTCAACACTTACCATTATATGCTGGTATGTTTGATCCTCATGCTTACATTGATTGGGAGATTAAGGTAGATGCAGAATTTGATAAGTATGACTTGTCTGAACATCAAATGATTTTTGTTGCTTCTAGTACTTTAACACATTATGCTTTGACTACATGGAAACATATTTGTAGGCAAAAAAAGTTCCACAAACTTGGAAAGATTTTAAAATACTTTTTCGTGATGAATATGTTCCTGAATATTATGCTGATTGGTTGCTTGCAAAATTAGACAACTTGAAGCAAGGTAGTAGGACTGTCAAGGAATACTATCATACCTTTAAGATTTGTGTCATGTTTGGTGGATTAGATGAATGCATGGAGAAAGTTATGAGTAAGTTTAAGAAAGGGCTCAATTCTGAAATTCAAACCATATTAGTTGGCAAATCATACAATAATATTGTTTCATTATTTTGGCTTGCTGTGAGTGCTGAAAAGGAAATTTTATTGTCTGTGAATACTTGCAAGAATGATGAGGCCCATAATGTTGAAAATTTGACCGCTATAAATGTTATACAAGAGTATGAAACTGTTGAACCTATTGCTGATTTTAGTTTGTCAGAAGATGAATTGCATGTTGTTCCTTGTGATAAAGAGAAATTGTATGTTGATGCTTCGTTTATTCCTATGCCACAAGTTGTGAATAAGAGTGATACTTCTTCTCAGATTGCAGCACCTTTACTAGAGTTAGAGCACTCTCTTTTTCCCCTTGTTGTTCATAACACTTTGCAGGAGGAAAAGAAGAATATATTTGAGTGCATTCAGCAATGTGAGCAACAACATGCGCCGCAAAAGTGTGAAAAGAATGATTGTGCAGCACCTGCAATGTCAAAGGTGAGTCAGCAAAGCAACAAACTCAATGCTGAAATCAGTCCATGTGAGTATGATCACGCTTCACTCGCATCTACAACACACCTAGTACATGGAGATGATGATTCTATTCTTGATTATACACATGCTGACACAAGGCGTGTTCATTGCATTACTAGTGAGAAAGAGGAGTTTGAAATTATATCTTCTTCAAATTATTTAGGTTATATCAAATTTGATTTTCTTTGTGACCTGAAAAGTTTGGTGAATAAATTATATGACAAATCTGATTTGCCAAGTTTTAATCATTGTTTACTTCATGCAATTGGTAAATATGATAGCGAAAGACAATATTTGGTGCATAGAATTTATATTTGCTCAGATTTGAAATCTCCATTTGGGTTACATGACCAAGATAAAATAGGGGGCTGCACTAATGCTAACAATGTCTCGAAAAGTCCTTCTAGATTTTCTCTTAAGCAACAGGGTCACCCCAAAGAAGGGGAGCATTGCTGGTTCTCGCTTTGCAGCATACAAGTCGCTTTGTGTCCCAACATCGAGGCAAGCACTTTTAGATGTCACAGGAACAAGTCGAGGACGACTTGCAGCCAAGAAGGGGAGAATGACGAGGACATCACCATCTCGGATATGACCACAATAGCATGCTTTTATTATAAGGTGAACCGATTCCTTATCATCATTGTATCCAATACATTTGATGAATTATTGCTGCACTATGATGTTTGTTGGTTGTCATTTTCAGAAATACTTATGTGGATCAAAAAGGGTGCTCAACACACATGGAAGGCATGGAGGATCAAAGAAGTTGATTGGGGACCAAGTCCAAGTGTTCCACACGTCCTCCACTAGGCCACCACGTCACTTTTGGCCCAAAGATGGAAAGAGATCAAGGCCAACACGTTTTGGGCGCTGGATTCGGACTGCACGACTAGGCAAAGTTGCAACGGATGCCACGACCTCATACGGTCTCCGTTTGGGACGTTCTTTATATGGTTGGAAAGATAATTTGATAGAGCTTCCAATGGCACCGGTCTCATGCCAAAATAATATCTGAGTCGACGGGAATCGTCGAAAGAAGTGGACGTCCAGAATCTGTCCAGGTGTTGCGTCGCCCGGTTTTGGCCTGTTGGCCCATGTATCATGTTGGAGCCCATAGGGGCGCGTCCTAGGGTTGGAGCACGACCCCCACCAGGTCTTGGTCGTGCCCCTACCCTCTCATATACCCCATAGCCGTCACAAACAGATTGGGTTTTGTTTAGATCAAGTTTAGCCATTGCTACTTGCTTGTGAGAGCGCCGGTCGCCTCCTTTTCTACGGAACCCCACCGTTGTTAGATATTGAGTTTGAGAATTGAATCTTTCATTCCCATCTAGTAATTTCAGTACTTGTTTCACACTTGTTCTTGCTAGTTCTTCGATTGCTTGCAGGAATAGGTGCCCTAGTGGCTGGGTGACGCGCTACACAAGATCGCGGCAGCCATAGGAGGTGGTGTATCGGTTGCTAAGGCGCATCCTTGGACAGGTTGTAGTCGGGCCGTGAACGTCGTCTCCTTCAATCGAGTTATCCCCACACATCTCATCGAAAGATCGGGAACAAACCCTAGTGGGTTCATATCATCTTCGGTAGTCATGGGTCTGGCAGTACTTTTAGTTCGAGCCACCTAACCAATAAATACATACCCGAAGCGATAAGAAAAATATTCGAGAATAAAGTTCATGAAACAAAGGTGCCACCGCAAAAATGTAAAAGTTAAGAACTGAAAGAGAAAGATGAAGGAATACCTTAGAGAAGCGCGAAGAAAACCTGAAGCTCGCGAGCTTTTCAGCAGAAGACCAGATTCCGCGAAAAAGAGAAATTCACGAATTGTGAAAAAGCTGGAAAGCTGTAAAATTTTTTCAACAGCGGCAGCCCGCTATTTATAGGACCGGGGAGGGGTAGTTCCGCGAAACACGCCTCGATTTAACCGTCCTCGGCTCCCCGGGCGACGCGTGTCCCCTCCGACGTTCCGAGGGTGACGTTTTTTACTAAATTTCCGAAGGATTCGTGGAATCGGATCGTCGGAGTCAACCCGCTTCCCCGAGGGGCTAGTGTTGGGGAATTCAGGAAAACCCGTCACCCTCGAAACGTTGAGTTTAACAAAGTTCTCTAAGCATGTTTTCAGGAGCAGGGAATTCACGATTGTCGGAAGCCTGGAACCTGTGAAGCCTCGAATTCGCGAATGTGCAAAGTTCGGGAATCTTGATTCGGTGAATAAGTGGAGTCACGAGCATGCGGGAGCCCGGAATCTCGAAGTGTCGATGGCCCGAACTTCGGAGAACGGCCTATTCGGGAATTTGTCGAGGGCTGAGTTCGGAAGTCGGGCGCGTGGACATGCGCGAACCAGCGGAGAAGCGAAGGCCAGCTCGGGAAACTGCTGAAGACCCAGTTCGGGAGTTTCACGCGAAGACATTCACGAACTAGGAGGGAAGCAAAGTCAAAGTTGTTGTCCCAAAAAGTCCGGGTTTAGAGTGTGAACTAGTGGCAGATTTGTAAATATGTTAGATGAAAAAGACAATCCTGTAAGTGTTCACACTAGGAATATTCTCTGAGGCTAAGGGTGTTATCGGTATGTAAAAGTCCCTTCGTCTCCCTATAAAAGGGGGCGCGAGGGCACGTGTAAACGGATTCAGACTTTTTGGAACTTGCGCTCCTTGCAGAGGGAATCACAGTCTCTTTGCGCTCTAACTTTGTACTTAAACGCGTTGAGAACTCGGGTAGTTATCCAAATTTATCGGGTAACCCCCCAACAAATACAACTAGACATGCAAGGCTTTTTGGCTGCTGGGTTGGTTTTACCAAAAGCGACTAAGAGTTGATCCTTACTTTCAGATTTTAGCTCAAATTCTAGTATGTTAACAATTCTAGGTGAGCACCTGCACTACACAAGCATGTTGTGCAAACAATATTAAATAAGTAACAATATTAATCAAAAATGTTCCATAAATAAACATGGGGTAGCCAGTGGTCAAGCCGACTCAGATAACGGCGAGTGACCGACGATTGATCGATTTATATCCTTGCAAGGTAAACCCAAGATACACGGAAGAAGGTAGACCAAGTGCAGTGTCTACCCCAACCAGGCGGTTCCCAGCATCCCACAGTTTGGGATCAAACGCTACAAACTCTGGTACACGGTTATCCGGAGAGTCTAACCCGACCAGTCGGCTCACACACTGTACCACGGGTAGCTAGCCCGGAGATGCATCCCAAGCGGGTAGCTAGAAAGATCCTGCCCAGGTTCAGAAGGTACTAGGCTTACCGGTCCCATTCCCGACAAGCAATCGGTACCTTCAATAGCTTAAACCAGCACAATGCTACTCGGTCGAGATCGAACCCATTGCTCTTACCACATGAGCGAGTCATTTCAACTTATGATTTCAACAAGAATATCCTATATCTCGTGAGCAATGAGTCATTACTCGACTTGTACTGTGTCCTTAAAGCATGGCACTAGTGTCCTAACATACTAGTAAAAGAGCATAGGAGTCCTAAGGATTATGCATCTAGGTTTCAAATCAACTCCTGAAACTTAAATGCACATAACATAACATAAATACGAAAATAAATTGCAAGTTAGGAAGTTGGGTTAATGCAACCGGTGCTTTCCTTCCTCTGACTCAACACTAATACTAGCCTTGGGCTCTTCTGGACTTTGGTCCAGGTCTTGCTGCACACCAACTTGGCTCAGCTCACCACTAGCGGATCCTTCCTCCTCCTGAGTAAGCGTGTATGTCCCGTCGGGAAGATCTACACGTTTATGCACATGCATTAGATTAAGGTGAGCTTTGGTGGTGATTGTGTACACATCTAAGCAAATTGAGCTACTTAAATTTCACCAAACAGTATGGGGGTGTTTTTAAATTATTAAAACAGGAACAAAACATAAACTCCTTGATTATCTTAAAAAGTGAGCAAACACCTTTAATTGATTTTTAGCTAGCCTTTCATCAAAAATTCATATAAAATCAAAAACACTTCAAATGAGCCTAATCTTTTGCACGCAGAAACATATGCCTATTTTAATCTAACAAACCAAAATTTAGCTTAGGATCATCTATAAATTAATTTATATGAAAAAGACAAAATTCAGCCTAGTAAATCACCATTAATTCATATAAAAGATTTAATAAACTTTTTGATCTCAACATTCTTCTACAATTCATGTATGCCAAATATAAACTTCTGACCAAAGCATAAGTGCAGATTCAAATTATTTTCAACTTTTGAATTTAAACTCCTACACAAGATTAAATCCATATCACATATTAAACAATTTCCTAAAATCAAATCCACTCTACCAGAGGCACTACTCGACAAGGAAAATCCCTAGGGTGCACAAGTCCTTAAAGAAAAGTTTACTAAAGGGGCTATAAAAAGCATCACGTTTAATCTAGCATAAAGCTTACATACACCATAACTAAAGATCTACACATCAAACTCACGCCCACTTTGGTCTCAGATTTAAACATGCCATAAAGAGCAACATATCCAAAATTCAAGTTCATTGCATGAGCATATTTTAAACTACAACAAAAACACCTCAAATTGACTTTGATTTTTCATTCAAAAACTATGAAGAAAAACCCTATAAAACCTTTCCAGAAAAGGTAGATTTATTCACCAGGAAACCAACAAAATTGGTTTTGTATTTTTCCAATTTTTCTACGATTTGTAATGATTTTTCAAAGGTTCATCCTGGACTCCCTAGATCTGAAAACTGGGTTCTTACAAACAGGTCCCTAGGTTTTGCGTTCTAGCTCCTAAAAAGATCTCAGACCTCGCAATGTAGTCCCTGGCCGCGGCCAACAACGGGAATCGCCGGAATACGGCTAGGGGAGGGCCGGGCTTGGACAGGAAAGGGTGGGGGAAAGGTGTATGCTCACCTAGGGTCCCATTTGAGGCGGTCCGGAGGTCGGATGATGCCCCGGCGATGGAGAACGGCGGCGCGACGGATCTGAGGCCGCCTCAACATCTGTTCCAGCGTGCTAACCATGAATGCTCGGCAAGGTGCAGCTTCGGAGGGTTCAGAGAGGGTGTGGGAAGGCGCAGGTGATGTCTGTGGACGGTGGTAGCAAGCGGAGGGTTGAGCTCCTCTGTGGCGCATCAATGGCAGACACGAGAGGGAGCTCGTGTGTGCGCGCCAGGAGGAAGAGTTGGGAGGAGGCTTCACCTCAAAGTCTTGGCCGTTGGGTGCTCAGCTGGACATGCCCTGCTTGGGCTGCTAGCTGTCCTGTTGCCGTGTCGGTGTAGGCGCGGCGCGTGGCGTGGAGCAGCGCTGGGCAGCGCGTGGCGCGGTGCGTGGCTAAGGGATAGCTGGAGGCGGCAAACATGTATGAGTGTATAGCAATTTTGTGAAACCAAAACAACACATCTAGAGATCACTAAAAAGAATGAAACTTTTTAGGTAGATTCTATAAATCTTAAATAACCCATTTTGCTTGGAACTGACATCATAGCTATTACATATCTCAAATGAAAATTCTTCCTGGAAGGATACTTTAGCAAATTCAGGTAAACGGTTTGGCATCAAGATGATCTCTAAAAATTCAAAAGAAGATACCTAATGAAAGGATCTTGATGTCGCCTAGAGGGGGGGTGAATAGGCGAGTCCTGAAAATCACCACTTAAAACAAATTTATCAGTGAAACCCGGATACTCCGGACTTTTCTCCGGAGTCTCTAGAAAGTCCGGAATCTCTGGAAAAATCTCCGGAGTCTCTGGACTGACGCCTTCGTGTCGGAATGGATACACTGCCCAAAACCGGTGCCACCGGTTTTGCAAATCCGGTGCCACCGGGTTTGCCTAGCAGTGACTCCCCTCTTCTTCTCCTTCTTGTTTGCTTGTTTGGCTTGAACTTAAAATTGATGAATAGCTTAAGGATCAGTTATTTGATGAATGTGGAGTGCTTGCACTTCACAAACACTAACAACCAAGTAGCTCCACCAATATGACAAAGCCAAGAAAGAATAGATATAACAATGTAAATGCAAGGTAACCAACAGGGGACACAAGGATTTGTTTTACCGAAGTTCGGATTCACCACCGTGTGAATCCTAGTCTCCGTTGGGTGCTTCTCCTACCGAAGCCGGGTTGCATTCAACCCTTTTCCCGATCCACTAGATAGCTTCTTCCCTTTCGGAGACGAAGCACGGCCTTCACAAACTGTCCCACAGCTCACCACACCTTGGGAGCTTATGGGCGACGCCTAGCCGTCTAGGAGGCAATCCTCCAAGAGTAACAAACGCTTCACACAGGCTTGACGACGTCTAACAGTGCTCAAGGGATACAAGTGCTCTTTAGTTGCTCACAAAGGTTTCTCTCTACCACCCAACTCACTAGATCTAGCAAAGATCAAACAACCTCACAAAGAGGGGTTGGGGAGAGCTAGAATGGCTTTGGCTTAGCAAGGAATAGCAAGGAAGCACTCTAGCAACCTCTAGAACAGCAGCTTGCAACAGTAGAGGTTGAAGGGCATAAATACCCGACTCTCCAAAAACTAGCCGTTGGAGTTAAAACCCGGACTCTCCTGGAAAAACCCCGGATACTCCGGACTTCCAAAAAGTAGCCGTTGCAAACTCCAGAGAAAAACGGTGCCACCGAGTTCCCAAACCCGGTGCCACCGAGTTTTCAAAAACTAGCCGTTGGTTCGGCTGACACAAAACCGGTGCCACCGGTTTCCCAAAACCGGTGCCACCGGGTTTGACACAGGGTCAAACCCGAAGACGTGTACGTGTGGTTTTTTTTGTGTCTCTCTCAACTCACATGGGTTACTTGAGCACTGAGACATTATCAAAACTCCTTGTGATGCATCCCTCTTGATAGTACGGTGTACCTATACTCAAGATCAAATATAAATGCAATAAAAGAACTCTTGAGCTTCTTCTTCAAGAATAGCCATACTTGGTCAATATATCCTCGTGAGAGATCCATCCATCAATGTCTCATTGGTTTGAGCACTTCTACCTTGAGCTAGTGACTTTGATCTTTATATAAGAATGAAACCCAATTCTTGATTAAGTCACCCTTCACATGACTCAACAAATATGTAATGCTTCTTCATTGCTTCACTTGGTTAGGCTCGACTTGATACCTCGAAACTTTCCAAGCTATAGCCACTTCACCCTAGCCAAGCACATGGTCCAAGTCACTACTTGGCCAATCTTAGCTTAGTACCTCGTTGCTAATCCCTTGCTTGATTTCTTCATCCATTCGTTGCCAATTTGAGTTAAGCTTTGATTAAACATCAAGAGTGGAGTTCTATTGAGATCATGCCTTCTTTTAATTTAAATATCCCATTTTCTTATAACAAGCTTCTTCCTTCAAAAAGAGATCATCCAATGTTCTAATATCAATATGTCTCTATCTTAACCTTCATTAGCTTGTCATATACCACCTATATGCTTCATGGGATCATACATATCGAATATTATGATATTCACCATTGAGTCATGCCATTTTCACAATATGGGGCTAAAACCATGCCTCAACTCATCTTGTATACACATAGCTTGTTTTCATCGTGTAGATAACCAATGTCATGTATTATGACTTGTCATTTATATGTTACAACCTGCTCACATGCTTAACAAGGACATTAGATCTTTAATCTAGTTGTCAATCAATACACCAAAACCCACTTAGGGCCTAGATATCTTTCAATCTCCCCCTTTTTGGTGATTGATGACAACCTCTATTAAAGCTTACAAAAGATATTCAATAAAGCTTCAAAGAATAGATTTAGGCTGAGCTCCCCCTTAATATGTGCTATGAGTGGAATTCATAAGAATTGGCTTTAGATGCCATTTTGCACATTTTCAAGAAGACATGGAGCTCCCCCTAAATCTCAGCAACAATGGGGTGCAAAACAAGTGTGTGAACATTTAAACCATGATGCATGCAATAAAAAAAACACTCCAACACATAGAGCAAGAAAATGGCAGTGTTGTCTGGTCAAACTCGGTGCCACCGAGTTGCCAAACTCGGTGCCACCGGTTTTGCCCAGGCAGCCCTGTCAAAAGCAATACATCACCCATATAAAATCACACTAACATGCAATTTAGTCTTAATAAGCATGAGAAGGTTCAACACACATAACAAAGGTTCTCAAGTTCAATTTAAGCTAAAGAGAATTTATTACATGGGCCTGTTGCATCCAACAGCCAAAACCGGTGCCACCGGTTCTAGAAACTCGGTGCCACCGAGTTTGCCTGCCAGAAGGGATACTGAGACACACCAAAACCGGTGCCACCGAGATCAGGAAACCGGTCCCACCGGATTTGTGCAGACAGAGCAGAAAAACAAGCTTTCAATCGACAAACTCTCTCCCCCTTTGTCATTAATCACCAATAGAGGTCTGGGGGGGTCTTGGACAGCTGCTCATGGTTCTTCCTCTTCATCATCTTGAGATGGTTGCATAAACTGACTCAGAGGCATGGAGGGTGGTGGTGGCGGGAATGGAGGATAGTGAGAAGGCATTCCCTCATATGGATTTACTGAGCCAAAAAGTGAACCATAGTAGTATCCACCTGCAGCACCTGAACTTCCTTGTGCACTCGGATCCACGGGAGGCATGCTAGAGGATGTGCCTTGGCCTTGTGTGCCCATGAAAGGCACCTCTGAATAAGACGATCGAGCACTATACACTCCTCCAAAGGTGGGGTTATAATATGAGTTTCCATAGGCTCTATCCCAATAATCCTTATTGGTTGCCGGATCAACTTGTTGTGATCTTTCCCAAATGCTCTCAAAGGTCTCCGGCTCACTTTCTTCCTCATCGGATGGTGCATGTGGTATGGGAGGCCTGTTTGTGGGAGAGGGGTTTTCATACATGTGCCTTAACATCCTAGAATCCCTCTTTCTAAGCTGTCTCTCCTTGTGAACCGCATCATTTGCCTTCATGCAAGACCCACACCAAAAGTTGAACAGTTTTCTAAGTGGGGAAGGTGGCTTTTGCACTTGTTGCTGCCCAGGACCATGCCCTCTACCTTGTGAAGGCCTTGCTGCCCTAGATGGTGCAGCAGCTGCAGTGGGCTGTTCGGGGGCTTCTTGGCCTCCAATATTCCATTGTGCCCTTTCCAAATCTGCCAGAGAAGGTCCCACAACATCATTCTTCAAGTGGAATGGCTTATGCTCATGATCATAGACAAATGTGTAGTTTGTGATGGCCTCAATAACATGCATGAGATAAGGAGCATATCCACAACTCTTTTGTGGCGAGCCGGAGATGGAATGAATTTCCTCCCAAATGTAGTCCACAACACTAAACTCCGGCTCACTAGGACACATGTGCCTTAGCAAATCTCTTCCATAGCTTGACACATTTGATTGGTCCCCTTCCCTAGGTGCAAGTGTTTTTCTGAACATGCGGTGCAAGTATGCATAGAATGGTAGCATGCCATTGACTCGTCCAAAGTTCCATTCTTGCCCCGGGATATACATGAACTTCATGTCTACCTTGTCCATGTCATGATCTCTATGGATCTTCATCCTTCCAAGGTCTTCTTCATCAAATCCAAGCAGATAGGCAAACTTAGTGATAGTGATGCCAAACCATTTTCCCTCGGTCATCCAATGCACAATTTTGTCGTTCTTCCATGTGGTGAAGTAGCATGTGGCATAGAATTGTGCAATCACTTCACTGTTTCATGACTTGGCAAAACCCATGATATCATAGACATTTTTCTTCTTGCACTCCCGAATAATTTCAGATATCTTTGCATCCTGCATGACTGATAAGAATCCCCAATCAATGTATTCTGAGCGGGCAATGGGGAAGTCCTTCTTGATGATGGCACTAGCATAATAATCTTGATGGAATTTGGTGCCAAACCGATAATCCAAATTTCTTCCACCAACGGTCAAAGGATTCTTTTCCCTTTCCTTTCTTGCCCTTTCTGTCATACCCCTTCCCTTATAGTTGACTATGTTGCGGCGCTCAGGGTCAACGGGTGGCCTCATTCTCACATTGAAGTGAGTCACGGCACCACTCTCAACGGGCTGTGGTCCAAGAACTGAGATGCCCTCATACCCACCATCACTGTCATCATCTCCGGTGCCCTGACTATGCTCATGGCTAGCTGTGCGGATGTTTTTGCCCTTCCTTTTGCGCTGAGCTGCTGTTGAAGATGATTCCGGAGGGGATGGCTCCTGCCTGTATGGGCTCTCCTCATCATCATCACTAGAGGTCGACTCAGGCTCGGAGTCCTCAATGCGCATAGCACCTCTAGGGAGATTAATTCTGCCTGCTGCCCTCTTGGACCTTCTCGGTGGCTCTGGAATATCTTCTATGATCTCATGAGCGCTGCTAGTACCTTCTCTTCTTCTGAATTCAAAACTTGCATTCTTTGTTCTGGGTTGCCTTCTCCCATAAACCGTGTCAAACCTTGGATCTGTGAACAAGGGAGATACATATGGGTCTTAGGAACGTTTCTCTGCCACAAGTATATGCAAATAAATTTTTAGGAGCCCCTTTTGCAACTGAACCAGAAATTCAACACCGAAACCGGTGCCACCGAGTTGGGGAACTCGGTGCCACCGGGTTCAACATGAACCCTAAAATGTGCCTCTGAAAAGCAGCCAGTACATCCTGAATCCAATGATTGTAATCTGTTCTAGGACAATAAAGAAGCCATTCTACCAAAGGAATCCAAGAAATAGTCCCTAGAAAAGTAGATCGGGCAAAACCAAGACATGGGGTACCTCCCGACATGGTGAGAGAGCTGCTGCAGCCTAGGAATGGAGGGGAGTCCGGTCCAACCGAGTTGGAGAACCGAGATCTTGTCCCAAGCCTTGAAATCCTTGGAGGAATCCACAAATCACCAAGAAATCGCCTCCTCTCCCTCTCCTTTTACTGTTCTAAGTCGTGGGAGAGAGAGAGGGGGGTAAATGGGGTGAAGAGGTGGCTGTAAACGGGTAAGTCACGGGTATATCCTGTGCTGCCGACAGAAACCGGTGCCACCGGTTTTCAGAAACCGGTGCCACCGGGTTTCACTTGACCTGTGGACCTTTGTCCATAAATTCACCTCTGCTCTTCCTTTTCCATTTCTCTTTATTTCTAAGCCTTTAAAATTCATTTTTGCACAACACTTAGTCTCAGATATGGATTTTGAGAGATTTTGATGAAGTGAGAGAAATCCAAAGTTTGCAAACCCTTGATAAGAATGAGTAGCTTCCTTTGAACTTGAGAGAATCTTGCCACTTATGGTTAGCCAGCAATCAAACATGAGCATCAATAACCATAAATGTCAAGACACGATCTAAAAGATCAAGACTCAAATATTTTGCAAAAAGCACACCACCTACACATACTAGTGAGATTTTGAAAGATTATCCTAAGTCACAAAGAGCATGCAAAGATTACTAGTCAAGATAGGTCTTAGCATATTTAGCTCATTCCTCTACTAAAATTTTCAGCCACGGTTAGAACACAAAATTTCCAACAAAAATTTGTGAGGCATCAACTAAATATCTAAAAGCTCATGACTACCACCAAGCAACAAATCAAGGTGATGCTAGCTACCTTTGCACACCAAAACTCACACTAGCAAGAGTAGGGCCTAGATGCCCAAATTAATAACTTAAATTTAGAGTTCATACCCTTGCCTTCATTTTGCATGATTTCTCACTTAGAGGGACTCACATAAATTAGCTTGCACTTTTTATTCTTTCAATAACGTCCTCTTGTCACTTTTGATGAGAAATACCCAATGTGTGCTAACATGACAAGAGAGCACAAATATTAAAAGCACAAGCTCTAGTCTCACATTGGATGACTCTTTGAGAGTGGAATGGAAGTAAGTCACCCAACATGAAACCTCATAGCATGGGCTAAACTCCTCAAAGATATGGTGCACACATGGATATGTGGATGGAAGGGACATGTGTACTACCTTGGACACATATGTCCAAGTTAAGGAATTTAAACGATGCTATGGTGAGTAGCCAAAGATAAGTGCAGTCCAATCCAAAATAAAGAGAAAGAGATACAATTACAAATATGGATTGGTGACCTCCTTGTCAAGTGGCTTGCTCACAACCGACACCTTTGCCATAAGAATCATTCAAGTGAAGAGTATAGATAAAACATTGAGAAATTTCACACTTTAACTACACACATGAATTCTTGCAAGAGATGTTATTACCAAAAGACACAAAATGTGAAGTGAGCTCCCCCTAAATAGGTGCATCAAGTATTTGAATCTTGAGAAGTGCACTTTTGGCTCAATTGAAGCACTAGGGTAGCAAGCTCCACATTTCGGTCAAAATTCACAAGCAAATAAGAATATGTGAAACTAGATCAAAGGTGTCTCACAAACTATATTTGTTTAGTCTCTTTTTATTTTTGGATCAAGAATAATATGCCTTGAGGTATTTGCAAAGATTTCCTTTCCAACCCTTGCTGATCCTGGGAAACTCGGTGCCACCGAGTTCACAAATCCGGTGCCACCGGATTCTTCCAGAATTTGACACTTATGCATTTCTCAATGGTTGATTATTCTTTTCTTAATTTCTCTTTGCTCCCTTAGCTCACATAAGTTCTCCTGCATGCAAAAGTCACTCAATGCTTCTAAATGAAGCGGTTAATAGCATCGAATGGTATTTGACACAATTTTGCCAAAGAGAACATATGTAGGTTGTCCACCTCATATGATCAATTAGCACAAGAGCAGGTTTTTGCATATGAGATAGAACAACAGCAGTGAGAGGTACTTATCATTGGAGAAGCATTTGAACAAGATTTCTTTGATTTATGTCACTTGGCCCTTTTCTATTGATGAATCACAAAGTTTGTCTTGAGATAAAAATGGATGTAGATTAATATCTTCTCAAGTGAGCCAAGCCTCCAATGCTACTCCAAATACCTGCAAAGTCCTTTTAGGCATGTTTTGGTACCCAATGTGCATTGGGTCCGACAAGGTTAGTGGTCAAGGACTTAGGTACCCAAATGGCCTTTGTGCCCTTTGTGAAATGAGCACTTTAGGGGCACTAGAGTCATTTGAGTTACTCCTAAGCTTCTCATTACTATAATGAACATGATTGAGCTTAGGGTTCTTACTATTGGGACAATCTTTACCAAGATGTCCCTTTTGACGACAAGTGTAGCAAATTTTGTGCTTGATGTTGCCATTTCCCTTTGCACTTGTCCCTGAGCCATTCTTCTCTCTGAATTTTGCTTGAGCCTTCAGAAATCCCTTGTTGAGCTTCATATGGGATTTCTCAGGTGAAACCGGTGCCACCGGTTTGGCAAACCGGTGCCACCGGGTTTCCCTGATGGAATCTTTGCCCAGTTGATACAAGCTTCAATCTTGTGCCCTTTCTCATGACAACCAAAGCATCTTCTTTGAGCAAGACTTCTTTGCCTCTTTGATAGGTTTGAGTTGTCTTCTTGCTTGAATGAGCACATAGATGCATAATGCCCCATGCGTGAGCACTTGTAGCACTTGATATGATCTAGCTTCATCTTGTCCTCAATCTTGTGATCATTGATTTTGTGGCTTTGTTGGGAGATTGATCTAGTGACGATTGTCCACTTCTCAAGCTTCTTCACCATGGGCTCACGATTATCTTGAGAAGGTTGCACCTTTTCTTTTCTCTTCAACTTAGCTACCTCTTTCTTGAGCTTTTCGACCTCTTGCATAAGTTCATCATTTTCTTGAGTAATGAAGTCATCACAAGATTCTGCAATCACACAATCATACCAAGAAGGTTTGCCTTTTGGGTCACATGGGTTAGCACAAGATATATCTTTTTCAACTTGAGTACAAGTGCTAGTGGTGCAATGAGGTGTGTAAGATTTAAACAAGTTTATCAAAACCTCATTTATCACTTCTAGCAAGGTGTGTGACTCTACAAGCCTCTCATGAGAATATTCAAGTTCTATGTGAGTTCCTTGTAGTTTCACAAACTTGCAAGTGATTTCCTCAAGTTGGTCCTTGAGAGCCTGATTTTCGTTTTCCAGGGATGCTGCAAAAGATAGAGAGTTAGTAGCACAAGCATATGCCTTGGTAATGTCCTCCTTGCACTTTCTAGACAAGGCATCATTTGACTCCTTAAGCTTCTCCAAATCTTCTTCAAAGGAGTCACGATATGCTTGTTGTCTTGTGAGCTCATCTTCTTGTCTTCTTACTCTCTTTATGATCTCTAGCACATTTTTCTTGTCTTTCTTGGTCATCTTGTCGAGCTCGAAGTTAAATTGCTCAACTTCACTTCCCTTCTTCCTTCTACCTTTAGTCACTTGAGACTTGGAATCATTAGTACATAGTGAGGAAGTACTAGGGGTTGTAGATACCTCAAAATTATTGTGCGATGCTGCTCTGAGGTCCAACGAAGCAAGTTGGTGTTGTTTACTGCCAAACCCAGTGCCACCGAGCTCTGAACTCGGTGCCACCGAGTTTGCCTGGTCAGAGGCAGTGGTCGCGATGTTGCTGCTCTTTTGCTTCGTGGATGAGGTCTTTGAAGGAGAGATGCAAGATGTTGATGTTGAGCACTTCTCCTCTTCATCTTCACCATCGTCATCATCGGCACTAGTATACATGTCTTTGAGTGCCACCCAAATATGATGTGCATCATCGCAAATGTCTTCATTGTTGAAGATGAATTCTTGAATAACCTTGCTCACATTATTGTACATGAGGTTAGTAATAGAGTAGTTATGGAGCACACATTCCTTTTCCTCCTTTGATACATTGGACATGTCCTCACTATCAAAATCCTCGGGAAGGATGCTAGCAACCACAACTCGCTCAAAAAGAGGACCCCAAGTATTTAATACATGAAGAACATGAGCAGACCAAGAAGAGTAGTTTGAGCCGTCAAACCGAAGTGGCTCAAATGATACCTCACAAGTAGTCGACATCCTTTTAACTCCAAGCGGTTAAGCTCGAATTGGAGCACCAGGCTATGATACCAATTGAAAGGATCTTGATGTCGCCTAGAGGGGGGGTGAATAGGCGAGTCCTGAAAATCACCACTTAAAACAAATTTATCAGTGAAACCCGGATACTCCGAACTTTTCTCCGGAGTCTCTGGAAAGTCCGGAATCTCTGGAAAAATCTCCGGAGTCTCTGGACTGATGCCTTCACAGTGGAATGGATACACTGCCCAAAACCGGCGCCACCGGTTTTGCAAATCCGGTGCCACCGGGTTTGCCTGGCAGTGACTCCCCTCTTCTTCTCCTTCTTGTTTGCTTGTTTGGCTTGAACTTAAACTTGATGAATAGCTTAAGGATCAGTTATTTGATGAATGTGGAGTGCCTGCACTTCACAAACACTAACAACCAAGTAGCTCCACCAATATGACAAAGGCAAGCAAGAATAGATATAACAATGTAAATGCAAGGTAACCAACATGGGACACAAGGATTTGTTTTACCGAAGTTCGGATTCACCACCGTGTGAATCCTAGTCTCCGTTGGGTGCTTCTCCTACCGAAGCCGGGTTGCATTCAACCCTTTTCCCGATCCACTAGATAGCTTCTTCCCTTTCGGAGGTGAAGCACGACCTTCACAAACTGTCCCACAGCTCACCACACCTTGGGAACTTATGGGCGACGCCTAGCCGTCTAGGAGGCAATCCTCCAAGAGTAACAAACGCTTCACACAGGCTTGACGACGTCTAACAGTGCTCAAGGGATACAAGTGCTCTTGAGTTGCTCACAAAGGTTTCTCTCTACCACCCAACTCACTAGATCAAGCAAAGATCAAACAACCTCACAAAGAGGGGTTGGGGAGAGCTAGAATGGCTTTGGCTTAGCAAGGAATAGCAAGGAAGCACTCTAGCAACCTCTGGAACAGCAGCTTGCAACAGTAGAGGTTGAAGGGCATAAATACCTGACTCTCCAAAAACTAGCCATTGGAGTTAAAACCCGGAGTCTCCTGGAAAAACCCCGGATACTCCGGACTTCCAAAACGTAGCCGTTGCAAACTCCAGAGAAAAACGGTGCCACCGAGTTCCCAAACCCGGTGCCACCGAGTTTTCAAAAACTAGCCGTTGGTTCGGCTGACACAAAACCGGTGCCACCGGTTTCCCAAAACCGGTGCCACCGGGTTTGACACAGGGTCAAACCCGAAGACGTGTACGTGTGGTTTTTTTTTTGTGTCTCTCTCGACTCACATGGGTTACTTGAGCACTGAGACATTATCAAAACTCCTTGTGATGCATCCCTCTTGATAGTACGGTGTACCTATACTCAAGATCAAATATAAATGAAATAAAAGAACTCTTGAGCTTCTTCTTCAAGAATAGCCATACTTGGTCAATATATCCTCGTGAGAGATCCATCCATCAATGTCTCATTGGTTTGAGCACTTCTACCTTGAGCTAGTGACTTTGATCTTTATATAAGAATGAAACCCAATTCTTGATTAAGTCACCCTTCACATGACTCAAAAAATATGTAATGCTTCTTCATTGCTTCACTTGGTTAGGCTCGACTTGATACCTCGAAACTTTCCAAGCTATAGCCACTTCACACTAGCCAAGCACATGGTCCAAGTTACTACTTGGCCAATCTTATCTTAGTACCTCGTTGCTAATCCCTTGCTTGATTTCTTCATCCATTCGTTGCCAATTTGAGTTAAGCTTTGATTAAACATCAAGAGTGGAGTTCTATTGAGATCATGCCTTCTTTTAATTTGAATATCCCATTTTCTTATAACAAGCTTCTTCCTTCAAAAAGAGATCATCCAATGTTCTAATATCAATATGTCTCTATCTTAACCTTCATTAGCTTGTCATATACCACCTATATGCTTCATGGGATCATACATATCGAATATTATGATATTCACCATTGAGTCAAGCCATTTTCACAATATGGGGCTAAAACCATGCCTCAACTTATCTTGTATACACATAGCTTGTTTTCATCGTGTAGATAACCAATGTCATGTATTATGTCTTGTCATTTATATGTTACAACCTGCTCACATGCTTAACAAGGACATTAGATCTTTAATCTAGTTGTCAATCAATACACCAAAACCCACTTAGGGCCTAGATATCATTCACCTAAATTCATGTTGGAAGAAGTACTAATTGATCAAGTGTTGAGATTTTGACAAAGGTTTTTTTTTTTGCAAAGTTGATCAAAACTAAGCTAAGTGTGCTTTGGGACTAACTACACTTGATTAACATAACTAATTAAGGTATTTATCTTTAATAAACACCTGGGGTGTTACAATCTCGTGGTACATGCTGCACATGCTATGAACGAGCATCAAGTTAACTTTCCAATGCAACTGATGGCATGTCTTTTGGAGTTCCCTAGGTGGAGTTATTGCCAAAACATTGAAGACTACACAGAAGTCCAACAGCCACGCGGGAACAACTCCAGAGCGTGGAGGACTTTTCACATTTCATCATTTCATTTTCTGCTTCGTGTTTTCACCTATCTAGGAGGTCTGGTACTTGTATAAATACTCCTTTGCTCTATACAAAATGAAAGACTTTGATAATTGAAATACAGAACCCTTTGTTTAGCTATGTGCTAGCAAACCCTTGAGAGAAATCTCTACCCATTTGCTCTTGTGATCTCCTACGCGGGAATACAACAGCAGCGACTTCATCCGCTCCCAATTGGTGCTCGTACTCCCTTCGAGGTTTCCTCGATTGATTGTAGGCTGTGTTGGTTGGTTCATTGAGAGCGTGGTTGGGCGAATCCTCGATTCAGGTTGTCGGTTAATGACGGTGGTTGGCTTCGAGTTTTATTTGCCAGGTTGCACTAGTTATCGCTGCTTGCAGCAAGTTATCTTGGCTTCTTTGAAGCTAGTTATCTGGTGATCATCCTACGTCATGAAGATTGGGACCCCCTTGGTGCATCTTCTGGTATCAGAGCTTTCGTTACCACGATAGGATTCTTTACCCGTAGCTACATAAATATTTTGCCTTTGTCCTATCCACCAAAAAGCCAAAAAAATCTGTTATAGCCTTTTGTTTCAATCTGGTTATCTTGTGAGTTTGGTTAAATTCTAGTCCATTGGAGTCTTTGTTTAGTTGCTGATCAGTTTATCCTTTGCGTGTCCTTTTGAACCTATTCATATCTCTGAAAAATTTCCACAAAAATATATATCCAGCAAACCATTATATCCTTTGCATAAAATTTTTGTCCTATCAAGATAGCTACTGGTTGTGTTTGGTTCTATCGTCATTAATTTGTGCAAGTGCTATATCTGTTCTTCTCTTAGTGTGCAAAAAAAACTAAAAAAAAGAAGTGTTCAAGAAAGTTGCAAAAAAGAGAGTGTTAAGAGAGTTAAAAAGAAAAGTGTTGGAAAGAAAGGAGCAAGATAAGATTTGTTTGATATGCACAACGGTTGAACCTTCATATCCAAGTGTTTGACCAGTTTGCTATCATTCTTTTGGAGCAATTTTTGCTAGGTGACTTCCTTTACACCAATTATCCCTAGCATATTCCTTGTTTGCATCAAATATGTCTGTCTTTTGCGCTTGCGTTGCTACAATTACTTCATTCATATATTTTGATCAGCGCTAGGCATTTGAACTCAAGTTTGGATTGTTATTTAACTTTACAACAATTAGATTTCATATTGCATTCCTTGTGTATCACTCCCTACCAAGCTCCACATATACGCCATTGTGATGGGTACTGTCTGGTCTTGTTTTCGCCTAGCCTTCACTCTTCGAATACCACCACACATTATTCTTGTTGTAACTGCAAGGATTTCATAAGAGTTTGAGTTGGTAAGGGAGGAGAAGTTGTGAGAGCTACCAATATTTTCTTTTATTCCACAAATATTGCTGCTCGTATTGAACTAACATTGCAGGGAGATGGCTGAGATAGATGATTGTGTTACTCTAGTACAATTCAACGAATTCAAGCAAAGTTTGGAAGAGAAGCAAAATCGTTTGGTACGAGAGTTTGAAGCACTTCTGACTGAACTCAGAGGATGTCCTCCACCTAATGATGGTGCAAGCAACCATAGTGAAGATGGAGAAGCTAGTGATGGAAGAGGAAGCGGTCGGAGGAATAGAGGTGCTGCACATGGGAGAGGAAGAGGCCGGAATCGCAGAAATATTAGCAATGAAGATTCTGATGATGAAGATGATGATAATCGTTCCCAATGTCATTTTGATCAGCGACATCCTAGAGGAGGCAATTTTGAAGATAGGTTTGGTAAACTGAAATTTACCATGCCAAACTTTGAATGAGGATCTAATCCTGAAGTTTATTTCACTTGGGAATTAAAGGTGGATATGTTTCGTTTGCACAACTATACCGAAGAGAAGAAGTTGGCAATGGCATCTCTTGAGTTTGATGGATATGCTCTGATCTAGTGGGAGCAACTTCTCCGTGACCGTGAAGAAGATGGGGAAGAACCGATTTCCACTTGGGAAGAAATGAAACAAGAGATGAGAACTCGTTTTGTGCCAAAGCACCATGGGCGTGATTTTTTTGATAAATTGCAGAATTTGAAGCAAGGAAGTTATCAGTTGAAGAATATTATAAAGAGATGGAGAAGGCTATGATTAGAGCCAACGTGTATGAAGATAAAGAGCAAACCATTGCACGTTTCATGGCTGGGTTACATCGCAATATATAGCGCATTGTTGAGTTTCCGCTGTACCGTCATCTTATTGATTTGGCACATCAAGCAACCAAGGCTGAACGCCAACTGCAGCAAGATGGTAAGAGTGGCAAATCCTTGCCATTTGGTACGAGGACTACGTCTAGAGGAAGCAAGCCAATCTCAAAGTTTTCTGCTACATCGTCAGTTGCAAAAAGTTCATTTGGAGGCTAACATTCCAATGTTCAAGGTGTTTTTAGTGGGAACAACACTGCTGCCCCAAGCATGAATTCCAAACTTGCAACCTCCACCTCTACTTTAGTAGGGTCTACTGCCAAGAGCCGTGTGAGGACCATGTGTGGTTTGAGGACCGGTGGATGGTCGCTTCCTTGTGTGATGAGTGATTGACAACGTTGTGTGGACTGATTCTTGGCTAAGTATTGCAGGTGCAGGTTGCGGCTTGAGTGGTGTTGGTGCAGGTGAAGAACAAGCGCGAAAGGTCGTCGCCGTTGAGGCCTCCAGGTGTGGAGAAGACAAGTAGGCTTCATTCGAGGGACCCGGTGGCCAGCGGGGTCAAGTGCGGGCCGCATGGTGGCATGAACAACAAGATGAAGTCATGGACGGTTTCTTGGCTGAGCCTCAAAACCAAGGTCGAGCCGGGACTACGTGGGAGCCAAGTCATGAGTGGAGATTGGCAGAGGCTACACCGAGTTCGCGGGGTTTCCGGTGGTTCACCAGAAAACCACTAGGTTCCTTGGTTGATCCACAAAGCCAAGACCGAAGAACCGAAGACGGTGCTGCAGCAGCGCCAGACCGGTCTGACCGGTGGGTCTGACCGGTCTGACCGGTGAGGATGCGACGACGCAGTCTGGAGACTTCGAAGCGGAGGACACGCGTCGGGATCGCATGGCTTGCGTCGAGGCTACGCAGGGTGCGGTCGCCGGGCATCCGTCCGATGGTGAAGACATGAAGACTTCCAAATCCGCCCTTGAGGGGCTTGTATCCCTAGTTATTAGGAAAGGGCATTTTAGACTTTCGGTTGCCTCCATATAACCCAAGAGGTGAGAGGATGGCAGCCAACTCTTGGAACCCTAGCTCATTTGTTTTCCTATTTTCCTTCCTATTTTCCTTAGGTTTTCCATAGGACTAGCAAGAGAGCTTCATGGAGAGATCTTGTTGAGAGGGATGGATAATCGGGCGGCTTGCTAGACCTTGTTTGAACTTTTGTTTCATGTATAGATGATTCGGCGTGGTTCTTCAATGTTTGGATGTGTTTTCCCCGGTTGTTCTTGGTGGTGATTTTCGGAGCCCTCTCTTGGTGATTTCTTTGGGTTGTTTTCGAGACCTTTCTCTTGGGGATTGGATGGGGGAAATTTGTGGGAACCCTTCGTGGTTCTTTGGGCTGTGATTCCCCTCCCAAATCCGTGAGTAAAGGTGCTCGATTTTGGGGTTTCTTGAGTTCTTGGGTTGGAAGTGCTCTTGGCGGAATTTCCTTGATTCCTCCTTGTTGGACGAGTTTTGGTGGGATTAAACTTGGCTATGGACTCCTCATGAGGTGTTCCTAATATCCCCAAAGTCTTGTTCAAGTCCGTGGAGCGATTCGGGAGATCGAGGTTTGGATTTGGGGGAGTTGACCCGCGGGTGCGGTTCATCCCGAGTCGCCCGAGCTACACCGGTCGACCGGTGCTCTTGGCCGGTCCGACCGGTGCAACCCTTGGTGGGATTTGGCTCGGGTGAACGTCTTGGTGTGTTCGGCTGTTGTCCCGTGGTGCTTCTTGTTTCGAGTTTGGGTCGGTTGGTGGTCGGTTGGCTGTTTGGTGCCTTGGGGGCTTTCGAGTCCGTGATCGGTCGACCGGTGTGTCTCACCGGTCTGACCGGTGTAGAGCCACTTAGTGAAAGTTGCTCAGTTTCACCAGCAGGGACCGGTCTGAGCGGTGGTTCTCACCGGTCTGACCGGTGTGGGTCTGTAGACTCGAGGTTTGGTGTTCCGCTGCGTTCTCGAGTCGGAAGGTTGTGTGTTGGTTCCTAGGTCCAGTGGCACTCCAGTGGCTACGTGGGCTTGACCAACTTGGGTAGTGAGTTGGAGAAGTGTGTTGGAAGCCGCGTTCATCTTGTTGGAGTTTCCATCTCCTTCGAGAAGAATTTTTATCGGCTCCCATTCACTCCCCCTCTCTGGTTCGCCGTATCGGTCCTTCAAGTGGTATTAGAGCCGGTTCGGGTCTTTATTGACTCTAACCAGTCTAAGATCCAAGGATGGCGTACCAGGAACGGGGTTCGGGTCCTCCACACTTCGATGGCAAGAACTACCAGATGTGGAGCAAGCGGATGGGTGCTTTTCTCCGCGGAAAGGGTCAGATCCTTTGGGATGTCACGGTGGACACAGGCTATGTCCAGCCGATGGACTTCCTCGCTCCAGGATCGAGGGACAGATTTGACGCCAACAATAAGGCGGTCGACTACTTGTTTCGTGCTTTGTGTCAGCCTGAGTTCGATCGGGTGCACACCGAGCACTTGGCTTGTAGGATTTGGGCGGTGTTGAAGGAGGCTCATGTTGGGAACGCCCAGGTTCAGGCACGGATGTATGCAACCTACCAGAGAGAGTACGAGAACTTCACTCATCTCCCTGGTGAGTCCATCGATGCCTTGTTTCAGAGGTTCACGGTGGTTGTGAACAACATGAGGGCCAATGTGGACGTGCTCCCGTACGATGATCATGATAGAGCGGTCAAGCTTTTACACTCTTTGGAATCGTACGATTTGGGGCGGAAAGTTCGAGGCCATTGTGGAGTCAGAGAAGTATGACACTCTGACGGTGAACGAGCTGTTCTCGAAGCTCAAGTCGGCTGAGGTGGATAGAGGCATGACTGCCAAGCTCGAGGGACCAATTGATTCCCATAGTCTTGCCCTCGTTGGTGGTTCGAAAGGAAAGGCTAACTCTAACCCATCCACCAGGATGTTCTCTTTCTCCTCTTTGATGTCTATGCCAGATGAGGAGTTCAACGAGCTTGGAGAGGACGAGATGGCGCTCCTAACAAGGCGGTTCGAGAGGCTGCACGAGAACCGCATGAACATGAGGAGGAACACGAGAACATGCTTCCAGTGCGGCAAGCCGGGACACTTCGCCGCCGACTGCCCGGAGAAGGCCGAGAACAAGGACGGCTACAAGCACAAGCCGAGGATGGACGGCAAGTACCGGTCGAGGCGCGACCACAAGAGCAAGCACAAGAACAAGTACAAGGACGAGCGACGATCGAGGAAGAAGGAGAGCCAAGGCAAAGCCCGAGATATGGTTGGAGCGAGCAACGTCGACTCCAGTTCCGCGTACTCCACCTCGAGCTCGAGCAGCAGTGAAGACAAAGGTGATCGTCGCAAGAACAAGAAGTCGTCCAAGAACCTGAGCGGGCCGAGCTGCTTCGCGAGAGACGGCTTCTGCACCATGGCGCTGAGTTCCGGCAGCAAGAAGAGCACACAGAGCGACTCGGACTCTGAGTCCGACGACGAGGTGCGTGATTGTTGACGGTGAAAATCCGTCAACCTAGCCATGAGTTTACCTTCGGTGTTGGCATGAGTTTTATACCTTATCCATTGGTACTAACCCCCGTGGTATAACAAGTTCACGTGTGCACGTCGGTTTTGGAGTTTGATGTTTATGCAGGGATTTAGTGTTGAATGCAAGACTTTCGGGGTAAGTTCATCAAGCACCTCATGACAAGACCTTGAAGCCCTGAACAAGTCATGCAATGAAGCAAACTTAACTCCAAGAAGCCGGGGACTTGATCCGAGAAGACGACGGACTCCGGGGACCCGACCGGAAAAGTCTTGAATCTTGCAAGACAAGGAGTTGAGTCCAATTCGGAGAGAAACCGACGACATGGACCTACATGCGAAGGGGGAAACATCCAGGAAGCAAGGGAACCGACGTGGGGCAAAGGAGCCCACGGGGCCGGGCCTAAATGGGCCCCTGGCCGGCCGGCCCCGGTCCGGTCGGCCCGGGCCCATTTTGGGCCCAAATTCGCTCTCCTTTGCCCTAGCCGCCAATCGGGCTATTTATAGTCCCCTGACCGAGAGCCACGGGGAGAAGAATTCGTCTTCGGCCGCCGAGGAGCAGAGAAGAGAGGGACACCATCTCGGAGAGGAGAGGGTCGAGCTAGTTGACTAGGGTTTCCTTAGCCGACGTGGGAACCTTGCATGGAAGACCACGTCGGAGTTCCCGGAGCTAGAAGCAAGATCAAGGAAGGATCCCGGTGGTGATCTTGTGTATGTATCATTGTCATAGTTGAATTATCAAGTTGAATCTTTTCTTAGCGATCAAGTGTTTCCTCGAAGATTTCGTTTTTCGATCGGCTTTGCTTATTCCAATTCTATTCGCGCGATAGATTACATAGGGTGTTCTTGTAGCCGCGGTGGCTAGAGGTATACGCCGGATCTTCCGAAAGAATCTCGACTTGTCTTTTGACTCTCCCTAAGCTCCCCGCATGAATAGGGATACGTTGTGACGAACGGGGGTCTCGAAAGGCGGATGTTTTCGGATTTGGACGGGAAACCACGATTTAAAGAGGCTTCTATTAAGATTCGATTTGCTACTTCTTCTTTTGCTTGGAACTTCAACAAAAGGCTTACCCCGATCCCTCTAGATCGGTTTATCTACCTAATCTTACTTTGTTTTCTCCGGTCTTTAGTAGATTAGATTTATCTTTGTTTTGTGTTCTTATCTAGATGCATTAGGGTTTCTCTTTTACCAAAGACTGAAGTTACTTGGCTTTACTAGATCAACTCTTGCGTCACACATTTGTTCCACGGATTCGATACCTTGGGTTCACCACTCAAGGGAAGAAGGGTCCCTTGACTACGACGGGAGACTTGTACGCTTGCGAGTCACAAACGAACTTTGATACAATTATTAACCGTCAACAGTGATGAATTTCCCTTCTTGCGCCAGGAGAATGAGAGGCTTGGCACTTTGCTTGATAATCGTGATGACATGCTTAGAGAGGCCAAGAAAATGAGAAAAGAGCTTAGGGCTTCACTCGAGGATGCTAGGACTAGAGTGGCTGAGCTAGAGACACAAGTGCTTGATAGCAAGCTTGAGATTGATTCTCTTAAGGCTAGCCCTGTTGTTTCGGATGAAGTTGATTGTGCTGATTGCTCCATATTCCTTGCTGATCTTGCTCTGTTTAAGGAGAAGCATGCCTCCAAGTGTGAGGAACTAGATGTGGTTAGGGTTGAAGTGGCTGAACATAAGTCTAGACCTGCTTTGCTAGGTGCTTGCACTTCTTGCCCTGTTTTGCATGCTAAGATTGATGAGATGCATGCTTACACTAGTTCACTTGAGGCTAAATTGAAGGAACCCATGCCTACATCATGCTCTACCTGTGAAATGCATGCCTTGAAAAATTTGGAACTTGCGCATTATGTTGATCGTTTGCAAGGTGAGAATGATGACTTGAGGAAGTTGATGGGTTGGCTGTCTGGTCATGAGCCTCAGTTGAGGATGATGGTTGAGGCGTTTAAGAGGCTGGATGGTGAGGGACTTGGGGCAAACAAGGTTGGTGAGAAAAGTGGAGAGAATATCCCGGAGCCACCAAAAACCCACCATAAAAATGATTTCCCTCCAAAACCTAACCATCATAGGAACCGACTAGACACAACCCCAGCTCCACCCGTGTTTCCTACACCCACAAATGATCTACAAAAGCATATCAAGTTTGTGAGCACTTCGGGGAAAGTGTTCTTTGGGAAAGAAAGTGAGAAGGCTAGTGAGGGGAAACTGGTGGAGGAGTTGAGTGGAGAGAAACCTAGTGAGCAGCCACATCCCAAGCCTAAGCCTAAGCTTGTGAGGTTCCATTGTGGCTATTGTGGGAGAGATGGCCATAAGGAGGAGTTTTGCTTCAAGAGGAAGCGTGAAGAGAGAATGGCAAAGGAGTGGGCTAACAAGGACAAGTACCACCCTTCCGATGGTGTACTTGAGCCTCGTGTGCAGATGCCCAGGGCCAAGGCGAATGCGTGGACAGTTCGGGCTTGGGGAGAGCGGAAGGCTGTGTGGGGCACCGGTCAGACCGGTGCAGGCCTGGACAGGCAGCGTTTTGGGTTTCGTGCTCGTACAGGTGCAAGGGTTGTTTTTGGAGATCGTGGTTCTGGTGGTTGGGCTGGAGAGTTTGCAGGTGGTCATGTTGCTAGGCGTTCTCCCCCTCGAGTTCACTACGGGGATGGGAGGAGTCGTAGCTTTGAGAAGGAGAGGAGGGATGGTCCACGGGTTCTCTTTCGTGGTTTTGGTCCTCCTCCAGGCAGAAAGGGGTGGTTCCCTCAGGGTGGTTACCATGGTGGTGTTCGTGGAGGTAGCTTTGGTAGGAGAGATGCTTTGGTTGGTGCTAACCCCACTTTCGAGCAAATGACTCGGCACTGGTTTTACTCTTTTGGTACTAACCCCGATCTTTGAGTCGTTTGTTCGCTCACGTGCTCGTTTTTTGAATTTCAGGTGGGAGACTTGAAGAACATTTGGTTGATTGACTCGGTTGCTCGAGGCATATGACCGGAGACAGGGGTGGTTCTCAAGTCTCGTCCCAGTGGTGACCTGGAGGTACATCACTTTTGGGGACAATGGGCGTGGGCGTGTGCTTTCAGAAGGTGAGATCAAAGTGAGTGACAAGATCACTCTGAGGTGTGTTGCTCTTGTTCAATCGCTGGGGTACAATTTGCTTTCTGTGTCCCAGTTGTTGGATGAGGGCTTTGAGGTGTTGTTTTGGCCAGGTGGTTCTCGGATTTTGGACTCTCGAGGGGACCTTGTCTGTATGGTCGTTCCCGAGGGTCAGGTGTTTCGTGCTGATTTTTCTCAGTCTTCGGGTGTCGAGCGTTGTTTCTTGGCTGGTTCTTTGAGTGAGTTGTGGAAGTGGCATAAGAAGTTGGGTCACTTGAGCTTTGACCTTTTGTCTCGCTTGAGTAAACTCAATTTGGTCCGAGGATTGCCATGGTTGAGGCTTGAGAAAGAGTTGGTTTGTACGCCGTGTAGGCATGCCAAGATGGTAGCCTCTTCTCACCCGCCTCTCACCGATGTGATGACTGAGCGTCCATGCGAGCTGCTCCATATGGACCTTGTTGACCCAGCTCGTGTGCGATCTGCGGGTGGGAAGTGGTACGTCCTTGTTGTGGTGGACGACTATTCTCGATATGCGTGGGTGTTCTTTCTTGAGGATAAGGGGGAGACGTTTGGTTTTGTTCGAGATCTAGTCTTGAGGTTGAGGAACGAGAGGCACGGAGATGCCATACGAGCTATCCGCAGTGATAATGGCTCAGAATTCAGAAATTCTCATTTTGAAACCTTTTGCCATGACTTGGGTCTTGAGCACCAGTTTTCGAGTCCGTATACGCCTCCCCAGAATGGTGTTGTGGAAAGGAAGAACAGGACCTTGTGCGAGATGGCTCGGACGATGCTTGATGAGCATAGGACTCCGAGGAGGTATTGGGCTGAGGCGGTGAATACCGCGTGCTATGTGTCGAACAAGATATACCTCAGAGTGTACAAGAAGAAAGCATGCTATGAGTTGATGCATGGTCGCACACCGAAGGTGAGTCACTTCCATGTCTTTGGTTGCAAGTGTTTCATTCTGAAGAAACAGGAAGTTGGATAAGTTTGAGGCTAGGTCTGTCGATGGTATTTTCTTTGGTTATGCATCTCATTCTGGAGCATATCGTGTGCTCAATCTTGAAACTAACCAAATCGTGGAGACTTGCGAGGTAACCTTCGACGAGACAGAGCCACGTAGTCAGCTTGTCTTTGAGTGTGCAGGTGATGATGAGCTTGGCGAGGAGATCTTTCAGGAGGAAGAGCATGAACATGGTGAGGATGAAGATGGCGGTGTGGTGCCCCCGGCTGAACATGTACCCACTACTTCGACCACGGTGATGGATGGACCCTCTACTACACCTACGACAACAAATCAAGAACGAGGAGAAGCTGATGTTGAGGGGGAGGTAGCATCAAGGCGAGAACCTCCCCGGCGATACAAGTGGACCACCCAGCTTCGAGGATCATCGGCGACATGAATGAACGCACTACACGGTCGAGGGTTCGGAACAACTCTCATTTCGCTCATGCTGCATTTGTTTCTTCTTTCGAGCCCAAAGACATTGGACACTCACTATCTGATCACAATTGGGTTAATTCGATGCATGAGGAGTTGGAGAACTTTGAGAGGAATCAGGTTTGGGAGTTGGTTGACCCTCCCCCAGGGTGTAAGCCGATTGGTACAAAATGGGTGTGGAAAAACAAAGAGGGATAGAAAGGTGAAGTGGTGAGGAACAAGTCGAGACTTGTTGCTCAGGGGGTTCAGTCAGAAGGAGGGGATCGACTACGAGGAGACCTTTGCTCCCGTAGCCCGTTTGGAGGAGATTTGGATCCTTCTAGCCTTTTCCGTGGCTAAAGGGTTCAAGTTGCACCAAATGGATGTGAAGAGTGCTTTTCTGAATGGTGTGTTGGAGGAAAAAGTGTTTGTGAGGCAGCCTCCGCGGTTTGAGAGTGAGAAGTACCCCCACCGAGTGTACAAGTTGAGGAAGGCGTTGTATGGGTTGAAGCAGGCGCCTAGAGCTTGGTATGGCAGGTTGAGGGGGTTCTTGTTTGAGAGAGGTTTTGAGATGGGGAAGGTTGATCAGACCTTGTTTTTGCTAAGGCAGGGCAGAGATATCCTGATTGTGCAGGTGTACGTGGATGATATTGTCTTTGGTGGCTCGTCTAACTCTCTTGTTGCAAGGTTTGCAGATGATATGAGTAGGGAATTTGACATGAGCATGATGGGCGAGTTGCAGTTCTTCCTCGGGCTACAAATCAAACAATCAAAGGAAGGAACATTTGTGCACCAGGCCAAGTACACCAAGGACATTGTGCGGAAGTTCAAGATGGAGGACTCCAAGGCTATGACGACGCCGATGAGTATGACTACAGCTCTTGATGCAGACGAGGAAGGTGAACACGTGGACCAGAAGGAGTACCAGAGCATGATCGGGTCACTCCTCTACTTGACGGCGACGAGGCCGGACATACAGTTCTCGGTGTGTCGGTGCGCTCGTTTCAAGCGTCTCCGAGGACTTCGCATCGGCAAGCGGTGAAGCGAATTTTCAGGTACTTGCGTCACACTCCCGACTTCGGCCTTTGGTACTCCGTGTCCTCTTCTTTGGCGCTTCATGGTTTTTCAGACGCGGATTTTGCTTGGTATCGGTTGGATAGGAAGTCCACTTCTGGGACTTGCCAGTTCTTGGGTTCTTCTTTGGTGTCTTGGTCTTCCCGCAAACAATCGAGTGTTGCTCAATCCACTACCGAGGCCGAGTATGTTGCCGCTGCTAGTTGTTGCTCTCAGCTCCTTTGTATTTCATACACCATGAGTGACTTTGGTGAGGAGTATACCCATGTCCCACTTCAATGTGATAGCACAAGTGCCATAAGCGTTGCAAAGAACCCAGTGCTCCATTCCAAAACCAAGCAAATAGAAGTGATGTACCATTTTCTGAGAGACAACGTAGAGAAAGGAAAGATAGCCTTGATCCGTGTACCCACACATGACCAACTAGCCGATATTTTCACCAAACCCCTAGATCAAGCAACTTTCACTCGTTTGCGGGGGGAACTTGGTGTGTGTTTAATTTCTTGAGTTGGGTGTGTGGGAGCTCTCTTTGTAGCATATGTATAGCTTTCCTTTGTGCATTTCTTGCATTTGGCATGGCATATGTAACATGATGTATAGGCATCCTTGTATCTTAGATTGCATGCATTTTGTATCATATGCATCAGTTAGGAAAAGCTTCTCTCATATACATTGTTCACCATGGAATGAGATATATGTCTTTGTGAGCTTGTTTGGTATGCTATGATCTGGTCTTGATGATCTTGATGAATAATTCATGGTTGATAGCTATGTTTTTGAAAATGTCACATGTATGCTCTCTCATGTGTAAATGCCTTTATATGATCTTGACATGTTTTAGTGGCTTGGCTATGCAAAATTTGTGGTTGGATAGCTAGTTTATTGATCATATGGGGCCAAAGGCTCATTTGCCATCATGAATGTTTAACCCCCTTGCTTTATCTTGTGGAGGAGCATAACTTCCTTTTTGTCGCAAAGACATTTCATGTACCATTTATCAGTCTGAAAATGAAATGAAAAATGCTTGGAAATGTGCTCCCGTGTCATATGTGCTGAATTCAATTTGCTTTGGGTGCTAAACCGTTGCATGATGCCTACCAATGAGAAGTCTCATACATAGAAGTAGGCACATGGCTCGGTGGCTTTGACATGACATGAGGTGCTTGGGGGTGTTTGTGATGGTCTTATAATTAGAATGGCTGTCCTAGCATGAAGTTTGTGTGGCTTTGCCATTTTGATATGTTTAGGACTTTGCTCATGAGAGGCAAGTATTTCGCAAAATTGCCAAAATCCATCTTAGCTTCGTCCAATGGTTGTGAAACTTGGTGATCATGTAGTTGAGATCGATATGAAGCCGTAGAGTATCTAACTTGCTCATTTGGACATGTGTAGCATTCTTTGTTGAATTTTGTCTATTTGAGAAGCTCTAGGTTGAAAGTTTTGCATTTTTGGCTTGATTCATGCATTACCAACAAGGGGGAGAAGTTTGAGCTTGAAATGGCTTACTAGACGCATTTAGAAGGTTTTCAGGTGGTTTCGAGCCATTTCTGGGCTCTGTTGTACAACGGTCTGACCGGTGAGGAGCACCGGTCTGACAGGTGTGAGTGCTGGTCCTGTGCACATGTTGGGCACCGGTCTGACCGGTGGTGGTGACCGGTCTGACCGGTGTGAGCTGAAGTTGCTGCAGCTGCCCTGTTTTCAGCTGGTTTGCATGCCTTCGTTCAGGGCGAGGTGCATTGGTTCAGGGGGAGCTTGCATGTGTGCAGGGGGAGCTCTTTGTAGTTTTTCGAGCCTTGTTTCAGTGGTTTGCGCTCTTTGCTTGAGCTTTGCTTTGTCTTGGTTGTGTCGAGCCGTTGCCCTTGCCTAAGGGGTCCGAGACTTGTCTTCTTCAAGTGATCTTGCTCTTTGCCGTTGTTTGGCTTTCGATCGCTTGTTGGAGTTTCATTTTGTTCGTTTCTTTTCTTTTTCTTTTCTCTCTTGTTACTTTCATGTGGGTGTTGTCAATGCACTTATCAAGGGGGAGATTGAGGACCATGTGTGGTTTGAGCACCGGTGGATGGTCGCTTCCTTGTGTGATGAGTGATTGACAACGTTGTGTGGACTGATTCTTGGCTAAGTATTGCAGGTGCAGGTTGCGGCTTGACTGGTGTTGGTGCAGGTGTAGAACAAGCGCGAAAGGTCATCGCCGGTGAGGTCTCCAGGTGTGGAGAAGACAAGTAGGCTTCGTTCGAGGGACCCGGTGGCCAGCGGGGTCAAGTGCGGGCCGCATGGTCGCATGAACAACAAGATGAAGTCATGGACGGTTTCTTGGTTGAGCCTCAAAACCAAGGTCGAGCCGGGACTACGTGGGAGCCAAGTCATGAGTGGAGATTGGCGGAGGCTACACCGAGTTCGCGGGGTTTCCGGTGGTTCACCAGAAAACAACTGGGTTCTTTGGTCTGACCGGTGTGCGACTACGCAGTCCGGAGACTTCGAAGCGGAGGACACGTGTCGGGATCGCATGGCTTGCGTCGAGGCTACGCAGGGTGCGATCGCCGGGCATCCGTCCGATGGTGAAGACACGAAGACTTCCAAATCCGCCCTTGAGGGGCTTGTATCCCAAGTTATTAGGAAAGGGCATTTTAGACTTTCGGATGCCTCCATATTACCCAAGAGGTGAGAGGATGGCAGCCAACTCTTGGAACCCTAGCTCATTTGTTTTCCCATTTTCCTTCCTATTTTCCTTAGGTTTTCCATAGGACTAGCAAGAGAGCTTCATGGAGAGATCTTGTTAAGAGGGATGGATGATCGGGCGGCTTGCTAGACCTTGTTTGAACCTTTGTTTCATGTATAGATGATTCGGCGTGGTTCCTCAAGGTTTGGATGTGTTTTCCCCGGTTGTTCTTGGTGGTGATTTTCGGAGCCCTCTCTTGGTGATTTCTTTGGGTTGTTTTCGGGACCTTTCTCTTGGGGATTTCATGGGGGAAATTTGTGGGAACCCTTCGTGGTTCTTTGGGCTGTGATTCCCCTCCCAAATCTGTGAGTAAAGGTGCTCGATTTTGGGGTTTCTTGAGTTCTTGGGTTGGAAGTGCTCTTGGCGGGATTTCCTTGATTCCTCCTTTTTGGACGAGTTTTGGTGGGATTAAACTTGGCTATGGACTCCTCACGAGGTGTTCCTAATATCCCCAAAGTCTTGTTCAAGTCCGTGGAGCGATTCGGGAGATCGAGGTTTGGATTTGGGGGAGTTGACCCGCGGGTGCGGTTCATCCCGAGCTGCCCAGGCTACACCGGTCTGACCGGTGCTCTTGACCGGTCTGACCGGTGCAACCCTTGGTGGGATTTTGCTCGGGTGAACGTCTTGGTCTGTTCGCTGTTGTCCTGTGGTGCTGCTGTTTCGAGTTTGGGTCGGTTGGTGGTCGGTTGCCTCGTTTGGTGCCTTGGGGGCTTTCGAGTCGTGATCGGTCGACCGGTGTGTCTCACCGGTCTGACCGGTGTAGAGCTACTTAGTGAAAGTTGCTCAGTTTCACCAGCATGGACCGGTCTTACCGGTGGTGCTCACCGGTCTGACCGGTGTGGGTCTGTAGACTCGAGGTTTGGTGTTCCGCTGCGTTCTCGAGTCAGAAGGTTGTGTGTTGGTTCCTAGGTCCAGTGGCACTCCAGTGGCTACGTGGGCTTGACCAACTTGGGTAGTGAGTTGGAGAAGTGTGTTGGAAGCCACGTTCATCTTGTTGGAGTCTCCATCTCCTTCGAGAAGAATTTTTATCGGCTCCCATTCACTCCCCCCTCTCTGGTTCGCCGTATCGGTCCTTCACCGTGAAATTCAGTGCTTCAAATGTGGAGGTCGTGGACATATTATTAAGGAGTGTCCAAACAATCGGGTGATCATCGTGAATGATAGTGGAGAGTATGAGTCAGCTAGTGAAGAGGAAGTAGTGAAGGAAAATGCTGATGAGCCCCTTGAGGAAGAAGAACATGCTGGATGTGAGTTTGAGCAAGGTACTTCTCTTGTGGTGACACAAATATTGAGTGTTCAGATGAAAGAAGCTGAAAGTGGACAACGGCATAATTTATTTCAAACCAGAGCCAGAGTGCAAGATAAAGTAGTGAAGGTGATTGTTGATGGAGGGAGCTGCCATAATCTTGCAAGTCGTGAGATGGTTGATAAGCTTGTTTTAAAGCTGCAGCGACACCCTCACCCATATCATGTTCAGTGGTTGAATGATTCAGGCGACATCAAGATTGGGTATAAAGTGAAAGTCCCTTTCAAAATTGGTGAATATGTCGACATAGTGGAGTGTGATGTGGCACCCATGTCCGTGTGTCACATGCTGCTAGGAAGGCCATGGCATTATGATTGATACACTCAACATTGTGGGAGAATAAATCAGTACACAATAGACTTGAAGGGGAAGAAGTTGGTACTCAAGCCTGTGACACTGAAGGACCGATACGGCGAACCAGAGAGGGGGGAGTGAATGGGAACCGATAAAAATTCTTCTCGAAGGAGATGAAGACTCCAACAAGACGAACACGGCTGCCAACACACGTCTTCGACTCACTACCCAAGTTGGCAAGGCCCACGTAGCCACTGCAGTGCCACTGGACCTAGGAACCAACACACAACCTTCCAAGCCAAAACACACCAACACACACAGTGGAAACTTGCACAGCTTGCTGCCTGTGCTGCACCGCTCAAACTGATGGCCTGCGTCGGTCAGACTGGTGACATCGGTCAGACCGATCGACAGAGCTGGTCAGGCCGGTGGCTACAGCAGCCACACAACAAGCATTCCAGAAAGCCTCAGTGACTTCTCCAGGCCCTGGAACAACACCACCCCCAAAGCACAACCTGCACTCAAGGAAAACCCTACACAAGACCTAACAAAACAACTCCAAACAGACCAAGAACTGACCAGCAGCACCAAGACCCAAAGACACACGAGTCAAGCAGTTCACCCGAGGCAAATCCCACAAGTGACTCACACCGGTCAGATCGGTCAAGAGCACCGGTCAGACCGGTGTAGCCTGGGCAGCTCGGGATGAACAGCACCCGCGGGTCAACTCCTCCAAATCCAAACCTCGATCTCTCGAATCGCTCCATGGACTTGAATAAGACTTTGGGGATGATAGGAACACCACATGAGGAGTCCATAGACACGATTTTGTCCACCAAAATTTGCCAAATCAAGAGGAATCGTAGAAATCCCGCCAAGAACTCCTCTAACCCTAGAACACAGAAACCCCAAAGTCGAGCCCCTTAACTCACGGATTTGGGAGGGGAATCACAGCCCAAACAATGAAAGGTTCCCACAAATTTCCCCCATCAAATCCCCAAGAGCAAGGTTCTGAAAACACCCCAAGAAAACCACCAAGAGAGGGCTCCGAAAATCACCACCAAGAACAACCGGGAACAACACAAGGCCTTGAGGAACTGAAGGATCGGATGGCGACTAGAGAGGGGGGGGAGTGAATAGCAGCCAGTAAAAATTCTTCTCAAAGAACCCGGTCACGCACAAGCGATGGAACGAATCACATATCAATCGCCAAAACAACGAGGTTATGGATCAACCTCAAGTCCTAGGAACGATTCCTTGAAGCACAGGCGGAAGCACGAAAGGAGGGAGGAATCGAACCAAAGAGCAAAGCAGCCAGGCTCTGGCGGACCATCCGGCCGGGCAGGGCGGACTGTCCGCGATGGTCGCGCGGACCGTCCGGCAGGTACCGCGGACCGTCCGCATCCGTGCCGCGGACCGTCCGCCCGAGCCGCGGACCGTCCGTTAAAGCGAACAGAACCACCAGAACCGACCCGAGAAAAACGGACCGTCCGCGAAGACCGGGCGGACCGTCCGCGCGGGCCACGGACCGTCCGCAAACCGGCTGCAATGAAAGACCAAAACAAAATCGGATCGAAAGCAAAGCCGAGCAAGAACACAAAGAACACGCGAAGAACACTGTACACGTGGACCGTCCGCCTGGCCCTCGCGGACCGTCCGCCAGGCACGAACAGAACTGAAAACTGCTCGACCCAAAAAGTCAACACTCCCAATCCATCACCGGATCTCCCTAACGATAGAAGCTGTTGAGACAAGAGTTTGGGGACATGTAAAGCGTCAACCAAGGATGCTATACCCCAAAAATTTCGTCTCCTGACTCCCTAAATCATCGGGAATCGCGGATCGTTTGAACACCACCAAAAGCTAGAGCACCGAACGAAAATCCTTGAATCGAAGTGGTTTCCCGGCGTTTGAGGGCACAAGATCAATCACAAAGATGCACTAGACATCCATCCATGTTTCTCTCAAAGAAATCCGGGGAGAAACCCACTCAAATCCGCAGAATCACACCAAGAACAAAGGCACCAAAAACAAGCACGAAAATAGCACAAAAAGAGCTCCGAAAAAGCAATAAAAGAAATTCGGGAATAGAAAGATTGGCACAAGATTTAGAGGATGAATTCACTATGAATATCTTGTCCAATCGATTACAAGCCACTCCTAGAAACCAAATCTAAGATGGCAAAAAGCTCCAATCAAAGAGCCACTCTCACCTCTCTCCCTCTCTCTCAAAGCACTCCAAAATGAAAGAGTACGGCAGCCTCTAGCCCAAGAGTTGGCTGAAAATTCAGCCCCCTCCTCCTATATATAGGCCCTCCGGAAAAGACCGAAGTGCCCCTACACTAGGAGTACAACACAAGCCCTCACAGGGGCATTTTGGTCAACACATGAAGTTCACCATCGGACGGCCGCGCATCCATCAGGCCTTCGCGTCCTCCCGACGCAAGCACCTCGATCATGCCGCGTGTCGCCCGCCTCGAAGCTTCCCGACGCACCCGGATACCGTCTCCGTCACGTCAGGCCCTCGGGCTCGGTTTTGAGGACCAAACCGAGAAACCCTCCTCCGATGGTTTTGTGGCCAAACCACCAAACCACGCGTACACGGCCCGGCCTCACCACGCCAAGCGTCGAGCCCGCCAAGCCTTTCACCTCCGGCGCCGGACGGCCTACTCGGTCTTGCCTCGTTCCTTGACTTGGCCACCACCGATGCACCGGCTCCATGTCCACGACTTCGTCTTGCTCTTCTTGCACCATGCGGCTCGCACTTGATCCCGTCGGCCACCGGTTCCTCGAACCAAGCCTACTTGTCTCTCCACTCCTCGGAGGCCCCGCAAGGCTAAGACCTTTCGCGCCCGTTCTTCACCTGCACCAACGCAAACCAAGCCGCAACCAACACCTGCAATACTAGGCCAAGAGTCAGTCCACACCACGTTGTCAACCACTCCTCACGAGTGCATTGACAACACACCACATAAACAATAAGGTAAATACACAAAATAAAACACACACAACACAACTCAACACTACACACACAAAGCTTCAAACCATCCGGTCAATCACTCATCACACACGGACCAAGGTGCTTCTCAACTTGGTTCCTCAATCTCCCCTTGATGAGTGCATTGACAAAAGAAGGTCAAAAAGCAAATAAGAACTCATTCAAGCGCCACAAAGCCAATAAAAAGCAAACAAAAGGCCACTTGAAGTGAGAAGGGATAAAAGCATGCTCCGACAAATTCCTCTCGAAACCAAAGCAAGCACAAAGGCTAAGCGCAATCGAAGAGACATACTACCAACATGCAATCCCTAAAAGCCATCAAACCAAAATGCTCAACCCAAAGTGCCATAAAACTCTTACCAAAACACTTGTCAACCGCTCATCACCATCAAATCAAGGTTCATATTAACTTGATTTTCCAAATTTCTCCCCCTTGAGGAGCAGATTGACAACATGTGAGTACAAAGAAATGGTTTGAGAGGGCAAAGACCGAACACCTCATCCAAGTGAAAGAAAACCACACAAGAGCAAAGAACAAGGTCACTTGGCATGAGAGAAACCACAAAGGCCAACTCAATGTCTCGGTCCCCAAAGACATGGGCAACGGCTCGACACAACCGAGACAAGAATGCATGATCCGTCAAGAAGAGGCACAAAGGGCTCAACACCGATCATGTGACAATCGAAAACACAAGTCAGCCGCCGGCTCCTCAAGAAGAGGCAAAGGGGCTCAACACCACCGGCACAAAAATCACAAGCACCCCCTAAACACATGAACTAGGGACAAAGAGCATACAAAGCTCACCCTAAACTCATGAGATAGAGAAAAGAGCACACCAAGCTCACAAGCTCCCCCTAAACACATGCACTAGGGACAAAGAGCATACAAAGCTCACCCTAAACACACGTGATAGAGCAAAAAGCAACCACCAAAGCACAACTCAGGCAAACAAAGGAGACTCACCAAAGCTCCCCCTACACAAATGCAAGCTCCCCCTAAACATGTGGAGCAAACTCCCAAATTTTAAATGCAGTTTTCTGAATTTTTCATTAAGCTCACCTCTACTCCCCCTTGTTGACAATGTATGAATCAAAGTGAAAATGCAGAAATGCAAAACAAAGCATATAAACATCTACATGAGCTTCTCAAATAGGCCAAATTTAGTGACAAAGGCTAGAAATGAGACAAAGAGCACATATATGGATCATAGCATAGTCAAAGCATTGCCACAAGTAATATATGGAAATATAGGCATGTGACAAAGCAAATTTTCAGATTTGAATAATTATATCAAAAGATGGCTCACTTCAAATGTAAAAGCCTATCCATGTCATATTTTAGCCAAAAACATGCATATCATCCAGAGATCATACAAGGATATCCAATTATCAACAAAAGATCATTGCAAACACCCATAAAGCAAAGCATGTCATGTTAAAGCTCATAAGCCATGTGTCCACTTCGGGGAGACTTCTCCACTGGTGAACATCATGCAACATGTTTTGCACCCATGTGTGAAAGATAAGACATTTTAAGCATAAACATGATGGAGGGAGCATTTTTCAAGCATACACACTTCTTTTCAAGATTAATTCATTTCATGGTACATGAAGTGCCTTTGCGGCAAAAAGAAGCTTATGCTCCTCCATGAATGCAACGTAGGCTAAACATTCACAATGATATCGGCCTTTGGACCAAATGCAAAAAAAGAGACATCCAAGCACAATCTGAGCATGAAAGGCACATTTAGACCAAACAATGACATGGATATACTACTACACATGAGTGGAGCACATTTCATCAAATTTAGTCAAGATTAGCATTTGATTCAAAAAGGCTATCTCACAACACATATATCTCAAATATTCCAAGAGCATAGCCTCACATAGCCATTTCTCCACACACATGACCAATATCTCACAAGTAGCCAAAGAAACTCAAAAGAGGCATATGGAAGAAGCTCATCATCCTAAAATGCAATATGATACAAATGCAACATAGGTAGATATGTACATCAAAAGGAACATGATATATGACAGAATGCGAGACACAAATGTCAAACCTACCAAAGTCTATACATCATGATATATGATACAAATGCAATGCAGAATGCATAGGGAGACAAGGAACTTGACTTAACACCAATAAAGCTCACGAGGGAACACACCAACCAAGAATCGCTCCAAGCGAGAGAAGAGCCACCAAAGGTCCCAATTGAGTACCATAGAAAAAGTACCAATTGCAAAACCACAAAGATCCCAATTGAATACCATAGAAGGAATATCAATTTAAGGATCACAAAGACTACCCAGAAAGCCACAACCCTTCTTGGAATCAAATTCCCTATCAAAAGAAGCCAAGCTCCCCCTCAACCAAGGGCAACTAACACAGCAAAAGCTAGGAAAAGGAAGAGCAAGGAAAAACTCTAAAACCAACCGAAAAGAGGAACAACAACGCAACTCGAAGACAAGACAAGCCCAAAACTCCAAGGAAAGCTCACAACATGCTACACAATGTATTGATAATATCAAATAACATAAATAGAGCATTGTAACATGATTCCACAAATATGAATAAGCATGGGCAAGCAAGTATGTCAACAAGGTATAACACTAAACCAACATGATACCAAAGAACAACATGCCAAACAATATACAAGAACTAAACAAAGGCATGATACAAGATCACATGGATCATCCACCAACATATATTACAAAGCTAGCATGACAAGAGATACATGGGGGACAAACATACTAACAAGAAAGGTACCATCGAGCTAGACAAACATGATATGAATGAACAACATGACATATCCGGGCAATCAACCATAAAGCATGACATGATGCTCATAAATAACATCCACCATAAAATCATACAAAGATAGCAAGATAGATATTCAAGATCACAAAGCTATCATGAACAAGGTGGCTAGCCTACCATGGTTTTCACACAAGCAAGACACAAGTATATACAAGAGAGGACAAGGGGAAAAGAAAACTCACTATACATGTGTACAAAGGCTTTCAAGAGCCATCCAAAACGGTGTGGAGAACCATCATGTCTCCATTGAGCTCATGTTCTCCAACCGCGTCTCCATACCTACACACAAGGAGACGAGAAAGACTGAGCCTTGGATCCCAAAGGGTTAACAAGCACGTACTTGGGAATCCAAGATTTGGTCACACGGGTAAGTGGTGCACACAACCTATCATGTGGGTTAGCATGATGCAAATGCCGGTTGGAATGAAAAGTCTTTCGAACACCCTTGGAACCATGCCGCAAAGAAGTCACTCGCGAGGAAAGTTGAGTGCTACCACAAGCAAAAGGGCAAAGGTCCTTCGGGGTCGTAGGAGAAGAACCAACACAAGCACCACGGGAAGCATGTCGCGGACCAACACAAGAAACACTAGAAGCATGTCCACGAGCATGGCCTAACTCACTAGAAAGAGTGTCATAAAACCCATCCACAAATCGCGCCTTCTTAGGCTCACAAGTGTTCATGCCATGAGAAGAGCTATGAACAACCAAAGGCCTAGAGGCACCTCCTCACCGTATTCTCCTTGCCCGGCGGTAGCAAAAACTCTCTTGATGCCCATCCTTCCCACAGTGAGAGCAATGGTACAAAGGCCTATCGAGAGGCACGGTCCGAGTGGATGAATCACCATTCTCTTGTAAGTGGGAAGTCCCTTGGGACTTAGAGCATGAAGCATCAACCCCAACATCCAACTTGGTGCCCACATTAGAATCACACGTGCCATGAGAAATGCTACGTGGCTTCTTAAAAGCTTTGGCACGCACACGTCGCTCGTGCTTCACACGGCGAAAGCAAAACTCAATGGTATGCCCATCCTTCTTGCAAAAGGTGCATTGGAACCTCACCTTGGGAATATGAGTTCCAAATATGTGGGAGGCACCCTTTCCATTCAAATCACCTTGGGCAACACCGAAAGAAGCAACAAGCTTAGGAGTAGCTATGGGAGAGCTATCCAAAGCACTAGCACACTTACCACCATTCAGAGACTCACACTCAAGAGAAGAAGTCGACTCCGGTTTAGAAGAAGCAAATTTAGAAGCATCAACATCGGAGTGACTAGAGAAACAAGAATCCAAACCCTTTGCACAAAGACTCTTGCACCTTGTGCGCAAAACCTCATTTTGAGACTTGAGGCGCTCACAAGTACCACATGTCATATTTCTCAAATTATTCATTTCTTCTTCAATGCATTTAGCATATGTGGTACGCAAGAGTTCATTTTCTTTCTCAAGGTTGGCACTCATCTCATCATGCTCAACCAACTTGGCGCTCATATCATCGCGCATTTTCTTTAAAGCCAAAACTTCACTTTCCAAATCAATGCATGAAGTGCAAATGAGACCACATGAACAAGTATCATCATTTACACCCATCAAAGCATCATCATCATCATTACCACAAGAAGTATGGCAAGCATCCTCTACAAGAAACAAAGAGCACTTGCTACAAGGCATGGATTTTATATCACAAATTTCAGCCCTAGCATGCTCAAGATCATCTACACATGTGGTGTGAGTCAATTTTAATTCATTAATTTTAGCATGCAAAGACTCACAAGAAACACATGGTAGAGAAGCACTTGTCTCTAACAAAGCAATCTTACTCCTAGTCATATCAAGCTCATCATTCAAAACAACACAAGAGTTGCAAGGCATAGAAGCATTGGATTTCAACAAGTCAATTTCAGATTGCAAGTTAGCAAGAGATGATCTCAATTCATCATTCTCAAAATCAAGATTGTCGCATGCTCTTCTAAAAGCTTCAACATGCATTTTGCGCCAATTAACTTCATCTTTTAATTTCTCATTTTCAGCACACAAGGCATCACAAGATTTGCAAGGCAAAGAAGCTTTGAAATTTAACACCTTAATTTCAGATTTCAAGCATGCAATGGAAGCAATCAAAGCATCATTTTTAGCATGCATGGTGTTACAAGAAGTGCAAGAATTCAAAGCACGAGACCTCCAATGAGCCATACCACATTTCAACCTAGTAAGAGAGCGTTTCATCTTCTCATTCTTCCTACGCAAGGCATCACACAAATCTATTTTTCTCCTATGCAAGTCTCCACAATCACACTCACAATCATCCAACCTATTGCATAGGATCAAGATAACTTTGTCAAGTGTACCTTGGTTCATGCCTCCTAGCTTGTGGTAGAGCTCGCCTTTCTTGATGTCACCATCTCGATAGTCCTCGATGAGAGATATCATCTCCTCCATTCCGGCTTCCGCCTCAACCGCCATACTCCTCCTGCTCAAAGAACCACAAGGAGAAGAACTTGGTGCCATAATCAAAGTATCGGTTAGGATTAGCCGAAAGCAAACTCGATGAACAAGCAACGATGCAAAGAAAGCACTCAAAATGCCTCAATTCTCTAACAAATACTGACGAGTTCAATAGCAAAGGATCTTATCCTTTTCCCAAAATTTTACCACTGAACAAGGAGCACTAAAGATAGAGGCACAAAAAATTTCAGCTCAAAATAAGGTGAAATGAAGTCTAGAGAAAATCCAGAAGAAACAAGACAAAGCCGCGAGAGACTTAAATAAGGATTTTTCAATTATCTTCTTGATTTTTTTCTGAATTTTTGAAGACCCCAAAATGATCTTTAGTTATGGTTTTCAAGGAGTCACGAAACCTCTGTAAAAAGTTGAGCCAAAACGGAGCACCGAGCGAAAAGTTATGCCCGTTTTACTGAAGGTATCTCAAGTTATGGTTTTCCAAGGGCACAACTCCAAATCGTCGGACTCAAAATGTGCAAACCAAGGTCGCAAGCAAAAGCACCTCTTTCCTCTAGTCACCCTATGGATTCAAGACTTGTTAGGGCCAAAAGAATCCACAACCGGCTCTGATACCAATTGAAGGATCGGATGGCGACTAGAGAGGGTGGGAGTGAATAGGAGCCAGTAAAAATTCTTCTCAAAGAACCCGGTCACGCACAAGCGATGGAACGAATCACACATCAATCGCCAAAACAACGAGGTTATGGATCAACCTCAAGTCCTAGGAATGATTCCTTGAAGCACACGCGGAAGCACGAAAGAAGGAGGGAGGAATCGAACCAAAGAGCAAAGCGCCGAGGCTACGGCGGACCGTCCCGGCCGGGGGCGGGCGGGATCGTCCGCGATGGCCGCGCGGACCGTCCGGCGGGGTAACGCGGACCGTCCGCACCCTTGCCGCGGACCGTCCGCCCGAGCCGCGGACCGTCCGTTAAAGCGAACAGAACCACTAGAACCGACCCGAGAAAAACGGACCGTCCGCGAAGACCGGGCGGACCGTCCGCGCGGGCCACGGACCGTCTGCTACTGGAGCTCAGACAGTCCGCAAACCGGCTGCAACGAAAAACCAAAACAAAATCGGATCGAAAGCAAAGCCGAGCAAGAACACAAAGAACACGCGAAGAACACTGTACACGCGGACCGTCCGCCTGGCCCTCGCGGACCGTCCACCAGGCACGAACAGAACTGAAAACTGCTCGACCCCGAAAGTGAACACTCCCAATCCATCACCGGATCTCCCTAACGATACAAGCTGTTGAGACAAGAGTTTGGGGACATATAAAGCGTCAACCAAGGATGCTATACCCCAAAAATTTGGTCTCCTAACTCCCTAAATCATCGGGAATCGCGGATCCTTTGAACACCACCAAAAGCTAGAGCACCGAACGAAAATCCTTGAATCGAAGTGGTTTCCCGGCGTTTGAGGGCACAAGATCAATCACAAAGATGCATTATACATCCATCCATGTTTCCCTCAAAGAAATCCGGGGAGAAACCCACTCAAATCCGCGGAATCACACCAAGAACAAAGGCACCAAAAACAAGCACGAAAATAGCACAAAAAGAGATCCGAAAAAGCAATAAAAGAAATTCGGGAATAGAAAGATTGGCACAAGATTTAGAGGATGAAATCACTATGAATATCTTGTCCAATCGATTACAAGCCACTCCTAGAAACCAAATCTAGGATGGCAAAAAGCCCCAATCAAAGAGCCACTCTCACCTCTCTCCCTCTCTCCCAAAGCACTCCAAAATGAATGAGTACGGCAGCCTCTAGCCCAAGAGTTGGCTGAAAATTCAGCCCCCTCCTCCTATATATAGGCCCTCCGGAAAAGACCGAAGTGCCCCTACACTAGGAGTACAACACAAGCCCTCACAGGGGCATTTTGGTCAACACATGATGTTCACCATCGGACGGCCGCGCATCAATCAGGCCTTCACGTCCTCCCAATGCAAGCACCTCGATCATGCCGCGTGTCGCCCGCCTCGAAGCTTCCCGACGCACCCGGATACCGTCTCCGTCACGTCAGGCCCTCGGGCTCGGTTTTGAGGCCCAAACCGAGAAACCCTCCTCCGATGGTTCTGTGGCCAAACCACCAAACCCCGCGTACACGGCCCGGCCTCACCACGCCAAGCGTCAAGCCCGCCAAGCCTTTCACCTCCGGCGCCCGGACGGTCTACTCAGTCTTGCCTCGTTCCTTGACTTGGCCACCACCGATGCACCGGCTCCATGTCCACGACTTCGTCTTACTCTTCTTGCACCATGCGGCTCGCACTTGATCCCGTCGGCCACCGGGTCCCTCGAACCAAGCCTACTTGTCTCTCCACTCCTCGGAGGCCCCGCAAGGCTAAGACCTTTCGCGCCCGTTCTTCACCCCGCACCAACGCAAACCAAGCCGCAACCAACACCCGCAATACTAGGCCAAGAGTCAGTCCACACCACGTTGTCAACCACTCCTCACGAGTGCATTGACAACACACCACATAAACAATAAGGTAAATACACAAAATAAAACACACACAACACAACTCAACACTACACACACAAAGCTTCAAACCATCCGGTCAATCACTCATCACACACAGACCAAGGTGCTTCTCAACTTGGTTCCTCAGGAACCACGCCGAATCATCTATACATACCAAAAAGGTTCATACAAGGTCTAGCTTGCCGCCCGATCATCCAACCCTCTCAAAAGATCTCACCATGAAGCTCTCAAGCTAGTCCTATGGAAATCGTAAGAAAATAGGAAGGGACAATAGGAAAGCAAATGAACTAGGGTTCCAAAAGATGGCTGCCATCCTCTCACCCCTTGGGTTATATGGAGGCAAGCCGAAAGACTAAAATACCCCTAAAGCCTAAACTAGGATACACGCCCACCAAGGGCACTTTGGGAATTTGTCTTTGTAGCACCATCAGACGGATGCCCAGCGACCGCACTTCACGTAGCCTCGACGCAAGCCTTGCAATCCCGACGCGTGTCCTCCACTTTGAAGTCTCCGGACTACATCGTCGCAAACCGGTCAGACCGGTGCATCTCACCGATCAGACCGGTACCCACCGGTCAGACCGGTCAGACCCACCGGTCAGACCGGTCTGGAGCTGCTGCATCTCCGTCTTCGGTTCTCCAGTCTTGACATTGTGGATCAACCAAGGAACCCAGTGGTTTTTCTGGTGAACCACTGGAAACCCCGCGAACTCGGTGTAGCCTCCGCCAATCACCACTCATGGCTTCGCTCCCACGTAGTCCCGGCTCTGATGAGGACATGACACACATGCATACGACCATGATTGGTGCATGGAATGGAGTAGAACAAGTCCAACAAAGGTTTCCAAGTCAAGAAGGAGGTCCAAGGTTGATCCGGTTCGAGTCCCCGAGGTGGAGGCCAAAAGCAATTCAAGTTCGAGTCCAGTTCGGAGTCCAGGAGCAGTGCGCAATAAAACAGACGCCCAGGTCACATACGGAGTCGGTTTTGGACGTTCTATATATGGTTGGAAGCAGAATTTCATAAAGCTTCCAATGGCACCGGTCGTTTGCCAAAATGCATCCCGAGTCAACGGGAATCGTCGAAACAAGTTGATGTCCAGAATCTGCCAAAGTGCTGCACTGACAGTTTGGTTGGGCCTTAGGCCCAAGTTGGGGGCACCCCACCCCTGGTCGCCCCTAACCCTAGGACGCCCCTTCTCTTATTTTTCCATAGCCGCCGCCTTAGAAACTTGAGTTTGATTTATTTGTTAGCCTTAGCTACAACCGAACAGCTGCCATCGTGTCGCTGTCGTGTAATTCAAACTCCACCTTTGAGTGATATTCAGATTGCTCGCCTTAGATTCTTGTTCGTTCTTCGATTGCGTACAGGAGTTCATCTTTGTGATCAGGATGATCTTGCGCCGGCAAGGTTGGTAACCATCGGGAGTTGGTTCAGCGATTGCATTGGCGCTTCGAGTCTTGCTCGTCGTAGTCGGATCGTGAGGGTCAACAACCACCAAATCGGATTTATCTCGACTCACCGAAAGATCGGGCACTCCGCCTCTATCAAGTGGTATCAGCTTTCCAGGTTGAATGGTGAGTTTTATCGAGTGTTTTTCCTTTCATACAGTCCACAAAAACCAAAACAAAAATTATTTCAGGTTAGATCCTTGTCCCAGCACCCACCTTTTAGCCTTCCACATTCTTTCAATAAGTGTCTTTATTGAATTTGTGGGCTTACTCGTTCAATTGTTGCTGGTTACTTGTGTTTCATCTTTGTTTCATCTAACCCTAGTCGTCACGCCGCCGCCTCTCGGTTCCCTCTTCCCTGTCCCGTGGTGCGGTAGGTCAAAAAAAAGAGAGAAAAAAAAGAAATAAAAGGAAAGCAATCCAAAAAAAGGAACAAAAAAAGAGAGAGAATCCGAAAGAAAAGAGAGACCGCCGCACAGTCCAAGTGGGAAACGGGAACCGATTCGTCTCGCTGAAAAAGTTTTGCGCCGTCACAATTCGCCACCGATTCGTCCTTGTTGAAGGAGTTTTCCATGGAGTCCGGCTCCGTTTTTGCCATGGCATACCGTGCCTCTCTTGCTATTCTCCACGATAAAACTACCACGCCACAACACACCATATTCAGAGCTTGGCCTTACTTTTAATTACCGGAATACCCCTGTACTTTCGGAAAAAGTGCATGTGGTGAGTTGCTATTTGAGATCCTCTGTGTTCGTATTATCAGTTTTTGGGGCACCTTGAAAAAAAATTAAAAAAAATCGAAAAAAATAAAAGAGGTGCGCCCCTCCATCTTTTTCACTTCCTTTTCGGTTTCACTTGTTACCAGCAGCGTTCGATCGTGTTTAGCACTATTATTCAGCTTTGCATTATTGTTTGGTTGTGCTAATCCTTCAAACTGAGTGCAGCCTTCCCAGAACTCCACATATTTCTACGACGAGCAGATTTTGTTTCTCCAGGCAATCGCTCCTCCAATCTTTCGTGAGTTCCACCGGTTGGTTGCAGGTCGCCCCTGTGTTCTGGTAAGAACGGATAAGAATTTGATAACGGCACTAGTTTGAGCGCCTTGTGAGCCGTTCCACACCTGCTTTTGTTGTCATTTTGTTTTTGTGTTTGCGCTAACCATGTCAGGTGACACCGACAAGAAAGAGTTGCAGGACATGCATACTGAGATTGAAGGCCTTGTCACCGACATCAAGACCATGCACGAACGAATGGACTCCACGGTTACTACGGCCAACGAGCGGTTCGACTAGCTCGACCTCGCGCAGACAGCCATCAAGATGACGCTCGACGCCATTGTGTCACGACCCGATGCATTGAACACGGTGGTAACTGATTTGGTGGCCCAAGGTTGTGTGGGTGACGATGAGCAGGTGGATGCTGACCGCCGCGGCAAAGCCCGCCGTGTACCACGCCGCCCTGCTGGTAACGACTCCTTCTCTAAAATCAAATTTAAAATTCCACCCTTTAATGGCAAATACGATCCTGCTGCATATCTTGATTGGGAGTTAGAAGTTGAACCGAAATTTTCATACCATGATATTCTTGTTGTTTCTCAAGTTCAAACTGCTATTAGTGCATTTACTAATTTAGCTTTATTTTGGTGGCATCATGAATAAAACAAAAACATCCCACCACTTGGGCTGAATTAAAAGCTGCTATGCGACGTAGATTTGTGCCTTCATATTATGCTCGCAACGCTGAACGTGATGTGCAGGGACATCGCTCGAAGCAATATTCTAACTCTTTTGCAGCAGAAAGCTCGACATCCAGCTCAGCGCCCGCTCTCCCAGCGCCATCTACTCCCACCACTATAGTGCTCGAGAGCCCAACGCCATTCACGCCCACCACTCCACCGCTCGAGAGGACGGCTGAACCTGCTGGAGCATCCTCGGATCCATCACTTCACAATGCACCTAATACTCCTACTGAGAACATAGGTAATGTCCATGGTGCTACACTCACGGAAGGTGAGAATTGTGTTAATATGCTGAATTTTTCCACAAATCATACTTTTGTTGAGCAATTAATAATGGGACCATCTCTTGATTTATCTTTGTCACATGGTGATTTGCTTGATGTTTCTTGTGATAAAGATGCATGGTGTGCTACTACTTCTATTTTACATTCTAGTGCTGAAAATAAACTTGTTATGCATGTTTCTAGCAGAAGTGATGATCTCCATTTGTTGTCTTCTTTACATACCTTGGGTTACATTGAATTCGATGATTTGTGTAATCTAGATTGTTTAGAAGAGAGAATTTTTGCACATGCTGATTTTCCATGGTTGTCTAGACATTCCTATCATGTTATTGGTAAATATAACAACAAAGGACAATATATGGTACATCGCATTTACATTTGTACAAACCTGAATTCTCCTTTTGTTGTGCAAGATTGTGACCGATTAGAGGAAGACCATCATACAACCACTTTCCCATGTTCCTCTCCTAGTTTTGTTTTAAATAAAACTGTTGATTTCCAAGAAGGGGAGCATCATTGGTCCCTGCCATCTATTTCTGCATTGTCGTTTCTTGGTACCAATCTTTTGCAGGATAGTGTTGCCAAACATTTTGTGTCGTCCGATCAAGATGCTTACATGCTCGCTAAATTTTATATGCAAGATGACATATTCACCAATTGGAGACATGGTGACATTCCTCCTCACAATAATTTTGATTTCTTTGGTTTTCGAAACCCCGTTCGCTCTTGTGTTGTGCAGGATCAGTTCCAAGTACAATCGACGCCGAGGACGGCTTGTCATCAAGAAGGGGAGAATGATGAGGACATGACACCCATGCATACGACTATGATTGGTGCATGGAATGGAGTAGAAGAAGTCCAACAAAGGTTTCCAAGTCAAGAAGGAGGTCCAAGGTTGATCCGGTTCGAGTCCCCGAGGTGGAGGCCAAAAGCAATTCAAGTTCGAGTCCAGTTCGGAGTCCAGGAGCAGTGCGCAATAAAACGGACGCCCAGGTCGCTTACGGAGTCGGTTTTGGACGTTCTATATATGGTTGGAAGCAGAATTTCATAAAGCTTCCAATGGCACCAGTCTTGTGCCAAAATTTGTCCCGAGACAACAGGAATCGTTGAAACAATTTAACGTCCAGAATCTGCCAAAGTGTTGCGCTGACAGTTTGGTTGGGCCTTAGGCCCAAGTTGGGGGCGCCCCACCCCTGGTCGCCCCCAACCCTAGGATGCCCCGTCTCTTATTTTTCCGTAGCCGCCACCTTAGAAACTTGAGTTTGATTTATTTGTTAGCCTTAGCTACAACCGAACAGCCGCCATCGTGTCGCCGTCGTGTAATTCAGACTCCACCTTCGAGTGATATTAAGATTGCTCGCCTTAGATTCTTGTTCATTCTTCGATTGTGTACAGGAATTGATCTTCGTGATTAGGCTGATCTTGCTTCGGCAAGGTTGGTAACCATCGGGAGTTGGTTCAGCGATTGCATTGGCACTTCGAGTCTTGCTCGTCGTAGTCGGATCGTGAGGGTCAACAACCACAAAATCGGACTTATCTCCACTCACCGAAAGATCGGGCACTCCGCCTCTATCAGGCTCAACCTTGGTTTTTAGGCTCAACCAAGAAACCGTCCATGACTTCATCTTGCTGTTCATGCCACCATGCGGCCCGCACTTGACCCCGCTGGCCACTGGGTCCCTCGAACGAAGCCTACTTATCTTCTCCACACCTGGAGGCCTCACCGGCAACGACCTTTCGCGCTTGTTCTTCACCTGCACCAAAACGAGTCAAGCCGCAACCTGCACCTGCAATACTTAGCCAAGAATCAGTCCACACGATGTTGTCAATCACTCATCACACAAGGAAGCGACCATCCACCGGTCCTCGAACCACACATGGTTCTCAGACACCCCAACAAATTATGGCCGAGCACTTACAAAATAAAACTGAAATTATTCCAACAAGTAGAGGAGGAGAAGAGCAAAAGAAAATGAGTGTCATCCACAATTCGGTGAGTGAGAGCTTCGGTGAGTGAGAGCCACAAGCCAAATTTGAGAGATAAGAAGAAAGGAGAGGGAGAACATCTGGTTATGTTAGCCACAAAATCTGAGACGAGAGATGTGAGGAACAGCCCGGATCAAGTACTCTTTGTACTTGTGTGCAAAGACATTTTAATTTCCGCTAACGATATCACCTCTCTTCCTAGTGTTGTGTCTAATCTTTTGGAGGACTATGAAGATGTTTTTCCGAAGGAAACACCAGCTGGACTACCTCCGTTTCGTGGGATTAAGCACCAAATTGATCTCATTCCAGGTGCTGCATTCCCCAACCGTCCCCCATATCGAACCAATCCAGAGGAGACAAAGAAGATGAAAAGGCAAGTACAAGAACTTCTTGACAAAGGTTTTGTTCATGAAAGTTTAAGTCCTTGTGTTGTTCCTGTGATTTTGGTACCTAAAAGGGATGGTGTCGGTGTTTTAGACCGGCAAACCTACCAAGGGGGTACCCGAGGTAGTAGATTGTGCGGTGGGGATCGTGATCAGGAGACCGAGAACTCGAAGGTACGCGCGAGGACACGGGGCACAAGATTTATACAGGTTCGGGCCGCCAAGGTGGCGAACCCTACGTCTTGTTTGGGGGATCAAGTATGGCGCCCTGCGCTTGGTGTTGGGTTGTCCCCGGAGGGATTGGGATGTGCGGCTAGGTACCCGGCCCTCCTTTATATAGTCCAGGGGCGGGTTCCTAGTTGGTTACAAGGCAGGAGTCCTAGTAGGTTTACACAGAGCGAGTCCTAGTAGGAGTACAGGGGAATTCTACTAGGAGTTCGTCTTCTACTATTCTTCCTTCCTTGCATGAGTACCCGGGGAGTATGCCCGACAAGCCCCCGAGCACGTTGGAGTCGAGAGTAGTAGTTCGAGTAGTCTTGAAGCCTCTGCGAGTAGTTCTTGAGCGTCCTCGAGTACTGCTTGGAGAAGCCTTCAATAGTACTTGAACTGCCGCGAGGCTGGAAGGTGGTCCAGCTCAATCAGTCTTGAAGTCGAGATTATATGGAAGTGCGATTGCAAAATCGCACTACATATAGAGTAGCCCCCGTGGGATGAGTTGTAGACTCTAGCTGAGGGTCAATCTTGATTCTGAATCTTCCGTCTTGAAAAATTTAAACGATGGGTGTAGCATAGTAGCCCCCGAGCCTTAAAATGATTAGGTAATCAATCCAAGGGTCTTCAGTGTTCGCGAAAGCCATCATCCGAGTACTCTTGCAGCGTGTATCCCTCGAGATAAGAGAGCTATATGAGCCACGTCGAGTAGTGATTGATGAGGAGCCCCCGAGCTTGAGAGCGAGCGAAGCATGCCGAAGTTATCTTCGAGTAGTATGTGAAATGCAGCCCCCGAGCTGGAGAGATTCCATGTAGCAGTTCGGCGTCGAGCCGTGGAGCTTCAGAAGTAGTCGTGCCGTCAGAGCGGACTTTAGGTGCGACCAAAGTCGACTTTAGATGCCGGCAGAGCGGACTTTACAATGCGACTTGAAAACCGAAATCGACTTTAGTTGCCGCGCGGAGCGGACTTTGATATGCGACTTTAGAAGTCGACTTTAGTTGCTGCGCGGAGCGAACTTTGATATGCGACTACAATAGTCGACTTTGCGCCGCGCAGAGCGGACTTTTGAAATGCGACTTTGGAAGTCGACTTTAGGTTGCCGCGTAAAGTGGACTTTAGATGCGACTGCAGTAGTCGACTTTGTGCCACGCGGGGCGGACTTAAGATGCAAGAAACGAAAAGCACTTTCCGGAAAGCCAAAGCAAATGAAAAATCAGAGAAAACGAGTAGTTTTGCTGCCGGAGCGGACTTAAGATTGCGACTGGAGTCGGCTTGTGCCACCAGAGTGGGCTTAAGTACCTGAGCCATGGATTTCAGACCCAAGGTACAGTTGCCGCCGGAGCGGGCTTGAGTGCGACCGTTAGCGTCAACTTGTGCCACCGGAGTGGCTTGAGTACCTGAGCCATGGATTTCAGACCCAAAGTACAGTTGCCGCCAGAGCGGGCTTGTGCCACCGGAGTGGGCTTGAGTACCTGAGCCATGGATTTCAGACCCAAGGTGTGGTTGCCACCGTTGTGGACATGAAGATGCGACCGGAGTCGACTTTCATACCTGGGCCATAGATTTCAGACCCAAGGTACGGAGCGCGAGTACTTAGGGTACTTGGACCCATGGTACAGAGCGTGAAGACCACGTGCAGCTAGGTTCCATCGTCGCCAGGACCCGAGGGCCGCTTACAGCTAGGTTCCATCGAAGCTTACACACGTAGTATGCGATCTAAGCAGGCAAAGATGCGACCGGAGTCGACTTTAAGTTGCCGCGCGGAGCGGACTTTAGAATGCGACTTTAGAAGTCGACTTTAGATTGACGCGCGTAGTGGACTTTAGAAAATGCCTCCTAGGGATAGCCCCCGAGTTGATGAAGTAGGCTCGTGGTGACTTGATTGATATACCCCAAGAGTAGTCAGCAGAGTGTAGCTCCCGTGAAAACCCGCCGAGAAGCATACACAAATGAGTAGTCGGCAAGTAGTCCTACACGATGAGGAGAACAAGCCAAGAGAACAGTAATCATTTAGATAAATGACTTAGCTGTTGCTGCCTGGGCAGACTGATGATGAAGCCGTGGCGGTCGGCGATGGAGCCGCGACGGTTGTTGTTAAGGTTGACTAGTCAGAGTTGATTCCGACTAGTTGTTGGGGGCGTGACTGCCGTTCTCGACTAGTTTGGAAAACTAGTCGAGATGAATGGTCGACACGATACGACCGAGGAAGATGACGTCGTGGCGGCGCGCGGCGTACTCGAAGTAGAGCTAGTGTTGCCGCGAGACAAGTAGTCACCAGGCACGGTGTGGCTGAAGTAAAGCCAGTGTGGCTGCAAGACGAAGTCGCGGCGCACGGAGTAGTCGACGATGAGCCGTGTGACGAGCTGCACGACGTGCCGAGGCACCCGGACGCACAGCGTAGGCGGAGTAGTCGACGATGAGCCTGCGTGAGGCGAAGTAGTCGACGACGAGCAGCGCAACAAGCCGCGTGGCGAGCCGCGCGACGTGCTGAAGCACCCGGACGCGCGACGAAGGCGAAGTAGTCGATGACGAGCAGCACGACAAGCCGCGTGACGAGCCGCGCGACGTGCCGAGGCACCCGGACGCGCGGCGAAGACGAAGTAGTCGACGATGAGCCTGTCAGTGTTTTAGACCGGCAACCTACTAAGTGGAGTACCCGAAGTAGATGAATGTGGCCTCGCCGAGATCGGTAACTCGAAGGAAGAGACACGTGGCACACAATTTAGACAGGTTCGGGCCGCGAGGTGCGTAGTACCCTACGTCCTGTATGCTGCGTAGCTCTGGATTGATTGGGCCTGATTACAAGATGGTGCAACAGTGCGCCGTGATGAGGTTAGATCCTAGAGATCGGTCCCTGCCTCGCCTTATATAGTCCGGGAGGCAGGGTTACAAGTCGGAGTAGGGAGAGAGTACTAGTCGAGTACGTCTAGGAGTCCTCCATACAGTGCGGAACATGTACAACTCCCTAACCGAGTACTACTCCTGTGTAGTCCTTGTGCTCCACACCATTAGATGCCATGTAGCGCAAGCCGGGTAGTCCCAGGGGCCCACCGAGTAGTCGGTCCTGGCACCCACCGAGGTAGTGGGCCCAGGGAGGTCCATACGACAAGCCCCCGAGTACTTTGTAGTCGATAAGGATAGCTTCAAGTAGTCTTGACGGCCTTAACGAGTAGTCCTCAAGCGTCCCCAAGTACTACAAGTCAAAAGTCCTCAAGAGTAGTCGAAGCATCCCGAGGCTGGAATGTACTCCAGCTGATGTTTGAGCAATCTTGAAGTCTTCTCGAGTAGTCCCAAGCGTCCTCGAGTGCTGCCTTCGAAGGTCTTCAAAAAATGCCCGTCTTGTCTTGAAGCCGAAGCTGATATGGAGGTGCGATTGCAAAATCGCACTCCATATGGAGTAGCCCCCGAGCATTAGGTTGAGGCGCAGGCTCTGGCTGAGGGTCCATCTGAAGTCTTGGCAAGAAAATCCCGAAAAATCCGGAGAGAAAAAACCGAAGGACACGTGGCACGGAGCCCCCGAGCCTTGAGTCGAGTACTTCCTCTCGAATTGAAGGGTCATCTTGAAGAATGTGTCCTGAGATGCTCCTGAGTCTTGTCGCTTCCCAGGTAGTCGAGTAGAGGTAGCCGAGCCCCGGAGGTGAGGTGCGTCGACTAGTAGAATACGAAGGGTCACGCTTAGCCGCTGAGTCAGCCGCGCGTGAACTTATCCCGCCGGCCATTGCGGAGCCGGTTTGACTTATAAATAGAAGCCAAAACCCTTAGGGTTTTTCACCCATCTGTGCTGTAGTCATTCCGGGTCCATCTGAGGTAGATCTACTTCCAGTGCACGCTGCCGCCTTAGTAGATCCAAGTGCGCCGCCACCCAGAGCTTTTAGGGTAGCCCCCGAGCGAATGCGCGTGAAGACGCCCTGTACTTGGAGAATGAAGCCTACACTGCCCAAGTCTGCGAAGGCCGCCGGGAAGAAGAGGGGCCGCGAAGAGGCCACCGCGGCTGCCACTGGAGTAGCGCCGCCAATGTCTCCACCACGGGCCGATCCAAGCCGTGAGTGGAAGAAGTCAAAAGTGAAGACCGAGGATCTGCTGGCCCTCCTAAACAGCGGATTCATCTGGGAGAAGGAGGTTGACATGTGGAGGGCCGCCGCTGGAGATCCATATCCGATGGAGAAAGCCGAAGACGTGATTCCAATGTTTGCGCGGTTCGTGGAGCGCGGACTCGCGCTCCCGGCTAGCGATTTCTTCAAGGGCCTCCTCGGGTACTATGGAGTTCAGTACCTGAATCTAAACCCGAACGGTATTTTCCATACAGCGGTCTTCGTGCATTTTTGTGAGGCTTTTCTTGGGATCAAGCCGCACTGGATCCTTTTCCGGAAGTTTTTCCGAGTGAAGCCGCAGCCAAGCGCCACCAACCCAAGAGTAGGTGGAGGAGCCGGCATCCAGTTGAGAGAAGACGCCGCGGAGCAGTACCTGGCGTACAAGCTCGTTGACTCCAACATAGATTGGAAGACGAGGTGGTTCTACATCACGAACCACCACCCCGGCCTGCCGAAGCCGAGTGGAAGGCAGCCAAGGCACCGCGAGTGGTGGAACACGGAGCCCACCATGCAGAAAGGGATCCAGCTCCCCGAGCTGCTGGCACGCATCAAGGTGCTCAGGGAAGCTGGACTGAGGGCCGAGCATGTGGCCTTCAGTATCATGAAGCGGAGGGTGCAGCCGTTGATGGCCCGTGACACCTTGGGCTTCAAGTACACCGGCGACGACGACACGTCGCGGATGCCCGGAGGCGAGCTGGACGACGGCGACATCATCGAGAGGCTGACGCGGATCTTCAAGGATATGCCGCCATACACGGCGTGCCCTGTCCAGGAGTACTCCGCCACGCGCCCGCCGAAGGAGGTGAGTAGTCGTGCTACCCCACTTGAGTAGTCCTTAATTGGAGTAGACGTGCTGATGTCGTGTGTCTTGCAGGATGACTTGAAAAAATTCGTCTCCGAGCCGCAGCCGCCCCTTCATGGGATCGAGATCCCGCAGGAGGGGAAAGCCAAAGCCAAGGAGTGGCGAGAAGCCGTCGAAGGCGATGACACCGTCATCGTGGAGACATTGCAGGACCGCTTTCAACTGCGGTCGAGGTTTAGCCGTCCAGGCTTACCTCATGTGCCTCTTGTGCAAGATCCGCCGGCTAGCCTGGAGGCTAGCCTGGCTGCACCGCCACGGAAGCCGCGCAACCCCGCCCGCAAGCGGGTGACGAAGAAGATGAAGGTCACGGAGACCACGCCTCAAGAGGTAAGATGTCTTGACTAGAGTAGTCGAGTACCCATCTTATGAGTACGCTTGCTGATGAGTAGTTGTCCTTGTATGCAGGAGGTGCCGCCAGCGGAGCCCGTCGAGGAGGGCGACGAAGGCGGATGGGACATAGTGGGGGAGCCGGCCGGAAGTCGTAGTCCAGCTCCCACTGTCGAGGAGCTCTTGGCGCAGTTGGAGCGCCAGCCCCCTGCTCCAAGGAGAGCACGGAGCCCGCAGCCGCCGCCGTTGAAGAGGTGGTGGCCACGGGAGCGCATGAGGGCGCTGCACCGGCCGCCGTCGCTGCAGAGGAAGCAATGGCCGCCGAGGTGCAGGAGGAGGCGCCCGCCGAGGGTGGACTGGTAGACATTGCCAGCATCCTCGGTGCCCCGGCCGTGACAATAGTCCGGTCAAACTTGTAAGTACTGCATCGTCCCGAGTAGTACTTGTTGTAGTAGTCGAGATTGACCGACGACCAATTGTGTGTGGTTCTGCAGGAAATCGACAGATCTGTCCTAGGAGGGGGATGAACCTTCTTCGACGGTGGCGGAAGAAGTCGCGCCGCCCGTCGAGGAGTCCGCTCCTGCTTCCCAGGCGGTGCCCGAGCCGCCGGCTACCAAATCACCGTTGCCGGAGGCTAGCGTAGTCGAAGGTGAGTACTTTTCTGAAGCTGTAGAGTTCCTTGAGGAGTAGTCGTGGTCGCTAATACACTTGTCTTCTCTTTGACAGGTGCCGAGGCCGAAAGGAGTGACATCCCTGCGGGGGTGCCAATGCAGAAGTCGACACCAGGCGTGCCGGAGGCTGCCGGAGGAGCCCCCGAGCCTATGGAGGAAGTCGTCGAGGAAGCCGCCATGGCGGCTGGAGGAGAGGGGGTCACCACGTCGCCAGAGGTCGCTCTGGAGGTGGCTATCCGCTCCACAGAGATCCAGGACGCAGAGCCCATCCGCTCTGCGCCGATGACGGAGGCCGCCGCGAGTAGTCGTGGCGGGATAGAGCTCCTCGCGGACGATCTTGTCAACCCGGCAACGGTGGCTAAGCACCTGGAGGCAGTCCGCCAGGCTAAGCAGTGGATGAAGGTGAGTAGCCATAGCTTCTGAGTAGTCAATCCTCTGTCGTTGAGTACTCGTGTGACTTGAGTTGTCAATGCAGGACATTGTGGAGAGGTCCCGCGAGAAGTCCAACATGCTGCAGGGCTTTGGTGACGCGATGCTCCGGGCTGAGGCGCTGGAAGATCAGCTTTTGAAGTCACGGAACCACGTGGCCGCCATGCAGTCTAGGCTCGACGCCGCCTTCGCCAAATATCACAATGATATCCAAGAGCTGCAGGCAAAGGGCGACGACTTGGTGCGGAAGAACAAGGGCCTCCGCAACAAGAACAAAGGTACGCCGCTGGACTTGTCGGGTAGTTGTTGGAGGTCGAGAGATAGTCTGACCCGCTGTACCATTGCTTTGTTGCAGAGCTTGAGGGCCAGGTGGAGCAGCTGAAGTCCTCGGAGACGAGCATGAAGAATCTCTTCTACCGGGAGCAAGAAGCCCGCCAGGTACTCAAGCTTGACTACAAAGAACTTGCCTTCGAGTGCGAGAAGCACATGGAGCTTCGAATTGCCTCTGACCTAGATATCGTCAACTGCTACAAATCATTGCATAAGTTGAATGAAGACTGTGAGGCGCTGCGGGCCCAACTGAAGGAGCTTGAGGACGCCGCGCTGCCGATCGCAAGGCTTTTGGTGCCGCACCCGGGCGGCCCCAAGATTGCTCCACTGGTGGATCGCCTCAAGGAAGCCCCAAGCCGGCTGGCATCTTATGTGAAGCATATGGCGAGGTCGATCCCAAAGCAGGTCTTGGCCTTCATGAAGTCTTACTTCCCGAAGGCCCCGGTGGAGGTAGTCGCTGGCGGGGTAGCCGCCAACTGTACTGATGAGCAGTACTCGGAGCTGCTGGAGCAGATGGCTCCCATCGCGGAGCAGGTAGCTGATAAGCTTAATCTCCAGTAGCCCTGTAATAGATAGCTAGTAGTCAAAGTTGTACAAAAACAATTGTAATGTAATTTCTTAAGTATTAATGAGAGAAAATTTCCAACAATGAGTACTCGTAGTCGCGATCTCAGAGTGCGGAGCCCCATTGTGGAGTGGAAGCGAATAGTCGTACTCGGCAGTAGTGATCCCGTTGTAGGGAGAAAACAGTAAAGAAGTTGATGAACAATCAAACTTTATTACTGAAGAAGTACACCTGGATGGCCAGGGCTGTAGTTACAGAGTAGTCGCCTGGACCCGGAGGCCGCTTATAGCTGAGTAGTGCTAGGGCGAGTAGCCACTTACAGCAGTAGATCCTTAGGTAGCCGTGTAGGCTGGATCTTAGATCCGTAGGTAGCCGCGCAGGCTAGATCTTAGAGTGTGGTCTCTCAGTAGACCGCTGCTAGAGTCCTTGATGCTCGTCGCAACCCAAGAATCAGTAGGTAGCCGCGTGGGCTGGATCCTGGAGAGGAGTAGTCCGGAGACTTGAACCCCGGAGTAGTCGTGTAGACTAGGCGTAGAACCGACAGAGCTGGTCGACGTTCCACGAGTTGTTGATGTCTTCGCCTTCAAGTGTTTGGAGGCGGTAGGAGCCCGACCAAGTCACCTTTGCAACGGTGAAGGGACCCTCCGAGGGGGAACTGAGCTTGTGTAGTCCTTTCGTGTTCTGCATACGGCGGAGGACAAGATCACCAACGTTGAAGGAGCATTCGTTGACGTTGCGATCGTGGTAGCGTCGGATACCCTCTAGGTACCTTGCTGATTGGACGAGGGAAGCGCAACGAGCTTCTTTGAGGCTATCGATGTCAGCTCATCTGCTGTCTTCTGAGACGCCTTCGTCGTAGTGCTCTACTGCCGGTGAGTTCCATATGACGTCGGCAGGGAGGATTGCTTCGGAGCCGTAGACCAGTAAGTAAGGGGATTGCCCCGTTGGCTTGGATGGCTGAGTCCGTAGCCCCCAGAGTGAGTTTGGTAGTTCCTTGATCCACTTGCCCCCTTTGGAGTTAGCAGCGTCGTGTAGCCGCTTCTTGAGAGCGTCGAGCACCATCCTGTTGGCGCGCTCGACTTGTCTATTGGCCCGAGGATGGGCAACTGAGACGTATCAGACGTCGATCCCGTTGTTCTCGCAGTACTCCCAGAACTGGTGGTTGTTGAAGTTGGAGCCCAGATCTGTGATGATACGGTGGGGTAGTCCGTAGCGGTGTACGAGTTCATCTAGGAAGTTGAGTACTCTGTCAGCCTTGGGGCAAGTTACCGGCTTGACTTCGATCCACTTGGTGAACTTGTCGACGGCCACCAGTACTCTTTTGAAACCACCTGGCGCAGTTGGCAGTGGCCCAATCATGTCGAGCCCCTAGCAGGCAAAGGGCCAGGTTGGCGGTATGGTGACTAGCTTGTAGGCTGGGACGTGTTGCTGCTTGGCGAAGTACTGGCATCCTTGGCACCTTCGACGAGTTCTTCGGCATCGCCCGCAGCCGTGGGCCGCAGAAAGCTCGCCGAAGGCTTTGCCGACCGACATGCGTGAGGACGCGTGGTTGCCGCGAGACGCCCTTGTGGATCTCCTCCAAGATGTCCTTGCCTTCTTCACGAGGGACGCACTTCATGAGTACTCCGAAGATGCGCCCCGCTTGTAAAGCTTGTCTCCGACGAGGACGTAGGACTTGGCACGGCGGACGAGCCGCTCGGCCAAGTTCTTGTCCGAGGGAACCTTTTGCTCGCCGAGGTAGTCGATGAAGGGTTGCCTTCGGTCTACGTCGATCATCATGACCTCCTCGCCCACCGGTGGGTGAGCCGGGACAAGGTGGTCGGTGGCGCCGGCTCCGGATGGATGGCGCGTGAAGCTCGTGAACGAAGACACCCACTGGTACTTGAGCGCGGGTGGATCCAAGCTTCGAGAGGACGTCCGCTGCAACGTTGTTGTCACGGACGATGTGGTGGAACTCGAGACCGTAGAACTTGTTCTCGAGCTTGCAGACTTCTAGGCAGTAGGCGTCCATGTTCTCCTTGTTGCGGTCCCAGGACTTGTTGACTTGGTTGATGACCACTGCGGAGTCGTCGTAGACTAGTAGCCGCTTCATGCCTAGTGAAGCCGCGAGGCGGAGCTCGTGTAAGAGAGCTTCGTACTCGGCTTCTTTGTTTGAGACCTTCCAGAAGATCTGCAGGACGTACTTGAGTTGTTCGCCCGTTGGAGAGATTAGGAGTACCCCTGCACCTGCGCCCTCGAGGTTGAGTGAGCCGTCGAAGTACATCACCCAATGCTCTGGTCGCACAGTGGGAGTAGGTAGCTGGTTCTCGCGCCACTCCGCCATGAAGTCGACTAGCGCCTGCGACTTGATGGCTGTGCGTGGCTTGAAGTCGATGGTGAGGGCGCCGAGCTCGACTGCCCACTTGGAGATTCTTCCAGTAGCATCTTGGTTCCGCAGGATGTCGCCGAGCGGGTAGTCGGTGACAACGGAGATCGAGTACTGCTGGAAGTAGTGTCGTAGCTTCCGCGAGGTGATGAGTACTGCGTACAGGAGCTTCTGCACAGGCTGATAGCGTGCCTTGGACTCTGATAGAACCTCGCTGACGAAGTAGACTGGGCGCTGGACTGGGTAGGCGTGGCCGTCTTCTTGCCGCTCGACAACGATGGCAGTACTGACCACATGAGTAGTCGCAGCTAGGTAGAGCAGTAACTGCTCACCCTTGTGAGGAGCTGTGAGGATCGGCGGCTTCGATAGGAAGTCCTTGAGCTGGGCAAGGGCTTGATTTGCCTCTGGAGTCCACACGAACTTCTCTTGATGCTTGAGTAGTTTGAAGAAGGGGAGTCCCCGTTCTCCGAGCCTCGAGATAAATCTGTTCAGTGCCCCCATGCACCCGGTCAGCTTCTGGACGTCTTTGATGCTCGTGGGAGCTTTCATGCTGGTGATGGCGGAGATCTTCTCGGGGTTGGCTTCAATGCCGCGCTGGCTGATGATGGAGCCGAGTAGTTTGCCCGAAGGTACGCCGAAGATGCACTTGTTCGGGTTGAGCTTCCAGCGGTACTCGCGCAGGGATGCGAAAATCTCTTCAAGGTCGTCGATGAGGGTACTGGAGTCTCTGGTCTTGACGACCACGTCATCCACGTAGGCCTCGACGTTCTTGTTGAGTTGCCTCTTGAAGCAGGATGGATAGCTCGTTGGTAGGTGGAGCCGGCGTTCTTCAACCCGAAGGACATGGTCGTGTAGCAGTACGCGCCAAACGGGGGTGATGAACGCGGTCTTCTCCTGGTCTTCTTCATTGATCGCAATCTGGTGGTACCCGGAGTAGCAGTCGAGGAAGCAGAGCAGGTCACAGCCCGCGGTGGAGTCGATGACTTGATCAATCCGTGGCAACCCGAAGGGGTCCTTGGGGCAGTGCTTGTTGAGGTCGGTGTAGTCGACGCACATCCTCCACTTGTTCGAATTCTTCTTGCGGACGAGGATGGGGTTGGCGAGCTACTCAGGATGGAAGACTTCTCTGATGAAGCCAGCCGCGAGTAGTTTGGCGAGTTCCTTCTTGATGGCGTCCCGTCTGTCGTCGGCAAAGCGTCGGAGGTGTTGTCGCTTGGGGGTGGCCTTAGGATCGACGTTGAGGCATTGCTTAATCAGCTCCCTGGGCACTCCTGGCATGTCCGCTGGCTTCCATGCGAAGATGTCGCGGTTAGCCCGAAGGAAGCTGATGAGCGCGTCTTCCTATTTGGGGTCGAGGCCAGCCCCGATGGTGGTGGTCTTGCTTGGGTCGCCTGTTCCGAGGTCGATCGTCTTGACGAGTACCTCCTCAGGTGGCTGAGGCTTGTTGGCGCTGTCAGACTTCTCTGGGATGTCGCGGTCACTTGTAGCAAGCTTCTTTGACGCAGCGTAGACCTCCATCATCGCGTTGGGTACTTGGTTTGTAGAGGCGATCTCCACGGCTTCTGTATCGCAGTCCTGGGAGATCTTCAAGTCCCCTTGGAGGGAGAGTACACTAGCTGGGCTTGGCATTTTGAGTACCAAGTAGGTGTAGTGGGGCACCGCCATGAACTTGGAGATGGCCGGTCTGCCGAGGATGGCGTGGTAGGAAGTCTCGAAGTCCGCGACCTCGAACTTGATGTACTCGGTACGGTAGTTGTCCCGAGATGCCCCGAAGGTAATCGGCGGGACCACCGAGCCCGCGTGGAATAGCCGCGTTGCGGGGACGATGCCGTAGAAGGGCGTGTTGCTCTTGGTGAGCATGTGAGTGATGTCGAGCTTCATTTTCTTCAAGGTCTTGGTGAAGAGGACGTTGAGCCCGCTTCCACCGTCGATAAGCACCTTGTTGAGCTTGGAGCCCGCGACCACTGGCTTCAGGACGAGGGGGAACCGTCCTGGCTCAGAGAAGCTGGTCCATTGATCCGCGCGGGAGAATGTGATGGGTACCTCCAACCACCTGAGAGGGGTCAGCACCGCTGGTTCAATGGACATGACTTCACGACGGGTAGCCTCTCGCTCCCGCTCGCTGGGTAGCCCGCCGAAGAGGACGTTGACGGTCTTGTCAGGCTCTTGGAAGTCGTTGTTGTCGCCGTCCTTCTTCTTGCCCTTTTGGTCGTGAGGGTGCGGTGGCTCTGGCGTTTCCTTGAGTGCATGCCTTAGTTGGTAGCACTACTCGGTGGTGTGGTTGCCGTTTGGATGCCACGGGCACTTCTCCTTCAGTAGGTCTTTGAAACCGCCGGAGTTCTTCTTCGAGTTCCCTTTTGCAGGACGCTGGATAGCCGCGACAGTGTTGTCTGGCTTGCGCTTGCGGTTGGGACCCGAGTAGTAGTAGTTGTTGTTGTTGAGACCGCCTTGGTTCGCATTGCTGCCGCTGCCGCCGCCCTGGTTCTGCTTTGTCTTGCCACGGATGGCGTCATATTTGGCGTTGGCCTTGTCTTCTTCATCCGCCCAGGACGTGATCATGTCCTTGAGGTGGGGGATGGACCTGGGGCGGCGACGATCGAAGTCTTCGAAGGTGCGGCGGTGGTAGAGGCCGTCTTGGAAGAGGTCGATGACCTCCTTGTCGGTGACGTCGATGACGGTAGCGCGCTTGTCGAAGAAGCGGCGCATGTACTTGCGGAGGGTCTCGCCTTGTTCCTGCTTGATCATGGCCAGGTCCATGCGAGTACCCGATCGGCTCCTGACGCCCGCGAATTTGCTGGTGAACTGCTCCTTCAGCTGGTCCCACTTGTCGATCGAGTGCTTGTCCAGCGACTTGAGCCGTGTGAGTGGAGCTTGGTCCAGGCAGAAGGGGAAGTAGAGGCACTTGGTATCGTTGTTGCCGCCAGCGTTTTTGATGGAGAGGGCGTAGCACCTGAGCCACTGGATGGGATCCTGCTTCGCATCGTACTTGGTGATCCCCAAAGGCTTGAACTTGTCGGGGAGGAGCAGGTTGCGAAGTCGAGGTGAGAAGGCAGGGAAGCCGTCGCCGTCGCCTGCGGTGGTCGACTTCTTCCGCCGCAGCTCCTCAATCTTTTGGCGGGCATCGTACCCGCCCTGCGAGGCGCCAGAGGCATGGCTGTTCGCGTGGCCTCGGCCGCCGCGACTACCGCCGCCGCCGGCCCTCCCCCGTTGGCTCCATGGTTGGAGCTTCCGCCGCCCGGCCGCCGCCGCCGCCGGCCGGAGCGCGGTGGGGGACGACCTCGCGGTTGCTGTTGTCACGCTGTGGACGTCCGCCGGCGTTGGAGCGGGTGCGGTTGGGTTCGGCTGGGATGTCAGCTCGAGTACGGTTGGGACCGTTGCCAGCGCTGCGACTTGTAGCCTCGTTGTCGCGTTGCCTGGCGGGGGGAGGTTGGTTGACCCTGTTGTCGACTCGCATGAAGTAGGCATCTTCAGCTATCTTGGCGATGACCTCTCCAGCGCGGATGCCCTGAGCTTGACGTGCGATCGCTGTGATCGACATGAGGCATTGCTCAGGGGTAGTGTGTACTCTGCTCTCGACCGCCTCGAGAGCTTCCGCAAGGTTGCGGACGGGGAAGTTGTCGCGGAGGCACCGGCGACGTTCGCTGTGCTTCCGGTTGCGCTCGCGTCGAGCGTCTCTGTCTGCAGGGTTCTCGTTTGGCGGAGCATCAGCAGAGAGTTCGTCGGAGGAGATGTCTTCCAGGTACTTGTCCTGAGCCGTGCCTGAAGGCCCTGGGGTGTCGCCGGCAGCCATGAAGACTTGGCGATCGGGGGTGCCAAGGCTGGACTCAGAAGGCGCCACCTCAGTTGGTGTGTTTGAGTCAGCCTGGGCAAGTGGCGTTCCCTCCTGGAACGATAGCGAGTCGATGTAGGCGATGTAGCGTAAGTCTCCGCTTATCAAGTCAGCAGGTTTGCGGTCTGGCCAATAGACGAATCTCCCGGCCGGTGTGGATGTTATAACCAGCCCAGAGGCCGGCCCTGACAAGGGAAGCTCAGTGGAGTTGTCCACGGACTCGGGCTCCTCAGGGTCCGACCCGAAGTCCAACTCGTAATCAGGGTTCGAGTAGAACTCGGAGAGAGGGCTGGAGTCCGAAGCATGACCGGGGGCGGTGTCGGAGTCTGAGTTGTACTCGAGTATGGGCTCCTTGCCGGCCCGGCGCGAAGTGGGAGCCCCGTGCGGGCCCAGCTGATGATGCTGGGGCCACGCGTGGAGTGCTCGCGAGGTGAAGGGACTGCCTGCGATGGCTGAGCAGCCGGCTCGCATGCGATGGCCCATGGAGACGTCAAGTTCGAGTTGGAAGCGGACTCGAGCTCGAGTTTGAAGAGCGAAATTTCGCTGAATTTGCCGGCGAGTTCGCCTGTGACAACTTCGGGAAGCGTCACGAAGCCGGTCTTCGGGTTGGGCTGCATGGTTAGGCGGCGCTGGAAGGAGCCCGCGCCATCAGCAGTGCAGACCCAGGCGCCGAACACAAAGGTGTCGCCACGGTTGAAGGCGACGGTTGGCTTGAAGTAGACAAGAGCCGTCGAGTTCGCTATGTGATCTCGGGCGAGAGCCCCTATCTGGCGCGCCAGCTGTCGGTGTTTTAGACCGGCAACCTACTAAGGGGAGTACCCGAAGTAGATGAATGTGTCCTCGCCGAGATCGGTAACTCGAAGGAAGAGACACGTGGCACACAATTTAGACAGGTTCGGGCCGCGAGGTGCGTAATACCCTATGTCCTGTATGCTGCGTAGCTCTGGATTGATTGGGCACGATTACAAGATGGTGCAACAGTGCACCGTGATGAGGTTAGATCCTAGAGATCGGTGCCTGCCTCACCTTATATAGTCCGGGAGGCAGGGTTACATGTCAGAGTAGGGAGAGAGTACTAGTCGAGTACGTCTAGGAGTCCTCCATACAGTGCCGAACATGTACAGCTCCCTAACCGAGTACTACTCCTATGTAGTCCTTGTGCTCCACGCCATTAGATGCCATGTAGCGCAAGCCGGGTAGTCCCAGGGGCCCACCGAGTAGTCAGTCCTGGCACCCACCGAGGTAGTGGGCCCAGGGAGGTCCATACGACAGAGCCTGCGTGAGGCGAAATAGTCGACGACGAGCGGCGCGACAAGCCGCGTGGCGAGCCGCGCGACATGCCGAAGCACCCGGACGCGCGACGAAGGCGAAGTAGTCGACGACGAGTCTTGGCGAGGCAGAATAGTCGACGACGAGCGGCGCGACAAGCCGCGTGGCGAGCCGCGCGACGTGCCGAAGCACCCGGACGCGCGACGAAGGCGAAGTAGTCGACGACGAGTCTTGGCGAGGCGGAGTAGTCGACGACGAGCGGCATGACAAGCCGAGTGGCGAGCCGCGCGACGTGCCGAAGCACCCGGACGCGCGACGAAGGCGAAGTAGTCGACGACGAGTCTTGGCGAGGCGGAGTAGTTGACGACGAGCGGCGCGACAAGCCGCGTGGCGAGCCGCGCGACGTGCCGAAGCACCCGGACGCGCGACGAAGGCGAAGTAGTCGACGACGAGTCTTGTCGAGGCGGAGTAGTCGACGACGAGCGGCGCGACAAGCCGCGTGGTGAGCTACGCGACGTGCCGAGGCACCCGGACGCGCGGCGTAGTCGAAGTAGATCGCTGCAGCCGGGGGAGTGGAGACGAGTAGTCGCGGCGCACGGCGAGGCCGACTTAGAGGCGCGCGCGGCCGGAGACGAGTAGTCGCGCGCGCACGGCGAGGTCGACGAGGCGCGCGCGGCCGGGAGACGAGTAGTCGCGGCGCACGGCAAGGTCGACGTAGGCGCGCGCGGCCGGAGACGAGTAGTCGCGGCGCACGCGCGAGGTCGACGTAGAGCGCGTGCGGCCGGAGATGAGTAGTCGCGGCGCACGGCGAGGTCGACGTAGAGCGCGTGCGGCCGGAGACGAGTAGTCGCGGCGCTCAATGTCGTTGAAGTAAAGCCGAGGCGACCGAGAGACAAGTTAATGCAGCCGTGAGCCAGTGTAGTTGTACCCGCGTACGTCTTCCAGTGTGCAGCATGCAAAGGTTTGGAGGCTTCTTTTGCACCTATGTGTGCGTGTAGCTGATTTACATCAAGATGATTTTGCCACGGTAGTAGAAAAATCTTGGAGCCTTGTGGTTACTTGCGTGTGTGCATGTACGACTTTTGATGAATTGAATTTTCAGTCGTATGGACAGCAACACATGGTCTGATTGTGATGCTCGTTGCATGGCGCCGTGAGTGATCCGAACTCGGTGGCTGCACGACGCAACGCAAGTGCTCTGCTCCGCCTTGGAACTCGACAAGAAAATTGATTCCTAGACGAACTCTGATTCAAGGCTGGAGGAAACGTGAGTTGCAGGTTAAGCCTCTCTGGCACAATCTGATGGATGATTGATTTGGTGCAGAGCAGCCTTGTATGATTAGCTTGGAGGCTCGACGAGATCGAGTAAGCTTCGGATTCCGCCGTCAACAGATTTGCTTCATAGGAGATGTACGTAACTGAGTAGTAATCCGCTCATCGCTGATTCGATCTCGCCTTGAATTTTGATGTGGCGACACGACGAGATTAGTTGTTGACTTGTAAACAACTCTGCCGCAATGCTCGGTAGATTGATCTTGCTGCTTGAGGTCCTTCGAATTCGCCCGGTGGTAATGATCACCCCTACCTGGCGCGCCAGCTGTCGGTGTTTTAGACTGGCAAACCTACCAAGGGGGTACCCAAGGTAGTAGATTGTGCGGTGGGGATCGTGATCGGGAGACCGAGAACTCGAAGGTACGCGTGAGGACACGGGGCACAAGATTTATACAGGTTCGGGCCGCCAAGGTGGCGAACCCTACGTCCTGTTTGGGGATCAAGTATGGCGCCCTGCGCTTGGTGTTGGGTTGTCCCCAGAGGGATTGGGATGTGCAGATAGGTACCCGGCCCTCCTTTATATAGTCCAGGCGGCGGGTTCCTAGTTGGTTACAAGGCAGGAATCCTAGTAGGATTACACAGAGCGAGTCCTAGTAGGAGTACAGGGGAATTCTACTAGGAGTCCGTCTTCTACTATTCTTCCTTCCTTGCATGAGTACCCGGGGAGTATGCCCGACAGATGGAAATCGGAGAATGTGTGTATATTGTAGAGCTAAGAAGATTTGTGTTCCAAATTCTTCGGTTAGATTGCTTTTGTTGCAGGAGGCACATGGAGGAGGATTGACAGGACATTTTGGACAAAAGAAAACTTATGAACTGCTAGGAGATCATTTCTATTGGCCAAGATGGTGAGAGATGTCATCCGGTTTGTGGAGCGATGTGTTACCTATCACAAAGCTAAGTTCAAACTGAACTCTCATGATTTATACACTCCTTTACCTGCTCCTAATAGTCCTTGGGAAGACATAAGCATGGATTTTGTTTTGGGACTGCCTAGAACTCAGAGAGGAAAATATTCTATTTTTGTTGTGGTTGATAGATTCTCAAAGATGGCTCATTTTATTCCTTGTAACAAGAGTGATGATGCTTCACATGTTGCTAATTTATTTTTCAGGGAAATTGTGAGGTTACATGGAGTGCCTAGGCCCATTGTGTCTGTTCGTGATGTCAAGTTTGTGAGCAACTTCTGGAAAACATCGTGGGCAAAGCTTGGGACCAAGCTCCTGTTCTCGAGTACTTGTCACCCTCAAACTGAAGTGGTGAATCATACATTGTCAATGATGCTGCGAACAATGGTGAAAAAGAACTTGAAGGACAGGGAGGAATGCTTGCCTCATGTGAAATTTACTTATAACAGGGCAGTACACTCTACCACTAATTTGTGTTCTTTTGAAATTATTTATGGGTTCAAACCTGTTGCTCCGATAGATTTGTTTCCTTTGCCATTACAGGAGAGAACCAACATGGAAGCTACCAAGTGTGCTGCATATGTAAGGAAGATACATGAGAAGACCAAGGAAACAAAAGAGCTGAAGGCAATGCGCAAGGCTGCAAGTATGAACCAGGTGATTTGGTGTGGATTTACTTGCGCAAGGATTGTTACCCTGATAAGCGCAAATCAAATCTTATGCCACGAGGGGATGGTCCATTTCGTGTTCTTGCAAAGATCAATGATAATGCATACAAGATAGACCTTCCAGCAAGCTATGGTGTGAGTAACTCCTTCAACGTTGCTGATTAAAAAATCGCCTTTCACAAGTGAAGATGATACAAAGTTGAGGACGACTCCTTTTCAAGAGGGGGAGGATGATATGACCATGACTACTACACCGACTACTCCACCCAATGCATCAACTACTTCTTCAACCAAGATGACTACTTCTTCAAGTCAAGCTACATCAACTACCCCTGCTCATGTTTTTGATGGACCGATGTAACACCCCACCGACCAAAGCTGCACCGCCCAGCCCTTCCGCAGGGGCGAGCACGCGTACACATGGCACTCTGCTTACACTTTCGTCCTCGCTTCGTGTAAAAGGGTTAACCCGAGAGTGGTATGGCTGGTGGACAAAGGCTTATAAGTTGGCTCCACCCGTACTCTACTAGCAATGTGGCACTAAACACGCGCACCTACGCTCATGGGCCACTCATGGGCCATCCTAATTGGGCCGGGTGTGACATTCACCCCCCTCAAAGAACCCGACGTCCTCGTCGGTCCAACTTATCCATCCAATGCCGACCCATACGCCATGTGGTGTGCCCCATCCTAGGCTCACACACACATGCATATGTCCGCACACTGAACCGAGCAAATGTCCAGGAACCTTCCCTCTTAGCGCACGACCGTACATCCAGTGCCAATCCATATGCCATGCCGTGTGTCCCATCTCAGGCCCACACGCGCCATGCGCCCTATGTCCGCACACTGACCCGTACACGCAACCGCGAGGGTCGGCTCTGATACCATTTGTAACACCCACCCACCAAAGCCGCACCGCCCAGCCCTTCTGTAGGGGCGAGCACGCGTACACATGGCACCCTGCTTACACTTTCGTCCTCTCTTCGTGTAAAAGGGTTAACCCGAGGGTGGTATGGCTGGTGGACAAAGGCTTATAAGTTGGCTCCACCCGTACTCTACTAGCAATGTGGCACTAAACACGCGCACCTACGCTCATGGGCCACTCATGGGCCATCCTAATTGGGCCGGGTGTGACATTCACCTCGTCGTCGAGCTATGAAGCTACAACAAGAGGTGCACGTGCTATTTTGTGATTTTCATTTTAATATTGATGAGAATTATATACTACCTAAATTATGTATGTTACTGTTGATCAAGTTCACCAAGGAGGATGACAAGGATACACCAAGAATTAACCAGAGAGATGGACCACGTCGAATCAGTTCAGCCTGACAGAACCATCAAGAAGAACTAGTCATATCGTTTGATTCCCTAAAGCTATGAAGGTGCATGAGTACACGTTGGAAAGATCTTGAAGTCAACTTTCTAATGCCACCAGTCTTGACTAGTTTGGTGATTCCAGTTTGGCAGTTGAGTACTTTTAGTGCAGACTGGTCAGAAGGTCAACGACCAACCTAATGTTCAAGTTTCTATGCAAAACTGTACCACTTACAATATCTCCTGGTACATGATGCACATGCTATGAATGAGCATCAAGTTAACTTTCTAATGCAACTGACGACATGTATTTTGGAGTTCCCTAGATGGAGTTATTGCCAAAACATTGAAAACTACGCAGAAGTCCAACAGCCACGCGGGAACAACTCCAGAGCGTGGAGGCCTTTTCACATTTCGTCTTTTCATTTTCTGCTTTGTGTTTTCACCTATCTAGGAGGGTTGCTACTTGTATAAATACTCCTTTGCTCCATAGCAAATGAAAGACTTTGATAATTGAAATACAGAACCCTTTGTTTAGCTGTGTGCTAGCAAACCCTTTAGAGAAATCTCTAGCCCTTTGCTCTTGTGATCTCCTTCGCGGGAAAACAACAGCGGCGGCTTCATCCGCTCCCAATTGGTTCTCCTACTCCCTTCGAGGTTTCCTCGATTGATTGTAGGTTGTGTTGGTTGTTTCCTTGAGAGTGTGGTTGGGTGAATCCTCGATTCAGGGTGCCAGTTAAAGATAGTGGTTGGCTTCGAGTTTTATTTGCAAGGTTGAACTAGTTATCGCTACTTGCAGCAAGTTATCTTGGCTTCTTTGAAGCTAGTTATCTGGTGATCATCCTACGTCGTGAAGATTGGGACCATCTTGGCGCATCACCCGATGTCTTCCTCACCATGACATGCAACCTGAATTGGGATGAGATAAAGAATGAGCTTTAATTTGTCCAGAACAGTCCGTCCAGGACCGTCCAGATCTCGTGGCTCAAGTGTTCAGAGCCAAGTTGGAGGAGCTGAGGCGACAGTTGTTGTACAATGACATACTTGGGAAGGTAAAAGCCTACATATATGTTGTTGAGTTCCAAAAGAGGGGCTTGCCGCATGCACACTGGCTGCTGATAATGCAGAGGAAGTACAAGATCACTTGCCCAGAGCAGTATGACATGATTATCACTGCAGAGCTACCCAACAAGGAGTACCCTGAGCTCTACAAGATGGTCACAAAGCATATGATGCATGGACCCTGCGGTGTGCTTAATCCAAACTGCCCATGCACAAAGGACCGTCCTTCATGCAAGAACTATTGCCCGCGACCATTTTGTGATTCGACATCGCAAGGCAAGGATTCGTACCCAACGTACCAACGACGCGATGATGGTCGTAAAGAAATTATTCGAGTTCACATGCTAGACAATCGATGGGTTGTCCCGTACAACCCATATCTCATACGTACTTTCAATTGCCACAGTGTAGAGGCATGCAACAACATCAAGTCCGTGAAATATCTATTCAAGTATATATACAAGGGGCATGACAAAGCATATGTGGCTACTAGGGAAAATGGAAAAAAAGATGCCAATGGGAACATTGATGAGATCACGGAGTATAGAGAGGTCCGGTGGGTGGGGCCTCCAGAAGTGATGTGGAGGATATACGCCTTTGATTTACACCAGTGTCACCCACCCGTGCAGGCACTACAATGTCATTTCCCTGGCCAGCATATGGATTCATTTCACGTACGGAACAAGATTGAACAATTTTTAAAAAGTCATGTATCGAGAAGTCAATGCTCACAAAATGGTTTAACTACAACTAACATCATCCTGAAGCTCGTGGAATCTTGTATCGTGACTTTCCACAGTATTATACCTGGAATGTGAAAGATAAATGTTGGCAACCAAGGAAAGACTCGGCATACCAGGTCGGGAGACTCATATCTGCAAATCCAGTAGAGCGCGAACATTATTTACTACAGGTCCTCCTAAACCATGTTCCTAGAACGATATCATGGAGGCGCCTTAGGACAGTGAATGGTGTGCATTATGATTCGTTTCGTGATGTTGCTTGTGTTGCAAGTCTGATTGAAGAGGACAACACACTTGATGATTGTCTTACTGAGAATAGTACGTTTCAGATGCCATCCTCATTGCGTAGGTTGTTTGCTACAATCCTAGTGTTTTGTCAGACGAAGGATGTGGCCAGTTTGTGAGCAAAACACTTTGACGTAATGGCAGAAGACTACAAGCGCAACAATCCAAACCTGAGATGGGTGGAATAGATGGTTTTGACTGACATCAGGAACTTGATGCTATCTATGGATAAATAGATGAAGGGGGTCCCCCTACCAAAAATAGAGGATGCATTTGATGTCACTAACGCGGTCCCTCGTGAGATATTTGAGGAGGCCAGCATTGAGACAAATCTAGATGATGTGGGGCTATCCTCTCTACTAAATGAGGAGCCGAGGGTTGTCTATGAAGAGATAATGTCCACAGTCGACGCCAAACGAGGTGGCTTATTCTTTGTAGATGGACCAGGCAGCACAGGAAAGACTTTTTTGTATAGAGCGCTTCTCGGAACTGTTCGCAGTAAAAATAAGCTTGTCGTTGCTACTGCTACATCTGGTGTCGCAACATCTATAATGCTTGGTGGGAGGACAGCCCACTCACGTTTCAAGATTCCCGTAACACTCGACGATAAATGTGGTTGCGACTTCACAAAACTGTGTGGAACTGCCAAGCTGCTGCAGCAAGCGTCTCTCATCATTTGGGACGAGGTGTCTATGACGAAGAGGCAGGCTGTGGATGCACTAGACTATAGCATGCGTGATATAATGGACCGTAAGGATATTCCGTTCGGTGGGAAGACAATTGTATTTGGTGGAGATTTCAGACAGGTCCTCCCGGTTGTACGTAAAGGATTCAGGGCTCAAATTGTTGGTGCTTCCTTGCGAAAGTCGTATCTTTGGGAATTCATGCGACATCTTAAGATCATGCGCAACATGAGGGCCCAAAGTGACTGATGGTTCACGGATTATTTGTTGCGCATTGTTAATGGCACAAAGGAGGTTAATAAAGATGGTGATGTACGTCTTCTTGATGAAATATGTGTCCCGTACACTGGGGATTCCGAGAAAGATCTAGACACATTGATCGAGAACATCTTTCCAAATCTCAATGCAAACTTGACAAACAAGGATTACATCATCTCTAGAGCCATTTTATCAACACGTAATGACTGGGTGGATAATATTAATTTGAAGATGATCAACAAGTTCCAGGGTGGGGAGATGGTGTACCATAGTTTTGATGAAGTGGTTGATGATCCTCATAACTATTATCCTCAGGAGTTCCTTAACACATTGACTACCAATGGGCTACCTCCACATGTCCTGAAGCTCAAGATTGGCTACCTAGTAATATTTCTTAGAAATTTAGACCCTCCAAACTGAAAGTGCATATAGGCCCCTAAGTGGATTTTGGTGAATTGAATGACAAGGCGATTAAAGGACTAATGTATTTGTCTAAAATTGTGAGAAGGTTTATTTATATATTGATGAGAAATTATTGAAGTATTTATTTATGGATGAATATTATATGGCTCACATTGCAGAAGACAAATAAATGAATAGCAGTCGAGGAAGCAGAGTATGACGCTACCAGCCATGGAGTCCACGACCTGATCGATACGAGGAAGAGGGAAGGGATCCTTCGGGCAGTGCTTGTTGAGATCGGTGTAATCGATACACATCCTCAATTCACCAGTTTTCTTTGGTACAAGGACCGGGTTTGCGAGCCAAACCGGGTGTTTACATTCTCTGATAAATCCTGTAGCTAAGAGCTTACAGACTTCTACTTCTATGTCTTGTTTTCTATCTTTTGCAAATCACCGGAGCTTTTGCTTGATAAGTCGTGCGGTCTTGTTGACTTCAAGTGTGTGCTCAGCCAGCTCCCTGGGGACACTAGGCATGTCGGACGGGCTCCATGCGAAGATGTCGGCGTTGTCCCTGAGGAAACTGGTGAGCGCGAGTTCCTATTTGGTGTCGAGGTTGGCCCCGATGATGAGTTCCTTGGATGCATCAGGCAGGCCGAGGCAAACCTTATTGACAGCTGGACTTGGGTCCAAAGCTATGTTTGTGCACTTCTGCTCTGGCACCTCCAGAGTGGATTGGTCGATCTTGGCTGCCTGGGCGACCATGACCGTTGCTGCAGCTTTGACCGCGGAGTCTTTGGACAGCTCGATGGTGGCACTTTCACAGTTGTATGAGACCATGATGTCCCTGAGGATGGAGAGGATTCCGTTGGGCGCCGGCGTCTTCATGATGAGATAGGTGTGATGGGGTATGGCCATGAACTTGGCGAGCATAGGTCGCCTGTGGATGGCATGGTAAGAGGAGCGGAAGTCCGCAACCTCAAACGTTAAGTACTCCGTGCGGAAGTTCTCCTTTGCGCCTAAGGTGACCGATAGGCATACGCGACCTATGGGGTATGCAGCCTTGCCGGGCACGACCCCATAGAAGGATTCATCGCAGGCAGTCATCTTGTTGAAGTTGAAGTCCATTTTATGCAGCGTCTCTATGAAGATGATATTCAAGCTGCTACCTCCGTCGATGAGGGTCTTAGGCAGGAAGGCCACATCGACTATGGGATTGACGACCAGCGGGTAGGTCCCGGGGTCAGGGATATGGATCCAATGATCTTTCCTGGATAAAGTGATTGGGAACTACGACCAACGCAGAGGTTGTGGAGTTTCAGTGTTGACATGCCTGATCTCCCTTGCATTCGATTAAAGCTGTTTGTTGCTTTTGGTCGCTTGGCGACCGCCGACGATGAAATTGATCTCTCGGTTGGCTGACTGAATCGCACCATTAGGGTTGCCCCCTTTAGGTGGTGGCGGTGGGGACCGCTCCTTGCGGTTATTGTCGTGGTGGCTGTGGTCGTCCTGCTAACGTCGATCATCACACCGATCATCTCAGCGGTCGCTGCGTTAGTCGTCACGGCGATCACCCTTGCGGTCGTCATGCCGGTCATTGCGGTCGTTACGACGATAGTCATCGCGTCTATCATCACGGTAGTAGTCGTGGTGATAATCACGTCGATCCCTGTCGTCATTGCGATGATAGGGCCTGCGGTCACGGTAATCACATTGATCTGGTCGACGGTTACGGTTGTCGAAGTGCTGGTCACCGTTCCGGTCATCGTTGTTGCTGCTCTTGGTCTTCTTGGACTCGGAGGGTACTCCAAGGGCACGCTTCAGTTGCTCGCACTCCCTCATGTATGTTTGGCGTCACAGTGGAACTGGCATTGGTCGTCCATGACCATGTTGAAGTCTCCTTCGAGGAGGGTGGAGGGTCTTGGTGGATTTGCCATGTAAGCTTCACTAGACCGCTTGCGCGACCTGTTTCCTCCGTCATCGTGATCTTCACCGTTGAAGTCATGCATCACCACGTCTTGAGTGTCGACTAACTTGTCGACGTAGGCCATGAGGTCGGCGATGGTATGTGTGTCAGCTTCATGGATCTTCTTGAAGAGCTTGATGTTGGTGATCCCTTTCTTGTAATAAGTGATGACGTCCTCATCCTTGACACCCGCGAGGGTGTTGCGATTTTCGAAGTAGCGGTTGGTATACTCTCGAAGAGTTTCGTCACGTCTCATCTGTACTTTGACGAGGTGGTGACTGTTGCCCGGAGAATTATAGGTCGCTTGGTAGTTGGTCGTGAAGAGGCGAGACAGTGTTGCCCAAGAGGTGATGCACTCTACTGGGAGATTGTCGAGCCACAGGAGTGGTGCCTTGCCCATCACAAGGGTGAAGTATCCCGCCATGTGGTCTTCGTTGCGTCTAGAAGCGCGTGATGCGATGTTGTACATCTTGAGCCATATACTTGGGTCGGAGCGACCATCGTACTTCTCAATGGCTGATTTCAAATCCTTGGGGTATCTGATCGTCCGGAGACGTCGTGAGAACGTAGGGAAGTTGTTGACCACTCCGAGGCTTGCTGATGGGGCGTAAGCCGTCGGGATGACGTAGAGGTCATCGGGAGGGACATTGTCTTGGTCGTACTGGGCACATCGTAGGAGTTCTTGGTCGTGCATGTGCCGCAGTTCCGTTGCTTGGATGGGGTTGTTGGCGTCAAGGGTGTTAGGGACCCCATGGTCACGATCGTAGTTAGCACGTCGTGCTATCTCCACTTCGTCTCTTATGCGTTGACGCTGATTGCCTTCTGCGCGATTAGCTTGCACCGGCGGAGGTTCAGCTCCTGTATTTGGCCTTGGGTTTGCAGTGGCATTCCCCTGGACGTTGGCATCATTAGCTGCATTGTTGGCGACGTTGCCGACGACGTTGGCTCGAACATTGGCCGGAGTCTTAGCTGCAGGATTAGCTGGGGCATTAGCTGTAGCATTGGCTGGAGCATTAGCTATAGCGTTGGTAGCGGGGTTGGCCGGCTGCATCACTTCGTTTTTACCTCGTCCCTCTTCAGCCACTGGCTCAAGGGGACCATGGCTACGACGTCGTTGGCGAGGATGTTCCAATCTGCTCCCGGAGTAGGAGCTTGCAGCTGACCTACTATATCCAGGACCTCTATCTTCAATCTGGGCAGCGGCGACACAGACATTAGCTTGGAGACATTGTACCGCAGGAGAATCTTCGAGGTGGTTTAGGGCGGCAAGAGCAGCTCCAAAGTTGGTTTGTGGAGAGTTGTAGACTTCAAGACCATCTCGCTCAAAGTACCTCAGGAGATCTCTGGCGCGCAGGCGATTCGCATGGGGTTGATTGCCTTGATGACGTGGCTGCGGGGCGGCTGGTGCCGCGAGTACTTGTTGCCCGACATTGTCGTTAACTTGCCCGGTGTTGACTGGCTGTTGACATGGTTGTTGACCTGCAGCAGGGACAACAACAGCGAGTTTTTGTTGCCGGCCAACAGCTCTGGCGACGTTAGTGTTCTCGCGCTCGTGGCGTTGTTCATCTGTTTCTCCATCTTGAGGTGGTACATCTATAGAGACGACCAAGATCTCGCGATCTAGGGTCTCGAGCTCTTCTCCCGGATAGTTTGGGGAGATAGTTGTATAGGCGATCTGGAACGCGAGATGGTCCGGAGACGGCTCTCGGTTCATCTAGCGATGATAGGCCATAGTGAGAGGTCCTCGAAGCTTCTTGAGGACACGGCACTGGCGAGCCGTGTGTTTGGGATTCTCGTGGATGGGGCAGGGTTTGTCGAGGTGACTCCTGCGACTTCCACGATCTTGGGTCTTGGGTCCAGATTCGATCTGGATCTTGTGCTTCATGTAGGCATGTTGGAGGGCGATAAGGTCCTGCGAGGGCGTTTGACACGTTCGCAGACTGTGATTGTGTCGGAGAGCATGCCCTCGACACAATCGATCCCAGCAATCAGGTCGCTAGGAGTAGGTGGGTGGGTTTCCGTCAACAGATCTGTCCCAACAGATTTGTCCCGATCCATTGGTCGGTGGTGACCGCATTGCCTTTGATGACGAGGCAGGCGACTGGAGTGGTGGATTTCGCCGGCATCGAGCCAAAGCAGATGTCGACGGGATTGGCGAGGATGTCCGCCATGCTCTCCAGAAAGATGACGTCGTTGGTCGAAGCCATCGAGTTGCATGAAGAACCTTGATTCCCCCCTACCTGGCGCGCCAACTGTCAGATGGTGAGATCTAGATAGCCCACAGGGGTGCTAATCCCAGTGGTTTAGTTGGTCGGTGGGGTGGAATCTAAGGCTAAGAACTCGAAGGTCGCACACGAGTACACGGAACGTAGAGAACGCGGCGAGTTTATACTGGTTTGGGCATCCGGAGAGTAAAACCCTACGTCCAGTTCTTCTATTTTTATTGCTTGGGGATTGCGTGATCGTACAAGGGGTCACCTCGTCCGCCTTATATTGGCTAGTGGATGAGGTCAGTTCCCAGACTCCTGGTCGATTACAACCAGGAGACCTAAGCCTATGTTACACATCTTGCGATATCCTGTCGATCTACTTTGGTCGAAATCCACTGAGGTCTTGTCTTGTATGCAAGTCTTGAGGTCGTGCTGAATTAGGTCATCTGGGGAATCTTCTGGAAGGTCTTCGAGAGGTCGTGTGGGTTGCCAACTAGGCCAGTTGGGCCCACTGACAGGTCAGCAGGTCTTCTGGTAGGCTGGACCCACTTGTCAGGGACGGCCGTGAGCCTGGTCGGTGGGGACCCAGGGGTACCCATGTCTCACAATGGATGATACTAATGCATAAGTAACAAATATCAAGCAATAAATGAAGATAAATATTGGGATAATTTGAGAAGGTCAATTCATGGTCTCCCATATGAAGACGTAGCTTGATTAAAATTACAAGGATCATAAAAGAGAACATGTTAATTCTCGAAGTCAAGTGCAAGGGTTTATGTGTTTATTGAAAGAGGACATAAGGATGAGTGTACACATTATGGTCCTAATTTGGAAGCTTGCACATTCATTGCCAATCAAGATCAAGCATTTGAAGCAGAGTTTCAAATGAAGGTTAATTGTGTATGAAGAAAAGTGAAACTCAAACGTGGATTGGATAAGTGATGAAGAGATCAACCGAGATGTCTAGGGCGAAGGACTAAGCAATCTTTGGTGCCATAGCTAAGTCGCCATTAGTGTTTTGCTAAGGTGAAGTTCTGGCATCCGTGGGGCCTCCAAGTATCGTATCCAAACCTTAACCGAGGGAAGCAATGCAAGTCATCATCATGATTATGATTGATAATATGGAGTGACTTATGGATCTAAGTGTGCATTCCTATGCTAGATGGAAAGATCCTAAGTCATTAGCTCAAGTATGGACGTGCTCAAGTCAAAGGCTATGTTGAAAGCCCTCGAGTGGATATTGATCAAGTATGGCAAGATTAAAGATATCCAAGCTCAAGAGATCAACAAAGTGTTTTTATTTATTCTTGAGAATAGGTATGCCGTACTATCAAGAGGGATGCAACATTAGCGAGTTGACCAAGTCAAAGTGCTCATTAGTTGACCTAAGTGAGATCTATCCTTGAGAGCCCTAGAGTGTGGTAACAAACCCTCCTAACCTAACCTGAGCCATTTCATCTCAGTGATGAAGTGTTAGTTTCATAGAAAGGGTTTTGGAGGTATCTCGGGCCTGACCGGTCTGAACGGTCAGAGGCACCGGTCTGACCGGTGCCGCTAGCCCCAAAGGCTAGTTTTTCAAACACCAATCTGACCGATGTGGGGCACCGGTCTCACTAGTGCCGCCCGAGGACCAACGACTAGTTTTCTCCTTTCAGGGGTATGAATACCCCAAGCCTTCTTCAGTTCAAGGTTGCTGTTTCTAGTGGCATTGATGAAGCTGCAAGCCATTTCTAACAAGCTCTAAGCCTTAGTGGCTCTCCCAACCCTCTCTTTGTGAGATTTGTGGAATCAAGTCATATCCTTGGTGTTGGGTTGAGAGAGTGCGCTCAAGAGAGCCTTTGTGAGCTAACAATAGCATTTCCATAGCTTGAGCACTTTGGTTTCGCATCTACAATCTTTGAAGCATTTGTTACTCTTGGAGGTTTGCCTCCTAGATGGCTAGGTGTCGCCGACTAGCTCCCAAGGTTGTGGTGAGCAGTGGGAAGTTTGTAAGTGCTGCGATCTTGCCTCTTTGTGGCAAAGATCCCCTTAGTGGAAAGGAGGAAAGAGGTTGAAAGAGACCCGACTTGTTGTGGGAATTGTCCCTTACAAGCTCCTCAACGGAGACGTAGCCACTCCTTATTGGGTGGTGAACTTCAGGAAATAAATCCTTGCTTCTTCATCTGGTTTGCCTCTCTAAGTTGTTTTTCTAGCATAATTTATTTGCTTCCGCTTCGATCTACTTGGGTGTGCTACTTGTGTGTGCAGGGCTCATGACCGTGCTTGTGATCATCTACAAAGGCTACTCACCAAGTTTGGTTCGTGCTAGAAGTCGAGAGGTGCTTGAAGTTGTTTTTGCAAGTGCTTTGTGCTACACGAGTCAGACCGGTGAGGCGCACCGGTTTGACCGGTGTCTCCTGTGAAGTCCAGTGTCTGACCAGTCATCAACACTGGTTTGACCAGTGGACACTGTCAGCTCAAGTTTTCGGAGAAGAAAAGTTTAAATCGGCTGTCTCGCCTATTCACCCCCTCTAGGCGACATCAAGGTCCTTTCACAAACGGACTTTGCAATGGAACGAGGCTAGTGGTTAGAGGCTGCCAAAGAAACTCAATAGATGCTTAAATTGTTTTGGGGCAGCATGCCGAGAAGAGGGTTTTCATTCCTCGGATACCCTTGTGCCCCTCTGATGATGAGATGTTCCCATTTTAATTCAAGAGGAAGCAGTTCCCTATTAGGCTCAGCTTCGCCATGACGGTCAACAAGTCACAGGTCAAACAATACCAAACGTAGAAGTGTACTTGCCCACACCTGTGTTCTCCCATGCTCAGTTGTATGTTGCTATAACTAGAGCCACTGCCAGAACCAACATCGAGATCCTCGCCCTCCTGCTTAATGCAGAGGCAGAGGAGGAAGAAGCTAGAAGACAGGAAAATAAAGATGCAAAAAAGAAAGCAAAGGGCAAGGGTAAACAAAATGGGGTAGTCAAAAAACAAAAAAGAGTATTACCGCTGAACGACACGTATATGAAGAATATTGTATACAAGGAGGTTTTGACATTGTAGGTAAGGTAATATGGTATTTATTTTTTCTTCATGCGTATCGTACGTGTTAATGCGTACTTGGAAAAGAAATGATGTCATTTAATGTTGTTGATTTATCTTCTTTAGGTAAAATTAAATGCTTTATAATACTATTCATGGTATGGTGTTTCAACTCGACATAGTTAGTGACAACTGACAATTCAATCATTCAGGTAAACAAAAGTCCATTTTATGTTATGGTATTTACCGTGATTTTCTTGTACAGAGCTTTGGTTTTCTTGTAAACAAAAGACATGCTAGGATAGCCAGGAATTATAAATTGAAAACATCACCGTCCAACACCTACAATTTCTTATTTTTTGGAGGATTTTATCTCTTCTCTACTCCTTACTTGTGTACAATATAACAGAACTGGCTTTGAAGAAGAAACAATTTCCATGTTGTTCTGAATTCTATCATTGCTGGGCGTTATCATGTCTCAGAGTATTTGGGTTCACATGCATTCATCAAAGCTATCCAGGCACACAGGAAGAGATGTGTGTGTTAAAATAATAAAAAATAACAAAGATATTTTTTATTATAGCCTTGATGAGATCAAGCTTTTGAAGTATGTCAACAGCATGATCCTGCTGACAAGTACCACCTTTTGCGTCTGTATGATTACTCACAATAGATCCTTTTCCAGTCTAATTTGTTTCTGCTCGGCTTTGAATTTATCACAACTTCACTACATGATCACGTGTAATCTCAAATAGTTGCTGTGAGAAATTAAATATTAATGTGGCATCATGGCATATCTGAAATTCTACTGGTTCTATCCAAATCTTGTGTTTCTAAAATTAAATGATCTGTCTGGCATGTAATTTATCCAGTACTCCACTCTAAAATTAAATGATCTGGCTGGCATGTAATTTATCCAGCACTCTACATTTTTCTCTCTTGATAGCACAATTCTGTTTTTTTATGTGATCTACAACATTTTACAGTCCATATAATCTAGACATTTAAGGAACATGTTAATATTATCCCAGAACGATCCATTAGAATGACTCACATTTCTTGTTATTCTTGTACTGTACATTGATGTTTCTGAAATCTGTGGCATCACATCTTATAGCAAATTCTGTCATGTTTGGTTCAACACTTATTTCTTTTGTAGCTGTGAGGTAAGAAATTCGGTAGTATACCATGATATGATTACAGAAGTTATACTTTGTCGAGCTAACAAGATTAAGAAGCTTCAATCCCAAGAGTGTGCACCAATGCCTAACAATGAGTGTTGGCTAAATTATGTCCAGTGTGGCTCAGATATCATTTTTCAGTGCCATGACAATTAATGGTAAGCACATGGCTAGATTTTAGCTTTAGAACCAATAACGGTTTACTGGATACAATAATTATTTAGCTCAACATTGTTTATGATATTTTTGAGAATAATAAATATATATTATATTATATTCGTCTCGTATAACTGCCTACCCAACTTTATCAAACTCGCATGCTCAAACATATCCTTCTAGGCATTTAACGTCACAACTCCTGCATCACGCGTACATACGTGGTCAGGGAGGAAGCCCGGTGGTACTAGGGTTCACATTGTTGGGCTAGATGGGCTAATACTGAGCTTGTGTTGGATTAGGAGGACGGCAAGCGAAGTCTACCTAAAAAAACAAGAAGTAGGACGACAAGGTTGTGCTAAAAAAATAGGACGGCAAGGTTCCGGTTCCTCGAGGACTTTTGAGTCTGAACAATTCAGATCAATTGGAGATCGTCAACGCCTTGGTGGCTGGTGGTCGCCACAGCCTCCAATCAAAACCCCGCTTTGTCAAAAAAAAAAGAAAAATCAGAGCCCCGCTGCTCCGGCTTGCACGCAGGTTTGGCCGCCCCCGCCCGCACCCCCGCACGCCGCCGCGACGGTGAGTAGGAAAGGGTAGTATAGGGGCAGTCAGGAGAAAGGGTGCGAGCCCCACTGATGTGTTCCCTGCAAGTTTGCATCCCATCCCCATTTCCCGTTATTCCACGTTGCCGCTGCTATCGTCCACGCCTCCCGCACCCCATTCACCCTTCAGGAATCAGGTAGGTTGATTTTCTTCGAAGTCGGCGTTACTCTTCGATCTGCAGCACTATCCAAAGATATAATTGATGTGACTTACTGGATTTAGATTAGATAAGACTCATTCATAAAGAATCTCTCTCTTCCTCAACCGATTGGGAGTTTTTTATCTATCAATCAATGTTTTAATCTATATTGGACCATTCGAGATTCCTTAATCATATATTCATATCATTTGTGAATTATTTTAAACTGGTTGTGCGTCTTTTTCTCAGTACTAGCGATCAACCATCACAAAAATAAACATTCGGAAATCTAAATCTCAGGGAGCAACTAAGTCATATGGTTCCGAGGTAAAGTAATCATAAAATATTTACTTAATCAATGAGCAACTGAGTCAGACTTATTGTATGTTATTTTTCAAAGCATGAAATGGATTATATTTCTGAACCCATTATAACGAAACGTCATGATATGATTTGTCCTTTTTTTCCATCAACAGACATCCTCAGAGGAACAATCTGGTAAAGCTGTCAGTTATGAGCCATCCGTGGAGATGACGCCAAACACTGACGACTATGACTATTCCCCCGATGAGTTGCTGAAAATACAGGAATCTACCGAGGTGATGCTTATATATACATTTGAAGATGATAAAATTTATCAAATCAGGATCATCCATCCACTGCACATGAAGGCATCGAGCTTGATAGGTAACTGTATTATGTAACATTAATTTTCAAAGTGAACTTAACTTGTTGGTGATAATTTCCATGTCAAGGAGTATTGATTTTCATTTTTCCGTGCATAGTGACCACCCAACCCATGGTGGAGTAGGAGGTACGCATGCTGAGCAAATTGGCGAAATGACTGCGACTCCTGGTAATTTGAAAGAGAGTACAACAACAAAAAAACAAGGACATGATGATACATCTCAACCGGTGTCTTGGATGCCTGACAAAACCGATGACTCAGATTGGATTTTCAAGATCCTAGAAGGTAGTTTTTGTCTCCTTGATAACGTTGCTCATTCTTTTTTCACAACTACTCCAATTGCAATGATATTCGCCTTTAAACATTATAATACTTTTAGGATTTGAATGTACCGCGGATGATCATGCCTTCATTGAAGCTGCTAAGAAATCCCGGTTGAGCCGGGTTTGGAAGAGGTAGTGTTCATAGATGATATCGCGTTGAAAAGGAAACAAATTGACTGTCTATTCCATCCGGATGCGTGGTTAAATGATGACGTAATGATCTCGACCACAAATTTACTATAACACACATATTGCTCTATGTTGGGGAATTAATTTCATGACTTCGTTTTGCAGGTCATAAATGTGTATATTAACCTACTACGCACTCAAAATGATATGGTGAAAAGGCTAGGTGGGAAATGCTATCTAGAAACGACATATTTATCCAGGTCCATGCAAGAGGATGCTAAAAGAGTTATGGCAGAACGCTATCCCCGACGTGGACCTGGTGAGGTTCCAAGTTGACAGACCGGGTACTTGAGTACTTGGAACACAAGATGGTAATTGCTATTTGTAATGTTATGTTCGTGTTTTTTAGTTACATTATTCAACTAGGATCGTGCCCGTACGGTTCTACGGGCAATCAAACATTTATATTGCAATACAACATTCAACAAGATAAATCTCGAATTAAATAATCTAAAAATGACCGAATTTTCACGAGCTATGTAACCCTTTGAACATGATGATGTTTTGATAACGCCAGACAACACAAAAATGACTGGAATTACAATTCTCTACTCCTAGAAGAAACATGAAGTCAGTATCACACCTCAAATTTATTTTCCTTAACACAAATAAACAGTATTGTGCTACATTTGTTTGCGGTGCATACATGATAGGAGACTATTTAGATGACTTTACCATTCGTGCAGCAGCAAATCCTTGTCAGGATGCAATGGAGAAACACTTTGAATGCCTAACAATTGTAAAAAAATAAATCTGCATTTTAATATCAAATACAGGTTGTTTATGAGATGAGGAGACAATCAAATTACCATGGATGTTTGACAACAAATAACATCAAAGAAATTCATAATCAGAGATGAAATTGAGGCCACAACTCACCATCGAAACAAAATTAGTCAAGCAAGGCGTAATCAGAAGGGTATGTACCCTGTGTCATGCAACTACACCATGTCTCAAAGAGTGCATTGGTTAAAAAAACAAAAATGTCAAGGTCACAAGAGCCAATGAAGATCAACACAAGGACTCACTATAACAACGAAAATCTGCTATAGTATGGTGCTGAGTAAAGGCAAACAAGGCAAACAAGTAGTGAACTGACCTTGAGTCCGCCTTTCTCGTCAGCATCTTGGCCTTTGAAGAGAGCCGTCAATGGACTGCCGCCAACGCCACTGATCACAATGTCAACTTCCAGTACTCTTCCATCCTTCAGCTTCACTTCACTGACCTGTCACTGATTCAGATGAACTGTTAGTCTTCAGAGCTAACATTACTTATTTGAATTTGTGGTGTATTCAGTGCTCACATCTCCATTGGCATAAACATTGAAAGCAAAATCAACTGTGCCCTTCACAATGTCATTTCCTTTGTGGTCTAAAATAATCTTGTTTCCTTTGTTAGCGTGTAGCAGCCCTCATAGAAATGAACGATACCAGAGGTGAGGAGTCGGGGCACTGCAACAGATCAAATTTAGGATGTAAAGAAAAGGTCAGTGCTTTGCCTCAGATTTCAGAAAATACAACATTGCCTTATAAGCTTCCAGATTAAGGAGACTTACTGCACCGGGGTTCAGGGTACACCCTTGTGACATCAAAGTTGTTGATTTTCAAGGTTGCACTAAGCTCAAACCCTCATGTAACCACCTCCAACAATCACAGTATCTCTATCCTTCTTTGCTTGCATAGTAGACACCAATTTCTCAGCATCGGCAATATCCCTTAGCTACAATATGTTGTTGGATTTTGCTCTTTGAACGCCGAAGTCTATGAGCTCTATAACCTGCACATGCAAACTGAGTAAATGTCACGTGTAATCGGATAAAGAAAATAAGTTGCACTATAATTTACATAAAAGAGTTGCGACTGAGAACACACCGAGGTGCCAGCAGAAATGAGCATGATATCATATGTAAAGGTTGCCCCAGCTGCACTGATCTGAGTCTTTCAGGCAAGTTCAGCCTTCACATTCTCGGTGCTTTTCCATGCCTTCACCCATGCCTGACAAAAAAAAACTCCCTCTATGTAGACATTTATTATTTTCATGATGGTACACTGGGATAAATGTACATATGACGAAGAAAATGGTGCATTTAGCCCATCCAGGACACAAGAAGTTAAGATATTATATATATGCCCTGATGTTATTAAGGAATAGTACCCATCCCCTGGTTAGCAATTGGTGGCTTTGATCGTTTCTTCCTTTATTCTCATTCTCGACCTATCACGTTTCTTCCTGTCCCATTATTCTTCTTCTCAAAACTCAATTGACATGCAAATCTTTCCCTATCTCTCTGTTGTTAGGGTAACTACTCTGTTGTGAAGCAGGCAAAACGTCAATGGATTATTCCACTTCTGCTGCTCAAAACCATGGTTACATGCCAAATTCTACAGGTGATGTTCTTGAAGCATGAATAAAGAAATCACGAATATGTGTAGCACTGAAACGGAAATGGGCCAATGTTGGCGTATCACCTTTGTGTGGCATATCATCGAGCACCTAAATATGCGAACATACTAATACATCAACTGCACCCATAGTAACTAACAAGGTCAGTAGACAATCTGAACGATGAATGGATTCAATGCAAATATTTATTCCAGGTTGCAGGCACCTAATACTCGTAGATCCAACACAAATTCAGCGATAGCACAAGAAGGACATGCAATGGATTTTGAGGAGGAAAATACTCATGTTTATTCAGTGATAGCACGATGTACACGAGCAATTGTTTGCGACCGTCTGCCGGATCACCGCCACAACACACAGGTTGGACAGACAGTTCATCGGTTGCCAGGATGTGTAGTCGACGGCGGCGCTGGCTCCGGGGAGAGCGGGGTGGGGGAGATCGCGTCGTCAAAGGCAAGGGTGCCGCGGCCCGCGGGGTCAATGACAAAAAGGGCTTTCAGCGGATGAACTAGGGCTCACCTCGAATTACAGTAGATGCTGGAGAACGAGGGTCTAGTCAACGGTGGCACTAGGTTGTAGTCGATGGGGAACCACGGACGACAGATCAACAAAGGAGGAGGTGGAGCCGGGAACGGCATTGTGGCGGATGGTGCATACGACGGGGGCACCACAAATGACTGGTGCGCCGCAGACGACGGATTGACGGAACCAGAGGTGGATTTGGGATGGGAGGGGAGGCGAGGGAGAGGTGGAGTGCGTTCGGAGCGGTCGAATCGCCGGTAGTGTGTCCCGGATGGGTGGCGCGGCCGACGGGCAGTGGAAGCTGCGTCCCGGTGCCGCCGACGGGATGCCGCGAGTGGAGGGAAAGGTGTGGCAGCGAGGGTTTTGAGGGGTGGGATGGGAGGCGTTGATGCGGAGGGCAGCCGACCTAGGATGTAGGGGCAAAAAAGGGATTCAACAAGAGCGTGCAGGGGCAGAGGGCGGGGGACGCGGGGGGGGGGGGGGGGAGGACGTGATTCTGGCTCGCAGAAAGTACGAACAAGTTTTTATCTCCACTTCATACTTTTTAGGAGTAAGTAGAGATATCGTTGTTGTGACTGATGTTACTTGTTTAATATTTTATAATTATTCTTGCCGATAAATCTTGACAACACACACTGGTACCTTGCTGTCGTGAATGCAAAAGAGCATAAGATACAAGTCTTGGATTCTTATGGGACATTGTTTGGTCGCGAAGACCTTGAAGATACTGTGAGTTTTAAATATTTTGGATATTTGTATTTGTTTTTGCCAATTGCACATATAAACAAGTACATGTACAAACAATTGAAGGGATTGCGGAAGTAGTTTGAGTACGTATTGCAATATGCTCACCTTGAAAACCACGATTAGCCAGATGTACGTGTCGATACTTGGGAAAAATACGAGGTCATAAAAACAAAAATATAACGTGATGGGTAAGTGTGAGATTCTACGCTCATTTAATCTCATTTCTATATATATTAATTGCTTTTATGTATAATGATTCAATAGTGCCTCTTGTGGGTTACTCATGGTTGCGTTCATGATGTATTGGACTGGGGACCATCTGCGTGAGGATGTGATTCAGGTACTAACCATTAACTTTACCATAAGTAGTAGATGTTCAATTTTTACTAGAAGATTTTGTTAACTAACTGTCACGACTAATTGGCAGGATTGTATGATCAAATTTAGAACTAAAATGGTGGGTACACTGCTATCAACTGTATTTAGGAGAGGTCGACCATTTCTACCTCCTCAAGGGGATAAAGAGAATGGAAAATTCGATAGCCTGAGTGAGGGGATATTGGATCCAGGGGAATTTCAGAAAAGAAATGGAAAGAGAAAAAACACAGATGACAATGATAACGCACTCAAATTGAATAAGGTTGATACAATGATAGACCCAGCAGATATGGATGTTCTTGAATACTATAAGGATCAGCCCCTGAGTAGAGACAGACTGATGGAAATATTATGTGATTATATTATGTCAATCGAGGATCCTGCACAATTGGAGTAAGCATCTTAGAACTTCATCGTTTTCATTTGATATCAATATTATTGCATCCTATTATGAGTTATTATGATACACCATTTGTTGTTTTGCAGAAGTGACTATGCCAGAAGATTTTTTCAACCTAGGTGTTCGATATCTTGCTTATCGAGAGGCCAAAAGGATGAAGTACTACGCCAAGGTTGCAAAGCACCACATGGATCTGCACTTTTGTGTAAGTTAGATTTTTTAACTACACAATATGTAGCACATTTATATGTGATATTGATCGTCGTACCTGTATTTTTGTGCGCTCCAGAAATTGTTGGAGTTACACAAGGCTGCAAGACACCGTAAATATCGCACCCCAGAAGAGTTGGGTGCTGCGATTGGTTAATGCAAATTAATAAGATACGACATTTTTTGGTTGCAGATATGTAAGTTCTTTCAGTTTTTTATTTTTTTCCAACATATATCTTTTGTTGTCATGATACTGACTGCTTTGCAATTTTGATGCCATGGAAGCAACTCACTACCTACCTACTTTATGTACTTGATATGGAGAGGGAGAAACTTATTGTCATTGATCCTAAACCCCTTCCAAATTATGCTAAAGATGTGCCTCTTCAACACTATCGCATATTGATTGTAGGGTTTCACCTAGAACTTCGATCACCTATCCGACAGGTGAAACCTAATTCATGAGTGGATGTTCAGAAATGGAAATTTGAAAGGAAGGGCAGAATATCAAAAGATCCCGATGGGTAAGACTGACTTGGACAAACCTGATATATTAGGTGCACCATCCATTTTTCTTATAAATATATGTTTGTATTCTTTAAAAGCCGATGATTCTTCTCACCATAGATTTTCAAGTGAATGGCTCATTCTACAATATATGACGAGCTAGGAAAGTGATATAATAGTAGACATGTATACAGTGAGTAAATATACTTTGTGGAACATTACTTGTCATAATCTTAAAATATGCAAAAAGAACTATTACATGATGTGTTTTGACTTTAAGCAAAAAAATATTCAAATGTTACAAGATGCTCTTGCTATGCGCCGTATAGAATAGATGGATTGTGACATTTTAGGTGTCTTTGACATAGTCACTTAGGTAAATTACTGGTCAAACATCATATTGTGCACTCAATTTCAAGTCATTCTTCAAATATGATGTCTTAATTTGAGAAATAAAATGTCGTATAATATAAATTTTATTGTATTTTTTATTGCGTTGTAGACATTTGATGTTTGTAGCAACGCACGGTCACGAACCTATGTTGACGGTGAAATTCTGTCAACCTAGCCATGGGTTTACCTTCGGTGTTGGCATGAGTTTTATATCTTATCCATTGGTACTAATCCCCTTGATATAACAAGTTCATTCGTCCATGTCGGTTTTGGAGTTTAGTGTTTATGCAGGGTTTTGACATTGAAAGCAAGACTTCCAGGATAAGTTCATCAAGAACCTTGACAAGACCTTGAAGCCCGGTACAAGTCATGCAATGTAGAAAACTTGACTCCAAGAAGCCAGGGACCTAACCTGAGAAGATGACAAACTCTGAGCACCTTGCCAGAAAAGTGTTGAATCTTGCGAGACAAGGAGCTTCGTCCAACTCGGAGAGAAACTGATGACAAGGGCCCACATGTAGAAGGGGGAAGGATCTAGAAGACTCGGGAACCGACGCCACGCGAAGGAGACAGGCAACTGGGCCGAGGTGGGCCCAGGCCGGCCGGCCCGGCCCATTCTGGGCCCAGTCGCCTCCCCTTTGACCTAGCCGCCATCAAGGCTATTTATAGCCCCGGGGTCGAGAGCCACACATAAATCCATTCGTCATCGGCCGCCGAGGAGCAGAGAGGAGAGGGAAACCATCTCGGAGAGGAGAGGGTCGAGCTAGTTGACTAGGGTCTCCCTAGCCGACGTGGGAACCTTGCAAGGAAGACCATGTCGGAGTTCCCAGAGCTAGAAGCTAGATCGAGGTAGGATCCCGGTGGTGATCTTGGTTCATTTATCATGTACTAGTTGATGTAACAAGTTGAATCCGATTTCTAGCGATCAAGTGTTTCTCTGAAGTCTTCGTTTTCAATCGGCTTTGCTTATCTTAGATCTATTATCGAGATAGATCACATAGGGTGTTCTTGTAGACGTGTTGGCAAGAGGTGCATGCCTGACCTTCCGAAAGATCTCGACTTGTCCTCGACTCGCCCTAGACTAACCCACACGAATAGGGGTGCGTTGTGACAGAACGGTGGCTCCAAAAGGCGGGTGTTTTCGGAGTCGGACGGGAAACCATGGTTTAAAGAGGCTTCTAATGAGATTTAACTTGCTACTTCTTCTTTTGCGCCGGATTTCAACAAAAGGCTTGATCCGATCTCTCTAGATCGGTTTATCTATCCCCCTCTATCTCTTGCTACATTCGGTCCTTAGTAGATTAGATTCGTTTTTGTGTTGATTCTTAAGATTAGATGCATTAGACACACCTTTCAAAGATCGATGTTTCTTGGCTTTACTAGATCATATCTTACATCACGCATTGTTCCACAGATTCGATACCTTGGGTTCACCACTCGAGGGAAGAAGGGTCCCTTGACTACGATGGGAGGCTTGTCTACTTGCAAGTCTACTTGAACTTTAACACGAATATACACCGTCAACAAGCCCCTTTTTCTGGCGCCGTTGCCGGGGAACAAGTGATCAAGATTTGATCTTTTATTGCTTTTTGTGAAATTTTCAGTTTTCTTTTGATTTTTCTTTTTGCATATACTAACTTTTGATCATCCTCAAAATCAATCTAATCTAGTTTGTCTAACCCTAGTTTTCTTAGATTTGTTTTTACTTTCATTTTTGTATATTTTGTTTATCGCTAACCCTAACAGGAGATGGACGGCTACCTCTCCAACAAACCCGATAATTTTGTAGATGATCCAGAAAAACCTTACAGGCTAAGGAGATGCGAATCACATCAAGCTAAAAAGCTGGATTTTGTAGATTCAAAGTCGGAAGACGAAGGATCGTTGGAGTCACTGAAGAATTCCCCACCTCAAAGTCTTCGGGAGAATCGACTTCCTCAGATGGGTGAACAACCGTCGCAAGAACGCAAGATCGGGGAGCTATGCACCCCGGCCATCGTCGACCTACCAATCTTGAACCTCACGGAGATCGGAAGGCCGTTCGAGATCAAGACCTCAACAATCTGCATGGTGCAACATTCACCCTTCACCGGTAAAGAGGATCTGAACCTTCACCTCCAAGCGTTCATTCAACTATGTCAGACATTCAACATGGACGGGGTGACTCAAGATCAAATGAGGGCAAGGCTCTTCCCGTTCTCGTACTTGGGAAGGCTTTGCAATGGTTCCATGCTCAACCGGTGGAGACGATGCAAAATTGGAACACGTTGATGAGGGCCTTCATGAAGGAATACTACTCGCTAGGTAAAACTCTAAGCTTGCGTAATAAGATTGCTACTTTTTCTCAATATCCTACGTAGACTATCTCGGAGGCATTTGAGCGCTTCAATGAGTACACTTGGGCGGTTCCACATCATAAGTTTCCGAAGGAGGACCTCGTGCAAAAGTTCTACTAAGGACTCACCATGGCGTCAAGGACGATCATCGATGCATCGGCGGGATGATCCATCATCGAGCTTACACTGACCGAAGCTTTCACTCTATTCAAGAAGGTCATGGACAATGAAAAGTGGGCATCGTCTAGACGCTTACTTCCAGTTCAACCCACGGGGAACGTCAAAGGAGTCTTGCAAGTGGAGAAGGAAAACATACTTGAAGGCAAGATCGATTCACTCATGCGAAGGTTGGAGAAGATGGAGATAGAAAAGAAAGAGGCTTAAGACTTAAAGGCTGGCAAAGCAAGATCCACATGTGAAAAGTGCAGAGAATATGGCCATGTCCACAAGGATTGTCCGGAGGAAGCCAAGGTGCTCGACTACATGAGGAGGGAGATTTGTCGAACTTCTGCTACGGGCAAAGTAGACCTCAATTTAATGCAAGCTCGTCCATTCCAAATTCGGTTCTGCTTCGTATACAATTGAAGGTCTTCATGGACGAGCAAGCTAAGATCAACAAGGACACTGTCACCAAGTTCAAGGCCATAGACAAGGTGTTGGAGAACATCGATAGCAAAGTGACGGAGGTCGGAAGCTCCAACAATCAAGTGCTCAACATGATGAAGATGCTCGAGACGCAAGTGAGACAACTTGCCGGGCGCCTCACTACTAATGAAGGGAAGCTTTCGGGAAAATCTAAAGGTCTCGAATTGGTGAAGGTGATTCAAACACGTTCGGGAAAGGAGACCGAAAATCCGGAACGTTCCGCGGGAGCAAGGAAGCCTAAACCATCTACCGAGGCGAAGGAATTTGCTAAGGAGGAAGTTACGCAGATTGTCACCGAAGAGCCCGAGTTTGAGATGCCGGGAGAAGACACGGAGACACCCTAACTCAAGTCACACTACTTCCAAGGTAAACTTGATAATCACTTTGAGAAGTTTGTGGAGGTTGTGCGTAGACTTAGCATCAACATGCCGTTATTGGATGCCCTTCAAGTTCCTACATATTCTCGTTACTTCAAAGGCATACTTGCAAATAATATATGAGATAGAAACACTCGGGGTAGATCATGTCAAGATGTCCGAGCAATGTAGTGCCGCTATTGCAAATGGACTAGAGAAGCAAAAGGGCCCCGGATGCCCGACAATTCCATGTTCCGTTGGTTCGTTCAAGTTCGAGAAGGCGTTATGCGACCTTGGAGCTAGTGTGAGCGTCATGCCAAGAGATGTGTTCGAGAAGCTACGCCTACCGTTGGAGCTTATGGGTATGTGTTTGGAGTTGGGTGATAACTCCATTCGCTATCCCTTGGGCATCGCCGAAGATGTGGCTATGAAGGTTGGACATCACTTCATCCCTATCGACTTCATGGTACTCGAGATGGGAGAGAGGGAGAAGGAACCACTCATCCTTGGGAGGCCGTTCCTCAAGGCCGTGGGAGCTACTATTGATGTTGGCAAGGGGGGAATCAACTTTGACATTAACGACGAGAAGAGTTCTTTCAAGTTTCGACCACGCCTCGAGGTATGCAATATGATTGAAGTTAAATATGTTCCACCTCATCGTCGCGTTGTTAAGGAAGAACCAAGGGAGAAGGAAGGGCTAAAGAAGAAGAAAGAGCCGAAGAAGAAGAAAAGCCGCCCGTGAAGACCGAAAAGAAGACTAAGCCGGAGAATAAGCCCGTGCCTAAGATGATGCGAAAGTGGGTACCGAAGATTGCAATGCCCGCAAAGAGCGTTGATCCGAAGTAATCAAGAGAAGAAGTCTAGCCATGGACTATAAACGAAGCGCTAGGCGGGAGGCAACTCGTTTCGTCGAGTCAAGAATAAGCTACCGGGGGGACAACCCGATTTAGGTTTTTCGAGTCTTTTTAATAATTCAGTTTTGAATTTTACTACGCAAAGACATTAGACTTAGAAGTGGTTGAACAATATTAGAGACATAATTCTTGGTTGAATATTTTGCTTGATCATATACCCTTTACATGAACCCTCCTATGTGTTTGTTTGCTTCTTTTCGAGAAACCACAACCAAATAAATTCAGAACCTAACTCAACCATTCATCTTCTATATGATGTTGTGGTTGACTTGTTTTACATGCTAAAAACACACGAGTAGAGCCACGACTTGTACCTAGATGTTATTTAAATTTCACACGTGGTAGGACTCGCGTGAACTTAGAAACTAAACTTTTGGTTGGTTTAAAAATCTATATCCTTGGTTTCCCTAAGATTAGAATTTTTCTAAGCCTCGTTCAATTTTATTTCATTCAAAATCTTTCTCATTTATCCAAAATTAGAACCTAAACCCATGCCTCCATGATCAAGCCGGGAAAGTTTGCTCTCAAGTAATCAAGGCAAGCAATACCGGTAAGACCGATATAAATGTAGTCGGAAAATATTTTCGACTTACATTTGTTTTTTATGGTTTAAAAACTTCTCTAAATTTATGCTTGAGCTCTTCCATAGCTCTAAAATTATTTGTAATTTTCGAAATTAGAGGAGTGCTTAGCCATAATACATGCTTAGAGGGAGGCAATCTAGTTAAGTTAATCATGCATGCACCATAATGTATCATTGGATACCCTTTCAACAACTTTCATCAAGACCACATGCAAAGGACAAGCATGGGTGGGTAGCAAGCATGACTTTGCAGGAAATTCATGGTGGCATGTGAAGCAAGTGGAGCAAGGGAGCATGGACATGACTCAAAGCAAGAGCATCAAGTGGAAGGACCAATAATGCAAGCAAAGGAGTGGATGAGAGCGTTTAGGAGGTGCAACAAGTGGAGCACGCAGGCACAAAGGTCACAAAGGGGAGATGATCGTGCTGGAAGAAAACCGAGCCAGGGAGGGGCACACAGCCACCAGGGCCAGTCGGCCCAGGCTGGCCGGCCTGCCCTATAAAATGCACCCCCTGGTGCCCGTCTTCTGCAGGAAAGTAGCTCTCTCCTTTCTCCATTTGTGTGCTCAAGTTTTCGAGTCTAGAACCACCGTAGACATAACCATCCTTCCCAAGCTTGATTGCTTAAATTGTTCACATCCTTAATCCACTCAAAGTCCGCATTCCGAAGTAATTTTTGAAGTGCCTAGTTACCGGTTGAAACCCGGAATTTTATTAGAGAGAATAGTGTTGCAATCATTTGGAAGAAAACCACAAGTCTCTTCACCAAGAAGAAGGGGTCATCGTCGTCAAAGCCATCTTCGACGACGTCTTCGAGGAGGCACTGAGTTTCCGAGTCTCCTCGAAGCATGGAGGAGGACACAACACCGCCAAGGAGGAACGACACTCTTCTCCTCGGTGGCATGAGGGCAATAAGGAGCTCGTCCATGAGGTTTACCGAACCTCAAGGGCGTATAGAGGAGCCGCCCGTCCCACCTTGTCGATCGACCCGTTAATCCGCCCACCTCCATACACTCCACGGTACTCCACATATGTCTTCATCATCTTGTCGAAGGAGGAGGAGAAGAAGAAACTCTCTCGTCTTGAGAAGAGGCTTGTGGCAAACGTCGATTTCGACGATCAAGCTCTCAACTCATTGGGTTTTGGCATGGACATATATTATATGTTGGGGCACCTTGGATGGGTGCAATTCTCCAACGGGGTGTCGGCAAACACCCACAAGGAGTTTGTCTTGGAAATTTTGATGACTATGGCGCCTATCCTTGATGAGGGGGTGCCAAGTTTATCATTCCATTTGGAGGGAATTCAGCAAGTGGTTCCCTATGAGCACATTAGGGAGCTACTTGGGTTCCAAAAGGGAGCTCCTAAGAAAGTTGACGTGCTGGAAGGCATGTTGGATGGATTTTAGAATTTAATCTCCGGAGAAGCCCACCAACAACGAAATTGCATCCAGAACCCCATTATCCAAGTATTCCACTCATGGATGTGTAAGAGGATTATGGGAAGGATGAGGGAGACAAAGGTGACCGACACAGAGTTGAATTGGCTCTACTCGGCTTTAATTTCAAAGCAGCGAATAGACCCCTCATACCTTATGATCAACCGATGGTGTTGCGAGGCAACATCAGGATCGGGAGATATTGGTTCGGGGTGCTACCTCTCTATGTTGGCCATCTCCTTAAGGCCGGGAATTCCAAGAAATCTTGAATATCTTTTACACGGGACCCCTCTCGGATTTGAATATTTAAAGCAAGGAAAATATATTAGTGGAGATGAGAGAGGAGGCTTTCATGTGGCCAAAGTAAACTTACCGCTTCCGGATCCAAGACTTAGACTCTTCATTGAAGGGAAGGAAGATTGGTTGGAGGAGGGAATCCTTGTGCTGGCAAGGAAGAATAAAAGAGGAAGAATTATAGAGGAGGGATCCTCCTCCGCACAAGAAGGTGGTGCACAACAAAATTATGTGCCACCATTCGGAGGAATTCCTACACCGCCAAGTTATTACAGAGGGCCAACAATGCAAGCATGGGGGAGTGGTCTAGCCATGCCCCCACAAAATTATGTGGTGCCCAATGTAACCTTCGCGGAGCCCTATACAAAATACCCCCAACCACAAGAAAGCATGGCCATAATTGGAGGGTATGCTGCGAGAAATATGCAAAACGTCGCAGCCATCCAATCCAACGCGGCTCAACTTGGTAAAGGCAATGATAATATTGCCTATGAGCTTGGGCGTCTTCACCTAGTACCACCGGATCAATTCGTTGGATGCGATATCCAAACCTACTATGGGAAAGGATACAACTACCAAGATTATCAACACCAACTGCCGGCGGAAGATTAGGAAGAAGGAGGAGCTTTAGTTTTCTTTTCTTTTCCCTTTTTCTCTAATTTTCAGCTTGTATTTGCTTGTGTTTGCATAGTGTTTTCAGTTTTTATTCAAATTTTAGCATGTCTGTTAGTTTATTTTCAGCATGTATGTTAGTTTGTTTTGATAATGAATAAAGACACCACCTCATTTTTATCTTTGGTAAAGTTATGAAATTTATGCCATGATGATATATGATTATAATTGCCGCTTTGTTTATCTTTGTAATTGATTTACGCATGTTAAAGCTAGTGCTCTATTCAAATACAAATCTGAATTTATCTAAATGCTAGCTTAATCTTTAGCGGACGTTATGATTAAAATAAAGACCCATAGTGTTTTATGTGCTCTCAAGTTTTAGATGGATTAAAGATGGTTTTTATTCCTAAAAGTAATGCTAACCTTGTCATAAATATCACTTGTGTGTTGCTCTACCTACCAAGAGCCATATTTATATTTGAGTGCATAAACCTTAGTGTACAAGATTTATTTTTGTGTGAGTTATTGCAGGCCATGATTTCTGTGGCCCGAGAATAAGAAGCTGGTCATTTCGTTTTTGTGTATCTATCTTATTGCTAGCCTCTTATCCGTGCATTGTGTATCCCCACATCGGAGATCTCACAAACCTCGCCGGATATCCACCCTTAAAACCAAACATCATTGAAGATGGATCACCTCCTTGACCACAACCTATCATTGTGATCACCTCCTTGACCACAACCTATCATTGAAGATGGATCATCAATTCAAGGAAGATCGCAAGACGGTGTCATGATTGAAGATTTCAAGTATCTCTCCAAAGAAAAAGTATTTCTGGTACCTACCTTATCTTTATCACCTCTTTTCCTGAGGACGAGCCAACGTCTAAGCATGGGGGAGGAGGTAGGTACAATGCCATTTTAGAGTTCAAAGGGGAGAAAAAAAATTGATGAGAAAGAAAAAGAAAAAATGAGAAAAAGAAAAAAAGAAAAAAATATGAGTATGAGAAGAAGAGAAAAAAGGAAAAAATATGAGTATGTGCAAAAAGAAAATAAATAAATAAAGTGAACTCCCCGGTTCTCTAAAGTGCATTAGGAATTTCAAGGCTTCAAGATTAAAAGATCCATACTCATTTTCCAACCATGTGCAATCCGATAACAAGGACTTCCTTTGTGCCCCGTGATCACTCTTTGCCATTTGCACATGTCCACCTATCTCAAGTGTGTGTATTTTTCTCTTTCCCCTCCTTGATATAACATTATTTTCCAATGACCTTTTTGACGAGTCCAGGTAAGACCATGAGAAGCTTGTCTTGTTTCGACAACATCTTATTTATAATATCTTGGTAGGACTAAACTTTCCCAAAAGCTCCATATAAAGCCTACCACATATATATGTTATGAGAGAGAAACGAGTAGAATGAATAGGCTTGAGAGACAAGTGAGATGAGAATCCATGAGCAATATGCAAGGTGATTTAAATTTGTGAACTTGGTTTATCTCTTTTTCATCTCGTTCTTTATTTCAAAATTTCTGAGATCTATTTAAACTTTGGGAGCATGTTAATATTTGTGGGATAAGCTTAATTAATAATCTACCCTCCGTAGGGATGAAGGCTAGTACCTTATGAAACTTTAACAATTAAACTTTTGAAAGCATTATGTTTTCTCATGTATGATCAAGTGCAAGGTTTAAACAATGAAGGGCAATGATGATATCCATCGAAGGCTTACTCGAGGACGACCAAGGTTTAAGCATGGGGGAGATGTTGACGGTGAAATTCTGTCAACCTAGCCATGAGTTTACCTTCGGTGTTGGCATGAGTTTTATATCTTATCCATTGGTACTAACCCCCTTGATATAACAAGTTCATTTGTGCATGTTGGTTTTGGAGTTTAGTGTTTATGCAGGGTTTTGACGTTGAAAGCAAGACTTCCGGGATAAGTTCATCAAGCACCTTGACAAGACCTTGAAGCCCGGTACAAGTCATGCAATGAAGCAAACTTGACTCCAAGAAGCCCAGGGACCTAACCCGAGAAGATGACAACCTCCGAGGACCTAGCCAGAAAAGTGTCGAATCTTGCGAGACAAGGAGCTTCATCCAACTTAGAGAGAAACTGACGACAAGGCCCACATGTAGAAGGGGAAGGATCTAGAAGACTCGGGAACCGACGCCACGAGAAGAAGGCAAGCAACTGGACCAAGGTGGTCCCAGGCCAGGGCCCAGTCGCCTCCCCCTTTGACCTAGCCGCCATTTGCGCTATTCATAGCCCCGGGGTCGAGAGCTACACATAAATCCATTCGTCATCGGCCACCATCTCGGAGAGGAGAGGGTCGAGTTAGTTGACTAGGGTCTCCCTAGCCGACGTGGGAACCTTGCAAGGAAGACCACGTCGGAGTTCCCAGAGGTAGAAGCAAGATCGAGGTAGGATCCCGGTGGTGATTTTGGTTCATTTATCATGTACTAGTTGGTGTAACAAGTTGAATCCGATTTCTAGTGATCAAGTGTTTCTCCGAAGTCTTCATTTTCGATCGGCTTTGCTTATCTTAGATCTATTCTCGAGATAGATCACATAGGGTGTTTTTGTAGCCGTGATGGCTAGAGGTGCATGCCTGACCTTCCGAAAGATCTCAACTTGTCCTCGACTTGCCCTAGACTAACCCGCACGAATAGGGGTGAGGTCTGACAAAACAGTGGCTCCAAAAGGCGAGCGTTTTCGGAGTCGGACGAGAAACCATGGTTTAAAGAGGCTTCTAATGAGATTTAACTTGCTACTTCTTCTTTTGCGCGGAACTTCAACAAAAGGCTTGATCCGATCTCTCTACATCGGTTTATCTATCCCCCTCTATCTCTTGCTACCTCCAGTCTTTAGTAGATTAGATTCGTTTTTGTGTTGATTCCTAAGATTAGATGCATTAGACTCACCTTTCAAATATCGATGTTTCTTGGCATTACTAGATCATATCTTGCATCACGCATTGTTCCATGGATTCGATACCTTGGGTTCACCACTAGAGGGAAAAAGGGTCCCTTGACTACGACGTGAGACTTGTCCGCTTGCAAATCTACTTGAACTTTAACACGAATATACACTGTCAACAACCTACTAATGAGGCGGAGGGATTTGCCCAGGGGTCAACACCGCCGATGTCTCCCCCGCGCCCCAATCCGAACAAGGAGTGGAAGAAGTCCAAGACAAAGACTGAAGTTCTGCTAGCGCTGGTGAACAGTGTGTTCCTCCGGGAGAAGGAGATGGACATGTGGCGTGCCGCCGCGGGCGACCTGTACCCGATGGAGAAGAACCCCGACGAGGTCCTGATGTTCGCCCGGTTCGTGGAGTGCGGACAAGCATTCCCAGCGAGCGATTTCTTCAAGGGTCTCCTCAAATACTACGGTATCCAGTACTTGAACTTAAAGCCAAATGGCATTTTCCACGTCTCTGTCTTTGTCCACTTCTGCGAAGCCTTCATGGGGATCAAACCCCACTGGATCTTGTTCCGGAAATTTTTCCGTGTGAAGCCGCAGCCGAGCGCCAACGACCCTCGAGTAGTTGGAGGAGCCGGCATTCAGATGCGTGAAGATGCCGCCAACCAGTACTTGTCATAAAAGCTCATCCACTTGAACCAAGACTGGAAGGCCAAGTGGTTTTATATCACGAACCATCACCCGTTGCTGCCAAAGCCCAGCGGGAAGCAGCCGAAGCATCGGTCGTGGTGGAACACTGAGCCGACGATGCAGGAGGTTATTCAACTACCCAAGTTGATGCTGAAGATCAAGGCTTTGAGAGAAGCCGGGCTGAGGGCCGAACACGTGGCCTTCAGCTTCATGAAGAGGAGGGTGCAGCCATTAATGGCGCGCGACACCCTCGGGTACCAGTATACGGGCGACGAGGATACGTCGAGGATGCCCGGCAACGAAGTCGAAGATGAAGACATTGTTGAGAGGCTAGGTAGGATTTTCAAGGACATGCCACCGTATACACCCTGCCAAGTCCCCGAGTACTCTGCATCTCATCTGCCAAACAAGGTTAGTAGCCGATGACCCCTGAACCCGAGTACTGATTGAATTGGAGTAGTCACGCTCACCTGAGTTGCTTGCTACAGGATGACATTGCGAAGTATGTCTCCGACCCAATGCCCCCTCCTCAACTTATAGATATTCTAGAGGAGGGCAAGGGCAAGACCAAAGAACACCGCAAAGTCGGCGAAGGTGACGACACCGTCACCATTGAAGATACATCCGACGAGGAGGATGGGGAGACGCTCCAAGAGCGATTTCAGCTGCGGTCCAGGTTCAGCCGACCTGAGCTGCCCAATATTCCTCTCATTGAGGATCCACCAGCTAGCCTATAGGCTAGTCTCCCTGCGTAGCCGAGGAAGCCGCACAATGTGGCACGCAAACGTGTCGCCAAGAAGTTGATGGTGATCGAGGCTACATCCCAAGAGGTGAGTTCCTCAAGTAGAGTAGTCGAGTACTTGACTTGAAGTATTGCATGCTAACAATTGAATTATGAGTTGTCGCAGGAAATTCCATCATCCGACCCCATTGATCAAGGGGAGGGAGATGACTGGGACACGGTGGGTGAGCTGACTGAAAGAAGCTGCAGTCCAGCCACCACTGTAGAAGAGCTTGTGTCACAGGTGACACAGCGGACGACTAGAGTTGTCGAGCTGCAGGCGCCGGCAGAGGAGAGCAGGCCAGAGCCTAGCACGACTACTGGGGCTGAAGAACCAGTAGTGGCCCAGGCTGAAGAAGAGGCGCCCGCGGAAGCCGGGCTCGTCAACATTGCTAGCATACTTGGCGCTCCGACCTTGACTGTTGTCCGGTCTAGCTTGTAAGTGAAAACCATTCCCGAGTAGTACTTATAACTTGGTGATCGTACTTGGTTGACCGACAATTTTGTACTATGCAGGAAGCAGACCGATCTGTCCTGGGAAGGAGAAGAACCCAGCACGGCGGCTACTGAGGAGAATCTGTCGTCGGCTGTCGAGGAATCCACTTCCCTTCCTCAGGACGAGACTGTGGAGCCGGGTGTAGAGCCTATGCTGCCGGAAGCCACCGCAGTAGAAGTTAGGTAAACTGCGATGATGCCGCCTACCCTGAGTAGTAGTCGTAGCTCCTAGTACTGACGCCATATTCCTTATACTAACAGAGACACAGGTTGGAGGGACCACAATCCCCGAAGCTGTGCCAGATGAAGGCGTCGTGCCTAAAGTCGAAGTGCTCGCGGGAGCAGCTCTCGAGCCGGGGGTGACAGTAGCCCCCGAGGCCACAGAAGAAGTGCGTGATGACGCACTGTCGGAGTCGAGCATGGACGTTGTCGTCCGGTCGCCAGAGATACAAGACGCGGAGCCGATCCGGTCAGCGCCAATGTCGGAGACCACAGCGACCGGTCGTGATGGACTCGAGCTTCTCGCGGATGATCTCATCAACCCGGCGGCAGTAGCCCGTAACTTGGAGTCGATGCGCCGAGCAGAGCAGTTGATGAAGGTACATGACAGTACCCTTGAGTAGTCGATTTCCACAAGAGCTGAGTACCCGAGTAATAGTTATTGTCTTCTGCAGGATGTTGTGGAAAGATCCCAACAGAAATCTGATATTCTCCAGGGGTATGGCGACACAGTGCTTCGAGCGGAAACGTTGGAGAAAGAACTCAACAAGGCCAGGAAGCACTCTGCCATGCTGCAGTCAAAACTAGATGGCGCCTTCGCCCAGTACCACAACAAGGTGCAGGAGATGCAGGTGAAGATCGATGACTTGATTCGCAAGAACAAGTCGTTGCGCCAGAAGAATAAAGGTATGCCACGGCTACTTGTTGAGTACTTATTGAGAGTACCTTTGTAGTAGCCTGACTTATTTCTTTGGACTTTTGCAGATCTCGAGGCCCGGGTGGAACAACTGAAGCCATCGGAGATCGATATGAAGAACCTCTTATACTGAGAGAAGGATGCCCGCGAGGTACTTGAGTATGATTATAACCAGCTGGCCCATGAGTGTTGTACGTACATGGAGCTTCGGATCGCCTTTGACCGTGACCTTGTCAACTGCTATAAATCTCTGCAGATTCTTAACGAAGACTGCAAGAAGTTGCGGGGGCAGCTCAAGGAACATGAAGAAGCTGCACTTCCCATCGTGAGGCTGCTGGTGCCACACCCGGGCGGGCCAAAGATAGCGCCTTTGGTTGACCGGCTGAAGGAAGCCCTCAGACGTCTGGCAACTTATGTCAAGCATCTGGCGAAGTCCATCCCGAACCAAGTTTTGGCGTACATGAATTCGTACTTCCCCAAGACTCCGATCGATGTAGTCGCGGGAGGACTAGCCGCCAATTGTACAGATGAGCAGTACAAGGAGCTTCTGGAGCAGATGGCGTCAATCGTGGAACAAGTCGCGGAGAAGCTAAACCTCCAGTAGTTTTCCTATCGGGTTAGCTTTTGGCAGTAATTGTAATATAAACTAAGTTGTAAAAAACTTGTTTGAAGTTTGAATGATAAAATTTTTCATAAATGAGTACTCGTTGTCGCGGTATATGTGTGCGGAGGGCCCATCATGAAGTTGTTGTGAGTAGTAGTACTCAGTAGTAAACCCGTCGAGGGAGACACGGTAAATGAGTTGATCGAGAATCAAACTTTATTACTATGGGAGTACACCTGGATGGCCAGGGACGTTTACAAGTGTAGTCGCCAAGACCCGGAGGCCGCCTACGGCTGGAGTAGTGCTAGGGCGCATGGCCGCTTACAGCTGTAGATCCGTTAGTAGCCGTATAGGCTCGATCTATAAGTACATGGTTTCCTGATAGACTGCTGCTAGAGTCCTTGAGGCCCTGAGTAGCCCGAGATCCGTTAGTAGCCGTTAGCGCTCGATCTTGGAGTAGAGTAGTCCGGACACCAGTGCCTGGACCCGGAGGCCGCTTACAGCGAAGGGCCCAGGAGTAGTCGTGTAGACTTGAGCCCAGAGTAGCCGAGAGACTATGCGTAGAATCGACAGAGCTGGTCGACGTTCCACGAGTTGCTGATGTTGTCGCCTTCAAGTGTCTGGAGGCGATACAAGCCTAGTCCGGTCACCCTTGCAACTGTGAAGGGACCTTCCCATGGCGAGTTGAGCTTGTGTAGTCCTTCCGTGTTCTGGATGCGTCGGAGGACTAGATTGCTAACGTTGAAGGAGCGTTCCTTGACGTTGCGATCATGATAGCGTCGGATAGCCTCGAGGTACCTTGCTGACTGGACGAGGGCGGCGCAGCGAGCTTCTTCGAGTCCATTGATATCAACTCGTACGCTGTCTTCAGAGATGCCTTCGTCGTACTGTTCCACTGTTGGCGAGTCCCAAATGACGTCGGCAGGTAGAATAGCCTCGGAGCCGTAGACCAGGAAGTATGGAGGCTGCCCTGTTGGCTTGGTAGGTTGAGTACGAAGCCCCCAGAGGGCATTGGGTAGTTCCTTGATCCAGTTGCCCCCTTTTGTGTTAGCAGCGCTGTGTAGTCGCTTCTTGAGAGCGTGGAGTATCATCCCGTTGGCACGCTCGACTTGTCCGTTGGCTCATGGATGGGTGACTGAGACATATCGGACTTCAATCCCATTGTTCTCGCAGTACTCCCAGAACTGGTGGTTGTTGAAGTTAGACCTTAGGTCTGTGATGATGCGATGGGGTAGTCCGTAGCGGTGTACGAGTTCATCCAAGAAGTCGAGTACCCGGTCGACCTTTGGGCAGGTGACCGCTTGATTTCAATCCACTTGGTGAACTTGTCGATGGCCCCCAAGACTCTGTTGAATCCTCCTGGCGCAGTCGGGAGAGGCCCAATCATGTCGAGCCCCTAGCAGGCGAAAGGCCAGGTTGGTGGTATAGTGACTAGCTTGTAGGCTGGGACGTGCTGTTGCTTGGCGAAGTACTGGCACCCTTGGCACCTTCTGACGAGTTCCTCAGCATCGCCCAGGGCTGTGGGCCAATAGAAAGCTCGTCGAAAAGCCTTGCTAACCAGCGAACGAGAAGGCGCATGGTTGTCGCAGACGCCTTTGTGGATCTCCTCCAAGATGTCCGTGCCTTCTTCTCTGGGGACGCACTTCATGAGTACTCCAGAAGTGGCGCCCCGCCTGTAGAGCTTATCGCCGACTAGTACGTAGGACTTGGCTCATCGAATGATTTGCTCGGCCAACTTCTTGTCGGTGGGATCCTTCTGCTCGCGGGTGTAGTCGATGAAGGGTTTTCGCCAGTCCACGTATATCATCATGACCTCCTGACCAGTCTGGGGAAGCGCTGGGTCAGTGGTCATGGGCGCTGGCTTCGAGATGGATGGCGCGTGAAGCTCATGGACGAAGACTCCCGCTGGTACTTGTGCACGAGTAGAACCAAGCTTTGATAGGACATTCGCTGCAACGTTGTTGTCGTGGACGATGTGATGGAACTCGAGACCGTAGAATTTGTTCTCGATCTTCCGGACTTCTAGGCAGTAGGCATCCATGTTCTCCTTGTTGCGATCCCAAGACTTGTTAACTTGGTTGATGACCACTGCAGAGTCGTCGTAGACTAGTAGTCGCTTGATACCCAGAGAGACTGCGAGATGGAGCCTGTGTAGTAGAGCTTCGTACTCGGCTTCGTTGTTTAAGACCTTGCAGAATATCTGCAGGACGTACTTGAGTTGTTCGCCCGTTGGAGAGATCAGGAGTACCCCTGCACCCGCGCCCTCGAGGTTGAGTGAACCGTCGAAGTACATCACCCAATGCTCTGGTCGCTTGGTTGGAGTTGGTAGCTGATTCTCTCGCCATTCCGCCTTGAAGTCGACTAGTGCCTGCGACTTGATGGTTGTTCATGGCTTGAATTCGATGGTGAGGGCGCCAAGTTCGACTGCCCATTTGGAGATTCTTCCAGTAGCATCTTGGTTCCGTAATATGTCACCAAGCCGGTAGTCGGCGATGACGGTGATTGAGTACTACTGGAAGTAGTGTCGTAGCTTCCGCGAGGTGATTAGTACTGCGTACAGTAGCTTCTGCACTAGCTGGTACCGTGCCTTGGATTCCGACACGACATCGCTGACGAAGTAGACTGGTCGCTGGACTGGATAGGTGTGGCCGTCTTCTTGCCGCTCGACGACGATGGCAGTACTGACCACGTGAGTAGTCGCAGCGAGGTAGAGCAGTAGTTGCTCCTTTTTGCGAGGAGCCGTGAGGACTGGTGGTTTGGACAGGAACTCCTTGAGCTGAGCCAGAGCATGATCTGCCTCTAGGGTCCACACGAACTACTCTTGGTGCTTGAGTAGTTTGAAGAAGGGTACTCCCCATTCTCTGAGCTTCGAGATGAATCTGTTCAAGGCCGCCATGCACCCAGTAAGCTTTTGCACGTCTTTGATGCAGGTGGGAGCTTTCATCTTGGTGATGATAGAGATCTTCTCAGGGATGGCTTCGATGCTGCGATGGCTGGTGATGAAGCTGAGTAGTTTTCCCGAAGGTACGCCGAAGACGCACTTGTTGGGGTTGAGCTTCCATCGGTACTCCCGCAGAGATGCGAAAGTCTCTTCAAGATCGACGATGAGTGTGTCAGAGTTTCGAGTCCTGACGACTACGTCATCCACATAGGCTTCGACATTCTTGTTGAGTTGTCTCTTGAAACAGGCCTAGATAGCTCATTGGTACGTAGCGCCGGCGTTCTTCAACCCGAATGACATGTTGTGTAGCAGTAGGCACCAAACGGGGTAATGAACGCAGTCTTTTCCTTGTCTTCTTCCTTGTTAGCGATTTGGTGATACCCGGAGTAGCAGTCGAGGAAGCAGAGCAGGTCGCAACCCGCTGTGGAGTCGATGACTTGATCAATCCGCGGCAACCCGAAGGGGTCCTTGGGGCAGTGCTTGTTGAGGTCGGTGTAGTCGATGCACATCGTCCACTTGTTCGTGTTCTTCTTGCGGATGAGGATGGGGTTGGCGAGCCACTCAGGATGGAAAACATCTTTGATGAAGCCGGCCGTGAGTAGTTTGGCGAGTTCCTTCTTGATGGCGTCCCATCGGTCGTCGGTGAAACGGCGGAGGTGTTGTCTCTTGGGGGTAGCTTTAGGATCGACGTTAAGTGAATGCTCGATCTGATTCCTGGGAACCCCTGGCATGTCCGCTGGTTTCCAAGAGAAGATGTCTTGGTTAGCCCGAAGGAAGCTGATGAGTGAGTCTTCCTATTTCGGGTCAAGGCCCGCCCCGATCATGGTAGTCTCGTTGCAGTCACCTGTCCCAAGGTCGATTGCCTTGACTTGTGCTTCCTCAAAGGGTTGAGGCGTGTTGACTGTGTCCGACTTCTTTAGTATCTCGAGTTTGGTTGGGGCAAGCTTCTTAGATGCAGCATAGATCTCCATCATTGCGTTGAGTACTTGATTGGTGGCTGCGAGATCCACAGCTTCTGTGTCCCATTGCAGCGAGAGTACACCAGCAAGACTTGGCATTTTGAGTACCAAGTACGTGTAGTGAGGTACCACCATGAACTTGGCAATAGCTGGTTTGCCGAGGATGGCATGGTAGGAAGTCTCGAAGTCCGCGACTTCGAATTTGATGTACTCGGTGCGGTAGTTCTCCCTGGTTTCCCCGAAGGTAACTGGCAGAACCACTGAACCCAGTGGGATAGCTGTGTTCCCGGGGATGATGTAGTAGAAAGGCGATGTGCTTTTGGTGAGCATGTGAGTGATGTCGAGCTTCATCTTCTTCAAGGTCTTGGTGAAAAGGACGTTGAGCACGCTTCCTCCGTCGATGAGCACCTTGTTGAGTCTGGAGCCCGCGACTACTGGTTTCAGGACGAGTGGAAACTGTCCTGGCTCAGAGAAGCTTGTCCATTGATCCGCGCGGGAGAAGGTGATGGGTACCTCCGACCACCTGAGAGGGGTCAGCACCACTGGTTCAATGTTCAAAACCTCCCGCCTGGTGGCCTTCTGAGACCGATTGGTGGGTAGTCCGCCGAAGAGAACGTTCACCGTCTTGTCGGGTTCTTGGAAGTCGTCGTTGTCCTCGTCGGCTTTTTTCTTGCCCTTCTTGTCGTGAGGAGGCCGTGGGTCTAGGGTATTTTTGAGTGCTCACCGGAGTTGGTAGCATTGCTCAGTGGTGTGATTGCCCTCCAGATGCCACGGGGACTTCTCTTTTAGCAAGTCTTTGAATCCGCCAGAGGTCTTCTTCGAGTTGTCTTTCGCAGGGCGTTGGATAGTCGCGACTGTGTTGTCTGGCTTGCGCTTGCGGTTAGGACTCAAGTAGTTGTTGTTGTTGCGACCCCCTTGATCTTTGTTGTTGTTGTTGTTGCCGCTCAGGTTTTGCTTGCTCTTGCCACGGATAGCGTCGTACTTGGCATTGGCCTTGTCTTCTTTGTTGGCCCATGAAGTGATCATGTCCTTGATCTTTATTATAGAACTCGGGCGGTGTCGACCGAACTCTTTGAAGGTGCGATGGTGGTAGAGACCGTCTTGGAAAAGGTCGATGACCTCCTTGTCAGTGACATCGACTACAGTGGCGCGCTTTTAGAAGAAACACCACATGTACTTGCGTAGGGTCTCGCCCTGTTCCTGTTTCACCATTGCCAGGTCCATGCGAGTACCTGAGCATCCCATGGCGCCCGCGAAGTTGCTGGTGAACTGGTCCTTGAGCTGGTTCCACTCGCCGATCGAGTACTTGTCGAGTGACTCGAGCCATGTAAGTGGTGCTTGGTCCAGGCAAAAGGGGAAGTAGAGACACTTGGTGTCGTTGTTGCCGCCAGCATTTTCAATGGAGAGGGCATAGCATCTGAGCCATTGGACTGGGTCTTGCTTCGCATCGTACTTGGTGATCCCCAGAGGTTTGAATTTCTCTGGGAGGAGCAGATTGCGAAGTCAAGACAAGAAGGCGGGGAAGCCATCGTTGTCGCCTGCCGTGGAGGACTTGTTGCGTCGTATTTCTTCAATTCTGTGGCAGGCATCGTAGCCGCCGCGTGAGGCGCCGGTGACGTGGCTGTCTGCGTGGCCGCAGCCTCTGCGATCGCCTCCGTCACCAGCTCTTCTTCCAACCCCATGTGAGGAGCTCCCGCCGCCTCTGCCTCCGCCACCAGCATCACCATGGCCAGCAGCACCGCGACTACCGCCGGCGCTACCAGCGCTGTTACCACCTTGAGAAGGTCCATTATCCGCTAGGCTGCGACTTGTGCCTTCGTGTTTGTGAGTTCTGGGAGGAGGAGCTTGAGTACTTTGTTGTCGACTCTCATGAAGTAGGCGTTCTCCGCGAGTTTGTCAATGACTTCTCCCGCACGCATTCCCCGAGCCTGTTGTGCTATCGTGGTGATAGACATGAGGCACTGTTCAGGGGTAGTGTGCACCCGGCTTTCGACTTGGTCAAGTGCCTCTATGAGATTCCGTATGGGGAGGCTCTCACGGAGACGTCTACGTCGTTCGTTCCGCTTCCTGTTGTGCTCACGTGGGCGTTCTTGTCGTCGTTGGTTCCATCGGCAGGTGCATTAGCAGACAACTCGTCTGCTGAGATATCTTCAAAGTAACGATTAGGGCGGGTCCCTGAGGGTCCCGACGTCTCACCGGCAGCCATGAAGACTTGGTGGTCAGGAGTGCCGAGACTAGAGTCGGTAGTCGCCACCTCTGTTGAAGTGTGCTCCTCTGCTGGAGCTAGTGCTGTTCCCTCCTGGAAGGGAAGTGAATCGAGGTAGGCGACGCAGCGTGAGTTCCCGTCTGTCAGGTCTGCAGGCTTGCGTTCTGGCCAGTAGACAAATCTCCCGGCGGGTGTAGATGTTATAACCAGGCCGATAGATGGTCCTCACAGCGGTTGCTCGGTCATGCAGTTCTCAGACTCAGGCTCGTCAGGTTCCGATCCGAAGTCGAACTCGTAGGAGGAGTCCGAGTAGTAGCCGGAGACGGGGTTGGAGTCCGAGGTGTAATCGGAGACGATCTCCTTGCCGGCCTGGCGCGCAGTGAGAGCCTTTGCATGGGCCTTGCTAGCGTTGCAGAGGCCGTATGGGAAGTGCTCATGCAGTAGGAAGTCCGCACACGATGTCTCAGTAGCCGGCTCGCATGCGATGATCCACGGGGACGTCAAGTTCAAGATGGAGGTGGATCCAAATTCGAAGTCGGCGTGTTGGTTGTAGAGAGAAATTTCGCCGAATTTTTGGGTGAGTTTGCCCGTGATCACTTCGGGAAGTGTCACGAGGCCAGTGCTCGGGTTGGGAGCCATGGTGAGGCGGCGTTGGAAAGATCCGGCACCGTCAGCAGTGCAAACCCAATACGAAGACGAAGGTGTCGCCGCGGTTGAAGGTGACGGTTGGCTTGATGGAGTTTGAAGCCGTCGAGTTCGCCATGAGATCTTCGGTGAGATACCCCTACCTGGCGCGCCAGCTGTCGGTGTTTTAGACCGGCAACCTACCAAGGAGAGTACCCAAGGTAGATGAATGTGGCCTCGCTGAGATCGGTAACTCGAAGGAAGAGACACGTGGCACACAATTTAGACAGGTTCGGGCCGCGAAGTGCATAATACCCTACGTCCTGTATGCTGCGTAGCTCTAGATTGATTAGATGTGTTTACAAGATGATGCGTATAAGAGAGATAGGGGTCCCTGTCTCGCCTTATATCGTCCAAAAGGTAGGGTTACAAGTCAGTTTGAGGAGAGAGTACAAGTCGGGTACGTCAAGGAGTTCTCTACACAGTACACGACATGCATAGCTTCCTATTCGAGTACTCCTCCACTGTAGTCCTTGCGCCACCCGCCATCAGGAGCCGTGTGACACAAGCCGAGTAGTCCCAGGGGCCCACCGAGTAGTCGGTCCTGGTACCCACCGAGGTAGTGGGCCCAGGGAGGTCCATACGACACTGATGCAACTCATATGTATATCAACTATGTGCTATGGAGTTTCTTGACTTCTGTAATTTTATCTCACCTTTGTTGACGGTTAATAGTTGTATCAAAGTTCGTTTAGACATGCAAGCGGACAAGTCTGCCGTCGTAGTCAAGGGACCCTTCTTCCCTCGAGTGGTGAACCCAAGGTATCGAATCCGTGGAACTATGTGCAACGCAAGGATTCAATCTAGCAAAGCCAGGTAAACTATCTTATGAAGAACTAAGTTGCATCTAATCTACTAACTCATAAAAGAAACACATCTAATCTAATCTAATCTACTAAAGAGGTAGCAAGAAAAAGCAAGAGATAACCAATCTAGAGAATCTAGATCATGCTTATGTTGTAGCTCCAAACAAGATAAATGAAGATAGAAAAGCGAATCTCATTAAAATCATCTTTAAATCGTGGCCTTCCATCCGACTCCGAAAACGCCCGCCTTTCAGAACCCCCGTTCTGTCACAACGTATCCCTACTCATGCGGGTAGTCTGGGGCGAGTTCGATAAGAACAAGTTGAAAACACTTGGCCAGTCCGGTATGCACCTCTAGCCACCGCGGCTACAAGAGCACCCTAAGCAATCTAGCTATAGACTAGATTGGAGAAAAAGCATAACCAAGAAGAAAACAAAATCATCGAGAAGGCACTTGATCGCTAGAAATCGAATTCACTTAAAGACTTCACCATGAATGATTACATGAACAAGATCACCACCGGGGCCCTGCCTCGATCTTGATCCTCTCTCCGGAGCTCTGACGTGGTCTTCCATGCAAGGTTCCCACGTCGGCTAGGGAGACCCTAGACAACTAGCACGACCCTCATCTCCGAGATGGTGTCCCTCAAGCTTCTCTTCTCCTCGGCGGCGGATGACGAATTGGATGATGCGTGGCTCTTGGTCAGGGGCTATAAATAGCCAGAGATGCAACTAGGTCAAAGGGGAGGCCGACTGGGCCCCGAAACAGGCTGGGCCGACCGGCCTGGGCCCGTTTCGGCCCAGTTCGTGTCCTCCTTCGCCCGGTGTTGCTTCCCGCGTCTTCTAGATCCTCTCCCCTTTTGCATGTGGGCCCTTGTCATCGGTTTCTCTCCGAATTGGACGAAGCTCCTTGTCTTGCAACATTCAACACTTTTCTGGCTAGGTCCTCGAAGTTTGTCATCTTCTCGGGCTTGGTCCTTGGGCTCTTGGTGTCATGTTCACTTCATTGCTTGACTTGTACCGGGCTTCAAGGTCTTGTCATGAGGTGCTTAATGAACTTATCCAGGAAGCCTTGCTTTTAACGTTAAAACCCTGCGTAAACACTAAACTCCAAAACCAACATGCACAAGTGAACTTGTTATACCACGGGGGTTAGTACCAATGGATAAGATACAAAAGTCATGCCAACACCGAAGGTAAACTCATGGCTAGGTTGACAGATTTTCACCGTCAACAGCTCCCCCATGCTTAAACCTTGCTCGTCCTCGAGTAAGCCTTCGATGGATATCATCGTTGCCCTTCATTGTTTAAACCTTGCACTTGATCATACATGAACAAAAACATAATGCTCTCAAAAGTTTAATTCGTTAAAGTTCCATAATGTACTAGCCTTCATCCCTACGGAGGGTATATATTTAATTAAGCTTATCCCACAAGTATTAACATGCTCCCAAAATTCAAATGGATCTCGGAAATTTTGAAATAAAGAACAAGATGAAAAAGAGCTTAACCAAGTTCACAAATTTAAACCGCCTTGCATCTTGCTCATGAACTCTCATCTCATCATGTCTCTCAAGCCTATTTATTCTACTCCTTTCCCTCTCATAACACATATATATGTGGTAGGCTTTATATGGAGCTTTTTGGGAAAGTTTAGTCCTACCAAGATATTATAAATGAGATGTTGTCAAAACAAGACAAGCTTCTCATGGTCTTACCAAGACTCGTCAAAAAGGTCATTGGAAAATAATGTTACATCAAGGAGGGGAAAGAGAAAAATACACACGCTTGAGATAGGTGGTCCCGAGGCACAAAGGAAGTCCTCGTTATCGGATTGCACATGGTTGGAAAATGAGAATGGATCTTTTAAACTTGAAGCCTTGAATTTCTAATGCACTTTAGAGAACCGGGGAGTTCACTTTACACATACTCATATTTTTTTCTCTTTCTCATATTTCTCCTTCTTTTCTTTCTTTCTTTCATTCATTCATTTTTTTCTTGTCATTTATTCGGTCACGAGACTTTCACCTTGGAGTTTTTATTTTTTTAATTTACACCCTTTAAAACTTTTTTTAAATGCTCCCCTTTGAACTCTAAAATTGCACCGTACCTACCTCCTCCCCCATGCTTAGACGTTGCTCGTCCTCGAGCAAAGAGGCGATAAATAAGGTAGGTACCAGAGGAGAGATACTTGAAATCATCAATCTTGGCACCATCGATCTTCCTTGAATTGATGATCCATACTCAACTATAGGTTGTGGTCAAGGAGGTAAACACAAAAGATGATATTTGGTTTTAAGGGTGGATATCCGGCGAGGTTTGTGAGATCTCCGATGTGGGGATACACAATGCACGGATAAAAAGGCTAGCAAAAAGATAGATACGCAAAAACGGAATGACCAGCTTCTTAGTCTCGGGCCAGAGAAATTAAGGCCTGAAATAACTCACCCAAAAATAAATCTTGTATACTAAGTTTTTGCACTCAAATATTTATATGGATCTGGATAGGTAGAGCAACACGCAAGTGGTATTTATGACAAGGTTAGCTTTACATTTAAGAATAAAAATAAATCATCTTTCATCCATCTAAAACTTGAGAGCACATAAAGCACTATGGGTCTTTAATTTTATGATAACCTCCGCTAAAGATTAAGCTAGCATTTAGATAATTTCAGATTTGTATTTTAAGAGAGCACTAGCTTAAACATGCATAAATCAATTACAAAGATAAACAAAGCGGCAATTATAATCATATATTATCATGGCACAAACTTTGTAACTTTACTAATGGTAAAAACTTGGTGGTGACATTATTCATGATGAAAATAAAAACTAACACACACGCTGAAAATTAAACTAAAAACTAAAAATTAAAGTAAAGCTGAAAATACTATGCATATATAGGTGCAAACAAGCTGAAATTTAAAGAATAGGGGGTAAAGGAAAGATAACTAAACCTCCTCCTCTCTCTAATCTTCCGCCGGTGGTTGATATTGATAGTCTTGGTTGTTGTACCCTTACTTGTAATAGGATTGCGCCTCTCCTCCTATGAATTGTCCGACGGTGCTAGGTGAAGGTGTCCAAGCACATAAGCGACGTTTGCATTTCCTTCACCCATTTGGTTTGCATTGGTTTAAATGGCTGCAATAATTTGCATGTTCCTTGCAGCGTATCCTCCAATGGTGGCCACATTTTGTTGTGGTTGAGGAAGGTGTGCATATGGCTCCGCAAAGGCTACGTTGGGCACAGCAAAAATGGTGGGGATATGGCTGCACCACTCCCCCATGCTTGCATTGGTACACCACCGTAGTAATTTGGCGGCGCCGGAATTTCTCCAAATGGTGGCACATAATTTTGTTGTGCACCTTATTCTTGGGCCATATAAGATCCTTCTCCTATAATCCTTCTCCTTTATTTTTTCTTCGGCGGCACAAGAAGTCCTTCCTCTAACCAATCTTCTTCCCCTCAAGAAAAGTCTTAACCTTACTTCCGAAAGGGGCAAATTCACCTAGGCCACTTTGAAGCCACCTCTTTCATCTTCACTTATATATTTTTCTTTCTTCATATATTCCTAGGGAAGTCCCGGGTAGGAGATGATTCGGGTTCCTTGTAATACCTGTTTTTAAAGAGATAGTCAACATGGAGAGGTAACAACCCGATCTCCCGAATCCGATGTTGCTGACAACACCACCGGTTAATCATAGGTGAGTGGGGTTGATTGGCTTCTTGGCAAAAAGCCGAGTAAAGCCAATTCAACTCCGTGTTGGTTATCTTTGTCTCTCTCGTTCTCCCAAAAATCCACTTGCACAAAAGTGACACACTTTGATGATGGGGTTCCGGATAGTATTTCTTTGTTGATGGTCTCCTCCCGTGATCATGCTCCAAAAACCTTCCCATATGCCTTCATGCACATCCACTTGTTCCGGAGCTCCCTTTTGAAAATAGGAGACACTCGCCCATGGGTCTACGATACTAGAACATGTAGTCGTTTTGAACATGAAAACCAATCTAATCTATCGGGGGTTGTGACCACGGTTTCGCCCTTTCCCTCCTCTCGTACTCTCACTACGCGAAGGTATTTATGACTAGACCTATGATGGTCATGGTGTAAGATGATAGATAGATAATCCAACAAAGTTCGATTACATCTCAAGATCGATTGCAACCCATGGATGAAAGGAGATTACCCCATCAAGGTGCTAGAAATAGCATCGTTGATCAAGGTTACCCTTCCGATGGTGTCTCCCTTCTTCTCCACATGTGGGCTCCCTCCAAACGGAATGAGAGACTCAACACTCCTTCATCAAGGGTATGCGCCATGGTCATGAAAATTTCCTAGGCGAATTCCTTGTGTGTGTTCGCCGACACTCCGTTAGAGAATTGCACCGGTGTCCCGTATGAAACCCAATATGTGGAGAGCTTGGTCGTCGAAGTCGACGTTCGCTACAAGCCTCTACTCAAGGCGAGCGAGCTTCTTCTCCTCCTCCTCCGTCATGATGACATACCCCTCGGAATACCGCAGAGCGTATGGAGGTGGAGCGGATGATCGTGTCGAGTGGCGAGGTCGGACGGGCGGCTCCTCCATATGTCCTCGAAGTTTGGTGAACCTCATAAACGAGTTTCGTGTGGCCCTCATGCCACCGAGGAGAAGAGTGTGGTTTCTCCTCGGTGGTGTCGTGTCCTCCTCCATACTCCGAGGATACTCGGAAACCGAGCGCCTCCTCGAAGAGGTTGTCGATGATGGCTTAGACGACGATGATCCCTTCTTTTTTGGTGAAAAAGGCTTGTAGTTTTCTTCCATGATGCAGCACTCTCCCTCACAAATATATATCCGGGGTTTTCACCCGGTAACAAGGTACACAAATATTATTTTGGAGTCTTGACTTTGAGTGGATTAAGGGTGTGGGTTTTTTGAGCTATCAAGCTTGGGAAGGTTGGCTATGTCTACGGAGGTTCTGGGCACACAAATTTGAACACACAAACTGAGAAAGGAGAGGGAAGCTTGCCTGCAGAAAACAGGAGCCGGGGGGCTCCTTAAGTAGGGGAGGCCGGCCGGCCTGGGCCGACCGGCCTGGGTGGCCTGGTGCTCCTCCCCACCTTGGCTTTCTTCCAGCACGATCATTTCGCCTCTACAACTTTCCTGCCCGCGTGCTCCACGAGTTGCACCGCCCAAACGCTCTCATCCACTCATTGGTCCTTCCACCTGATGCTTCATGCCTTGAGTCATGTCCATGCTCCCTTGCTCCACTTGCTTCACATGCCACCATGAAATTCCTGCAAAGTTTATGCTTGCTGCCCACCATGCTTGTCCTTTGCATGTGGACTTGGTGAAAGTTGATGAAAGAGTATCCAATGGTGCATGCATGATTAATTCAAACTAGATTGCCTCCCTTTAAGTGTGTTTAAGGCTAAGCACTCCTCTAATTTCGAAATTTTAAAATATTTTTCAGAGCCATGCAAGAGCTCAAGCATAAATTTAGAGAAGTTTTTAAACCATTAAAAACAAATGTAAGTCGAAAATATTTTCCGACTACGTCGATATCGGTCTCACCGGTATAGTTTGCCTTCATTTGTTGAGAGCGAACTTTTCCCGGCTTGATCATGGGGGCATAGCTTTAGGTTCTAGTTTTGATTAGATGAGAGAGACTTTGAATAAAATAAAATTAAATGAGGCTTAGAAAAATTCTAACTCTAGAGAAACTAAGGATATGGATTTTTAAATCAACCAAAAATCAAGTTTATAGCTTCACGCGAGTCCTACCACGTGCTGAAATTTAATTAACACCTAGGTATAAGTCGTGGCTCTACTCGTGTGTTTTTAGCATGAAAACGTAAGTCAACCACAGCACCATAATGAGGGTGAAGGGTTGAGTTATGTTCTGAAATTATTTGGTTGTGGTTTCTTGAAAAAGAACGAACAAACACATAGGAGGGTTCATGCAAAGGGTTTATGACAAAGCAAAATATTCAACCAAGAATTATGTCTCTAACATTGTTCAACCATTCTAAGTTTAATGTTTTGCATAGTAAAATTCAAAAGCTAAATTATTAAAAAGACTCGAAAAACCTGGAATCGGGTTGTCCTCCCGGTAGCTTATTCTTGACTCGACGAAACGGGTTGCCTCCCGCCTAGCGCTTCGTTTATAGTCCATGGCTAGACTTCTTCACTTGATTACACCGGATCAACGCTCTTTGCGGGCGTTGCAATCTTGGGTACCCACTTCTGCACCATCTTGGGCACGGGCTTATGCTTTGGCTTAGTCATATTTTTGGTCTTTACAGGCTGGCATTGTCCTTTGGTCTTGACGGATGCAACAACTTCCTTCTTCGCCGTCTTGGGACCTTGGAGTTGTCTCCGAAATTCTTCTTTGTTACCCATCGGTTTGTCCGACAAGTTGTCCCACTTGCGTCTCTAACATCTTCATCACGATGAACGCTTCATGTATAGAGCTTCCGACCTCCGTCACCTTGTCATCTAAATTGTTCAATATTTTCTCCATAACCTCGAACTTGGATATGGTCGTACTCCTCACGCTCCTTGCATGTGGATCTTGCTTCGGCAGCCTTTAGGTGTTGAGCTTCTTTCTCGGCGGTCCTTCAACTTCGGCTTTTGAATCTAGGTTTTCCAACCCTTTAGCTTGTGTTGCACGTCTCCTTTGCCTGTAAAGTTTTCCTGGATCATCCACAAGAGAAAGTTTGGGTTTCTCGGAGAGGTAGCCAACCATCTCCGGTTAGGGTTAGCAAAAACAAAAATCTAACAAAAGAAAAATTAGGGTCAATCAAAAACTAGATTAGATTGATGTTTTTTCTTTTGAGGATGATCAAACTTAAGAGATGCAAAAGAAAAACAAAAGAAAAAATTGAAAAATAAGCGATACTAGATTGGATCTTGATTGCTTGTTCCCCGGCAACGGCGCCAGAAAAAGGGGCTTGTTGACGGTTAATAGTTGTATCAAAGTTCGTTTAGACTTGCAAGCGGACAAGTCTCCCGTCGTAGTCAAGGGGCCCTTCTTCCCTCGAGTGGTGAACCCAAGGTATCGAATCCGTGGAACAATGTGTAACGTAAGGATTCAATCTAGTAAAGCAAGGTAAACTATCTTATGAAGAACTAAGTTGCATCTAATCTACTAACTCGTAAAAGAAACACACTAATCTAATCTAATCTACTAAAGAGGTAGCAAGAAAAAGCAAGAGATAACCAATCTAGAGAATCTAGATCATGCTTATGTTGTAGCTCCAAACAATATAGATGAAGATAAAAAAGCGAATCTCATTAAAAGCATCTTTAAATCGTGGCCTTCCATCCGACTCCGAAAACGCCCGCCTTTCGGAACCCTATTCTGTCACAACGTATCCCTACTCATGCGGGTAGTCTAGGGCGAGTTCGATAAGAACAAGTTGAAAACACTTGGCTGGTCCGGTATGCACCTCTAGCCACCGCGGCTACAAGAGCACCCTAAGCAATCTAGCTATAGACTAGATTGGAGAAAAAGCATAACCAAGAAGAAAACAAAATCATCGAGAAGGCACTTGATCGCTAGAAATCGAATTCACTTAAAGACTTCACCATGAATGATTACATGAACAAGATCACCACCGGGGCCCTACCTCGATCTTGATCCTCGCTCCGGAGCTCCGATGTGGTCTTCCATGCAAGGTTCCCACGTCGGCTAGGGAGACCCTAGACAACTAGCATGACCCTCATCTCCGAGATGGTGTCCCTCAAGCTTCTCTCCTCCTCGGCGGCGGATGACGAATTGGATGATGCGTGGCTCCCGGTCAGGGGGCTATAAATAGCCAGAGATGCAACTAGGTCAAAGGGGAGGCCGGGCGGGCCCCCGAAACAGGCTGGGCCGACCGGCCTGGGCCGATCGGCCTGGGCCCGTTTTGGCCCAGTTCGTGTCCTCCTTCGCCCGGTGTTGCTTCCCGCGTCTTCTAGATCCTCTCCCCTTTTGCATGTGGGCCCTTGTCGTCAGTTTGTCTCCGAATTGGACGAAGATCCTTGTCTTGCAAGATTCAGCACTTTTCTGGCTAGGTCCTCGGAGTTTGTCATCTACTCGGGCTTGGTCCTTGGGCTCTTGGAGTCATGTTCACTTCATTGCTTGACTTGTACCGGGCTTCAAGGTCTTGTCATGAGGTGCTTAATGAACTTATCCCGGAAGCCTTGCTTTTAACGTTAAAACCCTGTGGAAACACTAAACTCCAAAACCAACATGCACAAGTGAACTTGTTATACCACGGGGGTTAGTACCAATGGATAAGATACAAAAGTCATGCCAACACCGAAGGTAAACTAATGGCTAGGTTGACGGATTTTCACCGTCAACAACCTTCTACTTGTGTTGATCTAATTAGTGCTAGGAAGGAATTTCATGTGGTGCAGATGCTTTATTATGCCTGATACAATTAATTTTTTACACTTCATTTTTGTGATGTCTTTCATCTAATTTGTTGGACAGATTGAGTCTATTTTTCCCATGACATGGTAGCCAAGGAGGATGAGGTTGGTAGCCATAATTGATGATCCCTTGCAAGTTGTTTCGTTAAAGGGGGTATTATTTTGGTACTACTTAATTTTGATGGTGTTTGTAGCTCTATCACTGGCCATGATCGCTCTAAGCCAAGAAGATTTGCACAGGTGAATCCATGATCTTGCTCTTGCTCTTGTTTCAGTCAGGTGGCTTGCATATATGTTTGTGGAGTTGCATAGATCAGAACAAAATGTCTTTTTCATCCTTTGTGTTGCTGAAAGATAAAATTTGTATGAAATATCAGATTTACGTTATTCAGTGTCTTTGCTCTGCATCTGGAGCATATCGGTCCATCACAATGCATAGCTCTCCTGCTTATTTCTTCAGTGTGAAAGATGTCCCTTCGGTGCTTTGTGTTCCCAAATAACAACAAACACTTGAACTAATATAATTAATCGTATATAGATATTTAGAGTACAAATGGAAGATGTCCTAGCTACTTTGACCCGAGCTGGAGACTGTGAGCCTGCTTGATAGCTACACATGCTTCAGTGTTTCCAGGAGCACAACAAAACAAAGGCATAAATTCTGAGTTATGTCATGTTTCTGCCCGCCTGTGAAGTATTTTCCTCATCACAGGGCTTGCAATGTATTGAGTGTTAATCTGTGAATAATTAGTAGGCAGCCATTACATATCTGTAGGCATATAATTTGCATCAATGCCTTTGATGATCTAATTTGCATAAACATTAGGTTAACGATTTGGTGCTCTAGACATGTCTGGTGCACTAACACAAATTAGTAGTATATTACAGGAGCTATGTTCCTCTATTCTAACTGGTTTTGCTAGCGCTCTCTGCAAGGGAAGTCTTGGAATGAAGTAAGCGTTCCTGTCATTCCCATGTCTGCTATAATTTTTTTAGAACGACTGTGTGCAATGTGTGCACTTTTACAGTAAGTTACTGTAATATCTAGCTCTCAGCTCTGCTCTAACTTAACAGTTTAACTTACACCCTAGAAATTAACTGCAGTAACAAACATAAGAATGGTGATGTAATTGTAATTGTTATTATTGTAGATGACAGTAACCTAGACAAGTGAGTGACATTACAAAAGCATTTATGTTTGTCGAATGAGGTGAGAAAGGAGGACGTCCATTAACTTTTGATGAAAATAGCATCTTGGTGGGTTGTTATGGTATTTCTCACTCTGTTATTCTCTTGTGTTGAATCATCATTAAGCTTCCCGTTTAACTTCTTACGTGAAGCTTGTATATGTCATTGCAGAGCCAACATTGCAGGTGGATGTAAAAATGTTTGTTTTTGTTCCACTTTCACATTACTGGTAAGTTTTTTATCCTCTTTTAAAAGAGGAGCACCTGCACTTGTGTGATCTTTATTTCTACCAAGTCAATTGTACCCATCTTGCAAAAGGTTTATGAACTCTGTCCAGAAATTTGGGGTATTCGAATTGTTTCTTATAAGAGTTAGAATATGTCTGCTTGCATAAGTTCTTTGGAGAGAAGTTCAATAGCCCATTGGAGACCTGTAGCTCCCACTATTTATTTGATAAAAGAGTTAGTTTTAGTTTGTAAATGGAAATGCAATGGAAAGTCTGTGAAATGTTGTACTTTGTGTTCGGAACCTTTTTTGTCATCATCTCATGTCTTGTTTGTTGTCAACAGTCATAAAATTATTTACATATGTGTAATGAAGGTTTTTGCCAAGGATTTAACAATAATTGTGCTTATTTTCATATTATTATTGTCATGTTGAATGTATGTGAAATGTATATAGAAATTTGGATGTCCGTAGCAACACAGGGACATTTTCCTAGTACTCTAAACAATAACAATATAAAGTGGAGACAAAAACTTTGTCATACTTTTGTCGTGAAGCTGCCTCCCCGTGCATCTGCCTCCCCTATCGTGATAGATTCCTACCGTCTGATGCTGCTCCGCCTCTCGGCCCTCCCTCTCGGCCTCTCCTGCCCGCCTCATGACCCAAAATACTAACTTGATTTTTTCTCCCCTCGTGCACCATTGTCCTTCCCTTCTTCGCGACCGCGCCGTCATCTCCCTTCGCCTCCACTCCCCCGCGCAACTGCATCACCCGCACGCGGCCGCCTCCTCTGCGCAATCTACAGCACGCTCGTCCAGCGCACCACGGACGTGCCCCCTCTGCATGTCACTTCCGCCTCTCGCCCCTCTGCCTTCTCCACCTTGCGCTGCCAACGCCATCCAACTATGTTGCCCCGCATCGCCATCGCATCTCGAATCGCCGCTCCAGCCACACCACCGGCGCATCGCCGCTCCAGCTGCCTCCTCTTCTCCACTCTGGCACTGCTGAAGCCTACAATGCCAACATGTACCACTCTAGCACTCTGGATCTACCTCCTCATCGACTTCCTCTCCCCATGCTCGATCATTCCCGCTGCTCACCAGGGTGATACACACCGCTAGCCGCAGATAGGATCTAGAGACGTGAGCATACACCAAGAGATACGGGGGAGGGTGATGAACCCTGAATCCCCAAGACAGAGTATCTATTTCAATTATGTGATAGTCTTTTCGTTAAACGTTGTAGGCCTTATACACGACTGCACACCCCATTGGCCAATCGGCCCCACACGTCAGCAGTCTGCTGTTTACAACCGGAAACTTTAAAACATAAACCAAAGATGCCACCTTCACTTCTCTGTTGACGCTTGGGTCATGACATTTGCCCCCCTTCAGAACTTGTTGGTCCTCCAGCAAACACACCTGGAAAACGCTTCTGGAGCACATACCAATCCTCCCATGTAGCAGCTTCAGGTGGTAGAGACGTCCACTTGATGAGAGCTTGAGGAAGTACTTTGTTGCCCTTCTTCACCAGTCTCCTTTGTAAGACTTCTTCTGGATAGATCTTCTCCTTGGTTAAATCTGCAACTTTTGGGAGCTCAGCAAAGACGAGGGTAAAGTCAGGTCGGAATGGTTTAAGTTGAGACACATGAAACACTGGATGAATCAGTGATTCTTCTGGTAGATCTAGCTTATATGCAGCCTTCCCACTTTCTCCAACACCTGATAGGTTCCAAAGTACTTAAATGCCAACTTAGGATATGGTCTGTTGACTAAAGAAGTCTGAGCATATGGTTGAAGCTTGAGTAAGACATGTTCCCCTTCTTGAAACTCCTGATGCCTTCTTTTGCGATCAGCAGTTGTCTTCATCTTATTCTGGGCTCTTGCCAGATGCTCCTTAAGAACACTTGCTTGAGCATGGAGTTCTTCCAACACCTCAATGAATGATGTACTAGTGCTTCCCATCACAGTAGGTATAGCTATCACATTTGTCTCATGCCCATATAATGCTTTGAAAGGTGAACAACCTAAAGATGTATGGTAAGAGGAGTTATACTAGAATTCAGCTTGATCAAGCTAGGACTTCGACTTCTTAGGAGTTTCATACGCAGCACACCTCAAGTACATTTCCAAACATTGGTTCACTCTCTCAATCTGCCCATCTATTTGAGGAAGATATGCAAAACTCATCATTAGTTGTGTGCCCATGAGACTGAACAATTCCTTCCAAAAAGTTCTAGTGAACACTTTGTCTCTATCAGAAACAATAGTCTTTGTTAGTCCATGGAGTTTGACCACATTGTCAAAGACAGCTTTGGCAATAGTCGTTGCTGAAAATGGATGTCTTATTGGTATGAAATGAGCATATTTGGTAAATCTATCCACAATCACCAAGATAACATTGAAGCCTTCAGATAATGGCAGACCCTCAATGAAATCCATAGATATATCCTGCCAAGCACCTTGTGGAATTGGCAATGGCTGCAGCAGTCCTGGAGGTAGAGTGTTCATATACTTGGCAAGTTTACACACTAAACTCTGCTTGACAAAGTCTTCCACCTCTTGTTTCAACCCTTTCCAGTAGAACAATGCCTTCATTCTGTGATATGTGGCCTGAATACCAGAATGACCTCCAATGGCACTAGAATGCATAGCATGAATAAGTTTAATTCTCAATGCAGAACTATGGTCTATTGAGGACCATGTGTTGTTCGAGCACCGGTGGATGGTCGCTTCCTTGTGTGATGAGAGATTGACAACATTGTGTGGACTGATTCTTGGCTAAGTATTGCAGGTGCAGGTTGCGGCTTGACTGGTGTTGGTGCAGGTGAAGAAAAGCGTGAAAGGTCGTCGTCGATGAGGCCTCCAGGTGTGGAGAAGACAAGTAGGCTTCGTTCGAGGGACCCGATGGCCAACAGGGTCAAGTTCGGGCCGCATGGTGGCACGAACAGCAAGATGAAGTCATGGACGGTTTCCTGGTTGAGCCTCAAAACCAAGGTCGAGCCAGACTTACGTGGGAGCCGAGTCATGAGTGGTGATTGGCGGAGGCTACACCGAGTTCGCGGGGTTTCCAGTGGTTCACCAGAAAACCACTGGGTTCCATGGTTGATCCACAAAGCCAAGACCAAAGAACCGAAGACGGTGCTACAGCAGCTCCAGACCGGTCTGACCAGTCTAACTGGTGGGTACCGGTCCGACCCGTGAGGAGCACTGGTCTGACCGGTGTGCGACGACGCAGTCTGGAATCTTCGAAGTGGAGGACACGCGTCGGGATCGCATGGCTTGCGTCGAGGCTAAGCAGGGTGCGGTCGCGGGGCATCCGTCCGATGGAGAAAATCAGAAGACTTCCAAAACTGCCCTTAAGGGGCTTGTATCCCTAGTTGTTAGGTAAGGGTATTTTAGACTTTCGATTGCCTCCATATAACCCATGAGGTGAGAGGATGGCAGCCATCTCTTGGAACCCTAGTTCATTTGCTTTCCTATTTTCCCTTCCTATTTTCTTAGGATTTCCATAGGACTCGCTTGAGAGCTTCATGGTGAGATTTTGTGAGAGGGTTGGATGATCGAGCGGCAAGCTAGACCTTGTATGAACCTCCTTGGTATGTATAGATGATTCGGTGTGGTTCCTCAAGGCTTTGTTGTGTTGTTCCCGGTAGTTCTTGATGGTGATTTTCGGAGCCCTGTCTTGGTGGTTTTCTTGGTGTGTTTTCAGGACCTTACTGTTCGGGATTTGATTGGGGAAATTCGTGTGAACCCTTCGTGGTTCTTCTGCCTTTGATTCCCCTCCCAAATCCATGAGTTAAGGGGCTCGATTTTGTGGTTTTCGGTGTTCTAGGGTTAGAGGTGTTCTTGGCGGGATTTCTTCGATTCCTTTGGATTTGGCAAGTATTGGTGGACAATCGTGGCTATGGACTCCTCATGAGGTGTTCCTACTATCCCCAAAGTCTTGTTCAAGTCCTTGGAGCGATTCGGGAGATCAAAGTTTGGATTTGGAGGAGTTGACCCGCGGGTGTTGTTCATCCTGAGCTGCCCATGTTAAACCGGTCTGACCGGTGCTCTTGACCGGTCTGACCGGTGAGAGCCTCTTGTGGGGTTTGCCTCGGGTGAACTGCTTGACTCGTGTGTCTTTGGGTCTTGGTCCTGCTGGTCAGTTCTTGGTCTGGTTGGAGTTGTTTTGTTAGGTTTTGTGTAGGGTTTTCCTTCCATGCAGGTTGTGTTTTGGGGGTGTTTTTGTTCCAGGGCCTAGAGAAGTCACTGAGGCTTTTTGGAACACTTGTTGTGCGGCTGTTGTAGCCACCGTCCTGACCGGCTCTGTCCACCAGTCTGACCGGTGTCACCGGTCTGACCGGCGTAGGCCATCGGTCTGACCGGTGCAGCACAGGTAGCAAGCCCTGCAAGTTTCCACTGTGTGTATTGGTATGTTTTGGCTCGGAAGGCTGTTTGTTGGTTCCTTGGTCCAGTAGCACTTCAGTGGCTGCGTGGGCATGGCCAACTTAGGTAGTGAGTCGGAGACGTGTGTTGGAAGACGTGTTCGTCTTGTTGGAGTCTCCGTCTCCTTCGAGAAGAATTTTTATCGGCTCCCATTCACTCCCCCCCCCCCCCCCCTCTCTGTTTTGCCGTATCGATCCTTCAAGTGGTATCAGAGTCGGTTCGGGTCTTTATTGACTCTAACCAGTCTAAGATCCAAGGATGGCGTACTAGGAATGGGGTTCGGGTCCTCCAGACTTCGATGGCAAGAACTACCAGATGTGGAGGAAGCGGATGGCGGCGTTCCTCCGTGGAAAGGGTCAGATCCTTTGGGATGTCACGGTGGACAACAGCTATGTCCAGCCGATGAACTTTCTCGCTCCAGGATCGAGAGACATGTTCGACGCCAACAATAAGGCGGTCGACTACTTGTTTCATGCTTTGTGTCAGCCTGTATTCGATCGGGTGCACACAGAGCACTTGTCTTGTAGAATCTGGTCGGTGTTGAGGAAACTCATGTTGGGAATGCCTAGGTTCATGCTCGGATGTATGCGACCTACCGGAAAGAGTACGAGAACTTCACTCATCTCCCCGGTGAGTCCATCGATGCCTTGTTTCAGAGGTTCACCGTGGTTGTGAACAACATGAGGGCCAATGTGGACGTATTCCGTACAATGATCATGATAGAGCTGTCAAGCTCTTACACTCTTTGGATCGTACGATTTGGGGTGGAAGGTTCGAGGCCATTGTGGAGTCCAAGAAGTATGATACTCTAACGGTGAACGAGTTGTTCTCAAAGCTCAAGTCGGCTGAGGTGGATAGGGGCATGACAGCCAAGCTCGAGGGCCCAACTGACTCTCATAGTCTTGCCCTCGTTGGTGGTTCAAAAGGAAAAGCTAACACTGACCCATCCACCAGGATGTTCTCTTTGTCCACTTTGATATCTATGCCAGATAAGGAGTTCGACGTGCTTGGAGAGGACGAGCTAGCGTTGCTGACGAGGAGATTCAAGAGGCTGCACGAGAACCGGGTGAACATGAGGAGGAACACGAGGACATGCTTCCAGTGCGGCAAGCCGGGACACTTCGTCGCCGACTGCCCAGAGAAGGTCGAGAACAAGGATGGCTACAAGCACAAGTCAAGAACCGATGGCAAGTACCGGTCGAGGCACGACCACAAGAACGAGCACAAGGATGAGTGACGATCGAGGAAGAAGGAGAGCCGAGGCAAGGCCCGAGTGATGGTTTGAGCTAGCGACGTCGACTCCAGTTCCGCGTACTCCACCTCGAGCTCAAGCAGCAGTGAAAATGAAGGTGATCGTCGCAAGAGGAGGAAGTCGTCCAAGAACCTGAGCGAGCTGAGCTGCTTCGCTAAAGACGGTTTCTGCACCATGGCCCTGAGTTCCGGTAGCAAGAAGAGCACATAGTGCGACTCAGACTCTGATTCCGACGACGAGGTGCGTGATGAACTCCCCTTTTTGCGTCAGGAGAATGAACGGCTTGGCTTGTTGCTTGATAATCCTAATGAAATGCTTAGAGAGGCTAGGAAAACGAGAAAAGAGCTTAGAGCTTCACTCGAGGATGCTAGGACTAGAGTGGCTGAGCTAGAAACACAGAATTTGGATGCTAAGATAGAAATTGATTCTCTGAAAGCATCACCTGTTGTTTCTGATGATGTTGAATGTGTTGATTGCTCTATTTTCCTTGCTGATCTTGCCTTGTTTAAGGAAAAGCATGCCTCCAAGTGTGAGGAACTAGATGTGCTTAGGGTTGAAGTGGCTGAGCTTAAGTCTAGATCTGCTTGCTAGGTGCTTGCACTTCTTGCCCTGTATTGCATGCTAAAATTGATGAGATGCATGCTTACAATGTTTCTCTTGAGGCAAAGTTGAAAGAACCAATTCCTACATCTTGCTCTACATGTGAATTGCATGCTTTGAAGAATTTGGAACTTGCACATTATGTTGATCATTTGCAGGATGAGTTTTGCTTCAAGAGGAAGCGAGAGGAGAGAATGGCAAAGGAGTGGGCTAACAAGGACAAGTACCACCCTTCTGATGGTGTACTTGAGCCTCGTGTGCAGATGCCCAGGACCAAGGCAAGTGTGAGGACAGTTCCAGCTTGGGGAGAGCGAAAGGTTGTTGGAGGTGCGGTCGGTCAGGCTACACCGGTCAGACCGGTGAGGGGCACTCGGTCGGGCCGGTGCCGTGCGGGCAGCGGCGCGGCGGTTCGGGTTTCGTACCCGTACAGGTGTGAGGTTTGGTTCTGGAGGTCGTGGTTCTGGTGGTTGGGCTGGAGAGTTTGCAGGAGGTCAGTTTGCTAGGCGTTCTCCCCCTCGTGCTCAATACGGGGATGGGAGGATCCGTAGCTTTGAGATGGAGAGGAGGGACGGTCCACGGGCTTTCTTTCATGGTTTTGGTCCTCCTCCAGGTAGATAGGGTTGGTTCCCTCATGGTGGTTACCGTGGTGGTGTTCGTGGAGGTAGCGTTGGTAGGAAAGATGCTTTGGTTTGTGCTAACCCCACTTTCGAGCAAATGGCTCGGCACTGGTTTTACTCTTTTGGTACTAACCCCAGTGCTGAGTCGTTTGTTTGCTCACGTGCTCGTTTTAAAATTTCAGGTGGGAGACTTGAAGAACATTAGGGTGATTGACGCCAGTTGCTCGAGGCATATGACTGAAGACAAGGGGTGGTTCTCAAGTCTCGTCCCGGTGGTGACGAAGAGATACATCACTTTTGGGGACAATGGGCGTGGGTGTGTGCTTTCAGAAGGTGAGATTAAGGTGAGTGACAAGATCACTCTCAGGTGTGTCTCTCTTGTTCAATCGCTTGCATACAATTTGCTTTTTGTGTCCCAGCTGTTGGATGAGGGTTTTGAGGTGTTGTTTCGGCCTGGTGGTTCTCGGATTTTGGACTCTCGAGGGGACCTTGTCTGTATGGTCGTTGTCGAGGGTCAGGTGTTTCGAGCTGATTATTCTCAGTCTTCTGGTGTTGAGCGTTGTTTTTTGGCTGGTTCTTCGAATGAGTTGTGGAAGTGGCATAAAAAGTTGGGTCACTTGAGCTTTGATCTTTTGTCTCGCTTGACTAAACTCAATTTGGTTCGAGGATTGCCACGGTTGAGGCTTGAGAAAGAGTTAGTTTGTGCGCCGTGTAAGCATGCCAAGATGGTAGACTCTTCTCGCGCGCCTCTCACTGATGTGATGACTGAGCGTCCATGCGAGTTGCTCCATATGGACCTTGTTGGCCCAGCTCGTGTGCGATTTGCGGGTGGGAAGTGGTATGTCCTTGTTGTGGTGGACGACTATTCTCGGTATGTGTGGGTGTTCTTTCTCGAGTATAAGGGGGAAAAGTTTGGTTTTGTCGAGATCTTGTCTTGAGGTTGAGGAATGAGAGGCACGGAGATGCCATACAAGAAATCCGCAGTGACAATGGCTCAGAATTCAGAAACTCTCGTTTTGAAACCTTTTGCCATGACTTGGGTCTTGAACACCAGTTTTCGAGTCCGTATACGCCTCCTAGAATGGTGTTGTGGAAAGGAAAAACATGACCTTGTGTGAGATGGCTCGGACGATGCTTGATGAGCATAGGACTCCGAGAAGGTTCTGGGCTGAGGCGGTGAATATCGCGTGCTATGTGTCAAATAAGATCTACCTTGGAGTGCATAAGAAGAAAACCTGCTACGAGTTGATGCACGGTCGCACACCCAAGGTGAGTCACTTCCATGTCTTTGGTTGCAAGTGCTTTATTCTGAAGAAAGGGAAGAAGTTGGATAAGTTTGAGGCTAGGTCGGTCGATGGTATTTTCTTTGGTTATGCATCTCACTCTAAGAGCATATCGTGTGCTCAATCTTGAAACTAACCAAATCGTGGAGACTTGCGAGGTAACCTTCGACGAGACACAGCCACGTAGTCAGCTTGTCTTTGAGTGTGCAGGTGATGATGAGCTTGGCGAGGAGATCTTTCAGGAGGAGGAGCATGAACTTGGAGATGATGAAGATGGCGGTGTGGTGCCCCCGGCTGAACATGTACCTACTACTTCGACTACAGTGGTTGACGGCCCCTCTCCTACACCTACGACGACAAATCAAGATCGAGGATAAGCTACAGTTGAGGGGGAAGTAGCATCAAGGCGAGAACCTCCCCGGCGAGTACAAGTGGATCACCCAGCTTCAAAGATCATCGGCGACATGAATGAACGTACTACACGGTCGAGGGTTTGGAACCATTCTCATTTCGCTAATGCTGCTTTTGTTGCTACCTTTGAGCCCAAAGACATTGGACACGCACTATCTAATCATAATTGGGTTAATTCAATGCATGAGGAGTTGGAGAACTTTGAGAGGAATCAGGTTTGGGAATTGGTTGACCCTCCCCCAGTGTGTAAGCCAATTGGTACAATGTGGGTGTGGAAGAACAAAGAGGGAGAGAAAGGTGAAGTGGTGAGAAACAAGTCGAGGATTGTTGCTCGGGGGTTCAGTCAGAAGGAGGGGATCGACTACGAGGAGACCTTTGCTCCCGTAGCCCGTTTGGAGGCAATTAGGATCCTTCTAGCCTTTTCCGTGGCTAAAGGGTTCAAGTTGCACCAAATGGATGTGAAGAGTGCTTTTCTGAATGGTGTGTTTGAGGAAGAAGTGTATGTGAGGCAACAACCGGGGTTTGAGAGTGAGAAGTACCCACACCGGGTGTACAAGTTGAGGAAGGCGCTTTATGGGTTGAAGCAGGCGCCTAGAGCTTGGTATGGTAGGTGGAGGGGGTTCTTGTTTGAGGGAGGTTTTGAGATGGGGAAGGTTGATCAGACCTTGTTTCTACTTAGGCAGGGCAGAGATATCCTGATTGTGCAGGTGTACGTGGATGATGTTGTCTTTGGTGGCTCATCTAACTCTCTTGTTGCAAGGTGTATCCTGATTGTGCGGAAGTTCAAGATGGAGGACTCCAAGGCTATGACGACACCGATGAGTACAACTACAGCTCTTGATGTGGATGAAGAAGGTGAACACGTGGACCAAAAGGAGTACCGAAGCATGATCGGGTCACTCCTCTACTTGACGGCGATGAGGCCGGACATCCAGTTCTCGGTATGTCTGTGCGCTCATTTTCAAGCATCTCCGAGGACTTCGCATCGGCAAGCGGTGAAGCGGATTTTCAGGTACTTGCGTCACACCCCCAACTTCGGCCTTTGGTACTCCGCGTCCTCTTCTTTGGCTCTTCATGGTTTTTCGGATGCGAATTTTGCTGGGTGTCGGTTGGATAGGTGAAGGACCGATTAGGCGACCAGGGGGGAGTGAATGGGAGCCGATAAAAATTCTTCTCAAGAACTTGGCCTATGCCCCCAAATCACTTCCGAAGAATCTCGCACACACTTGCCAAGATCACGTAGTCACAACGGACCTACTGACCCTAGGAACAAGTTAGATCAAGCCTAAGAACAAAGCGGAAGCAAGCGCCAAACGAACCGAGAGAAAAAGCTAGCGCGAGGCAAACTACAGCAGAAATTGTCGGTACTACCGGCCCCAGGTCGGTACTACCGATATGGGCTTACTTGCACCTAAAAACTAGGTTATCGGTACTACCGGCACTGGGTCGGTACTTCCGACTATCGGTACTACCGACCTTGTGTCGGTACTACCGATAAGGACTCTCTGGCAGCTGAAAATCAGGTCATCGGTACTACCTGCACAGTGTCGGTAGTACCCCCCCCCTAAAAATCAGCCCGCGAAACAGCCCCAAACTTTCGATCGACGGATCTCCCAAACCACTTGGAGTCTTGAGACGAAATTTGGAGGAGATATTAAGCACCCCTAGGTGAGATTAACCCCCAAAATTTTCGTCTCCAAACCCACCAAAACACCGGGAATCACGGATCTCACGAGCTCAAGTTCTACACATGCGTTCATCCAAAGAATCACGAATCTAGGACGATTTGAGGAGTTTGGGGGCAAGAGATCACTGGGAAAAGAGGCACAAGGCACTCATGGATGAATCCCCCAAACAAATTCGAGCCAAAACCGTCTAGAAAACGAGAATCAAGATGAGCACGAAAATAGCACAAAAATGACTTCGAAAATCATCACGGGAACCACAACGCCGAATCTTCTATACAAACCAGGAAAGATTCACAAGGTCTAGCATGCCGCCCTAGCATCCATCCTTCTCAACAAATCTCTCATGAAGCTCTCATGCTAGCCTAGAGAAAATGGAGAAGAAAATAGTCTAGGAAAAAGAGAAAGAGGAAGGGGAAATGAAACCCTAAGTCGCGGAGAGAGAGCCATCCACACACACTTATGGCTTATATATCGGGTCCCGCCGGTGTGGAAAATGACTCGACTACCCCTAACTCAACTACTGGCGATACAACCCACGCAGGGGCATTTATGTAATGTTTGTGGGTCTTGCCATTGGACGGCCACGCCTTCGCCGCACCCCGTGTCCTCCTAACGCAAGCCATGCGATCCCGCCGCGTGTCCTCCGCTTCGAAGCTTCCCGACACGCCCGGACCCATCTCCGTCGTGTTGGGCCTTCGGACTTGGTTTTGAGGCCAAACCAAGAAACCGTCCTCCGATGGTTTTGTGGGCAAACCACCAAACCCCTCGTGCTCGGCCCGGCCTCCCGCCAAGCCTCTTGACTCGACCGCCACCGTGCACCGGCTCGATCGTCCACGACTTCGTCTTGCTCGTCTCGCCACCATGTGGCCCGCACCTAGTCCCGTTGTCCACCGGGTCCCTCGAACTGAGCCTACTTGTCTCTCCATCTCTCGGAGGCCCCTCAAGGCTGAAGACCTTTCGCGCCCGTTCTTCACCTGCAACAACACGAACTAGGCCGCCGGCCTACACCCGCGCACTGAGCCAAGAGTCAGTCCAACACCCGTTGTCAATCACTCAACACTGAGGAGCGGTCATCCATCGACCACCAGGACGCTCCTGGTCCTCAATCTCCCCCTTGATGAGTGCATTGACAACACACAACGCGAAATGAAATTCAGAGAAAGAAAGTAAGAAGAAAGAAAAACAAAGAAGCTCAACTCATGACCAAAACCAAAGAAAGGCAAAGAAAGGTTACAAGCCGAGCAAAGTGTCGGGCATACACCCCGGGTACTCGTGCAAGGAAGGAAGAATAGTAGAAGACGGACTCCTGGTAGAATTTCCCTGTACTCCTACTAGGACTCGCTCTGTGTACTCCTACTAGGACTCCCGCCTTGTAACCGACTAGAAACCCACCCCCTGGACTATATAAAGAAGGGCCGGGTACCTAGCCGCACATCCCCAATCCCTCCGGGGACAACCCAACACCAAGCGCAGGGCGCCATACTTGATCCCCCAAACAGGACGTAGGGCTCGCCACCTTGGCGGCCCGAACTCCGTATAAATCTTGTGTCCTCGTGTTCTTGCGCATACCTTCGAGTTCTCGGTCTCTCGATCACGATCATCACCGCACAATCTACTACCTCGGGTACCCCCTTGGTAGGTTTGCCGGTCTAAAACACCGACGGTGGCGCGCGCCGGGTAGGGGGAGTCATCACCACCGGCGAATTCGAAGGACCCTCGTCAACAAGATCAATCCACTCGTCGACTCGCCGAGATCCATTGAAGCAAGTCGCCTTGCTCTTGTCAAAGCGGAATCAATCTTCCTACGCCGCGCTTCCGGTTGCTTCGGCACGTCGCGCGTCTCGTCACGCGGCTTGTCGCGCCGCTCGTCGTTGACTACTCCGCCTCGCCCAGGCTCGTCGTCGACTACTTCGCCTTCGCCGCGCGTCCGGGTGCCTCGGCACGTCGCGCGGCTCGTCACGCGGCTTGTCGCGCCGCTCGTCGTCGACTACTCCGCCTTGCCCGGAGCTCGTCGTCGACTACTTCGTCTTCACCGCGCGTCCCGGTGCCTCGGCACGTCGCGCGGCTCGTCACGCGGCATGTCGCGCCGCTCGTCGTCGACTACTCCGCCTCGCCCAGGGCTCGTCGTCGACTACTTCGCCTCCGCCGCGCGTCCGGGGTGCCTCGGCACGTCGCGCGGCTCGTCACGCGGCATGTCGCGCCGCTCGTCGTCGACTACTCCGCCTCGCCCAGGCTCGTCGTCGACTACTTTGCCTCCGCCGCGCGTCCGGGTGCCTCGGCACGTCGCGCGGCTCGTCACGCGGCTTGTCGCGCCGCTCGTCGTCGACTACTCCGCCTCGCGCAGGCTCGTCGTCGACTACTTCGCCTTCGCCTCGCGTCCGGGTGCCTCGGCACGTCGCGCGGCTCGTCACGCGGCTTGTCGCGCCGCTCGTCGTCGACTACTCGCCTCGCCCGGGCTCGTCGTCGACCACTTCGCCTTCGCCGCTCGTCGGGTGCCTCGGCACGTCGCGTGGCTCGTCCGCCGGCTCGCCGCGCCGCTCGTCGTCGACTACTCCACCTCGCACGGGCTCCTCGTCGACTACTTCGTCTTCGCCGCGCGTCCCGGTGCCTCGGCACGTCGCGTGGCTCGTCACGCGGCTTGTCGCCCAGGCTCGTCGTCGACTACTCGCCTCGCCCGGAGCTCGTCGTCGACTACTTCGCCTTCGCCGCTCGTCCGGGTGCCTCGGCACGTCGCGTGGCTCGTCCCGCGGCTCGCCGCGCCGCTCGTCGTCGACTACTCCACCTCGCCCAGGCTCGTCGTCGACTACTTCGTATTCGTCGCGCGTCCCGGTGCCTCGGCACGTCGTGTGGCTCGTCACGCGGCTTGTCGCCCAGGCTCGTCGTCGACTACTCGTCGTCGACTACTTCGTCCCCGCCGCGCGTCCGGGTGCCTCGGCACGTCGCGCGGCTCGTCACGCGGCTCCTCGCGCCGCTCGTCGTCGACTACTCCGCCTCGCGCGAGCTCGTCGTCGACTACTTCGTCTTCGCCGCGCGTCCCGGGGTGCCTCGGCACGTCGCGTGGCTCGTCCCGCGGCTCGCCGCGCCGCTCGTCGTCGACTACTCGCCTCGCCCGGGCTCGTCGTCGACTACTTTGTCCCCGCCGCGCGTCCGGGTGCCTCGGCACGTCGCGCGGCTCGTCACGCGGCTCGTCGCGCCGCTCGTCGTCGACTACTCCGCCTCGCCCTGGCTCGTCGTCGACTACTTCGTCTCCGCCGCGCGTCCGGGTGCCTCGGCACATCGCGCGGCTCGTCCACGCGCCTCGTCGCGGCGCTCGTCGTCGACTACTCCGCCTCGCCCGGGCTCGTCGTCGACTACTTCGTCTCCGCCCGCGCGTCCGGGTGCCTCGGCACGTTGCGCGGCTCGTCACGCGGCTCGTCGCGCCGCTCGTCGTCGACTACTCCCCCTCGCCCGGGCTCGTCGTCGACTACTTCGTCTTCGCCGCGCGTCCCGGTGCCTCGGCACGTCGTGTGGCTCGTCACGCGGCTTGTCGCCCGGTCTCGTCGTCGACTACTCGTCGTCGACTACTTCGTCCCCGCCGCGCGTCCCGGGTGCCTCGGCACGTCGCGCGGCTCGTCACGCGGCTCCTCGCGCCGCTCGTCGTCGACTACTCCGCCTCGCGCGAGGCTCGTCGTCGACTACTTCGTCTTCGCCGCGCGTCCGGGGTGCCTCGGCACGTCGCGTGGCTCGTCCGCGGCTCGCGCGCCGCTCGTCGTCGACTACTCGCCTCGCCCGGGCTCGTCGTCGACTACTTCGTCTCCCGGCCCCCGCGCGTCCCGGGTGCCTCGGCACGTCGCGCGGCTCGTCACGCGGCTCGTCGCGGCTGCTCGTCGTCGACTACTCCGCCTCGCCTGGGCTCGTCGTCGACTACTTCGTCTCCGCCGCGCGTCCGGGTGCCTCGGCACATCGCGCGGCTCGTCACGCGCCTCGTCGCGCCGCTCGTCGTCGACTACTCCCGCCTCGCCCGGGCTCGTCGTCGACTACTTCGTCTCCGCCGCGCGTCCGGGTGCCTCGGCACATCGCGCGGCTCGTCCACGCGCCTCGTCGCGCCGCTCGTCGTCGACTACTCGCCTCGCCCGGGCTCGTCGTCGACTACTTCGTCTTCGCCGCGCGTCCCGGGTGCCTCGGCACATCGCGCGGCTCGTCACGCGGCTTGTCGCGCCGCTCGTCGTCGACTACTCGTCGCCGACTACTCCGCCTCCCGCGGGCTTGTCGCCGACTACTCGCCTCGCGCGCGGCTCGTCGTCGACTACTTCGCCTACGCGCGCGGCGTCCGGGTGCCTCGGCACGTCGCGCCGCTCATCGTCGACTACTCCGCGCCGCGCAGTCTCGTCGTCGACTACTCCGTGCGCCGCGACTTCGTCTTGCGGCCACGGCGGCTCTACTCCGGCCACGGCGTGGGGTGCGACTACTTGTCTCGCGGCAACACTGGCTCTACTTCGAGTGCGCCGCATGCTGCCATGACGCCATCTTCCTCGGTCGCATCGCGTCGACCATTCATCTCGACTAGTTTTCCAAACTAGTCGAGAATGGTAGTCACGCCCCCAACAACTAGCCGGAATCAACTCTGACTAGTCAACTTCAACAACAACCCTGGTGGCTCCATCGCTGACCGCCACGGCTTTATCAACAAGTCTGCCCAGGCAGCAACAGCTAAGTCATTTATCTAAATGATTACTGTTCTCTTGGCTTGTTGCCGACTAATCATTTGTGTATGCTTCTCGGCGGGTTTTCACGGGAGCTACACTCTGCTGACTACTCTTGGGGCATATCAATCAAGTCGCCGCGAGTCTACTTCATCAAATCGGGGGCTATCCCTAGGAGGCAGTTTATAAAGTCCGCTACGCGCGGCAATCTAAAGTCGACTTCTAAAGTCGCATTCTAAAGTCCGCTCTGTGCGGCATCTTAAAGTCGACTCCGGTCGCATCTTCGCCTGCTTCGATGGCATACTACGTGTGTAAGCTTCGATGGAACCTAGCTGTAAGCGGCCCTCGGAGTCTCGGCGACGATGGAACCTAGGCGCACGTGGTCTTCACGCTCCGTACCATGGGTCCAAGTACCCTAAGTACTCGCGCTCCGTACCTTGGGTCCGAAATCCATGGCCCGGTACGCAAGTCGACTCCGGTCGCACCTTCAAGTCCACTACGGTGGCACCCGTACCTTGGGTGCGAAATCCATGGCTCGGTACTTAAGCCCACTACGGTGGCACAAGCCCGCTGCGGCGGCAACCGTACTTTGGGTCCGAAATCCATGGCTCGGGTACTTAAGCCCACTCCGGTGGCACAAGCCGACTCCGGTCGCACCCAAGCCCACTCCGGTGGCACAAGCCGACTCCGGTCGCAATCTTAAGCCCGCTCCGGCGGCTAAACTACTCGTTTTTTCTGATTTTTTATTCGCTTTGGCTTTCCGGAAAGTGCTTTTCGTTTTTTGCATCTTAAGTCCACCCCGTGTGGCACAAAGTCGACTTCGGTTCTCAAGTCGCATCTCAAAGTCTGCTCCGCGCGGCATCCTAAAGTCGACTTCTAAAGTCGCATATCAAAGTCCGCTCCACGCGGCAACTAAAGTCGACTTCGGTTTTCAAGTCGCATCTCAAAGTCCGCTCCGCGCGGCACAAAGTCGACTTCGGTTTTCAAGTCGCATTCTAAAGTCCGCTCTGCCGGCATCTAAAGTCGACTTTGGTCGCACCTAAAGTCCGCTCTGACGGCACGACTACTTCTCAAGCTCCACGGCTCGACGCCAAACTGCTACTTGGAATCTCTCCAGCTCGGGGGCTACTTGAAGATAACTTCGACGCATGCTTCGCTCGCTCTCAAGCTCGGGGGCTCCTCACCAATCACTACTCGACGTGGCTCGTACGGCTCTCTTATCTCGGGGGCTACACGCTGCAAGAGTATTCGGATGATGGCTTCGCGAACACTGAAGACCCTTGGATTGATTACCTAATCATTTCAAGGCTCGGGGGCTGCTATGCTACACCCATCATTCAAATTTTTTCAAGATCGATGAGTCGGACCACCTTCCGGCCTCGCGGCGATTCAAGTACTATTGAAGGCTTCTCCAAGCAGTACTCGAGGACACTCAAGAACTACTCGAAGAGGCTTCAAGACTACTCGAACTACTACTCTCAACTCCAACGTGCTCGGGGGCTTGTCGGGCATACACCCCGGGTACTCGTGCAAGGAAGGAAGAATAGTAGAAGACAGACTCCTGGTAGAATTTCCCTGTACTCCTACTAGGACTCGCTCTGTGTACTCCTACTAGGACTCCCGCCTTGTAACCGACTAGAAACCCACCCCCTGGACTATATAAAGGAGGGCCGGGTACCTAGCCGCACATCCCCAATCCCTCCGGGGACAACCCAACACCAAGCGCAGGGCGCCATACTTGATCCCCCAAACAGGACGTAGGGCTCGCCACCTTGGCGGCCCGAACCTGTATAAATCTTGTGTCCTGTGTCCTTGCGCATACCTTCGAGTTCTCGGTCTCTCGATCACGATCCTCACCGCACAATCTACTACCTCGGGTACCCCCTTGGTAGGTTTGCCGGTCTAAAACACCGACACAAAGCACAAACTCCACACTGAAAACAGCAAGAAAGCTCCCCCTGAACAAATGCAAGCTCCCCCTAAACATGTGGATGCATTTTTCTCAATTTTTCATTAAGCTCACCTCTTCACCTCTTCTCCCCCTTGTTGGCAATGTATGAATCAAGGTGAAAATGCAGAAATGTAAGACAAAGCATATAAACATCTACATGAGCTTCTCAAATAGGTCAAATCTAGTGTCAAAGGCTAGAAATGAGACAAAGAGCACACATATGGATCATAACATAGTCAAAGCATTGCCACAAGTAATATATGGAAATATAGGCATGTGACAAAGCAAAGTTTCAGATGTGAGTAGTTTTATCAAAAGATGGCTCACTTCAAATTTAAAGGCCTATCCATGTCATATTCTAGCCAAAAACATGCATATCATCCAGAGATCATACAAGGATATCAAATTCTCAACAAAAGATCATTGCAAACACCCATAAAGCAAAGCATGTCATGTTAAAGCTCATGAGCAATGTGTCCACTTCGGGGAGACTTCTCCACTGGTGAAAATCATGCAACATGTTTTGCACCCATGTGTGAAAAATAAGACATTTTAAGCTTAAACATGATGGATGGAGCATTTTTCAAGCAGACACACTTCTTTGCAAGATTTATTCATTTCATGGTACATGAAGTGCCTTTGCGGCAAAAAGAAGCTTATGCTCCTCCATGAATGCAACATAGGCTAAACATTCACAATGATATCGGCATTTGGCCCAAATGCAAGAAAGAAACATCCAGGCACAATCTAAGCATGAAAGCACATTTAGACCAAAACGTGACATGGATACACTACTACACATGAGTGGAGCACATTTCATCAAATTTAGTCAAAATTAGCATTTGATTCAAAAAGGGCTATCTCACAACACATATATCTCAAATATTCCAAGAGCATAGACTCACATAGCCATTTCTCCACACAAAATGACCAATATCTCACAAGTAGCCAAAGAAACTCAAATAAGGCATATGAAAAAAGCTCATCATCCTAAAATGCAATATGATACAAATGCAACATGATATATAACAAGATGGCTATCCTACCATGGTTTATACATCAAGCAAAGCATGTATATACATCAAAGTAAACATGGTATGATACATATGATACACAAGAAAATTCCCAAGAATCAACTAGAAAGGGCAACAAATACCAAGTTCCCCCCGCAAGCGCACAAATGTAGCTTGGTCGAGAGGCTTTGTAAAAATGTCTGCAAGATGATCTTGGGTAGGGACATGGCTCAACACAATGGTCCCTTTCTCTACATTGTCTCTCAAGAAATGATATCTCACTTCTATGTGTTTGGTTCTGGAGTGAAGCACTGGGTTTTTCGCTAGGCTTATGGCACTGGTCTATCACAAAGAAGTGGTATCTGGGTGCACTCCTCACCAAAGTCTCTCAAAGTGTATGAGATCCACAACAGCTGGGAACAACAACTCGCGGCTGCAACATAGTCTGCCTCGGTGGTAGACTGAGCTACACTAGACTGCTTGCGGGAAGACCACGAAACCAACGAGGACCCAAGAAACTGACACGAACCAGAAGTAGACTTCCTCTCAACTTGACAACCAGCAAAATCCGCATCAGAAAAACCATGAAGAGAAAGAGTCGAGGAGGAAGAATACCAAAGGCCAAGACCAGGGGCAGACTATAGGTACCTGAAGATCCTCTTGACGGCCTGTCGATGTGATGTCCTCGGCGAAGCCTGAAAACGAGTGCACAGACACACACTGAACTGTATGTCTGGCCCCGTCGCCGTCAAGTAGAGGAGGGAGCCGATCATGCTCCGGTACTCCCGCTGGTCCACTGGTTCTCCGTCCTCGTCCGCATCCAAAGTAGTCGTAGTCCCCATGGGTGCCGAAATAGGCTTCACATCTTGCATCTGGAGCTTCCTCAGCATGTCTCTCGTGTACTTGGTCTGATGTACAAATGTTCCATCCTTCACTTGCTTGATCTGCAACCCGAGAAAGTACTGCAACTCGCCCATCATGCTCATCTCGAATTCCCTGCTCATCTCATCTGCAAACTTTGCAACAAGGTTATGTGACGAGCCACCAAAGACAATATCATCCACGTATATCTGCACAACCAACAAGTCATTCCCATGCTTGAGGAGAAACAAGGTCCTATCCACGGTACCCATCACAAACCCTCTGCTCAACAGAAAACCTCTCTATCTCCCATACCAAGCCCGGGCGCTTTGTTTCAACCCATACAGAGCCCTTTTCAACCTGTACACCCTGTGTGGATACTTCTCACTCTTGAACCCGGTGGCTGCTTCACATACACCTCCTCCTCTATGACCCCATTCAGAAAAGCACTCTTCACATCCATTTGAAACAACTTGAACCCTTTAGCCACGGCAAAGGCTAGAAGGATTCGAATTGCCTCAAGACGGGCCACAGGAGCAAAGGTCTCCTCATAGTCGATCCCCTCCTTCTGACTATATCCCTGAGCAACAAGTCTGGACTTGTTCCTCACAACCATCCCATTCTCACCCTCTTTGTTCTTCCAAACCCATTTGGTTCCTATAGGATGGCAATTTGGAGGTGGTTCGACTAACTCCCACACATGGTTCCTCTCAAAGTTTTCCAACTCCTCATGCATAGAATTGACCCAGTTTGCATCAGATAAAGCGTGTCCAATGTCCTTGGGCTCAAAGGAGGCAACAAATGCAGCATGAGCGAAATGAGAGGAATTTTTGGACCTTGACCGCGTAGTACGTTCGTCGATGTCCCCAATGATCTTCGATAGGGGATGCACTTCTTGAATCCGCCGGGGAGCCTCACGCCTCGAGACTACCTCCCCCTCAACTTCAGCTTCTCTCGCTTGGTTCTCTTGTCGCACCGTCGTTGTCCATGAAGTAGACGGTCCACCCTTCGTAGTGGTCGTAGGGGAAGTAGTGGGTACACACTCAGCTTCAGGCGCATGGTTCGCTCCATCATCATCTCCAGCTTCATCCTTCTCCTCTTCAAAGAGGTCCTCAGCCATCTCTTCATCACCTGCACATTCAAAGCCAAGAGAGGTACATGGCATTGTCTCGTCGAAGGTTACCTCGCAAGTCTCCATGATTTTGTCAGAAAATCCCATCACTAGACCTAGCCTCAAACTTGTCGAGTTTTCCCTTCTTAAGAATAAAGCACTTGCATCCAAAGACTCGGAAATGACCCACCTTGGGTGCCCGACCATGCATAAGCTCATAACAGGTCTTCTTCTTGAAAGCTCGCAATAAAGTCCTGTTGGAGACTTGACAGGCCGTATTGACCGCCTCAGCCCAATACCTCCTAGGAGCCCTGTGCTCATCGAGCATCGTCCTAGCCATCTCACAAAGAGTCCAATTTTTCCTTTCCACGACTCCATTTTGAGGGGGCACATAAGGGGTCGAATACTGATGTTCAAGACCTAGATCACGACAGAAGGCATCCAAACGAGAGTTCCTGAACTCTGAGCCATTATCATTGTGGATAGCTCGAATGGCATTCCCATGTCTCTCGTTCCTCAACCTCACAATCAGATCTCGAACAAAACCAAATGTCTCACTTTTGTCCTCCAAGAAAAACACCCAGGCATAGCGAGAGTAATCGTCCACCACAACAAGGACATACCACTTCCCACCCACCGAGCGAACTCGAGCTGGCCCCACAAGGTCCATATGCAACAGCACTATCAGACGCTCGGTCATGACATCGGTCAGGGGTGGATAGGGAGTGGCTACCATCTTTCCATGCCTACACGGAGCACAAACCAAATCCTTCTCAAACTTCAACCTAGGCAATCCTCGGACAAGGTCAAGACCACTCAAGAGGGAAAACAAATCAAAGCTCAAGTGACCCAACCACCTGTGCCATTTCCACAAATTAGAAGAAGGACCAGCCATCAAACAACGAGCAGGACCCAAAGAACGAGAGAAATCAGCCCTAAAAATCTGACCCTCGGGGATGATCATACAAACAAGATCACATCGAGAATCCAGCAAACGAGACTCACCAGACTTGAAGCGCACCTCAAAGCCCTCCTCAAGCAACTGAGAAACCGAAAGCAAATTGAAACCCAAAGACTTCACAAGAGCAACCCTCTTCAACGTTACCTAGTCACTCACATGCACCACACCCTTAGAAATCACCCTTCCTCGTCCATTGTCCCCAAAAGTAATGTACATCTTTTCCTTCACTGGGGTGAGGCTGGAGAACCACTTCTTGTCTCCGATCATGTGTCGGGAACATCCGGAGTCGATCAACCAAATGTTCTCCAAGCCTCCTGCCTGTAGTCAGAAACAAGAACGAGAATGAGCCAACGACTCGACACCGGGGTTAGCACAAATAAAGTTGAACCAGTGTCGAGCCATCTGCTCAAAAGAGGGGTTAGCAAACATCATTCCCTTGCCACCAAACTTCCCATGTCCCATGGAAGGAGTACGAGCACCACGAGGGGGAAAACGTGGTCCGTAGTTCCTCTGGAACCCAAAGCTGCGATCATCTCCCCTAAACCCGTATTGAGGACGAGTAGGGGGCGTCCAGCAAAACCACCATGAGCCCGACCAAACCTCTCACCAGCACACACACCATCACCTCTTCTATCAAACCTCTCATCACCACCTCTCTTTGGGAACCTACCACCCTGAGCTCCAACTCCACCAACACTCCTCACACTTCCCACACCCCGTGGAAGTGGCACTCTATGCTCAGGAATACCATGAGACTGGCGATACCTGTCCTGGTTTGCTTGCTCCCTAGCAAGCCTCTCATCCCTCTTCCTCTTGTAGCAAAACTCTGCTAGATGTCTCTCCTTGCCACAATACTCACACCTGAAGGGGATGCGTTTCGGTTTTGGCTCTGGCTTCTCTATAGGTTTCTCACCCTTCTCACTCACAAACTTCACCGGTTTCTGGAAGTCATTTGTTTTAGGTGGGAATTTGGGTGGATCTTGGGTTGTGTCAAGCTTGTTGCAAAGGCGGTTGGGCTTTGGTGTGAAAGAGTTCTTGGGTGCTTTTGGAAGTGGGACTTGGATGTCTCCGATCACCTCAAACTCAGGGTTAGACTCAACGCACTTCTCGTACACACTCTCCCCACTGTTTTCTTCCACTTCCTCACCCAACTTCTCAAAACCCAAACCACGACCATCCGCTCTCTTGAACTCCTCAATCATGATTTTCAATTGGGGTTCCTTCCCAGACAACCAACCCAACACCTTCCTCAAATAGTCATTCTCCTCATAGATGACATCCAAACGGGAAGTAAGTTCAAGATTACGCAAAGTAACTTCATCACAGCTAGTGCATGCATTGACAACAGGAGATTTCAAAGAAGTTTCCAAAGTGCTAATGGTAGAACGAGCATCAACAAGCTTAGCATGCATAGTAGGACATGATTTACAAGAACCAAGCAAAGTGGGTCTAGCCTTAAGCTCATCATACTCAGTCCTAAGGGCATCTAGTTTAGCCAAAGTGGAAGCATTCTTCTCATTGAGGAACTTGATCTCATTCAACCATGCATCACATTCAGGACATTCAACATCATCAGAAATGGTAGGAGCAAGTTTCAAAGAGTCATTCTCAAGTTTCAATTCAAGCAATTTAGACTCTAACTCTCCTAATTTCTCACTAGCATTCTCAAGTTGAGCCCTAAGTTATTTCCTCATCTTTTTTGGGATCTCTTGGCACACTATCACGGTTGTCAATCAAGCCATTCAACCTAGTGATCTCAGCAAGCAAAGAGTCGGGATCACGATTTACCTCATCCTCCGAGTCGGAGTCGCTGTCTTCCTTCTCGCTCTTCTTGCTGCTTGAGCTATGGGCCATGCCACAAAAGCCTTCAAGCGCCACACAGCTCAATCCACTGAGGTTCCGACTTGCACTCTTCTTGCCCTTGCGCCTCCCGGCGTCTTCATCTTCACTGCTTGAGCTTGACTGCGCGTCGCTTGAGCTTGAGTTGACGTTGCTTGCACCGGCCACCATGGCTCTTGCCTTGTCCTTCTTGTAACCGCCCTTGCTCGGTCACCGCTTGTCCTTGTCCTTGCTCTTGGACTTGCTGAAGTGCTTTCCCTTGGAGGAGTACTTGTCTTCACGCCTCGGGTGCGCCTTGTACTCGCTCATCTTGTACTTGTTCTCCTCCGCTTTCGGGCACTCGGCGATGAAGTGACCACGCTTGCCACACTTGTAGCATGTCCCCGAGCTCCGCCTTGCATTCCTCCGGCTCTCATGTAGTCGATCAAACCTCTTTGAGAGCAAGACCAGCTCCTCCTCGCCCAGCACATCAAACTCCTCATCTGGAATAGACATAAGAGAAGACAAGGAAAACTGTTGACAGGAAGGGTTAGCTTTGCCCTTTGATCCGCCCACAAGAGCAAGACAATGATCAGTCGAGCCCTCATGCTTGGATTGCAACTTCCTGTCAACCTCAGCCGACTTGAGCTTAGAAAAGAGGTCATCCAACTCTATGGTCAACTATTGCCCATACTCCTTGATGGCCTCAACCTTAGCACCCCAAACATTTGGGTCCAAGGTATGTAAGAGCTTCAAAGCTTGATCATGCTCAGTGTAAGGAAAATCCTCAACATTGGCCTTCATGTTGTTCACGATGGCGGTGAACCTCTGAAACATCGCATCAATGTCCTCACCGGGAAGTTGAGTGAAGTTCTCATATTGCATCCGGTAAGAGACAAAGAGGCGAGCCTTCACATGGTTATCACCACCGTGAGCAACAAACAACTTCTCCCAAATTTGCCAAGCAAGATTCAAATGGCGAACACGCTCAAACTCAGAATCACACAAGCTCCGGACCAAGTGATCAACGGCTTTTGCATTTGCCTCATACTTGGCCTTAGCACCGGCATCGGTCACCATAAGAGTATGGATGTTTGCCGGAATAGCATAGGTCTTGTAAACCACAATAAAATCCAACAACTTGCCACGAAGAAAGATCATCATACGAACCGCCCACTTGTGGTAACCCTTCCCATCGAAGTGTGGCGGACCGCCCCGCTCAACGTACGCCATCTTAGGATTCAAGACTTGTCAAAGTCATAAAGAATCCGGCACCAAGCTCTGATACCAATTGAAGAACCGATTAGGCGACCAGAGACGGGGGGAGTGAATGGGAGCCGATAAAAATTCGTCTCAAGAACTTGGCCTATGCCCCCAAATCACTTCCGAAGAATCTCGCACACACTTGCCAAGATCACGTAGTCACAACGGACCTACTGACCCTATGAACAAGTTAGATCAAGCCTAAGAACAAAGCGGAAGCAAGCGCCAAACGAACCGAGAGAAAAAGCTAGCGCGAGGCAAACTACAGCAGAAATTGTCGGTACTACGGCCCCGGGTCGGTACTACCGATATGGGCTTACGGCACCTAAAAACCGGGTTATCGGTACTACGGCACTCCGGGTCGGTACTTTCCGACTATCGGTACTACCGACCTTGTGTCGGTACTACCGATAAGGACTCTCTGGCAGCTGAAAATCAGGTCATCGGTACTACCTGCACAGTGTCGGTAGTACCGCCCCCCCCCTAAAAATCAGCCCGTTAAACAGCCCCAAACTTTCGATCGACGGATCTCCCAAACCACTTGGAGTCTTGAGACGAAATTTGGAGGAGATGTTAAGCACCCCTAGGTGAGATTATTCCCCAAAAATTTCATCTCCAAACCCACCAAAACACCGGGAATCACGGATCACACGAGCTCAAGTTCTACACACGAGTTCATCCAAAGAATCACGAATCTAGGACGATTTGAGGAGTTTGGGGGCAAGAGATCACTGGGAAAAGAGGCACAAGGCACTCATGGATGAACCCCCCAAACAAATTCGAGCCAGAACCGTCTAGAAAACGAGAATCAAGACGAGCACGAAAATAGCACAAAAATGACTCCGAAAATCATCACGGAAACCACAACGCCGAATCTTCTATACAAACCAGGAAAGATTCAAAAGGTCTAGCATGCCGCCCTAGCATCCATCCCTCTCAACAAATCTCTCATGAAGCTCTCAAGCTAGCCTAGAGAAAATGGAGAAGAAAATAGTCTAGGAAAAAGAGAAAGAGGAAGGGGAAATGAAACCCTAAGTCGCGGAGAGAGAGCCATCCACACACACTCATGGCTTATATATCAGGTCCCGCCGGTGTGGAAAATGACTCGACTACCCCTAACTCAACTACTGGCAATACAACCCACGCAGGGGCATTTATGTAATGTTTGTGGGTCTTGCCATCGGACGGCCACGCCTTCGCTTCACCCCGCGTCCTCCTAACGCAAGCCATGCGATCCCGCCGCGTGTCCTCCACTTTGAAGCTTCCCGACACGCCCGGATCCTGTCTCCGTCGTGTTGGGCCTTCGGACTTGGTTTTGAGGCCAAACCAAGAAACCGTCCTCCGATGGTTTTGTGGGCAAACCACCAAACCCCTCGTGCTCGGCCCGGCCTCCCACCAAGCCTCTTGACTCGACCGCCACTATGCACCGGCTCGATCATCCACGACTTCGTCTTGCTCGTCTTGCCACCATGTGGCCCGCACCTAGTCCCGTTTTCCACCGGGTCCCTCGAACCGAGCCTACTTGTCTCTCCATCTCTCGGAGGCCCCTCAAGGCTGAAGACCTTTCGCGCCCGTTCTTCACCTGCAACAACACGAACTAGGCCGCAGCCTACACATGCGCACTGAGCCAAGAGTCAGTCCAACACCCGTTGTCAATCACTCATCACTGAGGAGCGGTCATCCATCGACCACCGGGACGCTCCTGGTCCTCAATAGGAAGTCCACTTCTGGGACTTGCCAGTTTTTGTGATCTTCTTTGGTGTTTTGGTCTTCCCGAAAACAGTCGAGTGTTGCTCAATCCACTACCGAGGCAGAGTATGTTGCCGCTGCTAGTTGTTGCTCTCAGCTCCTTTGGATCACATACACCATGAGTGACTTTGGTGAGGAGTATACCCATGTCCCACTTCAATGTGACAGCACCAGTGCCATAAGTGTTGCAAAAAACCCAGTGCTCCATTCCAAAACCAAGCACATAGAAGTGAGGTATCATTTTCCGAGAGACAACATAGAGAAAGGGAAGATAGCTTTGATCCATGTACCCACACATGACCAACTAGTTGATATTTTCACCAAACCCCTAGATCAAGCAACTTTCACTCGTTTGCGGGGGGAGCCTGGTGTGTGTTTGATTTCTTGAGTCGGGTGTGTGGGAGCTCCTTTATAGCATATATATAGTTTTCTTTGTGCATTTCCTGCATTTGGCATGGCATATGTAACATGATGTATGGGCATCCTTGTATCTTAGATTGCATGCATTTTGTATCATATGCATTGGCTAGGAAAAGCTTCTCCTATATACATTGTTCACCATGGAATGCTATTTATGTCTTCGTGAGCTTGTTTGGTATGCTATGATTAGTTTGGCTTAGCTCTTGATAATATTGATTTATAATCCATGGTTGATGGTTATGCTTTTTGAAAAATGTCACATATATGCTCTCTCATGTGTAAATGCCTATATATGATCTTGACATGTTTTAGTGCCTTGGTTATGCTTAATTTGTGGTTGGATAGCTAGCTTATTGATCATATGGAGCCAAAGGCTTATTTGCCATCATGAATGTTTAGCCCTCTTGCTTTATCTTGTGGAGGGGCATAAGTTCCTTTTTGTCGCAAAGACATTTCATGTACCAAATTTGAATCTAAAAATGAAATGTAAAATTCTTGGAAAATGTGCTCCCATGCCATATGTGCTAAATTTAATTTGCTTTGGGTGCTAAACCGTTGCATGATGTCTACCAATGAGAAGTCTCATATGTAGAAGTAGACACATGGCTCGGTGGCTTTGACATGACATGAGGTGCTTGTGGGTGTTTGTGATGGTCTTATGATTAGAATGGTTGTCCTAACATGAAGTTTGTTTGGTTTTGCCACTTTGACATGTTTTGATCATGTTTAGGACTTTGCTCATGAGAGGTAAATTTTTCACAAAATTGCTCAAATCCATCTTAGCTTCGTCCAATGGTTGTGGAACTTGGTGATCTTGTAGTTGATGTCATTACGAAGCTGTGGAGTATCTACATTGCTCATTTGGACATGTGTAGCATCCTATGTTGAATTTTGTCTATTTGAGAAGCTTTAGGTTGAAAGTTTTGCATTTTTGGCTTGATTCATGCATTGCCAACAAGGGGGAGAAGTTTGAGCTTGAAATGGCTTGCTGGATGCATTTAGAAGGTTTTCAGGTGGTTTCGAACCATTTCTGGGCTCTGGTATGCACCGGTCTGACCGGTCGAGGTCACCGGTCTGACCGGTCAGAGTGCTGGCCTTGTTCACATGTTCCACACCGGTCTGACCGGTGGTGTTGACCGGTCTGACCGGTCAAGGCTGAGTTGTTCCAGCTGCCCTGTTTCATGTGGTGTTTTGCATGCATTCGTCCAGGGGGAGTTGCATTGGTTCAGGGGGAGTTTGCATGTGTGCAGGGGGAGCTCTTTGTGGTTTTTCGAGCATTGGTTTGGTGGTTTGCGCTCTTTTATTGAGCATAGTTTTGTCTCGGATGTGTCGAGCCGTTGCCCTTGCCTAAGGGGTCCAAGACTTGTCTTCTTCAAGTGATCTTGTTCTTTGCCTTTGTTTGGCTTTCGATCGCTTGTTGGAGTTTCTTTTTATTCATTTCTTTTCTTTTTCTTTTCTCTCTTGTTACTTTATGTGGGTGTTGTCAATGCACTCATCAAGGGGGAGATTGAGGACCATGTGTGGTTTGAGGACCAGTGGATGGTCGCTTCCTTGTGTGATGAGTGATTGACAACGTTGTGTGAACTGATTCTTGGCTAAGTATTGCAGGTGCAGGTTGCGTCTTGACTGGTGTTGGTGCAGGTGAAGAACAAGCGCGAAAGGTTGTCGCCGATGAGTCCTCCAGGTGTGGATAAGATAAGTAGGCTTCGTTCGAGGGACCCAGTGGCCATCGGGGTCAAGTGCGGGCCGCATGGTGGCATGAACAGCAAGATGAAGTCATGGACGATTTCTTGGTTGAGCCTCAAAACCAAGGTCGAGCCGGGACTACGTGGGGGCCGAGTCATGAGTGGCAATTGGCGGAGGCTACACCGAGCGCAGGGTTTGCAGTGGTTCACCAGAAAACCACTGGGTTCCTTGGTTGATCCACAAAGCCAAGACCGAAGAACCGAAGATGGTGCTGCAGCAGCTCCAGACCGGTCTGACCGGTGGGTCTGACCGGTCATACCGGTGGGTACCGGTCTGACCGGTGAGGAGCACCGGTCTGACCGGTTTGCGACGACGCAGTCCGGAATCTTCGAAGCGGAGGACACGCGTCGGGATCGCATGACTTGCGTCGAGGCTAAGCAGGGTGCGGTCGCCGGGCATCCATCTGATGGTGAAAATCTGAAGACTTCCAAAACCGCCCTTGAGGGGCTTGTATCCCTAGATTTTAGGTAAGGGTATTTTAGACTTTTGGTTGCCTCCATATAACCCATGAGGTGAGAGGATGGCAGCCATCTCTTGGAACCCTAGTTCATTTGCTTTCCTATTTTCCCTTCCTATTTTCTTAGGATTTCCATAGGACTAGCTTAAGAGCTTCATGGTGATATTTTGTGAGAGGGTTGGATGATCGGGAGGCAAGCTAGACCTTGTATGAACCTCCTTGGTATGTATAGATGATTCAGCATGGTTCCTCAAGGCTTTGTTGTGTTGTTCCCGGTTGTTCTTGATGGTGATTTTCGGAGCCCTCTCTTGGTGGTTTTCTTGGTGTGTTTTTGGGACCTTGCTCTTGGGGATTTGATTGGGAAAATTTGTGTGAACCCTTCGTGGTTCGTTTGCCTTTGATTCCCCTCCCAAATCCGTGAGTTATGGGGCTCGATTTTGTGGTTTTCAGTGTTGTAGGGTTAGAGGTGTTCTTGGCGGTATTTCTTCGATTCCTCAGGATTTGGCAAGTATTGGTGGACAAAATCGTGGCTATGGACTCCTCATGAGGTGTTCCTACTATCCCCAAAGTCTTGTTCAAGTCCGTGGAGCGATTCGAGAGATCGAACTTTGGATTTGGAGGAGTTGACCCGCGGGTCTTGTTCATCCCGAGCTGCCCATATTACACCGGTCTGACCGGTGCTCTTCACCGGTCTGACCGGTGAGAGCCTCTTGTGGGATTTGCCTCAGGTGAACTGCTTGACTCGTGTGTCTTTGGGTCTTGGTGCTGCTGGTTAGTTCTTGGTCTAGTTGGAGTTGTTTTGTTAGGTTTTGTGTAGGGTTTTCCTTCCGTGCAGGTTGTGTTTTGGGGGTGTTTTTGTTCCAGATCCTAGAGAAGTCACTGAGGCTTTCTGGAACACTTGTTGTGCGGCTGCTGTAGCCACCGGCCTAACCGGTTCTATCCACCGGTCTGACCGGTGTCACCGGTCTGACCGGCGCAGGCCATTGGTCTGACCAGTGCAGCACAGGCAGCAAGTCGTGCATGTTTCCGCTGTGCGTGTTGGTGTGTTTTGTCTCGGAAGGCTGTTTGTTGGTTCCTAGGTCCAGTAGCACTTCAGTGGCTGCGTGGGCTTGGCCAACTTGGGTAGTGAGTCGGAGACGTGTGTTGGAAGCCGTGTTCGTCTTGTTGGAGTCTCCATCTCCTTAGAGAAGAATTTTTTGTCGGCTCCCATTCAGTCCCCCCCTCTTTGTTTCGCCTATCGGTCCGTCAACTATCCAGAGCTTTCCTTTGTATCTAATCAGTCCTTGATCCAATGAGAATCCTTGTTCATCTGGGCTAAGAATGGCCAGTTGTGTTAACAACTGTTGTGTTGAGCTGTCTGTAGCATAAGAATTCAGAATCTCCTGCAGCCAGTCTGGTTAGACTACAGACATATCATGCAACATCAAGGACTGTGGCGTTCTAGACAGAGCATCAGCTGGAATGTTTTCCTTCCCTTTTCTGTAGATGACTCTGAATTGAAGCCCCATGAGCCTAGACATAGCCTTCTTTTGCAGATTTGAGTGAAGAGTTTGCTCAGATAAATAAGCTAAGCTCTTATGATCAGTTCTGATAATGAACACTTGATGTTGTAAGTACTGGCGCCACTTCTCCATTGCTAGAATGAGTGCCAAAAATTCCTTCTCATATGTAACACCCCCAAATTTTCGGTGAGGAAAAACCCGAGTCCCTGTACCTTTGCGATAGTCCCGGGATCAGTGGCTATCGCGTACAGATCTCATCATAGAAGGTAAATCACAACCCTACATCACATCACACAAATATTAGTACATAATTTATTACATGTCCATGATGGAGCACAACATTACAAGCCTCAAGGCTGAATCAGAGTAAAATTCTACGCAGCGGTAGCTAGCATCTCAGAAGGGTCTCCATCTTCTGTTCTTCACGCCCACAGGCATCCTTGAGCGAAGCGACGCATCCCTCAGTCGTGCCATCCGTCAGCGTTGTTGTCGAAGTCGGACTCATACCCTGCACACCCAAAGTCTATCCCCAAGGAGTGGGATAGGTTCACGTCAGCGACTGTATGCAGCTTTAAGTGGCCTATCTTTTAAAGGGTAAGAAAAGAGACAAGGTGGAAGCTCAGGTTTCCTATGCAGCAGCAGCAAGCATAAACAGAAACCATCTCCATATAGGTCCTAAACCAATCTCTCAAACACAACTCGGAATCACCCAGTACCCCAGGGCCCCGTCTCCACAACCTATCTCCATCTAGGGTCGATGCGAGAACTTCCTCTTCTCGCAACTCAATGATTGCAATCAGATCAACGAGGTAGAGGGAGCCACTCTCCTCTAGCCGACTGCAACCACGGCTCACCACACTCCCAACTACAGGGGGAGGTAGAAATCCCAAAACATGAGGAACAAACATGTCTTCAATGTTTTTCCATGACCGAGGACGCGGCTACACGTATAGATCAAACAACTCTACCGAGCGTGTACACCTGTACCCAACTCGGGATGGCACACGGCGGTGATCAGCCAACCGAGCCCACCCTACCGTGCGAACTCTCGGTAGTTACGGTTCCATCCTACAACCAGACCTCAAAACAAATACCCCTCAGAAGGAATCGCACCGGAACTGTGAAATGCCCCCGTGTGGACACACGGGAGTCGCTCTGAGAGGGTGGTCTCACCTCCACCACTCCCCCACTGATACCCCGCTATCCTCCTGGCAGGTATGGTTCCGCACTTGCCGAGCTCAACTCATCCCTAACCCCAATCTCGGCGAGGTGGTGTGTACGAAAGTCCTATCGACAAGTTGATCCACTCGCTTTCAGACCGGGGCAAGCTCATGTCCTCCATCTACAAGTAAAACCCCAACACCTAGGCTCCGAAAACCGTCAAAGTAGGGATACACTGAGGAGTGCACCCCTATCCCCGATCCCAGATCGGTTGTTCCGAGCTCACCCCCGCCAATGTACTCAAAACGCATTCTTCTGCTGGTTTTACCCCACTCACGCCAAGAACCACTATTCCCATCCCAAACACATGCATCGCGAAGCTCAACGCATATACACGCTTATATACATATATAGTAGTGGGGCAATCAAGGACAAGATAATAAAAGAAGGCAGTGCAAGGTTCATCATCATGCATTTAAAGTAAAGCGCTAGCATACTACATAGCAATGCCTAATAGGTATTCAGAATCAGTCGGGCGTGAACACCTGCGTGCGGGTAGTCGTCAGCAGCATAGTCGTCGGTGTAGTCGATCTCCGAGCTCAGCTCCCCGGCTCCAGCTGCTCCTATTAACGTGTAATTAAAATAAAGGCGGGTCCTATTGCAATTAACTCCAAATGAGCAACAATTAAGAGCCAAAAGAGAGCGAACACTAGCCTAACACGGAGTTTATAATTTTAGAAGAGCTTTGGAAAAGGTTTCACACTTTTCGGAGTTGAAATGAATTTTTCTAGGATTTTCCAAAGGCAAAATACATTTTCTGAAACTAAAATACGCATACACAATAACATTAACCTTAAGCTAACTACAGGTTGGCTCTAAAGGGATCTAAGCTATCTACAGGCTGGCTGCAAGCTAGCTTTTCGAGCTCACATGGCTGCCACATAGGTAGCTATAAGCTGACCCATGCACAAGTGGCTGCCCACATGGCTGACTGGGTGGTGACCACAAATGATTCCAGCCAGATCTGTTGCGGCTGGGAGGTGTGAGGGCGATGGAGTGGCTGACGTGCGGGTGGATGGCCACACGAGATCCGAAGGATCCGCTGCGGCTCGGTGTGGTGCAGGTAAAGGTGTGGCTGAGGTGTGGTTAGCTTGGTGCACGGGATCCAGCGGAATACGTTGTGGTTGAGACGGCGTGTGCGCCGGTGTGTGAAGGGAAACCCCAACTGGGTTTTGGCACAGCCGGTAGGTGCTCGACGATATTCTCCTAAGGAGCGGCGGACTGGCAAAAGCTCACCGGTGTCGAGGTGGTTCGGCAGCTAGTCAACACGCCCTAAGGCAAGGACAACCAAACCGTAGGGCTCGGTTTGGGCAAGGAAAAGAGGCGGCCTTGGTCGGGTTCTTGGCACGACAGCGCCGGAGACCAGCTCGGCGCGCGGAGCAAAGCAGAAGGTTTCGACGACGAGGCTGGGGTGGCCGGCGTCGGTGAGGTTGTATGCGCTCGCGTGCCTGAGAGCGAACGCGTACACGAGTTGGTTCGGCGCTCGCGCGCCTCGGCAGAAAGGATGCTATTGACGACAGGGTTCCAGTCGCGACAGGCTGAGCGGCGGTCAGGTTCGGCTCACATGCGCGAACGTGTTCACCGGACTCGAGCAAGGGAGCAAAGGAGACAGCTTGGTTGAGCGCATGCACGAGCGTGCGGCCATGAGATGAAGCTGCCGGACGAGCACGGCGGTGCGATGGTGAGGACCATGTGTGGTTCGAGGACCGGTGGATGGTCACTTCCTTGTGTGATGAGTGATTGACAACGTTGTGTGGACTGATTCTTGGCTAAGTATTGCAGGTGCAGGTTGCGGCTTGACTCGTGTTCGTGCAGGTGAAGAACAAGCGCGAAAGGTCGTTGCCGGTGAGGCCTCCAGGTGTGGAGAAGACAAGTAGGCTTCATTCGAGGGACCCGGTGGCCAGCGGGGTCAAGTGCGGGCCGCATGGTGGCATGAACAGCAAGATGAAGTCGTGGACGGTTTCTTGCTAGAGCCTCAAAACCAAGGTCGAGCCAGGACTACGTGGGAGCCGAGTCATGAGTGGAGATTGGCAGAGGCTACACCGAGTTCGCAGGGTTTGCAGTGGTTCACCAGAAAACCACTGGGTTACTCGATTGAGCCACAAAACCGAGGCCGAAGACTCGACGAGGGAGTGCGGCCACCCAGGCCGGTTCAACCGCCCAGGAGGGGCGGTCAGACCGCCTGGGGCCGGTCGGATGTCCGGGCCGGTCCTAACCGCCCAGGGGGGCGGTCTGACCGCCCTGGCCGTCGGCGCCGAGAAGCTTCGAAGCGGAGGACACGCGTCGGGATCGCAAGGCTTGAGTTGAGGCTACGCAGGGTGCAGTCGCCGGGCATCCGTCCGATGGTGAAGACATCAAGAATTCCAAATCCGCCCTTGAGGGGCATGTATACCTAGTTATTAGTGAAGGGTAGTTTAGTCTTTTGGGTGCCTCCATATATACTCATTAGAGGGGTGGATGGCAGCCAACTCTTGGAACCCTAGCTCATTTAGTTTTTCCATTTTCGTTCTCCATTTTTCGTTAGGATTTTAGAAGGCTAGCTTGAGAGCTTCATGTGAGATCTAGAGAGAGGGATGGATGTTTGGGTGGCAAGCTAGACCTTGTACGAACCCTTCATTGCATGTATAGAAGGTTTGGCGTTGTTCATCATGGTGGTTTTCCCGTCTATTTGGTGTTGATTTTCGGAGCTCTTTTTGGCGGTGTTTTGAGGACGATTTCTTGGGGGTTTTGGTGGGTGTCACGTATGAGGTTCTTGTGCCTCTTTGGCTGGTGACTTTGCCCCCAAATCCCCTTTGAATCGGACTCGATTTGGTGATTTCTCGAGTTGGGCGAGTTCTTGACCTAGAGAAGCGATTTCTTCGATTCCTCTTGATTGTGAGCGTTTCGGGTCGATTCCTTTGAGGTAGAGGTTGCCCAGAAGGTAACCCAGCTATTCCCGAAGTTTGGCTGCAATCCGTGGAGTGATTCGGGAGATCGGGCGCGAGGAAGTTGAGGTTTGACCCGCGGGTTCGTTTTCTGGAAGGGGCGGTCTAACCGCCTACAGGGCGGTCTAACCGCCCGGGTGTTTCCGGTCAAAGTTTTGTTTCGCCGGATTTTCCTTTGTGAGTTTGTTCGCCTTGATCGGAGGAGTGTCCGGGTGAAATTTGGGGTCGTTCTCGTGCGGTTTGCTAGGTGTTCTTGGTCGGGGTTCGTTCTTGGGTACGGGAGGTTAGACCGCCCCGGGTAGCCGGTCTAACCGCCCCTAGGCCCTTGGGTGAAGTTTTGGTTTTCGCCAAGATTTTCCGGTAGCTAGCATGGCCTTGACCGAGAGATCTCTGTTGGTGAAACCGTGGTGTGTTTTGGTGCTCGGAAGAGGCGTTTCGGAGGATCTCTTGGTTGCCGGGTGGAGGCGGTCTAACCGCCCCCTATACCGGTCTAACCGCCCCCCTCCGGTTAGTCGGCTTTCGAGTTGTTTCCCGTTTGTCGGTCTTTGCGTGTGTGTTGTGGTTGCTGGTAGAGTTTGTTCCTAGGACTAGTAGCACTCCAGTGGCTACGTGGTTTTGGCAAACGGGAGGTAGAAGTGCGGAGCGTGTGATTTCGAGGGTTCGACCGAGCTAGTTCGTCTTGTCGGAGTTTCAATCTCCCTCGAGAAGAATTTTTATCGGCTCCCATTCACTCCCCCCCTCTCTGGTCGCCTAATCGGTCCTTCAGATGGTAAATGGCTCGGTGCGGCTCGAGCTCCGAGGCGTCGTGACTGGGGTGTCTGTGGTGGCGTGGCAGCTCGCTTGCGAGGGTGTGCGTGCGCGTGAACATGCGCGTGCACCGTTTGGACAGGGAGAGCAGGGCTCAACTCCCTCGGGTGCGGGTGTGCGTGAGCAGAACGCCAGCGGCGAAAGAGAGCGGTCCGGCGCGGCGAAGGTTGATAGAGACCACGCACTACGCGGCGGGGACGCCGTCTTGCGAACAGAAGATCACGGTCAAGAACGGGGCTTGCCTGGCGACGATGAGAAGGTCGGTAGCGAGGGTTTGAGTTCACACGAGGTTTGGCCACGGAAAGGCGAGGCCTTGGCCCTCGCGTGCGTGAGTGAGCAGATCGTCGGCGGCGAAAGAGAGCGGCCCGGCGCGGACATGGTCGGGCGGCGAGGTTTGATAAGGGAGGCGCGAACGCCACAACACGTGCTAGGTCGCGACTTGGCTGCGCTTGAATGCGGAGAAGAAGTGTGCGCGGTGGTGAGCATTGGCCGGCCAAAGACGGCGTCCATGTCCTCACTTGAGCGCGCAGGCATGTCGGTGGCTGGGCCACGGCGGCGAGCTCCGCGGTGGCACGCCGAGGTGTTCGCCTGCGTGCGTGCATGTGGACGAACACATGCACTGACTTGGCCTGACGCTCATGCGCCTAGGAGGAAGGACGTCCTCGGCAGCAAGGTGAAGTAGAGCGATGGGGCGGTCGCGAATTGGGTGCTTCAGTTTCGCTCGAAGTGTGCAAGGCGACGACCGGGTTCGCGCGCGCATGCGCCAGAGCGGGTGCGCAAGAACGGGATCGAGTTGGCACTCGCGCTTCTGGGGAGGAAGGATTTCCCTCGGCGGCAAAACCGCATCCCGTGGCGGGATGAATTGCCGACGAGGTTAGGCACGAAAGGGAGCCATAGGCTCGGCCTTGACCTCTCCAGGCAGGCGCGAGCGTGGTTGCGCGTGTGGGCACGCGCACGTGCGTGCGCGCGCCGCCATCCAGGCCACGGCGGTGGGCCGGTACGACGGCGGCGTGGCCATGGCGACAACACGACTTCGGCGACATGCCACAGTGACGGCGCAAAGAGAGGAGAACGGCGATCAGGCTAAGGCCGGGAGGTGATGAGGATCAAGGCGGCCAAGATGGTTCGACCTCGTGTTTTGATGGCTTCGGGGGACAAACACGTGCCGACGTGTTGGGGTTCGCGGCGGCGGCACAGTGGAGCAAGATGGGGCTCGCCGACGCAAGCCCTTGTGCAGCGCCGGTGAGGATCACCGAACACATGCGGAAATCGGGTGTGAGTGCGCGCACAGATACATGTGTGTGCGTTGGCCACGAGTCCCTACACAGAAAAGGTAGGATCTTGGACCTTGGGCGGCCACGAGCGATACAGGTTGGTTAGGGAAAACCTACAGGCTTAGCCCCTCGATTGCGTGCGCTCGCGTGCATGCCGAACATCGACGACGTGGCTATGGCGGCGACACGACGTGCGACAGACAAGGGAACAAAGAAAGGGGAACGGCGAGGAACATGTGACAACTCGCCCAGGAAAATACCGTATTATTGCCTAAGACCGGTCCACTTTGGTCATTCAGCAATAGTAAAGTATCATCCTGTTGTTAGTTGCCGGGTTAACGCCCGATAGATCACTTGGAGTACATACAGAGGATCGACACATGCATTAAAACTCACACAAAGGCGAGTCCAGAGTACAACATGAGTTAAAAATAATTTATTACAAACCATTGTTCATGACATGGAGTAAAGGTTCAAAGTTCGAAAAAAACAGCGGAAATAGAATAAACTAGCGCAACGGTAAACATCACAGGAGGCCATCTGTGATGTCATCACTTGTCGTCACCCTCCCGGTAAACAACACCTGCAACAACAGTTTTAAAGCAAGGCTGAGTATCTACATCACCAAGACTCTAGACATGAAAGGCTTTTGGCCGGTGGAGTTTCTTTTGCTGAACAGCTACTAATAGTAGATCCTTACTTTCAATATTTTAGCACAAATTCTAGTCGATTATCATTGTTGACGCGAAAAGTGCACTCAACGCCAAACACACAGCAAGCCGAACAAAGCTGGCTTCACACGCGCAGAGAGCGAAAGACGTGCCAGTCAATTTTTCCTGAAAATTAACAAAAGACAAAGCAGTTAAATACCAAAGCTTGGAACTTGCCGGGTGGTACCAGACTGTTCCATATTTACGGCTAAGGAGCCAAATGAGATGACACATAGCTATAGAAAGCTATCTGCCAACGAACTACAACCATTCGGGAAACCGCAAAGGGAAAAAGCAACACTGCCGAATGGATGACGTGAGCATGACGGCGATCGGTCTTTGTTTAAATAGGAATGAGTACGCGCGAGGCCATGACCGATCCTCATGAAAATTAGCATTAAATAAGTAAATAAAATAAAGCACGGACATGATCATGTATTAAACAAGTATGCATAGATCCAAAGCACTAGTCTACCGCATGTCTAGTTACTTTAAAACCCGTCGAGTACGATATCAAGCAAATCTATCCACCGCATGATACAACTTGCATGAAAAACCGTACCACTTTCCGCAAATAGATCTATCCACCGCATGATACAATCTAAATATGGAAAGCTAAAAGCATACATTATTTAAAGCATGAATAACACACGTGTTCTACTCGTGAAGAAACATAACCGAATACGGTGAACGTACCGATTCGGGGTCCATGAAGAAGGAACAAACATTACCAAGCGAATAAATCTATCAGATTGATTTGGGAATCTAATCCACCGGATGATTAGCTCCAAAGCAACCCAAAAACCTGCATCTACCGCATGATACCCGGCTCTTTCAAGATTTATACGAACATTAGAAAGCTTGAACCCGCAACACGTAACAACCTAGATCGATTCGGTTTCGGCTATCGGAAAACACAAGACCCACGTGTTAAAATATGAAATCTACTCGAACAAGGATCATAAAAGAGATAGAGCCGATCCAAACCCATCTAGATTGGGCAAAGGTGTGCTACATGAATTAAAACATAAAGTAAAACTCAAGATAGCACGGGGTAACTTAATGAATCTATCGGATCTTGCCAAAATCCAATAGAGCCGATAACTAGCTTCAAGCTAGATCTTAGCCTACCGCATGACTCATGATCTAACAACAAACCCTCTTGAACCAGGCTTGAATCTACCGCATGACACGAAGCATGGTAACAAGACTACTTGCATCAGATCTAAATCCACCGCATGATACTAGACATGATACAAGGTTGCCGGTACTCACGGAGGTCGACGGATCGATTAGCCCTCTCGAAGAACTCGACGACACGACAGGGACTCTAGGGTTTGGCGTAAGGCCGGTGTGTATTGAAGAATGATTGTCTTTTTACATACATTCAGGGGTCATATTTATACCCTGTTGAGTACAACTTCGAATGGATTCGTTGCCTAACTTATCTCTAAGCTTGATCGCCTATCCATCCATTCGCCTTCCCTGATTGAGCCACGTCACCGTCCAATCCCGCAAAATCAGCTTTACTGTTCCTTTGCCGAACCAGAGCAGATAGCCGACCGTAGATCTCTTTGCCGAATATCTCTGAAAAGACCCTTCCTTCCACCAGACGGACTCTTTATCGTACCGGGCCTACAAGTCAGACTCCCTACCAAATTTTGGTGTTAACAATCATTTCTAGATGTGCCATCTAATTCAATCAATAATTGGACAAGCAATTAATTCGTACAACAATATTCTCCGGGTTTCATCATTACAGGATATCATGGCCAGTTGATTAAGCAGTCTCGGATAACGGTGAGAGGCCGACAATCGATTGATTTAAACCTTGCAAGGAAAACCTAAACACACGGTAGGCTTCCCCCGCAAGGACAACTTCCCAGGCAGTTCCCAAAAGTCCTCGGGTTGGGAATAGAGCCTACAGTCCTGGGTACAAGATTAGCTGGCATACCCCACGAGGCACCCAGTCTCACACATGCACCCCCCCTTCCCGGTAGCTAGCCGGTTAGGTGAATACTCAAGAGTAGTAGGGAAAAGTTCCCGCACCATCTCATTAAGGTACTAGGCTTACTGGTCTCATTCCCGACAAGTGCTTAGTATGTTCAAAAGCTTAGCCCACGAAAGTGACTGGACCGGAGCCCAAATCCCATGCTCTTACCACATGAGCAGTCCATTTAAGGAGATCTTATGATTCCAACATAAGAACCTATTCTCGTGAGTGACGAACATAACTCGACTTGTACAGATCCTATAGCAAGCAGCTATCGACCTAGCATACTAGTGATAGAGCATAGGTACCTAGGGATCATGCATCTAGGGTTTCAATTCAACTCCTGAAACGTAAATGCACAACCATAGCAAACATAATTACATAATTTTAAAAGACGAGGTTAATGATCCGGGGCTTGCCTTCGCTAGCAAGGTTGGCCTTGGGCCCTTCTGGACTTGGGTCCAGGTCTTGAGCTACGTCCACGCACTGCAGCTCTTCGTCGGCACCTTCGTTCCCTCCTTCCGGCACGAACGTCCGTCTACCGTCAGAGAGATCTACACGAAGATGCAAATGCAAGATTTATTCGACGATTTTTAATTTAATTAACCACAAACCATAAATGACAACCAAGGGGTGTATTAGTTGGACACATTCACCTAGATAAGAATACATTTAGCATACTCTTCCAAAAAGGAACAATATGCAGTACTTTATTAAATATTCTTTTGACGGTGACCGTGTACATATATATGTAAATAATTTAATTTAACTTCACAAACAGTAGTGGGTGGGTATATTTAGCCTTTTAACATGATTTACAACCACTCACTAGGTTATTAAAGATTGGTTGGTGATTTTTCCCATTTAAATGACTATTAAGCCTTTAATTGCTTCCATAGCTTTTATTCATGAAATTAATCAATAAAATTTAGTGGAATGGTGTATTAAACACTAAACACCTGTAACAAGCCACTGGACATACAGACATGCTTTGGATAGCTAGAAATTAATTATTTTTGAAATGACAAAAGCTAGCTAGAAGGACAAGGTAAATGCACACAAAAATAAATACTCAACAAAATGATCCAAACTTTCTCACACGTGTCCTATGTCCAAAACTAGCCTAGGTATGCAGCACATACACCTAGAACTATTATGAAACTTAAGTTATGTATTTTTAAAGAAAAACAAGAATAATTCAACAATAAATATTTTATAATTATAAAATTGTGATTAATTCACCAGAGGTGTGTTTTGGAATACAAAGACAGTATGCAGAAGTTGGTTGCAAAAACCTAATTATTTTTAGCTACAAAAATCATTTATTCAGATTCTGCAGAAATGGAAAACAATTTTTATAAAAAGCTTTACATCATAACTTTGTGCAGTTTTTGGCACAAGAGCTGGTCATCTCATAACACACAAGATATCCAAACATTATCTACATAGGATGTATATATTTTGAGATATTGCAGATCTAGGTTTTTCACATTTCTATTTTTCATGCAAAAACTATCAGGAAATAGCTCAGGAAAAAATAACAAAAGTTGTAGTATTTTTCACAATGAATCCAGCAAAATTAAGTTTGTATTTTTCCGTTTTTTCTAAAATTTTCTACACAATTTACAAGAATCAGCAAAGGCACTTTATTATTTCAGATTCGTTTTTTGCAGCAAGGGCCCTGGAAGGTTTTCGATTCTTACATATAAACCCTTACTTTGTGGATTGGCCCTCAGAAAAACTCGAATCCTTGAAATTGGGTCCTTGGGGACGGCAGAGGCGGTCCGGCGGAAATTCCGGCCGGGGATCGCCGGATTCCGGCCGGGGGACAGCAGGGGAGTGGCCTAGGGCCGACTAGGGTTTGCTTTGTGGGCATGGTCGGGGGTGAGGAGCCGCCGGCGGTGGGGCGCACCGGCGTGCGGCGGCGGTGGCCGCCGCGGCCGCCGGCCCGGCGAGCCTCCGGCCTGTGAAGGCAACGGGCGGCGCGGGTCGGTTCCAAGAGGGCTAGTGGAGGTGGGGAGCTAACTAATTTCGCCGGAGCTACGCGGGAGTGAAGGTTCGCCGGCGCGCGTCCATGGGGTCGACGTCGTGCAACAGGCACTGGTCCGCCACGGACAGGGCACGATGCTTAAATGGGCGACGGCCTCCTGACACGCCCATGACCATCAAGGCGGCACAGGGCCCAAGGACTCGGCTTGTGTGCGCGATAGGGGGACACATCGCGGCGACCGGCGGACCGATGGCCGCCTGTCCGGCCGGTCGGATGCGGCGCACGGCCGGCACGCGGTGCGAGGGGGGGAGGACTTCGAGGGGCCCTTGGGGCGTGCGGCGCCTTGGGAAGGCGCGCGGCCTCGGCCGGCACGCGGCTGGAAGGCGAGGGCGGCGGGCGGCCGGTGGCGCGGCGTGCGCGGCGCGCCGCGCGCGGCGGCGTCGCGGCGCACCCATGCTCTGGCGCTTGCAGCTTCAAACTAGACTACTCTGAAAGCGTTTTTCTCCCAGAAATTGAATAGAAGTGCACAAAGTGATGAATAGGAAAGTCGTAGATCTCACTACCCTCTACAACTTTTACAAAGGTCGTATAGTGTTTTTCTCAACGGATTTTGCACAAATGACTGCCAAACTTTGAATGTCGCCCTGTTTCGGTGAACAGGAGGTACTGGCGGTTGACCAAGGATTTCACCAATTTCCACTCAAAATTTGAAATGCCAATCTACATGAAAGTTGTGTCCCTCAACAAGCTGGAAAACATTCATAAAGGTAGATTTTGAAGTGTTTAGGTGAAATTTGGAGAATGCGGCAAAAGTTCCAAACGACATTCGTTGACGTAAATGTTTAAGCCGAGTTTGACCGTGTCTTTTACCAAGGGTTGACCACGGGTGTGTGTAGAATTGGTCAAGGGGTTCAATAGGGTTCATTGGCGAGGTTTCCGAGGTGATGACCCAGGTTGACCTAGGTATTACCAGCGTCGGCCGGTTTGACTAGGCTGATTCGGTCATTAGCGTTAATGACGTTGATTAAAAACCTGGGGCGTCACAGAAAAGCCCGGCGGCGTTGGTAAGGCATATACACCGGCGAACGACCTCACGTGCACGTGAGTGCGCGTGCAGTGGTTCGGCCAGGAAGAACAGGGGTATAGCCCGGTGGTGGTGTGCGCAGGCAAAACATCGGCAGCGCAGCCATGGCGACGGCACAACGCTGACGACATGCGCACGGCAACAGGACAGAGACAGGTGGACAACAAGCGGGGAAGTGCACACAACGGAGGTTTGTGCTCACATGACTCTTGGCCTAAGAAAGGCAGGGCCTTGGCTCGATGGCGCGTGCTCAGCCGTGTGGGTGCCAGCGGCAAACTGAAGCTCGGCAACGCACGTCGAACAAAGGAACGACACAACTGCAAGGCAAAGGAGCGCGCGCGGCGATGACGGCAGCAGCACCTGCAAGCGACCGGCTCGGCTCGATGGCCGGCTCTCAGGCGACGGCGGGTCTATGCGGTGGCGCAAGCAGGCAGCGGGCAACCAGACAAACAGCGAGCTCACAAGCTCATTCCAGCCACGGCTCGAAGGCCAGTTCCACAGCAAGGTGAAGGGGTTGGCAAGGCTCACCTCCGGTTCAAAGAAGCAGTGGCAAGACGGCGGCGAAAAAGGTGCGGTGGAGCAGAGGAAGAAGACTGGGGGGCTCGGCTTGATGCAGGGGAAGCAGAGCAGCACGACGTCGTCTCCAGCAGGTTCGGCTCCTATTCTGCGGCGGCGACTTAACCACGGAGGGCTCCGTCTTGGGCGTCGGCGTCCCTGGCTCGGGCTGCTCCGGCTTCGCAGCGGCCCACGCACGGGCGGACGGCAACGAGACATGCGGCTTCGGCCTCCTCCACGAATGGCACTCCCCCAGCGACTCCAGCTCCTCCCTTCTTCCTCCCCTTCTCCCCCCCCCCCCCCCTCTGATTTTTGGTGGAGGCGGTGGATTCGGGGGAAATCCCCAAGGCGGTGGCGTGGTATAGGGGGAAGACTAGTTGGGGCGGCTAATTATAGGTTGGCTGCTAGGGTTGGCGAGCTCGAGAGCGGGCGGCGGGGATGCGGCGTGGGGGCACGCGGAGGCCATCTGCGGCTGCCAACACTGCAGGGGGCGGCGGCCATGGGGCCGGCTCGGTGCTCCTGTCACCTCTCTACCCCACGGCATCGGTACGGGAAAAGGCTGAGGAAGGGGAAAAGGAAACAGGGAAGGGGCTGATTGGCGGGTGTCGTATGGACCTCCCTGGGCCCACTACCTCGGTGGGTACCAGGATCGACTACTCGGTGGGCCCCTGGGACTACCCGGCTTGCACTGCACGGTACATGATGGCGTGAAGCACAAGGTCTACAGAGGACAAGTACTCGGTTAGGAAGCTGTACATGTCCCGCATTGTATGGAGGACTCCTAGACGTACTCGACTAGTACACTCTCCCTGAACCGACTTGTAACCCTGCCTCCCGGACTATATAAGGCGAGGTAGGGACCCTTCTCTCGATCATCTCATCTCACGGCGTAAGATTGCATCATCTTGTAATCGTACCCAATCAATCCAGAGCTACGCAGCATACCGGACGTAGGGTATTACGCACCTCGCGGCCCGAACCTGTCTAAATTGTGTGCCACGTGTCTCTTCCTTCGAGTTACCGATCTTGGCGAGGCCACATTCATCTACTTCGGGTACTCCCCTTAGTAGGTTGCCGGTCTAAAAGACCAACAGCTGGCACGCCAGGTAGGGGCTCTCGCTCGAGATCACATGGCGAACTCGACGGCTCCCGTCTACATCAAGCCAACCGTCGCCTTCAACCGCGGTGACACCTTCGTCTTCGGCACCTGGATCTGCAGTGCTGACGGCGCTGGATCTTTCCAACGCCGCCTCACCATGCCGCCCAACCCGGAGACCGGCCTCGTGACGCTTCCCGAAGTAGTCACGGGCGAACTCGCCGGCAAGTTCGGCGAAATTTCGCTTTTCGACCAACACGCCGACTTCGAGCTCGGATCCGCCTCCAACTCGAACTCGACATCCCTATGGGCTATCGTATGCGAGCCGGCTACTCAGCCATCGCATGTGGTTTCCCCACCCCGCGAGCGCTTCACGCGTGGCCCCCGCAACCTCAGCAGGGCCCGCACGGAGGCTCCCTCTACACGCCGGGCCGGCAAGGAACCCGTACCCGAGTACAACTCGGACTCCGACACCGCCCCCGGCCACGCCTCAGACTCCAACCCCCTCTCCGGCTTCTACTCGGACTCTGCGTACGAGTTCGACTTCGGGTCGGACCCTGAGGATCCCGAGTCCGAGGACAACTCTACTGAGCAACCCTTATCAGGGTCGGCTTCTGGGTTGGTTATAATGTCCACACCTGCCGAGAGATTCGTCTACTGGCCAGATCGCAAGCCCGCTGACCTGATAAGCGGGGACTCACGCTACATCGCCTACCTCGACTTGCTTCCCTTCCAGGAGGGAACACCACTCGCTCGAGCTGAGGAGTAAACTCCAACTGAGGTGGCGAGCTCCGACTCCAGTCTTGGCAACCCCGATCGCCAAGTCTTTATGGCTGCCGGCGACACGCCAGGACCTTCAGGGACGGCAGAGGACCGGTACCTTGAAGACATCTCCGCAGACAAGCTGTCTGCTGAAGCACCCGCGAATGAGACCGACGCCAATAGGGACGCTCGACGTGAGCGTAACAGAAAGCGGAATGAGCAGCGCCGGCGTCTCCGAGACAACCTCCCCATCCGCAACCTCGCAGAAGCCCTCGAACAAGTCGAGAGCAGGGTACACACCACCCCGAAGCAATGCCTCATGTCGATCACGGCGATCGCACGCCAAGCTCAGGGGATACGTGCTGGAAAAGTCATCGCCAAGCTTGCAGAAGACGCTTACTTCATGTGAGTTGACAACAGGGTCACCCAGCCGCCCCCGCCAGGAACCGCGACAATAAAGCTACAAGTCGCAGCGCGGACCTCGGCCGTAACCGTACTCAAGCCGAGCTGCCAGTTCAGCCCAACCGTACTCGTGCAAACGCCGGCGGACCCTCTCAAGCTGGCAACAGAGCCTCAGCTGCTGGCGGCGATCACGAGATCGTCCCCCATCGCGACCCTGGCGGTGGCGGTAGCGACGGCGGAAGCTCCAACCATGGGGCCAACAGGACGGCCGGTGGCGGAGGCGATCGCGGCGGCCGAGGCCACGCGAACAGCCACGCCTCCGGAGCCTCACAGGGCGGTTTCGACGCCCGCCAGAAGATTGAAGAACTGCGGCGGAAGAAGTCCGCCACAGTAGGCGACAACGACGGCTTCCCCGCCTTCTCTCCTTGGCTTCGCAACTTACTCCTCCCGGACAAGTTCAAACCTCTGAGAATCACAAAGTACGACACGAATACGCCCTCTCCATCGAGAACACTGGCGGCAACAACGACACCAAGTGCCTCTACTTTCCCTTCTGCCTGGACCAAGCCCCGCTCACATGGCTCGAGTCGCTAGACAAGCACTCGATCGACAGTGGGACCAGCTGAAGGAGCAGTTCACCAGCAACTTCGCGGGTGCTATGGGCCGCTCGGGTACTCGCATGGACCTAGCTATGGTGAAGCAGGAACAAGGCGAGACCCTCTGCAAGTACATGCGGCGCTTCTTCGACAAGCGCGTCACTGTAGTCGATGTCACAGACAAGGAGGTCATCGACCTCTTCCAAGACGGTCTCTACCACCGTCGCACCTTCAAAGACTTCGGTCGACGCTGCCCCGGGTCCATCCCTCATCTCAAGGATATGATCACGTCCTGGGCCGACGAGGAAGACAAAGCCAACGCCAAGTACGATGCCATCCATGGCAAGAGCAAACAGAACACGGGCGGTGGCAGCAGCAACAACGGGAACCAAGGCGGTCGCAACAACAACAACTACTCGAGTCCCAACCGCAAGCGCAAGCCAGACAACACTGTCGCGGCTATCCTGCGCCTTGCGAAGGAGAACTCGAAGAAGACCTCCGGCGGCTTCAAAGACTTGCTGAATGAGAAGTGCCCGTGGCATCTGGACGACAACCACACCACCGAGCAGTGCTACCAACTCAGGCGAGCACTCAAGGGTACTCCAGAGCCACCGCACCCTCATGACAAGAAAGGCAAGAAGAAGAACGACGACGGCAACGGCGACTTCCAGGAACCCGACAAGATGGTCAACGTCCTCTTCGGTGGACTACCCAGCAGACGGGAACAAAAGGCTACCCGTCAAGAAGTCATGAGCATTGAACCAGCGGTTCCGACCCCCCTCAGGTGGTCGGAGGTACCCATTACCTTCTCCCGCGCGGATCAATGGACTAGCTTCTCCGAACCAGGGCGGTTCCCTCTCGTCCTGAAGCCGGTGGTCGCGGGCTCCAGGCTCAACAAGGTCCTCATCGACAGTGGAAGCGGGCTCAACGTCCTTTTCACCAAGACCTTGAAGAAGATGAAGCTCGACATCACCCACATGCTCACCAAGAGCACCTACCCCTTCCACGGCATTGTCCCCGGGAACACGGCTATCCCACTGGGCTAAGTGGTCCTGCCAGTTACCTTTGGGGAATCTCGGTACAACTATCGTACCAAGTACATCGAGTTCGAAGTCGGGGACTTCGAGACGTCCTACCATGCCATCCTCGGCAGACCGGCTATCACCAAGTTCATGGTGGTACCCCACTACACCTACTTGGTACTCAAGATGCCAAGTCCAGCAGGTGTACTCTCACTGCAAGGGGACTTGAGGATCCCGCACGACTGCAACACGGAAGCTGTGGAGATTGCCTCCACAAATCAAGTACCCAATGCAATGATGGAGATCTACGCTGCGTCGAAGAAGCTTGCCCCAAGTGAACTCGACATCCCTGAGAAGTCGGACAAAGCTAACAAGCCTCAGCCAGCTGAGGAGGTTCTGGTCAAAACAATTGACCTCGGGACAGGCGACAGCAGCAAGACTACTACCATCGGGGCGGGTCTCGACCCCTAATAGGAAGACGCGCTCATCAACTTCCTCCGGGCTAACCGCGACATCTTCGCGTGGAAGCCAGCGGGCATGCCAGGGGTGCCCAGGGAGTTGATTGAGAATTCCCTCAACGTCGATCCTAAAGCTACCCCGATGCGACAACACCTCCGTCGCTTCGCCGACGACAGACGGGATGCCATCAAGAAGGAACTCACCAAACTACTCGCGGCTGGCTTCATCAACGAAGTCTTCCATCCTGAGTGGCTCACCAACCCCGTCCTCATCCGTAAGAAGAACTCGAACGAGTGGAGGATGTGCGTCGACTACACCGACCTCAACAAGCACTACCCCAAGGACCCCTTCGGGTTGCCGCGGATTGACCAAGTCATCGACTCCACAGCGGGCTGCGACCTGCTCTGCTTCCTCGACTACTACTCCGGGTATCACCAGATCGCGATCAAGGAAGAAGACCAGGAGAAGACCGCGTTCATCAACCCGTTTGGCACGTACTGCTACACGACCATGTCCTTCCGGTTGAAGAACGCTGGCGCCACATATCAACGAGCTATCTAGGCCAGCTTCAAGAGGCAACTCAACAAGAACGTCGAAGCCTACGTGGATGACGTGGTCGTCAAGACCAGAAACTCTAGTACCCTTATCGACGATCTTGAAGAAACTTTCGCATCCCTGCGCGAGTACCGCTGGAAGCTCAACCCGAACAAGTGCATCTTCGGCGTACCTTCGGGCAAACTACTCGGCTTCATCATCAGCCATCGCGGCATCGAAGCCAACCCCGAGAAGATCTCCGCCATCACCAGCATGAAAGCTCCCACGTGCATCAAAGACGTCCAGAAGCTGACCGGGTGCATGGCAGCCCTGAACAGATTTATCTCGAAGCTTGGAGAACGGGGGCTCCCCTTCTTCAAACTACTCAAGCACCAAGAGAAGTTCGTGTGGACTCCAGAGGCGGACCAAGCCCTTGCCCAGCTCAAGGACTTCTTATCGAAGCCACCAGTCCTCACGGCTCCTCGCAAAGGCGAGCAGCTACTACTCTACCTCGCTGCGACTACTCACGTGGTCAGTACTGCCATCATCGTCGAGCGGCAGGAAGACGGCCACGCCTACCCAGTCCAGCGACCAATCTACTTCGTCAGCGAGGTCCTGTCAGAATCTAAGACACGCTACCAGCCCGTATAGAAGTTTCTGTAGGCGGTGCTCATCACCTCGCGGAAGCTAAGACACTACTTCCAGGAGTACTCGATCTCCGTCGTCACCGACTACCCGCTCGACAACATCCTGCAGAACCAAGATGCTACTGGAAGAATCTCCAAGTGGGCAGTCGAACTCGGCGCCGTCAACATTGACTTCAAGCCACGCACAGCCATCAAGTCGCAGGCACTAGTAGACTTCATGGCGGAGTGGAGGGAGAATCAGCTACCAACTCCAACAGAGCGACCAGAGCACTGGGTGATGTACTTCGACGGCTCACTCAACCTCGAGGGCGCAGGTGCAGGAGTACTCTTGATCTCTCCAACGAGCGAACAACTCAAGTACATCCTGCAGATCTTCTGGAAGGTCTCAAACAACGAAGCCGAGTACGAAGCTCTGCTACACGGGCTCCGCCTCGCGGCTTCACTGGGCATCAAGCGGCTACTTGTCTACGGCGACTCCGCAGTGGTCATCAACCAAGTCAACAAGTCCTGGGACCGCAACAAGGAGAACATGGACGCCTACTGCCTAGAAGTCCGCAAGATCGAGAACAAGTTCTATGGTCTCGAGTTCCACCACGTCGTCCGCGACAACAACGTTGCGGCGGACATCTCGTCGAAGCTTGGTTCTACTCGCGCTCAAGTACCAGCGGGTGTCTTCGTCCACGAGCTTCACGCGCCATCCATCCCGGAGCCGGCGCCACCGACCACTGTCCCAGCGCATCCCCCGGCTGGCAAGGAGGTCATGATGATCGACGTGGACTGGAGGCAGCCCTTCATCGACTACCTCAGCGAGCAGAAGGTCCCCTCGGACAAGAACTTGGCCGAGCAACTCATCCGCCGTGCCAAGTCCTACGTCCTTGTCGGAGACAAGCTCTACAGGCGGGGCGCATCTTCGGGAGTACTCATGAAGTGCGTTACCAGACAAGAAGGCAAGGACATCTTGGAGGAGATCCACAAAGGCGTCTACGACAACCACGCGTCCTCTCGCACGCTGGTCAGCAAGGCCTTCCGACGAGCTTTCTATTGGCCCACAGCTATGGGTGACGCCGAAGAACTTGTCAGAAGGTGCCAGGGGTGCCAATACTTCGCCAAGCAGCAACACGTCCCAGCCTACAAGCTAGTCACCATACCGCCAACCTGGCCTTTCGCCTGCTGGGGGCTCGACATGATTGGGCCACTACCAACTGCGCCAGGTGGATTCAACAGAGTATTGGTGGCCATCGACAAGTTCACCAAGTGGATCGAGGTCAAGCCGGTCACATGCCCCAAGGCTGACAGAGTACTCGACTTCCTGGATGAACTGGTACAACACTACAGACTACCCCATCGCATCATCACAGACCTGGGCTCCAACTTCAACAACCACCAGTTCTGGGAATACTGCGAGAACAGCGGGATCGACGTCCGATATGTCTCAGTTGCCCATCCTCGGGCCAATGGACAAGTTGAGCGCGCCAATGAGATGGTGCTCGACGCTCTCAAAAAGCGGCTACACGACGCCGCCAACTCCAAAGGAGGCAAGTGGATCAAGGAACTACCCAATGCACTCTGGGGGCTACGTACTCAACCCTCCAAGCCAACAAGGCAATCCCCATATTTCCTGGTCTACGGCTCCGAAGCAATCCTCCCTGCTGATGTCATGTGGGATTCACCAGCAGTGGAGCACTACGACGAAGGCGTCTCCGAAGATAGCAGCCGGGTTGACATCGACGGACTCGAAGAAGCCTGCTGTGCCACCCTCGTCCAATCAGCAAGGTACCTGGAGGGTATCCGACGCTACCATGATCACAACGTCAAGGAACGCTCCTTCAACGTTGGTGATCTTGTCCTCCGTCGCATCCAGAACACGAACGGACTATACAAGCTCAGCTCGCCCTGGGAAGGTCCCTTCACAGTTGCAAAGGTGACCGGACCGGGCTCCTACCGCCTCAAGACGCTTGAAGGCGAAGACGTCAACAACTCGTGCAATGTCAATCAACTCTGTCGGTTCTACACCTAGTCTACACGACTACCCTACGGGCTCAAGTCCACACGACTACATCAATACCCCTTCGCTGTAAGCGGCCTCCGGGTCCAGGAACTAGTCTCCGGACTACTCCTCTACAGGATCCAGCCCATGCGGCTACCTACGGATCCTGGGCTGCGACGAGCGACAAAGGACTCTAGCAGCGGTCTACTGAGAGACCATGTACTCCTAGATCCAGCCTACACGGCTACTAACGGATCTACTGCTGTAAGCGGCTACACGCCCTAGCACTACTTAGCCGTAAGCAGCCTCCGGGTCCTGGCGACTACTCTGTAACAACGGCCTTGGCCATCCAGGTGTACTTCTTTAGTAATAAAGTTTGATTATCCATCAACTACTTTATTGTCTTCCTCCCTCAACGGGACTACTGGCGAGTACGACTACTCTTGACGACTCCATGATGGGACTCCGCACTCACAGATCGCGATAACGAGTATTCATTCATGGAAGTTTTCTTCATTCATACTTAAACAATTCCATTACAATTGTTTATGTACAACTACTGCTATGAGCTAACATTACAGGACTACTAGAGGTTGAGCTTCTCAGCGACCTGTTCTGCAATGGGCGCCATTTGCTCCAGCAGCTCCGCATATTGCTCGTCGGTGCAGTTGGCGGCTAGCCCGCCGGTGACTACGTCCACAGGAGCCTTCGGGAAGTACGACTTCATGAAGGCAAGAACTTGGTTGGGGATCGACTTGGCCAAGTGGTTCACATAGGTCGCGAGGCGGCTGGGGGCTTCCTTCAGCCGATCCACCAGTGGAGCTATTTTCGGACTGCCAGGGTGGGGCACCAGCAGCCTCGTGATGGGGAGCGCGGCTTCCTCGAGTTCCTTCAGCTGAGCCCGCAGCTTCTCGCAGTCCTCGTTTAGCTTCTTCAAGGATTTGTAGCAGTTGACGAGGTCACGATCTGATGCAATACAGAGCTCCATGTGCTTGTCGCACTCGTAAGCAAGCTCCGTATAATCGTACTCCGCACTGCGGGCCTCCCCGCTCTCGGTAGAAGAGGTTCTTCAAGTCGGTCTCTGAAGCCTTCAGCTGGTCGACACGGGTCTCAAGCTCTGCAATCAACAAGGCAAAGTGGGTCAGACTACCTCAAGCTACCATCAACAAGTACTCGACAAGGCGGTCGCGTACCTTTATTCTTGTTGCGGAGAGACTTGTTCTTCCGCACCAGATCGTCGCTCTTCGCCTGCATCTCTTGGACGTCATTGTGATACTTGGCGAAGGCGGTGTCTAGCTTCGACTGCATCACAGCAGCGTGCTTTCTGGACTTCACGAGTTGCTCCTGTAATGTCTCGGCCCGGAGCACCGCGTCGCCGTATCCTTGAAGCATCTCGGACTTCTGGCGCGACCTCTCCGTGACGTCCTGCACAGACAACACATGTCAAATGGGTACTCAACACTGAAGGATTGACTACTCAAGAGTGTCGACTACTCACCTTCATCCATTGCTCGGCCTGGCGCACCGCCTCCAAGTGCCGAGCCACCATCGCCGGGTCGACAAGATCATCCGCTAACAGCTCGAGCCCGCCACGACTACTCGTCGCGGCTTCGGACATTGGCGCCAAGCGGATTGGCTCTGCGTCCTGGATCTCTGGTGAGCGGACGACCACCTCTAGAGCGGGTTCTGGCAGCACATCATCGCCCTCCTCTCTAGTGGTCGCGGCGGCTTCTCCGACGGTCACCTCCATCGGCACGGGTGCTTCTCCGGCAGCTCCTTGAGCCTCCGGTGTCACATCTTCTACGGGCACCGCAGCCGGGATATCACTGCCCTCGGCTTCAGCACTTGTCGACAAGAGAACAAGTGCATCAGTCATACCTGGCAACTACGACTACTCTACGGGGGTACTCCAACCTCAGCAGAGTACTCACCTTCAATGACGCTGGCCTCAGGCAACGAAGCCTCAGTGGTCGACGCCTCGGGCTCTACCTGAGGGGCGCAGCTTCCTCTTCCGCCACCGCTGCAGTGGGTTCATCCCCCTCCCAGGACAAGTCCGTCGATTTCCTGCAGAGTGTATAAGCTGGTTGTCAACCTAGTACGACTACCATGTCTAATGTACTACTCAGGAAGCATCAACACTTACAAGCTCGACTGAACCACCGTCACGGTTCGGGCGCCGAGGATACTAGCGATATCGACCAGTCCCGCCTCGGCAGGCACCTCCTCCTGCGCCTCTGTAGCCGCTGCCTCTTCAGTAGCAGCAGCGGCGGGTTCTGTGCTCCCTGAGCAACAGGGGACTGGCACTCCATCTGCGCCAAGAGCTCTTCTACGGTGGGGGCTGGGCTACGACTACCCTCAGCTGCCTCCCCCACTGTGTCCCAGTTGCCTTTGTCGCCCTGCTCAACGGGGTCGGAAGGTGGCATCTCCTGCAAGCAAGGAAACTTCGTCGTCAACACAAAAACTCGAGACATCAGTACTCGACTACCTTATTCAAGATGGCTTACCTCTTGGGATGTGGTCTCCGTGACCTTCAACTTCTTGGCCACGCGCTTGCGGGCCACATTGCACGGCTTCCTTGGCTGCGCGGGCAGACTAGCCTCTAGGCTAGCTGGCGGATCTTGAACGAGAGGGATATAAGGCAACCCAGGGCGGCTCAACCTCGACCGCAGCTGGAAACGCTCCTGCAGCGTGTCCTCATCGTCGTCCTCATCGGACGTGTCTTCAACGACAACTGTGTCGTCTCCCTCGCCAACTTCGCACCGCTCCTTGGCCTTGGCTTTCCCCTCCTCTGGGACCTCGACCAGCTGAGGAGGCGATGCCGGCTCAGAGACGAACTTCGCCAAGTCATTCTGCAAGAAGCACAACACATTAGTACGACTACTCCTACGTAATGAGTACTCGACAATGGGTGCGGCTATTGACCTCTTTTGGTGGGCGCGCGGCGGAGTACTCTGGTACTGGGCACGGTGTGTACGCCGGCATATCTTTTAAGATTCTGGCCAGCCTATCAACAATGTCATCGTCGACGACTTCATCTCCAGGCATCCACGACGTGTCGTCGTCGCCGGTGTACTCGTACCTTAGGGTGTCGCGGGCCATCAGTGGTTGCACCCTTCGCTTCATGAAGCTGAAGGCCACATGTTCGGTCCTCAGCCCGGCTTCCCTTAGCGCCTTGATCTTCACCAACAGCTCGGGCAACTGAAGACCCTCTTGCATCGTTGGCTCCGAGTTCCACCACGGCCAGTGCTTGGGCTGCTTCCCGCTTGGCTTCGGCAGCTCCGGGTGGTGGTTCGTGACGTAGAACCACTTTGCTTTCCAATCTTGATAGGAATCAATCAACTTGTAGGAGAGGTACTGCTCTGCCGCGTCCTCCCTCATCTGGATCCCCGCTCCTCCGACTACTCGGGGGGATTCTTTGGCGCCGGGGTCGAGGCTTCACCCGGAAGAACTTCCAGAACAAGATCCAATGGGGCTTGATCCCCAAGAAGGCTTCGCAGAAATGTACGAAGACGGTGGTGTGGAAGATACCGTTGGAGTTGAGGAGGTACTCGATGCCGTAGTACCCCAGCAGCCCCTTGAAGAAGTCGCTGGCCGGGAGAGACAGTCCTCGCTCCGCGAACCGGGTGAACATCGGGATCTCGTCCGGGTTCTTCTCCATGGGGTACGGATCCCCTGTCGCGGCTCTCCACATGTCCACCTCCTTCTCCCGCAGAAACCCACTGTTGAGAAGGGCTAGCAGGTGTTCGGTCTTGGCTTTGGATTTCTTCCACTCGCGATTCGGATCTGGCCGCGGTGGAGACACCGGCGGCGTCCCCGCAGTAGATCCGGCGGCCTCTTCACGGGCCCTCTTCTTCCCACTGGCAGCCTTCGCGGTCTTCGACGGTGAAGGCTTCATTCTCCAGGTGCATGGTGTCTTCACGCGCATTCGCTAGGGGGCTACAGCGGTGGCTTCCTACGGCGGCGCGGTCGGATCTACAATCCTCTCGGCGGCGGCAATGTGCACTGGCGGTGATTTCTGGCTAGATCCGCTGGAATGGCTACGAATGTGTGGGTGAAAAACCCTAAGGGTTTTGGCTTCTATTTATAAGTCAACGGCGGCCCCTCCAACGGCCGGATGGATAAGTCTGCACTCGACTGACTCAGCGGCGGCGTGTGACCCTTCAACTTCTACTAGTCGACGCGCCTCACCTCGGGGGCTCGGCTACTTCTACTCAACTTCCTGGGGAGCGAAAAGACTCAAGAGCATCTCAAGACACATTCTACAAGATGACCCTTCAATTCGAGAGGAATTACTCGACTCAAGGCTCGGGGGCTCCGTGCCACGTGTCCTTCGGTTTTTTCTCTGGATTTTTCGGGATTTTCTTGCCAAAACTTCATATGGACCCTCAGCCAGAGTCTACAACTCAACCTAAGGCTCGGGGGCTACTCCATATAGAGTGCGATTTTGCAATCGCACTTCCATATCAGTTTCAGCTTCAAGACAACACGGGCATTGTTGAAGACCTTCAAGGGCAGCACTCGAGGACGCTTGGGGCTACTCGAGAAGACTTCAGGATTGCTCAAACATCAGCTGGAGTACATCCCAGCCTCGGGAAGCTTCGACTACTCTTGAGGACTTTTGACTTGTAGCACTCGGGGACGCTTGAGGACTACTCGTTAAGGCCGTCAAGACTAATCGAAACTATCCTTCTCGACTACAAAGTACTCGGGGGCTTGTCGTATGGACCTCCCTGGGCCCACTACATCGGTGGGTACCAAGACTACTACTCGGTGGGCCCCTGGGACTACCCGACTTGCGCTGGCGTGAAGCGCAAGGACTACAGAGGAGAAGTACTCGGTTAGGAAGCTCTCCATGTCCCGCACTGTATGGAGGACTCCTAGACGTACTCGACTAGTACTCTCTCCCTGAACCGACTTGTAACCCTGCCTCCCGGACTATATAAGGCGAGGCAGGGACCCTTCTCTCAATCATCTCATCTCACGGCGTAAGATTGCATCATCTTGTACTCATACCCAATCAATCCAGAGCTACGCAGCATACAGGACGTAGGGTATTACGCACCTCGCGGCCCGAACCTGTCTAAATTGTGTGCCACGTGTCTCTTCCTTCGAGTTACCGATCTCGGCGAGGCCAAATTTATCTACTTCGGGTACTCCCCTTAGTAGGTTGCCGGTCTAAAACACCGACAGCGGGGTCCACATGTAAGTGACACATGCGGTGGTAGGTGGTAGACGGGCTTAAGCAGGCTGAAAGACCAGGTGGGCTGCGGTTTAAGGTGGCCCGATGCAAAGAATAGGGGTGACTGGCAGATTTTGTGGGCTAGGTTGAGGCTCAACAGAAGAAGGAGGTGGTTTGCCTATTTTCCCTATTACCTTATCTCCTAATACATCTTAGATTCTAATTTGAATTTGCATCCGAATTCGAATCCCACACAAATAAGAGACAAAATAAATCCAATAAACTCCAAGGTTCTCACACTAGCATTTTATAATTCCTAAATTTTATTACTTTGCTCAAATTAAATCTAAGAAATCATGGAAGGATCAAAGAAGACATCCTTATATTTTAATTATGCACTTAATTTCAAATTGAAATTTTGAAATCCACATTTTTGCATTGCTAACATCCGGAGAAAATTCCAGAATGTTACAGAACTCCCCCCCTCATAAGAATCTCGTCCTCGAGATTAAGAGCTGACTCCCGGTTTTTGAAGAGATGAGAAAACAGAAGAAACGAGTTGCTCCAGCATCAAAAAGAGTTAGAGCCGATGCAACCCAACTTAAAACTCTCCGATCGCGGTGGCAGAAGTGTTGGTAGCTTTTCCTTCCTTCAGGTGGGTAAGCCTCCCACGGCACGCAGATTGCTAAGGAGTAGACTGAGGATGTCCTCCTCCTGGGGTCGGTGCTTCTGCGGGCATAGTGAGGACCATGTGTGGTTCGAGGACCGGTGGATGGTCGCTTCCTTGTGTGATGAGTGATTGACAACGTTGTGTGGACTGATTCTTGGCTAAGTATTGTAGGTGCAGGTTGCGGCTTGACTGGTGTTGGTGCAGGTGAAGAACAAGCGCGAAAGGTCGTTGCCGGTGAGGCCTCCAGGTGTGGAGAAGACAAGTAGGCTTCGTTCGAGGGACCGGTGGCCGGCGGGGTCAAGTGTGGGCCGCATGGTGGCATGAACGACAAGATGAAGTCATGGACGATTTCTTGGTTGAGCCTCAAAACCAAGGTCGAGCCGGGACTACGTGGGAGCCGAGTCATGAGTGAAGATTGGCGAGAGGCTACACCGAGTTCGCGGGGGTTTCCGGTGGTTCACCGTAAAACAAGCCGGGTTCCTTGGTTGATCCACAAAGCCAAGACCGAGAACCGAAGATGGAGGCTGCGGCGGCGCGGACCGGTCGGACGTAGTCGGACCCACCGGTCAGACCGGTGAGGAGCACCGGTCTGACCGGTGTGCGACGACGTAGTCCGGAGACTTCGAAGCGGACGACACGCGTCGGGATCGCATGGCTTGCGTCGAGGCTACGCAGGGTGCGGTCGTCGGGCATCCGTTCGATGGTGAAGACATCAAGACTTCCAAATCCGCCCTTGAGGGGCTTGTATCCCTAGTTGTTAGAGAAGGGCATTTTAGACATTCAGTTGCCTCCATATAACCCAAGAGGTGAGAGGATGGCAGCCAACTCTTGGAACCCTAGCTCATTAGTTTTCCTATTTTACACTTATTTTCCTTAGGTTTTCCTTAGGACTAGCAAGAGAGCTTCACGGAGAGATCTTGTTGAGAGGGATGGATGATCGGACGGCTTGCTAGACCTTGTACGAACCTTTGTTTCATGTATAGATGATTCGGCGTGGTTCCTCAAGGTTTGGATGTGTTTTCCCCGGTTGTTCTTGGTGGTGATTTTCGAAGCCCTCTCTCGGTGATTTCTTTTGGTTGTTTTCGGGACCTTTCTCTTGGGGATTTAATGGGGGAAATTTGTGGGAACCCTTCGTGGTTCTTTGGGCTGTGATTCCCCTCCCAAATCCGTGAGTAAAGGTGCTCGATTTTGGGGTTTCTTGAGTTCTTGGGTTGGAAGTGCTCTTGGCGGGATTTCCTTGATTCCTCCTTTTTGGACGAGTTTTGGTGGGATTAAACTTGGCTATGGACTCCTCATGAGGTGTTCCTAATATCCCCAAAGTCTTGTTCAAGTCCGTGGAGCGATTCGGGAGATCAAGATTTGGATTTGGGGGAGTTGACCCGCGGGTGCTGTTCATCCCGAGCGCCCAGGCTACACCGGTACGGCCGGTGCTCCTGACCGGTCTGACCGGTGCGAGCCCTTGTGGGATTTTTCTCGGGTGAACGTCTTGGTGTGTTCGTTATTGTCCCGTGTTCTTGCTTGTTTCGAGTTTGGGTCGGTTTGGTGGTCGGTTGTCTGTTTGGTGCCTTGGGGGCTTTCGGTGCCATCGGTACGACCGGTGTGTCTCACCGGTCCGACCGGTGTAGAGCCACTTAGTGGAAGTTGCTCGGTTTCACCGGCGGGGACCGGTCGGCCGGTGGTGCTCACCCCGGTCGACCGGTGTGGGTCTGTAGACTCGAGGTTTGGTTTTTCCGTTGCGTTTCTCGGGTCGGAAAGTGGTGTGTTGGTTCCTAGGTCCAGTAGCACTCCAGTGGCTACGTGGGCTTGACCAACCTTGGTAGTGAGTCGGAGACGTGTGTTGGAAGCCGTGTTCATCTTGTTGGAGTTTCCATCTCCTTCGAGAAGAATTTTTATCGGCTCACATTCACTCCCCCCCTCTCTGGTTCGCCGTATCGGTCTTTCAAGTGGTATCAGAGCCGGTTCGGTTCTTTATTGACTCTAACCAGTCTAAGATCCAAGGATGGCGTACCAGGAACGGGGTTCGGGTCCTCCACACTTCGATGGCAAGAACTACCAGATGTGGAGCAAGCAGATGGATGCGTTTCTCCGCGGAAAGGGCCAGATCCTTTGGGATGTCACGGTGGACACAGGCTATGTCCAGCCGATGGACTTCCTCGCTCCAGGATCGAGGGACAGATTCGACGCCAACAATAAGGCGGTCGACTACTTGTTTCGTGCTTTGTGTCAGCCTGAGTTCGATCGGGTGCACACCGAACACTTGGCTTGTAGGATTTGGGCGGTGTTGAAAGAGGCTCATGTTGGGAACGCCCAGGTTCAGGCACAAATGTATGCGACCTACCGGAGAGAGTACGAGAACTTCACTCATCTCCCCGGTGAGTCCATCGATGCCTTGTTTCAGAGGTTCACGGTGGTTGTGAACAACATGAGGGCCAATGTGGACATGCTCCCGTATGATGATCATGATAGAGCGGTCAAGCTCTTACACTCTTTGGATCGTACGATTTGGGGCGGAAAGTTTGAGGCCATTGTGGAGTCAGAGAAGTATGACACTCTGACGGTGAACGAGCTATTCTCGAAGCTCAAGTCGGCTGAGGTGGATAGGGGCATGACTGCCAAGCTCGAGGGACCGACTGATTCCCATAGTCTTGCCCTCGTTGGTGGTTCCAAAGGAAAGGCTAACTCTAACCCATCCACCAGGATGTTCTCTTTCTCCTCTTTGATGTCTATGCCAGATGAGGAGTTCGACGAGCTTGGAGAGGACGGCGGCGCTCCCGACGAGACGGTTCGAGAGGCTGCACGAGAACCGCGTGAACATGAGGAGGAACACGAGGACTTGCTTCCAGTGCGGCAAGACTGGACACTATTTCGCCGAGTGTCCAAAGGTGAACAACCACGACAAGCACAAGTTCAAGGACAAGAGGAAGAAGTCCAAGAACAAGGATCATGGACATGGGAAGAAGACACGGTCTCGAGAGAAGATGAAGAGATCAAGCGACATCGAGTCTGATTCCGAGGACACGTCTTCAAGCTCGAGTGATGAAGACGAAAAGGATAAGAAGAAGAGCAAGAAGAAGAACCTTGGCAAGTATCTCAACGGCCTTTGTGTGACGGGCTTAAGCCTCAAGGACGACTTCTGCGGCATGGCTCGCTGTTCGAGCAGCAAGAGAAGCCAGAAGGACGCCTCGGACTTGGATTCCGAGGATGAGGTATGTGATGAGCTCTCTTCTTTGCGCAAGGAGAATGAGGAGTTGGTTGACTTGCTTGATAATTGCGATCACATGCTTAGAGAGGCTAAGAAGCTTAGGAAGGAGCTTAGATCTTCACTCGAGGATGCTAGGACTAGAGTGGCTGAGCTAGAAACATAGGTGCTTGATAGCAAGCTTGAGATTGATTCCCTTAAGGCTAGCCCTGTTGTTTCGGATGAGAATGATTGTGCTGATTGCTCCATATTCCTTGCTGATCTTGCTTTGTTTAAGGAGAAGCATGCCTCCAAGTGTGAGGAACTAGATGTGCTTAGGGTTGAAGTGGCCGAGCTTAAGTCTAGACCTCGCTTTGCTAGGTGCTTGCACTTCTTGCCTCGTTTTGCATGCTAAGATTGATGAGATGCATGCTTACACTAGTTCGCTCGAGGCTAAATTGAAGGAACCCATGCCTACATCTTGCTCTACCTGTGAAATGCATGCATTGAAAAATTTGGAGCTTGCACATTATGTTGATCGTTTGCAGGATGAGAATGATGACTTGAGGAAGTTGATGGGTTGGTTGTCCGGTCATGAGCCTCAGTTGAGGATGATGATCGAGGCCTTCAAGAGGCAAGATGGTGAGGGGCTTGGGGCAAACAAGGTTGGTGAGGGAAGTGGAGAGAATATCCCGGAGCCACCAAAAACCTACCACAAAAATGATTTCCCTCCAAAACCTAACCATCTAAGGAACCGACTAGACACAACCCCAGCTCCACCCGTGTTTCCTACACCCACAAATGACCTACAAAAGCCTATCAAGTTTGTGAGCACTTCGGGGAAAGTGTTCTTTGGGAAGGAGAGTGAGAAGGCTAGTGGTGAGAAACCGGTGGAGGGTTTTAGTGGAGAGAAACCAAGTGAGCAGCCACATCCCAAGCCTAAGCCTAAGCTTGTGAGGTTCCATTGTGGCTATTGTGGGAGAGATGGCCATAAGGAGGAGTTTTGCTTCAAAAGGAAGCGTGAGGAGAGAATGGCAAAGGAGTGGGCTAACAAGGACAAGTACCACCCTTCCGATGGTGTACTTGAGCCTCGTGTGCAGATGCCCAGGGGCAAGGCGAGTGTGAGGACAGTTCGGGCTTGGGGAGAGCGGAAGGCTGTTGGAGGCGCTGCTGCCCAGGTCACACCGGTCAGACCGGTGTGGAGCACCGGTCAGACCGGTGCAGGCCTGGACAGACAGCTGTTTGGGTTTCATGCTCGTACAGGTGCGAGGGGTGTTTCTGGAGGTCGTGGTTCTGGTGGATGGGCTGGAAAGGGTGCAGGTGGTCAGTTTGCTAGGCATTCTCCTCCTCGTGCTCCATACGGGGATGGGAGGATCCTTAGTTTTGAGAAGGAAAGGAGGGACAGTCCACGGGTTTTCTTTCGTGGTTTTGGTCCTCCTTCAGGTAGAGAGGGTTGGTTCCCTCGTGGTGGTCACCGTGGTGGTGTTCGTGGAAGTAGCTTTGGTAGGAAAGATGGTTTGGTTTGTGCTAACCCCACTTTCGATCAAATGGCTAGGCACTGGTTTTACACTTTTGGAACTAATCCCAGTGTTGAGTCGTTTACTCGCTCTCGCTCTTGGTTTTGAGTTGCAGGTGGATGGCTCGGAGAACATTTGGTTGATATCGGGGGTGGTTCTTCGGCTTCATATCCAGTGGTGACATGTAGGTGCATCACTTTCGGGGATGGTGGACAAGGATGAGTGAATTGTGAAGAAATGATAAAGGTAAGTGTATTTGTGACCTTCGAGTGTGTGGACTTGGTCAAGCCACTTGGTTTCTTTTGCTCTTTGCCCTATCTCATGCGTGCAAGGTGAGCTTTGTATGCTCTTTGTCCTTAATGCATGAGTTTAAGGGGAGCTTGTGAGTTTTGTGCTCCTTTGCTCTTTTGCCGGTGGTGTCGAGCCCTTTTTGCCTCCCCTCGAGGAGCCGGTGGTTTGTGAGTTTTGTGTTTGGGAGCTCCTTTGTAGCATATGTATAGCTTTCCTTTGTGCATTTCTTGCATTTGGCATGGCATATGTAACATGATGTATAGGCATCCTTGTATCTTAGATTGCATGCATTTTGTATCATATGCATTGATTAGGAAAAGCTTCTCTCATATACATTGTTCACCATGGAATGAGATATATGTCTTTGTGAGCTTGTTTGGTATGCTATGGTTAGGTTGGCTTAGCTCTTGATGATCTTGATGAATAATCCATGGTTGATAGCTATGCTTTTGAAAAATGTCACATGTATGCTCTCTCATGTGTAAATGCCTTTACATGCTCTTGACATGTTTTTGTGGCCTTGCTATGCTAAATTTGTGGTTGGATAGCTAGTTTATTGATCATATGGGGCCAAAGGCTCATTTGCCATCATAAATGTTTAGCCCTCTCGTTTTATCTTGTGGAGGGGCATAAGTTCCTTTTTGTCGCAAAGACATTTCATGTACCATTTACAAATCTGAAAATGAAATGAAAAATGCTTGGAAATGTGCTCTCATCTCATATGTGCTGAATTTAATTTGCTTTGGGTGCTAAACCGTTGCATGATGCCTACCAATGAGAAGTCTCATACATAGAAGTAGGCACATGGCTCGGTGGCTTTGACATGACATGAGGTGCTTGTGGGTGTTTGTGATGGTCTTATGATTAGAATGGTTGTCCTAGCATGAAGTTTGTGTGGCTTTGCCATTTTGATATGCTTTGATCATGTTTAGGACTTTGCTCATGAGAGGCAAGTTTTTCGCAAAATTGCCAAAATCCATCTTAGCTTCGTCCAATGGTTGTGAAACTTGGTGATCATGTAGGTGAGATCGATACGAAGCTATAGAGTATCTAACTTGCTCATTTGTACATGTGTAGCATTCTTTGTTGAATTTTGCCTATTTGAGAAGCTCTAGGTTGAAAGTTTTGCATTTTTGGCTTGATTCATGCATTGCCAACAAGGGGGAGAAGTTTGAGCTTGAAATGGCTTGTTGGACGTGTTTAGAAGGTTTTCAGGTGGTTTCGAGCCATTTCTGGGCTCTGTTGTGCACCGGTCTGACCGGTCGAGTCACCGTCGACCGGTGTGAGTCTTGCCGCTCTGTTCACATGTTGCACACCGGTCTGACCGGTGGTGTTGACCGGTCTGACCGGTCAGGGCTGTTCTGTTGTAGCTGCCCTGTTTCAAGTGGTGTCTTGCATGCATCCGTCCAGGGGAGGTGCATTGGTTCAGGGGGAGCTTGCATGTGTGCAGGGGAGCTCTTTGTGGTTGTTCGAGCTTTGATTCAGTGGTTTGCGCTCTTTGCTTGAGCTTTGCTTTGTCTCGGATGTGTCGAGTCGTTGCCCTTGCCTAAGGGGTCCGAGACCTGTCTTCTTCAAGTGATCTTGCTCTTTGCCTTTGTTTGGCTTTCGATAGCTTGTTGGAGTTTCCTTTTGTTTGTTTCTTTTCTTTTTCTTTTCTCTCTTGTTACTTTCGTGTGGGTGTTGTCAATGCACTCATCATGGGGGAGATTGAGGACCATGTGTGGTTCGAGGACCGGTGGATGGTCGCTTCCTTGTGTGATGAGTGATTGACAACGTTGTGTGGACTGATTCTTGGCTAAGTATTGCAGGTGCAGGTTGCGGCTTGACTGGTGTTGGTGCAGGTGAAGAACAAGCGCGAAAGGTCGTTGCCGGTGAGGCCTCCAGGTGTGGAGAAGACAAGTAAGATTCGTTCGAGGGACCCGGTGGCCAGCGGGGTCAAGTGCGGGCCGCATGGTGGCATGAACAGCAAGATGAAACCAAGTCATCGACGGTTTCTTGGTTGAGCCTCAAAACCAAGGTCGAGCCGGGACTACGTGGGAGCCGAGTCATGAGTGAAGATTGGCGGAGGCTACACCGAGTTCGCGGGGTTTCCGGTGGTTCACCAGAAAACCCCTGGGTTCCTTGGTTGATCCACAAAGCCAAGACCGGAGAACCGAAGACGGAGCTGCAAGGCGGCGCTGAGACCGGTCCCGACCGGTGCGGAGCACCGGGCCCAGCCGGTGTGCGACGACGCAGTCCGGAGACTTCGAAGCGGAGGACACGCGTCGGGATCGCATGGCTTGCGTCGAGGCTACGCAGGGTGCGGTCGCCGGGCATCCGTCCGATGGTGAAGACATGAAGACTTCCAAATCCGCCCTTGAGGGGCTTGTAACCCTAGTTGTTAGAGAAGGGCATTTTAGACATTCAGTTGCCTCCATATAACCCAAGAGGTGAGAGGATGGCAGCCAACTCTTGGAACCCTAGCTCATTAGTTTTCCTATTTTCCACCTATTTTCCTTAGGTTTTCCTTAGGACTAGCAAGAGAGCTTCACGGAGAGATCTTGTTGAGAGGGATGGATGATCGGGCGGCTTGCTAGACCTTGTACGAACCTTTGTTTCATGTATAGATGATTCGGCGTGGTTCCTCAAGGTTTGGATGTGTTTTCCCCCGGTTGTTCTTGGTGGTGATTTTCGAAGCCCTCTCTCGGTGATTTCTTTGGGTTGTTTTACGGGCCTTTCTCTTGGGGATTTGATGGGGGAAATTTGTGGGAACACTTCGTGGTTCTTTGGGCCGGTGATTCCCCTCCCAAATCCATGAGTAAAGGTGCACGATTTTGGGGTTTCTTGAGTTCTTGGGTTGGAAGTGCTCTTGGCGGGATTTCCTTGATTCCTCCTTTTTGGACGAGTTTTGGTGGGATTAAACTTGGCTATGGACTCCTCATGAGGTGTTCCTAATATCCCCAAAGTCTTGTTCAAGTCCGTGGAGCGATTCGGGAGATCAAGATTTGGATTTGGGGGAGTTGACCCGCGGGTGCTTTTCATGCCGAGCTGCCCAGGCTACACCGGTCTGACCGGTGCTCCTGACCGGTCTGACCGGTGCGAGCCCTTGTGGGATTTTGCTCGGGTGAACGTCTTGGTGTGTTCGTTATTGTCCCGTGTTGCCTCTTGTTTCGAGTTTGGGTCGGTTGGTGGTCGGTTGGCCTGTTTGGTGCCTTGGGGGCTTTCGAGGCGCCATCGGTCGACCGGTGTGTCTCACCGGTCGACCGGTGTAGAGCCACTTAGTGGAAGTTGCTCAGTTTCACCAGCAGGGACCGGTCTGACCGGTGGTGCTCACCGGTCTGACCGGTGTGGGTCTGTAGACTCGAGGTTTGGTTTTTCCGCTGCGTTTCTCGGGTCGGAAAGTGGTGTGTTGGTTCCTAGGTCCAGTAGCACTCCAGTGACGTGGGCTTGACCAACCTTGGTAGTGAGTCGGAGACGTGTGTTGGAAGCCGTGTTCATCTTGTTGGAGTTTCCATCTCCTTCGAGAAGAATTTTTATCGGCTCCCATTCACTCCCCCCTCTCTGGTTCGCCGTATCGGTCCTTCACATAGCTGTGGTCTTCTTGTTGGGGGCACTGGAAGGACTTGTGCCCAAGCTTGTCACAAGCGAAGCTAGTCGAGGTGAACCCTTCGGTGCTGGGTCTTGGAGTGCTCGGCTGCGGGAGGTTGTATCCTCCATTATGTTGCAGGAAGTTGAAGCTCCCACCTCCTGGGTAGTAGCTGATGCCTCCTCCGAAGTTGCTTCCATGCTGTTTAAACCCTGGGCGGAAACTCTCTCTCATCAAGCTGCTTGGCCCCTCCCTCGGCTTCTGGAACGATCGGTCGAAGTGTCCTCGATCTCCCATCCTCTTCCTGTCCTTTATGTGGTCTTCACGACCCCTTCTCTCGTCCTTAAGCGTGATGGCGCATATCACGAGGTGGCGTAGAGAGTTGTGCTCACTTTCCTTCAGTACTTGGCGAAGGCCGTGGTGAAGGCCTCGCAAGAACCAGAACTGCTTCTTCTGGTCGGTGTTGGTGTCTTTGGGAGCGTAGAGCATCATTCTCATGAAGTGGCGCTCGTACTCCTCCACTCTCATCGCACCCTGTGTCATGGTGCAGATCTCTTGAGTCTTTTGGACCATCAGCTCGTTGGGCAGGTACTGCTCGCGGAACGCCTCACAGAACTCCAGCCAAGTGATGAAAACTGGGTTCAGGTGGCTGGCGGCGTAATTGTCCCACCAAGACTTGGCAGGACCATCCAGCTGGTGCGCGGCGATGGCGACACACCCCTCGCTGGTATAGACAGTGAGGTCGAGCTTGGTCTCGATTACCCTCAGCCAGTCGTCGGCATCGAGCGGCTTGTCCGACTAGCTGATGGCGGGGGCCTTCAGGCGGATGAACCCCTCGATTTCTTCGTGAGGTCCTCCCTCAGCGGGGCATTGCGGTTCCCACCAAGGCCTCGGTGCTCCATGGCTTCCGCCATCCTCTGCATCAGCTAAGTCTGCAGGGCCATCACGTCCACCAAGTTGGGTGGTGGCGGTGGCAGCTACTCCGGCTCAGGCTGGCCTTGCTCCGGTTCGGGCTCAGCTTCCTCCTCTTCGTCATCAGCTTCAGGGCCCACGGGTGGCAGTGGCGGCGGCACGCCCACGACCCTGTGAAACTTCCCCTTCCTTGGCAGCTTCTCAAAGCGTGCCAGCAGGCGACCCGACCTTCGGATCGATATCCTTTTGGAAAACATGACCAGGGAAGCAAAACTCTAGACAACGTTACTCACCAACCAATGAGTCAGACACAAGCATGAAAATATCACTAATTATACATCCTATCACTCAATGAGAAGATGCATTAAAACACAATAAACTCCATTAAGAGCCAAACACTCAGCAAAAATGATAGATACACATATAAGCTTCCTCGAGGGTGACTCAGGCCTCAGAGGTCATGAGAACATCAACGATCTAGTTTATCGTTAAAAGATCTCTGAGGGGGTTGTGCCTAGTATGGTGTTTCAACACTGCTCCACTTCATTGTGTTCAGGACAAGTTTTCGACCAAAGGGGGTCGTGTCCTCGTAAGAAAGGTTGAAGCTCGTAGGTAAGAAAGAAGTTTTTCAAAGGGGGAAGCTTTTATAAGATAGTTCAAGGAGTATATATAAAGGAAGGAAACGTATGGAATCCTTATTTTACTACTGGCCATTTCTAGGGATACGCGCTACAGTCAAGTACGGCTCTGATACCACCTATAACACCCCTGGATTTTCGGTGAGGAAAAACCCGAGTCCTTGTACCTTTGCGATAGTCCCGGGATCAGTGGCTATCGCGTACAGATCTCATCACAGAAGGTAAATCACAACCCCACATCGCATCACACAAATATTAGTACATAATTTATTACATGTCCATAATGGAGCACAACATTACAAGCCTCAAGGCTGAATTAGAGTAAAATTCTACGCAGCGGTAGCTAGCATCTCAGAAGGCTCTCCGTCTTCTGTTCTTCACGCCCACAGGCATCCTTGAGCGAAGCGACGCATCCCTCAGTCGTGCCATCCGTCAGCGTTGTTGTTGAAGTCAGACTCGTACCCTGCACACCCAAAGTCTATCCCCAAGGAGTGGGATAGGTTCACGTCACCGACTGTATGCAGCTTTAAGTGGCCTATCTTCTAAAGGGTAAGAAAAGAGACTAGCTGGAAGCTCAGGTTTCCTATGCAGCAGCAGCAAGCATAAACAGAAACCATCTCCATATAGGTCTCAAACCAATCTCTCAAACACAGCTCGGAATCACCTGGTACCCCAGGGCCCCGTCTCCACAACCTATCTCCATCTAGGGTCGATGCGAGAACTTCATCTCCTCGCACCTCAATGATTGCAATCGGATCAACGAGGTAGAGGGAGCCACTCTCCTCTAGCCGACTGCAACCACGGCTCACCACACTCTCAACTACAGGGGGAGGTAGAAATCCCAAAACATGAGGAACGAACATGTCTTCAAGGTTTGGCCATGACCGAGGACGAGGCTATACGTAGATCAAACAACTCTACAGAGCGTGTACACCTGTACCCAACTCGGGATGGCACACGGCGGTGATCAGCCAACCGAGCCCACCCTATCGTGCGAACTCTCGGTAGTTACAGTTCCATCCTGCAACCGGCCCTCAAAACGAATCCCCCTCTGAAGGAATCGCACCGGAACTGTGAAATGCCCCCATGTGGCCACACGGGAGTCGCTCTGAGAGGGTGGTCTCACCTCCACCACACCCCCACTGATACCCCGCTATCCTCCTGGCAGGTATGGTTCCGCACTTGCCGAGCTCAACTCGGCCCTAACCCCACTCTCGGCGAGGTGGTGTGTACCAAAGTCCTATCGACAAGTTGATCCACTCGCTTTCAGACCGGGGCAAGGTCATGTCCTCCATCCGCAAGTAAAACCCCAACACCTAGGCTCCGAAAACCGTCAAAGTAGGGATACACTGAGGAGTGCACCCCTATCCCCGATCCCAGATCGGTTGTTTCAAGCTCACTGCCGCCAAAGTACCCAAAACGCCTTCTCCTGCCAGTTTTACCCCACTCACGCCAAGAACCACTATTCCCATCCCAAACACATGCATCGCGAAGCTCAGCGCATATACATGCTAATATACATATATAGTAGTGGGGCAATCAAGGACAAGATAATAAAAGAAGGCAGTGCAAGGTTCATCATCATGCATTTAAAGTAAAGCGCTAGCATACTACATAGCAATGCCTAATAGGTATTCAGAATCAGTCGGGCGTGAACACCTGCGTGCGGGTAGTCGTCAGTAGCATAGTCGCCGGTGTAGTCGATCTCCGAGCTCAACTCCCCGGCTCCAGTTGCTCCTATTAACGTGTAATTAAAATAAAGGCGGGTCCTATTGCAATTAACTCCAAATGAACAACAATTAAGAGCCAAAAGAGAGGGAACACTAGCCTAACACGGAGTTTATAGTTTTAGAAGAGCTTTGGAAAAGATTTCACACTTTCCGGAGTTGAAATGAATTTTTCTAGGATTTTCCAAAGGCAAAATACATTTTCTGAAACTAAAATACGCATACACAATAACATTAACTATAAGCTAACTACAGGTTGACTCTAAAGGGCTCTAAGCTATCTACAGGCTGGCTGCAAGCTAGCTTTTTGAGCTCACATGGCTGCCACATAGGTAGCTATAAGCTGACCCATGCACAAGTGGCTGCCCACATGGCTGACTGGGTGGCGAGCACAAATGATTCCGGCCGGATCTGTTGCGGCTGGGAGGTGTGAGGGCGATGGAGTGGCTGAGGTGCGGGTGGATAGCCACACGAGATCCGAAGGATCCGCTGCGGCTCGGTGTGGTGCAGGTAAAGGTGTGGCTGAGGTGTGGTTGGCTTGGTGCACGGGATCCAGCGGAATACGTTGTGGCTGAAACGGCGTGTGCGCCGGTGTGTGAAGGGAAACCCCAACTGGGTTTTGGCACAGCCGGTAGGTGCTCGGCGATATTCTCCTAAGGAGCGGCGGACTGGCAAAAGCTCGCCAGCATCGAGGTGGTTTGGCAGCGGGTCAACACGCCTTAAGGCAAGGACGACCAAACCCTAGGGCTCGATTTGGGCAAGGAAAAGAGGCGGCCTTGGTCGGGTTCTTGGCACGACAGCGCCGGAGACCAGCTCGGCGCGCGGAGCAAAGCAGAAGGTTTTGGCGACGAGGCTGGCGTGGCCGGCATCGGTGAGGTTGTATGTGCTCGCGTGCCTGAGAGCGAACGCGTACACGAGTTGGTCCGGCGCTCGCGCGCCTCGGCAGAAAGGATGCTCTTGACGACGGGGTTCCGGTCGCGGCAGGCTGAGCGGCGGTCAGGTTCGGCTCACACGCGCGAACATGTTCACTGGACTCGAGCAAGGAGAGCAAAGGCGACAGCTTGGTTGAGCGCATGGATGAGCGTGCGGCCGTGAGATGAAGCTCCCAGACGAGCACGGCGGCGCAATGGTAAACGGCTCGGTGCAGCTCGAGCTCCGCAGCGTCGCGATTGGGGTGTCCACGGCGGCGTGGCAGCTCGCTTGCCAGGGTGTGCGTGCGCGTGAACATGCGCGTGAACCGTTTGGACAGGGAGAGCAGGGCTCGACTCCCTCGGGTGCGGGTGTGCGTGAGCAGAACGCCGGTGGCGAAAGAGAGCGGCCCGGCGCGGTGAAGGTCGACAGAGACAATGCACTACGCGGCGGGGACGCCGTCTTGCGAACAGAAGATCACGGTCAAGAACGGGGCTTGCTTGGCGACGATGAGAAGGTCGGCAGCGAGGGTTTGAGTTCACACGAGGTCTAGCCATAGAAAGGTGAGGCCTTGTCCCTTGCATGCGTGAGTGAGCAGATCGTCGGTGGCGAAAGAGAGCGGCCCGGCGCGGACAAGGTCGGGCAGTGAGGTTTGATAAGGGAGGCGCGAATGCCACAACACGTGCTAGGTCGCAACTTGGCTTCACTTGAATGCGGAGAAGAAGTGTGCGCGGTGGTGAGCATTGGCCGGCCAAAGGCGGCGTCCATGTCCTCACTTGAGCGCGCAGGCATGTCGGTGGCTGGGCCATGGCGGCGAGCTCCGCGGTGGCACGCCGGGGTGCTCGCCTGCATGCGTGCGTGTGGATGAACACGTGCACTGACTTGGCCTGATGCTCGTGCGCCCAGGCGGAAGGACGTCCTCGGCAGCAAGGTGAAGTAGAGCGACGGGGCGGTCGCGAACTAGGTGCTTCAGTTTCGCTCGAAGTGTGCAAGGCGACGACCGGGTTGGAGCGCGCATGCGCCAGAGCAGGTGCGCAAGAACAGGATCGAGTCGGCGCTCGCGCTTCCAGAGAGGAAGGATTTCCCTCGGCGGCAAAACCGCGTCCCGTGGCGGGACGGAGTGCCGACGAGGTCAGGCGCGAAAGGGAGCCATAGGCTCGGCCTTGACCTCTCCAGGCAGGCGCGCGTGGTTGCGTGTGTGGGCACAGGCACGTGCTTGCGCGCGCTGGCATCCAGGCCACGGCGGTGGGCCAGTACAGCGGCGGCGTGGCCATGGCGACAACACGACTTCGGCGGCATGCCACAGTGATGGCGCAAAGAGAGGAGAACGGCAACCAGGCTAAGGCCGGGAGGTGATGAGGATCAAGGCGGCCAAGATGGTTCGACCTCGTGTTTTGATGGCTTCAGGGGACAAACACGTGCCGACGCGGTGGGGTTCACGGCGCTGGCATAGTGGAGCAAGATGGGGCTCGCCGACGCAAGCCCTTGTGCGGCGCCGGTGAGGATCACGCGAACACGTGCGGAAACCAGGTGTGAGTGCGCGCACGAATACGTGTGTGTGTGTTGGCCACGAGTCCCTACACAGAAAAGGTAGGATCTTGGACCTCGGGTGGCCACGAGCGATACAGGTTGGTTAGGGAAAACCTACAGGTCGAGCCCCTCGATTGCGTGCGCTCGCGTGCGTGCCGAACATCGACGACGTGGCCATGGCGGCGACACGAAACTGATGGCGTGTGACAGGCAAGGGAACAAAGAAAGGGCAACGGCGAGGAACAGCCCGACGGTGTTGGTTAGGCACATATGTCGGTGAACGACCTCGCGTGCGCGTGAGTGCACGTGCACAGGTTCGACCAGGAAGAACAGGGGTCTAGCCTGGCGGTGGTGTGCGTAGGCAAAACATCGGCAGCGCAGCCATGGCGACGGCACAACGCCGACGACATGCGCACGGCAACGGGACAGAGACAGGTGGACGGCAAGCGGGGAAGTGCGCACGATGGAGGTTTGTGATCACACGACTCCTGGCCTAAGAAAGGCAAGGCCTTGGCTCGATGGCGCGTGCTCAGCCGTGTGGGTGCCGGAGGCAAACCGAAGCTCGGTGACGCACGTCGAACAAAGGAACGACACAACTGCAAGGCAAAGGAGCACGCTCGGAGATGACGGCAGAGGCACCTGCAAGCGACCGGCTCGGCTCGATGGCCGGCTCTCAGGCGACGGCGGGTCTGCGCGGCGGCGCAAGCAGGCGGCGGGCAACCAGACAAACACCAAGCTCACAAGCTCGTTCCAGCCACAGCTCGAAGGCCAGTTCCACAGCAAGGTGAAGGGGTTAGCGAGGCTCACCTCTGGTTCAAAGAAGCAGTGGCAAGACGGCGGCGAAGAAGGTGCGGTGGAGCAGAGGAAGAAGACTGGGGGCTCGGCTTGATGTAGGGGAAGCAGAGCAGCACGACGCCGTCTCCCGCGGGTCCGGCTCCTATTCCGCGGCGGCGACTTGACCACGGACGGCTCCGGCTTGGGCGTCGGCGTCCCTGGCTCGGGGCCGCTCCGGCCGCAACGGCCCACGCACGGGCGGACGGCGACGAGAACATGCGGCTTCGGCCACCTCCACGAATGGCACTCCCCCAGCGACTCCAGCTCCTCCCTTCTTCCTCCCCTTCTCCCCCCCTCTGAGTTTTGGTGGAGGCGGCGAATTCGGGGGAAATCCCCAAGGCAGTGGCGTGGTACAGGGGGAAGACTAGTTGGGCGGCTACTTATAGGGTGGCTGCTAGGGTTGGCGAGCTCGAGAGCGGGCGGCAGGGATGCGGTGTGGGGACACGCGGAGGCCATCCGCAGCTGCCAACGCTGCATGGGGCGGTGGCCATGGGGCCGGCTCGGTGCTCATGTCGCCTCCCTGCGCCACGGCATCAGCATGGGAAAATGATGAGGAAGGGGAAAAGGAAACAGGGAAGGGGCTGACCGGCAGGGTCCACATGTAAGTGGCACATGCGGTGGTAAGTGGTAGACGGGCTTAAGCAGGCTGGAAGACGAGGTGGGCTGCGGTTTATGGTGGCCCGATGCAAAGAATAGAGGTGACTGGCAGACTTCGTGGGCTGGGTTGAGGCCCAACAGAAGAAGGAGGTGGTTTGCCTATTTTCCCTATTACTTTATCTCCTAATACACCTTAGATTCAAATTTGAATTTCCATCCGAATTCGAATCCCACACAAATAAGAGACAAAATAAATCCAATAAACTCCAAGGTTCTCACACTAGCATTTTATAATTCCTAAATTTTATTACTTTGCTCAAATTAAATCTAAGAAATCAGGGAAGGATCAAAGAAGACATCCTTATATTTTAATTATGCACTTAATTTCAAATTGAAATTTTGAAATCCACATTTTGGCATTGCTAACATTCCGGAGAAAATTCCAGAATGTTACATCATATATGGATAAATGTTAATGTTGGGTAGCCAAAGCTTTACTCAGGAAAGCTACTGGTTGATCCCCTTGCAACAATACAACTCCAATCCCAATATCACAAGCATCAGTTTCTACAATAAAAGGCTTGGAAAAATCTGGCAGAGCCAGCACTGGGGTACTAGTCATAGCTGCTTTCAAAGTTTCAAAAGCTTCTTGAGCCTGAGCATTCCACTTAAACTGATTCTTTTTCAACAATTGAGTCAATGGTTTAGCAATCAACCCATAATGTTTCACAAATTTCCTATAATAGCCAGTGAGTCCCAAAAATCCTCTCAATTCAGTGACAGTATTAGGAGTAGGCCATTTGAGCATATCCACAGTTTTACTAGGATCAGCAGCCACCCCTTGTTCTGAGATAATATGGCCTAAACATTCTAATTATCTCTGAGCAAAAGAACATTTACTAGCTTTCATGTATAACTGATGTTGCCTCAGTTGTGTCAATACTAACCTTAAATGGTGTAGGTGTGTTTCAAGAGTGGGGCTATAAACCAGAATATCATCCAAAAAGACCATGACAAACTTTCTAAGGAAGGGTGCTAACACTTCATTCATGATATACTAGAATGTAGCAGGGGCATTGGTTAGTCCAAAGGGCATTACCTTGAATTGATAATGTCCTTGATGTGTTTTGAAAGTTGTCTTGTATTCATCTTGTGGCTTCATTCTGACCTGGTGATACCCAGATCTCATATCCAGCTTGGAAAAATACTTTGTACCAGCTAACTCATCCAAAATTTCATCAATCAATGGCATAGGAAAGTTGTTCTTTACAATTATTGCATTCAATTTCCTGTAGTCAATACAGAACCTCCAACTACCATCTTTCTTCAGTACCAATAATACTGGACTGGCAAAAGGACTTGTGTTATGCTCAATCTACCCAGCCTCCAATAGCTCCTTTACTTGCTTTTCAATCTCATTCTTATGTTGGGGTGAATATTTGTACGGCCTAGAATTTACTGGAGCAGAATTGGGTAATAAGGGTATGTGGTGATCATAGAATCTCTCGGGTGGTAATTTAGTTGGCTGCTCAAAGACATCCTGAAACTCTTGCAACAATTGTTGTACTTCCCTCTGCACCACCTGCTCTCCTGCAATAATCCTGTCACGTTGTTACATGCCCTAACAAGTGATAGAAGTCAAGTAGGGTTTGTAAGTTCATAATTTGCAAGTGCTTTTTGCAAGGTATATGTTTTATAGCTAAACAGTACAACCTCATACCTTTTTAGTTCACTGACAGATGACATGCCACAAAGACTGAGATTGTCCAAGGTGTTGATGGTACCATATCACACAACTGTGTTTGCTTATTGCAGAATGGCCATTGCCCAAGCAAGCTAGGTAAACTTCACCATCTGGTCCCAAGGCTGTTAGACCTCAGGCAGGTGTTGGCATAGTTTTTTTTATCGGAAATAAAAATTTATCGGAGGTCAAGGATAAAGAGGAAAAACAAGATATATCGGAAATATCGGACCAAATTCAAAAAACTTCAAATTAATTTTAAAAAATTTTGTAGAATTTGACTTGAAACTATTCATAAACTATTAAACATCACTTGTTCATAAATAAAATTAAGAATAAAACATTATGAGTACGAGATTATTGTGTGGCTGAATTTGAGCCATCTGTGTAAAGTAGGAAAAATAGGAAAAATTTAGCAGATATCTAATTTTATCAGACCTTACGGATATATGAGAAATTTCGGAAATATCGGTGATTTTCGGCCGATAAAAGAAACCATGGGTGTTGGACGCTGGCGAGAGAGAGGGTTTTGCGCTGCGAACAACAAGCAGCCTTTTTTGATTCATTCACGAACATATAAATGAAAGGTACAAGTGCAGGGAGTGCTCTGCCTCAACTGCACGTCGTTGAATGTGCGCGTCCATCCCCGAGCACACAACGCAGTCTTGGCGGAGAGTCCCGGAGCGTGGCGAGCTAGCCTCGTCCACGATCCCTACGCGCGCGCGGCTTAACCACATCCTGGAACTCATGCACGCATGCAGATAACAGAAAATAAACATGCTCTAACTAACTAACAGATCGTGCAAGGATTATTGCTAACAAATCTCCCCCTAAGCCTTGCATGTCTTCTTTACATTAGTGACGCCGATCCTGGAACGCAGCTCACATAAATGTTCACGTCCCAGTGCCTTCGTCAAAATGTCTGCCAGTTCTTCAGTTGTCCCAACGAATTCAAGATTGATCCTATTATGTTCCACACACTCACGTATGTAGTGATAGAGAGTATCAATGTGTTTACTCCTGTCATGAAAAACAGGATTTTTGCTCTTTAGTGGGAAGGCTCTGACTTTCTCACCTTTGAGCTCTGCAAGGAGTCGAGCCAACCAAATTCCCTGACAGGCTGTTGTTGTAGCGGCAATGTATTCAGCTTCACAAGACGACAATGCCACTACTTTCTGTTTTTGTGATTGCCAAGTGATGATACTAGAACCAAGAAAGAACAGAACACCTGAAGTGCTTTTTCTTGTATCTATATCACCAGCCAAGTCACTGTCACTGTAGCCTGTCAGTAATGCCCCTTTCTTCTTCAGGTAACAGCACCCAAACTGCAGAGTTCCTGCAATATATCTGAGTATCCTTTTGACTGCCACCAGATGCTCAGTAGTATGGTTCTCCATGAATCTGCTAATATACCCTACAGAGTATGCCAAATCAGGTCTTGAATTTACCAAGTACCTCAAAGCTCCCACAATGCTTCTAAACTTTGTGGCATCAAATGTAGGGGCCGAGCTATATTTACTGAGCTTGAGCCTTGACTCCATGGGAGTATCACTTGGATTACACCCTGTGAGACCAGCACTTTCTAGAATCTTTGCAGCATAAGCACTTCGACAGATTGTTATACCTTCTTCAGTCTATGTCACCTCCAAACCAAGATAGTAATGCAATAGTCCAAGGTCACTCATCTTAAAGGTTGCCTTCATCTCTTTCTTGAACAGATCAATATCATGTGAATTTGCTCCAGTGATTACCAGATCATCCACATACACGCCCACAATGAGTCGATGAGATCCTGTTCCTCCGAGATAAATTGCATGATCAGAGGAGCTTCTCTGAAAACCCAATTTGATCAGTGACTCATCCAATTTGTAGTACCAGGCCCTTGGAGCTTGCCTTAGGCCATACAGAGCTTTGATCAGATGGAGGACCTTCTTCTCTTGTCCCTTCACCACAAAACCAGGTGGTTGTTCAACATACACATCTTCCAGCAGCTCACCATTCAGAAATGCTGACTTCACATCCATATGATGTACAGTCCAACCCTCTGTTGCTGCAAGTGCTAACAGTTATCTGACAGTCTCCAAACGAGCTACCCACCATTCAGAAATGCTGACTTCACATCCATATGGTGTACAGTCCAACCCTCTGTTGCTGCAAGTGCTAACAGCAATCTGACAGACTCCAAACGAGCTACTGGTGCAAAGACTTCATCAAAATCTATGTTAGGACGCTGAACATACCCTTTTGCAACCATCCGGCCTTTGTACTTGGTGATGAGACTTGCTGCATCCCTCTTGATCTTGTAGACCCATTTGAGTCCAATGGGGCAGACTCCAGGCGGCAGATCAACCAGGGCCCATGTGCCATTGTGCTCAATGGAAGTAAATTCATCAAGCATAGCTAAGCGCCAATGTTCATACCTACGGGCTTCCTCGAACGTAGTAGGTTCAGATTCACTTGTTAGCAGAAGACGATCCATCAGCTCTCGCTCAATGGGTCCTGGTGGAGTGGCCGGCCCGATCACATCGTCGATGGGTCGGAGTCGCAGGGGAGCGTCTTCATCATTCAGCATCGAGCATCTCAGAGAATGTGCTTGGGGAGGGGTTGTACGTAGGCGTTATTGCTGGAGGTGATGCAGCCACTGGCCTGGACGTAGCTACTGGCGTGCCCGGCTTGGGACTCCCGACGACCGCCCCGGGCAATGGCATGGGCGTTGAGAGCCCAGCACCCTGGTCCTGTGAAGGCTCTGGGACTGGTGAGGATACATCTGTCCTCTCAGCCGTGGTGGTGGTGAGGTCAGACCAGACGTCAGGCAGCTTGTCGACATTGAAATCCGGTGTTTTGTCGTCGTCGTTGCCATTCCAGGACCACTGGGCTTCCTCGTCGAGCATCATGTCACGGCTAATGATTATGCGTTGTGCTTCTGGATCAAACACTCGATACGCCATGGAACCAGGTTCATATCCAACCAGAATCATACGGCGACTTTGATCCTCAAGCTTTTTCAGGAGCGGCTTGGTTGTCCTCACATGAGCGATGCAGCCGAAGGTTCGTAGATGTTGAACACCCGGCGTGCTGCCTGTCCACAACTCGTAAGGAGTCTTGCCCCCAATGCTTTTTGAAGAAGATCTGTTGAGCAGATAAACTGCTGTCGTGACAGCCTCCCCCTAGAACATGTCTGGGAGTGCTTTCGCCTTCAACATGCTTCTTGCTGTCCCCACAACTGTTTGATATCGGCGTTCCACCACACCATTCTATTGTGAGGAGTACGGTGCCGTGAGCTAGCGATGTACCCCGAGCTGTGAGCAGTACTGGACGAACTCTGTTGCAGCAAATTCACCGCCGCGATCAGTACGCAACGTCTGCAATTTCCTCCCAGTCTTCCTCTCCGCTGCTGCTTGCACAAGCTTGAATGCATCCGCAGCAGCATCCTTGCTTGGCAATTGACAAATCAAAGGTGAATTTTGGACTGTATGCCCTCAGGACTTCTGCCGTTGGACAGCGCTGAGTCAGCTTCTCGAGATGCGAACTCAGCAACTTTGTATTCCCCCCACTCCCTTCCTAATTCTCGAGTACCCACCGTATAGTATTCCTCTACATGACATCATGTACTGTACTCGCCTTATCCCTTCGGAACCCTACGCCCCCTCACACTCTCGTTCTGTCGTTCATCATCCTCGCTTCTTTCGCGCTGCCGACGCTGCTCCCTCTACATCGTCGACGTCATGCTTGTCTCTCCATCTACTTTGCTACCCTCCACACAGTCTCTCTCTCCACCATCTCTGCCAAATAATCCACCGGGTTCTCTATCAATAGCACTCTTCTTCTTCCACGCCGACGACACCTAACCTCCGTCGCATCGACATTCTTCTTCTTCCACGCCAGCGAGTCGTACCGTCCGCCGCCGCAACCTTTACTCCATCGACATCCTGCTTCTCTCTCTCTCTCTACCTTATGAGTTATTACGCCGCCATCTTCTACATGAATCGATTCGCATTTCGTCGAACTCCCTATCTTTCCTCATCTTTTCTGTAGATTTATCAACCTGACAACGGCAGTGGCTTTTCTCCTTTTCTATTATTGTCAATCTGGCTTTCTCTCTATTTTAATTTGCTTTGACCTTGGTGGATTCCGCCTACTTCCTGTAGATTCGATATGGTTGGATCTATCTCTCTTTCTATATCTAAGTTTTTCTTCCTGCTCCCTATCTAACGCATCTGCCTCTGGTCGTCATCGCAGTTTGCATCATGGCGATGGGCGATGAAGATGCAATTCCACCAGATCTAGGTATTACATCTTTATTTATTGCATGCTTTTCCTCAATTACATTCTTTTTTGCATATAAAAAATGTATTTCTTATTGTTTCATATGGTTCATTTTATTATTGTTAAGGCTTGGAATTAGCGGCTGATGAGACATATTCACCTGGTTTGGCTGCTCAAGTGTGGAATTACAGTGTTAACAGTTACCATGATAATGGCAGTGCAGGTAAAACCAAATAAAGAGAAGATGCAAGAAAATAGTAATCCACAATAACTGTTCAAAATTTATTTTATATATCTATATAGAAATCCATATTATCTGCTCTAATATTATATTGTTTGTTTCAATTTAATGAATGGATATGATGTTTGTTTCTTCTGCTATAATAGTGTATGTGTTATAAGAGCTATGGAAGAATGATTATATATCGATGTGTATCATAGGTTTTAGATAATTCTAATTATATTGCTTATGTAAAAGGAAACTTTGGGTATGGTTCGTTCCAAGCACTTCTCCACGGTTTTTCGTGTAATCAAGAACAAATGGGAACTGGTTCCACGTACCTACATCAAAGTGCCCTAGTCGTCGATGACCCAGAAGGCACGTCAGTTGAAGAAGTTGAAAGGGCTATGACTCCTACCAGAGACAATGTAGATGAGTCTAGATATTTAAGCTCAGATTCTTCTGTGTATGCTGTCAACTCAGAAGATGAAGGTATTGATCCTTTTATTTCAAATATGACAGAAGAAGCTGATCAAAACTTAAAGTAAGTATCGTCGTATAACACCTTTGCAAAAATACTGTTGGGAAAAATGTAGTTGATGATGAAAAGTACTTTTACAACTACAACTATGATGATTACAACTGCATTGAGGATGAAATGAACAATAAGGAGAAAAGTTCTGATCCTCTTTCATTGGGGGAAATAAACCAGTGCCCTTGCCTTTCAAGTGACCCATTCATGCATGTTATGACAGAAGTGACTGAAGAAAATGGTGGTGGATGGAAGCGAAGGTAATGTGTTATATCCAATATTGAAACAGATATTCTTCAGATTTGGATAAACAAGTAGTTTCAATAATCAGAAATGAATAGTTGCATTTATATTTGCAGGAAAAGAAACCAAGAAAAGCGTCCAGATTGTAGGGTACCTAAGGGGATGGGAGCAATTGAAGTTGCATTGAGGAATGCACCATACCGTAAAACCAAATATATATTTGAACCATTGGTTGGCCTAACTTTTGATTCAGAAGAAGCCTATCAATTCTACAACATGTATTCCTGGGAGGTGGGATTTGGTATAAAGAAGAAGGGTATATCGAACAACAATAAAGCTAGGAATTAGACTTCTAGAGATTTACGGTGCCTCTGCGCGGTTAGTTTCAACAGTTACAAATGAATATTGTATACATGTTAACTATTTATTTACCATTAGATATTTTCACATTTGTTAATAATTTCCTGAATTGCAAGGGTTTAAATTTTATTCACTTGGCATATTGCTTGTATTTGACAAGGTTAATTAGTATGCTAATGATGTTAAATGGAATACCATATTATTATGAATGCACTGTTCTCTTCATTAAAGTTTTTTCTAATGATTAGCAATACAACATTGGGTATCTAGTTTTAAACTGTAAAAGTGAAATGCATTTAGGCATAAAAAAGGATTTGCAAGATTAGTTATCTAAAAATTTAGAGTTATGAAAATTAAATTTGATAAAGTATATGTGCAGGATGCTCCGGATGAATGTAAATACAATTCCAAAAAGACGGGTTGCAAGGCTATGGTGCGACTTTTACGCACGGAAGATGATGGTTGGTACATAAGCTTACATATAGCAGAACATAACCATCCCCTAACAGAGACTTGTGGACAGACTAAGGAATGGTTTTCACATGGAAGGATTGATGTCCGTGCGACGGATATGGTCAAATATCTTAGAGAAAATAATGTATCTCTTGCAAGAGTCCATTGCATCATGGGTAGTATGTATGGATCAATGGAAAAATCCCAGTAACGAAAAGATCATTAAGTTCCATATGCCATCAGATTGCTAAAGACCAATTGGATGATGATGTACAAAAGACTTTGCGTGCTTTCCAGGAATTAAGGAAGAAGGATCCAGAATTCCAGTTTAGTGTTGATCCAGGAAAAGATAGTAGGATAAAGAGTATAATATGAATAAATGGCAGGAGCAGAGACCTGTACAAGTGTTTTGGTGATGTCTTAACTTTTGGCACAACATACAATACAAACATTTACAAAATGCCTTTCGGACTTTTCGTTGGAGTAAACAATCATTTCCAGACAACTATCTTTGGCGGTGTATTTATGACAGATGAAACAACTAGTAGCTTTGAGTGGGTGTTTACTGAGTTTGTGAGCTTGATGGGAGGAAAGGTGCCTAAGACTGTTTTCACTGGTTAGCTGTGCTTAATTTATAGTGTACCATTTATTTTTTGTTATATTGCAAATGTTAACTCAAATATATTTTGTTGCAGACCAATGTGCAGCCATGGCTGCTGCTCTATCAAATATCTGGCTAGGAGCAAAACACATGCTCTGTAAGTGGCATGTTTTGAAGGATGCACCAGCAAAACTTGGAGTCATCTACAGAAAGGGTTCTAGGTTCAGGAAACTTTTCCATAAGATAATTATTTGAATGATTTGAATGAAAAAGTCAAAGTGGACGCTATTTGCGGGGCGGAGGGAGTATACTTTATTATAATCTAACAACTGTTTAATGTTATAAGTATTCATATTCTTTTATTCGTGAAGTGGGTACTATAATATTTTATTCGTGACTAAATGAATGTATCAAACATACTTTCATTTGATATTAACACCTAGGAAAAAATATTCAAAAAGGGCGGGGAACAAAGAAATGGTATTATTTAAATAAATGTTACTTGTATTTAATAAAAACAATGTAATGCCACTAAAATTAAAGGTAAGATCCTTATTAAATTCGAAAAATAGTAGGGTATAACACATTTGGGGAATGGAAAACAAATTAAATTTGAAACATAGTTCTATCGGAGAAGATGCAGCATGTCCAGTGAGAGGGTGCAGCCACGGTCCCACTAACAGGGGGGGGCTATCTTGAGATAGCACTTTAAATTATGCAAACGAAATCAAACAACAACGAATCGTAGGGAGGAATTATTTCATTCATTAGGGAAATGAAATTTTACATCAAGGCTGCCTTGTTAAAAACCTCACGCTCCAGGGTGGAGTCCTCCCTATGTGAGGAAAAGAGTATCCGCCTTGTTATTGAATTTAAATTGCGCGAAAGTAACAACTGGAAATGTAAATCTAGCTGAGTCCTCCACACTTATAGCTCCGTGTGACCGACCCCTACTGAAACAAAACTACAGGAAAAGTTTACACAAGTTGTCCACATTCCATGAATGTGGCAACTCGACGTTTGTCTCATCCTTCAGACGAAAGGCCCCATCTCGAACACTGCTCCATACCATGTACGGTCCTTCCCAAGCAAACTAGAACTTGCCTACAACGTCGACATTCTTCTTTCTCTTCAGGACGAAATCTCCCACCTGGATATTCTTGAGAGATACCTTCTTGTCTCTCCATTTCCTGGTTTCTTCTTGGTATTTCAGCAGATTCTGGACTGCATCGAGTCTGTCGATCTCCACTAAATCCTTGTCAACCTCCTCACTCTCACGAGAGCTGCCCACCAAAACTTTGGTGCTTTCGTTGGCAAGTTCTTCTGGGCACATGGCTTCGGCCCCATAAAGCAGCCTGAACGGAGTGAACTTAGTGGTTCTTGACTTTGTGGTGTTATGTGACCAGATGACCCTTGATAGCTCGTCAGCCCATTTTCCCTTCTTCTGCTCGAAAAGGCATTTCTTTGTGGCTGAGAAGATTTGTCTGTTGGCTCTTTCGACTGCCCCATTGGACTAAGGATGGTACACGGACGCGAAATGAAGCTTCGCTCCAATTGAGCGGCAGTACTCCCTGAAATCCTGGCAATCAAACTACTTTCCATTGTCGACTATGAGCTCTCTGGGCACGCCGAATCTGCAAATGACTTGCTGCCAAAAGAATTTCCTGACAGTGACTGAAGTGATGGTAGCGACAGGTCTCGCTTCAATCCACTTGGTGAAATACTCAATCGCAACCACAGTGAACTTGAAATTGCCTTGAGCCATTGGTAACGGTCCAACAATGTCCAATCCCTAGCGCTGTAACGGCCAAGTAGGAGTGATGAGCTGCGATAGAGCCCTAGGCCTTTGCTGATGCTTTGCTGCAAACTGACAAGCTTTGCATGTTTTGACGATCTGCTCGGCGTCTCTTATTGCCATTGGCCAATAGAAACCTTGCCAGAAAGCTTTTCCAGCTAAAGCTCTCGCTGCTATATGGGATCCACACATTCCCCCATGAATTTCTTTCATAAGCTCCATGCCTTGCTCTTGAGTGATGCACTTCAACAATGGTGCGTATACCCCTAGCTTGAATAAGATGTCGTCCTTGAGAACATAGCCCCTAGCACGAGCTTGCATCCTTTTTAAATCGTGGGCTTCGACTGGTTCATAATGCCCGCGAAGAAAAGCGATGATGGGAGCTCTCCAATCCAGGCTGGCAATTGCATTGACTGTGCTGAGTAGCTATTTGTCCGGCTTATCGAAGGGAGGGGTTAAGATCTCAAAGAATACATCCGGAGGCATCGCCTCCCCCTTGGCAGCTTTCTTTGCGAGCTCGTCGTCTTCACCTTTGCTTTCTCTTGGAAGATGCTCAATGGTGAATCCCCGAAAAAGCCTTTCCATCTTTCGCACTTCCGCGAGGTACTTGATCAACTCCGGCTCCTTGGCCTCACTCTCCTTTTCCATATAAAGCTCACACCTTCCTGAGGCCTAGCAACAGTGCCTCGTACTCGGTGGTACTGTTAGTGCACCTATCGAATGGGTCTTTGTAATCTAGCCTTGCGGCATATCTCAGCTTGACACCCGCTGGTGAAGTGATGATGGCTGCAATCCCGGCACCTTTGCACCCCCAAGCTCCGTCACACCTGATCTCCCAGATAGGGACCAAATCTTCGTCGCCAGTATTGTTGCTTGGTGAGGTCCAATCTACAACAAAATCTGCTAAGACCTGCGACTTGATTGCCGACCTTTTGATGAACAAGTCGTTGAGGGGTTGATCCGTGAGCACGGTGACCTTGTGGGCCTCGAAATAGTGCCTGAGCTTTCACGTGTCCATAACCACTACATAAGCAATTTTCTCCAGCTCCGAGTATAACAACTTAGATCCTGACAAAGCTTCTGAAATGAAGTAAACAGGGCTCTGATTCTTCCCTCTTTCACCGTCCACCTCTCGCACCAGCGCGGCACAGACCGCGACCTTCGAAGCGGCCACATATAAGAAAAGTGGCTCCAACGGCGAAGGCGGCGAAAGTATCACCATCTTTTCAATGTATTCCCTGAGTTCGGCGAAAGCTTTGCTTTGCTCAAGACCCCACTCAATTTTTCCCTTGCCCTTTAGTGCCTTAAAGAAAGGAAGGCTTCGCTCTGTGGATCTAGAGATGAATCTGTTTAGAGCTGCGACTCAGCCATTTAATTTCTGGATGTCTTTCTTTGTTTTGGGCTCCTCCATTTCTCTGATTGCCCTTATCTTATCAGGATTAGCCTCGATTCTTTTTGCAGAGATCAGGCATCCCAATATCTTTCCTTTTGTGACCCCAAATACACATTTTTCCTGGTTTAATTTCAACCCGCCCTTCTCATGTTGGCGAAAGTTTCCGCCAAGTCGCTGACATGGCCTACCGTGTCGCCGCTTTTCACGATGAGGTCATCGACATAAGCTTGGATATTCCTGCCAATCTGTGGCTTGAAGATTTCCTTGGTCATTCTGGTAAAAGTTGGGCCTGTGTTTTCAAACCCTCCAGCATTCGTACGAAACAAAAGGTTCCAAAAGGAGTGATGAAGCTAGTTTGTTCCTCGTCCTCTTTCGCCATCCAACACTGATGGTAGCCGGAAAAACAATCCAGGAGAGACATGATGGCCGCATTGGCCGCTGAATCAATGACCTGATCCATCCTTGGCAATGGATAGTTATCTTTCGGTGTAGCCTTGTTAAGGTCTGTGAAGTCGATGCACATCCTCCACTTCCCATTCTTCTTCTTGATAGGCACAGTGTTGGCTAACCATTTGGGGTACATGACTTCGCGGATGACTGTGGTGTCCAACAATCTCTGCACCTCAGACTTGACTGCGATGACCTTATCATCAGACATCTTCCTTAGCTTTTGCCTTTGCGGCTTGACCGAAGGGTCGATATTCAATTGATGCTCGATGAAGCTTCGGTCTACGCCTGTGAGATCCTTGGTAGACCAAGCGAACACATCTTTGTTCTTTTGAAGGAATTGAACAAATCTCGCTTCTTCATCTAGCGACAGGTCCGACCCTATGATGACAGTCTGGCCCACAACCATTTCATCCAACAAGACTCTCTTGGTGTCACAGTCTGGCTGCATGTTGACTTTTTCTCTATCTGCTTTCGGCTGCTTTTCTGCCTTTTTGCCTCGGGCTGCCTCGTTGAGAGCGTGAACATTTCTTTGCCCTGGGGTGCGGCCTCTTTCCAAATTGCGACCGTCATTTTGGTGACCCCAAATTGTGATGACCCCCTGTGACGCTGGAACCTTTATGCACATGTAAGCTTGATGAATGACGACTTCGAACTTGTTGAGGAATCCTCTGCCCAAGATGTTGTTGTAGGGGTAGTACATCTCCACCACGTCAAAAGATAAGTACTCCGTCCTGGCGCTTTGAACGGTTTTGAAAGACACCGGAAGGGCCACTTTGCCAAGTGCGTGGATGACTCACCCTCCGAATCCGTACAAGGGTGTGTCTGGAGGTTGCAACAAATCTTTACTCAACCCCATCTTATCGAAAGCATTAGCGAAAATGATATCAACTGATGAACCATTGTCAACCAAAAGCTTCCCCAAAGTCTAGCTTGCTATGTTTGCTTTTATCACCAAGGCGTCGTTATGAGGAAAACCTTGCAACCTTACATCTTCTTCTGAGAAAGTGATTGGGATGCGAGACCATCTCGTCTTTTCGACTCTCCCCTCCACACAAATGTTCCCCACTTCACGAATGTAGTGCTTTCGTTCCTTCTTGGTTTCAAACTCCAACGCGGAGCCCCCTGAGATTAGCATTATGGTTCCAACGGATGGCAGAAAGTCGTTTTGGCCCTCTAGCTTCGCTGGCATTGCTGGGGCTGTTGGACCTTTGAAAGGAGGAGGTGGGGGAGCGATGGGGTGTTGCTCAATGGGTCTGCGCTCAATGTTCTGAGCTTGGAAAGTTTGGGATTGCCAAGGTGGATGTTGAGTATAGGTTGGGACAGGTGGCTGGAATTGAGGTGGCTGGAAAGGGTTAGCGAAAGAGTTTCTCCCAAAGCTGGGGTTTTGCCAAGTTGGAGCGGAATGGTTTACGGTGCTGGCCCTCTCCTTCTCCTTCCTCTCTTCCTCAAGAATAGCCTCGAATCTTTTCTTGTCTGGGCAGTAATTTGAACTATGATCATCATTCTACTTGTGGAAGATGCAATACCATTTTCTTTTCTCGTGGTGGCCTCAGACCCTGCTATGACCTCTGCCTCTGCCGCCGCCCCTTCCGCCTCTACCGCCGCCCCCTTGTGTGGACTAGGCGGGCTATGGACTAGGCTTTGGGAATTAGCCTGTGGATTAGGATTTTCCTGGGCATTTTCGCCGTCGAGGCCGAAAACATTTCGAGGGTTGACGTGCGAGGCGTTTCTGGGATTGGACCACTCTCTTTCGCTAGATTGGTTAGCTTTTGCAGGCTTCTTTTGTTGTGATTGCTCTTCCATACACATCCTGAAGTCGTTGTATGAGCAACAATACTTCTCAAACTTTTCGTATAAGCGCTGGATTGTCTTGGGCCTTTCGCGCAAGAGATGCGAACGAAACTGGCAAGCTCTCAAGCCCACAATTGCGGCGTTAATGGCGACATTGTCCAACACATTTGCTGCTTGGGCCCTGAGGTGAACAAATCTCCTAAAGTAGTTTTGGAGAGGTTCCTTGTCCTTCTACTTACATGAGAAAAGTCGCTCTCTGTAAGCTCCGGACGTTGAAAACCTTGGAAATTGGAGAGAATCTGCTGCTTCAGATCGTCCCATTCGTGAATCACACTGGGACTCAAGAGCGAATACCACTGCGCTGCCGCTTCATCAGCAGCAATGATGAAGGACTTTACCAGCACGGAATCGTCTCCGCCAGCTGAAAGAATGGCAGCTTCGTAGCTCATTAGGAATTGTCAAGGGTCGGATTGACCCGAGAACCTAGGGAGTGGAACTAGCCTGTATGTTTGTGGCCAGGGAGTGATTTGAATTTCTTGAGACAGGGGTGACTTAGGATCCCAAGACCTCGTGCGTATGGTGTTGATGTCGTGGTGCGAAGGCCTAGACTCGAAAGGGTTTATGAAGGGGTTATGGCTGAAGGTGGTGTGTGGAGGGGACTGGGTGAAAAACTCGTTTCGTTTTGTGAAATTAGATTGATTGGGAACAGTATACTTGGGCGAGGGCTGATTGAAACTCAAAGATTGTTTTGCTTTTATGGCACGTAGCTCTTCTTGCAATTTAGCAGTCTCTGCTTTTTGTTTCTGAATTTCTTTGGCTGCCTCGGCCTCATGCTGCACCGCCAGCAACCTCTTTTTGTCCTTGGCTAGTTCTTCAGTCTCCTTGCACAATTTGCCAACTCAGCCTCGTACGCAGCCTTAGCTGTCGTAGCACCGGACTCCGGGAGCTCCTCTCCCTGGGTGAGCAAGGTAGACGGGTCCAACTCCTCATCGAGGGATGACGAAGCCCCCCTAGTGGAATTAGCGGTAGTTCTCTTCTTTCTTGTGGACATTTTGGGTTTCTTACTCGAGCCAAGCACAAACAGTGGGTGCCAATTGTTGTGGGATAGCGGAGCTACCTCGCACAAACAATGAAAGGAAAACCTCGACTCAAGAACGAAAACCAAAATTCAAACACAAGAGGGAGGTGTTGGGGAATTCATAAAAACCTGTCACCCTCGAACCGTCGAGGTTAATGAAATTTGTGATGCAAGATTTCAGGGGCAAAGAACTCGCGAAGATCTGGAGGCTGGAACTCACGAAGTCTAGAAGTCGTGAATGCGCGGTGATCTGTAGTCTCGAACCCTCGAAGCCTCGGAGTCGCGAACGCGTGATGGCTCGGAATCTTGAACCTGCTAAAGCCCCAAAGTCGCGAATTCGTAAAGACTCGAAGCCATGAACCTGCGGAGCCACGAATTTCGGGAATCTATGAAATTCGGGAATATGATGGAAGACAAATTCGTGAGTCACAGCGCGTGAAGATTTCCTGAACGAGGGGATCTGCGAACTAGCAAGAAGCAAAGTCAAAGTTGTTGTCTCAAAAAGTCCGGGTTTAGCGTGTGAACTAGTGGCAGGCTGGTAAATATATGAGATGTAAAATACATTTGTGTGTGTGTTCACACTAGGAATATTCTTTAAGTTCATGGGTATTGTCGGAATGTAAAAGTCCCTTCGTCTCCCTATAAAAGGGGGGCGTGAGGGCACGTGTAAGGGGACTCACAACTTTGGAAACTTGAGCAGTCTGTAGGAGATTCTTAGTCTCCTCCCGTGTCATCTCTACGCTTGAACGTATTTACTGTACTCTCTCACTTGTTCGGGGATCTTATCCGGATTTTCGGATACCCCCTAACATTGGCGCCCACCGTGTTTCAGCCGAAGAACAGCTCACGATGCCACCACAGAAGAAGTCCAAGAAGAACATTCCAGGTGAGACAAATCAAGAAGACCACCATCCTCCCGAAGGGAATGAAATCTCTTTCGTTCCCGAACCTTTTAACACCACAGATCAAGAACGGAGAGCAAAACTCGAACCTCTGATGAAGGCAAGAGCTGAGAAGACAGCACACATTCAAGAACAACCTTCTGAACAGCAAATCCATCACAACGATGATGATGATTATGACACCATAGACAGGGAACTGGAAAGAGTTCAGCAGAAGATACAGTAGCTGCAGAAAGAGAAAGAAAAATTCGCAAGTCAGTTGCAAGCAAAAAGAAAAATCTTTGAAAAGTTAGAACAACTCAACCAAGCAAGAGAACAAATCGAAACAATACAGAGAGAAATAGATGAAATGAAAGAACAAGAAAACAGTTCACTGTGGCAAGATTCACCACATCAGAACTCTGGACCAACTAGAAGAACCCCGAAAGAAAACTTCTTCGCGGGAAATGGAATCTCACAGTTCGTAGATTCTGAATCACCACTATCCATAGGGCTGCAAACTGCACCATGGCCACCAGAATTCAAGCTGGTTTCTCTCTCGAAATATAACGGCTTCGGAAATTCCAGACAGTCCCTCATGAGGTACGAATCGGCTGTGAATTCAGTAGGAGGAGACGATGTTGCACTGGCCAAATCCTTCATCATTGCTTGCAAAGGACCAGTACTGAATTGGTACTCTTTGCTGCCGCCGCACTCAGTCTGTAGTTGGGTAGATCTCAAGACAAATTCATGCAGGCATTTCAGATGTTTCATGACACAACAGCTGAATCATCAGATCTGTACAACTGTAAGCAGAAAGACAGAGAACCATTGAGGAACTTCGTGAGAAGATTCATGCAACAGAGATCCCAGATCCCAGAAGCTGATGACAAGACAACGATCAATGCATTAATCAAAGGTTTGACTCCAGGACCAACAGCTTCACATCTAATAAGAAAGAAATCCAAGACGGTTGAAGAACTTTTTCATGAACTGGAAGAGTACATCTTGTCTGATGATGATCATCGCAAAAGAGTGGCTGAACGAAATGAAGCCCGGCAAGGCAACAGAGAGATGACCTGGAGAGCGCAATCCCAGAATCCACGAAATGTCAACAATGTGGAAAATCCTCAGTCTGACCAAAACAACAGACCTAGTGCACGAGGAGGGTTCGCACCCAGAGGAAGGGGACGAGGAAGAGGACCCCCGAGACTCACGAATCACAATCCAAAAGACCCATACTTTTACTGTCAGTATCATGGGAGAGGACACAGCACTGAAGGGTGCCCAGAAACCAAGAAAAACATGGCAAGAATCCAGCAAGAAAAAGCGTTGATGAGCATCACGTCCTCAATGCCAAGTCAGTTTCGCCCGAACTTCTGGCAGCCGCAATTCATGAACTCTCAACCAAGTCTAGTCCCAATTCAGTAGTTTTCACAACCACAATCATCATGGCAACCATCTCAGCAGTTTTTTCCCCAGTCACATGCAATCCAATCAATCCAGCAATCACAGCCTATTTGGGAAATCTTAACACCACCACCCGACAGTTCGTCAAGACCTCAATCAAGTTTAGGACCTCATAACTCGAAGGCATTGTCGTCTTTAGGGACTATCATGCCAATTTCAGGAGGGTCAGCCATGTAGTTCGAGACTAAGAAGCAAAGAAGCAACTACTTCAGGTCTGTGAACACCATCATCAATGACGGTCCAGCTGCACGACCGGAATGGGCAAAGGTGCCAATCACTTTCACAGAAAAGGATTTCAAGTTGAAATCCACGATTCACAACGATGCCATGGTCATCGAGGTAAACATAGCTGGGTGGATCATCGGAAAGGTCCTAGTTGACAATGGAAGTTCGGCAGACATTTTGTTCTTGAAAACATTCGAGAAGATGAACCTGAGCCAGCACATGTTGCACCCGCCAGAATACCCGTTACAAGGTTTCGGAGGGAAGCCAATCAAGCCAGTTGGAAAGATATCACTCCCTGTCTCCTTCGGAGATCTTGACAACACCAGAACAGAGAACCTCACCTTTGATGTCATTGACATCTATCACCCATATCTCGCGATTTTTGGCAGAGGATTCATGAACAAATTCGACGCGGCCATAAGACAGCAATTCCTGTGTATGAAGATACCTGCACCTAAGGGGGTCATTACAGTGTTCGGCAATCAGCAAGAGGCCAGAAACATTGAAAAGGGCCACACTCCCGCCAAGCAAATGTGTACCAGCTGAAAAAAGTTGAAGAAAGGAAGTAACCTTACGAAGAGGCCAAGCGCGACAAAGAAAAGTTTGAGATAGCAGCTGACGGTGAAACCAAGAAAGTGTACCTGGACGACATGCCGGACAGAGCTGTCACAATTGGGGCTCACCTCAAATCCGAAGAAGAAAAAGAGCTCGCACAATTCCTGAACAGAAACAAGGATGTTTTCGCATGGTCAGCCAAAGACCTGCATGGTGTTGACAGGGACATCATTGAACATGCCTTGGAAACAGATGAAAGAATACCTCCCAAGAAACAGAAACTTCAGAAAATGTCTGAAGAAAAAGTAAAGGCAGTTGAAGCTGAAGTTCAGAGGTTGGAAGACGTGAAAGTGATCAGAGAGGTCAAGTATCCAGTCTGGCTGGCCAACACTGTACCAGTAAAGAAGAAAAATGGAAAGTGGAGAATGTGTGTAGACTTCACGGATTTGAACAAGACATGCAAGAAAGACGATTTCCCCTTGGAAAGAGTAGACAAAATTGTAGATGATGCAGCCAACAGTGAAATGCTCTCCCTCCTGGATATGTTCTCGGGATATCATCAAATCAGAGTACGCAAAGAGGATGAAGAAAAAACAAGCTTCATCACTCCCTTTGGAACGTTTTGTTTCGTGAGAATGCCAGAGAGGCTAAAAAACGCAGGATGCACATTTTCGAGAATGATTGCAATAGTCCTCCATCCTCAACTCCGCAGAAACATCTTGGCATACGTGGACGACATAGTCGTCAAGAGCGTCCAGAGAAAAGATCACATCAGCGATCTGGCAGAAACATTCACGAACTTAAGAGCAGCGAATTTGAAGCTCAATCCTGAGAAGTGTGTGTTCGGAATTCACAAGGGGAAAGTCCTCAGGTGTCTTGTATCAACAAAGGGCATAGAGGCGAACACCGACAAAATCAAAGCATTAGTAGAAATGCAAGATCTAGTTTCACTGAAAGATGTGCAGAAGTTGACAGGGAGAGTGGCCGCGCTTAACAGATTCATTCCTAGAGCTGCAGAAAGAAGCTTACCATTCTTTCAAGTTCTCAGAAGTGCCAAGAATTTCCAGTGGTCCGAAACCCAAAAGCAAGCTTTCCAAGAAATGAAAGATTACTTGTCCAACATGAGCAAGCTGTGCCCTCCCAAACCAAGATCACCACTTCTGTTATATGTGTCCGCATCAAATTTGGCAGTAAGTGTTGTGCTAGTGCAAGAAAAGGAGGAAGAAGGAAAGCTCAAACAAATTCCAGTATACTTTGCTTCCGAAGCTTTGTCTGGCTCGAAAATATTCTATTCTGAGTTGGAAAAGATTGCAAAAGCAGTTATCATGGCCACAAGGAAGTTAAGGCACTATTTCGAGGGTCAAAGAATAAGGGTCATCACCAATCAGCCACTGAGTGATTTGTTCGCAAATAGAGAGGCATCTACCCGAATAATCAAGTGGGGCACTGAACTCTCAGAATACATAGTGGATTTCGAGAGAAGAAGTGCAATAAAGTCGCAAGTTCTGGCAGATTTTGTCATGGATTGGACTTCACCAACTCAAAACCTCGATGAAAAGATACCTGAGCCTTGGATAGTCCAGTGTGATGGGGCTTGGTGCTACAAGGGGATTGGAATTTCGGCTGTGGTAACATCCCCGGCGGGGATAGTGATAAGATATGCTGCTCGGCTCATATTTGCGAACAATGAACATTCCACGAACAACACAACAAAGTATGAAGCTTTACTTCTGGCATTGAGGAAAATGAAAGCCTTAGGACAGCAGACCTTCATAATCAGAACGGATTCGAAAGTTATTCAAGAACATGTCGAAAAAGAAAGTGAAGCAAGAAATCTTGTTCTAATGAAGTACCTAGAAAAGGTTAGAGAAATGGAAAGGCACTTCAAAGGTTACTTAGTGCAGCATATCCCGAGAGATGACAACAATGAGGCAGACAAACTGGCGAAAGCAGCAGCCAGAAATCATGAACTGCCCACTGATGTGTCCATCGAAATCATCAAAGAACCATCCATCAAGGATTCGAGGCGAAAATCGTGAATGCAGTGGAGACTCCCGATTGGAGAGCAGAAATCATGGCTTATCTGAGAGGCCATTATGAACCACAAGATGAGTTGGAAGAGAAAAGGTTGAAACAAAGGGCACGGGGCTATACAGTGGTAAACAGAGAACTGTACAAATCAGGAGTTACTGAGCCTTGGCTAAGGTGCATCACCTCCGAAAAGGGCCTAGAACTTCTCAAGGAAATTCATAGCGGATTTTGTGGTGCGCACATAGGCACCAGGGCTTTAGCAGGAAAAGCAATAAAACAGGGATTCTATTGGCCCACCATAAACATAGATGCTAAGGCACTTGTTCGGCAATGTGAAGCATGCCAAAAAACAGCGAATCAACAAAATTTACCTTCAATGCCAGTTCACTTAATCCCACCATCTTGGCCGTTGCAAAGGTGGGGAATGGATCTAGTAGGGCCATTGCCAACGGCTCAGGGGAATTGCCGATTCGCAGCTGTTGCAGTCGATTATTTCACGAAGTGGGTAGAAGCAAAACCACTTGCGAACATCAAAGCACCAACAATTCAGAAGTTCTTTTGGCAGAACATAGTCTGCAGGTTTGGAGTTCCTAGAGAACTGACTGTTGACAATGGGAAACAATTTGACTGTTACACTTTCAAAGAATATTGTAAGACCTTGGGTACTCATGCGAAATTTTTGTCAGTGTACCATCCGCAGTCCAACAGAGCAGTTGAAAGGGAAAATGGCCTGATTTTTTCGGGAATCAAGAAGTGCTTATTCAACCAAAAGAAGGGTAAATGGGTGGACGAATTGCCGAAAGTAATCTGGTCCCACAACACTATCGTGTCAAGAGCAACAGGTTTCACAACCTTTCGCCTACTCTTCGGCACTGAGGCAATGACACTAGAGGAAATAAAAAATGAAAGCATGAGAGTCCTGAAAGCAAAAGAGATTGAAGAAATTGAGGTGGAAAAGGATATGATCGAGCTGACAATCCTTGAAGCTGATGAGAACATTGAGAAGTACCAAAAGGAGACTAAAGCTTGGAGAGACAAGAAAGTGGTTCGAAAGGACATCAAAACTGGTGATCTAGTGTTGAAAAGGAAGAAAAATTGGGAGAACCCGGGAAAACATCATGAATCCTGGGAAGGGCCATACATTGCAAAAGAAACAGACATGCCAGGGGCTTTTCATTTGATGGAGCAAACTGGCGAAGAGTTGCCATATTCGTGGAATGCCGACAGCCTGAAAAGGTATTACCCTTGAAAGTTCCAGTTGTAGCTAGATGTAACTTAGAGTATTTTTTCTATTTTCACAAATTTGCATTCTGAAAAGTAAAAAATCCGAATCGCGTGTCTATAAGTGATTTTGGGGAAAAAACATTAGCTTTTCTTTTCTTAGTTGCATTAGAATAAGGAGGACCGTACTCTTTTCCTTGCAAAGGGGGCTCTAAATCAAGAGGCAAGGTTTTTAACGAGGCGGATCCTATGTAAATACTCTTTGTGATATATATATGAAAAGAGTCTTCCCCCAAATTGCGTATTTCGAGAATTCCATCGTGAAAAAAGAAAAAGTTCGTGAGAAAGGCTCCTTGATAGCCAGAATTCCATCGTGAAAAAAGAAGAAAAGTTCGTGTGAAAGGATTCCTGATAGCCAGAATTCCATCGTGAAAAAAGAAAAAAGTTCGTGAGAAAGGCTTCCTGATAGCTAGAATTCCATCGTGAAAAAAGAAAACAGTTCGTGAGAAAGGCTCCTTGATAGCCAGAATTCCATCGTGAAAAAAGAAAAAGTTCGTGAGAAAGGCTCCTTGATAGCCAGAATTCCATCATGAAAAAAGAAAAGTTCGTGTGAAAGGCTTCCTGATAGCCAGAATTCCATCGTGAAAAAAGAAAAGTTCGTGAGAAAGGCTCCTTGATAGCCAGAATTCCATCGTGAAAAAAGAAAAGTCCGTGTGAAAGGTTTCCTGATAGCCAGAATTCCATCGTGAAAAAAGAAAACAGTTCATGAGAAAGGCTCCTTGATATCCAGAATTCCATCGTGAAAAAATAAAATAGTTCGTGTGAAGGGCTTCTTGATAGCCAGAATTCCATTGTGAAAAGAAGAAGAGGTTGTGAAAAAGGCTTTATGAAAGCCTAAAATCCCATCCACAAAGGGATTCGCACCGAAAAGGCCTGAGACAACAATAAGTTGTGGCCTAAAATCCCATCCACAAAGGGATTCCCACCGAAAAGACCTGAGACAACAATAAGTTGTGGCCTAAAATCCCATCCACGAAGGGATTCCCACCGAAAAGGCTCGAGACAACAATGAGTTGTAGCCTCAGTTTCTATCATGATAAGTAATGGCAATTGCGGTCAAGTGAATGTGTGTGGCATTGTTCAAAAAAATTTTCCTTAACACAAATTGATGAAACTTTTTTGCGACAAAAATGTCCTTATAAAAGGGCAAGGGGCTCGTGTGAAAATTCGTAGAAAAAAGCATGGTTGAAGCAATTGAGGGTTGCAGTATCAACCAAGGCAAGTATGCCAAGCGGGTCAAGTCCACAAAATTCGAGAACAAATTTTGTCGACTTGCGTCACAACATTTGAAGTCTTCAGAAACTTGCGAAAATTTCTCAAAAAGCGTGTATGATCAAGATACTCGAAAAATAGTAAAACTTCGTTAACTTGCCTTGAAATTTTCATGCAAAACGGCAAGGTGGGGGAGGGTGACGTTTTTCAAAGAAAACGTCTTTATTGCCTTAATTGCATAAAAATTTCGAAACAGTTTAGCAACAATTACATTGATAAGTACAAATCCTAGAACGAAAGTTCAACAACGTGTCATGGTTCGCAACTATTATATTCTGCAATGTCGCTAGCGTAAGCAAAGTCAAGCTCGCCGGCAATCGGGCAAAGGGGCTCCGTCTTCGGGATCTTCGAGGAACTTGAATTCGCAGCACTAGAACCATCCTTCTTACGAAGCAGGAAGAAGGAAAAAAGATCGAAGCATCCCATAGAAAACCTAAGCGAAACCTCGAGCCAAAAATCGGAAAAATCCTATTCGGGATGAGCCTCTTGGAACAAGCTCCATGCTTCACCACTGACAAACATTTTGTCGCGATGAATTCGCAGAGGCATCACGTCCTGCGCATGCCCAACTTGCAGGACCTGTGCAGGTTAAAGTTTACAAAAAACAACTTGTTCAGGCAAAACACTACAACTAAGTGAATGTACAAATATACAGGAACAGCCACGAAGGGCGAATGTTTCGGAAATTTCTAGTCCATAATGTCAACCTTCGGAGAGTTTTCTTCGTGCCCGGAAGTTTGGTCACCATCAGTGCCATCATCGCTGCTGTCGCTCGAGCCCACCTCTCCCGAGTCGCTAGAATCTTCATCTTCAGTAGAGGATTCAGGGGATGCAGCGCCTTTTCCATGACTCTCTTCCTCAATTAACTAAGAAAGGCAAAGAAACAGATGTAAGGAAAATCAGAGGGCAAGAAATCTGCGAATAGGCAGAAGCGAACAGAATCGTCTGAAAGCTAACCTGGGCAAGCTTAGCACGTGCGATGCTCTTCACAACTTCCTTCCCGCTAGCTAGCCACAATTCCCTAGTGAATATGGACCTGATAGCTCGAACGTCCTCATTCGGCCGAAGTCTTGAAGTGCTTAGAGCGTCGGGGAACTGCGGGAGTCTTTCACGAAATTTAGCGAGGTCCACGCAATCAAAGTCATGGAGAAGCTTCAAGATGCTCTCCACGGAGAAGGCAGCTGCGAAGTCGTTTGCGCCAGAGATAACTTCAGGAAGCGCTTTGAATTCAGCATCAATCCAGTCCATGAATTCACGAAGTCCTAAATCAGCAGGAAGTGGCATGGGACGAACGCCGAATTCATTCAAAGATCTCTCGTACTCTTCAAATAAAACTTTCAGCCTGTCGACAATGTGAGAAATCTTCCTCCCAGAAGCCTCTCTCTGCTCGGTCAAGGCTTTTTCAAGATCTTGAATTCTTTGATCCTTGCTGCTTAGGGATCTGGCCAAGTCGGCATTGTTAGCACGAAGATCTTTGACAACTTTCGAGGACTTGTTGTGGGTCTTGCGAAGGTTTTCAATCAGGCTCAGATCGTCTTCATGAGTTTTTTGCAATTTCTCCAACTCCTTCTTGGATTGCTCAAGTGCTTCACCAGCAATTTTCTTCTCATCCTGGCAACGCTTCAGGGCTTCCGCCAGTTCGGCTACCTTCTTTTCGAGGTCAAGATTCGCGGATTGAGTGAGAGAAAAGTTGTCTTTAAGTTCCTTAGATTCTTGAGAAAGTCTCTTGTTCGCCTTCTCTTGATCAATAAGTTGTTCAGTGGCAACTTTCCCGAGCATGAAAGATTTAAGAGCATAGTCTTCTTGATACTTCACCAGCTTGGACGGAGGGTACGAATGAAGAAGGTCCTTAAATTCTGAAAAGTTCCATGATTAAAATCTTGAGCAAAAATTCGTAAAGCTGAAAAGTACAAAAGTTAACGAAAATAATCAAACCTTGTCTGCTTAGATTTTGTAAAGTAACCTTCTTCCCCGAACCCGAAGTGGGTTTGCCTAAGGAGGCGGGAGTTTTCTGCGGAGAGGAGCGAGGTTCCTTCCCAGAATCGCGAACAGCTCCTCCAAGTGAGTGAAGTGACTGTTCCGAACCCTCCCCTCCTGTTTCATCAATAAGCGCAGCCGATTTCCAAAGCGTTAAAATCTTGGGTGCGCCACCTTTGTTTCTAGACACCTCGCAACCAACACTTAGCAATTCGCCACGATACAACGTACTGAAGCTCTTGTTGAAGGTAGCTACAGAAGTAGAAGGATCACGACCTTCGGGGAGAGCTTCGCGAACTTCAACCAAAGGAGCATCTGGGACGGGATTTTCACCCCTATGGACAGTAAGTTCAAGCTCCTTGGTGAATTCGGGAGAGGCTTCGTCGTGAGGGTGAACGAACTGAGAAACAGCAGCAGCAGTAGCAGTAACAGGGGGCTCAACAGCAGCGTCGGGAACCACTTCCTTCCGAACTTCGGGCAGCATCTGAAAAAGAGTCAATATCCATGAACTCATTCTCAGAACCCGACGGGCAATGTTCTCAAAAGATAAATCTCAACAAGGGCCAGAAGTGAGAACCTTTCTGGCTGGCTGCCTCTGTCGGTGTTTTGGACCGGCAACCTACTACGGGGAGTACCCGAAGTAGATGAATGTGACTCGCCGAGATCGGTAACTCGAAGGAAGAGACACGTGGCACACAATTTAGACAGGTTCGGGCCGCGAGGTGCGTAATACCCTACGTCTGTATGTTTGCGTAGCTCGGATTGATAGGGCACGATTACACGATGGTGCAACGGTGCGCCGTGGGTTGTATGAGATGAGATTGGATGAGGTGATCCTGAGATCGGTCCCTGCCTCGCCTTATATAGTCCGGGAGGCAGGGTTACAAGTCGGAGTAGGGAAAGAGTACTAATCGAGTACGTCTAGGAGACCTCTATACAGTGCGGAACGTGTACAGAGCCCTAACCGAGTACTACTCCTGTGTTGTCCTTGTGCTCCACGCCTTCAGGTGCCGTGTAGCGCAAGCCAGGTAGTCCCAGGGGCCCACCGAGTAGTCGGTCCTGGTACCCACCGAGGTAGTGGGCCCAGGGAGGTCCATACGACAAGCCCCCGAGTACTTTGTAGTCGAGAAGGATAGCTTCCAGTAGTCTTGACGGCCTTAACGAGTAGTCCTCAAGCGTCCCCGAGTGCTACAAGCCAAAAGTCCTCAAGAGTAGTCGAAGCATCCCGAGGCCGGAATGTACTCCGGCCGAAATTTGAGCAATCTTGAAGTCTTCTCGAGTAGTCCCAAGCGTCCTTGAAATACGCCTCCGAAAATCCTCAAGAAATGCCCGTCTTGTCTTGAAGCCGAAGCCGTCGTGGAGATGCGATTTGCGAACCGCAATCCACATGGAGTAGCCCCCGAGCCTCGAGCCGCGGGCTCGGGCGAGGATCCATCCGAATTCTTGGCAAGAAAATCCCGAAAAATCCGGAGAGAAAAAACCGAAGGACACGTGGCACGGAGCCCCCGAGCCTTGAGTCGAGTACTTCCTCTCGAATTGAAGGGTCTTCTTGGAGAATGTGTCCTGAGATGCTCTTGAGACTAGCCGCGTCCCAGGTAGTCGAGTAGAAGTAGCCAAGTCCCCGAGGTGAGGCACGTCGACTAGTAGAATGCGAAGAGTCACGCGCTGGCGCTGAGTCAGCCGCGCGTGGACTTATCCAACCGCCCGTTGCGGAGGCGATTTGGCTTATAAATAGAAGCCGAAACTCTTAGGGTTTTCACCCCAAGCGAGCCGCAGTCATTTTCCGTTTGAAACTTGAAGTAGATCCACTCCAGCGCTTGCTGCCGCCGTAGTAGATCCGAGCGCATCGCCGCCCGAAGGATTTAGGGTAACCCCCGAGCGGATGCGAGTGAAGACTCCTTGTACTTGGAGGATGAAGCCGTCGCCGTCGAAGACGTCCAAGGCCGGCGGGAAGAAGAGGAGCCGTGCAGAGGCCGCCGCGGCCGCCACAGATGCGGCGCCGCCCATGTCTCCACCGCGCGCCGATCCGAGCCGCGAGTGGAAAAAGTCGAAGGTCAAGACGGAGGACTCCGCCGACCCCGTTGAACGGCGGGTTCATCGGGGAGAAAGAAGTCGACATGTGGAGATCCGCCGCGGAGATCCGTATCCGATGGAGAAGGCGGAGGACGAGATCCCGATGTTCTCGCGCTTCGTGGAGCGCGGGCTTGCGCTCCCAGCAAGTGACTTCTTCAAGGGGCTGCTCGGGTACTACGGCGTCGAGTACCTCAATTTGAACCCCAACGGCATCTTCCACATGTCGGTCTTCGTCCACTTCTGCGAGGCCTTCCTTGGAATCAAGCCGCACTGGGTGCTCTTCCGGAAGTTCTTCCGCGTGAAGCCGCAGCCCAGTGCTTCCAACCCCAGAGTAGTCGGGGGAGCCGGGATCCAGCTGAGGGAGGACGCCGCAGACCAGTACCTGGCGTACAAGCTCGTGGACTCCAACACGGACGGAAGACGCGGTGGTTCTACATCACCAACCACCACCCGAGCTCGCCGAAGCCGAGCGGACGGCCGCCCGTGCATCGGGAGTGGTGGAACACGAGCCCACCATGCGGGGAGGGGATCCGGCTCACCGAGCCGCTAGCGCGCATCCGGGTGCTCGGAGAGGCCGGGCCGAGGGCCGAACATGTGGCCTTCAGTTTCATGAAGCGCCGGATCCAGCCGCTGATGGCGAGGGATACGTTGGGCTTCGAGTACACCGGCGATGACGACACGTCGCGGATGCCGGGGGGCGAGTTGGATGACAACGACATCATCGAGAGGTTGTCACGCATCTTCAAGGACATGCCGGAGTACACGGCGTGCCCTGTCGAGGAGTATTCCGCCGCGCGCCCGCCCAACGAGGTGAGTACCAGTACCCCCCTCGTCGAGTAGTAGGCACTTGTAGCGAGTTGCGCCGCCTTGTGTCTTTTGCGCGAGGATGATGTGAAACGGTTTGTCTCGGGCCGCGGCCACCGCCAAGCGGGATTGAGATCCCGGCAGAGGGGAAGGTGAAGGAGCGCCGCGTCGTTGGAGAAGACGACGATCCCGTCATCGTGGAGGATACCTCCGATGACGAAGAAGACGAGGAGACGCTGTAGGACCGCTTCCAGTTGCGGTCGAGGTTTAGCCATCCGGGCTTGCCTCACGTGCCACTCATCCAAGACCCTCCAGCTAGCCTGGAGGCTAGCCTTGCCGCGCCGCCAAGGAAGCCGCGCAACCCCACCAAGAAGCGGGTGGCGAAGAAGATGAAGGTCTCAGAGACCACGCCTCCGGAGGTAAGTCATCTTGAGCAAAGTAGTCGAGTACCCAGTGATCGAGTACGGTGCTGACGAGTAGTCGTCCTTGTGTGCAGGAGGTGCCGGCAACGGAGCCCGTGGAGGAGGGCGACGAGGGCATGTGGCCCACAGTGGGGGAACCGGCAGGAAGCCGAAGTCCAGCCCCCACTGAAGATCTTCTAGCGCAGCTGGAGCGCCAGCCCCCTGCTCCGGTGGAGAGCAGAGTACCCGCGGCCGCCGCCGTTGTAGAGATGGAAGCCACAGGAACGCAGAAGACATCTGCGCCGGCCGCTGCCACCGTGGAGGAGGCAGTGGCTGAAGAGGCGGAAGAAGAGACGCCCGCCGAGGGTGGACTGGTTGACATCGCCAGCATCCTCGGAGCTCCGGCCGTGACTATCGTCCAGTCGAACTTGTAAGTACCACGTCCTCATGAGTAGTACTTGTTGCAGTAGTCGACGTTTGCCTGACGAGCTTTTTGTGGATACTTGTGCAGAAAATCCACAGATCTGAGCTGGGACGGGGAAGAGCCCGCGACAGCGGAGGCAGGAGAGGCCGTGCCGCCGGTCGAGGAGCCCGCTCCTGAGGCCCAAGCCGTGGCCGAGCCCCCGCCGCCGAGCGCCGCCGCGGAGGCGGCCATAGTCGAAGGTGAGCACCCTTCTTGAAGGCACGAGAACTCCGGGACGAGTAGTCGTAGGCACTGATGCGCGTGTTCCTTGTTGACAGGCGCTGAGGGAGGTGACATCCCTGCAGGGGTACCCATGCGGGAGTTGACACCAGAGGCCCCGGAGGCCGCGGAAGGAGCCCCCGAGTCCAAGGGTGAAGTCGTCGAGAAGTCTACCGGGGGAGAAGCGGCTACCACGTCGCCAGGGGTTGCCCTGGAGGTGGCGGTCCGATCCCCCGAGATCCAAGACGCGGAGCCGATCCGCTCGGCGCCGATGACGGAGGCTACGTCGAGTAGCCGTGGCGGGGATTGAGGGCGGCCGGCCGACGATCTCGTCGAGCCGGCGATGTTGGCGCGGCACACCGGAGGCGATGCGACGAGCCGAGCAGTGGATGAAGGTACGTAGTCGTAGCTTCCCGAGTAGTCCATCCTTCGCGTAGAGTACTGCGCTGACTTGATCTTGTCTTGTGCGGGATGTCGCGGAGCGATCCCGCGAGAAGTCGAACATGCTTTGCAAGGCTACGGCGACACCGTGCTCCGAGCCGAGGCCCCGGAGGAGCGACTCGTGAAGTCGCGGAAGCACGCGGCCGCGATGCGCTCGAAGCTCGACGCCGCCTTCGCCAAGTACCACAACGATGTGATGGAGGCTGCGGGCGAAGGGTGATGACCTGGTGCGGAAGAACAAGGGCCTCCGCAACAAGAACAAAGGTATGCCTCTTGACTTGTCGGGTACTTGTTGGAAGTCGTCAAGGCTCTGACCCGTTGCTGTGTTTGCAGAACTCGAGGGCCAGGTGGAGCAGCTGAAGGCCTCGGAGGTTAGCATGAAGAACCTCTTCTACGGGAGCGAGGAAGCCCGCCAGGTACTTGAGCTCGACTACAAGGAGCTCGCCTTCGAGTGCGAGAAGCACATGGAGCTGCGGATTGCATCTGACCGGGATCTCGTCAACTGCTACAAATCTTTGCAGAAGTTGAACGAAGATTGCGAGGCGCTCCGAGCCCAGCTGAAGGACCTTGAGGAGGCTGCCCTTCCGATCGCGAGGCTGCTGGTGCCGCACCCGGGCGGCCCCAAGATCGCTCCTCTGGCGGATCGACTTCGTGAAGCGCCAAGCCGGCTGGCCGCCTACGTCAAGCACATGGCGAAGTCAATCCCGAAGCAAGTGCTAGCCTTCATGAAGTCGTACTTCCCGAAGGCTCCGGTGGAGGTGGTTGCGGCGGGGTAGCCGCCAACCGCTCGGATGAGCGATGCGCGAGCTGTTGGAGCGAGATGGCTCCCATCGCGGAGCGGGTAGCCGAAAAGTTGAACCTCCGGTAGCTGCGCATAGATAGCTTAGTAGCCATAATTGTACGGAGACGACTTGTAATGAACTTTTCATGTATCAATGAAATGAAGTTGTTCCGACAATGAGTACTCGTAACCGCGATCTCGAGTGCGGAGCGCCCATCGTGGAGTAGGTGCGAGTAGTAGTACTCGGCTTTAGTGGTCCCATCGTAGGGAGCAAGGCGGTAAACAAGTTGATAAAAAAATCAAGCTTTATTGCGAAGAAGTACACACGGGTGGCGGGGCCGTAATTACAAGTAGTCGCACGGACCGGAGGCCGCTTACGACTAAGTGGCGGCGGAGCGGGTAGCCGCTTGCGGTGGTGATCCGTAGGTAGCCGTGGAGGGTGGATCGCGGATCCGTAGGTAGCCGTGGGGGCGGATCTTGGAATGTGGTCTCTTGATAGACCGGCCTGCTAGAGTCCTTGACGCTCGTCGCGGCCCGGGGTCCGTAGGTAGCCGCACGGGGCCGGACACGGAGGAGAGTAGTCCCGGAGACTTGAAGCCGGGACCGGAGGGTCGCAAGGGGCGTTGATGCGGTCGTGTAGACTTGAACCCGGAGTAGTCGTGAGACTAGGCGTAGAATCGACGAGTTGGTCGACGTTCCACGAGTTGTTGACCTCTTCGCCTTCAAGTGTTTGGAGGCGGTAGGAGCCCGGCCCGGTCACCTTAGCCACGGTGAAGGGGCCTTCCCATGGGGAGCTGAGCTTGTGAAGTCCTTCCGTGTTCTGGATACGGCGGAGGACAAGATCTCCAACGTTGAAGGAGCGTTCCTTGACGTTGCGATCATGGTAGCGTCGGATACCCTCCAGGTATCTTGCTGATTGGACGAGGGCGGCGCAGCGAGCTTCTTCGAGGCTTGTCGATATCAACCCGTCTGTTCGTCTTCCGAGACGCCTTCGTCGTAGTGCTCCACCGCCGGCGAGTTCCATATGACGTCGGCGGGGAGGATGGCTTCGAGCCATAGACCGGGAAGTAGGGGGATTGCCCCGTTGGCTTGGATGGTTGGGTCCGCGGCCCCCGCAGTGCGTTGGGTAGTTCCTTGATCCACTTGCCCCCTTTGGAGTTAGCAGCATCGTGCAGCCGCTTCTTGAGGGCGTCGAGCACCATCCCATTGGCGCGCTCGACTTGTCCGTTGGCCCGTGGATGGGCGACGGAGACGTATCTGACGTCGATCCCGCTGTTCTCGCAGTACTCCCGGACCGGTGGTTGTTGAAGTTGGACCCCAGGTCTGTGATGATGCGGTGGGGTAGCCCATAGCGGTGTACGAGTTCATCCAGGAAGTCGAGTACTCCGTCGACCTTGGGGCATGTGACCGGCCCGACCTCGATCCACTTGGTGAACTTGTCGATGGCCACCGACCCTATTGAATCCGCCCGGCGCGGTTGGTAGTGGCCCAATCATGTCGAGCCCCCGGCGGGCAAAGGGCCGGGTTGGCGGTATGGTGATTAGCTTGTAGGCCGGGACGTGTTGTCTGCTTGGCGAAGAACCGACATCCTTGGCACCTTCGACGAGTTCCTCGGCATCGCCCGAGGCCGTGGGCCGGTAGAAGGCTCGCGGAAGGCTTTGCCGACTAGCGTGCGTGACGACGCGTGGTTGCCGCGAGATGCCCTTGTGGATCTCCTCCAAGATGTCCTTGCCTTCTTCGCGGGGGACGCACTTCATGAGTACTCCGGAAGATACGCCCCGCTTGTAGAGCTTGTCTCCCGACGAGGACGTAAGACTTGGCGCGGCGGACGAGTTGTTCGGCTGCGTTCTTGTCGAGGGGGACCCTCTACTCGCCGAGGTAGTCGATGAAGGGTTGCCTCCGGTCCACGTCGATCATCATGACCTCCTCGCCCGGTGGTGGATGGGGCTGGGGCGGTGGTCGGTGGCGCCGGCTCCGGGATGGATGGCGCGTGAAGCTCGTGGACGAAGACGCCGCGCGGTACTTGGGCGCGGGTGGATCCGAGCTTCGAGAGGACGTCCGCCTGCGACGTTGTTGTCGCGGACGATGTGGTGGAACTCGAGACCGTAGAATTTGTTCTCGAGCTTGCGGACTTCTAGGCGATGGCGTCCATGTTCTCCTTGTTGCGGTCCCGGGACTTGTTGACTTGGTTGATGACCACCTGCGGAGTCGCCGTAGACCGATGGCCGCTTGATGCCGAGTGAAGCCGCGAGGCGGAGCCCGTGCGGCGGGGGCTTCGTACTCGGCTTCATTGTTTGAGACCTTCCGGAAGATGCGGGACGTACTTGAGTTGTTCGCCCGTTGGAGAGATCGGGGATTACCCCTCGCGCCCGCGCCCTCGAGGTTGAGTGAGCCGTCAAAGTACATCACCCAATGCTCGGTCGCACGGTGGGAGTAGGTAGGCGGTTCTCCCGCCACTGCGCCATGAAGTCGACTAGCGCTCGCGACTTGATGGCGGTGCGTGGCTTGAAGTCGATGGTGAGGGCGCCGAGCTCGACAGCCCACTTGGAGATTCTTCGGTGGCGTGCGGGTTCCTCGGGATGTCGCCGAGCGGGTAGTCGGTGACGACGGAAGCCGAGTACTCCCGGGAAGTAGTGTCGTAGCTTCCGCGAGGTAATGAGTAGAGCGTACGAAGCTTCGCACGGGCTGGTAGCGAGCCTTGGACTCGATAGAACCTCGGCCGACGAAGTATACGGGCGCCGGACCGGGTAGGCGTGGCCGTCTTCCTGCCGCTCGACAACGATGGCGATGCCGACCACGTGAGTAGTCGCGGCCTAGGTAGAGCGATGGCGCTCGCCCTTGTAGGGAGCCGTGAGGACTGGCGGCTTTGACAGGAAGTCCTTGAGCTGGGCAAGGGCTTGATCCGCCTCCGGAGTCCACACGAACTTCTCGTGATGCTTGAGAAGTTTGAAGAAAGGGAGACCCCGTTCTCCCGGCCTCGAGATGAATCGTTCAACGCCGCCATGCACCCCGTCGGCTTCGGACGTCCTTGATGCTCGTGGGAGCTTTCATGCCGGTGATGGCGGAGATCTTCTCGGGGGTTGGCTTCAATGCCGCGCCGGGCGATGATGAAGCCGAGTAGTTTGCCCGAAGGGGACGCCGAAGACGCACTTGTTCGGGTTGAGCTTCCGGCGGTACTCGCGTAGTGAGGCGAAGGTCTCTTCAAGGTCGTCGATGAGGGTACGGAGTCCCCGGTTTTGACAACCACGTCATCCACGTAGGCCTCGACGTTCTTGTTGAGTTGCGGTTGAAGCGAGCTGGATGGCCCGTTGATATGTAGCGCCGGCGTTCTTCAACCCGAATGACATGGTCGTGTAGCGATACGCGCCAAACGGGGTGATGAACGCGGTCTTCTCTGGTCTTCTTCCTTGATTGCGATGCGGTGGTACCGGAGTAGCGGGTCGAGGAAACAGAAGCGAGTCACGGCCCGCCGTGGAGTCGATGACTTGATCAATTCGTGGCAACCCGAAGGGGTCCTTGGGGGCGGTGCTTGTTGAGGTCGGTGTAGTCGACGCACAACCTCCACTCGTTCGAGTTCTTCTTGCGGACGAGGACGGGGTTGGCGAGCCACTCGGGATGGAAGACTTCTCCGATGAAGCCGGGCCGGCGAGTAGTTTGGCAAGCTCCTTCTTGATGGCGTCCCGTCCGTCGTCGGCAAAGCGTCGGAGGTGTTGTCGCTTGGGGGTGGCCTTTGGATCGACGTTGAGGCGGTGCTCGATCGGCTCCCGGGCACTCCTGGCATGTCCGTCGGCTTCCACGCGAAGATGTCGCGGTTAGCCCGAAGGAAGGCCGATGAGCGCGTCTTCCTATTTGGGGTCGAGGCCGGCCCCGATGGTGGTGGTCTTCTTTGGGGTCGCCCGTTCCGAGGTCGACCGACTTGACGAGTACCTCCTCGGTGTGGGCGAGGCTTATTAGCGGCTGTCGGACTTCTCTGGGATGTCGAGTTCGCTCGTGGCAAGCTTCTTCGACGCGGCGTAGACCTCCATCATTGGGGTGGGTACTTGGTTTGTTGAGGCGATCACCACGGCCTCTGTATCGCAGTCGTGAGAGATCTTCAAGTCCCCCTGGAGGGAGAGTACGCCGGCTGGACTTGGCATCTTGAGTACCAAGTAGGTGTAGTGGGGCACCGCCATGAACTTGGCGATGGCCGGTCTGCCGAGGATGGCATGGTAGGAAGTCTCGAAATCCGCAACCTTGAACTTGATGTACTCGGTGCGGTAGTTATCCCGAGACGCCCCGAAGGTAGCGGCGGTACCACCGAGCCTAGTGGGATAGCCGCGTTGCCTGGGACGATGCCGTAGAACGGCATGCTGCTCTTGTCGAGCATGGGGGTGACGTCGAGGTTCATCTTCTTCAAGGTCTTGGTGAAAAGGATGTTGAGCCCGCTTCCGCCGTCGATGAGCACCTTGTTGAGCTTGGAACCCGCCACTGTTGGTTTCAGGACGAGAGGGAACCGTCTGGCTCGGAGAAGCTAGTCCCGCGGTCCGCGCGGGGAGAAAGTGATGGGTACTTCGACCACCCGAGAGGGGTCATGACCGGCGGCTCGATGGACATCACTTCGCGACGGGTAGCCTTCGCTCCCGCCCTGGCCGGGCGATCCGCCGAAGAGGACGTTGACGGTCTTCTCGGGTTCTGGAAGTCGTCATTGTCGCCGTCCTTCTTCTTGCCCTTACGGTCGTGAGGGTGCGGTGGCTCCCGGCGTATCCTTGAGTGCATGCCCGAGCCGGTAGCACCGCTGCGTAGTGTGGTTGCCGTTCGGATGCCACGGGCACTTCTCCTTCGGCGGATCCTTGAACCCGCCGGAGTTCTTCTTCGAGTTCCCTTTCGGAGGGCGCGGATAGTCGCGACGGTATTGTCCGGCTTGCGCTTGCGGTTGGAACCCGAGAAGTTGTTGTTGTTGTTGTTGTTGTTGTGGCCGCCTTGGTTTGCATTCTTCCGCGCCGCCGCCGCCCGGTTCTGCTTTGTCTTGCCGCGGATGGCGTCGTACTTGGCGTTAGCCTTGTCTTCTTCGTCCGCCCAGGACGTGATCATGTCCTTGAGGTGGGGAATGGACTTGGGGCGGCGACGACCGAAGTCCTCGAAGGTGCGACGGTGGTAGAGACCGTCCTGGAAGAGGTCGATGACCTCCTTGTCGGTGACGTCGACGACGGTAGCGTGCTTGTCGAAGAAACGGCGCATGTACTTGCGGAGGGTCTCGCCTTGTTCCTGCTTGATCATGGCGAGGTCCATGCGAGTACCCGAGCGGCCCAAGGCGCCCGCGAAGTTGCTCGTGAACTGTTCCTTCGAGCCGGTCCCACTTGTCGATCGAGTGCTTGTCCGGCGACTCGAGCCATGTAAGTGGGGCTTGGTCCGGGCGAAGGGGAAATAGAGGCACTTGGTGTCGTTGTTGCCGCCGGCGTTCTCGATGGAGAGAGCGTAGCATCGGAGCCACCGGATGGGATCTGCTTCGCGTCGTATTTGGTGATCCCCAAAGGCTTGAACTTGTCGGGGAGGAGCGAGGTTGCGAGCCGTGGTGAGAAGGCGGGGAAGCCGTCGCCTTCGGCGGCGGTGGTCGACTTCTTCTCGCCGCAACTCCTCGATCCTCGGCGAGCATCGTACCCGCCATGAGAGGCACGGAGGCGTGGCTATGCGCGTGGCCGCGGCCGCCGCGGCCGCCGCCGCCTCCGGCTTTCTTGTTGGCCCCGTGGTTGGAGGCTGCCGCCGTCGCCGCCGCCGCCGTCGGGGGTCGTTGCCGCCGCCACCGGCCGGAGCACGGTGGGGGACGACTTTTCGGTTGCCTTGCTCTTGTCGTGAAGGTCCGCCCGGCGGTGGAGCGTCGACGGTTTGGGTCGGCCGGGATGTCGCCCGAGTACGGTTAGGACCGGGGTCGGCGGCCGCGACTAGTAGCTTCGTTGTTGCGAGGCTTAGGCGGGAGAGGTTGGGCGACTCTCTCTGTCGACCCGCATGAAGTAGGCTTCTTCAGCGAGCTTGGCGATGACCTCTCCAGCGCGTATGCCCTGAGCCTGGCGTGCGATCGTTGTGATCGACATGAGGCATTGCTTAGGAGTGGTGTGGACTCTGCTCTCGACCGCTTCGAGAGCTTCCGCAAGGTTGCGGATGGGAAGGTTGTCTCTGAGCCGCCGGCGTCGTTCGTTGCGCTTCCTGTTACGTTCGCGCCGGGCGTCCCTGTTGGCGTCGGTCTCGTCGCGGGGGCATCGACGGACGGATCGTCGCGGAGATGTCCTCCGGGTACTTGTCCGCGGCGGCGCCCGAGGTTCCGGGGTGTCGCCGGCGGCCATGAAGACTTGACGGTCGGGGGTGCCAAGGCCGGACTCGGAAGGTGCCACCTCGGTGGGTGTGTTGGAGCCGGCTTGGGCCGGTGGGGTTCCCTCCCCGGAACGGTAGTGAGTCGATGTAGGCGACGTAGCGTGAGTCCTCCTTTGTCGATTCGCGAGGCTTGCGGTCCGGCCGATGACGTATCTTCGGTGGGCGTCGATCTTATAACCGGCCCCGCAGGCCGGCCCGACAAGGGAAGCTCAGAGGAGTCATCTTCGGACTCGGGTTCCTCGGGGTCCGACCCAAAGTCGAACTCGTAGTCCGGGTTCGAGTAGAACTCGGAGAGAGGGCTGGAGCCCGAGAGATGGTGGGGGACGGCGTCGGAGTCCGAGTTGGACTCGGTTACGGGCTCCTTGCCGGCCCGGCGTGGAGTGGGAGCCCCTGTGCGGGCCCGGGCGAGGACGCGGGGGGCCACGCGCGGAGCGCCGACGTGGTGAAGGGACCGTCTGCGATGGGCCGAGCGGCCGGCTCGCGAGCGATGACCCATGGCGACGTCGGGTTCGAGTTGGAGACGGACTCGAGCTCGAAGCCAGCGTGATGGTCGAAGAGCGAGATTTCGCCGAATTTGCGGCGAGTTCGCCCCCGTGACAACTTCGGGGAAGCGTCACGAGGCTTGTCCTCGGGTTGGGCCGCATGGTCGGGCGGCGGGGAGGAGCCCGCGCCATCGGCGGTGCGGACCCGGGCGCCGAAGACGAAGGTGTCGCCGCGGTTGAAGGCGACGGTTGGCTTGATGTGAACGGAAGCCGTCGAGTTCGCCATGTGATCTCGAGCGAGAGCCCCTACCCGCGCGCCGGTGTCGGTGTTTTGGACCGGCAACCTACTACGGGGAGTACCCGAAGTAGATGAATGTGACTCGCCGAGATCGGTAACTCGAAGGAAGAGACACGTGGCACACAATTTAGACAGGTTCGGGCCGCGAGGTGCGTAATACCCTACGTCCTGTATGTTGCGTAGCTCTGGATTGATAGGGCACGATTACACGATGGTGCAACGGTGCGCCGTGGGTTGTATGAGATGAGATTGGATGAGGTGATCCTGAGATCGGTCCCCCTCGCCTTATATAGTCGGGAGGCGGGGTTACAAGTCGGAGTAGGGAAAGAGTACTAATCGAGTACGTCTAGGAGACCTCTATACAGTGCGGAATGTGTACAGAGCCCTAACCGAGTACTACTCCTGTGTTGTCCTTGTGCTCCACGCCTTCAGGTGCCGTGTAGCGCAAGCCAGGTAGTCCCAGGGGCCCACCGAGTAGTCGGTCCTGGTACCCACCGAGGTAGTGGGCCCAGGGAGGTCCATACGACAGCCTCCACGAAGAGGTTGTTGTGGAATGCAGATGGAACCCGCCGAACCCCTGAAGAAACAACCTTTTTGACAGCTTTCTTAGATTTCTTGCGGCTCATCTGAGCGAGGCCGGAGGCTGCTTGGAGTTCGGAGTCCGAAACTTGTTCGGAGGTCCTGCGCTTGCGTTTCGACGATTCCAGAGACCTTGTTTTAGAGGGCTGAACACCAGAGGAGGTAGTCTCATCGGCAATTGACGGGCCCCTTTTCGAAGATCTTCTTCTTGGAGCACTTATGGGAGTAGCCGAGCAGCTGGCGACAGCAATCGCGGGTATCTTCAGTTTGCGACCCGGGCGTCGAGAATTAAAAGACTTATCCCCACAGACCTCAGAGAATACGTGATTAATTCTTCTCTTGTGCTTCACCAACACCTTGTACGCCTTGTACTCGTTCATAGTGTATTCGCCTATCATAAGAGTTACTTTTTTCTTGACTTTAAGCATGAAAGCATCGGCGCTTTGGCCTTCCCTCAGTTTAATGCCGAACTTCGGGAAAGGGACTTCTTGTGATGCCCAATTGACGTTGAAGTGCTGTTGACGGTGTATTTTGGTACACCTAGCATGTTCATTACACTTTGGTTTGGATTTGATTATAGAACTAACCCGCCACTAGGCACACTAATCATATAACAAGTTCATCTTTGTGCATGCATTTGGAAGTGTTGTGTTTATGTAGGAAAACATGGACATAAAGGACGGATTTGCAACAAGTTCAAAGGAGCATTTACGGAGTTTTGTTCGTGTTCATGAGCTTGATGAAATCACTTCCAAAGGTGGCAAGGACCGAAGTGCTACGAGGAACACCCCCAGGGATTGAAGTGTAAAAGATCGAACTTCATGCGAAGAGAACCTCCATCTTGGACGCGAGGATAACATCATCAAAATCATGCAAGTGGAGGGCGCAAAGTACATAAGTTCATGAGGACCCACGGAGCAAAAGGGGCGACCGAACCGGGCCGAACTGGGCCCAGGCCGGTCGGCCCAGCCCAGATCTGGCACCGGTTCGGTCCCGTTTTCCTTGCCCTCGAAGGATCTTCAACCCTAAAATCCCTGAGGCGCCGCCAACACCAGAGGAGGAGTCATTCGTACCAGAAGGCCATCCACAAGCTAGAGAGATAGGAGGAGGATCTCCGGAGGGAGATCAACCACCTCGAAGGAAGCACCCTCTCGTGGAGAAGAAGGAAGACACCGCCGGAAGGGAAACCATGATCAACGGTGCCATGATCAGCACCTTGATGGGGTAATCTTCTCATTCGTCCATGGGTTGTAATCGATCTTGAGATGTAATCGCACTTTGTCGGATTATCTATCTATCATCTTGTGTTGAATATACTTTCAAGCTTAAGGTTAGCTACCATGCCGTAAAGGGAGTATAGGTCTCAATGCTTCCTTGGATCCATTCAATACACCGTGTCCATCAAAGGTCTAGTCATGAATACCTTCGCGTAGTGATAGTACGAGAGGAGGGAAAGGGCGAAACCGTGGTCACAACCCTGATAGATTAGATTGATTTTCATGTCTTTAAGCGATTGCATGCTCTAGTATCGTAGACCCGTGGGCGAGTGTCTTCTACCTTGATATCTTAATCATTCTCTCTAGTGTAGTTTAGTTGTTTTCTAGTATAATAATAGTTAGGGTTTTAGTAGCTAGTGTGTCATTGTATATCGAACGCTTGTAATCCCCTTGCTCTGCGGATTGACAAGACCCTTGGGAATCCCGTGGTGAAAAAGGTGTGGGGTCCGTACGCTTGCGGATCGTAGAGGGATACGTCTTTTATCCGTCAGCAAGCCCCTTTTTCTTGCGCCGTTGCCGGGGAGCAAGTTAGTTTACATCGTTTGATTTGCATCTAACTTAGTTTTATATTTAGTTTATCTTTTATTTGCTCTATCTAACATATATTATCTAGAAAAACACTTGTTTCGTTTTTGTTTTTGTTTTTATCTTATTGTCTAGATGGCGTTCGTTAATAAACCCGTGGAAGAACCGGAGAAATCACTAAGGGATTACGCTAGCCCTCGATGTGAAGACATAAAAGTACAAGAGTCGGATTCGAAGCTCGAAGCGACCAAGAATGAGATTAAATCCAAGATCATCAAGATGGTGGCGGCGAACCCATTTGAAGGGATGGTTACGGAGAGCCCATATAGACACATAAGGGATTTCACGACAATATGCAACACGGTGCGTCAAGAAGGAGTTCCCGATGAATGGTTCAAATGGAATCTCTTTTCCTACTCACTTACCGGCAATGCAAAGACATGGTATTCGGTTGCGTCCTTTGAAGTTGAAGGCAATTGGAACAAGTTGACAAAGAAGTTTTGCGAGAAGTTCTTTCCAATTAGCAAGGTTCAACATCTAAGGAGGCAAGTGATCACTTTCATGCAAGGAGAAGAGGAAGGGATAGGTTTAATGGATTGATCGAACAAGGACCAAAACTCGGCTTCACCGGTGACGTACTCTTGCATACATTTTTCTTTTCCCTAACCCCTAGTTGCATGCAACACGTCGAAATGTGTGCAGGTGGGGATCTCATGGAGAAAACACTCACGAAAGCCGCCCAACTTCTACAAAAAATTAGTAAAGCGGCTGCCATGCGAAGAGATTGGGAAATAAGACTTGCGGAAGAGCCGGAATACATTCAAGGAAGAAGAAGTGTGCTGATTTTTCTAAAGAGGCAACCCCGGAAGTCACAAAAGAGGAGCCAATCATGGAAAAGCTTGAACAAGAACACATCAAGTCAAGAACTACACCAAACGTCGACTTCGCCGTACCAAGGGAGACGAACAAGAGAAGCATGTCAAGCGCGAAGCCACTAAGGGAGTTTGAACCAATGGATTGGGTTCCTATTGATTACGGAGAAGTATTCGACAAGAGAAGACCGTTCCCTAATCAAAAGGGAATGGCAAGAGCATTGGAAGTGGATTTCCCACCGGAGAAGAAAGCGGAAAATTCATACGACCTTGAAACCACCGGTGAGATTTTACAAAAGCTCTTTGGAGATGACGTAGTGGATCCGGAACATATTGCCGAGGTGAAGAGAATCATGAGGATCAAGCCCGAAGCATCACCATACGCTCGCCTCACCGAAATCTACTCGATAGGATCCGAAGAAGAAGAGAAGATGACACCACACTTGAGTAGCGAGATCAATGGAGTTCAATGCAAAGCCTTATGCGACATCGGAGCCCAAGTAAGTGTTCTATCTTCTAAAATTTACGATAAAGTTCAAGACCACAACCTAGACTTAGCTCCAACATCAACGAAATTAATTATGGGAGATGGTAGAACTATCAAACCTCTAGGTATTGCTTGCAACATGAAAGTAAAAATCTCTAGAAACTACATACCAACCGATTTCTTTGTTATAGATGCTTACCATAGTAATCATGATCACATAATCTTAGGTAGGCCTTTTCTTAAGTTGGTTGATGCCGTGTTAGATGCCGGAGAAGGCAAAGTAACAATTAACCTTAACGGAACAAAGTACACATATAACTTTTTTCGTGCTTCTAAACACCTTACACCTTTTCCTCCCGAAGATGAAGAAGTAGAAGAGATAGATAGTCTTTGTTTTGTTGAAACCCTTAGAGACCCGCTGCAAAGAGCGATGGAAAATCAAATTAGTAATCAACAAGATGAAGAACTAGAGGAAGCAACAAAAGGCTTAGAGCCGCATGACGGTAGTGTGGAGGAAGAGAAATTCGAAGACATAGGAGAAATCAAACCCGAGGAGCCACAAGTGCCCGAGGTAGACCTTAAACCTTTGCCCCAGGGATTAAAGTATGAATTTTTGGGCCCAGACAAAACCTATCCAGTCATCGTGAGCGACGAGTTGAGTCCCGAAGAAAATGAAGCGTTGCTGATTTTATTAAAAAACATAGGAAGGTGATTGGATATTCGATTAATGATCTCAAAGGTATTAGGCCAGCCTTTTGCACTCATCGTATACCAATGGAAGACCAATGTAAGCCCGTAGTGGACCACCAAAGGAGGCTAACTCATGCCATGCGAGAGGTAGTAAAGAAAGAGGTTATCAAGTTACTTGATGCCGGAATCATCTACCCGGTTCCGCATAGCGAATGGGTGAGCCTGGTACATTGTGTACCGAAGAAAGGAGGTTTGACCGTGGTGAAGAATGAGAAAAACAAATTGATACCGCAAAGAACCGTGACCAGGTGGCGAATGTGTATCGATTATCGTAAGCTTAACAAAGCGACGAAGAAAGATCACTTCCCCCTACCGTTCATTGACGAGATGCTCGAGAGATTAGCAAACCACGCTTATTTTTGCTTTCTCGATGGATACTCGGGGTTCATGCAAATTCCCATTCACCTGAAAGATCAACATAAGACAACGTTTACGTGCCCTTACAGAACATTTGCATATAGGAGGATGCCCTTCGGCCTATGCAACGCTCCGGCCTCTTTTCAACGTTGCATGGTGGCCGTGTTTTCGGAATTCATCGAAAAAATTGTTGAAGTGTTTATGGATGATTATTCCATTTACGGGAAGACCTTCATGGATTGCTTAGCAAACTTAGAAAAGGTCCTTACGAGGTGTGCGGAGGTAGATTTGGTGTTAAATTGGAAAAAGTGCCACTTCATGGTTAGGCAAGGCATAGTGCTCGGACATGTTATATCCGAGAGAGGAATTGAAGTGGACAAGGCTAAGGTAGAGACGGTTGAGCAACTCCCACCTCCTACGGATGTTAAGTCCTTAAGGAGCTTTCTAGGCCATGCCGGATTCTATAGAAGATTTATTAAGGACTTCTCGAAGATCACTAAGCCTTTAACACATCTCCTTCAAAAGGATGTGGCTTTCGACTTTGATGAGAAGTGTCTAGCGGCATTCCGGACCTTGAAAAATGCATTGGTGAGTGCTCCCATCATCCAACCTCCGGATTGGAGCCAACCTTTCGAGATCATGTGTGACGCAAGCGACTACGCCGTAGGCGCGGTCTTGGGTCAAAGAAAGGAAGGCCGAGTTCACGCCGTTTACTATGCTAGCAAAACTCTTAGTGGGGCACAATTAAATTATGCCACTACGGAAAAGGAGTTGCTAGCGGTGGTATTCGCTTTTGAAAAATTCAGATCTTACATCGTGAACTCGAAGGTCATTGTTTACACCGATCACGCAGCCATCAAGTATCTCTTGGCTAAGAAGGAAGCTAAACCACGTTTGATTCATTGGATCCTTCTTCTCCAAGAGTTTGATGTTGAAATTCGTGATAAAAGGGGGTGGAAAATGTTGTGGCCGATCATTTGTCTAGGATGAATCATGGACAAGATGATAAAGAGCCCATAGAAGATAAGATGAGAGATGACCACCTCTATAGAGTGCTTGATAAAGATACTTGGATGATCGATATCATTCAAGCAATTCGAAAGATGCCCCTCGACCATCTAGATAAAAACACTCAAAAGAAGATAATCTCCGAAAGTAGGAAATATTTTTGGGATGCACCATACCTCTTCAAACTTGGCAATGATGGAGTAATGAGAAGATGTGTGCCAAGAGAAGAGAGGGTTGAGATTCTAAGGAAGTGCCACTCGGCGGAGTACGGTGGACACTATAGCCATTTTCGAACCCAAGCAAAGGTATGGTCGAGCGGATTCTATTGGCCGGAGATGCATGAAGATACTAAAAGATATGCTGCATCATGCCCCGAATGCCAAAGAACCGGAAACATCTCTCAGAGAAATTCTATGCCTTTAAAGTACAACCTACAAATCGACATATTCGATGTATGGGGTATAGACTTCATGGGGCCTTTTAAAAACTCATTTGGATTTGAGTACATCCTTGTTATGGTGGATTATGTATCCAAGTGGGTAGAGGCAATACCATGTCGTAAAGCTTCCACGGAAGAGTCCATTACTATGATCAAGAATGTGATTTTTCCCCGTTTCGGTACACTGAGAATCTTGATAAGTGATGGAGGAACTCACTTCACCGGGAAGAATTTTAAAAAGTGCTTGTCCAAGTTGGGAATCAAACATAGGGTCTCTACGGCCTATCACCCACAAACCAACGGACAAGCGGAGACGTCAAATAGGCAATTAAAAAGCATCCTCAACAAAACCATAGAGAAGGGAGGCAAAGATTGGTCAAAGAAATTAGATGGAGCTTTATGGGCTTATTGTACGGCGTTTAAAACACCGATAGGTATGACCCCTTATCAATTCGTCTATGGTAAAGCTTGCCACCTTCCGGTTGAGTTGGAACATAAAGCCTATTGGGCAATTAAAGAGATAAACCTTGATCTCGATGCCGCGGTGGTGAAACGAAGAATCCAAATAAGCGAGCTAGAGGAGTTGAGGTTGAAAGCATATGAAAACGCAAGCATATACAAGGAGAGAATCAAAAGGTGGTACGATAAAAGATTGAAGAAAAAAGAATTTAAAGAAGGAGATAAGGTCCTCCTCTACAATTCGAGGTTTAAAACCTTCGGAAAGGGGAAATTGCAAAGAAAATGGGACGGACCTTATGTTGTGCATTTGGTGTTCTCCAACGGAGCAGTAACCATTATGGATATAAACGGCGATCAATTTGTGGTGAATGGTCAGCGGCTTAAGGTTTACTACGAACCCGACGTCGTGCCCCTTCACCATGTTGACGTCTTCACCATGGAGGAAGAGCCCGAACGTCCCGCCTAGGACGAAAAACAAGGCATCAACTTTTTTAAATAGTTTTTCTTTTAGTTTACTGGAGTTTTTCGCGAAGATTTACTGGGCCAACTTTTTCCCATGGGCTAAGGAAGAAAAAATAGGGCGGTGTGCGAAAAACTGGACCGGCCCGGCCCCCGAGGCAGGGTGGGCCGACCGGCCCAGAGGGATCCGGCGGCCGATGACGCCGAATTTCGCCCGAATTGCTCCTTTTTGACTTCCTTGTTTGGTCAGAAAACTTTAAGGGAAGTGTAAAAAAGGAAAATAAGGTTCCCTGGCTTTTCTCTCAGGACTATTTATTTGGCCGAATTGGGAGCTCGAGGATCAAACCTTTCAAGCAATACTTTGCACCCTTGCAGCAGCCATTGTGCCTCCAAGGAGCTTAGAGTTGAAGCTAGAAGCCAAGAAGCCATCGATGGAGGAGGCGATGCGATGCGAGCTCAAGCTACCCGTCAAGAGGACCGCCCGCATCCGTTGCGGAGGGCGTGTCCCGATTGGAGCGCTTGCATCTCGCAACCCCGTCGAAGGAGGCGATCGTAACCCGAGCTCGTGGGCGGCCGTCGAAGATAACGACCTCTACATTTGGGATGACCAGCCCAAAGAGAGGACTCCCGAAGGCCCCAACGGCGACGGTAACGATGGCAACGGGAGCGGCAACGACAATGGAGGTGGCGACGACGGAGGTGACGACGGTGGAGACTATGACGATGACCTCTTCAGATTGCATCCGATGTGTTGTCGAGCTTGCCGTAAATCCATCGCGGATCTATACGCGTCGGTCGACGAATGTCTCCAAGCCATGGAAGCGATGAAGCAGCGTATGGAGGACTTGGAGCGCGTAGTCGAAGACGACTACAAGTTCCTAAACCGTAACGTGCGCAAACTTTTCGGCATGGTTGGAAACATGAGAGGCAAGTGGTGCAATACTTGCTTGAAGTACCATTAGATCTAGTTTTCCCCTTAGGAATTTGTAAGATACGACGAGCACGTCGTATGTTTTAAGCGTGGGGGAGAGCTAGCTCGCTAGCCTTAGCTTTTGAACTTCAAGTTTAGGTTCGGTTTAATCTTCGTGTGAGAGTCTTAGTGTTTTAATGAGTCTTTAGTTTTTCAAGTGTGTTTTAAAATTTTTGCAAGTGTCTTAAATTAGTGTTGAGTCAAAGAAAATCAAATAAAAAGATTCTATATATATATCTTTGTGTTTTATGTATTGCTTATCTTTATTCACTTGTTTGTTTAATCTTCGATTCTTGATATATGAACATAAGTATGTGGTTTGAAAAACTTTTACCGTGGTGCTTAGTGGAATTACTACTACTTAAAGTACCCATACCGCACTTCGATCTTGAGCTTCACATGTTAGTTGTGTTATGTTCAATGCTAAAAGTTGGATGATTTCAGTTCTGAAAATTATCTTAAAACCCTTGTAATAAAGGTCAGCAAAACCTCTTTTTCCAAGTTGAGAGTAAGAAAAAATTCCTATCCAAAGCCAAGTTTATTTTTTTCGCTCCACCATAAGTGTGATTAGCACGATGAGTTAGGCTAGGACCCTTCTCTCTTGGTGAGTTTTAATTTCGAGCAATGATCATGTTCTTGTATTTATCTTTTGTTGCTAGCCTCGTCATATATTCGGTAACGTGACTTTCACAACGGAAGTCATGTACATCGCCGAATTCCATACCCAACCCAATACATCTCTTTTGTACATCGTATTCCTTGAACACAACCTATTTTCAAAGTTTTGTCTCGTCTCTAGCATGATTTATTTAAAATTTCAGATTGTATGCATGCGAGGAAAGAGGGAATTAAAAGCTTTGAAAAGTTGTCAAGAGAGAGAAAAATAAAGAGAAAAAGTATGTGTATGGAAAAGAAAGAAAGAAAGAAAGAAAATTATATGTGAATGAAAGAAGAAAAAGAAAAAGATGAGGTAGCAATAAAGATATGAGAGGGATGGATCAAGTGAAAGAAAAGAAAAATAAAGTGTAAGGAAGGATGTCACGTTGTTGAGAGACGAAACTTTCATTCTTTTTCCAACCATGTGCAATCCGACAACAAGGACATCATCGGTGCCTTGTAGTCACAATTTTCTTTTGCCCTAGCACATGTCCACCATTCTAAATCTTCTCATCCTTGATATCCCTACATATGGTTAATTCTCATGATCATTGGCTTTGAAAGGTAGACAACCATTAGAGGAAGTTCTTAGTTTGACAATACTTGTGTTGATTGCGCTAGCCCTACCTATAGCTCCACTTTACATGATATATGAGAGATTAATGGGAGGTGAGAGTTTTATAAATTTGGTTAGGATAGCCACTTCATATGAGTGACTTGTGAGAGCTTGGAGAAAGGTTTTTGTCTAATACTTGTTGCAGGAATTTCTGTTTTGAAAATCATAAAAACCCTCCGATGGAAGCAAAGAAGTAAGCATGGTTGAGATTGAAAGCTTTGAGTGAAGAGTTTGAGTTGTGGGGTAAATCTTGACATGGTAAAGATTCTAAACGCCCATGTTTATGTTTGATGATCATTACATTATGTTTGTGTATTAAAGATGAAGGGATTGACTAACTTGTGAAGAAGGATAAGTGGTATATGATTACAACACCTTGGATGAAGTTCTTTTACGAGTACTTGCTCGAAGACGAGCAAGAGCTAAGTGTGGGGGAGATGCAGCCCCGGCCCTTGGGGGCGAGAGGGACGCTGGTCCCAGGTCCAGAAAAACTATGGGCCCCCGCCATACATATACATAGTAGTAGGTATTAATTAAATTAAGTAAAGTATACACGTACGTGCAAATGAAATCGATCACGCCGCGAATCACTCGACCTTCCACCTCCCGCGCGGACGCCGCGACCTTTCAGTTCGCGAACGCGAGGCCGAGTCGCGGTCTTCCTCCCTCCCAGCGCTGCTCCCTCCGCTCCGTCGGAATCCTGAATTCCTGATCGGTTCGTCCTCAATCCTCATCTTCTTGATCGGTTGATTCAATTTGCTCAATTTTTCCTGCTGATCATCTTCCCGTCACCCAATCCCAGGCTCCTAAGCGCCAGCGGCCAGCCACCAGGCTTGTCACTCCGTCAGCCGCCAGAAGCCTAGAATTTCCAATCTAACTATCTTAGCCGTTCCAACCAGACTACGGCAAGGTACTCGATTTATTTACTAATTGATTTTTATCTCATCTCTTATTTATGAATTTTAGGTACTAATTGTTTTCCTATTTTTTCAACAGATGTCATTAAGAAAGTATCCATCTGGCAACGATAAAAGAAAGCAAAAGTAACGAAGAGATGATTTGGCTGAATCAATGAGGGGGTCTCTTGGTAAAATTTTAAAGAAAAATGCTAGCACTTCAAGAGATCCAGATGCATTGGCGATAGTTGCTGTGGAGGAACCGACTAATTGTAATCAAGAAGATCAGGACCATATGGAAGATGGTGTTGACATCAACATGAATGAACACAATGTGAGTGATCATGAGCACGTATTTAATTCCAATGATGCAGAACCTACTATTGTTGATGACGATCCAGTTTCTATTGATATCTATGATCCAAAAAAATTGGGATACACTTGATAGCAAAGCTAGAGATACATTAGTTGAGAAGGGGCCTATAAGAGAAGAGAATCTTGAATTTCCTCATGATGCTAATGATAGGCATTTTTCTTATGCTTATTACTCTAGAAAAATGAGCAATGGAGAGGTACATGATAGAAAATGGTTAGTTTATTCTAAGCACTTGGACAGAGCATTTTGCTTTTGTTGTAAGCTTTTTAATTCAAACAAATGCAAGAGTACATTGGGGAATGATGGGTTTAAAGATTGGAGGCATGTCAATGAGAGGTTGAGGGAGCATGAAAATAGTTTTGAGCACATTACCAGTATGACCTCATGGAATCAATTGAGAATTAGGCTAAGCAAACAGCAAACAATTGACAAAGAGTTGCAACAACAAATCTCAAAGGAGAAAGAGCGGTTAAGGAACGTATTATTGAGAATAGTTGCCATTGTGAAATTTCTTGGTAAGCGTAATTTGGCTTTTAGAGGATCTAATGAGCAGCTTTACAATGATCAAAATGGTAATTTTTTAGTCGCTTGTGAGATGATTGCGAATTTGATCCAATAATGAAAGACCATCTTAGACGTATACCGAACAAAGATATTAATCATCATTATATCGGCCACAAAATTCGGAATGAGTTGATTTGTCGATGGCCTCGATATTACAAATTCTATAATCAAGATTGTTAAAAGAGCCAAATATTTCTCTCGTTATTCTTGATTGTACCCCCGATGTCGGTCACCGGGAACAAATGAGCTTATTAGTTCGATGTGTTAACATTGTTGATGGTAAAATTAAAATAGAGGAATATTTTCTTGGTTTCTTGATGGTAACTGACACATCTGGACATGGGCTTTTCAATGTTTTGGTTGATGCCATTAAATCATTTGGTCTTGATATTGATGACATTAGGACAAGGTTATGATAATGGCTCTAATATGAAAGGAAAACATAAGGGGGTTCAAAGCCGGTTGCAAGAAATTAATCCAAGAGCTAAATATATGCCATGTGCTTGTCATAGTCTCAATCTTACTCTTTGTGATATGGCCAAGTCTTGCACCAAAGCTGTCACTTTTTTTGGAATTGTGCAACGCATATATGTGTTATTTGCTAGTTCTACCAAGAGATGGAAGTTTTTGCTTGATTATGTTGATGGTCTAACTGTGAAATCATTGTGCAACACACGTTGGGAGAGTCGGATTAAAAGTGTTGCAGCAATTAGATATCAAGCTCCTCAGCTAAGGGCAGCTTTACTTGCATTAAGTAAAGATCCTGATGTTGAACCCAAGGATAGGAGTGATGCAAAGAATTTATTTGATGCGCTTGGCAGCTTTGAATTTATTTTTGGCATGGTTATTTGGCATGACATTCTATTTGTTGTCAATAAAGTGAGCAAAAACTTGCAATCATCATCTATGTGCATTGATTTTTCCATGCGACAGATAAAAGGCATAATGGATTACTTTGAGACCTATAGGAATGATGGGTTTGATTCTAGTTTGAAAATTGCTAAAGAAATTGCATCTGAAATGGGTGTTCAGCCATCATTTCCTGTAAAGCGTCGTACTGTTAGAAAGAAACATTTTGATGAAAATGATACAGAGGAAGTCAGCTTGCAGCCTGAGGATGATTTTAAAGCCTTTTACTTTCTAGTTTTGATTGATATGGCAAAAGTATCACTGCAAAAGAGATTTGATCAACTCGAAGAATTTGATGAGATATTTGGGTTTTTAATGAGTTCAACAAAGTTGAAGTCCTTGGATGCTCCAGAACTAAATTTGTGTTGCACAACATTGGCAGTAGCTTTCTCTCATAATGGCTCATCTGATATTGATATAAATGATCTAATTTCTGAGTTAAGGGTTACTGCAATCGCTTTGCCGGATAGAGAAATGACAGCTATGGAGATTTTTGAGTTTGTTACAGAAGGTGATTGTTATCCTACTACTTTTATTGCTTATCGCATCTTATTTACTATGCCAGTGACTGTGGCATTAGCTGAAAGGAGCTTCTCAAAATTAAAATTGTTGAAGAATTATTTGAGATCTACAATGTCACAAGAGAGGTTGAATGGATTGGCAACATTATGCATTGAGAAGGGATTGTTGGATGAAATGGATATTGAAACCATCATCAACGACTTCGCATCAAGAAATGTTAGACGAAATTTTTGAGGTATCTCAATATGTATACATATTATTTTATATAATTATTGCTTTTGCATTTAGTTAATTGCTTGTTAGTGCATTCAAAAATATGTGTATATAGTACTAGTAGTATTATCATATTTATATAAAAGGGTCCAAAACTTTAGCTTCGTTCCAGGTCCTAAAACAGTTAGGACCGGCGCTGGGGAGATGTTGACGGTGTATTTTGGTACACCTAGCATGTTCATTACACTTTGGTTTGGATTTGATTATAGAACTAACCCGCCACTAGGCACACTAATCATATAACAAGTTCATCTTTGTGCATGCATTTGGAAGTGTTGTGTTTATGTAGGAAAACATGGACATAAAGGACGGATTTGCAACAAGTTCAAAGGAGCATTTACGGAGTTTTGTTCGTGTTCATGAGCTTGATGAAATCACTTCCAAAGGTGGCAAGGACCGAAGTGCTACGAGGAACACCACCAGGGATTGAAGCGTAAAAGATCGAACTTCATGCGAAGAGAACCTCCATCTTGGACGCGAGGATAACATCATCAAAATCATGCAAGTGGAGGGGGCAAAGTACATAAGTGCATGAGGACCCACGGAGCAAAAGGGGCGACCGAACCGGGCCGAACTGGGCCCAGGCCGGCTGGCCCAGCCCAGTTCTGGCACCGGTTCGGTCCCGTTTTCCTTGCCCTCTAAGGATCTTCAACCCTAAAAGCCCCGAGGCACCGCCAACACCAGAGGAGGAGTCATTCGCACCAGAAGGCCATCCACAAGCTAGAGAGAGGAGGAGGATCTCCGGAGGGAGATCAACCACCTTGAAGGAAGCACCCTCTCTTGGAGAAGAAGGAAGACACCGCCGGAAGGGAAACCATGATCAACGGTGCCATGATCAGCACCTTGATGGGGTAATCTTCTCATTCGTCCATGGGTTGTAATCGATCTTGAGATGTAATCGCACTTTGTCGGATTATCTATCTATCATCTTGTGTTGAATATACTTTCATGTTGAATAGATTAGATTGGTCTTCATGTCTTTAAGCGATTGCATGCTCTAGTATCTTAGACCCGTGGGCGAGTGTCTTCTACCTTGATATCTTAATCATTCTCTCTAGTGTAGTTTAGTTGTTTTCTAGTATAATAATAGTTAGGGTTTTAGTAGCTAGTGTGCCGTTGTAGATCGAACGCTTGTAATCCCCTTGCTCCGCGGATTGACAAGAACCTTGGGAATCCCGTGGTGAAAAAGGTGTGGGGTCCGTACGCTTGCGGATCGTAGAGGGATACGTCTTTTATCTGTCAACAAGTGCACGATCTCGTTTGGGGCCCAGCCATAAGAGATCGGCCAAATCTGGGCAGCAACTAACTCCTCGACAATGTCGCGGCCTCCAAGGATAGTGCTGGCGAGGTGAAAAGCACTTTCGCAGCTTCTGATCCCCACTGCCCGATGGTTGAATTCAGCAGTATTCACAGCAGTCAGGGCTTCGATAGAACAAGACAGAGGACGGGCCGGTCCTTCGTAGCCAGGAAACTTAGACATGTCAACCTTCACATAGAACCAGTACGAGTTCCAGTCGTTGGTCAAGTTGGTCTTGCAGCAGGGAGCGATCTGAATTCTCGTAATCCCTTTTCGGGTGTTTTGTCGTCGGGTGTTGAAAGTACAACACGCGTGCTGATCTTCATAAAATTGCCCGTCGTCGACTTTGATAACGTCGGGCACAATGACCAGCTCAAAAAACCTTGCGAAAGCGTCGACGCTGAGGTTACGTCCGAAGGTCTTCATGATCCAAATAAACTTGGACATCTCCAGGAAAGACGTCGGTGAGAGCTGATGAATCTTCACCGAAAAAGCATCAAGATCGCGGGGAAAATTGGATCGCAAGGGAATCTAAGGCCACAAGTGAAGAAGTTGCAAATTACAACAACCTCTCCGTCTTCGGGAGCAGGGGTTTGCTCATCCAGTGGAGCTCGCCCGGTGCTTGAAGGGAAGAATCCAGCTGCTTCATATTCTCTGATCATGTTTATGGTAACCTTGGATTCTCCGGAAACAAGAGAAGGAGGCAGAGGTCCTGCCGGCCTTGTTCTGACCAAATCTCTGACGTCGGCATCCACATCCCAGACGTCTTCATCATCTGTCCTGACCTCACCATCGTCGTGACTCCTGGATTCACTGGTAGCGGGTGAGCCCTTCTCTTCGGGAGGTGGAGCATTCTCAGGATTCTGGACAACCGGTTCGGCTGGAAGACCAGCTGCAGCAAGTTCTTCGGTCGTCATGGGTCTTGCGGTACTTTTGACTCGAGCCACCTATTCGACAGTAGTACAGAAAAGAGAAAATATAGACAATGTTCGCGAACAAAATTCGCAAAGTAAAGGACGCTAGTACAATGGAAAGAATAAACAAGAGTTAAAAGACAAAGAGAACAATACCTTAGAAAAGTTCGAAGAAAATTTGAAGTCGCGAACGCTAGAACGCAAGATGAATTTCTGCGAAGGAGAGAGTTACAATTCGCAACAAAGCAAGAGAGCAGTGAACAATTTTAACAGCGGAAGCCTTCTATTTATAGGGGCGAGGGGGGGTAGTTCTGCGAACGCGCCTCAATTCGACTGTTGCAAGGTTTCAGGGTGACGCGTGTCCCCTCCGACGTTCCGAGGGTGACGTTTCTTACTGAAATTCTGAAATGTTTGTGGAATCGGATCGTCGGAGTCAACCCGCTTCCCTGAGGGGCTAGTGTTGGGGAATTCATAAAAACCTGTCACCCTCGAAACGTCGAGGTTAATGAAATTTGTGATGCAAGATTTCAGGGGCAAAGAACTCGCGAAGATCTGGAGGCTAGAACTCACGAAGTTTTGAAGTCGCGAATGCGCGGTGATCTGGAGTCCCGAACCCTCGAAGCCTCGGAGTCGCGAACGCGTGATGGCTCGGAATCTTGAACCTGCTAAAGCTCCAAAGTCGCGAATTCGTAAAGACTCGAAGCCATGAACCTGCAGAGCCACGAATTTCGGGAATCTATGAAATTCGGGAATATGATGGAAAACAAATTCAGGAGTCACGACGCATGAAGATTTCCTGAACGGGGGGATCTGCGAACTAGCAAGAAGCAAAGTCAAAGTTGTTGTCTCAAAAAGTCTGGGTTTAGCGTGTGAACTAGTGGCAGGCTGGTAAATATATGAGATGTAAAAGACATTTGTGTATGTGTTCACACTAGGAATATTCTTTAAGTTCAAGGGTATTGTCGGAATGTAAAAGTCCCTTCGTCTCCCTATAAAAGAGGGGCGTGAGGGCACATGTAAGGGGACTCACAACTTTGGAAACTTGAGCAGTCTGCAAGAGATTCTTAGTCTCCTCCCGTGTCATCTCTACACTTGAACATGTTTGCGGTACTCTCTCACGTGTTCGGGAATCTTATCCGGATTTTCGGATACCCCCCAACAAGCGGAACACAAAAAGCTCTTTCACTACAGTGAATTTCTCAAAAGTCGATCCCCCTTTACAAGTGTCGGCCTGTCTCCTTTTATAGGGAGGCGAGCTGATTTAGGTTTTTACATACCGAGAATACCCTCGTGTAAAACGGATCAAAACAGAATGTGCTAGTCTATTTTTGGGAGGTCTCCAATTAGGTCTTCACGTAATCGGCGCTCCGTGATGTCACGCGGCAAATCGCGATGCCTTTCTTGTTGTCATCACGTGCTCTTGTCGGGAGAAGAACTTCAATCTTTTGGAAACCCCCCTTTCACCTAGCACATCTTCTCACATGAAACACATGTCATAGCCAAACTTGAATGCATTAGATGTTAGGGACGACGAAACCCCCCGGGCGAAACCCAGGCTATAACTAGCTGGGTGGGTAAGATTCGCCCCTGGGGTTTCGACGCGGAGAAAACCAAGCAGCCTAACCGAAACCCTAACACTTTGACCCGCTGGGATTATTTGGTTACTCTGCTGGTGACGAAGGGTACTGGTCGAACGATGGATTCTGAGGGATGAAAACGGACTTAAAAGCTTTCGGGGTTTCGCAGCTGAGCCTTTCGAATTGAACTTGACTAACTGAAATGATCTCGCGATTTGGTGTACGAAAGGCCTGATTCCGAATCCCCCAGCACTGGGTACTTCAAACAGAACTATCATTTAATTTGCAGGTGTTGTATATATAAGGTTAATGAATCTGCCTTGGCTTCCTCCTCGGGAAGATGCTACTGATAACATATTTTAGCCAGTGGTGTATATCCTTCGACAATTCTCTTATACAGTTGATAACGCATTAGAAAGCATGCACAGATTCTTTAGTAGTAGTTGCTTCAGTGTGAAAGTAAATTGGATATATTCAAATTTGATGTATATTGGAATTATTGTGCCTGTTTTGACATTACAAACTTTGACGGAGGAGATCCTTACGCTGCATTGACAGTTGTTGCATGTTCTCATGTTGATGCTGGAGGAATTTGGTCAAGCATGAAAATTCATTAAAAAAGTTGTGTTTTCTTTTTATTTTTTTCAAAATCAAGTGAATATTTAATTGCATAGTAGGCTGGTACACATGATTTATTTCCTCTGATAGCATAAATAACTTGAATTTCATATATCTAAGCATAACTGCATTAAGAGCTTTTTGCATGTGCCTTAATTTCTCCCATTTGCATTTAATTTTACCCTAATATGCCTTCATGCACTTTGATGGTTACATAATTTTATTCTCATAATTTAAATACTCATTGTTTTACAGGCTTACTATGTATATGTGTTTCTAATATCTACCCAATGTCTCTTGTACATCACTGATCAACATGTATGGTTCAAAAATCTTTCTATCTACCACTTGTTTTACTTATTTGGAACTTTCTTTGCATCTTTGCTTCATGTTGGCTGGTTTTCAATTTTTCAGTGGTCTAACGCCCCCGATTGCATAATAGCAGATGTCATGTAGGCCTTAAAGAGCACCCAAGGGAAGTGACAATGTGGTTTGTTACATTTCTTGCTCTTTCCTCGGTTTTTGATCATCTGTCACCAATCACCAGTTCACCACTGTAGATTGCTACTTGCCGTTGTAGAGAGAAATAATTATACGCCATTATATGGGCGCCATTGTATCTTAGTAACCTTTAGACAATCATATGATTTGTCACTTCACTCAGTCTATTTGCTGACAATCATATGATTTGTCACTTCACTCATACTGTTGTAATATAATTGACACTATATGCCAATGATATGAAAATGCTAATAGTCTCATGTCAATTGAACATCACATTATATTTGCCATTGGACTGGGCGCATGTGCCACGAACCTCAATCAAGACAAAGCTTGAAGATATCATGGAAACATTCATTAAGTTTTCATATCCAGTTTGCTGGTGGAAGTATTTTGGAGGTGGAGGGAGGTTAGGTGTTCATGAAATGTACTACTAATTCGATGATGCAATAATGTCAAGAAACATTATCAATGTTGGCTTTGGCATTTAAATTTCTTTGGTTTAACTATTATCTAGCTTGTTTAATTCAGAAACTTGAAAAGTCCTTTTGAATATCCATGTTTATTTTCACAGAATTATTATTTTATTGGACCGAATACGAAAACTTAATGAACTAATGAGGGAATTATCTCATATAAATATGTTGTTGGGTTTCATATAAACATTTTGGCTCTCGTAGTTGAGAATTTAATTAACAAAGGCAAAATGTTGCAAACTTAGTAGACTGAATTACATGAAACCCAACAACCGTATAAGCATACTCCATATACCCAATGTGCAAAGTAGGGCAAACTGATCGGTGAAATCATTCCAAAATCACTAGAAATCAACATGCATCTGTTTAACCTAGGTCTTCAAAGATCACAGGTCAGCCCTCCCAGGATACCTCGGGAAGGGTATGACATCCCTGATGTTCTCCATACCAGTAGCAAAAAGAATCATCCTTTCAAAGCCCAACCCAAAGCCGCTGTGCTTTACAGACCCAAACCTGCGGAGATCCAAGTACCATTCATAGGGTTCTAAAGGCAAGCCAGCATCAAGTATCCTGTCAAAAAATTTTTTTCATATTATCAACTGAGCTGATGGGAGGAATCGACTAAAATAAAAACAAACGAGTAATGGAAAATCAGGTTACTAATAAAAGTTGTTACAAGAATTTAATATTTTGGCATGGTTACACAACATTTAACCTGTGCTACACATAGATATTGTCACCTACAGTCAACTAAACTGAGGGGGGGAACAGTTAAATATTCATATGTACAAAACTCCACATGCAGATAAAATGTGGAAAGGGTAAGACTAGTATGAATACTGTATATTTCCACAAGTTTTAAGTTGAAGACCGTCAGGCAAGTAAAAATAAATAAACAGATGTTCTCATCTTTAAGTTTAATGCCACCCACATTACCTCTGCTTGAGAACATCTAGACGTTCTTCCCTTTGGCTTCCACCAATCAACTCACCAACCTTAAAAAATCATTCCAGCACTAAAATGAGTTACGAGGTAAAACCAGCAATTCAACAGGTCAATATCCCACTGACCCAATACCGACAACTTCCCTCCCCACAAGAGAAAAACTGAGTGTGTGCACTGATATGGACACAGGTTTGATATATGAGAGGCTTAGCTATACCTTGGGCACAAGAACATCCATTGCAGCCACAGTCTTGTCATCATCATTGAGCCTCATATAGAATGCCTTAATTCCTTTAGGATAGTTATAGACAATTACAGGCTTCTTAAATATATACTCAGTCAAATACCTTCAGCATGGCAAGACAAGAATTAAAATTCCAAGCAAAGCACAAAAATCTACCTTTGAAAAAGGAAACCATAATCCCTTAAAAAATAGACAATCAAATTCTGATGTGTATACCTTTCATGCTCAGAGGCTAAATCAATTCCCCATTCGACCTTGTTATCAAACTTCCTGTCAGTAACATTTTTCAGGAGCTCCACAGCCTTTGTATATGAAATCCGCAGAAAAGGTGTGGAGGAAACAAGCTCTAGACGTTCAATTGCACTCTTATCATAATTTTTCACCATGAACTCCATATCTTCACGGCAATGCTGAAGCAGCCACTTACAAAGATATTGTACATATTTTTCTGCACAGTTCATATCGTCCTGCAAAACAATTAAAACACAATAAATATCCCTGCAAACTGTTTGTACTAATTATCGTTTAATTTGTAGTTTTTGTACCATCAAAAGGAAAATTTTCAGAAGCAGTTAAAGACAACTTCAACTTAGCTTAATTACCTGCAAGTTTGCAAAAGCGAGTTCTGGTTCAACCATCCAGAACTCTGCCAAATGGCGTGAAGTATGTGAGTTCTCTGCCCGGAATGTTGGTCCAAATGTATACACACTACTAAGAGCACATGCGTATGTCTCAACCTGAAGCTGTCCAGACACAGTCAAAAAAGCTTGACGCTTGAAGAAGTCATTTTCAAAAGCTATTGATCCATCATCCCTGAGTGGAATCCCAGGCTTCAATTTGGACCTCTCCTCCAGCTTTGAAACATTTTCCTTTGCCCTACGAAGCACATCAACAGCAGCTGATATGTCTTGTTTGCTGGCTTTTGCATCTTTAAGCTGTGCAACTACATCTCCTTTCTCCTTGACAAGAACTTTAGCTGCCTCAATTTCAGTATCTGAAGGTGCAGGGTTCTCTTTCAATTCCTTCTCAGTTTTTTCAGCCTGGCTAAACAAAGTTGTCACTTGGAACATCTCACCAGCACCCTCACAGTCACTTGTAGTTATTATTGGTGTATGTACATAGAGAAACCCATTCTCATCGAAGAACCTGTGTGTTGCACAGGCTAACTGGTGCCTAATCCTAGCAACTGCTCCAATCTGAAAAAAAATGGTTTGGCATAAAGTGAGCATAAAATTTAAAAGGACAGATCAATAAAACAAAGCAGAAATTATTACAGAACTAGAAGAACATATCATCTCAAAATTAGGGCTGGGCAGATTTTCCCCCAACCGAATTAACCGAACCGAACCGAACCGATTTAACCGAACTAGTCGGTTAAATCGGTTATCGGTTATCGGTTCGGTTAAAAATCCTGTTCTATTCGGTTATCGGTGATCGGTTCGGTTGTGGAGAGCAGTTAACCGAAAAACCGAATTAACCGACATTACCTGTGTATCAGCTGGGCTGGGAGCGGCTCACCTATGTATTCTGGCCCATAAACTGAAGGCCCACGAAAACCAAATAAACCCCCCACAACTGCATCCCCCAAACCCTAGCTCGCCATCCACTCATCCCCTCCCTCCGACCCTCCCTCATCCGGCCGCCGCCTGCCGGCCTCTGCCGCTCTGCGAGCAGGGCCACCCGCCGCGCCGCCTCCCAGCTCCCACCATCCATTTCCCGCTGGCCGGTGGCCGCTGCTCCTACTCGTCTGGCTGCTGGTTCGGCTACTGCTCCTGCTCGTCCAGCTGCTGGTCCGGCTACTGCTCCTGCTGGTCCGGCTGCTGCTCCTGCTCGTCCGAGGTCCGACGTCCGGCTACTGCTCTGGCTGCTGCTCTTACTCGTCCTCTGTTTGACGCTACTTCACGGGGCACGGGCCGGGGCAAACAATAGCAATTTGAACTGGTACAACGGAGGCCCCAACCGAGCACTCCTCCAATGTAAGTTCTGGTTCCCTTTTCCCCACGATTTGCATTCCATTTCATGATTTGAGCATGGTCATTCTTTGTTTTGTTAAATCCAATTTGCTTTGCTTCCTGATCTGTAGATGGGGGACACAACTGATGTTGTAGACCTTGAAGTTGAAGCTGTGAGATCTGATGCTGAAGGCAAAGAGAAGGTTCCGGAGCAGAACGAGGATGCAGCAGTGAATGAGCCGGAGAAGAAGGAAGTGAAGAAGAGGAAGGCTATGGCACCCAGATCTGATGTGTGGGACAGTTACCACAAGATCATGGTTGGAGGTATGCTGAAGAAGGCGAAGTGCAAGTATTGCGGCCGTGAGCTCAGCTGTCATTCCAAAAAAAATGGTACAACCTCTCTGAAATATCACCTAGGAATATGCAAGAGAAATCCTAACAAAAATCCTGATGACCAAGGCACTTTGCAAATGCAACTATCACCTGGGTGTAGTAGCGTAGGTACTGTTTCTACTTGGAGGTTTGATCCTGATGAGCTAAGAACTAGCTTTGCTGAAATGATAATTGAGGATGAACTGCCTTTTGTTTTTGCTGAACGACCTGGCTTTAGGAGGTTTATGGCAAAAGCATGCCCTCGTTTTGATGTCCCATCTAGAAGAACAGCCACTAGATCTTGTGTTAGAGTCTATGATGCTGAGAAAGCCAAGCTGAAAGAATTTTTTAAGAAATCATGTGATAGAGTTTCCCTCACAACTGACACATGGACTGCAAACACTCAACAAAATTACATGTGTGTCACTGCCCATTTTATTGATAATGATTGGAATCTACACAAGAAAATTATTGGGTTTTTCTTGGTAAAGGGCCATAGAGGGGAAGACATTGGGAAATCCTTGGAGGGTTGTTTGGCTGAATGGGGCATAGATAAAGTTTTCACTATAACAGTTGATAATGCTAGTTCAAATAATGGTGCTATCAAGTACATGAGGAGGGTCTTGAATGAGTCAAACTGCAGCATTGCAGAAGGAGAGTACCTACATTTGAGATGTGTTGCACACATTATCAATTTGATAGTAACTGAAGGTCTGAAGGAAGTTGATGTTTCTATTTCACGTGTTCGTGCTGCTATTAAATTTGTGAAGAGTTCTCCCTCTAGGTTGGTTAAATTTAGGAAATGTGCTGAATTAGCAAAGGTGGACAGCAAAGCTTTTTTATCCTTGGATGTTTGCACTAGATGGAACTCCACTTATCTCATGTTAGCTAATGCAATACCTTATGAAAAGGCATTTGAAAGGTACAAGGATGAGGATCCCTACTACAAAATTGATTTAGAATCTGAAAAAATGCCAGGTATTCCAGTAAAATCAGATTGGGAAAAGGCAAAAAAGATGGCAGAATTTCTTGAACACTTTTATGAGCTCACTCTCCGTGTCTCCGCCACTAAACATGTTACTTCTCACACCTATTTCCATGAGATTGCTGATGTTTTGATTTTGCTACGTGAGTGGTGTAATAGTTCTGATAACATACGCAAGGAAATGGGGAAAAGAATGCTAGCAAAGTACCACAAGTATTGGATTGACAAGTGGGTTGTGAAGTGGGGAGAGAAAGAAAAAGAGAAAGAGAAGGAGGAAATGTTGAACTTGATCATTTTTTCTGTGTTGCCATTGATCCAAGGTACAAACTATCTGATTATACAAAAATGGCTACCTTGGAAATGTTTGGTTATGAAATGGGTGAAGAATTGTGGGAAACAGTGAACAAATCTTTCCAAGCTTTATTTGAAGAGTACAGAACCTTGTATGCTCCAAGTGACAAGTCACAACAGCCATCTGATTCTGAAAAGGCCCCAGAAACTAGCAAGAGGTTGATGAGATCTATAATTGCTCAGAAAATGAGGCTTGATGGTGGTGGAAATGGAACCACGAAGTCTGAACTTGAGAAATACTTTGCTGAAGAGAATGAGGAGGATAAGACAGATTTTGACATTCTTGAATGGTGGAAGGATAACTCTAACAGATTCCCAATATTGTCTCACATGGCTCGTGATTTGTTGGCAATTCCTATATCAACCGTGGCATCTGAATCGGCCTTCAGCACAGGTGGTCGTGTTCTTGATGATTTTAGGAGCTCTCTCACACCAGCCATGGTTGAACGCTTAATCTGTACACAAGATTGGCGTCGCGGACACACTACTCTTAGTGTGGAAGAGGACCCTGAAGAGTTGGCTAAAATAGAAGAAGGTAAATCTGTTAAATACTCTAGCTGTTTATTTCATGTTCATTATTACTCATGAGTTAACATTGTTGTGTTGGCTGGTTACAGGACTTGTTGCTGACCTTGGTGCCCTGACAATTGCACCCAAGCCAACTACTAATAAGGCTAAATCCACTAGAGCCAAGGCCAATCCAGTGAAGAAAGATGGCGATCCCTCTCCTGCAGAGTGACTTGGTGAGTTTTTCTAGTATATTTATATATGTATTAATGCTGATTTTTACCTTTAGCTGTACATAATTCAGACTGCATGCTATCGTATTGATCAGGAAACAAATGTGATGTGGGAAGGACTGCAGGAGTTGCTGCTAGCTGCTACTCCTGTGTAATGTTTAAGTTCAGACTACAAGTTCAGACTAGCTAGCTGCAGGAGTTGTCTTTATCCCATGCTGTCATTCTACAAGTCCCTGTTATTGTAATGTTTAACTTTAGACTATGTCTTGTCCGCTATGTCCTTGTCGTTGAAGACTTGAAGTACTCTTTAATTGTTGTCTGAGACTATGTCATATGGGATGTACTGGTACTGTGAAGTCTGTGATGCTTTGATAATAGGTGTGTGATGATCCTGTTATTCCTATATGTTTGGTTAACCGACTTAACCGAACCGTTTTAACCGAAACCGAAATACGTCGGTTAACTGTTTTTTCAGACCTTATTCGGTGACCATTTCTCAATAACCGAATTTATTTTTCAACGAATTAACCGAACCGAAATAACCGTATTAACCGAATGCCCAGCCCTACTCAAAATACTATTGAGTGAAGGGAAACAGATACCATGGTGCCAGTAAATCTTAGATCCAAAAGAATAAAAGAAGAAAGGAAAAACTCTTTTGAACAAATATCATGTCACGGTAACTAACAAACCGCTCAAAAATGAAAAACCAAATGAGTGTTATAAAATTCTCACATGTCTAGGCTTGCCCACTCAATGACAGAAATACAGTTAAACAGCACAATGTACAGCCTTAGGAGAATAATCAAAACTGAGCAGTGAACATAAATAAAAAAACAATCAGTGACAAAGGGAACGTCCCCCAATCACTCCATAAACAGCCTTGAAGAAATATCAACAGTGAGCAAGGGGTCCGCACACAAATTAACATACAAGGGCAACATGATGTTACCCCTCACGCGCAATATAAAGTTCATAGCCCAGGTATGTGTTTACTGAACCATATTCTCATTAAAGATACTAACTGGGCCCAAGAGAGTCAACAGTGAGCAATATGCTGGGAATAGATTGGATTGATTGAAGGAGGCAGAGCCTCACGTACACTTATGTAGGCAAGGAGATCCTAGGTTTATAGTAATACCCAATCAAAGGAGATTCTTGCCTAATCTAAGCCATCCATCGAGAGGGTTGGCGCACAGCCTAAAAGGCCTGTGCGGCTGCTACCCAAGGGCCAACCCTATACAGCTTGCTAACATCACCCCCCCCCCCCCCCCCCCCCCCCCGCAGTCTGATCGTCGGTGCCATCGACGTTCAGGCTGGACTGAAACTCCGTGAAGATCGTCGATGGAAGACCTTTGGTGAAGACGAATTACCAAATAATATTTATAACTTGAGACACTAATGACAGGTGATGTCCACAAATCACAGTGAATAAGATCAAAATTATTAATGGCACGAGTACTGGAAGCATGAAAAGGAAGACGAATGTGTCGTCCTAGTTGACACGCATGACACACGGAAGGGGCATCGTCTTTATTACAACCGGGAATGACAGGCGACAGCTTGGAGAGGGCCTCATGACCAGGGTGGTCGAGACGGCGATGCCAGAGCGATGATGTGGAGCCAGCGACGAGGGCATGGGCAGCAGGAGGGAGGCGCAGGGGGTACAAGGACCCGGAGCTATTGCACCTTGCGATCACGTTCCGGGTCAGCAGATCCTTCACAGAGCAACCAGATGGGTCAAACTCAACAGAACATTTGTTGTCAATGGTAAACTGGCGGACTGAGATAAGATTCTTAATAAGTTGCGGCGAGACAAGAACATTATTAAGACGCAAAGAAGGAGATAAAACAGCAGCGCCAGTAGCTGTAACGGGCAGGAAGGAGCCATTACCGACAACAATGGAGGAAGGTGCTGGAAAACAAGGAACTGATGTGGAAGAAAGAGTACCGGCATCGGAGGTCATATGGGAGGTCGCACCTGAGTTGAAGTACCAGTCGGACTGCTGAGGCTGATTGAGAGACACCGTGCTGAAAGCGGAGGCGAGACTCTGCTGGTCCCAGCCGGGGACGGAGGTGTACTGTCCAGCAGCCTGTACTGCCTGCTGGTGCGCCAAGAGGGCCTGATGTTGCGCGAGGGCAGCGGGGTTGGCATAGGCAGCCTGCTGCTGCGCTTGCTGCACCAGGAGGGCCTGCTGATGAGCAAGAAGGGCCTGCTGTTGCTGCGGTGTGAGCGACGGCGCCCGCTGGCCTGGCCACATGTGGATAGCTCCAGTCCACGGATTCTGCAGCAAGGGCCAGGGTGTGCCAGCCCCTCCTGGGCTGGCGTTGGAGGACGGAGCACCGTGAGACGACGACTGGGAGCCCGGCTGTTGGCTCCCCTTGCCGGCTCGCTTGCTGTGGCGGTCGGAAGGAGCCCGCTGGGAGGAACCCCGGGCACTGGAGTCCTTGTTACCGCTGTTGGACTGCTGCTGCTGCTTGGCCGGAGGTCGACTCGATGAAAAGGAGCGGCTGCCGGCAGGTTGCTTGTCGCCGGAGGCTAGCAGGGCAGTAGACGTCGACGAGGGGCGCTGGTCCATGGTGAGTTCCTCGAGGATCAGCACCGAGCGAACCTCCAGGAACGTAGGGACATCCCGGGAGAGGCGCAGGTGGCGTCCAACAGCCTCAAAACGATCGGCGAGATCGCGGATGACGTTGAGGACCAACGCGCGATCGGTGACGGGCCCGCCAAGTTCGCCGAGGGCGTCCGCCATGTTCTTGAAGCGCTTGCAATAGTCGGTGATGGACAGATCACCTTGGCAGAAGTGGCGGAACTTGGCGTCGAGGTGAAGAGCGCGGGTCTCCTGGTTCCCAAGGAACTGTTCCTCGAGGGCGAGCCAGACGCCACGAGCAGTGGCATCGCGGGACATCACAGCCTCCGCCAGGTCGGCGGAGATAGTGCCGGAAATCCAGGACTTGACGACGCAGTCCATGCGGCGCCAATCTGGGAAGCCGGGTGCCGGGGTATCCTGGAGGATGTGATCCTCCAGGGAGTACTTGCCGGTGACAAGGAGAAGCTGATCACGCCAGCACTTGTAGTTGTCGTCGGTGAGGTCGAGGATGACGTGCACCAAGTTGCGGATGTTCTGGACACCGGCAGCATGGTGGTGGAGGTTGACGACAACGTCAGCCTCGTGGGCGAGCATGGCCAAATGCAGAATGTTGTCGGGTGCCACCACGTCTCCGGTTGTCCCGGTTGTTCTCGGGATCGCCGAGAGTGGCCTCAGCACGAGCCAGGGCAGCGCGCTTGAGAGCTTCGCGGGTGCGATCGGCAGCAGCATCACGCTCCTTGGCGGCGCTGGCGGCCTCTTCCTCTGCCTTGTGGGCGTCGACGAGAGCAGCGTCGCAGCAGGCCTTGATTTCTTCTGGCGAAAACTGCTTGGTCTTGTTGGCCTCGGCGGCGGTCTGGGAGGCGGATTGGGACCCGGCCATGGGGAAACGTGACCTGGAGCACGGGCGGCACAGCCTGGAGCAAGGGACGGCGCGGCCTGGAGCAGGGATGGCGTGGCCTGGAGCAGGGGATGACGCGGCCTTGGGACGGTGTGGCCGAAATCAGAGGAGGCGCGGTCGTGGAGGGGCGTCGACGCGACCTGGATAGGCGGCGCGGAGGACCGAGGCGGCGGAGGCGCGACCGGACGAAAGTGCGGCGGACAGCAGCACGGAGTGGCGGCGGCGCGGCGGCGTGGGGGCGCAGCCGGGGCGCGTGGTGCGCTGCCAAGGGAGGCACGCGGGGCGCGGCCGAGGAGGCGCGCGGCAGCGGAAGAAAATTTAGGGATCGGTACCTAAACTCGTGATACCATGAGAGCAATATGCTGGGAATAGATTGGATTGATTGAAGGAGGCAGAGCCTCAAGTACACTAATGTAGGCAAGGAGATCCTAGGTTATAGTAATACCCAATCAAAGGAGATCCTTGCCTAATCTAAGCCATCCATCTATCCCTGGAGAGGGTTGGCGCACAGCCTAAAAGGCCTGTGCAGCTGCTACCCAAGGGCCCATAGGGCCAACCCTATACAGCTTGCTAATAAACAGAGCTTTGAGTTTGAAAATCTGGGCTTGGGGTTCATTTGGCTAGAGCATAAGCTTTGCTCAAAAAGCTCAGCTCATGCAGGGAATCAAGGGTGTTGGTTACTGAACTAAAGAGGAATGTTGGAAATTACTCACAGGAGACCATCAAAGCTCCTAATTGGCAAATTGTAGGATGTGGGAATTCATAAACTACACATAACAATCAGGCAACTGTTGATGTAACAGAGATGCAGACCTTCACCTATGGTTATGGACGCAAGGCTGGGCTAAAATTAGATGACAAAATAATTTTTCATAAGTTGGAGTGAATATCTAGACCACAAAAGCATGTATCCACGAAATCACAAAATTGATAAACCCTAGTGTTATGGCCCAGCCGGCGGCCCACCAGGAGGGGGCGCAGGCCCAGGGGGAGGCGCAGCCCCTGGTGCCTCAGGCGCCCAAGCCGCCGATCGTCTACCGCCGTCGGATTCGTACTCGTCGTTAGGGTTTTCATATTTGTAATAAATACTTTGGGATTGTTAGGAGAATAATCAGTTTGGCAATCAATCAAAGATTGCCGGCCTCAAGGGCCAACCCTAATCCTCCTGCCGCCACCTCCTGTCCGCGTGAACAGTACCGCGCGGGTACTGTAGCGCGTGAACAGTACCGCGCGGGTAGTGTAGCACGCCGCCTCCGCCCTTCCAGCGACCACGGCGCACCAGCGCCGTCGTCACCCACCGCCTCCACCTCCCTCTCACGCGTATTCCCTGCGAGAGATCCCCGGTAGGGCTAGGAATCCTACCAACCTGGTATCAGAGATGCCAGGCGACGACGACAATGGGAAGTACGCCAGCCCGGAGCCCACCATGCACGGCCTCCTCCAGGCGATCAAGGACCTGGGCGGCCAAGTCACGGACCTGAGCACCCGCGTCCAGGCGCTCGAGACGGCTGCCCCAGCCCCCTCCGTCGCCATGCCCGAGGGTTTTTCGTACGGGTTGCCAGGCTATGGCGGCATCCCGCCAATCTCCGAGCCGGCGGCGACGATCCCTCCGGGGTCCTCGGCGCCGAAGAAGATCACGGAGATCCGGTTCCCCACTCACCGTCGCGACCACCGCTCTTCACCGACCGGCCGAACCCATCTGTGACCGGTCGCGGGACGGCGGCGGCGCGGCGCGGCGCAAGCGGCGCGCCAAACGCCGAACGCCCCCCACGGCACCCCCCACCTTGGCGGCGCCCCCCACCCCGGCCCCCTCTCGGCGGCGCGGGTGGCGGGCCGTACCAGGGGCTGGGTGTTCCGCGCTTCGGCAGCCGGAGTTCCCCTCCTACGACGGTTCGTCGACCCGCCGAACCGGTTGCGCCGCCGCGAACGCTTTTTCCGCGGGCAACACACGGCGCCCGGGCCGACCGCGTCCGGCTCGCCTCCTTTCACCTGACGGGAGTCGCCCAGACGTGGTACTACGCCTTGGAGATTGACGAAGGCGTACCGACGTGGGAGCGTTTCGCGGACTCGTGCCATCAACGGTTCGGGCCGGCGGTGCGTACCAACCGCCCGTCCGAGCCGGCACGTATTCCCTTCGCGAGGCTCCGGTCCGGGAGTACCAGGAGCGCTTCAACGAGCTCGTCGCCACACCGACGACCTTCTCGCCGCACCGGAAGGCGGACCTCTTCGTGGGGAGGCCTTCCGACCATATCCGCGTCGACGTCGAGCCGCGTCAACCGGACGACCTCCCGCACGGCCATGTACCCGCACGGGCATACGAGCGCGCGCGGCGGCGGCATCCCGGCCGCCGGCAGCGACCACGCCCGTCGAGGGCGCCTTCGCGCTTTCCGCTTCCACCGCCGCGCGCGCGAACCCCCTCCGGCGCTTCCGCGCCAACACCGGCGACCCCCCCCGCCCGCGCCGCCCGCGGGTCCACCCGGCCCGGCCGCGCGGGCCCCTTTCGCCGGTCTCACACCGGCGGAGATGGTTGAGCGCCGCCGTTTGGGACTGCGCTTCAACCGCGACGAACCTTTCGTTCGCGGGCATCGGTGCAAGCGGCTCTTCAACCTCCTCATCACCGACGACCGGAGGACGCGCGCGGCCGACGCCGACACGGCCGAGGCCGCTTTACACGCGGCCCTCATGGCAGAGCGACCCACACGGCGGAGCGAGCGCCACCTACCGACGAGACGATGCGCGTGTCGCTCTATGCGATCGCGGGCATCCGTACCGTGGACACCATCGTGATCCCGGTCTTCATCAACGGCCGCCGCACGGAGGCCCTCGTCGACACCGGCTCCTCCCACACCTTCGTCGACACGGCGGTTGCGCGCCGCATCACGCCGCCGTCCGCGCCGCCAACCTCCGCGTGACGGTCGCCAATGGCGACAAGGTGCCGTGCGCGGCGGTGGCGCGCGGCGTTCCGATGCTCGTGGGTCGGGAGGAGTTCTCCATCACCGCTTCGAGCATCGGCCTCGGCGGGTTCGACTTGGTGCTGGGCGCCGACTACCTGCGCACCCTCGGCACCATCCTGCTGGACCTCGACTCCCTCCGCATGGCGTTCCGGTGGCGGGGACGCGCGCGTCTTCGCGGCGCGGGCTAGGGGCGCCCCACTCGCCGGGATCCGTGGTGCACGCCCACTCCGTCGACGCCGACCCCGATCGGCCCTTCATCGACGACTCGCTGCGGAGTACGACGACGTCTTCGCCAAGCCGCACGGGCTCCCTCCGTCCCGTCCCTACGACCACGGGATCCACCTCCCCGCCGGGGACGGCGCCCGTGGCGGTCCGACCGTACCGCTACCCGCGGTGCGCGAAGGACGAGCTCGAGCGGCGGTGCTCGGCGATGCTGGCGCAGGGGATCATTCGCCCCAGCACGTCGCCATTCTCTGCGCCAGTGCTCCTTGTCAAGAAGGGGGACGACTCCTGGCGCTTCTGCATCGACTACCGCGCCCTCAACGACAAGACATCCAAGGACAAGTTCCCGATCCCGGTCGTCGACGAGTTGCTCGACGAGCTCCACGGCGCGTGCTTCTTCACCAAGCTCGACTTGCGCTCCGGGTACCACCAGGTGCGCATGCACCCCGCCGACGTGGAGAAGACGGCGTTCCGGACGCACCACCTAGCTCTTCCGGCGGACGCCCGCCTGCACGATGTGTTCCATGTCGGCTTGCTCAAGCCGTTTCAGGGCACTCCTCCGTCTGTGGTGCCGCCTCTGCCAGCCATCGCGGATGGCCGCGTGCTTCCGACTCCGGCACGGGTTCTCCGCACCCGCAGGGTGTCCGACTCATGGGAGCTGCACGTCTGCTGGGAGGGCGTTCCAGTCGAGGAGGACACTTGGGAGCCACTGGAGGACTTCAAGACTCGCTTTCCTGACTTACAGCTCGAGGACGAGCTGTTTGTCGAGGAGGGGAGAGATGTTATGGCCCAGCCGGCGGCCCACCAGGAGGGGGCGCGAGGCCCGTGGGGAGGCGCGGCCCCCCGGTGCCTCGGGCGCCCAAGCCGCCGATCGTCTACCGCCGTCGGATTCGTACTCGTCGTTAGGGTTTTCATATTTGTAATAAATACTTTGGGATTGTTAGGAGAATAATCAGTTTGGCAATCAATCAAAGATTGCCGGCCTCAAGGGCCAACCCTAATCCTCCTGCCGCCACCTCCTGTCCGCGTGAACAGTACCGCGCGGGTACTGTAGCACGCCGCCTTCGCCCTTCCAGCGACCACGGTGCACCAGCGCCGTCGTCGCCCACCGCCTCCACCTCCCTCTCACGCGTATTCCCTGCGAGAGATCCCCGGTAGGGCTAGGAATCCTACCACCTAGCACCAGTTTGTTGAACAGTTATAGAATTGCAAGATCTGTGCATAATAAAAAAGAGCATGTACTCATGGAATCACAGAATTGACAAATCCTAGCAACAGTTTTGTTGAACAGTTATAGAATTGCAAAATCTGGGCATAATAAAAAAGGAAAAAGGAAGGCACACACCGTGTTGGTCCGCGAGCGGAGGTGAACGACATCCCTGAGTTTCTCGAGCGTGAGCTTCACCTTGCCCTTTGGCAGCGGGTAAGCTGCGGCGTCGACCTCGCCGACTTCGAGAACACGGCTGACCTTGAGCTCGACATTCTGCTTGCTACCCTCCGGCGGCTCCTTGATATCGCCCTCTACCAGCACAGAGGTGCCCGTGGCGGTGAGGCGCGCGAGCGGGTGCACGGTGGCATCAACGATGACCTGGAGCGTGGCAGCGCAGGAACCGTCGCTGAGCTCGAGGAAGGCGAAGGAGCCCTTCCCCTGCTCTCGGCCCGTCCGAACCCATCCCCCGACCACGACGCGCTCCCCGGCCCGCGCGGCGCCCGCTGCGAGGACATCGCGGATGCGGGTGCGGACGGTGGCGGGCTCCAGGTCGTCGCAGAGAGAGGTCGCGTCCAGCGCCGCTGCCACGGCGTCGGCGGCCATGGGGACGGAGATGTTGAGGGGTACTGGACCTCTGGCCTCTCGGATTGTGGCAGTGGCGGCGGCGGGAGGAAGGGAGTGGTGGCCTGGCGGGCTTAGGGTTTTGGGCTGGGTTAATTGTGGTGTGGAGTGGTGGGGGCGGCTGTGTGTGGCATAGGCTAGGCTTGGCGAAAAGTGTTTGTAAAGAGCAAGGATCTCAAAAGAAAACGAACGACTGTGTCTAGTAGCTTTAATCGCTTGAGAATTGTTTATCCAATCACTTTTTAGTTTTTTTTAACCAACAAACTTTATTAATTAGCACTACTTGGGAAATAGATTCCAAAGTACAAGGTCAATAGCGTCCCTAATGGGGCAACTCGAGACATGAGAAAAATTTCCACAAGAGATAGAAACTAATAGATTCCCAAAGTACAAGGTCGATAGCGTCCCTGATGGGGCAACTCGAGACATGAGAAGAATTTTTACGAGAGATAGAAACACTCGAAGGCGCATTACATTGAGACCGAGCTTGAGAGGCTAAAACATGAGTAGTGATGTTAATATTTCTCGAAATCTTATTTACAGTGAAGTTCTTCCCAAAGCCTGCATTGCAGAAAGTGTGAGTATAGAATTTGACATCCCAACATGGAATCTGTGTGTTGCAAGTGTTGTTGACGTAGGTGGCTAGTTGCTGATTATCAGTAAGGAACGTGGATGCAGGAATGCCCAACTTGTTGACAATAAGACCTGCAAAAGCGAGAGTTGTTGCCTCCGCCGTGAACATGGATGAAACAGAGACCAAAGACACTTTTATGTAGCCATTAACATTTTGGTGAGGATTTGAGATGATTAAGAAAATTTCAAGACCTGCATTGCGATTAGCTATAACATTTTGATCCGGAGTTATGGATGCATCAGTATAAACCTTTAAACCTTCCAACATGGCTGGCATGTCGATCCTCAAACGAGGGGCATGATGGCAATGATCTTGAGTAGGTTGTGATGCCTGTTCACTTATGTCATTGTCCCTATCTTCCTGCATGATACTTTGAGAAATCTGAAAATCAACATTGGCTGCATGGTGGACCTGCCATACTGTCCAATTTTTGTTATTGAACCTTTTGTCATTCCTAGCCTTCCAAATGTACCAAAGAATAGTAATAGTTTTTAGCATCTGGTCATCAGTAGTTCGAGGGGTGATGATATTAGCAAGAATATTTTGGATGCCATCATCTTCAAGGGGAAGGTTAGAAGTACATAAAGGAGGATTGGCAGTGAACCAAACAGCCCTAGGAAGGTTGCAAAAGAAGAACAGGTGTGCATCGCTTTCCACAGAGTTGCAGTCAGATCATATCTCACTAATGTTATTGGAGTATCTTGCAGCTCTCCTACTTGTAGCGAATGCCCTTCTAATGAGTCTCCATGTGAAGGTCTTAAGGACGGGGGGACATGTTTTGTGTTTCCAAACTCTTTGCATAATTTGCATAGCTTGAGGGGAAACACTCCTGGTCCCTGAGTTGGTAGATGCACCTATAATTCTGTGTTTAAGAAAGAGAAAGCATTCTTTGCAGTACAAATACCATTAGGAGCAGGTTTTCAAATAAGTATGTCATTGTCTGTAGAAGGGATGATGTCAGTTTGAGCAATAGTCTGAGCAGCTTGAGGAGAGAAAATTTGATTGATAAGATTAATATTCCAAGATTGAGAAAGATGATTCCACAGCTGATTAATGGTGAGAGGAAGGGTGAAAAGACCTTGATGTCTCCTAGAGGGGGGTGAATAGGCGTGACGACCAAATTAAACTCTTTCTCCCCGAACACTTGAGCTGACAGTGCTCCACCGGTCAGACCAGCGGTGGTGACCGGTCAGACCGGTCAATCGCTGAACTTCACAGGTGACACCAGTCAGACTGGTGCGCCTCACCGGTCAGACCGGTGTAGCATAGAACACCTGCAAAAACAACTTCAAGCACCTCTTGACTTCTAACGCGAACTGAACTTGGTGTGTGGCCTTTGTAGATGAACACAAACATGGTAATGATCCCTGCACACACAAGTAGCACACCCGAGTAGATCAAAGCGGAAGCAAATGTAATATGATAGAAAAACAACTTAGAGAGTCAAACCACACGAAGAAGTAAGGATTTGTTTCTCGAAGTTCACCACCCACTAAGAAATGGCTACGTCTCCGTTGAGGAGCTTGTAAGGGACAATTCCCACAACAAGCTGGGTCTCTTTCAACCACTTTCCTCCTTTCCACTAAGGTGATCTTTTTCACGAAGAGGCAAGATCGCAGCCCTTACAAACTTCACGCTGCTCACCACAACCTTGAGAGCTAGCCAGCGACACCTAGCCGTCTAGGAGGCAAACCTCCAAGAGTAACAAATGCTTCAAAGCTTGTAAACGTGAAACCAAAGTGCTCAAGCTATGGAAATACTCTTGATAGCTCACTAGGTCACTCTTAAGCTCACTTTCTCAACCCAACACAAAGAATATGGCATGAATCCACAAATCTCACAAAGAGAGGTTTGGGGAGAGCCACTAAGGCTTAGAGCTAGTTAGAAATGGCTTGGGACCTCAGCAAACTCACTAGAAACAGCAACCCTCACTTGAAGAGGGCTTGGGGTATTTATACCCCTCAAAAGAGAAAACTAGCCGTTGGTCCTCGGGCGGCACCGGTCAGACCGGTGCCTCACACCGGTCAGACCGGTGTTTGAAAAACTAGCCGTTGGGCTAGCGGCACCGGTCAGACCAGTGCCTTTGACCGGTTAGACCGGTCAGGCCCGAGATACCCCCAAAACCTTTTTCTAATAGACTAGCACTACATCACCAAGATGAAATGACTCATGTTAGGTTAGGAGAGTTTGTTAGCACACTCTATGGCTAGATCTCACTTAGGTCAACTAAAGAGCACTTTGACTTGGTCAACTCGCTAAGTTGCATCCCTCTTGATAGTACGGCATACCTATACTCAAGAAAGAATGAAAACACTTTTGATCTCTTGAGCTTGAACACTTTCAATCTTGACATACTTGATCAATTATCCACTTGAGGGCTTTCAACATAGTCTTTGACTTGAGCACGTCCGTACTTGAGCTAGTGACTTAGAGTCTTTCCATATAGCATAGGAATGCTCACTTGGATCCATAAGTCACTTCATATTGCCAATCTTAACAAGTTGATGACTTGCAATGCTTCCCTCCGTTAAAGTTTGAATATGATACTTGAAGACCCCACGGATGCTAGAACTTCACCTTAGCAAAACACTAATGGCGGCTTAGCTAGGCCCCAAAGATTGCTTAGTCCCTCACCCTAGACATCTCGGTTGATCTCTTCATCACTTATCCAATCCACTTTGAGTTCCACTTTGCTTCATACACAATTAACCTTCATTTGAAAATCCCGCTTCAAATGCTTGATCTTGATTGACAATGAATGTGCAAGCTTCCAATTTAGAACCATAGTGTGTACACTTATTATTATGTTCTCTTCCAATAAACACATGAAGTCTTGCACCATAAGCTTGTTTTTGTCAATGTGAGCCATAATATTCATCCACATTTAAATACTTCAATGGTTGCTCACGAACATATAAATAAAACCTGCTCACAATCTTAGACAAATTCATTAGTCCTTTAATCGCCTTGTCATTCAATTCACCAAAATCCACTTACGAGCCTAGATGCACTTTCAAAGGGGCGCAATACTGACCGGCAGATTAAGTTGAGAGTGAATGGTGGCCCAAATTTCGCACCAAGGTGTGTTCTAGAGGTTAGTGTTTCCATTGTGAATTTGCACCTAACTGTTTGTGGATAGAATATCTTGGACCTGCAAAATGGAAGACCATAATATGGACTTGGGTATGTTTTTGTTAGCTGTCCAAAAAGATTTGTTAGGATAGTATTTGGATTTTAATATAGCAAAAAGATAAGCATCCTTCTCAGTAGCAATTCTCCAAGCTGCATTAAGAATAAGACTTTTATTAACAGTATGAAGGTCTCTTATAGCTAAACCTCCATTATCTCTAGAATAGGAGAACTTGCGTTATCTTCTTGAACTCCAGCCCACCAGAATCTTTTGATGATGACAATAATTTTGTCTATAAAGGTTTTGGAAAAAAGCACAATAGACAAATAGTAAATAGGGATAGAGGTAAGAACAGAGTTGATATAAGTTAGGCCTCCTGCATGATTAAGTTTATTAGCCTTGATAGTAGTAAGCTTGGCTCTAAATTTATTAATAACAAAAGCATAAGCTTTGTTCCTAACCCTTGTAACTAAAAAGCAAAGGGTGGCCAAGCTATATGGAATTGATCAACATTCAGAGTAGGAACAAAAAAGATAGCGTTATTGAAGAAATGGTATTAGGATCAACATTTTTACTGAATAAAATAGCCGACTTACTCAAGTTTGGTGTTTGACCTGTGGCTTGACAAAATTGATCAATCATGTCTCTTATAATTGTTGCTTCTTGAGTTGTTGCCGGCCCACAAATGATTAGATCATCTGCAAACAAAAGTGAGTGTATGCTTGGGCCGTTGGGACCTAAGTTGATGCCTTCAATATTATTATTATGAAGACTGGTTTGAAGCATAGTTGAAAATTTATTGCTGGCAATAACGAAGAGGTAAGGAGACAAGGGACAACCTTGTCTAGTACTCCTATTGGGATATAAGAACTACGAAGGTTTTCCATTAACAAGGACCTGCAGGGAAGTAGTTGAAATACATGTGTGCAAGAGGGAAATGAAATGATCACTAAATTGGTGCTTTCTTAGAGTTTGTAAATGAAATTCCAGCTAATTGAAGGACCGATACGGCGAACCAGAGAGGGGGGGGGAGTGAATGGGAGCCGATAAAAATTCTTCTCGAAGGAGATGGAAACTCCAACAAGATGAACATGGCTTCCAACACACGTCTCCGACTCACTACCAAGGTTGGTCAAGCCCACGTAGCCACTGGAGTGCCACTGGACCTAGGAACCAACAGACAACCTTCCGACCCGAGAAACGCAGCGGAAAAACCAAACCTCGAGTCTACAGACCCACACCGGTCAGATCGGTGAGCACCACCGGTCAGACCGGTCCCTGCTGGTGAAACTGAGCAACTTTTACTAAGTGGCTCTACACCGGTCAGACCGATGAGACACACCGGTCGGGACCGATCGCGCACCGAAAGCCCCCAAGGCACCAAACAAAGCCAACCGACCACCAACCGACCCAAACTGGAAACAGCAGCAACACGGGACAACAACGAACACACCAAGACGTTCACCCGAGCAAAAACCCACGAGGGCTTGCACCGGTCAGACCGGTCAAGAGCACCGGTCAGACCGGTGTAGCCTGGGCAGCTCGGGATGAACTGCACCCGCGGGTCAACTTCCCCAAATCCAAATCTCGATGTCTCGAATCGCTCCACGGACTTGAACAAGACTTTGGGGATATTATGAACACCTCATGAGGAGTCCATAGCCAAGTTTAATCCCACCAAAACTCGTCCAACAAGGAGGAATCAAGGAAATCCCGCCAAGAGCACTTCCAACCCAAGAACTCAAGAAACCCCAAAATCGAGCACCTTTACTCACGAATTTGGGAGGGGAATCACAGCCCAAAGAACCACGAAGGGTTCCCACAAATTTCCCCCATCAAATCCCCAAGAGAAAGATCCCGAAAACAACCCAAAGAAATCACCGAGAGAGGGCTCCGAAAATCACCACCAAGAAGAACCGAGGAAAACACATCCAAACCTTGAGTAACCACGCTGAATCATCTATACATGAAACAAAGGTTCGTACAAGGTCTAGCAAGCCGTCCGATCATCCATCCCTCTCAACAAGATCTCTCCGTGAAGCTCTCTTGCTAGTCCTAAAGAAAACCTAAGGAAAATAGGTGGAAAATAGGAAAACTAATGAGCTAGGGTTCCAAGAGTTGGTCGCCATCCTCTCACCTCTTGGGTTATATGGAGGCAACCGAATGTCTAAAACGCTCTTCTCTACTAACTAGGGATACAAGCCCCTTAAGGGTGGATTTGGAATTCTTGATGTCTTCACCATCGGACGGATGCCCGCGACCGCACCCTGCGTAGCCTCGACGCAAGCCATGCGATCCCGACGCGTGTCCTCCGCTTCGAAGATTCTGGACTGCGTCGTCGCACACCGGTCAGACCGGTGCTCCTCACCAGTCAGACCGGTCCCCACCGGTCAGACCGGTCAGACCCACCGGTCAGACCGGTCTGGCGCTGTTGCAGCTCCGTCTTTGGTTCTTCGGTCTTGGCTTTGTGGATCAACCAAGGAACCTAGTGGTTTTCTGGTGAACCACCGGAAACCCCGCGAACTCGGTGTAGCCTCCGCCAATCTCCACTCATGACTTGGCTCCCACGTAGTCCCGGCTCGACCTTGGTTTTGAGGCTCAACCAAGAAACCGTCCATGACTTCATCTTGTTGTTCATGCCACCATGCGGCCCGCACTTGACTCCGCCGGCCACCGGTCCCTCGAACGAAGCCTACTTGTCTTCTCCACACCGGAGGCCTCACCGGCGACGACCTTTCGCGCTTGTTCTTCACCCGCACCAACACCAGTCAAGCCGCAACCTGCACCTGCAATACTTGGCCAAGAATCAGTCCACACAACGTTGTCAATCACTCATCACACAAGGAAGCGACCATCCACCGGTCCTCGAACCACACATGGTCCTCAATCTCCCCCTTGATGAGTGCATTGACAACACCCACACGAAAGTAACAAGAGAGAAAAGAAAAAGAAAAGAACCGAACAAAAGAAACTCCAACAAGCGATCGAAAGCCAAACCAAGGCAAAGAGCAAGATCACTTGAAGAAGACAAGTCTTGGACCCCTTAGGCAAGGGCAACGGCTCGACACATCCGAGACAAAGCAAAGCTCAAGCAAAAAACGCAAACCACCGAATCAAAACTCGAACAACCACAAAGAGCTCCCCCTGCACACATGCAAGCTCCCCCTGAACCAATGCACCTCCCCCTGGACGAATGCATGCAAGACACCACTTGAAACAGGCGGTACCGCAACAACACGGCCACGGCCGACCGGTCGACGGTCAACACCACCGGCCGACCGGTGTGCAACATGTGAACAGAGCCAGCACTCACACCGGTCAGACCGGTGACCCTGACCGGTCAGACCGGTGCACAACAGAGCCCAGAATTGGCTCGAAACCATCTGAAAACCTTCTAAATGCGCCCAACAAGCCATCTCAAGCTCAAACTTCTCCCCCTTGTTGGCAATGCATGAATCAAGCCAAAAATGCAAAACTTTCAACCTAGAGCTTCTCAAATAGACAAAATTCAACAAAGAATGCTACACATGTCCAAATAAGCAAGTTAGATACTCTACGGCTTAGTATCGATCTCAACTACATGATCACCAAGTTTCACAACCATTGGACGAAGCTAAGATGGATTTTGGCAATTTTGCGAAAAACTTGCCTCTCATGAGCAAAGTCCTAAACATGATCAAAGCATATCAAAATGGCAAAGCCACACAAATTTCATGCTAGGACAGCCATTCTAATCATAAGACCATCACAAACACCCACAAGCACCTCTTGTCATGTCAAAGCCACCGAGCCATGTGCCTACTTCTATGTATGAGACTTCTCATTGGTAGGCATCATGCAACGGTTTAGCACCCAAAGCAAATTAAATTAAGCACATATGACATGGGAGCACATTTCCAAGCATTTTTCATTTCATTTTCAGATTTGTAAATGGTACATGAAATGTCTTTGCGACAAAAAGGAACTTATGCTCCTCCACAAGATAAAACAAGAGGGCTAAACATTCATGATGGCAAATGAGCCTTTGGCCCCATATGATCAATAAACTAGCTATCCAATCACAAATTAAGCATAGCAAAGCCACAAAAACATGTCAAGAGCATGTAAGGGCATTTACACATGAGAGAGCATACATGTGACATTTTTCAAAAGCATAGCTATCAACCATGGATTATTCATCAAGATCATCAAGAGCTAAGCCAAACTAACCATAGCATACCAAACAAGCTCACAAAAACATATATTTCATTCCATGGTGAACAATGTATATGAGAGAAGCTTTTCCTAACCAATGCATATGATACAAAATGCATGCAATCTATGATACAAGGATGCCTATACATCATGTTACATATGCCATGCCAAATGCAAGAAATGCACAAAGAAAAGCTATACATATGCTACAAAGAAGCTCTCACACAAAACTCACAAACCACCGGCTCCTCGAGGGGAGTCAAAACGGGCTCGACACCACCGGCAAAAGAGAGCTCCCACACACCCAACTCAAGAAATCAAACACACACCAAGTTCCCCCCGCAAACGAGTGAAAGTTGCTTGATCTAGGGGTTTGGTGAAAATATCGGCTAGTTGGTCATGTGTGGGTACATGGATCAAAGCTATCTTCCCTTTCTCTACGTTGTCTCTCAGGAAATGATACCTCACTTCTATGTGTTTGGTTTTGGAATGGAGCACTGGGTTCTTTGCAACGCTTATGGCACTAGTGCTATCACATTGAAGTGGGACATGGGTATACTCCTCACCAAAGTCACTCATGGTGTATGAAATCCAAAGGAGCTGAGAGCAACAACTAGCAGCGGCAACATACTCGGCCTCGGTCGTGGATTGAGCAACACTCGACTGCTTGCGGGAAGACCAAGAGACCAAAGAGGAACCCAAAAACTGGCAAGTCCCAGAAGTGGACTTCCTATCCAACCGACACCTGGCAAAATCCGCGTCTGAAAAACCATGAAGCGCCAAAGAGGAGGACGCGGAGTACCAAAGGCCGAAGTCGGGAGTGTGACGCAAGTACCTGAAAAATCTCTTCACCGCTTGCCAATGCGAAGTTCTCGGAGACGCTTGAAAACGAGCGCACAGACACACCGAGAATTGTATGTCCGGCCTCGTCGCCATCAAGTAGAGGAGTGACCCGATCATGCTCCGGTACTCCTTCTGGTCCACGTGTTCACCTTCCTCGTCCGCATCAAGAGTTGTAGTCGTACTCATCGGCGTCGCCATAGCCTTGGAGTCCTCCATCTTGAACTTCCGCACAATGTCCTTGGTGTACTTAGCCTGGTGCACTAATGTTCCTTCCTTTGATTGCTTGATTTGTAGTCCGAGGAAGAACTGCAACTCGCCCATCATGCTCATCTCAAACTCCCTGCTCATATCATCTGCAAACCTTGCAACAAGAGAGTTAGACGAGCCACCAAAGACAATATCATCCACGTACACCTGCACAATCGGGATATCTCCCCGCCCTCGCCTCGGCAAAAACAAGGTCCGATCGACCTTCCCCATCTTAAAACCTCTCTCAAACAAGAACCCCCTCAACCTCGCCATACCAAGCTCTAGGCTCCCGTTTCAACCCATACAGCGCCTTCCTCAACTTGTACACCCGGTGGGGGTACCTCTCACTCTCAAACCCCGGAGGCTGCCTCACATACACTTCTTCCTCCAACACACCATTCAGGAAAGCACTCTTCACATCCCTTTGGTGCAACTTGAACCCTTTAGCCACGGAAAAGGCTAGAAGGATCCTAATCGCCTCCAAACGGGCTACGGGAGCAAAGGTCTCCTCGTAGTCGATCCCCTCCTTCTAACTGAACCCCTAGCAACAAGCCTCGACTTGTTTCTCACAACCTCACCCTTCTCTCTCTCTTTGTTCTTCCACACCACTTTGTACCAATCGGCTTACACCCTGGGGGAGGGTCAACCAACTCCCACACCTGATTCCTCTCAAAGTTCTCCAACTCCTCATGCATCGAATTAACCCAATTGTGATCAGATAGTGTGTGTCCAATGTCTTTGGGCTCGAAAGAAGCAACAAATGCAGCATGAGCGAAATGAGAGTTGTTCCGAACCCTCGACCGTGTAGTGCGTTCATCCATGTCGCCGATGATCCTCGAAGCTGGGTGATCCACTTGAACTCGCCGGGGAGGTTCTCGCCTCGATGCTACCTCCCCCTCAACATCAGCTTCTCCTCATTCTTGATTTGTCGTCGTAGGTGTAGCAGAGGGTCCATCCATCATCGTAGTCGAAGTAGTGGGTACATGTTCAGCCGGGGGCACCACACCGCCATCTTCATCATCACCATGTTCATGCTCCTCCTCCTGAAAGATCTCCTCGCCAAGCTCATCATCACCTGCACACTCAAAGACAAGCTCACTACGTGGCTCTGTCTCATCGAAGGTTACCTCGCAAGTCTCCACGATTTGTTTAGTTTCAAGATTGAGCACACGATATGCTCTAGAATGAGATGCATAACCAAAGAAAATGCCATCGACAGACCTAGCCTCAAACTTATCCAACTTCCTGCCTTTCTTCAGAATGAAACACTTGCAACCAAAGACATGGAAGTGACTCACCTTGGGTGTGCGACCATGCATCAACTCAAAGCATGTCTTCTTCTTGTGCACTCTGAGGTATATCCTGTTCGACACATAGCACGCGGTATTCACCGCCTCAGCCCAAAACCTCCTCGGAGTCCTATGCTCATCAAGCATCATCCGAGCCATCTCGCACAAGGTCCTGTTCTTCCTTTCCACAACACCATTCTGGGGAGGCGTATACGGACTCGAAAACTGGTGCTCAAGACCCAAGTCATGGCAAAAGGTTTCAAAATGAGAGTTCCTGGATTCCGAGCCATTATCACTGCGGATAGCTCGTATGGCATCTCTGTGCCTCTCGTTCCTCAACCTCAAGACTAGATCTCGAACAAAACCAAACGTCTCCCCCTTATCCTCAAGAAAGAACACCCACGCATACCGAGAATAGTCGTCTACCACAACAAGGACATACCACTTCCCACCCGCATATCGCACATGAGCTGGGCCAACAAGGTCCATATGGAGCAGCTCGCATGGACGCTCAGTCATCACATCGGTGAGAGGCGGGTGAGAAAAGGCCACCATCTTGGCATGCCTACACGGAGCACAAACCAACTCTTTCTCAAGCCTCAATCGTGGCAATCCTCGGACCAAATTGAGTTTACTCAAGCGTGACAAAAGGTCAAAGCTCAAGTGACCCAACTTCCTATGCCACTTCCACAACTCACTCGAAGAACCGCCAAGAAACAACGCTCCACACCCGAAGACTGAGAAAAATCAGCACGAAACACCTGACCCTCGGGAACGACCATACAAACAAGGTCCCCTCGAGAGTCCACAATCCGAGAACCACCTGGCCGAAACAACACCTCAAAGCCCTCATCCAACAACTGGGACACAGAAAGCAAATTGTACCCCAGCGATTGAACAAGAGCAACACGCCTCAGAGTGATCTTGTCACTCACTTTGATCTCACCTTCTGAAAGCACACGCCCACACCCATTGTCCCCAAAAGTGATGTACCTCATTGTCACCACCGGGACGAGACTTGAGAACCACCCCCTGTCTCCGGTCATATGCCTCGAGCAACCGGAGTCAATCAACCAAATGTTCTTCAAGTCTCCCACCTGAAATTCAAAAACGAGCACGTGAGCGAACAAACGACTCAGCACTGGGGTTAGTACCAAAAGAGTAAAACCAGTGCCGAGCCATTTGCTCGAAAGTGGGGTTAGCACCAACCAAAGCATCTCTCCTACCAAAGCTACCTCCACGAACACCACCACGGTAACCACCCTGAGGGAACCACCCCTCTCTGCCTGGAGGAGGACCAAATCCACGCAAGAAAGCCCGTGGAACGTCCTTCCTCTCCAACTCAAAGCTACGACTCCTCCGATCCCCGTATTGAGCACGAGGAGGAGAACGCCTAGCAAACGACCACCGCACCCTTTCCGGCCCAACCACCGAACCACGACAACCGAAACAACCCTCACACCCGTACGAGCTCGAAACCCAAACAACCGCTCGTCTGTGCCCGCACCGCCCGACGGGGTGCCCCACACCGGTCTGACCGGTGTGACCTGGGCAGCAGCGCCTCCAACAACCTTCCGCTCTCCCCAAGCCCGAACTGTCCTCACATTCGCCTTGGCCCTGGGCATCTGCACACGAGGCTCAAGTACACCATCGGAAGGGTGGTACTTGTTCTTGTTAGCCCACTTCTTTGCCATTCTCTCCTCACGCTTCCTCTTGAAGCAAAACTCCTCCTTATGGCCATCTCTCCCACAATAGCCACAATGGAACCTCACAAGCTTAGGCTTAGGCTTGGGATGTAGCTGCTCATTTGGTTTCTCTCCACTCAAATCCTCCACCGGTTTCTCACCACTAGCCTTCTCACTCTCCTTCCCAAAGAACACTTTCCCCGAAGTGCTCACAAACTTGATAGGCTTTCGGAGATCGTTTGTGGGTGTAGGAAACACGGGTGGAGCTGGCGTTGTGTCTAGTCGGTTCCTAAGATGGTTAGGTTTTGGGGGGAAATCATTCTTGTGGTGGGTTTTTGGTGGCTCCGGGATATTCTCTCCACTTCCCTCACCAACTTTGTTTGCCCCTAGTCCCTCACCATCTTGCCTCTTAAAGGCCTCGATCATCATCCTCAACTGAGGCTCATGACCGGACAACCAACCCATCAACTTCCTCAAGTCATCATTCTCATCCTGCAAACGATCAACATAATGTGCAAGTTCCAAATTTTTCAATGCATGCATTTCACAGGTAGAGCAAGATGTAGGCATGGGTTCCTTCAATTTAGCCTCAAGAGAACTAGTGTAAGCATGCATCTCATCAATCTTAGCATGCAAAACAGGGCAAGAAGTGCAAGCACCTAGCAAAGCAGGTCTAGACTTAAGCTCAACCATTTCAACCCTAAGCACATCTAGTTCCTCACACTTGGAGGCATGCTTCTCCTTAAACAAAGCAAGATCAGCAAGGAATATGGAGCAATCAGCACAATCATTCTCATCCGAAACAACAGGGCTAGCCTTAAGGGAATCAATTTCAAGCTTGCTATCAAGCACCTGTGTCTCTAGCTCAGCCACTCTAGTCCTAGCATCCTCGAGTGAAGCCCTAAGCTCTTTCCTCATTTTCTTGGCCTCTCTAAGCATGTCATCACGGTTATCAAGCAAAGTGCCAAGCCTCTCATTCTCCTGGCGCAAGAAAGGAAGTTCATCACGCACCTCATCGTTGGACTCAGAGTCCAAGTCGCTCTGTGTGCTCTTCTTGCTGCCGGAGCTCAGCGCCATGGTGCAGAAGCCATCTCTCGCGGCGCCTCGGCCCGCTCGGGTTCTTGGACGACTTCTTGTTCTTGCGACGATCACCCTCATCTTCACTGCTGCTCGAGCTCGAGGTGGAGTACGCGGAACTGGAGTCGACGTCGCTCGCTCCCACCATCGCTCGGGCCTTGCCTCGGCTCTCCTTCTTCCTCGAGCGTCGCTCGTCCTTGTACTTGTTCTTGTGCTTGCTCTTGTGGTCGCGCCTCGACCGGTACTTGCCATCTGTCCTCGACTTGTGCTTGTAGCTGTCCTTGTTCTCGACCTTCTCCGGGCAGTCGGCAACGAAGTGCCCCGGCTTGCCGCATTGGAAGCATGTTCTCGTGTTCCTCCTCATGTTCACGCGGTTCTCGTGCAGCCTCTTGAACCGCCTCGTCAGGAGCGCCAGCTCGTCCTCTCCAAGCTCGTCGAACTCCTCATCTGGCATAGACATCAAAGAGGAGAAAGAGAACATCCTCGTGGATGGGTTAGAGTTAGCCTTTCCTTTGGAACCACCAACGAGGGCAAGACTATGGGAATCAGTCGGTCCCTCGAGCTTGGCAGTCATGCCCCTATCCACCTCAGCCGACTTGAGCTTCGAAAACAGCTCATTCACCGTCAGAGTGTCATAGTTCTCCGACTCCACAATGGCCTCGAACTTTCCGTCCCAAATCGTACGATCCAAAGAGTGTAAGAGCTTGACCGCTCTATCATGATCATCGTACGGGAGCACGTCCACATTGGCCCTCATGTTGTTCACAACCACCGTGAACCTCTGAAACAAGGCATCGATGGACTCACTGGGGAGATGAGTGAAGTTCTCGTACTCTCTCCGGTAGGTCGCATACATCCGTGCCTCGAACCCGGGCGTTCCCAACATGAGCCTCCTTCAACACCGCCCAAATCCTACAAGCCAAGTGCTCGGTGTGCACCCGATCGAACTCGGCCGACACAAAGCACGAAACAAGTAGTCGACCGCCTTATTGTTGGCGTCGAAACCGTCCCTCAATCTCGGAGCGAGGAAGTCCATCGGTGGACATAGCCTCGTGTCCACCGTGACATCCCAAAGGATCCGACCCTTTCCGCGGAGAAAAGCACCCATCCGCTTGCTCCACATCTGGTAGTTCTTGCCATCGAAGTGTGGAGGACCCGAACCCCGTTCCTGGTACGCCATCCTTGGATCTTAGACTGGTTAGAGTCAACAAAGACCTGAATCGGCTCTGATACCACTTGAAGGACCGATACGGCGAACCAGAGAGGGGGGGAGTGAATGGGAGCCGATAAAAATTCTTCTCGAAGGAGATGGAAACTCCAACATGATGAACACGACTTCCAACACACGTCTCCGACTCACTACCAAGGTTGGTCAAGCCCACGTAGCCACTGGAGTGCCACTGGACCTAGGAACCAACACACAACCTTCCGACCCGAGAAACGCAGCAGAAAAACCAAACCTCGAGTCTACAGACCCATACCGGGTCGGACCGGTGAGCACCACCGGTCGGACCGGTCCCTCGCCGGTGAACCGAGCAACTTTCACTAAGTGGCTCTACACCTGGCCGACCGGTGAGACACACCGTCGGACCGATCGCAGCCTGAAAGCCCTCAAGGCACCAAACAGGCCAACCGACCACCAAACTGACCCAAACTCGAAACAGCAGCAACACGGGACAACAATGAACACACCAAGACGTTCACCCGAGCAAAAACCCATGAGGGCTTGCACCGGTCAGACCGGTCAAGAGCACCGGTCAGACCGGTGTAGCCTGGGCAGCTCGGGATGAACAGCACCCGCGGGTCAACTTCCCCAAATCCAAATCTCGATCTCCCGAATCACTACACGAACTTGAACAAGACTTTGGGGATATTATGAACACCTCATGAGGAGTCCATAGCCAAGTTTAATCCCACCAAAACTCGTCCAACAAGGAGGAATCAAGGAAATCCCGCCAAGAGCACTTCCAACCCAAGAACTCAAGAAACCCCAAAATCGAGCATCTTTACTCACGAATTTGGGAGGGGAATCACGGCCCAAAGAACCACGAAGGGTTCCCACAAATTTCCCCCATCAAATCCACAAGAGAAAGATCCCGAAAACAACCCAAAGAAATCACCGAGAGAGGGCTCCGAAAATCACCACCAAGAACAACCGGGGAAAACACATCCAAACCTTGAGGAACCACGCCGAATCATCTATACATGAAACAAAGGTTCGTACAAGGTCTAGCAAGCCGCCTGATCATCCATCCCTCTCAACAAGATCTCTCCGTGAAGCTCTCTTGCTAGTCCTAAAGAAACCTAAGGAAAATAGGTGGAAAATAGGAAAACTAATGAGCTAGGGTTCCAAGAGTTGGCTGCCATCCTCTCACCTCTTGGGTTATATGGAAGCAACCGAATGTCTAAAACGCCCTTCTCTACTAACTAGGGATACAAGCCCCTCAAGGGTGGATTTGGAATTCTTGATGTCTTCACCATCGGACGGATGCCCGGCGATCGCACCCTGCGTAGCCTCGACGCAAGCCATGCGATCCCGACGCGTGTCCTCCGCTTCGAAGATTCCGGACTGCGTCATCTCACACCGGTCAGACCGGTGCTCCTCACCAGTCAGACCGGTCCCCACCGGTCGGGCCACCGGCGGACCTACCGATCGGACCGGTCGGCGGCTCGTCGGCTCCGTCTTCGGTTCTTCGGTCTTGGCTTTGTGGATCAACCAAGGAACCCAGTGGTTTTCTGGTGAACCACCGGGAACCCCGCGAACTCCGTGTAGCCTCCGTCAATCTTCACTCATGACTTGGCTCCCACGTAGTCTCGGCTCGACCTTGGTTTTGAGGCTCAACCAAGAAACCGTCCATGACTTCATCTTGCTGTTCATGCCACCATGCGGCCCGCACTTGACTCTGCTGGCCACTGGGTCCCTCGAACGAAGCCTACTTGTCTTCTCCACACCTGGAGGCCTCACCGGCGACGACCTTTCGCGCTTGTTCTTCACCTGCACCAACACCAGCCAAGCCGCAACCTGCACCTGCAATACTTAGCCAAGAATCAGTCCACACAACGTTGTCAATCACTCATCACACAAGGAAGCGACCATCCACCGGTCCTCGAACCACACATGGTCCTCACTAATACGATCAAAAGCTTTTGCCAAATCAATTTTTAGTAAGAAGGCTTTATGATTCCAAGATTTAAGATTGAAAGAGTGAATAATCTCCTAGGTGATAATAACATTAGTGGAGATGCGGCGACCCTGGACAAAAGCAGCTTGGGTAGGGTGGATGATGTGGGGTAGGTGGTGTTATAACCTATCAGCTAGGAATGTGGCAATAGTCTTGTAGATAACATTGAAAGGCTTATAGGTCTAAAATCTTGTGGTATAGTAGGAGCAGTCTTCTTAGGGATAAGAGTAAGAAAGGTATGATTCATATTAGGAGGTAAACAACAGAGTGGTAAAAATCTTTCACTACCTGTAAGATGTCTACTTTAATTCATTCCTAAGAAGCTTTGTAAATGGCAGTATTTAAGCCATCTGGGCCAGAGGCAACATTGCTTCTCATGACTTTAAGAATGTTGTGAAGTTCCTGCATTTCTAGAATAGAGTCAGTAAAATCCCCCTCATGGTCATCTGCCCCTGCATTATCTTCAGTATTATAAGCAACTTGTTCAGTAGGATGAGGCCGCGCTTGAAAAATATCAGCAAAGTAAGAATTAAAAGTTGATTCAATTTGCTCAGGAGTAGTCGAAGAGGAACCATCAATGTTTAACAAGTATGTAATATTATTTTGCCTGGCTCTTTTAAGGATGGAATGGTGAAAGAAATTGGTGTTTCTGTCGCCCTTGAGGGCCCATACCTTTTTGTACCTTTGTTTGTGAAAAACCTCTTGTTTAGCCAGAATAATGTGATGTTGATGGATTAACTCACCTTGCACTAAATGATTTTGGAGATGGGGCGGTTGAACCTGATGTTGTAGAAGTTGGTTCTCAATGTCCTACAATTGGTCATCTAGTTTTGGTTTTCGCTTTCGCCATGTCCTTAGATCAGAAGCTAGGAAGGAAACCTTCTAATGAAAAGGCCTTCTCTGAGAATGTTGCCAACTTGTTGTAGCCACCTGTTTAAAATCCTGCTCAAGCAACCTATTGTTTTCAAATCGAAAAGGTTTTTTATTTGGGAACATATCTAGTGGAAACCGACCTCTTCATGCAAACTATGGAAACTTCAATCTGAGTCACATGATGTTGATCCAACGGAGATCTTATGGGAGGTGGAAGGGGTGATTTGCGAAATCACCTTTGCAAATCACGCCTCCCACCTCCCATGAATTTTGTAAACCACCCCTTCCACCTCCCATGAGATCTCCGTTGGATCAACATCGTGTGACTCAGATTGAAGTTTTCATAGTTTGCATGGAGAGGTTGGTTTCCACCTGATATGTTGCCTTTTTATTTAAAGCTCGATTGGATTTGAGGACCGCCAAGATTGGGGCATGATCACTTCACATCATGGGGAGATGATAGATAGTGGTTGTTGGAAAAGATGAGCACCATTCTGCATTTGCTAAACAACAATCCAAACGCTCATAAGTTGGGTTAGTACGGAAACGTTTATTAGTCCAAGTATAAGCCGACCCATTGTAGCCCAAGTCAAAGAAACCACAATCTTTATCCATACAATAGAAATCAGAAATGCGCTTATGATTAGCAGGACGTGGCCCCTTCTTTTCAGTAGCAGACATGATGTTGTTTAAGTCTCCCATACATATCATAGGCAAACCAGGATATTTGACAACAAAAGCATTGATAGTGGCCCATATGGTAGAGGTGTTATGGTGATTGGGATCACCATGCATGCAGACTAAACCGAACTTTAGCATGGTCTATTTATAAATACAGGAAGGTAAGATAAGATTTTGACTAGAGGACTCTACTGTAATATCTACATCATGATGCCATAGAAGCCAAAGCCCTCCAGACATTTCTTGAGGTGGAACAATATAAGCATTAGACACATTAAAGTGATTTATCAAAGCAGTTTTGCTAAACCTGGAATTTCTTGTCTCAGAGATGAAAATTACCTTGGCTTTGGTAGATGTGACTAAGCGGTGAATGTGATTCATCGTGGAACTTGTAAGTCTTCCTCCTGATATCTGGCAGTTCCAGGCGAGGAGACTCATTGCACCCCTTGATTGTTGTTGGCCGACGCCGAAAGCTGCTGAGTTCAACCTAGAAGATGGAGCTATGTAGTTTGGTAGAGCGGACATGGGGTTCGAAGCACATGTGGCTGATGGGCGAGGAGGATCAGGGGCTAGTATAGGCCTATGATGAGGAGGATCTGGTGGTGGGTCATCCATGGGTGAGGGAGTTGTAATGGAGTTGGGGCGATTTTGCATGGAAGAAAGCGGGGGCAGGAATCGAGCAATTGAGGATAGGATGCTAGAGCCTGGAGTATCATCCGCAGCGTACAACATGACAAGATTACCTCAGGGAGGGATCCCCTCACCTCACCGAGCACTAACTCAAAAAACTAGAGATAAGATTGGAGCGAGGGAAATTAAAAAACAGGACAAGGGATGCTGGATTTGAATCGGATCGATGATTGATGGTGGCTAGAAGGGTGGATCGAACAGGATATTGAGAGAGCAGAAGGATTTGAGGAAGAAGAGATAAATACAACATACACCTAGTACTACAAGGAGCTTACCAAAGGAGGACACAAGCAGGATGCTTGGGAAGAGCGTGCGGAGAGGATTCAGGATCTGTGCTCATATGGGAGGGAGGTGGCCGAAGAGGGGAGATCGAGCAGCGGCATCACCGGTGGCGGCCGACCCCCTCGTCGCGGTCAACCCCGGGTGCGCGGTTCACACGAGATAGAGATACAGAAAAGCCTAATCACTTTTTAGTTTGTCGTAGATTCAACATCTGACAGTGTAGACTGTTTTCCAAAGAACATATCCGCTTTCACTATTGCATAGCCGTTACAATTCATGAGAGCAACTCCAACAGTTTGCTATTTTAGCATGGCATACATCTAATCTTAGCAACACATGAAAAATTAGACCCCAACAGTTTTTTTGGATGACCCCAACAGTTTGGCAAAACAACTTGTCATCCCTCATCCCACTTATATGCGCGTCTATCCACGACACATCGTTCCGTAGCCGAAGAGGTGGAAGGATATAAAAATATTTTTGTTTCTATTTTGGGGTTCCTGATGTAAGTTTTCAAGAGGTGGAAGGGCATAACATAACTTTGTTTCTAAACTGTTGGAGATGAACTCTTTTTTTTACTTGGTATATCTTTTTAGAAGTTGGCAAAACATAAGATTTGCAAAGTAAAATTTAGCAAACTCTTGGAGATGCTCAAACGGGCCGCTAATGTGGGTGGACCACATAGTAGTTTAGGGCCCTTTTTTCATTTTGTGGGCGTTTCAGACTTTAGGTGTTGTTAGCCCAACTTCTAAATAGTATTTTTATGTTTTGAATTATATATTTTTCAAAAACTAAGTAGGGTACAAAAATATGAGGGGAAGCCCATTTACACCATGTTACATAGTGTTACTGTACAGACAAATAGAATTGGTGGGAATAACGAAACATTTTAGCCACCAAAAATGAAAAAGGTAGACTTTTTGCGCCAAAAACAAAAGATGAGACAACTGATTTCCTACACCAGGTAGACATGATGGGTACCAATCAACAATATGTGTCCATAGGGGAGAATTGATCAATCCTCTTGATTTATCAGCAAGATCCTTCCTGGTGAAAAAAAGACATGCATATGCAATTTTTGATAAGTATTGTTGTGAGAACATATATACATATAAGACACCTGTAAATTTACAAATCATTAGATATAGTGATGACACCAATCTCATAATGTTCTTTATAGGAATTTGAGTAACAAGTAGTAGAAAAAAATGCAAGTAATGTGAAAGAATATATGATAAAATTTTATAGAAAGATGACTATCGGGGTTCTCTATCGCAGGCAGTAAATTTATATCGGATCGTGTGTCCGACCCGGATGGTTAGCATGAGAGACACATGGATTTATACTGGTTCGGGCCTCCGAGGAGTAATACCCTATGTCTAGTGTCGAGCGGTTGTGTTCTTATGCTAGGAACGTTTGTAGTTGGGGTTACAAACTAGTCAAGAGAGGGTATCGAGCCCAAGTCCCTGTGGCATCGAGTGTTCGGTTTGTCAGCCCTTGTGACGGTTGTCCTCCTCTCCCTTTTATAGATGCAAGGGTGAGGGACAAAATGGGAAAACAAATATGTGCTATAGTTCTACGTAGTTGGGTGGTCTTTTCCTACGTCGTGGTCTGCCAAGAGGCATTGAAGGGCACTGAGTTGTGGTGGAGCTCGCGGTCGCCGTGTGTCTAGATGGCACTGTACATTCCGAGTACTTGGTGTCTTCTCTGAGCTCTTCCGCGAGTGACTCAGCTCCCTTGAGTGTGTATTAGGTCCTCCACATTATGGCCTAAGTGTAGATAGGTGCCGTCCATGGAGGGTACTTGAGTGCTTGCTCTGACGGGGTTGGCGTGCTGCAGAGGTCGGACGAGACGGCGCGTTGGGAGCTGCGAGGGCGTGCAGTGCAGCATTACGGCTCCTGTCAGAACTGGCTGCCCGTTTGTGCTGCCAGCGGGGGCGCTTGCATGGCGTGGAGAATTGGAGCCTTGCGTGTCATCACCGGGGGGGGGGGCTCAAGTGTTGGGGCGACGCCATGTTCGTGTGGGGCCTCGGATCCCTCGCTTCGACCTCCATGTGTGGGCCCCGCCTTAGTCAGAGACAGAAACTGCTCGTGCGAACGAGTAGTTGGAGGTGGAGACTCCTCGTGCAAGTGAGTTTTTGGTGGCGAGGCAAAGAGCAAGGTCACCGTTTCCTTGGATGAGGATGAAGGAACGATACGACGAACCAGAGAGGGGGGAGTGAATAGGAGCCGATAAAAATTCTTCTCGAAGGAGATAGAGACTCCAACAAGATGAACACGACTTCCAACACACGTCTCCGACTCAACTACCCAAGTTGGTCAAGATCACATAGCCACTGAAGTGCTACTGATACTAGGAACTAACAAACAACCTTCCGAGCCACAACACACCAACACGCACAACGGAAACTTGCACGGCTTGCTGCCTGTGCTACACCGGTCAGACCGATGGCCCGCGCCGGTCACACCCGGTGACACCGGTTAGACCGGTGGACAGAGCCGGTCAGGTCGGTGGCTGCAGCAGCCGCACAACAAATGTTCCAGAGAGCCTCAGTGACTTCTCTAGGCCCTGGAACCAAAACACCCCAAAACACAACCTGCACGGAAGGAAAACCCTACACAAAACCTAGCAAGACAACACCAAACAGACCAAGAACTGACCAGCAACAATCCGACCCAAAGACACACAGATTTAGCAGCTCACCGAGGCAAATCCCATAAAGTGTTCACACCACTCAGACCGGTCAAGAGCACCGGTCAGACCGGTGCAACCTGGGCAGCTCGGGATGAACAACACCCGCGGGTCAACACCCCCAAATCCAAACCTCGATCTCCCGAATCGCTTCACGGTCTTGTGCAAGACTTTGGGGATAGTAGGAACACCTCATGGGGAGTCCATAGCCAAGTTATTGTGCACCAAAACTCGCCAAATCAAGAGGAATCGAAGAAATCCCGCCAAGAACTCCTCTAACCCTAGAGCACCAATAACCATAAAATCGAGCCCCTTAACTCACAGATTTGGAAGGGGAATCAAAGGGAAAAGAACCACGAAGGGTTCACACATACATCCCCTACCATATCCTCAAGAGCAAGGTCCCGAAAACGCACCAAGAAATCCACCAAGGGAGGGCTCCGAAAATCACCACCAAGAACAAATGGGAACAACACAACCAAGCCTTGAGGAACCACGCCGAATCATCTATACATACCAAAGAGGTTCATACAAGGTCTAGCTTGCCGCCCGATCATCCAACCCTCTCACAAGATCTCACCATGAAGCTCTCAAGCTAGTCCTATGGAAATCCTAAGGAAAATTGGAAGGCAAAATAGGAAAGCAAATGAACTAGGGTTCCAAGAGATGGCTGCCATCCTCTCACCTCTTGGGTTATATAAGAGGCAACCGAAAGTCTAAAATACCCTTACTGGCTAATTAGGGATACATGCCCCACGAGGGCGAAATCGAAAATCTTTGTCATCGCTCCATCGGACGGATGCCCGGCGACCACAACCTGCTTAGCCTCGACGCAAGACTTGCGATCCCGACGCGTGTCCTCCGCTTCGAAGTCTCCGGACTATGTCGTCTCACACCGGTCAGACCAGTGCTCCTCACCGGTCAGACCGGTCCGATGCTGCTGCACCTCCGTCTTAGGTTCTTCGGTCTTGGCTTTGTAGATCAACCATGGAACCGAGTGGTTTTCTGGTGAACCACCGGAAACCATGCGAACTCGGTGTAGTCTCCTCCAATCTCCACTCATGACTTGGCTCCCACGTACTCCCGGCTCCACCTTGGTTTCGAGGCTCAACCAAGAAACCGTCCATGACTTCATCTTGCTGTTCATGCCACAATGCGGCCCGCACTTGACTCCGCTAGCCACCAGGTCCCTCGGACGAAGCCTACTTGTCTTCTCCACACCTGGAGGCCTCACTAGCGACAACCTTTCGCGCTTGTTCTTCACCTGCACCAACACCAGTCAAGCCGCAACCTGCACCTACAATTCTTAGCCAAGAATCAGTCCACACAACGTTGTCAATCACTCATCACACCAGGAAGCGACCATCCACCGGTCCTCGAACCACAACGTTGTTCTATCTTTCTAGCTGATCTTGCCTTTTTTAAGAAAAAACATGCCTCCAAGTGTGACGAACTAGATATGCTTAGGGTTGAAGTGGCTGAGCTTAAGTCTAGACCTGTTTTGCTAGGTGTTGCACTTATTACCCTGTTTTGCATGAAAAAATTGATGAGATGTATGCTTACACTATTTCTCTTGAGGCTAAGCTGAAAGAACCAATTCCTACATCTTGCTCTACCTGTGAATTGCATGCTTTGAAGAATCTGGAACTTGCACATTATGTTGATCGTTTGCAGGATGAGAATGATGAGTTGAGAAAGTTGATTTTCTCTCATCCCTCACTACTACACTCTCCAACATTCTCAGAACCAAGCACTTGCCCATCATAGCGCTTGTATGCCTTTATCATCATCCTAAGCTGTGGTTCATGACCTGACAACCAACCCATCATTTTTCTCAAGTCATCATTCTCATCCTGCAAATGATTCACATAATGTGCAAGTTCCAGATTCTTCAAAGCATGCAATTCACAAGTAAAGCGAGAAGTAGGAATAGGTTCTTTCAACTTAGCCTCTATCGAAATAGTGTAAGCATGCATCTCATCAATCTTTCCATGCAAAACAGGGCAAGAAGTGCAAGCACCTAGCAAATTAGGTCTAGACATAAGCTCAACCACTTCAACCCTAAGCACATCTAGTTCATCAAAAGTAGAGGCATGCTTATCCTTAAGACTAGTAAGATCAGCTAGGTACACAGGGCAATCACAACAATCAATCACATCAGAAACCACAGGTGAAGCCTTAAGAGAATCTATCTCAAGCTTAGCATCAAGGTTCTAGGTTTCTGGCTCAGCTACTTGGCTCCTAGCATCTTCTAGTGAGGCCCTAACCTCTTTCCTCATCTTCTTTGCATCTCTAAGCATGTTATCACGATTATCAAGCAACTTGCCAAGATTCTTATTCCCTCACGCAAGGGAAGCTCGTCACGTACCTCATCCTCAGAGTCGGAGTCCAAGTTGCTCTCGTGAATCTTCTTGCTGCGAGAGCTACGAGCCATGCCACAAAAGCCATCTCTCGTGTAGCAGCTTAGCCCGCTCAAGTTCCTGGATGACTTCTTGTTCTTGTGTCGATCACCTTCACCTTCACTGCTACTCGAGATCCAGGAAGAGTAGGCAGAGCTGGAGTCAACATCGCTCACTCCGACCATCGCTCGGGCCTTCTTGCGGTGGCCGTCCTTTTTCCTCGATCGTCGCTCGTCCTTGTGCTTGTTCTTGTGCTTGTGATCACGCCTTGATCGGTACTTGCCGTCCGTCCTCGACCGGTTCTTGCAGTCGTCCTTGTTCTCCATCTTTTCCGGACAGTCCGGCGATGAAGTGTCCTGGCTTGCCGCACTGGAAGCATGTCCGTGGATTCTTCCTTGTGTTCACTCGGTTCTTGTGCAACCTCTTGAACCGCCTCGTCAGCAACGCCAGCTCGTCCTCTCCAAGCTCGTCGAACTCCTCATCTAGCAAAGTCATTAAAAAGACAAAAAGTACATCCTGGAGGATGCGTTAGTGTTAGACTTAGCATTTTTGCCACCGATGAGATCAAGACTATGAGAGTCAGTCGAGCTCTCAAGACAGACAGTCATACCATGATCCAACACAGCTGACTTGAGCTTAGAGAATAGCTCATTCACGATCAGGGTGTCATACTTCTCGGACTCAAGAATAGCCTCGACCTTTCCGTCCCATACGGTGCGATTCAACGAGTCCAAGAGCTTCACGGCTCTATCATGATCATCGTATGTGAGCACGGCCACATTGGCTCTCATGTTGTTCACCACAACCATAAACCACTAGAAAAGGGCATCGACAAACTCACTTGGGAGATGAGTGAAGTTCTCATACTCTCTCTGGTAAGTCGCGTACATCCAAGCTTGAATCTGAGCATCCCCAGCATGAGCATCCTTCATTTGCTCCCAAAGCCTACAAGCTAAGTCCTCTGTGTGAACCCGATCGAATTCAGACTAACACAAAGCACGAAATAAGTAGTCGACTGCCTTGTTGTTGGTGTCGAACATATCCCTCGATCCTAGAGCAAGAAAGTTAATCAGATGAACATAAGTTGTGTTCACCGTAACGTCCCAAAGGATCTGACCCTTTCCAAAGAGGAACGCAACAATCCGTCTCTGCCACATCTGGTAGTTCTTCCCACCGAAGACCCGATCCCCGTTCCTGGTATGCCATCTTTGGATCTTAGACTGGTTAGAGTCCTGAAAGACCAGAATCGGCTCTGATACCAATTGAAGGACCAATTTGGCGACCAGAGAGGGGGGAGTGAATGGGAGCCGATAAAAATTCTCTCGAAGGAGACGAGAACTCCAACAAGACGAACACGGCTTCCAAAACACGTCTCTGACTCAACTACCCAAGTTGATCAAGACCACACAACCATTGGAGTGCTACTGGTCCTAGAAACTAACAACCACCAAAGCCTACTCGAGATCGCTGAGGAAAAACCAACTCGAGCAGCTACTGGACTGCACCGGTCAGACCAGTCGCACACACTGGTCAGACTGATCCCTGCTGGAGCACCCTAATAGAACCTTAGAACTTCCATAGAAGGCTCCTACACTGGTCAGGCTGGTGTAGCACGCCGGTCAGACTGGTCTAAACCAGAAAGCACCAAATCCACAAACCTGACCTTCCGAGTTCCAAATCGAACCAAACTTGAAATAGCAGCCACACAAGATAATAGGGAACTCACTAACATGTTCACCTGAGCAAAAATCCAACTGGGGTCGACACCGGTCAGACCCGTGAGAGGCATCGGTCGGACCGGTGAGCCCTGGGCTCTCAGGATGAACAGCAACCCACGGGTCAACTCCCCCAAATCAAACTCCCGATCTCCCGAATCGCTCCACAAATTTGTACAAGGCTTTGGGGATAGTAAGAACACCTCATGGGCACTCCATAGCCAAAATTTGCTCCACCAAAACTGGTTAAATCAAGAGGAATCGAAGAAATCCCACCAAGAACTCCTCTAACCCTAGAGAAGAGAAAACCCCAAAATTGAGCCCCTTTGCTAACGGATTTGGGAGGGGAATCAAAAGGGAAAAGAACCACGAGGAGTTCAAGCATACACCCCCACCAAATCCCAAAGAGAAAGGCCTCGAAACCGCTACAAGAAAATCGCTAAGAAAGGGTTACGAAAATCACCAAAAAGGATAAACGGGGGAGACACAACCAAGCCTTGAGGAACCACGCCGAATCATCTATACATACCATGAAGGTTCATACAGGGTCTAGCTTGCCGCTCGATCATCCTTCCCTCTCACAAGATCTCACCATGAATCTCTCAAGCTAGTCTTAGAAATTTCAAAGGAAAAAGGAAGAGGAAAATAGCAAAACAAAATGAGCTAGGGTTCCAAGAGATGGCTATAATCCTCTCACCACTTTGGTTATATGGAGGCAACCAAAAGACGAAACTACTCCTAAGGCCAAACAATAGGATACACGCCCCCGAAGGGCCTTTGGGAAACTTTGTCATCGCACTATTGGACGGATGCCTAGTGACCGCAAACTTGCTTAGCTTTGATGCAAGCCTTGCGATCCCGACGCGTGTCCTCCGCTTCGAAGTCTCCGGTCTATGTCGTCGCACACCGGTCAGACTAGTCCGATGTTGCTGCACCTGCGTTTTCAGTTCGGTCTTGGCTTTGTGGATCAACCAAGGAACCCAGTGATTTCTGGTAAACCACCGGAAACCCCGTGAACTCGGTGTAGCCTCCGCCAATCTTCACTCATGACTCAGCTCCCATGTAGTCCCGGCTCGACCTTGGTTTTGAGGTTCTACCAAGAAACCGTCCACGACTTCATCTTGCCATTCTTGCCACCATGCGACCTGCACTTGACTCCGCTGGCCACCGGGTCCCACGAACCAAGCCTACTTGTCTGCTCCACACCTAAAGGCCTCACTGGCCATGACCTTTCACGCTTGTTCTTCACCTGCACCAACACCAGTCAAGCCGCAACCTGCACCTGCAATACTTAGCCAAGAATCAGTCCACACCACGTTGTCAATCACTCATCACAACAACAAGTGACCTACCACTAGTCCTCGAACCACATTGGCTCTTAAAATTAACAAAAAAGTTTTCCCGCAGACAAGTGTATATATCTCATTTCTCTCGACGACTCGGCGTACACTTCTGCAACTCTACAAGAGACTCGCCAGCACCACGCTCCTTTTCCTTGTGGCAAAGACTAGAGCTAGCATCGGTGCTTAGATCTACTGTTGCCTGTGGCGGGAATGTTGAATCGTAGCGGCCCTAGCAGTGAACGAAGAAGCAGGACTCGCTCCGTTCAGGTCAGTCCTCTGTTTAGCCACGCTACTTTGATTTTTCATACTAGTTAAGGGGAATTTTGGATTTAGGGAGCTGGGTTAACATACTATATTCATGTATTTTAAAGGTGTTTGGAATAGAATCCAAAAGCTCCAGATCACCGACGCCTGGTCCTCGTGAAGTTATCGTTATAGATCCTAATGAAAACGAGTGCAAGGACGGGCTACCTGTCCATCTGAGGTATGACTATACATGCGCCAACCCTGGGCATCGATATGTATGCTGCTACGAAGTAAACGATAACATGTATCACTTCTAATAAATGTTGCTTCTGTGTTTGATGTTATTGTGGTCAATCGCTAATTATATGAATGAAATTGGTGACTGCAGACTGATGGCATGAAGTGCGTGTTGTTTTGGTGGATAGATCTTGAATGAAATGTAGGACTCTAAAAGTTCTAGAGAAACATATGGAAAGGAAGGGAAAAGCAGAAGAGGAAGCAAGGCCGTGGAAAGAAGCATGTACAACTGCTAAGGAGGGGGCCAATATCAAAGCAGTTGAGTTGCAGACGATAATGCGATACTACTCGGAGGTAACCCATGACCTGTTTGAGACGAGAAAGAAAGTGAGAAATGATGCTCTGTTGTCCCCTATAGAAAAGGGTGAAGCCAACAGGTACCTAAAAGCTGAAAGCGAGGCAAAGAAGTGGAAGGAAGAATGTGCAAAGACTAATTGGGAGATTCAAGAGACTACCGCTGAGCTGCAGACGGTCAAGCTGAAGGATCAGATGGCGACTAGAGAGGGGGGGAGTGAATAGGAGCCGGTAAAAAATTCTTCCAAAAGAACCCGGCCTATGCCCTAGACAAATCCCGGTCACACACGAGCGATGGATCAAATCACACACCAATCGCCAAGACAACGAGGTTATGGATCAACCTCTAGCCTTAGGAACGATTCCTTGAAGCACACGCGGAAGCACGAAAGAAGAAGGAGAGGAATCGAACCAAGAAGCAAAGCGCGCAGCCTCTGGCGGACAGTCCGGCCAGACAGGGCGTCCGCGATGAGCCGCGCGGACCGTCCGGCGGGGACCGCGGACCGTCCGCCCCTTGCCGCGGACCGTCCGCCCGAGCCGCGGACCGTCCGTTAAATCACACGAACCAACCGAAGCGACCCACGAACCACGGACCGTCCGCGGGGAGCACGCGGACCGTCCGCCGTGCACCCGCGACCGTCCGCCCTCTGCTGCGGACCGTCCGAAACTCCGTCCAACCGAAAACCAAAATCGCGACGGATCGAAATGAAAGACGAGCAAGAACACGAAGAACACGGAACGAACCCTAGCGGCGCGGACCATCCGCCAGGTCCTCGCGGACCGTCCGTCAGGTGCGGACAGAGCAGAAAACGCCTGACCCCGAAAGTCAACTCCCCCAAATCATCATCGGATTTCCCAAACGGTTGAAGCTGTGGAGACAAGGGTTTGGGGACTTGAAAAGCATCACACAAGGATGCTATAGCCCAAAAATCTTGCCTCCTAACTCCCTAAATCACCGGGAATCGAGAATCCTTTGAGCAACACCAAAAGCTAGAGCACCAAACGAAAAACTTCGAATCGAAGTGGTTTCCCGGCGTTTGAGGACACAAGATCAATCACAAAGATGCACGAGACATCTATCCATGTTTTCCTCAAAGAAATCCGGGGAGAAACCCACTCAAATCCGAGGAATCGCACCGAGAACAAAGGCACGAAAACAAGCACAAAAGACCACGAAAAACACAACTCTGAATCTTCTATACAAACCAGGAAAGATTCACAAGGTCTAGCATGCCGCCCTAGCATCCATCCATCTCAACAAATATCTCATGAAGCTCTCATGCTAGCCTAGAGAAAATGGGAGAAAAATAGCTACGAAAATGAGAAATGGGAGGGAGGAAATGAAACCCTAAGTCGCGGAGAGAGACAGCCACTCACACACCCTTATGGCTTATATATCGGGTCCCGCCGTAGTGGTAAATGACTCGACTACCCCTAACTTAACTACTGGCGATACAATCCACGCAGGGGCATTTAGGTAATGTTTGTGGGTTTTGCCATCGGACGGCCACGCCTTTGCCGCACCCCGCGTCCTCCCGACGCAAGCCATGCGATCCCGCCGCGTGTCCTCCGCCTCGAAGCTTCCCGACACGCCCGGATCTCGTCTCCGTCGTGTTGGGCCCTCGGACTTGGTTTTGAGGCCCAAACCAAGAAACCGTCCGCCGATGGTTTTGTGGGCAAACCACCAAACCCCGCGTGCTCGGTCCGGCCTCCCGCCAACCCACTTGACTTGACCGCCACAGTGCACCGACTCGCTTGTCCATGACTTCGTCTTGCTTGTGTCGCCACCATGTGACCCGCACCCAGTCCCGCTGTCCACCGGGTCCCTCGAACCGAGCCTACTTGTCTCTCCATCTCCCGGAGGCCCCTCAAGGCTGAAGACCTTTCGCGCCCGTTCTTCACCTGCAACAACACGAACTAGGCCGCAGCCTACACCTGCGCACTAAGCCAAGAGTCAGTCCAACACCCGTTGTCAATCACTCATCACTGAGGAGCGATCATCCATCGACCACTAGGACGCTCTTGGTCCTCAATCTCCCCCTTGATGAGTGCATTGACAACACACAACGCGAAATGAAATTCAGAGAAAGAAAGAAAGGAAGAAGAAAGAAAAACAAAGAAACTCAACTCATGACCGAAACCGAAGAAAGGCGAAGAAAGGTCACAAGCCAAGCAAAGCACAAACTCCACACCGAGAACAGCAAGAAAGCTCCCCCTGAACAAATGCAAGCTCCACCTAAACATGTGGATGCAAACTCCCAAAATTTCAGCTCACCTCTTCTGAATTGTCATTAAGCTCACCTCTTCTCCCCCTTGTTGACAATGTATGAATCAAGGTGAAAATGCAGAAATGCAAAACAAAGCATATAAACACCTACAGGAGCTTCTCAAATAGGCCAAATCTATTGTCAAAGGCTAAAAATGAGACAGAGATCACACATATGGATCATAGCATAGTCAAAGCATTGCCACAAGTAATATATGAAAATACAAGCATGTGACAAGGCAAATTTTTCAGATTTAAGCAGTTTTACCAAAAGAAGACTCGCTTCACATGTAAAAGCCTATCCATGTCACACTTGAGCCACAAACATGCATACCATTCAAAGATCATACAAGGATATCAAATTCTCAGCAGAAGATCATGGCAAACACCCATAAAGCAAAGCATGTCATGTCAAAGCTCATGAGCCATGTGTCCACTTCGGGGAGACTTCTCCACTGGTGAACATCATGCAACATGTTTTGCACCCATATGTGAAAGATAAGACATTTTAAGTATAGACATGACGGATGGAGCATTTTTCAAGCAATATACACTTCTTTTCAAGATTAAATCATTTCATGGTACATGAAGTGCCTTTGCGGCAAAAAGAAGCTTATACTCCCCCATGAATGCAACATAGGCTAAACATTCACAATGATATCCGGCCTTTGGCCCAAATGCAAGAACAAGGCATCCAAGCACAATCTAAGCATGAAAAGCACATTTAGACCAAACTGTGACATGGATACACAACTACACACGAGTGGAGCATATTTCATCAAAAATTAGTCAAGATTAGCATTTACTTCAAAAAGGGCTATCTCACTACACATATATCTCAAATATTCCAAGAGCATAGCCTCACATCACTATTTCTCCACACATATGACCAATATCTCACAAATAGCCAAAGAAACTCAAATATGGCATATGAAAGAAGCTCATTATCCTAAAATGCAATATGATACAAATGCAACATGATATATGACAAGATGACTATCCTACCATGGTTTATACAACAAGCAAAGCATGTATATACATCAAAGTAAAACATGGTATGATACATATGGTACAAGAAGAAATCTCCCAAGAATCAACTAGAAAGGGCAACAAACCCCAAGTTCCCCCCGCAAGCGCACAAATGTAGCTTGGTCGAGAGGCTTTGTAAAGATATCGGCTAGCTGATCTTGGGTAGGGACATGATTCAACACAATGGTTCCTTTCTCCACATAGTCCCTCAAGAAATGATACCTCACTTCTATGTGTTTGGTTCTGGAGTGAAGCACTAGGTTTTTGGCTACGCTTATGGCATTGGTGCTATCACAAAGAAGTGGGATCTGGGTGCACTCCTCACCAAAGTCTCTCAAAGTGTATGAAATCCACAACAGCTGGGAACAACAACTCGCGGCAGCAACATACTCCGCCTCGGTGGTAGACTGAGCTACACTAGACTGCTTGCGGGAAGACCATGAGACCAACGAAGAACCAAGAAACTGGGAAGTACCAGAAGTAGACTTCCTCTCGACTCGACGACCAGCAAAATCCGCAACGGAAAAACCATGAAGAGAAAGAGTCGAGGAGGACGAATACCAAAGGCCAAGACCAGGGGCAGACTGTAGGTACCTGAAAATCCTCTTGACGGCCTGTCGATGTGATGTCCTTGGCGAAGCCTGAAAACGAGCACACAGACACACGCTAAACTGTATGTCTGGCCTCGTCGCCGTCAAGTAGAGGAGGGAGCCGATCATGCTCCTGTACTCCCGCTGGTCCACTGGTTCTCCGTCCTCGTCCGCATCCAAAGTGGCCGTACTCCCCATGGGAGTCGACATCGGCTTCACATCTTGCATTTGGAACTTCCTCAGCATGACTTTCGTGTACTTGGTCTGGTGCACGAATGTTCCATCCTTCACTTGCTTGATCTGCAGCCCGAGAAAATACTGCAACTCGCCCATCATGGTCATCTGGAACTCCCTGCTCATCTCATCTGCAAACTTGGCAACAAGGTTATGTGACGAGCCACCAAAGACAATGTCATCCACGTATATCTGAACAATCAACAAGTCATTCCCATGCTTGAGGAGAAACAAGGTCCTATCCACTATACCCATCACAAACCCTCTGCTCAACAGAAAACCTCTCAATCTCCCATACCAAGCACGGGCGCCCGTTTCAACCCATACGAGCCCTTTTCAACCCGTATACCCCGTGTGGGTACAACTCGCTCTCAAACCCCGTGTGGTCGCTTCACATACACCTCCTCCTCTATGACCCCATTCAGAAAAGCACTCTTCACGTCCATCTGAAACAACTTGAACCCTTTAGCCACAGCAAAGGCTAGAAGGATCCGAATTGCCTCAAGACGGGCCACAAGAGCAAAGGTCTCCTCATAGTCGATCCCCTCCTTCTGACTAAACCCCTGAGCAACAAGTCTGGACTTGTTCCTCACAACCATCCCGTTCTCTCCCTCCTTGTTCTTCCAAACCCACTTGGTTCCTATGGGATGGCAATTTGGAGGTGGTTCAACTAACTCCCACACCTGGTTCCTCTCAAAGTTTTCCAACTCCTCATGCATAGAATTGACCTAGTTTGCATCAGATAAAGCATGTCCAATGTCCTTGGGCTCAAAGGTGGTAACAAAAGCAGCATGAGCAAAATGAGAGGAATTCCTAGACCTTGACCGTGTAGTTCGTTCGTCGATGTTCCCAATGATCTTCGACAGGGGAAGCACTTCTTGAATCCGTCGGGGAGCCTCACGCCTCGAGACTACCTCCCCCTCAACTTCAGCTTCTCTCACCTGGTCCTCTTGTTGCACCGTCGTTGTCCATGAAGTAGACGGTCCACGCTCCGTAGTGGTCGTAGGGGAAGTAGTGGGTACACACTCAGCTTCAGGCGCATGGTTCTCCCCATCATCATCTCCAGCTTCGTCCTTCTCTTCTTCAAAGAGGTCCTCGGCCATCTCCTCGTCACCTGCACATTCAAAGCCAAGAGAGGTACATGGCATTGTCTCGTCGAAGGTTACCTCGCAAGTCTCCATGATTTTGTTAGTCTCAAGGTTAAGCACCCTATAGGCTCTAGAGTGGTTAGCATATCCAAAGAAAATACCATCACTAGACCTAGCCTCAAACTTGTCGAGTTTTCCCTTCTTAAGAATAAAGCACTTGCAGCCAAAGACTCGAAATGACTCACCTTGGGTGCCCGACCATGCATCACTCATAACAGGTCTTCTTCTTGAAAGCTCGCAATAAAATCCCGTTGGAAACATGACAAGCCGTATTGACCGCCTCGGCCCAATACCTCCTAGGAGTCCCGTGCTCATCGAGCATCGTCCTAGCCATCTCACAAAGAGTCCGATTTTTCCTTTCCACGACTCCATTTTGAGGGGGCACATAAGGGGTCGAATACTGATGTTCAAGACCTAGATCACGACAAAAGGCATCAAAACGAGAGTTCTTGAACTCAGAGCCATTATCACTGCGGATAGCTCGAATAGCATTCCCATGCCTCTCGTTTTTCAACTTCACGATCAGATCTCGAACAAAGCCAAATGTCTCACTCTTATCCTCCAAGAAAAACACCCAGGCATAGCGAGAGTAATCGTCCACCACAACAAGGACGTACCACTTCCCACCCACCGAGCGAACTCGAGCTGGCCCAACTAAGTCCATGTGCAACAGCTCTGTCGGACGCTCGGTCATGACATCGGTCAGGGGTGGATGGGGAGTGGCTACCATCTTGCCATGCCTACACGGAGCACAAACCAAATCCTTCTCAAGCTTCAACCTCGGCAATCCCCGGACAAGGTCAAGACCACTCAAGCGGAAACCAAATCAAAGCTCAAGTGTCCCAACCGCCTATGCCATTTCCACAAATCGAAGAAGGACCAACCATCAAACAAATGGCGAGCAGGACCCAAAGAACGAGAGAAATCGGCCCCGAAAATCGACCCTCGGGGATGATCATACGTACAAGATCACCTCGAGAATCAAGCAAACGAGACTCGCCAGACTTGAAACGCACCTCAAAACCCTCATCAAGCAACTGAGAAACCGAAAGCAAATTGAAACCCAAAGACTTCACAAGAGCAACTCTCTTCAACGTTACCTTGTCACTCACATGCACAACACCCTCAGACATCACCCTTCCTCGTCCATTGTCCCCAAATGTGATGTACATCTTTTCCTTCACTGGGGGTGAGGGCCGGAGAACCACTTCTTATCTCTCGGTCATGTGTCGAGAACACCCGGAGTCGATCAACCAAATGTCCTCCAAGCCTCCCCGCCCGTAGTCGAAACAAGAACGAGAGTGAGCTAGCGACTCGACACTCGGGGTTAGCACAAAGAAAGTTAAACCAGTGTCGAGCCATCTGCTCAAAAGAGGGGTTAGCAAACATCATTCCCTTGCCACCAAACTTCCCATGTCCCATGGGAGGAGTACGAGCACGACGAGGGGGAAAACGTGGTCCGTAGTTCCTCTGGAACCCAAAGCTGCGATCATCTCCCCTAAACCCGTACTGAGGACGAGTAGGGGGACGTCCAGCAAAGCCACCACGAGCCCGTCCAAACCTCTCACTAGCACGCACACCATCATCACTCCTAGCAAACCTCTCACCACCACCTCTCTGTGGGAACCTGCCAACACTCCTCACACTTCCCACACCCCGTGGAAGTGGCACTCTAGGCTCAGGAATACCATGAGACTGGCGATACCTGTCCTGGTTTGCTTGCTCCCTAGCAAGCCTCTCATCCCTCTTCCTCTTGTAGCAAAACTCTGCAAGATGCCTCTCCTTGCCACAATACTCACACCTGAAGGGGATGGGTTTTGGTTTTGGCTCTGGCTTCCCTCTAGGCTTTTCACCCTTCTCACCCACAAACTTCACCGATTTTTGGAAGTCATTTGTCTTAGGTGGAAATTTGGGTGGATCTTGGGTTGTGTCAAGCTTGTTGCAAAGGTTGTTGGGCTTTGGTGTGAAAGAGTTCTTGGGTGCTTTTGGAAGTGGGACTTGGATCTCTCCGATCACCTCAAACTCGGGGTTAGACTCAACACACTTCTCATACACACTCTCCCCACTGTTCTCTCCCACTTTCTCACCCAACTTCTCAAACCCCAAACCACGACCATCAGCTCTCTTGAACTCCTCCATCATGATTTTCAATTGTGGTTCCTACCCAGACAACCAACCCAACACCTTCCTCAAATAGTCATTCTCCTCATAGATGACATCCAAACGGGAAGTAAGTTCAAGATTGCGCAAAGTAACCTAATCACAGCTAGTGCATGCATTGACAACAGGAGATTTCAAAGATGCTTCCAAAGAACTAATGGTAGAACGAGCATCAACAAGCTTAGCATGCATAGTAGGACATGATTTACAAGCACCAAGCAAAGTAGGTCTAGTCTTAAGCTCATCATACTCAGTCCCAAGAGCATCTAGTTTAGCCAAAGTAGAAGCATTCTTCTCATTAAGCAACTTGATCTCATTCAACCATGCATCACACTCAAGGCATTCAACATCATCAGGAGTAGTAAGAGCAAGTTTCAAAGAGTCATTTTCAAGTTTCAATTCAAGCAATTTCGACTCTAACTCTCCTACTTTCTCACTAGCATTCTCAAGTTGAGCCCTAAGATCTTCCCTCATCTTTTTGGCATCTCTTAGCACACTATCCCGGTTGTCAATCAAGCCATTCAACCTAGCGATCTCAGCAAGCAAAGAGTCGGGGTCACGATTTACCTCATCCTCCGAGTCGGAGTCGCTGTCTTCCTTCTCGCTCTTCTTGCTGCTTGAGCTATGGGCCATGCCACAAAAGCCCTCAAGCGCCACACAGCTCAACCCGCTGATGTTCCGGCTTGCACTCTTCTTGCCCTTGCGCCTCCCGGCGTCTTCATCTTCGCTGCTTGAGCTTGACTACTCGTCGCTTGAACTTGAGTCGACGTCGCTCGCACCGGCCACCATCGCTCTTGCCTTGTTCTTCTTGTAGCCGCTCTTGCTCGGTCGCCGCTTGTCCTTGTCCTTGCTCTTGGACTTGTTGAAGTGCTTGCCCTTGGAGGAGTACTTGTCTTCACGCCTCGGGTGCGCCTTGTACTCGTTCACCTTGTACTTGTTCTCCTCCGCTTCCGGGCACTCGGCGATGAAGTGGCCACGCTTGCCACACTTGTAGCATGTCCCTGAGCTCCGCCTTGCATTCCTCCGACTCTCGTGTAGTCGATCAAACCTTCTTGAGAGCAAGGCCAGCTCCTTCTCGCCCAGCACATCAAACTCCTCATCTGGAATAGACATGAGAGAAGATAAGGAAAACTGTCGACAGGAAGAGTTAGATTTGCCCTTTGATCCACCCACAAGAGCAAGACTATGGTCAGTCGAGCCCTCTTGCTTGGATTGCAACTTCCTGTCAACCTCAGCCGACTTGAGCTTAGAAAAGAGGTCATCCAACTCAATAGTCAAATATTGCCCAGACTCCTTGATGGCCTCAACCTTAGCGCCCCAAACATTTGGGTCCAAGACATGCAAGAGCTTCAAAGCCTGATCATGCTCGGTGTAAGGAAAATCCTCAACATTAGCTTTCATGTTGTTCACGATGGCGGTGAACCACTGAAACATCGCATCAATGTCCTCACCGGGAAGTGGAGTGAAATTCTCATATTGCATCCGGTAAGAGACAAAGAGGCGAGCCTTCACATGGTTATCACTACCGTGAGCAACCAACAGCTTCTCCCAAATTTGCCAAGCAAGATTCAAATGGCGAACACGCTCAAACTCTGGATCACACAAGCTTCAGACCAAGTGATCAACGGCTTTTGCATTAGACTCATACTTGGCCTTAGTGCCGGCATCGGTCACCATAAGAGTATGGATGTGGACCGGAATAGCATAGGTCTTGTCAAGCACAATGAAATCCAACAGCTTCCCACGAAGAAAGATCATCATTCGGGCCGCCCACTTGTGGTAACCCTTGCCATCGAAGTGCGGCGGACCGCCCCGCTCAACGTACGCCATCTTAGGATTCGAGACTTGTCAAAGTCGCAAAGAATCCGGCACCAAGCTCTGATACCAATTGAAGGATCAGATGGCGACTTGAGAGGGGGGGAGTGAATAGGAGCCGGTAAAAAATTCTTCCAAAAGAACCTGGCCTATGCCCTAGACAAATCCCGGTCACACACGACCGATGGATCGAATCACACACCAATCGCCAAGACAACGAGGTTATGGATCGACCTCTAGCCTTAGGAACGATTCCTTGAAGCACACGCGGAAGCATGAAAGAAGAAGGAGAGGAATCGAACCAAGAAGCAAAGCGCGGAGCCTCTGGCGGACCGTCCGGCCAGACAGGGCGGACCGTCCGCGATGAGCCGCGCGGACCGTCCGGCAGGGGACCGCGGACTGTCCGCCCCCTTGCCGCGGACTGTCCGGCCTGAGCCGCGGACCGTCCGTTAAATCACACAGAACCAATCGAAGCGACCCACGAACCACGGACCGTCCGCGGGGAGCACGCGGACTGTCCGCCAGGCACCCGCGGACCGTCCGCCCTCTGCTGCGGACCGTCCGAAACTCCGTCCAACCGAAAACCAAAATCGCGACGGATCGAAACGAAAGACGAGCAAGAACACGAAGAACACGGAACGAACCCTAGCGGCGCAAACCGTCCGCCAGGTCCTCGCGGACCGTCCGCCAGGTGCGGACAGAGCAGAAAACACCCGACCCCGAAAGTCAACTCCCCCAAATCATTATCGGATTTCCCAAACGGTTGAAGCTGTGGAGACAAGGGTTTGGGGACTTGAAAAGCGTCACACAAGGATGCTATAGCCCAAAAATCTTGCCTCCTAAGTCCCTAAATCACCGGGAATCGCGAATCCTTTGAGCACCACCAAAAGCTAGAGCACCGAACGAAAAACTTCGAAACGAAGTGGTTTCCCGGCGTTTGAGGACACAAGATCAATCACAAAGATGCACGAGACATCTATCCATGTTTTCCTCAAAGAAATCCGGGGAGAAACCCACTCAAATCCGCGGAATCGCACCGAGAACAAAGGCACGAAAACAAGCACAAAAGACCACGAAAAACACAACTCCGAATCTTCTATACAAACTAGGAAAGATTCACAAGGTCTAGCATGCTGCCCTAGCATCCATCCCTCTCATCAAATATCTCATGAAGCTCTCATGCTAGCCTAGAGAAAATGGGAGAAAAATAGCTACGAAAATGAGAAATGGGAGGGAGGAAATGAAACCCTAAGTCGCGGAGAGAGACGACCACTCACACACCCTTATGGCTTATATATCGGGTCCCGCCGGAGTGGTAAATGACTCGACTACCCCTAACTTAACTACTGGCGATACAACCCATGTAGGGGCATTTAGGTAATGTTTGTGGGTCTTGCCATCGGACGGCCACGCCTTTGCCGCACCCCGTGTCCTCCCGACGCAAGCCATGCGATCCCGCCGCGTGTCCTCCGCCTCGAAGCTTCCCGACACGCCGGATCCCGTCTCCGTCGTGTTGGGCCCTCGGACTTGGTTTTGAGGCCCAAACCAAGAAACCGTCCGCCGATGGTTTTGTGGGCAAACCACCAAACCCCCGCGTGCTCGGTCCGGCCTCCCGCCAACCCACTTGACTTGACCGCCACCGTGCACCGGCTCACTTGTCCATGACTTCGTCTTGCTTGTGTCGCCACCATGTGACCCGCACCCGGGTCCCGCCGTCCACCGGTCCCTCGAACCGAGCCTACTTGTCTCTCCATCTCCCGGAGGCCCCTCAAGGCTGAAGACCTTTCGCGCCCGTTCTTCACCTGCAACAACACGAACTAGGCCGCAGCCTACACCTGCGCACTAAGCCAAGAGTCAGTCCAACACCCGTTGTCAATCACTCATCACTGAGGAGCGATCATCCATCGACCACTGGGACGCTCCTGGTCCTCACAAGCAGCTCATGGATTCTGCAACACTTGTTGTGAAGAAGGCGAAAGAATTGTTGAGACAGGCCTCATATAAGAGATCACATAAGGACAACAGTGAGGCATAATGTGATTCATGGTGTTATTGCTAGGTAAATGGTTTAGAGGTGCTAATCATGCTTGTATTTTGGTATTTGCTACTTGTTGGTGGTGTGATCTTTGTGGTGATGAGTAGCTGTGAGATGCCATGGAGTGGCGACATCATCCTCTGGAGGTGGCATTGGAGGGACGGCCTCATCAGTGGGCGGTGCCCTGGGAGGTCCGCCACCATCTTCCACAAGTGTCGGCAAAAAAGCGACATCTTCATCCGTGAGCAGCTGCAACAAGGTGCCGGGTGTACCATCGACAAAGAAGCAGCACCTTGATTAGTGGATTAGTGGTAACTGCTACTAGTAGAAGTAGGAGTAGAACAAGCAGTATTAACATTCGCATTCTGTTCATCTGGTCTAATTGAATACTACTATTTTTTCCATGTAAGATGTTGGTTTTCTCATTGCGTAGCAGTGACAGTTTAATCCGATCCGACTGAAAACTAAAAACCTGACTTTCGTCATGTGTTCATACGGTATTTAAGAAATCAAGGGAACAAACTTTCCGCATACAACGAATTTATACCGAGGGAGTACACACACATCACCATTTTTATTAGAAACAACACAATACAAATACAAATGACACAAATGCATTCATACACATTAATTACACATGAGGATGGATCGAACACCATAGTTGGAGCTACAACGACATACTCTGACCGACATACTACTAGCATCTACCATCACGGCTCATTCTACTACCATCACGACATACTACTACCATCACAGGCTCATGGAAATCTAGCCGCTGCACGGAGTGCAGCAAAACGTGGCTCCTGGATCAGATACTCCTCCAAAGAATGATGCCTCGCCCTTGTATCCCAAACCCATGCAGGCGAAATGGCAATGTTATGCGCGTGTAACAGTAGGTCACAAATGGTCCATTGCCTCTGACCCCTATGGCAAAAAGGATACACTCACATACCTTCGTGATAAACACGGGTGAGCCCGCCCTACTGAAGCCAAAGCAACACAGACCATTTCAGGTCATGTGATTCATCTTGTTCAATGAGCACTGGCCGCGGGGGTGACATTTCAACAGGCAACAACAAAGGTGGCGGCCTGGGTCGTCGGTGAAAAGGTGGTGCCATGAGGTTCAGCTGATCCTGAGCTGCCATTGCTAGTGGCTAAACTGAAGGTGGCATCACCAGTGGAAGTGGAGGTGCCATTGGGATCGGGTGCTGCTGAGGTGCCGATACCAGTGGAAGTGGAGGTGCCATTGGGGCCGGGTGCTGCTGCAGTGCCGATGGCAGCAGCTGAATTGGGTGGTGGCGAGTTGCTATTGCGCCCTACAACTCCCGTTTCACTGACTCCTCCTAGTTCCATGCTTCGTCCCTTCTTTGCCCGGCCATTCCCCACGTATTGCATACACAAATGAAGAACAAACCCTACATAAGCTAACAATGTGACCGTCTCAATACCATGCATACATAAAATGAACAACATTATCCAATAAAATTATCTCACCCTTTGTATCCCACTGAAGTAGACAAATGCAAGACGGGGAACCGATGAGTGTTGGCCTTTCCTTTCAAGAATGCTGTACTCGCATATTTATCGATGACTACAGTGGTCACGTGAGCTTGGTGTAGCATTGCTAAAGTTACTATGGAAAACGTGAGATGCTCTGAATATAGTCAGGCCTACATGTGATAGGAATCTATCTAGGTCAAAATCTTTAGTGGCGTGCATTAATTACATATGTGGACAATGGGTATCATGGGATGAGCCCAACGTGTCTTGGTATGTGTTTACTTCCGGACTTTCCTCTCTAGAGCACAAGAAAGTCCTGGGACAAATCACGCTGCATTAGCTACATCTAATGGCCTTCTCACTGCATCAGCTCATGCCGCATCAACAACGAGACAACTCTCTACCATTTATTTATGTAATGGCTTAGGCATCAACTGCATCTGGAGAACAAGATTGGTTGCTATAATCAGATGGACTGGATGGTCCTTGCAATGCAACATGCAGGGTGCGACATGACTTGACAAGTACTCCTCGATCAGGTATGCTACGTGAGTCGTGACTGTATAGGTCTACGAATGGTCTAGATTTGCACATGATGATTTCCACAGGCCTTGGAGATTGAGAAACGTGCTGAACTTGTTGATGCGACAAGACCAAAACGGAATAAGCTGGATTTGGAAAAAAATATATGTATGTGTGTGTGTATAATATTAACATGCATATAAACACAGAAGGGCATCTCGAATGGGTGTTTGGGAATGACACGCTCTCACAAGTTGATCCATGTGTCTATTATTGAGAATTGCAGTTAACCACTAGCACCGGGTGTTAACCGATGAACTTGTGTGCACACCCCCTCTGAATGGACATGTCGATCATTGTGAATCGCACTTAAGGACTAGAACCAGGAAGTTCATGACCCAATCGTGGCCACACCCGCATTGAAGGGACGCGTCCATTCTTGGTGGTAACTGATGTACACAAACGAACATTTCGGAACGACAAATTCACTCCTACTATAATAAGAGACAGTTCAGACACAAGATGATCATTGCAGTCCATTTGTGTTAATGGCTTTAGATGCTAAAATGATTCCTTCCATGAAAGTCGATTTCTCAGTCTCAAGCCAGGATGCGAAAGCAGAAGGAACCGCGGGCCAGTACAAGGAATCCGGTACGTTCATGGCGGGAGGCCATCAATGGAAGCTATAGTGCTCTCCTACAGGTACGAATGATCATCAGTGGATGGATGTTCCAAACGGCATTGCCATCATCCTCGTTCTTGTGCACAAATCCCAAATTGTACGTGTCTCATTGCTGGTATGAATACACACACTCACACATGGCGATACAGTCGCATTATATTATTGTTGTCAAGCCTATGACTTCTTCCTTCCATGTAGGTGCAAGTATTGTTGCGTGCGATGGCTGGAGTCCCAAACGATGAAGATGATACTTTTGAGTTCAAGCTACAAAAGAAGTTTGTTTCATGAATCGGGATCTACAAGAAAGAGGATTAGAATGTCTAGTGGAGCATCATGACATTGACCGCATGACCTAGTGAAGATCACATACACATATCATGTGTTGTTTCACTACTGGAGGACGACTGCATTGAAGTTCCTCCTCGATCAGTACAAAGAAGCATATGCGAAAGTGTTGCAGCCCAAGCCCCTGTCGAAGTTGTCTTCCACGTAGGTGCAGAATGCCAGGTGATATGAGCGATACGTGCTGATGTGGCGAAAGTATCTTGTGTGATGGAGGCAATGCTCTACAGCCTAGGAGTGGAGTCTAACTCTGAAACTATTACAATTATTGACACAAACCGTGATGGCTTCTCGGTCCCGATCAAGTATGCTACTGAAGGATCACTCTCGGAGGAAGTGGATTTATGGGACACTCCTGCCAATGCCCGACCTTATTTACTCTCGGTCGCCGACATGTACCAAGTCGAAAGGTTGAAGCTGCACTATGCATACTCACATATGATTGGGCGGTTGTATGCACTAATCATCCCAAATTTATGCACGATCTCTGTAGAAGATTACCTAAAGGGTTGTACCATGGTCCCCTGTAGTTTTAATGTTTTGTTTAAGTATTTTTAGTTGAAATGGTACATTAATTTGTTGTAGTGAGTACATTTGTAATGCAAAAGTCGGATCATCTTTCTAACGTGAATATAAAGTAGAGTATATTCTTGTGTGTGTTTGTCCATTTCATGATCCATGGTGGCACAGACAACCCCGTCAACAACTTGCCTCTCTGCATAAGGTCACTGATGTTTGGGTCCGACACCCGAGTAGTCTTTCGTTGGGGTCACTAACATTTGGGTCCATGATCCAAAGTCTTTCGTTTCCCGCCCTAGACTACAAAGGCGGGACTTGAAATTTTGAATTCCCCGCTCCTCCTTCTGGTCCTCGTCGTTTATATGTAAAACAAAGAGGGAAACCAGGTCTCCCAATTTCCTCTTTGCAATTTTCCAAAATCAGGGGATCTTCTCCTCGACTACCCAAGAGACCTAGATCTGCGGCGAGGAGACGTCCTAGCTACTAATGATGGTTTCCTCTGCTACGAGCGGCGGCCTTACTCTTCTACAAGCGGAAGCCTTCCTCTTCTATGAGCGGCGGCTATCCTCAGCAATGTCCTTGAAGTTGCAAGATGGTTCAAACTCATTGCTCCAGCGGCTCCCCCGAGGCTCACCCTGGCGGCCGCAGATCTACAACAGTTGCGCAGAGCATCGTGCTGAAGGCACAAGGTCAGGCTGCTAAATCGAGACGACATTCGTCACCTTCATCCCATCCTATTCGTCAGGTCTGTGGCCTCCTCCCTATATTGATTGATTCAATTACATTTCTTCCCCATGCTCTTTGGCTTTCTATAATATTCTTTCATGTTTGGGTAATTGTGGATCTACTGTACCCTATCGCAAGAGTTTTTTAGAAGTCATTTTTATTTTGAGGTTTGTAGAAATTTGTAGATGAAATTGTTGGACTGCTTCCCCATGTTCTTTGCCTTTGAATATTTTTGTTGCATGCTTGGGTGATTGTGGATCTTCTGTTCCCTATTGCAAGAGATTGTTCCAATTCGACTTATTTTAGGTTTGTAGAAATTAAAGGATGAAATTATTATATTGCTTACCCATGCTCTTTGGCTTTCCATATTTTTGGTGCACGTTTGGGTGATGATGGATTGGGTGTGATTGTTCATGTACAACGTTGAACTTAATAGATGAAATTGCTTCCTATTGCTAATGATCTCAACCCTTATCTCTTGTTCTTGAACTTGTTTCAGCGGGCCAAAGGGTAAACATCTATAGTCGCCCCTATTCAGACCTTCTCCAATGTAACAAACTCAACACCTTATTTGTTTCAGATTGTGAGTGATCTCAACCCTTACCTCTTGTTCATGTACTTGTTTCAGCAGGCCAAAGGGTCAACATCTGAAGTTGCTCCTGCTTAGACCTGCTCCAAGGTAACAAACTTAACACCTTTGTTTCCTTAGTTCGAATCCATTACAAGGTCCTAATCTGACTTGGGATCTGTTGTTGCTTGATGAAAGCTACTAAGTCAATGATGCTTCTTCCCGAACAAATTAAAACAGAGGCAGCGGAATACTCAAGAATGGGTACCAAATCCGTATGTAGTAGTGTTGATGAAGGGTGAGTTGACGCCCCCAATCAAGATGGGGTACAACTTTGACAACGGTTTGTTGCTCACCAAAAAAGAGTTATGTAGCTTGAAGAAGAAGATTGAAGAATCAGAATCAACTTTGAAAATGCAGGTAGCTGAGATTAAAAAGTTGCAGAAGCTAATCGAAGACAGTGAGGACCTCTTGCGTCTACTGCTTAGCAGTACAAGATTAGGAGGTTAAGATCATTAGATCAGATATCCACTTTCTCTTGTGATTATGACCTGGATTTAGCTTTGTCAAACAATGTTGCTTGTGATACTGTTATCTTGTAATAGTTTGGGATATGTGATGAACAATATGGTCATGCTTGATAGTAAACAATAGTTTGCTTTATTGTATAAAGAAATATGTGCTGATTACTATTTTGCCAACCAGATCAGAATTATTCTAAAAAAAGGATCATAATTGAAATGAAATCCATTAATACCGATGCATGATTAGTTAATTTTATGTTGCACTTTATTGGGCTTAGCCCACTTTTAATTGGGCCAAAAGTCTTTTTTTCAAATTAACATGACACAGAAGGCCGCAACAATGTGCGCAATGTTGGACTCGACCCAACCAAAACGGGTCCACCCTAATCAAATTTCATCTAAAAAGCTATAGTTGGGCCCAACAAAATCTTTTTTGGGCTATATGAACAACGCTAGGCTACAAGAACAACTTTGGGCTCAACCTAGCTTCAAACGGGCCAATTTCGTTTTATGACGCATATGATTTATCCCAATTGGTATGCCACATAAGATTCTGTCCAGTGTGGCAAAGCTGCAGGAACGAAGTTATGACACTTTGTATTGACAATTTTCCACATGTCATTAAACTCGTGACGCCGTGAAATAAGGTCTCGTTATTAATCGCGGTTTGTGACACTCGATTAATGACAGAGCATTATCGTAACAACCAGTGTCATTAATCGCGGTTTATGACAAGAAACAACCTTTTTTGTGTCACCAGTTGGCATTTCCCTTGTGCTATTTGGACATGGGAAGTTACAAAGTAAATGGGAAGGACCTTTCACTATCATTAAAGTTGCACCACACAAAGTAGTCACACTAAAAAATGATGAAGGGGAAACCTTCAAAGTGAATGGCCATCACGTGATAATCTTCCTGGAACCCGATGATAATGAGTATGAGATCGTCAAGTTCGTGGAAGGATCCTAGCTCAGGCTGCGACCCTCCACAACAACAAGGAAGGAACTGAGAGACATGGGTACCCATGGGTCCCCACGGACCAGGGTCTTAGTTGTCCCTGACAGGTGGGTCTGACCTGCTAGAAGCCCCGCTGACCTGCAAGTGGGCCTAAAGACCTTATCCACAAGCCCGGCGACCTTGGAAAACTCTGAAAGACCTTATCTAGATTACGGAGGATCCACTAGACTTGGAGAGTAAGGAGGCTACTAAATCACGGCTTGGAGCCGCCTGTAGGTCCGCATATCGCGGGATACACCTTGTAATCCAGGAAGATAGCTTCCCATTTTGTAACCGACCCAGTTATGGGTCCACCGACCTCAAATGGAAACCCTAGCCTGTCGTCCATAGAAGGTGGTCAAGGGCTCCATTCGAGGAGACTTCTCGTCGCATAATTCCACCCCATACTTCTACTTCACCTGATCATGCTAGGTCGGCGGTCCTATGTTTCGACAGCTTGTCTTTTGCTTCAACCTCCTGGCATCAAGATCCCAGTAGATCGACGTTCGACTTCTCACACAAGACCGGAGCATCTTTTTTCTTTTTTTGATCCCCAGGCACCCTACGCGACCTCAGTGGTGCCATGCCTTCACTTCGCTTCGACATGATCATGCCTCGGCCGCTATGCCAACATGTCGATCGAGGGCATGAGAGACATGGGTACCCATGGGTCCCCACCGACCAGGGTCTCAGTCGTCCCCGACAGGCGGGCCCGACCTACCAGAAGACCCGTCGACCTGTCAGTGGGCCCTGCCGACCTAACAAGTGGGCCCAAGGACGTAAAGATACTTGGTGTACAAGACAAGACAATTTAGCTCGGATAAGTTTTTCCTGTTGTAACCAACTAGGATAGATGGAAACCGACTTGTAGCCCAAGGTCGTCGGCTAATATATGGCGGCCTGGGCCGCCCTCCTTGGGGGAAAATCTTTCTCGCATAATTCCACTACCAAACTAGACGTAGGGTTTTACTCTCTTGAGGCCTGAACTAGTCTAAACCCCTGTGTCCGTCACCATTCTTGCCGCGTTTCGAGTTCCATACGTGAATTACCACATACGCTCTTAGTTCCCGATCCTCCCATCCACCTACATACTGCTTGGGGTGCCCCTTAGCAGATCTGTCTAGGTCTCAACCCCTGACAGTTGGCAAGCCAAGTAGAGGGGATTGGGAACTCGCTGTGCAGCATGGTGGCCCGATCTGGAGTCGTCTTTCCGGAAAGCATGGCGGTCATCCTCGCCAACCCCGTGGAGATATGCTTCGGCTCCTTCACGGCGACCTCACCTGTCCCGATGACTACGAGCTTTCCAGTGGCCACGGGACAGGTCGATGTGGTGCCTGTCACCACCACTATTTCTGATCCAACGATAGAGACCCACCCGCCCAAACCCTATAACCTCATTCAGGCAATGTAGCGCATCATCAGCATGATGGAGGTTACCCTCCATATGTGCAAACGAGCCCAACGCTCGATGCGGATGGTGCCACGTCATGGGACCTTCCTCTTCGGTCTGTGACCTCCCTCCAACATCTATGTTCACCAGATGATTAAGTCTCCCCAGATCCAATCTAGGTGGTAGCCTTCTGGCAACCTGAAGCATGAACCTTGCGCCCGCCACAATTCGCTCCACGTACCTTGCAGCTACCACAAGGGTGCGAGGCACACCCTTTGTGGATGTCGTCTGCGGAAAAGGATCGACCGGAAGCAACACCCCCGCACCACATGAGCTCCCCTGTCCCCGGACTGTTGCGAGTTTCAGAAGGTCCAGCTCCATGTCTGCCCTAATGACTCAGGTTCCACCTTGCGTCGGGTGCTCGTGGTTTCTAAAAATCAGCCACCGTGTCACGGCACGACGGACTCCGAGGAGGCTGCGCGGATCCGTTGGTTCCTAGGACTAGTAAAACTCCAGTGAATACATGGTCTTGGCCAACTGGGGTAGTTGAGTCGGAGACGGCTTTTGGTTAGTTGTGTTCATATTGTTGGAGTAGTCATCTCCTTCGAGAAGAAGTTTTATCAGCTCCCATCCACTCCCCCTCTCTGGTCGCCAGTTCGGTCCTTCAGCAACCACATCGCACAAGACATCATCTGTCTAAAGGAAAAAAGACACACCATTGCCACCATACTACTTGTTGGTCCAGCAATGGTGAAGGCCTTGAAGCCAAAGGACGCGCGACATAAATCCCCAAAGACCGCAAGATCGAGATCGTCAACATTTAAACATTCGCAAGTTTCTGTTCGTATCAATTTTTGCATAGCCTCATGGGAAAACAACAATACATCTTTTGATATTTTGAAGCTCCACGAAGTTATGCTTCCAACGAGTCAGTAATCAAGTCAATCGGAGGTTCCTGCAATCAGATATGGACGAATTACCGAAGGTTGCACGTCTTGAAATTTCTGGGCAGCAAGCAAAGCTGAAGTGAAACAGCCATAGCTCCCTCATCTGGACTCCGATTAAGATGAATGAGTACCTGTTGGTAAGGTAATTTTATAAAATTTTCAATAGAATTATATTTTGGTATATGTTCTGTTATGTATACAGGGGAAAATCCATGAGGAAGAGGCAACAACAACGCGATGAGAACAAGAGAGTGGAGATGAGGACGACAACAACGAAGAGAAGTTTGGGCAATGCTTCCACTAGACCACACCTGAAGAAATTCAGAGGCTTGGAACAAAACAAATACCCCTGGAGCATTGGCGAATAAAGACACAAGTTGGCGACATCTGACGCAAGGAGTTGTTTGGAGAAGATTACACACAAATGACGACATCTGATGGCGCTTATACTTTGGGTTCTCACATGATGGATCATGGAGTTAAAGTTTCACAACCAAGATGTGTGAGCCCATAAGTGAAAAGGAGTAATCCTACACAAAGCAACCTTGACGACATGTGGCACGAAGGAAGGAATTGAGAATAGCCTAAGCGAGCCACCTCCGACCATCAAGGATTGTTCGCTTTCAACTCCATAGGACCACTCACCATGAAAACCTCAAAGGCTAAGGTACACATCAAACTCTCAAGGTATTTTTGGAGACGATATCTCTCTTTTAAAATATTTATGTTCATATCCAATGGTATCTTTTGATTCTATACCTTGCACCATTAATGATCGATGGGCTAGAATTTCTTGAGAATGATAAAGAGGCTATGTTGTGCTTTAACTTTGATAATTTGCATGCCTAATGAGAACCTTAGCGCTGAGCAAGAAACTTATGCAACCTTTAATCACATTTTATTCATCTAACTTTTAAATTGTGGTTATGATTGCATATGTTTATATTATGTTTTGCAAGTCCTAGACCCGTGACCTTAAAAGACCATGTGTCGGGGGAAACCCGAGTTTCACTAAACATGATGGTTATTAAACCTTAGTCAAGAGGAGAGAAGCCTTGCCCAAAGAAATTGCAACCTCGTGCATCACCATCACCGAACCTCGAAAACGACGTCGCTGTTTTCATCAGGTTTGAGCACCTGATCAGATATGTAGAAGAAGGCAAAAGTTTGAAATCAGAAGCTCCATAAAGTTCTAATTCCAACACCTCCAAGATCAATGATTTTGAAGAACTGTACAAGGAGATATGGTAAAAACATTAGGTGTTGTGCAGTCTGAAATCAGATTTGGACAGATTGCAGCGTTGTAGTAAAATGGGCGTAACTCACTCGATCAGAGTCTATTGGGGGTGAATAAACACTTTGTGGAAATACAATTTCATGCACCACCAATTGGAGAAGCTGTTTGCTACAAGATATGATCTGGACAGAGAGGAAAATTCATGAGAGGAGAAGCAGCAACGAAGAGCAAAGGAGAAGGAGGGGATGATGATGCAAGAGACGATTGGGCAAGCTTCTCACTGAGCATGAATGATTGTGTCAAGCATGGAGAGTGGATCAAAGATGCATGGACACCTTCAAATCTAGCATGAGGGATCATGGCTTCACGACAATTAGAAGGTACGTAAGAAAGTCGAGCTCTATGACTTTAAATGAAGCGCTTTGCGGGAGGCAACCTGGTTTTTACTTATATATAATATGACTGTCTACATTGTGCTTTTTAATCGAACCATCGAGTAACATTGTTCCTTTACTCTAATAAATGCCACATCAACATGTTGTATGTTTTAATTGCTAATGAGGGAGCTCTTTGTTATTTGATCTTAGAAAACTTGTAGACCCTTTTGTGTGCCTATTAGTGTTTAGAGTCCTTTTCTTTTGTGCCTTTTTGGAGAGAAATATGAAGTTTGGTACAACCTCATGATTCTAAACTTGCGGCTAGTTAATTTAGGCTAACAGTTGTGTTTGTTTTAGAAAACATCACCATGTCATTTTGTTCATCCATGTCATATTGCATTGTGTTGTTATGTTAAGCATGTTCAGTTTTATAAAACTTTTTGGAGCGCTTGAGTTCTTTGTCTTTAACATGGTGTTTGATCCAAGGATTCCAGCAATATAGTTGTAAACATGGTTTCAAAACTTTATGTATCTCTATAAAGTTTATTCTCAACCTTTCATGTATCTAACTCCGTGCATTCACACTTGCACACACATACACCCATTATATTTTTCTTTCACTAGATTAACAATGCCGCAAGTTAAGATCACAAGGGATGCCTTTGGTTTATCGGCATAGAGTGAGTATTCCTGACCATCACCTCGGGGGTACTTTGTGATAAAAGCTGAAGTTAAGATCGTCAACACCTCCAAAATCCCGAAAGAAACACTGCTGTCTTCATCAAGATTAAGCACATATTTAGAGATGTACAAAAGAGAAAATTTGGATATTCAAGAGCTCAATCCAGTCTTCTTTCCAACACATCAAGATTCAATATTTTAGGAGACCCGTGCAAGGAGTTACAACCAAACCATTGGGCATCACACGTTCTGAAATCAGCTCGGAATAGCTTGCACTATCAAGGTAAAAATGGTGTAACTCTCTTGCTCGAAGTCCGATTGGGATGAACGACTAGTCGTTGGAAAGACAATTTGAAGCACTTTGCAATTGAGGACCAGGAGCGTCCCGGTGGTCGATGGATGACCGCTCCTCAGTGATGAGTGATTGACAACGGGTGTTGGACTCACTCTTGGCTCAGTGCGTAGGTGTAGGCTGCGGCCTAGTTCGTGTTGTTGCAGGTGAAAAACGGCCGCGAAAGGTCTTCAGCCTTGAGGGGCCTCCGACAGATGGAAGGACAAGTAGGCTCGGTTCGAGGGACCCGGTGGACGGCGGGACTAGGTGCGGGCCACATGGTGGCGAGATGAACAAGATGAGGTCTTGGACGATCGAGCCGGTGCACAGTGGCGGTCGAGTCAAGAGGCTTGGCGGGAGGCCGGGCCGAGCACGCGGGGTTTGGTGGTTTGCCCACAAAACCATCAGAGGACGGTTTCTTGGTTTGGGCCTCAAAACCAAGTCTGAAGACCCAACACGACGGAGACGGGATCCGGGCGTGTCGGGAAGCTTCGAAGCGGAGGACACGCGGCGGGATCGCATGGCTTGCGTCGGGAGGACGCGAGGTGCAGCGAAGGCGTGGCCGTCCGATGGCAAGACCCACAAACATTACATAAATGCCCCTGCGTGGGTTGTATCGCCAGTAGTTGAGTTAGGGGTAGTTGAGTCATTTCCCACACCGGCGGGACCCGATATATAAGCCATGAGTGTGTGTGGATGGCTCTCTTTCTCTCCGTGACTTAGGGTTTCATTTCCCCCTCCTCTTTCTCATTTTGTTGGACTATTTTCTTCTCCATTTTCTCTAGGCTAGCATGAGAGCTTCATGAGAGATTTGTTGAGAGGGATGGATGCTAGGGCGTCATGCTAGACCTTGTGAATCTTTCCTGGTTTGTATAGAAGATTTGGCGTTGTGATTTTCGTGGTCTTTTTCGTGCTTGTTTTTGGTGCCTTTGTTCTTGGTGTGTTTCCACCGATTTGAGTGGGTTTCTCCCCGGATTTCTTTGAGGGAAACATGGATGGATGTCTAATGCATCTTTGTGATTGATCTTGTGCCCTCAAACGCCGGGAAACCACTTCGATTCAAGGATTTTCGTTCAGAGCTCTAGCTTTCGGTGGTGTTCAAAGGATCCGCGATTCCCGATGATTTAGGAAGTTAGGAGGCGAAATTTTTGGGGTTGGTTGACTCTTTTCATGTCCCCAAACTCTTGTCTCAACAGCTTCTACCATTTGGGAGATCCGGTGATGGATTGGGAAAGTTGACTTTCGGGTCGTGCGTTTTCTGCTCTGTCTGCACCTCACGGACGGTCCGCGAGGACTAGGCGTACAGTCCGCGCCATCCGTCTTCGTCGGGTGTTCTTCGTGTTCTTGCTCGCCTTTTGTTTCGATCCGTCGTGGCTTTGAATTTTTGTTGGGCGAAGTTTCGGACGGTCCGTGTGTACCGGGCGGATGGTCCGCGGGTGCCTGGCGGACAGTCCGCGTGCTCCCCGCGGACGGTCCGTTATTCGGGGTCGTCTCTGGATGTTCTGTTTGCTTTTTCGGACGGTCCGCGGCGCAGGGCCGGACGGTCCGCGGTGTGTGTGCGGACAGTCCGCGGCGCGCGGCCGGACGGTCTGCGTGGCCCGTGCGGACGGTCCGCCCCACCTGGCCGGACGGTCCGCCAGAGCCTGTGTGCTTTGTTCCTTGGTTCGATTCCTCCCTTCCTTCTTTCGTGCTTCCGCGTGTGCTTCAAGGGATCGTTCCTAAGACTAGAGGTTGATCCATAACCTCGTTGTCTTGGCGATTGGTGTGTGATTTGATCCATCGCTTGTGTGTGACCGGGATTTGACTAGGGTATAGGCCGGGTTCTTTGAGAAGAATTTTTACCGGCTCCTATTCACTCCCCCCTCTCTAGTCGCCATCTGATCCTTCAATTGGTATTAGAGCTTGGTGCTGGATTCTTTGCGACTTTAACAAGTCTTGAATCCTAAGATGGCGTACGTTGAGCGGGGCGGTCCGCCGCACTTCGATGGCAAGGGTTACCACAACTGGGCGGCTCGTATGATGATCTTTCTTCGTGGCAAGTTGTTGGATTTCATTGTGCTTGACAAGACCTATGCTATTCCGGTCAACATCCATACTCTTATGGTGACCGATGCTGGTGCTAAGGCCAAGTATGAGGCAAATGCAAAAGCCGTTGATCACTTGGTCCGGAGCTTGTGTGATCCTGAGTTTGAGCGTGTTCGCCATTTGAATCTTGCTTGGCAAATTTGGGAAAAGTTGTTGGTTGCTCACGGTGGTGATAACCATGTGAAGGCTCGCGTCTTTGTCTCTTACCAGATGCAATATGAGAACTTCACTCAACTTCCCGGTGAGGACATCGATGCGATGTTTCAGAGGTTCGCCGCCATCGTGAACAACATGAAGGCTAATGTTGAGGATTTTCCTTACACCGAGCATGATCAAGCTTTGAAGCTCTTGCATGTCTTGGACCCAAATGTTTGGAGTGCTAAGGTTGAGGCCATCAATGAGTCTAGGCAGTATTTGACTATTGAGTTGGATGGCCTCTTTTCAAAGCTCAAGTCGGCTGAGGTTGAAAGGAAGTTGCAATCCAAGCATGAGGGATTGACTGACCATAGTCTTGCTCTTGTGGGCGGATCAAAGGGAAATGCTAACCCTTCCTGTCGATAGTTTTCCTTGTCTTCTCTTATGTCTATTCCAGATGAGGAGTTTGATGTGCTGGGCGAGGAGGAGCTGACCTTGCTCTCAAGAAGGTTTGATCGACTACACGAGAGTCGGAGGAATGCAAGGCGGAGCTCAGGGACGTGCTACAAGTGTGGCAAGCGTGGCCATTTCATCGCCGAGTGCCCGGAAGCGGAGGAGAACAAGTACAAGATGAACGAGTACAAGGCACACCCGAGGCGTGAAGACAAGTACTCCTCCAAGGGCAAGCACTTCTGCAAGTCCAAGAGCAAGGACAATGAGAAGCGGCGACCAAGCAAGGGCGGTTACAAGAAGGACAAGGCAAGCGCCATGGTGGACAGTGCAAGCGACATCGACTCAAGCTCAAGCGACGCACAGTCAAGCTCAAGCAGTGAAGATGAAGACGCCGGGAGGCGCAAAGGCAAGAAGAGTGCAAGCCGGAACCTCAGTGGGTTGAGCTGTGTGGCGCTTGATGGCTTTTGTGGCATGGCCCATAGCTCAAGCAGCAAGAAGAGCGAGAAGGAAGACAGCGACTCCGACTCGCAGGATGAGGTAAATCGTGACCCCGACTCTTTGCTTGCTGAGATCACTAGGTTGAATGGCTTGATTGACAATCGTGATAATGTGTTGAGAGATGCTAAGAAGATGAGGAAAGATCTTAGGGCTCAACTTGAGAATGCTAGTGAGAAAGTAGGAGAGTTAGAGTCCAAATTGCTTGAATTGAAACTTGAGAATGACTCAACTTGCTCCTACTACCCCTGACGATGTTGACTGTTTTGAGTGTGATGCATGGTTGAATGAGATCAAGTTGCTTAATGAGAAGAATGCTTCCACTTTGGCTAAACTAGATGCTCTTAGGACTGAGTATGATGAGCTTAAGGCTAGACCCACTTTGCTTGGTGCTTGTAAATCATGTTCTACTATGCATGCTAAGCTTGTTGATGCTCGTTCTACTATTAGCACTTTGGAAGCTTCTTTGAAATCTCCTGTTGTCAATGCATGCTCTAGCTGTGATGAAGTTACTTTGCGCAATCTTGAACTTACTTCCCGTTTGGATGTCATCTATGAGGAGAATGACTATTTGAGGAAGGTGTTGGGTTGGTTGTCTGGGCAGGAACCTCAATTGAAAATCATGATTGAGGAGTTCAAGAGAGCGGATGGTCGTGGTTTGGGTTTTGAGAAGTTGGGTGAGAAAGTGGGAGAAAACAGTGGGGAGAGTGTGTATGAGAAGTGTGTTGAGTCTAACCCCGAGTTTGAGGTGATCGGAGACATCCAAGTCCCACTTCCAAAAGCACCCAAGAACTCTTTCACACCAAAGCCCAACCACCTTTGCAACAAGCTTGACACAACCCAAGATCCACCCAAATTCCCACCTAAGACAAATGACTTCCAAAAACTGGTGAAGTTTGTGAGTGAGAAGGGTGAGAAGCCTAGAGAGAAGCTAGAGCCAAAACCAAAACCCATCCCCTTCAGGTGTGAGTATTGTGGCAAGGAGAGGCATCTAGCAAGGTTTTGCTACAAGAGGAAGAGGGATGAGAGGCTTGCTAAGGAGCAAGCAAACCAGGACAGGTATCGCCAGTCTCATGGTATTCCTGAGCCTAGAGTGCCACTTCCACGGGGTGTGGGAAGTGTGAGGAGTGTTGGTAGAGTTGGAGCTCAGAGTGATAGGTTCCCACAGAGAGGTGGTGGTGAGAGGTTTGTTAGGAGAGATGATGGTGTGCGTGCTGGTGAGAGGTTTGGTCGGGCTCATGGTGGTTTTGCTGAACGTCCCCCTACTCATCCTCAATACGGGTTTAGGGGAGATGATCGCAGCTTTGGGTTCCAGAGAAACTACGGACCATGTTTTCCCCCTCGTGGTGCTCGTACTTCTTCCATGGGACATGGGAAGTTTGGTGGCAAGGGAATGATGTTTGCTAACCCCTCTTTTGAGCAGATGGCTCGACACTGGTTTAACTTTCTTTGTGCTAACCCCAGTGTCGAGTCGCTAGCTCATTCTCGTTCTTGTTTCGACTACGGGCGGGGAGGCTTGGAGAACATTTGGTTGATTGACTCCGGATGTTCCCGACACATGATCGGAGACAAGAAGTGGTTCTCCAGCCTCACCCCAGTGAAGGAAAAGATGTACATCACTTTTGGGGACAATGGACGAGGAAGGGTGATTTCTGAGGGTGTTGTGCATGTGAGTGACAAGGTAACGTTGAAGAGAGTTGCCCTTGTGAAGTCTTTGGGTTTCAATTTGCTTTCGGTTTCTTAGTTGCTTGATGAAGGTTTTGAGGTGCGTTTCAAGTCTGGTGAGTCTCGTTTGCTGGATTCTCGAGGTGATCTTGTCTGTATGATCATCCCCGAGGGTCAGATTTTCAGGGCTGATTTCTCTCGATCTTTGGGTCCTGCTCGCTGTTTGACGGCTGGTCCTTCTTCTGATTTGTGGAAATGGCATAGGCGGTTGGGACACTTGAGCTTTGATTTGGTTTCCCACTTGAGTGGTCTTGACCTTGTCCGAGGATTGCCAAGGTTGAAGCTTGAGAAGGATTTGGTTTGTGCTCCGTGTAGGCATGGCAAGATGGTAGCCACTCCCAATCCACCCCTGACCGATGTCATGACCGAGCGTCCGACAGAGCTGTTGCATATGGACCTTGTTGGGCCAGCTCGAGTTCGCTCGGTGGGTGGGAAGTGGTATGTCCTTGTTGTGGTGGACGATTACTCACGCTATGCCTGGGTGTTTTTCTTGGAAGACAAGAGTGAGACATTTGGTTTTGTTCGAGATCTGATCGTGAGGTTGAAAAACGAGAGGCATGGGAATGCTATTCGAGCTATCCGCAGTGATAATGGCTCAGAGTTCAAGAACTCTCGTTTTGATGCTTTTTGTCGTGATCTAGGTCTTGAACATCAGTATTCGACCCCTTATGTGCCCCCTCAAAATGGAGTTGTGGAAAGGAAAAATCTGACTCTCTGTGAGATGGCTAGGACGATGCTCGATGAGAACAGGACTCCTAGGAGGTATTGGGCTGATGCGGTCAATACGGCCTGTCATGTTTCCAACAGGATTTTATTGTGAGTTTTCAAGAAGAAGACCTGTTATGAGCTTATGCATGGTCGGGCACCCAAGGTGAGTCATTTCCGAGTCTTTGGCTGCAAGTGCTTTATTCTTAAGAAGGGAAAACTCGACAAGTTTGAGGCTAGGTCTAGTGATGGGATTTTCTTTGGATATGCTAACCATTCTAGAGCCTATAGGGTGCTTAACCTTGAGACTAACAAAATCATGGAGACTTGCGAGGTAACCTTCGACGAGACAATGCCATGTACCTCTCTTGGTTTTGAATGTGCAGGTGACGAGGAGATGGCCGAGGACCACTTTGAAGAGGAGAAGGATGAAGCTGGAGATGATGATGGAGAGAACCACGTGCCTGAAGCTGAGTGTGTAGCCACTACTTCCCCTACGACCACTACGGAGGGTGGACCGTCTACATCATGGACAACGACGGTGCGACAAGAGGACCAGGCGAGAGAAGCTGAAGTTGAGGGGGAGGTAGTCTCGAGGCGTGAGGCTCCCCGGCGGATTCAAGAAGTGCATCCCCTATTGAGGATCATTGGGGACATCGACGAACGTACTACGCGGTCATGGTCTAGAAATTCCTCTCATTTCGCTCATGCTGCATTTGTTGCCACCTTTGAGCCCAAGGACATTGGACATGCTTTATTTGATGCAAACTGGGTTAATTCTATGCATGAGGAGTTGGAAAACTTTGAGAGGAACCAGGTGTGGGAGTTAGTTGAACCACCTCCAAATTGCCATCCTATAGGAACCAAATGGGTCTAGAAGAACAAAGAGGGAGAGAATGGGATGGTTGTGAGGAACAAGTCCAGACTTGTTGCTCAGGGATATAGTCAGAAGGAGGGAATCGACTATGAGGAGACCTTTGCTCCTGTGGCCCGTCTTGAGGCAATTCGAATCCTTCTAGCCTTTGCCATGGCTAAAGGGTTCAAGTTGTTTCAAATGGATGTGAAAAGTGCTTTTCTGAATGGGGTCATAAAGGAGGAGGTGTATGTGAAGCAGCCACCGGGGTTTGAGAGTGAGAAGTATCCACATAGGGTGTACAGGTTGAAAAGGGCTCTGTATGGGTTGAAACAGGCGCACCAGGCTTGGTATGGGAGATTGAGAGGTTTTCTGGTGAGCAGAGGGTTTGTGATGGGTACCGTGGATAGTACCTTGTTTCTCCTCAAGCATGGAAATGACTTGTTGATTGTGCAGATATACGTGGATGATATCGTCTTTGGTGGCTCGTCACATAACCTTGTTGCCAAGTTTGCAGATGAGATGAGCAGGGAATTTGAGATGAGCATGATGGGCGAGTTGCAGTACTTTCTCGGGTTGCAAATCAAGCAAGTGAAGGATGGGACATTTGTACATCAGACCAAGTACACGAAAGACGTGCTGAGGAAGTTCCAGATGCAAGATGTGAAGCCTATGTCGACACCCATGGGGAGTACGACTACTTTGGATGCGGACGAGGACGGAGAACCAGTGGACCAGCGGGAGTACAGGAGCATGATCGGCTCCCTCCTCTACTTGACGGCGACAAGGCCAGACATACAGTTCAGTGTGTGTCTGTGCACTCGTTTTCAGGCTTCACCGAGGACATCACATCGATAGGCCGTCAAGAGGATTTTCAGGTACCTACAGTCTGCCCCTGGTCTTGGCCTTTGTTATTCTTCCTCCTCGACTCTTTCCCTTCATGGTTTTTCTGATGCGGATTTTGCTGGTTGCCGAGTCGAGAGGAAGTCTACTTCTGGTTCTTGTCAGTTTCTTGGGTCCTCGTTGGTTTCGTGGTCTTCCCGCAAGCAGTCTAGTGTAGCTCAGTCTACCACCGAGGCGAGTATGTTGCGGCCGCGAGTTGTTGTTCCCGACTTTGTTGTGGATTTCATACACTTTGAGAGACTTTGGTGAGGAGTGCACCCAGATCCCACTTCTTTGTGATAGCACCAGTGCCATAAGCGTAGCGAAAAACCCCGTGCTTCACTCCAGAACCAAACATATAGAGGTGAGGTACCATTTCTTGAGAGACAATGTGGAGAAAGGGACCATTGTGTTGAGCCATGTTCCTACCCAAGATCAGCTTGCAGACATTTTCACAAAGCCTCTCGACCAAGCTACATTTGTGCGCTTGCGGGGGAACTTGGGGTTTGTTGCCCTTTCTAGTTGATTCTTGGGGGATTTCCTTTTTGTACCATATGTATCATACCATGTTTACTTTGATGTATATACATGCTTTGCTTGATGTATAAACCATGGTAGGATAGCCATCTTGTCATATATCATGTTGCATTTGTATCATATTGCATTTTAGGATGATGAGCTTCTTTTATATGCCTTATTTGAGTCTCTTTGGCTATTTGTGAGATATTGGTCATATGTGTGCAGAAATGGCTATGTGGCTATGCTCTTGGAATATTTGAGATGTATATATTGTGAGATAGCCCTTTTTGAATCAAGTGCTAATCTTGACTAAATTTGATGAAATGTGCTCCACTCATGTGTAGTAGTGTATCCATGTCACGTTTTGGTCTAAATGTGCTTTCTATGCTTAGATTGTGCTTGGCTGTCTTTTTCTTGCATTTAGGCTAAAGGCCGAATATCATTGTGAATGTTTAGCCTATGTTGCATTCATGGAGGAGCATATGCTTCTTTTTGCCGCAAAGGCACTTCATGTACCATGAAATGAATAAATCTTGAAAGGAAGTGTGTATGCTTGAAAAATGCTCCATCCATCATGTCTATGCTTAAAATGTCTTATCTTTCACATATGGGTGCCAAACATGTTTCATGATGTTCACCAGTGGAGAAGTCTCCCCGAAGTGGACACATGGCTCATGAGCTTTAACATGACATGCTTCGCTTTATGGGTGTTTGCAATGATCTTTTGTTGAGAATTGGATATCCTTGTATGATCTCTGGATGATATGCATGTTTTTGGCTCGAATATGACATGGATAGGCTTTTACATTTGAAGTGAGCCATCTTTTGATATAATTATTCAAATCTGAAAATTTTCTTTGTCACATGCCTATATTTCCATATATTACTTGTGGCAACGCTTTGACTATGTTATGATCCATATATGTGCTCTTTGTCTCATTTCTAGCCTTTGTCACTAAATTTGGCCTATTTGAGAAGCTCATGTAGATGTTTATATGCTTTGTTTTGCATTTCTGCATTTTCACCTTGATTCATACATTGTAAACAAGGGGGAGAAGAGGTGAGCTTAATGCAAATTCATAAGAAGTGTGCTAACATTTGGAAGTTTGCATCCACATGTTCAGGGGGAGCTTGCATTTGTTCAGGGGGAGCTTTCTTGCTGTTTTCGGTGTGGAGTTTGTGCTTTGCTCGGCTTGTGACATTTCTTTGCCTTTCTTTGGTTTTGGTCATGAGTTGCGCTTCTTTGTTTTTCTTTCTTCTTTCTTTCTTTCTCTGAATTTCATTTCGCGTTGTGTGTTGTCAATGCACTCATCAAGGGGGAGATTGAGGACCAGGAGCGTCCCGGTGGTCGATGGATGACCGCTCCTCAGTGATGAGTGATTGACAACAGGTGTTGGACTGACTCTTGGCTCAGTGCGCAGGTGTAGGCTGCGGCCTAGTTCGTGTTGTTGCAAGTGAAGAACGGGCGCGAAAGGTCTTTAGCCTTGAGGGGCCTCCGGGAGATGGAGAGACAAGTAGGCTCGGTTCGAGGGACCCGGTGGACGGCGAGACTAGGTGCGGGCCACATGGTGGCGAGACGAGCAAGACGAGGTCGTGGACGATCGAGCCGGTGCACGGTGGCGGTCGAGTCAAGAGGCTTGGCAGGAGGCCGGGCCGAGCACGCGGGGTTTGGTGGTTTGCCCACAAAACCATCGGAGGACGGTTTCTTGGTTTGGGCCTCAAAACCAAGTTCGAAGACCCAGCACGACGGCGACGGGATCCGGGCGTGTCGGGAAGCTTTGAAGCGGAGGACACGCGGTGGGATCGCATGGCTTGCGTCGGGAGGACGCGGGGTGCAGCGAAGGCGTGGCCGTCCGATGGCAAGACCCACAAACATTACATAAATGCCCTTGCGTGGGTTGTATCGCCAGCAGTTGAGTTAGGGGTAGTCGAGTCATTTCCCACACCGGTGGGACCCGATATATAAGCCATGAGTGTGTGTGGATGGCTCTCTCTCTCCGCGACTTAGGGTTTCATTTCCCCCTCCTCTTTCTCATTTTGCTGGACTATTTTCTTCTCCATTTTCTCTAGGCTAGCATGAGAGCTTCATGAGAGATTTGTTGAGAGGGATGTATGCTAGGGCGGCATGCTAGACCTTGTGAATCTTTCCTGGTTTGTATAGAAGATTCGGCGTTGTGATTTTCGTGGTCTTTTTCGTGCTTGTTTTTGGTGCCTTTGTTCTTGGTGTGTTTCCGTGGATTTGAGTGGGTTTCTCCCCGGATTTCTTTGAGGGAAACATGGATGGATGTCTAGTGCATCTTTGTGATTGATCTTGTGCCCTCAAACGCCGGGAAACCACTTTGATTCAAGGATTTTCGTTTGGAGCTCTAGCTTTCGGTGGTGTTCAAAGGATCCGTGATTCCCGATGATTTAGGAAGTTAGGAGGCGAAATTTTTGGGGTATAGCATCCTTGGTTGACACTTTTCATGTCCCCAAACTCTTGTCTCAACATCTTCTACCATTTGGGAGATCCGGTGATGGATTGGGAAAGTTGACTTTCGGGGTCGTGCGTTTTCTGCTCTGTCTGCACCTCGCGGACGGTCCGCGAGGATCAGGCGGACAGTCCGCGCTGTCCCTGTTCGTCGGGTGTTCTTCGTGTTCTTACTCTCCTTTTGTTTCGATCCGTCGTGGCTTTGAGTTTTCGTTGGGTGAAGTTTCGGACGGTCCGCGTGTACCGGGCGGACGGTCTGCGGGTGCCTGGCGGACAGTCCGCGTGCTCCCCGCGGACGGTCCGTTATTCGGGGTCGTCTCTGGATGTTCTGTTTGCTTTTTCGGACGGTTCGCGGCGCAGGGTTGGACGGTCCGCGGTGTGTGTGCGGACAGTCCGCGGCAGAAGGCCGGACGGTCCGTGTGGCCCGTGCGGACGGTCCGCCCCACCTGGCCGGACGGTCCGCCAGAGCCTGAGTGCTTTGTTCCTTGGTTCGATTCCTCCCTTCCTTCTTTCGTGCTTCCGCGTGTGCTTCAAGGGATCGTTCCTAAGACTAGAGGCTGATCCATAACCTCGTTGTCTTGGCGATTGGTGTGTGATTCGATCCATCGCTTGTGTGTGACCGGGATTTGACTAGGGTATAGGCCGGGTTCTTTGAGAAGAATTTTTACCGGCTCCTATTCACTCCCCCCCTCTCTAGTCGCCATGTGATCCTTCAGCAATGGAGCAATGGTTCGGTACATATTCTGTTATGGAATTAGAAGAAAAATTTGTGGAAGGTGAACCAGCAATGAGAGACAACATGAAAGGAGGTGAAGATGGGATAAGAAATAATTGGGACCAAGCTCATGGCGAAAGGTGGGCGTTGAAGGACAATAAGGGCAACAAGAGTGAAGAGCATGATGACGATCTCCACACATAGTGGTAATACTTCAAGAATTATAAGATGGCTCATCATCTTCCATGCCTAGCAACATGCTAAGCATGGGGAGGATTTGGAGAACATGAGAAGACCAAATGGAGTACCAAGATCATGGTTGCCACGGGATGCTAATTTTCTTCTCCCATGTCAAGCACAATGCTTAAGCATGGGGGAGAGCACACTAAACTACAAGCATCAAAGGACGGTAACAATTCCTCAAGCCTCTCTTTGTCCTTGTCTTTATAAATGTCTGTACATTTGTATATGCCTTCAACAAACTTAGGTGCAATCTTTTATATCTCGCTTGACAATAACATGGCTTCTAGGAGTACAACCTAGTTTTAGTTTTTGTTTAGATCATGATCACCATCACCTCGTGCTCAGCACGATGTTAATTTTGGGCATAATCTTGCTTGTGGAAAAATGATGAAGGATGCGTTTTGTTTTACCTACATGACGTTGTATATGACTTGGCTAATTGATCTCTATTAAAATGATCTTAAATTGGCAAAATACCGGCTCTTTAATTTGTGGAGGTTATATGACTAAATTCTAGACCCACATACTTTATGTTGCTCTTTGATTTGAGTTGACCAAAAACCTGATAACTTGTTTTGTTTTATATAAAACTTATTTCCTATACTATCTACATTTGTGAATCTCTTGCAAGGATCTACCTACCAAAGCCTATATACTTATGATCTTTCACGATGAAACCTTTAGAATGCAAACTTATATTTTGATGAGGTGGATTAGGATTGATGTTCTATTGTATGAGACTTAGAAGCTGGTCATTCCGTTTTGTGTAACTTCTTTTTACTAGCCTTTCTATCCGTGCATTGTGAGTTTCCACATCGGGAATGTTGCAAACTTCATCGGATATCCACCCTTAAGCCCAAATATCTATTTTGTGATACCCTCATTGTCCACAACCCAATACTTGAGTATGGATTATTATTCTGTGGAAAATCTGAAGGAGTCAAGGTGCTACAAATTAGAGTAATTTTGGAGTCCTCCAAGTGATGCAAGAAACATTCAAGATTTTGTGTGGAGGAGTCCCAAAAGATTTCAAGTATTTTCAGGATGAGATAAGAGATTTTCTGAACAAAAAGTATATATAAACCCCCGTTTGCTTGAGGACGAGCAAGTGTCGAAGCATGGGGGAGGAGCTTCTAAGAGGGTACTATGTTGCCTAGAGTTCAGGGGAACAAAAAATAGAAAAAGAAAATAAAAAGGAAGAAAGAAAAAGTGTGAATCAAAAAAAAGAAGGGAGAAAAAAAGAAAAAAAAGAGTTATCAATAAAGTTCCTTGGTTCTCTAGTTCATTTGAATTTTCAAAGGTGCTTCAACATCAAACTCCATACTCAAGTATACAATCATGTGCAATCTGATAACAAGGACTTCATTTGTACCTTGGGATCGTCCACTTGCCATTTGCACATGTGCACTTATTTAAATGTGTATGTTCCATCTCTCTCCCTCTTCAACATTATTTTCCATGACCTTTTTGACAAGTCTCAGTAAATCCAACAGATCTCTCTCTTAGTTTGACAATATTTCAAATATAATATTTTGCTAGGATTGTTTTTACCTACAAAGCTCCACATAAGCCTTCCACTTTCATATATGAGTAGAAGAGGTCGAAAATGATTTAGTATAGGCTTGAGTTACTTGATGAGATGAGTGTTTCCATGAGCTTTTGCAAGAGACCTCACTTATGTTAGATGTGCAATTTTTTAAAAAACTTTTCATGAGGGAACAAGCTAAAGGTTCGAAGTTTGCTTAAGTTAAAGAGCATTGTATTTATGTTATTGTGGCACGATCCTTATTGATAGTCTATCTTCCATAATGACAAAGTAGCCGGTCAAAAAAAACTTGAACCTAAATGTTAAATACTTGAGAGAGAAATTTGTCTTGTTATGTTTGATTGAGTGTAGGATTACATCGAAGGGCGACACTGATTTCTTGATCAAGCAAACATCCTTGACTTGCTCGAGGACAAGCAATGTTTAAGCATGGGGGTATGTTGACGATCGAATTTGGTACACCTATCTATGAGTTTACTGTCAACTTTGGCAATGATTTTATATGCAAACTAATGGTGCTAAACCCCTAGATATAATAAGTTCACACTTGCATGCGGATTTGGGAGTATCTTGTGTTTCAAAAAAATGAGAGCTTAAAGGACGGATTCGTATGAAGTTCAAAAGGCTGATCAAGGAGTTCCGTCTGTACACGAGTGCAAGCCAAATTTACTCTCAAAGGTGTTGAGGAACAAAGTGCTATGACGAAAACATTCCTGAGGGCCAAGATGAAAAGATCAGAGTTCATACGACAAGACACCCTATTTTGATCGCGGGGATGATGATGCCAAAAAGCCACATATGAAAGGGCAGAAAGCAAAAAATGCAAGAGACGCCGGCCAGAGGAAGATGGGCCCGTATCGGCCCAAAAAGGGCCCATACTATCGTATGGACCTCCCTGGGCCCACTACCTCGGTGGGTACCAGGACCGACTACTCGGTGGGCCCCTGGGACTACTCGACTTGTGCCGCACGGAACCTGATGGCGTGAGGCGCAAGGACTACGGTGGAGAAGTACTCGGATAGGAAGCTATACATACCATGTACTGTGTAGAGGACTCCTAGACGTATACGACTAGTACTCTCTCCCTAAACCGACCTATAAACCCTGCCTCCCAGACTATATAAGGCGAGGCAGGGACCCTTCTCTCTCAGGTTACGCATCATCTTGTAATCACATCCAATCAATCTAGAGCTACGCAGCATACAGGACGTAGGGTATTACGCACCTCGCGGCCCGAACCTGTCTAAATTGTGTGCCATGTGTCTCTTCCTTCGAGTTACCGATCTAGGCGAGGCCACATTCATCTACCTCGGGTACTCCCCTTTGTAGGTTGCCGGTCTAAAACACCGACAGCTGCCGCGCCAGGTAGGGGATCTCGCTGAAGATCATATGGCGAACTCGACGGCTTCCATCTTCATCAAGCCAACTGTCGCCTTCAATCGTGGCGACACCTTCGTCTTCGGCTCCTGGGTCTACACTGCTAACGGCGCCGGATCCTTCCAACGCCGCCTCACCATGCCGCCCAACCCGGAGACTGGGCTCGTGACGCTTCCCGAAGTAGTCACGGGCGATCTTGCCAGAAAGTTTGGCGAAATTTCGCTCTACAAGAACCACGCCGACTTCGAGCTTAGATCCGACTCCAACTTGAACTCAACGTCCCCGTGGGCTATCGTATGCGAGTCGGCTACCCAGTCATCGTGTACGGCCTCCCCACTCCGTGAGCACTTCACATGCGGCCATCGCAACGTCAGCAGGGCCCACGCGAAGGCTCCCACTGCGCGCCAGGCCGGCAAGGAGATCGTACCCGAGTACGACTCGGACTCCAACACCGTCCTCGGCTACAACTCGGACTCCAACCCTCTCTCTGGCTTCTACTCGGACTCCTCCTACGAGTTCGATTTCGGGTCGGACCCTGACGAACCCGAGTCCGAGAACAATACTACAGAGCAACCCCTGTCAGGACCAGCTTCCGGCCTGGTTATAACATCTACACACCCGCCGGGAGATTAGTCTACTGGCCAGATCGCAAGCCCACAGACCTGATAGGAGGGAACACACGCTGCATCGCCTACCTCGACTCACTTCCCTTCCAGGAGGGAACACCGCTTGCCCCAGCTGGGGAGCACACCCCGACAGAGGTGGCAACCAGTGACTCCAGCCTTGGCTCTCCTAATCGGCAAGTCTTCATGACTGCCAACGAGACGCCAGGCTCAGGGACAGTCTCTGACCGATATCTCGATGATATCTCAGTGGACGAGTTGTCCGCCAACTCACCCGCCGACGAGACCGACGCCAATAGAGACGCTCGACGTGAATGCAACAGAAAGCGGAATGAATGGCACCAACGTCTCCGTGAGTCCCTTCCCATCCGGAACCTCATAGAAGCCCTCGACCAAGTCGAGAGCCGGGCACACACTACCCCAGAGAAATGCCTCATGTCTATCACTACGATAGCACATCAGGCTCAGGGGATGCGCGCGGGAGAAGTCATTGCCAAGCTCGCGGAGGACGCCTACTTCATGCGAGTCGACAACAGGGTCACTCAAGTGCCCCCTGTCAGGAACCACCAGCAAGACAACGAGGCCACAAGTCGTAGTGCGGACATCGGTCGCAACCGTACTCGAGCGGGGCTACCAGCTAACCCCAACCATACTCGGGCAACAACCGGTGGACCCTCCCATGGTGGTAACAGTACCGGCGGCGACCGGGAGATCATCCCTCACCGTGATCCTGGCGGCAGAGGCAGTGACGGCGGGAGCTCCAACCATGGGGCTGGCAGGAGATCCCGGGGCGGAGGCGACAGCAGTGGCCGAGGCCACGCGAACAGCCACGCCTCCGGAGCTTCATGTGACGGCTTCGACGCCCGCCAAAAGATCGAAGAACTTCGGCGCAAGAAGTCCTCCACGGCAAGCGACAATGACGGCTTCCACGCCTTCTCTGCACGGCTTCACAACCTACTTCTCCTGGAGAAATTCAAGCCTCTGGGGATCACCAAGTACGACGCGAAGCAGGATCCAGTACAGTGGCTCAGATGCTATGCCCTCTCCATCGAGAACGCGGGTGGAAACAACGACACGAAGTGCCTCTACTTCCTTTCTGTCTGGACCAAGCCCCGCTTACATGGCTCGAGTCACTCGAGAAGTACTCGATCGACAAGTGGGACCAGCTGAAGGAATAGTTCACCAGCAACTTCGCGGGCGCTATGGGCCGCTCAGGTACTCGCATGGACCTAGCAATGGTGAAGCAGGAACAGGGCGAGACCCTTCGCAAGTACATGCACCGCTTTTTCGACAACCGCGCCACCGTAGTCGATGTCTCTGACAAGGAGGTCATCGACCTCTTCCAAGATGGTCTCTATCACCGTCGCACCTTCGAAAACTTCGGTCGTCGCCGCCCGAGCTCCATCACCCACCTCAAAGACATGATCACCTCCTGGGCTGATGAAGAAGACAAGGCTAACGCCAAGTACGATGCCATCCGTGCAAGAGCAAACAGAACACGCGGCAACAACAACAACAACAATGGGAACCAAGGCGGTCGCAACAGCAACTACTTGGGTCCTAATCGCAAGCGCAAGCCAGACAACACTGTCGCGGCTATCCAGCGCCCTGCGAAAGGCAACTCGAAGAAGACCTCAGGCGGCTTCAAGGACTTGCTGAAGGAGAAGTGCCCATGGCATCTGGACGGCAACCACACCACCGAGAAGGGCTACCAACTCCGGCGAGCACTCAAGGACACTCCGGAGCCATGGCACCCTGACGACAAGAAAGGCAAGAAAAAGGCCGACGAAGGCAATGACGACTTCCAGGAACCCGACAAGTTGGTGAACGTCATCTTCGGCGGACTACCCAACCGACAGGCTCAGAAAGCTACTCGTTGAGAAGTCATGAGCATTGAACCAGCGGTCCCGACCCCTCTCCGGTGGTCGGAGGTACCCATCACCTTCTCCCGCGCGGATCAATGGACAAGCTTCTCGGAACCAGGACGGTTCCCACTCGTCCTGAAGTCGGTGGTTGCGGGCTCCAAACTCAACAAGGTCCTCATCGACGGTGGAAGCGGGCTCAATGTCCTTTTGACCAAGACCTTGAAGAAGATGAAGCTCGACATCACCCACATGCTCACCAAGAGCACCTCGCCTTTCTACGGCATCGTCCCCAGGAACGCGGCTATCCCACTGGGCTCAGTAGTTCTGCCAGTTACCTTCGGGGAAACAAGGGACCACTACCGTACCGAGTACGTCAAGTTCGAAGTCGCGGACTTCGAGACGTCCTACCATGCCATCCTCGGCAGACCAGCTATCACCAAATTCATGGCGGTACCCCACTACACCTACTTGGTACTCAAAATGCCAAGTCCAGCCGGTGTACTCTCACTGTAAGGGGACTTGAAGATATCCTTCGACTGTGACACAGAGGCTGTGGAACTCGCAGCCACGAATCAAGTACCCAACGCAATGATGGAGATCTATGCTGCGTCGAAGAAGCTTGCTCCAAGTGAACTCGACATCCTAGAGAAGTCAGACAGAGCCAACAAGCCTCAGCCAGCTGAAGAGGTTCTAGTCAAGACAATTGACCTCGGGACAGGCGACAGCAGCAAGACCACCACCATCGGGGCGGGCCTCGACCCCAAATAGGAAGACGCGCTCATCAACTTCCTCCGGGCTAACCGAGACATCTTCGCGTGGAAACCAGCGGACATGCCAGGGGTGCCCAGCGAGCTGATCGAGCATTCACTCAACGTCGACCCTAAAGCTACCCCGAAGCGACAACACCTCCGCCGCTTCGTCGACGATAGACGGGACGCCATCAAGAAGGAACTCGCCAAACTACTCGCAGCTGGCTTCATCAGAGAAGTCTTCCATTCTGAATGGCTCGCCAACCCCGTCCTCGTCCGCAAGAAGAACTCGAACGAGTGGAGGATGTGCATCGACTACACTGACCTCAACAAGCACTGCCCCAAGGACCCCTTCGGGTTGCCGCGGATTAATCAAGTCATCGACTCCACGATGGGCTGCGACCTGCTCTGCTTCCTCGACTGCTACTCCGGGTACCACCAGATCGCAATCAAGGAAGAAGACCAGGAGAAGACCGCGTTCATCACCCCGTTTGGCGCGTACTGATACACGACCATGTCCTTCGGGTTGAAGAACGCCGGCGCTACCAACCAACGAGCTATCCAGGCCTGTTTCAAGAGGCAACTCAACAAGAACGTCGAAGCCTATGTGGATGACGTGGTCATCAAGACCAGAAACTCCAACACACTAATCGCCGATCTTGAAGAGACTTTCGCATCCCTGCGAGAGTACCGCTGGAAGCTCAACCCGAACAAGTGCGTCTTCGGCGTACCGTCGGGCAAACTACTCGGCTTCATCATCAGCCACCGTGGCATCGAAGCTAACCCCGAGAAGATCTCTGCCATCACCTGCATGAAAGCTCCCACGTGCATCAAAGACGTGCAGAAGCTAACTGGGTGCATGGCGGCTCTGAACAGATTCATCTCGAAGCTTGGAGAACGGGGGCTCCCCTTCTTCAAACTACTCAAACATCAAGAGAAGTTTGTGTGGACTCCAGAGGCAGACCAAGCCCTTTCCCAGCTCAAGGACTTCCTATCAAAGCCACCACTCCTCACGGCTACTCGCAAAGGTGAGAAGCTGCTGCTCTACCTCACTGCGACTACTCACGTGGTCAGTACTGCCATCATTGTCGAGCAGCAGGAGGACGACCACACCTACCCGGTCCAGCGCCCGGTATACTTCGTCAGCGAGGTTCTATCAGAGTCCAAGGCTCGCTACCAGCCCGTGCAGAAGCTTCTGTACGCTCTACTCATTACCTCGCGGAAGCTACGACACTACTTCCAGGAGTACTCGGTTTCCGTCGTCACCGACTACCCGCTCGGCGACATCCTGAGGAACCCAGACGCCACCGGAAGAATCTCCAAGTGGGGCCGTCGAGCTCGGCGCCCTCACCATCGACTTCAAGCCACGCACCGCCATCAAGTCGCGGCGCTAGTCGACTTCATGGCGGAGTGGCGGGAGAACCGGCTACCTACTCCCACCGTGCGACCGAGCCTTGGGTGATGTACTTTGACGGCTCACTCAACCTCGAGGGCGCGGCGCGGGGGTAATCCCCGATCTCTCCAACGGGCGAACAACTCAAGTACGTCCCGCATCTTCCGGAAGGTCTCAAACAATGAAGCCGAGTACGAAGCTCTGCTACACGGGCTCCGCCTCGCTGCTTCACTGGGCATCAAGCGGCTACTAGTCTACGGCGACTCCGCAGTGGTCATCAACCAAGTCAACAAGACCCGGGACCGCAACAAGGAGAACATGGACGCCTACTGCCTAGAAGTCCGCAAGCTCGAGAACAAGTTCTATGGTCTCGAGTTCCACCACGTCGTCCGCGACAACAATGTTGCAGCGGACGTCCTGTCGAAGCTTGGTACTACTCGCGCTCAAGTACCAGCGGGTGTCTTCGTCCACGAGCTTCACGCGCCATCCATCCCGAAGCCGGCGCCACCGACCACTGATCCAGCGCATCCTTCGGCTGGCCAGGAGGTCATGATGATTGACATGGACTGGAGGCAACCTTTCATCGACTACCTCCACGAGCAGAAGGTTCGCTCGGACAAGAACTTGGCCGAGCAACTTATCTGCTGCGCCAAGTCCTACGTCCTAGTCTGAGACAAGCTCTACAGGTGGGGCATCTTCTGGAGTACTCATGAAGTGCGTTCCCCGAGAAGAAGGCAAGGGCATCTTGGAAGAGATCCACAAAGGTGTCTGCGGCAACCACGCGTCCTCTCGCACGCTTGTCAGCAAGGCCTTGCGACGAGCTTTCTATTGGCCCACAGCTCTGGGCGACGCCGAAGAACTCGTCAGAAGGTGCCAAGGATGCCAATACTTCGCCAAGCAACAACACGTCCCGGCCTACAAGCTAGTCACCATACCGCCAACCTGGCCTTTCTCCTGCTGGGGGCTCGACATGATTGGGACACTCACAACTGTGCCAGGTGGATTCAATAGAGTACTGGTGGCCATCGACAAGTTTACCAAGTGGATCGAGGTCAAGCCGGTCACATGCCCCAAGGCCGACAGAGTACTCGACTTCCTGATGAACTCGTTCATCGCTACGGACTACCCCACCGCATCATCACAGACCTGGGCTCCAACTTCAACAATCACCAGTTCTGGGCGTACTGCAAGAACAGCGGGATCGACGTCTGATACGTCTCAGTTGCCCATCCCCGGGCCAATGGACAAGTCGAGCGTGCCAATGGGATGGTACTCGACGCTCTCAAGAAGCGGCTACACGACGCTGCCAACACCAAAGGAGGCAAGTGGATCAAGGAACTACCCAATGCGCTCTGGGGGCTACGCACTCAACCCTCCAAGCCAACGGGACAATCGCCATACTTCCTAGTCTACGGCTCCGAAGCAATTCTCCCTGCTGATGTCATGTGGGACTCACCAGCAGTGGAGCAATACGACGAAGGCATATCTGAAGACAGCAGACGTGTTGACATCGATGGACTCGAAGAAGCTCGCTGCGCTACCCTCGTCCAATCAGCAAGGTACCTCGAGGGTATCCGACGCTACCACGATCGCAACGTCAAGGAACGCTCCTTCAACGTTGGAGATCTTGTCCTCCGCTGCATCCAGAACACGGAGGGACTACACAAGCTCAGCTCGCCCTGGGAAGGTCCCTTCACAGTTGCAAAGGTGACCGGACCGGGCTCCTATTGCCTTCATATGCTCGAAGGCGAAGACGTCAACAACTCGTGGAATATCGACCAGCTCTGTCGATTCTACGCCTAGTCTATCAACTACCCTGGGGGCTCAAGTCTACACGACTACAAAAACCCCTTCGCTGTAAGCGGCCTCCGGGTCCAGGCACTAGTCTCCGGACTACTTTATTCCAAGATCCAGCGTCAAAGGCTACTAACGGATCTTGGGCTACTCCGAGCGACAAAGGACTCCAGCAGCGGTCTACTTAGAGACCATGTACTCCTAGATCCAGCCTACACGGCTACTAACGGATCTACTGCTGTAAGCGGCAATACGCCCTAGCACCACTTAGCCGTAGGTGGCCTCTGGGTCCTGGCGACTACTCTTGTAAAACGGCCCTGGCCATCCAGGTGTATTTCCCTCAGTAATAAAGTTTGATTATCTATCAACTGGTTTACTACTTTTTTCCCTCAACGGGTCTACTGGCGAGTACGACTACTCGTGACAACTCCACAATGAGAACTCCGCATACACACCTTGCGACAATGAGTACTCATTTCTGAGAAGTTTTCTCATTTCATACTTAAACAAGTTCAATACAACTCTGTTTATACAATCATTGCTACAAGCTAACCCTACAGGACTACCGAAGGTTAAGCTTCTCGGCGACCTGCTCAGCAATTGGCGCCATTTGCTCCAGGAGCTCCGCGTACTGCTCGTCCGTGCAGTTGGCGGCTAGTCCACTGGTGACTACATCCACTGGAGCCTTCGAGAAGTACGACTTCATGTACGCCAAGATTTGATTGGGGATCGACTTCGCCAAGTGCTTGACATACGTCGCCAGACGACTGGGAGCTTCTCTCAGCCGGTCCACCAAGGGAGCTATCTTTGGCCCGCCCGGATGAGGCACCAGTAGCCTCGCAATGGGAAGTGTGGCTTCCTCGAGTTCCTTCAGCTGGGCCCACAGCTTCTCGCAGTCCTCGTTCAGCTTCTGCAGAGATTTGTAGCAGTTGACGAGGTCACGATCCGAGGCAATTCGAAGCTCCATGTGCTTATCGCACTCGTAAGCCAACTGCTTATAGTCATATTCAAGTACCTCACGGGCCTCCTTCTCCCGGTAGAAGAGGTTCTTCATGTCGACCTCCGAAGCTCTCAGCTGCTCGACACGAGTCTCAAGATCTGCAATCAACAAGCAAGGCGGGTCAGACTACTACAAGGTGTTTCCAATGGATACTCGACAAGACAACACGTACCTTTATTCTTGTTGCGGAGCGACTTGTTCTTCCGCACCAGCTCGTTGCTCTTCGCCTGCATATCCTGGACTTCGTTGTGATATTGGGCAAAGGCGCCGTCAAGTTTTGACTGGAGCATGGCGAAGTGCTTCCGGGCTTTCATGAGTTGTTCCTCCAAGGCCTCCGCCTGGAGCACTGCGTCGCCGTACCCCTGGAGCATGCCAGATTTCTGTCGGGATCGCTCCACGACATCCTGCAGCAGACAACAGCTATCACCTGGGTACTCAGCATCTACGGCAGATTGACTACTCAAGGGCATCGACAACTCACCTTCATCCACTACTCGGCCTGGCGCATCGCTTCCAAGTGACGCGCTACCGCCACCGGGTCGACAAGTTCGTCTGCCAGGAGTTCAACCCCACCACGACTACTTGTGGAGGCCCTAAACATCAGCGCTGAGCGGATTGGCTCCGCATCTTGGATCTCCGGAGAACGGACGACTACTTCCAGGGTTGACTCTGGCAGTACATCGTCGCGTTCTTCTCCGGCCATCGCGGGGGCTTCTCCGCTGGCTACCTCCACCAGCTCGGGGGCTGCTCCGGTGGCTCCTTGGGTCTCCTGCGCCAAGCCTTTAACGGGCACCGCCTCGGGGATGGTGCTTCCTTCGGCTTCGGCCCCTGTCAACAGAAGACAACTGGATTAGTCACTCTTGGCAGTTACGACTACTCCTTGAGGTCACTGTGTTTGTGCAGTGTACTCACCTTCTACAATACTGGCCTCTGGCAATGTAGCCTCCACGGCCGGCGCCTCAGACTCTGCTTGAGGGGCAGGAGTGGTCTCCTCAACGGCAAGCGTGGATTCCTCTTCAGCACCCGCCGTGCTGGGTTCATCCTCATCCCAGGTCAAGTCCGTGGATTTCCTACAGAGTACACAACTGGTGGTCAACCAAGTACAACTACCAAACCACACGTACTACTCGGGAAAGATCTTCACTTACAGGCTCGACCGGACTACTGTCGCGGTCGGGGCGCCAAGGATGCTGGCGATGTCGACTAGTCCAGCTTCAGCAGGTGCATCTTCCTCGGCCTCAGTAGCCGTGGGCTCTTCAGCAACAGCCACGGCCGGCTCAGTTCTCCCCTCAACAACTGGGGGCTGGCACGTCAGTTGTGCCACGAGTTCTTCTACGGTGGGGGCTGGGCTGCGGCTGGCTCCAGCCGGCTCTCCCACCGTATCCCAGTCGCCTTCGTCCCCTTGGTCTACGGGGTCGGAAGGTGGAATCTCCTGCAAGCAACGGAATTTCGTCGTCAGCATGCACAACATCGAAAAACAAGTACTCGACTATGCTACTCAAGGAGCTTACCTCTTGGGATGTGGTCTCCGTGACCTTAAGCTTCTTGGCCACACACTTGCGGGCCACGTTGCGCGGCTTCCTTGGCGGCGCAGGCAAACTAGCCTCCAAGCTAGTTGGAGGATCCTGGATGAAAGAAATGTTGGGCAGTCCAGGGTGGCTGAATCTTGATCGCTGCTAGAACCGTTCTTGAAGCGTCTCCTCGTCATCCTCGTCAGACGTGTCATCGACGACAACAGTGTCGCCCCCTTCGCCGACTTCGTGGCGCTCCTTGGCCTTGCTCTTCCCCTCATCTGGGATTTCAACAAGTCGAGGAGGTGACGCCGGCTCGGAGACAAACTTCACTACATCGTCCTGCAAGAAGCACATTGGGTGAGCATGACTACTACTACATAATCAGTACTCGACATTGAGTACGACTGCTCACCTCATTCGGTGGACGCGCGGCGAAGTACTCGGGCATGGGGCAGGGCGTGTACGCCGGCATGTCCTTGAAGATTCTCCCCAGCTTGTTGACGATATCGTCGTCATCGATTTCATCACCGGGCATCAGTGACGAGTCGCCGTCGCCGGTGTACTGGTAGCCCAGGGTGTCGTGAGGCATCAACGGCTGCACCCTCCTCTTCATGAAGCTGAAGGCCACATGCTCAGCCCTCAGCCCGGCTTCCCTTAAAGCCTTGGTCTTCGCCACCGCCGGTAGCCGGATACCCTCCCCGCATCGTCGGCTCGGTGTTCCACCGGGGCGGTGCTTTGGCCGCTTTCCCGCCGGGCTTCGATGCCTCTCCCGGTGGTGGTTGGTGATGTAGAACCACTTCAACTTCCAATCTTGGTTGGAGTCGATCAACTTGTACGCAAGGTACTGCTCCGCGGCGTCCTCGCGCATCTGGATGCCGGCTCCTCCAACTACTCGGGGGTTGTTGGCACTCGGCTGGGGCTTCACTTGGAAAAACTTCCGGAAGAGTACCCAGTGGGGTTTGATCCCCAGGAAAGCTTCGCAAAAGTGGACGAAGATGGAGGTGTGGAATATACCGTTGGGGTTGAGGTTGAGGTACTCGATGCCGTAGTACTCCAAGAGCCCCTTGAAGAAGTTGGTCGCTGGGAGAGCCAACCCGCGCTCCGCGAACCATGTGAACATCGGGATTTCATCCGGATTCTTCTCCATGGGGTACGGATCTCCCGCGGTGGCACGCCACATGTCGACTTCTTTCTCCCAAAGAAATCCACTGTTCAGCAGCGCCAGCAGATCCTCAGTCTTCGCCTTCGACTTTTTCCACTCCTGGTTGGGATTTGGGTGTGGCGGAGACACCGGCGGCGATGACCCTACGGCCGATCCATTGGCTTCCTCTCGGGATCTCTTCTTCCCACCGGTAGTCTTCAAGCTCTTGGACGGCGAGGGCTTCATTCTCCAAGTGCACTGAGTTTTCACTCGCATTCGCTCGGGGGCTAAGGCGGTGCCTTCCGGCGGCGGCGCGCTTGGATCCGCGATCTACTCTGAGGTGGCAGTGTGCACTAGCAGTGGATTCCAGGCAAGATCTGTTCGAAATGGCTGCAAGTGGGTGGGGTGAAAAACCCTAAGGGTTTCGGCTTCTATTTATAAGTCAATAGGCGGCTGCTCAACGGCCGGACGGATAAGTCTCAAGACGGCTGACTCAGCAGCAGCGCCTGACCCTTCAACTTCTAGTAGTCGACGCGCCTTATCTCGGGGGCTCGGCTACATCTAATCAATCCCCTGAGTAGCGACAAGGTTCAAGAGCGACTCAAGACACATTCTACATACAAGATGACCCTTAAATTCGAGAGGAAGTACTCGACTCAAGGCTCGGGGGCTATGTGCCATGTGTCCTTCGGTTTTTTCTCCGGATTTTGCGGGATAATCATGCTAGAACTTCAGATTGACCCTCAGCCAGAGTCTACGACTCAACCTAAGGCTCTGGGGCTACTCCATATGGAGTGCGATTTTGCAATCACACTTCCATATCAACTTCGGCTTCAAGACAACATGGGTATTGTTGAAGACCTTCAAGAGCAGCACTCGAGGACGCATGGGACTACTCGAGAAGACTTCAGGAGTACTCAGATATCAGCTGGAGTACCTTCCAGCCTCGGGATGCGTCAAGTATTCTTGAGGACTTTTGGCTTGTAGTACTCGGGGACGCTTGAGGACTACTCGTCAAGGCCGTCAAGACTACTCGAAGCTATCCCGCTCGACTACAAAGTACTCGGGGGCTTGTCGTATGGACCTCCCTGGGCCCACTACCTCGGTGGATACCAGGACCGACTACTCGGTGGGCCCCTGGGACTACTCGACTTGTGCCACACGGAACCTGATGGCGTGAGGCGCAAGGACTACGGTGGAGAAGTACTCGGATAGGAAGCTATACATACCATGTACTGTGTAGAGGACTCCTAGAGGTATACGACTAGTACTCTCTCCCTAAACCGACCTGTAACCCTGCCTCCCAGACTACATAAGGCGAGGCAAGGACCCTTCTCTCTCAGGTTACGCATCATCTTGTAATCACATCCCATCAATCCAGAGCTACACTGTGACGCCCCAGGTTTTTAATTACCGTCGTTAACACTAATGACCGGATTAGCCGGTCAAATGGTAAACCCTAGGTCAACCTGGGCCCTCACCCATAAAAACTCCCTAACACACCCCTAGTGACCCTTAGTGGATAGTTAAAACACTTGTGGGGCCAACCCATGGTCAAAGGGTGGGTCAAACCCCCTTGCCATCCAAAGGTCCACAGTGTCGAATTTTTGCCGCGTTCTCCGAATTTCTCCTAAACACTTAAAATTCTACCTTTAGGGAAGTTGTAGGTCTTGTTGAGGGACACAACTTTCATGTAGAGTGGCATTGCAAATTTGGAAGGGAAAATTTTGAAAAACCCCTTGCAAGCCAGATTTTACTGTTGCCAGGAACCGGCTGACATTCAAAGTTGGCTTTCAAATAGATGCAAATCTAGGGAGAAAAACCCTATGCAGCCTTTGTGAAAATTTTAGCTGGTACTTAGATCTACAACTTTGGTATTCATTGCTTGGACAAGTTCTATTCGAAATTTTGAAGAAAACGTGAGTCAAACAGGGTGTCAGCAAAATGGTTGGGTACGAGCGCCCGCGCGCCGCGACGTCGTGCGCCCGCGCGCCCGCGTGTCGCCGCCGCCGCCGCCCGCGCTCCGCCGGGCGTCCACGCCCGCGCGCCTCCCGACGCCCCGCCGCCCGAGGACCCGCGCCCCTAGGCCGCGCCCGTGCCGAGGCGACCCGCGCCCCGCGGCGCGCCGGTGCGGGGGCGGCGCCGCGCCAGCGCCGACGCGCCGCGCGGGCTGCGCGGCGCGCGGTGGCTCGGACGCCCCCCTTTGGACCGCGTTCCGTCCGCGCCCCCCCCGCCGCGTGCGCCGTACTACGGCCAGGAATTACGCCGCCATCATTGCCAAGCCAACCAGGGGTATTTAAGCGCCGCCCACGCGTCCCCATCCGCGCGCCCCCGAGCTCCACCGTGCCATTGCCGCCGCCGCCGCCGCCGAGCTCACCGCCCGCTCCTCCCACCGCCAACCGCATGACGAGCCTCCCTAGACCCCACTACATCTCCCGGGGTCATGAATTGGCCAGCACCCACAATCTCCTCGCCCAACGCCGAGCCGCCGCGTACGTGCCTCGCCGGCCGCCGCCGAGCGCCGCCGTGCGGGGTTTCCCCGCCCCAACCGCGTCTACCCATCCACCCTAGGTGAGCACGTGGTCCTCCCCGCCACTTGCCCGGCCGGGATCGCCGCCGGCGTTCGCGGTCGGCGGCCGTGCCCGCGCAGCCGGCCTGGCCAGGGACCCAATTGCAGGGATTCAATTCTTGTTAGGGTGTTTTGAGTAAAAAGCAGGACTAGTTTGTGAAGGCCCTATCTAACTTTTCTTACAAATTGGTCCAAGGTCTTGTAAAACCCCTAGAAATTCACAGAAAAATCCTAAAAATCCCAAACCAATTTTGTAGGGTTCAGGATTCTAAACTCCACCCCTTGGTTGTATACTCATGGCTAGATTCAAATTGGTTTTGGCAGGAAAAATACAAATGTGTTATAAATGAATCTGTCCTAATTTGAAAAATACAACTCCTCTGTAGTTGAGCTTTGGATATGTTGTGTGTTAGGAAACGACTAGATGCTGTGCCAAAATATGCACAAAGTTATGCAGTAGATTTTGCTAGACAAATTCTTTTCCATTCCTGCAGTAGTTGCCTAAATGATTTTTCATGTTAAAAATCTTTGTGTTCTTGGGCCCAACTTGTGCACACTGTCTTGTAATACTAAAAGACACATCTTGTGAATTAACCATGAATTTTGGGTTAACAGAAATAATTCTTTTTGATTTATGCATGTTTTCCTTTGTAAATTAATCAACCAAGTTCAGTAGAGGTTCCATGAGAACATGCTGACTTTTTAGACTTGTGTAGGTCCAGAGAGCATCCCCAAGAAAGTTTGGATCATTTTGATGCTTATTTATTTTTATATGCATTTAAGTTGAATCACTAGATAACCTTCGTTATTTTCTATAATAATTAATTTCCTAGCATCCAACACTCACATGTGGGTCCAATGGACCAGGATAGATGCTAGTAGGCTTAAGAAACACTCATTTGATTTTTGGTAATTTAATTGATTAATAAAAGGCTTAAATGCCCTTTTAATATTAAAGGGAAATTAAATAAAGAAACACCCTTAATTAAATCTTTTTCCTTTTGAAAGTATTATTTAATATAAATAAAAGATAATTAAATATCATTACTGATAAGGAGTTAATTCACAAATAAAAATATTAATTACACCATGTTGGTAAAAATAAAATGAAATAAAGCTTTCACATGAAATGATAAGCTTAAATAAAAACCTTTATTCAAATGTGGAATAAAAGAGTAACCCATTTACAACCAATGACTTCCTAAAATAGAAACCTTAGATGAATGCTTGTTAAGGTGAATATGACCAACTAGAGTTGGATCAGACAACAAACTATCACATCACCTAAAGTGCATTGCATTCCGTGTAGATCTTCCGGACGGAGATTACTCCCTGGTCCCGGAAACCGAGGAAGGCGGAGCGGAAGGTTCTCTGCAGTACGTGGACGTACTCGACACCGAGGGTGCCCAAGCTAACCTAGTCGACGAAGGCAAGCTCCGGTGTTTTAAAGTTCTTTATTCAATTATCTATGAATGATTGCGCATTTACGTTCAGGAGTTGAATGGAACCCTAGATGCATGATCCATAGGTACCCTTGTCCTTACTAGTATGATAGGTCGATAGCTGCTAAGCTATAGGACCATTACAAGTCGGGTGATGACCTCACTCGTGAGAATAGGCTCCTAGATAGGAATCATACTATATCCTTAATGGATTGCTCACGTGGTAAGAGCATGGGATCTGGGCTCCAGTCCAGTGGTTATGTGGGTTAAGTTTTTGAACGTACTAAGCACATGCCGGTTATGGGGCCGGTAAGCCTAGTACCATAATGAGGCGGTGAGGGATCCTACTATTACTACTCTTGGGATTCGCTCTCACGGCTAGCTACCGTGGTGTATGGTGACTCCGGTATCTCGCGGGGTATGCCGGATAGACTGCACCAAAGACTGTAAGATTCGATCCCAACCCGAGGATTTATGGGGACGGCCTGGGGAGTTGTCCTCGCGGGGGCAGCCGACCGTGTGTTTGGGTCTACCTTGCAAGGTTTTTAAATCAATCGATTGTCGGCCTCTCACCGTTACCCGAGACTACTTCCTCCACTAGTCATGTGATCCCTAATGGTGGAAGTTGATGAAGATGATGTTGATTAATTGTATTGTACAACTTTGTTTGTACTTGTTGGCTAATGTAGTAAAGACTAAACTATTAGAACTTGTGCTAAAATCTTGAAAGTAAGGACCTACTCTTTGTTACTTTTTAGCAAAAGCAACCCAGTAGCCAAAAAGCCTTTCATGGTCTAGAATTGGTGAAGTAGTTATCACCGACGGGTAAGACTTGCTGAGTATTAGTATACTCAGCCTTGCTATAATGTGTTGATCCAGGTAATGCCTTCAGTGATGTGTGGCCCGGTGAGATCCCGCCCGGCTGGGAGCTGGAGTGGGTGGAGAACGACTACTGAAGCATCATGGATGGCCTCCCGTGGTGACCTTGCTGCCGCTAGTTAATTTCCGCTGCTTTTCAAAACTCTGAACTGTTTCGTCATGACAAAAACTATGGTTTGTAATAATTAAATCCTTCGGGGTACGAATTTGGATTTGAATGTTGTTGTATCTCTGGACTCGCCTTCGAGTGAGTTTTAATGCATATATTCGATCCTTGTGCTCTCAAGTGATTTACCGGGCGTTAACCCAGCGACTTATGACAGGATGGTACCTTATTATTGCTTAATGACCAAAGTGGATCGGTCTTAGGCGATAGTACGGTACTTTCCTGGGCGGGTTGTCACAGTTGGCATCAGAGCTTATATGCACCAGAGATTAATTAATAAACCTTAATAAATGATTTTTGAATAAAATATGCCAAGATTGTCTGATTTTTCCAAAATACGTTGGTCCGCTAAGGATAAACTAGACCGAGAGGCCCTAGAGGGAATTTTGGGTTCTTTCAGGTGGCTTAATTAACTTATGGTTTATTTTGCTAACTTCCAGCACATTACTTTATGTCGGACTTACTTTCATGCACAACCAAACTAGGAGCCACGTGTTTTATACGTGTGCTGTTCCGCATCACGGGAATTGCGAGGGTTGATGGAGTGATCCATTCCACGGATCCCATCTTCGCGTCTGTTTATGAGTTGTGTGTCGCCACGTGTTTCATACGTGTGCATTCTGCATGTCGCTCATGTGAGGCAAGGATACACTCCATTCGAACGGAGGGTGTCCGAGGTTGGACGCTGTCCATGCAGCGGCTTAACGCATGGATACCGTTTCTATAGTGAACGGTAATGATTGTGGACGCTTTCGTGACGTGCTGGCACGAAAGGTTCGTTTTCTGCAGGTACATAACAGCGCTTCGTTAGATGTTAAGCAAGTACCGTATAGCTCTCGACTAGATATTATAGGGAGAGACGAATTAAAACCTTGCCACCGGCACTAACTTCCATTTTTGGCTTGATTGCCATGTGAGGTCGAATAGGACGTCTTGCATGCATATTAAAAATCGAAATACCTAAAATGGACCCAAAAATTGGAATTCCATGTGTTCTCTAAGGAAGATTATGCTAGTGTGTGTTTTTTTTGTAAACTAGAATACCTTCCATACCTAGCCGTCATGCTGCCGAAATTTTGTGCAAAACTGTTTACCTTGTGCTAGGTTTAAATTAAAACCAAATTGTTAATTGCTCCTCAACTAGCTGTCTTGTAGAAGGAAAATATCAATCCTAGTTTCGATGGGTTGGTTCACTTTTCCCTAGGCACATTCAGGTTAAGGACCTTTCATCTTGCTCCTTGATCATGCTCAACCTTAAAAAGCTTAATTAAAAGTATCAAAGGTTAAATTGAAAACTTGGGGGAAATTTTTGAGGCTTCTGGATTGGGTTATGAATTTTATTCACAGCTGCCAGAACTTCACCATTTGACATGCTGTTCTCTTTGAGATCTGACATGAGTTACATTTGTGTACAGATGGATTTCCCCGTGTTCCACCAGTTCGACGCTGACGGTACGATCCGTACCAACGGGTTGCACTGGGAGGGTTTTCTGCACTTGGCGTGGGAAGCACTCAGTGCCGCAGGCTACCTTACCCCACTGACGTACGAGGTGAAGGAGTTTGAGCGCTTTGGCGTTCCCCGCTGCAGGGTGATCGTTACTGTGCTGCCGCACCCAGACCACGCCGACTGGTTTGACCTGAGCTTTATTTACTGGGGATTTATCATGCACGAGTCTGTTGAGTCAACCGCCCTCAGAGTGCTGACAGACTTTTGTGACCACAACCCTACTGTGGTAGCTCTTTCCCCGTTTGGACTATTTCCAGCTGTGAGTCCTCACGACCCAGCTTGGTTGGACCGTATGGACCATCTTCCGGAGCTACTGACTCTAGAAGAGCCGTTGGATGTTACCCAGACACTTGCCCGTTGTCTGAACGTGGTCTTCACACTCCAGGGGCTGCGTTATAACACCGCAGCGATCATTGCACAGCGCTTGGAGGCATCTAGGCGCGATTGGGAGCAGCTTTCGAGAAGCACACCGGCCGCCGAACTTCACGCTTACCCAGGTGCAGCAGGAGAACGACAGGCTGCGTACTAGGAGGTTCCAGCTCGTGCTTGAGAGAGGTGACCGTCTCCAGAGGATCGTGGACCTAGAGGCGGAGAACCATGCACTAGAGGAGGATGCCGACGCACACGAGATAGAGAGGCTGACACTGCTGCAGAACATTGCTGAGATGCAGGAGCACGTGCAAGAGGCTGACGTACAGGTGGCCGCCTTACAGGCTATAGTGCCCTTACGCCCACCGCCCCCGGGACATGCACACCGGAGGAGCAGCAGGGCCGTGTCCGGCCGGGATCGACGAGCCAAGCAGGACCACCGCTACCGACTCCCCCAGCTTCGCCTTCGTACAGTGGTGCTTCAGTGAGCTACTAGGTTGCCGACAGCAGGGAGCAGCAGGATATCGATCTTACTGAGTTGTCTTCGAGATGTTAGAGTAGTTGGCTTGACAGCACGTCTTCGTGCCAAGCAACTATTGTATCGTGTGTTGTCATGATGTTTCGAATTCGAGTTGTAATGTCTTGAACCTTGTTCTGTCATGTTGTAATAAGAATGCTTAAGCTTGTATGCTTCAAGTGAATTTCGTGGTTGTTCAAGATTGAAATTGTCTTGCGTTGAATACCAGATCCTTGGATAAATCGTTGCAAATGACTACGCTTGTCAATGTTGCATTTCTTCTACACATGTTGGTGAAACAAAGCATCGTTAGGAGCATCCCTCGCTGCCAGCAAATAAGTATTCGTTCGGAAACGATTATGAGCCGCGCAATTGAGTAATCGCCATCCTAACCGTGTTGAGAGAAACGATTCTATGAATCTTGGTGGCTATAGAATGTTGCTGCTTGTTACTGTCCTCATTTGTAATTACTAATGAGATGTGATAATGCATGATCGTGCTTGTCATCATTTGGAGTAAGCTTTCGGTTATATCACTAATAACGCTCACTTTTCAGATGGTGGGAACCACGCGCAGCTCTCCCAACGGTTTTGGAGAGAGTGGTAGTGGTGACTTGCCGCCACCCCCGCCCATGACACCGATGGAGGCCTTCATGGCCACCCAAACCGAGGTGCTGCGCCGCATCCCCGCGACGCAACGCACGATTGCCCGGCAGATGAACCGAGGGCCGCCACATGGGGCCAACCACGAGGGACCTAACCAGGTCACCACGTACGCCCAGTTCATCGCCATGAAGCCGCCAACTTTCACGAAAGCAGAAGACCCTCTGGAAGCTGAGGCTTGGGTCAAGGCCATAGAGGCGAAATTCTCTGCCTTTGTGCTGCCTTGCTCCGAGGAGAACAAAGCGAACTTCACAGCACTGCAACTGCGAGGAGAAGCTTTGATGTGGTGGGACCACTTCAAGTCCATGCAGCGAGGCCACACTGTGACTTGGGAAGAGTTCAAGCAGGCTTTCAAGAGCCACCACATTCCCAAGGGTCTGATGGACGGAAGATGAGGGAGGCGTTAGCCCTCCGCCGTGGATCCGACTCCGTGTACCGCTATGCTCAGAAGTTCAATAGCTTATGCCAGTACGGTGGGCATCATGTTGATACTGATGCCAAGAAGATGGAGAGGTTCCGCGACGGGCTTGATGGCAAGTTGTATGAGCGCCTAAATCTACTCGAGCCCGCAAACTTTCATGAGCTCGTGAATAAAGCTATCTCGCAAGAGGATGCTATGAAGAAAGCCCATGGGGACAGCAAGAGGATGTCCGGTTTCACCCAAGGCAGCGGGACAAACAAGAAATTTCGCTTTGTGAAGAAGGAAGCTCCAGGCCCATCCCAGCAATCTTCAACCGGACGCTGGACGATGAAGCCATTCCAGGGCAAACCTGCCGAGAACTTCCAGTTCTGCCGTGCCCAGCAGCAGGCTCCGAAGCCTATCGCACCCCTTCGTGATGTTGGAGATCGCCGTTGCTACAACTGTGGCCAGCCAGGGCACTACATTAATGAGTGTCCCAAGCCCAGGCAGATCAAGCCCAACCCGCAGAAACAGAGTACAGGAAACAAGCCTGCCACTCCGGCCAAGAAGCCTATGGTGCAAGTGCGCCAGGGCAAGCTGAACTTCACTACCATGAGTGACATTCCCGCAAGAGCTCCAGTACTCACGGGTACATTCTCTATCAGTAACACTCCTGTTAAAGTCTTATTTGATTCGGGAGCCACCCATAGTTTCATAACTGAGAGTTTACTAGACAAATTGGGTCTAAGAGGAGTACCAACCAAATCTGCTTATAAAATTACCACACCCGGTGGAAACATCACGTCTCAGTTAGTGACTTTTGGAGTTCCTCTTAGACTAGGAAGTCGGGTCATTCAATCTAATCTGATAGTCATCAAATTAGGAAGCATGGATGTTATTTTGGGTATGGAATGGATGAATCAACATAAGGTGGTTCTAGATATATCAGATAGGGTCGTAGAGATCAACTCTCCTACGGTCGGGCACACTACCTTGTACCTACCTTTCCGGACGCATCGACTCTTGTGCCTATGTGACCATTATTTCCTCCCTTGATGAAATTCCAGTAGTGTGTGAGTACCCGGATGTATTTCCTGATGAGTTGCCTGGTATGCCACCAGACAGACATGTCGAATTTGTGATCGAACTCCAGCCCGGTACCGCACCCATTTCCAAAAGACCATATCGCATGCCACCCAAAGAGTTAGCTGAATTAAAAACCCAACTCCAAGAATTGTTAGATAAGGGTTACATTCGCCCGAGCTCTTCTCCTTGGGGTTGCCCCGCTCTCTTTGTCAAAAAGAAAGATGGTAGCTTGAGAATGTGCGTAGATTACCGACCACTCAATGCAGTCACCATCAAAAACAAATACCCACTTCCTCGAATCGATGTTCTTTTCGATCAATTGGCTGGTGCCAAAGTCTTCTCTAAGATTGACCTTCGTTCTGGCTACCACCAAATCAAGATTCGACCATGCGACATTCCTAAAACCGCTTTTTCCACTCGTTATGGTCTTTATGAGTTCTTGGTGATGTCCTTCGGACTCACTAATGCACATGCCTACTTCATGTACCTCATGAACTCCGTATTCATGACGGAGCTCGATAAATTTTTCGTGGTCTTTATCGATGATATCCTCATCTATTCTAAGAGAGAGGAAGAGCACGCCAATCATCTCCGAGTTGTCCTTCAGCGTTTGCGAGATCACAAGCTTTATGCTAAGTTCTCCAAATGCGAATTCTGGTTGAGAAGTGTCAAATTCTTAGGGCACACCATTTCCCACGATGGTATCTCCGTAGATCCTAGCAAAGTTCAAGAGGTGATGGATTGGAAACCACCCAAATCCGTACATCAAATCCGCAGTTTCCTAGGATTGGCGGGGTATTACCGTCGATTCATTCCTGACTTCTCTAGAATCGCAAAACCAATGACCGAATTGCTCAAGAAGGGAGTGAAATTCGTGTGGAGTGAAGCATGTGAAAAAGCTTTTCACACTCTCAGACAACATCTAACTTCAGCCCTAGTGCTAGCTCAACCCGATAATTCCAAACCGTTTGAAGTCTTCTGTGACGCATCAGGCACAGGCCTTGGCTGTGTCCTTATGCAAGAAGGCCGAGTCATTGCCTATGCTTCACGGGCCCTTAGACCCCATGAGCTCAACTATCCTACCCATGATCTTGAGTTAGTTGTCGTTGTTCATGCCCTCAAGATATGGAGACATTATCTAATGGGCAATCACTGCAATATCTTCACTGATCACAAGAGCCTCAAATATATCTTCACCCAGTCAGAATTCAATATGAGACAGAGAAGATGGCTTGAGTTGATCAAGGATTATGATTTAGAAGTGCACTATCATCCCGGTAAAGCAAATGTTGTTGCGGATGCTCTTAGCCGCAAGGATCATTGCAACCACCTAGAGTTAGAGCCAGTCAGTGAGCCTTTGTGTGAAGAAATGAGAAGGCTCAGCTTAGAAGTGGTACCGCAGGGAATCCTTTATGCCTTGACGGCAGAGTCAAACCTTTATGACCGGATTGTCACTGCCTAGCGCAATGATGCAGATGTTCAAACCATCAGGCAGAAGCTAGCAGAAGGAGACCCAAAGTACGCTTGTTTCCAGAAGGATCACCAGGATCTGGTCTGGTTTGGAAAACGTCTAGTGGTCCCCGTTGACCCGGAGATCAAGAAGATCATTCTAGATGAAGCTCACAAGTCCAAGTTCTCTATTCATCCCGGTAGTACCAAGATGTACCAAGATCTGAAACAGAACTTTTTGTGGACTAATATGAAGGTGGATGTAGCCAAGTATGTAGCCGAGTGCGATACTTGCCACCGGATGAAAGCAAATCACTTGAAATTGGCAGGAGTACTCCAACCCCTGTCGATACCTATGTGGAAATGGGACGATATTAGTATGGATTTCATTGTGGGTTTACCCCTGACCCCTAGGAAGAAGGATTCTATTTGGGTAATTGTGGATAGGATTACCAAGACTGTTCACTTCATTGCCGTGCATACCACTTACTCCGTACAACAATATGCAGAGTTGTATGTAGACCACATAGTTCGTCTGCATGGAATCCCAAAAACTATAATCTCTGATAGAGGGACTCAGTTTGTGGCCCGATTTTGGGAGCAATTGCACGAGTGTTTGGGAACTCAGCTACTCCGTAGTTCCAGTTATCATCCGCAGACTGATGGTCAGACGGAGAGGATAAATCAGATTCTAGAGGACATGTTGAGAGCAAGCATCTTGCACTTTGACAAGAGTTGGGACAAGTGTTTGTCCTTGGCAGAGTTCTCTTATAATAACATCTATCAGGCCAGCTTGAAAATGGCACCGTTCGATGCTCTATACGGACGTAGATGCCGCACCCCGCTGAACTGGTCAGAGACCGGAGAAAGAACACTCTTTGGACCCGAGTTAGTTAAGGAGGCCGAAGAGAAGGTGCAAGTGATAAGAGAGAATTTGAAGATGGCCCAGATGAGACAGAAGAGTTACCATGATAAGGGAACCGCACCTCGACACTTTGAAGTGGGAGATCATGTATACTTGAAAGTGTCCCCCACCAAAGGTGTGCAAAGGTTCGGAGTCAAGGGAAAGCTAGCCCCGCGCTACATTGGACCCTATGAAGTAATAGAAGTATGTGGACCCGTGGCTTACCGTATCCAATTGCCAGAACGGTTTTCCGCAGTTCACGATGTGTTCCATGTAACTCAGTTGAAGAAGGGACTACCTGTTCCGGAGAACGAGATCATTACAGAAGCTAATGCTTGGATCGAGCCGGATTTCTCGCTCGTCGAGCATCCATTGAAGGTACTAGACCAAAAAGAGCGAAAGACTCGAAGGTAGACCGTGCGAATGTACAAGATCCAATGGAGCCATCACACGGAAGAAGAAGCCACGTGGGAGACGGAGGATTATCTTAACACCAAGTATCCGGGCTTCCTCCAATCCCGAAACAGTGAGTCTTTTCCCCCATCTCTTCGTTGTCAAATCGAATCTCAGGACAAGATTCTTCTTAAGGGGGGTAGGCTGTGACGCCCCAGGTTTTTAATTACCGTCGTTAACGCTAATGACCGGATTAGCCGGTCAAATGGTCAACCCTAGGTCAACCTGGGCCCTCACCCATGAAAACTCCCTAACACACCCCTAGTGACCCTTAGTGGATAGTTAAAACACTTGTGGGGCCAACCCATGGTCAAAGGGTGGGTCAAACCCCCTTGCCATCCAGTGTCCACAGGTGTCTGCCGGAATTTTTGCCGCGTTCTCCGAATTTCACCTAAACACTTAAAATTCTACCTTTAGGAAAGTTGTAGGTCTTGTTGAGGGACACAACTTTCATGTAGAGTGGCATTGCAAATTTGGAAGGGAAAATTTTGAAAAACCCCTTGCAAGCCAGATTTTACTATTGCCAGGAACCGGCTGACATTCAAAGTTGGCTTTCAAATAGATTCAAATCTAGGGAGAAAAACCCTATGCAGCCTTTGTGAAAACTTTAGCTGGTACTTAGATCTACAACTTTGGTATTCATTGCTTGGACAAGTTCTATTCAAAATTTTGAAGAAAACGTGAGTCAAACAGGGTGTCAGCAAAATGGTTGGGCAGGAGCGCCGGCGCGCCGCGACGTCGTGCGCCCGCGCGCCGCGCGTCGCCGGCCCCCGCCGCCGCGCGCTCCGGCGTCCGCGCCCGCGCACCTCCCGACGCCCCGCCGCCCGAGGACCCGCGCCCGCGCGCGCGGCGGGGCCGCGCCCGCCACGCCACGCGCCGACGCGCCGCGCGCGCGCGGTGCGGTGGCCGGACGCCCCCCTTTGGACCGGCGGTCCGTCCGCCCCCCCCCTCGCCGCGTGCACCGTACTACGGCTAGGAATCACGCCGCCGTCATCGCCGGGCCCCCCATGGGTATTTAAGCGCCGCCCACGCGTCCCCATCCGCGCGCCCCCGAGCTCCACCGTGCCATTGCCGCCGCCGCTGTCGGAGCTCACCGCCCGCTCTTCCCAACGGCCAACCACATCACGAGCCTCCCTAGACCCCACTACATCTCCCAGGGTCACGCATTGGCCAGCACCCACACTCTCCTCGCCCAACGCCGAGCCGCCGCAGACGTGCCCGCCGGCCGCCGCCGAGCGCCGCCGTGCGGGGTTTCCCCGCCCCAACCGCGCCTACCCATCCACCCTAGGTGAGCACGTGGTCCTCCCCGGCCACTTGCCCGGCCGGGATCGCCGCCGGTTCGCCGGAATCGGCCGTGCCCGCGCCGCCGGCCTGGCCAGGGACCCAATTGCAGGGATTCAATTCTTGTTAGGGTGTTTTGAGTAAAAAGCAGGACTAGTTTGTGAAGGCCCTATCTAACTTTTCTTACAGATTGGTCCAAGGTCTTGTAAAACCCCTAGAAATTCACAGAAAAATCCTAAAAATCCCAAACCAACTTTGTAGGGTTTAAGATTCTAAACTCCACCCCTTGGTTGTATACTCATGGCTAGATTCAAATTAGTTTTGGCAGGAAAAATACAAATGTGTTATAAATGAATCTGTCCTAATTTGAAAAATACAACTCCTCTGTAGTTGAGCTTTGGATATGTTGTGTGTTAGGATACGACTAGATGCTGTGCCAAAATTTGCACAAAGTTATGCAGTAGATTTTGCTAGACAAATTCTTTTCCATTCCTGCAGTAGTTGCCTAAATGATTTTTCATGTTAAAAATCTTTGTGTTCTTGGGCCCAACTTGTGCACACTGCCTTGTAATACTAAAAGACACATCTTGTGAATTAACCATGAATTTTGGGTTAACAGAAATAATTCTTTTTGATTTATGCATGTTTTCCTTTGTAAATTAATCAACCAAGTTCAGTAGAGGTTCCATGAGAACATGCTGACTTTTTAGACTTGTGTAGGTCCAGAGAGCATCCCCAAGAAAGTTTGGATCATTTTGATGCTTATTTATTTTTATATGCATTTAAGTTGAATCACTAGATAACCTTCGTTATTTTCTATAATAATTAATTTCCTAGCATCCAACACTCACATGTGGGTCCAATGGACCAGGATAGATGCTAGTAGGCTTAAGAAACACTCATTTGATTTTTGGTAATTTAATTGATTAATAAAAGGCTTAAATGCCCTTTTAATATTAAAGGGAAATTAAATAAAGAAACACCCTTAATTAAATCTTTTTCCTTTTGAAAGTATTATTTAATATAAATAAAAGATAATTAAATATCATTACCGATAAGGAGTTAATTCACAAATAAAAATATTAATTACACCATGTTGGTAAAAATAAAATGAAATAAAGCTTTCACATGAAATGATAAGCTTAAATAAAAACCTTTATTCAAATGTGGAATAAAAGAGTAACCCATTTACAACCAATGACTTCCTAAAATAGAAACCTTAGATGAATGCTTGTTAAGGTGAATATGACCAACTAGAGTTGGATAAGACAACAAACTATCACATCACCTAAAGTGCATTGCATTCCGTGTAGATCTTCCGGACGGAGATTACTCCCTGGTCCCGGAAACCGAGGAAGGCGGAGCGGAAGGTTCTCTGCAAGTACGTGGACGTACTCGACACCAAGGGTGCCCAAGCTAACCTAGTCGACGAAGGCAAGCTCCGGTGCATCTAACCCAGTTTTAAAGTTCTTTATTCAATTATCTATGAATGATTGCGCATTTACGTTCAGGAGTTGAATGGAACCCTAGATGCATGATCCATAGGTACCCTTGTCCTTACTAGTATGATAGGTCGATAGGCCGCTAAGCTATAGGACCGTTACAAGTCGGGTGATGACCTCACTCGCGAGAATAGGTTCCTAGATAGGAATCATACTATATCCTTAATGGATTGCTCACGTGGTAAGAGCATGGGATCTGGGCTCCGGTCCAGTGGTTATGTGGGTTAAGTTTTTGAACGTACTAAGCACATGCCGGTTATGGGGCCGGTAAGCCTAGTACCATAATGAGGCGGTGAGGGATCCTACTATTACTACTCTTGGGATTCGCTCTCACGGCTAGCTACCGGTGGTGTATGGTGACTCCGGTATCTCGCGGGGTATGCGGACGACTCGCACCAAAGACTGTAAGATTCGATCCCAACCCGAGGATTTATGGGGACGGCCTGGGGAGTTGTCCTCGCGGGGGCAGCCGACCGTGTGTTTGGGTCTCCCTTGCAAGGTTTTTAAATCAATCGATTGTCGGCCTCTCACCGTTACTCGAGACTACTTACTCCACTAGTCATGTGATCCCTAATGATGGAAGTTGATGAAGATGATGTTGATTAATTGTATTGTACAACTTTGTTTGTACTAGTTGGCTAATGTAGTAAAGACTAAACTACTAGAACTTGTGCTAAAATCTTGAAAGTAAGGACCTACTCTTTGTTACTTTTTAGCAAAAGCAACCCGAAGAGCCAAAAAGCCTTTCATGGTCTAGAATTGGTGAAGTAGTTATCACCGACGGGTAAGACTTGCCGAGTATTAGTATACTCGGCCCTTGCTATAATGTGTTGATCCGGTAATGCCTTCGGTGATGTGTGGCCCGGTGAGATCCCGCCGGCCGGGGAGCCGGAGTGGGTGGAGGACGACTACTGAAGCATCATGGATGGCCTCCCGTGGTGACCTTGCTGCCGCTAGTTAATTTCCGCTGCTTTTCAAAACTCTGAACTGTTTCGTCATGACAAAAACTATGGTTTGTAATAATTAAACCCTTCGGGGTACGAATTTGGATTTGAATGTTGTTGTATCTCTGGACTCGCCTTCGAGTGAGTTTTAATGCATATATTCGATCCTTGTGCTATCAAGTGATTTACCGGGCGTTAACCCGGCAGCTTACGACAGGATGGTAATTTATTATTGCTTAATGACCAAAGTGGATCGGTCTTAGGCGATAGACGGTACTTTCCTGGGCGGGTTGTCACATACACAGCATACAGGACGTAGGGTATTACGCACCTCGCGGCCCAAACCTGTCTAAAATTGTGTGCCACGTGTCTCTTCCTTCGAGTTACCGATCTAGGCGAGGCCACATTCATCTACCTCGGGTACTCCCCTTGGTAGGTTGCCAGTCTAAAACACCGACACATACCGACTGGCCTAGTTGGATCGGCCTGGCTTGTTTTTGTTGTGGTTCGGCCCTTTTGACCTAGCTCCTCTTCGGTGCATAAAGAGCCCCTATCTCTGACGGCCGCCACATCCATTCACTAGAGAGCCGCCGAAAGAAGGAGATACACCGAAGGAAGTTGACGGCCGCCGTGAGTCTTTGAATGTACCTAGAAGATGGCTTAGGGCACCCCTAGTCGCCGTGGCCTCCCTGCGAGGTTGTGCCATTGTGGAGTTCGGGAGTCACCCCCAACATTCGTCGGGGTATTACGCACACGATGGTGATATCTATCTACTCTTCATTCAAGTTGTGTCAACTTTGGTCTACTTTAATGCATGCTTTCTTTCTCATATGTGATGCATCCATATGTTCATAATAAGATTAGATCTATTCGTGGTGGTTACTCAACATCTTGCGAATACATTGAAGTAGCATGTTTTAGCTAGTTGGGTGATTACCCTTGTGTGGCGATAGCATGCAGGAGGGAAAAGTTCTAGCAACAACATGATGTGGAATTGGATCAAAGGCGAGTACCACGAGAGTCAGTGCAAGGCCACCAAGAGAAGGATCTACGAGTAAGAGCGCCTTGGTGGGCGTTTGGGGTAAAGCTTAGGGAAACCTTAGGCGTCAACACGCACCTCACACCAGTGACCTTGGGAAAGTAGGCCGCTTGCGAACCGCCTTTCGGAGAGATGATTCTGTGTACCTTTAGTTGAGATGCAATCTATGTCTTGACCATCTTTTGACTAGAATGGTACCTAAAGATGATAGGCCCTAGCTTCTTGGTTGTGTTATCTCATATATGGTTGTGGGTGTGATCAACATGTATACTTCACTAATATTCATAAAGTGTCACCTTTCATATGCAATCTAAGCTTCATGGTTAGGATAGGTTCGATAGATTAGTTGCTAAACCCTAGTTAGTTCTTTGTTGATCCACCGATTGATAAACCTTGGGGGAGTACTCAGAGGGAAGAGCTATAACCGACCCATGCGCTTGCGAATCGAAACTTGACGTACTTTTGAGCTGTCAATAGGCCCTAGATCGTTTCATCACCAAGCTTGGAGAAAAAGTTCCGCCCTTCTTCAAACTATTGAAGAAGGTGGATAAGTTCATTCGGGATGAAAAGGCACAACAAGCCTTTGCGGCCCTTAAGGAGTCCTTGACCTCTCCGCCCATCATGATGCCTCTAATCCCAGAGGAAACACTCCTCTCCTCTACATATCGACCACCACTAATGTGGTCAGCACAGTCCTCGTCGCCGAACGAGAAGAAGAAGGGTAGGTCTACCCTATCTAGCGACCTTAGTATTATGTAAGCAAGGTCCTGGCTGACGCCAAAACATGTTATTCACAACCTCAGAAGCTTCTCTATGCGCTCCTGATTACATCAATGAAGCTCCACAACTAATTTCAAGCTCACAAGATCAAGGCACCTTCCATCTTTCTGCTAAGGCAGATCATCTGTAACCGCGATGCCAATGTCTGCATCGTCAAGTGGTCGGTCGAGCTGGGAGAGTTCGACATCGAGTTCTGCTCCAAGCAGGCAATCAAGTCGCAAATCCTAGCTGACATTGTGTTAGAGTGGACAGAAATCCAGATGTCCCCTCCCAAGGAGTGGCCTGAACACTGGTTCAAGGATAGTTGAATGGTCGCTTCCTGGTGTGATGAGTGATTGATAATGTTGTGTGGACTAAATTTTGGCTAAGTATTGCATGTGTAGGTTGTGGCTCGACTAGTGTCGGTGCAGGTTAAAAACAAGCGCGAAAGGTCGTTGCCAGTGAGGCCTCCAGGTGTGGAGTAGACAAGTAAGCTTGGTTTGAGGGACCCGGTGGCCAGCGGGGTCAAGTGTGGGCTGCATGGTGGCAAGAACAGCAAGACAAAGTCGTGGACAGTTTCTTGGGTTAGACTCAAAATCTAGGACGAGCTGGAACTTCGTGGGCGCCGAGTCATGAGTGGTGATTGGCGTAGGCTACAACGAGTTCGCGGGGGTTCCAGTGGTTCACCAGAAAACCACTAGGTTCCTTTGGTGATCCACAAAGCCAAGACTGAAGACTGAAGTGCAGCAGCATCAGGCCGGTCTGGTGGGTACCGATCTGACCGGTGGGGTACACCGGTCTGACCGGTATGTGATGACTCCTTTCCATATGCTTCGAAGTGGTGGACATGCGTCGGGATCACAAGGCTTGCGTTGAGGCTAAGCAAGTTCGCGGTCGCCTAGCATCCATCCGATGGTTCTACGACGAATCTTTCGGGTGTAATAGGGGTAGTTTCATCTTTCGGTTGCCTCCATGTAACCCAAGTGGTGACAGGATGGCAGCCATCTCTTGGAACCCTAACACATTTCCCTTTGTTATTTTCCCTTCCTATTTTCCTTTGGATTTTTAGGACTATGTTGAGAGCTTCATGGTGAGATCCTTAGAGAGGGATGGATGATCAGGTGGTAAGCTAGACCTTGTATGAACCTTCATGGTATGTATAGATGATTCGGCGTGGTTCCTTAGGGTCCTGTGCTGTCTTCCCTATTTTCTTTTTTGGTGATTTCCGGAGCTTTTTCTTGGTGATTTTCTTGTGGTGGATTTGAGGCCTTTCTCTTTGGAATTTGGTAGGGGATGTATGCATGAACCCCTCGTGGTTCTTTTCCTTGTGATTCCTCTCCCAAATCCATGAGTAAAGGTGTTCTTAGGTTTTGGGAAAGTGGTGTCCTTGTGATTCCTTTCCCAAATCCATGAGTAAAGGTGTTCTTAGGTTTTGGGGTTTTCTTAGGTTTCAGGAAAGTGGTGTTCTTGGTGGAAATCCTTCAATTCCCCTTGATTAAAGAAGTTCTGGTGGACCAAATCATAGCTAGGGGATGCCCATGAGGTACTCCTAGTATCCCCAAAGTCTTGTGCGGATCCGTGGAGCGAATCGGGATATCGGGAAGTGGATTTGTGGGAGTATACCCGAGGCTCGCTGTTCGTCTCAAGCGCCCAGGATTGACCGGTCTGACCGTGCCCTCCACCGATTTGACTGGCTCAAGTCCCTATTGGGTTTTCGCTTGGGTGAACATCTCGGTGTGTTCCCTAGTTTCCAGGTTTGTTGTTGTTGCTGCATGTTTTGTGTTGTTTGGAGCTCAGGAGGTTGGATTCTTGGATTCCGGGTTTCTAGCCTAGGACATGTCTGGCTGGTGTGCCGTACCGACCTGATGAGTGCACGGGCTTTACTGTAGAAATCGTCAAGTCTTGCTCAGGTGATTCGGCTTAGGGTCTCGGGTGACCCGGTGTGTCTCTAGTGGTTGTCGGATGATCCGGTGGTCTAGTTCAGATGATTCATCCTGGACCTGTCTGACCGGTGGTGATGACCGATCTCACCGGTGTGGTCTGAGCCCTGCTCGAGTTGCTTGTTCTGTTGCATTTTTTAGTAGGCTTTGGTGGTTGTTGGTTCCTAGGATTAGTAGCACTACAGTGGCTACGTGGTCTTGGCCAACTTGGGTAGTTGAGTCATCTTGTTGGAGTTCATCTTGTTGGAGAAGTCATCCCCTTCGAGAAGAATTTTTATCGGCTCTCATTCACTCCCCCCTCACTGGTCGCTAGTTCGGAGCCGATTACGGGTCTTTCGGGTCTCTAACTAGTCTAAGATCCAAAGATGCTGTACCAGAAAAGGAGTTGGGTCTTCCGCACTTGGATGGGAAGAACTACCAGATGTGGCAGAGGAGGATGGCGGTGTTCCTCCGCGCCAAGGGTTAGATCCTTTGGGATGTTATGGTGAACACAACTTATGTTCATCCGATTAACTTCCTTGCTCCAAGATCGAGGGACATGCACAAAGCCAACAACAAGGTGGTCAACTACTTGTTTCGTGCTTTGTGTCAATCCGAATTTGATCGGGTTCAGAAAGAGGACTTGGCTCGTAGGATTTTGGAGCAGTTGAAGAATGCTCACGCTAGAAATGCTCAGGTTCTAGCTCGGTTGTACGCGACTTACCGGAGAGAGTACGAGAATTTCACTCATCTCCCTTGTGAGTCGATTGACACCATGTTCCAGCGGTTCATGGTGATTGTGAACAACATGAGGGCTAATGTGACCGTGCTTCCATACGATGACCATGACAGAACTGCGAAGCTCTTGCACTCTCTAGATTGTACAATATGGGTGGAAAGGTCAAGGCCATTCTAGAGTCTGAGAAGTATGACACTCTGACGGTGGACAAGCTATTCTCTAAGCTCAAGTCAGCTGAGGTCGACCGTGGTGTGACAGCCCGTCTTGAGAGCCCGACTTACTCGCATAGTACTCTTTGTCTTTCTTGATGTCTTTGCTAGATGAGGAGTTCGACGTTCTTGGAGAGGACGAGTTGGCGCGGTTGACTAGGAAGTTTGAGAGGTTGCACGAGAACTTGGTGAACACAAGGAGGACCACACGGACATGCTCCCAGTGCGGCAAGCCAAGACACTTCATTGTCGACTGTCCGAAAAAAGATGGAGAACAATGACGACTACAAGCACTAGTCGAGGACGGAGTGATAGCCATGTCTGGTTTGAGGACCAGTGGATGGTCGCTTTCTAGTGTGATGAGTGATTGACAACATGGTGTGGACTGATTCTTGGCTAAGTATTGCAGGTGCAGGTTGCGGCTTGACTGGAGTTGGTTAGGGTGAAGAGCAAGCGCGAAAGGTCATTGCCGGTGAGGCCTTCAGGTGTGGAGAAGACAAGTAGGCTTGGTCCGAGGGACCAGTGGCCAGCGGGTTCAAGTGCAGGCCGCATGGTGGCAAAAACGACAAGATGAAGTCATGGATGGTTTCCTGGTTGAGCCTCAAAACTAAGGTCGAGCCGGGATTACGTGGGAGCCGAGACATGAGTGTTGATTGGCGGAGGCTACACCGTGTTCACGGGGTTTCCGGTGGTTCTCTAGAAAACCACAGGGTTCCTTTGTTGATCCACAAAGCCAAGACCGAAGAACCGAAGACGGAGGTGCAGTAGCATCGAACCGGTCTGACCAGTGGATCTGACCGGTTTGACAGGTGTGCGACAACGCAGTCCGGAATCTTCGAAGCGGAGGACACGCATCGGGATCGCAAGGCTTGCTCGAGGCTAAGCAAGTTTGCGGTCACCGGGCATCCTTTCAATGGTGTGAAGACAAAGGCTTCCAAATTCTCCCTTGTGGGGCATGTATCCCTACTTAGCTAGTAAGGGTATTTTATTCTTTAGGTTGCCTCCATAACCGAAGTGGTGAGAGGATGGCAGCCATCTCTTGGAACCCTAGCTCATTTTGTTTTCCTATTTTCCCTTCCTATTTTCCTTAGGTTTTCCATAGGACTAGGTTGAGAGCTTCATGGTGAGATCTTGTGAGAGGGAAGGATGATCGGGCGGCAAGCTAGACCTTGTATGAACCTCTTTGGTATGTATAGATGATTTGACGTGGTTCCTCAAGGCTTGGATGTGTCTTTCCTATTTCTCTTTTTCGGTGATTTTCAGAGCCCTTTCTTGGCGATTTTCTTGGAGCGATTTCGAGGCCTTTCTCTTTGGGATTTGGTAGAGGATGTATGCTTGAACCCTTCGTGGTTCTTTTCCCTTTGATTCCCCTCCCAAATCTGTTAGCAAAGGGGCTCAATTTCGGGGTTTTCTTGGCTCTAGGGTTAGAGGTGTTCTTGGTGGGATTTTTTCGAAATTCCTCTCGATTTAGCAAGTTTTGGTGGACCAAATCTTGGCTATGGAGTGCCCATGAGGTGTTCCTACTATCCCCAAAGTCTCACTACATGAAAACTCACTTTGGTAACGAGCGTAGATCGCCTTTGGTAATGGGCAATGTGCCCGTTACCAATCAAGTGTTACAAACATGCCAAGAAAGGTAACAGGCAGATGCCCGTTACTGATAACACATATTCGTAACGGGCATAATACAACAACCGTTACCACAACTACCACCGTCAAGTGAAAATGGTTGTTTCTCTGGCCTCATAGAGAACTTTGGTAACGGACACCAAAACAAAGCTCGTTACAGGAACTCAACATCAGCGATGCGTCTATTTCACGCGCGTCTCAGCACAACTAGTATTCATAACAGGCATCAAACAACAACCATTACCGCAACTAGCCACCGGTCATGTGAAAATGACTATTTCTCTGGGCCCACAGGGAACTTTGGTAAAGGGCACCAAAACAAAGCCCGTTACTGTGAAATCAATATCAAAGACGCATGTGGTGAACAGCGTCTCCGATGTCTCAACGAACGAGCCATGTTATGGGGCCCACCGGTCAGTACTGGTAACGGGCTTTTACGGTGCCCGTTACATTGTTGGCACATTTGTAATGGGTGTTCCAATTGAAGCCTGTTACTCATTGGTCAGTGTTTGTAACGAGCTTTAATTAACGTCCGTTACAGATACGTATGCCACCCCTATAGTAACCTGCTGCCTGCTTGCTGGCTGCATCCTGCATCCAGCTAGGATTTGGCAGCCATCAGGGGCTGCATCTCGGAACCAGCCAATATATGACTAAATTCATAGAAATTAGATCTGGCATCCAAATTCACAGAAATCCACAATTCACATGCATCATATGACAAAATTCAGCATCATCATCTCACAAGGAGTAAATGCATCTCACAAGGAGGAATGCAACAATATCACAAAAATTCATGGACAAGGAGGAATGCAAAAATTCATGGACAAGAAGGAATGCAAAAATTTCCTAGTCACCATACATAATCCGAGCTCACACAGCTTCATCAGCATAAAATTTTCCTCCGGCTGTGATCACCTGTTCCATGAAGAATGTGGCAATTCTTTCACGAACATCTGCCAGCAAAGATTTGTCGAAAGGACGCACATCTAGCCCTAATCTCTGGATATAACAATGTCACCAGTCAACACACACATATAGGTGGTTACCAAACATGTGCTGTGCTAATAAGCAAGAACTGTGCTCAGTTGCAGGTTTTACAAATGAAGATCCCAAGAAAGTACCTCCATATGTGGACCGCTTTCTTTTAATCGAAGCATTTGATAGGCACAATAGAAGCCGCAGAGTATGGATCCAGTAGGTTGTTGGTGGCACTGCAAAAAATGTACAAAAAAATAGTGGTGATTGAGAAGAAATAAACACAAGCTTTAGTACTAGCTTCCACAAGAAGGAAATAAGTGGTATGTACCTTAACATCTTTGATGTGTTTCAAGGCGCCATGGCGCCAGAAGTTTTTGCCGCAGTAATGTTCCCAAGCCCTACAACGAAACAATCAACAATGGTTAGGACACTATTAATTAATATACTTTGTACAGTTTGTTGAGGAACGTCATTAATGATTAGCTCTAAAGGGCCACTATTAGTATTAATTGTCTTCAATGAATAAAGATAGTAGACCTTCCGCTGCTTCGGAACGATCGCCATTGCAATCCAGTGGTTCGTACTGAGATAAGCGGTAAGCATTAAATTCTTTTTAGCATAGAGTTTGAAGGCATTGAGCATATAGGACATAAAGAAAGCAAGAGTGTTATCCGTGCTATTCAACGTTGTCCAACAAAGGCATTTAGGATCAAGGAAGCCAACTGCAGGGCCCTTGTTCTCAACTTCTAGTCCTATTCCTATTAGTAAGAAAAAACAAAGTGTAAGGAGGCAAAATACATAGTAATAAAGATAATGTGAGACAAAAAGCACATTTCGATAGAGGATGTGATTAGTGATAAGCAGATTAAATTTTCAAGCAACTTACAGGATGAAGTAGCGGAGAAGTGTCAGATCCATAGCATCCAAGTTGAAGAGATTGTACAAATCACTAAGTTGCACAGGTAGCTGCTGGAGTTCGTTTGACGATTCATCTCTCTGAGGCGATGCATTGGTCCCGGGCCGAAGTGCGACCATAATTTGAGAATACCACGTTGCATGTAGAATGTGTGAAGCTTTCTGGTAAAAGGAGCAGCCTTTTTGAGATCACCATCACTGAGAAGGCTCTTTCCGAATTTGTAATTTGGGTTAACCATAGCCCAAGGATTCTTCTTGGTGTCACTCTCAGGTTGCTTTAGGTTAGTCATATACCAACGATTCTCCTTGGTGTTTCTTTTAGATCACTTTCTATTAGGCCTCTTAGAGGTTTTATTTACAGCAATTTCCTTTTCCTGCTGCTTTGAGATAGCTGAAGAAGGTTTCTTAAGGGCTTGCTTGCCTGTTGTAGGTGGTATAGAGCTTTTATTTTTGGTAAGTTTCTGTTCTTGCAGCTTTAAAATGGTTGAAGGTTTCTCAAGGGATTTCTTGCCTGTTGTACGTGGTGTAGAGATTTTATTTTCGGCAAGTTTCTTTCCTTGCTGATTTGAAATGATTGAAGGTTTCTCAAGGGCTTTCTTGCCTAGTGGTGTCTTTCTAGGACCTATTACAGAGGTATTAGGTCCAGATGTACCTGCTTTGGCATGATTGTTTTGAGAACTTCCATTTGGGGTGAAGGTTTTGTTGTTTCATGAGGAGGAGAAGGAGGAGGAGGTGGTGGGCGTGGTGGTGGGGATGAAATATTTCATGTCTCTTGCGGATGTGGGGATGCAAGTTTTTCTGTTTTTTCAGGACTAGGAGTAAGTGGGGATGCAATATTTTGTGTACCTTCCGGATGTGGGGACGTAAGTTTTTCTATGTTTTTAGGATGATGAGGAGGTGGGGATGGAAGTTTTTCAGGACGAAGACGAGGGCCAAATGGAACGTCTTGCAGATGTGGGGATTGAGGAGGAGGAGGAGGTGGTGGAGGAGGGGAACCATCTGAGGAAGGAACCTGTACTGTATTGTGTGAACTACAAGGAATCTGTAACGTAACTTGTGAACGAGATTTACATGTTGGTTGTGACGCCCCAGGTTTTGGGCCGAGTTGAGTAAACCTAATGAACTGGTCAACTGCATTGACTTTGGTCAAACGATGGTCAACCTGGGCCATCACATCGAAAACATCACCGACAAACCCTAATGACCCTTTTGGTCAACCTTGGTCAACCCTTGGTCAAACCCACTCAAAGCCCCCTTGAACACCCCATTGCCCTCCAGTGTCAACCGGAACTTTTGTCGCATTCTCCAAATTTCACCTAAACACTTCAAACTCTCCCAATGTAAAAGTTGTGTGTTTTGTCAAGGGACACAACTTTCATGTTGAGTGGCATTTGAAATTTGGAGTGGAAATGTGTGAAAAATGCAAGTCAATGCTTCTGGGTACTATTCATGGGCACCCAGAAAACTGCCGACTTGGCATAGCTTTTGTGCACAAATGGTTGAGAAAGGACCCTGTGCCTCAATGCTTCTGGGTACTATTCATGGGCACCCAGAAAACTGCCGACTTGGCATAGCTTTTGTGCACAAATGGTTGAGAAAAGGACCCTGTGCCTTTTATGAAAATTGTAGAGCAATACGGGATCTACAACTTTTCTATTATCCACTTAGTCCACTTCTGTAGCGAAATCTTGAATTTGGACATTTCTAATAGGGCCAAGTAAATTTCTACTGGGTGGCAGCGCCACGAGTTCGCACCCACGAGCGACACCGTACGCGTGGTCACGCCAGGCCGCGCCGCCGGCCGACCGGCACGCACGCCGGTACCTCACGGTGACCGCTGGTCCCAAGGCCTCCGCACCGACGCACACACCCAATCCTCCGTCGCCACGCGTTCCACATCCATGGGACAGGCAAGCCGACCTTGCTGTCGCCCCGCCAATGGCCGCGCCGCCATACTGGGTCCGCGCTGTTGCACGTCGCACTACTGGCCCATGCGGCGCCCATGCTGTGACCGTGTGACGACTTAGTGCCCAAGCCATCGCCTTTGTGTGTCCTGGCTGCCTATAAAAGCTGGGCAAGTCGCTCTCTCGCGAGCGCGCCGTGCTCCGCCTTGCGCCATTGAAGGCCCGCCGCCGAGCTTTCCCTCCTACTTGCTCTCCGAGCCAATGCACGCTCCTAGCTCTTGCTCTAGACCGCCCTGAAGCTTCCACGTTCGCTTGTTGGCCCGCCTGAGTCGCCGGCTCGTCGGAGCAGAGCTCCCAGCGGCTGCCCCAGAGCCTCCGCCGACGAGCTCCGCCCTCCGCGCGATCCCTGAGCCAACCAACCATCTCAGCACCTCCACTAGGTCACAGAGAAGCTACCCGTGCCACACGTTGACCAGCTCCGCTCCTGTCCTCGCCGGAGTTCGAGTGCCCGCGGCCGCGCCACCACCGTTCCGCCGCCACCGCTCGCCGGCGACACCTCCGGCCAAGCCACCACCGCCAATCGAGAGAGGGTGAGCTCAATCGTGCCTCCGTGCCATATGTTTACCTGCGCCGGGCCCACATCGTCGGCGGCGAGCCTCCCACGCCGCCGAGGGTACCTCTGTGAGGGATTCTTGTATTCGAGGGCCTAGCTGTTAGATTCGAGGGCTTGGTTCTGAAGTTCAAATCTTCCTAGTGCCTAAGTGCAAAAAGAATCTTCCCCCTTAGTGTGTTTTGGCTGAAACTTATAAATTCAATATAAAATTGTAGAAAAATCAAAAAAATGTAAACTCAATTTTGTTATGCTCTGTGTGACTAGAACTACTTTTTCTGCAAAGCATGTATATACTTTTGACCTTTAGTTTTTGCATGAAAAATAGAAAACCGTTTTACCTAGATTTGTGATTATGAAAAATCCATACATGATCTTGAGCTAGATTTTGGATATGTTGTGAGCAATAGCATGTGTAGGTCCTGTGCCAAAATTGCACAAAGTTACTGAAGCAATCTTTTTTATAAATTATCTTGTATTATTGTCAAATCTGCCTAGATGATTTTTGTTGCTTAAAATACAATTATTTTTGAGCCCAGCTTCTGGCTATCATCTTGTAATGTTGAAATGCACCTCTGGTGAATTTATCATGATTTTATCTCTGTTATAAATATTATTTCCTGAATTATGCTTGTTTTTAATCATAAATATGTAAATCAATATCTATAAAGGCTATAGACGTGTTTGTTGGTTTCCTAGGTTTGTTTTGGACCATAGAAACAGTGAGAGAAAGTTTGGGTCCAGGAGGGCTATATTTATTTTTATATGCATTTATCTTGTTTATGGTGAATAGAAATGCCATAATTGATATGTATATTTTTGTTGCTTCAGCAAGTGTGCAGGTGTGATCAGTGGATTGTCTTAGACTTATTGAGTTCAGGGAACACCACTCTTGGTGTTTTATGATTTATTTTTGTGCATTAATGTGAAAGAACCTTCGTAGGTTTAATATTGAAATTAATTGGAAAAACCACAAATGTCACCCAAGGGTTATGTGTTGGTGTGGTAAACTTGCTAACAAGTTTATAACCAATCCCTTGCTGTTTTGTGAGAATTAAATTAATTTACTTGTATATATATATGTACACAGTAACTATTTAAAAAGTCTAGATATTAAAGCAACGCATAGTGTTCCTTTATAGGAAGAGTATGCTGAATGCATTATTATCTAGGTAAGTGTGGTCAACCAAGCACCCATGGTTGCCATAAGTTGTTTTGAAAATTAAATGGTCACTTAAGTCTCGCATTTGCATCCTCCGTGTAGAAGTTCCCGACGGTAGTTACAAGCTCGTGTCAGTGGACATGAACGAGGGAGCTAGAGGAGACGTGCACTACGTCACTGTAGAGCAAGACCCGGGCCAATGTCCGGAAGTTTGTCTAACTGCTTGTGCCAACGAAGGCAAGCCCTGGTTTTATCATTAACCCCTGTTTTATTTAAATTTATGCAACTATCTTTGTTATTCTATGTGCATTTACGTTCAGGGATTCAATGAAACCCTAGTTGCATGATCCCTAGGTGCCTATGTTCTTTTACTAATATGCTAGGTCGTTAGATGCTACGCTCTAAGGACCCGGTAAGAGTCGAGTGATGTTCGTCACTCGCGAGAATAGGATTTCCTTTTTGGAATCACCCCTTTTATAAATGGATTGCTCATGTGGTAAGAGCATGGGATTTGGGCTCCGGTCCAGTGGCTTCGTGGGCTAAGCTTTTGAACGTATTGAGCACTTGTCGGGAAATGGGACCGATAAGCCTAGTACCTTAATGAGACGGCACGGGATTTTACTATTACTACTCTCGATTCGTCTCCTGCCCGGCTTGCAACCGGGAGGAGGGTACTTGTGTGAGGCTGGGTGTACTAGGTGGGGCATGCCAGATAGCCTTGTACCCGAGACTGTAGGCTATTATCCCAACCCGAGGATTTTTGGGAACCGTTTGGTCGGTGTCAGCTCTGTTGGGGCACCACTCCGTGTGTTTAGGTTTACCTTGCAAGGGTTATGAATCAATCGATTGTCGGCCTCTTACCGTTATCCGAGACTGCTTAATCAACTGGCCATAATATCCCTTAACGATGGAACTATGTGAAATCTCCTGCGTGAATTAGTTGTATTGTACAATTCTTGATTGTATTAGTTGCTCATCATAGTAATGATAATCTCACTAGAATTTGAGCTAAAATATTGAAAGTAAGGATCCATGATCCTAGTTGCTATTTGACAAAACAAACCCACCAGCCAAAAGCCTACATGTCTAGAGGTAACTTTTGTCGGGTAAGTCTTGGTGAGTATTAGTTTACTCAGCATTGCTATAATTGTTGTTTTTAGGTGAACTTGTTTGGCCTGGTGAGATTCCACCCGGCTGGGAGCTGGAATGGGTGGATGATGACGCCGAGTAATGGCATCACGGATGGCCTCTAGTGATGTCATATCGTATCACTTTTAGTACTTCCGCTGTTTTAATAAAACTCTGAACCTTTTACTTTCATGTCAAAGAACTATGTTTGTAATAATGGACCCCTTGGGGATTTGATATTAATTTGTAAGGCACTCTGGACTATCCTTCGTGGGAGTTTTATGCATACGTTCGATCTTCTCTGTGTTTCCAAGTGATTTACCGGGTGTAAACCCGGCAACACTCAATGGGATGATTCTTTATTGTCGCTTAATGACCAAATGGAGTGGTTTAGGCGATAGTATGGAATTATCTCGGATGAGGTTGTCACAGCTGGAATCAAAGCATCTGTATGCACCAGAGTGATTTGATTAATACTAATCACATGATTTACAATAAAACTTGCCAAGATTGATTGAATTTCGAAAATCCGTTGGATCGTTAAGGAATGATCTAGATCGAGAGGCCCTAGAGGGAATTTTGGGTTCTTTGATGTGGTATAAGAATCTATGCTTTATTTTGCTAACTTCCAGCACCTTACTTTATGTCAGACTTACTTTCTTACACAACCAAACTAGATGAGCCAAGTCTTTCATACGTGTGCTGTTCCGCATCACGGGAATGGCGAGGGCTGATGGAGTGATCCATTCCACGGATCCCATCTTCGCGTCTAGGTATGAGTTTTGATGTCACCACGTTTATCATACGTGTGCAATCCGCATGTCGATCATGCGAGGCAAGGATACACTCCATTCAAACGGAGGGTGTCCGAGGTTGGACGCTGTCCATGCAGCGGCTTTACGCATGGATACCGTTTCTATAGTGAACGGCAATGTATGTGGACACTTTCGTGACGTGCTGGCACGAAAGGTCCGTCTTCTGCAGGTACACTAACAACGTTCGTAAGTCGTTAAGTGCGAATCGAGTAGCTCCGACTAGTTATTATAAGAAGAGCCGATTATAAGCTTGCCACCGGCACTAACTACGTCTTTTGGATCCATGCGTGTGAGGTTGTTTAAGGCGTGTGCATTCATGATTAAAATCTTGTTTAACCTAAAAATTTATCCTTGCTTGCTTGAATAATTTTCCTAGGGTGGTTGCTTGATCTTAGATAAGGTTTTCCTCTCTTTTGATCTTAGGAAATTTCTGGCAGATTCTGTTGCTGTCATTTCTCAATTTTTGTAGCCAAATCTGTAAGGAATCTGACTAGACATCCTTTAAGGAAGTTGTTTCTTATCAAATCTAGCATCTACTGCGAATTTCTCATGATTTTAGGAATTTTCTACAGAGAGTTATGCTCAGTCTAGTAAGTCTCTGTCCTGCTGTTTTTCTGGGAGACCTTCCTTTGAAAATGGAATTTTCCGACCATGTTCCAATCCAATATAGCTCTACCATTGAATACCAAAGTGTGCATAATTATGTCACTGAGTTGCTACCAAAATTTGGTAATTTTTTGGATCATGGGTTCTGAGTTATGAATTTTTGATTCACAACCTCCGAACTTTACGCCATCATTTATGTGTACTCGTTTCGAGTTCCGACGTATCTTGCACCTTGTGCAAATGGCTGCCCCAAATGTTATTCACTTGAGGATCAAACAATTCCTTTCGCTCACCGAAATCTTGTGGAAAGTTGAAACCTTTAGTAGTGGTCTGTGTATGCAACCTTCCTTTATAGCCGTGAGAACTTATCTTTGTGCACGTGTTCGCGTCTGGTTCTGACGTTTGTCACTTATTCCAGATGTCCGCCTCCGGATCCATGACCGTTGATGCGCGGGCGTGGACTCACTTGAACTGCCTCGAGAAGGGTGGTTTTCCTGCACTTTTGTGGGGCACCCTAAAGGACTTTGGGTACGCCGCGTATCCAAAGTACTCGACACGTGAGCTCATGAGCACAAAGGCTGCTTTGGAAGCACTCACAACTTTTTGTGAGAAGCACACTGATTTGGTAGCTAGCACTACAACCAAAGTGATTCCTTTGCTTAAGCCACATTCCGGACATGGGATTGAGCGCGAAGCTTTTCTTTCTGCTCAGGGCAATCACCACAGTCCTGAACTTGACACCTCAGTCCGTAGCTATGTTTGACACCTATCAAGTGATGGTTGGAGAAAGCATGTTCTATAGACACCAAGTTTATAGAGAACAAGTTAATGGTGCAGAAGCTATCACCCAAGAGTTGAAGGAAGCTCGAGCAACGATAGCCCATCTTAAGAAGAGAAGACGCAAGGATAAAACAACAATACAAGAATTGAGTGAAGTCATTCATGAGCAGAATTTCTTGTTGCAGCATAATGATCAATATATGCTTGAATTAGAGAATCAAATAGAGGCTGTAGCAGCTCCACCTCCTAACCCCGAAGAGGAAGAAAATCCCGAGGAGATCCAAGGAGAATCTGGAGTGGAGACTGGGCCTGCTTCACCTTAATTGAACCTAGGCTAGAGTGTTATCTAGTTGATGTTGGTTATGCTTTCAATAAAATAATGTGTTGTAGGAGAGTCGTTGCGGAATGGAACTTGTAATGACGTTGGTTGTGATCAACTTTGGACCATGTGTTGAATATCAAGTTGTGTGAAATGTCGTGGAGGTCATGCTCACCGATTTTATCATGTTTGCATATGCGTACCGAGAGTTATGGTAAATTTTGGGCAGCTCGGCCTTCTGTGAAAACAGCTAGGCAGAACCTCGGTGACGGAGTTTTTCGGGCATGATAATGTTGGAAATTGACTCGGAGTTGAATACCAACATTGTAGCGTATGGTATCCTACATTCACTGACCAGAAATGGGAATTTTTTAGTGTATGAGAAAGGATTTATGAATTTTATGCTTATGACCGCCGTGTTGTCCGATTCCGAAAGTTGCCATGAATGAGTTTTCGCCGTGCATGTTCTACTTGTTAATTTATGTGAGCAAGCTTATGAATATGTGTTTAATGAGAACTCAACTTTTCATATGGTCGGATCGACACGTAGCACCCCCAACGGTTTTGACACGTCGGGTAGTGGTAATCTGCCACCGCCACCGCCCATGACGCCGGTGGAGACTTTCATGGCCACCCAAACCGAAGTGTTGCGCCAAATCCTACATACGCAATAGCAAATCGCCCAACAGATGCAACAGAGACCTCCAATGGGAGCTAATCATGATGGACCACAGATGGTTACCACCTATTCCCAGTTTATCGGGATGAAGCCCCCAACTTTTACTAAAGCAGAAGAGCCCCTTGATGTTGACGCATGGGTTAAGGCCATTGAGGCCAAATTTTTTGCATTTGTCCTACCTTGTTCTGAGGAGCACAAGGCTAGCTTTGAATCCTTGCAGCTTCGTGGAGAAGGTTTAATGTGGTGGGAGCACTTTAAGACTATGCAACCTGCTGGACATGAAATTACTTGGACTGAATTCAAGAAAGCTTTCAAGGATCATCACATCCCAAAAGGATTCATGGTTAGGAAGATGAAAGAGTTGCTTGCTCTTAAGCAAGGTGATGACACCATGTATCAATATGCACAGAAGTTTAACAACCTTTGCCAGTATGGAGAACATCACGTGGACACCGATGCCAAAAAGATGGAACGTTTCTGTGATGGTCTTAGGAGTGAATTGTATGAAAGGCTAAACCTACTAGAGCCCAACAGTTATCGCGAGTTAGTGAACAAAGCTATCTCGCAAGAGGATGCCATGATGAAGGTACAGAAGGAGAAGAAGAGGTAGAACGACTTTGCTTCGGGAGATGGATCGGGCAAGAAATTTCGTTTCGTCAAGAAGAATGCACATGGTTCTTCCCAATCATCCGCATCAGGCCATTGGAGAATGACTTCGTCCCAACATAAACGTTCGGGAAATTTTTAGTACCGTCAGGCCCAGCCACAAGTCTGCAAATCAAAGGAACTTCCACCCCGCATTTGCTACAATTATAGGCAACCAGGGCATTATGCCAATGAGTGCCCAAACCCTAGGAAGATCAAGATCGAGCAGCAGACTCCGAACCCCAGAGTAGCCAAGGGCAATCGTGACAAGAAGCCCATGATTCATGTGAAGCAAGGCCAGCTTAACTTCACGGGTAACTTTTCTACCCGAGAGCATTCCTTCTTACTTTGGACTTTTGATGATGGAACTTTACTCCATCCTCACATGTTAGTTACTTTTTAAGAACTAAAGTCTAGAATCCTAGTGAACAGATGTAGCAAACATTTGTTTACTAGCCTTTCCTTTCTTCATAGAAATCTCTTGGTAATCCCTTTCTCAACTTGGTCTTTCCGCCTAATCTATAATCTCCTGGATTCACCTCAATTGGTCGGCTAAGTTGAAGGAGTAGGATCAGAGTTTTTCTCAAGAAATCCCGGTCAGATCTTTAGACCGTTGGACCCCATTCGTTTCAGTGCCACGATAGTACGACGCCGTAGCGTCGCCGTAGCGTCGCCCTGCCATCTCTTTTCCCGCGACCACGATCATGTCGTCGAGACCTCACGGGCCGACCATTATCGAGCCCCGTGTGGCAACCGCCGGACCGCTATGCTAGTCCCTACCTCAGTCGGTTGGGATGACCGTTGCGTTCCGCTATAAAAAGGGAAACCCTTCCGCGGTGTTGCCATTGCCAAGTCTCGCTGTTTTCGAGCTCGACAGTGCCGCTGCTCTTGTTTTCCTCTCCGGCTAGTTTTTGGCCAACCTTCCACTAGCCATCTCAGCTGTTGCTCCGCCCACTCACCGAGCAAGCTGTTTCGCCGTCATCGTCGACAACCTCCAGAAGAAGCTCGGAAGAAGACCGTGATAAGAACCTCGGCCTGCATCGTCGACCATGCCTCAGTTCGTGGAGATGTTCGAGCCCCTCCGCTGGACACTTGTAGCGATGTACCTCTGCATCATCGGCAGAGTTTGTCTTCTATTAGTTTTCTATGTACACATACATCGCCCGCTTCCTCATGAACTGCGTTGAGGCTGTGAGGAGAGCACCATGTATCTTTTGCCCTATCTGAATTCTCACTGTCTAGAATGTAAGTGAGTATGTCTTCCATCTTCGTAACCCTTGTCCTGTTAGAAAGTGTTGCTCTAATCCTGTTGTCGAATCTCGGGATGAGATTCTGTTTAAGGGGGGTAGACTGTGACGTCCCAAGTTTTCGGCCGAGTTGAGTAACCCTAATGAACTGGTCACTACATTGACTTTGGTCAAACGATGGTCAACCTGGGCCATCACCTCGAAAACATCACCGACAAACCCTAATGACCCTTCTGGTCAACCTTGGTCAATCCTTGGTCAAACCCCACTCAAAGCCCCCTTGAACACCTCATTGCCCTCCAGTGTCAGCCGGAACTTTTGCCACGTTCTCCAAATTTCACCTAAACACTTCAAAATCTCCCAATGTAAAAGTTGTGTGTTTTGTCGAGGGACACAACTTTCATGTTGAGTGGCATTTGAAATTAGGAGTGGAAATGTGTGAAAAATGCAAGTCAACGCTCTTGGGTACTATTCATCGGCGCCCAGAAAACTGCCGACTTGGCATAGCTTTTGTGCACAAATGGTTGAGAAAAGGACCCTATGCCTTTTATGAATGTTGTAGAGCAATACGAGATCTAAAACTTTTCTATTATCCACTTGATCCACTTCTGTAGCGAAATCTTGAGTTTGGACATTTCTAATAGGGCCAAGTCAATTTCTACTGGGTGGTAGCACCACGCGTTCGCGCCCACGCGCGACATCGTGCGCGTGGTCACGCCAGCCGCGCCGCCGGCCGACCGGGCGAGCACGCCGTACCTCGCGGTGACCGCCGGTCGCAAGGCCTCCGCACCGACGCCCACACCCAATCCTCCGTCGCCACGCGTTCCACATCCACGGGACAGGCAAACCGACCTTGCCGCCGCCCCCGCCAACGGCCGCGCTGCCGTACTTGGTCCACGCCGCTGCACGTCGCCACCCCTGGCCCATGCTGCGCCCATGCCGTGACCGTGTGACGACTTGGTGCCCAAGCCACTGCCTTTGTGCATCCCGGCTGCCTATAAAAGCTGGGCAAGTCGCTCTCGCGTGAGCGCGCCGTGCTCCGCCTTGCGCCATTGAAGGCCCGCCGCCGAGCTTTCCCTTCTACTTGCTCTCCGAGCCAATGCACGCTCCTAGCTCCTGCTCTAGACCGCCCTGAAGCTTCCACGTTCGCCAGTTGGCCCGCCTGAGCCGCCGGCTCGCCGGAGCAGAGCTCCCAGCGGCCGCCCCAGAGCCACCGCCGACGAGATCTGCCCTCCGCGCTATCCCCGAGCCAACCAACCATCTCAGCACCTCCACTAGGTCACAAAGAAGCTACCCATGCCACACGTTGACCATCTCCGCTCCTATCCTCGCCGGAGTTCGAGTGCCCGCGGCTGCGCCACCACCGTTCCGCCGCCGCCACTCGCCGGCGACACCTCCGGCCAAGCCACCACCACTAATCGAGAGAGGGTGAGCTCCATCGTGCCTCCGTGCCATATGTTTACCTGCGCCGGGCCCACATCGTTGGCAGTGAGCCTCCCCCGCCGCCGAGGGTACCTCTGTGAGGGATTCTTGTATTCGAGGGCCTAGCTGTTAGATTCGAGGGCTTGGTTGTGAAGTTCAAATATTCCTGGTGCCTAAGTGCAAAAAGAATCTCCCCCCTTTGTGTGTTTTAGCTGAAACTTGTAAATTCAATATAAAATCGAAGAAAACTCCAAAAAATGCAAACCCAATTTTGTTGTGCTCTGTGTGACTAGAACTACGTTTTCCGCAAAGCATGTATATACTTTTGAGCTTTAGTTTGTGCATGAAAAATAGAAAACCCTTTTACCTAGATCTGTGATTCTGCAAAATCCATACAAGATCTTGATCTGGATTTGGGATATATTGTGAGCAATAGCATGGGTAGGTCCTGTGCCAAAAATTGCACAAAGTTATTAAAGGAATCTTTTATATAAATTATCTTGTATTCTTGTCAAATCTGCCTAGATGATTTTTGTAGCTTAAAATATAATTATTTTTTAGCCCATCTTCTGGCTATCATCTTGTAATGTTGAAATGCATCTCTGGTGAATTTATCATGATTTTATCTCTATTATAAATATTATTTCCTGATTTATGCTTGTTCTTAATCATAAATGTGTAAATCAAGATCTATAAAGGCTATAGATGTGTTTGTTGGTTTCCTAGGTTTGTTTTGGACCAGAGAAACAGTGTGAGAAAGTTTGGGTCCAGGAGGGCTATATTTATGTTTATATGCATTTATCTTGTTTATGGTGAATAGAAATGCCATAATTGATATGTGTATTTTTGTTGCTTCAGCAAGTGTGCAGGTGTGATCAGTGGATTGTCTTAGACTTATTGAGTTCAGGGAACACCACTAGTGGTGTTTTATGATTTATTTTTGTGCATTAATGTGAAAGAACCTTTGTAGGTTTAATATTGAAATTAATTGGAAAAACAACAAATGTCACCTAAGGGTTATGTGTTGGTGTGGTAAACTTGCTAGCAAGTTTATAACCAATCCCTTGCTGTTTTGTGTGAATTAAATTAATTTACTTGGATATATATGTACACAGTCACTATTTAAAAAGTCTAGATAATAAAGCAACGCATGGTGTTCCTTTATAGGAAGAGTATGCTAAATGTATTATTATCTAGGTAAGTGTGGTCAGCCAAGCACCCCATGGTTGCCATAAGTTGTTTTGAAATTAATTAAATTAAATGGTCACTTCAGTCTTGCATTTGCATCCTTCGTGTAGAAGTTCCCGAAGGTAGTTACACGCTCGTGCCAGTGGACGTGAACGAGGGAGCTGGAGGAGACGTGCACTACGTCACCGTAGAGCAAGACCCGAGCCAAAGTCCGGAAGTTTGTCTGACTACTTGTGCCAACGAAGGCAAGCCCGGGTTTTATCATTAACCCCTGTTTTATTTAAATTTATGCAACTATCTTTGTTATTCTATGTGCATTTACGTTCAGAGATTGAATGAAACCCTAGTTGCATTATCCCTAGGTGGCTATGTTCTTTTACTAGTATGCTAGGTCGTTAGATGCTACGCTCTAAGGACCCGGTAAAAGTCGAGTGATGTTCGTCACTCGCGAGAATAGGATTTACTTTTTGGAATCACCCCCTTTTATAAATGGATTGCTCATGTGGTAAGAGCATGGGATTTGGGTTCTGGTCCAGTGGCTTCGTGGGCTAAGCTTTTGAACGTACTGAGCACTTGTCGCTAATGGGAACGATAAGCCTAGTACCTTAATGAGACGGCACGGGATTTTACTACTACTACTCTCGATTCGTCTCCTTCCCGGCTTGCAACCGGGAGGAGGGTACTTGTGTGAGGCTGGGTGTACTAGGTGGGGCATGCAAGATAGCCTTGTACCCGGGACGGTAGGCTATTATCCCAACCCGAGGATTTTTTGGAACCGTTTGGTCGGTGTCAGCTCTGTTGGGGCACCGCTCCGTGTGTTTAGGTTTACCTTGCAAGGGTTATGAATCAACCGATTGTCAGCCTCTCACCGTTATCCGAGACTACTTAATCAGCTGGCCATGATATCTCTTAACGATGGAACTATGTGAAATCTCGTGCGTGAATTAGTTGTATGTACAATTCTTGATTGTATTAGTTGCTCATCATAGTAATGATAATCTCACTAGAATTTGAGCTAAAATATTGAAAGTAAGGATCCATGATCTTGGCAAAACAAACCAACCAACCAAAAGCCTACATGTCTAGAGGTAACTTTTGTCGGGTAAGTCTTGCTGAGTATTAGTATACTCAGCCTTGCTATAATTGTTATTTTCAGGTGAAGTTGTTTGGCCTGGTGAGATTCCACCCGGCTGGGAGCTGGAATGGGTGGATGATGACACCGAGTAATGGCATCACGGATGGCCTCCAGTGATGTCATATCGTATCGCTTTTAGTACTTCCGCTGTTTTAATAAAACTCTGAACCTTTTACTTTCATGTCAAAGAACTATGTTTGTAATAATGGACCCTACAGGGATTTGATATTAATTTGTAAGGCACTTTGGACTCTCCTTTGTGGGAGTTTTATGCATACGTTCGATCCTCTCTGTGTTTCCAAGTGATTTACCGGGTTTAAACCCGAAAACACTCAACAAGATGATTCTTTATTGTCGCTTAATGACCAAATTGAGTGGTTTAGGCGATAGTACGGAATTATCTCGGATGGGGTTGTCACATTGGTGCTCCTTTGATGTCAATCCGACACCTTCTCCACTTTAACATGTGTCCTTGAGCTTGTCCGAGTTTCATCACCTCGTCCTTAGGAGGGCATTCCAATAGTTCATCCGCAAAGATAGTATATACAGTGATCACTTCCACCACAACACAGTCTTCATGAATCAGGACTGTTTGTAGTGTAGTCTCCTCTGGATGAACAAGAAAAAGTGCAGCCTCACATTGAAGCCCCCTCCATGTGATCCATAGGCCACAGTATGTGGGTTCAGTCAACATGCCTATAAGGTCTTCGTGCGTACGATCATCACAGCGCACCTCCGTCGCCAACTCTGCAGTGCCATCGATAAAACCTACATCTGCGGACGCACAACGGCTCTTCAGTGTGGCGGGTGAAGGGCTTGAGCGATTGGACATTGGTGACAACACCATCTGGTGACAACACCACCTCTGCCTCTGCATGTTCTGCATCCGCATCTCAGCCACCAGTTCTTGCTTGATTTGTTCCTTTATCTTTTTCGTATCAAATGATGTCAGTCTTCGTCCTCTTCCTCTCCCTGTACATCTCGACGTGCTGAGGCCATGCATACTTCCAGCCCTGGTAGCTGGAGATACCATGCACACGACCTGGTTGTTCATGGCGGCCCAAGCACTAACTTAGCACATCATACTCCCTCTGCCCTGCCATTCCTGAAGATTCTGCACATGCAATCTTCTCCTTGATATCTGCAGCCAAATTTTCTGCCTCTTTGTTGTTGAACACTATCACGGTAACACGGTCTTTAATCACTAGCTTACTCCTTGCTCGTAGTCAATTCTTGGAACGATCGTCAGGATAGGCGTCATATGGGTTGGGGATACCAGTTGCAGCTAATTGTCTGTCCTCTTCCTCTCATTGTTCTAGTTTCACAGTATAACCAGCTGGACCCATGTTGTGCTCGCTTGTGTTCCGGCTTTTGAGTTCTTTGAACTTGACACTAGCAGATGAGGCTTGCTCAGTTTCTACCTGTTTCATGAACTCCTTCCACTATTCCCAGACAATAAACAAGTGCCTTGTAAATCGCTCAAGTCCTTTTCTGATAAAATTTCGCCTAAGCTGAAATCTGAATTGTCTCAATGCCTTGGCTGCCGCCTTCCAGAAAAGCTTGAATGCCTGCGGTTTCGCATCTTCCTAGAACTTCAAGTGTTTCTGCACATGCTTATCAAACAAGCCTCACTTTTTACCATTGCTTAGTTCTTTGATTTCCGGCAAGTTCAAAGGTATCTTTTGTCTAACAACAAGCCCCGCAAGCGCCCTGAACATGCGATTTTGAGTCAATGGTACTGGCATCCCCACTATGTCGACCTCAGTGACTATCATTGTGTAACTTGGCCACTTTGTGGATGTCCTTGGCGCTCTGCATCGACGTTGAGCCCCACCCATCTGGTCTTGTTGTGCACTAGCGGTGCCATAACCCTCTTCTTCATCTTGTGGCCCAGGTCTATAGTCCTCATCAGAATTATCCTGTGAATTAATAGTCAAGGGAATTATAGTAACTACTTTAGCCCACTGTAATATCATTGGTTCTTGGTAAACCATTAACATAAATGTAAAATTTAGTAACCAAAAAATTAGTGCAGGCAAAGCGACCATACCATTTTTAAGAGCAAGATGCAGGCTGCCTCGATTGCTGATGAGGTACTTATTCAACTTCGAGAGAATGTGCAAATGTGCATAGGAACAAGAGCAAAACCAAATGTAATACTCAATCTAAAGGGAAATGCTAAGTATGTATACGATCGACACCTAAGTATGTCCACATGTACTTATACAAAGGAGCCACGACATAGCCTGCAATTGCCACAAGTACAAGTATATTTATATGTATTTATATAAAAAGAAAACCATATGCATGCATATGTTGTATAGTTAATTACCTGAACGCATGTGTGCTACAAAAGCGCGCTTGGCCTAATTCCATAAACACGAGAAAATATACCAAATTACGTTATTACTGAGTTGTTGTTAATTTTACAATTATTACCGAGATGGTAGAATGCACTTACCGAATTGTATAAGACATTTTTAGAGCGGCATCCATAAACTCAAATCCTAGATTCGCCACTGACCTTCGCACTGCCAGAGCGGAGGGATCTCTACTCCTCGTCGCTACCTGCTCGCCGCCACGTCCTCGTCCTGGCTCGACCTCATGGCTGGATCCCTCCTCCTAGTCTTCATCGTCGTCGTCGTCACTGGATCCCTCCTTTAGTCATCATCGTCGTCGCCGTCGCCACAGCTGGATCCCTCCTCCTCTATATCTCACTGTTAGAGGTGTGGTGTGCATTGCGCCGAGTGTGGTGTGGCGCGGGTCTCAGCGAAGGGGTGTAGAGTGGGTCAAGGTGTGGGGGGAGGTGAGGGGGGCGAAGGCGGGGGGGGGGGGGGAGAGAGAAAGTGGCGGCGGTGACGCGAGGGGAGAGTGGGCGGAGACTGCATGAGTGAGGTGTCCTTCCCTACTAACCTAGCGCGAGTGGGCTTGTGTGGGCCTTAAAACGAGTAATGTAGTTCACATCACCAAGCAAACTAACTCATAAGTCATAAGAAACATATACACATCTGACATGCATCAGTAGGGCACATCACCAAAATAAGATTGCATCAGCTGGGCGCATCACCAAACTAGATTGTTGCTGCAAGGGAACTAGTTAGCTAGCTAGATGGCTTCTTTTGTGCTGCTGCCTCAAGTTCAGCTAGCCTTGTCTCTAGTTTTGCAACTCTTTCTGTCAGCTCAGCATTCTTCTTTAGAAGTTCAATCTCGTGCCTCTTTTCTGTGGCTTTAAGCTGCTCATCCTGCTTGTCGATTCCTTTCCAGATGTAGTCAATGTCATCACGAGTAACAGCACGGTCCTAAAACAAAGGAAAAAATTATATTGATGCAAGCTTCATAAGAGTTGCAATACAAGAAAGCTGTTTTAGCTCTAACTGGTTTCAAAACTTGCCTGCTTCTCTTCAGCTGATTCCTTGAGCTTGTTGATTTCAGTCCAAATCCTGTCAATGTCATGTGCAACAACTTCCTACAACAAATGGAAATTGATGCATTAGAACAATTGATTAGTGAAGGACAAATCTCGGCGTGATGGTTTCAGAACTAGCCTCATGGTCTTCAAAATCGTCGCCAGAGTTGTTGCCAGAGTCATCACCGAAGTTGTTGCCAGAGTCGTTGCCGAAGGAGATGAGGTCTACCAGCACCACTCCTCTGCTCGGGTCGTCACTGGAGGAGTCTGTGCTCACCTCAATGCGGGTGGATCGCTTCTTCCTTCATGTTGAGGCAAAAAAACCCTACCTCTCCATGGAGAGCGTCACTGGAGTCCACCAACTTGGCCCTTGTGCGCGTGTACGGCTTCATCCCACGGGCCAACGAAGAACCGGCCTCTTCCATGGAGCGCAGAGGAAGACACACAGGGGTGGCGCGCTGGGACGACTCCTCTTCGTCACCACGGAACCTCACTCTCTTAGCGGGGGACGGCGGACAGCACCGAGGAAAACAGGCGGGGACGTGGCTGCGGGGCCTCCTCCTTGCAGAACCTCCCCCTAGAGTCGTGGGCCATACCTGCGACGGAGACGAGGCTGCAACGGAGATGAAGAAGGCTGTCGGTGTTTAAACCCCTCGACCTCCATGGGAGGTACCCGCAGCAAGATAGAAGGTGGGGATCGCCATGATCTGGAACCCGAAGGTACGCGCGAGGACACAAGACACAAGATTTATTAAGGTTCGGGTAGCGTAGTAGCTACCCTACGTCCTATTTAGAGTAGTATTGCGCCCTGCGCTTAGGTGTTGTTCCCCGGAGGGATTGAGGATGTGCGGCTAGGTACCCGGCTCTCCTTTATATAGTCCAGGGGGCGGGTTCCTAGTCGGTTACAAGGTAGGAGTCCTAGTAGGATTACATGGTATGAATCCTAGTAGGAATACATGGGAATCCTAGTAGGAGTACGTCTTCATCCTTCCTTGCGGTACCAGGGGTGTATGCCCAACAAGCCCCCGAGCACAATGGAGTCGAGAGTAGTAGTTCGAGTAGTCTTGAAGACTCTTCGAGTAGTTCTTGAGCGTCCTCGAGTACTGCTTGGAGAAGTCTTCAATAGTACTTGAACTGCCGCGAGGCTGGAAGGTGGTCCAGCTCATTTGTCTTGAAGTCGAGATTTATATGGAAGTGCGATTGCAAAATCTCACTCCATATGGAGTAGCTGTTGACGGTGAAAATCCGTCAACCTAGCCATGAGTTTACCTTCGGTGTTGGCATGAGTTTTATACCTTATCCATTGGTACTAACCCCCGTGGTATAACAAGTTCACGTGTGCTTGTCGGTTTTGGAGTTTAATGTTTATGCAGGGTTTTAGTGTTGAATGCAAGACTTTCGGGATAAGTTCATCAAGCACCTCATGAAAAAACCTTGAAGCCCCGTACAAGTCATGCAATGAAGCAAACTTAACTCCAAGAAGCCGGGGACTTGATCCGAGAAGACGACAGACTCCAGGGACCTGACCAGAAAAGTGCTGAATCTTGCAAGACAAGGAGTTGAGTCCAATTCGGAGAGAAACCGACGACATGGACCTACATGCGAAGGGGGAAACATCCGGGAAGCAAGGGAACCGACGTGGGGCAAAGGAGCCCACGGGGCCGGGCCTAAATGGGCCCGGGCCGGCCGGCCCGGGGCCCGGTCGGCCCGGGCCCATTTTGGGCCCAAACACGCTCTCCTTTGCCCTAGCCGCCAATCGGGCTATTTATAGTCCCCTGACCGAGAGCCACGGGGAGAAGAATTCGTCTTCGGCCGCCGAGGAGCAGAGAAGAGAGGGACACCATGTCGGAGAGGAGAGGGTCGAGCTAGTTGACTAGGGTTTCCCTAGCCGACGTGGGAACCTTGCATGGAAGACCACGTCGGAGTTCCCGGAGCTAGAAGCAAGATCAAGGAAGGATCCCGGTTGTGATCTTGTGTATGTATCATTGTCATAGTTGAATTATCAAGTTGAATCTTTTCTTAGCGATCAAGTGTTTCCTCGAAGATTTCGTTTTTCGATCGGCTTTGCTTATTCCAATTCTATTCGTACGATAGATTACATAGGGTGTTCTTGTAGCCGCGGTGGCTAGAGGTACACGCCGGATCTTCCGAAAGAATCTCGACTTGTCTTTTGACTCGCCCTAAGCTCCCCGCATGAATAAGGATACGTTGTGACAGAACGGGGGTCTCGAAAGGCGGATGTTTTCGGATTTGGACGGGAAACCACGATTTAAAGAGGCTTCTATTAAGATTCGATTTGCTACTTCTTCTCTTGCTTGGAACTTCAACAAAAGGCTTACCCCGATCCCTTTAGATCGATTTATCTACCCAATCTTACTTTGTTTTCTCCGGTCTTTAGTAGATTAGATTTAACTTTGTTTTGTGTTCTTATCTAGATGCATTAGGGTTTCTCTTTTACCAAAGATTGAAGTTACTTGGCTTTACTAGATCAACTCTTGCGTCACACATTTGTTCCAAGGATTCGATACCTTGGGTTCACCACTCGAGGGAAGAAGGGTCCCTTGACTACGACGGGAGACTTGTACGCTTGCGAGTCACAAACGAACTTTGATACAATTATTAACCGTCAACAAGCCCCTTTTTCTGGCGCCGTTGCCGGGGAACAAGTGATCAAGATTTGGTTTTTTATTGCCTTTTCGTAATTTTCTGTTTTCTTTTTGTCTTTCTTTTTGCATCTACTAAACTTTGATCATCCTCAAATTACATCTAATCTAGTTTGTCTAACCCTAGTTTTCATAGATTTATTTTTCCTTTCTAGTTTTTGCATACTTTGCTTGTTGCTAACCCTAACCGGAGATGGTTGGCTACCTCTCCAAGAAACCCAAGCTTTTTTGTGGATGATCCGGGAAAACTTTACGGGCAAAGGTGACATGCAACACAAGCTAAAGGGGTGGAAACCCTAGATTCAAAAGTTGAAGTCGAAGGACCGTCGAAATCTCCAAGGGAATCACCACCTCCAAGTCCAAAGGAAGATCAACCTCAACCACCGGAGCGCTGCGCACCCCGGACATCGTTGATCTACCTATCATAAACTTTCAAGACGTCGGGATGCCGTTCAAGATCAAAGTCTCAACTATCCGCATGACGATTGCGAGAGCTGAATGCATACGAGTCGGATTCCTTGAGTGGCATATCGGTTTACTTAAGAGGAGGATGGAGAAGATGGAGATGGAGAAAGAAGCTCAACACCTAAAGGCCGCCAAAGCAAGATCCTCATGCAAGGAGTGTGTGGAGTACGACCATGTCCAAGGACGCCGTCACTAAGTTCGAGGCTATGGAGAAAATATTGAAGAATTTAGATGGCAAGGTGACGGAGGTCGGAAGCTCTATACGTGAAGTGTTCATCGTGATGAAGATGCTAGACGCAAGTGGGACAACTTGCCGGCGCCCGATGGGTAACAAAGAAGAATATCCGAGACAACTCCAAGGTCCCAAGATGGCGAAGGCTACTCAAGCTCATTCGGGAGAGATGAAGGATCACATTAGAGACCATGAAGATCACGACCGAAGGACCGGAGTTCGAGATGCCGAGCCACAAGGAAGTTGTTGCACCCGTCAAGACCAAGGACAAAGCCAGCCTGTGAAGACCAAAAAAAATTGACTAAGCCAAAGTGGGTACCCATGATTGCAACGCCCGCAAAGAGCGTTGATCCGGAGAAATCAAGTGAAGAAGTTTAGCCATGGACTATAAACGAAGCGCTAGGCGGGAGGCAACCCGTTTCGTCAAGTCAAGAATAAGCTACCGGGAGGACAACCCGATTCCAGGTTTTTCGAGTCTTTTTAATAATTTAGTTTTTGAGTTTTATTACGCAAAGACATTAGACTTAGAAGTGGTTGAACAATATTAGAGACATAATTCTTGATTGAATGTTTGCTTTATCATAAACCCTTTGCATGAACCCTCCTATGTGCTTGTTTGATTCTTTTCTTTTCGAGAAACCCTCAACCAAATAATTTCAGAACCTTAACTCAACCTTTCACCCTCATTATGGTGCTGAGGTTGACTTATTTTTCATGCTAAAACTACACGAGTAGAGCCACGATTTATGTTTAAGTGTTAATAAAATTCAGCACGTGGTAGAACTCGCGTGAACCTAGAAATCAAAACTTTTGGTTGGTTTTAAAAATCTATATCCTTGGTTTCTCTAGGATTAGAATTTTTCTAAGCCTATTCTAATTTTGTTTTATTCAAAATCTTTCTTATTTAGCCAAAATTAGAACCTAAACCTATGCCCCCATGATCAAGCCGGGAAAAAGTCTGCTCTCAACCGATGAAGGCAAACTATACCGGTGAGACCGAAATCGACGTAAAAAAAATATTTTCGACTTGCATTTGTTTTTAATGGTTTAAAAACTTCTCTAAAATTATGTTCAAGCTCTTGCATGGCTCTGAAAAATATTTTAAATTTCGAATTAGAGGAGTGCTTAACCTTAAACACACCTTAATGGAGGCAATCTAGTAATCATGCATGCACCATTGGATTCCCTTTCATCAACTTTCACCAATTCCACACGCAAAGGACAAGCATGGTGGGCAGCAAGCATCAACTTTGTAGGAATTTCATGGTGGCATGTGAAGCAAGTGGAGCTAGGGAGCATGGACATGACCCAAAACATGAAGCATCAAGTGGAAGGACCAATAGTGGACGAGAGCGTTTGGGCGGTGCAACTCGTGGAGCACGCGGGCGGGGAAAGTTGCGAGAGGTGAAATGATCGTCTTTGGAAGAAAGACGAGACGGGGAGGAGCACCGAGGCCGGCCTCACCTACATAAGGAGCCCCCCCCCGCTCCCCGTTTTCTGCAGCAAGCTTCCCTCTCCTTCCTTTGTTTGTGTGTTCAAGTTTGTGTGCTCAAAACCTCCGTAGACATAGCCAACCTTCCCAAGCTTGATGAATCAAGAAAAAAATCCACATCCTTAATCCACTCAAAGTCCACATCCGAATCAAAGAGTTTAAGTGCCTAGTTACCGGTTGCAACCCGGAGTTTTAGTTGAAGAAAAGAGTGCAGCAACCATGTGGAAGAAAACCACAAGTCTCTTCTCCAAGAAGAAGAGTTCGTCGTCATCCAAGCCGTCACCACGTCTTCGAGAAGGCACTCGGTTTCCGAGTCTCCCCGGAGCATGGAGACGGATACGGCACCACCGAGAAGGAACGATGCTCTCCTCCTTGGTGGTATGAGGGCTGCAAGAAGCACTTCCATGAGGTTTTACCGAACCTCGTGGGCACACGGAGGAGCAGCCCGCACCACCACGACGATCGACTCGCTCAACCGCGCCACCTCCTTACACCCCGACATACTCTTCGTACGGCTTCATCATCTTGTCGGCGGAGGAGGAGGAGAGGCTCTCTAATCTTGAGAAGAGGCTTGTGCCCAACGTCGAGTTTGACACTCTACACCTTGGGTTTTGGCATCGACATATACTATATGTTTGGGGCACCTTGGATGGGTGCAGTTCTCCAACGGAGTATCGGTGGACACCCATTTGGGGTTCGCCTTGGAAATTTTAATGACTATTGCACCCATCGTTGATGATGATGGGGTGCAAAGCTTGTCATTCCGTTTGGAGGGAGTCCAACAAGAGGTTCCCTACGAGCACGTTAGGGAGCTGCTTGGATTCCACAAGGGAGCTCCGAGAAAGTTGACGTGCCACCCGCATGTTAGCGGGATTTTGGAACATGATCTCCGGAGAAGCCCATCAACAACGCAATTGCATCCGCAACCCCATTATCCTGATATTTCACTCTTGGATGTGCAAGAGGATATTGGGGAGGATGAAGGAAACAAAGGTGACCGACACGGAGTTGAATTGGCTATACTCGGCTTTATTTGCCAGGCAGCCAATAGACCCCTCTTACCTCATGATCAACCGTTGGTGTTGTGAAGCAACATCGGGGGCGGGTAATATTGGTTCGGGGTGTTACCTCTCCATGTTGGCCTTTTCCTTGCGGCCGGGGATCGCAAGAAACCCCGACCACCTTTTGCGAGGTACCTCTCTCGGCATTGAATATTTGCGGCAAGGCAAATACATTAGTGGAGATGAGAGAGGAGGTTATCGGTTGGCCATAGTGAACCTACCCCTTCCGAATCGAGGCTTAGGCTTTTCACCGAAGGAAGGGAAGATTGGTTGGAAGAGGGATTACTTGTCCCCGCAAGGAAGAACAAAAGAGGAAGAATCGTAGAGGAGGGAATATCCTCCGCACAAGCGAGTGGAGCACAACCCAATGTGCAACCATTCGGCGGGGTCCCTCCTCTCGCCAAGTTATTACGGAGGGCCACAAGAGCAAGCATGGGGGGGTGGTGCACCGGTACCCCCACAAAATTATGTTGTGCCCAACGCTAACTTCGCGGAGTCCTACGCTCATCATCCCCAACCACAACAAAAGCATGGGCATTATTGGAGGGCTTGCTGCAAGTAACGCTCAAAACATCGCAGCCACCCAAGCTAACGCAGCTCAACTTGGTGAAGGCAACACAAATATTGCCTTTGAACTTGGACGCCTTCACCTCGTGGAGCCAAATCAATTCGTCGGAGGGAATGTCCAATCATATTACGAGCAAGGGTATTATTATCAAGATCATCAACATCAACCACCGGCGGAGGACTAGAAGATTTAGGAACTTTAGTTTTCTTTTCTTTTCTTTTTCTCTGTAATTTTCAGCTTTTGCTTATGTGTGTTTGCGTAGTATTTTCTGTTTTTATTTAAATTTCAGCAAGCATGTTAGTTTATTTTCAGTTTGTATTTCAACTTGATGTCATCATTAATAAAGACACCACCTTGATTATATCTTTGGAAAAGCTACAAAATTTGTGCCATGATGATATATGATTAAAATTGCAGCTTTGTTCATCTTTGTAATTGATTTATGCATGTTTAAGCTAGTGCTCTCTTAAAAATACAGATCTGAATTTATTTAAATACTAGCTTAATTTTCAGCGGAGGTTATGATTAAAATAAAGACCCATAGTGTTTTATGTGCTCTCAAGTTATGAATAGATTAAAGATGTCTTTTATGCTCAAAAATATCGCTAACCTTGTCACAAATATCACTTGTGTGTTGCTCAACCTATCCAAAGCCTTATATATATTTGAGTGCATAAACCTTAGTGTACAAGATTTATTTTTGAGTAAGTTATTGCAGGCCATGATTTCTCTTGCCCGAGACTAAGAAGCTGGTCATTCCATTTTTGCGTATCTATCTTTTTGCTAGCCTTTTATCCGTGCATTGTGTATCCCAGCATCGGTGATCTCACAAACTTCGCCGGATATCCACCCTTAAACCAAATATCATCTTTTGTGATTACCTCCTTGACCACAACCTATCGTTGAGAATGGATCATCAATTCAAGGAAGATCGCAAGACGGTGCCAACGTTGAAGATTTCAAGTATCTCTCCAAGGAAAAATATTTCCGGTACCTACCTTATTTATCGCCTCTTTGCTCGAGACGAGCAACATCTAAGCATGGGGGAGGAGGTAGGTACGATGCAATTTTTAGAGTTCAAAGGGGAGCAATTTAAAAAAAAAAGAAGTTCAAAAGAGGAGCAAGCAAATAAAAAAAAATCAAAACTCCGTTGTGAAAGTCACGTTACCGAATATATGGCAAGAAAAAAAATGAATGAATGAAAGAAAGAAAAGAATGAGAAATATGAGAAAGAGAAAAAAAAATATATGTGCGTAAAGTGAACTCCCCGGGTCTCTAAAAGTGCATTCAAGGCTTCAAGTTAAAAAGATCCATTCTCATTTTCCAACCATGTGCAATCCGATAACGAGGACTTTCTTTGTGCCTCGGGATCACTCTTTGCCATTTGCACATGTCCACTCATCTAAAAGTGTGTGTATTTTTCTCTTTCCCCTCCTTGATTTAACATTATTTTCCAATGACCTTTTTGACGAGTCTCGGTAAGACCATGAGAAGCTTGTCTTGTTTTGACAACACCTCATTTATAAAATCTTGTTAGGACTAAACTTTCCCAAAGCTCCATATAAAGCCTACCACATATATATGAGAGGGAAAGGAGTAGAATATATAGGCTTGAGAGACAAGTGAGATGAGAGTTCATGAGCAATATACGAGATGATTTAAATTTGTGAACTTGGTTTAGCTTTTCTTTATCTCGATCTTCATTTCAAAAATTCTGAGATCTATTTAAAACTTTGTGAGCATGTTAATACTTGTGGGATAAGCTTAATAAGAATCTACCCTCCGTAGAGATGAAGGCTAGTACATTATGGAACTTTAATGAATTAAAATTTTGAGAGCATTATGTTTTCTCATGTGTAATCAAATGCAAAGTTTAAACATTGTTTGGCAATGATGATATCCATCGAAGCCTTACTCGAGGACGAGCAAGGTTTAAGCATGGGGGAGATGTTGACGGTGAAAATCCGTCAACCTAGCCATGAGTTTACCTTCGGTGTTGGCATGAGTTTTATACCTTATCCATTGGTACTAACCCCCGTGGTATAACAAGTTCACGTGTGCATGTCGGTTTTGGAGTTTAATGTTTATGCAAGGTTTTAGTGTTGAATGCAAGACTTTCGGGATAAGTTCATCAAGCACCTCATGACAAGACCTTGAAGCCCCGTACAAGTCATGCAATGAAGCAAACTTAACTCCAAGAAGCGGGGACTTGATCCGAGAAGACGACGGACTCCGGGGACACGACCGGAAAAGTGCCGAATCTTGCAAGACAAGGAGTTGAGTCCAATTCGGAGAGAAACGACGACATGGACCTACATGCGAAGGGGGAAACATCCGGGAAGCAAGGGAACCGACGTGGGGCAAAGGAGCCCACGGGGCCGGGCCTAAATGGGCCCGGGCCGGCCGGCCCAGTCCGGTCGGCCCGGGCCCATTTTGGGCCCAAACACGCTCTCCTTTGCCCTAGCCGCCAATCGGGCTATTTATAGTCCCCTGACCGAGAGCCACGGGGAGAAGAATTCGTCTTCGGCCGCCGAGGAGCGAGAGAAGAGAGGGACACCATGTCGGAGAGGAGAGGGTCGAGCTAGTTGACTAGGGTTTCCCTAGCCGACGTGGGAACCTTGCATGGAAGACCATGTCGGAGTTCCGGAGCTAGAAGCAAGATCAAGGAAGGATCCCGGTGGTGATCTTGTGTATGTATCATTGTCATAGTTGAATTATCAAGTTGAATCTTTTCTTAGCGATCAAGTGTTTCCTCGAAGATTTCGTTTTTCGATCGGCTTTGCTTATTCCAATTCTATTCGTACGATAGATTACATAGGGTGTTCTTGTAGCCGCGGTGGCTAGAGGTACACGCCGGATCTTCCGAAAGAATCTCGACTTGTCTTTTGACTCGCCCTAAGCTCCCCGCATGAATAGGGATACGTTGTGACGAACGAGGGTCTCGAAAGGCGGATGTTTTCGGATTTGGACGGGAAACCACGATTTAAAGAGGCTTCTATTAAGATTCGATTTGCTACTTCTTCTCTTGCTTGGAACTTCAACAAAAGGCTTACCCCGATCCCTTTAGATCGGTTTATCTACCCAATCTTACTTTGTTTTCTCCGGTCTTTAGTAGATTAGATTTAACTTTGTTTTGTGTTCTTATCTAGATGCATTAGGGTTTCTCTTTTACCAAAGATTGAAGTTACTTGGCTTTACTAGATCAACTCTTGCGTCACACATTTGTTCCACGGATTCGATACCTTGGGTTCACCACTCGAGGGAAGAAGGGTCCCTTGACTACGACGGGAGACTTGTACGCTTGCGAGTCACAAACGAACTTTGATACAATTATTAACCGTCAACAGTAGCCCCCGAGCCTTAGGTTGAGTTGTAGACTCTGGCGGAGGGTCAATCTTGATTCTGCTTCCGTCTTGAAAAAATCAACTGATGAGTGTAGCCTAGTAGCCCCCGAGCCTTGGAACGATTGAAGAATCAGTCCGAGGGTCTTCAGTGTTTGCGGAAGTCATCTTGTAGCGTTTAGCCCCCGAGCTTATCGCCAGGTGAGCCGTAGGAGCCATGTCGAGTAGTTGTTGGTGCTGAGCCCCCGAGCTCGAGAGCTAGCGGAGACTACTCGAGTTGTCATCGATTAGTAATTTGGTGCGTAGCCCCCAAGTTTGGGAACTAGCCGCGCCGGTGGAGGTACGCGGAGCGTACTGGAAGTCGTCGCCGAAGGTTGACCTGAAAGTAGAAATTGAATCTACAAATGACAAATACAAATATGAATATAGATGTAAATGTCATGTGTCATGCTCTTATTGTGGTCGTTAGGCGTCGAGTAGTTATCCTGATGCGGTTTAGCACCCAGTCTCTGTTGTCGCTGTTTAGCCATAGCCGATGGGGGTGTGGAGGCATGACAGGAGAGTTGGTTTAAGCACTCGGTCTCTGAGGAGCCTGTTTAGCCATAGCCGCTAGGGGCGTGGAGGCATGACAGGAGAGCCGAGGCTTTGCGCGGATCAAGGCATGTGGTACTGTAGCGAGACCATTAAGAGGTAGACGAAAGTAGTCGACATGGCGACAAGAGAGAGTGCGATTGCTCGTTGTTCCGCATGGTGGAGAGCAGGATTGCGCAGTGCCTCCTCAAGGTGTAGCCGTGTGCGCCTCCAGCACTCAATACACGAAACGTCGTGGCAAAAGCCTCTTAATTTGGTGTAGCAATCCTGTGACAGTCAGTCAACGGTCCCCAAGGAATAGCTGGCACGGTGTAGCTTTGCTGGCAGGTAGCCGTTGAGAGGCGTACACGAAGTAGTCTTCAGCATTGGTTCCTATATGTGAAAAACAAGCCGAAGAAAAAATAATTATTGAAATAAGTGACTTAGCTTGATTCGTGGACGAGTGTCGACGAAGCTGTGGCGGTCGGTGATGGAGCTGCGACGGTTGGAGCTGAAGTCGACTAGTTGGAGGTGGATCCGACTAGTTGTTGATGTCGCGGGAGCTGCCCTCGACTAGTTTTCTGGTTGAGACTAGTCGATGTAGTTGTACACCCAGAAGACGACATCGCGGCGGCGTACGGCGTAGTCGATGTAGAGCCGCTGCGGCCGGGAGACGAGTACTCGCGACGCACGACGAGGTTGACGTAGAGCCCATGCAATCGGGTGACGAGTAGTCGCGGCGCACGACAAGGTTGAGGTAGAGCCCGTGCGGCCGGGTGATGAGTACTCGCGACGCACGACGCAGTTGTGTGGAGCAAAGATCTTGGAGTCACTTGATGATTGCTTGCATGCACGGACAGAAAAGGAGCTCATAATTGCTCTTCACGCTGATGCCATGAGAGCTTGCTGTAGCATTAGGTGTCTTACTGCCTCTTCTTTGAACTCGATGCATGCTATCGCGTTGGCAATTTTCTCTGATGAATTGAATTCTCAAAAGCATATGCAGGGTAGCAGTCAACTTCGATCTTGCGGCCCGGCTCTGATTCGACTCCATCGTGAACTGGACAACGCGTGGAGAGGCCGCATGGGATTCGGAGGACTTAGAACTCTATGCGAACTCGATGCAGACAACAATATCAAATCAGGGACTCAACGAGTTGTGAATCACACCGAGCAGATCGATCTTGTTGTTGATGATAGGTCCTTCAAATTCGCTGATGATCTTGACGAAGGCCCCACGGTGGGCGCCAGCTGTCGGTGTTTAAACCCCTCGACCTCCATGGGAGGTACCTGCAGCAAGGTAGAAGGTGGGGATCGTCATGATCTGGAACCCGAAGGTACACGTGAGGACACAAGACACAAGATTTATACAGGTTCGGGTAGCCGGAGTAGCTACCCTACATCCTGTTTAGAGTAGTATTGCGCCCTGCGCTTGGGTGTTGTTCCCCGGAGGGATTGAGGATGTGCGGCTAGGTACCCGGCCCTCCTTTATATAGTCCAGGGGGCGGGTTCCTAGTCGGTTACAAGGTAGGAGTCCTAGTAGGATTACATGGTACGAATCCTAGTAGGAATACATGGGAATCCTAGTAGGAGTACGTCTTCATCCTTCCTTGCGGTACCCGGGGTGTATGCCCCACAAAGGCGGAAGCCAGAGAAGGGGATAGAAGGCGGAAGGCAGGGCGGAGCATTTATTAAAAAGGTTCAGATGCGCAAATGATACGATGACTAACAAACACCCGTCGCCAATGAAGGTGCGGGGCCAGGTCTGTTCGAATGAACAACAGTTTGCTTTTCCCCTTTTAATTTGCAATCGAATTTTGTGTCACGTTTTTCTTTGTCAACCGTAATCCAAATTTGATGATATTTGTTTCTGATTTTTTCTAAAATCAACATCTATTTGTTTATGACATTTTTTCGTATGTAATTCCATTTATTGGATGTTGTTTATACACCTTATATTGTTCATTATAAGTACAACATATAAATAATATTTGTTTTACACAACCATTACTAATTAAACTTTGCATTTCGTAATCTTATGGTGAACATAAGGTTATGTTAAAATTTCAAATTCATATGAGTTTGAACATGTTTTAAAGTGTTGAAAACTTCAATGTTGAAGTAACATTCTAAGATACTATGTGAGAGATGTAAATTTGTACACAAGTATAATCTTTTGTTTCCGAAACCATTTGAACTTTTGTAGACAAGCTTAGCGACTTAAATTATGTTGCCAAGTCAATTTGTAGAATTTTTAGAACACACTAAGACGTTATTATAATTATTATATCATAAACAAGAGATAAAAATTCTAATTTTAAGAAATTTGGTTAGACAAGTGTGGTTGTTGATATTTTATTCAAATACTAAATTACCAACTATGAATTGTTCATATTTTTTACGAATTTTTTGGTGCTATTTGTGGGGTATAATACTTGAGGGAAGCAAGTTTCAATTCAGAAAAAATAGTGTTGGGCCCACGCATCAGCGTCAGAAGCCTATATAAAAAAAGATAACTGTAGCCTGCCCGACCGACAAAGGCGATGCAGGTAGACTAACCATCATCGCCAACAAGTGCTCCATCATGCCCGTGGCTGGCATTCGCCCCGGCGACGGTGGTACACTAACCAGTGTCACCAACAAGTGCTCCATTGTCAGAAATGCCCCTTGCCGAATGAATATGCATCTGCCGCGACGCCCCGACCCCTGCCCCCTTCTTCTTCCCTAATCTAAGCTCCACCACCGCTGCCCGCACGTCCTTCCCTGTCGTCGCACACATGTCGCACTACGCCGAATCGTCTGGAGGTGCATGTGCGAGGAGCAGGGTTCAAGGTTGCCGAAGCAGCTGCAATCACTCCATCGGCTTGAATACAGTCAGTGAGCTAAGTGACTTTCCACTAGTCCCTTGCCCGGACTGTGGTATGGCTCGAGTGGTGGAGGGGCGGACGCAGAAGGAAGGTGAAAACCACGGTCGTCTTTATTTCAAGGGTGCAAGGAACTCGTGAGTAGTCTGTTGTGTCTCCCAAATCTGAGTTAGGGTTCGTATGTGCTTTTGATTCTACAGTACGCCAAGAATTGTGGATTTTATCGTTTCCACAAGGAGTATCTCCAGATGCTAAAGGATGCTGGCGTCATTGTTTTTTCGACCGTCGAATTGGGCAGACACGGTCGATGAAGTAGCTGATTCAGTGGAATGTCAATTTGGGAGCGGCGAGCAGAGGCAAGCATTGGAGGACAAGATTAGGAAGAAAGCACTGGAGGAGAAGATGGACAATGTGATCTAGAAGATGAACTTGATTATTGTGGTTGTTGTTTGTGTAGTATTTGGATGTTTACTAGGGATGTATGCTGCAAAGAAGTAATTCTGATGTTAAAAGTGGTGCTTTTGCTTCATCTGTGTGGATGAAGAATGAAAACTTTGTCACATATGACAAACTTAAATGTATGAATGAAGAATGGATAGAATCACAATTGGGTCACAAATCTTAATGTGTCACACATCACAAAATTCATCAATTCATTTGTGCTGACATTTCATTGCAGCACGAGGCAAAGGAAATGCATATTATTAACACAAATAGAGTAACAAACTTCTGGCATAAGTCTGGCATATATACACATTGCAATTCATTTTGATCTACTGCCATATAATGACACAAACAGAGTAACAAACTTCAGGCATACACATTACAATTACACACAGGAGGAACATATTAAAAGAGGATATACTAGCTAGTCCATCATACGTTCAACAAGCACACTGGAAGAACACATTAACAGAGGAACAAATTAATTAAGCAGAGGTAGTCGCCGCCAGAGGAGCCCCACCGTCGGAGTCGAAGTCAGAGCCGGATCCGGAGACGTTGAGGCCGCCATCGTCGTCGTAGACGGGGGGGGGGGGCACTCCTCTCTCCAACTCCCCAGCCAAGGCATTGATTTTGAAGGCGTAATCCATCACGGTCGACTGCAGCGGATGAGTGGGTTGTTGGACCCCGAGATAAACGTCCACCCTTCCAAGACTCAGGAAAGCCCGGTGGAGCATCTTCACTGACCAACAGGCATCTGACACATTTACTGAAGGAGCACGCAGGGGCACCACAGGCTGCTGCGCCACCTTGCGCCGGGGCGGCTTCACCTCCTCGGGCGGGGGCGGCTTCACCTCAGCGGGCGTGGGCGGCGACACCTCCTCGGGCAGGGCGGCGGCACCTCCTCAGGCTCGATGGGTGGGGGCGGTGGCACCTTCTCTGGATCGGCAGGCGGCGGCGGCACCTCCTCCCTCCCCCACTTCCTTGGTGGCTCGCTTGACGCCATGCGCGCTTGTTTGAGGAAGAAGAAGCTCTTGGATTCACTTCTTGGTGACCGGAGATGATGGTGCTGGGGTTTTCTTGATGCCACGGTTGACGAAGTTCTTCGCCGGCCAGAATTTATATTGATAAGACGGCGAACCGTCAGGTGATCGGTCACGCACCTCGGAACCTGTGTCCGCTCAGGAGAGCTCTTGGCGACAAAAATCATGTGGTCACAAGGATATGTATGACTGTTCATATTTTATTCGAAATACAAAATGGCCAACTACTCCTATGAGTTGTTTGATTCTTAAAAAACACTATGAATTGTTCGTATTTTTATTAATCTATATAACTTATGTAATTGGTACCCACTAACTATCATTAACTTCATTTCTCTCTTCATGCAAGCTACCCATATCATCTCCCATCAAACTAAGAGTTGTTAACTCTATCTCTTTTTCTCTTCATTACACCAATTCTTTCTTCATACAATCTGTTAACACCAAAATTTGGTAAGGAGTCTGACTTGTGGGTCCAACCCGGTGAGAAATCCGTCCGGCGGAAGGAAGGTTTCTTCAGATGCATTCGGCAGAAAAATCCGCGGTCGGCTATCTGCTTTCGTTCGGCAAAGGAACTGTTGAGCTGATTTTGCGGGATTGTACGGTGACGTGGCTCAAGCGGAAAGGACGAATGGATGGATAAGCGATCAAGCTTAGAGATAAATTAGGTATCCAATCCATTCGAGGTTGTGCTTGGCAGGGTATAAATATGAACCCTGGATGTATGTAACAGATATACGAAATCATTCTCAATACAAACCGGCTTTACGCCAAACCCTAGAGTCCATTTGTCGTGTCGTCGAGTTCTTCGAGAGGGTTCATGGATCCGTCGACCTCCGTGAGTACCGGCAACCTTGTATCATATCTAGTATCATGCGGTGGATTTAGATCTGATGCAAGTAGTCTTGTTACCATGCTTAGTGTCATGCGGTAGATTCAAGCTTGGTACAAGAGGGTTTCTTGTTAGGTCATGAGCCATGCGGTAGGCTAAGATCTAGCTTGAAGCTAGTTATCGGCTCTATTGAATTTTGGCAAGATTCAAATAGATTCATTAAGTTACCTTGTGTTGCTTTGAGTTTTTGCTTTATGTTTAAATTCATGTAACACTTTTTGCCCAATCTAGATGTGTTTGGATCGGCTTCATCCCTTTTGATGATCCTTATGCGAGTCGAGTTGGAAACTTTAGTTAATTTAACGCGTGGATCACGTGCTTTTCGATAGCCGAAACTGAATCGATCTAGGTTGTCACATGTTGCGGGTTCAAGCTTGCTAAAGTTTGTATAAATCTTGAAAGAACTGGGTATCACGCGGTAGATGCAGGTTTTTGGGTTGTTTTGGAGCTAGTCATCCGGTGGATTAGATTTTCAAATCAATCTGATAGATTTATCTTACTTGGTAATGTTCGTTCCTTCTTCATGGATCCCGAATCGGCTGTTCAGCCGTGTTCGGTTATGTTCTTCATGAGTAAAACACGTGCGTAATTTATGCTTTAAATAACGTATGCTTTTAGCTTTCCATATTTAGATAGTATCATGCGGTGGATAGATCTATTTGTGGAAAGTGGCACGATCCCAAGCAAGTTGTATCATGCGGTGGATAGATTCGCTTGGTGTTGTACCCGACGGGTTTTAAAGTACCTAGACATGCGGTAGACTAGTGCTTTGGATCTATGCATGCTTGTTTATTACATGTCTATGTTCGCGCTTTTACTTCATTTATTATGTAATCACCACGGGGATTGGTCATGGTCTTGCGCACATGCATATTTGTCCAAACAAAGACCGATTATCGTCATGCTTACGTCATCCATTCGGCTATGTTACTTTTTCCTCTTTAAAGCTCCCGAATGGTTTCAGTTTGCTGGCAGATAGCTTTCCATAGCTATATGTCATCTCATCTGGCTTTATAGCCGTAAATATGGAACTATCTGGTACCACCCGACAAGTTCCAAGCTTTGGAATTCAACTACTTTGTCTTTTGTTAATTTTCAGGGAAAATTGACTGGCACGTCTTGTGATCTCTGCACGTGTGAAGCCAGCTTGTTCGGCTTGCTGTGTGCTTGGCGCTAGGTGCACATTTTGCGTCAACACACTTTTTGGCACGCCCAGTGGGACCACAGCCGAAAATCAAGATGCCTGACATCGGGGATATCATGGATGTCAACATCGAAGACCTCTCTCCTGAACAACGGCAACAGCTGCAGGATGCCGTGGACCAATTCCAACAAAAGTGCTTGCTATCATTCAAGAAGAACAGGAGCGGCATCCCGTACTTGAAAAAATAGATGCCCAGGGTATTGTTGCCAGGAGAAAGTGACGCTACAACCCAGCAGGAGAGGGAGGAATGCATGCAAGCGTTCCGAGATACCGCGGACCACGTCCTAAGCAGGCACCACAGAGCTTTCCTGGGTGCGTTCAAACAAATGATGGTGGTCGTCTTCGGTCCGGGCATGGAGCAAGTGTTCAACAAGACACCCATTCAAGGGGGCACCGTGGAGATGGGCGAGTCCGGTTCTCGGCCCGCCATTACGAGCCGGCCCGGCCCGGCCTCCTCCTCCTCGGAGCGCCGGGAGCCAAGCTTTCCCGGCCTCCTCCACAAGGTGCTTGTGGGTCGGCCCGGTTCGGCCCCCCCCTGCAGGCCGCGAGAGGGCGACCGGTCCGGCCACCACCGCAGGGCAGCACGGGTCAACCTGTGCAACAGCCAAACCCGTACCAGCCCACGTACGGGGAGCTGGCATTCGGCTCGCCTGGAGCCCCACTTGCTTCCGGCTACAGGATTGCCCCAGCCAGCAACAGGCTGCAAAGGAATTTGTAAGGCGGAGGCTACCACGAGGTGGGGAACTACGGAGCCATCGATGCTCTCCCGAATCCGGCTTACGGACCAGCTACGGGCGCACAGGAAGACGACATCCTGGTGCGGAAGATGGCCGACTTGATGCAGAATCAATTCGGCCTCAAACCAAAAATGCAAGGACCTACCTACACGCCGCCGTTCCCGGAGTGGTATTACAACGTGATCCTGCCGCCAAGGGTAAAGCCTCCGACGGAATTTACAAAGTTTTCGGGGGCAGGATGACACGAGCACGGTGGAGCATATTGCTCGCTACTGATGCAGCTTGGAGAGTGCTCATCTGAAGAAGTGTTCAGAGTCAGATACTTCCCCGCGTCACTGACGGGTGCGGCGTTCCAATGGTTTTCATCTTTGCCCCCTCAATCAGTCAGCACATGGAAGGAGCTGGAACGAAAATTCCACGCCCACTATTTCAGTGGCAGTGCGGAAAAGAAGCTGATCGACCTCGCCACCCTGAAGCAGAGACATAGTGAGACGCCCTTGGAGTTCCTCAGGAGGTTCAGGGAAGTTAAGGGCATGTGTTTTTCGCTCAGTCTGCCAGATGACCAGTTGGCCGACATGGCCGTTGCCGGGATGCTGCCGGCCGTGCGTGAAAAGTTGTTCGGCATGGAATTCGATAACCTGGGTCAACTGTCCCAAAAGCTGTCGTTGATGAGCAACCAAGCCTACGGTTTCAAGAAAGATGCCAGGTTCAGCAAACAGCACGACATAGCAGATATCTACAATCAGTTCCTAGAAATAGCCGACCAAATGAAGGATTCTGATGATGACCAGGACGTGGCTGCGGCCGAAATCATGTGGGGAAAGGAGCCATTGACCATGAATCAGCGCTGGGTTAAATAGACCAAAGGCACCTACGATTTCGACATCACTAAAGCTGATAAGCTGTTTGAGCTCCTGGTGAAGGAAGGCCGAATCAAATTGCCTGAAGGGCATTCCATGTTTCGGCCCGATGGAGTAAAGGAAAAACGTTACTGTGGCTTCCATGACAGGAACTCGCACTCCATCAACGACTGCAGGGTCTTCAGGATGAGGATCCAGAGAGCCATCCAGGAGGGGCACCTCAAGTTTGATAACAAGATGAAACTGGATGGCCACCCTTTTCCTCAGAACATGGTAGGCTTTTCCGTCAACATGGTGACAGCTGAGGAGAAGGGCAAGGTCAAAGTCTTGACCTCAGCCAGGGCAAGGCAGGATGGATCAGTAGACCCGGAACGTCAAGTGACCTTGGAACAAGTGCATGGTGAAGCCCCCCGCATTCTCAAGAGCCATGTCGAAATCGGGGAATCATCCAGAGCCAAACCCAGGGTGACCACGCGTATCCTCCTCAATAAGTGGCAGCGCCAGCTGGAAAAAGAGCGCTACCAGAAACGGAGGCACGAGGAGGAGAGGCGCAGGGCTGAAGAGGAAGCACGCAGAAGAGATCTGGAGCAATATACGCGCGAGCAGGAGCGCGCGCACTGGGGTTGTGCGTTCTTCAGGCACTGCTGGAACGAAGGGTTGAAGCTGCCCACGCTGAGAAACTTCCCTGAGTGTAGTGATAGGTATTTTGAGTACAGGAAGGAGACTGCCAATCGCCGATCCGTCCACGAAAGAGTTGGAAGGATACATCCTAGCGAGGATCGGCATCAAAAAATTGAAATCATTGATCATCCCAGGAAGAGGCAAGCTGATTTAAGGTGTGCTGATCAAGAGGAAGACGAGGACGAGTACATCTGGCAAAAGGGGCAATGGTGCCCGCCTGGCCTGAGAAAGAGTCAGAAAAGGAGGGTTCAACGCTTGAGGAACCGCGAACTGAGGCAGGCCGGGATCCAGACAAGACAGGTGTGGCGTCCAAAGGATAAACCTGAAGGGTCAAACCGTTCGGCTCCGGCGTGCATGGTATATTTTCTGCCGAATGAATTTATGGCTCCTGCTAATCAGGTTGTGCAGGAAGAGGCGTCCCTGGACGATGAGCAGATTGAGGGACTGATGGCGCAGCTGGTGCTAGCCAAGCAAGCCGTCTTCGACAAACCGGCCAAGAATCGACACATGAGGCCGCTATACTTGAAGGGATATGTCAATGGCAAGCCATTGACCAAGATGTTTGTCGATGGTGGAGCGGCGGTCAATGTAATGCCGTACACTACGTTCAGGAAGCTTGGCATGGGCCTTGGCGATCTAACACCTACAAGCATAATACTGAACGATTTCGCCGAGAATCCTTCAGACACTAAGGGATGCGCCCATGTGGATCTAATGATCGGGTCCAAGACACTGCTCACAACCTTCTTTGTCATCGAAGGTAAAGGAGCCTATAGCCTACTGCTTGGACGGGATTGGATTCACGCCAATTGCTGCGTCCCATCTACCATGCATCAGCAGCTCATCCAATGGGTAGATGATGATATTGAGGTGGTCCAAGCGGATGACTCTGTGAGCGTTGCAAACATGGAACCAGCTTTCTGGGAGTATCAAGGCATTGACTGTTTCTCGGGGGAAAGGCGGGGAGAAGGTCTCGTTGAGCTCGTCGGCGGCGATCAACACCGATTCAAGCGATCGGCTCTTATAGCAATTTTTAATGGATAACCCCGTCGATGGTACTGATGGCAAATTGGGGCGAGGATTCATGTCGGCCGATAAATTAGAAGAAGTTGACATTGGAAGCGGTGACAAACCAAGGCCGACATTCATCAGCGCAAACTTGCAATCAGACTTCAGGGAGGAATTAATCAAGCTACTCAAGGAATATAAAGATTGCTTCGCACGGGATTATTCGGAGATGCACCGGACCGGACCGTTCCATTGTTGAGCATCGGTTGCCAATCAAATCTGGTTTCAAACCATACAAGCAACCACCCCGGAAAATCTACAAGGATGAGTATTGGCCGATGTGAAGAAAGAAGTTGAAAGATTACTTGATGCAAACTTCGTTCGGCCATGCAGATATGCGGAGTGGATTTTTAATATTGTTCCTGTCTACAAGAAGAATGGAAAGATGAGGGTTTGCATAGATTTCAGGGATTTGAACAGAGCTACTCCGATGGATGGTTACCCCATGCCTGTTGCCGATTTGCTGGTTGACGCCGCTGCTGGGCACAAAGTTATCAGTTTCATGGATGGCAATGCGGGATACAACCAAATTTTTATGGCAATAGAAGATATATCAAAGACGGCCTTCAGATGTCCTGGTCATATAGGCCTGTTCGAATGGATAGTCATGACATTTGGGTTGAAAAATGCCGGTGCAACTTATCAGCGAGCCATGAATTACATCTTTCACGAGTTGATCGGCAAAGTTGTTGAAATTTACATTGATGATGTCGTGATCAAGTCCCTATGTCATGACACACATTTGGAAGACGTGAAAAGGACCTTGGAGTGCACCCGAAAGCATGGTCTGAAGATGAATCCAAACAAGTGCGCTTTTCGGGTATCAGCTGGAGAGTTCTTGGGATTTTTAGTCCACGAAGTGGGGATTGAAGTTGGCAAGAAGAGCATGAAGGCCATTGATGAAGTTGTCCCTCCAACTAATCTCAAGGAGTTGCAATCACTGCTCGGCAAAATTAATTTCGTGAGGAGATTCATTTCAAATCTGTCACAGAAGGTTTTGCCGTTTTCTCCATTGCTGAAACTAAAGAAAGATCAGAAGTTCACATGGGGTGACGAACAACAAAAGGCTTTTGACGAGATCAAGCAATACATGAAGGAGCCACCAGTGCTGGTCCCTCCTCAGTTGGATAAGCCTTTCAAGTTGTACGTGGCGGCCGATACCCAAACCATTGGATCGGCCCTTATTCAAGAATTCGAAGGAAAGGAGCGGGTAGTAGCATATCTTAGCCGAAAATTACTTGATCCTGATACCAGGTATTCGGCTGCAGAGAAGCTGTGCCTATGCGTGTACTACTCGTGTACAAAGTTTCGGCACTACTTGTTGAATGTCGAATGCACGGTATATTCCAAGTTTGATGTAATAAAACATATGTTATCCATGCCAATTTTGAATGGCAGGATTGGCAAATAGATCTTGGCTTTATCAGAGTTTGAGTTAAAGTTCGAATCGGCAAAAGCTATCAAAGGTCAGATCATTGCCGATTTCATAACTGAACATCGCGACCCGTCAATAGATTTGCTTGAGATTACTCCTTGGGCTTTGTTTTTTGATGGGTCATCATGTGGTAAAGGTGGGGGAGTAGGGATTCTGTTGATTTCACCTAGAGGAGAGATGTTTGAATTTGCTATCCCTATACAGCCCACTGTTACAAACAATCAGGCTGAGTACGAGGCATTACTTCGGGGGCTTCAGTATTTGAGAGAAGCCGGGGCCGTTTCGGTTGAGGTTTACGGAGATTCAGAGTTGGTGATCAAGCAATTGAATGGCCAATACGAATGTAAAAGTGAAGCGCTGAGGAGTTACTATGAAGAATGCAGGGAGATCTTGAAGAGCTTTCCGTTGGTGACTCTACAGCATATTCCTAGGGAACATAACGAAGAAGCGAGCAGGTTGGCTCAGAACGCCTCTGGTTATAAAGAAAATCAAGAAGCATTTGCCGCAGAGGTATGTACGCTGGGATTGGATCTTGCAGAGGGTGATTGGAGAAAAGAGATCGTTGACTATCTGAAAGATCCATCCCGAAAGGTCTCTAGGAAGCTCAGGTACAAGGCCATAAAATTCGTTCTTCTGGATGACAATTTGTTTTACAAATCATTAGATGGGGTGTTGTTACGATGCCTGGGTCCGGAAGAAGCCAAAAAGATGATGAGTGAAGTGCATGATGGGATATGTGGAGCACACCAATCGGCCTACCGCATGAAATGGGTTATCAGGCAAGCTGGGTGCTTTTGGCCGACGATATTAGAGGATTGCTTTGAGTATTACAAGGGATGTCAAGACTGCCAGAGGTTTGGAAATATTCAAAGGGTCCCCGCGTCAGCATTAAATCCCATTATCAAGTCATGGCCATTCAGGGGCTGGGGTATAGACTTGATTGGCCAGATCAATCCACCATCTAGCAAGGGGCATAAGTTTGTGCTTTTTGCTACAGATTATTTTACTAAATGGGTCGAGGCAATTCCACTGAAGAAGGTGACGTCGGAAAACATGGTTGAATTTGTCAAGGAGCACATCATCTATCGGTTTGGAATCCCTCAGACAATCACAACTGATCAAGGGGCCCAATTCGTGTCCCTGGAGTTCAGGGAGTTTGCCGAAAACATGGGAATCAAATTGTTTAATTCTTCTCCCTATTATGCCCAAGCTAATGGTCAGGCAGAGGCTTCTAATAAGATCATGATCAAGCTTATACAAAAGAAGATCGACCAAAAGCCGAGGAGGTGGCATTCGGTACCCAGTGAAGCATTATGGGCTTACCGAATGGCCCCTCATGGAGCTATAAAGACCTCTCCTTATGAATTGGTTTATGGACACCATGCGGTTCTACCTTGGGAGATACAATCAGATTCCAGGAGAATTGTGTTACAGAAAGATTTAAGCTCCAAAGATTACAGTGGATTAATGATGGATGAGCTAGAAGATTTGCACATGATCCGTCTTAGGGCCCTGGAAAACATCGAGAAGAACAAGCTGCGGGTTGCCAAGTATTATAACAAGAAAGTAAAAGTCAGGCAATTTGCAGAAGGGGATTTGGTTTGGAAAGCGCTATTGCCGATTGGAACCAAATACAACGAATTCGGCAATGGTCCCCTAACTGGGAAGGACCCTTTCGCGTGGTCAGATGCGTCCCTGGTAATGCATATATGTTGAAAACTTTACTAGGAGAAAAATTTTCTGCTGCAATAAATGGGAGATATTTGAAGAAATATTATCCTAGTATTGAAATCGATCGGTGATCACCAGCAGTGGGGTTACATGCATCTGATACAGGAATAGCCGGCGCTCAAGAAAGAGGCCGCCTTTAGAACAAAAATTCACAAACAGAAGGAACGGCCAGTGCCTAGATGCATTGCCCTTAGCACAAAATTACATTACAACTGCTTCTTGCAGGTTTACATCCAACAACCCTGGTGATCAGGACTTCGAGGAGATGGGAAGCAGAAAGCCTGGAGGAAGAAGCGAAAGTATGATTCAATCTTTTCTTTGCTTCTCCGGCTGCTCCCTCTTAAATTGCTCCAGGACCACCGTGACGGCAACTTGGAATGCACGGGGGTGACCATGATTTGCTGCCTACACCAAGCTGTCCCAAGCCGCTCTCAGGTTGTTGTACCTATCAGAGACATCTGAAGCAGAGGAGTGGTTGTTAGGGTCAAAAATCCAGATGTGGACGCGAAGTCAAGAAGGAGTCAGAAACATTTACCTCCCACTAATGCCTCCAAAGCCATGCGACGCTCGCGCTCGGCCTGGCAACGAGCGGTGATGTCCATGAGGTCATGCTCCAGGTGCCGAACGTGGCGGCGCAATTGGTGGCCGGTCCTTTGTTCAGGCGTGGCATCTTCTGCTTCAAGGGAAGAATCAGAGGAGACGTACTCAGGCATGTCTTCGGTCCCAATGATTTCTTTAGGAAGCAAATCAAGGCTGAAAGAGGAAAGGTGGAAAGGAGGTAAAACACAAGATCATATGACAAAACAAAGAGCAAATCAAAGGGAAACTCACCCTTGAATTGTGCGTTTCTTAGGGGTGCTGTCCTCCTGGGGCTGCTTGCCTTTGTCCATGGCCTTGGGGTTTTTTCCTCTGAAGGCAGAGGAAGAGGTGAGAAGTGATGGATGAGTGTGCGAGTGGATTTGCAGGGCATCTCATCAGACTATTTTATTGACTGAGGAAGTGCGTTGGGAGTGATGAGCGCGGCGTACACTTTGTTGGAATACCAAGCGGCAGGGTTTTCTTCCCGAATGCAAAGGGTTTTCGTGTGAACAGTACTTACGGATTGCCGATTCAAGGAGCTTCTGCGGATTTTGCACCAAGGGGCATCTGTTCTCGCGTGTTCAGCTCAAGCTAGGTCCCGAATACGTTTAAGGAAAAACAAGATTCACGGATGCAAACATGGAGAAAATCATCGCAGTGCAAGCACAGAAATCAAAAGTTCTTTATTTATTGCCGATATCAAACATCCCTAATACAATCTAGTCAAAGAGCACCGTTCAACACGGATTGGGGATGAGTGAGTTCGGCAATGGCGTCGCCGTGGCCATCGAGGCGCTCCAAGATGATCTCGATCTCCTCGATGTCTTCTGGCGCGCCGGTCCGGAAGCCGCGCGGCCTGATGGAATAGTCGACGTCAGTGTGCGTCGCCATGGCGGCTAGGCCCAAAGTGGTTCCCAAGCGGATGCCATGGGTGGCCACTTCGTCAATGCGGTGCTCCACCGCAGCAAGGCGCTCCGCCGGCGTATCTCCGCGGGCGTTCACCTTGTCGGCCAACTGCTCCACCAGCATCTTTAGCTGGTTGAGCTCGGCGTCACGGGCTGCAAGGTGCAAGAAAAAGGGTGATCAGCATCAAAGGCTGGATTGGATCAAAGGGTGATTTCCGAGCTGTACCGTCGATGGTCTCCAGCAGCTGCTTGCGCTAGTCTTCCCACTCCAATTAGGCTATGCCAGCCTTTTTGGAGACATCCTCCAGCTCATGCTGGGCACCTCCAACTCCGCCTTGAAGCGGAGGGCGTCAAGTTCCCCGTAGGGCACGGGGGAGTGATGGTCGGACTCCGAGGAGTCGTCTGGTAGGGGCGGACCGGCCGGCGCGGAAGATGGATTCCATTGAATCAGCCTGAAACAAGGATGATCGTCAAAAACAAAAGGGGATCGAAGGTGAATCGTGAGAGAAGAATTGATGATCATTGCCTCCGGCGCGCACTGGCGCGGCTCCCCTCCGCCTCATCAGAGGCGCGGCACCGGTTGAGGCTGCGCACCATGCCTCTGGGATTTGCACTGTTTGAAAAGGAAAAGGATGAAGACTTGAGATTGGCAAAGATTTGAGAGCTAAAAGCTTGGTGGAGAGCTGGGGGCACCTACGGTTTTCATTTATAGGCCTGGCGAGACAGATCGTGGCCTCAGGTCGTGGATCTGGATCGTGGTGCATATCCCAAGGAAATAGGAAGGTGGAGAGGTTTCCTTGACCAATCCGCCGATGGGTCGTTTGGAGTTCTAGGCTGAGTCATGTTCAGTTGACTGGCTCGGCTGAAAAGAGTCAAAGTGCCGTTCAGGTATTGGCATTTCTTTACCGAATAGGTCGTTCAGCGTTGCATTTAAGGATGTGCAGAAGAGAAGAGAAATAAAATTGCAAGAGCAAATGTTGCAAGAGCGACCAAATCGGTTACACATCGATTGAAACATCTAGATGTTCAAATATTTCGCAATTACATTGCAGACATTCGATGTTGCTTGGAGAAAGTTCTCCATCCGCTCTTGATAATCTTTCTGGGCGTCGGACAGGGTGGTAAGTTCTGCATCACATTGATTCACCTCAGCTATGGCCGATATTGCTTCCTCTTGGGTCTTTTCTATCAATCCAGGGAGCTCGGCTATTTTCTTGTCATCGGCCTCTATTTCAGCTGATAGACTTCTCAGTTCTGCCTCCAAAGCGGCTTTTCTGGCGATCTTCAATTCACGGGAAGCTTGCAGATTGGCCAATGTATCTTTGTGACTATCGGTCTGAGATTGTGCCCCCTTCACACCTTGTTCAGCTCTGGCCCTCTTCTGTTCAACCGTTGGGCGGGAGGACACCTTTCTCAGAGCTTGTCTTATGGGCACATAACGAATTTCCAGACCGGAGATGGATTCAAGTGAGGCATTGATGTCCTCAGGGAGTTCTTGGCTGATGGGTTCAAGCATTTCTTCAAAGCGATCAAGATCTTTGAACTGATCTCGCGCATCTTTTTGCAGCCAGGCAAAAATCTCCTTGAGCCTTTCTCGCACTTCCTCTGACAAGATTTGAGGTACCCTTTCCCTCGTCTCGGCAATTGGATTGTTCATCATTGGTGGGACCGATGGTGACCGAGCACGATCCTAAAAGAGTAACATTGCCGAGTTAGGGGTATCGGGAGCGAAAGATAGCGAGGATTAAACGCAAATAAGTACCTCATGTCGATTTCTCGAACTAGAGCGAGGGTTTTGTTCGGGGGCGGCCTCTGGAATCACCGGTGAGGGAGATGTTCCGGGCAAAGCCGAAGCTTCGTGTGAGAGGGCAATGATGCGGTCTGCGGTAACCACGAAGCTTCCGGTCGAAGAGAAGTTGGATTCGCCTCTGCTGGGGTTGATGTTTCTGCTTCACCAATGGGTGATTGAGCCCTTGGAGGACTTGATGGCTCCAGTTGGATTGGGAAATTCATCTCTGACGAGTCTGGTGTTTCTGTCTGAGCATGGGGTGATTGAGTCCCTGATGAAGATGAGATTTCCACTTGGACAGGTGGCTCAGCCCTGGGAGGACTTGCTTGTTGAGACACTGGGACGTCCACGAGTTGATCCTCTATTGTTTCTTCTGCAAATGCCAAATTAAGAATGAATGCCAGTGTTCATCCTCAAGAAAAAGACAGTGAAGGTCATACCAGTGGATGGAGCATTGGCAGGTTCTGAAGCTGAGGATTGTTGAGTTCTAGTCTGAAAATGCATAAGATATGATTTATCAGAAAAGGAGTAATCCTGTGATCAAGAAAGGAAGAAATTGTACCTCAACAAGGACTTTCTTGATGGTTCTTCTCCTCTTAGCAGCTGGAGGAGCAATCAGAGACAAGCCTTGCCTCCTGTCAGCGGTAATGCTGGACAGAGTTGGATCTGTTGTGGCATACCTAGCCATTAACTGAGCCAGGGTTGGTGATCTGAATCCCAATGCTGAGATTGGGCCTACTGCATTGTAAGCGATCTCCCTGGACAGAGGGGCAGGCGTTGTGTTCTGTGGACAAAAGAAATAAGATCAGGATCATGGTTGGAAGAGGAAATGTCTGAATTAAGGATTAATCATATTACCTCTGAGGTTGGCTGAAAATCAGGCATCAGTTCTATACAGAACAAATGCACAGGCACACTGAAGATATGGTCATGGAATTCTTGCCACCAAGAGTTGAAGGTGGGGTGAGCTATTGTTGTAGGTGTGAAAGGCCAGGTGTAAACAGATGGACTGCATACATATTGGAAAACCTCGCTGAGTCCGAGTAAGATCCTTGATCTCCTCCCCGGGCTCCGAGGAATTCATGCGAGAAACGATCTCGGGGGCATCCGGCCACATCCAAGTTGCCGAGTCATCATGTTGGGGCGATAGTATTCATAAGTACGTGGTTCGACCTCCCTCCACCGAATTCAGCTGGCAAAATGCATGGGTGGATGATGATGTTAAAGATTTCCAGAAATCTTCCATCTTGGCGATCAGTTTCAAAGGAGAACTCACAAGGGAGAGTTAAATTGTCATTATCCAAATAAGGGAGCCAAAGAGGATTTTGGAAGCCTTTGAAGAAGAGCTCAAAGAGCTGGCTGACATTCTGCTTAATGAGAATAGTTGAAGCAGCTTCTCCATAAGTGTGGCATCCTCTAGTAACTTGGGGTTCCCCTTCATGATGGTTGGATGAAGGGAAAAGTCGGGTGTTCAGGTCAACACCAACAATCTGGTGCATGTGCAGTTGCAGCCATATCTGCACAAACCACCAAGGACCATTGACACAGGCGATCCTCTGGCTGGTGTACATTTGAGTGACAGTTTGATGAAGCATGTGATACACACTGCCCAAGAGGTATTTCCCAAGAGGAAGGGGATTACCATTGGCTAGATGTGAAGCCATTGCGATGTGGTTCAGTGTCAGCTCGTTGGCTTTACCGCAGAAGATGAACCTGCACAGCCACATGTTCAGAAACGCCCTGTATTCGACTTCACCAAGGGGGCCATCCTTCATATGGTTCTGGATATAATTTTTGTATCCGCTCCCTGGTTTCACCCCTGTTTGTCTTGTGGAACTTTTGAAATCCCAGGGGCGAATAGATCCTGTAATGTCAAAGCCGGTAATCATGTATACATCGGCCAGAGTTGGGGACATTGGGCCGTGACCAAAGAGGAAGGCGTTGACGCCATTTGACCAGAAGTGGCAAGCCGCTATTAAGAGGTCTTCGTTTTTTGGGGTCTCGGCCAAACACAACTCCAAGCATTGAGCAATGCGGAGGGTGTCCCAATTCTGGGTTCTGGCACTCTTATCTGCGAGGATTCTCTGGTACCAATTTTTCCAGCCTGCGATTGGGGGCAAGGGCCAGTTCTTGAAAGCATCCTGCCACTGAGAAGGTTTGGCTAGAGCCGCTTTGAAGGGGATACTTTGGGATTCAGCTGCGATAAATTCTCGAGGATCAGAGGTTCCCACAAGACCAAGGAAGTAAGATCTTGAATTGGCCTCAGTACGGATCAGAAGCTCGGTGGAAAGCTCCTGAGGGGAAACGGAGAAGAAATTTCAGGTAAAAATTGAAAATCTAAATGACGGATGAAGCTTATGGTGGGGGAATTTACCTGAGCAGCTTGATTTTGCGCCGCCATTGGGGATTTGAGCTCAAAAGAAGTGATCTAGGGTTTGGATCTAGACGAAGACTCCGGCGGATTGCGAAGAGAGAGAACGGGTGTTGAACAGATTGATGGCTGGAGTCAATTCCGGAATAAAATCATTTTATCCCGTAATTGAAGGGGCATGTGTTAACACCAAAATTTGGTAAGGAGTCTGACTTGTGGGTCCATCCCGGTGAGAAATCCGTCCGGCGGAAGGAAGGTTTCTTCAGATGCATTCGGCAGAAAAATCCGCGGTCGGCTATCTGCTTTCGTTCGGCAAAGGAACTGTTGAGCTGATTTTGCGGGATTGTATGGTGACGTGGCTCAAGCGGAAAGGACGAATGGATGGATAAGCGATCAAGCTTAGAGATAAATTAGGTATCAAATCCATTCGAGGTTGTGCTTGGCAGGGTATAAATATGAACCCTGGATGTATGTAACAGATATACGAAATCATTCTCAATACAAACCGGCTTTACGCCAAACCCTAGAGTCCATTTGTCGTGTCGTCTAGTTCTTCGAGAGGGTTCATGGATCCGTCGACCTCCGTGAGTACCGGCAACCTTGTATCATATCTAGTATCATGCGGTGGATTTAGATCTGATGCAAGTAGTCTTGTTACCATGCTTAGTGTCATGCGGTAGATTCAAGCTTGGTACAAGAGGGTTTCTTGTTAGGTCATGAGCCATGCGGTAGGCTAAGATCTAGCTTGAAGCTAGTTATCGGCTCTATTGAATTTTGGCAAGATTCAAATAGATTCATTAAGTTACCCCGTGTTGCTTTGAGTTTTTGCTTTATGTTTAAATTCATGTAACACTTTTTGCCCAATCTAGATGGGTTTGGATTGGCTTCATCCCTTTTGATGATCCTTATGTGAGTCGAGTTGGAAACTTTAGTTAATTTAACGCGTGGATCACGTGCTTTTCGATAGCCGAAACTGAATCGATCTTGGTTGTCACATGTTGCGGGTTCAAGCTTGCTAAAGTTTGTATAAATCTTGAAAGAACTGGGTATCACGCGGTAGATGCAGGTTTTTGGGTTGTTTTGGAGCTAGTCATCCGGTGGATTAGATTTTCAAATCAATCTGATAGATTTATCTTACTTGGTAATGTTTGTTCCTTCTTCATGGATCCCGAATCGGCTGTTCAGCCGTGTTCGGTTATGTTCTTCATGAGTAAAACACGTGCGTAATTTATGCTTTAAATAATGTATGCTTTTAGCTTTCCATATTTAGATAGTATCATGCGGTGGATAGATCTATTTGTGGAAAGTGGCACGATCCCAAGCAAGTTGTATCATGCGGTGGATAGATTCGCTTGGTGTTGTACCCGACGGGTTTTTAAGTATCTAGACATGCGGTAGACTAGTGGTTTGGATCTATGCATGCTTGTTTATTACATATCTATGTTCGCGCTTTTACTTCATTTATTATTTAATCACCACGGGGATTGGTCATGGTCTTGCGTACATGCATATTTGTCCAAACAAAGACCGATTATCGTCATGCTTACGTCATACATTCGGCTATGTTACTTTTTCCTCTTTAAAGCTTCCGAATGGTTTCAGTTTGCTGGCAGATAGCTTTCCATAGCTATATGTCATCTCATCTGGCTTTATAGCTGTAAATATGGAACTGTCTGGTACCACCCGGCAAGTTCCAAGCTTTGGAATTTAACTACTTTGTCTTTTGTTAATTTCCAGGGAAAATTGACTGGCACGTCTTGTGATCTCTGCACGTGTGAAGCCAGCTTGTTCGGCTTGCTGTGTGCTTGGCGCTATGTGCACATTTCGCGTCAACACAAACTACCCACATCATCTTCCACCAACTAAGGGTTATTGCATAAACTGGTTGTGGTAGCAAATTGGTTCATAATTTATCAAAAAAATTTCTCATATCTCGCAGCAACGCGCGGGGAATCACCTAGTTTTTAGGTGCTGCATTATGGGCCCTAATTTTTGAGGCAAGAAATTAAGTGTTAGTTCAAACAAAAAAGCATCAACGGCCTAGTATAAAGAAGGTAACCATTGCCCCCGCACCAGCCAACAAAGCGACGCGGGTTTGGTAACCCGCGTCGGCATTGACTACTACTCCCTCCATCCAAAATATTGCTCCTTTCTTCTTTCCGAATAGATAAGCGCAGCACTTTCCTTGAAAAAAAAGCGTAGAGAAGGTGTGAGAGGAGGCATAGAGACAGAGATGACGATGGGCGCCTGTGAGGGGCCAAACAGCGGACGACCCCGTGCACCCTGGATCTAGGAGAACTGAAACACAAATCGGTGCCGCAACTGGATCCGCGCGCGTGCCAGCGAGATGGCAGCAAAGAGGGAGATGATGATGAGCGCTGGAGAGGGGCCAAGCGGCGGTGGAGTGAACCCAATGCCGGAGACGAGGGTCCTCGACTGGATCTTCTCGGATTCCGACGAGCGGCCAAGCAGCGGCAAGGAGGAGCGTGCCAGCGAGGGGGCAGCGAAGTGGGCGAGGGGCCTGCCTCACGTTTGTGAGCACAAGTGTCTGGCAACTACGAAGGGGTGTCGATGGAGCGGCGAAGAAGGTGTAGAGGACCTCATCTTTGACTCTGGCAACGACCACGACGACAGTGAGGCAAGTTTCTCTGAATCCCACTGCCTTTTTACTTGTTCCATAGATGGAGCTTAAGTTAGCTTGAGCTTGAGCTTCATAAAGTTAATCAGTGCCTATTATGACGTCTTCCATGCTTGTCATGATCTTAATTATACCAAGTTCCGAGGTAAATCAGTTCTGAACTATGTTCTGCTTTTACTTGTCACACCCTGCTATGAAGCCTAGGATAATTTTCAAGTTCTTATATAATTTTCCTATGACTGTTCCTATATTGCTCCAAGTTCTGAGGCAAATTAGTTCTGAATTAACTATGTTGTTCTTATACCATGTTTAACCCTGTTTCAGGCAAAACTCTTTGAGTCGTGAGCAGAGCTTGCGTTACTTCTTAACCATAATGTCTGGGATTATGTGAAACCTAAGTTTGAAAAAATCACAAAAGAAGTGAACATCCATATCAAAAAGGCTAAGCACATAAGGAGGTACAATTATACTACTGAACAAAATCTCGATCCCGTTGAAGGTGCACTAGAAGGGCTTCAAGAATCATTGGTTGCTTATGAAGAGGCTGCAAAAAGAGCCAATAATCCTGATGGGGCATGATCTAGTTCAAGCTTGTTGATGTGCAGGGTCAGTAGCCATACTTTCGTCGATGTTCAAGGGGCATGCCTTTGTTGATGTGTATGGACAAATAGCACGACCATAGTAAATAATGTGATAGAAAAGTTAATTCCTAGCCTAATATATGGACAAGTTAACCTTTTATAATAATTATCTTTATTCCTATGGACAAGTTATCTTCATCTTTGTGGACAAGTTATCTCTCTTATGATGTCTGTTTTGTCTCAGCAGATATGTGTGTTGATTGTGCCTGTATGTCGAAATGGAAGCAATGAGAGATGGATCGAGTTGACCTGTCAATGAGGACAGACTCAAAGGAGATGATGATTAACAAACCACCATATCATTTGTTCACTGACGCCGCGCTCCCGCTTCACGGCAGTTGAGTGCTCTCAGACTTTAATTATTGGGCTCTCAAACCAGTAACAGGCGTCAAATGCTCATCGATAACGGACTTTATAGCACGTTACCAATACGGAGTGATCAGTAACGAAATTAAACAGCCCGTTACCGATAGGGTGTTAATCAGTAAAGGACTTTACTAGCTCCTTACCGACAGGTTTAACTTGTGTAACAGGCTCTATTTAACGTCTGTTACAAAGACTTCATGTAATGGGCGTTTAAGAAGACCGTTACCAAAAGTCCACATTGGTAACGGGCGTTGCGGAGACCAGGCCCAGGGTCGGCCTGGCGCGCTTATCTGTAACGTGCGCCAAGTAACAATTGTTACAGATGTGGGTGCATGTAACGAGTGTTAAGGGCCCGTTACAAATGCTGCGTGATGTATTTGAGATTTTCACGTAGTGTCTTGCACAAATCTATGGAGCGATTCCAGAGATCGGGAGTTGGATATGAGGGTGTTGACCCTCGGGCGTTGTTCATCCCGAGAGCTCAGGTCACATCGGACCGGTGCCTCACACAGGTCTGACTGGTGAAGACTCTCTGTTGAGTTTTGCTCGAGTGATCGTCTTAGTGAGTTCCCTATTGTCATTTGTTGCTGCTATTTCGAGTTTGGTTCAGTTTGGACCTCGAGAGGTCAAGTTGGCAATTTGGGGTTTCCAGGCTTAGATAGGTCTGATCGGTGAGCTGCACCGCCCTGACCTGTGTAGGGGCTTTTCTGTGGAAATTGCCAAGTCTTGCTCGGGTGATCCGCTCAAGGTCCAGGGTGACCTGGTGACCTGACCAAATTTCTCATGGAAGCTGGACGCTGTATTCGTACCACCGTCGGCGTCCTCGCTAGTTCTGAACCACTCTACCCATAGTTCTCTTCCCAAACATAAGCGTTTCAGTCCTACTGCCCGTCCAACTTAATGAAGCAACCAGTCTCCCCCAGATACACGGAGCTCAGGTGCATAGCCGTACCTGCCCCTGCTTGTCGGTCTGGCGGTGTTGCCATCCTCTCGCCCACTGCCTCCTCAGGAGCTGAATCTGGGTCCTAGCTATCACCGCACGGCCTCCACTTCATCCGCGCCTACTTAGAGTGGCAAAGGCGTAAATTCCACGATACGGATCCACCCCGTTGCGATGCCGCCAATGTTAACCTGCCAATGCCCTGATCAGCTGGTACGTCATCGGCAAATTCCTAGCCTCCACCACTTGCAGAGTTGGACTCGGACTCCAATTCCGACTCCAACTCCGACACCCAAACTGACATAGACCATCTTAAGACATTTGCTCTGTGCGTCTTCCGGCGCACTACCAACACCTACGGGTGCCCTGTCTGCCCCGACCGTATGCACTAGTGGAGGAACTTGAATGAGATCAAGGACCACGTCCTTGTGATGGCCACATATAAGGCCCTGAGGGAGGACAACAAGAAGAAGTGGAGCCACCACCACTTCATGGCCAGAAGCGAGGGATGGTTGTAGATAGAGTGAGTGAGCCGCTCTAGTAGAAGACCAATGTCGATATGTTATCTGTGATGTTAGTTAGTATCTATAGATTTCGTGGGAACATTTTCTTTTGTATATGAACATCGTGATGTTAATTAGTAACTTTACATTTCCATGAAACATGGTCTCATGTTTGTCTGACATGTTCGTGTTTCCTAGACAAGAACGTCCTCTCTTATTGTACTTATACATGATCATTTTCCTAGCTTGACACATGATCTGTGGAGAGGTGAAGGCCAATATTGGACGATTAATAAGAAATAGAATGTGATCGTTGCTCACCTTGACCAAATTCAAAACAAGCATCTGATTATTGCCAAACATCCGAAATGCTAATGCATCCCAAACCCAAACCATGTTTGTGACTTCGGTTATCGTTTGTTGATCAATCCCCTTGTTTGAAGTTGTTTATGTTTTGTTTCCCTGACCATCTCTCTTCCTTTTCTCCCTATAAATGTTATCCCTTTTTATCTCACATAAACTATGAAATCATAGATCACCTTTGCCCAAAATCAAAACAAGCATCTTTTACAGGTCCGAAAATATTTGTCCTTTCTATATATTTTTCTAGACCGAAACACTTGGTCTGTTAATGCATCCCATACCCGAACATCTGTGTTAATAGTAGTAAATAGTTCATCTCTGCATGTTGAAGTGCTTGTAAATATAGTTTGCTCCAAATTCACTAAGATTACAATTTTACATAGTTCTTTTCCTTGCAAAAGACCGTTACAATATTAGAGATCAAGGTGCCTCCTTGCATTAGCGTGATACAACTCCCGAAGAGACACCCCGACTTTCCCTGAAACTGAGATCTATTAATATGCTAGACTCTCCCAACTCCCTGCATTGCCTTGTCTCAAACTCTCTTCCTCCAGAAAACCACAACCACCATGCCTTCTTCTCTGATTCGACTTCCCGCCTCCCCATTCCCTTCCAACCCCTCCTCCATCGAGACACCACCCAACTCCCCCCAACCAAGTGCATGTGAGCCATCTGAGCCCTCCTTGAGTGAATCTGATGTAGAAGACATGGAAAGGCAGGAGAGTGAGGACAGCGAGGATGAGTACGACTAAGTGGAAGAGGATGAAGAGGAAGAGGATGAGGAAGAGACGAGGGTGGCCATTGAGAATAAGCGATTGGGGGCTAAGAAGAGGAAGCGGGTGGAGGCCAAGAAGAGGAATCAACAGACAGAGGCATTTGTGAGGCACCTTTTGAAGGATGACAAGACTGGTAAGCTTGATTCATTCAAGGACATTCCGTTGGAGAAGAAGAAGAAGGGTGCGGAGGAGGACGGAGGAGGAGGTGGTGGACACGAAGAGGACCAAGAAGAAGATGGACCTCGACGCTGATCCTTCAAATGTCGGCCCCGCTAATCCTGGTCCTATGGCTCCCCCAGCCATTGAAGCTCCCTCGACACCAGAGTGAAGGATCGGATGGCGACTAGAGAGGGGGGGGGAGTGAATAGGAGCCGGTAAAAATTCTTCCCAAAGAACCCGGCCTATACCCTAGTCAAAACCCGGTCACACACAAGCGTTGGAACGAATCACACACCAATCGCCAAAACAACGAGTTCTTGAAACACACGCGGAAGCACGAATGAAGGAGGGAGGAATCGAACCAAAGAGCAAAGCGACCCGGGCTCGCGGGACCGTCCGGCCGGGCGGGGACGGATTGTCCGCGATGGCCGCGCGGACCGTCCAGCAGGGTGCGGCGGACCGTCCGCACCCTTGCCGCGGACCGTCCGGCCGAGCCGCGGACCGTCCGTTAAAGCAAACGAACCACCGAACCGACCCGAGAAAAACGGACCGTCCGCGAAGACCGGGCGGACCGTCCGCGCGGGTCACGGACCGTCCGCTACTGAGGCTCGGACCGTCCGCAAACCGGCTGCAACGAAAAACCAAAACCAAATCGGATCGAAAGCAAAGCCGAGGAAGAACACGAAGAACACTGTACACGCGGACCGTCCGCCTGGCCCTCGCGGACCGTCCGCCAGGTGCGGACAGAGCTGAAAACGCTCGACCCCGAAAGTCAACTCCCCCAAATCATCATCGGATTTCCCAAACGGTTGAAGCTGTAGAGACAAGGGTTTGGGTACATGAAAAGCGTCACACAAGGATGCTATAGCCCAAAAATCTTGCCTCCTAACTCCCTAAATCACCGGGAATCGCGAATCCTTTGAGCACCACCAAAAGCTAGAGCACCGAACGAAAACTCACGAATCGAAGTGGTTTCCGGCGTTTGAGGGCACAAGATCAAGCACAAAGATGCACAAGACATCTATCCGTGTTTCCCTCAAAGAAATCCGGGGAGAAACCGACTCAAATCCGCGGAATCACACCGGGAACAAAGGCACGAAAACAAGCACGAAAATAGCACAAAAAGAGCTCCGAAAAAGCAATAAAAGAAATTCGGGAATAGAAAGATTGGCACAAGATTTAGAGGATGAAATCACTATGAATATCTTGTCCAAACGATTACAAGCCACTCCTAGAAATCAAATCTAAGATGGCAAAAAGCTCCAATCAAAGAGCCACTCTCCCCTCTCTCCCTCTCTCCCAAAGCACTCCAAAATGAAAGAGTACCGCAGCCTCTAGCCCAAGAGTTGGCTGAAAATTCAGCCCCCTCCTCCTATATATAGGCCCTCCGGAAAAGACCGAAGTGCCCCTACACTAGGAGTACAACACAAGCCCTCACGGGGGCATTTTGGTCAACACATGAAGTTCACCATCGGACGGCCGCGCATCCATCAGGCCTTCACGTCCTCCCGACGCAAGCACCTCGATCATGCCGCGTGTCGCCCGCCTCGAAGCTTCCCGACGCACCCGGATACCGTCTCCGTCACGCCAGGCCCTCGGGCTCGGTTTTGAGGCCCAAACCGAGAAACCCTCCTCCGATGGTTTTGTGGCCAAACCACCAAACCCCGCGTACACGGCCCGGCCTCACCACGCCAAGCGTCGAGCCCGCCAAGCCTTTCACCTCCGGCGCCCGGACGGTCTACTCAGTCTTGCCTCGTTCCTTGACTTGGCCACCACCGATGCACCGGCTCCATGTCCACGACTTCATCTTGCTCTTCTTGCACCATGCGGCTCGCACTTGATCCCGTCGGCCACCGGGTCCCTCGAACCAAGCCTACTTGTCTCTCCACTCCTCGGAGGCCCCGCAAGGCTAAGACCTTTCGCGCTCGTTCTTCACCCCGCACCAATGCAAACCAAGCCGCAACCAACACCCGCAATACTAGGCCAAGAGTCAGTCCACACAACGTTGTCAACCACTCCTCACGAGTGCATTGACAACACACCACATAAACAATAAGGTAAATACACAAAATAAAACACACACAACACAACTCAACACTACACACACAAAGCTTCAAACCACCCGGTCAATCACTCATCACACACGAACCAAGGTACTTCTCAACTTGGTTCCTCACAGAGTCATCGGGAAACTCCTCGAAGGGGTCGTCTTAGATTACTTAGATTTGGGTTTTCTTTTTCATGTTCAAATAGGTGGTTTTGTGGATGGAAAGATCAATGGTATGTTTTCTTTTGGATGGAAAAGATCAATCCCCTATTTTCATGCTATGTGAATCTTGAAGTGGTAGGAAAATCCCTCGTATCCCCTGTAATCCATGAAGAACATGGGTGTTCTTCTTTTCCATGATCACCCTCCTTGCTTCAGTGGATTTCCCTGGTCATGATGCATTGCCATAGTCTGAGATGTAATGTCTTGTCACGTTATATTTTATTCTTATCCCACTGCACCGCATTGTAGATACACACGTGAATGATGACCGATTTTATAAATTTACCGTTTCACTAAATTCACCGTTTTTCCTATAGAATATACATAACGTAAATGATGGTCACCCTGCCCAAATTATTCTACTTAAATGTGAACATACATGATACATCCCCATAGACCTACACTCGTACAGTGGCCCACGCTTGCGTGCACAAACAGCGCCCCACAACCAACAACAAAATCTTTGGACTTGGCAACGAGGAAGACAACAAACACATTCATGGAGATGGATACGACACATGCCTATCCTGCCATACCTAATGAACGACAGAATGTAGCATAACAAGGATCTGTGCGAAGATATTCCTCTAATGCACAGTGCCTACCCCTCGACTTTATGGTACGACTCAAGTGACCAATGCTAGAAGCATGCTGTAGGATGTCATGAAAACCACACTGCCGGTGAGCAAGATTGCAGTAAGGGCACACATAGCGACCATGGAGAAGCACACGAGTGTAACCCTACTCCTGCAGCCAAGCCAAAGCATCTTTCTTCATCTCCTCCGTTTCTTCCTCGTCCGTTTCGTCCATGTCGTACAGATCATATGGGTCCATGTATCCTAGCCGCTGTAGAGGTGGCACAACATGGAATTAGCGGTTCCTCCGTTCGCATCAGAATCCATCCTCCTACACACTCGCCAACAACATAAACATGATAAGCACATGACGCAGAAGCTAAGAGCTCACCTCTTTTCTCAGCGCGCAGAACCAAATAGAGAGGTCTGCTAGCACAATGCGTGGAGGATGAAGAGGCGATGAGCAAAGGCTTTGGGGGCACGTCTATTTATCGAACCATGACAAATAATAAGGTAGCACACATTGTCGGTGTTTTAACCTAGCAACCTACCAAGGGGAGTACCCCAGGTAGATGTTTGTGGCCTCGCCGAGACCGGGAACTCGAAGGAGAGACACGTGGCACACAATTTAGACAGGTTCGGGCCATCAAACCAAAATGCTCAACACAAAGTGCCATAAAACTCTTACCAAAACACTTGTCAACCGCTCATCACCATCAAATCAAGGTTCATATCAACTTGATTTTCCAAATTTCTCCCCCTTGAGGAGCGGATTGACAACAAGTGAGCACAAAGAAATGGTTTGAGAGGGCAAAGACCGAACACCTCATCCAAGTGAAAGAAAACCACACAAGAGCAAAGAACAAGGTCACTTGGCATGAGAGAAACCACAAAGGCCGACTCAATGTCTCGATCCCCAAAGACATGGGCAACGGCTCGACACAACCGAGACAAGAATGCATGATCCCTCAAGAAGAGGCACAAAGGGCTCAACACCGATCATGGACAAGCGAAATCACACGATCCCTCAAGAAGAGGCACAAAGGGCTCAACACCAATCATGTGATGATCGAAAACATAAGTCAACCGCCGGCTCCTCAAGAAGAGGCAAAGGGGCTCAACACCACCGGCACAAGAGCACAAAACTCACAAGCTCCCCCTAAACAGATGAACTAGGACAAAAGAGCATACAAAGCTCACCCTAAACTCATGAGATAGAGAAAAGAGCACACCAAGCTCACAAGCTCCCCCTAAACACATGCACTAGGGACAAAGAGCATACAAAGCTCACCCTAAACACACGTGATAGAGCAAAAAGCAACCACCAAAGCACAACTCGAGGCAAACAAAGGAGACACACCAAAGCTCCCCCTACACAAATGCAAGCTCCCCCTGAACAAGTGGAGCAAACTCCCAAATTTTAAATGCGGTTTTCCGAATTTTTCATTAAGCTCACCTCTTCTCCCCCTTGTTGACAATGTATGAAGCAAGGTGAAAATGCAGAAATGCAAAACAAAGCATATAAACATCTACATGAGCTTCTCAAATAGGCCAAATTTAGTGACAAAGGCTAGAAATGAGACAAGGAGCACATATATGGATCATAACATAGTCAAAGCATTGCCACAAGTAATATATGGAAATATAGGCATGTGACAAAGCAAATTTTCAGATTTGAATAATTATATCAAAAGATGGCTCACTTCAAATGTAAAGGCCTATCCATGTCACACTTGAGCCACAAACATGCATACCATTCAAAGATCATACAAGGATATCCAATTCTCAACAAAAGATCATTGCAAACACCCATAAAGCAAAGCATGTCATGTTAAAGCTCATGAGCCATGTGTCCACTTCGGGGAGACTTCTCCACTGGTGAACATCATGCAACATGTTTAGCACCCATATGTGAAAGATAAGACATTTTAAGCACAGACATGATGGATGGAGCATTTTTCATGCATTTTACACTTCTTTTTCAAGATTAAATCATTTTATGGTACATGAAGTGCCTTTGCGGCAAAAAGAAGCTTATGCTCCTCCATGAATGCAACATAGGCTAAACATTCACAATGATATCAGCCTTTGGCCCAAATGCAAGAAAGAGACATCCAAGCATAATCTAAGCATGAAAGGCATATTTAGACCAAAAAGGACATGGATATACTACTACACATGAGTGGAGCACATTTCATCAAATTTAGTCAAGATTAGCATTTGATTCAAAAAGGCTATCTCACAACACATATATCTCAAATATTCCAAGAGCATAGCCTCACATAGCTATTTCTCCACACACATGACCAATATCTCACAAGTAGCCAAAGAAACTCAAATGAGGCATATGGAAGAAGCTCATCATCCTAAACCGCAATATGATACAAATGCAACATAGGTAGATATGTACATCAAAAGGAACATGATATATGACGGGATGCGAGACACAAATGTCAAACCTACCAAAGTCTATACATCATGATATATGATACAAATGCAATGCAGAATGCATAGGGAGACAAGGAACTTGACTTAACACCAATAAAGCTCACGAGGGAACACACCAACCAAGAATCGCTCCAAGCGAGAGAAGAGCCACCAAAGGTCCCAATTGAGTACCATAGAAAAAGTACCAATTGCAAAACCGCAAAGATCCCAATTGAATACCATAGAAGGAATATCAATTGGAGGATCACAAAGACGCCCAAAAAGCCACAACCCTTCTTGGAATCAAATTCCCTATCAAAAGAAGCCAAGCTCCCCCTCAACCAAGGGCAACTAACAAAGCAAAAGCTAGGAAAAGGAAGAGCAAGGAAAAACTCTAAAACCAACCGAAAAGAGGAACAACAACACAACTCGAAGACAAGACAAGCCCAAAACTCCAAGGAAAGCTCACAACATGCTACACAAAGCATTGATAATATCAATTAACATAAATAGAGCATTGTAACATGATTCCACAAATATGAATAAGCATGGGAAAGCAAGTATGTCAACAAGGTACAACACTAAACCAAAATGATACCAAAGAGTAACATGCCAAACAATATACAAGAACTAAACAAAGGCATGATACAAGATCACATGGATCATCCACCAACATATATTACAAAGCTAGCATGACAAGATATACATGGGGGACAAACATGCTAACGGGAAAGGTACCATCGAGCTAGACAAACATGATATGAATGAACAACATGACATATCCGAGCAATCAACCATAAAGCATGACATGATGTTCATAAATATCACCCACCATAAAATCATACAAAGATAGCAAGATAGATATTCAAGATCACAAAGCTATCATGAACAAGGTGGCTAGCCTACTATGGTTTTCACACAAGCAAGACACAAGTATATACAAGAGAGTACAAGGGGAAAAGAAAACTCACTATACATGTGTACAAAGGCTTTCAAGAGCCATCCAAAACGGTGTGGAGAACCATCATGTCTCCATTGAGCTCATGTTCTCCAACCGCGTCTCCATACCTACACACAAGGAGACAAGAAAGACCGAGCCTTGGATCCCAAAGGGTTAGCAAGCACGTACTTGGGAATCCAAGATTTGGTCACACGGGTAAGTGGTGCACACAAACTATCATGTGGGTTAGCATGATGCAAATGCCGGTTGGAATGAAAAGTCTTTCGAACACCCTTGGAACCATGCCTCAAAGAAGTCACTCGCGAGGAAAGTCGAGTGCTACCACAAGCAAAAAGGCAAAGATCCTTCGGGGTCGTAGGAGAAGAACCAACACAAGCACCACGGGAAGCATGTCGCGGACCAACACGAAACACTAGAAGCATGTCCACGAGCATGGCCTAACTCACTAGACAGAGTGTCATAAAACCCATCCACAAATCGCGCCTTCTTAGGCTCACAAGTGTTCATGCCATGAGAAGGGCTATGAACAACCAAAGGCCTAGAGGCACCTCCTCGCCGTATTCTCCTTGCCCGGCGGTAGCAAAAGCTCTCTTGATGCCCATCCTTCCCACAGTGAGAGCAATGGTACAAAGGCCTATCGAGAGGCACGGTCTGAGTAGATGAATTACCATTCTCTTGTAAGTGGGAAGTCCCTTGGGACTTAGAGCATGAAGCATCAACCCCAACATCCAACTTGGTGTCCACATTAGAATCACACGTGCCATGAGAAAGACTACGTGGCTTCTTAAAAGCTTTAGCGCGCACACGTCGCTCGTGCTTGACACGGCGAAAGCAAAACTCAACGGTATGCCCATCCTTCTTGCAAAAGGTGCATTGGAACCTCGGCTTCGGAGTATGAGTTCCAAATATGTGGAAGGCACCCTTTCCATTCAAATCACCTTGGGCAACACCGGAAGAAGCAACAAGCTTAGGAGTAGCTATGGGAGAGCTATCCAAAGCACTAGCACACTTACTAGCATCCAAAGACTCACACTCAAGAGAAGAAGTCGACTCCGGTTTAGAAGAAGCAAATTTAGAAGCATCAACATCGGAGTGACAAGAGAAGTGAGAATCCAAACCCTTGGCACAAAGACTCTTGCACCTTGTGCGCAAAACCTCATTTTGAGACTTGAGGCGCTCACAAGTACCACATGTCATATTTCTCAAGTTATTGATTTCTTCTTCAATGCATTTAGCATATGTGGTACGCAAGAGTTCATTTTCTTTCTCAAGGTTGGCACTCATCTCATCATGCTCAACCAACTTAGCGCTCATATCCTCGCGCATCTTTTTCAAAGCCAAAACTTCACTTTCCAAATCAATGCATGAGGTGCAAACGAAATCACATGAACAAGAAACATCATTTACATCTCGCAAAGCACTATCATCATTGCAAGAAGTATGGCAAGCATCCTCAACCAGCAACAAAGAGCACTTGCTACAAGGCATGGATTTTATATCACAAATTTCAGCCCTAGCATGCTCAAGATCATCTACACATGTGGTGTGAGTCAATTTTAATTCATTAATTTCAGCATGCAAAGACTCACAAGAAACACATGGTAAAGAAGCACTTGTCTCTAACAAAGCAATCTTACTCCTAGCCATATCAAGCTCATCATTCAAAACAACACAAGAGTTGCAAGGCATAGAAGCATTGGATTTCAACAAGTCAATTTCAGATTGCAAGTTAGCAAGAGATGATCTCAATTCATCATTCTCAAAATCAATATTGTCGCATGCTCTTATAAAAACTTCAACATGCATTTTGCACCAATTAACTTCATCTTTTAATTTCTCATTTTCAAGACACAAGGCATCGCAAGATTTGCAAGGCAAAGAAGCTTTGAAATTTAACACCTCAATTTCAGATTTCAAGCATGCAATGGAAGCAATCAAAGCATCATTTTTAGCATGCATGGTGTTACAAGAAGTGCAAGAATTCAAAGCACGAGACATCCAATGAGCCATACCACATTTCAACCTAGTAAGAGAGCATTTCATCTTCTCATTCTTCCTATGCAAGGCATCACACAAATCTATGTTTCTCCTATGCAAGTCTCCACAATCACGCTCACCATCATCCAACCTATTGCATAGGATCAAGATAGCTTTGGCAAGTGTACCTTTGTTCATGCCTCCTAGCTTGTGGTAGAGCTCGCCTTTCTTGATGTCACCATCTCGATAGTCCTCGATGAGAGATATCATCTCCTCCACTTCGGCTTCCGCCTCAGCCTCCATACTCCTCCTGCTCAAAGAACCACAAGGAGAAGAACTTGGTGCCATAAACAAAGTACCGGTTAGGATTAGCCGAAACCAAGCTCAAGGAACAAGCAACGATGCAAAGAAAGCGCTCAAAAAGCCTCAATTCTCTAACAACTACTGACGAGTTCAATAGCAAAGGATCTTATCTTTTTTCCCAAAATTTTACCACTGAACAAGGAGCACCAAAGATAGAGGCACAAAAAATTTCAGCTCAAGATAAGGTGAAATGAAGCCTAGAGAAAATCCAGAAGAAACAAGACAAAGCCGCAAGAGACATAAATGAGGATTTTTCAATTATCTTCTTGTTTTTTTCTGAATTTTTGAAGACCCCAAAATGATCTTTAGATTATTTTGGATCACCTAAAAATGGAGTCACGAAACCGCTGTAAAAATTTGAGCCAAAACGGAGCAACGAGTGAAAAGTTATGCCCGTTTTACTGAAGGTACCTCAAGTTATGGTTTTCCAAGGGCACAACTCCAAATCGTCGGACTCAAAACGTGCAAACCAAGGTCGCAAGCAAAAGCACCTCTTTCCTCTAGTCACCCTATGGATTCAAGACTTGTTAGAGCCAAAAGAATCCACAACCAGCTCTGATACCAATTGAAGGATCGGATGGCGACTAGAGAGGGGGGGAGTGAATAGGAGCCGGTAAAAATTCTTCCCAAAGAACCCGGCCTATACCATAGTCAAAACCCGGTCACACACAAGCGTTGGAACGAATCACACACCAATCGCCAAAACAACGAGTTCTTGTAACACACGCGGAAGCACGAATGAAGGAGGGAGGAATCGAACCAAAGAGCAAAGCAGCCAGGCTCGCGGCGGACCGTCCGGCCGGGGCGGGGGCGGGGCCGTCCGCGATGGCCGCGCGGACCGTCCGGCAGGGTCCCGCGGACCGTCCGCACCCTTGCCGCGGACCGTCCCGCCCCGAGCCGCGGACCGTCCGTTAAAGCAAACGGAGAACCACCGAACCGACCCGAGAAAAACGGACCGTCCGCGAAGACCGGCGCGGACCGTCCCGCGCGGGTCACGGACCGTCCGCCACCGAGGCTCGGACCGTCCGCAAACCGCCGCAACGAAAAACCAAAACCAAATCGGATCGAAAGCAAAGCCGAGGAAGAACACGAAGAACACGCGAAGAACACCGTACACGCGGACCGTCCGCCCGGCCCTCGCGGACCGTCCGCCGTGTGCGGACGGTAGCCGAAAACGCTCGACCCCGAAAGTCAACTCCCCCAAATCATCATCGGATTTCCCAAACGGTTGAAGCCGTAGAGACAAGGGTTTGGGTACATGAAAAGCGTCACACAAGGATGCTATAGCCCAAAAATCTTGCCTCCTAACTCCCTAAATCACCGGAATCGCGAATCCTTTGAGCACCACCAAAAGCTAGAGCACCGAACGAAAACTCACGAATCGAAGTGGTTTCCCGGCGTTTGAGGGCACAAGATCAAGCACAAAGATGCACAAGACATCTATCCATGTTTCCCTCAAAGAAATCCGGGGAGAAACCCACTCAAATCCGCGGAATCACACCGGGAACAAAGGCACGAAAACAAGCACGAAAATAGCACAAAAAGAGCTCCGAAAAAGCAATAAAAGAAATTCGGGAATAGAAAGATTGGCACAAGATTTAGAGGATGAAATCACTATGAATATCTTGTCCAAACGATTACAAGCCACTCCTAGAAATCAAATCTAAGATGGCAAAAAGCTCCAATCAAAGAGCCACTCTCCCCTCTCTCCCTCTCTCCCAAAGCACTCCAAAATGAAAGAGTACCGCAGCCTCTAGCCCAAGAGTTGGCTGAAAATTCAGCCCCCTCCTCCTATATATAGGCCCTCCGAAAAGACCGAAGTGCCCCTACACTAGGAGTACAACACAAGCCCTCACAGGGGCATTTTGGTCAACACATGAAGTTCACCATCGGACGGCCGCGCATCCATCAGGCCTTCACGTCCTCCCGACGCAAGCACCTCGATCATGCCGCGTGTCGCCCGCCTCGAAGCTTCCCGACGCACCCGGATACCGTCTCCGTCACGCCAGGCCCTCGGGCTCGGTTTTGAGGCCCAAACCGAGAAACCCTCCTCCGATGGTTTTGTGGCCAAACCACCAAACCCCCGCGTACACGGCCCGGCCTCACCACGCCAAGCGTCGAGCCCGCCAAGCCTTTCACCTCCCGGCGCCGGACGGTCTACTCGCTCTTGCCTCGTTCCTTGACTTGGCCACCACCGATGCACCGGCTCCATGTCCACGACTTCATCTTGCTCTTCTTGCACCATGCGGCTCGCACTTGATCCCGTCGGCCACCGGGTCCCTCGAACCAAGCCTACTTGTCTCTCCACTCCTCGGAGGCCCCGCAAGGCTAAGACCTTTCGCGCTCGTTCTTCACCCGCACCAATGCAAACCAAGCCGCAACCAACACCTGCAATACTAGGCCAAGAGTCAGTCCACACAACGTTGTCAACCACTCCTCACGAGTGCATTGACAACACACCACATAAACAATAAGGTAAATACACAAAATAAAACACACACAACACAACTCAACACTACACACACAAAGCTTCAAACCACCCGGTCAATCACTCATCACACACGAACCAAGGTACTTCTCAACTTGGTTCCTCACAGAGTCATCGGGAAACTCCTCGAAGGGGTCGTCTTAGATTACTTAGATTTGGGTTTTCTTTTTCATGTTCAAATAGGTGGTTTTGTGGATGGAAAGATCAATGGTATGTTTTCTTTTGGATGGAAAAGATCAATCCCCTATTTTCATGCTATGTGAATCTTGAAGTGGTAGGAAAATCCCTCGTATCCCCTGTAATCCATGAAGAACATGGGTGTTCTTCTTTTCCATGATCACCCTCCTTGCTTCCGGGATTTCCCCGGTCATGATGCATTGCCATAGTCTGAGATGTAATGTCTTGTCACGTTATATTTTATTCTTATCCCACTGCACCGCATTGTAGATACACACATGAATGATGACCGATTTTATAAATTTACCGTTTCACTAAATTCACCGTTTTTCCTATAGAATATACATAACGTAAATGATGGTCACCCTGCCCAAATTATTCTACTTAAATGTGAACATACATGATACATCCCCATAGACCTACACTCGTACAGTGGCACTGGCACTGGCGTGCACAAACACACAACCAACAACAAAATCTTTGGACTTGGCAACGAGGAAGACAACAAACACATTCATGGAGATGGATACGACACATGCCTATCCTGCCATACCTAATGAACGACAGAATGTAGCATAACAAGGATCTGTGCGAAGATATTCCTCTAATGCACAGTGCCTACCCCTCGACTTTATGGTACGACTCAAGTGACCAATGCTAGAAGCATGCTGTAGGATGTCATGAAAACCACACTGCCGGTGAGCAAGATTGCAGTAAGGGCACACATAGCGACCATGGAGAAGCACACGAGTGTAACCCTACTCCTGCAGCCAAGCCAAAGCATCTTTCTTCATCTCCTCCGTTTCTTCCTCGTCCGTTTCGTCCATGTCGTACAGATCATATGGGTCCATGTATCCTAGCCGCTGTAGAGGTGGCACAACATGGAATTAGCGGTTCCTCCGTTCGCATCAGAATCCATCCTCCTACACACTCGCCAACAACATAAACATGATAAGCACATGACGCAGAAGCTAAGAGCTCACCTCTTTTCTCAGCGCGCAGAACCAAATAGAGAGGTCTGCTAGCACAATGCGTGGAGGATGAAGAGGCGATGAGCAAAGGCTTTGGGGGCACGTCTATTTATCGAACCATGACAAATAATAAGGTAGCACACATTGTCGGTGTTTTAACCTAGCAACCTACCAAGGGGAGTACCCCAGGTAGATGTTTGTGGCCTCGCCGAGACCGGGAACTCGAAGGAGAGACACGTGGCACACAATTTAGACAGGTTCGGGCCGCGAGGTGTGTAATACCGTACATCCTGTATGCTACGCAGCTCTAGATTGATTAGGTGTGTTTACAAGATGATGCAGAAGAAGATATAGGGGTCCCTGCCTCGCCTTATATAGTTCGGGAGGCAGGGTTACAAGTCGGTTTAACAGGAAAGCAGGGGCGTAGCCAGGATTTGGACATAGAAGGGCCAAACTGTTAATGGTACAACATGACAACAATATGGTTGACATATATACAACGTATGTATCAATGTTTAAATAAATGCACCTAGCTAAATGGTTGGTTATAAAACATAGAGATTGAAATTATATAGAAATTTTAGGAGATGTAGAATGTAGTAGTCAGTTATTCAATCTAAGCACCGAACATGACAACTACTGATTGATTAGAACCATTTTTGTGTTGGTTAGATTGCAACAGCAGTAGTTGCTTCAGAGGTTTGCTAGGCGCCAGGGCAGAACATCTCGGGCTCTCAGCAAGCGAACTAGAGACACTGTCAGGTTCAGCGACAGCAAAGAGAAAAAAGATGACACGCACAACGAATACATCAACACGGAAAGCAAGCAAGTCTAATTGGGCTAATACTGGACTAATTTGTATCTACGCAAATCAGAGTCATTGAGAAAAGAATTAGGATATATCCACTCCCTGGTTTACCAAAGCATTAGGGGGGACCAGGCCCCTGCGGGCACCCCTGTGGCTCCGCCCCTGCAAAAGAGTACTACTCGTGTACGGCTAAGAGTACTCTACATGGATCCAGACATGTCTAGCTTCCTAACTGAGTACTAGTCCTTGTGCTTCACGCCATCTGGTGCTGTGCATCCCAAGTCGAGTAGTCCTAGGGGCCCACGGAGTAGTCGGTCCCAGTACCTACCTAAGTTGTGTGCCCAAGGATGTCTGTACAACAAGCCTCTGAGTACTTTGTAGTCGAGCGGGATGTCTTTAAGTAGTCCTGACGGCCTTGGCGAGTAGTCCTTGAGCTTCCTAGAGTTCCAAAGCCGAAGGTCCTCAAGAATGCTTGAATCATCCTGAGGCTGGAAGCTACTCCAGCTGATTTTTTATTAGTCTTGAAGTCTTCTTGAGTTGTCCCCAAGCGTCCCCGAGTGCTTCTCTCGGAGTTATTCAATAGTACTCATGTTGTCTTGATAAGAAATCATATGGAAAATGCGATTAGGAGAATCACATTCCATATGGAATGTAGCCCTTGAGCCTTAGGTCGAATTGCAGATTCAAGTTGAGGGTCAATCTGAAGTTCAGCCAATCTTATCCCGAAAATTTCGGAGAAAAAACTGAAGGACATGTGGCACGGAGCCCCCGAGCCTTGAATCGAGTACTTTCTCTCGAATTGAAGGGTCATCTTGACTGTAAAATGTGTCCTGAGTGGGGTGTTGATCTCGTGTAGCCCGCTGAGTCTGGCAGATGTATTCGAGCCCCCGAGACTAAGAGCATCGAGTACTAGAATACGAAGGGTCGGTCTGCCGCTGCTGAGTCACCCGCCTGGCCCCCAGCCGCCCGACATAGCCGCAAGATGGCTTGTAAATAACAGGTGAAACCTCTTAAGGGTTTTCACTCCTAGCGGTTGCATTCCTTTGAGATTAGACCTGAAATCACTGCCCTCGTTGCTCCTCTGCTGCCGCCGCCACCACCGCAAGGTAGATTAGATCTACGCTCGCCCGCCGTCGTGGTCCGCCCTCCCCGTAGCCCCCAAGCGAATGCGAGTGAAAACACCTGTGACTTGGTGGATGAAGGCATTCCCGGCGAAGAGCACGAAGACCGGTGCATCTAAGAAGAGGAGCCGCGATGAGGCCAGAGATGTCAGGCATACACCCCGGGTACCCATGTAAGGAAGGATGAAGACGGAATCCTACTAGAATTCCCCTGCAATCCAACTAGGACTCATTCCGTGTAATCCTACTAGAACTCCTGCCTTGTAACCGACTAGGAACCCGACCCCTGGACTATATAAAGGAGGGTCGGGTACCTAGCCGAAAACATCTCAACCAACACCAAGCGTAGTGTTCACGCTCTTTAGCCTCACCACTAGGCTGACACAAACGACGACGCGACATAAATGCTTGTTGGCGCCTATAAGCATCGCCGCCAGGTTCACACCTCTAGTAATGGGACTTGGGGACGTCTGGGGTAAAACACATGATCACAGAAAGGTCCGCAAGAGCACGAATTACCGTTGTAGCACTTCACCCGGTGGTATTCGGGTTGTTGATTTATATTTTCCCGTGGGAGGCACGACGACAAAGATGATCGAGTAAACAGTGGAGAATAACCAAAACTTGGTAAAGAGCTATAGCGGGGAGTAACGAATAAAGATATTCGGGGATAACTTGACACACACTAGGAGATCTAGATAAAAGACTAGAGAGGATAGCGAGCTGGGAGGACAACGAGACGAGAAAGGATCCTAACACAATCTATCTACTCTTGTCAACTCTAGGCAAAGGGCTAAAGCAAGGTATAACCAAGTTAAGCTAAATCAACAAGCTCTTCTAGTGCTGCAGAGGCATGCAACGTCGTGCCCTCAGACTGGGATGAGAAGGGAAGACTATGACGCGTTGAATCCTACCGGCCCGAACTAACATGGTGGACTATAAAGCCCATTCGGAGCTGTCACCTCCTTAGGGTACCACAACTATTCCGTGCAGACACCAATCTAAGACTAAGGCAAGCTCGAAGTACCGCGCTCACAACGAACCAAAGAACCTTTCCCCGGGTACCATGAAGGAAGGTCTCTCTCTCCGATGAAACACCAGAGATCAAGCGAAGAACGACCACAAAACTACAGGGCTCAAGAGAGCTATGCTAACCAAGACTAAACTAACTTTAGTCTAAACCAAGAATAAAACTTCTAGAGCAAAGTAAAAGCTGAATGTAATTGACTCGAAAAGTAAGATAGAAAGATAACTTAAATTGTACTTGAGTCTAAACAAAGAAAGGATACAAGAGCAATACTGGAACTCTGAAGAAGACTCCTCCGGAACCCCGAGATTTGCTCGACTCGACTCTAACTCCCAAGCTACACTAATCCAACTCTATGTGAACAAAAGAGTGGAAATGAGATGCTCCAGCGCTATGTGTTCGATCCAGCGGGTGTGAGGCTCCTTTTATAGGTAAGTGAGGTCAGTTGAGCACGTGGGCCCATTTTTATAGGTGCGGCCGGATCAGGTGGTGCGGCCGACCCTATGATCCACCGCCTCTTGTCTTGGACGCTCTTGATCCTTGCTCCTGAGGCGATTGAGGGTCGGTTCCTTGCATTGATTTTAGCCGGTATGGCGGTTAGGAGGTGCGGCCAGCCCTCTAGGTGTGGTCGGCCCACCTCTAAGCTGTGGGATGAACCGCCTTTGCTTGGTGACGCTCATGATGGTCTTGGAATGATGGTTGTGGCAGTTGATCGGCCGGAGAGGTGGACTCATTGATCCAATTGATCACGACTTCATCCATTCGATCAAACTGACGTTTCCTTGATCAATCTCGTTCATCCAAGTTGTGCACACATGAAAGGACTTGATTGGGACTGAGGACGTGGCATGGGGCAGGTGCGGCAGCACCTGTAGGGTCGGCCGCACCTGCAGGGCCGACCGTGCCTGGTGGTGCGGCCGTGCCTGGCTCGTGTGTCACATTGGTTCCATTTCCCTCCTAAATGTGTACCTGTCCATAAAAATTGCATCGCAACTCATGGAACTTTAATAGTATAAAAAATGTGCATGAAACTTGTTGTATACTCCTCTTGAACCCAAGGTTTTGACGGTCGAAACTTTGTTGTAAGGACCGTCAACAAACTTCCCCAAGCTAAACATTTGCTCGTCCTCGAGCAAAGCCTAGACTTGTCCTCAGTGGATCTTCGCATGGTGTTATCACTCGGCAAGTACCTGCGCAAAAACTCCATGCTCTTCTTGCAAATTTGAAAAGGTTGGTATGGGAGAAGCTTAGCCTTACTTTACCTATGGGCCTTTTAGCATTCCACCTTGCTGAAAGGACCTTCTGATGCCTAGAGGGGGGGTGAATAGGATCACTTCAAATTTCTGAAACAAAAGCAGCGGTTAAAGCACCTGTCGGTACTACCGACGTGGTGCCGGTTCTACCGAGGGGCTCGGTACTACCGGTACCAGGTCGGTACTACCGACAGGGTAGAGATGACTTAAAATGAAATTTGGATTCTGCAGGGTTTCTAGCAATTCTACTTGAATCAAAGACTTAGTTTAGAGGCTAAGAACCACCTGCAACCACAGAGATAAGTTGAATAGCAACCAAATGATAGATCGGGCTAAAACAAGTTCTAGGGTTAGTTAGAGACAAAGAATTCAAGCAAGCAAAGGAGACACAAGATTTAATCCGAAGTTCACACCCACAATGGATGCTACGTCTCCGTTGAGGATCCCACAAAGGGAGGGCTATCACCAAGAGCCTCTTTTCCTCTTCCAACCCCCACAAAGGAAGATTGGTGCTCACTAAGAATTCTCCACCAAGGAGAGGGCAATACAAACGATCTCGGGTGCACCACACAAAGAGGGAAGTCGCGGGCGACGCCTAACCGTCTAGAAGCAAGCTTCAAGAGTAACAAATGCAAACCAAAAGCCCGGAGATGCTTCAAGTGCTCTTGAGAAGGAGAACAACGATAGGGCTCTCAAAGCTTGTGCACACTTCACTAGAAATCACCTCTCTACTCAAACCCTAGCTCAAGGGAACCAAGGATTAGCTCTAGAGGAGAGGGGAGAGGTGGAGTCAATGCTCAAGGAAGTGTTTGTCTCGTGGTTGGTCAGCAATGAGTGAGGAGGGAGAAAGGGGTTTATATACTAAGGCTAAAAAACTAGCTGTTACTATGCTGAAACGTGCTTCCCCGGTACTACCGACACGGTGTCGGTACTACCGAGGGGGTGTTTCAGAACCCTAATAGTACTAGCTCATCGGTAGTACCGACGCTGGGTCGGTAGTACCGACCCCCTGGCTAAAACTCGCCAGAGAAGCCATATCGGTACACCGGCCCTAGCCCGGTACTACCGATGGACGGTCGCCGGTAGTACCGACATGGTGTCGGTACAACCGACCAGGACTGAGAGTTTGCGAAAAGAATAGCAAGTGTGCACGAGCCAACTCTCATCTCCTCTCACTCACTTGGGTTACCTTCTAGAGCACTTTTAGCATCTCTTGGCTATCGATTTGCATCACCCTTTATAGTACGGTGTTTCCTATACTCAAATTCAAAATCAAAATAAAATTAAGCCTTGATTAGAGTTGAAAACAACGTCTTGAAATTGGGGGCCTTCCTTTGATCAACCCGTAAGAGTTTCATTCACTTAAGCCCTGCACACATCTTGACCAAGCATTAAATACCACAAATTGTGCTTATCATTATCACCAAAATAATTAGGGGCCAAGATGTACTTTCAATATCCCCCTTTTTGGTGATTGATGACAACCACAATTTGTTTTTATAAAAGATGTGTGTATTTGACAATTTGAAAATGAAACTCCCCCTAAATATGTGCTTTAAGTTTTATGAAGGCCTCAAATGCCTATCACACACTTAGAAGACTTTTCACTCTTCAAATTGTATACACAAGTGCATAAATGTGATATATAAGCCGTGATGCATATGACATGATATACAAATCAATAAAGTGAGAAATAACAAGCATCACAAATAGATAGACAAGGTTCCTCACAAGCAAAGGTTTCTCACAAGCACAATTAGGTCTTACAAATTTAAATGAGTTCTAGGTACTTCACCAAGCATTACACCACACAAGGTTCATCACACAAATAGTTCATACATGTCCATAACACAAGGATAGATAAATGGATAGATATGGAGATACACACCACCCCCACACGGATAAATTGTGAGCTCACTCCCCCTTTGGCATCAAGCGCCAAAAAAGAGGAATGCCTTTTGACGCGACTCCAACTTGAGGAGCTGCTCATCAACGTGTTGCCGGTGCGCACGAATCTCCTATGCATTGTGCTTTCCCACATTGAAACAAGCAAAGAGGCCTTGAGAGAGAAAGTTGAATATACTCTTTTTCTTGCCGGGAGGAACGGTGCCTCGAGATGCGGATGGCCCATGAGAGGATGAAGGTGGCTCATAGGAGGATGGGCCACCGGAGGAGGTGCCACCCACGGGAGCGGGATGAGGAGGGGCATGCTTGCCCAACTTGAGAAGACGCTCGATGTTGCCCTTGTTTGGCTTGTACCAAGAGTGAGACTTGTCGGGGAGAATATCAACTCCCGTCACCTCACAAACCATCTTGAAGATCCAAGGAGCATATTGGCAACTCTTGTTGGCGGACACGGAGCACGCAATGATTTCTTCCCAAATGAAGTTAAAGATGCTAAAGTCCTCTTTCCCCGGTGCCATCCTCACTAGAATCTCTTTGGCCACATTGGAGATGTTGTTGTTGTCGCCGATCTTAGGTGTGAGGGTATAGCGGAAAAGTTGGTTCAACATCCTATAGACCGGTTTCATCCCATGTGTAGTACCAAACTCCACTTTTCCATACACGGAATCTGTCGGTGTTTTAGACTGGCAAACCTACCAAGGGGGTACCCAAGGTAGTAGATTGTGCGGTGAGGATCGTGATCGGGAGACCGAGAACTCGAAGGTATGCGCAAGGACACGGGACACAAGATTTATACAGGTTCGGGTTGCCAAGGTGGCGAACCCTACATCCTGTTTGGGGGATCAAGTATGGCGCCCTGCCCTTGGTGTTTGGTTGAGATCAGGTACCCGGCTAGGTACCCGGCCCTCCTTTATATAGTCCAGGGGGCGGATTCCTAGTCGGTTACAAGGCAGGAGTCCTAGTAGGATTACACGGAACGAGTCCTAGTAGGAGTATAGGGGAATTCTAGTAGGAGTATGTCTTCTACTCTTCCTCCTTCCTTGCATGAGTACCCGGGGAGTATACCCGACAAGCCCCCGAGCACATTGGAGTCGAGAGTAGTAGTTCGAGTAGTCTTGAAGCCTCTTCGAGTAGTTCTTGAGCGTCCTCGAGTACTGCTTGGAGAAGTCTTCAATAGTACTTGAACTGCCGCGAGGCTGGAAGGTGGTCCAGCTTATCAGTCTTGAAGTCGAGATTATATGGAAGTGCGGTTGCAAAATCGCACTCCATATGGAGTAGCCCCCGAGCCTTAGGTTGAGTTGTAGACTCTGGCTGAGGGTCAGTCTTGATTCCGAATCTTCCGTCTTGAAAAAATTGAACGATGGGTGTAGCATAGTAGCCCCCGAGCCTTGAAATGATTAGGTAATCAATCCAAGGGTCTTCAGTGTTCGCCAAAGCCATCAACCGAGTACTCTTGCAGCGTGTAGCCCTCGAGATAAGAGAGCTATATGAGCCACGTCGAGTAGTGATTGGTGAGAAGCCCCCGAGCTTGAGAGCGAGCGAAGCATGCTAAAGTTATCTTTGAGTAGTATGTTAAGTGCAGCCCCCGAGCTGGAGAGATTCCAAGTAGCAGTTTGGCGTCGGGCCGTGGAGCTTGTGAAGTAGTCGTGCCGTCAAAGCGGACTTTAGTTGCGACCGAAGTCGAGTTTAGATGCCGGCAGAGCGGACTTTAGAATGCGACTTAAAAACCAAAATCGACTTTGTGACGCGTGGAGCGGATTTTGAGATGTGACTTGAAATCCGAAGTCGACTTTGTGCCGTGTGGAGTGGACTTTGAGATGCGACTTGAAAACCAAAGTCGACTTTAGGATGCCTCGCGGAGCGGACTTTGATGTGCGACTTTAGAAGTCGACTTTAGGATGCCGCGCGGAGCGGACTTTGAGATGCGACTACAATAGTCAACTTTGTGCCACGCGGGGTGGACTTAAGATGCAAAAAACGAAAAACACTTTCCGAAAAGCCAAAGCGAATGAAAAATCAGAGAAAACGAGTAGTTTTGCCGCCGGAGCGGGCTTAAGATTGCGACCGGAGTCGGCTTGTGCCACCGGAGTGGGCTTGGATGCGACTGTTAGCGTCGACTTGTGCCAACGGAGTGGGCTTGTGCTACCGAAGTGGGCTTAAGTACCTGAGCCATAGATTTCAGACCCAAAGTACAGCTGCCACCGGAGCGGGCTTGAGTACGACCGTTAGTGTCGACTTGTGCCACCGGAGTGGGCTTGGGTGCGACCGTTAGCGTCGACTTGTGCCACCGGAGTGGGCTTGAGTACCTGAGCCATGGATTTCAGACCCAAGGTACGATTGCCGCCAGAGCGGGCTTGAGGGTGCGACCGGAGTCGGCTTGAGGGTGCGACCGGAGTCGGCTTGTGTACCTAGGCCATGTATTTCAGACCCAAGGTATTGTTGCCACCGCAGTGGACTTGAAGGTGCGACCGGAGTCGACCTGCGTACCTGGGCCATGGATTTCAGACCCAAGGTACGGAGCGCGAGTACTTAGGGTACTTGGACCCATGGTACAGAGCATGAAGACCACGTGCAGCTAGGTTCCATCGTCGCTAGGACCCGAGGGCCGCTTACAGCTAGGTTCCATCGAAGCTTACACACGTAGTATGCCATCGAAGCAGGCGAAGATGCGACCGGAGTCGACCTGAAGTTGCCGCATGGAGCGGACTTTAGAATGCGACTTTAGAAGTCGACTTTAGATTGCCGTGCGTAGCGGACTTTAGAAACTGCCTCCTAGGGATAGCCCCCGAGTTGATGAAGTAGACTCGTGGCGACTTGATTGATATGCCCCAAGAGTAGTCAGCAGAGTGTAGCTCCCGTGAAAACCCACCGAGAAGCATACACAAATGAGTAGTCGGCAAGTAGTCCTACATGATGAGGAGAACAAGCCAAGAGAACAGTAATCATTTAAATAAATGACTTAGTTGTTGCTGCCTGGGCAGACTGATGATGAAGTCGTGGCGGTCGGCGATGGAGGCGCGACGGTTGTTGTTAAAGTTGACTAGTCAGAGTTAATTCCGACTAGTTGTTGGGGGCGTGACTGCCGTTCTCGACTAGTTTGGAAAACTAGTCAAGATGAAAGGTCGACGCGATGCGATCGGAAGACGACGTCGTGGCGGCGCGCGGCATACTCGAAGTAGAGCCAGTGTTGCCGCGAGACAAGTAGTCATGACGCACGGCGTGGATGAAGTAGAGCCAGCGTGGCCGCAAGACGAAGTCGCGGTGCACGAAGTAGTCGACGACGAGCGGGGCAACGAGCCACGCGACGAGCCGCGTGACGAGCCGCGCGACGTGCCAAGGCACCCAGACGCGCGGCGGAGACGAAGTAGTCGACGACGAGCCTGCGCGAGGCGGAGTAGTCAACGGCGAGCCGCATGACGTGCCGCGCGACGTGCCGAAGCAACCGGACGCGCAACGTAGGTGAAGTAGTCGACGACGAGCGGCGTGACGAGCCGCGCGACGTGCCGAGGCACCGAGACGTGCGGCGTAGGCGAAGTAGTCGACGACAAGCGTTGAACCGCGCGACGTGCCGAGGCACCCAGACGCGCAGCGTAGGCGAAGTAGTCGACGACGAGTCGCGTGACGATCCGCGAGACGAGCCGCGCGACGTGTCGAGGCACCCGGATGCGCGGCGGAGGCGAAGTAGTCGATGATGAGCCTGCGCGAGGCGGAGTAGTCGACGACGAGCGGCGTGACGAGCCGCGCGACGTGCCGCGTGACATACCGAAGCAACCGGATGCGTGGCATAGTCGAAGTTGTCGATGACGAGCTACGCGACATGCCGAGGAACCCGGACGCACGACGGAGGCAAAGTAGTCGACGACGAGCCTGCACGAGGCGGAGTAGTCGACGACGAGCGGCGCGATGAGCCGCGTGACGAGCCGCGTCGACGATGAGCGGCGCTACAAGCCGCGTGACGAGCCGCGCGATGTGCCGAGGCACCCCGGACGCGCGGCGTAGGCGAAGTAGTCGACGACAAGTGATGAGCCGCATGACGAGCCGCGCGACGTGCCGAGGCACCCGGACGCGCGGCGAAGACGAAGTAGTCGACGACGAGCCTGCGCGAGGCGGAGTAGTCGACGACGAGCGGCGTGACGAGCCGCATGACGAGCCGCGCGACGTGTCGAGGCACCCGACGCGCAGCGAAGACGAAGTAGTTGACGACGAGCCTGCGCGAGGTGGAGTAGTCGACGACGAGCGGAGCGACGTGCCGCATGACGAGCCGCGCGACGTGCCGAGGCACCCGGGACGCGCGGCGAAGACGAAGTAGTCGACGACGAGCTCGCGCGAGGCGGAGTAGTCGACGACGAGCGGCGCGACGAGCCGCATGACGAGCTGCGCGACGTGCCGAGGCACCCGGACGCGCGGCGAAGACGAAGTAGTCGACGACGAGCCTGCGCGAGGCGGAGTAGTCGATGACGAGCGGCGCGACGAGCCGCATGACGAGCCGCGCAACGTGCCAAGGCACCCGGACGCGCGCGAAGATGAAGTAGTCGACGACGAGCCTGCGCGAGGCGGAGTAGTCGACGACGAGCGGTGCGACGAGCCGCATGATGAGCCGCGCGATGTGCTAAGGCACTCGGACGCGCGGCGAAGGCGAAGTAGTCGACGACGAGCCTGCGCGAGGCGGAGTAGTCGACGACGAGTGGCGCGACGAGCGGCGTGACGAGCCGCGCGACGTGCCGAGGCACCCGTACGCGCGACGAGGCGAAGTAGTCGACGACGAGCTCGCGCGAGGCGGAGTAGTCGACGATGAGCGGCGCGACGAGCCGCGTGACGAGCCGCGCGACGACCGAGGCACCGGGACGCGCGGCGGAGGCGATGTAGTCGACGAAGATGAGCGGCGCGATGAGCCGCCGGACGAGCCGCGCGCGACGTGCCGAGGCACCGTGACGCGCGGCGAAGATGAAGTAGTCGACGACGAGCCTGTGCGAGGCGGAGTAGTCGACGACAAGCGGCGCGACGAGCCGCGTGACGAGCCGCGCGACGTGCCGAGGCACCCGGACGTACGGCGAAGACGAATTAGTCGATGACGAGCCTGCGCGAGGCGGAGTAGTTGACGATGAGCGGCGCGACAAGCTGCGTGACGAGCCGCGCGACGTGCCGAGGCACCCGGACGCGCGGTGGAGGCGAAGTAGTCGACGACGAGCCTGCGCGAGGCGGAGTAGTCGACGACGAGCGGCACGACAAGCCGCGTGACGAGCCGCGCGACGTGCCGACGCAACCGGAAGTGCGGTGTAGGAAAATTGATTCCGCTTTGACAAGAGCAATGCGACTTGCTTCAATGAATCTCGGCGAGTCGACGAGTAGATTGATCTTGTTGACGAGGGTCCTTCGAATTCGCCCGGTGGTGATGATCACCCCTACCTGGCGCGCCATACTCCCCGGGTACTCATGCAAGGAAGAGGAAGAGTAGAAGACGGACTCCTACTAGAATTCCCCTGTACTCCTACTAGGACTCGTTCCGTGTAATAAGGGGGTACCCAAGGTAGTAGATTGTGCGGTGAGGATCGTGATCGGGAGACCGAGAACTCGAAGGTAAGCGCAAGGACACGGGACACAAGATTTATACAGGTTCGGCTTGCCAAGGTGGCGAACCCTACGTCCTGTTTGGGGGATCAAGTATGGCGCCTTGCGCTTGGTGTTGGGTTGGGATCAGGTACCCGGCTAGGTACCCGGCCCTCCTTTATATAGTCCAGGGGGTGGGTTCCTAGTCAGTTACACGGCAGGAGTCCTAGTAGGATTACATGGAACGAGTCCTAGTAGGAGTACAGGGGAATTCTAGTAGGAGTCCGTCTTCTACTCTTCCTCCTTCCTTGCATGAGTACCCGGGGAGTATGCCCGACAGAATCATACATGAAAGCCATCTCACTGTCAAGCAAAAACTCCCCACCATGAAGCTTGGGGCGAGCAAGATCCTCCTCACCAAAACCAAGGATTTGAGCAAAGCGCTCATATGAAAGAAAGAGGGGCTTGCCTTGGAGGAGCCAATGGAAGGTCCTTGTCTCACAACGGATATAGAGATTGGTATAGAATTGGGTGACCACTTCTTCATTCCAATTATAATTGATTGCCATCACGTTGGTCATCCCCTTGGCGTGACAAATATCAATAGCATCATTTACCGCCGGGATGTTGAGTGACCTAAGAAGCTCCTAATTGACAGACTTCATATCGATGGTCATGTGGTCCTTGCTAAGAATGACGGACTCATACCAATCTGCATTGAACTTGAGCCAAAAACGGATGTCCGCATCAAACTCCTTTTGCCACTGAGCAGGATCGGTGTACCTTTCCTTGTACACGTTGTGAGACCCCCTTGTATAGTCTACCATCCTGACAATTCCCATTTGAGTTGTTGGACGAGGGGGCTTGGATGATCGAAGGATGAAGGATGAGAGGGTTTCCAAAGAGATGTCTTCATAGTCATCTTAATGGTCATCCGGTTGATGAGCTTGCTTTGTACGGGCTCGATGACCTTGTTCCGTGGAGCGACGAGGAGCAGCTGGTGGATTGGTTCGACCACGTCCACGAGGAGCTTGAATGCTAGCTCCCACTTTCCTCTTCCTTTGAGCGAGAGGAACATCATCTTCATCGGAGCCTTCGCGAACCACTTGCTTGCCGGCACGACCCATCTGGAGGATAAGACATGTGTGCATAAGATGGATGTGTTGACGATGAAAGAGATAGCTTGATTCAAGGGAGGGGTACTTTTGTCAGCCCCCCATCGGTACTACCGACACAGGGTCGGTACTACCGATGGGGTTCGACTCCGGGCACAATCCCTTGAATCCGGGAGATTTGTCCAACCAAAAGCTACGAAATCAAGGGTACGTGTTCTAGGATGGATAAAAACGATGATTCACTAAAGCATTCCCTCTACAAACAACTACATTGAGAGATCAATTGATGGAGAATTTTGAAAGAATACCTTGAGAAGTTTCCCGTGCGAATCGACGAACTTCCGGCGAGGATCGGATGTTCCGAAGGGTGGAGAATCGAATGGAGTGTCTAGAATCACTTTTCCACGGTTGGATTTTGAAATCCCCACACGTGTTGAGCAAGAGGGGAAAGGGGGGCGCGGCTCTAACGGTTGAAAGAGTTCTGGAACCCTAGGTCTTGACCGCGGGCTATTTATAGCCCAGTGCCTGTTATCGGTAGTACGGACATGGGGTCGGTACTACCGGGGGTCCGGAGAAATTGTGACAGAGAGGTCTTATCGGTATACCGAGACCGCGTCGGTTCTACCGGGGGGGTCCAGTAGTACCGACATGACGTCGGTTCTACTGTGAAATGCCAAAAATTCCAACAGAGAGCTCTTATCAGTACTACCGACTTGGCGTCGGTTGTACCGGCAGTTTACCCAGATTTTGAGATGGATTGAGAGATTAGATTGAGGTTGATAGAGAGAGGGAAGTATGGGCATGTAGAGAACCCATAGGAGTTGGTGACTAGTCACAAACAATCAATCAAAGCAATAGTCACCAACGACTATGCAAAGATCCAAAGTTTTGTAAGACACACACAAAGAGAAGAAAAATATAACATTTTGCATCCTATCTAGGCAACAAACAAGTTTATGTGAAAAAGATAAAGCCAAGTTACGAGAATCTAAGATATTTAGCTCACTCCTCAAAGCACAAAACCTATGCTCGTCGAGAGGCTTGGTGAAAATGTCGGCAAGTTGAATTTCGGTGCAAACATGCCGTAAAGCAATGTCACCCTTAGCCTCATGATCCCGTAAGAATTGGTGTCTAATATCTATGTGCTTTGTTCTAGAGTGTTGGACTGGATTGTTCGCTAGTTTGATAGCACTCTCATTGTCACACAAGAGTCGAATCTTACTAAACTTGCAACCATAATCACTCAACGTTTGCTTCATCCACAAGAGTTGTGCACAACTAGCACCGACCGCCACATATTCGGCTTCGGCCGTGGACAAAGCAACCGAGTTTTGCTTCTTTGAGCTCCATGACACCAAAGACCTACCAAGAAATTGGCAAGTCCCGGTAGTGCTCTTCCGATCTACTTTGCAACCGGCATAGTCCGAATCGGAGTAGACAAGTAGATCAAAAGAGGAGCCTTTGGGATACCACAAGCCTAGGTTAAAAGTATGAACCAAATATCTAAAGATTCTCTTAACGGCCATTAGATGACACTCCTTAGGATTAGCTTGAAATCTTGCACACACTAAGCATTATATCGGGCCTAGATGCACAAAGGTAAAGGAGGGGGCCAATCATGGAATGGAATACCTTTTGGTCGACAGACATCCCTTCTTCATTGAGATCAAGATGTCCATTTAATGCCATGGGGGTTTTGATGGGCTTGGAATCGGCCATGTCAAACCTCTTGAGCATATCTTTCACATACTTGGTTTGACACAAGAAAGTCCCTTCCTTCATTTGCTTGATTTGAAATCCAAGAAAGAACTCCAATTCTCCCATCATAGACATCTCAAATCTCTTGGTCATGATCCTACTAAACTCTTCACAAAATTTATCATTAGTAGACCCAAAGATGATATCATCAACATAAATTTGACAAACGAAAATATCTTTTCCATTTCTTTATATGAAGAGAGTAGAATCGGCTTTGCCTATCTCAAAACCGTTCTTGAGAAGAAAATCCTTAAGGCATTCATACCATGCTCTAGGAGCTTGTTTAAGCCCGTAGAGCGCCTTATGGAGCTTGTACACATGGTTTGGAAATCTTGAGTCTTCAAAGCCCGGTGGTTGATCTACATACACTTCTTCTTGGAGAGGTCCATTCAAAAAGGCACTCTTCACATCCATTTGATGAAGCTTGAAATCATGATGAGTAGCATAGGCCAAAAGAATACTAATTGACTTAAGCCTTGCTACCGGTGCATAAGTCTCTCCAAAGTCCAAGCCTTCAACTTGCGTGTAACCCTTGCCAACAAGCCTTGCCTTATTCTTCATGATGACACCAAATTCATCTTGCTTGTTCCTAAAAACCCATTTGGTGCCGATCACAATTTGCTTGGGTCTTGGTACCAACTCCCAAACTTCATTTCTCTTGAAGTTGTTTAACTCTTCCTCCATGGCATTAATCCAATCCGGATCCTCAAGAGCTTGTTCCACATTAAGAGGTTCCAAAGAGGAAACAAATGAGTAAAATGCACAAAAATTTGACAATCTAGATCGAGTTGTTACCCCTCTTTGAATACTCCCAAGAATGTTGTCAACGGGATGATCTCGTTGAACCATTTGATGTACCCCTGGGTGTTGTTCTTGAGATTGACATTGGATGGGTCCATCATCATCCTCAACTTGTGGGGTATCTCCTTGAGCTTCATCACTTAGTTCTCCCCCTTGATCAAAGCCCCGTCCATGATCGTCACCATGAACTTGACTCTCATCTTGATGAACTTGAGAACTAGGTGGTTCCACTCTTGTTGATGATGATGGATCTTGAGTACTTGTGTCAACCAGAGTTTGTACTTGAATCTCCCGAGGCATCACTTCACCGGTCCCCATTCTAAAGAAGGATATGCTTGGAGGCTCTTCATCATCTACAAGGTTTTCACTAACTTGCTCTCGTTGAGAGCCGTTGGATTCATCAAATTTCACATCTACCGTGGTCTCAACACAACCGGTGGTTTTGATGAAAACACGATAGGCATGCTCGTTAGTTCCATAACCAAGTAGAAAACCTTCATCAACCTTGGATGCAAACTTTGAGGCTTTGGGTTTCTTGTTAAGTATGAAACACTTACACCCAAAGACTCTAAAGTAATGCACACTAGGCTTCTTACCGGTGATGATTTCGTAGGGAGTCTTGTTCAAGTACTTGTGGAGGTAGAGTCGGTTGGCGGCATGGCATGCGGTGTTGATGGCTTCCGCCCAAAATGAGTCCGGAGTCTTGTACTCATCAAGCATTGTCCTTGCCGCTTCAATCAATGTACGGTTCTTCCTCTCAACGATGCCATTTTGTTGAGGTGTATATGGAGCGAAAAGTTCATGCTTGATGCCTTCTTCATCTAGGAACTCTTCAACTTGTGTGTTCCTAAACTCTGAGCCATTGTCACTCCTTATGTTCTTGACCTTGAGCTCGAACTCATTTTGAACTCTCCTAATGAACTTATTCACAATTCCCTTTGCTTCACTTTTATCTTGCAAAAAGAATACCCAAGTGAAACGGGAAAAATCATCAACAATTACTAAACCATATTTGTTACCACCGATGCTTATGTAGGCAATTGGTCCAAATAAATCCATGTGTAGTAGCTTCAATGGTCTTGATGAGGATAGAATGTTCTTGGCGGGATGATGAGCTCCAACTTGCTTCCCGGCTTGACAAGCGCTACACAACCTATCTTTCTCAAAAACAACATTCGTTAGTCCTAGGATGTGCTCGTCTTTTTGAAGTTTGGCCAAGTTCCTCATGTCAACATGGGCTAGTTCCTCATGCTAACATGGGCTAGTCGGCGATGCCATAGCCAACCCAAGTCGGATTTTGCCACTAAGCAAGCCTTAGGGTCCACTTTTACTTTTGTGAAATCCACATAGTAAAGCTTTCCCCGAAGATGACCCGCAAAGACCATAGAGGAATCCTCCCTTCTAGAGACGGTCACACCCTCATGAGTAAAGAGACAATTGTAGCCTTTCTCACAAAGTTGTGAAACCGACAACAAATTGTATCCTAACCCTTGAACATGATAAACATCTTCAATTGAATTTGTTGTTGAGATAGCAATTTTACCTAGACCAATGACATCCCCTTGACCATTGTCTCCATAGATGATAGTTTCCGTAGGGTTGTCATAATGATCAAGGGATGCAAACAAGCCTTCATCTCCGATCATATGATTAGTGGCACCACTATCAATCAACCATACGCTTCCACTGGAGGAGTAGGCCTACAAAACAAGTTTAAGCTCTTGGGTTAGGTACCCAAAATGATTTGGGTCCTTGGAGGTTAGATGCATAAACTTTTGGAACCCACACACTCTTTCTCATGGCCTTCATGGCATAGGCCCCAACATAGTTGACCACCATTTTACCATTATGGTCCAAGGTTACAATGTAGTCGCAAGTGTAGTTGGATGAGGGTTTGTGTTCAACCACATTCTTCGATGCCTTGGGTGGAGTGTTAACCCCACCACTTCCCTTTGTGGTTTGCACCAACTTTGGCATGTCCTTGGTTTTGGTAGATGTGGTGACTCAATGGCAATATCCATGATTGTGTTGAGGTAGCCACCCTTGTTCCACAAGGGAATCTCATGCCCTTTCACCACCACTCTACCATTGGCCTTGTTGTTCTTGCGATGCCCAAGTCCTTGTTTGTCCACTACCTTGGGTATGGACTTGGCACCAATGTTGCCTTGTGTGATCAACATGTTCAAACAGGCAATTTCCTTGTCCTTACTCTTAATTTTCTCTTCAAGCCTTGCATGGTTAGTCTTGAGAGCATTCATATCAATCTTAGAGCAAGAAGAACAATGTTTGGTAGTGGAGGCACTAGAGTCCAATCTTGCCGATGGAGTGGCTTTGGTGCTTTCCCAAAGACTACTAAAGTTGTCTTCAAGAGTTTTGTATTTCTCCGTCAAGCATGAGAGGCTTGATTGAAGCTCACTATGAGTAGCCTTTAGGGAAGAAAAAGATTCATTTGCCAAAGTGTAATCCTTTGACATCCTCTTGTAGGAATCATTGGCCAAGGACAAGTCTGTGGTCAAGTTTTTAACCTTAGCCTTCTCCTCGGCAAGAGATTTTTCTAGAGCAAGGTTTCTTTCCTTTTCAAGGATAAGCAAGTCTTCTTGCTCATGAAGAATCTCTTTCTTTTTCTCTAGTTTGTCCAAAAGCCTTTTAATTTCCTTGTGGCCCTTTTTACCAAATTTCTTTATCATGTTGTCCTCCATTTCTTTTTCTACATCTATGTTCTCTATGTTGCTACTAGGCGTGGATGAAGAGGAGGTTGGAGAAGATGAGATGGTAGATTCTAGTACCTTGCTCCCCCTTGCCATGAGGCAAAAGTGAGAGTGATCTTCGTCATCGGAGAGGTTGTTGAAGAGGCGTGGTGAAGATGAGCATTGTGCCATGGCAATGGTTGTCATCCCTTGCTTCTTTGGTTCCTCATCTTCATCACTTGAGTCCCATTGCTGACTCACATGTGCACGCCCTTGGTACTTGTTCTTTTACTCCTTGCTCCTCTCCTTGAACTTCCTCTCTTCCTCATTCTTGTTCTTGTTCTTGGGGCACTCATCAATAAAGTGTCCATACTCTCCACACTCATAACACTTCCTTTGTGACTTCCTCCTTCTTTCATCTCCACCTTTTCTTGAGTTTCTTGACTTCAAGAATTTCTTTTACTTCCTTATAGCAAAGGCGGTTTCTTCATTCGTGCTTTCTTCATCGCTAGTGTGCTCCTTTTTGCTCTTGGAGGGATTGGGCTTCTCTTCAACTACTTCACTAGAGCTAGCTTTGAGAGCTAGACTCTTGCCCATCTTCAAGGTTAGAGACTTCTCCACATCTTGGTCAACAAGTTCTTGATGCAATATTTCTCCAAGGAGGTTAGTGGGAGTCATTGTTGGATATCTTGGATCTCTTCTTATCATTTGCGTCAAGTTCTTGTCCTTAGGGGCAAAAGCTCTTAGCAACTTCTTTGTGACCTTTGAGTCATCCCAATCTTTACTTCCAAGAGCTCTAATGTCCGAGACAAGTACCATGAGCCTATCATACATTTCTTGTACGGTCTCTCCATCCTTCATGAACAATAGCTCAAGCTCTCCGTTGATTAGGTCCATCTTCCCTTGTCTCACATGCTCGGTTCCCTCATGTGCTTCCTTGAGTGTGTCCCAAATTACTTTGGAAATTTGGATGTTCTGCACCTTGTTGAACTCTTGTGCACACAAGGATCCCGTGATGACTCTTGTCGCTTGTACATTGCGGTGGAGGTCTTGCTCATGCTCGATAGTGAGGGCTTCTCCTTCGGCGAGTATTGTAACACCTACAACCACAATCTTCCAAAGAGAAGGGTGAAGCCTGTAGAGATGCATTTGCATATCATAAGCCCATTTGGGATAATCCTTCCCATCGAAATGAGGAGGCTTTCCCAAATGCACGGAATAGAATTTGTCGTTAGAGTTGTTGCCCGGGATTTGCCCGTAGTTGTGGGGCACTTCGTAGAAGCCGGAGTGCGAGTACTTGGCTTGCTCCTTCTTGATCATCTTCTTGAGGAGCTTCTTTGCCATCTTCTTGGCCTTCTTCTTCTTCTTGGCCTTTCTTCTCTTCTTTGCCACCTTCTTTGCTGCATGGTCATCATCCTTGACATCCTCATCGCTTGAGTCAGAGTCCGAGTCGGAGTCGGAATCCGATGATGAGTCGTCGGAGCTATCGACATTGGATGGTGTACAGCTTCGGGCCTTGTCGATGAGGTCACCGACTTGAGCAGCCTTGAGCTCTCTCTCTTGAGCTTCTTTTGCGGCAATTTTTTCGGCGGTTGGGTTGCTTTCGATCCCCGACATCTTGATCCCATAGCGGTTAAGCCTAAATCAAGGGATTAGGCTCTAATACCAATTGAAAGGACCTTGTGATGCCTAGAGGGGGGTGAACAGGATCACTTCAAATTTCTGAAACAAAAGCAGCGGTTAAAGCACCTGTCGGTACTACCGACGTGGTGCCGGTTCTACCGAGGGGCTCGGTACTACCGGTACCAGGTCGGTACTACCGATAGGGTAGAGTTGACTTAAAACGAAATTTGAATTCTGCAGGGTTTCTAGCAATTCTACTTGAATCAGACTTAGTTTAGAGGCTAAGAACCACCTGCAACCACAGAGATAAGTTGAATAGCAACCAAATGATAGATCGGGCTAAAACAAGTTCTAGGGTTAGTTTGAGACAAAGAATTCAAGCAAGCAAAGGAGACACAAGATTTAATCCGAAGTTCACACCCACAAAGGATGCTATGTCTCTGTTGAGGATCCCACAAAGGGAGGGCTATCACCAAGAGCCTCTTTTCCTCTTCCAACCCCCACAAAGGAAGATTGGCGCTCACTAAGACTTCTCCACCAAGGAGAGGGCAATACAAACGATCCCGGGTGCACCACACAAAGAGGGCACTCGCGGGCGACGCCTAACCGTCTAGAAGCAAGCTTCAAGAGTAACAAATGCAAACCAAAAGCCCGGAGATGCTTCAAGTGCTCTTCAGAAGGAGAAGAACGATGGGGCTCTCAAAGCTTGTGCACACTTTACTAGAAATCACCTCTCTACTCAAACCCTAGCTCAAGGGAACCAAGTATTAGCTCTATTGGAGAGGGGAGAGGTGGAGTCAATGCTCAAGGAAGTGTTTGTCTCGTGGTTGGTCAGCAATGAGTGAGGAGGGAGAAAGGGGTTTATATACTAAGGCTGAAAAACTAGCTGTTACTGTGCTGAAACGTGCTTCCCCGGTACTACCGACACGGTGTCGGTACTACCGAGGGGGTGTTTCAGAACCCTAATAGTACTAGCTCATCGGTAGTACCGACGCTGGGTCGGTAGCACCGACCCCCTAGCTAAAACTCGCCAGAGAAGCCATATCGGTATACCGGCCCTAGCCCGGTACTACCGATGGACGGCCACAGGTAGTACCGACATGGTGTCGATACAACCGACCAGGACTGAGAGTTTGGGAAAAGAATAGCAATTGTGCACGTGCCAACTCTCATCTCCTCTCACTAACTTGGGTTACCTTCTAGAGCACTTTTAGCATCCCTTGGCTATCGATTTGCATCCCCCTTTATAGTACGGTGTTTCTTATACTCAAATTCAAAATCAAAATAAAATTAAGCCTGGATTAGAGTTGAAAACAACGTCTTGAAATTGGGGGCCTTCCTTTGATCAACCCGTAAGAGTTTCATTCACTTAAGCCCTGCACACATCTTGACCAAGCATTAAATACCACAAATTGTGCTTGTCATTATCACCAAAATAATTAGGGGCCAAGATGCACTTTCACTTGCCCTCAGAGGTTGAAAAGTAGAATGGATATTGACTTTGCATCTCTCACTCTCCTCCTTTTCTGGATCCTATCTCATTGTTTTGAAAATTTGGCAAAGAAAAACAAGGTTCCTCGGATGGTTCCCTCGATCGCTCAAGTGGTGTTTGTTACCTCACCAAAGGCTTTAAGCGAGCCTCAACTTCCTACCTCTATGGATTGTATGTGGAGCTTTGGGTAGAATAAGTATGAGGCTCACTTGTGCCACATGATATTGTTGAGCCAAAGATCGGATCCAAGAAGAAACTAGTCATGCAACTTGATCGAGATGTGCAAGCGTGTGGGATATTTTTGTGTTTTTCTAAACACTCCTTTCTTTGAGATTCTCCTCTTGCTTTTAATTTGTATGGGGGTTGATGCTTTATTTTTCTCTCTTTTTTCCTATGCTCTTTGACTGGAGCACATTTTTTCTATGCTTCTTGAGCATATACTCTTTTTTTCGATGACCCCTCTCTCCTTTTGCAAGATCACAAGAAGAGCAATCTCTTTGAACCTTGGAGTATTTATTTTATTGGTGGATGGATGGCATGTTTTGCGTAACTCCCGGTGTAGGAGTTAGCATGTATATGTGGATGTATGTGATCAATGGGTCACAAGAAAGCATATGTAGAAGGTTTGAACATTGATATCAACATATGGCTTTTGTAGGTAATATGACCATTGAGGAACTTGCCTTGTTTTATTTGCAAAAAGAAATCGTTCGAGATTTCACCATACTTTGGGATAGAGCAGATCAACATTGTCGCACCATATCATACTAGTCAACAACCTAGATTTGGTCATTAGAATTTGCTTCCCACAAAGTTTTATTTCAGGCTCTTGTTCTCAAAATATACCAACATGTTCAAAAAGCATAGAGCACAAAGATATGCACTAGATTATTGCAAAAATTTAACTTAGCAACTATTCATCATTTCCAAAGTGAGGGTATAGACAAGATTCAAGCACATGGTTGAAGCAAACATTTCTTTATTCAAAAGAGATAAAAAAGATGTAAAAGAGTAGTTTAGATGGACATACCTTCCTTGATTAAAAATGGGGTCTCCTCTAAGCTAAATTTTGGCCCCCTGGTTGGCCTGTCTTCATTTTGGTGATGGGACGAGCACCTGGATGCATGTTGTGGTTGTCTTGATGGATGTGAAAAATCATAGGTACGACCGTATCACTTGGTATGGCCGGCCCTACTAAATTTTTTCGAGGCACTCATGTTCCCTCCTGAAAACATTCTACACAAGAACTTTGTCGAGGGGAGGTACCGCCGTACCTCTAGGTCCGGCCGTATCACCAAAAATATCCAAAACTGCTTTTTTATGTCTTGTTTGCTTACTAAATGTAAGGATGAAAAGAAATTTGGAATCTAAACATGATTGATGCACGAAATAAAATGATTGAAAGGGAAATATGAGATAATTACCGTCTTACCTCTCGGTGAAGGCTCGTCATTTTGAGTCTGTGAGCGGGACTCCTCCGGTTGCTCAATTAATCTCGGGCTCATCCGGTCCCGGAGTGGAAGACTCAGATGATGCTCCCTTCACTCGCCACACCTTCTTTGTTTTCTTTAGTGGCGATGACGTCGGTGAGGCTTTGGCGGGGGTGTTCTTGATTTCGGTCTTCTTTTCCCCCTTAGCTTTGTTGATTGCCTTTGACTTCTTGGGTTGGTGGTGCTCGTTGAATGATTTCACCTTGGGTTTGGTCGGGGCCACCTCATCTTTCTTATGTTGGGGTCATGGCTTCCTCCACCCTCTAGCTTCCTCATCTTGCACTAGGTAACATTGCTCTTCATTCGCTTGGAATTTGAATGTCATGTTCCTTTGCCCTATGCGGAATTGGATATTTCTGGCTTCGACATCAATCCATGCATTGACATCCATTAGGAATGGTCGCTCGAGAATAAGTGGAATCTCTTCTTGTGTGTCGAGGACCACGAAATCCGCAAAGACATACGAGCCTCTGACATTCACCAAGAGATTTTCTACTATGCCCTCTGGATATTTGATCGATGAGTCGGCAAGTTGGATTGTCATCGTTGTCGGAGAGATAGCCGGATATCCTAACTCCTCAAACATGTCTTTGGGCATGAGGTTGACACTTGCTCCAAGGTCACAAAGAGCATTCTTAATCTCTTGGTAGTACATTGTGCATGTGATGCCCGGATAGCCATTGTCTTTCTTGTGCAAGACGGGTGATTCGTCCCATGTGTCTTGGATTTGATGTATTGGCTTCCCTACATGGTTAGATGCATATGCCCTCCTAGATGGCTTACCTCGTCCGGTGGATATGGCTCTAACATGCTCTCGGGTAGGCTCGAGATGCCCCAGGATTCCACCCGACTCAGAAGAAGGTAAAGAAGCAGCAAGCTGAGCTAGTTGAGTTTCGATCATTTTATTAAAGCTAAGCTGATTCTTCATGGAAAAGGTGAAAGATTCTATGGTGGAGTTAAGATTTTCAAGAACTTTCTCATTGGCGGCTAGTTTCTTGTTTAAACTTTCATTAATTATAGCTTGGCCAAAGACAGAATCTTTAATGGAAAGCTAATTATTGAAAGAGTTAAAATAGTTACCTCCATTTTGAGTGTTGAACAGGAAGTTGGGCCTCGAGTTCCACCCTTGATTGTTGTAATTGTTGCAGAACCCGTTGTTGTTGCCACTGTTGATGAAGCTGGCTTCTTCCCTTGTTTCGAGGCAATTGTTGCCCGAATGTCCAACATAACCGCAAACTTCACACGTCATGTGCGCGTCCATGATTTTGGCAGTTTCCATGTTGCTTGATGCCTCCAATTTCTTCATGAGGAGGTCCATCTTAGCGGCGATCATGTCGAGTCCATCGACTTGGTGTACACCACAGGTACGGAGTTCGAGACAATCTCCATCCCAACCTTTATTTGCCACCATCTTCTTGACTAATTCCTTAGCAGCTGGTACTTGTAGCGAGAAGAAGGCTCCTCCAGCAACTACTTCTAGGTGCTCACGGGACGTACGCTTGAGCCCGTGATAGAAGGTCTGAATTAAATACCACTCGTGCATGCCATGGTGCTGGCACACGGTGATGTACTCCTGGAAGCGTTCCCATGTTTCCGGGTTGCTCTCATCATTCTCCTTCTGGAAACCTGAAATTCTTGCGCGGAGGGCATTGGTTTTGCCCACCGGGAAGAACTTTGTGAGAAATGCCTCTGAGCACTTATCCCATGTGTTAATGGCATCTCGCTTCATATAAAACCATTGCTTTGCCTTCCCGAGCAATGAGAACGGGAATAGGCAAAGACAGATTGCATCATCCGTCACTCCACGGATAGTGACAGTCCTACACACCTCCAGAAAATGATGGTAATGTGCATTAGCATCTTCATTCGGCTTGCTAGAGAATGGATTTGCTTACACCATGTTGATCAACACCGGCTTGAGTTCAAAGTTTCCATCTCCCACCGTTGTGGTTGGTCCGGTAGGGACATTGGTGTTGGAGGAGGCGGAAAACTCGCGGATCGTCATCTCGGCCATTGGTGCTGATGAGGTGCTGTCTACGATATCGATGGTATTCATCTCTTGAGTCGAGAGAAACTTCTGAGGGATAAGGACACGGGTTCGCACTCTCCTCACAAGTGACTCCAGATTGTCGTTAAAGTTGGATGGTAGGTCGAAACCGGTCATGCACTACTCTGTTTACACGAGAGTAGAGCAAGGGTAAACCTGCTTAAATAGCGGTTCACCGAACCTTGATAATTCTACCACGATGTTTAAACGATATCTTATGCCTATTGCCTCCCCGGCAACGGCGCCAGAAATGCTTGTTGACGCTCCTTAGCCTCACCACTAGGCTGGCACAAACGACGACGGTGACAGAAATGCTTGTTGGCGCCTATAAGCGTCGCCGCCGGGTTCACACCTCTAGTGATGGGACTAGGGGACGTCTGGGGTAAAACACACGATCACTGAAAGATCTACAAGCGCACGGATTACCGTTGTAGCACTTCACCTGGTGGTATTCGGTTTGTCGATTTATATTTTCCTGTGGGAGGCACGACGACAAAGATGATCGAGTAAACGGTGCAGAATAACCAAGACTTGGTAAAGAGATATAGCGAGGAGTAACGAATAAACATATTCGGGGATAACTTGACACACGCTAGGAGATCTAGATAAAAGACTAGAGAGGATAGCGAGCTGGGAGGACAACAAGACGAGAAAGGATCCTAACACAACCTATCTATTCTTGTCAACTCCAGGCAAAGGGCTAAAGCAAGGGATAACCAAGGTAAGCTAACTCAACAAGCTCTTCTAGTGCTGTAGGGGGATGCAAAGTTGTGCCCTCATAATGGGATGAGAAGGGTGGACTACGACGCGATGAATCCTATCGGGCCAAACTAACATGGTCGACTACAAAGCCCGTCTGGAGCTGTCACCCCTTAGGGTACCACAATTATTCCATTGCGCGGGACACCAATCTAAGACTAAGGTAAGATCTTAGCACTACTCTCACAACGAACCAAAGAACCTTTCCCCGGGTACCACGAAGGAAGGTCTCTCTCCGGTGAAACACCAGAGATCAAGCGAAGAACGACCACAACACTATAGGGTTCAAGAGAGCTATGCTAACCAATACTAAACTAACTTTAGTCTAAACCAAGAATAATGCTTCTAGAGCAAAGTAAAAGCTGAATGTAATTGACCCGAAAATTAAGATAGAAAGATAACTTAAATTGTACTTGAGTCTAAACAAAGAAAGGATACAAGAGCAATACCGGAACTCTGAAGAAGACTCCTCCGGAACCCCAAGACTTGCTCGACTCGACTCTAACTCTTAAGCTACACTAATCCTACTCTAAGTGAACAAAAGAGTGGAAATGAGATGCTCCAACGCTGTGTGTTCGATCCAGTGGGTGTAAGGCTCCTTATATAGGTAAGTGAGGTCAGTTGAGCGCGTGGGCCCATTTTCATAAGTGCGGCCGGATCAAGGGGTGCGTCCGGCCCTATGATCCATCGCCTCTTGACTTGGACGCTCATAATCCTTGCTCCTGAGGCGGTTGAGGGTCGGTTCGTTGTGTAAATTTTGGCCGGTATGGCAGTTGGGAGGTGCGGCCGGCCCACCTATAAGCCGTGGGATGAACCGCCTTCGCTTGGTGATGCTCAGGATGGTCTTGGAATGACAGTTGTGGCGGTTGATCGGAGGGAGAGGTGGACTCATTGATCCAATTGATCACGATTTCATCCATTCGATCAAACCGACGTTTCCTTGATCAATCTCGTTCATCCAAGTTGTGCACATGGGGAAGGACTTGATTGGGACCAAGGACATGGCACGGGGCAGGTGCGCCGCACCTGCCAGGCCGGCCGCCCATGGTGGTGCGGCCGTGCCTGGCTCATGTGGCACGTTGGTTCCATTTCCCTCCTAAATGTGTACCTATCCATAAAAATTGCAACACAACTTGTGGAACTTTATTAGTATCAACAATGTGCATGAAACTTGTTGTATACTCCTCCTGAACCCGAGGTTTTGACGGTCGAAACTTTGTTGTAAGGACCGTCAACATGTAGGGTGCCATACTTGACTCCCCAAATATGACGTAGGGTTCGCCACCTTGGCAGCCCGAACCTATATAAATCTTGTGTCCCGTGTCCTTGCACATACCTTCGAGTTCCAGGTATGGCGATCCCCACCACAGTCATCTACCTTGGGTACCTCTTGGTAGGTTTGCCGATCTAAAACACTGATAGCTCGCGCACCAGGTAGGGGTGATCATAATCATCATCGGGCGAATTAGAAGGACCAATCAGCAAAATCGATCTATTGGCATGGCGAGGTTATTCATCTACAACAACTCTCCGCGTTCGATCAACGATGAACTCTGTGGAATCTCCATGATTGCGCCATTGAGAGAATCCGCAGAGGAAACGATATTCACCAACTCGCATCTCGCCGAGTCCAATACAGAGCAAACTCCGTGCTTAAAGCAAGACCAAGTCTGCATCAAGACCCAAGATAGAATCATACTTTGTGCGCAGCCCGACGTGTGTACTCCGAGCTCGAGATCGATGAATTCGAGTACAGAGTCGAGAAAAATTCAAGGCAATTTCCTTTCTCCTCAGAATCAAAGTCACGAGAGAACCAGCTGGCCGTACGGCCCCGCCCGACGTTCCAATTTCAACTTGAGTTCCCGTACAGAGAAATCACACAAGGATCAAGGTGAAACTGAGTACTGCCACTCCTAGCTTGTGCAATTGTGCAGTTACCAAACTTGCGTCCAAAAAATCAACTTGGGGCTTGTTTAGTTGTTAGAAAAAGTTGTCTTTTTAACACACTGTAGCAAAAGGTAAATTTCGGCTTTTTGTGTTAAATATTGTCCTACCATGGTCTAACTAGGCTCAAAAGATTTGTGTCGCAAAGACCATCAAAACAGTGTAATTAGTTTTTGATTTCATCTACATTTAGTATTCCAAGCATATGTCTTTTGGTGTATTTAATGTGCCGGAGAGAGAGTGGAAAGGAGGAAAAGTAGCAAACTAAACAAAACCTTGGTGCTAGTCAGCTACACGCACATGGAAAATCATCTACGTGTACATAGAGGGCTACCAAAAGGAATTCAATGCTCCTGCTAAGTGCACATGGAAGGCTACCAGATAACTCAAGACCAATATGCTTGGTGCACAAGGAAGATGTGCACAAGTACTTCATCAAACTCCGGTTGCATAAACTACGTCGTGCGCCGCTGCTCGGCTTGTTGTCCGGTCGCACTGGCTCTACCTCGCCTACGCCATGCGCCGTGACTACTCCTTGTGTGCCACCGCTCGGCTTGTTGTCCGGTCGCACTGGCTCTACATCAACCACGTCGTGCGCTGCGACTACTCGTCTCCCAGCCACAGGTTCTCTACATCAGCAACGCCGTGCGCCGCAACTACCCATCTCCCAGCCGTAGTTGCTCTACATCAGCAACACCGTGCGCCGCGACTACTCGTATCCCAGTCGCATCGGCTATACATCACCTTCGTCGTGCACCGCAACTACTCATCACCCGGTCACACTGGCTCTACGTCAACCTCACCGTGTGCCGCGACTACTTGTCTCCAGGCCGCAGTGGCTCTACCTCAACTACGCCGTGCGTCTGGGTGCCTCGGCTCGTTGCGCGGCTCGTTGTCGACTACTTCGCCTACGCCACACATCTGGGTACCTCGACTCGTCACATGGCTCGTCATCGACTACTTATCCGGGTGGCTCGGCTCGTCGTCGACTACTTGCCCGGGTGCCTCAGATCGTCGCGCGGCTCATCGTCGACTACTTCGCCTACGTCGCACGTCCGGGTGCCTCGACTCGTCGCGTGGCTCATCGTCGACTACTTGTCCGGGTGCCTCGGGTTGTTGTGCGGCTCGTCATCAAGTACTTCGCCTCCATCGTGCGTCTCGCGCTGACTCGGCTCGTCGCGCGGCTCGACGTTAACTACTACGCCTACATCGTGCGTCTCGCATTGGCTCGCCTCATCGCGCAGCTAGTCATCGACTACTTCACCTAGGCCGTGCGTCCGGGAGCCTCGGCTCATTGTGTGGCTCGTCATCAGCCACTTCGCCTATGCTGTGCGACCGGGTGCCTTGGCTCCTCACGCGGCTCATCGTCAACCTCGCGCCGTCACGCCACTCGACTTCTCATCGGTCAGTTGCACTGGCTCTCACCGTGTGCCCGGTCACTCTGTCTCGCGGCTCGACTACTCTGTGCGCGGCCATCGCGACTTCGTCTTGCGGCCACACTGGCTCTACTTCAACCATATCGTGCGTCGCGACTACTTGTCTCGTGGCAACACCGACTCTACTTCGAGTACGCCGCGCGCCGCCACGACATCATCTTCCGGTCACATCGCGTTGACCACTCATCTCGACCAGTTTTCCAAACTAGTCGAGAATGACAGTCACGCCCCAACAATTAGTCAGAATCAACTCTGACTAGTCAACTTCAGCAACAACCCGTCGTGGCTCCATTGCCGACTACCACGGCTTCATCTGCAAGTCCGCACTGGCGGCAATAGCTAAGTCATTTATTTAAATGATCACCTTTTCTTTTCTTGGCTTGTTTTCTCATCATGCAGGACAACATGCCCCCGGTGTACACTTCTGGGCGGGTTTTCACGAGAGCTACACTATGCTGACTACTCTTGGGGTATATCGATCAAGTCACCATGAGCCTACTTCATCAACTCTGGGGCTATCCCAAGGAGGCAGCTTCTAAAGTCCGCTACGTGTAGCCACTTAAAGTCGACTCTGGTCGCACCTTCGCCTGCTCTTGCAGCATACTGCGTGTGCCAACTTCGATGGAACCTAGCTGTAAGTGGCCCTCACGTCCTGGCAATGATGGTCCCTAGCGGCACATGGTCTTCATGCTCTGTACCTTGGGTCTGAAATCCATGGCCCAGATACACAAGTCGACTTTGGTCGCACCTTCAAGGTCGCTCCTGTGGCAACTGACATTGGGTCTGAAATCCATGGCTCGGGTACTCAAGCCCACTCCGGTGGCACAAGTCGATGCTAACGGTCACACCCAAGACCACTCCGGTGGCACAAGCCGACTTCAGTCGCAATCTTAAGCCCGCTCTTGCGGCAAAACTACTTGTTTCCTCTGATTTTTCATTTGCTTTGGCTTTCCGAAAAGTGTGTTTCGTGTTTTGCATCTTAAGTCCACCCTGCGTGGTGCAAAGTCGACTACTGTAGTCGCATCTAAAGTCCGCTCCGCGCGGCAATCTAAAGTCAACTTCTTCAGTTGCATTCCAAAGTCTGCTCGGCGCGACAACTAAACTTGACTTCGGTTTTCATGTCGCAACTCAAAGTCCACTCCACGCGGCACAAAGTCGACTTCGATTTCCAAGTCGCATTCTAACGTCTGCTCTGCCGGCATCTAAAGTCGACTTCGGTCGCATCTAAATTCCGCTTTGACGGCATGGCTACTTCTCAAGCTCAACGGCTCGACACCAAATTACTACTCGGAAACTCTCCAGCTCGGGGGGCTGAACTCAAATTACTACTCAAGAACAATTCTAGCAAACTTCGCTCGCTCTCAAGCTCAGGGCCTCTACAACAACTACTACTCGACGTGGCTCATACTACTCTCTAATCTCGGGGGCTTACGCTGCAAGAGTACTCGGATGATGGCTTTCGTGAACAATGAAGATCCTTTGATTGATTACCTTATCATTTCAAGGCTCGGGGGTTGCTATACTACACCCATCAATAATTTTTTCAAGACGGAAGATTCGGAATCAAGATTGACCCTCAACTGGAGTCCGTGACTCAAACTAAGGCTCGGGGGCTACTCCATATGGAGTGCGGTTTTGCAACCGCACTTCCATATAATCTCGACTTCAAGACTGATGACCTGGACCACCTTCCAGCCTCATGGCAGTTCAAGTACTATTCATGACTTCTCCAACAGTACTTGGGGATGCTCAAGAACTACTCGAAGAGGCTTCAAGGCTACTCCAACTTCTACTCTTGACTCCAATGTGCTCGGGGGCTTGTCGGGCATACACCCCGGATACCCATGGAAGGAAGGATGAAGACGGACTCCTACTACAATTCCCTTCTAATCCTACTAAGACTCATTCTATGTAATCCTACTAGGACTCCTGCCTAGTAACCGACTAGGAACTCGCCCCCTAAACTATATAAAGGAGGGTCGGGTACCTAGCTGAATATCTCAACCAATACCAAGCGTAGGGCGCCATACTTGACTCCCCAAACAGAATGTAGGGTTCACCACCTTGGCAGCCCGAACATGTATAAATCTTGTGTCTCTTGTCCTTGCACATACCTTCAAGTTCCAGGTCTAGTGATCCCCACCACAATAATCTACCTCGGGTACCCCTGGTAGGTTTGTGACGCCCCAGGTTTTTAATTAGCCTTAATAGCCGGTCAAAGGGTCAACAGTGGTCAAACCACGGTCAACCTGGGCCCTCACCTCGAAAAAACTCACTAACCCACCCTAGTAACCCTATTGTACTAGTAAACACACTTGTGGGGCCAACCCATGGTCAAAGGTTTGGTCAAACCCCTTGCCACCCTAGTGTCCACAGGTGTCTGCCGGAACTTTTGCCGCGTTCTCCAAAATTCACCTAAACACTTAAAATTCTACCTTTATGAAAGTTGTCCATCTTGATGAGGGACACAACTATCATGTAGATTGGCATTTCAAATTTTGAGGGCAAAAGCTTGGAAAATGAGCTGCAAGGCAGTTTTCACTGTTTATCAAAGACAGGCTGAGATTCACTTTTGGCATTCAAATAACTTCAAATCTGTGCAGAAAAACCCTATATGGCCTTTGTAGAAAATGTTAAGGGTAACTAGATCTACAAATTTGGTATTCATCACTTGGTCGACTTCTGTACAAAAATTTTGAGTTTTGCAATTTCCAAAACAGTCTCAGCAACACAAAAACTGACAGAACGCCGGCGCGCCGCGACGTCGCGCGCGCGCCGCGCGTCGCCCGTCCCCGGCCGCCGCCGGTGGCGCCCCGGCGTCCGCGCCCCGCGCCTCCCCGAGGCTCGCCCTTCCCGAGGTCGCCCGCGCCCCAACGCCCCCGCCCCCGCAGGGCGCCTCGAGCCGCGTCGCCGTACGCGCGCGCGCGTCGCGGATCGGCGGTCCGTCGGCGGCGTCGCTGCCGTACGCGCGTCGCCCGAGCCGCCGTGGTACGGCGGGTATCTCCGCCGTCACGCCGTCGTCACCACGATGCGCATCCCCGGCCTATTTTAGGCCCTCGCCTCCCTCCGCGCGCCGGCCCCGAGCCGCACGTCGCCATCGCTGCCGGCTCGCCGGATTTGGCCAGGGCCGCGCCGCCCTCCCCGGACAGGGACCCAATTGCAAGCATCAAGTTTTGTCTAGGGTGTTTCACGTAAAAGTCCAGGGCCTAGTTGTTAAGAACCCTATCTAAGTTTCTTTACAGTTCAGTAAAGCGCCTTAGAAAATTCCTAGAAATTCGTAGAAAAATCAGAAAAATACCAAACCAATTTTGTTTGGTTCAGGAAGAGAAATCCCACCACTTTTGTTATTTGCTCATAGCTGGATTCTAAATAGTTTTAGCATGAAAAATACAAGTGTGAAAAACCTAGATCTGCAATATCTCAATATCTATAACTTATCTGTATCCCAATTTTGGATATGTTGTGTGTTCGGACATGACTAGCTCCTGTGCCAAAATTAGCACAAAGTTATGAAGTACATCTTCTTATAAAAATGTTTTTCCATTCCTGCAGGAACTGCCTAGATGATTTTTCTTGCTAAATATAATTATGTTTTTGAGGTCAACTTGTGCACAATATCTTCTGATGTCAAAATACACATCTTGTGCATTAATCATGATTTTTGGCTTACCAGAAATAATTATTCTTGATTTATGCATGTTTTCTTTTGAAAATTAATGAACTAAGATCAGTAGGGTTTCTAGGTGAATATGCTGGTTCTTTAGGCTTGTTTAGGACCAGAGAGCATGCATGAGAAAGTTTGGATCATTTTGAGGCTTATTTATTTTTGTATGCATTTATTTTGAATCACTAGCTAGCCTTTGTTATTTTCAATAGTATTTAATTTCCTAGCATCCAACACTTACATGTGGGTCCAATGGACCAGGATAGGTGTTAACATGCTTAAGAAACACTCCTTTAATTTTTGGTAATTTAATTGCTTAATAAAAGCTTAAAAGCCCCTTTTAATATTAAAGCGAAATTAAATAAAGGAAAGCCCTATTTAATTCTTTTTCCTTTTTGAAAGTATTATCTAATTTAATTCAAAGATAATTAAATACCCTTGCTGATAAGAAGTTAATTCATGAATAAAAATATTATTCACACCCTTGCTAGTGAGAAGGAAAAGGAATTAAAGCCTTCACATGAAATAACAAGTACAAAGAAACCTTTATTCAATTGTGCAATAAAAGAATAACCCATGTACAACTAATAACCTTCCTAAAAGAGAAACACTACCTAGATGCTTGTTAAGGTGAATATGACCAACCAGAGTTGGATAAGACAACAAACTATCACATCACCTAAACTTGCATTGCATTCCGTGTAGATCTTCCGGACGGAGATTACTCCCTGATCCCGGAAACAGAGGAAGGAGGAGCGGAAGCTTCGCTGCAATACGTGGAAGTGCTCGACACCGAGGGTGCCCAAGCTAACCTAGCTGACGAAGGCAAGCTCCGGTGCATCTAACCCAGTTTTCAAATTCTTTATTCAATTATCTATGGATGATTGTGCATTTACGTTCAGTAGTTGAATGAAACCCTAGATGCATGATCCCTAGGTACCTTTGTCCTAACTAGTATGATAGGTCGATAGCTGCTAAGCTATAGGACCGTTACAAGTCGAATGATGACCTCACTCGCGAGGATAGGTTCCTAGATAGGAATCATAATATATCCTAAATGGATTGCTCACGTGGTAAGAGTATGGGATCTGGGCTCCAGTTCAGTGGTTATGTGGGTTAAGCTTTTGAACGTACTAAGCACATGTCGGGTATGGGACCCGTAAGCCTAGTACCTTAATGAGGCGGCGAGGGATCCTACCATTACTACTCTTGGGATTCGCTCTCACGGCTCGCTACCGGTGGTGTATGGTGACTCCGGGTATCTCGCGGGGTATGCCGGATAGCCTGCACCAAAGACTGTAAGATTCGATCCCGACCCGAGGATTTTTGGAAACGGCCTGGGATAGCTTTACCTTTGTGGGCAGCCTACCGTGTGCTTGGGTCTACCTTGCAAGGTTTAAATCAATCGATTGTCGGCCTCTCACCGTTACCCGAGACTGCTTACTCCACTAGTCATGAGATCCCTAATGATGGAAGATGATGAATATTATGCTTGATTAATTGTATTGTATAACTTTGTTTGTACCAGATGGCTAATTTAGTAAGAATTAAACCTACTAGAACTTGTGCTAAAATCTTGAAAGTAAGGACCTACTCTTTGTTACTTTTTAGCAAATGCAACCCAGTAGACAAAAAGCCTTTTATGGTCTAGATTTGGTGAAGTAGTTATCACCGACGGGTAAGACTTGCTGAGTATTAGTATAATCAGCCTTGATATAATGTGTTGATCCAGGTAATGCCTTCAGTGATGTGTGGCCCGGAGAGATCCCGCCCGGCTGGGAGCTGGATGGGTGGAGGACGACTACTGAAAGCATCATGGATGGCCTCCCGTGGTGTCTTCGCTTCCGTTAGTTTATTTCCGCTGCTTTCGAAAACTCTGAACTATTTTGTCATGGCAAAAACTATGGTTTGTAATAATCAAACCCTTCGGGGTTCGAATTCAGATATTAATGTTGTTGTATCTCTGGACTCGCCTTCGAGTGAGTTTTAATGCATATATTCGATCCTTGCTGCTTTTCAAGTGATTTACCGGGCGTTAACCCGGCAACTAACGACAGGATCATACTTTATTATTGCTTAATGACCAAAGTGGATCAGTCTTAGGCGATAGTACGGTATTTTCCTGGGCGGGTTGTCACAGTTGGCATCAGAGCTTATATGCACCAGAGATTAATTAATGAACCTTAATCAATGGTTTTTGAATAAAATATGCCAAGATTGTTTGATTTTCCAAAATACGTTGGTCCGCTAAGGATAAACTAGACCGAGAGGCCCTAGAGGGAAATTTTGGGTTCTTTCAGGTGGCTTATATAACTTATGGTCTATTTTGCTAACTTCCAGCACATTACTTTCTGCTAGACTTACTTTAATGCAGAACCAAACTAGGAGCCACGTGTTTTATACGTGTGCTGTTCCGCATCTCGGGAATTGCGAGGGTTGATGGAGTGATCCATTCCACAGATCCCATCTCCGCGTCTGTTTATGAGTTGTGTGTCGCCACGTGTTTCATATGTGTGCATTCCGCATGTCGCTCATGCGAGGCAAGGATACACTCCATTCAAACGGAGGGAGTCTGAGGTTGGACGCTGTCCATGCAGTGGCTTAACGTATGGATGCCGTTTCTATAGTGAACGGTAATGTATGTGGACGCTTTCGTGACGTGCTGGCACGAAAGGTTCATTTTCTGCAGGTACATAACAGCGCTTCGTTAGTCGTTAAGTGAGTACCGTATGGCTCTCGACTAGATATTATAGGGAGAGACGAATAAAAGCCTTGCCACCAGCACTAACTTCGATTTTTGGCTTGATTGCCATGTGAGGTCGGATAGGACGTCTTGCATGCATGTTAAAAATCGAAACAACTAAAATGGACCCAAAACCGAACTTCTATATGCTCTCTAAGGAAGATTATGCTAGTGTGTGCTTTTTATAAAATAGAGTACCTCTCCTACCTAGTCGTCATGCTGCCGAAATTTGGAAAAAGTTGTTTACCTTGTGCTAGGTTAATTCAACCAAATTGTAAAAAACACTTGCTCCTTAACTAGTCATCTTGTAATAGCAAGTCTCAATCCTAGTTCCTTTGGGTTGGTTTACGCTTTCCTAGGCACATCCAGGTTCAGGACCATCCGCCTTGTTCCTTATTCGATGCTCAACCTTAAAATTTAATGAAGTGTTAAAGGATTTATTTTGAACCGGGAAGACTTGGGAAGTTTTGAGGTTTCTGGATTTTTGGTTATGAATTTTATTCACAGCTGCCAGAACTTCACCATTTGACATGCCGTTCTCTTTGAGACCTGACATGAGTTACATTTGTGTACAGATGGTTTTCCCCGTGTTCCACGAGTTCGACGCGGACGGTACGATCCGTACCAACGGGTTGCACTGGGAGGGTTTTCCTCGCCTTGCGTGGGAAGCACTCAGCGCCGCAGGCTACCTCACACCACCGACTTACGAGGTGAAGGAGTTCGAGCGCTATGGCGTTCCCCGTTGCAGAGTGATCGTCACTGTTCTGCCACACCCGGACCACGCCGACTGGTTCGACTTGAGTTTTATCTACTGGGATTTATCACTCACGAGTCCATTGAGTCACCCGTCCTCAGAGTGCTGATAGATTTCTGTGACCACAACCTCATCGTGGTAGCTGTCTCTCCGTTTGGATTGTTTCCTGCTGTGAGTCCTCACGACCCAGCATGGTTGGACCGTATGGATCATCTACGGGAGCTGTTGACACTAGCAGAGCCGTTGGATGTTACTCAGACGCTAGCCCGTTGTCTGAACATGGTTTTCACACTTCAGGGGGGCGCGCTACAATCTTGCGGCGATTATTGGGCAGCGTTTGGAGGCGTCTAGGCGTGATTGGCAGCGGCTTTCGGCGGCACACCGGCGGCGAACTTTACGCTTACTCGGGTGCGGCGGGAGAATGACGGGGCCGCGTGCTAGGAGATTTCGGTTAGAGCTTGAGAGAGGCGACCGCCTTTGAGAGGATTGTAGATGCGGAGGCCAAGAACCATGCACTAGAGGAGAATGCCAATGTGCATGAGATTGAGAGGGCGACGTTACTTCGAACATTGCTCGATATGCGGCGGCGGGGTGGAGGGGGTCGAGGTACAGGTGGCAGCCTTTCAGGCTATAGTGGCCTTACGGCCCACGCCCCCGCATGCGGGCACACCGGAGGAGCAGCAGGGTTTGTCCGGTCTGGATTAGATGAGCCAGGCAGGACCACCGTTGCCAACTCCCCCAGCTTCGCCTACATATAGTGGTGCTTCAGTGGGCAACTAGGTTGCCGACAGCAGGAAGATGAAGGATGTCAATCCTATCGAGTTGTCTTTGAGATGTTTAGAGTAGTTGGCTTGCCAGCACGTTTTCGTGCCAAGTAACTGCTTGTATCGTGTCATGTCATGTTGTTTCAATTTCGGGAGTTGTAATGTCCTTGAACCTTGTTCTATCTTATTGTAATAAAGAATGCTTAATCATGTATGCTTTTAGTGAAATTCGTTTGTCGTTCAAAAGTGAAACCTTCTTGCGTATGATTACCAAATTCTTGGATAAACCGTCGCAAATGACCACGCTTGTCAAGTTTGCATTTCCACGTAAAAACATTGGTAAACCAAAGCATTTCTAGGGGCATCACTCGTTGCCAGCGATTAAGCGCTCGTGCGTATACCACCTTCGTTGGTACCCGAAGTGACAGTAATCGTCCGAGGGTAAATGCGGGCCCGTGCATTCGAGTGATCGCATTCCTAACCGTGTTAAGAAAACGATTCTATGAATCTTGGTGGCTATGGAGTATTGTTCGACTAAGCTTGCTATCAAGAACCTGTGTTTCTAGCTCAGCCACTCTAGTCCTAGCATCCTCGAGTGAAGCCCTAAGCTCTTTTCTCATTTTCTTGGCCTCTCTAAGCATGTCATCACGGTTATCAAGCAACGAGCCAAGCCTCTCATTCTCCTAGCGCAAGAAAGGAAGTTCATCATGCACCTCGTCATCGGAGTCATAGTCTGAGTCGCTTTGTGTGCTCTTCTTGCTGCCGGAGCTCAACGCCATGGTGCAGAAGTCGTCTCTCGCGAAGCAGCTCAGCCCGCTCAGGTTCTTGGACGACTTCCTGCTCTTGCGACGATCGCCTTCATCTTCACTGCTGCTTGAGCTCGAGGTGGAGTACGCGGAACTGGAGTCGACGTCGCTCGCTCCCACCATCGCTCGTGCCTTGCCTCGGCTCTCCTTCTTCCTTGATCGTCGCTCGTCCTTTTGCTTATTCTTGTGCTTTCTCTTGTGGTCACGCCTCGACCGGTACTTGCCATCCATCCTCGACTTGTGCTTGTAGCCATCCTTGTTCTCGACCTTCTCCAGGCAGTAGGCGACGAAGTGTCCCGGCTTGCCGCACTGGAAGCATGTCTTCGTGTTCCTCCTCATGTTCACCCGGTTCTCGTGCTGCCTCTCGAACCTCCTTGTCAACAACGCCAACTCGTCCTCTCCAAGCACATCGAACTCCTCATCTAGCATAGACATCAAAGAGGACAAAGAGAACATCCTGGTGGATGGGTTGATGTTAGCCTTTCCTTTCAAACCACCAACGAGGGCAAGACTATGGGGATCAGTCGGACCCTCGAGCTTGGCAGTCATGCCCCTATCCACCTCAGCCGTCTTGAGCTTCGAGAACAGCTCGTTCACCGTCAGAGTGTCATACTTCTCCGACTCCACAATGGCCTCGAACTTTCCGCCCCAAATCGTACGATCCAAAGAGTGTAAGAGCTTGACAGCTCTATCATGATCATCGTACGGGAGCACGTCCACATTGGCCCTCATGTTGTTCACAACCACTGTGAACCTCTGAAACAAGGCATCGATGGACTCACCAGGGAGATGAGTGAAGTTCTCGTACTCTCTCAGGTAGGTCGCATACATCTGAGCCTGAACCTGGGCATTCCCAACATGAGCCTCCTTCAACACCAACCATATTCTACAAGCCAAGTGCTCGGTGTGCACCCGATCAAACTCAGGCTGACACAAAGCACGAAACAAGTAGTCGACCACCTTATTGTTGGCGTCGAACATGTCCCTTGATCCTGGAGCAAGGAAGTTCATCGGCTGGACATAGCCTGTGTCCACTGTAACATCCCAAGGGATCTGACCCTTTCCTCTGAGAAACGCAGCCATCCGCTTACTCCACATCTGGTAGTTCTTGCCATCGAAGTGTGGAGGAATTGAACCCCGTTCCTGGTACGCCATTCTTGGATCTTAGACTGGTTAGAGTTAATAAAGACCCGAACCTGCTTTGATACTACTTGAAGGACCGTTACGGCGAACCAGAGAGGGGGGGGGGGAGTGAATGGGAGCCGATAAAAATTATTCTCGAAGGAGATGGAAACTCCAACAAGATGAACACGGCTTCCAACACACGTCTTCGACTCACTACCCAAGTTGGCCAAGCCCACGTAGCCACAGGAGTGCCACTGGATCTAGGAACCAACACACAAACTTCCGACCCGAGAACACAGCGGAACACCGAACCTCGAGTCCACTGACCAACACCGGTCAGACCGGTGAGCACCACCGGTCAGACCGGTCCCTGCTGGTGAAACTTGGCGACCTTCACTAAGTGGCTCCACACCGGTTAGGCTGGTGCGAGACACTGGTCAAACCGGTATGAGCCTGAAAGCCCCCAAATCGCCAAACAGGCCAACCGACCAACAAACAGACCCAAACTCAAAACAGCCCCAACACAGGACAACAGCAAACTCACCGAGACGTTCACCCGAGCAAAAACCCACCAAGGGTTGCACCGGTCAGACCGGTCAAGAGCACCGGTCAGACCGGTGTAGCCTGGGCAGCTCAGGATGAACAACACCCGCGGGTCAACTCCCCAAAATCCAAACTTCGATCTCCCGAATCGCTCCACGGACTTGAACAAGACTTTGGGGATAATAGGAACACCTCATGAGGACTGCATAGCCAAGTTTAATCCCACCAAAACTTGTCCAAAAAGGAGGAATCGAAGAAATCCCGCCAAGAACACCTCTAACCCTAGAACTCGGAAAACCCCAAAATCGAGCCCCTTTACTCATGGATTTGGGAGGGGAATCATAGCCCAAAGAACCACGAAGGATTCCCGCAAATTTCCCCCGTCAAATCCCCAAGAGCAAGGTCCCAAAAACACCCCAAGAGAAACACCAAGAGAGGGCTCCGAAAATCACCACCAAGAACAACCGGGAACAACACAACAAGGCCTTGAGGAACCACGCCGAATCATCTATACATACCACAAAGGTTCATACAAGGTCTAGCTTGCCGCCCGATCATCCAACCCTCTCACAAAATCTCACCATGAAGCTCTCAAGCGAGTCCTATGGAAATCCTAAGAAAATAGGAAGGGAAAATAGGAAAGCAAATGAACTAAGGTTCCAAGAGATTGGCTGCCATCCTCTCACCTCATGGGGTATATGGAGGCCACCGAAAGTCTAAAATACCCTTTCCAAAAAACTAGGGATACAAGCCCCTCAAGGGCGGTTTTGGAAGTCTTCAATCTTTCTCCATCGGACGGATGCCCGGCGACCGCAACCTGCTTAGCCTCGACGCAAGCCTTGCGATCCCGACGCGTGTCCTCCGCTTCGAAGATTCCCGGGATCGCGTCGTCACACACCGGTCGACCGGTGCTCCTCACCGGTCGGACCGGTACCTACCGGTCAGAATGGTCAGACCCACCGGTCGGACGGTCCCGCACTTCTTCTGCAAAGACCGTCTTCGGTTCTTCGGTCTTGGCTTTGTGGATCAACCAAGGAACCCAGTGGTTTTCTGGTGAACCACCGGAAACCCCGCGAACTCGGTGTAGCCTTCGCCAATCTCCACTCATGACTCGGCTCCCACGTAGTCCCGGCTCGACCTTGGTTTTGAGGCTCAACCAAGAAACCGTCCATGACTCATCTCGCTGTTCATGCCACCATGCGGCCCGCACTTGACCCCGCTGGCCACCGGGTCCCTCGAACGAAGCCTACTTGTCTTCTCTACACCTGGAGGGCTCACCGGCGACGACCTTTCGCGCTTGTTCTTCACTTGCACCAACACCAGTCAAGACGCAACCTGCACATGCAATACTTAGCCAAGAATCAGTCCACACAACGTTGTCAATCACTCATCACACAAGGAAGCGACCATCCACCGGTCCTCGAACCACACATGGTCCTCAGTCTCCGCGAGTCCCTTCCCATCCGGAACCTCACGGAAGCACACGACCAAGTCAAGAGCCGGGTGCACACTACCCCAGAGAAATGCCTCATGTCTATCACTACGATAGCACGTCAGGCCCAGGGATGCGCGCGGGAGAAGTCATCGCCAAGCTCGCGGAGGATGCCTACTTCATGCGAGTTGACAACAGGGTCACTCAAGTGCCCCCCGTCAGGAACCGCCAGTCAGACAACGAAGCCACAAGTCGTAGTGCGGACATCGGTCGTAACTGTACTCGAGGGGAGCTACCGGCTAACCCCAACCGAACCCGCGCATCGGCTGGTGGACCTTCCCATGGTGGCAACATTTCCGGCGGCACCGGTGCCAACCGTGAGATCATCCCTCACCGTGATCCTGGCAACGGCGGCAGCGACGGCGGGAGCTCCAACCACAGGGTTGGCAGGAGAGCCAGGGGTGGAGGCGATCGCAGCGGCTGAGGCCACGCGAACAGCCACGCCTCCGGTGCTTCACGTGGCGGCTTCGACACCCGCCAAAAAATCGAAGAACTACGACGCAAGAAGTCCTCCACGGCAGGCGACAACAATGGCTTCCCCACCTTCTCTACACGGCTTCGCAATCTACTTCTCCCCGAGAAATTCAAACCTCTGGGGATCACCAAGTACGACGCGAAGCAGGATCCAGTGTAGTGGCTCAGATGCTACGCCCTCTCTATCGAGAACGCTGGTGGACATAACGACACGAAGTGCCTCTACTTCCCCCTCTATCTGGATCAAGACCCGCTTACATGGCTCGAGTCACTCGAGAAGTACTCGATCGACAAGTGGGACCAGTTTAAGGAACAGTTCACCAGCAACTTTGCGGGCGCTATGGGTCGCTCGGGTACTCGCATGGACCTGCCAATGGTGAAGCAGGAACAAGGCGAGACCCTTCGCAAGTACATGCGGCTCTTTTTCGACAAGCGCGCCACCGTAGTCGACGTCTCCGACAAGGTGGTCATCAACCTTTTCCAAGACGGTCTCTATCACCATCACACCTTTGAAGACTTCGGTCGTCGCCGCCCGAGCTCCATCACCCACCTCAAGGACATGATCACCTCCTAGGCTGATGAGGAAGACAAGGCTAACGCCAAGTACGACGCCATCCGTGGCAAGAGCAAGCAGAACACGGGCGGCAACAGCAACAACAACGGGAACCAAGGTGGTCGCAGCAACAACTACTCGGGTCCCAATCGCAAACGCAAGCCAGACAACACTCTCGCGGCTATCCAGTGCCCTGTGAAAGACAACTCGAAGAAGACCTCCGGCGGCTTCAAAGACTTGCTAAAAGAGAAGTGCCCGTGGCATCTGGACGGCAACCACACCACCGAGCGGTGCTACCAACTCCAGCGAGCACTCAAAGACACTCCAGAGCCACGTCACCCTCACGATAAGAAAGGCAAGAAGAAAGCCGACGAGGGCAATGGCGACTTCCAGGAACCCGACAAGATGGTGAACGTCCTCTTCGGCGGACTACCCAACCGACGAGCTCAGAAAGCCACTCGACGAGAAGTCATGAGCATTGAACCAGCGGTTCCGACCCCTCTCCGGTGGTCGGAGGTACCCATCACCTTCTCCCGCATAGATGAATGGACAAGCTTCTCTGAACCAGGACGGTTCCCACTCATCCTAAAGCCAGTGGTCGCGGGCTCCATGTCCTCATCGACGGTGGAAGCGGGCTCAATGTCCTTTTCACCAAGACCTTGAAGAAGATGAAGCTCGACATCACCCACATGCTCACCAAGAGCACTTCTCCCTTCTACGGCATCGTCCCCGGGAACGCGGCTATCCCACTAGGCTCAGTGGTCCTGCCAGTTACCTTCGGGGAGACAAGGGAAAACTACCGCACCGAGTACATTAAGTTCAAAGTCGCGGTCTTTGAAACTTCCTATCATGCCATCCTCGGCAGACCAGCTATCGCCAAGTTCATGGCGGTACCCCACTACACGTACTTGGTACTCAAGATGCCAAGTCCGGCCGGTGTACTCTCATTGCAAGGGGACTTGAAGATATCCTTCGACTGCGACACAGAAGCTGTGGAACTCGCAGCCACAAATCAAGTACCCAACGCGATGATGGAGATCTACACTGCATCCAAGAAGCTTGCCCCAAGTGAACTCGACATCCCAGAGAAGTCGGACAAAGCCAACAAGCCTCAGCCAGCCGAGGAGGTTCAGGTCAAGACAATTGACCTCGGGATAGGCGACAGCAGCAAGACCACTACCATCGGGGCGGGCCTCGACCCAAAATAGGAAGACGCGCTCATCAGCTTCCTCCGGGCTAACCGAGACATCTTCGCGTGGAAACCAGCGGACATGCCAGGGGTGCCCAGGAATCTGATCGAGCATTCACTCAATGTCGATCCTAAAGCTACCACTAAGCGACAGCACCTCCGCTGTTTCGCCGATGACAGACGGGATGCCATCAAGAAGGAACTCGCCAAACTACTCGCCGCTGGCTTCATCAGAGAAGTCTTCCATCCTGAGTGGCTCGCCAATCCCGTCCTCGTCCGCAAGAAGAACTCGAACGAGTGGAGGATGTGCGTCGACTACACCGACCTCAACAAGCACTGCCCCAAGGACCCATTCGGGTTCCCGCGGATAGACCAAGTCATTGACTCCACAGCGGGTTGCAACCTGCTCTGCTTCCTCGACTGCTACTCCGGGTACCACCAGATCGCAATCTAGGAAGAAGACCAAGAGAAGACCGCATTCATCACCCTGTTTGGCACGTACTGCTACACGACCATGTCCTTCGGGTTGAAGGACGCCGGTGCTACCTACCAACGAGCTATCCAGGCCTGTTTCAAGAGGCAACTCAACAAGAACGTCGAAGCCTACGTGGATGACGTGGTCGTCAAGACCAGAAACTCCGACACGCTCATCGCTAATCTTGAAGAGACTTTCGCATCCTTGCGAGAGTACCGCTGGAAGCTCAACCCGAACAAGTGCATCTTCGGCGTACCATCGGGCAAACTACTCAGCTTCATTATCAGTCACCGTGGCATCGAAGCCAATCCCGAGAAGATCTCTGCCATCACCAGCATGAAAGCTCCCACGTGCATCAAAGACATGCAGAAGCTAACCGGATGCATGGCGGCTCTGAACAGATTTATCTCGAAGCTTGGAGAACGGGGGCTCCCCTTCTTCAAACTACTCAAGCATCAAGAGAAGTTCGCGTGGACTCCAGAGGCAGACCAAGCCCTTGCTCAGCTCAAGGACTTTCTATCCAAGCCACAAGTCCTCACGGCTCCTCGCAAAAAGGAGCAGCTACTGCTCTACCTCACTGCGACTACTCACGTGGTCAGTACTGCCATCGTCGTCGAGCGGCAGGTAGACGGCCACGCATACCTAGTCCAGCGACCAGTCTACTTCGTCAGCGAGGTCCTGTCAGAATCCAAGGCACGCTATCAACCCGTACAGAAGCTACTGTACGCAGTTCTCATCACCTCGCGGAAGCTACGACACTACTTCCAGGAGTACTCGATCTCCGTCGTCACTGACTACCCGCTCGGCGACATCTTGCGGAACCAAGATGCTACTGGAAGGATCTCGAAGTGGGCAGTCGAACTCAGCGCGCTCAACATCGGCTTCAAGCCACGAACAGCCATCAAGTCGCAGGCACTAGTCGACTTCATGGCGGAGTGGCGGGAAAATCAGCTACCTACTCCAACCGAGCGCCCAGAGCACTGGTGATGTACTTCGATGGCTCGCTCAAGCTTGAAGGCGCAGGTGCAGGGGTACTCCTGATTTCTCCAACGAGCGAACAACTCAAGTACGTCCTGCAGATCTTTTGTAAGGTCTCGAACAACGAAGCCGAGTACGAAGCTCTACTACACGGGCTCCGCCTCGCAGCTTCACTGGGCATCAAGAGGCTACTAGTCTACGGCGACTCCGCAGTGGTCATCAACCAAGTCAACACGTCCTGGGACCGCAACAAGGAGAACATGGACGCCGACTGCCTAGAAGTCCGCAAGCTTGAGAACAAGTTCTACGGTCTCGAGTTCCATCACGTCGTCCACGACAACAATGTTGCAGCGGACGTCCTATCGAAGCTTGGTTCTACTCGCGCTCAAGTACCAGCGGGTGTCTTCGTCCATGAGCTTCACGCGCCATCCATCCCGGAGCCGGCGCCACCGACCACTGATCCAGCACATCCCCCGGCTGGCCAGGAGGTCATGATGATAGACGTGGACTGGAGGCAACCCTTCATCGACTACCTCCGTGAGCAGAAGGTTCCCTCGGACAAGAACTTGGTCGAGCAACTCATTTTCCGTGCCAAGTCCTTCGTCCTAGTCGGAGACAAGCTCTACAAGCGGGGCGCATCTTCTGGAGTACTCATGAAGTGCGTACCCCGGGAAGAAGGCAAGGGCATTTTGGAGGAGATCCACAAAGGCGTCCGCGGCAACCACGCGTCCTCACGCACGCTGGTCAGCAAGGCCTTCCGACAAGCTTTCTACTGGCCCACAGCTCTGGGCGATGCCGAAGAACTCATCAGAAGGTGCCAAGGGTGCCAATACTTCGCCAAGCAACAACACGTCCCGACCTACAAGCTAGTCACCATACCACCAACCTGGCCTTTCGCCTGCTGGGGGCTCGACATGATTAGGCCTCTCCCAACTGCGCCAGGTGGATTCAACAGAGTACTGGTGGCCATCGATAAGTTCACCAAGTGGATCGAGGTCAAGCCGGTCACATGCCCCAAGGCCGACAGAGTACTCGACTTCTTGGATGAACTAGTACATCGCTACGGACTATCCCACCGCATCATCACAGACCTGGGCTCCAATTTCAACAATCACCAGTTCTGGGAGTACTGCGAGAACAGCGGGATCGATGTCTGATATGTCTCAGTTGCCCATCCTCGGGCAATGGACAAGTCGAGCGTGCCAATGGGATGGTACTCGACGCTCTCAAGAAGCGACTGCACGATGCTGCTAATTCAAAAGGATGCAAGTGGATCAAGGAACTACCGAATGCGCTCTGGGGGCTACGTACTCAACCCTCCAAACCAACGGGACAATCGCCATACTTCCTAGTCTACGGCTCTGAGGCAATTCTCCCCACCGATTTCATGTGGGATTCACCAGCAGTAGAGCAATACGACGAAGGCATATCTGAAGATAGCAGATGAGTTGATATCGATGGGCTCGAAGAAGCTCACTGCGCCGCCCTCGTCCAGTCAGCAAGGTACGTTGAGGGTATTCGACGCTATCATGATCGCAACGTCAAGGAACGCTCCTTCAACGTTGGTGATCTCGTCCTCCGCCGCATCCAAAACACGGTAGGACTACACAAGCTTAGCTCGCCCTGGGAAGGTCCCTTCACAGTTGCAAAGGTGACCGGACCAGGCTCCTATCGCCTCCAGATGCTTGAAGGCGAAGACGTCAGCAACTCGTGGAATATCGACCAGGTCTGTCGATTCTACGCCTAGTCTCTCGACTACCCCGGGGGGGCTCAAGTCTGCACGACTACACAAAGACCCCATCGCCGTAAGCGGCCTTCGGGTCCAGGCACTAGTCTCCGGACTACTCTACTCCAGGATCCAGTGTTAACGGCTACTAACGGATCTTGGGCTGCTCCAAGCGACAAAGGACTCCAGCAGCGGTCTACTAAGAGACCATGTACTCCTAGATCCAGCCTATACGACTACTAACGGATCTACTACTGTAAGCGGCTATACGCCTTAGCACCACTTAGCCGTAGGCGGCCTCCGGGTCCTGGCGACTACTCTTGTACAATGGCCCTGGCCATCCAGGTGTATTTCTCTTAGTAATAAAGTTTGATTATCTATCAACCGACTTACTGTGTTTCCCTCAACGGGCCTACTGGCGAGTACTACTACTCGTAACAACTCCATGATGAGAAATCCGCATACACATCTTGCGACAACGAGTACTCATTTCTGAGAAGCTTTCTCATTCATAATTAAGCAAGTTTAGTACAGCTCTATTTATACAATTACTGCTACAAGCTAACCCCACAGGACTACTGAAGGTTCAGCTTGTCGGCGACCCACTCAGCAATTGGCGCCACCTGCTCCAGGAGCTCCGCGTACTGCTCATCAGTGCAGTTGGCGGCTAGTCCACCTGCGACTACATCCACTGGAGCCTTCGGGAAGTACGACTTCATGTACACCAAAATTTGATTGGGGGTCGACTTTGCCAAGTGCTTGACGTACGTCGCCAGACGAGTGGGAGCTTCTCTCAGCCGGTCCACCAATGGAGCTATCTTCGGCCCGCCCGGATGAGGCACCAGTAGCCTCGCAATGGGAAGTGCGGCTTCTTCAAGTTCTTTCAGCTGGGCCCGCAATTTATCGCAGTCTTCGTTCAACTTCTGCAAGGATTTGTAGCAATTGGCGAGGTCACAATCCGAGGAAATTCGAAGCTCCATGTGCTTATTGCACTCGTAAGCCAATTGCTTACAGTCATATTCAAGTACCTCATGGGCCTCCTTCTCCTGGTAGAAAAGGTTCTTCATGTCGACTTCTGAAGCCTTCAGTTGCTCAACCCGGGTCTCAAGCTCTGCAATCAACAAGGCGGGGGTTAGACCACGGCAAGACATCTCCAATGGGTACTCGACAAGACAGCACCGTACCTTTGTTCTTGTTGCGGAGCAACTTGTTCTTCCGCACCAGCTCATCGCACTTCGCCTGCATGTCCTGGACTTCGTTATGGTACTGGGCGAAGGCGCTGTCAAGCTTCGACTGGAGCATGGCGGAGTGCTTCCGGGCCTTTGCGAGTTGTTCTTCCAGTGCCTCCTCCTGGAGCACTGTGTCGCCGTATCCCTGGAGCATGTCAGATTTTTGTCAGGATCTCTCCACGACATCCTGCAACAGACAATAGTTGTTACCTAAGTACTCAGCATCTATGGTACCGACAACTTACCTTCATCCACTGCTCGGCCTGGCGCATCGCCTCCAAGTGACGTGCCACTACCGCCGGGTCGACGAGGTCGTCCGCCAAGAGTTCAACCCCACCACGACTACTCGTGGCAGCTCCAGACATCAGTGCCGAACGGATCGACTCCACACTTGAATTTCTGGCGAGTGGACGACTATTTCCAGGTTTGACTCTTGTAGTACATCATCGCGCTCCTCTCCGGTCATCACGGAGGCTCCTCCGCTGGCTACTTCCGCCGGCTCGGGGGCAGCTCCGGCAGCTCCTTGGGTCTCCGGCGCCAAGCCTTCAACAGGCACCGCCTCGGGGATGGTACTTCCCTCAGCTTCGGCTCCTGTCAACAGAAGACATTTGGATTAGTCTCCCTTAGCGGCTACGACTACTCCTTGAGGATGACTGCGTTCGTGCAGTGCACTCACCTTCTACAATGCTGGCCTTCGGCAGCGTAGCTTCCATGGCCGGCGCCTCGGTCTCTGCTTGGGGGCGGGAGCGGACTCCTCAGCGGCTGGCGCGGAATCCTCTTCAGTCATTGCAGCACTGGGTTCATCCTCATCCTAGGTCAAGTCCGTGGATTTCCTGCATAACACACAACTGGTTGTCAACCAAGTACGACTACCAAACTACATGTACTACAAGGGAAAGATCTTCACTTACAAGCTCGACCGGACTATCGTCACGGTTGGGGCGCCAAGTATGCTGGCGATGTCGACTAGTCCAGCTTCAGCAGGCGCCTCCTCTTCGGCTTCGATGGCCGGCGGCTCTTCGGCGGTAGCAACCGCGGGCCGGCTCGATCTGTCCTCGGCAACCGGCGCTTGCGGTACGACTTCTGTCATGGCGGGGGCTGGGCTACGGCTTCTCTCAGCGGGCTCCCCCACAGTTTCCCAGTCGCCTTCGTCCCCCTGTTCTACGGGGTCGGAAGGCGGAATCTCCTGCAAGCAACGAAATTTCGTCGTCAGCATACACAACATCGAGAAACAAGTACTCGACTACCCTACTCGAGGATTTTACCTCTTGGGATGTGGTCTCAGTGACCTTGAGCTTCTTGGCCACGCGCTTGCGTGCCACGTTGCGTGGCCTCCTCGGCGGCGCAGGCAAACTAGCCTCCAAGCTAGTTGGAGGATCTTGGATGAGAGGGACATTGGGCAGTCCAAGGCGGCTGAACCTAGACCGCAGCTGGAACCGCTCCTAAAGCATTTCCTCGTCATCGTCATCCGATGTGTCTTCGACGACAACAGTGTTGTCACCTTCGCCGACTTCGCGGTGCTCCTTGGCCTTGCCCTGCCCTTCCTCTAGGATTTCGACAAGTCGGGGAGTCAAAGCCGGCTCGGAAACAAACTTCATTATGTCACCCTGCAAGAAGCACATTGGGTGAGCACGACTACTACTACTACATAATCAGTATTCGACACTGAGTACGGCTACTAACCTCGTTCAGTGGGTGCGCGGTGGAGTACTCCGGGACTGGACAGGGCGTGTACACCGGCATGTCCTTAAAGATTCTGCCCAGCCTGTCGATGATGTCGTCGTCATCAATCTCGCCGCCGGGCATCCGCGACGAGTCACCCTCGCTGGTGTACTGGTAGCCGAGGGTGTCACGAGCCATCAGCGGCCGCACCCTCCTCTTCATAAAGCCCAAGGTCACATGCTCGGCCCTCAGCCCGGCTTCACTCAAAGCCCTGATTTTCGCCAGCAGTTTGGGTAGCTGGATACCCTACTGCATCGTTGGCTCGGTGTTCCACCAGGGGCGGTGCTTTGGCTGCTTCGCGCTGGGCTTCGGCAGCTCCGGGTGGTGGTTGGTGACGTAGAACCACTTCGACTTCCAATCCTGGTTGGAGTTGATCAACTTGTACGCCAGGTACTGCTCCGCGGCGTCCTCACGCATCTGGATGCCGGCCCCTCTGACTACTCGGGGGTCGTTGGTGCTCGGCTGGGGCTTCACGCGGAAGAACTTCCAGAAGAGTACCCAGTGGGGTTTGATCCCCAAGAAAGCTTCTAAAAAATGGACGAAGATGGAGGTGTGGAAGATAACGTTGGGATTGAGATTGAGGTACTCAATACTGTAGTACTCCAAGATCCCCTTGAAGAAGTTGCTCGACGGGAGGGCCAACCTGCGTTCCGCGAACCGCGTGAACATCAGGATCTCATCCAGATTCTTCTCCATCGGGTATGGAACTCCCGCGGTGGCACGCCACATGTCGACCTCCTTCTCCCGGAGAAATCCACTATTCAGCAGCGCCAACAGGTCCTCAGTCTTGGCCTTTGACTTCTTCCATTCCTTGTTGGGATTTGGACGCGGGGGAGACACCGGCGGCGTTGACCCTGCGGTGGATCCAGCGGCTTCTTCTCTAGATCTTTTCTTCCCGCCGGCGATCTTCAAGCTCTTGTATGGTGAGGGCTTCATTCTCCAAGTACATCGGGTTTTCACGTGCATTCGCTCGGGGGCTGCGGTGGTGGCTATTTGCGGCGGCGCGCCTGGATCTACGATCTACACTGAGGTGGCAGTGTGCACTGGCGGCGGATTCTAGGCGAGATTTGCTCTGAATGGCTGTAAGTGTTTGGGGTGAAAAACCCTAAGGGTTTCGGCTTCTATTTATAATTCAATAGGCGGGTCCTCAACGGCCGGACGGATATGTTTCAACACGGCAGACTCAGCGGCAATGCTTGACCTTTCAACTTCCAGTAGTCGATGCGCCTCATCTCGGGGGCTCGGCTACATCTAATCAATTTCCTGGGTAGCGACAAGATTCAAGAGCAACTCAGGACACATTCTACATACAAGATGACCCTTCAATTCGAGATGAAGTACTTGACTCAAGGCTCGGGGGCTCCATGCCACGTGTCCTTCGGTTTTTTTCTCCAGATTTTGCGGGATAATCTTGTCAGAACTTCAGATTGACCCTCAGCTAGAGTCTACGACTCAACCTAAGGCTCGGAGGCTACTCCATATGGAGTGCGATTTTGCAATCGCACTTCCATATAAACTTCGGCCTCAAGACAACACGGGTATTATTGAAGACCTTCAACAGCGGAACTCGAGGACGCTTGGGGACTACTCGAGAAGACTTCAGGATTACTCAAAGATCAGCTGGAGTACCTTCCAGCCTCGGGATGCTTCAAGTATTCTTGAGGACTTTCGACTTGTAGTACTCAGGGACGCTTGAGGACTACTCGTCAAGGCCGTCAAGACTACTCGATGCTATCTTGCTCGACTACAAAGTACTCGGGGGCTTGTCGTATGGGCGTCCCTGGGCCCACTGCCTCGGTGGGTACCAGGACCGACTACTCGGTGGGCCCCTGGGACTACCCGACTTGTGCCGCACGGTACCTGATGGCGTGAGGCGCAAGGACTACAGTGGAGAAGTACTTGGATAGGAAGCTATACATACCATGTACTGTGTGGAGGACTCCTAGACGTACACGACTAGTACTCTCTCCCTAAACCGACCTATAACCCTGCCTCCCGAACTATATAAGGCGAGGCAGGGACCCTTCTCTCTCATTACGCATCATCTTGTAATCACATCCGATCAATCCAGAGCTACGCAGCATACAGAACGTAGGGTATTACGCACCTCGCGGCCCGAACCTGTCTAAATTGTGTGCCACGTGTCTCTTCCTTCGAGTTACAGATCTCGGCGAGGCCACATTCATCTACCTCGGGTACTCCCCTTGGTAGGTTGCCGAACTAGATCTTGTGCTAAAATCTTGAAAGTAAGGACATACTCTTTGTTACTTTTCAGCAAAAGAAACCCAGTGTCCATAAAGCCTTTCATGTCTAGAGTTGGTGAAGTTGTTATCACCGACGGGTAAGTCTTGTTGAGTATTAGTGTACTCAGCCTTGCTATAGTCTGTTGCTCCAGGTAATGCCTTTGGTGATGTGTGGCCCGGAGAGATCCCGCCCGGCTAGGAGCTAGAGTGGGTGGAAGACGACGACTGCAGGCATCATGGCTGGCCTCCCGTGGTGTTCTCATTTTCCGATTAGTTTAATTCCGTTGTTTTAAAAACTTTGAACTACGTCGTCACGTCAAAATCTTCAGTTTGTAATAATTAAACCCTTCAGGGTAAATTTCTGTTGTTAATTATGTTGTATCTCTGGACTCGCCTTCGCGTGAGTTTTAATGCATATATGTCGATCCTTGTTGCTAAAGTGATTTACCGGGCGTTAACCCGACGACTAACGACAAGATGATACTTTATTACTGCTTAATGACCAAAGTGGATTGGTTTAGGCGGTAGTACGGTATTTTCTGGGCGGGTTGTCACAGTTGGTATCAGAGTAATTATATGCACAGAGATTAATTAATAACCTTAATCAATGGTTTTTGAATAAAATTTGCCAAGATGGTTGGATTTGCAAAACACGTTGGTTCGTTGAGGATAAACTAGACCGAGGTTCCCTAGAGGGAATTTTTGGGTTCTTTCAAGTGGCTTATTAACCTATGGTTTATTTTGCTAACTTCCAGCACATTTACTTCATGTCAGACTTACTTTCTTGCACAACCAAACTAGATGAGCCACGTGTTTTATACGTGTGTTGTGCCGCATCACGGGAATTGCGAGGGTTGATGGAGTGATCCATTTCACAGATCCTATCTTCGTGTCTGGTTATAAGTTGTGTGTCGCCACGTGTTTTATACATGAGCATTTCGCATGTCGAATATGCGAGGCAAGGATACACTCCATTCAAACGGAGGGTGTCTGAGGTTGGACGCTGTCCATGCAGTGGCTTAACGCATGGATGTCGTTTCTATAGTGAACGGTAATGTATGTGGACGCTTCAGTGACGTGCGGGCACTGAAGGTTCATTTTCTACAGGTACATAACAGCGCTTCGTTAGTCTCTAAGTGCATACCATATAGCTCTCGACTAGATATTATAGGGAGAGACAAATAAAAGCCTTGCCACCGGCACTAACTTTGATTTTTGGCTTGATTGCCATGTGAGGTCGAATAGGACATCTTGCATGCATGATAAAAAAATCGAAACAACAAAATTGGACCCAGAACAAGACCTTGTATGCTCTCTAAGGAAGATTTGCTAGTGTGTTTTTTCTAAACTAAAGTATCTCTCATGCATAGATGTTGTGCTGCCCAAATTTTGTAAAAGCTTGTTCATCATGTTCTTACATCATGTTTTAGGAGTAATTAAAATAGGTGTGTTAAACAAGAGTTGCTCCAAATCTAATCTAGTTCCTGCTCGCAAAAATTTTTGATCATAGCTTTTCTCAACCTTGAGTTGCACCTTTCTAAGCAAACCTAGGCTTGTTGTTTTTACAAAATCAACTCCTAGACCTTGCATCCTTCCACCTTGTTTCTTTTTGATCTAGCTCAACCTTCGAATACCAAAATTGTGTAGAAGAACCATTCGGAGTAGCCAAAAAAATTTGGGGAATTTATGGGGTTCTGGATTTTTAGTTATGATTTTAATTCACAACTACCAGAACTTCACCATTTGACATGTTGTTCTCTTTGAGACCTGACATGTGTTACATTTTTGTACAGATGGCTTTCCCCATGCTTCATGAGTTCGACGCTGACGGTACGATCCGTACCAACGGGTTGCACTGGGAGGGTTTTCCACGCCTTCCGTGGGAAGCACTCAGCGCCGTTGGCTATACCACTTCACTGACTTACGAGGTGTCCGAGTTCGAGTGCTTGGGCATTCCCCGTTGCAGGGTGATCGTCACTGTGCTACCACACCCGGACCACGCCGACTGGTTCGATTTGAGCTTTGTCTACTGGGGTTTTATTCCCCACGAGACTGTCGAGTCAACCGCTCTTCGAGTGTTGATGGACTTCTGTGACCACAATCCTACTGTTGTGGCTCTCTCTCCGTTCGGGTTGTTTCCCGCTGTGAGTCCTCATGACCCGGCGTGGCTGGATTGTATGGATCACCTACAGGAGCTGCTGTTGTTAGCCGAGCCGCTAGATGTCACTCAGACGCTGGCACGTTGTCTCAATGTCATGTTCACACTTCAGGGGCTGCGATACAACACCACAGTGATTATCGGGCAGCGTTTGGAGGCAGCTAGGCGGGATTGGCAGCAGCTATCAGCAGCTCACCAACAGTTGAACTTTACACTTACTCAGATGCAGCAGAAGAATGACAGGCTACACACCAGGAGATTCCAGTTAGAGTTAGAAGAGGCGACCGTCTTCGGAGGATCGTGGATCTCGAGGCGGAGGTTCATAACCTCGAGGAGGATGCCGATGCTCACGAGATCGAGAGATTGACGTTGATACAGAACATTGCCGATATGCAGCAGTAGGTTGAGGAGGTCGAGGTGCAGGTTGCAGCCTTGCAGGCCATAGTGGCCTTACAGCCGCTACCTCCAGTTTAGGCACTTCCGGAGGAGCAGCAGAGACAGTCTGGTCTGGATCAGACGAGTCAGGCTGGACCACCGTTACCGACCCCACTAGCTTCACCTGTTGGTAGTGGTGCTTCAGTTGGTAACTAGGTTGCCGGAGAACGACAATAGGAAGAATTGTGCTCCTAGGTGTCACCTTCGGTATGATTGTGATAGTCAGCTTAGGAGTATGTGTTCGTGCAGTGCGACTGCATTGTAACCCGGTTGTATCATGATGTTTTCAAACTTGAGTCTTGTAGTGTCCTTGGACCCTCTTTCCATCGTGTTGTAATAAAGAATGCTTAAGCCTATTGTGATTCAAATTGAGTTTGATTTGGTTCAACCGAGTTATTGAGACCTTGTTGCGGGTTGTTTACCCAAGTTGTGTTAAGTGTTACAATAACCGCGCTCACCAACACTAAGCATTTTTGCATGATAATGCGAGAACTACAGTGTTTTTGGTGAGTGCCGGTCGTTGGCTAGAACAACTTGGTGACCTTTCGCACATTACCTTCTCCGGACGCGAGAAAGGGAAAAATTCGCTGCAAGTTAAAATACAGCTCGAGGCACTTGAGTTATCGTATCTTCTAACTGTGTTGAAGAATGATTCTATGAATCTCATTTTTTTGGTTACATGATATCTTACGACTATTACTGCCATCATCATATGAATGCAAATGAGCTATGGTTATACATGATTGCACTTGTCATCATTTCTGAGTAAGATTTTGGCTATGTGTCTAATAAAGGCTCGCATTTCAGATGGTAGGACCCACGCGCAGCCCTCCCAATGGGTTCGGAGCGACCGGTAGCAGCGACCTTCCGCCACCGCCGCCCATGACTAGCTTCACCTGTTGGTAGTGGTGCTTCAGTTGCTAACTAGGTTGCCGGAGAACGACAATAGGAAGAATTGTGCTCCTAGGTGTCATGTTTGGGATGATTGTGATAGTCAGCTTAGGAGTATGTGTTCGTGCAGTGCGACTGCATTGTAACCCGGTTGTATCATGATGTTTTCAAACTTGAGTCTTGTGGTGTCCTTGGACCCTCTTTCCATCGTGTTGTAATAAAGAATGCTTAAGCCTATTGTTATTCAAATTGAGTTTGATTTGGTTCAACCGAGTTATTGAGACCTTGTTGCGGGTTGTTTACCCAAGTTGTGTTAAGTGTTACAATAACCGCGCTCGCCAACACTAAGCATTTTTGCATGATAATGAAAGAACTACAGTGTTTTTGGTAGTGCCGGTCGTTGGATAAAACAACTTGGTGACCTTTCGCACATTACCTTCTCCGGACGCGCGAAGGGAAAAATTCGCTACAAGTTGAAAGACAGCTCGAGGCACTTGAGTTATCGTATCTTCTAACTGTGTTGAAGAATGATTCTATGAATCTCATTTTTTTTGGTTACATGATATCTTACGACTGTTACTGCCATCATCATATGAATGCAAATGAGCTATGGTTATACATGATTGCACTTGTCATCATTTCTGAGTAAGATTTTGGCTATGTGTCTAATAAAGGCTCGCATTTTAGATGGTGGGACCCACGCGTAGCCCTCCCAATGGGTTCGGAGTGACCGGTAGCAGCGACCGGCCGCCTCCGCCGCCCATGACGCTGTTGGAGGCCTTCATGGCCACTCAAACTGAGGTGCTGCGTGAAATCCTACGGGCGCAACAGCAGATCGCTCAGTAGATGAACCGAGGGCCGCCACTTGGGGCCAATCACGAGAGGCCTAGTCAGGTCACCACGTACGCTCTGTTCATCGGGATGAAGCCACTGACCTTTTCCATGGCGGAAGACCCCCTAAAAGCTGAGGCTTGGATCAAGGCCATCAAGGCAAAGTTCTCTGCCTTTATGATGCCTTGCTCCGAGGAGAGCAAAGCCAACTTCGCAGCTCTGCAACTGCGAGGAGAAGCTTTAACGTGGTGGGATCTCTTCAAGACTATGCAGCAAGGGCGTGCTGTCACTTGGAATGATTTCAAGCAAGCTTTCAAGAGTCATCACATTCCTAAGGGATTGATGGATAGAAAAATGAGGGAGTTATTGGCCCTCAGGCAGGATCTGATACGGTGTACCGTTACGCCCAGAAGTTCAATAGCCTTTGCCAATACGGTGGGCATCACGTAGATACTGATGCAAAGAAGAAGGAAAGGTTCCGTGATGGGCTAGATGGCAAGTTGTATGAGCGACTGAACTTGCTCGAGCCAGAAAATTTCCATGAGCTCGTGAACAAGGCTATATCCCAAGAGGATGCCATGAAAAAGACCCACCGGGACAAGAAGAGGCCGTCTGGTTTTGCTGCGGGCAGCGGAACTAACAAGAAGTTTTGCTTTGTGAAAAAAAAATGTTCCAAACCCATCCCAGAAATCTTCAACTGGACGCTGGACAACGAAGCTATCCTAGGGCAAACCTTCAGGGAACTTCCAGTTCCGCAACGCTCAGCAGCAGGCTCCAAATCCTAATGCACCCCCACGCAACATCGATGATCACCGTTGCTTTAACTGTGGTCAACTAGGGGTTTACATTCGTGATTGCCCCAAGCCCAAGCAAATCAAGCCCAACCCATAGAATCAAGATGCAGGGAACAAGCCTACCACTCCGGCCAAGAAGCCTATGGAGCAAATCCGCCAAGGCAAGCTAAACTTCACCACCATGAGTGACATTCCAGAGGGAGCTTTAGTGCTCACGGGTACATTCTCTATCAATGATACTCCTGTTAAGATTTTGTTTGATTCAGGAGCTACCCACAGTTTCATAAGTGAAAACCTATTAGGCAAATTGGGTTTAAGGGGATCACATACAAATTGGCTTATAAAATTGTCACACCAGGTGGAAACATCTCTTCTCACATAGTAACTTTTGAAGTTCCTTTAAAGTCGAGAAGTTAGAATATATAATCAAATCTTATAACCATAAATTTGGAAAGAATGGATGTTATCTTGGGTATGGACTGGATGACCCAGCATAAGGTGGTTCTAGATATATCAGATAGAGTTGTAGAAATCAATTCCCCTACGGTCGGGCACACTACCTTGTACCTACCATTCAAAGACGGTACCGACTCTTGTGCCTATGTGACCATTATCTCCCCTCTTGATGAAATCCCAGTAGTGTGTGAGTATCCAGATGTCTTTCCGGATGAGGTGCCTGGTATGCCACCAGACAGAGATGTCGAGTTTGTAATTGAACTCCAACCGGGTACCGCACCCATTTCTAAACGACCTTACCGTATGCCTCCCAAAGAACTAGCCGAACTAAAAAACCAACTCCAAGAGATATTACATAAGGGTTATATTCGCCCGAGCTCTTCTCCTTGGGGTTGTCCCGCTCTCTTTGTCAAAAAGAAGGATGGTAGCTTCAGGCTATGTGTGGATTACAGACCGCTCAATGCAGTAACCATCAAGAACAAATATCCTCTTCCCCGAATCGATGTTCTTTTTGATCAATTGGCTGGAGCCAAAGTTTTCTCCAGGATTGATCTTCGTTCTGGTTACCACCAAATCAAAATTCGACCTTGTGATATTCCAAAAACTGCTTTCTCCACTCGTTATGGTCTCTACATTCTCCCAGCCTACTTCATGTACCTCATGAACTCTGTGTTCATGAAGGAGCTCGACAAATTCGTAGTGGTCTTTATCGATGATATCCTTATCTATTCCAAAAATGAGAAGGAGCATGCCAAACATCTCCGAATTGTCCTACAGTGTTTGCGAGATCATAAACTTTATGCCAAGTTCTCCAAATGTGAATTTTGGTTGAATAGTGTGAATTTTTTGGGCCACACTATTTCCAAAGATGGTATCTCCGTAGATCCTAGCAAAGTCCAAGAGGTGATGGATTGGAAACCACCCAAGTCCGTACACCAAATCCGCAGTTTCTTAGGTTTAGCAGGTTATTATCGTCGTTTCATTCCAGACTTCTCTAGAATCGATAAACCTATGACCGAACTGCTCAATAAAGGAGTAAAGTTTGTGTGGAGCGAAGCGTGTGAGAAAGTCTTCCACACTTTGAGGAACACTTAACTTCAGCCCCAGTGCTAGTAAAACCGGATAATTCCAAACCTTTTGAAGTTTTCTGTGACGCGTCAGTGTTGACGGTTAATAGTTGTATCAAAGTTCGTTTAGACTTGCAAGCGGACAAGTCTCCCGTCGTAGTCAAGGGACCCTTCTACCCTCGAGTGGTGAACCCAAGGTATCGAATCCGTGGAACAATGTGCAACGCAAGGATTCAATCTAGTAAAGCAAGGTAATCTATCTTATGAAGACAAGTTTCATCTAATCTACTAACTCATAAAGGAAACACATCTAATCTAATATAATAAAGAGGTAGCATGAGAAAGCAAAAGATAACCGATCTAGAGAGTCTCGATCATGCTTATGTTGTAGCTCCAAACAAGATAGATGAAGATAGAAAAGCGAATCTCATTAAAAGCATCTTTAAATTGTGGCCTTCCATCCGACTCCGAAAACGCCCGCCTTTCGGAACCCCGTTCTGTCACAACGTATCCCTACTCATGCGGGAAGTCTAGGGCGAGTTCGATAAGAACAAGTTGAAAACACTTGGCCGGTCCGGTATGCACCTCTAGCCACCACGGCTACAAGAGCACCCTAAGCAATCTAGATATAGATAGATTGGGGAAAAGCATAACCAAGAAGAAAACAAAATCATCGAGAAGGCACTTGATCGCTAGAAATCAGATTCACTATAAAAACTTCACCATGAATGATTACATGAACAAGATCACCACCTGGGCCCTACCTCGATCTTGATCCTCGCTCCGGAGCTCCGACGTGGTCTTACATGCAAGGTTCCCACGTCGGCTAGGGAGACCCTAGACAACTAGCACGACCCTCATCTCCGAGATGGTGTCCCTCAAACTTCTCTGCTCCTCGGCGGCGGATGACGAATTAGTTGATGCGTGGCTCTCGGTCAGGGGGCTATAAATAGCCAGAGATGCAACTAGGTCAAAGGGGGGGCGACTGGGCCCCGGAACAGGCTGGGCCGACCGGCCTGGGCCCTTCCCGGCCCAGTCTGTGGCCTACTTCGCCACGTGTTGCTTCCCTGTCTTCTAGATCCTCTCCCCTTTTGCATGTGGGTCCTTGTCGTCGGTTTCTCTCCGAATTAGATGAAGCTCCTTGTCTTGCAAGATTCAGCACTTTTCTGTCTAGGTCCTTAGAGTTTGTCGTCTTCTCAGGCTTGGTCCTTGGGCTCTTGGAGTCATGTTCACTTCATTGCTTGACTTGTACCGGGCTTCAAGGTCTTGTCATGAGGTGCTTAATGAACTTATCCCGGAAGCCTTGCTTTCAACGTTAAAACCCTGCGTAAACACTAAACTCCAAAACCGACATGCACAAGTGAACTTGTTATACCACGGGGGTTAGTACCAATGGATAAGATACAAAAGTTATGCCAACACCGAAGGTAAACTCATGGCTAGGTTGACGGATTTTCACCGTGAATAGCTCCCCCATGCTTAAACCTTGCTCGTCCTCGAGTAAGCCTTCGATGGATATCATCGTTGCCCTTCATTGTTTAAACCTTGCACTTGATCATACATGAAAGAAAACATAATTATCTCAAAAGTTTAATTCATTAAAGTTCCATAATGTACTAGCCTTCATCCCTACGGAGGGTAGATATTTAATTAAGCTCATCCCACAAGTATTAACATGCTCACGAAATTCAAATGGATCTCGGAAATTTTGAAATAAAGAACAAGATGAAAAAGAGCTAAACCAAGTTCACAAATTTAAACCACCTTGCATCTCGCTCATGAACTCTCATCTCATCTTGTCTCTCAAGCCTATTTATTCTACTCCTTTCCCTCTCATAGCATTTATTTATTTGGTAGGCTTTATATGGAGCTTTTTGGGAAAGTTTAGTCCTACCAAGATTTTATAAATGAGATGTTGTCAAAACAAGACAAGCTTCTCATGGTCTTACCGAGACTCATCAAAAAGGTCATTGGAAAACGATGTTAAATCAAGGAGGGGAAAGAGAAAAATACACACGCTTGAGAAACGTGGACATGTGCAAATGGCAAAAGTGATCCCGAGGCACAAAGGAAGTCCTCGTTATCGGATTGCACATGGTTGGAAAATGAGTATGGATCTTTTAATCTTGAAGCCTTGAATTTCCTAATGCACTTATAGAGAACCGGGGAGTTCACTTTATTTTTGCACATACTCATATTTTTCTCTTTTTCTCTTCTTTCTTTCTTTCTTTCATTCTTTTTCTCATTCATTCATTTTTTTTCATACATTCGGTAACGAGACTTTCACATCGGAGTTTTGATTTTTTATTTGCACCACTTTGAATTTTTTTTAATTGCTCCCCTTTTGAACTCTAAAAATTGCATCGTACCAACCTCCTCCCCCATGCTTAGACGTTGCTCGTCCTCGAGCAAAGAGGCGATAAATAAGGTAGGTACCGGAAATATTTTTCCTTGGAGAGATACTTGAATTCTTCAATGTTGACACCGTCTTGCAATCTTTCTTGAATTTATGATCCATTCTCAACGATAGGTTGTGGTCAAGGAGGTAATCACAAAAGATGATATTTGGTTTTAAGGGTGGATATCCGGCGAGGTTTGTGAGACCTCCGATGTGGGGATACACAATGCACGGATAAGGGGCTAGCAATAAGATAGATACGCAAAAACGGAATGACCAACTTCTTAGTCTCGGGCCAGAGAAATCAAGGCCTGAAATAACTCACCCAAAAATAAACCATGTATACTAAGTTTTTGCACTTAAATATTTATATGGCTCTGGATAGGTAGAGCAACACGCAAGTGGTATTTTATGACAAGGTTAGCATTACTTTTAAGAACCAAAATAAATCATCCTTAATCCATCTAAAACTTGAGAGCACATAAAACACTATGGGTCTTTATTTTTATCATAACCTCCGCTAAAGATTAAGCTAGCATTTAGATAATTTCAGATTTGTATTTTAAGAGAGCATTAGCTTTAACATGCATAAATCAATTACAAAGATAAACAAAGCGGCAATTTTAATCATATATCGTCATGGCACAAACTTTGTAACTTTACCGAAGGTAAAAACTTGTTGGTGACTTTATTCATGATGAAAATAAACACTAAGACACATGCTGAAAATTTAAATAAAAACTAAAAACACTACGCATACATAGGCACAAACAAGCTGAAAATTAAAGAAAAGGGGGTAAAGGAAAGATTAAACTAAAGCTCCTCTTCTCTCTCATCTTCCGCCGATAGTTGATATTAATAGTCTTGGTTGTTGCACCCTTGATCATAATAGGAATGCACTACTCCTCCTATGAATTGTCCGATGGTGCTAGGCGAAGGTATCAAAGCTCATAAGTGATGTTTGCATTTCCTTCACCCATTTGGTTTGCATTGGGTTGGATGGCTGCAATAATTTGCATGTTTTCTTGCAGCGTATCCTCCAATGATGGCCACATTTTGTTGTGGTTGAGGAAGGTGTGCATATGGCTCCGCAAAGGCTACGTTGGGCACCGCAAAATGGTGAGGGTATGGCTGCACCACTCCCCCATGCTTGCTTTGGTACACCACCATAGTAACTTGGCGGTGCCGGAATTCCTCCAAATGGTGGCACATAATTTTGTTGTGCACCTCCTTCTTGGGCCATAGAAGATCCTTCTCCTATAATCCTTCCCTTTTATTTTTCTTTGCCGGCACGAGAAGTCCTTCCTCTAACCAATCTTCTTTCCCCTCAAGAAAAAGTCTTAATCTTCCATCCGATAGGGGCAAATTTACTTTGTCCACTTTGAAGCCTCCTCTCTCATCTTCACTTATATATTTGCTTTCTTCATATTCTCAAATCCTAGGGAAGTCCCGGGTAGGAGATGATTCGGGTTCCTTGCAATACCCGGTCTTAAAGAGATAGCTAACATGGAGAGGTAACACCCCGAACCAATATCTCCCGAACTCGATGCTGCTTAACAACACCACCGGTTGATCATAGGTGAGTGGGGTCTATTGGCCACTTGGCAATCAAAGTCGAGTAAAGCTAATTCAACTCCGTGTTGGTTATCTTTGTCTCTCTTATTCTCCCAAAAATCCACTTGCACAAAAGTGACACACTTGGATGATGGGGTTCCGGATAGTATTTCTTCGTTGATGGTCTCCTCCCGTGATCATACTCCAAAAACCTTCCCATGTGCCTCCATGCACATCCACTTGTTCCGGAGCTCCCTTTTGAAAATAGGAGACACTCGCCCATGGGTCTACGATACTAGAACACGCAATCGTTTTGAACATGAAAACCAATATAATCTATCGGGGGTTGTGTTGAATGGATCCAAGGAAGCATTGGGGCCTTACTCCCTTTACGGCATGGTTGCTAGCCTTAAGCATTAAAGTATATTCAACACAAGATGATAGATAGATAATCCAACAAAGTATGATTACATCTCAAGATCATTACAACCCATGGATGAAAGGATATTACCCCATCAACGTGCTAGAAATAGCATCATTCATCAAGGTTACCCTTCCAACGGTGTCTTCCTTCTTCTCCACTTGTGGCCTCCCTCCAAACGGATTGAGAGACTCAACACTCCATCAAGGATATGCGCCATGGTCATGAAACTTTCCTAGGCGAATTCCTTGTGGGTGTTTACCGACACTCCGTTAGAGAATTGCACCGGTGCCCCGTATGAAAATGTGGAGAGCTTGGTCGTCGATGTCGACGTTCGCTACAAGCCTCTACTCAAGGCGAGCGAGCTTCTTCTCTTCCTCCTCCGTCATGATGACATTCCCCTCGGAATACCTCGGAGCGTATGGAGGTGGAGCGGACGATCGTGTGGAGTGGCGAGGTCGGACGGGCGGCTCCTCCATAAGTCCTTGAAGTTTGGTGAACCTCATAAACTAGTTTCGTGTAGCCCTCATGCCACCGAGGAGAAGAGTGTGGTTCCTCCTCGGTGGTGCCGTGTCCTCCTCCATACTCCGAGGAGACTCAGAAACCAAGTGCCTCCTCGAAGAGGTTGTCGATGATGGCTTAGACGACGATGATCCCTTCTTTTTTTGGTGAAAAGGCTTGTAGTTTTCTTCTATGATTGCTGCACTCTTCTCTCCACTAAAACTCCGGGTTGCAACCGGTAACTAGGCACATAAAATCTTACTTCGGGATGTGGACTTTGAGTGGATTAAGGGTGTGGATTTTTTTTGAGCTATCAAGCTTGGGAAGGTTAGCTATGTCTACGGAGGCTCTGGGCACACAGACTTGAACACACAAACTGAGGAAGGAGAGGGAACCTGCAGAAAACGGGAGCCGGGGGGCTCCTTAGTAGGGGAGGCCGGCCAGCCTGGACCGACCGGCCTGGGTGGCCTGGTGCTCCTCCCCGCCTCGGCTTTCTTCCAGCGTGATCAATTCGCCTCTACGACTTTTCTGCCCGCGTGCTCCACTAGTTGCACCGCCCAAACGCTCTCGTCCACTCCTTTTCTTGCATCATTGGTCCTTCCACTTGATGGTTCATGCCTTGAGTCATGTCCATGCTCCCTTGCTCCACTTGCTTCACATGCCACCATGAAATTCCTGCAAAGTTTATGCTTGCTACCCACCATGCTTGTCCTTTTCATGTGGACTTGATGAAAGTTGATGAAAGAGTATCCAATGGTGCATGCATGATTAATTCAAACTAGATTGCCCCCCTTTAAGTGTGTTTAAGGTTAAGCACTCCTCTAATTTCGAAATTTAAAAATATTTTTCAGAGCCAGGCAAGAACTCAAGCATAAATTTAGAGAAGTTTGTAAACCATTAAAAACAAATGTAAGTCGAAAATATTTTCCGACTACGTTGATATCGGTCTCACTGGTATAGTTTACCTTCATTGGTTGAGAGCAAACTTTTCCCGGCTTGATCATGGGGGCATAGGTTTAGGTTTTAATTTTGGCTAAATGAGAAAAGATTTTGAATAAAACAAAATTAAATGAGGCTTAGAAAAATTCTAATCTTAGAGAAACCAAGGATAAGGATTTTTAAACCAATCAAAAGTTTAGTTTCTAGGTTCACGTGAGTCCTACCACGTGCTGAAATTTAATTAACACCTAGGTATAAGTCGTGGCTCTACTCGTGTGTTTTTAGCATGAAAAAGTAAGTCAACCACATCACCATACTGAGGGTGAAGGGTTGAGTTAGGTTCTGAAATTATTTGGTTGTGGTTTCTCGAAAAAGAACGAACAAACACATAGGAGGGTTCATGCAAAGGGTTTATGACAAAGCAAAATATTCAACCAAGAATTATGTCTCTAACATTGTTCAACCATTCTAAGTCTAATGTTTTGCGTAGTAAAATTCAAAAACTAAATTATTAAAAAGACTCGAAAAACCTGGAATCGGGTTGTCCTCCCGGTAGCTTATTCTTGACTCGACGAAACGGGTTGCCTCCCGCCTAGCGCTTCGTTTATAGTCCATGGCTAGACTTCTTCACTTGATTACTCCGAATCAACGCTCTTTGCGGGCGTTGCAATCTTGGGTACCCACTTCCGCACCTTCTTGGGCACGGGCTTATTGTTCGGCTTAGTTGTATTTTTGGTCTTCACAGGCTGGCTTTGTCCTTTGGTCTTGACGGATGCAACAACTTCCTTCATGTAGTGGCTCGGCATCTCAAACTCCGGTCCTTTGGTCGTGATCTTCATGGTCTCCTTAGTGCGATCCTCCATCTCTCTCGAACGAGTTTGAGTAGCCTTCGCCGTCTTGGGACCTTGGAGTTGTCTCGGAAATTCTTCTTTGTTACCCATTGGGCGCACGACAAGTTGTCCCACTTGCGTCTCTAGCATCTTCATCACGATGAACACTTCTCGCATGTGGATATTGCCTTGGCAGCCTTTAGGTGTTGAGCTTCTTTCTCTATCTCCATCTTCTCCATCCTCCTCTTGATTTGAACGGCCTTCCGGCATCTTGAAGGTTTATGATAGGTAGATCTACGGTGTTCGGGGTGCATAGCTCGATCTTGCGCTCCGGTGGTTGAGGTTGATCTTCCTTTGGACTTGGAGGTGGTGATTCCCTTCGAGATTTTGACGGTCCTTCGACTTTGGCTTTTGGATCTAGGGTTTCCAACCCTTTAGCTTGTGTTGCATGTCCCCTTTGCCAGTAAAGTTTTCCTGGATCATCCACAAAAAAGTTTGGGTTTCTTGGAGAGGTAGCCAACCATCTCCGGTTAGGGTTAGCAATAAAACAAAAATCTAAAAAGAAAAGAAAAATTAGGGTTAATCAAAACTAGATTAGATTGATTTTTTTTCTTTTAAGGGTGATCAAACTTAAGAGATGCAAAAGAAAGTCAAAAGAAAAACTGAAAAATAAGCGATACTGGATTGGATCTTGATTGCTTGTTCCCCGGCAACGGCGCCAGAAAAAGGGGCTTGTTGACGGTTAATAGATGTATCAAAGTTCGTTTAGACTTGCAAGCGGACAATTCTCCCGTCGTAGTCAAGGGACCCTTCTTCCCTCGAGTGGTGAACCCAAGGTATTGAATCCGTGGAACAATGTGCAACGCAAGGATTCAATCTTGTAAAGCAAGGTAATCTATCTTATGAAGACAAGTTGCATCTAATCTACTAACTCATAAAGGAAACACATCTAATCTAATATACTAAAGAGGTAGCACGAGAAAGCAAAAGATAACCGATCTAGAGAGTCTAGATCATGCTTATGTTGTAGCTCCAAACAAGATAGAAAAGCGAGTCTCATTAAAAGCATCTTTAAATTGTGGCCTTCCATCCGACTCCGAAAACGCCCGCCTTTCGGAACCCCCGTTCTGTCACAACATATCCCTACTCATGCGGGTATTCTAGGGCGAGTTCGATAAGAACAAGTTGAAAACACTTGGCCGGTCCGGTATGCACCTCTAGCCACCGCGGCTACAAGAGCACCCTAAGCAATCTTGCTATAGATAGATTGGGGAAAAAGCGTAACCAGGAAGAAAACAAAATCATCGAGAAGGCACTTGATCGCTAGAAATCGGATTCACTATAAAAACTTCACCATGAATGATTACATGAACAAGATCACCACCGGGGCCCTACCTCGATCTTGATCCTCGCTCCGGAGCTCCGATGTGGTCTTCCATGCAAGGTTCCCACGTCGGCTAGGGAGACCCTAGACAACTAGCACGACCCTCATCTCCGAGATGGTGTCCCTCAAGCTTCTCTGCTCCTCGGCGGCGGATGACGAGTTAGTTGATGCGTGGCTCTCGGTCAGGGGGCTATAAATAGCTAGAGATGCAACTAGGTCAAAGGGGGGGCGACTGGGCCCCGGAACAGGCTGGGTCGGCCGGCCTGGGCCCTTCCCGGCCCAGTCTGTGGCCTACTTTGCCAGGTGTTGCTTCCCTCGTCTTCTAGATCCTCTCCCCTTTTGCATGTGGGTCCTTCTCGTCGGTTTCTCTCCGAATTGGACGAAGCTCCTTGTCTTGCAAGATTCAGCACTTTTCGGGCTAGGTCCTCGGAGTTTGTCGTCTTCTCGGGCTTGGTCCTTGGGCTCTTGGAGTCGTGTTCACTTCATTGCTTGACTTGTACCAGGCTTCAAGGTCTTGTCATGAGGTGCTTAATGAACTTATCCCGGAAGCCTTACTTTCAACGTTAAAACCCTGTGTAAACACTAAACTCCAAAACCGACATGCACAAGTGAACTTGTTATACCACGGGGGTTAGTACCAATGGATAAGATACAAAAGTTATGCCAACACCGAAGGTAAACTCATGGCTAGGTTGACAGATTTTCACCGCCGGTGAGCCCACCCCGCGGCGGGAGGGTACGGATGTGAGGATTGGGATTTTCCCAAGGGCCTGAGTGCAAGGGAAGGCTATATCTGTGAGGTTTTGAGAAGTTTTAGGGGTCCCTGAGCAAAAGTGTAACTTCAATAGTATATCCAATTTGCTGAATCTTGTAAATTCTCTAGAAAATCGTAGAATTCTGAAAATTGCAAACTCAATTTTTCTTGATTCCTGGTGAGGAGCACTACAACTTTTGTTATACTCACCTAGGATGTTTCTTGATATTTTTGGCATGAAAAATAGAAATGTGAAAAACCTAGATCTGTAATATCTCAAAATCCATAGGTCCTTTGTATCTAATTTTTGGATATGTTGTGTGTGATGTTATGACTAGCTCCTGTACCAAAAATTGGACAAAGTTATGATGTAAATATTTTTATATGAACTATCTTTCATTTATGCAGAATCTGTCTAGATGATTTTTGTAGCTAAAAATAATTGTGTTCTTGAGCCCAACTTCTGCATGTTGTCTTGTTATGCCAAGTTACACCTATGGTGAATTAATCACAATGTTTGAATGATAAGAAGTATTTATTCTTAATATATGCATGTTTTTCCTTTGTAATTTAATATTGCAAGATCAGTAGTAGTTCTAGGTGTACTTGCTACTTTCCTAGGATGGTTTAGGACCAGAGAATATGTGTGAGGAAGTTTGGAGCATTTGGATGCATAATTATTTTTGTATGCATTTAACTTGAATTGCTAGCTAGCTTTTGTCATTTCCAAAATAAGTAATTTTCTAGCTTTCCAAGCCTTGCATGTGTGTTCAGTGGCTTAGTATAGGTGTGTTGATGCTTAAGAAACCCTCCACTGAATTTTTAGTGATTTATTGTTCAATAAAAGCTTTGGAGGCCTTTTTATAGATTAATGTTTCGCTAAAATAGAAAAATGCCTTTTCAATTCTTTTACCCCTTTTTGTGAAGTGTTGCAAAACTTACTTAAGATCTAAGAATACACCTCTGTTATTTAAAGAATTAAATGTAATTAATTATCTTTGTACACACCTTTGCTAGTGAAAGGTGAAGTATTAAATCTTCACATGAAATTACGATTATACAAAGAAACTTTAATTAAGTGTTTAATTAAAAGAATAAAACACATATCTATAATACCTTCATAAAAAGGAAATTAATAATTAGTTATTTGTTAAGGTGAATATGGCCAACAAGAGTTGGATAAGATAACTTATCTATCACATCACCTGAACCCTGCAAGCATTCCGTGTAGATCTTCCTGACGGTGACTACTCGCTCGTCCCGGACGCAGAGGAAGGAGAAGCGGAAGCTGCACTGCAGTACGTGGAAGTACTCGCAGACATCGAGGGTGCTCAGGCTAACCTTGCTGACGAAGGCAAGCCCCGGTGCATTTAACCTAGTATTTCAAAATATGAATGCAATTATGTATGGATGCTTGTGCTTTTAAGTTCAGGAGTTGTATGGCACCTTAGATGCATGATCCCTAGGTACCTGTGTCCTTTCTAGTATGTTAGGTCGATAGCTACCATGCTATAGGACCGTTACAAGTCGGGTTATGATGTCACTCGCGAGAATAGGTTCCTAGGTAGGAATCCTAAGATCTCCTTAAATGGATTGCTTATGTGGTAAGAGCATGGGATGTGGACTCCGGTCCAATGGCTATCGTGGGTTAAGTGTTTGAACGTACTAAGCACTTGTCGAGAATGGGACCGGTAAGCCTAGTACCTTAATGAGGCGGCAAGGGATCTTACTTTTACTCATCTTGGGATGCGTCTCACGGCTAGCTACCCTGTATGGTGAGTCCCGGTGCCTCGCGAGGTATTTCGAATAGCCTGCACCAAAGACTGTAAGATTCGATTCCGACCCGAAGAGTTTTAGGAACAGCTTGGTGGTTGTCCCCGCGGGGGCATCCCACCGTGTGTTTAGGTCTACCTTGCAAGGTTTGAATCAATCGATTGTTGGCCTCTCACCATTATTTGAGATTACTTACTCCACTAGCCATGAGATCCCTAAAGATGGAAGTTGATGAATATTATGCTTGATTAATTGTATTGTACAACCTTATCTGTACTAAATGGCTAATTTAGAAAAGAATAAACCCACTAAAACTTGTGCTAAAATATTGAAAGTAAGGACATACTCTTTGTTACGTTTCAGCAAAAGAAACCAGTGGCCATAAAGCCTTTCATATCTAGAGTTGGTGAAGTAGTTATCACCGACGGGTAAGTCTTGCTGAGTATTAGTATACCTAGCCTTGCTATAATCTATTGCTCCAGGTAATGCCTTTGGTGATGTGCAGCCCGGAGAGATCCCGCCCGGCTGGGAGCTAGAGTGGGTGGAAGACGATGACTGAAGGCATCATGGCTGGCCTCCCGTGGTGTTCTCGTTTTCCGATTAGTTTAATTCTTCTGTTTTAAAAACTATGAACTACATCGTTACGTCAAAAACTCGGTTTGTAATAATTAAACCCTTCGGGGTAAATTTCTGTTGTTAATTATGTTGTATCTCTGGACTCGCCTTCGCGTGAGTTTTAATGCATATATGTCGATCCTTGTTACTATATTTACCGGGCGTTAACACAGCGACTAACGACGGGATGATACTTTATTACTGCTTAATGACCAAAGTGAATTGGTTTAGGCAATAGTACGGTATTTTCCTGGGCGGGTTGTCACAGAGCCCCCTACTGTAACTTTTCATTTTCTGAAATATGATATGTACATTACAAGGCCTTAGGCCCAAAAGAGAGAAATAAAGTTCTATTGGAAATTACAAAACCAAACTCTAAACTCCACCTGTAGGGCCGGTTTAGCTCTGTGTAACAGAAGCTGAAATTCCTGTCTAAACAACTGTTTCCACCTATTCAGAGATGTGTGTACACCATCGAAGATTATTTCATTCCTATGACACCAAATAGCCCAGCATGCTATTAGAAAAATCTCTTTGTAGATTTGATTGCCAAACCTGCGCCTGACATCCACAATTCTGTCAAGATGGTTATCCAATTGAGACCAGGAAATATGCAGTAAGTGCCAACACCATTGGTTGTATGCACAGTTAAAGAATAAGTGTTCCATCGATTCCTCCTGTCCGGATGTGCAAAGAACACATGTGTACTCGTCTAGCACCTTTTTTCCGCTTCAGAATTTCCCGAGTATTAAGTCTATCACAGAAAAGTAAACATCCAAAGAATTTGTGTTTTCACATGATTTCCATAACCAGCTGAAAAGAGGATGAGCCACACAAGTGCCTTGCAATTGTTTGTATGCAAGCTTCGGTGTGAAAGTTGATGTGCCCCATATCTAAGACCAAGAGTCTTCAGAAATGCCCAAGTTTAAAATATTATGTAGCAGATCAACTAGCTCATTCCATTGTGCAGCAGCCACATCAGAAAGTGGGGTGAAAAAATTAGCATAAACATCCTAGGACAAGAACTTAAGTAATGAAATGTTTTGCTTCTTAGCAAATGAGAACAGCTGCGGATATTTTCATTTGAGCACCCCTAAGTCCCAAGAATCATTCCAAAAACAAAGTGATGAGCCTCTACCAGCATGGCATGTGGCCACCATAAGAAACTGATCAGAACAAGTCATGACATCTCTCCACCAAAATGGTCCAACTGGTCTTTATCATGAGGGGCAACATGGTTCGAATAAAGAAAATCCCAGGTGAGTTTAACCCATGGGAGGTCAGCATGATTATAAAACTTATGCAGGTGTTTAAGTAACAGGGTAGTGTTTTGAATCCTGAGATTAATAATTCCAAGTCCAACCTGAGCCTTGGGCAAGCATGCTTTCTTCCATGCCACTAGACAACCTCCCTTCCTGTTAATGTCACCTCTGTCCCAAAGGAAATGTTTACGATATTTATCAATCTGATGTAACACATTAACAAGAATTTTCAGAGTGCCAAGGTAGAAGGTGGGTAACACTAATAAGACTGAATTGACCATGATCAGTCGACCTGCATATGAAATAAGTGAACTGATGCCCATCATTCTTCTCTCAATCCGGTTTAGCAATGGCAGAAAATCCTGTACTGAAGGCCGAGTTGTACCAAGGGGAAGGCCCAAATATGTGAAAGGCATACTGCCAACTTGGCAACCCAACACCAAAGCAAGTACTTCCATCTTCTCATACTCCACATTTATAGGGATGATACTGGATTTTGAATAGTTGACTTTCAAGCCTGTGGATACTGAGTAGGCACCAAGAATATTCTTTAGGTTCAAAAGTTGTAATTCCTCTGCTGGCATAATCAAAAGAGTGTCATCGGCGTATTGAACAATAGGGAAATCACCTCCAAAGTTAGGGCCCAAATGATGTTGCAATATGCCTTCTAGCGCAGCACTGTTGACTATGGATTGAAGTAGATCAGCAGCTATGACAAATAGCATAGGAGAAAGTGGGTCACCCTACCTCACACCTCTTTTGCATTTGAAAGGTTTTCCCGGCACCCCATTAAGCAACACTGATGATGAGGCCGATGATAAAATGGACTCAATCCATTGAATCCATCTAGGTGAAAAGCCTTTGTCTCGAAGCATTTCCAGAATAACTAGGTGCTCTAGCTTGTCAAAAGCTTTCTCAAAGTCCAATTTAACAATAACAATCTTTTTTTTAGTATGGTGACAAAGATGGAGAAATTGAAATGCCCATGCCAAGCAATCTTGAATGTTTCTGCCCCTGATAAATCCATACTGATTCTGATGCACCACAGATAAAATTACTTGTTGCAATCTATTAGCCAAAATCTTAGTGAGTAATTTGAGAGATAGATTCAACAATGAAATAGGTCTGAAGTCATTAGGGGAATGTTGTTGGTGAACAAATTTGCATCGACTCGTCATCAAGCAGGCATGTCTACAACAATGCCTAACACCCTATGTGGTGTGTATCTAATGATAACTGTCCTACACGACAAGTGGAGTAGATCAATTGGCACCAAAACAAACGCAAGGTAACTGCACGCTGAGGGAATAATCCCCTAGATTGTTTTAAAGTTATTTGTGGCCAAGAGGACCATATCACGTGGTGAGGTTATAGAAGAGCCGATGAGAAATATATCGGCTATATGTTAATCAAGATGCCAGCACAAGGACTTAGCAAGCAGCAGGAGTATACCTCATGGTTCATCTGCATAATTAAAAGACCAAAGTCGAGTACATATGCAAATGGAAGGAACCATATGTGTTAAGGAGTCTAGAAGATTTTGGTACAATCCATGAAAGCTCCAGAGAAAGAGAATACCAATCGGCCAAGTATCCTTTTGCATGTTCTGGCTGATGGTAAGAGAGAGCCGATGAAATGTGTCCATCAATCGGCTACTCGCTATTAAAATGGATCCGATACCAAAATTGACCCGCAATGATGAAAAGAGACTTATTTGGAAGATTTGCACACGGGGGAGGAATTTCCAAAACAAAGTGTCATATGTAGATTACTCTGATTCAAAAGATGAAAATAACATGGTAGGACTTGCATAATCGATTAAAGGCAAGAAGGCCATGTCATATCCTTTTGGTAAAAAGGAACTTGAAAGATTCGGTTTTGATATCACTAAAGTCGATAAGATATTTGATCTGTTCCTTCAGCAAGGGCAGATCAAACTTTCCCAGTTCCATACCATACCATCTACAGAGGAACTCAAGAGGATGAAGTATCGAAGTGGCACAATGCAACATCGCATAACACCAATGATTGCAAGATCTTCAGATAACAGACCCAATCAGCTATTGAGCAAGGGAAACTCAAATTTGAAACCCCTTCCAAAGCTGAAAAGCCGATGAAGATTAATCAACACTCCTTCCCAACTAATACAATTGAAGTGTCTAGCAAAGACACGTCATGAGTTAAGTTGCTGACATATGATTCGGCTCAAAATAAAGGAGCTGTCGATCCCAAGGTACAAGTAACCACTGCCGATGTTAAAGGAAAAGGGTTACTACTTGAAGAAGGAGACTTGAAGCCACGCCGACCTGTCACATCCCAGATGCTGATCAATAAGTTCCAGTGCCGACAAGAAAAAGCAAAGGGAAGAAAAGAGTGGGCTCAGCGCAATGAGGGACATTGGAGATGTCCGTTCTTCAAGTACTACTGGGAAGAAGGGATCAAGCTACCAATGGCTGAGAATTGTCCAGAATGCAATGGGGCTTACAACAACAGCAGCTCATCTAAGAGGTTATGCTTCAACGACAGAAGACCTACAGCTGGAGGTCACCGTGAGTTCAGTAATCAACGGATCTCAGTTCACGATCGGCTGGGGCAAGGCCAGCGTCCACGATCAGCTGGGGGCAAGGCTAGCGTTCATGATCAGCTAGGAGGCCAAGTTAATGAAAGGTCAAACGATAGGATGGAGATGGCCGATTCTCTGGTCCCTGATGAAGATATCATGTATCGAGCTCCTGAACGTCGATGCATTATGCAACTGGACAATAAAGAGTCAAGCCGATTATACAAGAAGCCTAATCCACAATGGTGTCCATATGGCTTGACCAAATCCCGAAGAAGGAGAGTCGAGCACCTACGCCAGCTAGAGCAACAACAAGAAGAAGAAAGACATATGTTGTACAAGAAGAGGGTTTGGCCTAAAGTATGGCGTCCTAAGCCTAAGGCTAATGATGAGAAGGATGATAAACCAAAAGCTGATATAACATGATTGTCCTCCTACCAAAAGAGTTTATGGCTCCAACTGATTCAGATGTGTCCGATGAAGAACTTGGGATGGTTTAGTTAACATTGGAACCTACACAAGCAATCTTTGAGAAACCAGAAGATGAGAAAAGGCAACACTTGAAGGCATTGTTTCTGAAAGATTTTGTCAATGGGAAGCCAGTCACCAGGATGCTAGTAGATGGAGGAGCAACAGTCAATCTCATGCCCTACACCCTACTGCGCAAGATTGGGAAGTTTGATGAAGTTTTGACCCAAACAGACATGATGCTGGTAGACTTTGAAGGCAACATTTCTCTAGCTCATGGTGCAATCTGCGTGGAGCTCACCATCAGTAGTAAGACCCTTCCAACCACCTTCTTTGTCATTAAGCGGAGGGAATCTTATAATTTACTGCTGGTACGGGGTTGAATACACGCAAATTGCTACATACCATCTACAATGCATCATCCAATGGATCGGAATTTTAGTGGAGATGGTCAAAGGAGAAACCTCCTTGACAGTGGCAGCTACGGAAGCACAAGGATGGAGCTACAAACGAGTGAGCTGCATATCGGGGAAAGCTTGGGATACTGATTACCTCAAAGTGTCTGATTTCAGGTTATAGCTGGTTCAAAGCAGTCGGCTCAAATGACAAGGCTTAATGGATCAATTCATAGAAGATGAAGGAGAGTTTGGGCATGAATTCACATTGACCGATGAATTAGAAAATAAATAGATCTTGGAGAAGGAATTTGAATAAGACGACATTGATGGATGGCCAATACTAGTAGCTGATGGATTGGTAAATATTGCTACAGGACATAAAGTCATCAACTTCATAGGCAATTAAAAATGTGGAAGCTATATATATATCAAAGGGCCATGAATTGTATATTCCACGAGCTCGATAGCAAAATAGTTGAAATCTACATTGATGATGTGGTCATCAAGTCAAAAGGCTACAAATTGCATCTGGCCGATCTAAGAAGAACACTGGAGTTCACGAGAAAGCATGTGAATCCCAACAAGTATGCTTATGGTATTTCAGCTGGACAGCTCCTGAGTTTCCTGTTACATGAAAGGGGAATTGGAGTTGGTCAAAAGTCAGTCAGTGCAATTGACAAGACAGAAGCAACATCAAACAAGAAAGAGCTTCGATCGTTGATTGGCAAGATTAATTTTATCAAAAGATTTATATCTAATCTGTCTAAGAGAGAATTCAGCCGTTCAAACCTTTGTTGAAGCTCAAGGACGATCAGAAATGTATATGGGGAGAAGAGTAGCAAACAGCTTTAGAGCAGCATCAAACAGTATCTAAAATCTCCTCCTGTCCTAGTGCCCCCTCAAGATAAGAAGCCATTCAAATTATATTTATCGACTAATGAGTAGGATATTTGATCGACCCTTGTACAAGAGTTTGGAGGAAAAGAGCGAGTCATATACTTTGTGAGTAGGAGACTCTTGGATGCAGAAACGAGATATTCGATAGTAGAAAGGTTATGTTTATACTTATACTTTTCATGCACGAAGTTAAGGGCCTACTGTCGAGTGCATCGTGCTTTTCAAAGATGACGTGGTCAAGCACATACTATCGTTTCCTATTTCGAGGGTAGAATTGGAAAGTGGAGCTTGGCTATGTCTGAATTTGATTTAACTTCTCAATCGGCCAAAGCAATTGAATGACAAGTAATGGCCGATCTGGTAACTCAGTATTGTGGTCTTGAGATTGCAGTTGTTGAACCCATCCCATGGACTATATCTTCGACAGATCATCATGTGGAGTAGGAGTTGGAATTGGGAATGTCCTCATCTCACCCGAGGAGGAAGTTATGAATTCTCTATTCAATTGAGAAGATTTCAAAGAATAATCAAGTTGAGTACCAGGCAGTACTAAAAGGGGTTATCATGAAGAGTTCCTCCAATTACTCAAAGGTTCAAGATGGTGAGACTTGAGCGTATCCCCAAGTGCCACAACAAAAAGGTTAATCGATTAAGCTCAAGGTGCATCGGGCTATCGGTCGATTCTCACTTTGGAGATACCTCAGGTTTGGAATAGTTAGAATAACTATTTCGAAGCTCTAAAAAGACTTTAAATTTGGAATTACCATCATCTCGTTTGGGAGATTACCTCTTAGATCATCTAATCTGGTACAGTGCCCGGAAAGAGCTCCAAACCGTATTTGTTGTATGGCGCACCCTGTTCCCAAGGAGTCCTTGTGCGAGGTCAGCTACCCTAGCCATCGTCCTCGTGGCTCCTGAGCAGCTCTGGTCTATTATCGATGTTCCCTCCAAAGGAATCTCTCATGAGCTAGAAGAGCGAAACCTCTTGGAATTCGCACCGCATAATTTAGAGGGTGGATTATCAAATAACCTGGCTGCCTGTGACTCTAGGTGACAGCCTCTGAATGGCTTGAGTGCCAATTTTATTTTTAAAGCCTTTGGTCAGAGCTCGGGGCGTGATTTTCACTCTCGAGCCCATTTGAAGTTTCGGCCCAATAGGACTATACGGTAGGGAATCAGAAGCGTCGGTGCTAACGGCGTGAGGCGCGGGTTGATTCCGTGGGAATCTTGCGACTCAATCTCGTGCGGACGTGGCTGGGCGACGGAACGGAAGGGGCTCATCGAGATTCCCTCTCTTGGTTTCTCGCATTTAAGGCAAGCCAGGGGTAGCGTATGCCTTCCACTCCCACCACTTCACGTCGCATGACTCGCTTAGGAAACCTCGCAGCTGCCGCTTCGCCTTCCACTCCGGTCTCTCCGCCACTGCATCCACTCGATCCGCAGCCGCATCCGCACGAGTTTCGCCAGATCTACCTCGGCGGAACCCTAGATCCAGGTCCACTGCCCGATCTCGCACCCAATCTAGCTCATCCGCAGTCCCCGAGCGTAGCAAGGGAAGATACCTCCCATGGCTCACCAGAACAAGGAGTCGAGGGTGGGAGCACGGCGGTCTCCTTCTCCGTCGCCGCCGCCCGCCACCGCCCCGCTATGATGAGGAGTGGGTTTGCTCCGTCTCGACGAAGGAGCGGATCATCTCCTTAGTGTGGGACGGTGTGATGCTTGGCGCGACCACCGAGGGGTGGCACCCGGTGGCAGGAGAGGAGTTTCTGACGTTGAAGACGAGTGAGGATGTCGTCTTCGAGTCAGCGTACCTCTGTGGCTTCAGGCTGCCTACACACCCCTTCTTTCACGGGCTGCTCTACTACTACGGGTTACAGCTTTTCCATCTCAACCCTAACTCTATCTCACACATCGCCATCTTCATTAATCTGTGCTAGGTGTACCTTAGTATCATCCCGCACTTCAATCTCTTCTAGTACTTTGTCTGGCTGAAACCCCACAAGAGTACCAAGAAGCCGAATGTGGTCGGAGGAGTCGGGATTCAGCTCAAGCAGAAGCATTCTACCGAGTACATCACGGTGCTGATGGTTAGTTCCAACAAGGGGTGGCATGCCGAGTGGTTCTACACCACCAACCATGCCCCGCAGGTCCCGAGCGACATTGACGCATGGCCAGTTTCTCTCAAGTGTTGGGATGAGGAGCCGAGCGACGCAAAGATGGTGGAGGTACGAGGGCTGCTGGAGCTGATCCGGAAGCTGAAGGTGGCCGGATTCACCGGCGTGGTTGTTATGGCGAATATTGCCACTCGGCGGCTGCAGTCATTGAACGAGATAGTCCTCCCGGCGTACGAGTACACCGGTGAAGACTACAACACCACGCGACACGTGTCGGAACTAGGGAAACACGACGAGTTGGTGGAGTGCATCTGCCATTGCTTTGTTGCTGGCACCACCATTACAATGTGGGTCGCTCCGCCCGTACAATGTGGTGTTCGTGCCGCCCGAGGTTGAGATCTCTTCCTTTACCGTGCGCCCATTAGGGAATGAACATATGCCATCAGATGTTTGACGAAATGTTTGTTGAATGTTGTGTTTGCAGGATCGTCATTCTTTCTTCTTCGCATCACCGCTGCCAAGTACTTTGGTTGGAAAGGATTCTCAGCCCGGCAGGCTCGGTGACTTGTTGGGGATGGAGCGCATCCAGTCCTGGCCCTCGGCGAGCGGTGGTGCTGCTGTTGCGCCAAGGAAAGTGAAAGAGCGCAATGGCAGTGTTTTCCCTGAGGTGCGGCGTGTGCCACCTAACTCGATCAAGATGAATGAGCCGGAGTCGCGTCAGTGCAAACTGGTGTTGCCAGGTAGCTCAGACGAGGAGGTGGTGGTTCCTCGCGCATCCGAGGCCGGTGACGTCCTGCCGGCGGCGGCCGGGGGGGGACACCGAGTGGTGCGTCTGCTTCTTCTCCTTCTCTTCCTTCTCCTCAACCATCTCTTCCTTCTCCTCATCAACAACCAGAGGACACGCCTCAGAGCATGAGCGAGTGCCGTCCTGCACCAGAGGCTACCCAGTCGTCTCCCTTGGTGACGTAGGAGGTGCGCAAGGTGAGGGCTGTGTTGATGGTTGAAACACGTGTCGAGTTTCGATCCGCAAGCATACAAACCACCTATGCCTTTTTCACCACGGGGTAACCCCCAAGGTTCTTGTCAATCCACAGAGCATGGGGATTGCTAGCGCTTAACCAAATACTAATGTAGTTGATTGGAGAGCCTTTAAAAGAGGTATTAATCCAAAGTAAATGCAATCTAACCTATGCTGATCTAAGATCAAACCTAAGGTTAAACTAGATGGCAAAGGGTGGATACAAGAGAGAAATTAAGATAGATAAGTGTTCTCTCCCTAGGGTCTAGGATCTCATGAACATGCATCTACCACATGAAAGGGGTGTTGCCTTCACTAGCTTCATGGCGCTTATGCGGTCACTAAGCCTTTTCCTTAAATTGTACTGTCACTATGCAAGGTAATCAATCAGTTTCACATATAACTGCATCTATACCTAAGCATCTATAGGATTAAGCTAATCACCATGATTACCACAAAACCTACTAAAACCACATGTTGCGCAAGCATATGTAAACAAATCATTTGCAAAGACATAAACCATGAAGCATCAATAAGCATAGAATTCACGTTGCAATTACATATCAAAGTCCATATAACCCTAGGGATGAATGGAGACATTACCCCATCATCTTACAAGGATTGAAGAACACAGGGGTGATGGACCTCCGGAGGACGTCGTCAATGAAGATGGCGGCGATGAAGCCCGGGAACACCCCTAGGCCCACGGCTAGGAGTCCTCCTGTTGCTTCCTTCCATCTGTTAGCGTTGATCCTTGCGACAAGCTCATCCAACTCTCTCCTTTATCTTGTGGCGGCGGCTTTCCAGTGAATGGCGTCGGTAGAATGATTGGATGTGGCGGCAGTCAGAGAAGGGAGCTACCAATAGACTGAGGAGCCTCTAGGTCAAAGGGAATGCGAATTGAGGCAAAAAGGGCCTAGGCCAATCCGACCAGGCTAGTCGGTCCAGGTTGTTTTCGGTCCAGGTTAGGCCCATCTTCAACCCTGCGGCTAATCTTGACATTTTGGACTCAACCCCTTTATTTGTGTCATTTTGAGGTCATCATCTCCACGATCAAGATATATAGGGGGTCTTCTCGCATGAAGTCTGAACTTTACATATAAGTCCTCAGGATGATCCGTCGTAGCACCTTGGTCCTTGACACCTTTGGAAGTGATTTTTCCTTGCATTCGAACACGAACGGAACTCCTCATTTGCTCCTTTGAACTTGTTGTGACTCCATCCCTTTTGTCCATGTTTTCCTGCAAAAACACAACACTTCCAAATGCACATACAAGTTGAACTTGTTATATCATTAGTGTGCCTAGTGGCGGCTTAGTTGCATAATCAAGCTCAAACCAAAGTGTAATGAATATGTTTGGAGCACCAAAATTCACCATCAACATCTCCCCCATGCTTAAACCTTGCTCATCCTTGAGTAAGTAATCCTTGCTTAAAGGGGAAATCAGCGTTGCCTTCCAATGTTTTCCCTACACTTTGTCATTCATGACGTGGCAAATTGCTCTCTCTCTCTCTCTTAAGAATTTAGTTTTAAAGTTTAAGTTGTGACCGAATTCTTTTTCATTATGGAACATAGACTAACAATAAAGAACGAGCCACATTTAATAAACACGATGCTCTCAAACTTAAGTGAATGTCAAAATGTTACCTTGTTCCATGGAAGAATTTTCAAAAGATGCATATCCAACATAAGTGAAAATCTTTTGCAAAAGCTCATGGAAACACTCATCTCATCAAGTCACTCAAGCCTATACTAGATTATTTTCAACCTATTCTACTCATAAGTTATAGTGGAAGGCTTATTTGGAGCTAGTTAGGTTAAAAACAACCCTAGCAAAACATACATCCGAAATATTGTCAAATTAAGATAGAGATCTACTGGAATTACCGATACTCGTCAAAAACGCCATGAAAAATAAATGTTGGAAAGAGAGAAGGGTGAAACACACACATTTAGATAGGTGGACATGTGCAAGTGGCAAATGGATGATCCCGAGGCACAATTGAAGTCCTCGTTGTCGGATTGCACATGGTTGGAAGATTTGAGTATGGATTTGTCTTCAAGGCACTTGAGAACTTGTGAAGCAAAAAGAACTGAGGAGCAACTTTATTTTTCTTCACTTTTATTTTATTTCCTTCTCATTTTTCTCTCTTCCATTTTTTTTCTTCTTCCTTTTTTTCTTATTTTTCTTTTCTTCTCATCATTTTTTTCATTTTTTCTCCTTATAACTTTTGCATCATAATACTTACTCAACATTTGTCAGAGTTGATGTGATGACTTCTCCCTGCTTGAATGATGCTCGTCCTCGAGCATAAAGGAGGGCGAAAATGACTGTTAAAGTAAGCATAAATTCCATAATCTTGCGGAATATCTGAATCTCCATCGAGAATTTTACTCCATAGGAAAATTGGGTTGTGGACAAGGAGGTGATCACAAAAAGATGTTTTTGGTTTAGGGTGGTTGCCCAGTGAGGTTTGTGAAATTTTCGATGTGAAAACCCACAATGCATGGACAAGGAGGCTAGCATGAAAAGTTACACAAAGGAATGACCAGCTTTTTAGTCTCGAACCATAGTAATCAATCCTAATCCAACTCATCAAAACATATGTTTGCAATCTATGAGTTTTGTTATCATAGAACATTTATGTATATGGCTTTGGTAGGTGGAACTTTGCAAGAGCATCACAAATATGTAGATAGCATAAAGGTTAAGTTTTCAATAAAAACAACAAGTTATTCGGCTATCCATAAACTTAAATCAAAGATCAAAGATATACATGTGGGTCTAGAGTAGCGTCATTTCACCTCCGCAAATAAAATAGCTGGTATTTAAATTAAGAGTAAAATGCACCAACGTTCCTCAGACTTGCACGCTGTGTCATCTCGGTCCACAAACTCAAAAAATGTGTCATCCCGGTCCCTAATTGCTGTTCGGGTCTCACTACAGGTCCCAACGGGTCTAACCCGTGCCCCGCGACAACGTGGCATGCTTGTGTGGCACTCCTCCCCTCATCACGCGGCACCGAGCCCCTTTTGGCACTCCTCCCCCTCCCTTCCTCTCTCTTATTCTCTCTCCGGCAGCTCCCCTGCTCTGCCACGCCACCCCTTTACTCCTCAATGTGTGACGCCATCCTCGTCAACATCGCTGATCGTTCACTGCCAGAGATCCACTAAGGACGCGGTGGTGGCGTCCCTCATCTTCGGCACGTGGACAGACAGGGCCAGTAGCTTCGACGCGAGGAGGCCAACTCCTCCTTCTCATCGTAGTCATTGTCCATGGGTGGAGGTAGAGCAGGGACGGGACGGACGAGCTCGGTCCATGGCGGCAATGACTCGAGCTCAGTCCGCCGGTGAGCCCTGGGGCTAACCAGTAGAGCGCGTCGGCGAGCCCCGGGCCGGCCCGGGAGGCGCCGAGGCCGCCGTGACCGGGAGGTTTGCGGGTGACCGGAGGCGCGCCGCAAGCCCCGCACCAACGAGTGGCGCACGTGACGAGCTCCGCGGGTGAGCCCCGGAACACCTAGAGGTGGCGCCGCGTGGCGGGGAGCTCGCGGCCGGGCAACGGCGCGGTGCGCGCAGACACCTGCTCCACTTCTCCCTCCTCGTTGCCAGCCCAGAGGCGGCGCCGACAGCTGCCTCCCCGGGACTTCCCGGACCTCACACGCTCTGGGAGTCCGCGACCCGCGCAACACTGCCGCAAACTAGCGGCGGACGAGGAGAAGGCATGGGGCGGGATGGCGAGCTCCAGCCCCAGCGAGCTCCAGCCGTGACAAGCTCCGCCTGACGAGGGCGTGCTCCACCCCGGCGAGCTCGAGACGCGATGAGCTCCGCACGGCGAGGGCGACCTCCAACCCCAACGAGCCGCGATGAGATCCAGCCCTTGCGAGGGTGAAATTGAGTTGTGACGATCTCATCCTCTTCCTCTCTCCACCACTATCGCCTCGAAGCCTCAACATGCTGTTGACGGTGAATTTTTGTCAACCTAGCTATGAGTTTACCTTTAATGTTGGTATTGATTTATTATTCTAACCACTGGAACTAACCCCCCGTATATAACAAGTTCACTCTTGCATGTCGATTTTGGAGTTCATTGTTTACGCAGGAAATCTACGCTAAAGAGGAATGAAGCCCGACAAGAGTCAAGACACGCGATGAACATGACTCCAAATGACTTGAGGACCGAAGCGTCAACATGCAAGTCTTCAGGGACTCAACCAGAAAACAACGAAGCTTGCATAGCAAGATTCAAGCCTTAGCCGTGAAGGAAACGACATCAAAGGCCCACATGCAAGTGCACACAAATAAGGAATCACGCGAGAAGCAACCGGGAAGGAAACCAGGGCCGAAATGGGCCTGGGTCGGCTGGCCTGGGCCGAGCAGCCCAGCCTACTCCGGGCCCGGTTCTGTGCCCCCTTTGCCCTAGGTGTTCTTCTATTTATTGCCTCTTCCCCCGTCCGCCGCCACATCGAACAAATCATTCTACCGATGCCATTCACCAGAAAACCGCCACCGCAAGATGAGGGAGAGAGTTGGATGAGCTCGTCGCAAGGATCAACACCGGCGGAGGGAAGGAAGCAAGAGGAGGACTCCAAGCCGCTGGCCTAGGGGTGTTCCGAAGCTTCTTTGCCACCATCTTCATTGACGACGTTCTCTAGAGTCTCCATCACCCCTATGTGCTTTAATCCGTGTAAGATGATGGGGTAATGTCTCCGTTCGTCCCTAGGGTTAGATGGATGCATGATATGTAATCTATACATGAACCTTATGCCAATCAATGCTTTATGGTCTATATCTTCGCGTATGCTTTGTTTACATATGTTTGCGCAACATGTGGTCTTAGTAGGGTTTGTGGTAATCGTGGTGATTAGCTTAACCCTATGGAGTCTTAGGTATAGATGCGGTTATACGTGAAAGTGTTTTATTACCTTGCGTAGTGACAGTACGGTGGAGGGAAAAGGCTTAGCGGCCGCATAACCGCCATGAAGCTAGTGTAGGCAACACCCTTTTCATGTAGTAGATGCATGTTCATGTGATCCTAAACCCTAGGGAGGGAACGCTTATCTATCTTAATCTCTCTCTTGTGTCCACCCTTTACCATCTAGTTTAACCTTAGATTTGTTTGATCAACTTAGGTTAGATTGTCTTTACCTGTAGATTAATACCCCTTTCAAAGGTTTCCCATCAACTAGATTAGTACTTGGTTAAGCGCTAGCGATCCCCTTGCTCCACAGATTGACAAGAACCTAGGGAATCCCCGTGGTGAAAAAGGTATAGGTTCGTACACTTGCGGATCATAGGTGTTTACAAGTTGTATCCGTCAACAAGCCCCTTTTTCTGGCGCCGTTGTCGTGGAGCAAGCTAGTTTGCTACATTTAATCTAGTATTAATTTTGTTGATTACTAACATCTAACCCTTATTTTATAGAAAAAAATCTTTTTTGTTTTTCTTTCTACTTTTCTTGTGCCTAGATGGATTTGTTCACCTCACCATTGGAAGACGAAGAGATGTCGCTAAGGGAACTAGCAATGCCGTCAATGGAAGACATTGAGATGCAAAAATCAGATTTGAGGCTTGCTACAACCCACTATGAAGTGAAGCCTAGAATCATCAAGTTAGTGGTGACAAACCCCTTTAGAGGATTGGAGGATGAAAACCCATATAGACACATTAAGGAATTCACGATGATATGCAACACGGTGCAACAAGAAGGAGTTCCGGAAGCTTGGTTCAAGTGGAATCTTTTTCCATTCTCTCTCGAAGATGAAGCGCGAAGATGGTACACACTTGCATATGTTGAAGCAAAAGGAAATTGGGATGAGCTAGTGAAGAAGTTTCTTTTGAAGTTCTTTCCCATAAGCAAGGTCCAAGACTTAAGGAGGCAAGTGCTCACTTTCAAGCAAGGAGAGGATGAAGGAATTGATGAAGCATGGGACCGTTTTAATGAACTACTTGAGTGAGGCCCAAACTTGGGATTTTCCGGTGACTTGATGTTGCATACCTTTTATTTTTCACTAACCCCTGACTCGTCTCATTTTGTAAGCATGTGTGCAGGCGGTGATATAATGGATAAAACAATTAGTGAAGACGCACAAATCTTACAAAGGATAAGCAATGGAAAAAGAACACAACGATATTGGCAAAGACGTTGTCGAGAGGAGCAAAACGACAAAAGCAAGCCCAAGGTGCTTGCTGAAATTTCTGAAAAAGATGAACCAGAGGTCAAGGAAGACGAACCGACCATACAAGAAATTGAAGATCCACTTCCCAAGGTAAGAGAAGTCATTTCGGATGTTAAAAATGTTGAAACTAATATGAATGTAGGCCCAAATATGTGGAATGCTAGACCTTTGGCGGAGTTCAATCAATCCGGTTGGATTCATGTTGATTTTACCCCCACTAATCGACTACCGAAGGAAGGAGGGACGCCAACACGTCGCCAAACTAGTTGAAGATATAATTGATTAAGAGATGAGTGGAGAGTCGATCCAAAAGATATTTGAAGAAGAAAGAGAAGAAGGAGATGAAGGATGGATCGACTGGTTTGACAACTCAAGGATTTATGATGAGGAAAGAGAAGAGTACAACCGTGACGAGCCTAGTGACCTGAAGGATAAATGGGAGAAGTTAGGACTCAAGATAGAAGATGAATGGGAAGGAGTTGACATAGAGCAAGTACTCCAAGAAGGCCCCTCCCCACAAGGTGATAGCTTGTGTGCTATTGAATCCTACACACTAGCAAATCAAGACATGGAAGTACTCAAGGATGAAGGAAAGAGTGAATCAACGAAGAGCGATCTTGACGACATGTGGTACACGGGAGATACAGAAAGCAACACACAAGACTTTGAAGATGAACATTTGGTTGATAAAGAGGACTTCAAATAAGAGATGAATGCGTACATAGTTGAAGGATTACATGTTCCACATGATGAGTTGAAGAATTTGCAAGATGGTGATGAAGAGTCAACTACACTTGTTGAGATTGATTTGACTTCAACACCACTAGATGAACCAAATATGACTCTTGTCAAGGAACCTCCGAGGCAAAGGTACACGCTGAAATCTCAAGATATTATTGGTATTGATGTTGATAAATTCAAATACTCATGCTCAACCAATAGTATGAATGATAGTTTAAATTCTATACCTTGTTCCGATAATGATCATGTTGATAGGCTAGATTTTCTTGAGAATGAAAAAGAGGAAACATTTAGGTTTGAACCAATTAATCTCACACCTAAACAACCTTTTCCTAATGATGAACTAAGTGCTATGCATGAAACATATGCTTCTTTTATTTACACATTGACTTGTTGCTACAATTCGCATGTGGTGTTAATTATGGACGCGTATGTTTATAATAAGTTTTGTAAATCTCTATCATGTTTTGCGCTTGGTCAAGCTAATGACCTTAAAAAGGTACATGTTGGGAGAAGGCCCAATTTTCACTAACCATGTAGACAATTCTTGAATAATGCAAAGAGAAGTCATGCTTAAAGAGTTGCAAGATAAATCATCAACCTCTCCAAATCCCGCAATGGATGCTGCTGTCTTCATCAATTTGAGAGCTTGTTCAGAGGTGTATAAATGAAGAAAATGAGATATTCAAAAGCTCCATCAAGTCTCCATTCCAACGCATCCAGAACCAACGAGTTTGAAGACCCGTGCAAGGAGTTATGGAGAAAACATTGAGCGTTGCGCGTTTTGAAATTTCAGGACAGATTTCATCGCCGAAGTAAAACGGACGTAACTCTCTTGTCCGGAGTCCGATTTGGACAAATAAAGACTCGTTGGAAAGGAAATTTTGTGCACTGTGCAATGGAGTAGAGCTTGGGTATACTTTATGCTCTGAACATTAAATAAAAAATTCATGGAGTGAGGGCAGCACGGAAGGATGATAAAGAAGGAGATAGCGATGAAACAAAAGGATGCCTTGGGCAAGTCTTCTATAAGTGATCAAGCACAACATGGGAAGTAAATTAAAGCTGCATTAGTACCTTTTAGTCTTGCATGAAGGGCCATGGCTATGCGACGAAAAGAAGGTATGTGAGAAAGTCGAGCTCTATGACTTTAAATGAAGCGCTTTTCGGGAGGCAACCCGTTTCTTTATATTTTTACTACCTTCTTAGAGAAAATAAAGAATGGCACTATCTTATGATGATCAACTTGTGGTTATTAATCTAAGTTTAGTTTTCTTTTTAGAACCACCATCATGTTCATGCTCATATTTATTTATTTGCATGCATTGCATTTTATTATCAACGTGATGTTTCTTTGCATGTACATGTTTTGCATATAGTTGCCTTGATTGTTTTAAGGCTCAATGATGTATGCTTTCAGATCCATGTTAATGCTCCAGCTGGGCATTTCCCTTTTGTGATCTTATGTAAACATGGTGTTTAAACATGATTGCGGACCATCATCATTAAGTTCGATAAACCTTGCTAGCTTTTCATATGTTTTCATGTTGCATTGGTTAGTTTTTAAGCTCTGCAATGCGCTTAATTTTTCTTGTGCTATAAGAGTTATTGATTTAGGGATAGACATGATATTTTAACCCTTGATAAATAAACCTTTATGGCTATGGAGAAATTCGGCAACCTAGTTGTAAACATGGTGTTTAGAACTAGGTGAAAACATTGTCTTTGTTTATATGCTCTCCTCACATGTGCATACACACCTTGCACCACGTACACTCATTAGGTTTTTATTCCTCATTAGACTAATTATGCCACAAGTTAAGAATCTTAGCAGGTATTGTTGGATTGTTGGCAATTCTATCTACTCCCAACCGTCACCTTGGGGGTAGAATGTGCGCTTAAAACGTCTTGCATGCAAGATAAAGACTCTCACTACAAGGAAATTGAAGGATGGCTAAGATAAAAATGTTTTGTCTTCTTCTTCCATGACTAGCAAAATGCTAAGCATGGGGGAGACCCTGAATCTTCAACACGGAAGTGCAACATGATGCTCTAGAAGATAAAAATGACCAAGATCATCAACGTCTCCGGATCAATGCGCAAGAAGCCACCGATCTCATCAAAATTTTGCGTGGTCTCGAAGGGAAAACACTGAATAGTTTTGAATATTTAGAAGCCCCATAAAGTTACAATTCCAACCAATCAAGAGTCAAGACAATCGGAGGTTCTTACAAGTGGTTATGACCTAATCACCGAGTGCAACACGTCCTGAAATCAGTTTTGGACAGCACACAGCGCTAGAGTAAAACGGACATAGCTCCCTTGTTTGAACTCTATTTTCGATGAATGACCACACGTTGGAAAGGTAATTTCATAAACTTTTCAATAGAGCTATATTTCTATATATGTTCTGTTCTGGACAGAGGGGAAATCCATGAAAAAAGACAGCAAGGAGATGATAAGAACAAGAAAGAGGAGATGGTGATGACAACATTGAAGAGAATGGCGACCAATCACTCCATTAAGCATACAAGATCAAGTTCAGAAGTTTAGGAGCATTGATAAATCAAGACAAAAGCAAAAGCCACATCGATACATGGAGATGTCGGAAGAAGGCAACGAAGAACTACAAAGGATGGTAACACCTCCATAGACCTTCTCTTTTCCAAACACAAATGCTTGTAAGTATGCCTTCAACCTCAACTAGGTGCAACCTTTGTTTTTCTCTTCCAACAATAACATGACTACTAGGAAGACAACCTAGTTTTCTTTTTACTTTCAACAGATAGGCATGACCATGTGTTCACCTCGATGTTTTATATTGCCTATGCTTACGGAAAGATGATGAAAGTTGCCGCTTTGTTTTACCTACATGAAGTTATACATGTCTTGACTAATTGCTCTCTATAATATGATCTGAAATTAATTTAAATACCGGCTCTTTTATTTGTGGAGGTGAAATGACTATGCTCTAGACTCACATACATATCTTTGCTCTTTGATTTAAGTTTATGGATAGCCGGATAACTTGTTGTTTTTATGATAACTTAACTTTTATGCTATCTACATATTTGTGATGCTCTTGCAAAGTTCTACCTACCAAAGCTGCATATATATATGTTTTATGATAACAAAACCCGTAGATTGCAAACATATGTTTTGATGAGTTGGATTAGGATTGATTTCTATGGTTCGAGACTAAGAAGCTGGTCATTCCTTTGTGTAACTTTTTCATGCTAGCATTTTTGTCCATGCATTGTGAGTTTTCACATCGAAAATTTCACAAACTTCGCTGGGCATCCACCCTAAACCAAAATCATCTTTTTGTGACCACCTCCTTGTCCACAACCCAATTTTAGTATGGAGTGAAATTCTCGATGGAGATTCAAATATTTTGCAAGATTATAGAATTTATACTTACTTTAGCAGTCATTTCCCCTCTCTTTTATGCTCGAGGACGAGCATCATTCAAGCATGGGGGAGGAGTCATTACATCATCTCTGACAAGTTCTATGTAAGTATTATGTTGCAAAAGTTATGAGGAGCAAAAAAAAATGAAAAATGAAAAAAAAATATGATGAGAAGAAAGGAAAAGGAAGAAAAAAAGGAAGAAGAAAGAAAAAAAGAAAGAGAAAAAAATAATAAAGATGCTCCTCGGTTCTTTTTGCTTTATAAGTTCTCAAGTGCCTTGATGATAAATCCATACTCAAATCTTCCAACCATGTGCAATCCGATAACGAGGACTTCACTCGTGCCTCGGGATCATCCATTTGCCACTTGCACATGTCCGCCTATCTAAATGTGTGTGTTTCATCTCTCTCTCTTTCCAACATTTATTTTCCATGGCCTTTTTGACGAGTCTCGGTAATTCCAATAGACCTCTCTCTTAATTTGACAATATTTCGGATGTATGTTTTGCTAGGATTGTTTTTAACCTTCCAAGCTCCACATAAGCCTTCCACTATCACATGTGAGTAGATTAGGTTGAAAATAATCTTGTATAGGCTTCAGTGACTTGATGAGATGAGTGTTTCCATGAGCTTTTGCAAGAGATTTTCACTTATATTGGATATGCATCTTTTTGAAAATTCTCCCATGAACAAGGTAATGGGTTGAAGTTCACTTAAGCTTGAGAGCATCGTGTTTATTAAATGCATCTTTTTGTCTATCTTCCATAATGAAAAAGAAGCCGGTCACAACTTGAACTTTAAAAATAAATTCTTAAGAGAGAGCAATTTGCCTCGTCATGAATGACTAAGTGCAGGGACAACATTGGAAGGCAACGATGATTTCCCTTTTAAACGAGGATTACTTAATCGAGGACGAGCAAGGTTTAAGCATGGGGGAGATGTTGACGGTGAATTTCCGTCAACCTAGCTATGAGTTTACCTTTAATGTTGGTATTGATTTATTATTCTAACCACTGGAACTAACCCCCCGTATATAACAAGTTCACTCTTGCATGTCGATTTTGGAGTTCATTGTTTACGCAGGAAATCTACGCTAAAGAGGAGACTTTCGGGATAAGTTCACCAAGCACTTTGGAAGAAGATCATGAAGCCCGACAAGAGTCAAGACACGCGATGAACATGACTCCAAATGACCTGAGGACCGAAGCGTCAATGTGCAAGTCTTCAGGGACTCAACCAGAAAACAGCGAAGCTTGCATAGCAAGATTCAAGCCTTAACCGTGAAGGAAATACGTCAAAGGCCCACATGCAAGTGCACACAAATACGAAATCACGCGAGAAGCAACCGAGGAGGAAACTGGGGCCGAACCAGGCCGAAATGGGCCTGGGCCGACTGGCCCAGCCCACTCCGGGCCAGGTTCGGCGCCCCCTTTGCCTTAGGTGTTCGTCTATTTATTGCCTCTTCCTCCGTCCGCCACCACATCGAACAAATCATTCTACCGACGCCATTCACCAGAAAACCACCACCGCAAGATGAGGGAGAGAGTTGGATGAGCTCGTCGCAAGGATCAACGCCGGCGGAGGGAAGGAAGCAAGAGGAGGACTCCAAGCCGCTGGCCTACGGGTGTTCCCAAGCTTCATCGCCACCATCTTCATCGACGACGTTCTCCGGAGTCTCCATCACCCCTATGTGCTTCAATCCGTGTAAGATGATGGGGTAATGTCTCCGTTCGTCCCTAGGGTTAGATGGATGCATGATATGTAATCTATACATGAACCTTATGCCAATCAATGCTTTATGGTCTATATCTTCGCGTATGCTTTGTTTACATATGTTTGCACAACATGTGGTCTTAGTAGGGTTTGTGGTAATCATGGTGATTAGCTTAACCCTATGGATGCTTAGGTATAGATGTGGTTATACGTGAAAGTGTTTTATTACCTTGCGTAGTGACAGTACGGTGGAGGGAAAAGGCTTAGCGGCCGCATAACTGCCATGAAGCTAGTGTAGGCAACACCCTTTTCATGTAGTAGAGGCGTGTTCATGTGATCCTAAACCCTAGGGAGGGAACGCTTATCTATCTTAATCTCTCTCTTGTGTCCACCCTTTACCATCTAGTTTAACCTTAGATTTGTTTGATCAACTTAGGTTAGATTGTCATTACCTTTAGATTAATACCCCTTTCAAAGGTTTCCCATCAACTAGATTGGTACTTGGTTAAGCGCTAGCAATCCCCTTGCTCCGCGGATTGACAAGAACCTAGGGAATCCCCGTGGTGAAAAAGGTATAGGTCCATACGCTTGAGGATCGTAGGTGGATACGAGTTTTATCCGTCAACACATGCTCGGCGGTAGGTCGCGACGGTCGAAAGAGGAGGAAAGTAGATGGTGGAGCACATTGGGCTGGTCGTTGCTGCTGCTTGCCCTTAGTGGGAGGACCTCGCCGGGCTGGCCACTACCGCTTGTCCTTTGTGGGCAGACCTCGTCGGGGCGGCCGACCCACGCCTCGGTGGCCCGTGAGGGATACCCATGTCGGCCAGTGGGGACAGGATTCGATTGGTTGTAGATGTCACTATCCACGCTGGCGTTTCATGTTAGCACAAATGGACCTCAGTGACACACTTTAAGAGTTCGTGGACATTATTGAGACCCGTTTGGACCTTAGTGAGACCCGAACAACGTTTAGGGACCGGGATGACACACTTTTTGAGTTCATGGACCGGGATGACACAGGCGCACAAGATTGAGGACCGCTAGTGCATTTTACTCTTAAATTAATTTCAAATCATGTTATGGAGAGCAATTAGCCAAGACATGTATAACTTCATGTGGGTAAAACAAAGTGGCAACTTTCATCATCTTTCCATAAGCACATGCAATATAAAACATCGAGGTGAACACATGGTCATGCTTATTTATTGAAAATCAAAAGAATTCTAGGTTGTCCTCCTAGTAGCCATGTTATTGTCGAAGGGAAAAAAACAAAAGTTTGAAGGATCAGATGGCGACTAGAGAGGGGGGGAGTGAATAGGAGCCGGTAAAAATTCTTCTCAAAGAACCCGGCCTATACCCTTGTCAAATCCCGGTCACACACAAGCGATGGATCGAATCACACACCAATCGCCAAGACAACGAGGTTATGGATCAACCTCTAGTCTTAGGAACGATTCCTTGAAGCACACGCGGAAGCACGAAAGAAGGAAGGGAGGAATCGAACCAAGGAACTGTCGGTGTTTTGGACCGGCAACCTACTACGGGGAGTACCCGAAGTAGATGAATGTGACTCGCCGAGATCGGTAACTCGAAGGAAGAGACACGTGGCACACAATTTAGACAGGTTCGGGCCGCGAGGTGCGTAATACCCTACGTCCTGTATGCTGCGTAGCTCTGGATTGATAGGGCACGGTTACAGGATGGTGCAACGGTGCGCCGTGAGTTGAGATTGGATGAGGTGATCCTGAGATCGGTCCTTGCCTCGCCTTATATAGTCCGGGAGGCAGGGTTACAAGTCGGAGTAGGGAAGGAGTACTAGTCGAGTAGGTCTAGGAGACCTCTATACGAGGCGGAACGTGTACGCAGTCCTAACCGAGTACTACTCCCGTGTTGTCCTTGTGCTCCACGCCTTCGGTGCCGTGTAGCGCAAGCCGGTAGTCCCGGGGGCCCACCGAGTAGTCGGTCCCGGTACCCACCGAGGTAGTGGGCCCGGGGAGGTCCATACGACAAGCCCCCGAGTACTTTGTAGTCGAGAAGGATAGCTTCCAGTAGTCTTGACGGCCTTAACGAGTAGTCCTCAAGCGTCCCTGAGCGCTACAAGCCAAAAGTCCTCAAGAGTAGTCGAAGCATCCCGAGGCTGGAATGTACTCCAGCTGATGTTTGAGCAATCTTGAAGTCTTCTCGAGTAGTCCCAAGCGTCCTTGAAATCTGCCTTCGAAGGCCTTCAAAAAATGCCTGCCTTGTCTTGAAGCCGAAAGCCGCCATGGAGACACGATTTGCAGAACCGCAATCCACGTGGAGTAGCCCCCGAGCCTCGAGCCGCGGGCTCTGGCTGAGGATCCATCCGCGGTCTTGACAAGAAAATCCCGAAAAATCCGGAGAAAAAACCGAAGGACACGTGGCACGGAGCCCCCGAGCCTTGAGTCGAGTACTTCCTCTCGAATTGAAGGGTCTTCTTGGAGAATGTGTCCTGAGATGCTCTTGAGACTAGCCGCGTCCCGGTAGTCGAGTAGAAGTAGCCGAGCCCCCGAGGTGAGGCGTGTCGACTAGTAGAATACGAAGAGTCACGCGCTGGCGCCCGAGTCGCCCGCGCGTGAACTTATCCGGCCGCCCGTTGCGGGGGCGATTTGACTTATAAATACAAGCCGAAACTCTTAGGGTTTTTCACCCAAGTGAGCTGCAGTCATTTGCCACTTGAATCTTGAAGTAGATCCACCCCAGCGAGCGCCGCCGCCGTAGTAGATCCGAACGCATCGCCACCCGAGAGCCTAGGCTAGCCCCTGAGCGAATGCGAGTGAAGACCCCTTGTACTTGGAGAATGAAACCGTCACCGTCGAAGACGTCGAAGGCCGGTGGGAAAAAGAGGAGCCGTGCGGAGACCGCCGCGGCCGGCACCGGAGCGGCGCCCACATCTCCACCGCGCGCTGACCCAAGCCGCGAGTGGAAAAAGTCGAAGGTCAAGACGGAGGACCTGCTGACCCTGTTGAACAGCGGGTTCATCAGGGAGAAGGAGATCGACATGTGGAGATCCGCCGCAAGAGATCCTTATCCAATGGAGAAGGCCGAAGACGAGATCCCGATGTTCTCGCGCTTCGTGGAGCGCGGTCTTGCGCTACCAGCAAGCAACTTCTTCAAGGGGCTGCTCAGGTACTATGGCATCGAGTACCTCAACCTGAACCCCAATGGCATCTTCCATACTTCTGTCTTCGTCCACTTCTGCGAAGCCTTCCTGGGAATCAAGCCGCACTGGATTCTCTTCCGGAAGTTTTTCCGCGTGAAGCCGCAGCCCAGCGCCTCCAACCCCAGAGTAGTCGGAGGGGCCGGGATCCAGCTAAGGGAGGATGCCGCGGAGCAGTACCTGGCGTACAAGCTCGTGGACTCCAACACCGACTGGAAGACGAGGTGGTTCTACATCACGAACCACCATCCCGAGCTGCCGAAGCCGAGCGGACGGCAGCCCAGGCATCAAGAGTGGTGGAACACGGAGCCCACCATGCAGGAGGGGATCCAGCTCCCGGATTTGCTAGCGCGCATCAAGACTCTGCGGGATGCGGGACTGAGGGCCGAACACGTGGCCTTCAGTTTCATGAAGCGCCGGATCCAGCCGCTGATGGCGCGGGATACGATGGGCTTCGAGTACTCCGGCGACGACGACACGTCGCGGATGCCAGGGGGCGAGCTGGACGACAACGATATCATCGAGAGGTTGTCGAGAATCTTCAAGGACATGCCGGAGTACACGGCGTGCCCTGTCGAGGAGTACTCCGCCGCGCGCCCGCCCAACGAGGTAAGTAGCCGTACCCCCCACGTCGAGTAGTAGGCACTTGTAGCAGAGTTGCTGACGCCTTGTGTCTTTTGCGCAGGATGATGTGAAGCGGTTTGTCTCCGAGCCGCAACCACCACCGAGCGGAATCGAGATCCCAACGGTGGAGAAGGTGAAGGAGCGCCGAGTAGTCGGAGACGACGACGATCCCGTCATCGTGGAGGATACCTCCAATGACGAAGAAGACGAGGAGACGCTGCAGGACCGCTTCCAGTTGCGGTCGAGGTTTAGCCGTCCGGGCTTGCCTCACGTACCGCTCATCCAAGACCCTCCGGCTAGCCTGGAGGCTAGCCTTGCTGCGCCGCCGAGGAAGCCGCGCAACCCCACCAAGAAGCGGGTGGCGAAGAAGATGAAGGTCTCAGAGACCACGCCTCCGGGTAAGAGGTAAGTCATCTTGAGCAGAGTAGTCGAGTACCCAGTGATCGAGTACGGTGCTGACGAGTAGTCGTCCTTGTATGCAGGAGGTGCCGCCAACAGAGCCCGTGGAGGAGGGCGACGAGGGCATGTGGCCCACAGTGGGGGAACCGGCGGGGAAGCCGAAGTCCGGCCCCCCACCGTCGAAGATCTTCGGCGCGGCCGGAGCGCCGCCCCCCGCTCCGGTGGAGAGCGAGTACCGCGGCCGCCGCCGTTGAAGAGATGGAAGCCACAGGGACGCGAAGACCCGCGCGACCGCCGCCACCGTGGAGGAGGCGGTAGTCGAAGAAGCGGAGGAAGAGACGCCCGCTGAGGGTGGACTGGTTGATATCGCCAGCATCCTCGGTGCTCCGGCCGTGACTATCGTCCGGTCGAACTTGTAAGTACCACGCCTCGTGAATAGTACTCGTTGTAGTAGTCGATTTTGTCTGACGACCCTCTGTGGATATTTCTGCAGAAAATCCACGGACTTGAGCTGGGACGGGGAGGAGCCCGCGACGGTGGAGGCAGAAGAGGCCGCGCCGTCCGTCGAGGAGCCCACCACTGAAGCCCAAGTCGCGACCGAGCCCCCGCCGCCGAAGCACCGCCGCCGCAGGCGGTCGTGGTTGAAGGTAAGTACTCTTCTTGAAACTCTAGAGCTCCGGTAAAGAGTAGTCGTAGGCACTGATGCGCGTGTTCCTTGTTGACAGGCACTGAAGGAGGTGACATCCCTGCAGGGGTACCCATGCAGGAGCTGACACCAGAGGCCCCGGAGACCGCAGCAGGAGCCCCCGAGCCCGAGAGGGAGGCCGTCGAGAAGCCCGTCGAGGGGGAGGCGGCTACCACGTCGCCAGGGGTTGCCCTGGAGGTGGCAATCCGATCCCCCGAGATCCAAGACGCGGAGCCGATCCGCTCGGCGCCAATGACGGAGGCTACTTCGAGTAGCCGTGGCGGGATTGAGCTGCTTGCCGACGATCTTGTTGAGCCGGCGGTGTTGGCGCAGCACTTGGAGACGATGCGGAGAGCCGAGCAGTGGATGAAGGTACGTAGTTGTAGCTTCCCGAGTAGTCAATCCTTTGCGTTGAGTGCTCTGCTTGACTCGATCTTGTCTTGTGCAGGACGTCGCGGAGCGATCCCGCGAGAAGTCGAACATGCTGCAAGGCTACGGTGACACCGTGCTCCGAGCCGAAGCCTTGGAGGAGCAGCTCGTGAAGTTGCGGAAGCACGCGGCCTCGATGCAGTCGAAGCTTGACGCCGCCTTCGCCAAGTACCACAACGATGTGATGGACTTACAGGCGAAGGGCGACGAGCTAGTGCGGAAGAACAAAGGCCTCCGCAACAAGAATAAGGGTATGTCTCTTGGTTTGTCGGGTACTTGTTGGAAGTCATTAAGCCCTGACCCACTGTTGTGTTCCGGTGTTGCAGAACTCGAAAGCCAGGTGGAGCGGCTGAAAGGCTCGGAGGTCAGCATGAAGAATCTCTTCTACCGGGAGCAAGAAGCCCGCCAGGTACTTGAACTCGACTACAAGGAGCTGGCCTTCGAGTGCGAGAAGCACATGGAGTTGCGAATTGCATCGATAGAGACCTCGTCAATCGCGCTGCTACAAATCTTTGCGTGTTGAACGAGGATTGCGAGGCGCTCCGGGCCCAGCTGAAAGACCTTGAGGAGGCTGCCCTTCCGATCGCTGTGCCGCCGGGTGCCCCACCCGGGAGGCCCCGGATCGCTCCACCGGCGGATCGACTTCGTGAGGCGCCAAGCCGCCGGCCGCCTACGTCAAGCACATGGCCGGTCGATCCCGAAGCGAGTGCCGGCCTTCATGAAGTCGTACTTCCCGAAGGCTCCGGTGGAGGTGGTCACCGGCGGGGTAGCCGCCAACCGCCGGATGAGCAAGACGCGTAGCCGTTGGAGCGTATGGCTCCCATCGCGGAGCGAGTAGCCGAAAAGTTGAACCTCCGATGGCTCGCATAGGTAGCTTAGTAGCCATAATTGTACAGGAAACAGTTGTAATGAACTTTTCATCTATCAATGAAATGAAGTTGTTCCAGCAATGAGTACTCGTAACCGCGATCTCAGAGTGCGGAGCGCCCATCGTGGAGTAGGTGCGAGTAGTAGTACCCGACTTAGTGATCCCGTAGCAGGGAGTAGACAGTAAAGAAGTTGATAAACAATCAAGCTTTATTACTGAAGAAGTACACCTGGGTGGCCAGGGCCGTAGTTACAAGTAGTCGCCCGACCGGAGCCCGCTTACGGTGAGTGGTCTTTGGAGCGGGTAGCCGCTTGCGCCGAGTGATCCGTAGGTAGCCGTGTAGGCCGGATCGCGCATCCGTAGGTAGCCGTGCGGGGCCGGATCTTGGAGTGTGGTCTCTTGGTAGACCACCGCTAGAGTCCTTGATGCTCGTTGCGGCCCGTGGTCCGTAGGTAGCCGCACGGGGCGGACTCGGAGGAGAGTAGTCCGGAGACTTGAAGCCAGGACCCGGAGGGTCGCCTGCGGCAAGGGGGTGTTGATGTAGTCGCGTGGACTTGAACCCCGGAGTAGTCGTTTAGACTAGGCGTAGAATCGACAGAGTTGGTCGACGTTCCACGAGTTGTTGACTTCTTCGCCTTCAAGTGTTTGGAGGCGGTAGGAGCCTGGCCCGGTCACCTTAGCCACGGTGAAGGGGCCTTCCCAGGGGGAGCTGAGCTTGTGGAGTCCTTCCGTGTTCTGGATGCGACGGAGGACAAGATCTCCAATGTTAAAGGAGCGTTCCTTGACGTTGCGATCGTGGTAGCGTCGGATACCCTCCAGGTACCTTGCTGATTGGACGAGGGCGGCACAGCGAGCTTCTTCGAGGCTGTCGATATCAACTCGTCTCGTCGTCTTCCGAGACGCCTTCGTCGTAGTGCTCCACCTGTTGGCGAGTTCCATATGACATTGGCGGGGAGGATGGCTTCGCAGCCGTAGACCAGAAGTAGGGGGATTGCCCCGTTGGCTTGGACGGTTGAGTCCGCAGCCCCCAGAGTGCGTTGGGTAGTTCCTTGATCCACTTGCCCCCTTTTGAGTTAGCAGCATCGTGTAGCCGCTTCTTGAGGGCGTCGAGCACCATCCCATGGGCGCGCTCGACTTGGCCGTTGGCCCGTGGATGGGCGACTGAGACGTATCTGACGTCGATTCCGCTGTTCTCGTAGTACTCCCAGAACTGGTGGTTGTTGAAGTTGGACCCCAGGTCTGTGATGATGCGGTGGGGTAGCCCGTAGCGGTGTACGAGTTCATCTAGGAAGTCGAGTACTCTGTCAGCCTTGGGGCATGTGACCGGCTTGACCTCGATCCACTTGGTGAACTTGTCGATAGCCACCGGTGCCCCGTTGAATCCTCCCGGCGCGGCTTGGCGGTGGCCCAATCATGTCGAGCCCCCGGCAGGCAAAGGGCCGTGTTGGCGGTATGGTGACTAGCTTGTAGGCCGGGACGTGTTGCTGCTTGGCGAAGAACCGACATCCTTGGCACCTTCGACGAGTTCTTCGAAAGATCGCCCGGGGCCGTGGGCCGCAGAAAGCTCGCCGGAAGGCCTTGCCGACCGGCGTGCGTGAGGACGCGTGGTTGCCGCACGCCCTTGTGGATCTCCTCCAAGATGTCCTTGCCTTCATCGCGAGGGACGCACTCCATGAGTACTCCGGAAGATGCGCCTCGCTTGTAAAGCTTGTCGCCGACGAGGACGTAAGACTTGGCGCGGCGGATGAGTTGTTCGGCTGCGTTTTTGTCGAGGGGACCTTCTCGCTCGCCGAGGTAGTCGATGAAGGGTTGCCTCCAATCCACGTCGATCATCATGACCTCCCCGTCCACTGGGTGGTTAGCTAGGACAAGGGTCGGTGGCGCCGGCTCCGGATGGATGGCGCGTGAAGCTCGTGGACGAAGACGCCCGCGGTACTTGGGCGCGGGTAGATCCGAGCTTCGAGAGGACGTCCGCCGCAACGTTGTTGTCGCGGACGATGTGATGGAACTCGAGACCATAGAATTTGTTCTCGAGCTTGCGTACTTCTAGGCGGTAGGCGTCCATGTTCTCCTTGTTGCGGTCCCGGGACTTGTTGACTTGGTTGATGACCACCGCGGAGTCGCCGTAGACTAGTAGCCGCTTGATGCCAAGTGAAGCCGCGAGGCGGAGCCCGTGTAGGAGAGCTTCGTACTCGGCTTCATTATTCGAGACCTTCCGTAAGATCCGCGGGACGTACTTGAGTTGTTCGCCCGTTGATGAGATCGGGAGTACCCCCGCGCCCGCGCCCTCGAGGTTGAGTGAGCCGTCAAAGTACATCACCCAATGCTCGGTCGCACGGTGGGAGTAGGTAATCGGTTCTCCCGCCACTCGCCATGAAGTCGACTAGAGCTTGCGACTTGATGGCCGTGCGTGGCTTGAAGTCGATGGTGAGGGCGCCGAGCTCGACAGCCCCACTTGGAGATCCTTCGGTGGCGTCCGGGTTCCTCGGGATGTCGCCGAGCGGGTAGTCGGTGACGACGGAAACCGAGTACTCCCGGGAAGTAGTGTCGTAGCTTCCGCGAGGTGATGAGTAGAGCGTACGCAAGCTTCGCACGGGCCGATAGCGAGCCTTGGACTCGATAGAACCTCGGCCGACGAAGTAGACCGGCGCCGGGCCGGGTAGGCGTGGCCGTCTTCCCCGCCGCTCGACGACGATGGCGCATGCGACCACGTGAGTAGTCGCGGCTAGGTAGAGCGACGGTGCTCGCCCTTGTAGGGAGCCGTGAGGACTGGCGGCTTCGACAGGAAGTCCTTGAGCTGGGCAAGGGCTTGGTCCGCCTCTCGCCTCACACGAACTTCTCGTGATGCTTGAGAAGTTTGAAGAAGGGGAGACCCCGTTCTCCTAGCTTCGAGATGAATCTGTTCAACGCCGCCATGCACCCCGTCAGCTTCTGGACGTCTTTGATGCTCGTGGGAGCTTTCATGCTGGTGATGGCGGAGATCTTCTCGGGGTTGGCTTCGATGCCGCGCTGGCTGATGATGAAGCCGAGTAGTTTACCCGAAGGTACGCCGAAGACGCACTTGTTCGGGTTGAGCTTCCGGCGGTACTCGCGTAGTGATGCGAAGGTCCGTTCAAGGTCGTCGATGAGGGTACCGGAGTCCCCGGGTTTTGACAACCACGTCATCCACGTAGGCCTCGACGTTCTTGTTGAGTTGCCGCTTGAAGCGAGCTCCGGATGGCCCGTTGATAAGTGGCGCCGGCGTTCTTCGGCCCGAATGACATGGTCGTGTAGCGATGACGCGCCAAACGGGGTAATGAACGCGGTCTTCTCCTCGGTCCTCTTCCTTGATTGCGATCTGGTGGTACCCGGAGTAGCGATCGAGGAAGCGAGCGAGTCGCGGCCCGCCGTGGAGTCGATGACTTGATCAATCTGCGGCAACCCGAAGGGGTCCTTGGGGCAGTGCTTGTTGAGGTCGGTGTAGTCGACACACATCCTCCACTCGTTCGAATTCTTCTTGCAGACGAGGACGGGGTTGGCGAGCCACTCAGGATGGGAGACTTCTCTGATGAAGCCAGCAGCGAGTAGCTTGGCGAGCTCCTTCTTGATGGCGTCCCGTCTGTCGTCGGCAAAGCGTCGGAGGTGTTGTCGCTTGGGGGTGGCCTTTGGGTCGACGTTGAGGCAGTGCTCGATCAGCTCCCTGGGCACTCCTGGCATGTCCGTCGGCTTCCACGCGAAGATGTCGCGGTTAGCCCGAAGGAAGCCGATGAGCGCGTCTTCCTATTTGGGGTCGAGGCCGGCCCCGATGGTGGTGGTCTTGGTGGGGTCGCTCGTTCCGAGGTCGACCGACTTGACGAGTACCTCCTCAGGTGGCTGAGGCTTGTTGGCGCTGTCAGACTTCTCTGGGATGTCGAGTTCGCTCGTGGCAAGCTTCTTCGACGCGGCGTAGACCTCCATCATTGGGGTGGGTACTTGATTTGTTGAGGCGATCGCCACGGCTTCTGTATCGCGGTCGTGAGAGATCTTCAAGTCCCCCCGGAGGGAGAGTACGCCGGCCGGACTTGGCATCTTAAGTACCAAGTAGGTGTAGTGGGGCACCGCCATGAACTTGGCGATGGCCGGCTCGCCGAGGATGGCATGGTAGGAAGTCTCGAAATCCGCAACCTCGAACTTGATGTACTCGGTGCGGTAGTTATCCCGAGACGCCCGAAGGTAACCGGCGCACCACCGAGCCTAGTGGGACGGCCGCGTTGCTCGGGACGATGCCGTAGAACGGCATGCTTGCTCTTGTCGAGCATGGGGGTGACGTCGAGATTCATCTTCTTCAAGGTCTTGGTGAAAAGGACGTTGAGCCCGCTTCCACCGTCGATGAGCACCTTGTTGAGCTTGGAACCCGCCATCGTTGGTTTCGGGACGAGAGGGAAACGTCCCCGGCTCGGAGAAGCCGGTCCATTGGTCCGCGCGGGAGAAGGTGATGGGTGTCTCCGACCACCCGAGAGGGGTCATAACCGCCGGTTCAATGGACATTACTTCACGGCGAGTAGCTTTCGCTCCCGCCTGCTGGGTAGTCCGCCGAAGAGGACGTTGACGGTCTTCTCGGGTTCTTGGAAGTCGTTGTCGTCGCCGTCCTTCTTCTTGTTCTTTTGATCGTGAGGGTGCGGTGGCTCCGGCGTATCCTTGAGTGCATGCCTGAGCTGGTAGCACTGCTCGGTAGTGTGGTTGCCGTTCGGATGCCACGGGCACTTCTCCTTCAGCAGGTCTTTGAACCCGCCGGAATTCTTCTTCGAGTTCCCTTTCGGAGGGCGCCCGGATAGCCGCGACGGTATTGTCGGCTTGCGCTTGCGGTTGGAACCCGAGAAGTTGTTGTTGTTGTTGTTGTTGTTGCGGCCGCCTTGGTTTGGATTGCTGCGCTGCCGCCGCCCCCGATTCTCGCTTGGACTTGCCGCGGATGGCGTCGTACTTGGCGTTGGCCTTGTCCTCTTCATCCGCCCAGGACGTGATCATGTCCTTGAGGTGGGGAATGGACCGGGGGCGGCGACGACCGAAGTCTTCGAAGGTGCGGCGATGGTAGAGCCCGTCCTGGAAGAGGTCGATGACCTCCTTATCGGTGACGTCCACGACGGTAGCGCGCTTGTCGAAAAAGCGGCGCATGTACTTGCGGAGGGTCTCGCCTTGCTCCTGCTTAATCATGGCAAGGTCCATGCGAGTACCCGAACGGCCCATGGCGCCCGCGAAGTTGCTTGTGAATTGCTCCTTCAGCTAGTCCCACTTGTCGATTGAGTGCTTGTCCAGCGACTCGAGCCACGTGAGTGGGGCTTGGTCCAGGCAGAAGGGGAAGTAGAGGCACTTGGTGTCGCTGTTGCCGCCAGCGTTCTCGATTGAGAGAGCGTAGCATCGGAGCCACTGGATGGGATCCTGCTTCGCGTCATATTTGGTGATCCCCAAAGGCTTGAACTTGTCGGGGAGGAGCAGGTTACGAAGCCGTGGTGAGAAGGCGGGGAAGCCGTCGCCTTCAGCAGCGGTGGTCGACTTCTTCTGCCGCAACTCCTCGATCCTTTGGCGAGCATCGTACCCGCCATGAGAGGCACCGGAGGCATGGCTATGCGCGTGGCCGCGGCCGCCGCGGCTGCCGCCGCCTCCAGCTTTCTTGTTGGCCCCGTGGTTGGAGCTCCCGCCGTCGCTGCCGCCGCCGTCGGGGTCTTTGCCGCCGCCACCGGCCGGAGCACGGTGGGGGACGACTTCCTTGTTGCCTTGATCTTGTCGTGAAGGTCCGCCGGCGGTGGAACGTCGACGGTTTGGGTCGGCCGGGGATGTCGCCCCGAGTACGGTTAGGACCGGGGTCGGCACCGCGACTAGTAGCTTCGTTGTCGCGAGGCTTAGGCCGGGGGAGGTTGGGCCGACTCTCTTGTCGACCCGCATGAAGTAGGCTTCTTCGAGCAAGCTTGGCGATGACCTCCCCGCCGCGTATGCCCTAAGCCCGGCGTGCGATCGTTGTGATCGACATGAGGCATTGCTCGGGGGTGGTGTGGACTCGCTCTCGACCGCTTCGAGAGCTTCCGCAAGGTTGCGGATGGGAAGGTTGTCTCCCGAGCCGCCGGCGTCGTTCGTTGCGCTTCCCGTTACGTTCGCGCCGGCGTCCCCGTTGGCGTCGGTCTCGTCCGCGGGGGCATCGCGCGGACGCCTCGTCGCGGAGATGTCCTCCAAGTACTTGTACGCGGCCGTGCACCGAGGGTCCCGGGGTGTCGCCGGCGGCCATGAAGACTTGGCGATCGGGGGTACCCAAGCTTGACTCGAAGGTGCCACCTCGGTTGGTGTGTTTGAGTCGGCTTGGGCCGCGGGTGTTCCCTCCCGGAACGGTAGCGAGTCGATGTAGGCGACGTAGCGTGAGTCCTCCTTTGTCGGTTCGGCGGGCTTGAGGTCCGGCCGCAGACATATCTTCCGACCGACGTCGATCTTATAACCGCCCCGCAGGCCGGCCCCGACAAGGGAAGCTCGGTGGAGTCATCTTCGGACTCGGGCCCCTCGGGGTCCGACCCGAAGTCGAATTCGTAATCCGGGTTCGAGTAGAACTCGAGAGAGGGGCGGAGTCCGAGACGGGGTCGGGGGACGGCGTCGGAGTCCGAGTTGTACTCGGTTGCGGGCTCCTTGCCGGCCCGACGTGGTGCATGAGCCTCCGTGCGGGCCCGGCCGGGGACGCGGGGGCCACGCGCGGGCGCCGGCATGGTGAAGGGACCGCCCGTGATGGGCGAGCGGCCCGGCTCGCAAGCGATGGCCCATGGCGACGTCGGGTTCGAGTTGGAGACGGACTCGAGCTCGAAGTCGGCGTGGATGTTGGAAAGCGAAATTTCGCCAAACTTGCCGGCGAGCTTGCACCGTGACAACTTCGGGAAGCGTCACAAGGCTGTCCTCGAGTCGGGTTGCATGATCAGGCGGCGCTGGAAGGAGCCCGCGCCATCAGCAGTGCAGACCCAGGCGCCGAAGACGAAGGTGTCGCCGCGGTTGAAGGCGACGGTTGGCTTGATGTGAACGGAAGCCGTCGAGTTCGCCATGTGATCTCGAGCGAGACCCCCTACCTGGCGCGCCAGCTGTCGGTGTTTTGGACCGGCAACCTACTACGGGGAGTACCCGAAGTAGATGAATGTGACTCGCCGAGATCGGTAACTCGAAGGAAGAGACACGTGGCACACAATTTAGACAGGTTCGGGCCGCGAGGTGCGTAATACCCTACGTCCTGTATGCTGCGTAGCTCTGGATTGATAGGGCACGGTTACAGGATGGTGCAACGGTGCGCCGTGAGTTGAGATTGGATGAGGTGATCCTGAGATCGGTCCCTGCCTCGCCTTATATAGTCCGGAGAGCGGGGTTACAAGTCGGAGTAGGGAAGGAGTACTAGTCGAGTACGTCTAGGAGACCTCTATACAGTGCGGAACGTGTACAGAGTCCTAACCGAGTACTACTCTCGTGTTGTCCTTGTGCTCCACGCCTTCGGTGCCGTGTAGCGCAAGCCGGGTAGTCCCGTGGGCCCACCGAGTAGTCGGTCCCGGTACCCACCGAGGTAGTGGGCCCGGGGAGGTCCATACGACGGGAACAAAGCACTCGTGGCTGCGGCGGACCGTCCGGCCGGGTGGGGGCGGACCGTCCGCACGGGCCACGCGGACCGTCCGGCCTGCTGCTGTGGACTGTCCGCACACACACCGTGGACCGTCCGGCCCTTCACCGCGGATCATACGAAAAAGCAAACAGAACCTCCAGAGGCGACCCCAAATAATAGACCGTCCGCGGGGAGCACGCGGACTGTCCGCCAGGCACCAGCGGACCGTCCGCCCTCTGCAGCGGACTGTCCGAAACCTTGCCCAATGAAAACTCAAAGCCACGACGGATCAAAAGCGAAGCCGAGAAAGAACACAAAGAACACGGGAAGAACTCGCTCCTCGCGGACCGTCCGCCGGTCCCTCGCGGACTGTCCGCGCCTCACGAAAAGACCTGAAAACATCCCGACCTCGAAGGTCAACTCCCCCAAATCATCATCGGATTTCCCAAACGGTAGAAGCTATAGAGACAAGGGTTTGGGGACTTGAAAAGCGTCACACAAGGATGCTATTGTCGGGCATACTCCCCGGTTACTCATGCAAGGAACGAAGAAGAGTAGAAGACGGACTCCTACTAGAATCCCCCAGTACTCCTACTAGGACTCGCTTTGTGTAATCCTACTAGGACTCCTGTCTTGTAACCGACTAGGAACCCGCCCCCTGGACTATATAAAGGAGGGCCGGGTACCTAGCCAAACAACCACAATCCCTCCGGGGAACAACACCAAGCGCAGGGCACAATACTACCCCAAACAGGACGTAGGGTAGCTACTCTGGCTACCCGAACCTGTATAAATCTCGTGTCTTGTGTGCTCGCGCAGACCTTCGGGTTCCAGATCATGGCAATCCTCACCTTCTACCTTGCTGCGGGTACCTCCCATGGAGGTCGAGAGGTTTAAACACCGACAGCTGGCGCCCACCGTGGGGCCATCGTCATGATCATTGGCGAATTCGAAGGACCTCGTCATCAAGATCAATCTACCGCAATAATTGCTAGCTGAAGTTCTGCCAACTCGGCGAGTTAGCAACCCGTCGGATCAGCAACTCACCTGCCATAGTCAGAACCATACTCGAGTTCGAAACCAACACTCAATCTCGTCGAGTTTCCGTCAAGAGGCGGGCCAGCTCACATGGAACCAATCCGAAGCCAAGACCGAACTCGAGTGTGGATCAGGGAGTTAAGATCAGGCAGCCACGCGTCAACCTGGCTCAGTCAACTACAAACGCATTCAAGTTATGACTCACGCCAAGCTCCGCATCCAAAACAAATTGGATAAGTATTTTTCTACATGCACACGGAAACATACCATGGAAGCTTCAAAATCATTGCTTGGTGCACATACAAATCGTACGCGACTACAGCTACGTCGTGCGCCGCGACTACTCACCACCCGGCTGCATGGGCTCTACATCAACCTCGTTGTGCACCGTGAATACTTGTCTCCCGGCCATAGCGGCTCTACATCGACTACGCTGTACGCCGCCGCGACGTCGTCTTCTGGGCGTATGACTACTTCGACTACTCATTTCAACAAGAAAACTAGTCGAGGACGGCTCCCACGACATCAACAACTAGTCGGGTCCACTTCCAACTAGTCGACTTCAGCTCCAACCGTCGAGGCTCCATCACCCACCGCCACGGCTTCGTCGACACTCGTCCACGAATCAAGCTAAATAATTATTTTTTCTTTGGCTTGCTCTCCACATACAGGAACCAACGCCAAAGACTACTTCGTGTACGCCTCTCAACGGCTACCCCGCCAAACAGAGCTACACCGTGCCGCCTATTCCTTGGGGATGTTGACTGCTGCCACAGGCTTGGTGCACCAAATTAGGAGGCTCTTGCCACGACGTTTCGTGTACTGAGTGCTGGAGGCGCACAACTACACCCTGAGGAGGCACTGCGCAATCTTGATCTCCGCCATGCGGAACAACGAGCAATCGCTCTCTCTCTTGTTGCCATGTCGACTACCTTCGTCTACTTCTTAATGGTCTCGCTCCAGTAGCACACGCCTCGATCCGCACAAAGCCTCGGCTCTCCTGTCATGCCTCCATGTCCCCAGCGACTACGGCTAAACAGGCTCCTCAGAGACCGGGCGCTTAAACCAGCTCTCCTGTCATGCCTTCACGCCCCCAGCGGCTATGGCTAAACAACCGATCACGAGAGACCCGGGCGCTAAACCGCATCAGAGCTAACTACTCGACGCCTAACGACCACAACAAGAGCATGACACATGACATTTACATCTATATTCATATTTGTATTTGTCATTTGTAGATTCAATTTCTACAAAAATGCTACATAATGTACGCATCTCTACTTTCAGGTCAAGCTTCGGCGACAACTTCCAGTACGCTCCGCGTACCTCCACCGGCGCGGCTAGTTCCCAAACTCGGGGGCTACGCACCAAATTACTACTCGACAACAACTCGAGTAGTCTCTGCTGGCTCTCTAGCTCGGGGGCTCAGCACCAACAACTACTCGACGTGGCTCCTACGGCTCACCTGGCGACGAGCTCGGGGGCTGAACGCTACAAGAGTACTCAAATGATGACTTCCGCAAACACTGAAGACCCTCGGACTGATTCTTCAATCGTTCCAAGGCTCGGCGGCTACTAGGCTACACCCATCAGTTGATTTTTTCAAGACGGAAGCAGAATCAAGATTGACCCTCAGCCGGAGTCTACAACTCAACCTAAGGCTCGGGGGCTACTCCATATGGAGTGCGATTTTGCAACCGCACTTCCATATAATCTCGACTTCAAGACTAATGAGCTGGACCACCTTCCAGCCTCGCGGCAGTTCAAGTACTATTGAAGACTTCTCAAAGCAGTACTCGAGGACGCTCAAGAACTACTCGAAGAGGCTTCAAGACTACTCGAACTACTACTCTCGACTACAACGTGCTCGGGGGCTTGTCGGGCATACTCCCCGGGTACTCATGCAAGGAACGAAGAAGAGTAGAAGACGAACTCCTACTAGAATCCCCCTATACTCCTACTAGGACTCGCTTTGTGTAATCCTACTAGGACTCCTGTCTTGTAACCGACTAGGAACCCGCCCCCTGGACTATATAAAGGAGGGCCGGGTACCTAGCCAAACATCCACAATCCCTCCGGGGAACAACACCAAGCGCAGGGCGCAATACTACCCCAAACAGGACGTAGGGTAGCTACTCTGGCTACCCGAACCTGTATAAATCTCGTGTCTTGTGTCCTCGCGCAGACCTTCGGGTTCCAGATCATGGCGATCCTCACCTTCTACCTTGTTGCGGGTACCTCCCATGGAGGTCGAGAGGTTTAAACACCGACAGCTATAACCCAAAAATCTTGCCTCCTAACTCCCTAAATCACCGGGAATCGCGAATCCGTTGAGCACCACCAAAATCTAGAGCACCGAACGAAAAACCTTGAATCGAAGTGGTTTCCCGGCGTTTGAGGGCACAAGATCAATCACAAAGATGCACTAGACATCCAAACATGTTTCCCTCAAAGAAATCTGGGGAGAAACCCACTCAAATCCGCGGAACCACACCGAGAACAAAAGCACCAAAAAACAAGCACGAAAAAGACCACGCGAATCACAACGCAAAATCTTCTATACAAACCAGGAAAGATTCACAAGGTCTAGCATGCCGCCCTAGCATCCATCCCTCTCAACAAATCTCTCATGAAGCTCTCATGCTAGCCTAGAGAAAAATGGAGAAGAAAATAGCTACGAAAATGAGAAAATGGGAGGGGGGAATGAAACCCTAAATCGCGGAGAGAGCGAGCCATCCACACACACTCATGGCTTATATATCGGGTCCCGCCGGTGTGGAAAATGACTCGACTACCACTAATTCAACTACTGGCGATACAACCCACGCAGGGGCACTTATGTAATGTTTGTGGGTCTTGCCATCGGACGGCCACGCCTTCGCCGCACCCCGCGTCCTCTCGACGCAAGCCATGCGATCCCGCCGCGTGTCCCCCGTTTCGAAGCTTCCCGACACGCCCGGATCCCGTCTCCGTCATGTTGGGTCTTCGGAGTTTTGAGGCCCAAACCAAGAAACCGTCCTCCGATGGTTTTGTGGGCAAACCACCAAACCCCACGTGCTCGGCCCGGCCTCCCGCCATGCCCCTTGACTCGACCACCACCGTGCACCGGCTCGATCGTCCATGACTTCGTCTTGCTCGTCTCGCCACCATGTGGCCCGCACCTAGTCCCGCTGTCCACCGGGTCCCTCGAACCGAGCCTACTTGTCTCTCCATCTCCCGGAGGCCCCTCAAGGCTGAAGACCTTTCGCGCCCGTTCTTCACCCCGCAACAACACGAACTAGGCCGCAGCCTACACCCGCGCACCGAGCCAAGAGTCGCTCCAACACCCGTTGTCAATCACTCATCACCGAGGAGCGGTCATCCATCGACCACCGGGACGCTCCCCGGTCCTCAATCACCCCCTTGATGAGTGCATTGACAACACACAACGCGAAACGAAATTCGCAGAAAAAAAAGTAAGAAGAAAGAAAAACAAAGAAGCGCAACTCATGACCAAAACCGAAGAAAGGCAAAGAAAGGTCACAAGCCAAGCAATGCACAAACTCCACACCGAAAACAGCAAGAAAGCTCCCCCTGAACAAATGCAAGCTCCCCCTGAACATGTGGATGCAAACTTCCAAATTTTAGCTCACCTCTTCCGAATTTTCATTAAGCTCACCTCTTCTCCCCCTTGTTGACAATGTATGAATCAAGGTGAAAATGCAGAAATGCAAAACAAAGCATATAAACATCTACATGAGCTTATCAAATAGGCCAAATTCAGTGTCAAAGGCTAGAAATGAGACAAAGAGCATATTTATGGATCATAACATAGTCAAAGCATTGCCACAAGTAATATATGAAAATATAGGCATGTGACAAAGCAAATTTTCAGATTTGAATAATTATATCAAAAGATGGCTCACTTCAAATGTAAAAGCCTATCCATGTCATATTCGAGCCAAAAACATGCATATCATCCAGAGATCATACAAGGATATCCAATTCTTAACAAAAGATCATTGCAAACACCCATAAAGCAAAGCATGTCATGTTAAAGCTCATGAGCCATGTGTCCACTTCGAGGAGACTTCTCCACTGGTGAACATCATGCAACATGTTTTGCACCCATGTGTGAAAGATAAAACATTTTAAGCATAAAAATGGTGGGTAGAGAATTGTTCAAGCATACACACTTCTTTTCAAGATTAATTCATTTCATGGTACATGAAGTGCCTTTGCGGCAAAAAGAAGCTTATGCTCCCCCATGAATGCAACATAGGCTAAACATTCACAATGATATTCGGCCTTTGGCCCAAATGCAAGCAAAAGACATCCAAGCACAATCTAAGCATAGAAAGCACATTTAGACCAAAACGTGACATGGATACACTACTACACATGAGTGGAGCACATTTCATCAAATTTAGTCAAGATTAGCATTTGATTCGAAAGGGCTATCTCACAACATATATATCTCAAATATTCCAAGAGCATAGCCTCACATAGCCATTTCTCCACACATATGACCAATATCTCACAAATAGCCAAAGAAACTCAAATAAGGCATATAAAAGAAGCTCATCATCCTAAAATGCAATATGATACAAATGCAACATGATATATGACAAGATGGCTATCCTACCATGGTTTGCACATCAAGCAAAACATGTATGTACATCAAAGAAAACATGGTATGATACATATGGTACAAGAAGAAACCCCCAAGAATCAACTAGAAAGGGCAACAAACCCCAAGTTCCCCCCGCAAGCGCACAAATGTAGCTTGGTCGAGAGGCTTTGTAAAGATGTCGGCTAGCTGATCTTGGGTAGGGACATGACTCAACACAATGGTTCGTTTTTCCACATTGTCCCTCAAGAAATGATACCTCACTTCTATGTGTTTGGTTCTGGAATGAAACACTGGGTTTTTGGCTACGCTTATGGCACTGGTGCTATCACAAAGAAGTGGGATCTGGGTGCACTCCTCACCAAAGTCTCTCAAAGTGTATGAAATCCATAACAGCTGGGAACAGCAACTCGCGACTGCAACATACTCTGCCTCGGTGGTAGACTGAGCTACACTAGACTGCTTGCGGGAAGACCATGAAACCAACAAGGACCCAAGAAACTGACAAGAACTAGAAGTAGACTTCCTCTCGACTCGACAACCAGCAAAATCCGCATCAGAAAAACCATGAAGAGAAAGAGTCGAGGAGGAAGAATACCAAAGGCCAAGACCAAGGGCAGACTGTAGGTACCTGAAAATCCTCTTGACGGCCTGTCGATGTGATGTCCTCGGTGAAGCCTGAAAACGAGCGCACAGACACACACTGAACTGTATGTCTGGCCTCGTCGCCGTCAAGTAGATGAGGGAGCCGATCATGCTCCTGTACTCCCGCTGGTCCACTGGTTCTCCGTCCTCGTCTGCATCCAAAGTAGTCGTACTCCCCATGGGAGTCGACATCGGCTTCACATCTTGCATCTGGAACTTCCTCAGCATGTCTTTCGTGTACTTGGTCTGGTGCATGAATGTTCCATCCTTCACTTGCTTGATTTGCAGCTCGAGAAAGTACTTCAACTCGCCCATCATGCTCATCTCGAATTCCCTGCTCATCTCATCTGCAAACTTGGCAACAAGGTTATCTGACGAGCCACCAAAGACAATATCATCCACGTATATCTGCACAATCAACAAGTCATTCCCATGCTTGAGGAGAAACAAGGTCCTATCCACGGTACCCATCACAAACCCTCTGCTCACCAGAAAACCTCTGAATCTCCCATACCAAGCCCGGGGCGCCTATTTCAATCCATACAGAGCCCTTTTCAACCTGTACACCCTGTGTGGATACTTCTCACTCTCGAACCCCGGTGGCTGCTTCACATACACCTCCTCCTCTATGACCCCATTCAGAAAAGCACTTTTCACATCCATTTGAAACAACTTGAACCCTTTAGCCACGGCAAAGGCTAGAAGGATTCGAATTGCCTCAAGACGGGCCACAGGAGCAAAGGTCTCCTCATAGTCGATCCCCTCCTTCTAACTATATCCCCGAGCAACAAGTTTGGACTTGTTCCTCACAACCATCCCATTCTCTCCCTCTTTGTTCTTCCAAACCCATTTTGTTCCTATAGGATGGCAATTTGGAGGTGCTTCAACTAACTCCCACACTTGGTTCCTCTCAAAATTTTCCAACTCCTCATGCATAGAATTAACCCAGTTTGCATCAGATAAAGCATGTCCAATGTCCTTGGGCTCAAAGGTGGCAACAAAAGCAGCATGAGCGAAATGAGAGGAATTCCTGGACCTTGACCGTGTAGTACGTTCGTCGATGTCCCCAATGATCTTCGACAGGGGATGCACTTCTTGAATCCGCCGGGGAGCCTCATGCCTCGACACTACCTCCCCCTCAACTTCAGCTTCTCTCGCCTGGTCCTCTTGTCGCACCGTCGTTGTCCATGAAGTAGACGTTCCACGCTCCGTAGTGGTCGTAGGGGAAGTAGTGGGTACACACTCAGCCTCAGGCGCATGGTTCTCTCCATCATCATCTCCAGCTTCATCCTTCTCCTCTTCAAAGAGGTCCTCGGCCATCTCCTCATCACCTGCACATTCAAAGCCAAGAGAGGTACATGGCATTGTCTCGTCGAAGGTTACCTCACAAGTCTCCATGATTTTGTTAGTCTCAAGGTTAAGCACCCTATAGGCTCTAGAGTGGTTAGCATATCCAAAGAAAATACCATCACTAGACCTAGCCTCAAACTTGTCGAGTTTTCCCTTCTTAAGAATAAAGCACTTGCAGCCAAAGACTCGGAAATGACTCACCTTGGGTGCCCGACTATGCATAAGCTCATAACAGGTCTTCTTCTTGAAAGTTCGCAATAAAATCCTGTTGGAAACATGACAAGCCGTATTGACCGCCTCAGCCCAATACCTCCTAGGAGTCCTGTGCTCGTCGAGCATCGTCCTAGCCATCTCACAAAGAGTTCGATTTTTCCTTTCCACAACTCCATTTTGAGGGGGCACATAAGGGGTCGAATACTGATGTTCAAGACCTAGATCACGACAAAAAGCATCAAAACGAGAGTTCTTGAACTCTGAGCCATTATCACTGCGGATAGCTCGAATAGCATTCCCATGCCTCTCGTTTTTCAACCTCACGATCAGATCTCGAACAAAACCAAATGTCTCACTCTTGTCTTCCAAGAAAAACACCCAGGCATAGCGAGAGTAATCGTCCACCACAACAAGGACATACCACTTCCCACCCACCGAGCGAACTCGAGCTGGCCCAACAAGGTCCATATGCAACAGCTCTGTCGGATGCTCGGTCATTATCGTATGGACCTCCCTGAGCCCACTACCTCGGTGGGTGCCAGGACCGACTACTCGGTGGGCCCCTGGGACTACCCGGCTTGCGCTACATGGCATCTAATGGCGTGGAGCACAAGGACTACACAAGAGTAGTACTAGGTTAGGGAGATGTACATGTTCCGCACTGTATGGAGGACTCCTAGACGTACTCGACTAGTACTCTCTCCCTACTCCGACTTGTAACCCTGCCTCCCGGACTATATAAGGCGAGGCGGGGACCGATCTCTAGGATCTAACCTCATCACGGCGCACTGTTGCACCATCTTGTAATCGTGCCCAATCAATCCAGAGCTATGCAGCATACAGGACGTAGGGTATTACGCACCTCGCGGCCCGAACCTGTCTAAATCGTGTGCCACGTGTCTCTTCCTTCGAGTTAACGATCTCGGCGAGGCCACATTCATCTACTTCAGGTACTCCCCTTAGTAGGTTGCCGGTCTAAAACACCGACAGCTCGCGCGCCAGGTAGGGGCTCTCGCCCGAGATCACATGGCAAACTCGACGGCTCCCGTCTACTTCAAGCCAACCGTCGCCTTCAACCGCGGCGACACCTTCGTGTTCGGCACCTGGGTCTACACTGCTGATGGCGCGGGCTCCTTCCAGCGCCACCTGACCATGCAGCCCAACCCGAAGACCGGCTTCGTGACGCTTCCCGAAGTTGTCACAGGCGAACTCGCCGGCAAATTCGGCGAAATTTCGCTCTTCAACCACCACGCTGACTTCGAGCTCGAGTCCGCTTCCAACTCGAACTCGACGTCTCCATGGGCCATCGCATGCGAGCCGGGCCGCTCGCCCATCGCGGCGGTCCCCTCACCTCGTGATCACTCCACGCGTGGCCCCCACATCCTCAGCCGGGCCCGCACGGGGGCTCCCACTTCGCGCCGGGCCGGCAAGGAGCCCGTACTCAAGTACAACTCGGACTCCAACACCGCCCCCGGTCACGCCTCGAACTCCAACCCTCTCTCCGAGTTCTACTCGAATCCCGATTACGAGTTCGACTTCGGGTCAGACCCTGAGGATCCTGAGTCCGAGGACAACTCCACTGAGCTTACCTTGTCAGGGCCGGCCTCTGGGCTGGTTATAACATCCACACCGGCCGGGAGATTCGTCTACTGGCTAGACCGCAAGCCTGCTGACCTGATAAGCGGAGACTCACGCCACATCGCCTACATCGACTCGCTACCGTTCCAGGAGGGAACGCCACTTGCCCAGGCTGACTCAAACACACCAACTGAGGTGGCACTATCTGAGTCCAGCCTTGGCACCCCCGATCGCCAAGTCTTCATGGATGCCGGCGACACCCCAGGGCCTTCAGGCACGGCTCAGGACAAGTACCTGGAAGACATCTCGTCCGACGAGCTCTCTGCTGATGCTCCGCCAAACGAGAACCCTGCAGACAAAGACGCTCGACGCGAGCGCAACCGGAAGCGCAGCGAACGTCACCGGCGCCTCCGCGACAACTTCCCCGTCCGCAACCTTGCGGAACTCTCGAGGCGGTCGAGAGCAGAGTACACACTACCCCTGAGCAATGCCTCATGTCGATCACAGCGATCGCACGTCAAGCTTAGGGCATCCGCGCTGGAGAGGTCATCGTCAAGCTAGCTGAAGATGCCTACTTCATGCGAGTCGACAACAGGGTCAACCAACCTCCCCCCGCCAGGCAACGCGACAACGAGGCTATAAGTCGCAGCGCTGGCAACGGTCCCAACCGTACTCAAGCTGACCTCCCAGCCGAACCCAACCGCACCCGCTCCAACGCCGGTGGACGTCCACAGCGTGACAACAGCAACCGCGAGGTCGTCCCCCACCGCGCTCCGGCCGGCGGCGGCGGCCACGATCCCGACGGCGGCGGCGGCGACGGCGAAAGCTCCAACCATGGAGCCAACGAGAGGGCCGGCGGCGGCGGCGGCCGCGGCGGCCGAGGCCACGCGAACAGCCACGCCTGCGGCGCCCTCGCATGGCGGGTACGATGCCCGCCAGAAGATTGAGGAGCTGCGGCGGAAGAAGTCGACCACCGCAGGCGACGGCGACGGCTTCCCCGCCTTCTCACCTCGACTTCGCAACCTGCTCCTCCCCGACAAGTTCAAGCCTTTGGGGATCACCAAGTACGATGCGAAGCAGGATCCCATCCAGTGGCTCAGGTGCTACGCCCTCTCCATCGAAAATGCTGGCGGCAACAACGATACCAAGTGCCTCTACTTCCCCTTCTGCCTAGACCAAGCTCCACTCACATGGCTCGAGTCGCTGGACAAGCACTCGATCGACAAGTGGGACCAGCTGAAGTAGCGCGGTTCACCGAAGAACTTCGCGGGCGCCATGGGCCGATCGGGTACTCGCATGGACCTGGCCATGATCAAGCAGGAACAAGGTGAGACCCTCCACAAGTACATGCGCCGCTTCTTCGACAACCGCGCTACCGTCGTCGACGTCACCAACAAGGAGGTCATCGACCTCTTCCAAGACGGCCTCTACCACCGCCGCACCTTCGAAGACTTCGGTCGTCACCGCCCCAGGTCCATCCCCCACCTCAAGGACATGATCACGTCCTGGGCGGATGAAGAAGACAAGGCCAACGCCAAATATGACGCCATCCGTGGCAAGACCAAGAAGAACCAGGGCGGCGGCAGCGGCAGCAATGCGAACCAAGGCGGTCGCAACAACAACTACTACTACAACTACTACTACTACTCGGGTCCCAACCGCAAGCGCAAGACAGACAACACCGTCGCGGCTATCCAGCGCCCTGCGAAAGGGAACTCGAAGAAGAACTCCGGCGGTTTCAAAGACCTTCTGAAGGAGAAGTGCCCGTGGCATCCAAACGGCAACCACACCACCGAGCAGTGCTACCAACTAAGGCATGCACTCAAGGAAACGCCAGAGCCACCGCACCCTCACGACCAAAAGGGCAAGAAGAAGGACGGCGACAACAACGACTTCCAAGAGCCTGACAAGACCGTCAACGTTCTCTTCGGCGGGCTACCCAGCAGGCGGGAGCAGAAGGCTACCCGTCGTGAAGTCATGTCCGTTGAACCAGCGGTGCCGACCCCTCTCAGGTGGTCGGAGGTACCCATCACATTCTCCCGCGCAGATCAATGGACCAGCTTCTCTGAGCCAGGACGGTTCCCCCTCATCCTGAAGCCAATGGTCGCGGGCTCCAAGCTCAACAAGGTGCTTATCGACGGTGGAAGCGGGCTCAACGTCCTCTTCACCAAGACCTTGAAGAAAATGAAGCTCGACATCACTCACATGCTCACCAAGAGCAACACGCCCTTCTACGGCATCGTCCCCGGCAACGCGGCTATTCCACTGGGCTCGGTGGGTCCCGCGGTTACCTTCGGGGCATCTCGGGACAACTACCGTACCGAGTACATCAAGTTCGAGGTCGCGGACTTCGAGACTTCCTACCACGCCATCCTCGGCAGACCGGCCATCGCCAAGTTCATGGCGGTGCCCCACTACACCTACTTGGTACTCAAAATGCCAAGCCCAGCTGGTGTACTCTCCCTCCAAGGGGACTTGAAGATCTCCCACGACTGCGATACAGAAGCTGTGGAGATCGCCTCTACAAACCAAGTACCCAACGCGATGATGGAGGTCTACGCTGCGTCGAAGAAGCTTGCTACAAGTGACCTCGACATCCTAGAGAAGTCTGACAGTGCCAACAAGCCTCTGCCACCTGAGGAGGTACTCGTCAAGACGATCGACCTCGGAACAGGCGACCCAAGCAAGACCACCACCATCGGGGCTGGCCTCAACCCCAAATAGGAAGACGTGCTCATCAGCTTCCTTCGGGCTAACCGCGACATCTTCGCGTGGAAGCCAGCGGACATGCCAGGAGTGCCCAGGGAGCTGATTGAGCACTGCCTCAACGTTGATCCTAAGGCCACCCCCAAGCGACAACACCTTCGACGCTTTGCCGACGACAGACGGGACGCCATCAAGAAGGAACTCGCCAAACTACTCGCGGCTAGCTTCATCAGAGAAGTCTTCCATCCTGAGTGGCTCGCCAACCCCGTCCTCGTCCGCAAGAAGAACTCGAACGAGTGGAGGATGTGCGTCGACTACACCGACCTCAACAAGCACTGCCCCAAGGACCCCTTCGGGTTGCCATGGATTGATGAAGTCATCGACTCCACGGCGGGCTGCGACCTGCTCTGCTTCCTCGACTGCTACTTCGGGTACCACCAGATCGCGATCAAGGAAGAAGATCAGGAGAAGACCACGTTCATCACCCCGTTTGGCGCGTACTGCTACATGACCATGTCCTTCGGGTTGAAGAACACCGGCGCCACCTACCAACGAGCTATCCAGGCCTGCTTCAAGAGGCAACTCAACAAGAACGTCGAGGCCTACGTGGATGACGTGGTCGTCAAGACCAGAGATTCCAGTACCCTCATCGACGACCTTGAAGCTCAAACCGAACAAGTGCGTCTTCGGCGTACCTTCGGGCAAACTACTCGGCTTCATCATCAGCCAGCGCGGCATTGAAGCCAACCCCGAGAAGATCTCCGCCATCACCAGCATGAAAGCTCCCACGAGCATCAAAGACGTCCAGAAGCTGACCGGGTGCATGGCGGCACTGAACAGATTTATCTCGAGGCTCGGAGAACGGGGACTCCCCTTCTTCAAACTACTCAAGCATCAAGAGAAGTTCGTGTGAACTCCAGAGGCAGATCAAGCCCTTGCCCAGCTCAAGGACTTCCTATCGAAGCCGCCGATCCTCACAGCTCCTCACAAGGGCGAGCAGTTACTGCTCTACCTAGCTGCGACTACTCATGTGGTCAGTACTGCCATCGTTGTCGAGCGGCAAGAAGACGGCCACGCCTACCCAGTCCAGCGCCCAGTCTACTTCTTCAGCGAGGTTCTATCAGAGTCCAAGGCACGCTATCAGCCTGCGCAGAAGCTCCTGTACGCAGTACTCATCACCTCGTGGAAGCTACGACACTACTTCCAGTAGTACTCGATCTCTGTTGTCACCGACTACCCGCTCGGCGACATCCTGCGGAACCAAGATGCTACTGGAAGAATCTCCAAGTGGGCAGTCGAGCTCGGCGCCCTCACCATCGACTTCAAGCCACGCACAACCATCAAGTCGCAGGCGCTAGTCGACTTCATGGCGGAGTGGCGCGAGAACCAGCTACCTACTCCCACCGTGCGACCAGAGCATTGGGTGATGTACTTCGACGGCTCACTCAACCTCGAGGGCGCAGGTGCAGGGGTACTCCTGATATCTCCAACGGGCGAACAACTCAAGTACGTCCTGCAGATCTTCTGGAAGGTCTCAAACAACGAAGCCGAGTACGAAGCTCACCTACATGGGCTCCGCCTCGCGGCTTCACTGGGCATCAAGCGGCTACTAGTCTACGGCGACTCTGCAGTGGTCATCAACCAAGTCAACAAGTCCTGGGACCGCAACAAGGAGAACATGGACGCCTACTGCCTAGAAGTTCGCAAGCTCGAGAACAAGTTCTACGGTCTCGAGTTCCACCACATCGTCCGTGACAACAACGTTGCAGCGGACGTCCTCTCGAAGCTTGGATCCACCCGCGCTCAAGTACCAGTGGGTGTCTTCGTTCACGAGCTTCACGCGCCATCCATCCCGGAGCCGGCGCCACCGACCACTGTCCCAGCTCACCCACCAGCTGGGCAGGAGGTCATGATGATCGACGTAGACTGGAGGCAACCCTTCATCGACTACCTCAGGGAGCAAAAGGTTCCCTCAGACAAGAACTTGGCTGAGCAGCTCGTTTTCCGTGCCAAGTCCTACGTCCTCGTCGGAGACAAGCTTTACAAGCGGGGCGCATCTTCCGGAGTACTGATGAAGTGCGTCCCTCGTGAAGAAGGCAAGGACATCTTGGAGGAGATCCACAAGGGCGTCTGCGGCAACCACGCGTCCTCACGCACGCTGGTCAGCAAAGCCTTCCGGCGAGCTTTCTACTAGCCCACAGCTCTGGGTGATGCCGAAGAACTCGTCAGAAGGTGTCAAGGATGCCAGTACTTCGCCAAGCAGCAACACGTCCCAGCCTATAAGCTAGTCACCATAACGCCAACCTGGCCCTTTGCCTGCTGGGGGCTCGACATGATTGGGCCACTGCCAACTGCGCCAGGTGGTTTCAACAGAGTACTGGTGGCCATCGACAAGTTCACCAAGTGGATCGAAGTCAAGCCGGTAACATGCCCCAAGGCTGACAGAGTACTCGACTTCCTGGATGAACTCGTACACCGCTACGGACTACCCCACCGCATCATCACAGATCTGGGCTCCAACTTCAACAACCACCAGTTCTGGGAGTACTGCGAGAACAGCGGGATCGACGTCCGATACGTCTCAGTTGCCCATCCTCGGGCCAACGGACAAGTCGAGCGCACCAACAGGATGGTGCTCGACGCTCTCAAGAAGCGGCTACACGACGCTGCTAACTCCAAAGGGGGCAAGTGGATCAAGGAACTACCCAACGCACTCTGGGGGCTACGGACTCAGCCATCCAAGCCAACGGGGCAATCCCCTTACTTCCTGGTCTACGGCTCCGAAGAAATCCTCCCTGTCGACGTCATATGGAACTCACCGGCAGTAGAGCACTACGACGAAGGCGTCTCAGAAGACAGCAGATGAGCTGACATCGATAGCCTCGAAGAAGCTCGCTGCGCTGCCCTCGTCCAATCAGCAAGGTACCTAGAGGGTATCCGACGCTACCACGATCGCAACGTCAAGGAACGCTCCTTCAACATTGGTGATCTTGTCCTCCGTCGTATCCAGAACACGGAAGGACTACACAAGCTCAGTTCCCCCTGGGAGGGTCACTTCACCGTTGCAAAGGTGACTGGGCCGGGCTCCTACCGCCCCCAAACACTTGAAGGCGAAGACATCAACAACTCGTGGAACGTCGACCAGCTCTGTCGGTTCTACGCCTAGTCTACACGACTACTCCGGGGTTCAAGTCTACACGACTACATCAACACCCCTCCGCCGTAAGCGGCCTCCGGGTCCTGGCTCCAGTCTCCGGACTACTCCTCTCCAGGATCCAGCCCACGCGGCTACCTACGGATCCCTGGGCTGCGACGAGCATCAAGGACTCTAGCAGCGGTCTACTAAGAGACCACACTCTAAGATCCAGCCTGCGCGGCTACCTACGGATCTAAGATCCAGCCTACACGGCTACCTACGGATCTACTCCTGTAAGCGGCTACTCGCCCTAGCACTACTCAGCTGTAAGCGGCCTCCGGGTCCAGGCGACTACTCTGTAACTACAGCCTTGGCCATCCAGGTGTACTTCTTAAGTAATAAAGTTTGATTGTTCATCAACTTCTTTACTGTTTACTCCCTACAATGGGATCACTACTGCCGAGTACGACTACTCGCATCCACTCCATGATGGGGCTCCGCACTCTGAGATCGCGACTACGATTACTCATTGCTGGAAATTTTCTCTCATTAATAATTAAGCAATTACATCACAATTGTTTTTGTACAACTTTGGCTACTAGCTATCTATTACAGGGCTACTGGAGATTAAGCTTATCAGCTACCTGCTCCGCGATGGGAGCCTTCTGCTCCCAGCCTCCGAGTCTCGCTCATCGATACGAGCTTGGCGGCTACCCCGCCAGCGACTACCTCCACCGGGGCCTTCGGGAAGTAAGACTTCATGAAGGCCAAGACCTACTTTGGGATCGACCTCGCCATATGCTTCACATAAGCTACCAGCCGGCTTGGGGCTTCCTTGAGGCGATCCACCAGTGGAGCAATCTTGGGGCCGCCCGGGTGCGGCACCAAAAGCCTTGCGATCGGCAGCGTGGCGTCCTCAAGCTCCTTCTGTTGGGTCCACAACGCCTTACAGTCTTCATTCAACTTCTGCAATGATTTGTAGCAGTTGACGAGATCGCGGTCAGAGGCAATCCGGAGCTCCATGTGCTTCTCACACTCGAAGGCAAGTTCTTTGTAGTCGAGCTCGAGTACCTGGCGGGCTTCTTGCTCCCGGTAGAAGAGATTCTTCATGCTCGTCTCCGAGGACTTCAGCTGCTCCACCTGGCATTCAACCTCTGCAACACAGCAATGGTACAGCGGGTCAGACTATCTCTCGACCTCCAACAACTACCCGACAAGTCCAGCGGCGTACCTTTGTTCTTGTTGCGGAGGCCCTTGTTCTTCCGCACCAAGTCGTCGCCCTTTGCCTGCAGCTCTTGGATATCATTGTGATATTTGGCGAAGGCGGCGTCGAGCCTAGACTGCATGGCGGCAGCGTGCTTCCGCGACTTCAAAAGCTGATCTTCCAGCGCCTCAGCCCGGAGCACCGCGTCACCAAAGCCCTGCAGCATGTTGGACTTCTCGCGGGACCTCTCCGCAACGTCCTGCACAGACAACACATGTCAACGAGTACTCAACGACAGAGGATTGACTACTCAGAAGCTAAGGCTACTTACCTTCATCCACTCCTCAGCCCGGCGGACTGCCTCCAGGTGCTTGGCCACCATTGCCGGGTCGACAAGATCGTCCGCGAGCAGTTCTATCCCGCCACGACTACTCGCGGCGGCCTCCGTCATCGGCGCAGAGCGGATGGGCTCCGCGTCCTGGATCTCCGGGAAGCGGATAGCCACCTCCAGAGCGATCTCTGGCGACGTGGTGACCCCCTCTCCTCCGGCCGCCACGGCGGCTTCCTCGACGACTTCCTCCATAGGCTCGGGGGCTCCTCCCGGCGACCTCCGCACGCACGCTCGGTGTCGACTTCTGCATTTGCACCCCCGCAGGGATGTCACTCCTTTCGGCCTCGGCACCTGTCAAAGAGAAGACAAGTGTATTAGCGACCACGACTACTCCTCAAGGAACTCTACAGCTTCAGAAGAGTACTCACCTTCGACTACGCTAGCCTCCGGCAACGGTGCTTCGGTAGTCGGCGGCTCGGGCACCGCCTGGGAAGCAGGAGCGGACTCCTCGACGGGCGGCGCGACTTCTTCCGCCACTGCCGAAAAGGGTTCATCCCCCTCCCAGGACAGATCTGTCGATGTCCTGCAGAGGCACACACAATTGGTCGTCAGTCAACCTCGACTACTACAACAAGTACTACTCGGGACGATGTAGTACTTACAAGTTTGACCGGACTATTGTCACGGCCGGGGCACCGAGGATGCTGGCAATGTCTACCAGTCCACCCTCGGCGGGCGCCTCCTCCTGCACCTCGGCAGCCATTGCCTCCTCTGCAGCGACGGCGGCCGGTGCAGCGCCCTCCTGTGCTCCTGTGGCCACCACCTCTTCAACGGCGGCGGCTGCGGGCTCCGTGCTCTCCTGTGGAGTAGGGGGCTGGCGCTCCAACTGCGCCAAGAGCTCCTCGACAGTGGGAGCTGGACTACGACTTCTGGACGGCTCCCCCACTGTGTCCCATCCGCCTTCGTCGCCCTCCACGACGGGCTCCGCTGGCGGCACCTCCTGCATACAAGGACAACTACTCATCAGCAAGCGTACTCATACGATGGGTACTCGACTACTCTAGTCAAGACATCTTACCTCTTGAGGCGTGGTCTCTGTGACCTTCATCTTCTTCGTCACCCGCTTGCGGGCGGGGTTGCGCGGCTTCCGTGGCGTTGCAGCCAGGCTAGCCTCCAGGCTAGCCGGCGGGTCTTGCACAAGAGGCACATGAGGTAAGCCTGGACGGCTAAACCTCGACCGCAGTTGAAAGCGGTCCTGCAATGTCTCCTCCTCCTCGTCGTCGTCGTCGTTGGTGGTATCCTCCACGATGACGGTGTCATCGCCTTCGACAGCTTCTCGCCGCTCCTTGGCTTTGGCTTTCCCCTCCTGCGGGATCTCGATCCCATGAGGGGGCGGCTGCGGCTCGGAGACGAATTTTTTCAAGTCATCCTGCAAGACACACGACATCAGCACGTCTACTACAATTAAGGACTACTCGAGTGGGGTAGCACGACTACTCACCTCCTTCGGCGGGCGCGCGGCGGAGTACTCCTGGACAGGGCACGCCGTGTACGGAGGCATATCCTTGAAGATCCGCGTCAGCCTCTCGATGATGTCGCCGTCGTCCAGCTCGCCTCCGGGCATCCGCGATGTGTCGTCATCACCGGTGTACTCGAAGCCCAAGGTGTCACGGGCCATCAACGGCTGCACCCTCCGCTTCATGGAACTGAAGGCCACATGCTCGGCCCTCAGTCCAGCTTCCTTGAGCACCTTGATGCGTGCCAGTAGCTCGGGGAGCTAGATCCCTTCGTGCATGGTGGGCTCCGTGTTCCACCACTCGCGGTGCCTTGGCTGCCTTCCGCTCGGCTTCGGCAGGCCAGGGTGGTGGTTCGTGATGTAGAACCACCTCATCTTCCCATCTGTGTTGGAGTCAATGAGCTTGTACGCCAGGTACTGCTCCACGGCGTCTTCTCTCAACTGGATGCCGGCTCCTCCGACTACTCTTGGGTTGGTGGCGCTTGGCTGCGGCTTCACCCGGAAAAACTTCCGGAAAAGGATCCAGTGCGTCTTGATCCCAAGGAAAGCCTCACAAAAATGCACGAAGACCGCGGTATGGAAAATACCGTTTGGGTTTAGATTCAGGTACTCAACTCCATAGTACCCGAGGAGGCCCTTGAAGAAATCGCTAGCCGGGAGCGCGAGTCCGCGCTCCACGAACCGCGCAAACATTGGAATCTTGTCTTCGGCTTTCTCCATCGGATATGGATCTCCAGCGGTGGCCCTCCACATGTCAACCTCCTTCTCCCGGATGAATCCGCTGTTCAGGAGGGCCAGCAGATCCTCGGTCTTCACTTTTGACTTCTTCCACTCACGGCTTGGATCGGCCCGTGGTGGAGACATTGGCGGCGCTACTCCAGTGGCAGCCGCGGCGGCCTCTTCGCGGCCTCTCTTCTTCCAGGTGGCCTTCGCAGACTTGGACGGTGAAGGCTTATTTCTCCAAGTACAGGGCGTCTTCACGCGCATCCGCTCGGGGGCTACCCTAAAAGCTCTGGGTGGCGGCGCACATGGATCTACTAAGGCGGCAGCGTGCGCTGGAAGTAGATCTACCTCAGATGGACCCGGAATGACTACAGCACAGATGGGTGACAAACCCTAAGGGTTTTGGTTTCTGTTTATAAGTCAAACCGGCTCCGCAACGGCCGGTGGGATAATTTCACGCGCGGCTGACACAGCGGCTAAGCGTGACCCTTCGTATTCTACTAGTCGACGCGCCTCACCTCGGGGGCTCGGCTACCTCTACTCGACTACCTGGGAAGCGACAAGACTCAGGAGCATCTCAGGACACATTCTTCAAGATGACCCTTCAATTCGAGATGAAGTACTCGACTCAAGGCTCGGGGGCTCCGTGCCACGTGTCCTTCGGTTTTTTCTCTCCGGATTTTTCGGGATTTTCTTGCCAAGACTTTAGATGGACCCTCAGCTAGAGCCTGCGACTCAACCTAAGGCTCGGGGGCTACTCCATATGGAGTGCGATTTTGCAATTGCACCTCCATATCAGCTTCGGCTTCAAGACAAGACGGGCAGTTTTTGAAGACCTTCGAAGGCAGCACTCGAGGACGCTTGGGACTACTCGAGAAGACTTCAAGATTGCTTCAAACATCAGCTGGAGTACATTCCAGCCTCGGGATGCTTCGACTACTCTTGAGGACTTTTGACTTGTAGTACTCGGGGACGCTTGAGGACTACTCGTTAAGGCAGTCAAGACTACTTGAAGCTATCCTTCTCGACTACAAAGTACTCGGGGCCTATCGTATGGACCTCCCTGGGCCCACTACCTTGGTGGGTGCCAGGACCGACTACTCGGTGGGCCCCTGGGACTACCCGGCTTGCGCTACATGGCATCTAATGGCGTGGAGCACAAGGACTACACAGGAGTAGTACTCGGTTAGGGAGCTGTACATGTTCCGCACTGTATGGAGGACTCCTAGACGTACTCGACTAGTACTCTCTCCCTACTCCGACTTGTAACCCTGCCTCCCGGACTATATAAGGCGAGGCAGGGACCGATCTCTAGGATCTAACCTCATCACAGCGCACTGTTGCACCATATTGTAATCGTGCCCAATCAATCCAGAGCTACGCAGCATACAGGACGTAGGGTATTACACACCTCGCGGCCCGAACCTGTCTAAATTGTGTGCCACGTGTCTCTTCCTTCGAGTTAACGATCTCGGCGAGGCCACATTCATCTACTTCGGGTACTCCCCTTAGTAGGTTGCCGGTCTAAAACACCGACAGTCATGACATCGGTCAAGGGTGGATGGGGAGTGGCTACCATCTTGCCATGAAAATCTGACCCTCGGGGATGATCATACAGACAAGATCACCTCGAGAATCCAGCAAACGAGACTCACCAGACTTGAAACGCACCTCAAAACCTTCATCAAGCAACTGAGAAACCGAAAGCAAATTGAAACCCAAAGACTTCACAAGAGCAACCCTCTTCAATGTTACCTTGTCACTCACATGCACAACACCCTCAAAAATCACCCTTCCTCGTCCATTGTCCCCAAATGTGATGTACATTTTTTCTTTCACTGGGGTGAGGCTGGAGAACCACTTCTTATCTCCGGTCATGTGTTGAGAACATCCGGAGTCGATCAACCAAATGTTCTCCAAGCCTCCTGTCTGTAGTCAGAAACAAGAACGAGAATGAGCTAATGACTCGACACTGGGGTTAGCACACGGAAAGTTAAACCAGTGTCGAGCCATCTGCTCAAAAGAGGGGTTAGCAAACATCATTCCCTTGCCACCAAACTTTCCATGTCCCATGGAAGGAGTACGAGCACCACGAGGGGGAAAACGTGGTCAGTAGTTCCTCTGGAACCCAAAGCTGCGATCATCTCCCCTAAACCCGTATTATGGACGAGTAGGGGGACGTCCAGCAAAACCACCACGAGCCCGACCAAACCTCTCACCAGCACGCACACCATCATCTCTCCTAACAAACCTCTCACCACCACCTCTCTGCGGGAACCTACCACCCTGAGCTCCAACTCTACCAACACTCTTTACACTTCCCACACCCCGTGGAAGTGGCACTCTAGGCTCAGGAATACCATGAGACTGGCGATACCTGTCCTGGTTTGCTTGCTCCCTAGCAAGCCTCTCATCCCTCTTCCTCTTGTAGCAAAACTCTGCTAGATGCCTCTCCTTGCCACAATACTCACACTTGAAGGGGATGGGTTTTGGTTTTGGCTCTAGCTTCTCTCTAGGCTTCTCACCCTTCTCACTCACAAACTTCATGGGTTTCTGGAAGTCATTTGTTTTAGGTGGGAATTTGGGTGGATCTTGGGTTGTGTCAAGCTTGTTGCAAAGGTGGTTGGGCTTTGGTGTGAAAGAGTTCTTGGGTGCTTTCAGAAGTGGGACTTGAATGTCTCCGATCACCTCAAACTCGGGGTTAGACTCAACACACTTCTCATACACACTCTCCCCATTGTTCTCTCCCACTTTCTCACCCAACTTCTCAAAACCCAAACTACGACCGTCAGCTCTCTTGAACTCCTCAATCATGATTTTCAATTGAGGTTCCTGCCCAGACAACCAACCCAACACCTTCCTCAAATAGTCATTCTCCTCATAGATGACATCCAAACGGGAAGTAAGTTCAAGATTGCGCAATGTAACTTCATCACAGCTAGTGCATGCATTGACAACAGGAGATTTCAAAGAAGCTTCCAAAGTGCTAATAGTAGAATGAGCATCAACAAGCTTAGCATGCATAGTAGGACATGATTTACAAGCACCAAGCAAAGTGGGTCTAGCCTTAAGCTCATCATACTCAGTCCTAAGAGCATCTAGTTTAGCCAAAGTGGAAGCATTCTTCTCATTAAGCAACTTGATCTCATTCAACCATGCATCACACTCAAGACACTCAACATCATCAGGAGTAGTAGGAGCAAGTTTCAACGAGTCATTCTCAAGTTTCAATTCAAGCAATTTGGACTCTAACTCTCCTACTTTCTCACTAGCATTCTCAAGTTGAGCTCTAAGATCTTTCCTCATCTTCTTAGCATTTCTCAACACACTATCACGGTTGTCAATCAAGCCATTCAACCTAGTGATCTCAGCAAGCAAAGAGTCGGGGTCATGATTTACCTCATCCTCCGAGTCGGAGTCACTGTCTTCCTTGTCGCTCTTCTTGCTGCTCGAGCTATAGGCCATGCCACAAAAGCCCTCAAGCGCCACACAGCTCAATCCACTGAGGTTCCGGCTTGCGCTCTTCTTGCCCTTGCGCCTCCCGGCGTATTCATCTTCACTGCTTGAGCTTGACTGCTCCTCGCTTGAGCTTGAGTCAACGTCGCTCGCACCGGCCACCATCGCTCTTGCCTTGTTCTTCTTGTAGCCGCTCTTGCTCGGTCGCCGCTTGTCCTTGTCCTTGCTCTTGGACTTGTTGAAGTGCTTGCCCTTGGAGGAGTACTTGTCTTCACGCCTTGGGTGCGCCTTGTACTCGCTCATCTTGTACTTGTTCTCCTCCGCTTCCGGGCACTCGGCGATAAAGTGTCCACGCTTGCCACACTTGTAGCATGTCCCCGAGCTCCGCCTTGCATTCCTCCGGCTCTCATGTAGTCGATCAAACCTCCTTGAGAGCAAGGCCAGCTCCTCCTCGCCAGCACATCAAACTCCTCATCTGGAATAGACATAAGAGAGGACAAGGAAAACTGTCGACAGGAAGGGTTAGACTTGCCCTTTGATCCTCCCACAAGAGCAAGACTATGGTCAGTCGAGCCCTCATGCTTGGATTGCAACTTCCTGTCAACCTCAGCCGACTTGAGCTTAGAAAAGAGGTCATCCAACTCAATAGTCAAGTAATGCCCAGACTCCTTGATGGCCTCAACCTTAGCACCCCAAACATTTGGGTCCAAGACATGCAAGAGCTTCAAAGCCTGATCATGCTCGGTGTACGGAAAATCCTCAACATTAGCCTTCATGTTGTTCACGATGGCAGTGAACCTCTGAAACATCGCATCCATGTCCTCACCGGGAAGTTGAGTGAAGTTCTCATATTGCATCCGGTAAGAGACAAAGAGACGAGCCTTCACATGGTTATCACCACTGTGAGCAACCAACAACTTCTCCCAAATTTGCCAAGCAAGATTCAAATGGCGAACACGCTCAAACTCAGGATCACACAAGCTCCGGACCAAGTGATCAACGGCTTTTGCATTTGCCTCATACTTGGCCTTAGCACCAGCATCGGTCACCATAAGAGTATGGATGTTGACCGGAATAGCATAGGTCTTGTCAAGCACAATGAAATCCAACAATTTCCCTCGAAGAAAGATCATCATACGAGCCGCCCACTTGTGGTAACCCTTGCCATCGAAGTGCGGCGGACCGCCCCGCTCAACGTACGCCATCTTAGGATTCGAGACTTGTTAAAGTCACAAAGAATCCAGCACCAAGCTATGATACCAATTGAAGGATCAGATGGCGACTAGAGAGGGGGGGGAGTGAATAGGAGCCGGTAAAAATTCTTCTCAAAGAACCCGGCCTATACCCTTGTCAAATCCCGGTCACACACAAGCGATGGATCGAATCACACACCAATCGCTAAGACAACGAGGTTATGGATCAACCTCTAGTCTTAGGAACGATTCCTTGAAGCACACGTGGAAGCACGAAAGAAGGAAGGGAGGAATCAAACCAAGGAAAAAAGCACTCAGGCTCTGGCAGACCGTCCGGCCAGGAGGGGCGGACCGTCCGGCCTACTGCTGCGGACTATCCGCACAAAGACCGCGGACCGTCCGACCCTTCGCCGCAGATCATCCGAAAAAGCAAACAGAACCTCCAGAGGCGACCCCAAATAACGGACCGTCCGCGGGGAGCACGCGGACTGTCCGCCAGGCACCAGCGGACCGTCCGCCCTCTGCAGCGGACTGTCCGAAACCTTGCCCAACGAAAACTCAAAGCCACGACGGATCAAAAGCGAAGCCGAGCAAGAACACGAAGAACACGTGAAGAACTCGCTTCTCGCGGACCGTCCGCCGGTCCCTCGCGGACTGTCCGCGCCTCACGGACAGACCTGAAAACAGCCCGACCTCGAAGGTCAACTCCCCCAAATCATCATCGGATTTACCAAACGGTAGAAGCTATAGAGACAAGGGTTTGGGGACTTGAAAAGCGTCACACAAGGATGCTATAACCCAAAAATCTTTCCTCCTAACTCCCTAAATCACCGGGAATCGCGAATCCTTTGAGCACCACCAAAAGCTAGAGCACCGAACAAAAAACCTTGAATCGAAGTGGTTTCCCGGCGTTTGAGGGCACAAGATCAATCACAAAGATGCACTAGACATCCATCCATGTTTCCCTCAAAGAAATCCGGGGAGAAACCCACTCAAATCCGCAGAACCACACCGAGAACAAAAGCACCAAAAAAACAAGCACGAAAAAGACCACGCGAATCACAACGCAGAATCTTCTATACAAACCAGGAAAGATTCACAAGGTCTAGCATGCCGCCCTAGCATCCATCTCTCTCAACAAATCTCTCATGAAGCTCTCATGCTAGCCTAGAGAAAAATGGAGAAGAAAATAGCTACGAAAATGAGAAAATGGGAGGGGGGAATGAAACCCTAAATCGCGGAGAGTGCGAGCCATCCACACACACTCATGGCTTATATATCGGGTCCCGCTGGTGTGGAAAATGACTCGACTACCCCTAACTCAACTACTGGCGATACAACCCATGCAGGGGCACTTATGTAATGTTTGTGGGTCTTGCCATCAGACGGCCACGCCTTCGCCGCACCCCGCGTCCTCCCGACGCAAGCCATGCGATCTCGCCGCGTGTCCTCCGCTTCGAAGCTTCCCGACACACCTGGATCCCGTCTCCGTCGTGTTGGGTCTTCGGACTTGGTTTTGAGGCCCAAACCAAGAAACCGTCCTCCGATGGTTTTGTGGGCAAACCACCAAACCCCGCGTGCTCGGCCTGGCCTCCCGCCAAGCCCCTTGACTCGACCACCACCGTGCACCGGCTCGATCGTCCATGACTTCGTCTTGCTCGTCTCGCTACCATGTGGCCCGCACCTAGTCCCGCCGTCCACCGGGTCCCTCGAACCGAGCCTACTTGTCTCTCCATCTCCTGGAGGCCCCTCAAGGCTGAAGACCTTTCGCGCCCGTTCTTCACCTGCAACAACACGAACTTGGCCGCAGCCTACACCTGCGCACTGAGCCAAGAGTCAGTCCAACACCCGTTGTCAATCACTCATCACTGAGGAGCGGTCATCCATCGACCACCGGGATGCTCCTGGTCCTTAAAGTTGCACCTAGTTGAGGTTGAAGGCATACTTACAAGCATTTATGTTTGGAAAAGAGAAGGTCCATGGAGGTGTTACCGTCTTTTGTAGTTTTTTCGTGATCTTCTCTCGACATCTCCATGTATGTGCTTTTCCTTATGTCTTGATTTTCCAATGGTCCTAAATTTCTGAATTTTATCATGTGTGCTTAATGGAGTCAATGGTCGCCTTCTCTTCAATGTTGTCATCACCATCTCCTTTTTCTTGTTCTCATCATCTCCTTGTTGTCTCTTTATCATGGATTTCCTCTCAGTTCAAAGTAGAACATATATCGAAATATAGCTATATTGAAAATGTATGAAATAACCTTTCCAACGTGTGGCCATTCATCGAAAATGGAGTTCAAACAAGGGAGTTATGTCCATTTTACTTTAGCGTTGTGTGCTGTCCAAAACTGATTTCAGGACGTGTTGCACTCGGTGATTTGGGCATAACTGCTTGTAGGAACCTCCGATTGTCTTGATTCTTGATTTATTAGAATCTTAACTCCATGGGGCTTCTAAATATCCAAAATTATTTAGTGTTTTTCCTTCGATACCATGCAAAAATTTGATCAGATCAATACCTTATTGTGCATTGATCTGGAGATGTTAATGATCTTGATCATTCTATCTTCTAGAGCATCATGTTGCACTTCGTGTTGAAGATTCAGGGTCTCCCTCATGCTTAGCATTTTGCTAGGCATGGAAGAAGACAAATTATTTTTATCTTAGCCATCCTGCAAGACGTTTTAAGCGCACATTCTACCTCCAAGGTGACCATTGGGCATAGCTGGAATTGCCAACAAACCAACAATGTTTTCTATGACTCTTAACTTGTGGCATAATTAGTCTAATTCGGAATTAAAACCTAACGGATGTACGTGGGTGCAAAGTGTGTACACACATGAAAGAAAAGCATATAAACAAAGACAATGTTTTTACCTGGTTCTAAACACCATGTTTACAATTAGGTTGCCGAATTTCTCCATAGTCATAAAGATTTATTTATCTAGGGTTAAAACACCATGTCTATCTGTGACGCCCCAGGTTTTTAATTAGCCTCTTTAGTGCTAATGACCGAATCAGCCGAGTCAAACACCGCTGACATTGGTCAAACCTTGGTCAACCTGGGTCATCACCCCGAAAATTGAGTCACCAATCACGAATGACCCTCCTAATCAAGTCAACACCCACCCTTGGGCAAAGCTTGGTTAAAGGCACATCCAAATCCTACTTAAACGCTAGTGTCCTTGAGCATCCTCCGGAACTTCTGCCGCGTTCTCCGAATTTCACCTAAACACTTCAAAATCGGCCAATATAAAATTTGTTCGTCTTTTCGAGGGACACACTTTTCATAATTGGGGGCATTTGAGATTTGGAGTGGAAATTGGTGAAATTCTCAGTCAAACTCAACTTTTACTATTCACCAGAGTCATAAAAACCTTGCATGCTGTTTGTGCAAAATCCATTGTTCAAAACCCCTATGAGCCTTTTTAAAAGTTGTAGGGGATTCATTGATCTACAACTTTGCTTATTTGCTCTTGATGCACTTTAGTTCAAAAAATTGGAGTTATTCGCAGTTGAACAGGGGTAAACGGATTGGGGTTGGGCGACATTGCGCCACGTTCCTGTGCCGAGAGCACCCGTGCACGACGTCGCGTGGTGTCTGGTCCCTCCACGCTAGCCCACGTCCCGAGGCCACACCCTCCAAGGCCGCACACGGCCCGAGCGGCTTCAAAGCCCGCACCCGCCGTCGGCCCCGCACACGAGCACCCCGCCGGACCCCGGCGGGGCCGTCCGTCGGCCGCCGTCATCAGTGCCGCGCGCCCGGTCCCCCCCCCCCCCCTCGAGCACGCATGGTCTTCGGCTCGAAGAGGAGAGTCGCCTATTTAAGCCCACCAGACGCCCCCTCGCGCACACCCAAGCCTTGCCCTCTTCATGAGCTCCACCGAGCCACCATGTACGTCGCCCGGGTGGGCTCCTGTTCTCGCTCGTTCCTTTGGCCGCTTGGCCTTTCCAAGACCTCCTCTAGGACCCATAGAAGCTCAAGCCAGCACTAATTTTCACGCACCCTTACTTGCCTCACCGGAGCATTGGCCGCAGCAGACACTGCCGCCTAGCGTCGCTGCGCGCTTCGCCGCCGGCCGTCCCAACCTCGAACTCCGATTCAATTGGACCTCTAGTGAACCCTAGCCCCTCCCCACACTCTTCCCCTGCCGACCCCACCGCCGGATTTCAGCCGCCTGTGCCACCGGCCGTGGCCAAGGGCCACATTGCAAGGTTTTCAATCTTCCCAAGGTTCTTTCTGCGAAGCAAGGGTATAAATGTGAGTCTGAGAAACCTTCCGGGGTCCTGTGTGTAATTGTGAATCTTAAATAGTGAACTCAGTTGTGCTGATTCTTGTAAAATTCGTAGAAACTTGTATAAAATTCAGAAAAATGCAAACTAAATTTTGCTGGATTCCATGTGAAAAACCTACAAATTTTGTAAGGCATGACCATATTTGTTATGATATTTTTTGCATGAAAAATAAAAGATGGTAAAACCTAGATATGTTGTATCTCAAAATCTACAAGTGCTCTTTTGCTGAATTTTGGGTATGTTGTGTGTTCGGTTATGTCTAGCTCCTGTACCAAAAATTGAACATACTTATGTTGTAGATCTTTTAATATAAATTGTTTTGTATTTATGATAAATATGTCTAAATGATTTTTGTAGCTAAACATATTAATATTTTTGTGCTCAACTTCTGCATGCGATGCTTTTATACCTAAATGCACTTCTGGCAAATTAATCAGAATTTTATAATTGTCAAAAATATTTATTCTTGAAATATGCTTGATTTTCAATGTATTTGCATAACCCAAGATCCATAGTAGCTCTAGGTGTATATGTTGCATGCCTATCTTAGGTTTGGACCAGAGGCCATGTGTGAGAAAGTTGGGATAAATTTGATGCTTATTTATTTTTATATGCATTTATCTTGTTTTGATAGCTAACTTTTGTTATTTTCGGTACATTTAATTTCATAGCTCTCCTAAGCGTGCATGTGTGTGCAGTGGCTTTAGCCCGAGTCATCCTTGTTGCTCTTCTTGCTTGCAGAGCTATGTGGCATGCCGCAAAAGCCTTGGGTGGTGAAGCACAACCCATTGATGTTCTTGCTCGACCGCTTGCCCTTGTTCCGGTTCTCTTCTTCATCACTTGAGCTCAATGAAGTGTAGCAGGAGCTTGAGTCGATGTCGCTCGCACCAGCCACCATCGCTCGCTCCTTCTTGTGGGCACCACTCTTCCTTGGCCTCCGCTCAGACTTGTTCCTTCCCTTGTAGTTGTCCCTTGAGCGGTGCTTGTGGTCGGTCCTCGGACGGTGCTTGTGCTCGGGCTTGACCTCCATGGCTTCCGGGCACTCGGCGATGAAGTGCCCGTGCTTCCCGCACCGGTAGCACATGCCCGACTCCTATGAGCGTTCTTCCGGTTCGTGTACATGCGCTCGAACCGCTTGCTCAGCAACGCGAGGTCCTCCTCGCCTAGCATGTCGAACTCCTCATCTGGCACGGACACAAGGCAAGACAAAGAAAAATATCTCGAAGACATGTTATCATTATTCCTTGAATCAGATACGAGAGCCAGACTATGAGGGTCAGTCGGGTTCTCGATCTTTGAACGCACCCACCGTCCACCTCGGACGACTTGAGATTGGAAAACAGCTCATCCACCGTAAGGGTCTCATACTTCTCCAACTCTAGGATGGCCTTGACCTTCCCACTCCACACGGTACGATCCAGAGAATGCAGGAGCTTGACAGCCCTGTCATGGTCATCATACGGGAGCACGGCCACATTAGCCCTCATGTTGTTCATGATCACCGTGAAACACTGAAACATGGCATCTATGGACTCACCGGGAAGATGAGTGAAGTTCTTGTACTTTCTCCGGTAGGTCGCAAAGAGCGGAGCCTGAACCTGAGCGTTGCCAGCATGAGCATTCTTCAACTGCTCCCAAATCTTGTACGCCAATTCCTCTGTCTGAACCCGTTCGAATTCGGATTGACACAGAGAATGGTACAGGTAGTCGACTGCCTTGTTGTTGGCGTCGAACATGTCTCTCGGTCCTGGAGCAAGGAAGTTACCGGATGAACATAAACTGTGTTCACCGTGACATCCCACAGGATCTGACCCTTGTCGTGGAGGAAAGCAGCCATCCGCCTTTGCCACATCCGGTAGTTCAAACCATCAAAGTGTGGAGGACTTGAACCCGTTCCTAGTACACCATCTTTGGATCTTAGACTGGTTCGAATCACAAAGATCCGTAACTAGCTTTGATACCAATTGAAGGACCGATTAGGCGACCGGAGAGGGGGGAGTGAATGGGAGCCGATAAAAATTCTCCTCAACGAACTCGGCCTATGTCCCAATCGCAACTCCAAAAGTCACACGCAAACACCAATCGCCAAGACAACGTAGTTATGGATCAACTACAAGTCCTAGGAACGATTTCTCGAAGCACACGCAGAAGTAATAGAAAAGAAGCAAAAGAACTGAACAACCTTGGCAAGAATTTGCGTACAGATCGGACTGTCCGCCTGGCTGCCGCGGACTGTCCGCCGGAGAAGGGGCAAACTGTCCGGAAGACAGGGCGCGAACGATCTGCAGTGCAAAAGTCACCTCCAGCCGAAAAACACCACTTCTGTCTAAACAGTCTGCCGAATGGTCCGCAACCCCTAGCGGATTGTCTGCCACCGCAGACTGTCTGCTAAGCACACGCGGACTGTCCGAGAATGAATAGAATAGAAACACGCGAACTCGCAAGAACACCTCCCCAAAGTCGTCCCCAGATCTCCCAAACGGCTGAATCTCTTGAGCTAAGATTTGGGGGAGATCATATGCGTCACTAGGTGGTGCTATGCCCCAAAACTCTTGGCCTCTAACTCCCTAGAACATTGAAAATCGCAGATCACACGAACTCAACCAAGGACTAGGAACTCCACCCAAAGACCATCGAATCGAGGTGGTTTCCCAACGTTTGAGGGGTCAAGATCATCCACAAAGATTCACAAGGCACTCACCCATTATCCCCTCAAAGAAATCCGAAGAAAAACCCTCTCAAATCCACGGAATCAATCGAAGAATGAAACACCAAAGAGGCACCAAAAAGACCCACGGAAATCACAACTCCGAATCTTCTATACAACCAAGAAAGATTCGTACAAGGTCTAGCTTGCCTCCTCAACATCAATCTCTCTTTCAATATCTCACCATGAAGCTCTCAAACTAGTCCTATGGAAATTCTAGGGAAATAGGAAGGGAAAATAGGAAAACCAAATGAGCTAGGGTTTCAAGAGATGACTGACATCCTCTCTCCTCTCAGTGTATATAGACAGCCGAAAGACTAAAATACCCCTAAAGCCTAAACTAGGATACACGCCCACCAAGGGCACTTTGGGAATATGTCTTTGTAGCACCATTGGACGGATGCCCGATGACCGCCCTTCGCGTAGCCTCGACGCAAGCCTTGCGATCCTGACGCGTGTCCTCCGCATCGAAGCTTCTCGACGCGCCCAGATCCCGTCTCCGCCCGCCGAGCCTCCAGTCTTGGTTTTCTGGCTCAACCAAATAACCCGGCCGGTTTTGTGGTGAACCGCCACAAACCCCACGTGCAGACTTCGGTTGTGAGCCGCTACCCTGCACCGACTCCGATCGACGACTTCGTCTTACTTCTCTTGCCATCATGCGGCTCGCACTTGACCCCGCTAGCCACCAGGCCCCTCGAGGCTGGCCTACTTGTCTCTCCACTCCTCGGAGGCCCCGCAAGGCATAGGCCTTTCGCGCCCACTCTTCACCTGCACCAACACAAATCAAGCCGCAATGTGCACCTGCAACCCTTAGCCAAGAGTCAGTCCACACCACGTTGTCAATCACTCATCACAGCCAAGAGCGACCATCCACTGGTCCTCGGAAGCTCCGGTCCTCAAGGGGTTAGTGAAAAATAGAAGGTATGCAACATCAATTCACTGGAAAATCCCACATTTGGGCCTTGCTCGAGTAGTTCATTAAAACGGTCCGAAGCTTCATCAATTCCTTCATCTTCTCCTTGCTTGAATTTAAGCATTTACCTCCTTAAGTCTTGGACCTTGTTTATGTGAAAGAACTTCAAAAGAAACTTCTTCACTAGCTCATCCCAATTTCCTTTTGCTTCAACGGACGCAAGCGTGTACCTTCTTCATGTTTCATCTTTGAGAGAGAACGGAAAAAGATTCCACTTGAACCAAGCGGTCGGAAATCCTTCTTGTTGCACCGTGTTGCATATCATCGTGAATTCCCTAATGTGTCTATATGGGTTGTCATCCTCCAATCATCTAAATGGGGTTGTCGCCACTAACTTGATGATTCTAGTCTTAACTTTGTAGTGGGTTTTAGCAAGAGTCAAATATGATCTTTTGTATCTCAATGTCCTCCATTGATGGCAATGCTAGCTCCCTTAGTGACATCTCTTCATCTTCCAATGGTGAGGTGAACAAATCCATCTAGGCCCAAAAAAGTAGAAAGAAAAACAAAAAATATTTTTTTCTAGAAAATAAGGGTTAGATGTTAATAATCAACAAAATTAATACTAGATTAAACATAGCAAACTGGCTTGCTCCCCGGTAATGTCACCAGAAAAAGGGCTTGTTGATGGTTGAAACACGTGACGAGTTTCAATTCGCAAGTGTACGGACCACCTACAGCCTTTTACACCACGGGGTGACCCCTAAGGTTCTTGTCAATCTGTGGAGCATGGGGATTGCAAGCGCTTAACCAAGTACTAATCTAGTTGATTGGAAAGCCTTTAAAAGAGGTATTAATCCAAAGTAAATGCAATCTAACCTATGCTAATCTAAGATCAAATCTAAGGTTAAACTAGATGTCAAAGGGTGGATACAAGAGAGAGATTAAGATAGATAAGTGTTCTCTCCCTTGGGTCTAGGATCTCATGAACATGCATCTACCACATGAAAGGGGTGTTTCCTTTACTAGCTTCATGGCGCTTATGCGGCCGCTAAGCCTTTTCCCTAAATCGTATTGTCACTACGCAAGGTAATCAATCACTTTCACGTATAACCACATCTATACCTAAGCACCATAGGGTTAAGCTAATCACCATGATTACCACAAACCCTACTAAGACCACATGTCGCGCAAACATATGTAAACAAAGCATTTGCAAACACATAGACCATGAAGCTTTAATAGGCATAGGATTCACGTAGCAATTACATATCAAAGTTCCATATAACCCTAGGGATGAACGAAGACATTACCCCATCATCTTACAAGGATTGAAGCACATAGGGGTGATGGAACCTCTGGAGGACGTCGTCGATGAAGATAGAGGCGATGAAGCTCAGGAACACCCCTAGGCCGATGGCTAGGAGTACTCTTTTTGCTTCCTTCCATCCACCGGCATTGATCCTTGCGACGAGCTCATCCAACTCTGAAGGATCAGATGGCGACTAGAGAGGGGGGGAGTGAATAGGAGCCGGTAAAAATTCTTCCCAAAGAACCCGGCCTATGTCCTACTCAAATCCCGGTCACACACAAGCGATGGATCGAATCACGCACCAATCGCCAAGACCACGAGGTTATGGATCAACCTCTAGCCTTAGGAACGATTCCTAAAAGCACACGCGGAAGCACTAGAAAGGGAGGAAGGAATCGAACCAAGAAGCAAAGCACACGAGGCTCCGGCGGACCGTCCGCGCGGGGGGGGCGGACCGTCCGCACAGGCCGCGCGGACCGTCCGGCCGGGTACGCGGACCGTCCGCACCCGAGCCGCGGACCGTCCGCCCGAGCCGCGGACCGTTCGTTAAATCACACGAACGGACGAAAGCCACCCACGAGCCACGGACCGTCCGCGGGGAGCACGCGGACCGTCCGCCAAGCACCCGCGGACCGTCCGCCCGACACCGCGGACCGTCCGAAACTCCGTCCAACTGAAAAACAAAATCGCTACAGATCGAAACGAAAGACGAGCAAGAACTCGAAGAACACGGGACAAACACGACCCACGCGGACCGTCCGCGACCTCCCTGCGGACTGTCCGCCAGGTGCGGACAGAGCAGAAACAGCCCGACCCCGAAAGTCAACTCCCCCAAATCATCATCGGATTTCCCAAACGGTTGAAGCTATGGAGACAAGGGTTTGGGGACTTGAAAAGCGTCACACAAGGATGCTATAGCCCAAAAATCTTGCCTCCTAACTCCCTAAATCACCGGGAATCGTGAATCCTTTGAGCACCACCAAAAGCTAGAGCACCGAACGAAAACTCACGAATCGAAGTGGTTTCCCGGCGTTTGAGGGCACAAGATCAAGCACAAAGATGCACAAGACATCTATCCATGTTTCCCTCAAAGAAATCCGGGGAGAAACCCACTCAAATCCGCGGAATCACACCGGAAACAAAGGCACAAAAACAAGCACAAAAAGCCACGAAAAACGACCCCGAATCTTCTATACAAACCAGGAAAGATTCACAAGGTCTAGCATGCCGCCCTAGCATCCATCCCTCTCAACAAATCTCTCATGAAGCTCTCATGCTAGCCTAGAGAAAATAGGAAGAAAAATAGCTACGAAAATGAGAAAGAGGAGGGAGCAAATGAAACCTTAAGTCGCGGAGAGAGAGAGCCATCAACACACACTCATGGCTTATATATCAGGTCCCGCCGGAGTGGTAAATGACTCGACTACCCCTAACTACACTACTGGCGATACAACCCACGTAGGGGCAATTTGGTAATGTTTGTGGGTCTTGCCATCGGACGGCCACGCCTTTGCCGCACCCCCGCGTCCTCCCGACGCAAGCCATGCGATCCCGCCGCGTGTCCTCCGCCTCGAAGCTTCCCGACACGCCCGGATCCCGTCTCCGTCGTGTTGGGCCCTCGGACTTGGTTTTGAGGCCCAAACCAAGAAACCGTCCGCCGATGGTTTTGTGGGCAAACCACCAAACCCCCGCGTGCCGGTCCGGCCTCCCGCCAAACCACTTGACGTGACCGCCACCGTGCACCGCTCACTTGTCCATGACTTCGTCTTGCTTGTGTCGCCACCATGTGGCTCGCACCCGATCCCGTCGTCCACCGGGTCCCTCGAACCGAGCCTACTTGTCTCTCCATCTCCCGGAGGCCCCTCAAGGCCGAAGACCTTTCGCGCCCGTTCTTCACCTGCAACAACACGAACTAGGCCGCGGCCTACACCGCGCACTAAGCCAAGAGTCGGTCCAACACCCGTTGTCAATCACTCATCACCGAGGAGCGGTCATCCATCGACCACTGGGACGCTCCTGGTCCTCAATCTCCCCCTTGATGAGTGCATTGACAACACACAACGCGAAATGAAATTCAGAGAAAAAGAGAAAGAAAGAAGAAAGAAAAACAAGGAAGCTCAACTCATGACCAAAACCGAAGAAAGGCGAAGAAAGGTCACAAGCCAAGCAAAGCACAAAATCCACACCGAAAACAGCAAGAAAGCTCCCCCTGAACATGTGGATGCAAACTCATGCAAACTCCCAAATTTCAGCTCACCTCTTCTGAATTTTCATTAAGCTCACCTTTTCTCCCCCTTGTTGACAATGTATGAATCAAGGTGAAAATGCAGAAATGCAAAGCAAAGCATATAAACAACTACATGAGCTTCTCAAATAGGCCAAATCTAGTGTCAAAGGCTAAAAATGAGACAAAGATCACACACATGAATCATAGCATAGTCAAAGCATTGCCACAAGTAATAGATGAAAATACAAGCATGTGACAAAGCAAAATTTTCGGATTTAAGCGGTTTACCAAAAGAAGGCTCGCTTCACATGTAAAAGCCTATCCATGTCACACTTGAGCCACAAACATGCATATTACTCAAAGATCATACAAGGATATCAAATTCTCAGCAAAAGATCATGGCAAACACCCATAAAGCAAAGCATGTCATGTCAAAGCTCATGAGCCATGTGTCCACTTCGGGGAAACTTCTCCACTAGTGAACATCATGCAACATGTTTTGCACCCATATGTGAAAGATAAGACATTGTAAGCATAGACATGATGGATGGAGCATTTTTCAAGCATTATGCACTTCTTTTCAAGATTAATTCATTTCATGGTACATGAAGTGCCTTTGCGGCAAAAAGAAGCTTATGCTCCCCCATGAATGCAACATAGGCTAAACATTCACAATGATATCCGGCCTTTGGCCCAAATGCAAGAACAAGGCATCCAAGCACAATCTAAGCATGAAAAGCACATTTAGACCAAACTGTGACATGGATACACAACTACACACGAGTGGAGCATATTTCATCAAAAAAAAATTAGTCAAGTTAAGCATTTATTTCAAAAGAGGCTATCTCACCACACATATATCTCAAATATTCCAAGAGCATAGCCTTACATCACCATTTCTCCACACATATAACCAATATCTCACAAATAGCCAAAGAGACTCAAATATGGCATATGAAAGAAGCTCATCATCCTAAAATGCAATATGACACAAATGCAACATGATATATGACAAGATGGCTATCCTACCATGGTTTGTACATCAAGCAAAGCATGTATATACATCAAAGTAAAACATGGCATGATACATATAGTACAAAAAGGAAATCCCCCAAGAATCAACTAGAAAGGGCAACAAACCCCAAGTTCCCCCCGCAAGCGCACAAATGTAGCTTGGTCGAGAGGCTTTGTAAAGATGTCGGCTAGCTGATCTTGGGTAGGGACATGGCTCAAAACAATGGTTCCTTTCTCCACATTGTCCCTCGGAAATGATACCTCACTTCTATATGTTTGATGCGGGTGAAGCACCGGGTTTTTGGCTACGCTTATGGCAACGGTGCTATCACAAAGAAGTGGGATCCGGGTGCACTCCTCACCAAAGTCTCTCAAAGTGTATGAAATCCACAACAAGCGGGAGCAACAACTAGCGGCGGCAACATACTCCGCCTCGTGTGGTAGACGGAGCTACACTAGGGCGCTTGCGGGAAGACCATGAGACCAACGAAGAACCAAGAAACCGACAAGTACCGGAAGTAGACTTCCTCTCGACTCGACAACCAACAAAATCCGCATCGGAAAAACCATGAAGAGACGAGAGTCGAGGAGGAAGAATACCAAAGGCCAAGACCGGGGGCGGGCGTAGGTACACGAAAATCCTCTTGACGGCTGTCGATGTGATGTCCTCGGCGAAGCCCGAAAACGAGCACACGGACACACGGCCGAACCGTATGTCCGGCCTCGTCGCCGTCAAGTAGAGGAGGGAGCCGATCATGCTCCCGTACTCCCGCTCGGTCCACCGGTTCTCCGTCCTCATCCGCATCCAAAGTTGTCGTACTCCCCATGGGAGTCGACATCGGCTTCACATCTTGCATCCGGAACTTCCTCGACATGTCTTTCGTGTACTTGGTTTGGTGCACAAATGTACCGTCCTTCACTTGCTTGATCCGCGGCCCGAGAAAATACCGCAACTCGCCCATCATGCTCATCTCGAACTCCCCGCTCATCTCATCTGCAAACTTGGCAACAAGGTTATGTGACGAGCCACCAAAGACAATATCATCCACGTAAATACGAACAATCGGCAAGTCATTCCCATGCTTGAGGAGAAACAAGGTTCTATCCACGGTACCCATCACAAACCCTCTCGCTCACAAGAAAACCTCTCAATCTCCCATACCAAGCACGGGCGCCCGTTTCAACCCATACGAGCCCTTTTCAACCTGTATACCCTGTGTGGGTACAACTCGCTCTCAAACCCAGGTGGCTGCTTCACATACACCTCCTCCTCTATGACCCCATTCAAAAAGCACTCTTCACGTCCATCTGAAACAACTTGAACCCTTTAGCCACGGCAAAGGCTAGAAGGATCCGAATTGCCTCAAGACGGGCCACAGGAGCAAAGGTCTCCTCATAGTCGATCCCCTCCTTCTGACTAAACCCCTGAGCAACAAGTCTGGACTTGTTCCTCACCACCATCCCATTCTCTCCCTCTTTGTTCTTCCAAACCCACTTGGTTCCTATGGGATGGCAATGAGGAGGTGGTTCAACTAACTCCCACACCTGGTTCCTCTCAAAGTTTTCCAACTCCTCATGCATAGAATTGACCCAGTTTGCATCAGATAAAGCATGTCCAATGTCCTTGGGCTCAAAAGTAGCAACAAAAGCAGCATGAGCAAAATGAGAGGAATTACTGGACCTCGACCGTGTAGTGCGTTCATCGATGTTCTCAATGATCTTTGACAGGGGATGCACTTCTTGAATCCGCCGGGGAGCCTCACGCCTCGAAACTACCTCCCCCTCAACTTCAGCTTCTCTCGCCTGGTCCTCTTGTTGCACCGTCGTTGTCCATGAAGTAGACGGTCCATGCTCCAAAGTGGTCGTAGGGGAAGTAGTGGGTACATGCTCAGCTTCAGGAGCATGGTTCTCCCCATCATCATCTCCATCTTCATCTTTCTCCTCCTCAAAGAGGTCCTCGGCCATTTCTTCATCACCTGCACATTCAAAGCCAAGAGAGGTACATGGCATTGTCTCGTCGAAGGTTACCTCGCAAGTCTCCATGATTTTGTTAGTCTCAAGGTTAAGCACCCTATAGGCTCTAGAGTGGTTAGCATATCCAAAGAAAATACCATCACTAGACCTAGCCTCAAACTTGTCGAGTTTTCCCTTTTTCAAAATAAAGCACTTGCAGCCAAAAACTCGGAAATGACTCACTTTGGGTGCCCGACCATGCATAAGCTCATAACAGGTCTTCTTCTTGAAAGCTCTCAATAAAATCCGGTTGGAAACATGACAAGCTGTATTGACCGCCTCAGCCCAATACCTCCTAGGAGTCCTGTGCTCATCAAGCATCGTCCTAGCCATCTCACAAAGAGTCCGATTTTTCCTTTCCACAACTCCATTTTGAGGGGGCACATAAGGGGTCGAATACTGATGTTCAAGACCTAGATCACGACAAAAGGCATCAAAACGAGAGTTCTTGAACTCTGAGCCATTATCACTGCGGATAGCTCGAATAGCATTCCCATGCCTCTCGTTTTTCAACCTCATGATCAGATCTCGAACAAAGCCAAAAGTCTCACTCTTATCCTCCAAAAAGAACACCCAGGCATAGCGAGAGTAATCGTCCACCACAACAAGGACATACCACTTCCCACCCACCGAGCGAACTCGAGCTGGCCCAACAAGGTCCATATGCAACGGCTACGTCGGACGCTCGGTCATGACATCGGTCAGGGGTGGATGGGGAGTGGCTACCATCTTACCATGCCTACAAGGAGCACAAACCAAATCCTTCTCAAACTTCAACTTCGGCAATCCTCGGACAAGGTCAAGACCACTCAAGCGGGAAACCAAATCAAAGCTCAAGTGTCCCAACCGCCTATGCCATTTCCACAAATCGAAGAAGGACCGGCCATCAAACGGCGAAAGCGGGACCCAAAGAACGAGAGAAATCGGCCACGAAAATCGACCCTCGGGGATGATCATACGACAAGATCACCTCGAGAATCAAGCAAACGAGACTCGCCGGACTTGAAACGCACCTCAAAACCTTCATCAAGCAACCGAGAAACCGAAAGCAAATTGAAACCCAAAGACTTCACAAGAGCCACTCTCTTCGAGCGTTACCTTGTCACTCACATGCACAACACCCTCGAGACGGCACCACCGCCTCGTCCATTGTCCCCAAATGTGATGTACGTCTTTTCCTTCACTGGGGTGAGGCTGGAGAACCACTTCTTATCTCCGGTCATGTGTCGAGAACACCCGGAGTCGATCAACCAAATGTTCTCCAAGCCTCCTGCCTGCAGTCAGAAACAAGAACGAGAATGAGCTAGCGACTCGACACTGGGGTTAGCACAAAGAAAGTTAAACCAGTGTCGAGCAATCTACTCAAAAGAGGGGTTAGCAAACATTACTCCCTTGCCACCAAACTTCCCATGTCCCATGGGAGGAGTACGAGCACCACGAGGGGGAAAACGTGATCCGTAGTTCCTCTGGAACCCAAAGCTGCGATCATCTCCCCTAAACCCGTACTGAGGACGAGTAGGAAGACGTCCAGCAAAACCACCACGAGCCCGACCAAACCTCTCACCGGCCCGCACACCATCATCTCTCCTGACAAACCTCTCACCACCACCTCTCTGTGGGAACCTGCCAACACTCCTCACACTTCCCACGCCCCGTGGAAGTGGCACTCTAGGCTCAGGAATACCGCGAGACTGGCGATACCTGTCCTGGCTTGCTTGCTCCCTAGCAAGCCTCTCATCCCTCTTCCTCTTGTAGCAAAACTCTGCAAGATGCCTCTCCTTGCCACAATACTCACACCTGAAGGGGATGAGTTTTGGTTTTGGCTCTGGCTTCTCTCTAGGTTTCTCACCCTTCTCACCCACAAACTTCACCGGTTTCGGAAATCATTTGTCTTAGGTGGGAATTTGGGTGGATCTTGGGTTGTGTCAAGCTTGTTGCAAAGGTGGTTGGGCTTTGGTGTGAAAGAGTTCTTGGGTGCTTTTGGGAGTGGGACTTGGATCTCTCCGATCACCTCAAACTCGGGGTTAGACTCAACACACTTCTCATACACACTCTCCCCACTGTTCTCTCCCACTTTCTCACCCAACTTCTCAAAACCCAAACCACGACCATCAGCTCTCTTGAACTCCTCAATCATGATTTTCAATTGAGGTTCCTGCCCAGACAACCAACCCAACACCTTCCTCAAATAATCATTTTCCTCATAAATGACATCCAAATGGGAAGTAAGTTCAAGATTACGCAAAGTGACTTCATCACAGCTAAAACATGCATTTGCAACAGGAGATTTCAAAGATGCTTCCAAAGAACTAATGGTAGAACGAGCATCGACAAGCTTAGCATGCATAGTAGGACATGATTTGCAAGCACCAAGCAAAGTGGGTCTAGCCTTAAGCTCATCATGTTCAGTCCTAAGAGCATCTAGTTGAGCCAAAATAGAAGCATTCTTCTCATTAAGCAGTTTGATCTCATTCAACCAAGCATCACACTCAACACATTCAACATCATCAGGAGCAGTAGGAGCAAGTTTCAAAGAGTCATTCTCAAGTTTCAATTCAAGCAATTTTGACTCTAACTCTCCTACTTTCTCGCTAGCATTCTCAAGCTGAGCCCTAAGATCTTTCCTCATCTTTTTGGCATCTCTCAGCACACTATCACGATTGTCAAGCAAGCTATTCAATCTAGCAATCTCAGCAAGCAAAGAGTCGGGGTCACGGTTTACCTCATCCTCCGAGTCGGAGTCGCTGTCCTCCTTCTCGCTCTTCTTGCTGCTTGAGCTATGGGCCATGCCACAAAAGCCCTCAAGCGCCACACAGCTCAGCCCGCTGAGGTTCCGGCTTGCACTCTTCTTGCCATTGCGCCTCCCGGCGTCTTCATCTTCGCTGCTTGAGCTTGACTGCTCCTCGCTTGAGCTTGAGTCGACGTCGCTCGCACCGGCCACCATCGCTCTTGCCTTGTTCTTCTTGTAGCTGCTCTTGCTCGGTCGCCGCTTGTCCTTGTCCTTGCTCTTGGACTTGTTGAAGTGCTTGCCCTTGGAGGAGTACTTGTCTTCACGCCTCGGGTGCGCCTTGTACTCGTTCACCTTATACTTGTTCTCCTCCGCTTCTGGGCACTCGGCGATGAAGTGGCCACGCTTGCCACACTTGTAGCACGTCCCTGAGCTCCGCCTTGCATTCCTCCGACTCTCGTGTAGTCGTTCAAACCTTCTTGAGAGCAAGGCCAGCTCCTCCTCGCCCAGCACATCAAACTCCTCATCTGGAATGGACATAAGAGAGGACAAAGAAAACTCGTCGACAGGAAGGGTTAGATTTGCCCTTTGATCCTCCCACAAGAGCAAGACTATGGTCGGTCGAGCCCTCATGCTTGGATAGCAACTTCCCGTCAACCTCGGCCGACTTGAGCTTAGAAAAGAGGTCATCCAACTCAATAGTCAAATAATGTCCAGACTCCTTGATGGCCTCAACCTTAGCACCCCAAACATTCGGGTCCAAGACATGCAAGAGCTTCAAAGCCTGATCATGCTCGGAGTACGGAAAATCCTCAACATTAGCCTTCATGTTGTTCACGATGGCGGTGAACCTCTTAAACATCGCATCAATGTCCTCACCGGGAAGTGGAGTGAAATTCTCATATTGCATCCGGTAAGAGACAAAGAGGCGAGTCTTCACATGGTTATCACCACCGTGAGCAACCAACAACTTTTCCTAAATTTGCCAAGCAAGATTCAAATGGCGAACACGCTCAAACTCTGGATCACACAAGCTCCGGCACAAGTGATCAACGGCTTTTGCATTAGCCTCATACTTGGCCTTGGCATCGGCATCGGTCACCATAAGAGTATGGATGTTGACCGGAATGGCATAGGTCTTGTCAAGCACAATAAAATCCAACAGCTTTCCTCGAAGAAAAATCATCATACGAGCCGCCCACTTGTGGTAACCCTTGCCATCGAAGTGCGGCGGACCGCCCCGCTCAACGTACGCCATCTTAGGATTCGAGACTTGTCAAAGTCGCAAAGAATCCGGCACCAAGCTACGATACCAATTGAAGGATCGGATGGCGACTAGAGAGGGGGGAGTAAATAGGAGCCGGTAAAAATTCTTCCCAAAGAACCCGGCCTATGTCCTACTCAAATCCCGGTCACACACAAGCGATGGATCGAATCACGCACCAATCGCCAAGACCACGAGGTTATGGATCAACCTCTAGCCTTAGGAACGATTCCTAAAAGCACACGCGGAAGCACTAGAAAGGGAGGAAGGAATCGAACCAAGAAGCAAAGCACACGGGCTGCGGCGGACCGTCCGCGCGGGGAGGGGCGGGACCGTCCGCAAAGGGCCGCGCGGACCGTCCGGCCGGGTACGCGGGCCCCGTCCGCACCCGAGCCGCGGACCGTCCGGCCCCCGAGCCGCGGACCGTCCGTTAAATCACACGAACGGACCAAAGCCACCCACGAGCCACGGACCGTCCGCGGGGAGCACGCGGACCTTCCGCCAAGCACCCGCGGACCGTCCGCCCGACACCGCGGACCGTCCGAAACTCCGTCCAACCGAAAAACAAAATCGCTATGGATCGAAACGAAAGACGAGCAAGAACTCGAAGAACACGGGACGAACACGACCCACGCGGACCGTCCGCGACCTCCCCGCGGATCGTCCGCCGAGTGCGGACGAGAGAGAAACGGCCGACCCCGAAAGTCAACTCCCCCAAATCATCATCGGATTTCCCAAACGGTTGAAGCTATGGAGACAAGGGTTTGGGACTTGAAAAGCGTCACACAAGGATGCTATAGCCCAAAAATCTTGCCTCCTAACTCCCTAAATCACCGGGAATCGCGAATCCTTTGAGCACCACCAAAAGCTAGAGCACCGAGCGAAAACTCACGAATCGAAGTGGTTTCCCGGCGTTTGAGGGCACAAGATCAAGCACAAAGATGCACAAGACATCTATCCATGTTTCCCTCAAAGAAATGCGGGGAGAAACCCACTCAAATCCGCGGAATCACACGGAAACAAAGGCACGAAAACAAGCACAAAAAGCCACGAAAAACGACCCCGAATCTTCTATACAAACCGGGAAAGATTCACAAGGTCTAGCATGCCGCCCTAGCATCCATCCCTCTCAACAAATCTCTCATGAAGCTCTCATGCTAGCCTAGAGAAAATAGGAAGAAAAATAGCTACGAAAATGAGAAAGAGGAGGGAGCAAATGAAACCCTAAGTCGCGGAGAGAGAGAGCCATCAACACACACTCATGGCTTATATATCAGGTCCCGCCGGAGTGGTAAATGACTCGACTACCCCTAACTACACTACTGGCGATACAACCCACGTAGGGGCAATTTGGTAATGTTTGTGGGTCTTGCCATCGGACGGCCACGCCTTTGCCGCACCCCGCGTCCTCCCGACGCAAGCCATGCGATCCCGCCGCGTGTCCTCCGCCTCGAAGCTTCCCGACACGCCCGGATCCCGTCTCCGTCGTGTTGGGCCCTCGGACTTGGTTTTGAGGCCCAAACCAAGAAACCGTCCGCCGATGGTTTTGTGGGCAAACCACCAAACCCCGCGTGCCCGGTCCGGCCTCCCGCCAAACCACTTGACTTGACCGCCACCGTGCACCGGCTCACTTGTCCATGACTTCGTCTTGCTTGTGTCGCCACCATGTGGCTCGCACCCGATCCCCGCTCGTCCACCGGTCCCTCGAACCGAGCCTACTTGTCTCTCCATCTCCCGGAGGCCCCTCAAGGCTGAAGACCTTTCGCGCCCGTTCTTCACCTGCAACAACACGAACTAGGCCGCAGCCTACACCTGCGCACTAAGCCAAGAGTCAGTCCAACACCCGTTGTCAATCACTCATCACTGAGGAGCGGTCATCCATCGACCACTGGGACGCTCCTGGTCCTCAAACTCTCTCTCTCTCTCTCTCCTCTTGTGGTGGCGGCTTTCTGGTGAATGGCGTTGGTAGAATGATTGGATGCGGCGGTTGTTAGAGGAGGGAGCCACTAATAGACGAGGAGCCTCTAGGTCAAAGGGGAATGCGAACTGAGGCAAAAAGGGCCTTGGCCTATCCGACCAGGCCGGTCGGCCTAGGTTGTTTTCAGCCTAGTTCGGGCCCGTCTTCAACCCTGTGGCTAAAATCTTGACATTTTGGACTCAACCCCCTTCATTTGTGTCATTTTGAGGTCGTCATCTCCGCAATCAAGATAGGGGTCTTCTCGCATGAAGTCCAAACTTTACGTATTAGTCCTCGTGGATGATCCATCGTACCACCTTGGTCCTTGCCACCTTTGGAAGTGATTTCGCCTTGCACTCGAACATGAACAGAACTCCTCATTTGCTCCTTTGAACTTGTTGTGACTCCGTCGCTTTTGTCTATGTTTTCCTACAAAAACACAACACTTCCAAATGCACATACAAAGTTGAACTTGTTATATCATTAGTGTGCCTAGTGGCGGGTTAGTTTATAATCAAGATCAAACCAAAGTGTAACGAATATGTTTGGAGCACCAAAATTCACCGTCAACAGGCTGCAGTGGCCGTAGGGGCAAAGCGGCCAGCGGCGCCCTCTAGCTCCGGGTTTTGAAAGTGCGCATGTGTGCGCGTATCAAACTAGTAAGTTCTTTTGTGCTTTTGGCCACTTTTTGAGTGTTGTTGATCTTGGTGATGGAGGTTTTAAATATGCTGATGTTGTTGGAATTTGTTGTTTACATGAATCCTTGTGACAACTCTGTTGATAGGGGTGAGGTGTTTGTGCCTTCTGTTGCCACGGTGGTGCAGCCTGCGAGTGCTTCAGTGGAGCACTCGAGTGCAGCACTGGAGGTGTAAGGTGGCATGGCACCTGGCGCCAGTGCGACTCCCCGGGTGGCCAGTCCCCAATGTTGAATTGTTGGGTCCTTGGCCTTGGGTTCAGCTGCCGTGGCCGAGCCTGAGGTTGAGGAGGGATGTCCCTAAGCACCGTGCCAGCACGCTGCGCTCTGGCCAGATCGCACGGATACGCCACAGCTAGGCGCACGAGATCCTTGGGGGCCCATCTACCGATGAGGACAACCAGATTAATTTAAACCCCTCTGGGGCAGATTTGAATTTAAATTGTGTTTGTACTCTAGACTCGCCTTCGCGTGAGTTCTAATGCATATGTTCGATCCTCTGTATGAATTCCAAGTGATTTATCAGGCGTTAACCCGGCAACTACCGACAGGATGATACTTTATTATCGATTAATGACCAAAGTGGATTGGTTTAGGCGATAGTACGATATTTTCCTAGGCGGGTTGTCATAGGTGGTCGAACCATCAAGACTACAGTGCAAAGAAGTGAAGGAGAAGTGCCCATTCAAATATCTAATGTGGTCACGAAAATGCCTGGCATCAGAGTAAGAGGTCGTCCACAATCGCACGAGTTCATCCGAGGGCATCTCGCGGGTGGATAGATGAATGGCTCCACTACGACAGCAGAATCCCGGCGGTTCATACTCAAACTTCTTTGCGTTGCAGAACTCGCAATTATCTACCGACTTTAGCGTGTGACCCTCTCCTAGGGCATTGGCGTAAACCCCACAGAATGGATCTGGTGCATCCAGTTCAATAGTATCTTCATCACCCCTCGTGAGGTCTTCATTCACGACGGAATCGTCATCATCCTCTGATAATTGTCATGCTGGTTAACATGGAATCTTAACATCAGATAATTGTCACAAGGTATACCTTGTCCCGTGAAAAGAAACCCTTTATCCTTATCCTCGTCCTCATCGAATATGATGTTCTCATCACCATCTGATGCAACCACATGTGACATGAGTGGTGAGACAAACATAGGTGAATATGCACAATGGTATCAGGAAGAGCATGCACATTATGGACACATACCTTGACTTTGGTATCTGTGCAAATCGCGTGGTGGCATAGAATCAGGCTCATCAACCACGGATGGTTGTGTCTGAGTACACCTTTCATTACGAGGTGAATGTTCAGAAGTACCTGTAGAGATTAGATGGTGGGTGAGACACAGAAATAGTGCCAACCGACCCGGAGCAAGTAATGTTGTTACCTGCTCCTAACATATCCGATGTTCCGGCACCCAGAGGGTAGGTTTGCGTGACACCTTTATATACATATAGCATTAGAACACAGTTTGGTTAAATGTGTATTAACTTATCAGTTATAATAATAATGTATAGGTTGGGAGGTAGTTTACCATTATCAACAACACATGACTGTATCAGCCTACTTGCAATGTTCTCATTTTCACCAGTGGTCCCATTGGTGTTTCTTCCAATGGTCGATTCAAACTCCTGTTATGACACTTTTGTCGAGATTCTCGCAATCCTGGAGTTAGATGGGATGTATGAATAGTGTTGGATAGAAATGTCTCTGGGGTTTCAACTTGCCGAGGAGGTTCTCGTACATCTGCCTCGACATAGACAGGTGTGCCACCAAAATCGGGGATCTCCATCCGTTCCGATACTCTTGAGGGAGGCATATCACCAAGAGGCAATAAAAGCTCAGGCTTCCATTGAGGGTTTTCTATGGCGATGGAGTCAGGGTGCAAGTTATTTTCATGTTGTTCTTTTATCATCTTTTTGTAGTTGAGGTTGGATTGTCTCGCAGTCGCCTTCTTCTCTTGCGGCATCTTAAATAGTCTCTTTGCAACTCTCGCATCACGCCTCCTCTTATTGGCCTCCCGTTGAAGAGGAGACATCGCCACCCTACGTGCTCTGTCCTTCCTACGCCTACGCTCACCTGGGGAGAGGTTATGGTCGTCCATGGGGGTTGTTATATCAATGGCTCCTAAAATCAAGATTATTAATGTCTATTGATGCTAAATATATAATTGGATTGCAACAGGTGCTCCAATTCAGAAATAAGAGGTGCTATTGGCGCTAAGTATAAAAGTTGTATTAAGGTTGTGATGTGTTGCTAGTATTTACTGGAATTTGGTAAGTAATATACATACTCATCCCAATTGGTTTGTTACCGTTAAATGTAACAGTTTTATATAGTTAGCCCCTAATATTCAGCAAATGTTTAATAACCATTTAACATTTGTTGAAGTGAAAATCAGCATCACTTGAATTTAAGATGCTGCACAAACAAAATAAATTTTGTATGGGTCACCTCTACATAATCATTAATAACCAAATAAATCAAGACATTGTTAACACCAAAACATAGTTCTAAATATTCAAAGAAATAAGTATATCATTCTGTCTGTTGTGGAGAAAACAATCGACTATGTGACAAACCTGGAGTATTTTCGACCAAATGTTCAGTCTCATCATGGTGATCCGACTGCCTTTATAGAGCCAGTCATTATTTTCATCTTCCTCCATCAATACACATTTGTCTACTAAAACATTTTGATGGGTTTTAGCAGACAAGTGCTCAAATTTGTATTGAACCAAATTTCGTGTTGTTTCTAGAAAAAAATAAATGAGTTTAAGACCATCTTGCTGTTTCAGATTCCACATGTTTGATATGTAGTCAATCATCATTTTCATCTTCCTCCATCAGTACACATCCATCTGCACAAAAAATTATGCAGTGTATCAGTAATCCATCATTATTAAACGCCCCCACCCGACACGACCCCTACATACAGAGGTATGCACTCTATGTCTACAATCATTATTTACTTGTGGTAATCAAGACTAGTAAGCAACAGATAATGTACCTCCAGCATTCTCAATGCAACTTCCACGCATGTCCACGACGTTCGTTTCTCCACTCATCAACCTTTTCCCCCGCTAAAAACCAGTCAAGTGCTTAAATTCCTTTTCAAACAAATAATACCATGCTTTTTAAAAAAGTAAGTATTACACTCACTTGTTGATTCAGTGTCTACATGTTCCATATGGAGGCACTCACTATTGTCACCTTCTTCAATTCCTACAAAATTGCATGCTTAAAAATTGACGCATTCATGCCACCATTATTTAACACAGTTGTCGAAGTCGCATGCATGCTCCTTTTTCTGTTTCCGCCTCTCACGCCTCCTACTGTTCAGCTCGTCCTTCTTTTCATGTGACATAGCCTCATACCGTTCTTTATCCTTCCGTCTCCTACGCTCCTTAGAATCCTCTCTGTTGGGCCCCTCACCACTTGGGACTCCTAGCACAGCAGGGATATAACATTGGTGAATACACATGTTTGCACTTGAGTAAACAGGAGTGACCTTGCACAAAAGATTACTTATTGTATTTGTGTTCGTGACATCTCCAGATCTTGACCGTTGGTCCATCATCAAGTGCCCTTTAAATCTGAATCTGTACAAAAAAACAAGTTGACATGTTCAGTTCCGGACTCCTGACAGATGATCCAGAAAATTGCTCATTACAGAGATGAAGTCCTGATAGATGATCTGCAACGCATGAAAGAATCCACACCGGCACTAGGAGGAATCCAAGAAGAACAAGATTTAAAACACCTCGCGGCCATGAAAACAAGACAATGTTATTTAGTTTGCAGTTTGTTTGCTGTTTTTTCTTAGACTTGTTAGTTTTAGTTGGCAAATCATTTCAAGTTTCAGTTAGCAGACAGATTTGCATTCCTAACCATATGACATTGTATAAATATTTATTGTTGCATATATAAAATACCTGTGACAACCCGCCAAGGAAAATACCGTACTATCGCCTAAAATCAATCCACTTTGGTCATTAAGCAATAGTAAACTATCATCCTATCGTTAGTTGCCGGGTTAACGCCCGGTAAATCACTTGGATATCAACAAAGGATCGACAATATGCATTAAAACTCACGCGAAGGCGAGTCCAGAGTACACTACACTGATTAACACAAATCTGCCCCGACGGGGTTTAATTATAACAAAACTTTGTTCATGACGTGAAGGTAAAGATTCAGAGTTTTAAACAGCGGAAATAAAATAATCTAGCGCAACGGTAAACATCACAGGAAGCCATCCGTGATGTCATCACTGGTCGTCATCCACCCGGTCAGCAGCACCTGCAACAACAGTTTTAAAGCAAGGCTGAGTATACTAATACTCAGCAAGACTTAACCGTCGGGTGATAACTACATCGCCAAACTCTAGACATGAGAGGCTTTTTGGCTGGTAGTGTTCTTTTGCTGAAAAAGCAACAAAGAGTAGGTCCTTACTTTCAATATTTTAGAACAAGTTCTAGTTGACTACCATTTCTAAATGTGCCAACTAATTCAATCAAAAACTGTACAAGCAATTAATTCATACAACAATACTCACCAAATCCCATCATTACGGGATATCATGGCCAGTTGATTAAGCAGTCTCGGATAACGGTGAGAGGACGACAATTGATTGGTTTATAACCTTGCAAGGTGGACCTAAACACACGGAAGAATGCATACCCCAAGAAGATCCAACAAAAACGAAACGGGGTATACACCAACCAGGCGGTTCCCGTCGATCTTCAGCTCGGGAGCGGAACCTACATTCCTTGGTACAAGGCTTACTGGCTCGCCCACACACGAACGTCCAGACTCACGCAGGTACCACACTGTTGCAAGTAGGGGGACACATCTCTGTGCCCCAGGTGTAGTAGGGAAAGGTTCCCTTCCCGCGTCAATCGGGTACTAGGCTTACGGGTCCCATTCCCGGCAAGTGTTTTGTACGTTCAAAAGCTTAGCCCACGAAAGCCACTGGACCGGAGCCCAAATCCCATGCTCTTACCACATGAGCAATCCATTTATAAAGATCTTATGATTCCAACATAAGAACCTATTCTCGCGAGTGACGAACATCACTCGACTTCTACCGGGTCCTATATCATAGCAGCTATCGACCTAGCATACTAGTAAAAGAACATAGGTATCTAGGTATCATGCATCTAGGGTTTCAAATCAATTCCTGAAACGTAAATGCACAGTCATAGCTTCGATAATTGCATAATTTCTAAAAACAAGGTTAATGATCCGGGGCTTGCCTTCGATGGCAAGGTTGGCCTTGGGCCCTTCTGGACTTTGGTCCAGGTCTTGCTCTACAACGACGTGGTGCACGTCTCCGTCAGCTCCTCCGTCTCCGCCTTCTGGTACACGCGTACAGCTACCGCTCGGAAGATCTACACGAGGACGCAAATGCAAGATTTAATTGACAATTTTTAATTTAATTATTTACAAACAACGTATGATAACCATGAAGAGTATGGTTGGCCAAAATCATTTTGACAAACACACCTTGGCATAAACTTTTTATTAAAGTAATTTCTCACGATGCTTTATTATTTATTTACTTAAAGCGACTGTGTACATATTTTATGTAAATAAAATAATTTATCTTTCACAAACAGCAAGGGGTTGATATTGATCATTTTAAAATGATTTACATTACACACATAGGGTCTTCTTATGTGTAGTTGAGGTTTTTCTTATTTAATTTAAGATTAAGCTTTAATAGGCTTCCACAGCTTTTATTCATAAATTAATTTAATAAAATTCAGTGGGATGTGTTATAAAGCATTTCCAAACCTACACAAGCCACTGCACACACATGCACTCTTAGGAAAGCTATGAATTTAATTATACCGAAAATAACAAAAGCTAGTCACCCAAAGATGAGAAATGCATACAAAAATAAATACACATCAAAATGATCCTAACTCTCTCACAGATGTGATATGGTCCAAAACTAACCTAGGAATGCAGCATATACGCCTAGAACTATTATGAAACTTGACTTATGCAATTACAAAGAAAAACAAGCATATTCAATAATAAATCTTTCTAACAAATATAAAATTGTGATTAATTCACCAGAGTTGCATTTTGGCATAAAAAGATAACATTCAGAAGTTGGGCACAAAAACTTAATTATTTTTAGCTACAAAAATCATTTGGACAGATTCTGCAGAAATGGAAAACAATTTTTAGAAAAAGATTTACAACATAACTTTGTGCAATTTTTGGTACAGGAGCTAGGCATGGCATGACACACAACACATCCAAAATTTAGATACAGAGGACTTATGGATTTTGAGATACAGCAGATCTAGGGTTTTCACATTTCTATTTTTCATGCCAAAAATATTAGGAAACAACTCGGGCAAAAATAACAAAAGTTGTAGGATTTTTCACAAAGAATCGAACAAAATTAGGTTTGTTTTTTTCTGATTTTTCTATGATTTTTCTACAAAATTGGGTATGAACAAAGAGACAGATTTACGAACAGACCCTCGGGACCAAAATTTAGATTGCAATTGGGTCCCTGGCGCCATGGCCGGCGGTGGGAGCTCAATTCCGGCGAGGGGAAGGCTCGGCTCGGCCGGGAAAGGGCGGGGGAATGCTCAGGGGCTCACCTACGACCGATTTGTGCTCACGGACGGGGTAGGGAGGCGCCCGGCGGTAGCTTGCGGCGGTGGCCGGCGGTACCGCCGGCCCCGGAGCTCTCGTTCGGTGGAGGGGAGGCGCCGGTGGTGGCGTCCACAGCACGGGGAGGTGGTGTGGTGTCGTGTGGAGATGCTAGGACGCTTGGCCGGTGGTGGTAGGGTCGAATTATTGAAGCTCGCCGTTGGGACAGCGAGGGCGGACGCGGCGTCGACCTGCGCATGGGCAGCAGGCTGCGTCGGTCTAAATAGCCGGCCAGCTCCCTGCCCCCACGACGAAGGGACGCGCCGCCTTAACTCCCCAGCACGGCGCCGGCCTCGGTAGGCGCGCACGGCGGGGGGTCGGGCGACGGACCGGCCCCGGACGGTATGTGGCGGCGGGGTATGGCGCGACTCGCGTTCCAAGGCGACGGCGCACGTTCCGAGGTGGCCGGCGCGAAGGGGACCGACGACTCACGCCTCGAGGCGGTGGGAAGCGAGCCGGCATGCACGCCGAGGCGACGGAGTGCGCAGCACGTGGCGCAGGACGCCAGGCAGCTCGCCGGCGCTCTGGCGGTGGTCTAGAGCGCGGTTGTGCTATTTTCCAGCCGGTCAACGCGACTTTGACTGCGTGTTTCTCCAAAAAGTTGAACTGTGCAACAAAAATGGTAGATACGAAAGTTGTAGATGAGACATCCCTCTACAACATTTGCAAAGGTCGTCCTATGTTTTTCTCGACGGTTTGAGCAGGAACACCAAGCAAAGTTGGGGTTCTGCAGAGTGCTGATGAACAGTGAAAACTGCAGTTGACCAAGTTTTTCACCCTTTTCCGCTCAAAATTTGAAATGCCATACAACATGAAAGTTGTGTTTCTCGAAAAACTAGACAACTTTTATATTGGTAGAATTTGAAGTGTTTAGGTGAAATTTGGAGAACGCGGCAAAAATTCCAGAATGACAAGGACTGACAAGGGGTTTGACTAGGGTTTCAGCTAATGTTTGACCAAGCTTTGACCACAAAAGTGTGTTGACTTAATTAGTAGTGTCATTAGCACTAACTAATGGTATTTAAACACCTGGGGTGTTACAATACCCAAGCAGGACTAAGCTGAAATATGGAAAATACAACTGCAAAGACACAAAGGGATGTCCTACTGTATACTGAGAGATGAAAGAAATTAAATGTAGCAACTCAATCAGAAATTTACCAATATTTCCCCTATTGATTCAATCAATTAGCTAATGATCTCTAAATTTCTGCACACTACATAAAGAGCAGTTTAAGACTTGTGTGTTTCATTTTGAGTACATGCACATTAAGTTCTAGAATGTAAAATGTTCGATTTCTACAAAGAAGTAACAGTTATCTTCCCTGCAAGACATGGCTAAATGTTGCACTTCATGTTTTACATGTGTAGGTAGCATGTATGGCTACATTCCTATAGCTGGGAATTAATTTAATAACACTATGTTACACTAACTTGGTATTCTGCTAACTCTGAATTATGCCAATATTTTAACATTGTTTTATGAAAAGCGGAAAAAAAGAAATAGCTGGACCTCTTTATATTATGAAGGGAAAACAACGCAATGACTGCCCTGCTTCCTGATAATGTCTACTTGTTAGGATGCGAAGCTGAGAATTTCGTTCCATGATCCATGGCCAAATGCTGCTTATTGTACATGCCCTGTCGCCTTTGGCCTAATATTTCAAGGAGCATCAATATGTTATATTGTAACATCCAATCGACTTTGCAAAGAAACTATAGGGTCTTAGAGGCCTTAGCTTTAGGCGAAAATGAGATGCCAGATATAAAGGATAAGATCCTGCGAAGAAGGCTTGGCTAGGTACTTTTTTCATTTGTCCATCGTCCATGCTAAATAGGACACAAAAATATGCAATGGAAAATGTTATACTTCATGCTTACATAACCTAATGCATGTATCCCCTACAAAAGCAATAAATATGTTCACGAGCCGTTCTTAGTCCATGGTGAAATTATGACCCAGAGGAGGCTAAAGCGGTAGTAGTGAAAGCTTTTCGTATTCAAAAAAATAAAATATGAAGGTATACATATTCATCATCATTGCAAATAGAATTTAATGTATGCAATTCCAAAATGTATAGGTTCCTTCATTTTGTAGTCAGGCTATATCGAACAGGTGATATCCAAGAGAGATGACCACACACGGACCACAGTTTGACATACTTGGTGCCCGCTAGGGGGAGGGGGTCGCGGAGGCAGACGCGGCTTGCGGAAGGGGCGGCTGGCGCGATGGAGGAGGGTACGCTGAAGTCCGCAGGTGCCCTCCCTCGGCGCCCACCCGCTGCTCACGCGAAGTCCACAGGCGCCCGCCCGCTGCCCACTCGGTGCCCGCCAGGGGAGGGGTCACGGAGGCGGATGCGGCTTGCATAAGGGGCAGCTAGCGCGATGGAGGAGGATCCGGTGAAGTTGCGAATCGGGGGAGAGGTCGTGGCGGCGTGAGGTGAGGTTGCGTCGTCCGATGCGCGGTGCGGACGGCGTCTGTCGGTTTCTTTTCTTGTGGGGGTATTGCGCTGGTAAACAAGCCACGAACCATGGGGTAAAATGGGAAGGGGGAATGTTGACGGTGAAATTCCGTCAACCTAGCCATGAGTTTACCTTTGGTGTTGGCATGACTTTTGTATCTTATCCATTGTCGGTGTTTTAGACCGGCAACCTACTAAGGGGAGTACCCGAAGTAGATGAATGTGGCCTCGCCGAGATCGATAACTCGAAGGAAGAGACACGTGGCACACAATTTAGGCAGGTTCGAGCCGCGAGGTGCGTAATACCCTACGTCCTCTATGTTGCGTAGCTCTGGATTGATTGGGTACGATTACAAGATGATGCAATCAGATGCGTATGAGAGAGGAGGGGTCCCTGCCTCGCCTTATATAGTCCGGGAGGCAGGGTTACAAGTCGGTTCAGGGAGAGAGTACTAGTCGAGTATGTCTAGGAGTCCTCTATACAGTGCGGGACATGTACAGCTTCCTAACCGAGTACTTCTCCTCTCGTAGTCCTTGTGCTTCACGCCGGCGGTGCCGTGCAGCGCAAGTCAGGTAGTCCCAGGGGCCCACCGAGTAGTCGGTCCTGGTACCCACCGAGGTAGTGGGCCCAGGGAGGTCCATACGACAAGCCCCCGAGTACTTTGTAGTCGAGAAGGATAGCTTCAAGTAGTCTTGACGGCCTTAACGAGTAGTCCTCAAGCGTCCCCGAGTACTACAAGTCAAAAGTCCTCAAGAGTAGTTGAAGCATCCCGAGGCTGGAATGTACTCCAGCTGATATCTGAACAATCCTGAAGTCTTCTCGAGTAGTCCCAAGCGTCCTCGAGTGCCGCTCTTGAAGGTCTTCAACAATGCCCATGTTGTCTTGAAGCTAAAACTGATATGGAAGTGCGATTGCAAAATCGCACTCCATATGGAGTAGGCCCCGAGCCTTAGGTTGAGTTGTAGACTCTGGCTGAGGGTCCATCTGAAGTTTTGGCAAGAATATCCCGAAAAATCCAGAGAAAAAACCGAAGGACACGTGGCATGGAGCCCTCGAGCCTTGAGTCGAGTACTTCCTCTCGAATTGAAGGGTCATCTTGTAGAATGTGTCCTGAGTTGCTCTTGAGTCTTGTCGCTACCCAGGATGTCGAGTAGAAGTAGCCGAGCCCCCGAGGTGAGGCGCGTCGACTAGTAGAAGCTGAAAGGTCACGCGCCGCCGCTGAGTCGGCCGAGCGCAGACTTATCCATCCGGCCGTTGGGGGGACGCGTTGACTTATAAATAGAAGCCAAAACCCTTAGGGTTTTTCACCCTACGCAGTTGCAGCCATTCCTAGCAGATCTAACCAGGAATCACCACTGGTGCGCACCGCCGCTATTGAGTAGAGCGTAGATCCAAGTGCGCCGCCGTAGGAAGCCACCACTGTAGCCCCCGAGCGAATGCGCGTGAAGACACCGTGCACCTGAAGAATGAAGCCTTCACCATCGAAGACCGCGAAGGCCGCCGGCGGGAAGAAGAGGGCCGTGAAGAGGCCGCCGGATCTGCTGCGGGAGCATCGCCGCCGGTGTCTCTGCCACGGCCAGATCCAAATCGCGAGTGGAAAAAGTCCAAGTCCAAGACCGAAGACCTGCTGGCCCTTCTTAACAGTGGATTCCTGCGGGAGAAGGAGGTGGACATGTGGAGAGCCGCGGCAGGGGATCCGTACCCCATGGAGAAGAACCCGGACGAGATCCCGATGTTCGCCCGGTTCGCGGAGCGCGGACTGTCTCTCCCGGCCAGCGACTTCTTCAAGGGGCTGCTGGGGTACTACGACATCGAGTACCTCAACCTCAACCCCAACGGTATCTTCCACACCGCCGTCTTTGTACATTTTTGCGAAGCCTTCTTGGGGATCAAGCCCCATTGGATCTTGTTCCGGAAGTTCTTCCGGGTGAAGCCTCAACCCAGCGCCAGCAATCCCCGAGTAGTCGAAGGAGCGGGGATCCAGATGAGGGAGGATGCGGCAGAGCAGTACCTCTCCTACAAGTTGATAGATTCCAATCAAGATTGGAAGGCCAAGTGGTTCTACGTCATGAACCACCACCCGGAGCTACCGAAGCCCAGCGGGAAGCAGCCCAAGCACCGTCCGTGGTGGAACTCGGAGCCGGCGATGCAAAAAGGTCTTCAGTTGCCTGAGCTGTTGGCGAAGATCAAGGCGCTAAGGGAAGCCGGGCTGAGGGCCAAGCATGTGGCCTTCAGCTTCATGAAGCGAAGGGTGCAGCCGCTGATGGCCCGCGACACCCTGAGGTACGAGTACACCGGCGACGACGACACGTCGCGGATGCCTAGAGATGAAGTCCACGACGACGACATTGTTGATAGGCTGAGCAGAATCTTCAAAGATATGCCGGCGTACACACTGTGCCCGGTACCGGAGTTCTCCACCGCGCGCCCACCAAATCAGGTTAGTAGCCGCATCCATAGTTGAGTACTCATTACGTAAGAGTAGTCACACTGATGAGTGAGCTTCTTTCAGGATGACTTGGCGAAGTTCGTCTCCGAGCCGGCGTCGCCTCCTCAGCTGGTCGAGATCCCAGAGGAAGGGAAGGCCAAGACCAAGGAGCGGCGCGAAGTTGGCGAGGGAGACGACACAGTTGTCGCTGAAGACACGTCCGATGAGGAGGACGATGAGGAGATGCTCCAAGAGCGCTTCCAGTTGCGGTCGAGGTTCAGCCGTCCTGGCTTGCCTCATATCCCTCTCGTTCAGGATCCGCCGGCTAGCCTAGAGGCTAGTCTGCCCGCGCCGCCAAGGAAGCCACGCAATGTGGCCCGCAAGCGCGTGGCCAAGAAGTTGAAGGTCACGGAGACCACATCCCGAGAGGTAAGCCATCTTGAAGAAGGTAGTCGAGTACTGATGTCTCGAGTTTGTGTGTTGACGATGAAGTTTCCTTGCTTGCAGGAGATGCCACCTTCCGAGCCCGTTGAGCAGGGCGACGAAGGCTACTGGGACACCGTGGGGGAGGTAGCTGGGGGTAGTCGTAGCCCAGCCCCCACCATTGAAGAGCTCTTGGCGCAGATAGAGCGCCAGCCCCCTATTGCTCAGGGGAGCACACAACCCGCCGGCTCGCTGCGAAGAAGCGGCGGCTACGAGAGCGCGGGGAGGAGGCGCCTGCCGAGGCGGGACTGGTTGACATCACCAGTATCCTCGGCGCCCCAACCGTGACGGTGGTCCGGTCGAGCTTGTAAGTACTAATTCTTCCCGAGTAGTACTTGGATGTGGTAGTCGTACTTGATTGACAACCGGCTTGTGTACTCTGCAGGAAATCGATGGACTTGTCCTGGGAGGGGGATGAACCCGCCACAGCGGTGGAGGAAGAGGAAGCCGCGCCGCCCGCTGAGGAGTCTGCTCCCGCTCCTCAGGTACAACCCGAGGCGCCGGCCGCGAAGGCTACGTTGCCTCAGGCCAGCGTCGTTGAAGGTGAGTGCTCTCTCAAGTGCGATTAGCCCAGAAGAGTAGTCGTAGTCCCCAAGTTTGACTGATACACTTGTCCTCTTGTCGATAGGTGCTGAGGCCGAGGGGAGCGGTATCCCGTCGGCGGTGCCCGTTGAGGATGTGGCACCGGAGACTCAGGAGGCTGCCGAAGAAGCCCCCGAGCCGATGGAGGTGGCCGCCGGAGAAGCCACCGCGGCAACTGGAGGAGAAGGCGATGACGTGCTGCCAGAACCCGCTCTGGAGGTGGTCATTTGCTCGCCAGAGATCCAGGACGTGGAGCCAATCCGCTCGGCGCCAATGTCTGAAGCCGCGACGAGTAGTCGTGGCGGGCTCGAGTTGTTGGCGGACGATCTGGTCGACCCGGCGACGGTGGCTCGGCACCTAGAGGCGGTGCGCCAGGCCGAGCGATGGATGAAGGTGAGTAGTCGTAACCCTTGAGTAGTCAATCCTTTAGTGTTGAGTACCCATTTGACATGTGTTGTCTGTGCAACACGTCGCGGAGAGGTCCCACCAGAAGTCCGAGATGCTTCAAGGATACGGCGACGCGGTGCTCCGGGCCGAAACATTGGAGGAGCAACTCGTGAAGTCTCGGAAGCACGCCGCCGCGATGCAGTCGAAGCTGGACACCGCCTTCGCCAAGTACCACAATGACGTCCAAGAGATCCAGGCGAAGAGCGACGATCTGGTGCGGAAGAACAAGTCTCTCCGCAACAAGAACAAAGGTACACCATTGTCTTATTGAGTACTTATTGGAAGTACCTTGAAGTAGTCTGACCCGCTGTGCCTTGTTGATTGCAGAGCTTGAGACTCGAGTAGATCAGCTGAAGGCTTCGGAAACTGATCTGAAGAACCTTTTCTACCGGGAGAAAGAGGCCCGCCAGGTACTGGAGTACGATCATAAGGAGCTTGCTTACGAGTGCGACAAGCACATGGAGCTCCGTATTGCATCAGATCATGACCTCGTCAACTACTACAAATCCTTGCAGAAGTTGAACGAGGACTGCGAGAAGCTGTAGGCTCAGCTCAAGGAGCTCGAGGAAGTTGTGCTCCCCATCGCGAGGCTGCTGGTGCCTCACCCTGGTGGTCCGAGGATAGCACCACTGGTGGACCGGTTGAAGGAATCCCCCAGCCGCCTGGCGACCTATGTGAAGCACTTGGCGAAGTCAATCTCGAACCAGGTGCTGGCCTTCATAAAGTCGTACTTCCCAAAAGCTCTTGTGGATGTAGTCGCCGGCGGACTAGCCGCCAACTGCACCGACGAGTAGTACGCGGAGCTGCTGGAGCAGATGGCGCCCATTGTTGAACAAGTCGCCGAGAAACTTAATCTCCAGTAGTCCTGTAATAGTTAGCTCGTAGCAGTGGTTGTGCAAAAACAATTGTAATGAAATTGTTTAAGTATGAATGAAGAAAAACTTCCATAGATGAGTACTCATTATCGCGATCTTTGAGTGCGGAGTCCCATCGTGGAGTTGTCGCGAGTAGTCGTGCTCGCCAGTAGTCCCGTTGAGGGAGGAAGATAGTAAAGTAGTTGATGGATAATAAAACTTTATTACTGAAGAAGTACACCTGATGGTCAGGGCCGTAGTTACAGAGTAGTCGCTAGGACCCGGAGGCCGCCTACGGCTAAGTAGTGCTAGGGCGTGTAGCCGCTTACAGCAGTAGATCCGTAAGTAGCCGTATAGGCTGGATCCAGGAGTACATGGTCTCTCAGTAGACCGCTGCTAGAGTCCTTTGTCGCTCGTCGCAGCCCAAGATCCGTAGGTAGCCGCATGGGCTGGATTGTGGAGAGGAGTAGTCCGGAGACTGGTGCCTGGACCCGGAGGCCGCTTACAGCGAAGGAGTAGTCCGGAGACTGGTGCCTGGACCCGGAGGCTGCTTACAGTGGAGGGGTCTTAGTCGTGTAGACTTGAGCCCCCAAGGTAGTCATGTAGACTAGGTGTAGAATCAATAGAGTTGGTCGACGTTCCACGAGTTGTTGACGTCTTCGCCTTCAAGCGTCTGGAGGCGGTAGGAGCCCGGTCCGGTCACCTTTGCAACTGTGAAGGGACCTTCCCAGGGCGAGCTGAGCTTGTGTAGTCCTTCCGTGTTCTGGATGCGACGGAGGACAAGATCACCAACGTTGAAGGAGCGTTCCTTCACGTTGCGATCATGGTAGCGTCGGATACCCTCCAGGTACCTTGCTGATTGGACGAGGGCGGCACAGCGAGCTTCTTCGAGTCCGTCGATGTCAACTCGTCTGCTGTCTTCGGAGACGCCTTCGTCGTAGTGCTCCACTACTGGTGAGTCCCACATGACATCGGCAGGGAGGATTGCTTCGGAGTCGTAGACCAGGAAGTATGGAGATTGCCCCGTTGGCTTGGAGGGCTGAGTATGTAGCCCCCAGAGTGCATTGGGTAGTTCCTTGATCCTCTTGCCTCCTTTAGAGTTAGCAGCGTCGTGTAGCAGCTTCTTGAGAGCGTCAAGCACCATCCCGTTGGCGCAATCGACTTGTCCGTTGGCCCGAGGATGGGCAACTGAGACATATCGGACGTCGATCCCGCTGTTCTCGCAGTACTCCCAGAACTGGTGGTTGTTGAAGTTGGAGCCCAGGTCTGTGATGATGCGATGGGGTAGTCCGTAGCGATGTACCAGTTCATCCAGGAAGTCGAGTACTCTGTCATCCTTGGGGCATGTGACCGGCTTGACCTCGATCCACTTGGTGAACTTGTCGATGGCCACCAGTACTCTGTTGAATCCACCTGGCGCAGTTGGTAGTGGCCCAATCATGTCGAGCCCCCAGCAGGCGAAAGGCCAGGTTGGCGGTATTGTGACTAGCTTGTAGGCTGGGACATGTTGCTGCTTGGCGAAGTATTGGCACCCTTGGCACATCCTGCCGAGTTCTTCGGCGTCGCCCAGAGCTGTGGGCCAATAGAAAGCTCGTCGGAAGGCCTTGCTGACCAGCGTGTGAGAGGATGCGTGGTTGCCGCAGACGCCTTTGTGGATCTCCTCCAAGATGTCATTGCCTTCTTGTCTGGGGACGCACTTCATGAGTACTCCGGAAGATGCGCCCCGCCTGTCGAGCTTGTCTTCGACAAGGACGTAGGACTTGGCGTGGAGGATGAGTTGCTCCGCCAAGTTCTTGTCCGAGGGAACCTTTTGCTCGCTGAGGTAGTCGATGAAGGGCTGCCTCCAGTCCACGTCAATCATCATGACCTTCTGGCCAGCCGGGGGATGCGCTGGGACAGTGGTCGGTGGCACCGGCTCCGGGATGGATGGTGCGTGAAGCTCGTGGACGAAGACACCCGCTGGTACTTGAGCGTGAGTAGAACCAAGCTTCGACAGGACGTCCACTGCAACGTTGTTGTCGCGGACGACGTGGTGGAACTCGAGACCATAGAACTTGTTCTCGAGCTTGCGAACTTCTAGGCAGTAGGCGTCCATGTTCTCCTTGTTGCTGTCCCAGGACTTGTTGACTTGGTTGATGACCACTGCGGAGTCGCCGTAGACTAGTAGCCGCTTGATGCCAAGTGAAGCCGCGAGGCGGAGCCCGTGTAGCAGAGCTTCGTACTCGGCTTTGTTGTTGGAGACCTTCTAGAAGATTTGCAGGACGTACTTGAGTTGTTCACCCGTTGGAGAGATCAAGAGTACTCTTGCACCTGCGCCCTCGAGGTTGAGTGAGCCGTCGAAGTACATCACCCAGTGCTCTGGGCGCTTGGTTGTAGTAGGTAGCTGGTTCTCCTGCCACTCCGCCATGAAGTCGACTAGTGCGTGCGACTTGATGGTTGTGTGTGGCTTGAAGTCGATGTTGAGGGCGCCGAGTTTGACTGCCCACTTGGAGATTCTTCCAGTAGCATCTTGGTTCCGCAGGATGTCGCCGAGCGGGTAGTCGGTGACAACGGAGATCGAGTACTCCTGGAAGTAGTGTCGTAGCTTCTGCAAGGTGATGAGCACTGCGTATAGAAGCTTCTGTACTAGCTGGTAGCGTGCCTTGGATTCTGACAATGACCTCGCTGACGAAGTAGACTGGTCGCTGGACTGGGTAGGCGTGGCCGTCTTCCTGCCGCTCGACGATGATGGCAATACTAACCACGTGAGTAGTCGCAGAGAGGTAGAGCTGTAGCTGCTCGCCTTTGCGAGGAGCCGTGAGGACTGGTGGCTTCGATAAGAAGTCCTTGAGCTGGGAAAGGGCTTGGTCCGCCTCTGGAGTCCACACGAACTTTTCTTGGTGCTTGAGTAGTTTGAAGAAGGGGAGCCCCCGTTCTCCAAGCTTCGAGATAAATCTGTTCAGGGCCGCCATACACCCGGTCAGCTTCTGGACGTCTTTGATGCACGTGGGAGCTTTCATGCTGGTGATGGCGGAGATCTTCTCGGGATTGGCTTCGATGCCGCGATGGCTGATGATGAAGCCGAGTAGTTTGCCCGAAGGTACGCCGAAGACGCACTTGTTCGGGTTGAGCTTCCAGTGATACTCACGCAAGGATGTGAAAGTCTCTTCAAGATCGTGGATGAGGGTGCTGCAGTTTCTGGTCTTGACGACCGCATCATGCACGTAGGCTTCGACGTTCTTGTTGAGTTGCCTCTTGAAGCAGGCCTGGATAGCTCGTTGGTATGTGGCGCCGGCGTTCTTCAAACCGAAAGACATGGTCGTGTAGCAGTACGCGCCAAACGGGGTGATGAACGCGGTCTTCTCCTGGTCTTCTTCCTTGATAGAGATCTGGTGGTACCCGGAGTAGCAGTCGAGGAAGCAGAGCAAGTCGCAGCCCGCCGTGGAGTTGATGACTTGGTCGATCCGCGGCAACCCGAAGGGGTCCTCGGGGCAGTGCTTGTTGAGGTCGGTGTAGTCAACGCACATCCTCCACTCGTTCGAGTTCTTCTTGCGGACGAGGACGGGGTTGGCGAGCCACTCAGGATGGAAGACTTCTTTGATGAAGCCAGCCGCGAGTAGTTTGGCGAGTTCCTTCTTGATGGCGTCCCGTCTGTCGTCGGCGAAGCGGCGGAGGTGTTGTCGCTTCGGGGTAGCTTTAGGATCGACGTTGAGGGAATGCTCGATCAACTCCCTGGGCACCCCTGGCATGTCCGCTGGCTTCCACGTGAAGATGTCGCGGTTAGCCCGGAGGAAGTTGATGAGTGCGTCTTCCTATTTGGGGTCGAGGCCCGCCCCGATGGTGATGGTCTTGCTGTTGTCGTTTGTCCCGAGGTCGATTGTCTTGACCAGAACCTCCTTAGCTGGCTGAGGCTTGTTAGCTTTGTCCGACTTCTTTGGGATGTCGAGTTCACTTGGGGCAAGCTTCTTCGACGCAGCGTAGATCTCCATCATTGCGTTGGGTGCTTGATTTGTGGAGGCAATCTCCACAGCTTCCATGTCGTAGTCGTGCGAGATCTTCAAGTCCCCTTGCAGTGAGAATACACCTGCTGGGCTTGGCATCTTGAGTACCAAGTAGGTGTAGTGGGGTACCGCCATGAACTTGGCGATAGCCGGTCTGCCGAGGATGGCATGGTAGGACGTCTCGAAGTCCGCGACCTCGAACTTGACGTACTCGGTATGATAGTTGTCCCGAGATTCCCCAAAGGTAACTGGCAGGACCACTGAGCCCAGTGGGATAGCCACGTTCCCGGGGACGATGCCGTAGAAGGGCGAGGTGCTCTTGGTGAGCATGTGGGTGATGTCGAGCTTCATCTTCTTCAAGGTCTTGGTGAAAAGGACGTTGAGCCCGCTTCTACCATCGATGAGGACCTTGTTGAGCCTGGAGTCCGCGACCACCGGCTTCAGGACGAGAGGGAACCGCCCTGGTTCGGAGAAGCTGGTCCACTGATCCGTGCGGGAGAAGGTAATGGGTACCTCCGACCACCTGAGAGGGGTCGGAACCGCTGGTTCAATGCTCATGACTTCTCGACGGGTAGCCTTTTGTTCCCGTCTGCTGGGTAGTCCACCGAAGAGGACGTTGACCATCTTATCGGGTTCCTGGAAGTCGCCATTGCCGTCGTTGTGCTTCTTCTTGCCTTTCTTGTCATGAGGGTGCGGTGGCTCTGGAGTACTCTTGAGTGCTCGCCTGAGTTGGTAGCACTGCTCGGTGGTGTGGTTGCCGTCCAGATGCCACGGGCACTTCTCTTTCAACAAGTCTTTGAAGCCGCCAGAGGGCTTCTTCGAGTTCTCCTTCGCAGGGCGCTGGATAGCCACGATAGTGTTGTCTGACTTGCGCTTGCGGTTGGGACCCGAGTAGTTGTTGTTGTTGCGACTGCCTTGGTTCCCGTTGTTGCTACTGCCACCGCCCGTGTTCTGTTTGCTCTTGCCACAGATGGCATCGTACTTGGCATTGGCTTTGTCCTCTTCGTCCGCCCAGGAGGTGATCATATCCTTGAGATGAGTGATGGACCTAGGGCGGCGTCGACCGAAGTCTTCGAAGGTGCGACGGTGGTAGAGACCGTCTTGGAAGAGGTCGATGACCTCCTTGTCGATGACGTCGACTACAGTGGCGCGCTTGTCGAAGAAGCGACGCATGTACTTGCGAAGGGTCTCGCCCTGTTCCTGCTTCATCATAGCCAGGTCCATGCGAGTACCCGAGCGGCCCATGGCGCCCGCGAAGTTGCTGGTGAACTGCTCCTTCAGCTGGTCCCACTTGTCGATCGAGTGCTTGTCCAGCGACTCGAGCCATGTGAGCGGAGCTTGGTCCAAGCAGAAGGGGAAGTAGAGGCACTTGGTGTCATTGTTGCCACCAGCGTTCTCGATGGAGAGGGTGTAGCATCTGAGCCACTGGATGGGATCCTGCTTCGCGTCGTACTTGGTGATTCCCAGAGGCTTGAATTTCTCTGGGAGGAGGAGGTGACGAAGTCGCGCAGAGAAGGCGGGGAAGCCGTCATTGTCGCCTGACGTAGAAGCCTTCTTGCGCCGTAGCTCCTCAATCTTCTGGCGGGCGTCGTAGCCGCCCTGTGAGGCTCCGGAGGCGTGGCTGTTCGCGTGGCCTTGGCCGCCGCGATTGCCTCCACCACCGGCCCTCCTGTTGGCGCTGTGGTGGAGCTTCCGCCGTCACTGCCTCCGCCGGCAGGATCGCGGTGGGGGATGATCTCACGATCGCCGGCAGCAGCTGCGGCGCTGTTGCCGGCTTGTGAGGGTCCGCCGGCATTTGCACGAGTACGGTTGGGATTAGCCGGCAGCTCGGCTCAAGTACAGTTACGGCCGAGGTCCGCGCTGCGACTTGTAGCTTCGTTGTCGCGGTTCCTGGCGGGGGGCGGCTGGGTGACCCTGTTGCCGACTCGCATGAAGTAAGCGTCTTCTGCGAGCTTGGCGATGACTTCTCCAGCACGTATACCTTGAGCTTGGCGTGCGATCACTGTGATCGACATGAGGCATTGCTCCGGGGTGGTGTGTACCCTGCTCTCGACTTGCTCGAGGGCTTCTGCGAGGTTGCGGATGGGGAGGTTGTCTCGGAGATGCCGGCGCTGTTCGTTCCGCTTTCTGTTACGCTCACGTCGAGCGTCTTTGTTGGCGTCGGTCTCATCCGCGGGTGCTTCAGCAGACAGCTCGTCTGTGGAGATGTCTTCAAGGTACCGGTCCTCTGCCGTCCCTGAAGCTCCTGGCGTGTCGCCGGTAGCCATGAAGACTTGGCGATCGGGGTTGCCAAGACTGGAGTCGGAGCTCGCCACCTTAGTTGGAGTATACTCCTCAGCGCGAGCGAGTGGTGTTCCCTCCTGGAACGGAAGCGAGTCGAGGTAGGCGACGTAGCGTGAGTCCCTGCTTATCAGGTCGGCGGGCTTGCGATCTGGCCAGTAGACGAATCTCCCTGTAGGTGTGGACGTTATAACCAGCCCAGAAGCCGGCCCTGATAAGGGTTGCTCAGTAGTGTTGTCCTTGGACTCGGGATCCTCAGGGTCCGACCCGAAGCCGAACTCGTACACGGAGTCCGAGTAGAAGCCGGAGAGGGGGTTGGAGTCTGAGGCGTGGCTGGGGGCGGTGTCGGAGTCCTAGTTGTACTCGGGTACAGGCTCCTTGCCGGCCCGGCGTGTAGAGGGAGCCTCCGTGCGGGCCCTGCTGAGATTGCGGGGGCCACGCACGAAGCGCTCGCGGGGTGGGGAAACCACATGCGATGGCTGAATAGCCGGCTCACATACGATAGCCCACGGGGACGTCGAGTTCGAGTTGGAGGCGGATCCGAGCTCGAAGTCGGCGTGCTAGTCGAAAAGCGAAATTTCGCCGAACTTGCTGGCGAGTTCGCCCGTGACTACTTCTGGAAGCGTCACGAAGCCGGTCTCCGGGTTGGGCGGCATGGTGAGGTGGTGTTGGAAAGATCCAGCACCGTCAGCAGTGCAAACCCAGGCACCGAAGACGTAGGTGTCGCCGCGGTTGAAGGCGACGGTTGACTTGATGTAGACAGGAGCCGTCGAGTTCGCCATGTGATCTCGGGCGAGGGCCCCTACCTGGCGTGCCAGCTGTCAGTGTTTTAGACCGGCAACCTACTAAGGGGAGTACCCGAAGTAGATGAATGTGGCCTCGCTGAGATCGGTAACTCGAAGGAAGAGACACGTGGCACACAATTTAGACAGGTTCGGGCTGCGAGGTGCGTAATACCTTACGTCATGTATGCTGCGTAGCTCTGGATTGATTGAGTACGATTACAAGATGATGCAATCAGATGCGTATGAGAGAGGAGGGGTCCCTGCCTCGCCTTATATAGTCCGGGAGGCAGGGTTACAAGTCGGTTCAGGGAGAGAGTACTAGTCGAGTACGTCTAGGAGTCCTCTATACAGTGCGGGACATGTACAGCTTCCTAACCGAGTACTTCTCCTCTGTAGTCCTTGTGCTTCACGCCAGTAGGTGCCGTGCAGCGGAAGTCGGGTAGTCCCAGGGGCCCACCGAGTAGTCGGTCCTGGTACCCACCGAGGTTGTGGGCCCTGGGAGGTCCATACGACATCCATTGGTACTAACCCCCATGGTATAACAATTTCACTTGTGCATGTCGGTTTTGGAGTTAAGTGTTTACGCAGGGTTTTAACGTTGAAAGCAAGACTTCCGGGATAAGTTCATTAAGCACCTCATGACAAGACCTTGAAGCCTGGTACAAGTCAAGCAATGAAGTGAACATGACTCCAAGAGCCCAAGGACCAAGCCCGAGAAGATGGAAAACTTTGAGGACCTAGCCAGAAAAGTGTTGAATCTTGCAAGACAAGGAGCTTCGTCCAATTCGGAGAGAAACCAACGACAAGGGCCCACATGCAAAAGGGGAGAGGATCTAGAAGACGCGGGAAGCAACACCACGCGAAGGAGGCCACGGTCTGGGCCGGGATGGGCCCAGGCCGGTCGGCCCAGGCCGGCCGGCCCAGCCCATTTCGAGGCCCAGTCGGCCCCCCTTTGACCTAGATGCCTCTCGGGCTATTTATAGTCCCCTGACCGAGAGCCACGCATCAATCAATTCGTCATCCGCCGCTGAGGAGCAGAGAAGCTTGAGAGACACCATCTCGGAGATGAGGGTCGTGCTAGTTGTCTAGGGTCTCCCTAGCCAACGTGGGAACCTTGCATGGAAGACCACGTCGGAGCTCCGGAGCAAGGATCAAGATCGAGGTAGGATCCCGGTGGTGATCTTGTTCCTGTAATCATTCATGGTTAAGTCTTTAAGTGAATCCGATTTCTAGCGATCAAATTCCTTCTCGATGATTTTGTTTTCTTCTTGGTTTTGCTTCTTCTACGATCTAGTCTATAGCTAGATTACATAGGGTGCTCTTGTAGCTGCGGTGGCTAGAGGTGCATACCGGACCGGCCAAGTGATTTCAACTTGTTCTTATCGAACTCGCCCTAGACTACCCGCATGAGTAGGGATACGTTGTGACAGAAAGGGGGTTTCGAAAGGCGGGCATTTTCGGAGTCGGACGGGAGGCCACGATTTAAAGATGCTTTTAATGAGATTCGCTTTTCTATCTTCATCCATCTTGTTTGGAGCTACAACATAAGCATTATCCAGACTCTCTAGATCGGTTATCTCTTGCTTTCTCTTGCTACCTCTTTAGTAGATTAGATTAGATGTGTTTCCTTTATGAGTTAGTAGATTAGATGCAACTTGTCTTCATAAGATAGCTTACCTTGCTTTACCAGATTGAATCCTTGCGTTGCACATTGTTCCACGGATTCGATACCTTGGGTTCACCACTCGAGGGAAGAAGGGTCCCTTGACTACAACGGGAGACTTTTTCCTTTTTCTGGCGCCGTTGTCGGGGAACAAGCAATCAAGATCCAATCTAGTATCGCTTATCTTTCAGTTTTTCTTTTGATTTTCTTTTGCATCTCTTAATTTTGATCATCCTCAAAAAGAAAAAAATCAATCTAATCTAGTTTTGATTAACCCTAATTTTTCTTTTTTTAGATTTTTGTTTTTGCTAACCCTAACCGGAGATGGTTGGCTACCTCTCCAAGAAACCCAAACTTTTTTGTGGATGATCCAGGAAAACTTTACAGGCAAAGGAGACGTGCAACATAAGCTAAAGGGTTGGAAACCCTAGATCCAAAAACCAAAGTCGAAGGACCATCAAAATCTCCAAGGGAATCACCACCTCCAAGTCCAAAGGAAGATCAACCTCAACCGCCACCCATGGGAGAACAACCACAACCGGAGCGTAAGATCGAGCTATGCACCCTGGACATCGTTGATCTACCTACCATAAACCTTCAAGACGCCGGAAGGCTGTTCAAGATCAAGGTCTCAACTATCTGCATGACGATTGCGAGAGCTTTGGAGTGTTTCAATGAATACATATGAGCCGGATTCCTTGAGTGGCATATCGGTTTACTTAAGAAGAGGATGGAGAAGATGGAGATAGAGAAATAAGCTCAACACCTAAAGGTTGCCAAGGCAAGATCCACGTGCGAGGATTGTGAGGAGCACGACCATGTCCAAGGTAAGCCCCGATTTAATGCAAGTTCGTCCATCCAAGACTTGGTTCCTCTTTGTACACAATTCAAGGACTTCATGGACAAGCAAGCTAAGATCAACAAGGACATCATCACTAAGTTAGAGGCTATGGAGAAAATATTGAAGAATTTAGATGGCAGGGTGACGGAGATCAGAAGCTCTATACATGAAGTGTTCATCGTGATGAAGATGTTAGAGACGCAAGTGGGACAACTTGTCGGACAACCGATGGGTAACAAAGAAGAATTTCTGAGACAACTCCAACGTCCCAAGACGGCGAAGGCTACTCAATCTCATTCGGGAGAGATGGAGGATCACACTAAGGAGACCATGAAGATCATGACCGAAGGACCGGAGTTTGAGATGCCGAGCCACTACATGAAGGAAGTTGTTGCATCCGTCAAGACCAAAGGACAAAGCCAGCCTGTGAAGACCAAAAATATGACTAAGCCGAAGGATAAGCCCGTGCCCAAGATGGTGCGGAAGTGGGTACCCAAGATTGCAATGCCCACAAAGAGCGTTGATCCGAAGTAATCAAGTGAAGAAGTCTAGCCATGGATTATAAACGAAGCGCTAGGCGGGAGGCAACCCATTTCGTCGATTCAAGAATAAGCTACCGGGAGGACAACCCAATTCCAGGTTTTCTGAGTCTTTTTAATAATTTAGTTTTTGAATTTTACTATGCAAAACATTAGACTTAGAATGGTTGAACAATGTTAGAGACATAATTCTTGGTTGAATATTTTGCTTGATCATAAACACTTTACCTGAACCATCCTATGTTGTTTGCTTCTTTTTCGAGAAACCAAAACCAAAAAAATTCAGAACCTAACTCAGCCATTCATCCTCTTTATGATGTTATGGTTGACTTGTTTTTCATGCTAAAAACACATGAGTAGAGCCACGTCTTGTATCTAGATGTTATTTAAATTTCAGCACGTGGTAGGACTCACGTGAACCTAGAAACTTGACTTTTGGTTGATTTAAAAAATCCATATCCTTGGTTTCTCTAAGATTAGAATTTTTCTAAGCCTCATTTAATTTTATTCTATATAAAATCTCTCTTATCTAATCAAAATTAGAACCTAAACCTATGCCCCCATGATCAAGCCGGGAAAAGCTTGCTCTCAACTAATGGAAGCAAACTATACCGGTGAGACCGAAATAAAAGTAGTCAGCAATATTTTTTCGACTTACATTTGTTTTTAATGCTTTAAAAAATCCTCTAAATTAATATTTGAACTCATTAATAGCTCTGAATTTATTTTTATTCTTTGAAATTAGAGGACTGCTTAGCATTAAAACATGCTTAGAGGGAGGCAATCTAGTTAACCTAACCATACATGCACCATGATACATCACGGGATGCCCCTCCAACATCTTTTATCAAACCACATGCAAAGTACAAGCATGAGGGGGGACAGCCAAGGCTTGTTTTGTAGGAACATCATGGAGGCATGTGAGGCGAGGGAGTATGGAAGTGAGTCAAAGCGAAAACATCAAGTGGAAGGAATAATAATGCAAGCGAAGGAGTGGATGAGAACGTTTGGAAGGTGCAAGCGGTCACGAAGCAAAATGCGCTAGAGAAGAACCGAGCAAAGAGGAGGAGAGAGGTAAGTCTTCCATCCAACTCTTTGTTCATGTGCTCTAGTTTGTAGTCCGGAACCACCTTAGACTTAGCCATCCACCTCGTTTGTTTCATGCAATAAAATACATCCTTAATCCACTCAAAGTCTAGACTCCAAAATAATATTTGTGTACTTTGTTACCGGGTGAAAACCCCGGATATATATTTGTGAGGGAGAGTGCTGCAATCATGGAAGAAAACTACAAGCCTCTTCAAAAAAAGAAGGGATCATCGTCGTCTAAGCCATCATCGACAACCTCTTCGAGGAGGCACTCGGTTTTTGAGTCTCCTCGGAGCATGGAGGAGGACACGGCACCACCTAGGAGGAACCACACTCTTCTCTTCGGTGGCATGAGGGCCACACGAAGCTCGTTTATGAGGTTCACCAAACCTCAAGGACATATGGAGGAGCCGCCCGTCCAACCTCACCGCTCGACACGATCATCCGCTCCACCTCCACACGCTCCGTGGTATTCCAATGGGTTTATCATCATGACGGAGGAGGAGAAGAAGAAGGAGCTCGCTCGCCTTGAGTAGAGGCTTGTAGCGAACGTCGACTTTGACAACCAAGCTCTCCACATATTGGTTTTTCATACGGGACACCGGTGCAATTCTCTAATGGAGTGTCGGCAAACACCCATAAGGAATTCGCCTAGGAAATTCTCATGACCATGGCGCATATCCTTGATGAAGGAGTGCTGAGTCTATCATTCCGTTTGGAGGGAGCCCACAAGTGGAGAAGAAGGAAGACACCGTCGGAAGGGTAACCTTGATCAATGGTGCTATGTCTAGCACCTTGATGGGGTGATCTCCTTTCATCCATGGGTTGTAATCGATCTTGAGATGTAATCACACTTTGTTGGATTATCTATCTATCATCTTACACCGTGACCATCATAGGTCTAGTTATGAGTACCTTCGCGTAGTGACAGTACGAGAGGAGGGAAAGGGCGAAGCCGTGGTCACAACCCCCGATAGATTAGATTGGTTTTCATGATCAAAACAATTGCATGGTCTAGTATCGTAGATCCATGGGCGAGTGTCTCCTATCTTGATTGAACAAGCGGTTCCCTATGTGTTAGGGAATAGCTCGGTTTTCAAAAGGGAGCCCCAGAATAAGTGGATGTGCATGGAGGCACATGGGAAGGTTTTTGGAGTATGATCGTGGGAGAAGCGTAGCAACAAAGAAATTTTATCCGGAACCCCATCATCCAAGAGTTTCACTCATGGATGTGCAAAAGGATTTTGGGGAGAATAAGAGAGACAAAGATAACCAACACGGAGTTGAATTGGCTTTACTCGGCTTTGATTGCCAGGTAGCCAATTGACCCCATTCAACTTGGTTTGGGGTGTTACCTCTCCATGTTGGCTATCTATTTGAGACCGGGTATTACAAGGAACCTGAATCATCTCCTAGCCCGGACTTCCCTAGGATTTGATTATACGAAGAAGAGCAAATATATAAGTGAAGATGAGAGAGGAGGCTTCAAAGTGGCCATAGTAAATTTGCCCCTATCGGATGGAAGATTAAGACTTTTTCTTGAGGGGAAATAAGATTGGTTAGTGGAAGGACTTCTTGTGCCGGCGAAGAAAAAAATAAAAGAGGAAGGATTATAGGAGAAGGATCTTCTATGGCCCAAGAAGAAGGTGCACAACAAAATTATGTGCCACCATTTGGAGAAATTCCGGCGCTGCTAAGTTACTACGATGGTGTACCAATGCAAGCATGGGGGAGTGGTGCAGCCATACCCCCACGAAATTTTGCGGTGCCCAACGTAGCCTTTGCGGAGCCATATGCACACTTTCCTCAACCACAACAAAATTTGGCCACCATTGGAGGATACACTGCAAGAAACATGCAAATTATTGCAGCCATCCAAACCAATGCAAACCAAATGGATGAAGGAAATGCAAACATTGCTTATGCGCTTGGACACCTTCACTTAGCACCCTCGGACAATTCATAGGAGGAGAGGCGCAATCTTATTATGAGCAAGGGTGCAACAACCAAGACTATTAACATCAACCACCGGCGGAAGATTAGAGAGAGGAGGAGCTTTAGTTTAATCTTTCCTTTTTCCCTTTTCTTTAATTTTCAGCTTGTTTTTGCGCCTATGTATGCATAGTATTTTCAGTTATTATTTAAATTTCAGTATGTGTGTTAGTTTATTTTTAGCATGTGTATTTTCATCATGAATAAATTCACCACCTAGTTTTTACCTTTGGTAAAGTTACAAAGTTTTTGCCATAATGATATATGGTTATAATTGTCTATCTTTGTAATTGTTTTATGCATGATTAAGCTAATGCTCTCTTAAAATACAAATCTGAAATTATCTAAATGTTAGCTTAATCTTTAGTGGGGGTTATGATAAAAATAAAGACCCATAGTGTTTTATGTGCTCTCAAGTTTTAGATGGATTAAAGATAATTTATTTTTGTTCTTAAAAGTAATGCTAACCTTGTCATAAATACCACTTGCGTGTTGCTCTACCTATCTAGGTGTCGGTGCGGAATATGGTCCCGACACTAACCAGTAGAAAGCGCCGAGGTCTATCCCTCAATGGTCGATGCTAAGCAATAAGAGACACGGGATTTATCCTGGTTCCGGCCGAGGGCCGTACGTCCAGCAGTGGTGTGCTCGAGGCACTATATTGCTCAGCACCGGGGGTGCCTGTAGTGGGGCCGCTACAAGCAAGGCGGGAGAGGAAGCGTGGCTTCCAAGTCCCAGGTGAAGTGGCTGAAGATGTTGTGGGAGAATTGGAGAATGAGTACGTGGTGTGCCGTGTGCTATCCGATGTTTTTCTGCCTTGTCCCCTGCGGCAGGGGGGTTCGCCCTCCTTTTATAGATCAAGGAGGAGGCGAATCACATGCGCGCCGCGCTATCTAGCTACGTGAGGAAGCACGACGTGCTATGCTGTAGAGTGGGCGGCCGTCCGGACGATCCTTGCAGCGATCTGGCCATCATGGCCTATCTTGTACCCGAACAGTGGCGGTTCGAGGATGGAAGGGCGGCGGATGGTGGTGATGTCTTTTGATAGGCTCGAGGGAGCTGCTGACGTTGGCCCGTACGGAGTACAGGAGTAGGTAAGGCGGCGTCCCGTTCCAACGCGTTTCACAGTGCTGGAGTTGTTGCTACAGCGCCTGGCGTGCGCCTGCACGCGCGGGGGCGGCAGCCATGCCGTTAACAGTGGCAGGGATGGCGTCCCACCGGCCTAGCGCCTCCACCTAACCCTGTAGGGTCACAAGAAAGCAAATCGAGGGTGCAACCGGCCCCCCTTCGAGGGCTCGGCGCGTTAGCCGTCATCGGAGCGGCGCACGGCGTCACGGGACGACACCGCCGCGGCGCACGGTCCCTCCCCACGGTGATGGGGATGGGCTCCTCCCCGGAGAGTTGGTGCGGCGGCACGGGGCGCGAGCCCCGGCGCATGATGGCGCCGTCCCGCCGGTGTCGGGACGTAAATGCCCGCGTACGGGGGCCGGCGCATGCGTGAGGGGCGCCCTCGAGCGAGGCGGACCCCGGTCGAGGGCGGGACGGACCCTCGAGCGAAGCGGTGCCTGCTCGAGGGGGAGTGGGCCCTCGAGCGAGGCGGAGCCCTCTCGAGGGAGGCGCACCCTCTCGAACGGGGCGGAACCCGCCCGACGGGGACGCGCATCCTCGAGCGAGGCGAAGCCCGCTCGAGGGGATCTTTAAGAGCGCCGCCTTGGTGGGCCGTTGGGGTCCCCGCGGCATGGGCCGTATCCTGCATGGTTAGGCAAACTGTATTTTGGCTTTGTTGCGGGTTTTAAGTGAGGATTCCCCCGTTGTTTAAGGGGACCCCTAGGGCTGTCCCCGACAGTAGACCCCGAGCATCTGCGGGTTTGCCATTGAGGCTCCCGCAGATGCTGGAACCTACTGATAGGACGTTCTTCCCTCCTTGTTTTGCGAACGCTTTCCGTGGGGCCGCGTCAGCGGACCCGCGGGTCTAGCCCCTCGGCCCCTGCAGGGGCGTTGATGCTCCTGCAGGGGTTAACCGCGAGAACTGGTCAGAGGGCGTGGCACATGTTTCAACCGGCATCGGCAATGTCTCAGCCGGCTTCGGTGACGCACGCGCTGCTGGCGCTGTCTCCGGCGGGTGCGAACCAAGGAGGTGTAGCCGTGCGTTAAGCCCCCGAGCCTGGGCCCGTTCGAGGCGATCGGGTAGAGCTTTACGACTTGCTTCTTAACGTGCCCTCGCCGTCCCTCCGCGGGACGGAGGGTGAGGTTTCCGCAACCCCCATCGAGCGGGTCGCGAATTGCGGATTCCTCGTTGAGCTGCTAGTGGGTAGTTCGAGTGGACGCCCATGCCCCGTTCGATAAGGGTAGGCTGCGCGGTCCGCAGACACGTCCATTGAAGCGCTTGCGTGGGTTTGCTAGGTGGGGCTCGGTCCCGTTCGATAGGGACCGAGGGCGCGAAGCTCTCCCTCGGTGGGATCCCCCGCTAGCCGCCCTCGCCGGCTCTCGAACACGACATGTGGGGCACCCTCGAGCCGACGGGCTCGAGGAACGGCTCGAATGCGCGTGCCTTCGTCGTCCCCGACTCGCGATTTGGGGTGCCCGTTCGAACCCGTTGAGGGTCGGGCTTCGAACCTCCGATCGCAGGGCCGTGCGGGGCGGCGCCCGGGCGGCCCCGTCTTTTGCGTTTGCGGCCGTCGAGGGGTCTGGGCGAGCCAGCCCTCGAGGCGCTGGTCAGCAGCACAGCGTGGTACGGGTGCTTGTGGCACCTCGCTTTCCGTTTCGTGGCGGGCCCCGGGCGACCTTCTCACGCCTGTGTCGCTTTAGAGGGTTGATATTGTCTCGAGCCAGGGGCTCGTGCCGCTCGAGGGTTTTGCGTGGCATGGGTGCTCGTGGTGCCCGCTTCACTTCAAGCGGGCCCCGGGCGACCTTCTCACGCCGATGTCCCTTCGAGGGCTGACATCGTCTCGAGCCAGGGGCTCGTGCCGCTCGAGGGTTTTGCGTGGCATGGGTGCTCGTGGTGCCCGCTTTACTTCAAGCGGGCCCCGGGCGACCTTCTCACGCCGATGTCCCTTCGAGGGCTGACATCGTATCGAGCCAGGGGCTCGTGCCGCTCGAGGGTTTTGCGTGGCATGGGTGCTCGTGGTGCCCGCTTTACTTCAAGCGGGCCCCGGGCGACCTTCTCACGCCGATGTCCCTTCGAGGGTTGAATTTACCCCGAGCCAGGGGCTCGCTCCGCTCGAGGGTTCTCCTTGCTTGGCAAGGGACCGGGTCATTAAATGCCCCACAGTAGAGGCTGCGGTTTCGCAACGCGGGCGCGCCTTTTTAGCGTTGTGGCCGCGCGCGCGCGCGTAGTGGGCGGCGTGGCAGGCGGACGTGACCTCCTGCCTCGGTCCCTACTAGTCTTCACTGTGATGATGGCCCGCTCGCGGTGATGTGGCCGCTGCAGTCGTGGTGGGGCCCGTTCGTCAGCGTGAAGAGCAGATTCCCTGCAGTTAATGCGCGCGGGACATCCGCCCCGGAGAGCTCGCCCGCGGCTTATAAATCTGAGGGGAAGGGGAGCGGCGGTTTTTTACCTTAGCGCTCCGCCATTTCTGCCCCCTGTGCTTTCGTCTTCGCCTCGCCTTCACCATCGTGCGGCTTTGCCATTTGAGTTCTTCTTCTTCTTCTCGTCCTCCGCTCTCGCATTCCTTTGCCCTCTTCTCATGGCGCCGCCTCCGCCCGTCATGATTCTTGACTCGTACGCCTGGGAGAGGTCGTCGGTGACCCCGCTTGCTCTCAACGAGCTGGTCACCGCCGGCCGGCCCCGGCGGCAAATGAGGAGGGACGCCCGGCGGAGTGGATAGTGCCGCCGGCGGGGGACCGCGCGCCCAACCCGCCGGAAGGCTACGTGGTGAGCTTCGTCTGCTTCCACGAGCGAGGCTTCAACGCGCCGGCGAGCCGCTTCATGCGGGCGCCGTGCCACTACTACGCCGTGGAGCCGCACAACTTTGCGCCCAACGCGATTTCGCGAGCGGCCACGTTCGTGGGCGTCCGCGAGGGGTACTCGGGGATCCCGCCGAACCGGGAGCTCGGGTACACCTCTTCCGCGCGGAGCTCTTCACGCGCCCCACGACGGAAGCCGAGGGACCCGCCGCGCGGTGCGCGCCGGCGGGATGTCGCTCGCTCCGCGGGGGCGGGGTTCAAGGACCACTACATCCCCCGCACCATGACGACGAACAACGCCGGCCCGGGAGCGGGGATGGTTCTACCTGCGCAACACCGAGCCCGGCCTTCCCCCCTACATCGGTCGGGTGTTCAAGGAGAAGCCCAGCTCCTGGGGCTACGGGGTGTCCACGGCCCAGCATCGGAGGCGGCAGGACTCGGTCCTGACCGCCCTGAGGAGCCTGTCGGAGCAGGGGCTGACCGCGATGGGCGTCCTCGCCTTCCTCCATCACCGGCGGGTTGTGCCTCTGATGGAGAGGCCGCTCTGCATCTTTGAGATGACAGAGGAGGCGGACCCCATCGCATTGGCGAGGTCGCGGATGTTCCCGACCCCCCTCGGGCGGCCGTATGCGCTCACCCGGGCGCGGAGCGCCGTCGACACCCGGGTTCCAGCACATCCGGACCGGACCCCGTGGGACCTCGAGATGCTCCCCACCGGCCCGCTGGTGAGCGTGATTCTTGATTCTGTTTTAGTTCTTGGTGTTGCCTCTGCCTTCTGACGCATCTTTGATGTTCCTGCATGCAGCTGGTGAACTTTACCGCCGCGAAGTCCGTTCCGCCCACTCTCGATTCCCGCGCGCTTGGTCGGGCGGCGCAGCAGCGGGAGCAGGAGCGGGCGGCACGCGAGAGGGAGCGCGCGAGGCGGCACAACGAGCGCCGCGAGCGACAGAGCGCGAGTACCGGCGGCGTGAGGAGCTGGGGCTCTCCTCCCCGGGGACTGAGGAATACTCGTCCTCGGAGGAGGACGAAGAGGAAGAGGGTGAGGGGCGGGGCCCCTCTGATAGGTGGGAGCCCTCGCCCCCGTCGGCCGGGAGCCGGCTCCGGCGGCAAGGGCGGCATCGCTTGGGGCGGGCGCAACGGCGCCCGCCGCCGGGCAATCGACAACGGGGCGGCGCGCGTCGCGAGGCGCCGCGCGCGCACTACGGGGGTGCGCGCGGCGAGCGCGCCCGTGCGTGCGACGAGCGCGCCCGCGTGCGAGGCGGGGCCCGCGCGCGCGGTGGCGACGTCGGGGAGGAGCGGCGGCGGGCGTGCGGCCGCGCGCCGGCCTCATCCGCTGAGGCTTCGAGGAAAAGGAAGCGCACCTTTTCCTCCTCGAGGTAAGGGGCTCGATCCTCTACTTGGTTTGATTTTTTTGATGATCAGGCGTTCTAACCCCCTGTTTGTGCCTGCGCAGGGTGGTGCCAACTGTGCCTCCTCTCGCACCGGCCAAGGTGCTGAGGACGGACGCGTCCATCCCCACCCGGCGGCGCTCATCGAGGGCGTCGCGGGCGGGGGCAAGCACGGCGGCGGCGGGCGAGAGCTCGCGGGCGAGGCCGGGCCCCGAGGCCTCGACCGGCGGATCGGCACGCCACGGCGCGGCCGCGAGGTTGCCGAGGAGCGGCCGCCGCCGGCCGTGGCAGAGGCGCAGCCCCACGGCGGTGGTCGTGGCGGAGGCGCGGCCGATGGTGGCCGCTGCGACGGAGGCGCGCGGCTTGTGCCGCCAACCGCGGCGGAGGCGGGGTAGGTGCGGCCCGCGGTGGCACCCGTGGTCGCGGAGGCACAACCGGAGGCGGTGGCCGCCGCGGAGGGCGGCCGGCGCCCACCGCCGCGGGTGTGCGGCCGAGAGGTGGTGGGCGCGGCGCCACGTCATGCGCCCGTGGTCGTGGAGGCGCAAGTGGAGGCGCCGGCGGAGGCGGCGCAAGGGTTGGTGCTCGCCGGCGGTTCCCGGGCGGAGGTGGTGGAGGTCCCGGACGACGACTCCCCGCCGCCGGGTGGGATCAGTGGGCGAGTTTCCCCACGCGCTCCCCCGAGCCCCAGGAGGGGGCCCTCGTGAGGCGGTGCGAGGGTCACATGGTGGCGGGGGGCCGAGGACACGGCGCCGAGGCCTCGTCCTCCCGCGCCGGCCACTCGCCCGTGTAGAGGGGGGCCGACGGCGATCCGCTTGCGTTCGCCGACGCCCAGGGAGAGCAGGAGCTCTTGGCAGAGCTCCGGAGCCACGGCGCCACGCTCGACCGCGCGCTGAATGAGGCGCTGAGGGTCCATGGCGGCCCCGCATGGCGCGTCTTCCAGGTAGGGTGTTGTTGTTCGTTTTCTTCTTTCTCTCGTTTTTGTGCGCTGTTTCTGTGTCGTGGCGCTTACGGGTTTCGATTTGTGGGTGACAGGAGCTCGAGCACCGCGCCCATGACAAGTACAACGCCTTCGATCGGGTGAACGCCGAGCTCCACCAGCTCCGGGAGCGATGCGGCGCTTTCGACGCGCTCGCCGATGCCCTCAGGACCCCGGACGGTTGGTTGGCGTATCGGGCCGTGGTCTTGCGCGACGAACTCCCCGAGAGCACGAGGCAGGACCCGACGCGCCGCTCTAGCCTCGAGCGGGTCTGCACGGCTCTCATCGATCGTGATGAGGCGCTGTGGCGGGCGTGCTCGGACCTGGACAAGATGCGAACGCTGGCGACCAAATGGGAGGCGGAGGTGGCCGGCGTCCGCGGCGAGAACCGGGAGCTTCGCTCGTCGCTCGAGGGGGCGCGGGCGCGCCGCCGGGGGCCGAGGAGCGGGCGCGCGGGCCGGAGCGGCCGGGCCAAGGAAGCCGACGACTTGAAGGCCGCCCACGACGCCAAGGCCACGGCGCTCGTCGCCGCCGAGGAGCGCCTCTGCGCAGAGCGCACCGCCCGCCAAGGGGCCGAGGGGCGGCTCCGGCGAGGAGCAGCCGCCCTCGTCGACGCCGGATGGCGCCGGGAGCAGAGCGCGTCGCTCGCGAGGCGGCGCGAGGGGGTCATTGGCGGAGCGGGACGACAAGCTCTCTAAGACCGAGGGCGAGCTCATTGTGCTCGGCATTACGAGCGCAAACCAAGAGCCGGCCCTCCAGGGCGAGCGGCGAGGCCGTCAAGCGCCTCGAGCCGGCGGTCGAGGCCGAGCGCCACGCTCTTGAGGTGGAGAGGAAACAAGTCGAAGGTGAGCCACCGTTTGACTCTTGCCTTGTTGGTTTTTCTCGTTAGAGGGCTCGCATCCCCCTTTCGATTTCTTTCTTGTCTTGGCGATTCCGGGCTTGCGCACCACCCCCGGGGCATGCAGTGAGCGGGCCGAGGCGCCGCAGCTTCCTATAACTCCTCCGAGCAGAGCCGCGGGAGCCGCGTGGTGCGGCCCTCGAGACCCGCCGAGCCGTGGAGGAGGGCGAAGCACGGGTCGGCGGCTCGGCGGCCGGCCGCCCGCGTGCCCTTGGCGGTCACGTCACCGAGCGGATGCGCCGGGCGCTGCATCTGGGCGTCCAGAAGGCCCTCGGAGTGGTGCGCTCCCACTACGAGGTCAACTTCGAGGCGCTGGCTGAGGGCTACATCGTTCCCAAGGGCGTCGAGGACGAGGTAGCGATGGAGCGTGTGGATGCGCTCGCCGCCGACGCCGCCGGGTCGCTCGCTGAAGCCTTCGAGGAGTTTCTCTTCCCGGATGCTGCTGACGCTGCCGCTCCTCCCGCCTGAAGACAGTTGGGCGCTAGGCCCGTTTTTTGTTCGTGCATCAGTATTCTGGCCATGCGGCCTTGTAAATAAGCACATTATCTTAGTCGTAAACATTTGTTGATACGAAATGAAGTCTTTTGCTTATTGCGCTTTTTTGTTTCTCCTTCTTCCTGAGTAGATTTTACTTAGGGGAGTTCGATTTTCGCGGGGGGCCTGCTGGGTTGGAGGCGAGAGAGAAGGGCCGTATCCTCGCGGTGTAGGCTATCTCTGACTCGCGCGCTCCTTCCGCTAGGCCGCCTGCGCCCTGTTCGAATCGTTGCTCGAGGTTGAAGTAGGAAACAAACTTAGCGCGTGTGAGTTGTTTTATTTTTGCGCAAAAATGGGACCATTTGGGGGGGGGGGGGGGGGTTGCCCCCCGCAGTAGCCCCCGAGGGTAACTTGGGTTTCAGGGGAAAGCCGAGTTGCCCTTTCCATTTGACTTGAGGTGTTTACATAGTTGCCACCAACTGGGGCGTTGGCCATATGATTTTTACAACAAAAAATGCTTGGGAGTCCTAGCTAGGGGTAGAAACGACGTAGCTGTTGGATGTTCCAAGCGTTGTTGAGCTCTTCACCGTCTTCGTTGGCCAGCTTGTACGTGCCGGGCTTGAGTACCTTCATCACGACGTAGGGTCCCTCCCATGGGGGCGATAGCTTGTGGCGCCCTCGGTTGTCTTGGCGTAGCCTTAGGACCAGATCCCCTTCGCTGAAATCCCGCGGGCATATCTTGCGTGCTTGGTAGCGCCTGAGGGACTGTTGGTACCTCGCGGAATGCATCAAGGCCACGAGGCGTGCCTCGTCCAGCTGATCCAGCGAGTCCTCGCGGGCTCGCTGGCTGGCATCCTCGTCATAGCCTCGAACCCTGGGCGAACCGTATTCTAAGTCCGTGGGGAGGACGGCCTCCGCGCCATGGACTAGGAAAAACGGGGTGAACCCGGTGGCTCGCTCGGGGTGGTCCTTAGGCTCCACACAACCGCCGGTAACTCTTGGAGCCATTTTCGCCCCGCATTTGTTTAGCCGGTCGAAAATTCGGGCTTTAGGCCTTGTAAGATCATGCCATTGGCACGTTCTACTTGGCCGTTGGTCCGTGGGTGCGCCACACCGCCCAATCGACACGGATGTGGAACTTGTCGCAGAACTCCAAGAACTTCTTGCCCGTGAACTGGGACCCATTGTCGGTGATGGAGTTTGGCACTCCAAAGCGGTAGACGATGTCGGTGAAGAATGTTACCGCCTGCTCTGCCCTGAGATTCGTGATGGGGCGCACCTCCACCCACTTGGAGAATTTGTCGATCGCGACCAACAAGTGGGTGAAGCCCCCGGGCGCCTTCCGCAGGGGCCCGACGATGTCCAGCCCCCACACGGCAAATGGCCATGTCACGGGGATGGTTTGCAGGGCATGGGCGGGCAAGTTGGACTTGCGGGCGTAGAACTGGCACACTTCGCAGGTGCGCACGATCTCGCTGGCGTCCGCGACCGCGGTAGGCCAGTAAAAGCCCTGGCGGAACGCGTTGCCAACGAGAGTGCGGGGCGCGGCGTGGTGGCCACAGGTCCCCGCGTGAATGTCCCGTAGGAGCTCGCGCCCCTCGAGGATTGGCACGCACCGCTGCAGGATGCCGGAGGCGGCGCGCTTGTACAGCTCGCCGTCAACGAGGGCGAAGGACTTGGCCATCCTGGCGATGCGCCTGGCCGCGGCCCGGTCCGCGGGGAGTTCCCCTCGAGCGATCCAGGTGATGTATTTGTCGCGCCAGTCCGCCTCAACAGGAGCTGGCTCGATGTCCATCACATCGGCCTCGTGGGAGCCATACCCCTCGAGGAGGGAGAGCACGTACGCCTCGTTCGAGGGGTCCTCGTCCATAGGTTCCGCACCCGCTGGATTCGAGGTAGCCCCCGAGGGTTCGTCGTGACTCGAGGGGTGGGGCTCGAAGACGACCGAGGGTTGAGCGACGTCTCGTGCGAAAACGTTGGGGGGGACGGTGATCCGCCCGGACGCAATCTTGGCCAGCTCGTCTGCCTCCTTGCTGTAACGCCGGGGCACATGGTTGAGCTCGATGCCGTAGAATTTGTCCTTGAGGGCTCGCACGGCTTTGCAGTAGGCCTCCATCTTGTCGTCATGGCAGCTCGCGTTCTTCATGACTTGATCGATTACGAGCTGCGAGTCCCCCCGCACGTCGAGGTGCTTGACGCCTAACTCAATGGCGATTTTGAGGCCGCAGAGGAGGGCCTCGTATTCAGCCATATTGTTAGACGCGGGGAAGTGGAGGCGCACCGCGTATCGCATGTGTTCCCCGAGGGGTGATACGAAAAGCAGGCCCGCGCCCGCCCCTGTTTTCATCACCGAGCCGTCGAAGAACATAGTCCAGCACTCCGCTTGGATCTGTGGCGGCGGTAGCTGCGTATCCGTCCACTCAGCGACGAAATCAGCCAAGATTTGGGATTTGACGGCCTTGCGCGGGGCGTAGGCGAGCGTCTCGCCCATCAGCTCCACGGACCACTTGGCGATCCTGCCCGCAGCGTCGGGGTTGCGGATGATCTCCCCTAGTGGGAAGGAGGAAACCACCATGACGGGGTGGGCCTCAAAGTAGTGGCGGAGCTTGCGTCGCGCAAGGACTACCGCGTACAACAACTTCTGGACCTGGGGGTAGCGCGTCTTCGTGTCTGACAGGACCTCGCTGATGTAGTAGACCGACCGTTGTACAGGCAAGGCGTGCCCTTCCTCTGTGCGCTCCACGACGATCACGGCGCTGACCACCTGGGTGGTTGCGGCCACGTAGAGCTGCAGGGGTTCGCCGTCTTGCGGCGGCGTGAGGATCGGGGCGTGCGTTAGAGACGTCTTCAGTTTGTCGAGCGCATCCTGGGCCTCGGTGGTCCAGGAGAAGCGCTCGTGCTTCTTAAGTAGGCGGTAGAGGGGCAGGCCCTTCTCACCGAGCCGCGAGATGAAGCGGCTCAAGGCGGCAAGGCACCCAAGCACTTTCTGCACCCCTTTGAGGTCCCGGATCGGACCCATCCGTTCGAGGGCCACAACCTTTTCGGGGTTGGCCTCGATTCCCCGTTGGGAGACAATGTATCCCAGGAGCATGCCTCGCGGCACTCCAAAGACACACTTTTCGGGATTTAACTTGACCCCATTGGCCCGTAGGCAGTCGAACGCGACGCCAAGGTCGCCAACTAGGTCGTCCGCCTTCCTGGTCTTTACGACGATGTCGTCCACGTACGCTTCGACCGTCCGCCCGATGTGATCCCCAAAAACGTGCTGCATGCAACACTGGTATGTTGCACCCGCGTTTCGGAGGCCAAACGGCATCGTGACGTAACAGAACGTCCTGAACGGTGTGACGAACGAAGTCGCGAGCTGGTCGGACTCCTTCATCTTTATTTGGTGGTACCCGGAGTAAGCATCTAGGAAGCAAAGCAATTCACACCCAGCCGTTGAATCAACGATCTGATCAATGCGTGGCAAAGGAAAAGGAACTTTAGGACATGCTTTATTAAGACTAGTGTAGTCTATACACATCCGCCACTTCCCATTCTTTTTCTTTACAAGCACGGGGTTTGCTAGCCACGTTGGGTGGAACACCTCCTTGATGAATCCGGCCTCGAGAAGCTTCCGCAGCTCCGCTCCGATTGCCCGTCGTCGTTCCTCGTCGAAGCGGCGGAGCCGTTGTTGCACGGCGCGGGCGTTTGGCAGGATGTCAAGGGAGTGCTCGGTGACTTCCCTCGAGATGCCTGGCATATCCGAGGGGCTCCACTCGAAGATGTCGGCGTTGGCGCGGAGGAAGTCGATGAGCACCACTTCCTATTTGGGATCGAGGGCAGAGCTGACCCTCAACGCCTTGCCCTCGGGGGCTGAAGGGTCGAGGGGGACCTCCTTGGTCTGCTCCGCGGCCTCGAAGGTGCCGGCGTGCTTGGCGGTGGAGTCGAGGTCGTCGTTGACCATCTTCTCCAAGGTGGTTACTAGCGGTTCATCCAGCGCCAGTGCTTCTGCGTGCTCCACGCACTCGACGTCGCAGTCGAATGCGTGCTCGATGGACGAGCCGACGGTGATGACGCCGTTTGGTCCCAGCATCTTCATCTTCAAGTAGGTATAGTTGGGGACTGCCATGAATTTGGTGTAACAGGGTCGCCCAAGTATAGCATGGTAGGCCCCCTTGAACCCCACTACCTCGAAGGTGAGGATCTCCTTGCGGAAATTCTTCGGGGTGCCAAACCAAACTGGCAGGTCGATCTGCCCGAGGGGCTGGACCTGCTTGCCAGGCGCGATGCCGTGGAATGGCTTCGTGCTGGGCCACAGCTGGTCCAACCCGATCCCCATCAAGCGCAACGTATGCACGTAGAGGATGTTGAGGCTACTGCCTCCGTCCATCAGGACTTTCGAGAACCGCGCGTTCCCGATGATGGGGTCGACCACCCGGCGGGTCCGGCCGGGTTGGGGACGCGGTTCGGGTGGTCCTCCCGGCTGAAGGTGATGGCGTCCTCCGACCAATTGAGAAAGGACGGAGGCGCCCTCTCCGCGGCGAGGACCTCGTGCCGCTCCTTCTTGCGCTGGCGGGTCGACATGTCGACGGTTGGCCCCCCAAAGATGAGGAACACGTTTTCGACGGCGGGGAAGCTGCCTGCGTCGCCGTCGCCTCCATCTTTCTTGGCCTCTGCCTCCTTCGCGGCGGCGCGGCCATAGAACTTCTTGAGCATATCGCACTGCTCAAGGGTGTGGTTCACCGGGGGTCTTGTGGTAAGGACATGGCTTTTTTAGCATGTCATCAAACACCCCCGGGCCTCGAGGGGCCGGTCGAGGGCCCCGTCGAGCCGGGTCAACAGCAAGGGCCTCGGCATTACCGCCGTCGCGCCCCTGCTCGCGCGCCTCACGGTGCGGCTTCTTTCCTTTCTTGCCCCGCTTGTCGTTGCGGTGGGGCTCCTTGGACTTGCTGCCCTCCGCGGGCGCGTCCTCCGAGCGCTTGCCCTTCTTGCCGTCGAAGATCGCCCCCACGGCCTCTTCTCCAGAGGCGAAGCTGGTGGCGATGTCGAACAGCTCGTTGGAGTTCGCGGGCGGGCTGCGTCCCAGCTCCCGCACGAGGTCCCGGCATGTGGTACCCTCGAGGAAGGCGTGCACGATCTCGGACTACGCCACGCTGGGGAGCTCGGTGCAGCACTTGGAGAAGCGTCGTATGAAGTCCCGCAGCGACTCGCCGGGCTTCTGCGTGCAGGAGCGCAGGTCCCATGAATTTCCGGGGCGCACGTACGTGCCCTGGAAGTTGCCCACGAACGTGCGGACCAGATCGTCCCAGTTGTGGATTTGGCTGGCGGGCAAGTGCTCGAGCCATGTCCGGGCCACGTCGCCGAGGTGCAGGGGCAAGTTGCGGATGATGACCTCGTCGCTGGTGGCCCCGCCCAGCTGGCAAGCCAGGCGGTAATCGTTGAACCACACGCGGGGGTCCGTTTCCCCGTTGTACTTGACAATGGTCGAGGGTTGGCGGAAGCGCTGGGGGAAGGCCGCCGTGCGGATCTCCCGACTGAACACACGGGTCCCTGGGGGCTCCGGCGTCGGGGAGCGGTCCTTACCGCTGTCGTAGCGTCCGCCCCGTCGAGGGTGGTAGCCCAATGCTGCTCGTGCGTCCGCCCTGCTCGTGCGCCTGGCGTTGATGACGTTGCGGGCGTCGCCATCCAGCGCCCTGCGTGCATCAAGGAGCCGGTCCTTGGCCGGCGTGCGTCCTTGGTCGGCGGGTCGCCCCACCGGCCCCCTGCGTGGACCGAGGGTTCGCCTCCTGGTGCAGCTCCGTCGTCCCGCGCATCACCCTGTTGGCGGATGCGCGAGGCAGAGCTCTCGGCCTGCTGGACGGCCGCTTGCTCAATGAGAGTCTGCACCTCGCGGTGAAGGTCTCGCGCCTCAGGGGTCGAGGGTGCCGGCATGGCCCGCAACAGCGTCGTGGCGGCGATGAGCTTTTGGCTCGCCCGCGGGGGTGCGTCCGCGTTGTCGATGTTGGGGTCGATGTTGATGCGATCACGGACCTGTCGGCCTAGCTCCCGCGCGCGTTTGCCGCGCGCGGAGGCTTCCCCTGCCATTGAGGCACGGAGCATCCGCACCGTCCGGTATTCCTCCGCCAGCTTGGCCTCGAGTTCGCGGGCTTGGGCTAGCTGCGCGTCGGCGTCGGCCCCGGCGAGAGCGCTTGGCCCCCGCGGCCGGGCGCGTGGCGATCCCCCGGGGCGAGCATGACTTCCCCCGTCTCCGGCGCCCACCGCACCGGCGGCGTTGGCTGGGTCGTTGGTGATGACGGCGTAGCACTCCCGCGCGGGGTCGTAACTCCCGGTGCTGGAGTCGTAGGAGCAGCCGAACCAGTAGTCCGTAGCGTCTAGGAAACGCCGAAACATGACTGGGTCCGGCACGCCGGAGAAGTCCCACTCCGCGTACCCGTGGCGGTTGGCGGGTGGCAACGCGTCGATGGAACCCAGGGACGACTCGTCCCCTGCTGAGGTGCCGGGATCCCTGGCGACGAAGACGTGACGGCCGGGCGGAACCCTGCGCATCGTGGTGTTGACGTTGGTGTTGTAGGCTGACGTAGCGCCACGCAGCCCGATGGGGACGCGCGGTCCGGAGACCATGCGCTGTCCTGCCGGGACGGTGGCCGTCATGACGGCGGCGCGCGCCGCGCCGAGAGGCGGCGCGCTCGGCCGCCGCCGCTCGGACCGCGCGCCGGCGCGAACGCCGCCGCAGCGACGGCGGCGTCGTGGCGTCGACGGGCCCGCGGCATCCGTGCCCGCAGCGCCCGCGCCGTGGTGGTGCGTGCGGCGGGGGCCGAGCCGACCCGGCCCCGGCGCCGCGCGCGGAGCTCCTCACGGTTGGTGAGGCGCATGAGGTAGCCGTTCCCCGTGGCCTGAAAGTTCAGGTCCCCGAACCGGATTTCGAACCCGGCGGGGAGGGGGTCCGAGCTGCCCATGCAGTAGCGTGTACCACGGTACTCAATGCGGATCACCATGGAGGGACTTGGCGAAATGACCTTAGGCGCTCAGATTGCCCCACGGTGGGCGCCAACTGTCGGTGCGGAATATGGTCCCGACACTAACCAGTAGAAAGCGCCGAGGTCTATCCCTCAATGGTCGATGCTAAGCAATAAGAGACACGGGATTTATTCTGGTTCCGGCCGAGGGCCGTACGTCCAGCAGTGGTGTGATCGAGGCACTATATTGCTCAGCACCGGGGGTGCCTGTAGTGGGGCTGCTACAAGCAAGGCGGGAGAGGAAGCGTGGCTTCCAAGTCCCAGGTGAAGTGGCTGAAGATGTTGTGGGAGAATTGGAGAATGAGTACGTGGTGTGCCGTGTGCTATCCGATGTTTTTCTGCCTTGTCCCCTGCGCGGCGGGGGGGGTTCGCCCTCCTTTTATAGATCAAGGAGGAGGCGAATCACATGCGCGCCGTGCTATCTAGCTACGTGAGGAAGCACGACGTGCTATGCTGTAGAGTGGGCGGCCGTCCGGACGATCCTTGCAGCGATCTGGCCATCATGGCCTATCTTGTACCCGAACAGTGGCGGTTCGAGGATGGAAGCGCGGCGGATGGTGGTGATGTCTTTTGATAGGCTCGAGGGAGCTGCTGACGTTGGCCCGTACGGAGTACAGGAGTAGGTAAGGCGGCGTCCCGTTCCAACGCGTTTCACGGTCTCGGGAGTTGTTGCTACAGCGCCTGGCGTTCGCCCGCACGCGCGGGGGGCGGCGGCCATGCCGTTAACGCGGCGGGGATGGCGTCCCACCGGCCTAGCGCCTCCACCCTAACCCCCGTAGGGTCACAAGAAAGCAAATCGAGGGTGCAACCGGCCCCCTTCGAGGGCTCGGCGCGTTAGCCGCATCGGAGCAGGCGCACGGCGTCACGGGACGACACCGGCCGCGGCCGCACGTCCCTCCCCACGGTGATGGGGATGGGCTCCTCCCCGGGGAGTTGGTGCGGCGGCACGGGGCGCGAGCCCCCGGCGCATGATGGCGCCGTCCCGCCGGTGTCGGGGCGTAAATGCCCGCGTACGGGGGCCGGCGCATGCGTGAGGGGCGCCCTCGAGCGAGGCGGACCCCGGTCGAGGGCGGGACGGACCCTCGAGCGAAGCGGTGCCTGCTCGAGGGGGAGCGGGCCCTCGAGCGAGGCGGAGCCCGCTCGAGGGAGGCGCACCCTCTCGAACGGGGCGGAACCCGCCCGAGGGGGACGCGCATCCTCGAGCGAGGCGAAGCCCGCTCGAGGGGATCTTTAAGAGGGCCGCCTTGGTGGGCCGTTGGGGTCCCCGCGGCATGGGCCGTATCCTGCATGGTTAGGCAAACTGTATTTTGGCTTTGTTGCGGGTTTTAAGTGAGGATTCCCCCGTTGTTTAAGGGGACCCCTAGGGCTGTCCCCGACACTAGGCCATATATATTTGAGTGCAAAAACTTAGTATACAAGGTTTATTTTTGGGTGAGTTATTTCAGGCCTTGATTTTTCTGGCCCGAGACTAACAAGCTGGTCATTCCGTTTTTGCGTATCTATCTTATTGCTAGCCTCTTATCCGTGCATTGTGTATCCCCACATCGGAGATTTCACAAACCTCGCCGGATATCCACCCTTAAAACCAAATATCATCTTTTGTGATTACCTCCTTGACCACAACCTATCGTTGAGAGTGGATCGTCAATCGCAAGATGGTGCCAAGATTGAAGATTTCAAGTATCTCTCCAAAGGAAAAGTATTTCCGGTACCTACCTTATCTCTATCACCTCTTTGCCCGAGGACGAGCAACGTCTAAGCATGGGGGAGGAGGTATGTACAATGCAATTTTAGAGTTCAAGGGGAGAAAATAAATAAAATTTTGAGAAAGAAAAGGAGAAAAAAAAAGAAAGAACAAAAATATGAGTATGAGAAAAAGATGAGAAAAGAAAAAAAAATATGAGTATGTATGATATAAAAATAAAATAAAATGAACTCCCCGGTTCTCTAAAGTGCATTAGGAATTTCAAGGTTTCAAGATTAAAAGATCCATACTCATTTTCCAACCATGTGCAATCCGATAACGAGGACTTCCTTTGTGCCTCGGGATCACTCTTTGTCATTTGCACATGTCCACCTATCTCAAGCGTGTGTATTTTTCTCTTTCCCCTCCTTGATATAACACTATTTTCCAATGACCTTTTTGATGAGTCTCGGTAAGACTATGAGAAGCTTGTCTTGTTTTGACAACATCTCATTTATAATATCTTGGTAGGACTAAACTTTCCCAAAAAGCTCCATATAAAGCCCACCACATATATATGCATTATAAGAGGGAAAGGAGTAGAATAAATAGGCTTGAGAAACAAGATGAGATGAGAGTTCATGAGCAAGATGCAAGGCGGTTTAAATTTGTGAACTTGGTTTAGCTCTTTTTCATCTTGTCCTTTATTTCAAAATTTCTGAGATCCATTCGAATTTTGGGAGCATGTTAATACTTGTGGGATAAGCTCAATTAAATATCTACCCTCCGTAGGGATGAAGGCTAGTACATTATGGAACTTTAATGAATTAAACTTTTGAGAGCATTATGTTTTCTCATGTATGATCAAGTGCAAGGTTTAAACAATGAAGGGCAACAATGATATCCATCGAAGACTTACTCGAGGACGAGCAAGGTTTAAGCATGGGGGAGCTGTTGACGGTGAAATTCCGTCAACCTAGCCATGAGTTTACCTTTGGTGTTGGCATGACTTTTGTATCTTATCCATTGGTACTAACCCCCGTGGTATAACAAGTTCACTTGTGCATGTGGTTTTGGAGTTAAGTGTTTACGCAGGGTTTTAACGTTGAAAGCAAGACTTCCGGGATAAGTTCATTAAGCACCTCATGACAAGACCTTGAAGCCCGGTACAAGTCAAGCAATGAAGTGAACATGACTCCAAGAGCCCAAGGACCAAGCCCGAGAAGATGGAAAACTCCGAGGACCTAGCCAGAAAAGTGCTGAATCTTGCAAGACAAGGAGCTTCGTCCAATTCGGAGAGAAACCGACGACAAGGGCCCACATGCAAAAGGGGAGAGGATCTAGAAGACGCGGGAAGCAACACCGGGCGAAGGAGGCCACGGACTGGGCCGGGATGGGCCCAGGCCGGTCGGCCCAGGCCGGCCGGCCCAGCCCATTTCGAGGCCCAGTCGCCCCCCCTTTGACCTAGATGCCTCCTGGGCTATTTATAGCCCCCTGACCGAGAGCCACGCATCAATCAATTCGTCATCCACCGCCGAGGAGCAGAGAAGCTTGTGGGACACCATCTCAGAGATGAGGGTCGTGCTAGTTGTCTAGGGTCTCCCTAGCCAACGTGGAAACCTTGCATGGAAGACCACGTCGGAGCTCCGGAGCAAGGATCAAGATCGAGGTAGGATCCCGGTGGTGATCTTGTTCATGTAATCATTCATGGTGAAGTCTTTAAGTGAATCCGATTTCTAGCGATCAAGTGCCTTCTCGATGATTTTGTTTTTTTCTTGGTTTTGCTTCTTCTACGATCTAGTCTATAGCTAGATTACATAGGGTGCTCTTGTAGCCGCGGTGGCTAGAGGTGCATACCGGACCGGCCAAGTGATTTCAACTTGTTCTTATCGAACTCGCTCTAGACTACCCGCATGAGTAGGGATACGTTGTGACAGAACGGGGGTTCCGAAAGGCGGGCGTTTTCGGAGTCGGACGGGAGGCCACGATTTAAAGATGCTTTTAATGAGATTCGCTTTTCTATCTTTATCCATCTTGTTTGGAGCTACAACATAAGCATGATCTAGACTCTCTAGATCGGTTATCTCTTGCTTTCTCTTGCTACCTCTTTAGTAGATTAGATTAGATGTGTTTCCTTTATGAGTTAGTAGATTAGATGCAACTTGTCTCCATAAGATAGCTTACCTTGCTTTACTAGATTGAATCCTTGCGTTGCACATTGTTCCACGGATTCGATACCTTGGGTTCACCACTCGAGGGAAGAAGGGTCCCTTGACTACGACGGGAGACTTGTCCGCTTGCAAGTCTAAACGAACTTTGATACAACTATTAACCGTCAACAGGGAAATTGACGGGTCACGGGCGGGAGGACGCGAGGGGAGAAAAGACGTACCAGATTTTGCTCGCCACTTCATTCTTTTTAGGAGTATACATATAGAGATAGAGATAAGAGAATGTGTGTGTGTGTGTCAGCACTATTCAATACCCAAGGTATGGAATAGTTATTCCATACCCGAGCCCACCGCGTGCATCCCGTTCGACGCTCCCCCGAGCGTCCGTTTCCTTTGGTCCTGGTTTTTTTCCTCCGGTCCGTTCGGTGCCCACCTCTGCCGCGGTTTGTTCTCTTCGGCCCGGTTATTCCTCCGCGCAGTCCGATTCGTTGCCCATACACGACCGCTGGCACTGTAGCACATCCGTCACTGTTTGATGGACCTGGAACTACGAAATGCGTGTTGCCACCATGTGCCACTGCGGGAGGTATTCGCAAATGCTAATGGCTAGGTAGACCAAATTAAGAATTGCTGACCTACAAATCTGAACGTACAAGGTAACTAGCTTCTTTTGACACTCATATACTATAGTATGTAACATTGCAATTTGAATATGGAAACTTTTTTATAACAAACTAAAATGTGAATGTGTGTGCAGACCAAGTACGGATCAAACTCATATACGAAAGAATTGGTTCATGACAATAGTGTTAGCTGAACTAAAAAACAAATCTATCTGAACTAAAAACCGGCGTGCTGATTACAGTAAGAAATGTTCTTATTTGCACATAACATACACAAAGGTTTTACAAAAATCACACTAAAATAATAAGCCATGTTTTTGCTTCCAAGTATTGCCAAACAGAAATAATATTGAGATACTGTATCCAATGATTATAAATATCTTTTGTGCGAATACTTCTGTACATTAATATAGAAATTATAATTCCAGAATTCCACCCCTTGCACTTGCAAAGGCTGCACTGTAAAAGACACCATGAGGTGTAACAAGCTTATTTTTCATGAAGATTACATGATGGGTGACAATTATAATATCAGTACTGATGTGTCACAATTATAATGTCAGAATCCCACCCCTTCTAGAGTTTTGCAACTACATTGACAACTTTGTGAATTGTGATGCCTCAAACGCCTCAAAGCAGAAGTGCCTCGCCTCTGTTATCTGTTGAGTATGCTTGTGCCCAATTCTTCAGTAAGATTTCACTCCCTCTCTATGGTTAGTTGTGACATAGCCAATATCAATCACCAAAAAAATTGGCTTTTTAAAGAACTTGCCAAAACATACAGGAATGCCATAAGCATTTAAGATAAAACAAGGCATAGAGGTGAGGCAACTCATAGTATGATGAAGCACAATGTAAAGTCCAAATTTAAAATTTGTATTGCACAATCTGACCATTATCTCTCGGAAGAGAGCATGGTAGTGAGAAGCAACAACATTAGCTCTGCTGGCGGGGCGCTGATGAGGACAGACAGCTGGATATTAGGATGAACCTGTACTGCCATCATGCTTTGCTCTGAAGTCTGATCATCCATCAAGAATTAAAACGAGCACTCACACCTATGTATAAATCTGCGAGGAAAGACAAAACAGAAAACTTTGCCAGGAATTAGTCATGAACGATGTCCTCTTTATTTGTTGAACATGAATTCGTTTCAGAAACACACATGATTGAGCTAAGTGCAATTTTGTTCAGACCGGGAAAAACATTGAGCTGCCAAAAAAATATAATGTTGAATCTATGTTACTATCTCACGCACATGTCAACCACAATCATCTTTGAAGATATTGGAAAGTTCAATACGAGTATATCATTGAAAGGGAAATGATAATTTATTTAGTCCATTTCTGAAATTGGACCTCCATTCTCTGGTGATGAGAGTATATGTTTGTAAGGATAAAGATTATTTCCTTACTTAGTTTCTGAAAGTGGAGCACAATTCTCTGGATAAGACACGATCAAGACTACTCTATATCATAATTGACTAGATGCAAAAACAATAAGCTATTGATTGCCAGGATAAGAGCATGTGTCCTAACTAATATTTCATCAAAAATTAAAATGTGGGCTAGTTGATGAATAAAAACACTAGAAATTGTTGTACCTCCATGTAACTAGAAGCAGATGATTTTTAGATTAATAGTTGACCGGATTATTAATCCATCAAAACATATAGCTGCAGCATTATCATTAGTCGCACAAAATCCAGTGGCATTATCATTAGTGGAAGAAGTAGTACCTAAGCCTGAAGTTCAATATAGTTCAATTGAGGAGAGATAGTGACAGCAGGATTTCAGAAAAGTAACCAAAGGCTAGCTCACATAGCAAAGCAATGGAATCAACATTCTAATCCGCCCTTTAGTGCAAATAATTCGTAGGACACATATCATGCAAGAGGTAAACCAAAATGAAACATGGCTGAAAGGATGGTGCTGGTGCTCAGCAACTCGACAGAGGGTGTTCTACAGGCTGTAATCAGGTTGCAGCCGGTAGAGGTTTGGGTCGCTCGTTGCCTATCGCTCATTGCAGTCAAGGCGTCCGTCGGCAGCAGGGTTGATCCCCGGATCTTGGTAGAGAGCCACCAATCAGTTTGAAATTTTGCTAGTGAGATACACAATGATACGTTCATGGAAGGGAAACTGAAGAAAACTAAAACAATGAATATGCCAAAAAGAATCACGCGGATACAAATTGGATCAACCTACAACCTCCACAAACCATTGGCATCTAAGGGGAATCAACAAAACATCAGAAATCGATCGGGGCAAGGTAGAGGTTACCTTGCGTCGGCAGGGGAATCACGAGACATTCGTCCAAGATCGAGCACCGACCGACGGCAATCGTGAGTAGGAGTTGTGGCCAACAACCGGGAAATCAGCAATAATTCATCCAAGAATAAGCGGCGGTGGTGGAATTCGGAGCTCCTGATGGCAATCGGTAGCTGAGTTGGGCGAACAGCGATGAAATCGGAGGCACGACACCAAACTTCTCCCCTACTACTGGGTGCATTCTGTATAGAGAATGCACCCACCCTGATTGTATTTGATTTTTACTCAGTTGCAACTGGACTTACTCTGGTTGCAATTGGTTCGTGTTGGGTTGCAATTGTGTGGTCTAGTTACAATTGGTTCGTACCTAGTTGCAACAGGGCAGATTCGTTCTAATTAATTCCGTTGAGTTGCAACTAGTATAGTGTCATGGTTGCAATTGATCCAGTCTCATTGTTGCAATTGGTTTACACGTAGTGAGCGCCTAGTTGCAACTAGTTGGGTCCGATTGCAATTAGTCCGCATGTAATTGTAACTGGTCCGTCTAGTTGCAATTAGTGTAGTCGCACATTTCTAATTGCGGGAGTCTCTACATTTGTTCTGCACAATGTTTTCTCCGTCGAGTTGCAATTGGTATGATGTTACTGTTGCAACTGCTCTAGTCAACCTGTTGCAATTGGTTGAATATGCGGGGTCTGTGCATCTGCTATCTTGTTATAATACACCTAGGTGCATTTTTATAGAGAATGCACCCACCCTGGTTGCAACTTGGCTCACTCTGGTTGCAATTTGTTCAGGTCAGATTGCAACTAGGAGTTGCAATTGGTCAACATTCAGTTGCAACGGAGTCAGATTTGTTGTAATTATTTCCGTCGAGTTGCAATTAATGTAGGTTGCGCGCTTAGCTAGTTGCAACTCGGTTAAGTCTAGTTGCAACTGGTTCTTTTCCGGTTGCAACTGGGTGGACTCTAGTTGCAATTGGTTCATGTCATATTGCATATAGGTCAGGCCCTGATGCAATTGATTCGTGGTCAAATCTGTTGTAATTACATCCGTCAAGTTGCAATCAGTCTGATATCATAGTTGTAATTGGTCTAGTACCGCAATTACAATTAGTATAACATGCGCATATTGTTATATGAAATGCTCGGTGTCCGCTAACTAGGCATACACCTAGGTTCTAAGTAGTTGCAACTAGTTACAATTTGGGCAAAAATTAGATTTTAAGTGGTTGCAACAAGCGGTAACTATGCTGCACTGAAGTTGCAACTGTGTTGCAGTCATGATGGCAACTCAAAGTAGAGTCAAGTTGCAATTACATACTTGAAAAAAAGTTCGCCAAATATAGCCTTCATGGATCTCGTTTTGTTAAGCACATTTTTTCCAACAACCTGACCTAAATTGGATTATAAATTGGAATGACGGTTCAAGAGATATTGCATTTTTTCGATCCAAAACAAAAAAGATTCCCTCCCTACAGCAACGTGCGGGACGCATGGGTGGAGTGAAAGAGTGAAAGACACTAACAGGATCTGTGCATTTGCTGTAGCAATTGCACCTAGTTGCATGTTAGTACTGCCGCATGTGTATATATATATATATATATATATATATATATATATATATATATATATATATATATATATATATATATATATATATATATATATATATATATATATATATATATATATATATATATATATATATATATATATATATATTTTGTGGGACAAACTACTCGAAGCCACAGCCAACCCAACCGCCTCCTCACCCAGCATGGTACAACCCAACCTGCTCGTGTCGACCCGACCGTCCACCGAACCAGCCAACCAGATCCGATCACGCATGCGTGTGTGTGGGCCCCACTTATCTCCACCCCTCCCCTCATTCCCCTCCAGCTCCATTCAAATCAACCCACTAGCGAGCTGCGGTCCAGGCCGGCTCGTGGCAGCGCCCCCCGGTGGACGGCTGGTCCGGCGAGCTCCCCGCGCAGGAGCCGCCGACTGCAGGTATGAACGGCCTCCCGGAGAGCTGCCGCCTGTGGGAGCGTCGCCGTTGGCGCGGGTTGCAGCCCGCTGGATCCGCGTGATGGATCTCGCGACAGACGGCGCGGGTCTGGCGGACGGCGCGGACGCGGGGCTCCCCCGGTGTGCAGCAGTGTGGAGGCGGGCGAACAGCTGCAGGACGGCGACCTCCTTCGCAGGAGCATGCGACGGTGCGCCCGAAGAGATCCCTGTGCGGAAGCCCCCGGGCAACAGCGGCCGCCTCCCCGTCGACCCGTGCTCACCTTTTCATTTCAACTCCTCCATTCTCTCACTTCTCTCCCCTGTTCTGTCTCCTCTCTCTCTCTCTCTCTCTCTCTCTCTCTCTCTCTCTCTCTCTCCTGTAGACACCGGGTCCTCCAGCGAACGGTGGCGCCGGCACGGATGTGGGCAGCCAATGAGCAGCTGCTCGCGGGGACCTGAGGCGAACGCGTGGATCTCGCGGCCTCGCGCGGATCTTGGCTCGACGCAGCCCGTGGGAGCAGCTCGCCGACGACCGGGGGCGTTGAGGCCGCATCCCCGGCTAGCCGCGGCGCGGAGGCCGCTTCCGCGACGAGCGGCGGCGCGGATCCGACCTTCCCCGTCGTCATGCTTTACGACCTCACTGCCAACTCCCTCTTCCATGAAGCCGTCGGCGAGTCGCTCTTGTACAGGCAGCTCTACCCCTTCGAGGGCCTCCAGAACTACAGCTCCAGGTCAGTTCATGCTGGCCTGTCCAGATCCCGTGCTCAAGGATAAAAAAATGTTTTTTGTTCGAAATCAGATTTTGATGTCTCTTTCAAGGATTGGTGCACGGATAATGTTTTTTGGATGAGGTTTTTACCTACGCCCATGTGATGCAGCTCACAATGTTTATGCAGTACGCCCATGTGATGCAGCTCACAATGTTTATGCAGCTCACAAACTGTACTAAAAATAATGATAGGCCAATAACCAATAATTATTTGACATGCAAATAAGAAGAAACAATGCAGACCCCACATTTGATCTCATGCCATACATGCATAGTTGGATTTAGGTCATGCTTCTCTCTTTCTCCTTCCTCCCTTTGTCGTGCGCTTGATTTTGGCAGCAATTGAGATCTATTTGGGCGGAAAAGATATTTATAATTTGATATGGCTGCACATATATGTTTAGTGAGATAAGATTATAAGAATCAATCTGGGTAGGAGATGCTTCGGATTAGAACAGAAACTAGTTGAGCACCGATTGGAGAGGTCAATGTCGCTTGTTTCCAAATTGTAACCGTTGGGTTCTGTCACTGATGGCATCCACGAATCCATCAGCACAAGGCAAGTGGATTACGTTTGCACCATCGAACATATGAGTACCTGGTGTTGGTGCGTTATGGGTGGAGATGTTGAGGTGCCGCATCCATGATCCTTGAGGAGCGCCCCTGATTTCTTACCGGAGATGGATGGGGCTTCTCTGATTTATTTATGTAGATGGTCGTCGCTGCTGAAGCTCCGCAGGAGGCTGGCTGCCCTCCATGCCATGTCATGCTGTGCTCCAGCGGGGAGGAATCGGCGACTGCACGATGGCAACACAATCAACGACTCGATCAAGGGTCGCTGGCGTGATGTTGACAGACAAAACCGTCAACACAGAGAAAATGGCCTCACCTCGGTTCCTCCTCGACAGTAGGGGTAGAGAGAGTAGAGGGAGGTTATGGCAGACCAGATACGAACCTGGTGCCGTTATTGATCTGGAGACGTCAGAGAGGGGTAGTGGTGCGGCATGGGATTCGGCGGCAACACCGACAGGAAGACATGAAGTCGAGCCGGTGGCAACGTTACTGCGGAGATGCCGAAAAGTAGCGGTGGTGCGGCGACGGTAGTAGCATGAAGCGCCGGCCGTCGGCTCATTGAGGACCATGTGTGGTTCGAGTACGGGTGGATGGTCGTTTCCTGTTGTGATAAGTGATTGACAACGTTCTTGGCTAAGTATTGTAGGTGTAGGTTGCAGCTTGACTGATGTTGGTGCAGGTGAAGAACAAACGTGAAAGGTCATTGCCGTTGAGGCCTCCAGGTGTGGAGAAGACAAGTAGGCTTGGTTTGAGGGACCTGGTGGCCAGCGGGGTCAAGTGCGGGCCGCATGGTGGTAAGAACAGCAAGATGAAGTCCATTGACGGTTTCTTGGTTGAGCCTCAAAATCAAGGTCGAGCCGGGACTTCGTGGGAGCCGAGTCATGAGTGGTGATTGGCGGAGGCTACTTCAAGTTCGCGGGGTTTGCAAATGGTTCACCAGAAAACCACTAGTTTACTCGGCTGAGCCACAAAGCCGAGGCCGAAGACCGGGCGTGGTTGTCAGACCAAAACCGGCCTGACCGATTTGTGAAACCGGTCTGACCGGTTTGGGGTCCCAGAGCATTGGGAAGCTTCGAAGCGGAGGACATGTGTCGGGATCGCATGGCTAGCATCGAGGCTAAGCGAAGTGCGGTCACCAAAGTGCCCTTCGTGGGCGTGTATCCTAGTTTATGTAATAGGGGTAGTTTCATCTTTTGGCTAGTCTCCATGTAACCCAAATGGTGAGAGGATGGCAGCCATCTCTTAGAACCCTAGATCATTTTGTTTTGCTATTTTCCCCTTCCTATTCCCCTTAGGATTTCTAAGACTAGCTTGAGAGCTTAATGGTGAGATCTTGTGAAAGGGATGGATGATCGGGCGGAAGCTAGACCTTGTATGAACCTTCATGGTATGTATAGATGATTCGGCGTGATTCCTCAAGGCTTGTTTGTGTTCTTCCGTTTTCGCTTGGTGATTTTCGGAGCCTTTTCTTGGAATTTCCTTGGAGAAGTTTTGGGAGCGTTTCTTTGAGGGATTGTTGTTGGATGTCACATATGAGGACCTTGTGCCTCTTTGCTTAGTGATTTTGCTCCAAGAAAATCTCCGAAACGGCTGTGATTTGGTGGTTTTCGGTGGAGTTCTTAGGAAGGTGCTCTTGAGGGTTGACTTCCGATTCCTCTTGATTGAGTAGGTTTTAGGGACCGAGCTTCTATCCAAAGGTAGCCTACAAGGTACCCCAGCTATCTCCAAAGTCTCACTTGAATCCGTGGAACGAAGTCGGGAGATCGATCGAGGTGAAGGTTGAGTTTTTCCCGCGGGCTGAGTTCTTCCCGACTGCCCAGGCAAAACTGGCCTGACTGGTTTCTCAAACTGGTCTGATCGGTTTAGCCCCAGTGGGCTGTCGAGAGGAGTTTTTGAACATGAGAGTCTCGTTCATGCTATGGCTTTTCTTGTTCAAAGGTTGAAGGGTTCTTGAGGTGTTTTGGCTAGGTTTGGTCTGAAAGGTCTTTTGGGGTTTTTCCTAGACAAAACCGGCCTGGCCGGTTTCCTCTACGTGTGAGAGGCTAAGTCTCAAAAGGTCGGTCTGACCAGTTTCAGAAATCGGCCTGACCGGTTTTTGGCTGCTAGCAACTGTTTCGAGTTGTTTTCCGTTGTGTGTTTTGTGTTGCTGTTGGTTGAATCTTGCTCCTAGGTTCAGTAGCACTCTAGTGGCTACGTGGATTTGGCAAGAGAAGTTTGCGGAGGTGTCCGAGTGATTTTGGTTTCTAGGCTGAATTCTTGAGTAGAATTTTTATCGGCTCACATTCACTTCCCCTCTCTGGTTTGCCGTTCCGGTCCTTCAGGTGGTATCAGAGCCGGTTACGGGTCTTTATTGACTCTAACCAGTTTAAGATCTAAAGATGGTGTACCAGGAACGGGGATCGACTAGTAGAAAACCTCACATCCATGACCATTTCCCCGTGACCATTTATGTATTGGTCATAGAAGTGGTCTTCAGTGATGATTTACATAATTTGGTCACAGATGAGGTGTTACGCTGCCAGGCCACTAAGGAATAATGACGAATAGGAAAAAATGGTCATAGAATAATAATTCTATTGGTCACAGTTCAATTATTCCGTTGCCTGGCCTTTCTCCCCCGCAGCCCGCTCGGCCTGCTCGGCCCACCAGCCGGCCACCTAGGCTGGTGCGCGAGCGGGAGAACTGGAGAAGTCTGGGCCGGTGGAGGCGGGCCGGCTGGGGTTATGGGCTTCTTTCTCTTTTCCTTTTTTTCTTTTCTTTCATTTCTAATTTTTTATTTTGTAAACATTTGAATTCAAATTTCATTTACAATTTTGATTTTTCCACTCTTTCTTTCTTTTTGAATTTGATTTACAAATTCAATTTTCAAAACTAGTACGTGGAAGTTTAGGGCAAGAAAGGATGGTGAGCATGATAATTTTAGGCCGATACTTTTTCCTAATTTTTTCTAAAATCTCCCGTGCCAACTTTTCTAAAAAAAATTATATTTGTTAAATACAAAAAAATTTGCCGCCCCGCTACAAATAAAAAAAACAAGTTGTGATACATTTAAGGAGTATCTTTATCCTTTCTTTTCAAATAAAAAACGGAATTGAAAAGTTGAGTGCATGAACATTACACAATTCCTACCAGTAGCTAGCACTTGGTGGTGACGCTAACAGATTAACAGGCTCCTGTCCTGCTGCGCAACGGGCAAGGTGCCCAAGTGATGTTATTATGCACTAGTATACTACTAGTAGACTATTAAACGTACATGGCCACTATTAAACGTACATGGCCGTAACTGGACTCCACGGCGAGGCGACGACCATGCATGCCCAGAGCGCACATGGCGAAGGCGTGCGCATGCACGCGGCGACGGGCTCTGCCGCCGCCACACTCCAAGCCCGGCGGATCCCGAAGCGCACGCGCGTGTTTTTTTTAACAAAACAAAAATATCGATGCTCCGGGAATACGATTTTGATACTCCGGCCGGGCTTGCATGCGGTTCAAATCTCTCGACAGCAGCAGTAACCTTCACACTCGCAGCTGCTGCTAGCTGTTTGTTGGACTCGCAGCAGGACAAAATGGACAAATTGTATTGCAGCCAGCCAGCCACGTATCACAAATCCACGTGCTCCGTCTCCAAAACTCGTTTCTCCTTTTCAATTTCGTTTCTTATTTGAAAAGAAAGGATAAAGATACTCCTTAAAAAACATGTGGAGGGACCATATTTTTGCTACAAATGACTACCAAAAAAATCTCAAGTCATTTCAAAAAAGTTGAGTGCTATGTAGTGGAAATATAACAAGTCACTCACATAGTTCCTTAAACTATGTGAGTGGCTTGTTATATTTGAACTACATAATATCACCACTTCCTCAAATGGAAAATTTGACCTACAGAAAATTTGTTAGTCTCGACAAGTTATGAAACTTTTGTGTTGAAAAGTTTTTCACCCGAGTTCAATTCGTGTTTCGTTTGACTGAGTTTTGGCTGAGTCAAACTTGGATTTTAAAATTTGAATTGTTCATGTTTTGTTGAATGAAGAAATGATTGAATCCAACACCATTACTTGATAAATCATGATTTTAAAAATTTTTGGGAAGAATAATCACCTCATTCGTGTTCGTATGAGGGAGAACGACTAATTACAAGTTTTAATCCGAGGAAAAAAAGAAAAATCCATCAGTTCATTCCAGTTCGTCACGTGTTCATGAAGAAGGACCGGTTTCTCTTTGTTTCCTCGGATTAAGAATTGTAACTAGTCTTTCTCCCTCATACGAACTTCAAATCGGTTGATTCTTTTTCCTAATTTTCTCTAAAATCGAGATGTTTTACTCAGTGCCATTTGTTTATATCTTAATTACTATTTCTTGATTGCTTTTCATACAACATATCTTTTCCAACTAAAAAGAGAATATAAAAAACATGTTTTTTCATAATAATTGCTAATATAACTTAATATTCTCTAATCTTATGGTCAACACAAGGTTGCATCCAAATTTGAGGTGCCCATGAGTAAGAATGTATTTGAGTGTGTACAAACTTTGAAGTTTAAGTTGAGTTGTATGAAACAATGTGATGATCTAGCTAGTTTATGAACAATGTATACTCCAATTTTCACAAAATCTTATGAAACTTTTTTGTCAAGCTTGTACATTGATAAAATGATCCTATGCCAATTTACGTAATTTTTTGATAAGTTTTATTTATTATTATCATTATTTTATAACAAGGTGACTATTAGAAGTTTGAAATTTCCTACAAGACAATTGAATTTTTCGTCAATCTCCTAGATGTGGCCTAGAATGGACCATAGGAGCCTAAATATATATATTTTTTGAATTTTTTAAACTTATTAGATGCACATATATGTCAATTTTGAATTACTTTCGGTAAACACGTAGAAATTCATTTAAATAATAGAAAATAGCAAATCCACTCGAAAAATCTTGAAACTCCTAGATGAAAACTTGTATCCATACTGTTATATATAAAAAATATATTTGTACATATAACATAATTATTTTTTAGTGTTACTTCACAATGGTGCAATAAAAAGGAAAAAAGGAAAAGAAAAACAATAAACAGAGAAGCCCATGTCGACCCAAATAGCTCAACGATTTGCAGCCATCGATCGTCGATCCAATGGTTCTGATCGTGTTTCCTTGGTATATAACGCAGCATCCAACCCTAACCCTAACCCCATCCCCCTCCTCCTCCCGCAGTCCCTCCTCCCCTCTCCCGCCTCACCCATCACCCTCCCTAGATCCGCCGCCCCTGCTCCCACTCTCCCCCGCAGATCCACCTCAAGCTCGCAGGAGACCACCAAGAGCAGATCCTAATCTCTCCGAGGTCCGAGCCCTCTCGTCGCCCTCCTCCCCCTCCCCTCCCCTTCTGTCGCCACACCGCCCGCCTCATCGGCCCCTCGACGGTCCATCGTCGCGGGGCCCACGGCTTCTCCGGCTCCCATTTGCCGCGGCGGCATCGCGCCGAGGCCACCCGTCCCCGATCGCCGCGCGCGCGTTCCTCGCCGGCGTCGGCGTCGGCGCGGCGCGGTACCCCGTTCTCGCGCGGATGCCGCCGCCGTTTCGCCGGTCCCGCGCGCGCCCGGCTTGGTGTCCGGCCGTGGTGAATGGGGACGCGTTAAGGGGCCGCGCCGCCCCCCCAAATTGCTAGCGCTCGGTCCGCGGCGCGTGTCGGTAGTGCCGCGCGTAGGTGAACCGTGCTTGAAGCCCCGAACCGGCTTTTGACTCGGGTTGCATGCGCGCGTTTGGTAGTGCCGACCGGTGAGCCGGAGGTTTTCTCCCCCGCTTTTTCCGGGAAGTTACCGAAGGAGGCATTGAATTACGGGAGTTGGAACTAGTGGCTGTGGAATTAAGCGGGGGTGACAGGGCGCCTTAGCGTTACATTTTTCTGTGCGAACTAGAGAATTTGTGGTTCTCCCCAGTTTCCATCCGCCCTTTGAAGGCTTGTCTAGCTGATGCAATTACGCAGATGCTGGTTAGGAAGGTTTTTGCATAACAGAATTCCCTTAGCCACCCTTGTACGCCATCGATTTGTGCTGCATTTGATCCGGTGTGTGTGTTTGATGTGGTGATGTTTGTTTGCTCGCAGATCCATCTCCTAATTTTTAATTTCTACTAGCCAGTCAAATTCTGCAGCTCCGCTACTTCTAGCTTTTCGATTGTTGTGAAAAATCTAGTAAGCCCAAATTCTTGGTGTTTCCTTATTTGGTGTGCCGCCCACCCCACGGACCACTGCTCAATGTAGATTTAGGTACTAGGTGAAGGATTACTGTCGTTGGGAGGACAAACGTGTGGGGGCTAGTGAGATTTAGTATTGTTCAAGTGGCATGTTTGCAAGCAACACCTACTGTTTGCGTGTTAATTCTGATAGGGGCAAAGCGAATGCCTTCTCTAAAGCAGAGTTTGCTTCAGACGTGTAACTCAAGTGTATTTCCTTCCCCTGTTATTGTGGAACAGCTGATGCGCTGGTGTCAACGGGACTGGCCGAACTGGGCTACAACTATGTGAATATCGGTATACCACTTGGTTCAATTCAAGGGATTGTTGCCTCTAGGAACTTCTTCTCTTATTATATTTTTTATAAAAAAACTTATCTCCTGTTTGTTGCTTGCTTCCTCAGATGACTGCTGGTCATATGTGAAAAGAGGAACAAAGGTACCGGCCATTATTGCTGCTTTCATCAATCCAATGTTCTCCAAATTATCTGTCAATTTGTGTAGATAAATGAATGTATGATTGATGCTCGCTTTCGCTTCCGGTTTCTTCTGTACATAGTTTTGGCTATGCATTTATATAATGAATGATAGTAAATAATTTTAACATGCTCCATTATCTAGAGTTATTGACTCTCGAAGCACTGATATTTACTTTACCATTTTCTGTCCATTCATTCTATTGGTGTGTGTTTCATTATTGTCATCACATTATCAATGGACCTTAAGCATGTAGTTATGCTTGCTAGTGTCTGTACTTGATAACGCTTTTACTGTTCCAGGACTAGCATGATTATTTGAACCCAAGTGAAGTGTATAGGAGATCCAGATAGTTATTTAGGGCTGTGTAAGGGTGCCAGTTTACATACTTTTGCACATGCCATTTAGTACTACTGTTGTATTGCTCCTTGAACATTGTATGCTACTATCTGAATACAAATGAGGCACAATGAGTAAATTTCTGGTGTTGTTTTTTAAATATGGTGTGGTCAAAGTAAAAATTTTCATGTATAGTTGATGTTACTATAATCCGTTAGCAGCTGAGTATTATATTTTGACTGCAGGTTATTGACGAAGAGGTCTAGTGGATGCAAGATGAAAACATAATGTAATCAACTATATGGTGATGTGATTCTAAATGTAACATGAGATGTCGAATCTCTATTTTTTGAGATTTATCAGATATTATATTGTACTGTTGTGAGCATTTATGTGATCTGGGCTATGTAATTTGTTGAAATAAGTGGGTTTAAATTTGGCGATTTTGAATTTTTATTATTTCTGGATGAGCTCGAATAAAAAAGTGAATCAGTGAACTAATTGGCCATTTAGGCTCATCTATGAATTGTGTATGTGGTGGTGACGTCATCATTGCCACATCAACTGCCATGTCATCGTCTATGTAGGCAGGCACGTCATTGTACACGTAGGCAGCCACGTCATCGTCCATGTAGACCAAAACGTGGACAAACCGCAGCGCGACACGTGGACAAACTAGAGTGCGACACGTGGACCATTCAGAGCTCGACACGTGGACAAATCGCAGCGCGACACGTGGCGCTGTGTCAAAGAGTCACGTCATCATATCCATGTCAGCACGCGCCTTGCCACGTCAGCAGCTAGCATGGGACGTGCCACGTGGCATCCCCTTCCGTGACCAATTTCGTGACCATTTGGCTTGGTCATAGAAGAAATACACTTCTATGACGAAAAACGTGTTGGTCATGGAAAAGTTCCACTTCTATGACCAAAATGACCGATTGGTCATGGTAGACCAAATGTGACGGAGCTTCTGTGACCAATTCAATTTGGTCATAAGTTGGTCATAAAAAAGTGTTCTTTGCTCTTGTCGGTGGCTCAGGTGCCAAGTCTAATGCTAACCCATCCTCCAGGATGTTTGCTTTGTCCTCTTTGATGTCTTTGCCAGACGGAGTTCGACGTGCTTGGAGAGGACGAGCTGGCGCTGTTGACCAGGCAGTTCGAGAGGTTACACGAGAACCGGGTGAACACGAGGAGGATGACACAAACGTGCTTTCAGGGTGGCAAGCCAGGACACTTTGTAGCCGACTGTCCGGAGAAGATGGAGAACAAGGACGGCTACAAGCACCGGTGGAGCAAGGACGACAAGTACCAATTGAGGCGCGATCACAACCACAAGAACAACCACAAGGACGAGCGACGATCGAGGAAGAATGACGGCTGTGGCAGGAAGGCCCAAGCGATGGTTGGAGCGAGAGACATCGACTCTAGCTCTGCCTACTCTTCCTCGAGCTCAAGTAGCAGTGAAGATGAAGGTCGTCGGTGCAAAAACAAGAAGTCGTCCAAGAACTTGAGCGGACCGAGTTGCTATGCGAGTGATGGCTTCTACGGCATGGCTTGTAGCTCTGGTAGCAAGAAGAGTCACCAGAGCGACTCGGACTCCGACTCCAAGGATGAAGTGCATGACGAGCTTCCCTTCTTGCGTGAGGAGAACGAACGTCTTGGCAAGTTGCTTGATAACCGTGATGACATGCTTAGAGAGGCCAAGAAGATGAGGAAAGAGCTTAGGGCCTCGCTAGAAGATGCTAGGAACCGAGTAGTCGAGTTAGAAACCCAGAACCTTGATGCTAAGCTTGAGATTGATTCGCTGAAGGCTTTACCTATGGTTTCTGATGAGATTGATTGCTGTGATTGCTCTGTGTACCTAGTTGATCTTACTAGTCTCAAGGATAAGCATGCCTCTACTTGTGATGAACTATATGTGCTTAGTGTTGAAGTGGCTGAGCTTAAGTCTAGACCTGCTTTGCTAGGTGCTTGCACTTCTTGCCCTGTTTTGCATGGAAAGATTGATGAGATGCATGCTTACACTGTTTCTCTTGAGGCCATGTTGAAAGAACCTATTCCCACTTCTTGCTCTACTTGTGAATTGCATGCTTTGAAAAATCTGGATCTTGCACATTATGTGGATCGCTTGCAGGATGAGAATGATGAGTAGAGGAAATTGATGTGTTGGTTGTCGGGGCATGAACCTTAGCGTAGGATGATGATAGAGGCATACAAGTGCTATGATGGGCAAGCACTTGGTTCATAGAAGGTTGGAGAGTGTAGTGGTGAGGGAGTAGAGAAGATTGGTGATATCCTATCTCCACCAAAAACCTTCCACAAGAATGCCTATGCTCCTAAGCCCAATGTACACACCGCATGTACCACGCCATCAACAACAACTGTCGTGGATCCACCGCCGACCACCACGGTTTCGTCGATGCTCGTCCGCGAATCAAGCTAAGTCACTTATTTCAATAATTATTTTTTCTTTGGCTTATTTTCCACATACAGGAACCAACACCGAAGACTACATCGTGTACGCCTCTCGACGGCTACCTGCCAGCAGAGCTACACCGTGCCAATTATTCCTCAGGGATATAGACCGACAGCCACAGGCTTGGTGCACCAAATTAGGAGGCTCTTACCACGATGTTTCGTGTACTGAGTGCTGGAGGCGCACAACGACTACACCCTGAGGAGGCACCACACAATCTTCCTCTCCGCCATGCGGAACAACGAGCAATCGCGCTCTCTCTTGTCGCCATGCCGACTACTTTCATCTAACTCTTAATGTTCTCGCTCTAGTAGCACACGCCTTGATCCGCGCAAAGCCTCGTCTCTCCTATCATGCCTCCACGCCCCCAGCGGCTATGGCTAAACGGGCTCCTCAGAGATCGGGCGCTTAAACCAGCTCTCCTGTCATGCCTTCACGCTCCCAGCGGCTATGGCTAAACATCGACCAAAGAGACTGAGCGCTTAACCGCATTAGGCTAACTACTCGACGCCTAAAGACCACAACAAGTGCATGACACATGACATTTACATTTATATTCATATTTGTATTTGTCACTAGTAGATTCAATTTCTACAAAAATGCTACATAATGTATGCATCTCTACTTTTAGGTCAAGCTTCAGCGATGACTTCCAGGATGCTCCGCGTACCTCCATCGGCGTGGCTAGTTCCCAATCTCGGGGGCTACACACCAAATCACTACTCGACGACAACTCGAGTAGTCTCCGCTAACTCTCTAGCTCGGGGGCTCAGCACCAAAAACTTCTCGACGTGGCTCCTACGGCTCACCTGACGACGAGCTTGGGGGCTGAACACTACAAGAGTACTCAGATGATGACTTCCTCAAACACTGAAGATCCTTGGATTGATTCTTTAATCGTTCCAAGGCTCGGGGGCTACTAGGCTACACCCATCAGTTGATTTTTTCAAGACAAAAGCAAAATCAAGATTGACCCTCAGTCAGAGTTCACGACTCAACCTAAGGCTCGGGGGCTACTCCATATGGAGTGCGATTTTGCAATCGCACTTCCATATAAATCTCAACTTCAAGACAAATGAGCTGGACCACCTTCTAGCCTCGTGGCAGTTCAAGTACTATTGAAGACTTCTCCATGCAGTACTCGAGGACGCTCAAGAACTACTTGAGGAGGCTTCAAGACTACTCGAACTACTACTCTTGACTACAATGTGCTGGGGGGCTTGTCGGGCATACACCCCGAGTACTCATGCAAGGAAGGAAGAAGACGAACTCCTACTAGAATTCCCCTGTAATTCTACTAGGACTCATTCCGTGTAATCCTACTAGGACTCCTGCCTTGTAACCGACTAGGAACCCGCCCCCTGGACTATATAAAGGAGGGTTGGGTACCTAGCCGAACATCAACAATCCCTCTGTGGACAACACCAAGCGCAGGGAGCGAAATACTACAGCAAACAGGACGTAGGGTAGCTACTCTGGCTACCCGAACCTGTATAAATCTTGTGTCTTGTGTCCTCACGCATACCTTCGAGTTCCAGGTCTGGCGATGCCCTAGTATCTACTCTCTGACGGGTATCTCCTATGGAGGTTGCCGGATATAAAACTCTGACAAGGAGCTCCTTTGTAGCATATGTATAGCTTTTCTTTGTGCATCTCTTGCATTTGGCATGACATTTGTAACATGATGTATAGGCATCTTTGTATCTTAGGTTGCATGAATTTGTATCATATGCATCGTGATAGGAAAAGCTTCTCTCATATACATTGATCACCATGATGTGCTATATATGATCTTGTGATCTAGTTTGGTATGCTATGTTAGTTTGGCTTATCTCTTGATGATCTTGGTTTATATCCATGGTTGATGGCTATGTTTTTGAAAAATGTCACATGTATGCTCTCTTGTGAGTAATGCGTTTATATGATCTTGACATGTTTTAGTGGCTTGGCTATGCTTAATTTGTGGTTGGATAGCTTAGTTTGATCATATGGGGCCAAAGGCTCATTTGCCATCATGATTGTTTAGCCCCCATGCTTCATCCTGTGGAGGGGCATAAGTTCCTTTTTGTCGCAAAGACATTTCATGTACCAACTATGAATCTGAAAATGAAATGTAAATTGCTTGGAAAATGTGCTCCCATGTCATATGTGCTAAATTTAATTTGATTTGGGTGCGAAACTGTTGCATGATGCCTACCAATGAGAAGTCTCATATTGAAGGACCGATTAGGCGACCAGAGAGGGGGGGAGTGAATGGGAGCCAATAAAAATTCTTCCTGAAGGATGAACTCGAATATGCCCCAAAATCAACTCCAAATCCGAGCACACATGATGGAGATGTAATCGCCAAGCTCATGTAGTCACAACGGACCTACAAACCCTAGGAGCGATCCTTGGTTCAACTAGCGGAAGCACAATTCAAAGAACCAAAGCACACAACCAAAGCTGTGAGCTAGAAACGGACTGTCCGCAGGGGTGGGGCGGACTGTCCGCGAGGAGGGGGCGGACTGTCCGCGAGGATGGAGCGGACCGTCCGAAATTTCAGCCCGAACCTCCAGTAGCTCCCCACGAAAAACGGACCATCCGACGGTTCACTTCGGACCGTCCGACGCCCACGGACCGTCCGTGACTTGCTTGCGGACTGTCCTGCAAACCCCTTGCAACCGGAACCCAAGACCCAAGCGGATCGAACCACGACCTCAGAAAAACAAGCGACGAACTCGATGAACTGGGCACCTTGCGGACGGTCCGCGGTGACCTCGCGGCGGTCCGCTAGGTGCGAATCAGCACAGAAAACAACCTCGAGGGAAGAAAGGAAAAAACCAAAACTCGATCAAATGACCTCCAAAAATCACGAAATTTGAATCACGGCTCCACAACAATACAAAGAAGCTTTTCCCAAAAGATCTCCTCCAAAAGATCAACCCTTCACCACCAGAAAAATGATTTAGGGTAGAACCCTAGAGAGAGAGCTTTTCCCCCAAAATCACCGATCTCCCGATTCACCCAATGGATTGAAGCCAAACTTCAGGGGAAGTGGATTTGCCTCAATTAGAAGCTATCCCTAAAATCACATGGCCCCAAACCCACTCAATCTCGCGGAATTGAGGATTTCGTGATGGACACCAAGAACTAGAGGTAGAGAGGAAGAACTTCAAATCCGAGCCGATTCGTAGGGTTTGTGAGTGAAAGATCACCAATAGAATGGTTACACATGACCTATGAGTGATCCCCACAAAGAAATCCCCACCAAAACGCACTCAAATCCGACGACCGAAAAATCCTCCAAAAATACCTTCGAAAATCACATAAAAGAAAAACGCTCGGGATTGAAGGATTCAACACAAGATTAAGATGAAGGTTTCACTATGAATCACTTAGCCATATCTAGTTACAAGCCACTCCAAGAATCACAAATCTAGGATGGCAAAAAGCTCAAACAAAGAGCCACTCACTCCTCTGAGGCCCCGCAAGGCTAAGACCTTTCGCGCCTGTTTTTCACCTGCACCAACGCAAACCAAGCCGCAACCAACACCTGCAATCTAGGCCAAGAGTCAGTCCACACAACGTTGTCAACCACTCCTCACGAGTGCATTGACAACACACCACATAAACAATAAGGTAAATACACAAAATAAAAAACACACAACACAACTCAACACTACACACACAAAGCTTCAAACCATCCGGTCAATCACTCATCACACACGGACCAAGGTACTTCTCAACTTGGTTCCTCACATATATAGAAGTAGGCACATGGGTTGGTGGCTTTGACATGACATGAGGTGCTTGTGGGGTGTTTATGATGGTCTTATGATTATAATGGTCGTCCTAGCATGAAGTTTGTGTGACTTTGCCATTTTGACATGTTTTGCTCATGTTTAGGACTTTGCTCATGAGAGAGTGATTTTTCCCAAGATTGCTCAATTCTATCTTAGCTTCGCCCAATGGTTGTGAAACTTATTGATCATGTAGTTGATGTTCATACGAAGCTATAGAGTATCTAACTTGCTCATTTGCTCATGTGTAGCATCTTGTGATGAATTTTGTATATTTGAGAAGCTCTAGTTGCATCTTTTTCAAATTTAAGCCTTCACATTTATGCATTGGCAACAAGAGGGAAAATGTTGGTGGAGAAAAGTTGCATTGCATCCCTAGAACATATCCCAATAGTCAAGGGGGATATTGTGCATTTCTTTTGCATTTTTGACTTTTGGCGGTGAGCTTCTGCCGAGTTTAATCGGTCTGACCGGTTTTTGGAACCGGCCTGACCGGTTTGGGGGAACTGGCTTGACCGGTTTGGGAAACCACTTGACCGGTTTATGCCTAGTGCTGGCACATGTTCAGGGTGAGCTCTTGTATGCTTTGGTGGTTTGTGCTCTTTGCTTGAGCTTGTTTTTTACTTGGTTGCGTCGAGCCGTTGCCCTTGCCTAAGGGGACCAAGTCTTTTCTCGTTCAAGTGATCTCGCTCTTTGCCTTTGTTTGGCTTTCGATCGCTTGTTTCAGTTCTTTTAGTGGTTTCTTTTTCTTTTCCTTTTTTCTCTCCGGTTACCAAATGTGTGTGTTATCAATGCACTCATCAAGGAGAAGATTGAGGACCATGTGTGGTTCGAGGACCAGAGGATGGTCGCTTCCTGATGTGATGAGTGATTGACAACATTGTGTGGACTGATTCTTGGCTAAGTATTGCAGGTGTAGGTTGTGGCTTGACTAGTGTTAGTGCATGTGAAGAACAAGCGCGAAAGGTCGTTGCCTGTGAGGCCTCTAGGTGTAGAGAAGACAAGTAGGCTTGGTTTGAGGGACCCGGTGGCCAGCGGGGTCAAGTGCGGGCCACATGGTGGCAAGAACAACAAGATGAAGTCGGTGAACGGTTTCTTAGTTGAGCATCAAAACCATGGTCGAGCCGGGACTTCGTGGGAGCCGAGTCATGAGTGGTGATTGGTGGATGCTACATCAAGTTCGCGAGGCTTGCTGTGGTTCACCAAAAAACCACTAGGTTATGTGGCTGAGCCACAAAGCCGAGGCCGAAGACCAGGCGTGGCTGTGAGGCCAAAATCGGCTTGACCGGTTTGTGAAATCGGTCTGACCGGTTTGGGGTCGCAGGGAGCTGGGAAGCTTCGAAGCGGAGGACACACATCGGGATCGCAAGGCTAGCGTCGAGGCTAAGCGAAGTGCGGTCGCTGGGCATCCATCCGATGGTGTTACGACGACATTTTCCCAAAGTGCCCTTCGTGGGTGTGTATCCAAGTTTATATAATAGGGGTAGTTTAGTCTTTCGGCTAGCCTCCATATAACCGAAATGGTAAGAGGATGGCAGACATCTCTTGGAACCCTAGCTCATTTTGTTTTCCTATTTTCCCCTTCCTATTTCCCTTAGGATTTCTAGGACTAGCTTGAGACCTTAATGGTGAGATCTTGTGTGAGATAAGGATGATCAGGTGGAAGCTAGACCTTGTATGAACCTTCATGGTATGCATAGATGATTCGGCGTGGTTCCTCAAGGCTTGTTTGTGTTCTGCCTGTTTTCCCTTTTTGGTGATTTTTGGAGACTTTTCTTGGAATTTCCATTAAGAAGTTTTGGGAGCATTTCTTTGAGGTATTCTTGTTGGATGTCACATATGAGGACCTTGTGCCTCTTTGCTTGGTGACCTTGCTCCAAGAAACCCTCTGAAACTGCTTCGATTTGGTGGTTTTCAGTGGAGTTCTTGGGAAGGTGCTCTTGAGGGTTGACTTCCGATTCCTCTTGATTGGGTAGGTTTTGGGGACCAAGTTTCCAGCCAAAGATAGCCCATGAGGTATCCCAGCTATCCCCAAAGTCTCACTTGAATCCGTGGAAAGAATTGGGAGATCGATCGAGGTGAAGGTTGAGTTTTTCCCGCGGGCTAAGTTCTTCCCGACTGCCCAGGCAAAACCGGCCTGACCAGTTTAGCCCCAGTGGGCTGTCGAGAGGAGTTTTTGAACAGGAGAGTCTCGTTCATGCGATGACTTTTCTTGTTCCAAGGTTGAAGGGTTCTTGAGGTGTTTTGGCTAGGTTTGGTCTCGAAGGTCTTTTGGGGATTTCCTGGAAAAAACTGGCTGACCGGTTTGCCAAACCGGCCTGACCGGCTTCCCCTGCCTGTGAGAGGATAAGTCTCAGAAGGTCGATCTGACCTGTTTCAGAAACCAGCCTGACCAGTTTTTGGCTGCCAGCAGCTGTTTCGAGTTGTTTTCCGCTACGTGTTTTGTGTTGCTGTTGGTTGAATCTTATTCCTAGGTTCTGTAGTTCTAGTGGCTACGTGGATTTGGCAAGAGAAGTTTGTGGAGGTGTCCGAATGATTTTGGGTTCATAGGCCAAATTCCTTAGTAGAATTGTTATCAGCTCCCATTCACTCCCCCTCTCTGGTTCGCTGTTCCGGTCCTTCACTCAAAACGGGGTGGCAGGTCCGGGGAGGCCTTGGCGAGGTAGACGCTTGCCACGAGATCCACGGTAGACGGGAGCGACGGGGCAAGGGAGGCATCGAGGATGCGCGACGCGGAGGGGGTGTGTGGAGCAGACGATGCAAAAGGTGGCGTGCGGAGGGCGCGGAGGCGGCGTGGAAGGGGAAGCGAAGGTGGCATGCAGAAGGGGAGCGCATGCGATTGGCCCGGTGGGCGGCGAAAAATTATGGATGATGGAATACTTAACCCCACCAACTACTAAACCGGTTAAAGAACCCCCAATCTTTTCAATCCCGTGCAATTTACCCCTTAGGCCTTGTTCGGTTACACCAAACCCGGCCGGGAATGCGACCTGACCCACGGGGGTACTCCGGCCTAGGGTCAGACACCGGCCCAGCCAAAATTTTGCATTCGTTTACGCCCGACCCGTTTTTGTTCTCGGCCGAAAACCCCTCCCTTCCTCCTACACCGGACGGGGAACAAAAAATCATCATCGTTGGCGTGGGAACAGACCCCGGCGACGCGAGGGTAGAGCGACGTGAGAAAAAGAGGGGAGGGTGGTGGCTGCGGCGCGTCTCTGGTGGAGAGGGTGGAGGCGCGTCTCCGGCCAGCGACACATCTCCTTCCAGCGGCGCGTCTCCGGCCGGTGGCTGCAGATCAGGTGAAGCGGCAGCAAGGCCTCTCCCGAGACCCCTACGACCACGACGGCGACGCACGGCAGGTCGGCGCAGCGGCGGTGACGCCCATCAGGTCTGCGGCGGCGCGGTCTTCTCACCCAGCGCCTTCGGTGGCCACCTTCTCACTGGTGATTGCATCCTCGCCCTTCTCTTTTCTTCGTTTCCTACTAGGGTTTTGTGTCTATTGCCCGGAATTAGATGTTGAATTTGGTTCTTGATTAGTTCTTGGCCCGGATTTGGATGCGGCTTTGCTTGCTTCATGAATCATTCGCTACTTTTGTGAGAACAATATCTACAAGACAACCACTTACTCTTTTACTGTGGAGTAGTTCGATGACTGCATATTTGTGGTACAGTTCAGGTGTTCCGTAAGATGCTGAATTTGGTTCTTGATTAGTTCTTGGCCCGGATGTAAATGCTACTTTGCCTGCTAAAGTATAATACTGTGTAATTTCTTTGATTAGAACAAGCTATCAACTGCAGTGAATTACTGCAGTGTTGTTGCAGCGCAATGCGCTAGATTAATAATTTTCTAGATGCTTGATGTGGTATGTGACTTCAATTAGATTTATTTTATTTAGTGATACTTGATTATGGCACTTAACATTAGTTCTACAGTGCATTTTTATCCGGCAAGAATCATACAGTAAATGCAGCTAAACTGACAACATAGCTAGCGGAGGGCCTTAGGGAGGGGTTATTCATGCATGTGTAATGAACTTTCAGGTCGCTGGGCTTTCATAGAAAGCGTGCAACCTTTTTCGTTGAATTAAGCTGTTGATTAAGTACTAATTGAAAATTTGGAGGCCTTTATATTTTGGAGCTCCTCAACAATTGCACATGTTGCATCGGCTACTATATGGCCCTGCTTTGCATTACCTGTTGATTATGTGTCTATTCCGATTATATCAGTTTCAAAAAGTCTTCAGTACGATGGGTGAAGGTAGATAGTAGTATAAGGAGGACACAACATTTTTTTGAGACAAGGAGGACACAACAATTTAGTAGTACCCACTGACCTGGGAAATACACGAATCTGTGTGGAAATTAATATGGTCCACCTAGTTGTTAGTACTTAGTATTGGCAGTTGTGCTTCAATTTATTTTGAGTTCATTGAAATAATTGAATAAAGTAGCTATTCTTCTCGAGATTATTTTTTAAAAAAATTCAGCTTCATTTTCATTCCATTACCTTGATCTGCAAGAGCTGACCTCTCAGTTATTAAGTTAAGTGTTATGACTAATGAGTAGTCATGATTATATTAAATCCTTTGTGATCCTTCCATCGTAGGTCTAAATTAGATATATACTCTTTGTTTGGTTATTTGTCTAAGCGCTGCATATGTTTCTTCCTTCTACTGGAATGAAGATTGTGATTTTAGTAGTATAGAGGAAACCCCTGGCTTTATGATGTGTCTTAAATTGCTCTACATCCTTCCTAAAAATGAATATGTAGTATATTTAAGAGGAAAAAACTTTATTGTCCCCTAAGTTGACCATTTTTCTTACTGGGGTGATCAGGCCTTTATTACAACTTAGAAACCAGGACATGATTTCATTTTCATACTTCTGGCAATAGATTCAGGTGGTCGATCAACATTGAAGCACAAAACAGGTTTTAGGAAAGTGATCACATCTTCATGAACATTGATAACTTTGCTGAGCATTAGAGGCATTTATGTAAAAACTGATCTTGAAGGCCTCGCAAACGATGAGAAATAACCACCTGCTATCATTGTGCATGTAGAGGCAGATGGATCTAAGGTTGCCAATTGCTATAGTTTCTATATGTGGCAGAATGTTACCTAGAAAACAAAATGATTTTCAATTCACAGTCTCAGTCTCAGTAAAGTGAATGGCACATACAACGTATGGCTAATATTAAGCTATTGCTCTTAATTCTATACTCTTTTGTGCACTGTGGATGCCTATTTTTTGACATTTTGCAAACCATGATATCCTCAAGGTCACCAGCAAGTCATTTTTGTAGTACTTAAGCTGCTAGTAATATGATAGTATTAGCTTCCTCTTTTTTCTTGTCATATTTGTTTCATCTGACTATGTTTAAGTACCTCACACTAGTTTTTTTACCTGTATCTCACACCAGTCACTGATATTTGCTACAGATTATCCCTGCACCACTTCGCCTCGGAGAGGACGAGCCTCCACCATCTTGGGATTTGGTACCCTCTCCTAGAGGTGACTATCCTAACTTTTGCAATGAGTTTGAGTTTAAGGGATCAGATTAGAAAGAGGAGAGACGAGGAGGAGGTTGATATGATGTTGTTCTTTCTTCCTACGCCCTCTTTGTTGGGTTCCAGCTCTAGTGTAGTGAGGGAAAAGATACGGTGACATACATCGAAGCTATCAGGCGAGGAACATGTTCGGGAATTGCTGGAAGGTCATGTTAAGAACTGTCGGGTAGCTTTCCGGATGGAACCTGTAATATTCATGGCACTTGTAGACTATCTTAGGAAGGAGGGCTTGGTTCGTGATACACGGATTAAAAGGAGAAGCTTGGGTTTTTCTTGTTTATGCTTAGTCATAATGCTTCATTTGAGGAACTTCAAGAAAAGTTTGGGCACAGTGGCGATACATTTCATCATCACATAAAGCATTTCTTTGACATAGTTCTTCCCACCCTCGCCAATCGATTTTTGAAGCCTTCTAGTCCTGGTCAAGTGCATCATAAACTCGAAAGAGATCCTAGATTTTATCCATACTTTAAGAACTGCTTGGGTGCAATTGATGGCAGTCATGTACCCATCACTATATCATCTGACAAAGCTGCTCCATTTAGGAACAGAAAGGGCACACTTAGCCAAAATGTAATGGTAGCGTGCGATTTTGATCTTAATATCACGTTCATGTCTACCGGGTGGGAAGGGTCTGCCACAGATGCTAGAGTTCTTACTTTTGCAATCATCAATGGATTTCAAGTACCACCAGGCAAGTTCTACTTGGTTGATGGTGGCTATGCCAACACCCCTTCTTTCCTAGCACCATATCGTGGAGTTAGATATCATCTAAAGGAGTGTGGGTGTGGTCATCGTAGACCCCAGAATTACAAAGAGTTTAACCATCGACATGTCGCACTGAGAAATCATGTTGAAAGAACTTTAGGTGTTTTAAAGAAGCGTTTCCCTATCCTCAAAGTAGGCACATTTCACAAGATAAAAAACCAAGTCAAGATACCAGTGGCCGCTGTTATTCTGCATAACATTATCCGATCACTTAAGGGCGATGAGAAATGGTTGGATAATCAACCAAATAATATTCGTCCAGAAAATTTTGTCAACCTGCCAGATGGTGATGAACACAATGATCAGAGCACCGACCAAGAAAATAATTTAAGAGATGTGATAGCACAACAAATGTGGAATGATTTCCGGCAGAATAGAAATTAAATTATGAATGTGTTTGGGCTGTAATAATTAGATATGCTTTATTGTAATAAATTATGAATGTTTTGGGCTGTATAAACTATGAATGTTTTTGGGCTGTAAGTTAAATATACTACTATGAATGTTTTTGTGGGCTGTAAGTTAAATATACTATGAATATTTTTGTGGGCTGTAAGTTAAATCTGCTTTGTTTTTCATGTTAAGTTACCATGATTGGAAGAGGCTCTCCGAAGTTGTTTTTATCAAAAGGTGCACAAAAGAAGCCGTCCCCGAAACCAAAAAGACCCGGAGGTTCTCCAAAAGTTAAGCTGCACAAATGACTTGTTAAACAAAATCTGATGTTTCATCCTTGTTTTGTGACTTGTTAAACAAAATCTAATGTTTCATCCTTGTTTTGTGTAGAGAAAGTAAGAGCGGCTTGGAATCCAACATTGGAGAAGACTCTAGTTGACTTGCTTCATGAACATAAGATGGCTGATTATAGGGGTCAAAATGGGTGGTCCTCGGAGACTTGGAATAAGATTGTAAGTGAATTTCATCTGAGGGAGGACTATGTAAGTTTCACTAAGACACATATACAAGAGAAGGAAAAGGAGCTCAAAAGGGACTACCGGTTGATGAAGGACGCAACAAAACAAAGTGGAGTATATTTTGATGCAAAGGCAGGGAGGATCACAACAAACCCTGCTGTTTGGAAAAATATCATTGAATCCCATCCCAAGGGTAAGAAGTTTTGCAGCAAGTCCTTTCCACTATTTGAGGCCTTGGGTGAGCTTCATGATGGTAAGTCTCATCACAAATTGCATCTTTCATGTCTAACTTTTGTAACAAAACTTTCTTGTGTAGGTCAAACAACTGAGGGACTTACAATTACACCTCCAATCAAGTCATAGGACCTACACAAGTGGAGAACAGGTACAATATTGAGAACCTGGAAGCTGCAACCAATTCAGATTTGCAAGAAACAAGGGTAGGCCAAGAAGATGACGAAATCATGGAAGTTGAACCTCCTCAGATGCCACTAAGAAGGGAAGTAGAACCTCCTCGACTGCCACTAAGAAGGGATGCTCGAAGCTCACCAGAAAGAGAGCCAAAGAGGCAGAAGAAAACTACTAACATCGAAGGTTTGATGGAGAAGTACATCGGCTTTAGGGCCAAACAAGCTGAGGAAGAAGCGACTCAACTAGCTGAAGAAAAGGAGAAAAGTGAGGCTAATGATTTTTCAATCAAGAAATGTGTCTCTGTTGTTAACACCATGGAAATGACAAAAGAGAAAAAGCTGCTTCATTCAAGATATTCAGGGACCTGACAATAGACAAATCTTCTTGAGCTCATATGAAGAGGACACAGAAGTTGCATTCATCTGGTTGAAAAGTGAGATGGCTTAGGAGGTATGCTCCCTTCCCCTCTCATCTCCTACCTGTCCCTATACTATTCATCATCTACCATGTCTGTTCAATTGCATTGCATCTAAAACATTGTGGTGAGGTCAAACCAAGTATACCATGTCTGTTAAAGCACAATACTGATCAGTCCCATATGATCAGTACTTCAGTACCATGTCTGTTAAACCAAGTATACCATGTCTGTTAAAGCACAGTACCTCTGGAGGGTATGTTAGTGGTGTTTGCCTCTAATATCTGTAATTTTCTATGATATCTCTTGGTTCATGCATGGTAGAGCAGGGCTGTTTGTTTGGCATTCAGTTATGGAGATGCACACTTAGTCTCTCCTTTGATTATCTCATTCAGAATGTGTCTGCTAGTGTGCAGTATCTAGCATGTCAACATCTAGCAGATCATATAAACATTTTTATATGACCTCATTCATGTGTTTTTATGTAAACTCTTCCTAGTTACATCATGAGTAATACCTTCTTCCTAATTAATTATGCTATATTTAGCCCAGATCTAGATATCCAAATCGCTAATAGTTAAGTAGGCACATATTCTTGATTTGTGTAGTGATTGTTGTAAGAACCGGTGGTGATTCGCCTGATTGGATCACAGAGGTTTGGTTGTCCTTTGCAAAGTTCGTTGGTTATATTATGTGATCCTGAATATTGCAAAATTCGTTGTAATCTAAAGTATGATTAGCATGTTGTATGATGGAATGTTCCTGTTATCAGAAAAATGGAAAGCATATAACATAGTTGTGGGCCTGTGGCGTGTCAGTTAATTAGTGACATCTCTGAACTTTGAATTTTAGTCAATCCAACTCATGTGTAGATGCCAAATAACTGAAATGTTGTGTTGCATTCTGTTCCAGTACTTGCAGGTGGGGAACGCTAAGGTGTGTCTGACCAAGTGGGAGGACACGAGGTGGCTTCCGCAACAAGATTAACTTTCAAGATTGACAAGTGTAATCCAATGGTGGCTCTGATGTACAATGCATGTTATTAGTGTTCATCCATACATAGCTTATCAGTACTCTTCATGTTTAAAGCTCAATGATATTTATTCACGTGTTTATATATCAGGAATGTGTTTGAAGCGTATCAATGTTCAATGTGTGATTGTGTTAAATTCAAGGAATGTGTTCGAACTGGAAACAAGATGAGCAGCGCCAGCGCCGAGTTCCATCAGTGCAGAGAGCTATGCTCAGCTAGTTTGCGTGCATTGCATGCCGGCGCCCCAAGCGGATGGACAAGGCCGCTACAAATTTGGGGTCGGAGCGAGCAAAGAAGGGGCACCGCCGACCGTTGAGGGAGTGGCGCTCGTGGCAGAGCCGGTTGTGGAGGAGGGCGGTGCTGGCCGTTGAGCGAGGCGTGCTCATGGCGGAGGCGTGGAGGTGGTCGTGGAGGAGAGCGACGCCGGCTGTCCAGGGGAGGCGAGCTCCGGGGGAGGGAACTCACCGTCCGAGGAGTGGATCTCGTTTCCCTCACTTACAGAATGGACCCAGAAGGCCAGAACCTAGATGCTCCATCTCAGCAACCCTTGTCCAGCTCAGCTTTCCAGGGTGTCTAAACCACATTTCTCTAACCGGTTTAGTAGTTGGTGTGGTTAAGTGTTGCACCATCCATAGTTTGGGGGCTATGTAGACTTCTTCCGCGAAAAATTGGAAAGGGGCGGCAGACTCACGGAGGCACACATGCACATGGAGGGCAGACGCACGGGCGAGAGGAAAAAGTATCAACGGGTTTTTTTCTCCACTTCATACTTTTTAGCAGTAGAGACTAGGTATGTGCCTATGCGTTGCTATGGGTGATGAAAAATTCATACTCCCATTCATACTCACTCTGGTTCCGTTTTTGAAGTCGTTTAGGGCAGCGACTCGGTTACCAAAGCACAACTTTGACTTCTCTTTTCCATAAAAATATTTTTTGAAAAGTTATGTATGTATATTCTTACGAAAGTAATTATCAAGACAAATCTATTTATATGATTTTCACATTTTCAAACTCAATGACTTAACAGTTATTAATGATTTATATTCCTAATGTTTGATTCAAACCTTATTCAAAATTACTTCTAATAGTGAACCGAGGGAGTAGTGCAATACAGAACGCAATCAACAATGTAATAAATTAAACAAAAATAGTTAATCATAGACTTAATTATTGTATTAATATGTTTTTGGAACACTGCAATTCCCCAAATACACAAATTTCACCTATCTTGGTTAGAGCTATGATTCATGTATACATTTTGCTCTTCTATGATACATACTATCGATCCATTTATAATTGCTCTTCCAAATATTGTTGTCCCGTTAGTTTTTGTTAGTATTTCTTAAGTCACTGCTAACGACGCCTTTCTCTGAGGGTAAGATCCACCTGGGTACACCTATGAGTACGAACGAGTCCGCAAGCGCACGAATATACCACTGTAGCACTTCACCTAAGAAGTATTCCAAAGGGTATCGAATCCTAGGAACGATGTAACACCTCAGGTGTTTGAAAACCTAATTAAGAGTAAACTAACCTTAATTACCCCTAGTGAAGCTTTAATGGTCAACCTATGGTCAAACATTCCCAAAATCAAGTCAAAACCCTAGCATGCCTTAGTTGACTTCGGGAACTTTTGTCGTGTTCTTAAAAATTCACTTAAACACTCAAAAAAATGTTGAACTAGAAGTTGTACAAAATTTCATGGGACACATTTCATCTTCAGATTGGCTTTTTAAATTTGAAGAGGAAATGGTTCAAAAATTCAGGTCAAACTCATTTTCACTATTCACCCGAGCCAAGATTTTCACAAAGTTAGCATTCGGATATCTATTTCATTTCGAATCCAAATCCAGTTCGGTTTGTGCCTAAAGTGTAGAGGGATGACTCATCTACAAGTTTCGTATCTACCAAAATTTGAAGTTTGAATTCAAACTTTTTAAACAACACGCTGTCAAACAAGGTATCATGGGCCTTGACCAGGGCTGAGCGCGTCGGCGCGACGTCGTGCGCGCTTCGGTGCCATGCGGCGCCGCCGTACCAAGGCCCGGCCGGGGCACCGTGTGCGCCCGACGCCGGAGTCGCCCGCCGTGTGCGCCCCGTGCCGGTGCCTCGGCCGGGGCAGCCACGCAGGCCGTGCCCGCGATGCCGGACCCACCCTATTGCGCACGCCCGCTAAGGGAAAAGCTGCCGTATCCACAACATATTCGCCGGGGGATCCTTCTCCGCAAAGCCTTCTACACCCCATGCACTCCACAGATATAAATAGCCCTTCCCCGCCGCAACTCGCGCACACGCACACTCCGCCGGACGCCATTAGCGCCGCCGTGAGCGAATTCTGCTGCCGTCCGCTCCGGCCGTCCTCCCACCGCTCGAGTCTCTTCCCTAGGACACCACCGAGCCTGCCGAGCCGCTTGTTGCCCTGAGCCACGCCTCTTCTCGTTAGAATTCAAGTAGCCGCGTCCGCGCCGCCTCTGCTCGCCGGAGCCACCTCCGGCCACGCCGCCATCACCAATCGAACCACGGCGAGCTCAATCGCTCATTGGTGTCATTTGCTGCCCTGCTCCAGCCGCCGTTCACCGCCGGCGATCTCACTGCCACCGGAAGGGCACGGTTATGAATTTCAGGGGTATATCTATGAACTAGGGACCTACCAGCAAAGTTCTTTATCTTAGTTTCCTTACAACTAGGTCCTACACCTTCTGAAATTCATAGAAAATTGTAGAAAATCAAAATAATGTAAAGCTAATTTTGTTGGTTTCTTTGTGACTAGATATGCAACTTCTACAAAGCAAGGCCATATTTTTGACCGATAGATTTTGAATGACAATTTAAACTCAGTTTGACACACTTTTGTTGTAGTTCAAAATCCAGATAAGCTATGGAGCTGAATTTTGGATATGTTTCTAGATATGTCATGTGTAGGCTCCGGACCAAAAATTGCACAATATTACTTAGCCAATCTTTTAATATGATTTATTTTGCATTTATGCTATCTCTGGCTTAATGCTTTTTGTAGCTATGTATAAATAGCTTTTTGTGCTCAACTTCTGGCTATGATAATGAAATGACTAGATTCACCTTTTTCTGAATTTATCATGATTTTATATCCGTCAGAAGTATTTATTCTTGTTTTATGCTTAGATTTATTCTTGTTTTATGCTTAGATTTAAATATAAATGCCTAGTTCAATATATATAGTAGCTCTTTATGTGTTTGTTGATTTCTTAGCCTTGTTTTAAGTCAGAGATGAGGTGGGAGAAAGTTTGGCTCCAGAAGTGATTTATTTATTTTTATATGCATTTATCTTGTTTTGGTAGCTAGAAAGTGTCATTTTTTGATATAATTAATTTATAGCTCATATAATTGTGGAATTTTGTTCAGTGGCCTTATCTAGGTCTCTAGTGCTTCAGAAACACCACCCACTGCATTTTATGATTTAAATGATGGATAAAAACAATGGAAGCCAAATTAAGCTTAATAATAGGTTTAGTTTGAAAAGCGCAAATTGCCACACGCCTTCACTCCATGAATTTTTTTAATGTCCAGAAGAGAAAGTATACTCAAGCTCTACTCCATTGCATAGTGCACAAAATTTCCTTTCCAAAGAGTCTTTATTTGCTCAAATCGGACTCCGGACAAGAGAGTTACATCCGTTTTACTTCGGCGATGAAATCTGTCCTGAAATTTCAGAACGCGCAACGCTCAATGTTTTCTCCATAACTCCTTGCACGGGTCTTCAAACTTGTTGGTTCTTGATGCGTTGGAATGGTAATTTGATGGAGCTTCTGAATATCTCATTTTCATCATTTGAACACCTCTGAACAAGCTCTCAAATTGATGAAGACAGCAGCATCCATCGCGGGATTCGGAGAGGTTGATGATTTATCTTGCAACTCTTTTAGGCATGACTTCTTTTTCATTATTCAAGGCTTGTCTCCATGGTTAGTGAAAATCGGGCCTTTCCCGACATATCATTCTTTAAGGTCATTAGCTTGACAAAGCGCAAAGCATGATCGAGATTTACTGAGGACCATGTGTGGTTTGAGGACCGGTGGATGGTCACTTCCTTGTGTGATGAGTGATTGACAACGTTGTGTGGACTGATTCTTGGCTAAGTATTCCAGGTGCAGGTTGCCGCTTGACTGGTGTTGGTGCAGGTGAAGAACAAGCGCGAAAGGTCATCGCCTGTGAGGCCTCCAGGTGTGGAGAAGACAAGTAGGCTTCGTTCGAGGGACCCGGTGGCCAGTGGGGTCAAGTGCGGGCCGCATGGTGGCATGAACAGCAAGATGAAGTCATGGACGGTTTCTTGGTTGAGCCTCAAAACCAAGGTCGAGCCGGGACTACGTGGGAGCCAAGTCATGAGTGGAGATTGGCGGAGGCTACACCGAGTTCGCGGGGTTTCCGGTGGTTCACCAGAAAACACTGGGTTCCTTGGTTGATCCACAAATCCAAGACCGTAGAACCGAAGACGGTGCTGCAGTAGCGCCAGACCGGTCTGAACGGTGGGTCTGACCGGTCTGACCGGTGGGGACCGGTCTGACCGGTGAGGAGCACCGGTCTGACCGGTGTGCGACGACGCAGTCCGGAGACTTCGAAGCGGAGGACACACGTCGGGATCGCATGGCTTGCGTCGAGGCTACGCAGGGTGCGGTCGCCGGGCATCCGTCCGATGGTGAAGACATGAAGACTTCCAAATCCGCCCTTGAGGGGCTTGTATCCCTAGTTATTAGGAAAGTGCATTTTAGACTTTCGGTTGCCTCCATATAACCCAAGAGGTGAGAGGATGGCAGCCAACTCTTGGAACCCTAGCTCATTTGTTTTCCCATTTTCCTTCCTATTTTCCTTAGGTTTTGCATAGGACTAGCAAGAGAGCTTCATGGAGAGATCTTGTTGAGAGGGATGGATGATCGGGCGGCTTGCTAGACCTTGTTTGAACCTTTGTTTCATGTATAGATGATTCGACGTGGTTCCTCAAGGTTTGGATGTGTTTTCCCCGGTTGTTCTTGGTGGTGATTTTCAAAGCCCTCTCTTGGTGATTTCTTTGGGTTGTTTTCGGGACCTTTCTCTTGGGGGTTTGATGGGGGAAATTTGTGGGAACCCTTCGTGGTTCTTTGGGATGTGATTCCCCTCCCAAATCCGTGAGTAAAGGTGCTCGATTTTGGGGTTTCTTGAGTTCTTTGATTGGAAGTGCTCTTGGCGGGATTTCCTTGATTCCTCCTTTTTGGACGAGTTTTGGTGGGATTAAACTTGGCTATGGACTCCTCATGAGGTGTTCCTAATATCCCCAAAGTCTTGTTCAAGTCCGTGGAGCGATTCGGGAGATCGAGGTTTGGATTTGGGGGAGTTGACCCGCGGGTGCGGTTCATCCCGAGCTGCCCAGGCTACACCGGTCTGACCGGTGCTCTTGATCGGTCTGACCGGTGCAACCCTTGGTGAGATTTTGCTCGGGTGAACGTCTTGGTGTGTTCTCTGTTGTCCCGTGGTGCTGCTGTTTCGAGTTTGGGTCAGTTTGGTGGTCGGTTGGCCTGTTTGGTGCCTTGGGGCTTTCAGGCTGTGATCGGTCTGACCGGTGTGTCTAACCGGTCTGACCGGTGTAGAGCCACTTAGTGAAAGTTGCTCAGTTTCACCAGCAGGGACCGGTCTGACCGGTGGTGCTCACCGGTCTGACCGGTGCGGGTCTGTAGACTCGAGGTTTGGTGTTCCACTGCGTTCTCGAGTCGGAAGGTTGTGTGTTGGTTCCTAGGTCCAGTGGCACTCCAGTGGCTACATGGGCTTGAACAACTTGGGTAGTGAGTTGGAGAAGTGTGTTGGAAGCCGCGTTCATCTTGTTGGAGTCTCCATCTCCTTCGAGAAGAATTTTTATCGGCTCCCATTTACTCCCCCCTCTCTGGTTCGCCGTATCGGTCCTTCAAGTCGTATCAGAGCCGGTTCGGGTCTTTATTGACTATAACCAGTCTAAGATCCAAGGATGGCATACCAGGAACGAGGTTCGGGTCCTCCACACTTCGATGGCAAGAACTACCAGATGTGAAGCAAGCGGATGGGTGCTTTTCTCCGCGGAAAGGGTCAGATCCTTTGGGATGTCACGGTGGACACAGGCTATGTCCAGCCGATGGACTTCCTCGCTCCAGGATCGAGGGACAAATTCGACGCCAACAATAAGGCGGTCGACTACTTGTTTCGTGCTTTGTGTCAGCCTGAGTTCGATCGGGTGCACACCGAGCACTTGGCTTCTAGGATTTGGGCGGTGTTGAAGGAGGCTCATGTTGGGAACGCCCAGGTTCAGGCACGGATGTATGCGACCTACCGGAGAGAGTACGAGATCTTCACTCATCTCCCGGGTGAGTCCATCGATGCCTTGTTTCAGAGGTTCACGGTGGTTGTGAACAACATGAGGGCCAATGTGGACGTGCTCCCGTACGATAATCATGATAGAGCGGTCAAGCTCTTACACTCTTTGTATCGTACGATGTGGGGCAGAAAGTTTGAGGCCATTGTGGAGTCAGAGAAGTATGACACTCTAACGATGAATGAGCTGTTCTCGAAGCTCAAGTCGGCTGAGGTGGATAGAGGCATGACTGCCAAGCTCGAGGGACCGACTGATTCCCATAGTTTTGCCCTCGTTGGTGGTTCGAAAGGAAAGGCTAACTCTAACCCATCCACCAGGATGTTCTCTTTCTCCTCTTTGATGTCTATGCCAGATGAGGAGTTCGACGACCTTGGAGAGGGCGAGCTGGCTCTCCTGACGAGGCGGTTCGAGAGGCTGCACGAGAACCGCGTGAACATGAGGAGGAACATGAGAACATGCTTCCAGTGCGGCAAGCCGGGACACTTCGTCGCCGACTGCCCGGAGAAGGCCAAGAACAAGGACGGTTACAAGCACAAGCCGAGGATGGACGGCAAGTACCGGTCAAGGCGCGACCACAAGAGCAAGCACAAGAACAAGTACATGGACGAGCGACGATCGAGGAAGAAGGAGAGCCGAGGCAAGGCCCGAGCTATGGTTGGAGCAAGCGACGTCGACTCCAGTTCCGCGTAATCCACCTCGAGCTCGAGCAGCAGTGAAGACGAAGGTGATCGTCGCAAGAACAAGAAGTTGTCCAAGAACCTGAGCGGGCTGAGCTGCTTCGCGAGAGACGGCTTCTGCACCATGGCGCTGAGTTCCGGCAGCAAGAAGAGCACAAAGAGCGACTCGGACTCTGAGTCCGACGACGAGGTGCGTGATGAACTTCCCTTCTTGCGCCAGGAGAATGAGAGGCTTGGCACTTTGCTTGATAACCGTGATGACATGCTTAGAGAGGCCAAGAAAATGAGAAAAGAGCTTAGGGCTTCACTCGAGGATGCTAGGACTAGAGTGGCCGAGCTAGAGACACGGTGCTTGATAGCAAGCTTGAGATTGATTCTCTTAAGGCTAGCCCCGTTGTTTCGGATGAGGTTGATTGTCTTGATTACTCCATATTCCTTGCCGATCTTGCTTTGTTTAAGGAGAAGCATACCTCCAAGTGTGAGGAACTAGATGTGCTTAGGGTTGAAGTGGCTGAGCTTAAGTCTAGACCTGCTTTGCTAGGTGCTTGCACTTCTTGCCCTGTTTTGCATGCTAGGATTGATGAGATGCATGCTTACACTAGTTCACTTGAGGCTAAATTGAAGGAACCCATGCCTACATCATGCTCTACCTGTGAAATGCATGCCTTGAAAATTTTGGAACTTGCGCATTATGTTGATCGTTTGCAGGATGAGAATGATGACTTGAGGAAGTTGATGGGTTGGCTGTCTGGTCATGAGCCTCAGTTGAGGATGATGATTGAGGCGTTTAAGAAGCAGGATGGTGAGGGACTTGGGGCAAACAAGGTTGGTGAGGGAAGTGGAGAGAATATCCCGGAGCCACCAAAAACCCACCACAAAAATGATTTCCCTCCAAAACCTAACCATCTTAGGAACCGACTAGACACAACCCCAGCTCCACCCGTGTTTCCTACACCCACAAATGATCTACAAAAGCCTATCAAGTTTGTGAGCACTTCGGGGAAAGTGTTCTTTGGGAAAGAAAGTGAGAAGGCTAGTGAGGGGAAACCGGTGGAGTTGAGTGGAGAGAAACCTAGTGAGCAGCCACATCCCAAGCCTAAGCCTAAGCTTGTGAGGTTCCATTGTGGCTATTGTGGGAGAGATGGCCATAAGGAGGAGTTTTGCTTCAAGAGGAAGCGTGAAGAGAGAATGGCAAAGGAGTGGGCTAACAAGGACAAGTACCACCCTTCTGATGGTGTACTTGAGCCTCGTGTGCAGATGACCAGGGCCAAGGCGAATGTGAGGACGAGTTCGTGCTTGGGGAGAGCGGAAGGTCTGTTGGAGGTGCTTGCTACCCGAGTCACACCGGTCGGACGGTGTGGGGCACCGGTCGGACCGGTGCGGGCTGGACGAGCGGCGTTTTGGGTTTCGTGCTCGTACGGTGCGAGGGTTGTTTCGGGAGGTCGTGGTTCGGTGGTTGGGCCGGAGAGTTTGCGGTGGTCGGGTTGCTAGGCGTTCTCCCCCTCGAGTTCACTACGGGGATGGGAGGAGTCGTAGCTTTGAGAAGGAGAGGAGGGATGGTCCACGGGTTCTCTTTCGTGGTTTTGGTCCTCCTCCAGGAAGAGAGGGGTGGTTCCCTCAGGGTGGTTACCGTGGTGGTGTTCGTGGAGGTAGCTTTGGTAGGAGAGATGCTTTGGTTGCTGCTAACCCCACTTTCGAGCAAATGGCTCGGCACTGGTTTTACTCTTTTGGTACTAACCCCAGTGCTGATTCGTTTGTTCGCTCACGTGCTCGTTTTTGAATTTCAGGTGGGAGACTTGAAGAACATTTGGTTGATTGACTCCGGTTGCTCGAGGCATATGACCGGAGACAGGGGGTGGTTCTTAATTCTCATCCCGGTGGTGACCAGGAGGTACATCACTTTTGGGGACAATGGGCGTGGGCGTGTGCTTTCAGAAGGTGAGATCAAAGTGAGTGACAAGATCACTCTGAGGTGTGTTGCTCTTGTTCAATCGCTGGGGTACAATTTGCTTTCTGTGTCCCAGTTGTTGGATGAGGGCTTTGAGGTGTTGTTTCGGCCAGGTGGTTCTCGGATTTTGGACTCTCGAGAGGACCTTGTTTGTATGGTCGTTCCCGAGGGTCAGGTGTTTCGTGCTGATTTTTCTCAGTCTTCGGGTGTGGAGCGTTGTTTCTTGGCTGGTTCTTCGAGTGAGTTGTGGAAGTGGCATAGGAAGTTGAGTCACTTGAGCTTTGACCTTTTGTCTCGCTTGAGTAAACTCACCTTTTTTCTCGCTTGAGTAAACTCAATTTGGTCCGAGGATTGCCACGGTTGAGGCTTGAGAAAGAGTTGGTTTGTGCGCCATGTAGGCATGCCAAGATGGTAGCCTCTTCTCACCCGCCTCTCACCGATGTGATGACTGAGCGTCCATGTGAGCTGCTCCATATGGACCTTGTTGGCCCAGCTCGTGTGCGATCTGCGGGTGGGAAGTGGTACGTCCTTGTTGTGGTGGACGACTATTCTCGGTATGCGTGGGTGTTCTTTCTTGAGGATAAGGGGGAGACGTTTGGTTTTGTTCGAGATCTAGTCTTGAGGTTGAGGAACGAGAGGCATGGATATGCCATACAAGCTATCCGTAGTGATAATGGCTCGGAACAGAAACTCTCGTTTTGAAACCTTTTGTCATGACTTGGGTCTTGAGCACCAGTTTTCGAGTCCGTATACCAGAATGGTGTTGTGGAAAGGAAGAACAGGACCTTGTGCGAGATGGCTCGGACGATGCTTGATGAGCATAGGACTCCGAGAAGGTATTGGGCTGAGGCAGTGAATACCGCGTGCTATGTGTCGAACAGGATATACCTTAGAGTGCACAAGAAGAAGACATGCTATGAGTTGATGCATGGTCGCACACCCAAGGTGAGTCACTTCCATGTCTTTGGTTGCAAGTGTTTCATTCTGAAGAAAGGCAGGAAATTGGATAAGTTTGAGGCTAGGTCTGTCGATGGTATTTTCTTTGGTTATGCATCTCATTCTAGAGCATATCGTGTGCTCAATCTTGAAACTAACCAAATCGTGGAGACATGCGAGGTAACCTTCGACGAGACAGAGCCACGTAGTCAGCTTGTCTTTGAGTGTGCAAGTGATGATTGAGGACCAGGAGCGTCCCAGTGGTCGATGGATGACCGCTCCTCAGTGATGAGTGATTGACAACGGGTGTTGGACTGACTCTTGGCTTTGTGCGCAGGTGTAGGCAGCGGCCTAGTTCGTGTTGTTGCAGGTGAAGAACGAGCGCGAAAGGTCTTCAGCCTTGAGGGGCCTCCGGGAGATGGAGAGACAAGTAGGCTCGGTTCGAGGGACCCGGTGGACAGCGGGACTGGGTGCGGGTCACATGGTGGCGACACAAGCAAGACGAAGTCATGGACAAGCGAGCCGGTGCACGGTGGCGGTCAAGTCAAGTGGTTTGGCGGGAGGGCGGACCGAGCACGCGGGGTTTGGTGGTTTGCCCACAAAACCATCGGCGGACGGTTTCTTGGTTTGGGCCTCAAAACCAAGTCCGAGGGCCCAACACGACGGAGACGGGATCCGGCGTGTCGGGGAAGCTTCGAGGCGGAGGACACGCGGCGGGATCGCATGGCTTGCGTCGAGAGGACGCGGGGTGCGGCAAAGGCGTGCCCGTCCGATGGCAAGACCCACAAACATTACCAAAATGCCCCTACGTGGGTTGTATCGCCGCAGTTAAGTTAGGGGTAGTCGAGTCATTTACCACTCCGGCGGGACCTGATATATAAGCCATGAGTGTGTGTGGATGGCTCTCTTGCTCCGCGACTTAGGGTTTCATTTCCTCCCTCCTCTTTCTCATTTTCGTAGCTATTTTTCTTCCATTTTCTCTAGGCTAGCATGAGAGCTTCATGAGAGATTTGTTGAGAGGGATGGATGCTAGGGCGGCATGCTAGACCTTGTGAATCTTTCCTGGTTTGTATAGAAGATTCGGGGTTGTGTTTTCAAGGCCTTTTTGTGCTTGTTTTCGTGCCTTTGTTCCCGGTTCGTTCCGCGGATTTGAGTGGGTTTCTCCCCGGATTTCTTTGAGGGAAACATGGATAGATGTCTTGTGCATCTTTGTGCTTGATCTTGTGTCCTCAAACGCCGGGAAACCACTTCGATTCGTGAGTTTTCGTTCTGTGCTCTAGCTTTTGGTGGTGCTCAAAGGATTCGCGATTCCCGGTGATTTAGGGAGTTAGGAGGCAAGATTTTTGGGCTATAGCATCCTTGTGTGACGCTTTTCAAGTCCCCAAACCCTTGTCTCCATAGCTTCAACCATTTGGGAAATCCGATGATGATTTGGGGGAGTTGACTTTCGGGGGTCGGGCCGTTTCTCGTTCGTCCGCGCGGCGTGGACGGTCCGCGGGGGGGTCGCGGACGGTCCGCAGGTGGAGTGTTCGTCGCGTGTTCGTCGAGTTCTTGCGCGTCCTCGCTTTCGATCCGGTTTGGCGTTTGGTTTTTGTTGCGGCCCGGTTGCGGACGGTCCGGGCTTGAGTAGCGGACGGTCCGCGGGTGGCGCGGACGGTCCGCCGGCCTCGGCGGACGGTTTGTTTTTCTCGGGTCGCTTCGGTGTTCTCGTGCTTTAACGGACGGTCCGCGGTGTAGGGCCGGACGGTCCCGCAAGGTCGGCGCGGACGGTCCGCGGTGCGGAGGCGGACGGTCCGCGAGGCCCGTGCGGACGGCCCGCCCCACCTGGCCGGACGGTCCGCCAGAGCCTGTGTGCTTTGCTTCTTGGTTCGATTCCTCCCTCCCTTTCTAGTGCTTCCGCGTGTGCTTCTAGGAATCATTCCTAAGGCTAGAGGTTGATCCATAACCTCGTGGTCTTGGCGATTGGTGCGTAATTCGATCCATCGCTTGTGTGTGACCGGGGTTTGTCTAGGGTATAGGCCGGATTCTTTTGGAAGAATTTTTACCGGCTCCTATTCACTCCCCCCCTCTCTAGTCGCCATCTGATCCTTCAATTGGTATCAGAGCTTGGTGCCGGATTCTTTGCGACTTTGACAAGTTTTGAATCCTAAGATGGCGTACGTTGAGCGGGGCGGTCCGCCGCACTTCGATGGCAAGGGTTACCACAAGTGGGCGGCTCGTATGATGATTTTTCTTCGTGGAAAGCTCTTGGATTTCATTGTGCTTGACAAGACCTATGCTATTCCGGTCAACATCCATACTCTTATGGTGACCGATGCCGGTGCTAAGGCCAAGTATGAGGCTAATGCAAAAGCCGTTCATCACTTGGTCAGGAGCTTGTGTGATCCAGAGTTTGAGCGTGTTCGCCATTTGAATCTTGCTTGGCAAATTTGGGAAAAGTTGTTGGTTGCTCACGGTGGTGATAACCATGTGAAGGCTCGCCTCTTTTTCTCTTACCGGATGCAATATGAGAATTTCACTCCGCTTCCCGGTGAGGACATTGATGCGATGTTTCAGAGGTTCACCGCCATCGTGAACAACATGAAGGCTAATGTTGAGGATTTTCCGTACACCGAGCATGATAAGGCTTTGAAGCTCTTGCATGTCTTGGACCCAAATGTTTGGGGTGCCAAGGATGAGGCCATCAAGGAGTCTGGGCATTACTTGACTATTGAGTTGGATGACCTCTTTTCTAAGCTCAAGTCGGCTGAGGTTGACAGGAAGTTGCAATCCAAGCATGAGGGCTCGACTGACCATAGTCTTGCTCTTGTGGGAGGATCAAAGGGCAAATCTAACCCTTCCTGTCAACAGTTTTCCTTGTCCTCTCTTATGTCTATTCCAGATGAGGAGTTTGATGTGCTGGGCGAGGAGGAGCTGGCCTTGCTCTCAAGAAGGTTTGAACGACTACACGAGAGTCGGAGGAATGCAAGGCGAAGCTCAGGGACGTGCTACAAGTGTGGCAAGCGTGGCCACTTCATCGCAGAGTGCCCAGAAGCGGAGGAGAACAAGTACAAGGTGAACGAGTACAAGGCGCACCCGAGGCGTGAAGACAAGTACTCCTCCAAGGAAAAGCACTTCAACAAGTCCAAGAGCAAGGACAAGGACAAGCGACGACCGAGCAAGAGCGGCTACAAGAAGAACAAGGCAAGAGCGATGGTGGCCGGTGCGAGCGACGTTGACTCAAGCTCAAGCGAGGAGCAGTCAAGCTCAAGCAGCGAAGATGAAGACGCCGGGAGGCGCAAGGGCAAGAAGAGTGCAAGCCGGAACCTCAGCGGGTTGAGTTGTGTGGCGCTTGAGGGCTTTTGTGGCATGGCCCATAGCTCAAGCAGCAAGAAGAGCGAGAAGGAAGACAGCGACTCCGACTCGGAGGATGAGGTAAACCATGACCCCGACTCTTTGCTTGCTGAGATTGCTAGGTTGAATGGCTTGCTTGATAACCGTGATAGTGTGCTTAGAGATGCCAAAAAGATGAGGAAAGATCTTAGGGCACAACTTGAGAATGCTAGTGAGAAAGTAGGAGAGTTCGAGTCCAAATTGCTTGAATTGAAACTTGAGAATGACTCTTTGAAACTTGCTCCTACTACTCCTGATGATGTTGAATGTGTTGAGTGTGATGCATGGTTGAATGAGATCAAACTGCTTAATGAGAAGAATGCTTCTACTTTGGCTAAACTAGATGCTCTTAGGACTGAGTATGATGAGCTTAAGGCTAGACCTACTTTGCTTGGTGCTTGCAAATCATGTCCTACTATGCATGCTAAGCTTGTTGATGCTCGTTCTACCATTAGCTCTTTGGAAGCATATTTGAAATCTCCTGTTGCCAATGCATGCACTAGCTGTGCTGAAGTTACTTTGCGCAATCTTGAACTCACTTCCCGGTTGGATATCATCTATGAGGAGAATGACTATTTGAGGAAGGTGTTGGGTTGGTTGTCTGGGCAGGAACCTCAATTGAAAATCATGATTGAGGAGTTCAAGAGAGCTGATGGTCGTGGTTTGGGGTTTGAGAAGTTGGGTGAGAAAGTGGGAGAGAACAGTGGGGAGAGTGTGTACGAGAAGTGTGTTGAGTCTAACCCCGAGTTTGAGGTGATCGGATAGATCCAAGTCCCACTCCCAAAAGCACCCAAGAACTCTTTCACACCAAAGCCCAACCACCTTTGCAACAAGCTTGACACAACCCAAGATCCACCCAAATTCCCACCTAAGACAAATGATTTCCGAAACCAATGAAGTTTGTGGGTGAGAAGGGTGAGAAGCCTAGAGAGAAGCCGAGCCAAAACCAAAACCCATCCCCTTCGGTGTGAGTATTGTGGCAAGGAGAGGCATCTTTCGCAGTTTTGCTACAAGAGGAAGAGGGATGAGAGGCTTGCTAGGGAGCAAGCAAACCGGGATAGGTATCTCCGGCCTCATGGTATTCCCCGAGCCTAGAGTGCCACTTCCACGGGGTGTGGGAAGTGTGAGGAGTGTCGGCGAGTTCCCACGGAGAGGTGGTGGTGAGAGGTTTGTCGGGAGAGATGATGGTGTGCGTGCTTGGTGAGAGGTTTGGTCGGGCTCGTGGTGGTTTTGCCGGACGTCCTCCTACTCGTCCTCAATACGGGTTTAGGGGAGATGATCGCAGCTTTGGGTTCCAGAGGAACTACGGACCACGTTTTCCTCCTCGTGGTGCTCGTACTCCTCCCATGGGACATGGGAAGTTTGGTGGCAAGGGAGTGATGTTTGCTAACCCCTCTTTTGAGCAGATGGCTCGACACTGGTTTAACTTTCTTTGTGCTAACCCCAGTGTCGAGTCGCTAGCTCACTCTCGTTCTTATTTCTGACTACAGGCAGGAGGCTTGGAGGACATTTGGTTGATGGACTCCGGGTGTTCTCGACACATGACCGGAGATAAGAAGTGGTTCTCCAGCCTCACCCCAGTGAAGGAAAAGATGTACATCACATTTGGGGACAATGGACGAGGAAGGGTGCTGTCTGAGGGTGTTGTGCATGTGAGTGACAAGGTAACGTTGAAGAGAGTGGCTCTTGTGAAGTCTTTGGGTTTCAATTTGCTTTCGGTTTCTCAGTTGCTTGATGAGGGTTTTTAGGTGCGTTTCAAGTCTGGCGAGTCTCGGTTGCTTGATTCTCGAGGTGATCTTGTCTGTATGATCATCCCCGAGTGTCGATTTTCGGCTGATTTCTCTCGTTCTTTGGGTCCTCGCTCGCCTGTTTGATGGCCGGTCCTTCTTCGATTTGTGGAAATGGCATAGGCGGTTGGGACACTTGAGCTTTAATTTGGTTTCCCGCTTGAGTGGTCTTGACCTTGTCCGAGGATTGCCGAGGTTGAAGCTTGAGAAGGATTTGGTTTGTGCTCCTTGTAGGCATGGTAAGATGGTAGCCACTCCCCATCCACCTCTGACCGATGTCATGACCGAGCGTCCGACAGAGCTGTTGCATATGGACCTTGTTGGGCCAGCTCGAGTTCGCTCGGTGGGTGGGAAGTGGTATGTCCTTGTTGTGGTGGACGATTACTCTCGCTATGCCCGGGTGTTCTTCTTGGAGGATAAGAGTGAGACATTTGGTTTTGTTCGAGATCCGATCGTGAGGTTGAAAAACGAGAGGCATGGGAATGCTATTCGAGCTATCCGCAATGGATAATGGCTCGAGTTCAAGAACTCTCGTTTTGATGCCTTTTGTCGTGATCTAGGTCTTGAACATCGGTATTCGACCCCTTATGTGCCCCCTCAAAATGGAGTCGTGGAAAGGAAAAATCGGACTCTTTGTGAGATGGCTAGGACAATGCTCGATGAGCACGGGACTCCTAGGAGGTTTTGGGCCGAGGCGGTCAATACGGCTTGTCATGTTTCCAACGGGATTTTATTGCGAGCTTTCAAGAAGAAGACTCGTTATGAGCCGATGCATGGTCGGGCACCCAAGGTGAGTCATTTCCGAGTCTTTGGCTGCAAGTGTTTTATTCTGAAGAAGGGAAAACTCGACAAGTTTGAGGCTAGGTCTAGTGATGGTATTTGCTTTGGATATGCTAACCACTCTAGAGCCTATAGGGTGCTTAACCTTGAGACTAACAAAATCATGGAGACTTGCGAGGTAACCTTCGACGAGACAATGCCATGTACCTCTCTTGGCTTTGAATGTGCAGGTGACGAAGAGATGGCCGAGGACCTCTTTGAAGAGGAGAAGGATGAAGCTGGAGATGATGATGGGGAGAACCATGCGCCTGAAGCTGAATGTGTACCCACTACTTCCCCTACGACCACTATGGAGCATGGACCGTCTACTTCTTGGACAACGACGGTGCAACAAGAGGACCAGGCGAGAGAAGCTGAAGTTGAGGGGGAGGTAGTCTCGAGGCGTGAGGCTCCCCGACGGATTCAAGAAGTGCATCCCCTGTCGAAGATCATTGGGAACATCGACGAACGCACTACACGGTCGAGGTCTAGAAATTCCTCTCATTTTGCTCATGCTGCTTTTGTTGCCACTTTTGAGCCCAAGGACATTGGACATGCTTTATCTGATGCAAACTGGGTCAATTCTATGCATGAGGAGTTGGAAAACTTTGAGAGGAACCAGGTGTGGGAGTTAGTTGAACCACCTCCAAATTGCCATCCCATAGGAACCAAGTGGGTTTGGAAGAACAAAGAGGGTGAGAATGGGATGGTTGTGAGGAACAAGTCCAGACTTGTTGCTCAGGGGTTTAGTCAGAAGGAGGGGATCGACTATGAGGAGACCTTTGCTCCTGTGGCCCGTCTTGAGGCAATTCGAATCCTTCTAGCCTTTGCCGTGGCTAAAGGGTTCAAGTTGTTTCAGATGGACGTGAAGAGTGCTTTTCTAAATGGGGTCATAGAGGAGGAGGTGTATGTGAAGCGACCACATGGGTTTGAGAGCGAGTTGTACCCACACGGGGTATACGGGTTGAAAAGGGCTCGTATGGGTTGAAACGGCGCCCCGTGCTTGGTATGGGAGATTGAGAGGTTTTCCGTTGAGCAGGGGGTTTGTGATGGGTACCGTGGATAGGACTTTGTTTCTCCTCAAGCATGGAAATGACTTGTTGATTGTTCAGATATACGTGGATGATATTGTCTTTGGTGGCTCGTCACATAACCTTGTTGCCAAGTTTGCAGATGAGATGAGCAGGGAGTTCGAGATGAGCATGATGGGCGAGTTGCAATATTTTCTCGGGCTGCAAATTAAGCAAGTGAAGGATGGAACATTTGTGCACCAGACCAAGTACACGAAAGACATGCTGAGGAAGTTCCAGATGCAAGATGTGAAGCCGATGTCGACTCCCATGGGGAGTACGGCCACTTTGGATACGGATGAGGATGGAGAACCAGTGGACCAGCGGGAGTACAGGAGCATGATCGGCTCCCTCCTCTACTTGACGGCGACGAGGCCAGACATACAGTTCAGCGTGTGTCTGTGCGCTCGCTTTCAGGCTTCGTCGAGGACATCACATCGACAGGCCGTCAAGAGGATCTTCAGGTACCTACAGTCTGCCCCTGGTCTTGGCCTTTGGTATTCTTCCTCCTCGACTCTTTCTCTTCATGGTTTTTCCGATGCGGATTTTGCTGGATGTCGAGTCGAGAGGAAGTCTACTTCTGGTACTTGCCGGTTTCTTGGTTCTTCGTTGGTCTCATGGTCTTCCCGCAAGCGGTCTAGTGTAGCTCGGTCTACCACGGAGGCGGAGTATGTTGCCGCCGCGAGTTGTTGCTCCCACCGTTGTGGATTTCATACACTTGTGAGAGACTTTGGTGAGGAGTGCACCCAGATCCCACTTCTTTGTGATAGCACCAGTGCCATAAGCGTAGCCAAAAACCCAGTGCTTCACTCCAGAACCAAACACATAGAGGTGAGGTATCATTTCTTGAGGGACAATGTGGAGAAAGAAACCATTGTGTTGAGCCATGTCCCTACCCAAGATCAGCTAGCCGACATCTTTACAAAGCCTCTCGACCAAGCTACTTTTGTGCGCTTGCGGGGGGAACTTGGGGTTTGTTGCCCTTTCTAGTTGACTCTTGGGGGATTTCCTTTGTGTATCATATGTATCATACCATGTTTATTTTGATGTATATACATGCTTTGCTTGATGTATAAACCATGGTAGGATAGCCATCTTGTCATATATCATGTTGCATTTGTATCATATTGCATTTTAGGATGATGAGCTTCTTTCATATGCCATGTTTGAGTTTCTTTGGCTACTTGTGAGATTTTGGTCATATGTGTGGAGAAATGGTGATGTGAGGCTATGCTCTTGGAATATTTGAGATATATGTGTGGTGAAATAGCCCTTTTTGAAATAAATGCTAATCTTGACTAATTTTTGATGAAATATGCTCCACTCATGTGTAGCTGTGTATCCATGTCACAGTTTGGTCTAAATGTGTTTTTCATGCTTAGATTGTGCTTGGATGCCTTGTTCTTGCATTTGGGCCAAAGGCCGAATATCATTGTGAATGTTTAGCCTATGTTGCATTCATGGGGGAGCATAAGCTTCTTTTTGCCGCAAAGGCACTTCATGTACCATGAAATGAATTAATCTTAAAAAAAATGTATAATGCTTGAAAAATGCTCCATCCATCATGTCTGTGCTTGAAATATATTATCTTTAACATATGGGTGCAAAACATGTTGCATGATGTTCACCAGTGGAGAAGTCTCCCCGAAGTGGACACATGGCTCATGAGCTTTGACATGACATGCTTTGGTTTATGGGTGTTTGCCATGATCTTTTGCTGAGAATTTGATATCCTTGTATGATCTTTGAATGGTACATGTTCGTGGCTCAAGTGTGACATGGATAGGCTTTTACATGTGAAGCGAGCCTTCTTTTGGTAAAACTCTTAAATCTGAAAATTTTGCTTTGTCACATGCTTGTATTTTCATATATTACTTGTGGTAATGCTTTGACTATGCTATGATTCATATGTGTGATCTTTGTCTCATTTTAGCCTTTGACACTAAATTTGGCCTATTTGAGAAGCTCATGTAGATGTTTATATGTTTTGTTTTGCATTTCTGCATTTTCACCTTGATTCATACATTGTCAACAAGGGGGAGAAGAGGTGAGCTTAATGAAAATTCAGAAGAGGTGAGCTGAAATTTGAACTGCATCCACATGTTCAGGGGGAGCTTGCATTTGTTCGGGGGAGCTTTCTTGTCGTTTTCGGTGTGGAGTTTGTGCTTTGCTTGGCTTGTGACCTTTCTTTGCCTTTCCTTGGTTTTGGTCATAAGTTGAGCTTCGTGTTTTTCTTTCTTCTTCCTTTCTTTCTTTCTCTCGAATTTCATTTCGTGTTGTGTGTTGTCAATGCACTCATCAAGGGGGAGATTGAGGACCAGGAGCGTCCTAGTGGTCGATGGATGACCGCTCCTCGGTGATGAGTGATTGACAACGGGTGTTGGACCGACTCTTGGCTTAGTGCGCGGTGTAGGCCGCGGCCTAGTTCGTGTTGTTGCGGGTGAAGAACGGCGCGAAAGGTCTTCAGCCTTGAGGGGCCTCCGGGAGATGGAGAGAAAAGTAGGCTCGGTTCGAGGGACCCGATGGACAGCGGGACTGGGTGCGGGTCACATGGTGGCGACACAAGCAAGACGAAGTCATGGACAAGCGAGCCGGTGCACGGTGGCGGTCAAGTCAAGTGGTTTGGCGGGAGGCCGGACCGAGCACGCGGGGTTTGGTGGTTTGCCCACAAAACCATCGGCGGACGGTTTCTTGGTTTGGGCCTCAAAACCAAGTCCGAGGGCCCAACACGACGGAGACGGGATCCGGGCGTGTCGGGAAGCTTCGAGGTGGAGGACACGCGGCGGGATCGCATGGCTTGCGTCGGGAGGACGCGGGGTGCGGCAAAGGCGTGCCCGTCCGATGGCAAGACCCACAAACATTACCAAAATGCCCCTACGTGGGTTGTATCGCCAGTAGTTAAGTTAGGGGTAGTCGAGTCATTTACCACTCCGGCGGGACCTGATATATAAGCCATGAGTGTGTGTGGATGGCTCTCTTGCTCCGCGACTTAGGGTTTCATTTACTCCCTCCTCTTTCTCATTTTCGTAGCTATTTTCTTCCATTTTCTCTAGGCTAGCATGAGAGCTTCATGAGAGATTTGTTGAGAGGGATGGATGCTAGGGCGGCATGCTAGACCTTGTGAATCTTTCCTGGTTTGTATAGAAGATTCGGGGTTGTGTTTTCGTGGCCTTTTTGTGCTTGTTTTCGTGCCTTTGTTCCCGGTTCGTTCCGCGGATTTGAGTGGGTTTCTCCCCGGATTACTTTGAGGGAAACATGGATAGATGTCTTGTGCATCTTTGTGCTTGATCTTGTGTCCTCAAACGCCGGGAAACCACTTCGATTCGTGAGTTTTTGTTCGGTGCTCTAGCTTTTGGTGGTGCTCAAAGGATTCGCGATTCCCGGTGATTTAGGGAGTTAGGAGGCAAGATTTTTGGGCTATAGCATCCTTGTGTGACGCTTTTCAAGTCCCCAAACCCTTGTCTCCATAGCTTCAACCATTTGGGAAATCCGATGATGATTTGGGGGAGTTGACTTTCGGGGTCGGGCTTTTTCTGTTCTGTCCGCGCGGCGTGGACAGTCCGCGGGGGGGTCGCGGACGGTCCGCAGGTGGAGTGTTCGTCGCGTGTTCGTCGAGTTCTTGCGCGTCCTCGCTTTCGATCCGGTTTGGCGTTTGGTTTTTGTTGCAGCCGGCTTGCGGACGGTCCGGCTTGAGTAGCGGACGGTCCGCGGGTGGCGCGGACGGTCCGCCCGGCCTCGGCGGACGGTTTGTTTTTCTCGGGTCGCTTCGGTGTTCTGTGTGCTTTAACGGACGGTCCGCGGTGTAGGGCCGGACGGTCCGCAAGGTCGGCGCGGACGGTCCGCGGTGCGAGGCGGACGGTCCGCGAGGCCCGTGCGGACGGTCCGCCCCACCTGGCCGGACGGTCCGCCAGAGCCTGTGTGCTTTGCTTCTTGGTTCGATTCCTCCCTCCCTTTCTAGTGCTTCCGCGTGTGCTTCTAGGAATCATTCCTAAGGCTAGAGGTTGATCCATAACCTCGTGGTCTTGGCGATTGGTGCGTAATTCGATCCATCGCTTGTGTGTGACCGGGGTTTGTCTAGGGTATAGGCCGGATTCTTTTGGAAGAATTTTTACCGGCTCCTATTCACTCCCCCCCTCTCTAGTCGCCATCTGATCCTTCAATTGGTATCAGAGCTTGGTGCCGGATTCTTTGCAACTTTGACAAGTCTTGAATCCTAAGATGGCGTACGTTGAGCGGGGCGGTCCGCCGCACTTCGATGGCAAGGGTTACCACAAGTGGGCGGCTCGTATGATGATTTTTCTTCGTGGAAAGCTGTTGGATTTCATTGTGCTTGACAAGACCTATGCTATTCCGGTCAACATCCATACTCTTATGGTGACCGATGCCGGTGCTAAGGCCAAGTATGAGGCTAATGCAAAAGCCGTTCATCACTTGGTCGAGAGCTTGTGTGATCCGTAGTTTGAGCGTGTTCGCCATTTGAATCTTGCTTGGCAAATTTGGGAAAAGTTGTTGGTTGCTCACGGTGGTGATAACCATGTGAAGGCTCGCCTCTTTTTCTCTTACCGGATGCAATATGAGAATTTCACTCCACTTCCCGGTGAGGACATTGATGCGATGTTTCAGAGGTTCACCGCCATCGTGAACAACATGAAGGCTAATGTTGAGGATTTTCCGTACACCGAGCATGATCAGGCTTTGAAGCTCTTGCATGTCTTGGACCCAAATGTTTGGGGTGCCAAGGATGAGGCCATCAAGGAGTCTGGGCATTACTTGACTATTGAGTTGGATGACCTCTTTTCTAAGCTCAAGTCGGCTGAGGTTGACAGGAAGTTGCAATCCAAGCATGAGGGCTCGACTGACCATAGTCTTGCTCTTGTGGGAGGATCAAAGGGCAAATCTAACCCTTCCCCGTCGACGCTTTTCCTTGTCCTCTCTTATGTCTATTCCAGATGAGGAGTTTGATGTGTCGGGCGAGGAGGAGCTGGCCTTGCTCTCAAGAAGGTTTGAACGACTACACGAGAGTCGGAGGAATGCAAGGCGGAGCTCAGGGACGTGCTACAAGTGTGGCAAGCGTGGCCACTTCATCGCCGAGTGCCCGGAAGCGGAGGAGAACAAGTACAAGGTGAACGAGTACAAGGCGCACCCGAGGCGTGAAGACAAGTACTCCTCCAAGGGCAAGCACTTCAACAAGTCCAAGAGCAAGGACAAGGACAAGCGGCGACCGAGCAAGAGCGGCTACAAGAAGAACAAGGCAAGAGCGATGGTGGCCGGTGCGAGCGACGTTGACTCAAGCTCAAGCGAGGAGCAACAAGCTCAAGCGGCGAAGATGAAGACGCCAAGAGGCGCAAGGGCAAGAAGAGTGCAAGCGGAACCTCGGCGGGTTGAGTTGTGTGGCGCTTGAGGGCTTTTTGTGGCATGGCCCATAGCTCAAGCAAGAAGAAGAGCGAGAAGGAAGACGGCGACTCCGACTCGGAGGATGAGGTAAACCATGACCCCGACTCTTTGCTTGCTGAGATTGCTAGGTTGAATGGCTTGCTTGATAACCGTGATAGTGTGCTTAGAGATGCCAAAAAGATGAGGAAAGATCTTAGGGCACAACTTGAGAATGCTAGTGAGAAAGTAGGAGAGTTAGAGTCCAAATTGCTTGAATTGAAACTTGAGAATGACTCTTTGAAACTTGCTCCTACTACTCCTGATGATGTTGAATGTGTTGAGTGTGATGCATGGTTGAATGAGATCAAACTGTTTAATGAGAAGAATGCTTCTACTTTGGCTAAACTGGATGCTCTTAGGACTGAGTATGATGAGCTTAAGGCTAGACCTACTTTGCTTGGTGCTTGCAAATCATGTCCTACTATGCATGCTAATCTTGTTGATGCTCGTTCTACCATTAGCTCTTTGGAAGCATCTTTGAAATCTCCTGTTGCCAATGCATGCACTAGCTGTGATGAAGTTACTTTGCGCAATCTGGAACTCACTTCCCGGTTGGATATCATCTATGAGGAGAATGACTATTTGAGGAAGGTGTTGGGTTGGTTGTCTGGGCAGGAACCTCAATTGAAAATCATGATTGAGGAGTTCAAGAGAGCTGATGGTCGTGGTTTGGGGTTTGAGAAGTTGGGTGAGAAAGTGGGAGAGAACAAGTGGGGAGAGTGTGTACGAGAAGTGTGTTGAGTCTAACCCCGAGTTTGAGGTGATCGGAGAGATCCAAGTCCCACTCCCAAAAGCACCCAAGAACTCTTTCACACCAAAGCCCAACCACCTTTGCAACAAGCTTGACACAACCCAAGATCCACCCAAATTCCCACCTAAGACAAATGATTTGTGGGTGAGAAGGGTGAGAAGCCTAGAGAGAAGCCAGAGCCAAAACCGAAACCCATCCCCTTCAGGTGTGAGTATTGTGGCAAGGAGAGGCATCTTTCAGAGTTTTGCTACAAGAGGAAGAGGGATGAGAGGCTTGCTAGGGAGCAAGCAAACCAGGATAGGTATCTCCAGCCTCATGGTATTCCTGAGCCTAGAGTGCCACTTCCACGGGGTGTGGGAAGTGTGAGGAGTGTCGGCAGGTTCCCACAGAGAGGTGGTGGTGAGAGGTTTGTCAGGAGAGATGATGGTGTGCGTGCTGGTGAGAGGTTTGGTCGGGCTCGTGGTGGTTTTGCTGGACGTCCTCCTACTCGTCCTCAATACGGGTTTAGGGGAGATGATCGCAGCTTTGGGTTCCAGAGGAACTACGGACCACGTTTTCCTCCTCGTGGTGCTCGTACTCCTCCCATGGGACATGGGAAGTTTGGTGGCAAGGGAGTGATGTTTGCTAACCCCTCTTTTGAGCAGATGGCTCGACACTGGTTTAACTTTCTTTGTGCTAACCCCAGTGTCGAGTCGCTAGCTCACTCTCATTCTTATTTCTGACTACAGGCAGGAGGCTTGGAGGACATTTGGTTGATGGACTCCGGGTGTTCTCGACACATGACCGGAGATAAGAAGTGGTTCTCCAGCCTCACCCCAGTGAAGGAAAAGATGTACATCACATTTGGGGACAATGGACGAGGAAGGGTGCTGTCTGAGGGTGTTGTGCATGTGAGTGACAAGGTAACGTTGAAGAGAGTGGCTCTTGTGAAGTCTTTGGGTTTCAATTTGCTTTCGGTTTCTCAGTTGCTTGATGAGGGTTTTTAGGTGCGTTTCAAGTCTGGCGAGTCTCGGTTGCTTGATTCTCGAGGTGATCTTGTCTGTATGATCATCCCCGAGGGTCGATTTTCGTGGCCGATTTCTCTCGTTCTTTGGGTCCTCGCTCGCCGTTTGATGGCCGGTCCTTCTTCTGATTTGTGGAAATGGCATAGGCGGTTGGGACACTTGAGCTTTGATTTGGTTTCCCGCTTGAGTGGTCTTGACCTTGTCCGAGGATTGCCGAGGTTGAAGCTTGAGAAGGATTTGGTTTGTGCTCCTTGTCGGCATGGTAAGATGGTAGCCACTCCCCATCCACCTCTGACCGATGTCATGACCGAGCGTCCGACAGAGCTGTTGCATATGGACCTTGTTGGGCCAGCTCGAGTTCGCTCGGTGGGTGGGAAGTGGTATGTCCTTGTTGTGGTGGACGATTACTCTCGCTATGCCTGGGTGTTCTTCTTGGAGGATAAGAGTGAGACATTTGGTTTTGTTCGAGATCCGATCGTGAGGTTGAAAAACGAGAGGCATGGGAATGCTATTCGAGCTATCCGCAAGTGATAATGGCTCGAGTTCAAGAACTCTCGTTTTGATGCCTTTTGTCGTGATCTAGGTCTTGAACATCAGTATTCGACCCCTTATGTGCCCCCTCAAAATGGAGTCGTGGAAAGGAAAAATCGGACTCTTTGTGAGATGGCTAGGACAATGCTCGATGAGCACAGGACTCCTAGGAGGTTTTGGGCTGAGGCGGTCAATACGGCTTGTCATGTTTCCAACAGGATTTTATTGCGAGCTTTCAAGAAGAAGACCTGTTATGAGCTGATGCATGGTCGGGCACCCAAGGTGAGTCATTTCCGAGTCTTTGGCTGCAAGTGTTTTATTCTGAAGAAGGGAAAACTCGACAAGTTTGAGGCTAGGTCTAGTGATGGTATTTGCTTTGGATATGCTAACCACTCTAGAGCCTATAGGGTGCTTAACCTTGAGACTAACAAAATCATGGAGACTTGCGAGGTAACCTTCGACGAGACAATGCCATGTACCTCTCTTGGCTTTGAATGTGCAGGTGACGAAGAGATGGCCGAGGACCTCTTTGAAGAGGAGAAGGATGAAGCTGGAGATGATGATGGGGAGAACCATGCGCCCGAAGGCCGAATGTGTACCCACTACTTCCCCTACGACCACTATGGAGCATGGACCGTCTACTTCTTGGACAACGACGGTGCAACAAGAGGACCAGGCGAGAGAAGCTGAAGTTGAGGGGGAGGTAGTCTCGAGGCGTGAGGCTCCCCGACGGATTCAAGAAGTGCATCCCCTGTCGAAGATCATTGGGAACATCGACGAACGCACTACACGGTCGAGGTCTAGAAATTCCTCTCATTTTGCTCATGCTGCTTTTGTTGCCACTTTTGAGCCCAAGGACATTGGACATGCTTTATCTGATGCAAACTGGGTCAATTCTATGCATGAGGAGTTGGAAAACTTTGAGAGGAACCGAGTGTGTGGGAGTTAGTTGAACCACCTCCAAATTGCCATCCCATAGGAACCAAGTGGGTTTGGAAGAACAAAGAGGGAGAGAATGGGATGGTTGTGAGGAACAAGTCCAGACTTGTTGCTCAGGGGTTTAGTCAGAAGGAGGGGGTCGACTATGAGGAGACCTTTGCTCCTGTGGCCCGTCTTGAGGCAATTCGAATCCTTCTAGCCTTTGCTGTGGCTAAAGGGTTCAAGTTGTTTCAGATGGACGTGAAGAGTGCTTTTCTAAATGGGGTCATAGAGGAGGAGGTGTATGTGAAGCAGCCACATGGGTTTGAGAGCGAGTTGTACCCACACAGGGTATACAGGTTGAAAAGGGCTCTGTATGGGTTGAAACAGGCGCCCCGTGCTTGGTATGGGAGATTGAGAGGTTTTCTGTTGAGCAGGGGGTTTGTGATGGGTACCGTGGATAGGACTTTGTTTCTCCTCAAGCATGGAAATGACTTGTTGATTGTTCAGATATACGTGGATGATATTGTCTTTGGTGGCTCGTCACATAACCTTGTTGCCAAGTTTGCAGATGAGATGAGCAGGGAGTTCGAGATGAGCATGATGGGCGAGTTGCAATATTTTCTCGGGCTGCAAATTAAGCAAGTGAAGGATGGAACATTTGTGCACCAGACCAAGTACACGAAAGACATGCTGAGGAAGTTCCAGATGCAAGATGTGAAGCCGATGTTGACTCCCCATGGGGAGTACGGCCACTTTGGATACGGATGAGGATGGAGAACCGGTGGACCGGCGGGAGTACGGGAGCATGATCGGCTCCCTCCTCTACTTGACGGCGACGAGGCCGGACATACGGTTCGGCGTGTGTCCGTGCGCTCGCTTTCGAGCTTCGTCGAGGACATCACATTGACGGGCCGTCAAGAGGATCTTCGGTACCTACGGTCCGCCCCGGTCTTGGCCTTTGGTATTCTTCCTCCTCGACTCTTTCTCTTCATGGTTTTTCCGATGCGGATTTTGCTTTGGATGTCGAGTCGAGAGGAAGTCTACTTCGGTACTTGCCGGTTTCTTGGTTCTTCGTTGGTCTCATGGTCTTCCCGCAAAGCGGTCTAGTGTAGCTCGGTCTACCACGGAGGCGGAGTATGTTGCTTTGCCGCGAGTTGTTGCTCCCGACTTTGTTGTGGATTTCATACACTTTGAGAGACTTTGGTGAGGAGTGCACCCGGATCCCACTTCTTTGTGATAGCACCAGTGCCATAAGCGTAGCCAAAAACCCGTTGCTTCACTCCGAACCAAACACATAGAGGTGAGGTATCATTTCTTGAGGGACAATGTGGAGAAAGAAACCATTGTGTTGAGCCATGTCCCTACCCAAGATCAGCTAGCCGACATCTTTACAAAGCCTCTCGACCAAGCTACTTTTGTGCGCTTGCGGGGGGAACTTGGGGTTTGTTGCCCTTTCTAGTTGACTCTTGGGGGATTTCCTTTGTGTATCATATGTATCATACCATGTTTATTTTGATGTATATACATGCTTTGCTTGATGTATAAACCATGGTAGGATAGCCATCTTGTCATATATCATGTTGCATTTGTATCATATTGCATTTTAGGATGATGAGCTTCTTTCATATGCCATGTTTGAGTTTCTTTGGCTACTTGTGAGATTTTGGTCATATGTGTGGAGAAATGGTGATGTGAGGCTATGCTCTTGGAATATTTGAGATATATGTGTGGTGAAATAGCCCTTTTTGAAATAAATGCTAATCTTGACTAATTTTTGATGAAATATGCTCCACTCATGTGTAGCTGTGTATCCATGTCACAGTTTGGTCTAAATGTGCTTTTCATGCTTAGATTGTGCTTGGATGCCTTGTTCTTGCATTTGGGCCAAAGGCCGAATATCATTGTGAATGTTTAGCCTATGTTGCATTCATGGGGGAGCATAAGCTTCTTTTTGCCACAAAGGCACTTCATGTACCATGAAATGAATTAATCTTAAAAAAAATGTATAATGCTTGAAAAATGCTCCATCCATCATGTCTGTGCTTGAAATATATTATCTTTCACATATGGGTGCAAAACATGTTGCATGATGTTCACCAGTGGAGAAGTCTCCCCGAAGTGGACACATGGCTCATGAGCTTTGACATGACATGCTTTGCTTTATGGGTGTTTGCCATGATCTTTTGCTGAGAATTTGATATCCTTGTATGATCTTTGAATGGTATGCATGTTCGTGGCTCAAGTGTGACATGGATAGGCTTTTACATGTGAAGCGAGCCTTCTTTTGGTAAAACTGCTTAAATCTGAAAATTTTGCTTTGTCACATGCTTGTGTTTTCATATATTACTTGTGGCAATGCTTTGACTATGCTATGATTCATATGTGTGATCTTTGTCTCATTTTTAGCCTTTGACACTAAATTTGGCCTATTTGAGAAGCTCATGTAGATGTTTATATGTTTTGTTTTGCATTTCTGCATTTTCACCTTGATTCATACATTGTCAACAAGGGGGAGAAGAGGTGAGCTTAATGAAAATTCAGAAGAGGTGAGCTGAAATTTGAACTGCATCCACATGTTCAGGGGGAGCTTTCTTGCTGTTTTCGGTGTGGAGTTTGTGCTTTGCTTGGCTTGTGACCTTTCTTTGCCTTTCCTTGGTTTTGGTCATAAGTTGAGCTTCTGTGTTTTTCTTTCTTCTTCCTTTCTTTCTTTCTCTGAATTTCATTTCGTGTTGTGTGTTGTCAATGCACTCATCAAGGGGGAGATTGAGGACCGGGAGCGTCCCGGTGGTCGATGGATGACCGCTCCTCAGTGATGAGTAATTGACAACGGGTGTTGGACTGACTCTTGGCTTAGTGCGCAGGTGTAGGCTGCGGCCTAGTTCGTGTTGTTGCAGGTGAAGAACGGGCGCGAAAGGTCTTCAGCCTTGAGGGGCCTCCGGGAGATGGAGAGAAAAGTAGGCTCGGTTCGAGGGACCCGATGGACAGCGGGACTGGGTGCGGGTCACATGGTGGCGACACAAGCAAGACGAAGTCATGGACAAGCAAGCCGGTGCACGGTGGCGGTCAAGTCAAGTGGTTTGGCGGGAGGCCGGACCGAGCACGCGGGGTTTGGTGGTTTGCCCACAAAACCATCGACGGACGGTTTCTTGGTTTGGGCCTCAAAACCAAGTCCGAGGGCCCAACACGACGGAGACGGGATCCGGGCGTGTCGGGAAGCTTCGAGGCGGAGGACACGCGGCGGGATCGCATGGCTTGCGTCGGGAGGACGCGGGGTGCGGCAAAGGCGTGCCCGTCCGATGGCAAGACCCACAAACATTACCAAAATGCCCCTACGTGGGTTGTATCGCCAGTAGTTAAGTTAGGGGTAGTCGAGTCATTTACCACTCCGGCGGGACCTGATATATAAGCCATGAGTGTGTGTGGATGGCTCTCTTGCTCCGCGACTTAGGGTTTCATTTCCTCCCTCCTCTTTCTCATTTTCGTAGCTATTTTTCTTCCATTTTCTCTAGGCTAGCATGAGAGCTTCATGAGAGATTTGTTGAGAGGGATGGATGCTAGGGCGGCATGCTAGACCTTGTGAATCTTTCCTGGTTTGTATAGAAGATTCGGGGTTGTGTTTTCGTGGCCTTTTTGTGCTTGTTTTCATGCCTTTGTTCCCGGTTCGTTCCGCGGATTTGAGTGGGTTTCTCCCCGGATTTCTTTGAGGGAAACATGGATAGATGTCTTGTGCATCTTTGTGCTTGATCTTGTGTCCTCAAACGCCGGGAAACCACTTCGATTCGTGAGTTTTCGTTCGGTGCTCTAGCTTTTGGTGGTGCTCAAAGGATTCGCGATTCCCGGTGATTTAGGGAGTTAGGAGGCAAGATTTTTGGGCTATAGCATCCTTGTGTAACGCTTTTTAAGTCCCCAAACCCTTGTCTCCATAGCTTCACATGATTTGGGGGAGTTGACTTTCGGGGTCGGGCTGTTTCTGTTCTGTCCGCGCGTCGCGGACGGTCCGCGGGGGGGGTCGCAGACGGTCCGCGGGTGGAGTGTTCGTCGCGTGTTCGTCGAGTTCTTGCGCATCCTCGCTTTCGATCCGGTTTGGCGTTTGGTTTTTATTGCGGCCGGTTGCGGACGGTCGGGCTTGAGTAGCGGACGGTCGCGGGTGGCGCGGACGGTCCGCCGGCCTCGGCGGACGGTCCGTTTTTCTCGGGTCGCTTCGGTGTTCCGTGTGCTTTAACGGACGGTCCGCGGTGTAGGGCCGGACGATCCGCAAGGTCGGCGCGGACGGTCCGCGGTGCGAGGCGGACGGTCCGCGAGGCTCGTGCGGACGGTCCGCCCCACCCCGGCCGGACGGTCCGCCAGAGCCTGTGTGCTTTGCTTCTTGGTTCGATTCCTCCCTCCCTTTCTAGTGCTTCCGCGTGTGCTTCTAGGAATTGTTCCTAAGGCTAGAGGTTGATCCATAACCTCGTGGTCTTGGCGATTGGTGCGTATTTCGATCCATCGCTTGTGTGTGACCGGGGTTTGTCTAGGGTATAGGCCGGATTCTTTTGGAAGAATTTTTACCGGCTCCTATTCACTCCCCCCCTCTCTAGTCGCCATCTGATCCTTCAATGATGAGCTTGGCGAGGATATCTTTCAGGAGGAGGAGCATGAACATGGTGAGGATGAAGATGGCGGTGTGGTGCCCCCGGCTGAACATGTATCCACTACTTCGACCACGGTGATGGATGGACCCTCTACTACACCTACGACGACAAATCAAGAACGAGGAGAAGCTGATGTTGAGGGGGAGGTAGCATCAAGGCGAGAACCTCCCCGGCGAGTACAAGTGGATCACCGAGCTTCGAGGATCATCGGCGACATGAATGAACGCGCTACACGGTCGAGGGTTCGGAACAACTCTCATTTCGCTCATGCTGCATTTGTTGCTTCTTTCGAGCCCAAAGACATTAGACACGCACTATCTGATCACAATTGGGTTAATTCGATGCATGAGGAGTTGGAGAACTTTGAGAGGAATCAGGTTTGGGAGTTGGTTGACCCTCCCCCAGGGTGTAAGCCGATTGGTACAAAATGGGTGTGGAAAACAAAGAGGGAGAGAAAGGTGAAGTGGTGAGGAACAAGTCGAGACTTGTTGCTCAGGGGTTCAGTCAGAAGGAGGGGATCGACTACGAGGAGACCTTTGCTCCCATAGCCCGTTTGGAGGCGATTAGGATCCTTTTAGCCTTTCCGTGGCTAAAGGGTTCAAGTTGCACCAAATGGATGTGAAGAGTGCTTTTCTAAATGGTGTGTTGAAGGAAGAAGTGTTTGTGAGGCAGCCTCCGGGGTTTGAGAGTGAGAAGTACCCCCACCGAGTGTACAAGTTGAGGAAGGCGCTGTATGGGTTGAAGCAGGCGCCTAGAGCTTGGTATGGCAGGTTGAGGGGGTTCTTGTTTGAGAGAGGTTTTGAGATGGGGAAGGTCGATAAGACCTTGTTTTTGCTGAGGCAGGGCGAGAGATATCCCGATTGTGCGGTGTACGTGGATGATATTGTCTTTGGTGGCTCGTCTAACTCTCTTGTTGTAAGGTTTGCGGATGATATGAGCGGGGAATTTGAGATGAGCATGATGAGCGAGTTGCGGTTCTTCCTCGGGCTACAAATCAAACAATCAAAGGAAGGAACATTTGTGCACCGAGCCAAGTACACCAAGGACATTGTGCGGAAGTTCAAGATGGAGGACTCCAAGGCTATGACGACGCCGATGAGTACGACTACGGCTCTTGATGCGGATGAGGAAGGTGAACACGTGGACCGGAAGGAGTACGGAGCATGATCGGGTCACTCCTCTACTTGACGGCGACGAGGCCGGACATACGATTCTCGGTGTGTCCGTGCGCTCGTTTTCAAGCGTCTCCGAGGACTTCGCATCGGCAAGCGGTGAAGAGAATTTTCAGGTACTTGCGTCACACTCCCGACTTCGGCCTTTGGTACTCCGCGTCCTCTTCTTTGGCGCTTCATGGTTTTTCAGACGTGGATTTTGCCGGGTGTCGGTTGGATAGGAAGTCCACTTCTGGGACTTGCCAGTTCTTGGGTTCTTCTTTGGTGTCTTGGTCTTCCCTCAAACACCATGAGTGACTTTGGTGAGGAGTATACCCATGTCCCACTTCAATGTGATAGCACAAGTGCCATAAGCGTTGCAAAGAACCCAGTGCTCCATTCCAAAACCAAGCACATAGAAGTGAGGTACCATTTTCTGAGAGACAACATAGAGAAAGGAAAGATAGCCTTGATCCATGTACCCACACATGACCAACTAGCCGATATTTTCACCAAACCCCTAGATCAAGCAACTTTCACTCGTTTGCGGGGGGGGGGGGGGACTTGGTGTGTGTTTGATTTCTTGAGTTGGGTGTGTGGGAGCTCTCTTTGTAGCATATGTATAGCTTTCCTTTGTGCATTTCTTGCATTTGGCATGGCATATGTAACATGATGTATAGGCATCCTTGTATCTTAGATTGCATGCATTTTGTATCATATGCATCGGTTAGGAAAAGCTTCTCTCATATACATTGTTCACCATGGAATGAGATATATGTCTTTGTGAGCTTGTTTGGTATGCTATGGTTAGTTTGGCTTAGCTCTTGATGATCTTGATGAATAATCCATGGTTGATAGCTATGTTTTTGAAAATGTCACATGTATGCTCTCTCATGTGTAAATGCCTTTATATGATCTTGACATGTTTTAGTGGCTTGGCTATGCTAAATTTGTGGTTGGATAGCTAGTTTATTGATCATATGGGGCCAAAGGCTCATTTGCCATCATGAATGTTTAGCCCTCTTGCTTTATCTTGTGGAGGAGCATAAGTTCCTTTTTGTCGCAAAGACATTTCATGTACCATTTATCAATCTGAAAATGAAATGAAAAATGCTTGGAAATGTGCTCCCGTGTCATATGTGCTGAATTCAATTTGCTTTGGGTGCTAAACCGTTGCATGATGCCTACCAATGAGAAGTCTCATACATAGAAGTAGGCACATGGCTCGGTGGCTTTGACATGACATGAGGTGCTTGGGGGTGATACGCTTTGATCATGTTTAGGACTTTGCTCATGAGAGGCAAGTTTTTCGCAAAATTGCCAGAATCCATCTTAGCTTCGTCCAATGGTTGTGAAACTTGGTGATCATGTAGTTGAGATCGATACAAAGCCGTAGAGTATCTAACTTGCTCATTTGGACATGTGTAGCATTCTTTGTTGAATTTTGTCTATTTGAGAAGCTCTAGGTTGATAGTTTTGTATTTTTGGCTTGATTCTGCATTTCCAACAAGGGGGAGAAGTTTGAGCTTGAAATGGCTTACTGGACGCATTTAGAAGGTTTTCAGGTGGTTTCGAGCCATTTCTGGGCTCTGTTGTACACCGGTCTAACCGGTGAGGAGCACCGGTCTGACCGGTGTGAGTGCTGGTCCTGCGCACAAGTTGGGCACCGGTCTGACTGGTGGTGGTGACCGGTCTGACCGGTGTGAGTCGAAGTTCTTTGCGGCTGCCCCGTTTTCGACCGGTTTGCATGCTTTCGTCCAGGGGGAGGTGCATTGGTTCAGGGGGAGCTTTCATGTGTGCAGGGGGAGCTCTTTGTAGTTTTTCGAGCCTTGTTTTGGTGGTTTGCGCTCTTTGCTTGAGCTTTGCTTTGTCTCGGATGTGTCGAGCCGTTGCCCTTGCCTAAGGGGTCCGAGACTTGTCTTCTTCAAGTGATCTTGCTCTTTGCCGTTGTTTGGCTTTCGATCGCTTGTTGGAGTTTCTTTTTGTTCTTTTCTTTTCTTTTTCTTTTCTCTCTTGTTACTTTCGTGTGGGTGTTGTCAATGCACTCATCAAGGGGGCGATTGAGGACCATGTGTGGTTTGAGGACCGGTGGATGGTCGCTTCCTTGTGTGATGAGTGATTGACAACGTTGTGTGGACTGATTCTTGGCTAAGTATTGCAGGTGCAGGTTGCGGCTTGACTGGTGTTGGTGCAGGTGAAGAACAAGCGCGAAAGGTCGTCGCCGGTGAGGCCTCCAGGTGTGGAGAAGACAAGTAGGCTTCGTTCGAGGGACCCGGTGGCCAGCGGAGTCAAGTGCGGGCCGCATGGTGGCATGAACAGCAAGATGAAGTCATGGACGGTTTCTTGGTTGAGCCTCAAAACCAAGGTCGAGCCGGGACTACGTGGGAGCCAAGTCATGAGTGGAGATTGGCGGAGGCTACACCGAGTTCGCGGGGTTTCCGGTGGTTCACCAGAAAACCACTGGGTTCCTTGGTTGATCCACAAAGCCAAGACCGAAGAACCGAAGATGGTGATGCAGCAGCGCCAGACCGGTCTGACCGGTGGGTCTGACCGGTCTGACCGGTGAGGAGCACCGGTCTGACCGGTGTGCGACGACGCAGTCCGGAGACTTCGAAGCGGAGGACACGCGTCGGGATCGCATGGCTTGCGTCGAGGCTACGCAGGGTGCGGTCGCCGGGCATCCGTCCGATGGTGAAGACATGAAGACTTCCAAATCCGCCCTTGAGGGGCTTGTATCCCTAGTTATTAGGAAAGGGCATTTTAGACTTTCGGTTGCCTCCATATAACCCAAGAGGTGAGAGGATGGCAGCCAACTCTTGGAACCCTAGCTCATTTGTTTTCCCATTTTTCTTCCTATTTTCCTTAGGTTTTCCATAGGACTAGCAAGAGAGCTTCATGGAGAGATCTTGTTGAGAGGGATGGATGATCGGGCGGCTTGCTAGACCTTGTTTGAACCTTTGTTTCATGTATAGATGATTCGGCGTGGTTCCTCAAGGTTTGGATGTGTTTTTCCGGTTGTTCTTGGTGGTGATTTTCGGAGCCCTCTCTTGGTGATTTCTTTGGGGATTTTTTAGGACCTTTCTCTTGGGGATTTGATGGGGGAAATCTGTGGGAACCCTTCGTGGTTCTTTGGGCTGTGATTCACCTCCCAAATCCGTGAATAAAGGTGCTCGATTTTGGGGTTTCGTGAGTTCTTGGGTTGGAAGTGCTCTTGGCGAGATTTCCTTGATTCCTCCTTTTTGGATGAGTTTTGGTGGGATTAAACTTGGCTATGGACTCCTCATAAGGTGTTCCTAATATCCCCAAATTCTTGTTCAAGTCCGTGGAGCGATTCGGGAGATCGAGGTTTGGATTTGGGGGAGTTGACCCGCGGGTGCGGTTCATCCCGAGCTGCCCAGGCTACACCGGTCTGACCGGTGCTCTTGACCGGTCTGACCGGTGCGGCCCTTGGTGGAATTTTGCTCGGGTGAACGTCTTGATGTGTTCGCTGTTGTCCCGTGGTGCCGCTGTTTCGAGTTTGGGTCAGTTTGGTGGTCAGTTGGCCTGTTTGGTGCCTTGGGGGCTTTCGTGCCGTGATCGGTCGACCGGTGTGTCTCACCGGTCCGACGGTGTAGAGCCACTTAGTGAAAGTTGCTCGGTTTCACCGGCGGGGACCGGTCGGCCGGTGGTGCTCACCCCGGTCCGACCGGTGTGGGTCCGTAGACTCGAGGTTTGGTGTTCCGCTGCGCTTCTCGAGTCGGAAGGTTGTGTGTTGGTTCCTAGGTCCAGTGGCACTCCAGTGGCTACGTGGGCTTGACCAACTTGGGTAGTGAGTTGGAGAAGTGTGTTGGAAGCCGCGTTCATCTTGTTGGAGTCTCCATCTCCTTCGAGAAGAATTTTTATCGGCTCCCATTCACTCCCCCCTCTCTGGTTCGCCGTATCGGTCCTTCATTTACAAAACTTATTGTAAACATACGCGTCCATAATTAACACCACATGTGAATTGTAGCAACAAGTCAAGGTGTAAATAAAAGAAGCATACGTTTCATGCATAGCACTTAGCTCATCATTAGGCAAAGGTTGTTTAGGTGTGAGATTAATTGGATCAAAAATAAATGTTTCCTCTTTTTCATTCTCAAGAAAATCTAGCCTATCAACATGATCACTATTGGCTAAGAAGGAGTATTTGAATTTATCAACATCCATACCAATAATATCTTGAGATTTCAGCGTGTACCTTGGCCTTAGAGATTTTTCAACAAGAGTGATATTTGGTTCATCAAGCGGTGTTGAAGGCGAATCGATCTCAACAAGTGTAGTTGCCTCTTCATCACCATCTTGCAATTTCTTCAACACATCATGTGGAACATGTAATCCTTCAACTATGTACGCATTCATCTCTTCTTTGAAGTCTTCTTTATCAACCAGATCTTCATCTTCAAAGACTTGTATGTTGCTTTCTTTATCTTCCATGTACCACATGTCGTCAAGATCGCTCATTGTTGATTCACTCTTTCCTTCATCCTTGAGTACTTCCATGTCTTGATTTGCTAGTGTGTAGGCTTCAATAGCACACAAGCTATCATCTAGCTTGAGTCCTATCTCCTCCCATTTATCCTTTGAGTCACTAGGCTCATCATGGTTGTACTCTTCTCTTCCTTCATCATAAATCTTTGAGTTGTCAAACCGGTCGATCCATCCTTCATCTCCTTCTTCTCTTTCTTCTTCAAACATCTTTTGGATCGACTCTCCACTCATCTCTTGATCAAATATATCTTCAATTAGTTTGGCAACGTGTCGGCGTTCCTCCTTTCTTCGGTAGTTAATTAGTGGGGCGAAATCAACTTGAACCCAACCGGATTGAATGAACTTCGCCAATGGTCTAGCATTCCACATACTTCGGCCTACATTCATGTTAGTTTCAACATTTTTAACATCCGAAATGACTTCTCTTACCTTGGGAAGTGGATCTTCACTTTCTTGTATGGTCGGTTCATCTTCCTTGACCTTAGGTTCATCTTTTTCAGAAATTTCAGCAAGCACCTTGGGCTTGCTTTTGTCATTTTGCTCCTCTCGACAACATCTTTGCCAATCTTGTAGTGTTCTTTGTCCATTGCTTATCCTTTGTAAGATTTGTGCAGCTTCACTAATTGTTTTATCCATTATATCACCGCCTGCACACATGCTTACAAAACGAGACGAGTTAGGGGTTAGTGAAAAATAAAAGGTATGCAACATCAAGTCACCGGAAAATTCCAAGTTCGGGCCTCGCTCAGGTAGTTCATTAAATCGGTCCCATGCTTCATCAATTCCTTCATCCTCTCCTTGCTTGAAATTGAGCACTTGCCTCCTTAAGTCTTGGACCTTGCTTATGGGAAAGAACTTCAAAAGAAATTTCTTCACTAGCTCATCCCAATTTCCTTTTGCTTCAACGGACGCAAGTGTGTACCATCTTCGCGCTTCATCTTCGAGAGAGACCGGAAAAAGATTCTACTCAAGCGGCCGGAACTCCTTTTTGTTGCACCGTGTTGCATAACATCGTGAATTCCTTAATGTGTCTATATGGGTTGTCATCCTCCAATCCTCTAAATGGTTTTGTCGCCACTAACTTGATGATTCCAAGCTTCACTTCGTAGTGGATTGTAGCAAGCATCAAATCTGATTTTTGTATCTCAATGTCTTCCATTGACGGCATTGCTAGCTCCCTTAGCGACATCTCTTCGTCTTCCAATGGTGAGGTGAACAAATCCATCTATGCACAAGAAAAGTAGAAAGAAAAACAAAAAAGATTTTTTTCTTTTTTTAGAAAATAAGGATTAGGTGCTAGTAATCAACAAAATTAATACTAGATTAAACGTAGCAAACTGGCTTGCTCCCCGACAACGGCGCCAGAAAAAGGGGCTTGTTGACGGATAAAACTCGTATCCACCTACGATCCGCAAGCATACGGACCTACACCTTTTTCACCACGGGATTCCCAAGGTTCTTATCAATCCGCAGAGCAAGGGGATTGCTAGCGCTTAACCAAGTACTAATCTAGTTGAATGGAAAACCTTTGAAAGAGAGTATTAATCTAAAGGTAAAACAATCTAACCTAAGTTAATCTAAGTTAAGTTGATCAAACAAATCTAGGGTTAAACTAGATGGTAAAGGGTAAACACAAGAGAGTGAGTAAGAAAGATAAGCGTTCCCTCCCTAGGATCTAGGATAACATGGTATGCATCTACTACACGAAAGCGGTAAACCAATCTACCAGGGGTTGTGACCACGGTTTCGCCCTTTCCCTCCTCTCGTACTGTCACTACGTGAAGGTGTTCGTGACTAGACCTATGATGGACACGGTATGTTGATGGAATCTATGGGAGTAGCGGATATCATACGCCCGAAAAACACGGTGGCCTACCTTAATCATCAAAGCATCATCAACATGAAAACAATAGATTGAAACCACGAATCAAGTAGCGATCACATAGCATGTATCCATCTAATACTAGGGATGAACGGAGACATTACCCCATCATCTTACACGGATTGAAGCACATAGGGGTGATAGAGACTCTGGAGAACGTCGTCGATGAAGATGGCGGTGATGGAGCTTGGGAACACCCCTAGGCCAGCGGCTTGGAGTCCTCCTCTTGCTTCCTTCTCTCCGCCGGCGTTGATCCTTGCGACGAGCTCATCTAACTCTCCCCCCATCTTGCGGCGGCGGTTTTCTGGTGATTGGTGTCGGTAGGATGATTTGTTCGATGTGGCGGCCGACAGCGGCGGAGGCAATAAATAGACGAACACCTAGGGCAAATGGGGGGACCGAACCGACCCGGGAGTTGGCTGGGCCGGTCGGCCCAGGCCGGCCGGCCCAGGCCCACTTCGGCCCGGTTCGGCCCCGGTTTTCTCCCCGGTTGCTTCTCACGTGATCCCTTATTTGTGTACACATGCATGTGGGCCTTTGACATCGTTTCCTTCACGGTTAAGGCTGGAATCCTTGCTATGCAAGCTTCGCTGTTTTCTGGTTGAGTCCCTGAAGATTTGCACGTTGACGCTTCGGTCCTCGGGTAATTTGGAGTCATGTTCATCGCGTGTCTTGACTCTTGTCGGGCTTCATGATCTTCTTCCAAAGTGCTTGGTAAACTTATCCCGAAAGTCTCCTCATTAGCGTAGATTTCATGCGTAAACAACAAACTCCAAAATCGACATGCAAGTGTGAACTTGTTACATCATTAGTATGCCTAGTGGCGAGTTAGTTGCAAATCATAATCGAAACCAATGTATAACAAGTACTCTAGGTTGACGGAAATTCACCGTCAACAGGAACGCACTTCATGAGTACTCTGGAAGATGTGCCCCGCCTATAGAGCTTGTCTCCGACTAGGACGTAGGACTTGGCGCGGCGGATGAGTTGCTCGGCCAAGTTCTTTCTCGTGGGAACCTTTTGCTGATGGATGTAGTCGATGAAGGGTTGTCGCCAGTCCACGTTTATCATCATGACCTCTTGGCCAGCTTGGGGATGCGCTGGATCAGTGGTCGGTGGTGCCGGCTCCGGGATGGATGGCGCGTGAAGCTCGTGGACAAAGACACCCGCTGGTACTTGAGCGCGAGTAGAGCCAAGCTTCGACAGGACGTCCGCTGCAACATTGTTGTCATGGATGATGTGGTGGAACTCGAGACCATAGAACTTGTTCTCGAGCTTGCGGACTTCTAGGCAGTAGGCGTCCATGTTCTCCTTGTCGCGGTCCCAGGACTTGCTGACTTGGTTGATGTCAGTGTTTTAGACCGGCAACCTACTAAGGGGAGTACCCGAAGTAGATGAATGTGGCCTCGCCGAGATCGGTAACTTGAAGGAAGAGACACGTGGCACACAATTTAGACAGGTTCGGGCCGCAAGGTGCGTAATACCCTACGTCTTGTATGTTGTGTAGCTTCGGATTGATTGGGTACGATTACAAGATGATGCAATCTTACGCCGTGAGATGAGATGATCAAGAGAGGGGTCCCTGCCTCGCCTTATATAGTCCGGGAGGCAGGGTTACAAGTCGGTTCAGGGAGAGAGTACTAGTCGAGTACGTCTAGGAGTCTTCCATACAGTGCGGGACATGTACAGCTTCCTAACCAAGTACTTCTCCTCTGTAGTCCTTGTGCTTCACGCCATCAGGTACCGTGCAGCGCAAGTCGGGTAGTCCCAGGGGCCCACCGAGTAGTCGGTCCTGGAACCCATCGAGGTAGTGGGCCCAGGGAGGTCCATACGACAAGCCCCTGAGTACTTTGTAGTCGAGAAGGATAGCTTCAAGTAGTCTTGACGGCCTTAACAAGTAGTCCTCAAGTGTCCCCGAGTACTACAAGTCAAAAGTCCTCAAGAGTAGTCGAAGCATCCCGAGGCTGGAATGTACTCCAGCTGATGTTTGAGCAATCCTGAAGTCTTCTCGAGTAGTCCCAAGTGTCATCGAGTGCTGCCCTTGAAGGTCTTCAACAATGCCCGTGATGTCTTGAAGCCGAAACTGATATGGAAGTGCGATTGCAAAATCGCACTCCACATGGAGTAGCCCCCGAGCCTTAGGTTGAGTTGTAGACTCTGGCTGACGGTCCATCTGAAGTTTTGGCAAGAATATCCCGAAAAATCCAAAGAAAAAACTGAGGGACACGTGGCACGGAGCCCCCAAGCCTTGAGTCGAGTACTTCCTCTTGAATTGAAGGGTCATCTTGTAGAATGTGTCCTGAGATGCTCTTGAGTCTTGCCGCTTCCCAGGAAGTCAAGTAGAAGTAGCCGAGACCCCGAGATGAGGCGCGTCGACTAGTAGAATTTGAAAGGTCACGCGCGGCCGCTGAGTCAACCGAGCGCGGACTTATCCATCCGGCCGTTGAGGGGCCGCGTTGACTTATAAATAGAAGCCAAGACCCTTAGTATTTTTCACCCTATGCAGCTGCATTCATTCTCAGCAGATCTAGCCAAGAATCGCCACTGGTGCGCACCGCCGCCATTGAGTAGAGCGCAGATCCGAGTACGCCGCCGTATGAAGCCACCGCAGTAGCCCCCGAGCAAATGCGCGTGAAGACACCGTGCACCTGGAGGATGAAGCCGTCTCCGTCGAAGACCACGAAGGCCGCCGACGGGAAGAAGAGGGCCTGTGAAGAGGCCGTCGGATCTGCCGCGAGGACGCCGCTAGTGTCTCCGCCACGGACAGATCCGAATCGCGAGTGGAAGAAATCCAAAGCGAAGACCGAAGACCTGCTGGCCCTTCTCAACAGCGGGTTCCTGCGGGAGAAGGAGGTGGATATGTGGAGGTCCGCCGTCGGGGATCCATACCCCATGGAGAAAAATCCGGACGAGATCCCGATGTTCGCGCGGTTCTCGGAGCGCGGACTGTCTCTCCCGGCGAGCGACTTCTTCAAGGGGCTGCTGGGGTACTACGGCATCGAGTAACTCAACCTTAACCCCAACGGTATCTTCCACACCGCCGTCTTCATACATTTTTGCGAAGCCTTTCTGGGGATCAAGCCCCATTGGATCTTGTTCCGGAAGTTTTTCCGGGTGAAGCCGCAACCCAGCGCCAGCAATCCCTGAGTAGTCGGAGGACCAGTGATCCAGATGAGGGAGGATGCCGCCGAGCAGTACCTCTCCTACAAGTTGATAGACTCCAATCAGGACTGGAAGGCCAAGTGGTTCTACGTCACGAACCACCACCCGGAGCTGCCGAAGCACAGCGGGAAGCAGCCCAAGCACCATCCGTGGTGGAACTCGGAGCCGACGATGCAAGAGGGACTTCAGTTTCCCGAGTTGTTGGCAAGGATCAAGGCGCTGAGGGAAGCTGGGCTGAGGGCCGAGCACGTGGCCTTCAGCTTCATGAAGCGCAGGGTGCAGCCGCTGATGGCTCGCGACACCCTAGGGTACGAGTACACCGGCGACGACGACACGTCGCGGATGCCTGGAGATGAAGTCGACGACGACATTGTTGATAGGCTGGACCGGATCTTCACAGATATGCCGGCATACATGCCGAGCCCCGTACCAGAGTTCTCCGCCGCGCGCCCACCAAAAGAGGTTAGTAGCCGCATCTGTTGTCGAGTACTCACTGCATGAGAGTAGTCGCACTGATGAGTTGTGCTCCTTGCAGGACGACTTGGCGAAGTTCGTCTCCGAGCCGGCGTGGCCTCCCCAGCTAGTCGAGGTCCCAGAGGAATGGAAGACCAAGGCTAAGGAGCGGCGCGAAGTCGGCGAGGGAGACGACACAGTTGTCGTGGAAGACACGTCCGATGAGGACGACGACAAGGAGACGTTGCAGGACCGCTTCCAGCTGCGGTCAAGGTTCAGTCGTCCTGGCTTACCTCACATCCCTCTCGTTCAGGATCCGCTGGCTAGCCTAGAGGCTAGTCTGCCCGCGCCGCCAAGGAAGCCGCGCAATGTGGCCCGCAAGCGCGTGGCCAAAAAGTTGAAGGTCACGGAGACCACATCCCAAGAGGTAAGCCATCTTGAGAAGTGTAGTCGAGTACTGATGTCTCGAGTTCATGTGTTGACGATGAAATTTCCTTGCTTGCAGGAGATGCCGCCTACCGAGCCCGTTGAGCAGGGCGATGAAGGCGACTGGGACACGGTGGGGGAGGTCGCTGGTAGTCGAAGTCCAGCCCCACTGTCGAAGAGCTTTTGGCACAGATGGAGCGCCAGCCCCCTGTTGCTCAGGGGAGCACGGGGACCCGCCGCCTGCCGCGAACGAAGAGGCGGCGGCGCGGAGGCGCGAGGAGGAGGCGCTCGCCGAGGCGGGACTGGTCGACATCACCAGTATCCTCGGCGCCCCAACCGTGACGGTAGTCCGGTCGAGCTTGTAAGTGTTGATTCTCCCCGAGTAGTACTTGATGTGGTAGTCGTACTTGATTGACAACCGGCTTGTGTACTCTGCAGGAAATCGACGGACCTGTCCTGGGAGGAGGATGAACCCGCTGCAGTGGTGGCGGAAGAAGAAGCCGCGCCACCCGCTGAGGAGTCCGCTCCCACCCCTCAGGCGGAGCCCGAAGCGCCGACCGCTGAGGCTACGCTGTCCGAGGCCAGCATCGTTGAAGGTAAGTACTCTGCTAAGGTTGGAGTGCCTAGTAGCGTAGTCGTAGTCGACGGGTATGACTGATGCACTTGTTCTCTTGTCAATAGGTGCTGAGGCCGAGGGTAGCGAGATCCCGTCGGCGGTGCCCGTAGAAGACGTGGCACCGGGAACTCAGGAGGCTGCCGTAGAAGCCCCCGTGCCGATGGAGGTGGCCGTCGGAGAAGCCGCCGCGACGACTGGAGGAGAAGGGGACACCGCACTGCTAGAACCCGCTCTGGAGGTGGTCGTCCGCTCGCCGGAGATCCAGGACGCGGAGCCAATCTGCTCGGCGCCGATGACCGAAGCCGCTACGAGTAGTCGTGGCGGGCTCGAGCTGCTAGCAGATGATCTCGTCGACCCGGTGACGGTGGCTCGGCACCTAGAGGCGGTGCGCCAAGCCGAGCAGTGGATGAAGGTGAGTAGTCATAACCCTTGAGTAATCAATCCTTTAGCGTTGAGTACCCATTTGATGTGTGTTGTCTGTGCAGAACGTCGCTGAGAGGTCCCGCCAGAAGTCGGAGATGCTTCAAGGGTACGGCGATGTGGTGCTTCGGGCCGAGACATTGGAAGAACAACTCGTGAGGTCTCGGAAGCACGCTGCCACCATGCAGTCAAAGCTGGACACCGCCTACGCCAAGTACCACAATGACGTCCAAGAGATGCAGGCGAAGAGCGATGACTTGGTGCGGAAGAACAAGTCTGTCCGCAACAAGAACAAAGGTACACCATTGTCTTGTTGAGTACTTATTGTAGGTCGAGAGGTAGTCTGACCCGTGTGCCTTGTTGATTGCAGAGCTTGAGACTCGAGTTGATCAGCTGAAGGCTTCGGAGACTGATCTGAAGAACCTTTTCTACCGGGAGCAGGAGGCCCGCTAGGTACTGGAGTATGATTATAAGGAGCTTTCTTACGAGTGCGACAAGCACATGGAGCTCCGTATTGCATCAGACTATGACCTCGTCAACTGCTACAAATCATAGCAGAAGCTGAACGAGGATTGCGAGAAGCTACGGGCCCAGCTCAAGGAACTTGAAGAAGCCGCGCTCCCCATCGCGAGGCTGCTGGTGCCTCATCCTGGCGGTCCCAAGATAGCGCCGCTGGTGGACCGGTTGAAGGAAGGCCCCAGCCGGCTGGCGGCCTACGTGAAGCACTTGGCGAAGTCGATCCCGAACCAAGTGCTGGCAATCATGAAGTCGTACTTCCCGAAGGCTCCCGTAGATGTAGTCGCCGGCGGGCTAGCCGCCAACTGCACCGACGAGCAGTACGCGGAGCTGTTGGAGCAGATGGCACCTATTGCAGATCAAGTCGCCGAGAAACTTAATCTCTAGTAGCCCTTTAATAGTTAGCTCATAGCAGTATTTGTACAAAACCAATTGTAATGAAATTATTTAAGTATGAATGAAGAAAAACTTCCATCAATGAGTACTCGTTGCCGCGATCTTTGAGTGCGGAGCCCCATCGTGGAGTTGTCGCGAGTAGTCGTACTCGGTAGTAGTCCCATTGAGGGAGGAAGACAGTAAAGTAGTTGATGAGTAATCAAACTTTATTACTGAAGAAGTACACCTGGATGGCCAGTGTCGTAGTACAGAGTAGTCGCCAGGACCCGGAGGCCGCCTACGGTTAAGTAGTGCTAGGGCGTGTAGCCGCTTACAGCAGTAGATCCGTAAGTAGCCGTATAGGCTGGATCTAGGAGTACATGGTCTCTTAGTAGACCGCTGCTAGAGTCCTTTGTCGCTCGTCGCAGCCCAGGATCCGTAGGTAGCCGCATGGCCTGGATTCTGGAGGGGAGTAGTCCGGAGACTAGTGCCTGGACCCGAAGGCCGCTTACAACGAAAGAGTAATCCGGAGACTGGTGCCTGGACCTGGAGGCCGCTTACTGTGGAGGGGTCTTGATGTAGTCGTGTAGACTTGAGCCCCAGGGTAGTCGTGTAGACTAGGCGTAGAACCGACAGAGTTGGTCGACGTTCCACGAGTTGTTGACGTCTTCTCCTTCAAGTGTCTGGAGGTCGTAGGAGCCCGGTCCGGTCACCTTTGCAATTATGAAGGGACCTTCCCAGGGCGAGCTGAGCTTGTGTAGTCCTTCCGTGTTCTGGATGCGACGGAGGACAAGATCACCAACGTTGAAGGAGCGTTCCTAGACGTTGCGATCGTGGTAGCGTCGGATACCCGCCAGGTACCTTGCTAATTGGACGAGGGCGGCGCAGCGAGCTTCTTCGAGCCCGTCGATGTCAACTCGTCTGCTGTCTTCAGAGACGCCTTCGTTGTAGTGCTCCACTGCTGGTGAATCCCATATGACATCAGCAGGGAGGATTGCTCCGGAGCTGTAGACCAGGAAGTAAGGGGATTGCCCCGTTGGCTTGGAGGGCTGAGTACGTAGCCCCCAGAGTGCATTGGGTAGTTCCTTGATCCACTTGCCTCCTTTAGAGTTAGCAGCATCGTGTAGCCGCTTCTTGAGAGCGTCGAGCACCATCCTGTTGGCGCGCTCGACTTGTCCGTTGGCCCGAGGATGGGCAACTGAGACATATCGGACTCGATCCCACTGTTCTCGCTGTACTCCCCGGGATCGGTGGTTGTTGAAGTTGGAGCCCAGGTCTGTGATGATGCGGTGGGGTAGTCCGTAGCGATGTACCAGTTCATCCAGGAAGTCGAGTACTCTGTCAGCCTTGGGGCATGTGACCGGCTTGACCTCGATCCACTTGGTGAACTTGTCGATGGCAGCCAATACTCTGTTGAATCCGCCTGGCCCAGTTGGTAGTGGCCCAATCATGTCGAGCCCCCAGCAGACGAAAGGCCAGGTTGGCGGTATGGTGACTAGCTTGTAGGCTGGGACGTGTTGCTGCTTGGTGAAGTATTGGCACCCTTGGCACCTTCTGACGAGTTCTTCGGCATCGCCCAGAGCTGTGGGCCAGTAGAAAGCTCGCCGGAAGGCCTTGCTGACCAGCGTGCGAGAGGACACGTGGTTGCCGCAGACGCCCTTATGGATCTCCTCCAAGATGTCAATGCCTTCTTGTCTGGGGATGCACTTCATGAGTACTCCGGAAGATGTGCCCCTCCTGTAGAGCTTGTCTCCGATGAGGACGTAGTACTTGGCGCGGCGGATGAGCTACTCGGCCAAGTTTTTGTCCGAGGGAACCTTCTGCTCGCTGAGGTAGTCGATGAAGGGTTGCCTCCAGTCCACGTCGATCATCATGACCTCCTGGCCAGCCAGGGGATGCGCTGGGACAGTGGTCGGTGGCGCCGGCTCCGGGATGGATGGCGCATGAAGCTCGTGGATGAAGACACCCGCTGGTACTTGAGCGCGAGTAGAACCAAGCTTCGATAGGACGTCCGCTGAAATGTTGTTGTCGCGGACGATGTGGTGGAACTCGAGACCATAGAACTTGTTCTCGAGCTTGCGGACTTCTAGGTAGTAGGCGTCCATGTTCTCCTTGTTGTGGTCCCAGGACTTGTTGACTTGGTTGATGACCACTGCGGAGTCGCCGTAGACTAGTAGCCGCTTAATGCCCAGTGAAGCCGCGAGGCGGATCCCGTGTAGCAGAGCTTCGTACTCGGCTTTGTTATTTGTGACCTTCTAGAAGATTTGCAGGACGTACTTGAGTTGTTCGCCAGTTGGAGAGATCAAGAGTACTCCTACACCTGCGCCCTCGAGATTGAGTGAGCCATCGAAGTACATCACCCAGTGCTCTGGGCGCTCGGTTGGAGTGGGTAGCTGATTCTCCCGCCACTCCGCCATGAAGTCGACTAGTGCCTGCGACTTGATGGCTGTGCATGGCTTGAAGTCGATGTTGAGGGCGCTGAGTTCGACTCCCCACTTGGAGATTCTTCCAATAGCATCTTGGTTCCGCAGGATGTCGCCGAGCGGGTAGTCGGTGACGACGGAGATCGAGTACTCCTGGAAGTAGTGTCGTAGCTTCCACGAGGTGATAAGCACTGCGTATAGAAGCTTCTGTACGGGCTGGTAGCATGTCTTAGATTCTGACAGGACCTCGCTGACGAAGTAGACTAGTCACTGGACTGGGTAGGCGTGGCCGTCTTCCTGCCGCTCGACGATGATGGCAGTATTGACCACGTGAGTAGTCGCAGCAAGGTAGCGCAGTAGTTGCTCACCTTTGCGAGGAGCCGTGAGGACTGGTGGCTTTGATAGGAAGTCCTTGAGCTGGGCAAGGGCTTGGTCCACCTCTGGAGTCCACACGAACTTCTCTTGGTGCTTGAGGAGCTTGAAGAAGGGGAGCCCCCGTTCTCCAAGCTTCGAGATAAATCTGTTCAGGGCCGCCATGCACCCGGTCAGCTTCTGGACGTCTTTGACGGACGTGGGAGCTTTCATGCTGGTGATGGCAGAGAACTTCTCGGGATTGGCTTCGATGCTGCGGTGGCTGATGATGAAGCTGAGTAGTTTGCCCGAAGGTACACCGAAGACGCACTTGTTCGGGTTGAGCTTCCAGTGGTACTCGCGCAGGGATGGGAAAGTCTCTTCAAGATCGTCGATGAGGGTACTGGAGTTTCTGGTCTTGACGACCATTTCATCCACGTAGGCTTTGATGTTCCTGTTGAGTTGCCTCTTGAAGCAGGCCTGGACAGCTCGTTGATATGTGGCGCCGGCGTTCTTCAACCCGATGGACATGGTCATGTAGCAGTACACGCCAAACGGGGTGATGAACGCGGTCTTCTCCTGGTCTTCTTCCTTGATCGCGATCTGGTGGTACCCGGAGTAGCAGTCGAGGAAGCAGGGCAGGTCGCAGCCCGCCGTCGAGTCCATGACTTGGTCAATCCGCGGCAACCCGAAGGGGTCCTTGGGGCAGTGCTTGTTGAGGTCGGTGTAGTCGACGCACATCCTCCACTCGTTCGAGTTCTTCTTGCGGACCAGGACGGGGTTGACGAGCCACTTAGGATGGAAGACTTCTCTGATGAAGCCAGCCGCGAGTAGTTTGGCGAGTTCCTTCTTGATGGCGTCCCGTCTGTCGTCGGTGAAGCGGCGGAGGTGTTGTCGCTTCGGGGTAGCTTTAGGATCGACGTTGAGGGAATGCTCGATCAACTCCCTGGGCACCCCAGGCATGTCCGCTGGCTTCCACGCGAAGATGTCGCGGTTAGCCCGAAGGAAGTTGATGAGCGCGTCTTCCTATTTGGGGTCGAGACCCGCCCCGATGGTGGTGGTCTTGCTGCTGTCACCTGTCCCGAGGTCAATTGTTTTGACCAGAACCTCCTCAGCTGGCTGAGGCTTGTTAGCTTTGTCTGACTTCTCTGAGATGTCGAGTTCACTTGGGGCAAGCTTCTTCGACGCAGCGTAGACCTCCATCATTGCGTTGGGTACTTGATTTGTGGAGGCGATCTCCACAGCTTCCGTGTCGCAGTCGTGCGAGATCTTCAAGTCCCCTTGCAGTGAGAGTACACCTACTGGGCTTGGCATCTTGAGTACCAAGTAGGTGTAGTGGGGACCGCCATGAACTTAGCGATAGCCGGCCTGCCGAGGATGGCATGGTAGGACGTCTCGATGTCCGCGACTTCGAACTTGACGTACTCGGTACGGTAGTTGTCCCGAGATTCCCCAAAGGTAACTGGCAGGACCACTGAGCCCAGTGGGATAGCCGCGTTCCCGGAGACGATGCCGTAGAAGGGCGAGGTGCTCTTGGTGAGCATGTGGGTGATGTCGAGCTTCATCTTATTCAGGGTCTTGGTGAGAAGGACGTTGAGCCTGCTTGCACCATCAATGAGGACCTTGTTGAGCCTGGAGCACACGACTACCGGCTTCAGGACGAGAGGGAACCGCCCTGGTTCGGAGAAGCTAGTCCATTGATCCGCGCGGGGGAAGGTAATGGGTACCTCCGACCACCTGAGAGGGGTCGGAACCACTGGTTCAATGCTCATGACTTCTCGACGGGTAGCCTTTTGTTCCCGTTTGCTGGGTAGTCCGCCGAAGAGGATGTTGACCGTCTTTTCGGGTTCCTGGAAGTCGTCATTGCCTCCGTCGTTCTTCTTCTTGCCTTTTTTGTCATGAGGGTGCAGTGGCTCTGGAGTACTCTTGAGTGCTCGCCTGAGTTGGTAGCACTGCTCGGTGGTGTGGTTGCCGTCCAGATGCCACGAGCACTTCTCTTCCAGCAAGTCTTTGAAACCGCCAGAGGTCTTCTTCGAGTTCTCCTTCGCAGGGCGCTGGATAGCCGCGACAGTGTTGTCTGGCTTGCGCTTGCGGGTGGGACCCGAGTAGTTGTTGTTGTTGCGACCGCCTTGGTTCCCGTTGTTGTCGCTGCCGCCGCCCGTGTTCTGTTTGCTCTTGCCACGGATAGCATCATACTTGGCGTTGGCTTTGTCTTCTTCATCCTCCAAGGACGTGATCATGTCCTTGAGGTGGGGGATGGACTTGGGGCGGCGGCGATCGAAGTCTTCGAAGGTGCGACGGTGATAGAGGCCGTCTTGGAATAGGTCGATGACCTCCTTGTCGGTTACGTCGACTACGGTGGCGCGCTTGTCGAAGAAGCGGTGCATGTACTTGCGGAGGGTCTCGCCTTGTTCCTGCTTCACCATAGCCAGGTCCATGCGAGTACCCGATCGACCCATGGCGCTCGCGAAGTTGCTGGTGAACTGCTCCTTCAGCTGGTCCCACTTGTCGATCGAGTGCTTGTCCAGCGAGTCGAGCCATGTGAGTGGGGCTTGGTCCAGGCAGAAAGGGAAGTAGAGGCACTTGGTGTCGTTGTTGCCGCCAGCATTCTCGATGGAGAGGGCATAGCACCTGAGCCACTGGATGGGATCCTGCTTCACGTCGTACTTGGTGATTCCCAGAGGTTTGAACTTGTCTGGGAGGAGTAAGTTGCGAAGACGAGGAGAGAAGGCGGGGAAGCCGTCGTTGTCACCTGTGGTGGCGAACTTCTTCCGCCGCAGTTCTTCAATCTTCTGGCGGGCGTCATAGCCGCCCTGCGATGCTCCGGAGGCGTGGCTGTTCACGTGGTCTCGACCACCGCGACCGCCTCCGCCACCAGCCCTCCTGTTGGCCCCATGGTTGGAGCTTCCGCCGTCGCTGCCGCCACCGCCAGGGTCACGGCCGCCACCGCCAGGGTCGCGGTGAGGGATGATCTCACGATTGATGTTTCCACCTTGTGAGGGTCCGCCGGCGTTTGCACGAGTACGGTTGGGCTGAGCCGGCAGCTCGGCTCGAGTACGATTATGGCCAAGGTCCGCGCTGCGACTTGTAGCTTCGTTGTCGCGGTTCCTGGCGGGAGGAGGCTGGTTGACCCTGTTGTCGACTTGCATGAAGTAAACGTCTTCTGCGAGCTTGGCGATGACTTCTCCAGCGCGTATCCCCTGAGCTTGGCATGCGATCGCTGTGATCGACATGAGGCATTGCTCGGGGGTGGTGTGTACCCTGCTCTCGACTTGTTCGAGGGCCTCTGCAAGGTTGCGGATGGGTAAGCCGTCTTGGAGACGTCGGAGCCGTTCGTTCCGTCTTCTGTTGCGCTCACGTCGAGCGTACCTGTTGGCGTCGGTCTCATCCGCGGGTGCTTCAGCAGACAGCTCATCTGCGGAGATGTCTTCGAGGTACTTGTCATGTGCCGTCCCTGAAGTTCCTGGCGTGTCGCCGGCAGCCATGAAGACTTGGCGATCGGGGTTGCCAAGACTGGAGTCGGAGCTCGCCACCTCAATTGGAGTGTACTCCTCAGCTCGAGCAAACGGTGCTCCCTCCTGGAACGGAAGCGAGTCGAGGTAGGCGACGTAGCCTGAGTCCCCGCTTATCAGGTCGGCGGGCTTGCGGTCTGGCAAGTAGACGAATCTCCCGGCGGGTGTGGATGTTATAACTAGCCCGGAAGCCGGCCCTGATAAGGGTTGCTCAGTAGTGTTGTCCTCGGACTCAGGATCCTCAGGGTCCGACCCGAAGTCGAACTCGTACGCGGAGTCCGTGTAGAACCCGGAGAGGGGGTTGGAGTCCGAAGCATGGCCGGGTACAGTGTCGGAATCCAAGTTGTACTCGGGTACGGGCTCCTTGCCTGCCCGGCGTGTAGAGGGAGCCTCCGTGCGGGCCCTGCAGAGGTTGCGGGGACCACGCGTGGAGCGCTCACGGGGTGGGGAGACCACATGCGATGGCTGAGCAGCCGGCTCGCACACTATAGCCCACGGGGATGCTGAGTTCGAGTTGGAAGCGGATCCGAGCTCGAAGTCGACGTGTTGGTCGAAAAGCGAAATTTCGCCGAACTTGCCGGCGACTTCGCCCGTCACTACTTCGGGAAGCGTCACGAAGCCGGTCTCCGAGTTGGGCGGCATGGTGAGGCGGCGCTGGAAGGATCCAGCGCCGTCAGCAGTGCAGACTCAGGCGCCGAAGACGAAGGTGTCGCCGCGGTTGAAGGCGACGGTTGGCTTGATGTAGACAGGAGCCGTCGAGTTCGCCATGTGATCTCGGGCGAGAGCCCCTACCTGGCGCGCCAGCTGTCGGTGTTTTAGACCGGAAACCTACTAAGGGGAGTACCCGAAGTAGATGAATGTGGCCTTGCCGAGATCGGTAACTCGAAGGAAGAGACACGTGGCACACAATTTAGACAGGTTCGGGCCGCGAGGTGCGTAATACCCTACGTCCTGTATGCTGCGTAGCTCTGGATTGATTGGGTACAATTACAAGATGATGCAATCTTACGCCGTGAGATGAGATGATCAAGAGAGGGGTCCCTGCCTCGCCTTATATAGTCCGGGAGGCAGGGTTACAAGTCGGTCCTTGAGTGCTCGCCTGAGTTGGTAGCACTGCTCGGTGGTGTGGTGGCCGTCCAGATGCCACGGGCACTTCTCTTTCAGCAAGTCCTTGAAGCTGCCGGAGGTCTTCTTCGAGTTGTCTTTCGCAGGGCGCTGGATAGCTGCAACAGTGTTGTCTGGCTTGCACTTGCGATTAGGACCCGAGTAGTTGTTGCTGCGACCGCCTTGGTTCCCGTTGTTGTTGCTGTTGCCTCCCGTGTTCTGCTTGCTCTTGTCACGGATGGCGTTGTACTTGGCGTTAGTCTTGTCTTCCTCACCAGCCTAGGAGGTGATCATGTCCTTGAGGTGGGTGATGGAGCTCGGGCGGCGACAACCGAAATCTTCGAAGTTGCCACGGTGGTAGAGACCATCTTGGAAGAGGTCGATGACCTCCTTGTCGGTGACGCCGACTACGGTGGCGCGCTTGTCGAAGAAGCGCCACATGTACTTGCGAAGGGTCTCGCCCTATTCCTGCTTCACCATTGCCAGGTCCTTGCGAGTACCCGAGTGGCCCATAGCGCCCGCGAAGTTGCTGGTGAATTGGTCCTTGAGCTGGTCCCACTTGTCGATCGAGTACTTCTCGAGTGACTCGAGCCATGTAAGCAGAGCTTGATCCAGACAGAAGGGAAAGTAGAGACACTTTGTGTCATTGTTGCCACCAGCGTTTTCGATGGAGAGGGCGTAGCATCTGAGCCACTGTACTGGATCTTGCTTCACGTCGTACTCGGTGATCCCCAGTGGTTTCAATTTCTCTGGGAGAAGTAGATTGCGAAGCCGTGCGGAGAAGGCGGGGAAGCCGTTGTTGTCGCTTGCCGCGGAGGATTTTTTGCGTCGTAGTTCTTCGATTTTTTGGCGGGCGTCGAAGCCGCCGCGTGATTCGCCGGAGGCGTGGCTGTTCGCGTGGCCTCGGCCGCCGCGGTCGCCTTCACCCTCAGCTCTCCTGCAAGCTCCGTGCGAGGAGCTCCCGCCGCGCTGCCTCTGCCACCAGGATCGTGGTGGGGGCCGATATCGCGGTTACCGTCGGCGGCGCCGGCGCTGTTGCCACCATGAGAAGGTCCGCTGGCCGATGCCCGAGTACGGTTGGGGTTAGCCAGTAGCTCTCCTTGAGTACGGTTGCGACCGTTGTCAGTCGCGCTGCGGCTTGTGGCTTCGTTGTCTTGTTGGCGATTCCTGACGGAGGGCACTTGAGTGACTCTGTTGTCAACTCTCATGAACTAGGTGTCCTCCGCGAGCTTGGCGATGACTTCTCCCGCGCGCATCCCTTGAGCCTGACGTGCTATTGTGTTGATAGACATGATGCATTGCTCTGGGGTAGTGTGCACCCGGTTTTCGACTTGGTCGAGAGCCTCCGTGAGGTTCCGGATGGCTAGGGACTCGCGGAGACGTCGGATCGTTCGTTCCGCTTTCTGTTGCGTTCACGTCGGGCGTCCCTGTTGGCGTTGGTCTCTTCTGCGGGTGCGTTGGCAGACAACTCGTTTGCTGAGATATCCTCGAGATATCGGTCAAGGAGTGTCCCTGAGGGTCCCAACAGCTCGTTGGTAGTCATGAAGACTTGACGATCAGGAGAGCCGAGGCTGGAGTCGCTAGTCGCCACCAATGTTGGAGTGTGCTCCTCATCTGAAGCTAGCGGTGTTCCCTCCTGGAAGGGAAGCGAGTCGAGGTAGGCGACACAGCGTGAGTTCCCGTCTGTCTGGTCTGCGGGCTTGCGATCCGGCCAGTAGACGAATCCGCCGGCGGGTGTAGATGTTATAACCAGGTCAGAGGCTGGTGTTGACGCAAAATGTGCACTCAGCGCCAATCACACAGCAAGCCGAAAAGCTTAGCTTCGCACGCGCAGAGAGAGAGTGACGTGCCAGTCAATTTTTCCTGAAAATTAACAAAAGATAAAACAGTTAAATACCAAAGCTTGGAACATACCGGGTGGTACCGGGCGGTTCCATATTTACGGCTAAGAAGCCAAGCAAGACGACATGTAGCTATGTAAAGCTACCCGTCAAAGAACCACGACCATTCGGGTAACCATGAAGGAAAAAAAGAACATTGCCGAATGGGTGACATAAGCATGACAACGATCGATCTTTGAATAAACATGAATGCATATGCAAAGCCATGACCGATCTTCACGAAGATTAACATTAAATGAAGTAAAGCACGGACATAATCATGTATTAAATGAGTACGCATAGATCAAAGCACTAGTCTACCGCATGTCTAGGTACTTTAAGATCCGTCAGGTACGATCACAAACAAATCTATCCACCGCATGATACAACTTGCATGAAAAACGTACCACTTCCCGCAAATAGATCTATCCACCGCATGATACAATCTAAAAACGGAAAGCTAAAAGCATACATCACTTAAGGCACGAACGAGGCACGTGATCTACTCGTGAAAAACATAACCGAATACGGCTGAACGTACCGATCCAGGGTCCATGAAGAAGGAACAAACATTACCACGTAAATAAATCTATCGATTGAATTGGAAATCTAGTCCACCGGATGACTAGCTCTAAAGCAACCCAAAAACCCGCATCTACCGCATGATACCCGGTTCTTTCAAGATTTATACTAACAAAGCAAGCTTGAACCCGCAACACGTAACAACCTAGATCGATTCGGTTTCGGCTATCGGAGAGCACAAGATCCACGCGTCAAAACACGAAACCTGCTCATGCACGGATCTTAAAAGGAAAATAGCCGATCCAAACCCATCTAGATTGGGCAAGAGTGTGTTGCATGAATTAAAACATAAAGTAAAACTCATGATAACACGGGGTAACTTAATGAATCTATCGGACCTTGCCAAAATCCAATAGAGCCGATAACTAGCTTCGAGCTAAACCTTAGCCTACCGCATGGCTCATGATCTAACAAGAAACCCTCTTGAACCAAGCTTGAATCTACCGCATGACACGAAGCATGGTAACAAGACTACTTGCATCAGATCTAAATCCACCGCATGATACTAGACATGATACAAGGTTGCCGGTACTCGCGGAGGTCGACGGATCGATTGGTCCTCTCGAAGAACTCGACGACACGACAAGGACTCTAGGGTTTGGCGTAAGGCCGGTGTGTATCGAAGAATGAACGTGTCTGTTACATGCATCCAGGGATCGTATTTATACCCTGCTGATTACAACTGCGAATGGATTCATTGCCTAACTAAACTCGATCGCCTATCCATCCATTCGCTTCCTCTGATCGAGCCACGTCACCGTCCAATCCCGCAAAATCAGCTCTACTGTTCTTTTGCCGAACTGGAGCAGATAGCCGACCGCGGATCCTTCCCCGCCGAAAATCTCTCGAAAATATCTTTCCTTCCACCAGACGGACTCCTTTTCGAATCGGACCCACATGTCATACTCCTTACCAAATTCTGGTGTTAACACATGCCCCTTCAATTGTGGGATAAAAGTAATTTTGTTCCACAATTGACTCTAGCCACGAATCCTCGAGCCAAACCTGTCAACACCGTTCTTCGCAATCCGCCGGATTCTTCGTTCAGATCCAACCCTAGATCCCCTTCGTTCCGAGCTCGAATCCCCAATGGCAACTCGAACCAAACTCGCTCGGGTAAACTCACCCCTCCAAACCTTTGTTCGGCATTAGGTTTTCAATTTTACCCGAGATTTTCTTCTTCCGCTCTCTTCCAGAACCTTCTCCCGCTCTTCCGATTCCTATTGAGGCCAATTCGCAGTCTTATTATCTTGGTCCCGAAGGGAATCCTGACCCTCGAGATTTTATTGCCGCTGAATCTCAGAGAATCCCTTTCAAGGTAGCTTTATCTCCACCTCCCCAGTGGCAAGATGCGTTCAAGAACTGGCCTTTGCCCCCAATCGCAGGCTGGAAGACTTGGTATCGTAGGATTCTTGCGGATAAGAGTGGATTGACCAATCTGGATACTCTCCGCATTGCTCAATGTCTGGAGTTATCCGTAGCTGAGACACCCAAGAATGAAGATCTTCTGATAGCCGCATGCCACTTCTGGTCAAATGGCGTCAACGCCTTCCTTTTTGGGCATGGCCCAATGTCTCCAACTTTAGCCGATGTGTACATGATCACCGGCCTTGACATTACGGTCTCGTTCGGCCTTGGAACTTCAAAAATTCCTCACGCCGGACGGGGGTAAAGCCGGGGAATGGCTACAAGAATTATATTTTGAAGCACATGAGAGACAATTCCCTTGGCGAAGTTGAATACGAGCCTTTTTGAACATGTGGTTATGCGATTTGTCTTCCGTGGCAAGGCCAACGAACCCACTTTGAATCATATCGCAATGGCGATCCATCCGGCTAGTGGCAATCGCCTTCCTTTGGGAAAATTCCTCTTGGGCGGTGTATACCATATGCTTCATCGACCGTTATCCAAATGTACACCACCAGAGGATAACGTGCGTCAATGGCCCTTGGTGGTTTGTTCAAATTTGGCCGCAGCTTCACATGCATCGCATTGTGGGTGTCGACTTGAACTCCGGGTTCTTCCCCCGGTCCAATCCCCCGAAGGAGAGCTTCAAGTTACCGAGAGGATGCCAAAGCTATGGAGAAGCGGCTTCAATCGTTATCGTTCAACAGACATCACCCAGCTCTTCGAGTTGTTCTTCAAAGGCTTCCCCAATCCTCTTTGGCTCCCTTATCTAGGCTATGACACTGCGACCTTCCCCGTCGAGTTCTCCTTTGAGCCCGGCCATCAAGATGGGAGATTCTTGGAAATCTTTAATATCATAATCCGCCCATGCATATTACCGGCCGAGTTCAATGGAGGGAGGCAGAATGCCAGTACTTATGAGTACTACCAGCCTAACGTAATGGCCAGGCAACTTGGATGCGGTCAGGTACCCCCGAGATTGTTTCTGCATGAATTCCTCAAGCCCAGGGAGGAAATCAAAGAACTGATGCAGTGCAGCAGAGTTTTCAACTATGTGTGCAGTCCCCACCGTCTACACATGTCCTTTTGTGCCCGCAACCATAGCTCACCCCACCTTCAATTCATGGTGGCAAGAATTCCATGACCACATCTTTAGTGAACCCGTTCATGTGTTCTCGTGCGGAACTGGTGCCCGACTTCCCCGCCGACTTCAGAGGTAACACAATGAACCCTTGGATCAAACACTCCTCCATTCATGGTTTTGATCTTCATCTTTTGTCCACAGAACACAGTACCTGCCCCTCGAGCCAGGGTAATCACTTATAATGCCGAAGGCCCGATTTCAGCACTGGGGTTTAAATCCACAACCCTGCATCAATTAATGGCCAGGTATGCTACTACAGATCCCAGCCTTTCTAGCCTCGCTGCAGATAGGAGGCAAGGTCTGCACCTGATTGCCCCTCCAAGTGCCAAAAGGAGAAGAACTGTCAAAAAGGTGCTTGTTGAGGTAAAACCCTTTACCTTCTTGATTACCAAGTCACTCGTTCTTGATGGATCATATTCATTGTGCATTTTCGGACCGCAGCCCAACATTCTTCGTAACCAGCCCACTCGCCGATGCTCCATCCACCGGTATGACTTTTGTTTGTTCTTTCTCAAGGATAAGCACCGGCACTTATCCCTTCAATTGGACATTTGCGAAGAAACCGTGGGAGAACCACTTGTAGATGTCCCGGTGGTTCAACAGGCGAGCCCTTCCGGGGTTGAATTGCCTATCCCGCTTGAGATCTCATCTTCGTCACCCTCTCGTAGAAGCAAGACGTTCTCCGAGAGATGAATCTCCCAACTCAACCGAGCCACAAAATTCCCCCGGATGCCATCGCCTATCGGTCGCAGCAATGACCAACCCAACGAGAGGAGGATCCAATTCTTCACCGGCCGGAAACTCACGAGTCGCCGATTGCTGCATCGCATCTCCCCGACTTGGAGGTTTCGGCTCTACTCGGGACGCCTCTTCCGTCCGCGATTGCCCCCGCTCAAGAAACCACTCATGAGGTGCCCAATTCCGCTCTTGATTTCGATACCTTGATGCTAGCATTCTCACCTCGGCAATGTTGTTTCCGGGGTCACGACCCGTCATCATCGAGCTTGCCGGTCGGAGGACCCATCAACTGCCGAGGTGATGAGAGAAATAAACCCACCGCCTTGCCGGATGAAGTGTTGCCCAACCTCAAAGAAATTGCGGCCCGGCTAGAAAAAGACGTTCGGATCGGCTCAATGATCTTCGCCGTTTTGAAGAGATGTTTGAGCCCATTAGTCGCAAACTTCCCGACGACATCGAGCTTTTCTATCGTCCGTCTACGATTTAGAGCCCTTCTATGTTCCTTTGAGGCGCACTTGGAGGAAATTGCGCTCCCGTCCGCCATTGAAAAGGAGAAAACGATGTCGAACATGCCATGAACGGGGTACAATCCCAGCGAGAAAGCTATAAAGATGCCTTGGCTGACCTGCAAGCTTCTTACGATTTGAAAGTCGCCAGAAAGGCTGCTCTAGAGGCAGAATTGAGAAGCCTGTCAGCGGAGATGGAGATTGACCAGAAGAAAATAGCCGATCTTCCTGGATTGATAGCAAAAACCGAAGCAAAGGTAGAATCGGCTGTCACCAGAGTAAAGCAATGCGATGCAGAGCTCACTGGCTTAGCTGGTGCCCAAAAGGACTACCAGGAGATCCTGGATAATTCCAACTTGATAATATCCAATGTTCGTCACGCGCTCGCAAAACTCCTCAGTGCTTGAATGTCTTTATTGATGTATACCCTCGGACCGGTCGTTCTTGTAATATTTCCTTTGCGATTTGTTCCCTTTCCTTTGCGGACTTTGAGATGTAATGTTGAACGACCCATTCGGTAGTGAAATGCCAACTCCCGAAAAACACCTTGATTCCCTTTAGCCGAAACAATCGATCCGCACGCGTTTCAGCTTAGAACTCCAAACGACCCACCGGCGGGTTGGTCAAGGAAATCTTTCCACCTTCCGATTTTATCGGGACGTGCGCCACGATCCACAGGCACGACTCGAAGCCACGGTTACCCTGCCAGGCCTATAAATGTTGCCATAGGTGCCCCTAGCTCTTCACCAGGCCTTCTAGCTCTCGAATCTTTGCCAATCTCTGGTCTTCTTGCAAACAGTGCACATCCCCAAACCGCAATGGTGCGCCGCCTCAACCGCCGCCGCGCCTCCGACGAGGCTGAGGGGAAGCGAGCGCTAATGCGCGCGGGCGGTGATGATCATCAATTTCTCCTCGTCGATCTTCCTTTTGATCTTCCTTTGCCTTGACAATCATCTCCCTTTTTCGGAAGTTGATTCGGTGGAATCCGCCTCGCGCGCCGCCAATCGGCCCCTCCCCGACGACTCTTCGAGTCCGATGGCCACTCCCCCCGCACCGTACGGGGAAGCGACGCTATTCGCTTCAAGGAGGAGCTAGAGGCGTCCCGTCTTGAGCCGGAGGACGTCTCCAAAAAAGCGGGCGTGGCCGAACTAGAATGGGAGGACCGGCGGAAACGAGTCGCCGGAGGCCATCGATGGTATGGCTCGATTCTTGATTCGGCCCGGCCTTTGATGCTAATCCTTTCTTGTTTGTCTTTTGCGGCCCGTGATGCCGAGCTCAACCGGCCCAAAGGCGCCGGTAGAGCAACCGGCGGAGAAGGTGAACGCTCATGGCGACACGCCGGCGGAGCGCCTGGCCGCGGTGGAGCGCCGCATCGACGAGGTGGCCGTCCATGGCGTTCGTTTGGGCACCACCTTGGGCCTGGCTGCGATGGCGACGCATACGGACGTCGACTATTCCACCGGGCCGCGTGGCTTCCGTGGCGGTGCGCCGGAGGACATCGACGAGATCGAGCTCATCCTGGAGCGCCTCGACGGCCACGGCGACGCCATTGCCGAAATTACCCATCCCCGATCCGTGTTGAACGGACTCTTTTACTAGATTGTACTAGGGATGTATAAATGTCGGCAATATATGATGAACTTTTGGATTCTGCATTTGTTCCGTGATATTTCCCTTCGCATTTGCATCTGTGAACTCGTCCTCTTTGAATGCATCTGGGAACTGTCTTTAGCCGAACGCTCGCAAACGACTGCCCCTCGGCGCAAGATCCACAAATGATCCCAATTCGGCAATCCGTAAACACTGTTCAAAAGAAAACCCTTCGCACTCGGTGGAAATCCCTGCCGCTTGGTATTCCAACAGTGTGTACTGGCCAGATCGTCACTCCCAATGCGCCTCCTTGGTCAATAAAATAGCCCGTGGGGTGCTCTGCAAATCCACTCGCACACTCCTCCATCGCTTCTCGTCTCTTCCTTTGCGCCGAAGAAAAAACCCCAACGCCATGGACAAGGGTAAACACGCCTCGGGGAGCGGCTCGTCAAGGAAGCGTACGATTCGGAAGTGAGTTCTTTCTTGATCTCGCTCCTTGTCCTCCCGCTTGATCTTGCGCTTCATGTTTTCCTCTCGCCTCTTTCGGCCTTGATTTGCTTCTCGAAGAGGTCATCGGAACCGAAGATGTTCCCGAGTACATCTCCTCCGATTCTTCTCCGAGGCGGAGGATGCCACGCCCGAGCAAAGGGTCATTCATCAGCTGCGCCGCCGTGCCCGGCACCTGGAGCGTGACCTCAGGGACATGTCCGTCCGCTGTCAAGCCGAACGCGAGCGTCGTATGGCGCTGGAAGCGCTAGTAGGGGGTAAATGCTTCTGTCCCCCTTCATGTTTGCATCTGGATTTCTTGCCCCTAACCTTGATTCTTTTGCTCCAGATGTCTCTGACAGGTACAGCAACCTGAAGGCGGCCTGGGATAGCTTGGTAGAGGCCGCCAATCGTGGTCATCCTCGTGCGTTCCAAGTTGCCGTCACGGTGGTCCTGGAACAACTGAAGAGGGAGCAGCAGCCGAAGAAGTAAAGAAAAGATTGGATCATACTTTCGCTTCTTTCTCCACGCCTTCTGCTTCCCTCCCTTAGGGGACTTGACCTTCAGGGCTGCTATGTGTAATCCTGCAAGAAACCAGTTGTAGTGTAGTATTGAGCTAAGGGCAATGCACCAGGCACTGGCCATTTTCTCTTGTTCATGGATTTTTGTTCTAAAGGCGGCCTCATCCTTGAGCGCCGGCTGTTTCTGTGTCAGATGTGTATAATCATCGATCGATTTCAATGCTAGGATAATACTTCTTCAGATATCTCCCATTTATTGCGGCGGAAAACTCTTCTCCCAGCAAAGTTTTCAATATGTATGCATTACCTGGGACGCATCTGACCACACGAAAAGGCCCCTCCCAGTTAGGGGACCATTTGCCGAATTCACTGTATTTAGTTCCAATTGGCAGTAGCGCTTTCCAAACTAGATCGCCTTCTGCGAATTGCTTCACCTTCACCTTCTTGTTATAGTATTTGGCGACCCGCAGCTTGTTTTTCTCGATGTTCTCCAGGGCCCTGAGACGGATCATATGCAAATCTTCTAACTCATCCATCATTAGGCCACTGTAATCCTTGGAGCTCAAATCGTTTTGCAGCACCACTCTCCTTGACTCTGATTGCATTTCCCAGGGCAGGATCGCGTGATGCCCATAAACCAACTCGTAAGGAGAAGTCTTTGTGGCTCCATGGGGGGCCATTCGGTAAGCCCACAGCGCTTCACTGAGTACCGAATGCCATCTCCTCGGCTTCGGTCGATCTTCTTCTCGTATAAGCTTGATCATGATCTTGTTAGAAGCCTCTCGCTTGACCATTAGCTTGGGCATAGTATGGAGAAGAATTAAACGAGTTTGATTCCCATGCTTTCGGCAAAATCTCTCGAATTCCAATGACACGAATTGTGCCCCTTGGTCAGTGGTAATCGTCTGAGGAATCCCAAATCGATAGATGATGTGTTCCTTGACGAATTCGATCATGTTTTCTGTCGTCACCTTCTTGAGTGGGATTGCCTCGACCCATTTGGTGAAGTAATCTGTAGCCAAAAGCACGAACTTATGCCCCTTGCTAGATGGCGGATTAATTTGGCCAATCAAGTCCATACCCCGGCCCCCGAATGGCCATGGCTTGATGATGGGATTCAATGCCGATGCAGGGACTCTTTGAATATTCCCCGAACCTCTGGCAATCTTGACACCCCTTGTAATACTCAAAGCGGTCCTCTAATATCGTCGGCCAAAAGCATCCGACCTGCCTAATAACCCATTTCATGCGATAGGCCGATTGGTGCGCTCCACATATCCCATCGTGCACCTCGCTCATCATGTTCTTGGCTTCTTCCGGACCCCGGGCATCGTAGCAATACTCCATCTAATGATTTATAGAATAAATTGCCATCCGAGAAGAACGAACTTGATTGCCTTGTACCGAGCTTCCTAGAGACTTTTCGGGATGGATCTCTCAAATAATCAACGATCTCTTTCCTCCAATCATCTTCACGTAAGATCCGTCCCTAGTGCGCTCACCCCCGCAAAGCAAATGCTTCTTGACTCTCTTTATAACCGCAGGCGCTCCGAGCCGCCTTTGTTTGCTTCCTCGTTATGCTCTCTAGGAATGTGCTTGTAGGGTTACCGGTGGAAAGCCCTTCAAGATTTCTCTCCGCATTCCTCGTAGTAACTCCTCGGCGCCTCGCTCCCGCACTCGTACCGGCCGTTCAATTGCTTGATGACCAACTCGAATCTCCATAAATTTCAACCGAAACGGCCCCCGGCTTCTCTCAAATATTGAAGCCCTCGAAGCGATTGCCTCGTACTCGGCTCGGTTATTTGTGACGAGGGGTTGTATGGGAATGGCGAATTCAAACATCTCACCTCTCGGGGCGAAATTAGCGGGATCCCTACTCCCCCACCTTTGCCACATGATGACCCGTCAAAGAATAAAGCCCATGGGGTAATTTCAAGCGATCAATTGAAGGGTCACGGTGTTCGGTTATAAAATCGGCAATGACCCGACCTTTGATGGCTTTTGCCGATTCGAACTTCAACTCGAATTTTGATAGAGCTAAAATCCATTTGCCAACCCGACCATTCAAAATTGGCATAGATAACATATGTTTTATCACATCAAACTTCGAGTATACAGTGCATTCGGCATTCAACAAGTAGTGCCGAAACTTTGTACACGAGTAGTATACGCAAAGACACAACCTTTCTATAGCCGAATACCTGGTTTCAGGATCAAGTAGTTTTCGGCTAAGATAAGCTACTACCCGCTCCTTGCCTTCGAATTCTTGAATAAGGGCCGATCCAATAGTTTGGGTATCGGCCGCCACGTACAACTTGAAAGGCTTGTCCAGCTGAGGAGGAACCAGCACCGGCGGCTCCTTCATGTATTGCTTGATCTCCTCGAAAGCCTTTTGTTGTTCGTCGCCCCATGTGAACTTCTGATCCTTCTTCAGCTTCAGCAACGGAGAGAACGGCAACACCTTCTGTGATAAATTTGAGATGAACCTTCTCACGAAGTTGATCTTGCCGAGCAGTGATTGCAACTCCTTGAGGTTGGTTGGAGGAACGACTTCATCAATGGCTTTCATGCTCTTTTTGCCAACTTCGATTCCCCCTTCGTGGACCAAAAACCCCAAGAACTCTCCAAATTCGACACCCCAAATGCACACTTGTTTGGATTCATCTTCGAGCCATGCTTCCGGTGCATTCCAGGGTCTTCTTCACATCTTCCAGATGGGTGTCATGACTTAAGGACTTGATCACCACGTCGTCAATGTAGATTTCCACGGTCTTGCCGATCAACTCATGAAAAATGTAATTCATGGCCCGCTGATAGGTTGCACCGGCATTTTTCAACCCAAATGTCATGACGATCCATTCAAATAGGCCTATATGACCAGGACATCTAAAGGCCGTCTTCGAGATATCTTCTATTGCCATAAAGATCTGATTGTATCCCGCGTTGCCATCCATGAAGCTAATCACCTTGTGCCCAGCAGCGGCGTCAATCAGCAAATCGGCAATAGGCATCGGGTATCCATCCATGGGAGTAGCTCTGTTTAGGTCCCTGAAGTCTATGCAAACTCTCATTTTTCCGTTTTTCTTATACACAGGGACGATGTTAGAAATCCACTCCGCATATCTGCATGGCCGAACGAAGTTTGCGTCAAGTAATCTCTCGATTTCTTTCTTCACATCGGCCAATACTTCATCCTTGTAGATTTTCCGGGGCGGTTGCTTATATGGCTTGAAACCAGGCTTGATTGGCAACCGGTGCTCGACGATGGATCGATCCAATCCAGGCATCTCCGAGTAATCCCAGGCGAAGCAATCTTTATATTCTTTGAGAAGCTCAATTAAGTTCCCCCTGAAGTCTGGCTGCAAATTCGCACTGATGAACGTCGGCCTTGGCTTATCACCGCTTCCAATGTCAACTTCCTCCAGCTTATCGGCCGACATGAATCCTCGTCCCAGCTTGCCATCAGTGCCATCCACGGGGTTCTCCATTAAAAATTGCTGTAAGAGCCGACTGCTTGAATCGGTCCGTTGGTCACCGCCGACGGTTCAACGGGACCTTCTCCCCGCTCCTTCCCCGAGAAGCAATCGATGCCTTGGTACTCCCGAAAGGCTGGTTCCATGTTAGCCACGCTCACGGAGTCATCCGCCCGGACGACCTCGATTTCATCGTCCACCCACCGGATCGGTCGTTGATGCATAGTGGACGGGACGCGGCGCTTGGCGTGGATCCGGTCCCCGCCCAAGCGACAGTCGTAGGCTCCTTTCCCTTCGATGACGAAGAAGGTAGTGAGCAACGTCTTGGACCCGATCATCAAGTCCACGTGAGCGCATCCTTTGGTGTCTGAAGGGTTCCCGGCGAAGTCGTTTAGGATGATGCTTGTTGGTGTCAAATCGCTCGGGGTCATGCCAAGCTTCCTGAAGGTGGTGTACGGCATTACATTGACTGCCGCGCCACCGTCGACGAACATCTTGGTCAATGGCTTGCCATTGACGTACCCCCTCAAGTACAGCGGCCTCATGTGGCGATTCTTGGCCGGCTTGTCGAAGATGGCCTGCTTGGCAAGCACCGCCGCGCCATCATCTCCTCGGCCGTTCGTCGTCAAAGGAAGCTTCCTCCCGCATCACCTCGGTTAGCGGGAGCCATGAACTCGTTTGGCGGGAAGTATACCATGCATGCGAGGGGCCGGACGCTTCGATCCTTCGGCTGGTCCTTGGGGCGCCACTTCCGTCTCGTCCGGGACCCCCGGCTTGCTTCATTTCGCGGTTCCTCAAGCGTTGGACCCGCCTCTTCGGCTCTTGCGCGGACCGGGTGGGCACCACCGCCCCTTCTCGCCGGACGTAGACATCTTCGTCCTCCTCCCCGGTCGCCCCACCCGAGGTCGCTTGGCGCTTCCTAGGGTGACCTATAACCTCAATTTTTTGCCGCCGATCCCCATTTGGGTGAGTCCTTCCATGTCTTTCATGGACGGATCGGCGATTGGTAGTTTCCCCTCGCCCGTACTCGGCATATCTGTCGCTGCATTCGGGGGACGCTTCCTTAATGTGGGCAGCTTTAGGCCCTCATTCCGGCGGTGCTCGAAGAAGGCGCATCCCCGCTGGGGCGCGCTCGCGCTCGCGCGCGTGCCTGTTCCCCGATTCCATCCGCGCGCCTCCTCTTCGGCCCCGTGTCGCTCCTCCTCGTGACGACGCTTTTGGTAGCGCTCCTTTTCCATCCGACGCTGCCATTTGTTGAGGAGAATGCGTGACGTCACCTTGGGTTTAGGCTTGGACGATTCCCCAATCTCGATGTGGCTCTTGAGAACGCGGGGGCGTCGCCCGCACTTGCTCTAGGGTCACCTCGGCGCGCCGGGTCAACTGATCCATCTTGCTTGGACCTGGCTGAGGTCAGGACCTTGACTTTCCCTTTCTCTTCGAGTACGTTATCGCGTTGATAGCAAAGCCGAGCATGTTCTGCGGGGAAGGGGTGGCCATCCGGCTTCATCTTGTTATCGAACTTGAGGTGCCCTTCCGGATAGCCTTCGGATCCTCATCCCGAAGACCCCGCAATCGTTGATGGAGTGCGAGTCCCCGTCATGGAAGCCGCGATAACGTTTCGCTTTGACTCCATCGAGCCGAAGCATAGAGTGCCCCTCAGGCAGCTTGATTCGGCCTTCCTTTACCAAGAGCTCAAACAACTTATCAGCCTTTGTGATGTCGAAGTCGTAGGTTCCTTTGGTCTGCCTGACCCACCGCTGATTCATTGTCAAGGGCTCTTTACCCCACAAGATTTCTGCCGCAGCTACCTCCAATTCGTCGTCAGAATCCTCGCACAAATCAGCTTTGTCCAAGAATTGGTTGTAGATGTCAGCGATGTCGTGCTGCTTGCCAAACTTGGGGTCCTTCTTGAGGCCATATGCCTGATTGCTCATCAAGGATAACTTCTGCGACGACTTGGCCCAAGTTTTCAAACTCCATCCCAAATAGCTTTTCGCGCACGGCCGGTAACATCCCGGCGACGGCCATATCAGCCAGCTGATCGTCTGGCAAGTTCAATGAGAAGCACATGCCCTTGACTTCTCTCGAATCTTCTAAGAAACTCCGGCGGTGTTTCACCGTGCCTTTGCTTCGGGGTGGCGAGATCAATCAACTTCTTCTCGGAAGCGCCGCCGAAGTAATGAGCGTGGAATTTACGCTCCAAATCTTTCCACCCGGCCACCGACTCGGGCGGCAAGGACGAGAACCACCGAAAAGCCGGACCCGTCGCCGAGGCGGGGGAAGTAGCGAACCCTGAACGTCTCTTCGGCCGAACATTCCCCAAGCTGCATGAGATAACGAGCGATATGCTCGACCGTGCTTGTCTCGTCCTGCCCAGAGAACTTTGTGAATTCCGTCGGCGGTTTTACCCTTGGTGGCAGGAGCACGTTATAGTACCACTCTGGGAACGGCGGCCTGTAGGTGGGGCCCTGCATCCTTGGCTTGAGGCCGAACTGATTCTGCATCAATTCGGCCATCTTGCGTGCTAGGGCATCTTCCTCCTGGGCGCCTGCAGCCGGCGCGTACCCTGGGTGCGGGAAGGCGTCGAACGCCCCGTAATTCCCCACTTCATGATAGCCACCGCCGTACAAATTCTTCTGGAGCCAGTTGGTTGACGGAGCTATTCTTCGACTGGGGTCAAGTGGGGCCCCGTGTGAGCCGAACGCTAGGTCTCCGTACGTAGGCCGGTACGGATTCGAGCCGTTGCACGGGCCGACCCGTGCTCGCTCCGTGGTGGCGGCGGGGATTGGTTGACTTCCCCGAAGCTTGCGGCGGAGGCCGAACTCGGGCCGCCCCCGCGCCATGCGGAGGAGGTTGGAATGTCTCGCTCTCGGAGCTTTGAGGAGGAGGCTGCCGCATCCGGCTTCGCGGCGGCGGCCGAGAGCTTGATTCACCCGGCCTCACGGTGCTCTTTCCGGCGTACGTCTTTCCAAACGCCCGCCCCGCGCCCGGCCAAAGAGGGCCACCATCATCGCTAGAGCGACCCGAGGAAAGCTTGGTTGTGCTTGGTGAGCATGTTGTCTACCGATTCCCGGAAGATCCGCGCGCATTCCTCTTTTTCTTGTTGGGTTGTGGCGTCGGTCTCTCCCGGCAACGACGACTCGGGCGGTGCCACTCTTCGGATATGGTACACCACTTCGATTCTTCTTAAATGACATGAGACACTTTTGCCTGAAATTGATTCACGGCGTCTAAGAGCCGCCGATGTCGCTGCTCGGGAGAAAGCTCTTCGATGTTGACATCCAGGAGGTCCGAGACTTCGGCATCTTGAACCAATTCGCGTTTGTATGGTCCCACCGGGCGTGCCAAAAAGTGTGTTGACGCAAAATGTGCACTCGGCGCCAATCACACAGCAAGCGAAAAGCTTAGCTTCGCACGCGCGAGAGAGAGAGAGTGACGTGCCGGTCAATTTTTCCCGAAAATTAACAAAAGATAAAACGATTAAATACCAAAGCTTGGAACATACGGTGGTACCGGGCGGTTCCATATTTACGGCTAAGAAGCCAAGCAAGACGACATGTAGCTATGTAAAGCTACCGTCAAAGAACCACGACCATTCGGATAACCACGAAGGAAAAAAGAACATTGCCGAATGGGTGACATAAGCATGACAACGATCGATCTTTGAATAAACATGAATGCATATGCAAAGCCATGACCGATCTTCACGAAGATTAACATTAAATGAAGTAAAGCACGGACATAATCATGTATTAAATGAGTACGCATAGATCAAAGCACTAGTCTACCGCATGTCTAGGTACTTTAAGATCCGTCAGGTACGATCACAAACAAATCTATCCACCGCATGATACAACTTGCATGAAAAACGTACCACTTCCCGCAAATAGATCTATCCACCGCATGATACAATCTAAAAACGGAAAGCTAAAAGCATACATCACTTAAGGCACGAACGAGGCACGTGATCTACTCGTGAAAAACATAACCGAATACGGCTGAACAGTACCGATCCAGGGTCCATGAAGAAGGAACAAACATTACCACGTAAATAAATCTATCGATTGAATTGGAAATCTAGTCCACGGATGACTAGCTCTAAAGCAACCCAAAAACCTCGCATCTACCGCATGATACCCGGTTCTTTCAAGATTTATACTAACAAAGCAAGCTTGAACCCGCAACACGTAACAACCTAGATCGATTCGGTTTCGGCTATCGGAGAGCACAAGATCCACGCGTCAAAACACGAAACCTGCTCATGCACGGATCTTAAAAGGAAAATAGCCGATCCAAACCCATCTAGATTGGGCAAGAGTGTGTTGCATGAATTAAAACATAAAGTAAAACTCATGATAACACGGGGTAACTTAATGAATCTATCGGACCTTGCCAAAATCCAATAGAGCCGATAACTAGCTTCGAGCTAAACCTTAGCCTACCGCATGGCTCATGATCTAACAAGAAACCCTCTTGAACCAAGCTTGAATCTACCGCATGACACGAAGCATGGTAACAAGACTACTTGCATCAGATCTAAATCCACCGCATGATACTAGACATGATACAAGGTTGCCGGTACTCGCGGAGGTCGACGGATCGATTGGTCCTCTCGAAGAACTCGACGACACGACAAGGACTCTAGGGTTTGGCGTAAGGCCGGTGTGTATCGAAGAATGAACGTGTCTGTTACATGCATCCAGGGATCGTATTTATACCCTGCTGATTACAACTGCGAATGGATTCATTGCCTAACTAAACTCGATCGCCTATCCATCCATTCGCTTCCTCTGATCGAGCCACGTCACCGTCCAATCCCGCAAAATCAGCTCTACTGTTCTTTTGCCGAACTGGAGCAGATAGCCGACCGCGGATCCTTCTGCCGAAAATCTCTGAAAATATCTTTCCTTCCACCAGACGGACTCTTTTTCGAATCGGACCCACATGTCATACTCCTTACCAAATTCTGGTGTTAACAGCTGGCCCTGACAGCGGTTGCTCCATCGTGTAGTTCTTGGACTTAGGCTCGTCAGGGTCCGCCCCGAAGTCGAACTCGTAGGAGGAGTCTGAGCAGTAGCCGGAGATGGAGTTGGAGTCCGAGTTGTACTCGGGGATGGTCTCCTTCCCAGCCCCGCGCGCGGAAAGAGCCTTTGTGTGGGCCTTTCTAGCGATGCAGAGGTCGTATGGGAAGTGCTCATGGAGTGGGGAGTCCGCACACGATGGCTCGATAGCCGGCTCGCATGCAATGGCCCACGGGGAGGTCGAGTTCGAGTTGGAGTCGGATCCTAGCTCGAAGTCGGCGTGCTAGTTGTAGAGCGAAATTTCGCCGAACTTCCCGGCGAGATCGCGCGTGACTACTTCGGGAAGTGTCACGAGCCCGGTCTTCGGGCTGGGTGGCATGGTGAGGCGGCGCTGGAAGGATCCGGCGCCGTCAGCAGTGCAGACCCAGGAGCCGAAAATGAAGGTGTCGCCGCGGTTGAAGGCGACAGTTGGCTTGATGAAGATTGAAACCATTGAGTTCGCCATGTGATCTCCGGTGAGAACCCCTACCTGGCGCGCCAGCTGTCGGTGTTTTAGACCGGCAACCTACCATGGGGAGTACCCGAGGTAGATGAATGTGGCCTCGCCAAGATCGGTAACTCGAATGAAGAGACACGTGGCACACAATTTAGACAGGTTTGGGCCGCGAGATGCGTAATACCCTACGTCCTGTATGCTGCATAGGTCTGGATTGATCGGGTGTGATTACAAGATGATGCGTAATGAGAGAGAAGGGTCCCTGCCTCGCCTTATATAGTCCGGGAGGAAGGGTTACAGGTCAGTTTAGGGAGAGAGTACTAGTCGTGTACGTCTAGGAGTCCTCTACACAGTACAAGGCATGTATAGCTTCCTATCCGAGTACTTCTCCACCGTAGTCCTTGCACCTCACGCCATCAGGTGCCGTGTGGCACAAGCCGGGTAGTCCCAGGGGCCCACCGAGTAGTCGGTCCTGGTACCCACCGAGGTACTGGGCCCAGGGAGGTCCATACGAGAGAACCCGCACTCGATGTGCGTGGGGAAGACGAAGGTCTCGCCGGTCCCCTCCGTCAGAAACTCCTCTCCCGCCGCCGGCCTCCAACCGACCTGCGTCTTGGGCCTCAGCAGCCCGCGGTCTGCCAGCGATTGAATCTGCTCTTCAGTCACCGCGGACGTCTCCCAGACGGTGCTTGAATCTGGGATCGACGCCTTCTCCATCTTGCCCTCCTCGTAGCCAGTGCACTTGGATCTGTAGGTCACAAGCGACTTGGTTCGCATGCGCGGGCGCGGCAGCGACAGACCTGAGCTCGGCGGCGCTGTTGCTTTTCTGTGCACTGCGCGGCGGCGGAAACCCTAGCTTTGAGCGGAAATGGGAGCAAGTGGAGCCCCCTGGACCGCGGATCGACCTTATATAATGGGGACCCAGTGTTGCAACGGGCGGCCGGGCCTTGAGGTCTATCCGGCACGTTTTACGACGAGCCAGCGGTCTGGCGCCCTCAACAGATCTATTGCCCAACGGCTCTTTAGATCATCAGCACAGTTAGCCTAGGGGTCCTCGGTGTCCTCGAACACTTCCACATACTGCAGCTCCGCGTCAGCCCCTCCTTCCTTGGCTTCCGGCACGAACGCGTAGTTACCGTTAGGGAGTTCTACACAGAATGCAATGCAGGGTTCAGGTGGAGTGAGAGATTAATTATTACACCCACCTCTTGTTGGCCATATTCACCTTGACAAACATTTAATTAATAATTCTTTTCATTAAAGTTATTATATATGAAGGTTTATTCTTTTAATCCTTTCCATAGTGACTGTGTACATATTTAAGTACTTAAGGTCATTTAATCACACAAAATAGCAAGGGCGTATGTGTAGCCCCTAATTAAACTAATCATCATGTTAATAAAGTTATTAAGGAAGTAAAGGTGATTTTTCTAATTAAACTTAATAGAAGGCTTAAATGGATTTCAAAATTTGAACTATGAAATAAATTATAAAAACAACGAGAAAGGTACATTTCTGGTCCCAAGCACTCCACTGGTCTAAGGTTTAAATCTAAAAGAGCTATATTAACCCATATATCCAAAAATGGCATTTCCTATCTATTCAAATTATGAGAAATGCATAAATAAATAAATAAATAAATAAATAAATAAATAAATAAATAAATAAATAAATAAATAAAGCACTTCTGCATCCCAACTCATACCTAACACAAGTTTAGAAAACCAGCATGCACATCAAAATCACATTTGAAATTTGAACTATGCATTTAAATGTAAATCCAAGCATAAATCAAGATTAAATATTTCTGGTAGAGATAAAATCATGATAAATATAGGAACATTGAATCTGGTCATAACATGAACATAGCCACAAGTTGAGAACAAAAGACCTATTTACATTTTGCTACAAAAATCATTAAGGCAGAGATAGCATAAAGGCAAAATAAATCATATAAACGGATCGGTTAGTAACTTATTGCCAATTTTTTCCATAGCTTATACATGATATATCTAGCAACATATCCAAAATACAGCCCCATAACCCTTCTACATTTTGAACTACAGCAAAAAGGTGTCAAACAAAATTTGAAATTTCATTCAAATTGGTTGTGCATTTTTCTGATTTTTCCTACGAATTTCTACGAGTTTTCTAAGTTGCTGGATTGAGTTGCTATAAAACTAAGTTAAAGATTCTTACAACTAGGTCCCTAGTTTACAAATAGGTCCCTGGTGTCGTATGGACCTCCCTAGGCCCACTACCTCGGTGGGTACCAGGACCGACTACTCGGTGGGCCCCTGGGACTACCCGACTTGCGCTGCACGGCACCTGATGGAGTTAAGCACAAGGACTACAGAAGAGAAGTACTCAGTTAGGAAGCTGCACATGTCCCGCACTGTAAGGAGGACTCCTAGACGTACTCGACTAGTACTCTCTCCTTGAACCGACTTGTAGCCTTGCCTCCCGGACTATATAAGGCGAGGCAAGGACCCCTCTCTCCATCATCTCATTTCATGGCGTAAGATTGCATCATCTTGTAATCGTACCCAATCAATCCAGAGCTACGCAGCATACAGGACGTAGGGTATTACGCACCTCGCGGCCCGAACCTGTCTAAATTATGTGCCACGTGTCTCTTCCTTCGAGTTACCGATCTCGGCGAGGCCACATTCATCTACTTCGGGTACTCCCATTAGTAGGTTGCCGGTCTAAAACACCGACAGCTGGCACGCCAGGTAGGGGCTCTCGCCCGAGATCACATGGCGAACTCGACGGCTCCCGTCTACATCAAGCCAACCGTCGCCTTCAACCGCGGCGACACCTTCGTCTTCTACGTCTGGGTCTGCACTGCTGACGGCGCTGGATCCTTCCAACGTCGCCTCGCCATGCCGCCCAACCCGGAGACCGGCCTCGTGACGCTTCCCGAAGTAGTCACGGGCGAACTCGTCGGCAAGTTCGGCGAAATTTCGCTTTTCGACCAACACGCCGACTTCGAGCTCGGATCTGCCTTCAACTTGAACTCGACGTCCCCGTGGGCTATCGTATGCGAGCCGGCTACTCAGCCATCGCATGTGGTTTCCCCACCACACCAGCGCTTCACGCGTGGCACCCGCAACCTCAGCAGGGCCCGCACGGAGGCTCCCTCTACACGCCGGGCCGGCAAGGAGCCCGTACCCGAGTACAACTCGGACTCCAACACCGCCCCCGGCTACGCCTCGGACTCCAACCCCCTCTCCGGCTTCTACTCGGACTCTGCGTGCGAGTTCGATTTCGGGTCGGACCCTGAGGATCCCGAGCCCGAGAACAACTCTACTGAGCAACCCTTATCAGGGCCGGCTTCCGGGCTGGTTATAACGTCCACACCCGCCGGGAGATTCGTCTACTGGCCAGACTGCAAGCCTGCCGACCTGATAGACAGGAACTCACGCTACGTCGCCTACCTCGACTCGCTTCCCTTCCAGGAGGGAACACCACTCGCTCGAGCTGAGGAGTATACTCCAACTAAGGTGGCGAGCTCTGACTCCAGTCTTGGCAACCCCGATCGCCAAGTCTTCATGGCTGCCGGCGACACGCCAGGACCTTCGGGGATGGCAGAGGACCGGTACCTTGAAGACATCTCCGCAGACGAACTGTCTGCTGAAGCACCCGCAGATGAGACCGACGCCAACAGGGACGCTCGACGTGAGCGTAACAGAAAACGGAACAAACGGCGCTAGTGTCTCTGAGACAACCTCCCGATCCGCAGCCTCGCAGATACCCTCGAACAAGTCTAGAGCAGGGTATACACCAGCCCGGAGCAATGCCTCATGTCGATCACAGCGATCGCACGCCAAGCTCAGGGGATACGTGCTGGAGAAGTTACCGCCAAGCTTGCAGAAGACGCTTACTTCATGCGAGTCAACAACAGGGTCACCTAGCCGCCCCCCGCCAGGAACCGCGACAACGAAGCTACAAGTCGCAGCGCGGACCTCGGCCGTAACCGTACTCGAGCTGAGCTGCCGGCTCAGCCCAACCGTAGTTGTGCGAATGCCGGCGGACCCTCACAAGCTGGCAACAGCGCCGCAGCTGCTGCCGGCGATCGTGGGATCATCCCCCACTGCGACCTTGGCGACAGAGGCAGCGACAGCGAAAGCTCCAACCACGGCGCCAACAGGAGGGCCGGTGGCGGAGGCGATCGTGGCGGCCGAGGCCACGCGAATAGCCACGCCTCCGGAGCCTCACAGGCAACTTCGACACCCGCCAGAAGATTGAAGAACTGCGGCGGAAGAAGTCAGCCACAGTAGGCGACAACAACGGCTTCCCCGCCTTCTCTGCGCGACTTCGTAACCTCCTCCTCCCAGACGCGAAGCAGGATCCCATCCAGTGGCTCAGATGCTACGCCCTCTCTATCGAGAACGCTGGTGGCACAAACGACACCAAGTGCCTCTACTTCCCCTTCTGTCTGGACAAAGCCCCTCTCACATGGCTCGAGTTGCTGGACAAGCACTCGATCGACAAGTGGGACCAGCTGAAGGAGCAGTTCACCGGCAACTTCATGGGAGGTATGGGCCGATCGGGTACTCGCATGGACCTGGCTATGGTGAAGCAGGAACAAGGCAAGACCATCCGCAAGTACATGTGGCTCTTCTTCGATAAGCGCGCCACCGTAGTCGATGTCACCGACAAGGAGGTTATCGACCTCTTCCAAGACGATCTCTACCACCATCGCACCTTCGAAGACTTCGGTCGACGTCGCCCCAGGTCCATCCCCCATCTCAAGGATATGATCACGTCCTGGGCCGACGAAGAAGACAAAGCCAATGCCAAGTACGACGCCATCCATGGCAAGAGCAAACAGAACACGGGCGGTGGCAGCAGCAACAACAGGAACCAAGGCGGTCGCAACAACAACTACTACTTGGGTCCCAACTGCAAGCGCAAGCTAGACAACACTGTCGCGGCTATCCAGCACCCTGCGAAGGGGAACTCGAAGAAGACCTCTGGCGGCTTCAAAGACTTGCTGAAAGAGAAGTTTTCGTGGCATCTGGACGGCAACCACACCACCGAGCAGTGCTACCAACTCAGCCGAGCAATCAAGGGTACTCCAGAGCCACCGCACCCTCATGACAAAAAAGGCAAGAAGAAGAACGACGACGGCAACGGCGACTTCCAGGAACCCGACAAGACGGTCAACATCCTCTTCGGTGGACTACCCAGCAGACAGGAACAAAAGGCTACCCACCAAGAAGTCATGAGCATTGAACCAGCGGTTCCGACCCCCCTTAGGTGGTCGGAGGTACCCATTACCTTCTCCCGTGCGGATCAATGGACTAGCTTCTCCGAACCAGGGCGGTTCCCTCTCATCCTGAAGCCGGTGGTCGCGGGCTCCATGCTCAACAAGGTCCTCATCGACGGTGGAAACGGGCTCAACGTCTTTTTCACCAAGACCTTGAAGAAGATGAAGCTCGACATCACCCACATGCTCCCCAAGAGCACTTCACCCTTCTATGGCATCGTCCCCAGGAACGCGCCTATCCCACTGGGCTCAGTGGTCCTGCCAGTTACCTTTGGGGAATCTCGGGAAAACTATCGTACCGAGTACATCAAGTTCGAAGTCGCGGACTTCGAGACGTCCTACCATGCCAGCCTCGGCAGACCGGCTATCGCCAAGTTCATGGCAGTACCCCACTACACCTACTTGCTACTCTAGATGCCTAGTGCAGCAGGTGTACTCTCACTGCAAGGGGACTTGAAGATCTCGCACGACTGCGACACGAAAGCTGTGGAGATTGCCTCCACAAATCAAGTACCCAATGCAATGATGGAGATCTACGATGCGTCGAAGAAGCTTGCCCCAAGTGAACTCGACATCCCTGAGAAGTTGGACAAAGCTAACAAGGCTTAGCCAGCTGAGGAGGTTCTAGTCAAAACAATTGACCTCGGGACAGGCTGAGGACCATGTGTGGTTCGAGGATCGGTGGATGGTCGCTTCCTTGTGTGATGAGTGATTGACAACGTTGTGTGGACTGATTCTTGGCTAAGTATTGCAGGTGCAGGTTGCGGCTTGACTGGTGTTGGTGCAGGTGAAGAACAAGCGCGAAAGGTCGTCGCCGGTGAGGCCTCCAGGTGTGGAGAAGACAAGTAGGCTTCGTTCGAGGGACCCGGTGGCCAGCGGGGTCAAGTGCGGGCCGCATGGTGGCATGAACAGCAAGATGAAGTCATGGACGGTTTCTTGGTTGAGCCTCAAAACCAAGGTCGAGCCGGGACTACGTGGGAGCCAAGTCATGAGTGGAGATTGGTGGAGGCTAAACCGAGTTCGCGGGGTTTCCGGTGGTTCACCAGAAAACCACTGGGTTCCTTGGTTGATCCACAAAGCCAAGACCGGAGAACCGAAGACGGAGGTGCAAGAAGACCGGACCGGTCCGACCGGTGGGTCTGACCGGTCTGACCGGTGGGGACCGGTCTGACTGGTGAGGAGCACCGGTCTGACCTGTGTGCGACGACGCAGTCCGGAATCTTCGAAGCGGAGGACACGCGTCGGGATCGCATGGCTTGCGTCGACGCTATGCAGGGTGCGGTCGCCGGGCATCCGTCCGATGGTGAAGACATCAAGAATTCCAAATCCGCCCTTGAGGGGCTTATATCCCTACTTAGTAGAGAAGGGCATTTTAGACATTCGATTGCCTCCATATAACCCAATAGGTGAGAGGATGGCAGCCAACTCTTGGAACCCTAGCTCATTAGTTTTCCTATTTTTTCCACCTATTTTCCTTAGGTTTTCTCTAGGACTAGCAAGAGAGCTTCACGGAGAGATCTTGTAGAGAGGGATGGATGATCGGGCGGCTTGCTAGACCTTGTACGAACCTTTGTTTCATGTATAGACGATTCGGCGTGGTTCCTCAAGGTTTGGATGTGTTTTCCCGGTTGTTCTTGGTGGTGATTTTCGGAGCCCTCTCTCGGTGATTTCTTTGGGTTGTTTTCGGGACTTTTCTCTTGGGGATTTGATGGGGGAAATTTGTGGGAACCCTTCGTGGTTCTTTGGGCCGTGATTCCCCTCCCAAATCCGTGAGTAAAAGTGCTCGATTTTGGGGTTTCTTGAGTTCTTGGGTTGGAAGTGCTTTCGGTGGGATTTCTTCGATTCCTCCTTTTTGGACGAGATTTGGTGGGATTAAACTTGGCTATGGACTCCTCATGAGGTGTTCTCGATATCCCCAAACTCTTGTTCAAGTCGTGGAGTGATTCGGGAGATCGAGATTTGGATTTGGGGGAGTTGACCCGCGGGTCTTGTTCATCCCGAGCGCCTGTGCTACACCGGTCCGACCGGTGCTCTTGACCGGTCCGACCGTGCGAGCCCTTGTGGGTTTTTGCTCGGGTGAACGTCTTGGTGAGTTCGCCGTTGTCCCGTGTTGTCGCTATTTCGAGTTTGGGTCCGTTTGGTGGTCGGTTGGCCCGTTTGGTGCCTTGGGGGCTTTCGAGTCGCCATCGGTCCGACCGATGTGTTTCACCGGTCTGACCGGTGTAGAGCCACTTAGTGGAAGTTGCTCGGGCTTCACCGGCGAGGGACCGCCCGACCGGTTGTGCTCACCGGTCCGACCGGTGTGGGTCCGTAGACTCGAGGTTTGGTTTTCCGCTGCGTTTCTCGGGTCTGTAGGTGGTGTGTTGGTTCCTAGGTCCAGTGGCACTCCAGTGGCTACGTGGGCTTGACCAACCTTGGTAGTGAGTCGGAGACGTGTGTTGGAAGCCGTGTTCATCTTGTTGGAGTTTCGATCTCCTTCGAGAAGAATTTTTATCGTCTCCCATTCACTCCCCCCTCTCTGGTTCGCCGTATCGGTCCTTCACAGGCGACAACAGCAAGACTACTACCATCAGGGCGGGTCTCGACCCCAAATAGGAAGACGCGCTCATCAACTTCCTCCGGGCTAACCACGACATCTTCGCGTGGAAGCCAGCGGACATGCCAGGGGTGCCCAGGGAGTTGATTGAGCATTCCCTCAACGTCGATCCTAAAGCTACCCCGAAGCGACAACACCTCCGTCGCTTCACCGACGACAGACGGGACGCCATCAAGAAGGAACTCGCCAAACTACTCGCGGCTGGCTTCATCAAAGAAGTCTTCCATCCTGAGTGGCTCGCCAACCCCGTCCTCGTCCGCAAGAAGAACTCGAACGAGTGGAGGATGTGCGTCGACTACACCGACCTCAACAAGCACTGCCCCATGGACCCCTTCAGGTTGCCACAGATTGACCAAGTCATCGACTCCACGGCGGGTTGCGACCTGCTCTGCTTCCTCGACTGCTACTCCGGCTACCACTAGATCGCGATCAAGGAAGAAGACCAGGAGAAGACCGCGTTCATCACCCCGTTTGGCGCGTACTGCTACGCGACCATGTCCTTCGGGTTGAAGAACGCCGACGCCACATATCAATGAGCTATCCAGGCCTGCTTCAAGAGGCAACTCAACAAGAACGTCGAAGCCTACGTGGATGACGTGCTCGTGAAGACCAGAAACTCCAGCACCCTCATCGACGATCTTGAAGAGACTTTCGCGTCCCTGCGCGAGTACCGCTGGAAGCTCAACCCGAACAAGTGCATCTTCGGTGTACCTTCAGGAAAACTACTCGGCTTCATCATCAGCCACCGTGGCATCAAAGCCAATCCCGAGAAGATCTCCGCCATCACCAACATGAAAGCTCTCATGTGCATCAAAGACGTCCAGAAGCTGACCGGGTGCATGGCGGCCTTGAATAGATTTATCTCGAAGCTTGGATAACGGGGGCTCCCCTTCTTCAAACTACTCAAGCATCAAGAGAAGTTCGTGTGGACTTCAGAGGCGGACCAAGCCCTTGCCCAGCTCAAGGACTTCCTATCAAAGCAACCAGTCCTCACGGCTCCTCGCAGAGGCGAGAAGCTACTGCTCTACCTCGCTGCGACTACTCACGTGGTCAGTATTGCCATCATCGTCGAGCGGCAGGAAGACAGCCATGCCTACCCGGGCCCGGCGACCGCCTACTTCATCGGCCGAGGTCTTGTCAGAATCCAAGGCACGCTACCAGCCTGTACAGAAGCTTCTGTATGTAGTGCTCATCACCTCGCGGAAGCTACGACACTACTTCTAGGAGTACTCAATATCCGTCGTCACCGACTACCCGCTCGGCGACATCCTGCGGAACCAAGATGCTACTAGAAGAATCTCCAAGTGGGCAGTCGAACTTGGCGCCCTCAACATCGACTTTAAGCCATGCACAACCATCAAGTCGCAGGCACTAGTCGACTTCATGGCGGAATGGCAGGAGAATCAGCTACCTACTCCAACCGAGCGACCAGAGCATTGGGTGATGTACTTTGACGACTCACTCAACCTCAAGGGCACAGGTGCAGGAGTACTCTTGATCTCTCCAACGGGCAAACAACTCAAGTACGTCCTGAAGATCTTCTGGAAGGTCTCAAACAACAAAGCCGAGTACGAAGCTCTGCTACACAGGCTCCGCCTCGCGGCTTCACTGGGCATCAAGCGGCTACTAGTATACGGTGACTCCGCAGTGGTCATCAACCAAGTCAACAAGTTCTAGGACCGCAACAAGGAGAACATGGACGCCTACTGCCTAGAAGTCCGCAAGCTCGAGAACAAGTTCTATGGTCTCGAGTTCCACCATGTATCCAGTTGTTGGTAAGAAATGAACCCCCTCCCCTTCTATTTATAGGCTAGAGCACTGGCGCAAGGAGTGAAACACCCCAGGGATGGCCTTTAGGACCAATGGACAAGTGCCACATGGAAGCCCAGGATCAGCCGACCCAAGTTCGGTTCGGCCGATTCTAGGGTCGGCCAACCCCAGGTGGGCCCCACTTGGGGTGTGCTTCCTCGGGGTGGCTGTCCTTTGGGCCCTTATGTCGGTCACCGGTGTAAATGTGTTTTTGAGGCGGTTTAAGCGCTACGGTGGGCCCATGGATCCATGTGAAGTCCATGTGTCACGCTATAATTCGTTGGAGAGCTGTCGATGTTTTAGACCGACAACCTACTAAGGGGAGTACCCGAAGTAGATGAATGTGGCCTTGCCGAGATCAGTAATTCGAAGGAAGAGACACGTGGCACACAATTTAGACAGGTTCGGACCGCGAGGTGCGTAATACCCAACGTCCTGTATGCTGCGTAGCTCTGGATTGATTGGGTGTGATTACAAGATGGCGTAATCTGATGCGTATGAGAGAGGAGGGGTCCCTGCCTCGCCTTATATAGTCCGGGAGGCAGGGTTACAAGTCGGTTTAGGGAGAGAGTACTAGTCGTGCACGTCTAGGAGTCCTCTACACAGTACATGGCATGCGTAGCTTCCTATCCGAGTACTTCTCCACCATGGTCCTTGCGCCTCACGCCAACAGGTACCGTGCGGCACAAGTCGGGTAGTCCCAGGGGCCCACCGAGTAGTCGGTCCTGGTACCCACCGAGGTAGTGGGCCCAGGGAGGTCCATACGACAAGCCCCCGAGTACTTTGTAGTCGAGTAGGATAGCTTCGAGTAGTCTTGATGGCCTTAACGAGTAGTCCTCAAGCGTCCCCGAGTGCTACAAGCCAAAACTCCTCAAGAATATTTGAAGCATCCCGAGGCTGGAATGTACTCCAGCTGATATTTGAGTAATCCTGAAGTCTTCTCGAGTAGTCCCAAGCGTCCTCGAGTGCTGCTCTTGAAGGTCTTCAACAATACCTGTGTTGTCTTGAAGCCGAAGTTGATATGGAAGTGCGATTGCAAAATCACACTCCATATGGAGTAGCCCCCGAGCCTTAGGTTTAGTTGTAGACTCTGGCTGAGGGTCCATCTGAAGTTCTGGCAAGATTATCCCGAAAAATCCGGAGAAAAAAATCGAAGGACACGTGGCACGGAGCCCTCGAGCCTTGAGTCGAGTACTTCCTCTCGAATTGAAGGGTCATCTTGTGTGTAGAAAGTGTCCTGAGTTGCTCTTGAATCTTGTCTCTACCTAGGGAATTGAGTAGAAGTAGCCGAGCCCCCGAGACGAGGCGCGTCGACTAGTAGAAGTTGAAGGGTCAGGCGCCGCCGCTGAGTCAGCCGTCTGGGGACTTATCCATCCGGCCGTTGGAGGAGCCGCCGTTGACTTATAAATAGAAGTCGAAACCCTTATGGTTTTTCACCTCACGCACTTGCAGCCATTCCTAGCAGTTTGTGCCTAGAAACCACCGCCAGTGCGCACTGCCGCCTTAGAGGGGAGTGTAGATCCAAGCGCGCCGCCGTCGGAAACCACCGTCGTATCCCCCGAGCGAATGCGAGTGAAGACCCGGTGCACTTGGAGGATGAAGCCTTCGCCGTCCAAGAGCCTGAAGACCGCCGGTGGGAAGAAAAGGTCCCGCGAGGAGGCCGCCGGATCCGCTACAGGGACATCGCTGCCGGTGTCTCCGCTGCGGCTGAATCCCATCCAAGAGTGGAAGAAGTCCAAAGCAAAGACTGAAGATCTGTTGGCTCTCCTCAACAGTGGATTTCTGCGGGAGAAGGAAGTCGATATGTGGCGTGCCGCTGCGGGAGATCCGTATCCCATGGAGAAGAACCCAGACGAGATCCCCATGTTCACGCGACTCGCGGAGCGAGGGTTGTCTCTCCCGGCGAGCGATTTCTTCAAGGGCCTGCTGAAGTACTACGACATCGAGTACCTCAACCTCTACCCCAACGGTGTCTTCCATACTTCCGTCTTCATTCACTTCTGCGAAGCCTTCCTGGGGATCAAGCCCCACTGGGTACTTTTCCGGAAATTCTTCCGAGTGAAGCCCCAGCCGAGCGCCAACAACCCCCGAGTAGTGTGGGAGCCAGCATTCAGATGCGCGAGGATGCCGCAGAGCAATATCTCGCGTACAAGCTGATCGACTCCAATCAAGATTGGAAATCAAAGTGGTTCTACATCACCTATCACCACCCGGAGCTGCCGAAGCCGAGCGGGAAGCAGCCGAAGCACCGGCCGTGGTGGAACTCGGAGCCAACGATGCAGGAGGGAATCCAGCTACCCGAGCTGCTGGCGAAGATTAAGGCTCTAAGAGAAGCTGGGCTGAGGGCCGAACATGTGGCCTTCAGCTTCATGAAGCGAATGGGGCAGCCGCTGATGGCCCGCGACACCTTGGGCTACCAGTACACCGGCGACGGCGACTCATCGCGGATGCCCGGGGATGAAGTCGACGATGACGACATCGTTGATAGACTGGGTAGGATCTTCAAGGACATGCCGGCGTACACGCCGTGCCCCGTGCCCAAGTACTCCGCCGCGCGTCCACCCAATAAGGTCAGTAACCGTACTGAAGTCGGGTACTGAATATGTAGTAGTAGTCGTACTCATCCAATATGCTTCTTGCAGGACGACGTAGTGAAGTTCGTCTCCGAGCCGGCGTCGCCTCCTCGACTTGTCGAGATCCCGGATGAGGGGAAGGGCAAGGCCAAGGAGCGCCATGAAGTCGGTGAGGGGGACGACACAGTAGTCGTGGAAGACACTTCGGAGGAAGATGATGAGGAGACGCTGCAGGAATGCTTCCAGCTGTGGTCGAGATTCAGCCACCCTGGATTGCCGCATGTCCCTCTCATTCAGGATCCGCCAACTAGCCTGGAGGCTGGTTTGCATGCGCCACCAAGAAGGCCGCGCATCGTGGCCCGCAAGAGTGTGGCCAAAAAGCTGAAGGTCACGGAGACCACATCTCAGGAGGTAAGCTTCCTTGAGTAGGGTAGACGAGTACTTGTATCTCGATGTAGTGTGCTGACGATGAAACTCCATTGCTTGCAGGAGATTCCGCCTTCCGACCCCGTAGAGCAGGGGGACAAAGGTGACTGGGATACGGTGGGAGAGCCGGCTGGAGGTAGCCGCAGCCCAGCCCCCACCGTGGAGGAGCTCGTGGCGCAACTGACGCGCCAGCCCCCAGTTGCTGGGGGGAGCACTGAACCGGCCGCTGCTGTCGGTGAAGAGGCAGCGGCTACTGAGGCCCAAGAGGAGCCGCCCGCTGAGGCTGGGTTGGTCGACATCACCAGTATCCTCGGCACCCCAACCGTGACAGTAGTCCGGTCGAGCCTGTAAGTGAAGATCCTTCCCGAGTAGTACATTTGGTTTGGTAGTTGTATTGGGTTGACAACCAGTTGTGTACTCTGCAGGAAATCGACGGACTTGACCTGGGATGGGGATGAACCCGCCGCAGCGGTGGTAGAAGAGGAACCCGCGCCGGCCACTGAGGAGTCCGCTCCTGCCCCTCAGGCATAATCCGAGGCGCCGGCCGTGGAGGCTGCGTTGCTAGAGGCTAGCGTCGTGGAAGGTGAGTACACTGCACAGGAGCAGGTAGCCTCCAGGAGTAGTCGTAGCCGCCAGGGGTGACTAATCCATGTCTTGTTGTTCACAAGTGCCGAAGCCGAGGGAAGCGCTATACCCGAAGCGGTGCCCATTGAAGGCCTGGCACCGGAGACCCAGGGAGCTGCCGGAGGGGCCCCCGAGCCGATGGAGGTGGCCAGCGGAGAGGCCCCCGCGGTGGCCAAAGGGGAACACGACGACGTGCCGCCAGAATCGACTCTGGAGGTTGTCGTCCGTTCGCCGGAGATCCAGGACGCGGAGCCGATCCGCTCGGCGCCAATGTCTGGAGCCGCCACGAGTAGTCGTGGTGGAATTGAGCTGTTGGCAGATGATCTCGTCGACCCGGCGGCGGTAGCTCGCCACTTGGAGGCGATGCGCCAGGCCAAGCAATGGATGAAGGTGAGTTGTCGATACTCTGAAGTAGTTGATCTGCCATAGAGTGCTGAGTACCCAATTGACATCTGTTGTCTACTGCAGGATGTCATGGAGAGATCCCGCTAGAAGTCTAGCTTGCTCCAGGGGTACGGCGACGCGGTGCTCTGGGCAGAAGCCTTCGAAGAACAACTCGTGAAGGCCCGGAAGCACTCCGCCGCGCTTCAGTCAAAGCTGGAGGGCGCTTTCGCCCAGTACCACAACGAAGTCTAGGACATGCAGGCGAAGAGCGACGAGCTTGTGCGGAAGAACAAGTCACTCCGCAACAAGAATAAGGGTACGTGTTGTCTTGTCGAGTACCCATTAGAAGTAGCTTGTAGTAGTCTGGCCTGCCTTGCTTTGTTGATTGCAGAGCTTGAGACTCGTGTCGAGCAGCTGAGGGCCTCAGAAGTCGACATGAAGAACCTCTTCTACCGGGAGAAGCAGGCCCATGAGGTACTTGAGTATTACAAGCAGTTGGCTTATGAGTGCGATAAGCACATGGAGCAGCGCATTGCCTCCGATCGTGACCTCGTCAACTGCTACAAATCCTTGCAGAAGCTGAACGAGGACTGCGAGAAGTTGCGGGCACAGATGAGGGAGCTCGAGGAGGCCGCGCTTCCCATCGCGAGGCTACTGGTGCCTCACCCCGGGGGACCGAAGATAGCTCTGTTGGTGGACTGGCTGAGGGAAGCACCCAGCCGGCTGGCGACGTACGTGAAGCACTTGGCGAAGTCGATCCCCAACCAGATCCTGTCATATATGAAGTCGTACTTCTCAAAGGCTCCAGTTGACGCAGTTGCCGGCGGACTAGCCGCCAACTGCACGGACGAGCAGTACGCGGAGCTGCTGGAGCAGATGGCGCCGATTGCTGAACAAGTCGCCGAGAAGATCAATCTCCAGTAGTCCTGTAGGGTTAGCTCGTACCAGTAGTTGTAGATAAACAAAGTTGTAATGAACTTGTTTAAGTATGAATGAGAAAAACTTCCACAAATGAGTACTCGTTGTGGCAAAGTGTATATGCAGAGTCCCATCATGGAGTTGTTACGAGTAGTCGTACTCGCCAGTAGACCCGTTGAGGGAAAGAGACAGTAAATTAGTTGATAGATAATCAAACTTTCTTACTGAGAGAAGTACACCTGGATGGCCAGGGCCGTTGTACAAGAGTAGTCGCCAGGACTCGGAGGCCGCCTACGGCTAAGTAGTGCTAGGGTGTATAGCCGCTTACAGCAGTAGATCCGTTAGTAGCCGTGTAGGCTGGATCTAGGAGTACGTGGTCTCTCAGTAGACCGCTGCTGGAGTCCTTTGTTTGCTCGGAGCAGCCCAAGATCCGTTAGTAACCGTTAGCACTGGATCTTAGAGTAGAGTGGTCCGGCGACTGGTGCCTGGACCCGGAGGCCGCTTACGGCGAAGGGGTCTTTGAGTAGTCGTGTAGACTTGAGCCCCCAGGGTAGTCGGTAGACTAGGCATAGAATCGACAGAGCTGGTCGATATTCCACGAGTTGTTGACATCTTCGCCTTCAAGCGCCTGGAGGCGGTAGGAGCCCGGTCCGGTCACCTTTGCTACTGTGAAGGGACCTTCCCAGGGCGAGCTGAGCTTGTGTAGTCCTTCCGTGTTCTGGATACGGCGGAGGACAAGATCGCCAACGTTGAAGGAGTGTTCCTTGACGTTGCGATCGTGGTAGAGTCGGATACCCTCGAGGTACCTTGCTGATTGGACGAGGGCGGCACAGCGAGCTTCTTCGAGTCCATCGATGTCAACTCGTCTGTTGTCTTCAAGTATGCCTTCGTCGTATTGCTCCACTGCCGGTGAGTCCCACATGACATCAGCAGGGAGCATTGCTTCGGAGCCGTAGACCAGGAAGTATGGCGATTGTCCCATCGGCTTGGAGGGTTGAGTACGTAGCCCCCAGAGCACATTGGGTAGTTCCTTGATCCACTTGCCTCCTTTGGTGTTGGCAGCATCGTGTAGCCGCTTCTTGAGAGTGTCGAGCACCATCCCATTGGCGCGCTCGACTTGTCCATTGGCTCGAGGATGGGCAACTGAGACATATCGGACGTCCATCCCGCTGTTCTCGCAGTACTCCCAAAACTAGTGATTGTTGAAGTTGGAGCCCAGGTCTGTGATGATGCGATGGGGTAGTCCGTAGTGATGTATGAGTTCATCCAGGAAGTCGAGTACTCTATCAGCCTTGGGGCATGTGATCGGCTTGACCTCGATCCACTTGGTGAACTTGTCGATGGCCACCAATACTCTGTTGAATCCACCTGGCGCGGTTGGGAGAGGCCCAATCATGTCGAGCCCCCAGCAGGCGAAGGGCCAGGTTGGCGGCATGGTGACTAGCTTGTAGGCCGGGACGTGTTGTTTCTTGGCGAAGTATTGGCACCCTTGGCACCTTCTGACGAGTTCTTCGGCGTCGCCCAAGGCTGTGGGCCAATAGAAAGCTCGTCGGAAGGCCTTGCTGACCAGCGTGCAAGCAGACGCGTGGTTGCCGCAGACGCCTTTGTGGATCTCCTCTAAGATTCCCTTGCCTTCTTCTCGGGGAACGCACTTTATGAGTACTCCAGAAGATGCGCCCCTCCTGTAGAGCTTGTCTCCGACTAGGACATAGGACTTGGCGTAGCGGATGAGTTGCTCGGCCAAGTTCTTGTCCAAGGGAACCTTCTGCTCGCTGAGGTAGTCGATGAAGGGTTGCCTTCAGTCCACGTCGATCATCATGACCTCCTGGCCAGCCAGGGGATGTGCTGGATCAGTGGTCGGTGGCGCCGGCTCCGGGATGGATGGCGCGTGAAGCTCGTGGACGAAGACACCCGCTGGTACTTGAGCGCGAGTAGAACCAAGCTTCGACAGGACATCTGCTGCAACGTTGTTGTCGCGGACGACGTGGTGGAACTCGAGACCGTAGAACTTGTTCTCGAGCTTGCGGACTTCTAGGCAGTAGGCGTCCATGTTCTACTTGTTGCGGTCCCAGGACTTGTTGACCTGGTTGATGACCACTGCTGAGTCGCCATAGACTAGTAGCCGCTTGATGCCCAGTGAAGCTGCGAGGCGGAGCCCGTGTAGCAGGGCTTCGTACTCGGCTTCGTTGTTTGAGACCTTCCAGAAGATCTGCCGGACGTACTTGAGTTGTTCTCCTGTTGGAGAGATCAAGAGTACCCCTGCACCTGCGCCTTCGAGCTTGAGCGAGCCGTCGAAGTACATCACCCAGTGCTCTGGGTGCTCGGTTGGAGTAGGTAGTTGATTCTCCCGCCAATCTGCCATGAAGTCGACTAGTGCCTGCGACTTGATGCTGTGTGTGGCTTGAAGTCGATGTTGATGAGCACTATGTACAGAAGCTTCTGTACTAGCTGGTAGCGTGCCTTGGATTCGGAGAGGACCTCACTGACGAAGTAGACTGTGTGCTGGACTGGGTAGGCGTGGCCGCCTTCCTGCCGCTCGACGATGATGGCAGTACTGACCACGTGAGTAGTCGCAGCGAGGTAGAGCAGTAGCTGCTCGCCTTTGCGAGGAGCCATGAGAACTGGTGGCTTCGATAGGAAGTCCTTGAGCTGGGCAAGGGCTTGGTCTGCCTCTGGAGTCCACACGAACTTCTCTTGATGTTTGAGTAGTTTGAAGAAAGGGAGCCCCCGTTCTCCAAGCTTCAAGATGAATCTGTTCATAGCCGCCATGCACCCGGTCAGCTTCTGCACGTCTTTGATGCACGTGGGAGCTTTCATGCTGGTGATGGCGGAGATCTTCTCGGGATTGGCTTCGATGCCGCGGTGGCTGATGATGAAGCCGAGTAGTTTGCCCGAGGGTACACTCGAGACGCACTTGTTCGGGTTGAGCTTCAAGCGGTACTCTCGCAGGGATGCGAAAGTCTCTTCAAGATCGGCGATGAGCGTGTTGGAGTTTCTGGTCTTGACGACCACGTCATCCACATGACCTTCTATGTTCTTGTTGAGTTGCCTCTTGAAGCAAGCCGGGATAGCTCGTTGGTAGGTGGCGCCGGCGTTCTTCAACCCGAAAGACATGGTCGTGTAGCAGTACGCGCAAAATGGGGTGAAGAACGCGGTCTTCTCATGGTCTTCTTCCTTTCTCGTGATCTGGTGGTACCCGGAGTAGCAGTCGAGGAAGCAGAGCAGGTCGCATCCCGCCGTGGAGTCGATGACTTGGTCAATCCACGGCAACCCGAAGGGGTCCTTGGGGTAGTGCTTGTTGAGGTCGGTCTAGTCAACGCACATCCTCCACTCGTTCGAGTTCTTCTTGCGGACGAGGACGGGGTTGGCGAGCCACTCAGTATGGAAGACTTCTTTGATGAAGCCAGCCGCGAGTAGTTTGGTGAGTTCCTTCTTGATGGCGTCCCGTCTGTCGTCGGCGAAGCGGCGGAGGTGTTGTCGCTTCGAAGTAGCTTTAGGGTCGACGTTGAGGGAATGCTCAATCAACTCCCTGGGCACCCCTGTCATGTCCGCTGGTTTCCACGCGAAGATGTCGCAGTTAGCCCGGAGGAAGTTGATGAGCGCATCTTCCTATTTCGGGTCAAGGCCCGCTCCGACGGTGGTGGTCTTGCTTGCTGTTGTCACCTATCCTGAGGTCAATAGTTTTGACCAGAACCTCCTCAGCTGGCTGAGGCTTGTTGGCTTTGTCTGACTTCTCTAGTATGTCGAGTTCACTTGGGGCAAGCTTCTTCGACGCAATGTAGATCACCATCATAGCGTTGGGTACTTGATTCGTGGATGCACTTTCCACGGCTTGTGTCGCAGTTGTGCGATATCTTCAAATCCCCTTGCAGTGAGAGTACACCCACTGGACTTGGCATCTTGAGTACCAAGTAGGTGTAGTGGGGTACCGCCATGAACTTGGCGATAGCCGGTCTGCCGAGGATGGCATGGTAGGACGTCTCGAAGTCAGCGACTTAGAACTTGACGTACTCGGTACAGTAGTTGTCCCTTATTTCCCCGAAGGTAACTGGCAGAACCACTAATCCTAGTGGGATAGCCGCGTTCCCGAGGACGATGTCGTAGAAGGGCGAGGTGCTCTTGCTGAGCATGTGGGTGATGTCGAGGTTCATCTTCTTCAAGGTCTTAGTGAAAAGGACGTTGAGCCCGCTTTCACCGTCGATGAGGACCTTGTTGAGCTTGGAGCCCGCGACCACCGGCTTCAAGACGAGTGGGAACCGTCCTTGTTCAGAGAAGATTGTCCATTGATCCGCACGTGAGAAGGTAATGGGTACCTCCGACCACCTTAGAGGGGTCGGGACCACTGGTTCAATGCTCATGACTTCTCGACGGGTAGCTTTCTGAACCCGTCAATTGGGTAGTCCGCCGAAGAGGACGTTGACCGTCTTGTCGGGTTCCTGGAAGTCGTTGTTGCCTTCGTCGGTCTTCTTCTTGCCTTTCTTGTCGTGAGAGTGCCGTGGCTCTGGAGTATCCTTGAGTGCTCGCCGGAGTTGGTAGCACTGCTCGGTGGTGTGGTTGCCGTTTAGATGCCACGGGCACTTCTCTTTCAGCAAGTCTTTGAAGCTGCCGGAGGTCTTTTTCGAGTTCTCCTTCGCAGGGCGCTGGATAGCCGCGGCAGTGTTGTCTTGCTTGCGCTTGCGATTGGGACCCGAGTAGTTGTTGTTGTTGCGACCGCCTTGGTTCCCGTTGTTGCTGCTGCCACCGCCCGTGTTTTGTTTGCTCTTGCCACGGATGGCGTCGTACTTGTTGTTGGCCTTGTCTTCTTCATCAGCTCAGGAGGTGGTCATGTCCTTAAGGTGGGTGATGGAGCTTGGGCGGCGACGGCCGCAGTCTTCAAAGGTGCGACGGTGGTAGAGACCGTCTTGGAAGAGGTCGATGACTTCTTTGTCAGAGACATCGACTACTGTGGCGTGCTTGTCGAAGAAGCGCCGCATGTACTTGCGAAGGGTCTCGCCTTGTTCCTTCTTCACCATGGCCAGGTCCATGCGAGTACCCGAGCGGCCCATAGCGCCCGCGAAGTTGCTGGTGAACTGCTCCTTCAGCTGGTCCCACTTGTCGATCGAGTACTTCTCAAGTGACTCGAGCTATATGAGCGGGGCTTAGTCCAGACAGAAGGGGAAGTAGAGGCACTTGGTGTCGTTGTTGCCACCAACGTTCTCGATGGAGAGGGCGTAGCATCTGAGCCACTGCACTGGATCTTGCTTTGCGTCATACTTGGTGATTCCCAAAGGCTTGAATTTCTCTAGGAGGAGTAGGTTGCGAAGTCGCGCAGAGAAAGCAGGGAAGTTGTCGTTGTCGCCTGCCGTGGAGGCCTTCTTGCGCCGTAGTTCTTCGATTTTTTGGCGGGCGTCGAAGCCGCCATGTGAGGCGCCGGAGACGTGGCTGTCCGTGTGGCCTCGGCCGCCGCGGTCGCCACCGCCCCCAGCTCTCCTGTTAGCCCCATGGTTGGAGCTCCCGCCGTCGCTGCCTCCACCTCCAGGATCGCGGTGAGGGACGATCTCCAGGTCACCACCAGCACTGTTGCCACCGTGAGAGGGTCCACCAGCTTTTGCCCGAGTACGGTTGGGGTTAGCTGGTAGCTCTCCTCGAGTACGGTTGCGACCGTTGTCCGCACTGCGACTTATGGCTTCGTTGTCACGGTTCCTGACGGGAGGTGGTTGAGCGACCCTGGTGTTGACTCGCATGAAGTAGGCGTCTTCCGCGAGCTTGGCGATGACTTGCCCCGCGCGCATCCCCTGAGCCTGATGTGCTATCGTAGTGATAGACATGAGGCATTGCTCTGGGGTAGTGTCTACCCGGCTCTCGACTTGGTCGAGTGCTTCCGCGAGGTTGCGGATGGGGAGGGACTCGCAGAGATGTTGGCGTCGTTCGTTCCGCTTTCTGTTGTGTTCACGTCGGGTGTCTCTGTTGGCGGCGGTCTAGTCGGCGGGCGCGTTGGCGGACAACTTGTCCACTGAGATGTCCTCAAGGTATTGGTCAGGGACCGTCCCTGAGGGCCCTGGCGTCTCGTTGGTAGTCATGAAGACTTGCCGGTCGGGAGAGCCAAGGCTGGAGTCGCTGGTTGCCACCTCTGTCAGAGTGTGCTCCCCAGCTGGAGCAAGCGGGGTTCCCTCCTGGAAGGGAAGTGAGTCGAGGTAGGCGACGCAGCGTGAGTTCGCTCCTGCCAGGTCTGCAGGCTTGCGGTCTGGCCAGTAGACAAATCTCCCGACGGGTGTAGATGTTATAACCAAGCCGGAAGCTGGTCCTGACAGGGGTTGCTCTGTGGTGTTGTTCTCGGACTCGGGCTCGGGCTCATCAGGGTCCGACCCGAAGTCAAACTCGTAGGAGGAATCTGAGTAGAAGCCGGAGAGAGGGTTGGAGTCCGAGTTGTAGCCGGGGGCGGTGTCGGAGTCCGAGTTGTACTCGGGTACGATCTCCTTGCTGGCCCAGCGCGTGGTGGGAGCCTTCGAGTGGGCCCTGCTGTTGTTGCGGGGGCCACGTGCGAAGTGCTCACGGAGTGGGGAGGACGCACGCGATGGCTGGGTAGCCGGCTCGCATGTGGTAGCCCACGGGGACGTCGAGTTTGAGTTGGAGTCGGATCCAAGCTCGAAGTCGGCGTGCTGGTTGTAGAGCAACATTTCGCCGAATTTTCCAGTGAGATTGCCCGTGACTACTTCGGGAAGCGTCACGAGCCCAGTCTCAGGGTTGGGCGACATGGTGAGGCGGTATTGGAAGGATCCAGCGCCGTCAGCGGTGCAGACCCAGGAGCCGAAGACGAAGGTGTCGCCGTGCTTGAAGGCGACGGTTGGCTTGATGAAGATGGAAGCCGTCGAGTTCGCCATGAGATCTTCATCGAGATCCCCTACCTGGTGCACCAGCTGTCGGTGTTTTAGACCGGCAACCTACTAAGGGGAGTACCCGAACTAGATGAATGTGTCCTCGCCGAGATCGGTAACTCGAAGGAAGAGACACGTCGCACACAATTTAGATAGGTTCGGGCTGCGAGGTGCATAATACCCTGCGTCCTGTATGTTGCGTAGCTCTGGATTGATTGGGTGTGATTACAAGATGGCGTAATCTGATGCGTATGAGAGAGGAGGGGTCCCTGCCTCGCTTTATATAGTCCGGGGGGCAGGGTTACAAGTCGGTTTAGGGAGAGAGTACTGTCGTGCAAGTCTAGGAGTCCTCTACACAGTACATGGCATGCGTAGCTTCCTATCCGAGTACTTCTCCACCATGGTCCTTGCATCTCACGCCAACAGGTACCGTGCGGCACTAGTCGGGTAGTCTCAGGGGCCCACCGAGTAGTCGGTCCTGGTACCCACCGAGGTAGTGGGCCCAGTGAGGTCCATACGACACTTGCCTCCCTTGGATTGGTGACATGGCATGAATGCGTGGCACCTGAGGTGGCTTAGCTTGCATGCATGGCACCTGAGGTGGCATCCACTCCTTGAGGTGACGTGGCATGAATCATAGAAGGTGAGTTTGCCACTTCTTTTATGCTTATTTTCTTGCAATAACATAATCTCCAAGGACAAGTGGAACTACATTATTCTTAACTAAAATGCGTGTAAGAAATGCCTCTCTCCTTTATTCATGAGTAAATTGACAGCTAAAGTAAGCACTTAACAGCCATCAACAACTCCCCCAAGCTAGCCTCTTACTTGTCCTGAGCAATACTTAGGACTTAGGTTGGTCGATCAGGAGTTGCTACAATGTTGTAGTCCTAGTTTATGACAAGCATATGACTAGGTATTCTATCAAGGATTGAATGACTTTGCATTGATCTTACCTTACTCTTGATTTCTATGAGGCTTGTAGCTTCACCTGCCTTGAGCGGTTGAATGATAGAACGATTGTATAGAAATTACTAATCACAAGTGCCTTGATCATTCGTCAATCCAAAGGTTTTGCTAATTTATAAAGAAATCAAAGTTCCTCGAATGATAACCTCGGATCCCTCATTGTGTATGATTCCTCACCAACGCAAAGTGGAAGTGCAACTCAAGAAGTGCAAGACTTAGGCAGTATGCGAGGTGCAGTCCACAGTGATCGGGCGGACCATCTGCGAGGAAGGCGCGGACCGTCCACAGGCGGGGGCGGACTATCCAAAATTGCCTCCCGAACCTCCAGTAGTTCACCGAGAAAAACAGATAAGCCCATGATGGACCCACGCACCGTCCACCTCGTCACGAACCATCCGGCACCCTAGTACAGACCGTCCATGAACTTTGTGCACCAAAAACCAACCAACAAAGCGGATCAAATGAAATACACACAAGAACTCGCGAAAAACATGAAGAACACTCGAGCTGTTAGGGGCCATGCGGACCGTCCGCACCTGCACCACGGACCGTCCGCCAAGCCCAAAAATAGCAGCAAAGCCCGACCTCTCCTAGGTCAACCCTTCCTTCCCTTTTTCCAATTTCTCGAATCCACCAAGGGCTCGCTACCAAATCATAGGAGAAGATGGAGTGCCTGAGATGCTACTCCTATGAATTTGTAGCCTCAAACCCACTGAGATGAGAGGAATCGAGATTCTACCATACTCTACAAAAAGCCTAAAGCATAGGGTTGCAACCAAAATCCACGAATCGAAGGCCAAATCCGGCGTTTGAGAAGTCAAGATCAAGAATGATGCACAATACATCTATCCATGATCCTAAAAAAACCGAACACAAACGCCTCAAAATCAATGAATCAAGTCATGCACGAAAATCGCACAAAAAGCCTCAAAAAAGACACAAAATCACTCGAGCCAAGAGAAGGAAATCAACACAACCATGAATGCTTCCATACAACCAGAGGTCTGATTCTCTACAAAATCATGAAGAAAGTGTAGCCTGTAGAGTAGGGAAATTAGGAAGCAGTCCGGATTGATGAGTTGCCCTCTAACCCTAGAGCTATATATATGAAGTCTCTCTGATTTGGGCAAATGACTATGCTACCCCTAGAACTTAAATGGAGATACACACCCCTCAGGGGCAATTTGGTCAACACTTGGTATTTCTCATCGGGCGGCCATGCCTTCGCCGTAGCCGGCGTCGAAGATTCTCGGCACGCTCGGATCTCGTTTCCACCTGTAGAGCCTCCAGTCTTAGTTTTGTGGCTCAACCAAGTAACCTGACGGTTTTGTGGTGAACCACCGCAAACCTCGCATGCATACTCTCGTCATGAGCCGCTATCCCGGCTCCAGTCCATGACTTCATCTTGCTTTTCTTGTCACCATGCGGCATGCACTTGATCCCATTCGGCCACCAGGTCCATCGAACTGAGTCTACTTGTCTCTCCACTCCTTGGAGGCCCCACAAGGCTTAGGCCTTTCGCACCTGCACCAATGCAAATCAAGCTGCAACTCGCACCTGCAATACTCAACCAAGAGTCAGTCCACACCATGTTTTCAATCGCTCATCACACCAAGGAGTGACCATCCACCAGTCCTCGGTCGCTCCGATCCTCACCCTTAAATGCTGGGAATCATTGTCGATTCATTGATTTTTGGATGAACCCTAGTTCATTATTCCGGGAGTTGTAGGGAGTTAGAGGCCAAACTTTTTGGGGCATATTCTCTCCTAGGGGTGTTCATTATCTCCCCATAGTTTTGTCTCAAGGCTCCAAGTGGTTTGGGAGATCAATCTATCAAAAGTTTAAAGTTGACCCGCGGGTGATTTTTCTGGGCTATTTAGGATGATCTGGTTGGATGATCTGATGGTAGGTCGGATGATTTGGTAGTGTGTCTCGGTAAAGCTTGGTCTCGTTTTGGATGATCTAACCTTGGGGCCGAATGATTCAGTAGGGCGCAGCTGGACCCTATTTTGCTTTTTTTTGTTCGTGGTTGCTTCTGCTTTGTTTCTTGGCTTTTGATCTTTGTTCCTAGCGTCTCTAGAAAGGTTTGTCTTTCCTTCTGCTTGTTCATGTGTGAATCTTGGAGTTTTGATTGAGATATAGGCCGAGTTCTTTGAAGAAGAATTTTTTATCGACTCCCATTTACTCCCCCTTCTCTAGTCGCCAATATAGTCCTTCAAGGTCCTATGCTCATGAGAGGGTATTCTTCATGAAAATTTCTTAAATGTGATCATGTCTATGTCACATGTATATTGTCTTTCTATCTTGTGGGCGATGCTTGCGCGGAATATTGGGCTATCATGCCTATTCTATGTCTCATGTCTAGCATCTTGTTGTGATCATTGTCTATTTGAGAAGTTCATGCTTGTATTTGTAGACTTGATCCATGCCTTACCAACAATGGGGAGAAAATTGAGCATCCAATTCTGAAGCATCGGATGGCGACTAGAGAGGGGGAGTGAATAGGAGCCGGTAAAAATTCTTCTCGAAGAACCCGGCCTATACCCTAGACAAATCCCGGTCACACACGAGCGATGGATCGAATCACACACCAATCGCCAAGACAACAAGGTTATGGATCAACCTCAAGTCTTAGGAACGATTCCTTGAAGCACACGCGGAAGCACGAAAGAAAGAAGATAGGAATCGAACCAAAGAGCAAAGCAGCCAGGCTCTGGCGGACCGCCCGGCCAGGAGGGGCGGACTGTCCGCATGGGCCACGCGGACTATCCGGTCTGCTGTCGCGGACTGTCCGCACCCGTATCGTGGACCGTCCGGCCCTGAGCTGCGGACTGTCCGTAAAAGCTAACAGAACCTCCAGTAGCGAACCCCGAAAAATGGACCGTCCGCGGGGAGCACGCGGACTGTCTGCCAGGCACCCGCGGACTATCCGCAACGCTGCAGCAGACTGTCCGAAACCTCTTCCAACCAAAGCTCCAAAACAAAACGGATCGAAAACAAAGATGAGCAAGAACACAAAGAACACCCGAAGAACACTGGGCTCGTGGACCGTCCGCTAGACACCCACGGACTGTCCGCGCTGCACGAACAGACCTAGAAACAGCCCGACCTCGAAGGTCAACTCTCCCAACTCATCACCGGATCTCCCAAACGGTAGAAGCTGTTGAGACAAGAGTTTAGGGACATGATAAGCGTCAAACAAGGAAGCTATACCCCAAAAATTTTGCCTCCTAACTCCCTAAAATACCGTGAATCGCGGATCCTTTGAACACCACAAAAAACTAGAGCTCCGACCGAAAATTCTTGAATCGAAGTGGTTTCCCGGCGTTTGAGGGCACAAGATCGATCACAAAGATGCACAAGACATCCATCCATGTTTCCCTCAAAGAAATCCGGGGAGAAACCCACTCAAATCCGCGGAATCACACCAAGAACAAAAGCACCAAAAACAAGCACGAAAAAGACCACGAAAATCACAACGCCGAATCTTCTATAGAAACCAGGAAAGATTCACAAGGTCTAGCATGCCGCCCTAACATCCATCCCTCTCAACAGATCTCTCATGAAGCTCTCATGCTATCCTAGAGAAAATGGAGAAGAAAATATCTCAGGAAAATGAGAAAAAGGAGGGGGGAAATGAAACCCTAAGCCACCGCGAGAGGGAGCCATCCACACACACTCATGGTTTATATATCGGATCCTACCGGTGTGGTAAATGACTCGACTACCCCTAACTCAACCACTGGCGATACAACCCACGCAGGGGCATTTATGTAATGTTTGTGGGTCTTGCCATCGGACGGCCACGCCTTCGCCGCACCCTGCGTCTTCCCGATGCAAGCCATGTGATCCCGTCGCGTGTCCTCCGCTTCGAAGCTTCCCGACACGCCAGGATCCCGTCTCCGTCGTGTTGGTCCTTCGGACTTGGTTTTGAGGCCCAAACCAAGAAACCGTCCTCCGATGGTTTTGTGGGCAAACCACCAAACCCCGCGTGCTCGGCCCGGCCTCCCGCCAAGCCTCTTGACTCGACCGCCACCGTGCACCGGCTCGATCGTCCACGACTTCGTCTTGCTCGTCTCGGCACCATGTGGCCCGCACCTAGTCCCGCTGTCCACCGGGTCCCTCGAACCGAGCCTACTTGTCTCTCCATCTCCCAGAGGCCCCTCAAGGCTGAAGACCTTTCGCGCCCGTTCTTCACCTCCAACAACCCGAACTAGGCCGCAGCCTACACCTACGTACTGAGCCAAGAGTCAGTCCAACACCCGTTGTCAATCACTCATCACTGAGGAGCGGTCATCCATCGACCACCGGGACGCTCCTGGTCCTCAAATTCAGTTTGAATTTGATGAGATGGAGGCTCTTTGTGTCGCCTGCAGTTGCTTTGTGCCTTGCTCTTTTGCTAATGGTGCCAAGCCTGTTTGCCTCACCTCGAAGAGTCGGCATTTTGAGAGTATTTTGTCTCGGTTGTGTTGAGCCCTAGCTCTTGCCTAAGGGGACCGATACTTTCTCATTCAAGTGATCTTGTTTTTGGTTTTTTGGCTTTTGATCACTTTCTCGGGATTTTTGTTTGTGTCTTATCTTTTTCTTTATTTTTTGAATTGGTGATTGCGTGCGTTGTCACTGCCCTTATCTAGGGGTAGGTTGAGGACCGGAGTGTCTGAGGACCGGTGGATGGTTGCTCCTTAGTGATGAGTGATTAACAACATGGTGTAGAGTGACACTTGGCCGAGTATTACAGGTGCAGGTTGCGACTTGATTTGCGTTGGTGCAGATGAAAAACAGGCGTGAAAGGTCCATTGAGGAGTGGAGAGACAAGTAGGCTTGGTTCGAGGGACCCAAGTGGTCGAACGGTATCAAGTGCAGGCCGCATGGTGGCAAGAAAAGCAAGACGAAGTCGTGATCAATGGAGCCTGTGCAGGGTAGCGGCTTACAACTAGAGTCTGTACGCGAGTTTGGTTGGTTTCCTCCACAAAACCGACACCAAGCCGGAACGACATGGTGGTAAAGTCAAGAGGAGCTCGACGTGGAGGCTACACCGAGTTTGCGAGGTTTGCGACAGTTCACCAAAGAACCTCGAGTTCCTTGGTTGCTCCACAAAGCCAAGACCAAAGGCTCGGTGGGCAGAGACTGGATCCAGGTGCATCGATAAGCTTAGAGGCGGGGGATACGCGGCGGGATCACGAGGCTTGCGTCGGGAGGAAGCAAGACTGCAGCAAAGGCATGGCCGCCCATTGGGAATATCCAAGTTTTGACCATATTTCCATTAAGGGGTGTGTATCTTCCTTTAAGTTGTAGGGGTAGTGTGGTCATTTGTCTCCACCGAAGAGACTTCATATATATAGCTCTAGGGTTGGATGGCAACTTATCCATTTGGACTGCTTCTCAATTCCTTTGCTCCATAGGCTAGATTTTTCATGCATTTGTATAGAATCTGACCTCTGGATGTATGGAAGACTTTGGTGTTGTGATGTTGTGACGATTTCCCTCTCCTAGATCTTTGTGATTTTTGTGTCATTTTTGCGGCTATTTTTGGGGGATTTTTGTTATTCGCTTGTTCGTCGACATGAGGTCTTTCTCTCCTAATTTCTTTGAGGGGATCATGGGTGGGTGCCTTGTGCCTCTTTGTGGATGATCTTGACCCCTCAAGCGCCGGGAATCACCTTTGATTCACGAGTTTTTGGTAGAGCTCGAGGTGGTGCCTTGTGTGCACGAGATTGGGGATTCTGATTGATTGGTTTTGTTTGAGGCTCCAAGATTCTAGGTATAGCATCTCATAGAGACACTTCACATCTACCAAAAATTTGAGCTCTGTCCATCCAGCAGTTTGGGTGATCCGTCAATCAGAAGTTGGGGTTGACTTCGTGGTCAGGCCACACGTGCATTCTAGAGCAAGCACAGACAGTCCATCCCGTGTGCACAGACAATCCGTCCGGTATCGAGTTCATCACGTGTTTGTACGAGTTCGTGTTTCGATCCGTGGAGAGTTTGAATCGCTGTTGGAAGCTGTTTGATGAATGGTCCGGACAGTCCTTGTGTAACAGATAGTCTGTGGTCGCATCACGGACAGTCCGTGATGAGCGATTCATCTCTTGGTGTTTCTGTCTACTAATACGGACAATCCGTTTGTTCCGTTCAGACGGTCCGTCTGAGCCTCGTGGACAGTCTGTCTCACCTTGATGGACGGTCTGTCTCTGGTCGGTAGACTTAGCTAAGTTCTTCGTCCTTTGAGTTGTGCTTCCACATTGCTTCAAGTTTGGACTTATTGGTAGGTTCGTTGTGACTAGGCGACCTTGGCAAGTTCGTGTGGGAAACCTTGGTTGCGATTTTGGGACTTAGCCAGTTTTTCTTCAGAGAAATTTTTATCGGCTCCCATTCACTACCCCCTCTTTGGTCGCCTAATATGAGAAATCAAATGCTCGTAGCCTTAGAGGGGGGAGTGAATTAGGAAACTTAAAAACCTTAACATATGGCTTCACTAATTTGCATAAAGTAAACTAGATCAAATCTATCTAAATGTGCAATCTAAACAAGTTTCGCAACCTATAGCCAATCCTAGCATGATACTACTCTAGGAAAGTAAAGGCAAGCAAGGATTGCAAGCGAGTAATGCGTAAACATAAAGAGGGATGAGAGGAAGCAAACTCTGAACACGCAATTTATCCCGTGGTATCGGTAGGCACTAAGGGCGTGTTTGGCAGGGCTCGGCTCCGCTAAACCCACTCTGGAGCTACTGATCCACCAATTTGCAGCTCCACCGTGGAGCTGGACTCTCCCTTTGGAGCTGAAAAGATGTGTTTGGCAGAGATAACAACTCCAGCTCTGAAAAATGAAAATTTGAATAGATTACCCTCTTGTGCCCTCATCTTTTATTGGGAGGGTATGCTAGTGTCCTGTGCGTGTGATGTGCAGTGTTGTGTGTGCTGGTGTGCTATGCATGCATGGCGTGTGTGCGTGCGTGAAGGGCTGCCAAGATTTCTGATGCTTCCACAGTCGCAGGCTGTGCAGACGACTCACACAGCCACATGATTGTGTCATCATCAAATTGTCAGCATCAACGATGACCATCTTAGTGTGGCTATGGCTTTGGCTGGTCCATGTAACAATGCTGCTGCTACAACTTAGACAAGAATTCAAGCAACAAGATAAACTACTGGGGATTAGAGAATATCCAAGCTTCTACTGCTCCCATGCCCAGTTTCTTTGAAGGTTTTGAGTATCCATAATCTTGTGCTTCGGTCTGACTTCTCTGCGTTCCATAATCACGAGCTCGGCCACGACGACATCGTCCTCACCACGGCGCAGCAGGCTGGTGGTTTCTTGCCTCAACTAATTGTGCGGTGCGGCTGGAGGCGTGCAAGCTCGACGGTCATCCGTTGGCAAAGGTTAGGTAGCAAGGTGGGAGCAGCGTCAGCGACGACAGGCGCGGCGGGTCCGCAACGGCGGTGCTGGCGTTGTAGACGAATAGGTCAATCGTGTGCTTCAGTGTGGGGTCGTCGCGCCCGCGCTTGCTTTGTTCGATGCAAAGCTTGATGAGAAGAGCGTCTCTGTGTGTAGCGATGGTGATACAAGTTGGTTCATGACCGTGTGGAAGTTTGGCACAGACGATGGACTACGCCATCGGAGGCTCTGTGAGGTTGAGGAAGAGTTGGATCTGGTCGCCGCCGAATGTCTAGCCAGACACCATTTTCTGGGTGTCGACTGCGCCATCAGCCCCTATTGACGTGTCGACTCTAGCGTTCCTCGGTGGTCCGGCCAGCCGGCAGAGGACGACGAAGCGGTGGCCGCAGCACGGAACGCGAGGGGGCGGGAGGAGACAACGATGGGGCGTGACGGGAGGGAGAGGCGACGGGAGGCATGGGAAAATAGAATCGAACCGGTAAGTTGTGTAATGGGTGGCAAAGGTGGGTAATTTCCACCCAACTTCATGAGTGAGTACGAAACCAACCTATGCAGAGTACCCCTTAAGATACTCCATGCATTTGGTGGAGTTGGGAGCTAGATCCAAGGATTTGGTGGATCTGAAGTTTTCGGAGCTGGGGTGTTTGGCAGGAAAAAATTGGAGTGGAGCTATTTTTTGAATCTGGAGCTGCTTGGAGCCCTCCCAAACACACCCTAAGTCACCCCTAGTCCACGTTGTTGAAGCACTCACACAAGAGTATTGCTTCCCGGTCACCAAGTCTCTCCCAAGAGCACCACTTGACTCACCACAAAGGCTCGTCACTTAAGCACTCCCCAAGATCCCTTGGTCACCTTGATGCCGCCTCCACTAAGGAGCTTCTCCACTTGGGAAGGGGGTTGTTATGAACTGCAATGCGAGGAAGGGAATTGCGAATTGGGGGCTGATTTGTGGAGAATTAAGGCTGGGAGCTACAGTACCCGCAGTGCTACAGTACCCACGCGTACTATTCACGCCTGGGGTTGTGGCGGCGGCTAGGGTTGGAGGGGTGCAAGGAACGCCAGCCACAGGGCTTCGCCCACGACTGACAAGAGAGAAGGGTTTTCCTTCTAATCTCTTGCTTGATTAGATTGATACATCTCCTCTCTTCAAATAGAGAGGATTACTTGACCCCTAAGCAAGAACTCGATCTTATCCCTAAACCTAACCCTAACGGGCCTCCCGACCCATTAGACCCTTGACACTTGACATTACCCCGCCCTTTTCCGAGCAACTCGTCCTCGAGCTGCAGCATGGGCACCTTGACAATGACTCGACTCTACACAAACCTATGACCTAAAAATAAGCCTTTTGCATCTCGCCTTATTTGATTATTCTTAGTCTGATATATGCTCAGACTTTTTATTGTGTGACTCCATGACGGTTGGCACCATCTGCATGACGAAGTTGCATGTGTACGACCACCTGGATCCCATGGAGACCATCTAAACGAGAGGGGCGCAGGGGCACAACCACCTCGAAGCAGTCGCGACGAATACCAATGGAGATGTCCTCGTGGTGGTCGGAGACAGAAAGCTGAGGCATTAGGAAGTGCGTCCCTTCTAGTGACAAGGAGGAACACACCTCCCCTACCACCGTCCCCGCAAAGTTGGAGTACGTCGTCCGCGGGATAAACACTGTGTGCACCCTTGGACACAGCAGCGGATCGGCACAACTGCTGGTAGCCATCGAGTGAGTCGAGGTCGCATCCCTCTGCATCGAAGGCGAACGCGACCGCCGCCAAGGATGCCTCCCGATCCCGCATCTGCTTGTGCGCCTTTTGTAGTCGTCGCCGTGCTAGGAAGCCTTGCTGCCGCCTGCAGCCGCAACGCCGCCTGAAGTTGCGCTGTCATGGTCGCCGGCTTTGTGTGGCGACGAACAACCTGAAGGAACTGCGGCAGGGTGCAGGGCTGAATTAGCTGCAGATCGAGTAGCCGCCCCACCTGCCGGCGCGCCAGAAGGCCGTGTGCTGCAGCCTGCAACTGCACTGCCGCAGACACCTGTCGGGTAAGCATCTTCTCCGTTGTCTCCACTGTGAATGGTCCTGTAGACGGCGTCGGGAGTGCTGCCGCCCACGAGGCAAGAAGGGACGCACGCTGTGGTGGTAGCCTGCCTATCAGGTGCTCGCACAACAGCGCCAACTCCTCATGAATCCCGCGGATGGCAGCACCATGGTCGAGAAGGATCTGCGTCACCTCCTCAGGTGAGAGGACGTGGGGGAGCAGAGGAGGGCCCGGTGGCGCTGCGGAGAACAGGGATGACGCAGCCCAGGGCTGTGTGTTGATAGCGTAGAATCCAGCCATGGTCTCTGATACTAGATTGTTATGAACTGCGATGCGAGGAAGGGAATTGCAAGGATTGGGGGCTGATTTGTGGAGAATTAAGGCTGGGAGCTATAGTACCCACGGTAATACAGTACCCGCGCGTACTGTTCACGCCCGGGGTTGTGGCGGCGGCTAGGGTTGGAGGGTGCAAGGAACACCTGCCGCGGGGCTTCGCCCACGGCCGACAAGAGAGAAGGGTTTTCCTTCTAATCTCTTGCTTGATTAGATTGATACATCTCCTCTCTTTAAATAGAGAGGATTACTTTACACCTAAGTAAGGACTCGATCTTATCCCTAAACATAACCCTAACGGGCCTCCCGGCCCATTAGACCCTTGACACCTGATAGGGGTCTCCACGTCCCCTGCACAAAGTGTCCTCGCCACTCCACACCAAGCCGGAGGGTTGAAGACGATTGCCGATGAGCTACTTAGGCCCCAAAACTTCCGGCACACCTTGTACAACTTGATTCACTCAAGAATCACCTCACAAGATAGGCACACCTTGCACTTACTTAGCTCTAAGCTAAGCCTAGCACTAAGCACACACACAAAGCATGTGCAAGTCTACCGATGAGCAATTTAGCACTTGTATGGATTGGATGTCAGATCTTCTAGGTGTCTTCTACTCCTCTATACTTCCACACAATCCAGCAACCTTAAATGAGTGAGTGGTGGGGGTACAGATAGCCTAAGACATCAAAGTAGTCGTTGGCTAAAAGTTGTTGAAAGTAGTACCATTAGATGGTCTGACGCTATGTTTTTCTTGGCGTTGGTTCATCTGGTGCTACTAGTCGTTGCCCTCCACTGCACATGGTCATTAACACAATTGATCTGACGCTTCATCCGACGCACTGTCGGTTCATCCGGTGCTGCTAGTTGTTGCCCTCCACTGCACATGACCGTTGACACAGTTGATCTGCCGGTTCATACGATGCACTGTCGGTTCATCCGGTGCTGCTAGCCATTGCCCTCCACTGCACATGACTTGTTTATTTGCTTCTTCAACTTGCCATAACTTAACATACCATCACTTACTTAACATGCCATCACTTATAGCCTCAAAATATATACAAAGTCCTCATTTTTTCTATGAACATGTTAACTTGCGCATGGTATGTTAACTTGTGGTATGACATGTTACCTTGTGGTAATATCCATGGGACCTAGGAATGCCTACAAAGACATGCTAGACATTGTGGTTAGTCTCATTACTTGTGTTAGCAAGAATCACCAAAATCAACTCGAACAAATGGCAAATGAGGCCATGTTCGCTATCCCTAATCGGTCCTTCAGAGTTCATGAATGGCCCCATAAAGTCCCAAAACATCAAATAGATTAATTTGCAAATTATAATTCAGCAGCATTGCATTCCTTTGGGATATATTTCTAGTCCTTTGACATTCCAGGAAAGTTGAAACATACCTTTCAGCGTCCTCGTGCATCTCAGGCTAATAGAATCCACTTCCCCATTTCATTGCTTGTGTTCTAAACTGTCCATAGTGTCATCCATATTCTAATGAGTGGGATTTTCTTAGAATTTCTTCTCTTTCTTCCCGCAGTACACATCTTCTTATCACTCCATCCTCTCCACATTATACAGGTATGGTGCATCTCAATAAAATGTTCTGCTCTCGACAATTACCCTTCTTTTATCATTTTTATTCAAGTGATCTAATGGCATCTTCTCTAAGCACCTTATAATATCGTTCATCTGTCCTCTCCTATCAAGTACCTGATATATATGGTCATCTCTCATTCTATCTTCAATAAGTTATGTCCCATCATCTTCATGATGCGTCCTTGATAGATGGTCGGACACAACATTATCCGACCCTTTCTCATCTCTTATTTCCATATCAAACTCTTGTAATTATAGAATCCATCTAACCAAATGTGGCTTGGCATCTTTCTTGGACAAAAGTGTTGATGTTCCTTAGCATCACTACTAGGGTTGCACCCACAGCGACGGCACCATAAATGCTTGTTGGCACTTGCTAGTGTCGCTACGGGTTTGTACCCCTAGTAATGATGCCAGGAACATATTTGATAAAACACACATCACAGATCCACAAGCGCACGAATTACTGTTGCAGCACTTCACCTGGTGGTATTCAGGTTATCGTATTTATATTTCCCAAGGGAAGCACTACGGCAAAGATGAACGAATAAACAGTGGAGAGAAACAAGACTCGGTAAAGAGCTATAGAGGGGGTAACGAACAAAGATATTCAGGGGACAACTTGACACACACAAGGAGATATGATAGAAGGGTTAGAGAGGATATAGTGAGCTGGGAGGACAACGAGACGAAAAGGATCCTAACACAATCCATCTATTCTTGTCAATTCTAGGTAAAGAGCTAAGGTAAAGGAGAGCCAAGGTAAGCTAAACTCGACAAGGTCTTGTAGTGCTACAGAGGCATGCAAAGCCATGCCCTCGGACTGGGATGAGAAGGGAGAACGACGACACGCTGAATCCTACCAGCCCGAACTAACGTGGTGGACTATTGAGCCCGTCTGGAGCTGTCACCTCCCTAGGGTACCACAACTATTCCATTAAACGGGACACCAATCTAAGACTAAGGCAAGCTCTAAACACCATGCTCACAACAAACCAAAGAACCTTTCCCCGGATATCACAAAGGAGGTCTCTCTCTACTACTAAGCATAAATGTACTCCGTACAAGATCAAGCGAAGAATGACCACAACACTATAGAGTTCAAGAGAGCTCTGCTAACCAAGATTAAACTAACTATAGTCTAAACCAAGAATAAAGCTTCTAGTGCAAAGTAAAGCTGAATGTAATTGACTTGAAAGGTAAGATAGAAAGATAACTTGAATTGTACTTGAGTCTAAACAAAGAAAGGATACAAGAGTAGTACCGGAACCCTGAAGAAGACTGCTCCGAAACCCTAAGACTAGCTCGACTCGACTCTAACTCCAAACTACATTAATCCTACTATAAGTGAACAAAAGTGAGAAATGGAGATGCTCCTATGTTGTGTGTCCATTCCAACGAGTGTGAGGTCTCTTTTATAGGCAAGGGAGGTCGGTGGATGTTGACGGTGTATTTTGGTACACCATCTTCGTTACACTTTGGTTTGGATTTGATTATGGAACTAACCCGCCACTAGGCACACTGATCATATAACAAGTTCATCTTCGTGTGTGCATTTGGAAGTGTTATGTTTTTCTAGGAAAACATGGACATAAAGGACGAAGTCACAACAAGTTCAAAGGAGCAATTTAGGAGTCTAGTTCATGTTTAAGAGCTTGATGAAATCACTCCCAAAGCTGGCAAGGACCAAAGTGTTACAAAGGAACATCCCCGAGGATTGAAGCATAAAAGACCGGACTTCATGCAAGGAGAACCTCCATCTTGGACGCGAGGATGACATCGTCAAAATGGTGGAAGTGGATGGGGCAAAGTGCATAAATACATGAGGACCCACGAGAGTGAAGGGGCGACCAAACTGGGCCAGGATGGGCCTGGGCCGGTCGGCCCAAGTCGGTCGGCCTGGCCCACTCCGGGGGTCAGCTCGGCCCCCCTTTTCTGGCACCCGAAGATCCTTCAACCTTAAGGTGCTGGAGCCGCCGCCATCCACAAAAATATAGAGCCATTCGCCCAAGAGGCCATCCACAAGCTAGAGAGAAGAGGAGGGAGATCGTTCGCTAGAAGGATCGCTCTACTCGAAGGAAGCACCCACAAGTGGAGGAGAAGGAAGACACCATCAGAAGTGTCACCATGATCAACGGTGCCATGTCTAGCACCTTGATGGGGTAATCTTCTCATTTGTCCATGGGTTGTAATCGACCTTGAGATGTAATCGCTACTTTATTTGGTTATCTATCTATCATCTAGTGTTGAAGAAGCTTTGATGTTTAAGCTTAGCTACCATGTCGTGAAGAGAGAAAGATCTCAATGCTCCCTTAGATACATTCAATACATCGTGTCCATCATAAGTCTAGTCACGAATACCACCGCATAGTGATAGTACGAGGGGAGAGAAAGGGCGAAACCGTGGTCACAACCCCCGATAGATTAGATCGGTTTTCATATCTTAAGCGGTTGCATTTTCAAGTATCGTAGACCCTTGGGCAAGTGTCTTTTACATATCTTGTTGGTTTAATCGTTCTCTCTAGTGTAGTGTAGTTGTTATTTAGATTAACCGTAGGTTAGGGTTTGGATAAGTTAGTGAGTAGTGGTAGATCAAATGCATGTATTCCCCTTGCTCTGCGGATTGATAAGAACATAGGGAATCCCCGTGGTGAAAAAGGTGTAGGTCCGTACGCTTGCGGATCGTAGGTGGATACAAGTTTTATCCATCAACAAGCCCCTTTTTCTGGCGCCGTTGCTGGGGAGCAAGCCAGTTTAAATCGTTTGGTTTTGCATCTAATTTTGTTTTAGATTTAGTTTATCATTTATTTGCTAATATCTAACCCCTGTTACCTAGAAAACCACTTTGGTTTGTTTTGTTTTTGTTTTTATTTTGTTGTCTAGATGGCGTTCGTCAACTACCCTATGGAAGAACTGGAGAAATCTCTAAGGGATTACGCTAGTCCTCGATGTGAAGACATAAAAGTACAAGAGTCGGATTCGAAGCTCGAAGCGACTAAGTATGAATTCAAAGCTAGGATCATCGAGATGGCGGCGACAACCCCATTTGAAGGGATGGACACGGAGAACCCATATAGGCACATAAGGTATTTCACGATGCTATGCAATACGGTGCGTCAAGAAAGAGTTCCCGATGAATGGTTCAAATGGAATCTCTTTCCCTACTCACTTGCCGGTGAAGCAAAGACGTGTACTCGTTTGCATCCTTTGAAGTTGAAGGCAATTGGAACAAGTTGACAAAGAAATTTTGCGAGAAGTTTTTTCCAATTAGCAAAGTTCAACATCTAAGGAGGCAAGTGATAAGTTTCATGCAAGAAGAAGAGGAAGGGATAGACCAATCTTGGAGTAGATTTAATGAGTTGATTGAACAAGGACCAAGACTCGGCTTCTCTGGTGATGTACTCTTGCATACATTTTTCTTTTCCCTAACCCCTAGTTGCATGCAACATTCCAATGTGTGCAGGTGGGGATCTCATGGAGAAAACACTTACGGAAGTCGCTAAACTTTTACAAAAGATTAGTAAAGCGGCGGCCATGCGATGAGATTGGGAAACAAGACTTGCGGGAGAGCCGGAACACAATTCAAGGATGAAGACGTGTGCTGAAATTTATAAAGAGGCAACTCTGGAAGTCAAGAAAGATGAACCAATCCTGGAAAAGCTTGAAGAAGTGCACATCAAGACAAGAACTATCCCAAGCGTTGACTTTGCCGAGTCAAATGAAAAAAACAAAAGGAGTATGTCAAGCGCAAAGCCACTAAGGGAGTTCGAGCATATGGATTGGGTTCCAATTGATTACGGAGAAATATTCAACAAGAGAAGACCGTTCCCTAACCAAAAGGGGATGGCAAGAGCATTGGAAGTGGATTTCCCATCAGAAAAGCATGCGGAAGATTCGTACGATATTGAAACCACTGGTGAGATCTTTCAAAAGTTCTTTAGTGATGATGAAGTGGATCTGGAACACATAGCCGAGGTGAAAAGAATCATGGGAATCAAGCCCGAAGCATCGCCATACGCTCGCCCACCGAAGTTTATGCAAAAGGATCCGAAGAAGAAGAGAAGATGGCACCACACTTGAGTTGCGAGTTCAATAGAGTTCAATGCAAAGCTTTATGCGACATCGGAGCCCAAGTAAGTGTCTTATCTGCTAAAATTTACGATAAAGTTCAAGACCACAACCTAGACTTAGCTCCAACATCAACAAAGTTAATTATGGGATATGGTAGAACTATTAGACCTCTAGGTATTGCTTGCAACATTAATGTAATAATCTCTGGAAAATGCATACCAACCGACTTCTTTGTTATAGATGCTTACCATAGTAATCTTGATCACATAATCCTAGGTAGGCCCTTTCTTAAGTTGGTTGATGTCATGTTGGATGCCAGAAAAGGCAAAGTAACAATAAATCTTAATGGAAAGATGTACACATATAATTTTCTTCGCTATTCTAAACACCCTTCACCTTTTCTTCTCGAAGACGAAGAAGTAGAGGAGGTAGGTAGTCTTTGTTTTGTTGAAACCCTTAGAGACCCACTCCAAAGAGCGATGGAGAATCAACCTAATTACCAACAACACGAGGAACTAGAGGAAGCAACGATGGGATTAGAACCACAAGATGGGAGCATGGAGGAAGAAAAATTCGAAGATATAGGAGACATTAAACTCGAAGAACCACAAGTGCTCGAGGTGGATCTTAAACCTTTGCCCAAAGGATTAAATTATGAATTTTTGGGCCCAGACAAGACTTATCCAGTCATCGTGAGTGACGAATTGAGTCCCGAAGAAAACGAGAAGTTGCTGAATTTACTGAAAAAGCATAGGAAGGTGATTGGATATTCGATTAATGATCTCAAAGGACTTAGCCCAGCCTTTTCCACTCATCGTATACCTATGGAAGACCAATGTAAGCCCGTAGTGGGCCATCAAAGAAGGCTAACTCATGCCATGCGAGAGGTAGTAAAGAAAGAGGTCATCAAGTTACTTGATGTCGGAATCATCTACCCGGTTCCGCATAGCGAGTGGGTGAGCCCGGTACATTGTGTATCGAAGAAAGGAGGCTTAACCGTGGTGAAGAATGAGAAGAACGAATTAATACCACAAAGAACCGTGACCGGATGGCGAATGTGTATCGATTATCGAAAGATAAACAAAGCAACAAAGAAAGATCACTTCCCCTTACCATTCATTGATGAGATGCTCAAGAGATTATCAAACCACGCTTATTTTTGCTTTCTCGATGGGTAGACTTGGTGCTAAATTGGGAAAAGTGCCACTTCATGGTAAAGCAAGGCTGTTGACACATTTTATCTATGGATTTTATCCCTCACATTTATTGGAAAAAGGACTAAAATATACTTAGATCACCTTATTAGGGTTTATATTGACAATTTCCACGAGTTTTGGTGCATCTATGAATTTGCAGGGACTATTCAGAAAATATACAAATAAACCTCTTTAGAAGACTCCAGAAGGCTTCATAACTCAACATGACGTGGCACCTAAAAAAGAAGCATATAGAAGGATCAAGGACCCACCTGGCCGAAGTGGACCCCGAATGGGGCCCACACCAGACCGACCGGCCCAGTGGTGGGGCTGGTCGACCACCTCCTGGCGCCAACTGGGCCCGGCTTCTGGAATGTTCCTCCACCGCCTATGAAGATCAGTCTAAACCACATGTTTAGGTCGGTTTCATCCTACGATGCATGTCATTTCCTCTGGACTGTATAAGCAGACCCCCTGACCCCAAGGCAGAAGGCAACTCATTCTATCAGATCCTCCATGCCTACATGAGATTAGAGCTCCAGATTAGAATTAGATGGAGAGTTAGTATCAAGTTGAGAGATTAGAGCCACTGTCTAATTAGACCTAGCTAATCTTGTTCGAGAGGATTAGAGAGCGGTTGAGGTGAAGCTGAAGGAAGGCCCGAACCTGTCGGTGTTTCCACTTCATCTTCTACCTCTGGGATCAACTTCATTAGAGCCTGATCCTAAGACCTTGCGGGAAAGATCGACTTCTTATTCAAGTGAGCATCATTGTTTTTATTGTTCTTATGGTTCATAACTCTTTGAGTACTTTAATTCCTGTTGCTATAGAATTAAAGTTGCATGTTTAGTGTAAGCGTGGTGCTTAGACTAGCTATCTTATGAATGCCTTCTATATTCTGGATCGTGTGGTAGATCGTGGTAGTGACATCACACTGAGTCCTTCGTAGTCCACCTCCCGTCGATAGAAACCATAGGACTCCCCCATAGATTCTCGGGAGGTTCCCTTTACTAATGTGCCTTCAGACAATCACCCCATAAGAACAATATAAACATAGCTCGTGAGGATAAGAATCAGACATCCTTAAGTTTTCTTTATCTCTCTTTCTGTCCAGTCCTTGATAGCTACACAGTTGATTAGTTATATACCTCAGATACTCTCTTTACTATTCTCCCTGTGGATTCGATATTTAAAACCCTCTCCTGGGTGGAATGCTCACCGGTATCCGTGCGCTTGCGGATTATCCATCATAATATTTCTGTAGGCTTAACAAATACCAACAAAGGCATAGTGCTCGGACATGTTAATCCGAGAGGGGAATCGATGTGGACAAAGCTAAAGTGGAGACAGTTGAGCAACTCCCACCTCCAACGGATGTTAAGTCCTTAAGGAGCTTTGCCATGCTAGATTCTATAGAAGATTTATTAAGGACTTCTCAATGATCACTAAGCCTTTAAAACAACTCCTTCAAAAGGATGTGGCTTTTGACTTCGACAGTCTATTTTGGTACACCAAACATGTTCCTTACACTTTGGTTTGGATTTGATTATGGAACTAACCCCCACTAGGCACACTAATCATATAACAAGTTCATCTTCGTGTGTGCATTTGGAAGTGTTATGTTTTTGTAGGAAAACATGGAAATAAAGGACGGAGTCACAACAAGTTCAAATGAGCAATTTAGGAGTCTCATTCGTGTTTAAGAGCTTGATGAAATCACTCTCAAAGGTGGCAAGGACCAAGTGTTTCAAAGGAACATCCCAAGGATTGAAGCGTAAAAGATTGGACTTCATGCAAGGAGAACCTCAATCTTGGACCCGAGTATGACATCATCAAAATGGTGCAAGTGAAGGGGGCAAAGTGCATAAATAAATGAGCACCCACGGGAGCGAAGGGGCGACCGAACCAGGCCGGGATGGACCTGGGCCGATCGACCCAAGCCAGCCGGTCTAGCCCACTCCGGGGGTCAGTTCGCCCCCCCCCCCCCTTTCTTGCACCCGAAGATCCTTCAACCCTAAGTTGCTGGAGGTGCCGCCATCCGCAAAAATAGAGAGCCATTCACCCAAGAGGCCATCCACAAGCTAGAGAGAAGAGGAGGGAGATCGTTCGCGAGAAGGATCACTCTACTCGAAGGAAGCACCCACAAGTGGAGGAGAAGGAAGACACCGACGGAAGCGTCACCATGATCAACGGTGCCATTTCTAGCACCTTGATGGGGTAATCTTCTCATTTGTCCATGGGTTAATCGATCTTGAGATGTAATCGCTACTTTGTTTGGTTATCTTTCTATCATCTAGAGTTGAAGAAGCTTTGATGTTTATGGTTAGCTACCATGCCGTGAAGGGAGAAAGACCTCAATGCTCTCTTGGATCCATTCAATACATCGTGTTCCTCATAGGTCTAGTCACGAATACCTCCGCGTAGTGACAGTACTGGGGGATGGAAAGGGCGAAACTGTGGTCACAACCCCCGATAGATTAGATCGGTTTTCATATCTTAAGCGGTTGCATGTTCAAGTATCATAGACCCTTGGGCAAGTGTCTATTACATATCTTGTTGGTTTAATCGTTCTCTCTAGTGTAGTGTAGTTCTTCTTTAGATTAACCGTAGGTTAGGGTTTGGATAAGTTAGTGAGTAGTGGTAGATCAAACGCGTGTATTCCCCTCACTCCACGGATTGATAAGAACCTAGGGAATCCCCGTGGTGAAAAAGGTGTAGGTCCGTACGCTTGTGGATCGTATGTGGATATGAGTTTTATCCATCAACAGTGGAGCGCAAGGGAGGAAAACCTAGGTGCGGCCGTATCTCAAGGCACGGCTGGCCCTAGGATGTGCCGCCTCTCGCCTTGGACGCTCCTGATCACTGCTCCTGAGGCAATTGTAGGTCGGTTCCTTGGGTCGGTTTCGCCCAGCACGCTAAGTGATAGGTGCGGCCGGCCTACCCCGTGCCATGTGATGCACCGACTATGTTAGGGGACACCTAGGATTGCCTCTTGATGACGGTTGTGGCAGTTGAGCAATCGGATAAGTTGACCCATTGATCCATGTAATCCTAGCCTCCACCCATTGATCAAACAAACATTTCTTCAGTGACTCACATTCGCCCAAGTTCTGCTCGAGGGAGTAGGGGCACTTGGGACTAGAGGCATGCAGTTGGGCAGGCCGGCCAGACCTAGAGGTCTGGCCGCACCTGCAGTTCGGCTGTACCAGGTGGTTCGGCCGTGCCTGGCACATGTGGCGTGTTGGTCCCAAATTGTCCCAAAATGTGTACCTGCCTATGAAATTCACAACACAATAGGTGGAACTTTATTAGTACTAAAACCGTGCATGAAACTTGTCATATACTCCTCTCGAACTCGAGGTTTTGACCGTCAATTTTTTTTGTAAGGACCGTCAACAAAAAGGTACTTGATTGCAGCATGCTCGGTATAAACGATCACCTTCGAGTTCACAATATAAGATCTGAATTTTGAAAGTGCGAACACCCCGGCAAGTAATTCCTTCTCAGTAGTTGCATAATTCACTTGAGTTTCATTTAGAGTTTTGCTTGCATAATAAATTGTGTGTACCTTCCCTTCCTTCATTTGTCCAAGAACGGCTCTAATGGCGTAATCTCTTGCTTCGCACATTATCTCAAATGGATTCCAGTCGGGTGATTGCATAATTGGTGCGCTTATGAGAGATTGATTCAACATACAGAAAGCATGCAAGGACACTTCATCAAAGTCGTATTCCACATCTTTTTTGAGAAATCATGTCATTGGATTGGTGATCTTTGAAAATCCTTTACAAATTTTCTATAAAATCAGGCAGCCCGAGAAAGCTTCTTAACGATTTGATATTTGTAGAGGGTGGTAACTTTTCAACCATTTCAATCTTAGCCTTGTCCACCTTTATTCCTCTCTCGGAGATGACATGTACCAAGACTATCCATAGTTTTACCATAAAGTAACACTTCTCCCAATTAAGCACTAGGTCAATTTCTCCACACGTTTTGAGAACTTTATCCAAAATTTCCAATCAATTTTCAAAACACATACCACGCACCTAGAAGTCATCCATGAGTACCTCCTTAATTTCTTCAATAAAATCCGAGACTATGGCCATCATGCATCTTTGAAAGGTGGTCGGTGCATTACATACACTTAATGGCATCCTTCTATATGGGAAAGTTCCATACAGAAAGTGAAGGTTGTCTTGTGTTGATCATCTAGATGAATGGGATTTTGCATGAACTCTAAGTATCCATCAAAGTAACAAAAGTAAGAATGTTTGGCTTACCATTCAAGCATATCATCAATAAATGGTAGCGGAAAGTGATCCTTCCTTGTTTCCTTGTTCAACTTCCTATAATCGATGCACTTTCTCAATTCGATCACGATCCATTGTGGTATCAACTCATTCTTATCATTCTTCACAACCATTATTACTCCCTTCTTTGGCACACAATGCACCGGACTCACCCATTCACTATGTGGCTGAAGGACCGATTAGGCAACCATAGAGGGGTGTGAATGGGAGCCGATAAAAATTCTTCTCCGAAGAGCCAAACTCGATTCTGCCCCGAAATCACAAGCAAGGGTTCCCACACAAACTTTCCAAGGTCACGTAGTCACAACAGACCTACCAACCCTATGAACAAGTCCTAATCCAATCCAAAGCGGAAGCACAACACAAGAAGCAAAGGACTTAGGCAATCTGCAGTGGCCTGGGCGGACTGTCCGCAGGGAGTGGGCGGCTGTCCACGGGACCCAGGTGGACCGTCCGAAATGAGTACCTGAACCACCAATAGCACATCGCGAAATACAGACCATTTGTAGCCTACCCGCGAACCGTCCACCGCACACGGACCATCTGCACCCTTCTCGTGGACCGTCCACCAAACCTCTTGCAACCGAAAACAATCGACTCGTTGGACCGAACCAATAACTCGCACGAACAGGCGACGAACTGGACCAACACGGGGTCGTGTGGACCGTCCGCGCCTAGGCGGACTGTCCGCCAGGCACGGACAGTGCAGCTTGAGCCTAAAAATGCAAGGGAACCTACCCCTAATCCTTCATGGATTTCCCAAATGGCTGCATGGATTGAAGCAAGATTTTGGGGAGATGTGAAGCGTCCCTATGGGATGATATGCCTAGAAACTTGAGGCCTCAAACCACTCAAATCACCGGGAATCGACAACGAACCGAGCTCAATAAAAAAGTTGAGGTTCCAACCAAAATCCTCGAATCGGAGGCCAAATCCAGAATTGGAGGGGTCAATATCAAGCACAAAGATGCACAAGACATCTATCCATGATCCCCACAAACACAAAGGCCTCAGAATCGAAGGAACTTGTTGCACACAAAAATCCCACAAAATAGCCCAAAAAGACAAAAATCATTCGAGCCAAGAGAAGAAAATCGACGCAACTTTGAATGCTTCCATACACTCGGAGGTCAGATTCTCTAAAAAATAGTGAAGAAAATCAAGCCTAAATAGCAGGGGAAACGAGAAGCAGTCCGGATGGATAAGTTGCCCTGAAACCCTAGTGCTATATAATATATGAAGTCTCTCTGGGTTTGGCAAATGGCCAAGTTACCCCTAGAACATAAAAAAAGATACACACCCCTTAGCGGTAAGATGGTCAAGTAGTGATCTTTCTTCATCGGGTGGCTATGCCTTTGCCGTATTCCGCGTCCTTCTGACGCAAGCACCACGATCCCGCTGCGTGTCCCTTGGCATCAAAGCTTCTCGACGTGTCCGGATCTCGTCTCCGCCCCTAAGCCTCCGGTCTTGGTTTTGTGGGCTAACCAAGTAACCCAACGGTTTTGTGGTGAACCGCCGCAAACCCCACTACAGACTTCGGTCATGAGGCGCTACCCTGCACTGGCTCATGTCCACGGCTTCGTCTTGCTTTTATTGCCACCATGCGGCCCGCACTTGATCCCGTCCGGCCATCGGGTCCATCGAGCCAAGCCTACTTATCTCTCCACTCCTCGGACCTTTTGCGCCCGCTCTTCACCTACACCAACGCAAATCAAGTCGCAACCTGCACCTGCAATACTCAGCCAAGAGTCAATCCACACCATGTTGTCAATCACTCATCACACCAAGGGGCAACCATCCACAGGACCATGGCTCCGGTCCTCAATCTCCCCCTTGATGAGTACATTAACAACACACATAGTAACAAATACAGAGAAAAGAGAAAAAGAAGAAATGAACCAAAAACTTCAAACAAGTGATCAAAAGCCAAACAAAAGCTAAAATAAGATCACATGAGATAAAAATCTCGGTCCCCTAAGGCAAGGTCAGCGGCTCAACACAACCGAGATAAAATGCTCCAAAATTGTTGACTCCTCAAGAGGCAAAAGGGCTTGACACCATCGGCAAAAGAGCACAACTAAAATTTAGGTGACACAAAGAGTTCCCCTACATGAATGCAAGCTGCCCCTAAACAAATGCATTTCTCCTAATGTTTCTTCCCTTGATGCAAAAGCCCCCTGGATGAAAAAGGTACAAATGCAAGCATGTGCTTCTCAAGTAGAGAAAGAGCACTACAACATGCTAGAAATGAGACATAGACAAGCAAGATAACCACATATTCAATACAAGCATTGCCAACAAGATAGAAAGGAACATATAAGCATGTGACATAGCCATGATCAAAATGAAGCATTTTCAACAAAAACTTCCCTCTCATGAGCATAGGACCTCAACATGGACAAAGTGAGCACAAACAACATATATCTCACAAACTTCTTGCAAGGTCACAAGTTCTCATCACAAGATCATCACAAACACCTACAAGCTATCCCATGTCATGTCAAGGCCACCGAGCCATGTGTCCACTTCTAAACATGAGACTTCTCAGTGGTGAACATCATGCAACGGTTTAGCATCCAACATAAGGAATTTAAAGCACATTTGACATAGAAGCATATTTTTCAAGCATATGCATCTCATATACCAATATGATTTACACATTAAGCATGGTACATGAAGTGCCTTTGTGGCAAAAATAAGCTTAGGCTTCTCCACAAGGTAACATGTAGGCTAAACATTCATGATGACAAATGGGTCTTTGACCCCCAATGAAAAAAGCATGATATCCAAGCACAAATGAAACAAGATATAGCTATGTGAGCACAAAATGAGCATGTAAGGCATTCAACTCACAAGAAAGGGTCACATATAGCACTTTCACAAAGATAAGCCATTCGCATGCACATACATCCCAAAACTGAAGAACCGATCTGGCGACCATAGAGGGGGGGAGTGAATGGGAGCCAACAAAAATTCTTCTCGAAGGAGATGAGAACTCCAACAAGATGAACACAGCTTCCGAAACACATCTCCGACGCAACTACCCAAGTGGGCCCAAACCACATAGCCACTAGAGTGCTGCTAGTCCTAGGAACCAACAACCACCTAGACCTACTTGAGGACGCAGCGGAACAAGCAACTCGAACACCACTGAACTGCACCGGTCAGACTGGTGAGCAGCACCGGTCAGACCGGTCCCTGTTGGAGTGTGACGCCCCAGGTTTCTAATTAACCCTAACAGCCGGTCAAAGTAGTCAACAGTGGTCAAATCACGGTCAACCTGGGCCCTCACCTCGAAAAACTCACTAACCTACCCTAGTGACCCCCTTTGAATAGTAAACACACTTGTGGGTCCAACCCATGGTCAAAGGCTTGGTCAAACCCCCTTGCCACCCTAGTGTCTATAGGTGTCTGCCGGAACTTTTGCCGCGTTCTCCAAAATTCACCTAAACACTTAAAATTCTACCTTTATGAAAGTTGTCCATCTTGATGAGGGACACAACTTTCATGTAGATTGGCATTTCAAATTTGGAGTGGAAAAGCTTGAAAAAGTGGTTGCAAGGCAGAGTTCACTGTTTAAAAAGACAGGCTGACATTCAAAGTTGGCATTCCTGTAATTCAAAATCTGTGAAAAAACCCTATATAGCCTTTTTAGAAGTTCTTAAGGGTAGCTAGATCTACAACTTTCATGTTCACCACTTGGTCAAGTTTTATTCAAAATTTTGGAGAAAAATAGACTCAAACATGGCACCAGTGAAATGAAACCGGGCAGAGCGCTGGCGCGCCGTGACGTCGCGCGCCCGCGCGCCGCGCGTCGCCGGCCGCCGCCGGCCGCACCCGGCGTCCGCGCCCGCACCGCCCGAGGCCGAGCGCCGCACGAGGCACACGCCGCCCAAGCCGCCCGCGCCCCAACGCGCCCCCTTCCCGAGGCGCCTCGAGTCCGCGCCGCCGTACGCGCGCACGCACCACGGACCGCCGGTCCGTCGGCGGTGTCACCGCCGTACGCGCGCCACCCGAGCCGCCGTATCACGGCGAAGCATCTCGCCGTCACGCCGTCGTCGCCACGGAGCCCAAGCCACCTATAACTTCCCTATCTTCCCCGCAGCGCACCACCCCGAGCTCCACCGCGCCATTGCCGCCGCCGCCATGAGCTCGTGCGCCCGCTCGCGCTTGCCGCCGCCGGCCCGCTCCGGTAGCCTCACTAGACCCCCGTGAACCTTCCCGGCTTCGCTTGTTGTCCAAGGCAACGCCTTCCTCGCCGGATTCCCCGAGCCGCCTCGGCCCCTGCGCGTGGCCGCCGCGCGCCACCTCGTCGGCGCCGTCCCCCGCCCCCCAACACCGGTCACCCCTAGCCCCTAGGTGAGCTTACCGTCGACCCCGGCCGCTTGCCCGGCCGGGAGCGCCGCTGGCTCGCCGGAATTGGCCGGAGCCGCACCGCCTCCCTGGCCAAGGGCCCGATTGCAAGGGTCGAGTTCTTATCAGGGAGATTTGTGTAAAATTCAGGACCTATCTGCAATGAAACCTATCTATGTTTTCTTGCTAGTTAGTCTAGTGCACTAGAAATTCCCGAGAAAATTGTAGAAAATTCAGAAAAATGCCAAACCAATTTTGTTGGGTTCAGGGAGAGAAATCCCACAACTTTTGTTATTCTCATATGGCTTGATTCTAAATATTTTTAACATGAAAAATAGGATTGTGAAATACCTAGATCTGTCATAACTTTAAATCTACAACTCCTCTGTATCTAAATTTTGGATATGTTGTGTATCTTGTTAGGACTAGCTCCTGTGTCAAAAAGTGCACAAAGTTATGAAGTGAATCTTGCTAAATAAATTGTTGTCCAATTCTACAGAAACTGCCTAGATGATATTTCTAGCTAAATATATTTATGTTTTTGTGCCCAACTTGTGCACACTGTCTTGTTATGTCAAAACACCTCTTGTGAATTAATCATGATTTTTGGCTTGACAGAAATATTTATTATTAATTTGTGCATGTTTTCCTTTGTAAATTAATGAAGTAAGATCAGTAGAGATTCTATGTGAACATGCTGGTTCTTTAGGCTTGTTTAGGACCAGAGAGCATGCATGGTAAAGTTTGGATCATTTTGATGCTTATTTATTTTTGTATGCATTTAATTTGAGTCACTAGCTAGTCTTTGTTATTTTCTATAGCATTTAATTTCCTAGCTTCCAACACTTACATGTGGGTCCAGTGGACCAGTATATGTGCTAATATGCTTAAGAAACACTTCTCTAATTTTTGGTAGTTTATTGCTTAATAAAAAGCTTTAAAGCTCTTTAAAAGATTAAAGGGAAATTAAATAAAGGAAAACCTCTTTTTAATTCTTTTTCCTTTTGGAAAGTATTACCTAATTTAATTAAAAGATAATTAAATATCCTTGCTGATAAGAAATTAATTCATGAATAAAAATATTGTTCATACCCTTGCTTGTGAAAGGAAAAGGACTACACATTCACACGAAATAACAAGTACAAGAAACATTTATTCAAGGGTGCAATAGAAGAATAAATCAAATATAACCAATAACCTTCTAAAAGAGATGTACTATCTAGATACTTGTTAAGGTGAATATGACCAACAAGAGTTGGATAAGATAGCAAACTGTCACATCACCTGAACTTGCATTGCATTCCGTGTAGATCTTCCGGACGGTGACTACTCACTTGTCCCGGAAACCGAGGAAGGAGGAGCGGAAGCTTCGCTGCAGTACGTGGAAGTGCTCGACGACACCGAGGGTGCCTAGGCTAACCTAGCTGACGAAGGAAAGCTCCGGTGCATCTAACCTAGCTTTCAAATTCTTATTCAATTATCTATGGATGATTGTGCATTTAAGTTCAGGAGTTGAATGGAACCCTAGATGCATGATCCCTAGGTACCTTTGTCCTTACTAGTATGATAGACCGATAGCTGCTAAGCTATAGGACCGTTACAAGTCAAGTGATGACCTCACTCGCGAGAATAGGTTCCTAGATAGGAATCACAATATATCCTTAAATGGATTGCTCATGTGGTAAGAGCATGGGATTCGGGCTCCGGTCCAATGGCTATTGTGGGTTAAGTGTTTGAACGTACTAAACACTTGTCGGGAATGGTGTTGACGCAAAATCTGCACCTTACGCCAAGCACACAGCAAGCCGAACAAGCTAGCTTCACACGCGAAAAGATTCCAAGACGTGCCAGTCAATTTTCCCTGAAAATTAACAAAAGACAAAGTAGTTAAATTCCAAAGCTGGGAACTTGTCGGGTGGTACCAGACAGTTCCATATTTACGGCTATAAAGCCAAGTGAGATGACATATAGCTATAATAAGCCATCTGCCAGCAAACTAGAAACCATTCGGAAGCTTTAAAGTGTAAAACAGAACATAGCCGAACGGATGACATAAGCATGACGAAAAATCGGTGTTTATTTGTATAAAATTGCACGTGCACAAGGCCATGACCGATCCTCAAGGATAAATAACAATAAACAATAAATGAAGTAAAACACGATCATAAATATGTAATAAACAAGCATGCATGGGCCAGAGGACTAGTCTACCGCATGTCTAGGTACTTTAAAACCCGTCAAGCATGATGTCAAACAAATCTATCCACCGCATGATACAACTTGTTTGAAAATCACACCACTAACCACAAATAGATCTATCCACCGCATGATACAATCTAAATATGGAAAGCTAAAAGCATACATTGTTTAAAACGTAACTTCTAAACATGTTTCACTCATGAAAGCATAACCGAATACGGCTGAACAGCCGAATCGGGGTCCATGAAGAAGGAACAAACATTGCCAAAGATGGCAAACCTATCAGATTGAATTAAAGATCTAATCCACCGGATGATTAGCTTCAAGACAACCCAAAAACCTGCATCTACTGCATGATACCCGGTTCTGTCAAGATTTACACGAGATTAACAAGATTGAACCCGCAACATGTAACAACCTAGATTGGTTCGGTTTCGGCTATTTGACAAACACGTGATCCACATGCCTTTTGAAGCAAGATATGAACGTGTGATGTAAATATCACGAAACAAGATAAAGCCGATCCAAATCAATCTAAATTGGGCAAAAGAGTGTTACATGAATTTAAACATAAAGTAAAAACTCAAAGCAACATAGGGTAACTTAATGAATCTATTGGATCTTGCCAAAATCCAATAGAGCCGATAACTAGCTCCAAGCTAGATCTTAGCCTACCGCATGGCTCATGACCTAACAAGAAACCCTCTTGAACCAAGTTTAAATCTACCGCATGATACTAAGCATGGTAACAAGACTACTTGCATCACAATCTAAATCCACCGCATGATACTAGACATGATACAAGGTTGCTGGTACTTACGGAGGTCGACAGATCGATGAACCCTCTCGAAGAGCTCGACGACACGACAAAGGAATCAAAGGTTTGGCGTAAAGCCGGTTTGTTATGAGAATGTTTTCGAATACAATTACATACATCCAGGGTCTATATTTATACCCTGTCATGGCATGACTCCGAATGGACTACAAGCACAATATTCGATACCTAATTTATCTCTAAGTGCGATTGCTTATCAATCCATTCGTCCCTTCCGCTCGGGCCACGTCATCACGCAATCCCGCAAAATCAGCACAAACAGTTTCCTTGCCGAACGGAAGCAAACTGTCGACCGCGACACCCTTTGCAGAATCTTTCTGGAGAAACCTTCCTTCTTCCGGACGGATTTCTTCGCCAAACTGGGCCCACAAATCAGACTCCTTCCTGTAGCAAATTTTTGTGTTAACATATGCCCCTTCAATTACGGGATAAAAGTGATTTTATTCCAAAATTGACTCCAGTCGCCAACGTCTTCAAATTGAATCTGTTCAACACCTATTCCTTGTCTTCGCAATCTATCGGAGCCTCCGTCCAGATCCAAACCATAGGTCACCTTTTCCTCAAGCTCAAATCCCCAATGGCAGGTCAAAATCAAGCTGCTCAGGTAAATTCCATCCCCATACGCTTAATTCGGCACTACCTTTTTGATTTTTACCTCAGATTTCTTCCCCGCCTATCTCAACAGGAGCTTTCCACCGAGCTTTTGATTCGCACTGAGGCCAATTCGTCATCTTATTTCCTCGGTCCTGTGGGAACTCACGATCCTCGCGAGTTTATTGCAGCCGAATCTCAAAGAATTCCTTTCAAAGCGGCTCTATCTAAGCCTTCCCTGTGGCAAGACGCCTTCAAGAACTGGCCCTTGCCCCCAATTGCAGGCTGGAGAAATTGGTACAAAAGAGTGCTTGCGGACAACAGTGCTAAGACCCAAACTTGGGACAGCCTCCGTATTGCTCAATGCTTGGAGCTTTCTTTGGCCGAGACCCCGAAGAACAAATATCTTTTTATAGCAGCTTGTCATTTTTGGTCAAACGGCGTCTATGCCTTCCTCTTTAGTCACGGCCCAATGTCCCCAACTCTAGCCAACGTATATATGATCACCGGCCTTGATGTTTCAGGATCCGTGTACCCCTGGGACTTCAAAGGCTCCACAAGACAAACAGGGGTGAAACCAGGAAGTGGATATAAATCATATATCCAGAATCACATGAAGGATGGCCCCCTGGGTGAAGTCGAATACAGAGCATTCCTGAATATTTTCTGTGGTAAAGCCAATGAACCCACTCTGAATCACATCGTAATGGCTACACATTTGGCTGGTGATAAACGCATTCCTCTTGGAAAATACCTCCTGGGTAGTGTGTATCATATGCTTCATCAGACTGTCACCAAAATGCATACTGGCCAGAAGATACTATGTGTCAACGGCCTTTGGTGGTTCGTACAGATGTGGCTGCAACTGCATATGCACCAGATTGTCAGTATTGACCTCAACAACCGGCTTTTCCCTTCATCCAACTATAAAGAAGGGGAAACTCAGATCACCAGAGGATGCCAAACCTATGGAGAGGCTGCTTCAACTGTTTCCATTAATCAGAATGTCAGCCAGCTTTTCGAGCTCTTCTTCAAAGGCTTCCCTGACCCTCTTTAGCTTCCTTATCTGGATAATGACAATCTAACTCTCCCCTGTGAATTCTCCTTTGAAACTGGACGCCAAGATAGAAGGTTTGTAGAAATTTTTAACATCTTGATCCATCCATGTCCTTTGCCAGCTGAATTTTGTGGAGGGAGGTTAAATCACAGCACTTATGAATACTATCAGCCAAATATGATGGCCCGACAGCTTGGATGTGGCCAGATGCCCCCAAGATTATTCCTTCATGAATTTCTCAAACCCAGAGAGGAAATCAAGGAAAATATGCAATCCAGAAGGGTTTTTGAATACGAATGCAGCCCAACTCTTTACACCTGGCCTTTCACACCCACACAACAATAGCGCATCCCACCTTCAACTCTTGGTGGCAAGAATTCCATGACCATATTTTCAGTGAGCTAGTGCACTCATTTTGTTTAGAGCTGATGCCTGATTTTCAGCCAACATCAGAGGTAACACAATTGTTTTTCTCTTCAGATCAGACACTCCTTTTACTAATCGTGATCTTGACCATTCCCTGCAGAATACAGTACCTGCCCCTCAAGCCAGGACAATCATTTATAATGCAGTATATCCAATTTCTGCTCTGGGATTTAAATCCCCAACCTTGGCTCAGTTGATGGCCAGGTATGCCACAATGGACCCAATTCTCTTCAGTGCTACTGCTGACAAGAGGAAAGGCCTATCCTTAATTGCACCTCCAGCTGCCAAGAGGAAAAGAACCACTAAGAAAGTCCCTGTTGAGGTAAGATTTCCTCTTTCTCGATCACAAGATTACTCTCATTCTGACAAATTTCACCTTGTGAAATTTCAGACTAGAATCCAGCAGCCTTCAGCTTCAGAACCTGCCAATGCTTCATCTACTGGTATGACCTTTATTACCCTTTCCTCAAAAATCAACACTGGCATTTACCCTTAATCTGGTACTCGCAGAAGAAACACTGGCGAATCATCTTGTGGATATCCCTGTTCCTCAACATGTAAGTTCACCAAGAGCTGAACCATCTTCTGCTCAAGTAGAAATCTCATCCTCATCAGGGACCCAGTCACCCCCTGCTCAAACAGAGGTGTCAGCTTCACCAGAGATGAACCCTTCAATCCAACCAGAGGCTCCAAGCCCTTTAAGGGTTCAATCCCCCATTGGCCAGGCAGAAACCCCAACCTTAACAGAGGTAAATCCATCTCCTCTTCAGCCAGAAGCTTCAAATCTGCCAGAGACTGCACCAGCACCCTCTCAAGCAGAAGCCTCAGCTTCGCCAAGAGCTCCTCAGACTCCTCTTTCACCAGTGGCCCAAGAAATCCCCCTGAAACTGAACAAAACCTTGCCCCAGCTCAGGAAGTCAGGCATGAGGTAAGCACATGCACTTAACTCTGTTATCTTCTTCTTTCAATGAACCACTCCTAATTCGGCAATGCTACCCCTTCAGGATCAAACTCCATCATCATTAAGCCCATTAGTGGAGAATGATCCAGCTGCCGAAACAAGAGAAGGAGGAACTCAAGCTCTATCAGAGGAAATCCAATCAAGGCTCAAAGAAATCTTTGCCTGGTTGCAAAAGGATGCTCGAGACCAAATCAGTGATGTCGATTATTTCGAAGGAATGCTTGAGCCCATCAGCCAAAAGCTCCCTGAGGACATCAAGACTTCGTTGGAACCCATCTCTGGTCTAGATATTCACTATGTGGCCATAAGGCGAGCCTTGAAAAATGTGTCTACCCGACCAGCTATTGAGCAAAAGAAAGCCAAAGTTGAACAAGTTGTGAAGGGAGCACAATCCCAAACTGAGAGCCACAAGGGAATGTTGACCAATCTGCAAGTCGCTCGTGAATTGAAAATCGCCAGAAAAGCTGCATTGGAGGCAGAGCTGAAGAATTTGTCTGCAGAAATAGAAGCTGGTGACAAGAAAATAGCCGAACTTCCTGGACTGATAGAGAAAACCCAAGAGGAAGCATCATCGGCCATAACTGAAGTGAATCAGTGCGAGGCAGAACTCACCGTCCTGTCCAATGCCCAAAAAGATTACCAGGAATGGATGGAGAATATCCACCAAACAATATCAAATGCCTCCAATGTAATCGCAAAGTATTTAAACATTTAGCTGTACTGAGCAATGTGTAACCAAATTGACCGTTCTTGTAACATTTGCCTTTTATAAATTTGCTTTCCTTTTCTTTGCATGACTTCGATTGCAACTCTGAACGATCCATTCGGTAACTAGTAGTCAAAAAGTGTCATACCAGAACGGCATCTCAACTGCAACTTAGCCAAGTCAGTCAACCGAATACGACTCAGCTTTGAATCCCAAACGACCCGACGGCGAATTGATCAAGGAAACCTCTCCACCTTCCAAGTTTTTCGGGATACGTGCCACGATCTGAGGCCACGATCTTTTCCACCAGGCCTATAAATAAAACCGTAGGCGCCCCCAGCTCTTTACCAAGCCTCTAGCCTTCGAATCCTTGCCAACCTCAAGCCTTCTTTTCCCAATCACCAGCGCAGCCCCAAGAACCATGGCGGGCAACAACAACAGGCGTCGCGCCGCCGACGAGGCGGAAGGGAGCCGCGCCCGTGCGCGTCGAAGGCAATGATCGCCATCTTCGTAACTTGTCTGAGGTTTCCCTTTGTTTCTGACGATCCTCTCTGTTTCAGGCTTATTGAATAGAACCCATCCTCTGCGCCGGCCAATCAACCTCTGCTGGACGACTCCTCGGAGTCGGACCACTACTCCCCCATGCCCTACGGGGAACTCGACGCTCTCCGCTTCAAGGCGGAGCTTGAGGTGGCCCAGCGTGAGCTGGAAGACATCTCCAAGAAGGCTGGCATAGCCGAACTGGAGTGGGAGGACCAGCGCAAGCAGCTACTGGCAACTATCGACGGTACAACCCTTGAATTGCTCCCAAATCCAATCTGGCTTTTGATACTAATCACCATCACCTTGCACTTTGCAGCCCGTGACGCCGAGCTCAACCAACTGAAAATGTTGGTGGAGAAATTAGCTGACAAGGTGAACGCCCGTGGAGACACGCCGGCGGAGCGCCTTGCCGCGGTGGAAAACCGCGTGGACGAGGTGGCTACCCACGGCATCCACCTAGGCACCACTTTGGGCTTGGCCGCCATGGCGACGCACACTGGCGTCGACTACTCCACCCGGCCGCGCGGCTTCCAGGGCGGCGCACCAGAAGACATCGACGAGATCGAGGTCATCTTGGAGCGCCTCGACGGCCACGGCGACGCCATTGCCGAACTCACTCATCCCCAGTCTGTGCTAAACAGGCTCTTTGATTAGATTGTACTAGGTATGTTTGATTTTCGGCAATAAATAAAGAACTTTCAATTCACATGCTTGTATTGTGATGATTCCTCCGTGTTTGCAACTGCGAGCCTTATTTTTCTTAAACGCATTCGGGAACTTGCTTGAGCTGAACACGCAAAAACGGATGCCCCTTGGCGCAAAACCCGTAGAAAATCCTCAATTCGGTAATCCATAAGCACTGTTCAATGAAAACCCTTCGCATTCGGGAGGACAACCCTGCCGCTTGGTATTCCAATAACGTACGCCAACCAGTCATCACTCCCAATGCACTCTCTCAGTCAATAAAATAGCCTGCTGAGATACCCTGGAAACCCACTCGCACACTCATCCATCACTTCTCATCTTCTCCCCTGCTCCAGAAGAGAAAACCCCAAGGCCATGGACAAAGGCAAGCAACCCAAGGAGGACAGCGCCCCAAAGAAACGCACCATTCGAGAGTAAGTTTTCTTCTAACTTGCTTCTTGCTTTCGTGTGTGATCTCGTGCTTTACCTCCTCTTTGTTTTCTTCTAGCCTTGATCTACTTCCTAAGGAAATCATTGGGACCGAATAAACACCTGAATACATCTCCTCTGACTCCTCCCTTGAAGCAGAGGACGCCACGCCCGAGCAGAGGATCAACCATCAATTACGCCGCCGCGTTCGGCATCTGGAGCATGACCTCCGAGACATCACCGCTCGCTGCCAGGCTGAACGCGAGCGGCGCATGGCTTTGGAGGCGTTGGTAGGAGGTAAGCATTTCCATCTTCACCTTGACTCCATGCTTGCGCCCGGATCCTGTCTCTAACAACTGTTCCTCTGTCCCAGATGTTTCTGACAGGTATAGTAACCTGAAAGCGGCTTGAGACAGCTTTATGGAGGCAGCAAGCCATGGTCATCCCCACAGCTTCCAAGTTGCCGTCACGGTGGTCCTGGAACAACTGAAGAGGGAGGAGCTGAAGAAGCAAAGAAAAAAGGATTGAAGCATACTTTCGCTTCTTACACCATGCCTTCTGCTTCCCACCCCTTTGTAGTCCTGAGCAACTGGGTTGTTAGATATAAACCTGCAAGAAGCATTTGCAATGTAGTTTCGTGCTAAGGGCAGTACATCTAAGTATTGGCCATTCCCTCTGTTTAGGAATTTTTGTTCTAAAGGCGGCTTCGTTCTTGAACGCCGGCTGTTTCTGTATCAAATGCATGTAATCCCAATGCTTGTGATCAACGATCGATTTCAATACTAGGAAAATATTCCTTCAAATATCTTCCATTTATTGCAGCAGAAAATTCCTCTCCTAGTAAAGTTTTCAACATGTAGGCATTACCAGGCACGCATCTGACCACCCGAAAAGGTCCCTCCCAGTTTGGGGACCATTTGCCGAATTCGCTGTATTTGGTTCCAATCGGCAGTAAAGCTTTCCAAACCAAATCCCCTTCTGCAAATTGCCTGACCTTTACTTTCTTGTTGTAATATTTAGCAACTCGCAGCTTGTTCTTTTCGATATTTTCCAGGGCTCTAAGACGAATCATGTGCAAGTCCTCTAGTTCGTCCATCATTAAGCCACTGTAATCTTTGGAGCTTAAGTCCTTTTGCAAAACCACTCTCCTAGAATCTGATTGTATTTCCCAAGGTAAAACTGCATAGTGCCCATAAACCAATTCATAATGAGACGTTTTTGTAGCTCCATGAGGGGCCATTCGGTAAGCCCATAAAGCTTCATTGAGTACCAAATGCCACCTTCTTGGCTTCTGGTCGATCTTCTTTTGTATAAGATTGATCATGATCTTATTAGAAACCTCTGCCTGACCATTAGCTTGGGCATAATAGGGAGAAGAATTAAACAATTTGATCCCCATGCTTTCGGCAAACTCCCTGAACTCCAGAGACACAAACTGAGCCCCTTGATCAGTTGTAATTGTTTAAGGAATTCCAAACCGATAGATGATGTGTTCCTTGACAAATTCAACCATGTTCTCTGATGTTACCTTCTTCAGTGGAATTGCCTCAACCCATTTGGTAAAGTAATCTGTCGCTAAAAGCACAAACTTATGCCCCTTGCTAGATGGTGGGTTAGTCTGGCCATCAAAGTCTATACCCCAGCCCCTGAATGGCCATGGCTTTATAATGGGATTTAGTGCTGATGCAGGAACCCTTTGAATATTTCCAAACTTCTAGCAGTCTTGACATCCCTTGTAATACTCAAAGCAATCCTCTAACATCGTCGGCCAAAAGCACCCAGCTTGCCTGATGACCCATTTCATACGGTAGGCCGATTGATGTGCTCCACATATCCCATCATGCACCTCACTCATCTTTTTTTTGCTTCTTCTGGACCCAGGCATCGCAGCAATACCCCATCCAATGATTTGTAGAATAGACCTCTGTCGGGGACAGCCCTAGGGGTCCCCTTAAACAACGGGGAAATCCTCACTTAAAACCCGCAACAAAGCCAAAACACAGTTTGCCTAACCATGCAGGATACGGCCCATGCCGCAGGGACCCCGACGGCCCACCAAGGCGGACCTCTTGAAGATCCCCCTCGAGCGTGCTCCGCCTCGCTCGAGGATGCGCGCCCCCTCGGGCGGACTCCGCCCCGTTCGAGGGGGTGCGCTTCCTTCGAGCGGGCTCCGCCTCGCTCGAGGGCCCGCTCCCCCTCGAGCGAGGCTCCGCCCTCGCTCGAGGGTCCGTCCCGCCCTCGACCGGGGTCCGCCTCGCTCAAGGGCGCCCCTCACGCGTGCGCCGGCCCCCGTATGCGGGCATTTACGCCCTGACACCAGCGGGACGGCGCCATCATGCGCCCGGGGCTCGCGCCCCGGTGCTGCCGCACCAACTCCCCAGAAGGGAGCCCATCCCCATCACTGTGGGGAGGGACTGTGCGGCAGGACCGGTGCCAGTCCCGTGACGTCGTGCACCTGCTCCGGTACGGCTAACGCGCCGAGCCCTCGAAGGGGGGCGGCTGCACCCTCGATTTGCTTTGTCGTGACTCTGCAGGGTTAGGTGGAGGCGCTAGGCCGGTGGAGCGCCATCCCTGCTACTGTTACGGTATGGCTGCCGCCCCCGCGCGTGCAGGCGCACGCCAGGCGCTGTAGCAGCGGCTCCAGCACCGTGGAACGCGTTGGGAAGGGACGCCGTTTTACCTACTCCTGTACTCCGTACGGGCCAACGTCAGCAGCTCCCTCGAGCCTATCAGAAGACATCACCACCATCCGCCGCCCTTCTACCCTCGAACCGCCACTGTTCGGGTACAAGATAGGCCATGATGGCCAGATCGCCGCAAGGATCGTCCGACGGCCGCCCACTCTACAGCGCATAGCACGTCGTGCTTCCTCACGTAGCTAGATAGCACGGCGCGCATGTGATTCGCCTCCTCCTTGATCTATAAAAGGAGGGCGAACCCCCCTGCCGCGGGAGAGAGAGGAGAACAAGCACACGAGACAGACTCGACACAACAGGAGACGAGCTGCGCCACGCACTCGCTCTCCAATCCTCCCACAACACCTCCAGACACTACGCCAGGGACTTGGAAGCCAGCCTTCCTCTCCCGCCTTGCTTGTAGCAGCCCCACTACAGGCACCCCCGGTGCTGAGCAATATAGTGCCTTGAGCACACCACTGCTGGACGTACGGCCCCCTCGGCCGGAACCAGGATAAATCCCGTGTCTCTTATTGCTTAGCATCGACCATTGAGGGATAGACCTCGGCGCTTTCTACTGGTTAGTGTCGGGACCATATTCCGCACCGACAGTTGGCGCCCACCGTGGGGCAATCGAGCGCCTAAGGTCATTCCACCAACTCCCTCCATGGTGATCCGCACTGAGTACCGTGGTACACGCTACTGCATGGGCAGCTCGGACCCCCTCCCCGCCGGGTTCGAAATCCGGTTCGGGGGCCTGAACTTTCAGGCCACGGGGAACGGCTACCTCATGCGCCTCACCAACCGTGAGGAGCTCCGCGCGCGGCGCCAGGCCGGGTCCGCTCCGGTCCCCGCTGCACGCACCACCACGGCGCGGCGCCCGCAGGCACGGATGCCGTGGGCCCGTCGACGCCACGACGCCGGCGCCCGCTCGGGCGGCGTTCGCGCCGTGCGCGGTCCGAGCGGCGGCAGGCCGAACGCGCGCGCCTCCTGCGCGGCGCGCCCGCCATCACAACGGCCACCATCCCGGCGGGACGGCCGCACGGTCTCCGTACCGCGCATCCCCATCGGCCGCGTGGCGCTACGTCGGCCTACAACGCCAACGTCAACACCACGATGCGCGAGGTTCCGCCCGTCCGTCACGTCTTCGTCGCCAGGGATCCCAGCGCCTCAGCGGGCGACGAGTCGTCCCTTGGTTCCCTCGACGCGTTGCCGCCCGCCAACCGCCACGGGTACGCGGAGTGGGACTTCTCCGGTGTACCGGACCCAGTCATGTTCCGGCGTTTCCTCGACGCTACGGATATCGGTTCGGCCGCTCCGACGACTCCCGCACGGGAGCTACGATCCCGCGCGGGAGTGCTATGCCGTCATCACCAACGACCCGGCCAATGCCGCCGTGCGGGTGGGCGCCGGGAGACGGGGAGGTCACGCCCGCCCTGTGGATTGCCACGCGCCCGACCGCGGGGCCAAGCGCTCCCCGCCGGGGCCGACGCCGACGCGCGCCGGCCCAAGCCCGCGAGCTCGAGGCCAAGCTGGCGGAGGAATACCGGACGGTGCGGCCGCTCCGTACCTCAATGGCGGGGGAAGCCTCCGCGCGCGGCGAACGCGCGCGGGAGCTGGGCCGACAGTCCGTGACCGCATCAACACCGACCCCAACATCAACAACGTGGACGCACCCCCGCGGGCGAGCCAAAAGCTCATCGCCGCCGCGACGCCGCCGCGGGCCATGCCGCACCCTCGACCCCCGAGGCGCGAGACCCGCACCGCGAGGTGCGTACTCTCATCGAACAAGCGCCGTCCGGCGAGGCCGAGAGCTCGGCCTCACGCATCCGCCAACAGGGGGATGCGCGGGATGACGGAGCTGCACCGGGAGGCGAACCCTCGGTCCACGCAGGAGGACCGGCGGGGCGACCCGCCGACCAAGGACGCACGCCGGCCAAGGAGCGGCTCCTTGACGCACGCAGGGCGCTGGATGGCGACGCCCGCAACGTCATCAACGCCAGGCGCACAAGCAGGGCGGACGCACGAGCGAAGCGCGGGCTACCACCCTCGACGGGGCGGACGCTACGACAGCGGCGAGGACCGCTCCCCGACGCCGGAGCCCCCAGGGACCCGTGTGTTCAGCCGGGAGATCCGCGCAGCGGCGTTCCCCCAACGCTTCCGCCAACCCTCGACCATCGTTGAAATGACCTGGATTTCCGCGAACGAAACCCCGAATCTTAGCACCTCGGTGGTAGTCCCAGGAGGGCTACCACGTGCAATCCCTGTCTCAGCGATGCCAAAATCCATACAGAATGATAAAAACAGTAAAGTAGAGTACAACATTTATTTTATTACATTAATTAGAGTACATCTCTTCGGCACATGCCGGGTACAAGTCCATCGGGACTGAATCAAGCATAAATAAAACGTCTAGCAGCGGCTCTATGAAAGCGCGGGAAAACTCCATATCCACCGGCAGCTCAAGTGTAGGAAGAGCTCTAGTCCACCCAACCGTCGTTGTCGAAGTCGTAGTCCGGCTCTGCGTCAGAGGCATCAGGGTCTACCCGATAAGCGGGTAGGTCATGTCAGCTTCCCAACAAAGAGGCAAAAGCGGTGTATATTCTACTATGCATGAGATATCCCTAATCTGGCTGTAGAAAGCTTAAGCAAAGCAGCAGTGCAACGTACAAGGTAAGCAGAATACAGCTAGGAGGTCCACACCTCGGGAAAGCTTCCGCTTCCAAGGTCCACACCTCAGGGGTCCACACCCCGCTCAAGGAATTCCACACCAAGACACCGGATCTCAACCACGATCCAGAACCCAACTCTCATCTGCGATGTGGGGCCCACCTGCTCCTATCCCCACATCTCAACGGCCAAAGCCGGGCTCACACACTCGGGGGAGAGAAGAAGTACAAGAGAAGTGTAGCTAGTCAGGTGAGAGATCGAAAGACTGTCCATAACCAGTGGACACGGACTATAGCTATAGGGTTAACACTTTGCAGAGGTTGTACAACTGTACCCGCCCGAATAGGACCGGAACCGGCCGTCACCGATGTCCGACCCTACCATACGGCTGAAGCCCAAGTAAGTGGATAGTACCCTCCTGCATCTCCGAGCCTGGCCCAGCCTCCGCGGCAGAGCTCATACTACCCGCGAGAGGTCCCTCGAAGCTGTGGAACCCTTCCCCGGCCTCGCCAGGGCAAAGTCTACTAAGGAGGGAAAGACCACTCCCGACACGATCACACCGATCCTCCTACAGGAGGGGTGCTATCCACTACAAGTCTCACCCCGCACCCCCGCCCAATACAAGGCGGGCGGTCTGTACGAAAATAGTCATCCGAAACAAGGTCAACTGATGATCGGTCCTTAAGGGGCCGAGAGCGAGCACTCACCAACTCCATCCCACACGACACGACCCTCGGGTAAGAGGACAGATCGCATCTTCCCTCAGCAGCCGTTCACAAGTAACCCAGCGGCTCACTCCCGCCAAAACACAGCAAGGAGATACACACCCAGAACGCACGCTAGAATCACACCGAGATACCCACATCTCAGCCCAAGCCCAGAGTACCATCCATAATCAAGCAACAAAAGTATGGATAGTTGAGGTAAGGGACTAGCTAGGGGTCTGTAGCTAGTCCCGCAGGTAGTAGAACAAGGAAACAGGATATAACAAAGCATCAAGGCATGGCTATTAAACGGGTTATGCAAAACATCAGTTCAATGCATTAAAGTAAAGCGCTAGCAGCTATTTAACAACATGGGACCTACATGGTTGGGAGTGACATGACACCTTCGTTGCCGTTGAAGCAGTCGCTGTCTGGAGCAGTGTACTCGGGGTCCTCCGTGTCCTCCTGGTCGAAGCTCGGGTCTGCGGCACGAGATTCGACGCAAAAATAAGAAAGCGGTGCACATCTAAGCAATAACTCCAAATAAGAACCAATTTCGAAGATCCAAAAGAACCCAAACTACCTACAATCAGCAAGGTTTCGAAATTACGGATTTATAGAAATTGGTTTTATATTTTTCTGAGCTCCCTAGAATTAGTTATGAATTTTTAGAGGTTAAAATCATTTTCTGGAAATTTAAAACAGAAAATGAAAAGGGGGCCGTTGAGAAAAATAAGCCGCCGACGCGCATGACGTCGGCGGGGCGTGGTTTAACAGCCGAAAGGGCCGATACGATGCTTCGGGCCGTGGGTGGCCCGACGGGTTCGGTTCGGATCGAAACGGGGTTTCGGCCCAACTTGGCCCATGCGTCGCGGCCCCGGCCCCAACAACCGCGAAGTCCGGAAAACATCCTCATATTCCCACCGCGCCGGGACCGACGGCCCGCTAGGAAAAACGATTGGGCTTTTGGCCCAAGTCCGTTCGTCGGCCCATCCTTCGGTAACAAGCGTTCGCGCCGGCCCGCACACCATGTGTTCGACGAAAAGCCCCGGCGGCAGCATCCCACGCGCGCGGCGCGTCGCCGGTGCCGGTCCGCGGGCGGCAAACGCCCGGCCTTCACCACCCTCAAGTTGAAGCGCACGACACGGCTCGGCACGGGGTGTGCCGGCCGGACGGGCGCTCGCATCCGTGGCCCCGCGCGCGGCGGGCGGCGCATCGTCCCGTAGCCGGGCACGATGCCTCCGCCGCCGCGCGCGTCACGCGCGACGCGCCCCAAACCTCACCTTCAAGCAAACACGGGTCGAAGCCCGGTACATCCACACGTGCCATGCGCGTCACAGCTTGATCGCCCGGCGCGGCTGCCTGGTACCCAGAGCGTGCCGCGCGGCGTCATGGCGGCGCACTCGTCCCTGCACAACGAGCTTGGCGCGAAGGCCAGCACACAAACACGGTCCTCGTATGGCGTCGGCGGGCCCGGGGGCATGAGAGGCCCGAGAGCACCGCACGAGCGCGACACGGCGCATGCGCGCGCTCGACGGCCGGCAACCGAGCAAGGCGGCTCGACGGCACACCCCAACGCCGTCGGCGCAAAAACAGAGGAGAGCTCAAGGAAGAGGGAAAGAGATAAGGTGGCCGCGGTGTTGCTCACTTCGGGGCGGCGGTGGAGTCGTGGCCGGCTCGGTGGAGAGATGTACGACGGCGAGGTAGAGGTTCACGCCGGTGGTCGCCGCCTCGGCTCCCCGCTCCTTGTCCCCGGCCGGTTCACGCCTCCCCCCCTTCCGGCGCGGCACGACGCTCCTTGGCGGTGAAGTGGTCCTTGCCCCCGGTCCGGTCCTCGGCTCCTTCCTCGACCGGCGCGACGCGGCCGGCGCGCGCGCCCGCTCTTTCCCCCAACGGCGCGGCGCGCCCGCTTTCTCCCTCAAACCGGTGCAGACGGGCGTGGCGGAAGAGGAAACCCCAAGAGGGGGGGTGGATGGCTTTGCTTCCGTGCCACACCGGTCTGCTCCTTTTGAAACGACGTCGTGAGCAGCTCGAGGGGAAAAGCCCTCTATGCCCTTGGCTCGCCGCCGGGCGGGGCAGGTGGCGCTCGCGGTGGTGCTCTGGCCCGCCTCGGATGCTCGGTGGGAAGGGGCAGTGGCGTCAAAAACCTTTCCCCGCGGTCGCATCCAGTCCCGCGCGCTCGCGCCGGACCTTGGCGTGCGTGCGGGCCGGGCGGCCCGGCCGCGCTCCGCCCCGCGCGAGCCGGTGGGGGCGGGACCGGCGGCGGCGGTGAGGACCGGAGCGTCTCGGTGGTCGATGGATGACCGCTCCTCGGTGATGAGTGATTGACAACGGGTGTTGGACCGACTCTTGGCTTAGTGCGCGAGTGTAGGCCGCGGCCTAGTTCGTATTGTTGCGAGATGAAGAACGGGCGTGAAAGGTCTTCGACCTTGAGGGGCCTCCGGGAGATGGAGAGACGAGTAGGCTCGGTTCGAGGGACCCGGTGGACGACGGGACTAGGTGCGGGCCACATGGTGGCGATACGAGCAAGACGAAGTAATGGACAATCGAGCCGGTGCACGGTGGCGGTCAAGTCAAGTGGTTTGGCGGGAGGCCGGACCGGGCACGCGGGGTTTGGTGGTTTGCCCACAAAACCATCGGCGGACGGTTTCTTGGTTTGGGCCTCAAAACCAAGTCCGAGGGCCCAACACGACGGAGACGGGATCCAGGCATGTCGGGAAGCTTCGAGGCGGAGGACATGCGGCGGGATCGCATGGCTTGCGTCGGGAGGACGCGGGGTGCGGCAAAGGCGTGGCCGTCCGATGGCAAGACCCACAAACATTACCTAAATGCACCTACGTGGGTTGTATCGCAAGTAGTTTAGTTAGGGGTAGTCGAGTCATTTACCACTCCGGCGGGACCTGATATATAAGCCATGAGTGTGTGTGGATGGCTCTCTCTCTCTCTCCGCGACTTAGGGTTTCATTTGCTCCCTCCTCTTTCTCTTTTTCGTAGCTATTTTTCCTTCCATTTTCTCTAGGCTAGCATGAGAGCTTCATGAGAGATTTGTTGTGAGGGATGGATGCTAGGGCGGCATGCTAGACCTTGTGAATCTTTCCTGGTTTGTATAGAAGATTCGGGGTTGTTTTTCGTGGCTTTTCGTGCTTGTTTTCGTGCCTTTGTTCCCGGTGTGATTCCGCGGATTTGAGTGGGTTTCTCCCCGGATTTCTTTGAGGGAAACATGGATAGATGTCTTGTGCATCTTTGTGCTTGATCTTGTGCCCTCAAACGCCGGAAACCACTTCGATTCGTGAGTTTTCGCTCGGTGCTCTAGTTTTTGGTGGTGCTCAAAGGATTCGCGATTCCCGGTGATTTAGGGAGTTAGGAGGCAAGATTTTTGGGCTATAGCATCCTTGTGTGACGCTTTTCAAGTACCCAAACCCTTGTTTCTACAGCTTCAACCGTTTGGGAAATCCGATGATGATTTGGGGGAGTTGACTTTCGGGGTCGGGCGTTTTTAGCTCTGTCCGCACCTGGCGGACGGTCCGCGAGGACCAGGCGGACGGTCCGCGCGGCTAGGGTTCGTCCCGTGTTCTTCGTGTTCTTGCTCGTCTTTCGTTTCGATCCGTCGCGATTTTGGTTTTCGGTTGGACGGAGTTTCGGACGGTCCGCGAGCGAGAGGGCGGACGGTCCGCGGGTGCCGGCGGACGGTCCGCGTGCTCCCCGCGGACGGTCCGTGGTTCGTGGGTTGCTTCGGTTGGTTCCTGTGTGATTTAACGGACGGTCCGCGGCTCGGGCGGACGGTCCGCGGCTCGGGTGCGGACGGTCCGCGGTGCCGGCCGGACGGTCCGCGCGGCCCTTTGCGGACGGTCCGCCCTGTCTGGCCGGACGGTCCGCCTGAGGCTGAGCGCTTTGCTTCTTGGTTCGATTCCTTCCCCCCTTCTTTCGTGCTTGCGCGTGTGATTCAAGGAAACGTTCCTAGGACTAGAGGTTGATCCATAACCTCGTGGTCTTGGCGATTGGTGCGTGATTCGATCCATCGCCTGTGTGTGACCGGGATTTGAGTAGGGCATAGGCCGGGTTCTTTGGGAAGAATTTTCTGGCTCCTATTCACTCCCCCCCCTCTCTAGTCGCCATCTGATCCTTCAATTGGTATCAGAGCTTGGTGCCGGATTCTTTGCGACTTTGACAAGTCCCGAATCCTAAGATGGCGTACGTTGAGCGGGGGCGGTCCGCCGCACTTCGATGGCAAGGGTTACCACAAGTGGGCGGCTCGTATGATGATCTTTCTTCGTGGGAAGCCGTTGGATTTTATTGTGCTTGACAAGACCTATGCTATTCCGGTCAACATCCATACTCTTATGGTGACCGATGCCGGTGCTAAGGCCAAGTATGAGGCTAATGCAAAAGCCGTTGATCACTTGGTCCGGAGCTTGTGTGATCCAGAGTTTGAGCGTGTTCTCCATTTGAATCTTGCTTGGCAAATTTGGGAAAAGTTGTTGGTTGCTCACGGTGGTGATAACCATGTGAAGGCTCACCTCTTTGTCTCTTACCGGATGCAATATGAGAATTTCACTCCACTTCCCGGTGAGGACATTGATGCGATGTTTCAGAGGTTCACCGCCATCGTGAACAACATGAAGGCTAATGTTGAGGATTTTCCGTACACCGAGCATGATCAGGCTTTGAAGCTCTTGCATGTCTTGGACCCAAATGTTTGGGGTGCTAAGGTTGAGGCCATCAAGGAGTCTGGGCATTATTTGACCATTGAGTTGGATGACCTCTTTTCTAAGCTCAAGTCGGGCCGAGGTTGACGGGAAGTTGCAATCCAAGCATGAGGGCTCGACCGACCATAGTCTTGCTCTTGTGGGCGGATCAAAGGGCAATTCTAACCCTTCCCGTCGACGCTTTTCCTTGTCTTCTCTCATGTCCATTCCGGATGAGGAGTTTGATGTCTTTGGGCGAGGAGGAGCTGGCCTTGCTCTCGAGAAGGTTTGAACGACTACACGAGAGTCGGAGGAATGCAAGGCGGAGCTCAGGGACGTGCTACAAGTGTGGCAAGCGTGGCCACTTCATCGCCGAGTGCCCGGAAGCGGAGGAGAACAAGTACAAGGTGAACGAGTACAAGGCGCACCCGAGGCGTGAAGACAAGTACTCATCCAAGGGCAAGCACTTCAACAAGTCCAAGAGCAAGGACAAGGACAAGCGGCGACCGAGCAAGAGTGGCTACAAGAAGAACAAGGCAAGAGCGATGGTGGCCGGTGCGAGCGACGTTGACTCAAGCTCTAGCGAGGAGCGATCCAAGCTCAAGCGGCGAAGAAGAAGACGCCGGGAGGCGCAATGGCAAGAAGAGTGCAAGCGGAACCTCGGCGGGGTGAGCCGTGTGGCGCTTGAGGGCTTTTGTGGCATGGCCCATAGCTCAAGCAGCAAGAAGAGTGAGAAGGAAGACAGCGACTCCGACTCGAAGGATGAGGTAAACCGTGACCCCGACTCTTTGCTTGCTGAGATTGCTAGGTTGAATGGTTTGCTTGACAACCGTGATAGTGTGCTTAGAGATGCCAAAAAGATGAGGAAAGATCTTAGGGCACAACTTGAGAATGCTAGCGAGAAAGTAGGAGAACTAGAGTCAAAATTGCTTGAATTAAAACTTGAGAATGACTCTTTGAAACTTGCTCCTACTCCTCCTGATGATGTTGAATGTGTTGAATGTGATGCTTGGTTGAATGAGATCAAAATGCTTAATGAGAAGAATGCTTCTACTTTGGCTCAACTAGATGCTCTTAGGACTGAACATGATGAGCTTAAGGCTAGACCCACTTTGCTTGGTGCTTGCAAATCATGTCCTACTATGCATGCTAAGCTTGTCGATGCTCGTTCTACCATTAGTTCTTTGGAAGCATCTTTGAAATCTCCCCGTTGCAAATGCATGTTCTAGCCGTGATGAAGTCACTTTGCGTAATCTTGAACTTACTTCCCGTTTGGATGTCATCTATGAGGAGAATGACTATTTGAGGAAGGTGTTGGGTTGGTTGTACGGGCAGGGAACCTCAATTGAAAATCATGATTGAGGAGTTCAAGAGAGCTGATGGTCGTGGTTTGGGGTTTGAGAAGTTGGGTGAGAAAGTGGGAGAGAACAGTGGGGAGAGTGTGTACGAGAAGTGTGTTGAGTCTAACCCCGAGTTTGAGGTGATCGGAGAGATCCAAGTCCCACTCCCAAAAGCACCCAAGAACTCTTTCACACCAAAGCCCAACCACCTTTGCAACAAGCTTGACACAACCCAAGATCCACCCAAATTCCCACCTAAGACAAATGATTTTCAGAAACCAGTGAAATTTGTGGGTGAGAAGGGTGAGAAGCCTAGAGAGAAGCCAGAGCCAAAACCGAAATCCATCCCCTTCAGGTGTGAGTATTGTGGCAAGGAGAGGCATCTTGCAGAGTTTTGCTACAAGAGGAAGAGGGATGAGAGGCTTTCTAGGGAGCAAGCAAACCAGGACAGGTATCGCCAGTCTCGCGGTATTCCTGAGCCTAGAGTGCCACTTCCACGGGGTGTGGGAAGTGTGAGGAGTGTTGGCAGGGTCCCACAGAGAGGTGGTGGTGAGAGGTTTGTCAGGAGAGATGATGGTGTGCGTGCTGGTGAGAGGCTTGGTCGGGCTCGTGGTGGTTTTGCTGGACGTCCTCCTACTCGTCCTCAGTACGGGTTTAGGGGAGATGATCGCAGCTTTGGGTTCCGAGAGGAACTACGGACCACGTTTTCCCTCTCGTGGTGCTCGTACTCCTCCCATGGGACATGGGAAGTTTGGTGGCAAGGGGAGTGATGTTTGCTAACCCCTCTTTTGAGCGGATGGCTCGACACCGGTTTAACTTTCTCTCGTGCTAACCCCGGTGTCGAGTCGCTAGCTCACTCTCGTTCTTGTTTCCGACCGCAGGGCGGGGAGGCTTGGAGGACATTTGGTTGATTGACTCCGGTGTTCTCGACACATGACCGGAGATAAGAAGTGGTTCTCCAGCCTCACCCCGGTTGAAGGAAAAGATGTACATCACATTTGGGGACAATGGACGAGGTAGGGTGCTTTCGGAGGGTGTTGTGCATGTGAGTGACAAGGTAACGTTGAAGAGAGTGGCTCTTGTGAAGTCTTTGGGTTTTAATTTGCTTTCGGTTTCTCAGTTGCTTGATGAGGGTTTTGAGGTGCGTTTCAAGTCTGGCGAGTCTCGTTTGCTTGATTCTCGAGGTGATCTTGGTTGTATGATCATCCCCGAGGGTCAGATTTTCGTGGCTGATTTCTCTCGTTCTTTGGGTCCTCGCTCGCCTGTTTGATGGCCGGTCCTTCTTCTGATTTGTGGAAATGGCATAGGCGGTTGGGACACTTGAGCTTTGATTTGGTTTCCCGCTTGAGTGGTCTTGACCTTGTTCGAGGATTGCCGAAGTTGAAGCTTGAGAAGGATTTGGTTTGTGCTCCTTGTAGGCATGGTAAGATGGTAGCCACCCCCATCCACCCCTGACCGATGTCATGACCGAGCGTCCGACAGAGCTGTTGCATATGGATCTTGTTGGGCCAGCTCGAGTTCGCTCGGTGGGTGGGAAGTGGTATGTCCTTGTTGTGGTGGACGATTACTCTCGCTATGCCTGGGTGTTCTTCTTGGAGGATAAGAGTGAGACATTTGGTTTTGTTCGAGATCTGATCGTGAGGTTGAAAAACGATAGGCATGGGAATGCTATTCGAGCTATCCGCAGTGATAATAGCTCTGAGTTCAAGAACTCTCGTTTTGATGCCTTTTGTCGTGATCTAGGTCTTGAACATCAGTATTCGACCCCTTATGTGCCCCCTCAAAATGGAGTCGTGGAAAGGAAAAATCGGACTCTTTGTGAGATGGCTAGGACGATGCTCGATGAGCACAGGACTCCTAGGAGGTATTGGGCCGAGGCGGTCAATACGCTTGTCATGTTTCCAACGAGATTTTATTGCGAGCTTTCATGAAGAAGACCTGTTATGAGCTTATGCATGGTCGGGCACCCAAGGTGAGTCACTTCCGAGTTTTTGGCTGCAAGTGCTTTATTCTGAAGAAGGGAAAACTCGACAAGTTTGAGGCTAGGTCTAGTGATGGTATTTTCTTTGGATATGCTAACCATTCTAGAGCCTATAGGGTGCTTAACCTTGAGACTAAAAAAATCATGGAGACTTGCGAGGTGACCTTCGACGAGACAATGCCATGTACCTCTCTTGGCTTTGAATGTGCAGGTGATGAAGAGATGGCCGAGGACCTCTTTGAAGAGGAGAAAGATGAAGCTGGAGATGACGATGGGGAGAACCATGCGCCCGAAGCTGAGCATGTACCCACTACTTCCCCTACGACCACTTTGGAGCATGGACCGTCTACTTCATGGACAACGACGGTGCAACAGGAGGACCAGGCGAGAGAAGGGCGAAGTTGAGGGGGGAGGTAGTCTCGAGGCGTGAGGCTCCCCGGCGGATTCAAGAAGTGCATCCCCTGTCGAAGATCATTGGAAACATCGACGAACGCACTACACGGTCGAGGTCCAGGAATTCCTCTCATTTTGCTCATGCTGCTTTTGTTGCTACTTTTGAGCCCAAGGACATTGGACATGCTTTATCTGATGCAAAGTGGGTCAATTCTATGCATGAGGAGTTGGAAAACATTGAGAGGAACCAGGTGTGGGAGTTAGTTGAACCACCTCCAAATTGCCATCCCATAGGAACCAAGTGGGTCTGGAAGAACAAAGAGGGAGATAATGGGATGGTTGTGAGGAACAAGTCCAGATTTGTTGCTCAGGGGTTTAGTCAGAAGGAGGGGATCGACTATGAGGAGACCTTTGCTCCTGTGGCCCGTCTTGAGGCAATTCGGATCCTTCTAGCCTTTGCCGTGGCTAAAGGGTTCAAGTTGTTTCAGATGGACGTGAAGAGTGCTTTTCTGAATGGGGTCATAGAGGAGGAGGTGTATGTGAAGCGACCACCGGGGTTTGAGAGCGAGTTGTACCCACACGGGGTATACAGGTTGAAAAGGGCTCGTATGGGTTGAAACGGCGCGCCCGTGCTTGGTATGGGAGATTGAGAGGTTTTCTTTTGAGCGAGAGGGTTTGTGATGGGTACCGTGGATAGAACCTTGTTTCTCCTCAAGCATGGAAATGACTTGCCGATTGTTCGGATATACGTGGATGATATTGTCTTTGGTGGCTCGTCACATAACCTTGTTGCCAAGTTTGCGGATGAGATGAGCGGGGAGTTCGAGATGAGCATGATGGGCGAGTTGCGGTATTTTCTCGGACCGCGGATCGAGCAAGTGAAGGACGGTACATTTGTGCACCAAACCAAGTACACGAAAGACATGCCGAGGAAGTTCCGGATGCAAGATGTGAAGCCGATGTCGACTCCCATGGGGAGTACGGCCACTTTGGATGCGGATGAGGACGGAGAACCGGTGGACCGGTGGGAGTACGGGAGCATGATCGGCTCCCTCCTCTACTTGACGGCGACGAGGCCAGACATACGCTTCGGCCGTGTGTCCGTGCGCTCGTTTTCAGGCTTCGCCGAGGACATCACATCGACAGGCCGTCAAGAGGATTTTCAGGTACCTACAGTCTGCCCCTGGTCTTGGCCTTTGGTATTCTTCCTCCTCGACTTTGTCTCTTCATGGTTTTTCCGATGCGGATTTTGCTGGTTGTCGAGTCGAGAGGAAGTCTACTTCTGGTACTTGCCAGTTTCTTGGGTCTTCGTTGGTCTCATGGTCTTCCCGCAAGCGCCTAGTGTAGCTCGGTCTACCACGAGGCAGAGTATGTTGCGCCGCGAGTTGTTGCTCTCGGTTGTTGTGGATTTCATACACTTTGAGAGACTTTGGTGAGGAGTGCACCCGCGATCCCACTTCTTTGTGATAGCACCGGTGCCATAAGCGTAGCCAAAAACCCAATGCTTCACTCCCGAACCAAACATATAGAAGTGAGGTATCATTTCTTGAGGGACAATGTGGAGAAAGGAACCATTGTGTTGAGCCATGTCCCTACCCAAGATCAGCTTGCAGACATTTTCACAAAGCCTCTCGACCAAGCTACATTTGTGCGCTTGCGGGGGGAACTTGGGGTTTGTTGCCCTTTCTAGTTGATTCTTGGGGGATTTTCTTTTTGTATCATATGTATCATACCATGCTTTACTTTGATGTATATACATGCTTTGCTTGATGTACAAACCATGGTAGGATAGCCATCTTGTCATATATCATGTTGCATTTGTCATATATTGCATTTTAGGACGATGAGCTTCTTTCATATGCCATACTTGAGTCTCTTTGGCTATTTGTGAGATATTGGTCATATGTGTGGAGAAATGGTGATGTGAGGCTATGCTCTTGGAATATTTGAAATATATGTGTTGAGAGATAGCCTTTTTGAATCAAATGCTAATCTTGACTAAATTTGATGAAATGTGCTCCACTCATGTGTAGTAGTATATCCATGTCACTTTTTGGTCTAAATGTGCCTTTCATGCTTAGATTGTGCTTGGATGTCTCTTTCTTGCATTTGGGCCAAAGGCCGATATCATTGTGAATGTTTAGCCTATGTTGCATTCATGGAGGAGCATAAGCTTCTTTTTGCCGCAAAGGCACTTCATGTACCATAAAATGAATTAATCTTGAAAAGAAGTGTGTATGCTTGAAAAATGCTCCATCCATCATGTCTATGCTTAAAATGTTTTATCTCTCACATATGGGTGCTAAACATGTTGCATGATGTTCACCAGTGGAGAAGTCTCCCCGAAGTGGACACATGGCTCATGAGCTTTGACATGACATGCTTTGCTTTATGGGTGTTTGCCATGATCTTTTGCTGAGAATTTGATATCCTTGTATGATCTTTGAATGGTATGCATGTTTGTGGCTCAAGTGTGACATGGGTAGGCTTTTACATGTGAAGCGAGCTTTCTTTTGATATAACTGCGTAAATCTGAAAATTTTGCTTTGTCACATGCTTGTATTTTCATCTATTTCTTGTGGCAATGCTTTGACTATGCTATAATTCCTATGTGTGATCTTTGTCTCATTTTTAGCCTTTATACTAGATTTGGCCTATTTGAGAAGCTCATGTAGATGTTTATATGCTTTGCTTTGCATTTCTGCATTTTCACCTTGATTCATACATTGTCAACAAGGGGGAGAAGAGGTGAGCTTAATGAAAATTCAGAAGAGTTGGAAGTTTGCATCCACATGTTCAGGGGGAGCTTGCATTTGTTCAGGGGGAGCTTTCTTGTTGTTTTCGGTGTGGAGTTTGTGCTTTGCTTGGCTTGTGACCTTTCTTCGCCTTTCTTCGGTTTTGGTCATGAGTTGAGCTTCTTTGTTTTCTTTCTTCTTTCTTTTCTCTTTTTCTCTGAATTTCATTTCGCGTTGTGTGTTGTCAATGCACTCATCAAGGGGGAGATTGAGGACCAGGAGCGTCTCAGTGGTCGATGGATGACCGCTCCTCAGTGATGAGTGATTGACAACGGGTGTTGGACCGACTCTTGGCTTAGTGCGCGAGTGTGTAGGCCGCGGCCTAGTTCGTATTGTTGCAGGTGAAGAATGGGCGCGAAAGGTCTTCAGCCTTGAGGGGCCTCCGGGAGATGGAGAGACGAGTAGGCTCGGTTCGAGGGACCCGGTGGACAGCGGGACTAGGTGCGGGCCACATGGTGGCGATACGAGCAAGACGAAGTCATGGACAATCGAGCCGGTGCACGGTGGCGGTCAAGTCAAGTGGTTTGGCGGGAGGCCGGACCGGGCACGCGGGGTTTGGTGGTTTGCCCACAAAACCATCGGCGGACGGTTTCTTGGTTTGGGCCTCAAAACCAAGTCCGAGGGCCCAACACGACGGAGACGGGATCCGGTGTGTCGGGAAGCTTCGAGGCGGAGGACACGCGGCGGGATCGCATGGCTTGCGTCGGGAGGACGCGGGGTGCGGCAAAGGCGTGTCCGTCCGATGGCAAGACCCACAAACATTACCTAAATGCCCCTACGTGGGTTGTATCGCCAGTAGTTTAGTTAGGGGTAGTCGAGTCATTTACCACTCCGGCAGGACCTGATATATAAGCCATGAGTGTGTGTGGATGGCTCTCTCTCTCCGCGACTTAGGGTTTCATTTGCTCCCTCCTCTTTCTCTTTTTCGTAGCTATTTTTCCTTCCATTTTCTCTAGGCTAGCATGAGAGCTTCATAAGAGATTTGTTGAGAGGGATGGGTGCTAGGGCGGCATGCTAGACCTTGTGAATCTTTCCTGGTTTGTATAGAAGATTCGGGGTTGTTTTTCGTGGCTTTTCGTGCTTGTTTTCGTGCCTTTGTTCCCGGTGTGATTCCGCGGATTTGAGTGGGTTTCTCCCCGGATTTCTTTGAGGGAAACATGGATAGATGTCTTGTGCATCTTTGTGCTTGATCTTGTGCCCTCAAACGCCGGGAAACCACTTCGATTCGTGAGTTTTCGCTCGGTGCTCTAGTTTTTGGTGGTGCTCAAAGGATTCGCGATTCCCGGTGATTTAGGGAGTTAGGAGGCAAGATTTTTGGGCTATAGCATCCTTGTGTGACGCTTTTCAAGTACCCAAACCCTTGTTTCTACAGCTTCAACCGTTTGGGAAATCCGATGATGATTTGGGGGAGTTGACTTTCGGGGTCGGGCGTTTTCAGCTACCGTCCGCACACCGGCGGACGGTCCGCGAGGACCAGGCGGACGGTCCGCGCGGCTAGGGTTCGTCCCGTGTTCTTCGTGTTCTTGCTCGTCTTTCGTTTCGATCCGTCGCGATTTTGGTTTTTGGTTGGACGGAGTTTCGGACGGTCCGCAGCAGAGGGCGGACGGTCCGCGGGTGCCTGGCGGACAGTCCACGTGCTCCCCGCGGACGGTCCGTGGTTCGTGGGTTGCTTCGGTTGGTTCTGTGTGATTTAACGGACGGTCCGCGGCTCAGGCCGGACGGTCCACGGCTCGGGTGCGGACGGTCCGCGGTACCGGCCGGACGGTCCGCGCGGCCCTTTGCGGACGGTCCGCCCTGTCTGGCCGGACGGTCCGCCTGAGGCTGAGCGCTTTGCTTCTTGGTTCGATTCCTTCCCCCCTTCTTTCGTGCTTCCGCGTGTGATTCAAGGAATTGTTCCTAGGACTAGAGGTTGATCCATAACCTCGTGGTCTTGGCGATTGGTGCGTGATTCGATCCATCGCTTGTGTGTGACCGGGATTTGAGTAGGGCATAGGCCGGGTTCTTTGGGAAGAATTTCTACCGGCTCCTATTCACTGCCCCCCTCTCTAGTCGCCATCTGATCCTTCAGCTGGCCCGGCTCGGGTCGCTGGTTGGGTAGGAGAGGATAAGGGTGAGGCTGCCTAGCGGGTCCACGCGTCAGAGACAGCACGCGAGAGGTGGGCCGCGCGGATCAGCTGGGCCGGCTGGGAACGTGGGCTGGGCCGGCTGCAAAGCAAAGGAAGAGGATTTCGGCCTGGTTCAAGGTTTGACAATTTTGCAAAATAAAAGAATAAGGTTTGAACTTAGGGATAGACTTTAGAGTTTGAATTTGATTCCCACTCAAATTCAAACTTCACACATTTGAACTCCAAAAGATCCAGAGAAAAACCAACTCACATATTTTACCTTAATTTAAATATATGTTTTATAAATGGGATAAATTGGTGGAGAATCCAGGGAAGGGATAGCAATTTGGTTCAAAAATTGATAGCACTCAAATTCAAACAAAAAGTTTTAATTTTTCGCAAAAATTTCACACCTAAATTCCTGGGTTGTTACATTCTCCCCCACCACCGAGAATCTCGTCCTCGAGATTTAGTCCTCGACCTCCTCCGTGAACAAGTGCGGGTACTCTTTCCTGAGATCAGCTTCCTTCTCCCATGTTGCTTCTCGCTCTGTATGGTTGCTCCACAACACTCTACAGAAAGGAATAGTTGTTCTCCTTGTCTCCTTGACAGCTCGGTCCAAGATTTTCTCAGGATACTCTGCATACTCAAGGTTATCTTGCAGATCAAGCAACTCCATGGGCACTTGCTTTGCCTCCACTGCCTTCTCGCTCTTCTTCAGCTGTGACACGTGAAACACTGGGTGAACTCCTGCCATTGTCTCGGGTAGCGCAAGCTGGTAGGCCAAACTTCCAATCCTTCGGGTAATTGGGTACGGCCCCACGTACCTCGGTGCGAGTTTTCCCTTCACCAAGAACCTCTTAGTTCCTCGAAGCTGTGAGACCTTCAAGTACACTCGGTCGCCAACTGCAAAAGTCAACTCTCTTCTTCTTTTGTCGGCATAGCTCTTCTGACGGCTTTGAGCGATCTTCAGGTTCTCACGAACTTTCTCAACTTTCTCCTCTGCTTCCTCAATGATTGCTTGGCCCAAACGAGGTCCGCTCTCCCACCTCCGACCAAGCTAGCGGGGTTCGCACTTCCGCCCGTAAAGGGCCTCAAAGGGTGCCATCCGGAGACTTGCTTGAAAGCCGTTGTTGTACGAGAACTCGCAAACGGCAAACCGCTCTCCCAATCGGTGCCATAGGTGAGTGCACACGCTCGTAGCATATCCTCCAACACCCGGTTGACCCTCTCTCGTCCGACCATCCGTCCGTGGGTGAAAAGCTGTGCTGTAGCTAAGAGTGGTGCCCATAAGCTTGTGGAAGCTCAGCCAAAACTTGGAGACAAACTGTGGCCCTCGATCAGATACAATACTTCTGGGTGCCCCGTGCAGCCTGAGTATGTGCTCTACGTACAGTTCAGCCAACTTCTCGGTTGCGTACCGCGTCTTCACCGGCACAAAGTGAGCCACTTTGGTCAGTCGGTCCACTATGACCCAAACCGAGTCATTTCCTTTTGGTGTTCGAGGAAGTCCCACCACAAAGTCCATGGAAATGTCCTCCCACTTCCAAACTGGAATAGCCAACGGCTTCAACAAACCAGCAGGCTTCTGATGTTCAATCTTTACTCTGCTACAGGTGTCGCAACAAAGCCACGTAGTGTGCTATATCCTTCTTCATGTCCTTCCACCCGCACTCGATCTTCGGATCTCCGTACATCTTGGTGCTTTGCCGGGTGGATCGAGTACCTCGAGTCGTGAGCTTCCCTCATGATCCGCTCCCGGAGTGCCCTGTCTTGTGGTACACAGACCCGTTCTTTCAACCACACGGTGCCCTGTTCATCTACCCGGTAGTCCTCTGCTTTGCCCTGCTTCATCAGTTCTCGCAAAGCTTTGATTTCTGCACATGACTTCTGGGCTGTTCGGATTCGTTCCTCCAGGTCATAGGTCACTTGCATCACGTTGACTTGACCTTGGTCTACAATTTCAATTCTCAGCTTTTCTAGCTCTTCGTGCAAGGCAGGTTGCTCTTCTCTCACCATGAGGTTGTTGCAATAGGTTTTCCGGCTCAGTGCATCTGCCACGACGTTAGCTTTGCCTGGGTGATAGTTGATCTCGACGTCGTAGTCCTTGATCAGCTCTAACCATCGCCTCTGCCTCATGTTCAACTCTGTCTGTGTAAAGAACTACTTCAGGCTCTTGTGGTCGGAAAACAGTTCACACTTGTTCCCTATCAGGTAGTGCCTCCAGATCTTGAGTGCATGCACCACAGCTGCCAACTCCAAGTCGTGTGTCGGGTAGTTTTCCTCGTGTTTCTTCGACCGCCCGGAAGCATAAGCCACAACTTTCCCTTCCTGCATCAGCACACATCCGAGTCCTTGCCTTGAAGCATCACAGTAGACCACAAAGTCTTTCTTGATATCTGGCAAGGTGAGCACTGGGGCTGTGGTGAGTCTCTTTTTCAACTCCTGGAAGCTCTTCTCACACGCTTCTGACCACTCGAACTTTGTGTTGTTCTTGAGTAACTCTGTCATTGGCTTTGCGATCTTGGAGAAGTTCTCAATGAACCTTCGGTAGTATCCTGCCAACCCAAGGAAGCTTCTGACGTCTGTCACATTCAACGGCTGCTCCCACTTGGTCACTAACTCTACTTTGGACGGATCCACGGCTATCCCCTCTGCTGACAACACGTGCCCCAAGAAAGCGACCTTCTCCATCCAGAACTCGCACTTGCTGAACTTAGCGTACAGTTTCTGCTGCCTCAGCCTCTCTAGCACGACCCTCAGGTGCTCCTCGTGCTCCTCCGGGGTCTCAGAGTAGATCAAGATATCGTCGATAAACACCACTACAAATCTGTCCAACTCTTCCATGAAGACCTTGTTCATCAAGTTCATGAAGTAAGCAGGGGCGTTGGTCAGCCCGAAAGAAACCACCACGAACTCGTACAAGCCGTAACGTGTGGTGAAGGCTGTCTTGGGAATATCCTGTTCCCGGATCTTCATCTGGTGGTAACCTGACCTCAAGTCGATCTTGGAGAAGAACCTTGCCTTTTTGAGCCTATCCAGCAGGTCCTCGATTCTGGGTAGCGGGTACTTGTTTTTGATTGTCATTGAGTTGAGCGTGCGGTAGTCAATGCACATTCTCTTGGTGCCGTCTTTCTTCCCCACGAAGAGCACTGGTGAACCCCACGGTGAGGCACTCGGCCGAACAAACCCTTGCTCGAGCAGCTTCTTGAGCTGTTTCTTCAACTTGTCCAGCTCGTCGGACGACATCCGGTAAGGACTCTTTGCAACGGGCCCCGCTCCCGGCATCAGCTCGATCACAAATTCCACGTCCCGGTCTGGGGGTAACTCCGTAAGCTTCTCTGGGAACACGTCCGGAAACTTACGGACCACTGGGATTTCTTCAATCTCTTTCCCACTCAAGTTGCACATCATCGTAGCAGCCTTCGGACTCTGTGGTTCGATCCGCACTATAGTCCCACTGGGGTGCTTGAGGACCATGTGTGGTTCGAGGACCGGTGGATGGTCGCTTCCTTGTGTGATGAGTGATTGACAACGTTGTGTGGACTGATTCTTGGCTAAGTATTGCAGGTGCAGGTTGCGGCTTGACTCGTGTTGGTGCAGGTGAAGAACAAGCGCGAAAGGTCGTCGCCGGTGAGGCCTCCAGGTGTGGAGAAGACAAGTAGGCTTTGTTCGAGGGACCCGGTGGCCGGCGGGGTCAAGTGCGGGCCGCATGGTGGCATGAACAAGAAGATGAAGTCGTGGACGGTTTCTTGGTTGAGCCTCAAAACCAAGGTCGAGCCGGGACTACGTGGGAGCCAAGTCATGAGTGGAGATTGGCGGAGGCTACACCGAGTTCGCGGGGTTTCCGGTGGTTCTCCAGAAAACCACTGGGTTCCTTGGTTGATCCACAAAGCCAAGACCGGAGAACCGAAGACGGAGGTGCGAGCGGCACCGCACCGGTCCGACCGGTGGGTCTGACCGGTCTGACCGGTGGGGACCGGTCTGACCGGTGAGGAGCACGGTCCGACCGGTGTGCGACGACGCAGTCCAGAATCTTCGAAGCGGAGGACACGCGTCGGGATCGCATGGCTTGCGTCGAGGCTACGCAGGGTGCGGTTGCCGGGCATCCGTCCGATGGTGAAGACATCAAGAATTCCAAATCCGCCCTTGAGGGGCTTGTATCCCTAGTTAGTAGAGAGGGGCATTTTAGACATTCGGTTGCCGCCTATATAACCCAAGAGGTGAGAGGATGGCAGCCAACTCTTGGAACCCTAGCTCATTAGTTTTCCTATTTTCCACCTATTTTCTATAGGTTTTCCTTAGGACTAGCAAGAGAGCTTCACGGAGAGATCTTGTAGAGAGGGATGGATGATCGGGCGGCTTTCTAGACCTTGTACGAACCTTTGTCTCATGTATAGATGATTCGGCGTGGTTCCTCAAGGTTTGGATGTGTTTTCCCCGGTTGTTCTTGGTGGTGATTTTCGGAGCCCTTTCTCGGTGATTTCTTTGGGTGGTTTTCGGGGCTTTTCTCTCGGGGATTTGATGGGGGAAATTTGTGGGAACCCTTCGTGGTTCTTTGGGCCGTGATTCCCCTCCCAAATCCGTGAGTAAAAGTGCTCGATTTTGGGGGTTTCTTGAGTTCTTGGGTTGGAAGTGCTTTCGGCGGGATTTCTTCGATTCCTCCTTTTTGGACGAGTTTTGGTGGGATTAAACTTGGCTATGAACTCCTCATGAGGTGTTCATGATATCCCCAAAGTCTTGTTCAAGTCCGTGGAGCGATTCGGGAGATCGAGATTTGGATTTGGGGGAGTTGACCCGCGGGTGCTGTTCATCCCGAGCCGCCGTGCTACACGGCTCGACGGTGCTCTTGACCGGTCTGACCGGTGCAAGCCCTTGTGGGATTTTGCTCGGGTGAACGTCTTGGTGTGTTCGTTGTTGTCCCGTGTTGCTGTTGTTTCGAGTTTGGGTCCGTTTGGTGGTAGGTTGGCTTTGTTTGGTGCCTTGGGGGCTTTCGTGTCCGCCATCGGTCGACCGGTGTGTCTCACCGGTCCCGACCGGTGTAGAGCCACTTAGTGGAAGTTGCTCGGTTTCACCGGCGGGGACCGGTCGGCCGGTGGTGCTCACCGGTCTGACCGGTGTGGGTCTGTAGACTCGAGGTTTGGTTTTTCCGCCGCGTTTCTCGGGTCGGAAGGTTGCGTGTTGGTTCCTAGGTCCGGTGGCACTCCGGTGGCTACGTGGGCTTGACCAACCTTGGTAGTGAGTCGGAGACGTGTGTTGGAAGCCGCGTTCGTCTTGTTGGAGTTTTCATCTCCTTCGAGAAGAATTTTTATCGGCTCCCATTCACTCCCCCCCCTCTCCGGTTCGCCGTATCGGTCCTTCAAGTGGTATCGAGCCGGTTCGGGTCTTTGTTGACTCTAACCGCCTAAGATCCAAGGATGGCGTACCGAGAACGGGGTTCGGGTCCTCCACACTTCGATGGCAAGAACTACCGGATGTGGAGCAAGCGGATGGGTGCGTTCCTCCGCGGAAAGGGTCGACCTGCTTTGGGATGTCACGGTGGACACGAAAGCTATGTCCACCCGATGGATTTCCTTGCTCCGGGGTCGAGGGGACGGATTCGACGCCAACAATAAGGCGGTCGACTACTTGTTTCGTGCTTTGTGTCGGCCCCGAGTTCGATCGGGTGCACACCGAGCACTTGGCTTGTAGGATTTGGGCGGTGTTGAAGGAGGCTCATGTTGGGAACGCCCGTGTTCGAGGCACGGTTGTATGCGACCTACGGAGAGAGTACGAGAACTTCACTCATCTCCCCGGTGAGTCCATCGATGCCTTGTTTCGCAGGTTCACGGTGGTGGTGAACAACATGAGGGCCAATGTGGACGTGCTCCCGTACGATGATCATGATAGAGCGGTCAAGCTCTTACACTCTTTGGATCGTACGATATGGGGCGGAAAGTTCGAGGCCATAGTCGAGTCGGAGCGGTATGATACTCGACGGTGAACGAGCTGTTCTCGAAGCTCAAGTCGGCTGAGGTGGATAGGGGCATGACTGCCAAGCTCGAGGGACCGACTGATTCCCATAGTCTTGCCCTCGTTGGTGGTTCCAAAGGAAAGACTAACTCTAACCCATCCACCAGGATGTTCTCGTTTTCCTCTTTGATGTCTATGCCAGATGAGGAGTTTGATGATCTTGAAGAGGTACATCACTTTTGGGGACAATGGGCGTGGGCGTGTGCTTTCAGAAGGTGAGATAAAAGTGAGTGACAAGATCACTCTGAGGCGTGTTGCTCTTGTTCAATCGCTGGGGTACAATTTGCTTTCTGTGTCTCAGTTGTTGGATGAGGGTTTTGAGGTGTTGTTTCGGCCTGGTGGTTCTCGGATTGTGGACTTTCGAGGGGACCTTGTTTGTATGGTCGTTCCCGAGGGTCGTGTGTTTTGTGCTGATTTTTCTCGGTCTTCGGGTGTTGAGCGTTGTTTCTTGGGCGGCTCTTCGAGTGAGTTGTGGAAGTGGCATAGGAAGTTGGGTCACTTGAGCTTTGACCTTTTGTCTCGCTTGAGTAAACTCAATTTGGTCCGAGGATTGCCACGGTTGAAGCTTGAGAAAGAGTTGGTTTGTGCTCCGTGTAGGCATGCCAAGATGGTGGCCTCTTCTCACCCGCCTCTCACCAATGTGATGACTGAGCGTCCATGCGAGTCGCTCCATATGGACCTTGTTGGCCCGGCTCGTGTGCGATCCGCGGGTGGGAAGTGGTATGTCCTTGTTGTGGTGGATGACTATTCTCGGTATGCGTGGGTGTTCTTTTACGGAGGATAAGGGGGAGACGTTTGGTTTTGTTCGAGATCTAGTCTTGAGGTTGAGGAACGAGAGGCACGGAGATGCCATACGAGCTATCCGCAGTGATAATGGCTCGGAATTCAGGAACTCTCGTTTTGAAACCTTTTGTCATGATTTGGGTCTTGAGCACCAGTTTTCGAGTCCGTATACGCCTCCCCAGAATGGTGTTGTGGAAAGGAAGAACAGGACCTTGTGCGAGATGGCTCGGACGATGCTTGATGAGCATAGGACTCCGAGGAGGTATTGGGCTGAGGCGGTGAATACCGCATGCTATGTGTCGAACAGGATATACCTCGAGTGCACAAGAAGAAGACATGCTATGAGTTGATGCATGGTCGCACACCCAAGGTGAGTCACTTCCATGTCTTTGGTTGCAAGTGTTTCATTCGAAGAAAGGCGGAAGTTGGATAAGTTTGAGGCTAGGTCTGTCGATGGCATTTTCTTTGGTTATGCATCTCATTCTAGAGCATATCGTGTGCTCAATCTTGAAACTAACCAAATCGTGGAGACTTGCGAGGTAACCTTCGACGAGACGAGCCACGTAGTCGCCTTGTCTTTGAGTGTGCGGTGATGATGAGCTTGGCGAGGAGATCTTTCGGGAGGAGGAGCATGAACATGGAGATGATGAGGATGGCGGTGCGGTGCCCCCGCCGAACATGTACCCACTACTTCGACTACGGTGATGGATGGACCCTCTGCTACACCTACGACGACAAATCAAGAACGAGGAGAAGCTGATGTTGAGGGGGAGGTAGCTTCGAGGCGAGAACCTCCCCGGCGAGTTCAAGTGGATCACCCAGCTTCGAGGATCATCGGCGACATGGATGAACGCACTACACGGTCGAGGGTTCGGAACAATTCCCATTTTGCTCATGCTGCGTTTGTTGCTTCTTTCGAGCCCAAAGACATTGGACACGCACTATCCGATCACAATTGGGTTAACTCGATGCATGAGGAGTTGGAGAACTTTGAGAGGAATCGGTGTGGGAGTTGGTTGACCCTCCCCCGGGGTGTAAGCCGATTGGTACAAAGTGGGTGTGGAAAAACAAAGAGGGAGAGAAGGGTGAGGTTGTGAGGAACAAGTCAAGACTTGTTGCTCGGGGGTTCGCTCGGAAGGAGGGGATCGACTACGAGGAGACCTTTGCTCCCGTAGCCCGTTTGGAGGCGATTAGGATCCTTCTAGCTTTTTCTCGTGGCTAAAGGGTTCAAGTTGCACCAAATGGATGTGAAGAGTGCTTTTCCGAATGGTGTCTTGGAGGAAGAAGTGTATGTGAGACGACCTCCGGGGTTTGAGAGTGAGAGGTACCCCCACCGGGTGTACAAGTTGAGGAAGGCGCCGTATGGGTTGAAGCAGCGCCTAGAGCTTGGTATGGCGAGGTTGAGGGGGTTCTTGTTTGCGAGAGGCTTTGAGATGGGGAAGGTCGATCGGACCTTGTTTTTGCCGAGGGCGGAGGGAGATATCCCGATTGTGCGGGGTGTACGTGGATGATATTGTCTTTGGTGGCTCGTCTAACTCTCTTGTTGCAAGGTTTGCGGATGATATGAGCGGGGAGTTCGAGATGAGCATGATGGGTGAGTTGCGCAGTTCTTCCTCGGGCTACAAATCAAGCAATCAAAGGAAGGAACATTTGTGCACCGGAGCTAAGTACACCAAGGACATTGTGAGGAAGTTCAAGATGGAGGACTCCAAGGCTATGACGACGCCGATGAGTACGACTACGCTTCTTGATGCGGACGAGGAAGGTGAACACGTGGACCGGAAGGAGTACCGAGCATGATCGGGTCACTCCTCTACTTGACGGCGACGAGGCCGGACATACGCTTCTCGGTGTGTCCGTGCGCTCGTTTTCAAGCGTCTCCGAGAACTTCGCATCGGCAAGCGGTGAAGAGAATTTTCGGTACTTGCGTCACACTCCCGACTTCGGCCTTTGGTACTCCGCGTCCACTTCTTTGGCGCTTCATGGCTTTTCGGACGCGGATTTTGCCGGTGTCGGTTGGATAGGAAGTCCACTTCGGGACTTGCCGCTTTTGGGTTCTTCTTTGGTGTCTTGGTCTTCCCGCAAGCGGTCGAGTGTTGCTCAATCCACGACCGAAGCCGAGTATGTTGCCGCTGCTAGTTGTTGCTCTCAGCTCCTTTGGATCACCTACACCATGAGTGACTTTGGTGAGGAGTATACCCATGTCCCACTTCAGTGTGATAGCACCAGTGCCATAAGCGTTGCAAAGAACCCAGTGCTCCATTCCAAAACCAAGCACATAGAAGTGAGGTATCATTTTCTGAGAGACAATGTCGAGAAAGGAAAGATAGCGTTGATCCATGTACCCACACATCACCAACTAGCCGATATTTTCACCAAACCCCTAGATCAAGCAACTTTCACTCGTTTGCGGGGGGAACTTGGTGTGTGTTTGATTTCCTGAGTTGGGTGTGTGGGAGCTTTCTTTTGCCGGTGGTGTCGAGCCCGTTTTGCCTCCCCTCGAGGAGCCGGTTTGTAGCATATGTATAGCTTTTCCTTGTGTTTTTCTTGCATTTGGCATGGCATTTGTAGCATGATGTATAGGCATCCTTGTCTCTTAGATTGCATGCATTTTGTATCATATGCATTGGTTAGGAAAAGCTTCTCTCATATACATTGTTCACCATGGAATGAAATATATGTCTTTGTGAGCTTGTTTGGTATGCTACGGTTAGTTTGGCTTAGCTCTTGATGATCTTGATGAATAATCCATGGTTGATAGCTATGCTTTTGAAAAATGTCACATGTATGCTCTCTCATGTGTAAATGCCTTTACATGCTCTTGACATGTTTTTGTGGCCTTGCTATGCTTAATTTGTGGTTGGATAGCTAGTTTATTGATCATATGGAGCCAAAGGCTCATTTGCCATCATGAATGTTTAGCCCTCTTGATTTATCTTGTGGAGGAGCATAAGTTCCTTTTTGTCGCAAAGACATTTCATGTACCATTTACAAATCTGAAAATGACATGAAAAATGCTTGGAAATGTGCTCCCATGTCATATGCGCTGAATTTAAATTGCTTTGGGTGCTAAACCGTTGCATGATGTCTACCAATGAGAAGTCTCATACATAGAAGTAGGCACATGGCTCGGTGGCTTTGACATGACATGAGGTGCTTGTGGGTGTTTGTGATGGTCTTATGGTTAGAATAGCTGTCCTAGCATGAAGTTTGTGTGGCTTTGCCATTTTGATATGCTTTGATCATGTTTAGGACTTTGCTCATGAGAGGCAAGTTTTTCGCAAAATTGCCAAAATCCATCTTAGCTTCGTCCAATGGTTGTGAAACTTGGTGATCATGTAGTTGAGATCGATACGAAGCCGTAGAGTATCTAACTTGCTCATTTGGACATGTGTAGCATTCTTTGTTGAATTTTGTCTATTTGAGAAGCTCTAGGTTGAAAGTTTTGCATTTTTGGCTTGATTCATGCATTGCCAACAAGGGGGAGAAGTTTGAGCTTGAAATGGCTTGTTGGACGCGTTTAGAAGGTTTTCAGGTGGTTTCGAGCCATTTCTCGGGCTTCGTTGTACACCGGTCTGACCGGTGATGAGCACCGGTCTGACCGGTGTGAGTGCTGGTCTTGTACTTATGTTGGGCACCGGTCTGACCGGTGGTGATGACCGTCCGACCGGTGTGAGCCGAAAATGCCGCGTACTGTCTCGTTTCATGTGGTTTCTTGCATGCATTCGTCCAGGGGGAGTTGCATTGGTTCAGGGGGAGCTTGCATGTGTGCAGGGGGAGCTCTTTGTGAGTTTTCGAGTTTTGTTTCGGTGGTTTGTGCTCTTTGCTTGAGTTTTGCTTTGTCTCGGATGTGTCGAGCCGTTGCCCTTGCCTAAGGGGTCCGAGACTTGCCTTCTTCAAGTGATCTTGGTCTTTGCCTTTGTTTGGCTTTCGATCGCTTGTTGGAGTTTCTTTTTGTTCGTTTCTTTTCTTTTTCTTTTCTCTCTTGTTACTTTCGTGTGGGTGTTGTCAATGCACTCATCAAGGGGGAGATTGAGGACCATGTGTGGTTCGAGAACCGGTGGATGGTCGCTTCCTTGTGTGATGAGTGATTGACAACGTTGTGTGGACTGATTCTTGGCTAAGTATTGCGGGTGCGGGTTGCGGCTTGACTCGTGTTGGTGCGGGTGAAGAACAAGCGCGAAAGGTCGTCGCCGGTGAGGCCTCCGGGTGTGGAGAAGACAAGTAGGCTTTGTTCGAGGGACCCGGTGGCCGGCGGGGTCAAGTGCGGGCCGCATGGTGGCATGAACGAAGCAAGATGAAGTCGTGGACGGTTTCTTGGTTGAGCCTCAAAACCAAGGTCGAGCCGGGACTACGTGGGAGCCAAGTCATGAGTGGAGATTGGCGGAGGCTACACCGAGTTCGCGGGGTTTCCGGTGGTTCTCCCGTAAACCACCGGGTTCCTTGGTTGATCCACAAAGCCAAGACCGGAGAACCGAAGACGGAGGTGCGAGCGGCACTGCACCGGTCCGACCGGTGGGTCCGACCGGTCCGACGGGTGGGGACCGGCTCCGACCGGGAGGAGCACCGGCCGACCGTGTGCGACGACGCGGTCCGAATCTTCGAAGCGGAGGACACGCGTCGGGATCGCATGGCTTGCGTCGAGGCTACGCAGGGTGCGGTTGCGGGCATCCGTCCGATGGTGAAGACATCAAGAATTCCAAATCCGCCCTTGAGGGGCTTGTATCCCTAGTTAGTAGAGAGGGGCATTTTAGACATTCGGTTGCCGCCTATATAACCCAAGAGGTGAGAGGATGGCAGCCAACTCTTGGAACCCTAGCTCATTAGTTTTCCTATTTTCCACCTATTTTCTATAGGTTTTCCTTAGGACTAGCAAGAGAGCTTCACGGAGAGATCTTGTAGAGAGGGATGGATGATCGGGCGGCTTGCTAGACCTTGTACGAACCTTTGTCTCATGTATAGATGATTCGGCGTGGTTCCTCAAGGTTTGGATGTGTTTTCCCCGGTTGTTCTTGGTGGTGATTTTCGGAGCCCTTTCTCGGTGATTTCATTGGGTGGTTTTCGGGGCTTTTCTCTCGGGGATTTGATGGGGGAAATTTGTGGGAACCCTTCGTGGTTCTTTGGGCTGTGATTCCCCTCCCAAATCCGTGAGTAAAAGTGCTCGATTTTGGGGGTTTCTTGAGTTCTTGGGTTGGAAGTGCTTTAGGCGGGATTTCTTCGATTCCTCCTTTTTGGACGAGTTTTGGTGGGATTAAACTTGGCTATGAACTCCTCATGAGGTGTTCATGATATCCCCAAAGTCTTGTTCAAGTCCGTGGAGCGATTCGGGAGATCGAGATTTGGATTTGGGGGAGTTGACCCGCGGGTGTCTTGTTCATCCCGAGCCGCCCGAGCTACACCGGTCCGACCGGTGCTCTTGACCGGTCCGACCGGTCCGACCGTGCAAGCCCTTGTGGGATTTTGCTCGGGTGAACGTCTTGGTGTGTTCGTTGTTGTCCCGTGTTGCCGCTTGTTTCGAGTTTGGGTCCGTTTGGTGGTAGGTTGGCTTTGTTTGGTGCCTTGGGGGCTTTCGAGTTGGCCATCGGTCCGACGGTGTGTCTCACCGGTCTGACCGGTGTAGAGCCACTTAGTGGAAGTTGCTCAGTTTCACCAGCAGGGACCGGTCTGACCGGTGGTGCTCACCGGTCTGACCGGTGTGGGTCTGTAAACTCGAGGTTTGGTTTTTCCGCTGCGTTTCTCGGGTCGGAAGGTTGCGTGTTGGTTCCTAGGTCCAGTGGCACTCCAGTGGCTACGTGGGCTTGACCAACCTTGGTAGTGAGTCGGAGACGTGTGTTGGAAGCCGCGTTCGTCTTGTTGGAGTTTTCATCTCCTTCGAGAAGAATTTTTATCGGCTCCCATTCACTCCCCCTCCCCCTCTCTGGTTCGCCGTATCGGTCCTTCAGTGCTGTAGCTGTATAACTCTGGGGTTGCAGGAGACTATCCCGTTGTGCTTTGCCAACCAATCCATCCCTAGGATCACATCTATCCCGGTAGACTCCAAAACTGTCAAGTCTGCCGTGAACTGTTGCCCCTCAAACACCATCCTCACTCCCCTGCACTCTAACGTACTCCTCTTCTCTCCTAACGGAGAGCTAGTCAAGATAGGCCTTGGTCGAGGCTTAGTTGGTAAAGACCTTTCTTTAGCAAACTTGGTAGAAATATACGAAAACTGAGCTCCAGTATCGAACAAAACAGTTGCCAAAACTGAGTCAACAAGAAACTCACCAAGTGTGACGTCGGGTGCGGCTGCTGCATCCTCGGCGGTGAGGTGGTTCAGACGGCCTTGTGTAGCTGGCGGCTGAGCAGTCCTCTGCTGTGTACGGGGTGGTTGTCCTCCTGGTGTTGGTGGCTTGGCTGGGGTCTGGAACTGAGAGCTGCGGTTCTGACTCCCCGGTGGTGCCTGCTGTGGACACTCGAACGACTTGTGCCCAACCTGACGGCAGTTGAAGCAAGTCACCTTGGATCTGTCTGCTGACTGTGGTGGTGGTCTCGGTTTCCAGCTGTTCTGTCCTCCACTCCCGCCTGGGTTGGCTCTGCTCTGCGGCTGAGACTGAGTGACGTGGTGCCTCTGCTGTGACTGGTGGCCCTGAGCGTAACCTCGTCCTCTCGCCTCCGGGGTGGTCCCGAGCGTCCCCGCCCCGATCCGTGCGCTTGGACTTGCTTCCACGAACCTCCATGTACTCAAGCCTTGACCTTTCCACGATCAGTGCCTTGTCGATAATGGAGCGAAGTGTCGGGCAGTCGTGGGCGGACAAGTGGTGTGCCATCCCCTTGTGCAGCCCCTTTCGAACCGCAGACCTTCTTCTTCTCTCGTGTCGGTGTCGTCGGCACGTACCTCATCGCCTCCCGGTAGCGGTTGGCGTACTCCTGCACTGACATGTTTCCCATCTTGAGGTGCCTGAACTCGTCAGCCTTCCTGTCCATCACTGCATCTGGGATGTGGTGGCTCCTGAAGGCCTCCACAAACTCGTCCCACCCGATGTGCAACGGGTCCTGGTGCGAGTCACAGTAGCTGTCCCACCACGCACTGGCTGTGCCGATCAGCTGGTGTGCTGCCACGGTCACACACTCCTCCTCAGTGAGCTCAGTCAGCTCCAACTTCTTCTCAATCTCCCGTAGCCAGTTGTCTGCGTCCATCGGGTCTGCTAAGTGGTCGAAGGTAGGCGGTCGCAGCTTGTTGAAGTTCTCAACCTTCTTCTGGAAACCCTCCGGCGCGTTACGGTGCTGACCCCTGTGGTTGTTGTTGTTGTTGTTGTTCTGAGCTAGCATCTGGGTGATCGTCTGCATCAGCTGAGTCTGCACCGCCATCACGTCGGCCAAGTTCGGGGGAGGTGGCGGTGGTGGCACCTCGTGTCCCTGAGCCTGGCCTGCTCCTCCCTCGGGCTGGGGTACCTGTTCGTGCTCGAGCTCCTGCTCCTGAGCTCCCTCGTCGTCGTGCGCGGCACCTCGACTGCCAACTCGGCCTCCTCGGCCTCCGCGGCCTGCCAGGCCTCCGCGGAGCCCACCTCGTGGCCCGTGACCTCCACGGCGTCCGCGGCCTCTCGCTCCCGCTGGGTTAGGGGCATCTTCCCCCCCGTCGTCCCCAGCGACCTCCTCGAAACGGGCCAAGAGTCGCCCGGACCTCCTTGCTCCCGACATCTGTTCCAGTTGCAAGAGTCAGTAGTGGTAGGGAGAATGTATCCATTAAGGTTATTAACTATAAAGGAGTAATCCTGCTAACAATCAAAGAATTCATACAGACATAAAGAAGCATAAAATCTGAAAGAAACCATGAAGATCCATGTCACTCAATCAATGCCACCATACAAAAGGGGTGCACCTCGAGGTTTACTCCAACGACCTTCGAGGGTACACGGCAACACATCACGCTAACGCATGGTACATCATGGGGTAGCTACTACAGGCATGACAACATAAGCGGCAGCATGACATCTAACTCATTACATCGACTCAGAATCTACTGCTAGATCTCTACTCCCATCACGGGGTACACTACGGTGCCTCTGGGCTGGAGTCTGGTGGGACCGAGTAGAACGGCGGTGAGTGAGTCCCTGGGTAACCCGGCACCCTGATCGCCGGTCCTCCGTAGTAGTCTCGGGTATCCTGAAGAGCACGGTCCATCCTTGCTGTGTCCTGAGAACCTCTCGGGTACGGGCGCACACGTGGTAGGAGCGTCGGGGGTAGCTCGAAGGTCTCTGTCCTCGGTCGCGGCCTCTTCTTGGGTGGCAGCTGCGCGGAGAGCTCCTCCAACTCTCTCAGCCTCTGCTGGTCGGAACGCTCCCAGGCCGTGCGGGTCCTGGCTGCTCGGTCCCTCTCCTCGTAGACCAGTCCACCGAGGTAACACAAGTGGTGGTAGTTGTGTCTACTCGCCTCCTGGAGATCCCACATCTTTACTTGATAGTCAGCTGCTGCAGCTCCAACCGACTCCAACTGGTCCCTGGCCTCTGCAAGCCTCACTTTGTCCTCACGCGTGGCCTCCACTGTAGCCCGGTGCAACTCCTGCTCTGTCCTCAGCCGTGCCTCTAGTGTAGCGATCCTCCTGGCGTCCCTCTCGGTGCCGGGCCGCGCCGCCGCGCCGATCCAAGCCGTACCCGGCTCTCCGTTCCTCTCGTGCGACTCCTCCAGTCGGTCGAGCAAATCCTCTCTCTCCCCCTCCAGGTCCTGAACCCGCCGCAGACTATCATCCCACTTCCATCTCAGGTACGCGATCTCACTGTCTGCCCAGAAAAGCGCCTGGTCCTGAGCCAGGATGCACCGTCTGGCTGCGTGCATCTTCTTGTCCTCCTCCACAGAAGTCACCTCAAGGTACTGCGCTCGGTCGCTCGTGTCCCAGCGACCCGGGTCGTAGATCCCTGTCGGAAGCACGCTGAACGGGGTGTCCTTAAGCTTCTCCCTGAGCTGGACACAAACCATCTTGAGAGCTCTGCGTGCGCCAGTCTGGTGTGCCTCCGTGGTCGAACTCTCAAAACAGTGCACCTTAACCTCCTTGAACTCTGGCACCCGTGGGTCCGCCGGCACCGTAACGGTCAGGAAAGTGGGAGTCTGCTCCCTGTGCCCCATGGTCCTCCCCTTGTAGCTGACTCGGTCGGTCCCTACTCCAACTCGCCTCCGGGCACTCCCTCAGCAAGTGGCAGAAGCCTCCGACCTTCCTGCCGTCCGACTCCAAAGGGATCCACGCTTCTTCCGCCATCTACACAACGTTGTTAGAGCGTAGTTAGTAAGGTAGTCAGTAAAAGTTAATCAAGGTAATGGATATATATAAGTATAGTTATATACATACGGAAGCCAAGGGGGTTTATATAAAGTTTCAAGGTTCAGAAACGGCTTCCTATGCTATCGACCATTCTGGGGGGCTCGTCCTACGATCAAGCATGGCTCGGTACCAACCGAAACGACCCGGATTTCCGCGAACGGAACCCCCGAATCTTAGCACCTCGGTGGTAGTCCCGTGAGGGTTACCACGTGCAATCCCCCGTCTCGCCGATGCCAAAATCCAAACGAAAGATAAAAACAAGAAAGTAGAGTACAACATTTATTTTATTACATTAATCGAGTACATCTCTTCGGCACATGCCGGTACAAGTCCATCGGGACCGAATCAAGCATAAATAAAACGTCTAGCGAGCCGGCTCCATGAAAGCGCGGAAAACTCCATATCCACCGGCAGCCTCAAGTGTAGGAAGAGCTCTAGTCCACCCAACCGTCGTTGTCGAAGTCGTAGTCCGGCTCGCGTCGAGGCATCGGGGTCTACCCGATAAGCGGGTAGGTCATGTCGCCTTCCCAACAAAGAGGCAAAAGCGGTGTATATTCTACTATGCATGAGATATCCCTAATCTGCGGTCGTAGAAAGCTTAAGCAAAGCAAAGGTGCAACGTACAAGGTAAGCGAGAGATACGGCTAGGAGGTCCACACCTCGGGAAAGCTTCCGCTTCCGAGGTCCACACCTCAGGGGTCCACACCCCGCTCAAGGAATTCCACACCAAGACACCGGATCTCAACCACGATCCAGAACCCAACTCTCATCTGTGATGTGGGGCCCACCTGCTCCTATCCCCACATCTCAACGGCCAAAGCCGGGCTCACACACTCGGGGGAGAGAAGAAGTACAAGAGAAGTGTAGCTAGTCAGGTGAGAGATCGAAAGATTGTCCATAACCAGTGGACACGGACTATAGCTATAGGGTTAACACTCTGCAGAGGTTGTACAACTGTACCCGCCCGAATAGGATCGGAACCGGCCGTCACCGGTGTCCGACCCTACCATACGGCTGAAGCCCACGTAAGTGGATAGTACCCTCCTGCATCTCCGAGCCTGGCCCAGCCTCCGCGGCAGAGCTCATACTACCCGCGAGAGGTCCCTCGAAGCTGTGGAACCCTTCCCCGGCCTCGCCAGGGCAAAGTCTACTAAGGAGGGAAAGACCACTCCCGACACGATCACACCGATCCTCCTACAGGAGGGGTGCTATCCACTACAAGTCTCACCCCGCACCCCCGCCCAATACAAGGCGGGCGGTCTGTACGAAAATAGTCATCCGAAACAAGGTCAACTGACGATCGGTCCTTAAGGGGCCGAGAGCGAGCACTCACCAACTCCATCCCACACGACACGACCCTCGGGTAAGAGGCCAGATCGCATCTTCCCTCGGCAGCCTGCTCACAATTAACCCGGCGGCTCGCTCCCCGCCAAAACACAGAAGGAGATACACACCCAGAACGCACGCTAGAATCACACCGAGATACCCACATCTCAGCCCAAGCCCAGAGTACCATCCATAATCAAGCAACAAAAGTATGGATAGTTGAGGTAAGGGACTAGCTAGGGGTCTGTAGCTAGTCCCGCAGGTAGTAGAACAAGGAAACAGGATATAACAAAGCATCAAGGCATGGCTATTAAACGGGTTATGCAAAACATCAGTTCAATGCATTAAAGTAAAGCGCTAGCAGCTATTTAACAACATGGGATCTACATGGTTGGGAGTGACATGACACCTTCGTTGCCGTTGAAGCAGTCGCTGTCTGGAGCAGTGTACTCGGGGTCCTCCGTGTCCTCCTGGTCGAAGCTCGGGACTGCGGCACGAGATTCGACGCAAAAATAAGAAAGCGGTGCACATCTAAGCAATAACTCCAAATAAGAACCAATTTAGAAGATCCAAAAGAACCCAAACTACCTACAATCAGCAAGGTTTCGAAATTACGGATTTATAGAAATTGGTTTTATATTTTTCTGAGCTCCCTAGAATTAGTTATAAATTTTTAGAGGTTAAAATCATTTTCTGGAAATTTAAAACAGAAAATGAAAAGGGGCTGTTGAGAAAATAAGCCGCTGACGTCAGCATGACGTCAGCGGGGCGTGGTTTAACAGGCTGAAAGGGCCAGATACGATGCTGGGCCGTGGGTGGCCCAGCGGGTTCGGTTCAGATCAGAAACGGGGTTTCGGCCCAACTTGGCCCATGCGTCGCGGCCCCCGGCCTAACAACCGCGAAGTCCGGAAAACACCCTCCTATTCCCACCCGCGCCGGGACCGACGGCCCGCTAGGGAAAAACAGCTTGGGCTTTTGGCCCAAGTCCGTTCGTCGGCCCATCCTTCGGTAACAAGCGTTCGCGGCGGCCCGCACACCATGTGTTCGACGAAAAGCCCCGGCGGCATCACGGCCGCGCGGCGCGTCCCCGGCGCCGGTCCGCGGGCGGCAAACGCCCGGCCTTCACCACCCTCAAGTTGAAGCGCACGACACGGCTCGGCACGACCGGGGTGTGACGGCCGGACGCGCGCTCGCATCCGTGGCCCCGCGCGCGGCGGGCGGCGCGTCGTCCCGTAGCCGGGCACGATGCCTACGCCGCCGGCGCGTCACGGCGCGACGGCCCCAAACCTCACCTTCAAGCAAACACGGGTCGAAGCCCGCACATCCACACGTGCCATGCGCGTCGCGGCCTTGATCGCCGGCGCGGCCGCCCGGGTACCCGGAGCGTGCCACGCGGCGTCATGGCGGCGCACTCGTCCCCGCACAACGAGCTTGGCGCGAAGGCCGCACGCAAACACGGTCCTCGTATGGCGTCGGCGGGCCCGGGGCATGAGAGGCCCGAGAGCACCGCACGAGCGCGACACGGCGCATCGCGGCTCGACGGCCGGCAACCGGCAAGGCGGCTCGACGGCGCACCCCAACGCCGTCGGCGCAAAAACGAGGAAAGCTCAAGGAAGAGGGAAAGAGATAAGGTGGCCGCGGTGTTGCTCACTTCGAGGCGGCGGTGGAGTCGTGGCCGGCTCGGTGGAGAGATGTACGACGGCGAGGTAGAGGTTCACGCCGTGGTCGCCGCCTCGGCTCCCCGCTCCTTGTCCCCGGGCCGGTTCACGCCTCCCCCCTTCCGGCGCGGCACCGCGCTCCTTGGCGGTGAAGTGGTCCTTGCCCCCGGTCCGACTCGGCTCCTTCCTCGACCGCGCGACGTAGCGGCGCGCGCCCGCTCTTTCCCCAACGGCGCGCGCGGCGGCGGCGCGCGCCCGCTTTCTCCCTCAAACCGGTGCGGACGGGCGTGGCGGAAGAGGAAACCCCAAGAGGGGGGTGGATGGCTTTGCCTCCGTGCCACACCGGTCCGCTCCTTTTGAAACGACGCCGTGAGCGGCCTCGAGGGGAAAAGCCCTCTATGCCCTTGGCTCGCCGCCGGCGGCGGAGGTGGCGCTCGCGGTGGTGCTGCCCCGGCCCGCCTCGGATGCTCGGTGGGAAGGGGCGGTGGCGTCAAAACCTTTCCCCGCGGCCGCATCCGGGGCCCGCGCGCTCGCGCCGACCTTGGCGTGCGTGCGGGCCGGGCGGCCCGGCCGCGCTCCGCCCCGCGCGAGCCGGTGGGGCGGGACCGGCGGCGCCGGCCCCCCCGGGTCGCCGGTTGGGTAGGAGATGATAAGGGTGATGCTGCCTAGCGGGTCCACGCGTCAGAGACAGCACGCAAGAGGTGGGCCGCGCGGATCAGCTGGGCCGGCAGGGAACGTGGGCTGGGCCGGCTGCCAAGCAAAGGAAGAGGATTTCGGCCTGGTTCAAGGTTTGACAATTTTGCAAAATAAAAGGATAAGGTTTGAACTTAGGGATAGACTTTAGAGTTTGAATTTGATTCCCACTCAAATTCAAACTTCACACATTTGAACTCCAAAAGATCCAGAGAAAAACCAACTCGCATATTTTACCTTAATTTAAATATATGTTTTATAAATGGGATAAATTGGTGGAGAATCCAGGGAAGGGCTAGCAATTTGGTTCAAAAATTGATAGCACTCAAATTCAAACAAAAAGTTTTAATTTTTCGCAAAAATTTCACACCTAAATTCCTGGGTTGTTACAATCGTCAAGTACAACAGGGAGACGGACCCCCGCGTGTGGCTCAACGACTACCGCTTGGCTTGCGAGCTGGGCGGGGCCACCAGCGACGAGGTCATCATCCGCAACTTGCCCCTGCACCTCGGCGACGCGGCCCGGACATGGCTCGAGCACCTGCCCGCCAGCCAAATCCACAATTGGGATGATATGGTCTGCATGTTCGTGGGCAACTTCCAGGGCACGTACGTGCGCCCCGGAAATTCATGGGACTTGCGCTCCCCGCACACGAAGCCCGGCGAGTCACCGCGGGACTTCCTCCGCGCCGCTTCTCCAAGCGCTGCACGGAGCTCCCCAGCGTGGCGCAGTCCGAGATCGTGCACGCCTTCCTCGAGGGCACCACATGCCGGGACCTCGTGCGGGAGCTGGGACGCAGCCCGCCCTCGGACTCCAACGAGCTGTTCGACATCGCCACCAGCTTCGCCTCTGGAGAAGAGGCCGTGGGGGCGATCTTCGACGGCAAGAAGGGCAAGCGCTCGGAGGACGCGCCCGCGGAGGGCAGCAAGTCCAAGGAGCCCCACCGCAACGACAAGCGGGGCAAGAAAGGAAAGAAGCCGCGCCGCGAGGCGCGCGAGCAGGGGCGCGACGGCGGTAATGCCGAGGCCCTTGCTGTTGACCCGGCTCGACGGGGCCCTCGACCGGCCCCTCGAGGCCCGGGGGTGTTTGACGACATGCTAAAAAAGCCATGTCCTTACCACAAGACCCCAGTGAACCACACCCTTGAGCAGTGCGATATGCTCAAGAAGTTCTATGGCCATGCCGCCGCGAAGGAGGCAGAGGCCAAGAAAGACGGAGGCGATGGCGACGCAGGCAACTTCCCCACCGTGGAAAACGTGTTCCTCATCTTTGGGGGGGCAACCGTCGACATGTCGACCCACCAGCGCAAGAAGGAGCGGCACGAGGTCCTCGCCGCGGAGAGGGCGCCTCCGTTCTTCCTCAATTGGTCGGAGGACGCCATCACCTTCAGCCGGGAGGACCACCCGAACCGCGTCCCCAACCCGGCCGACCCGCCGGGTGGTCGACCCCATCATCGGGAACGCACGGTTCTCGAAGGTCCTGATGGACGGAGGCAGCAGCCTCAACATCCTCTACGTGCATACGTTGCGCTTGATGGGGATCGGGTTGGACCAGCTGCGGCCCAGCACGAAGCCATTCCATGGCATCGCGCCCGGCAAGCAGGTCCAGCCCCTCGGGCAGATCGACCTACCAGTTTGGTTTGGCACCGCAAAGAATTTCCGCAAGGAGATCCTCACCTTCGAGGTGGTGGGGTTCAAGGGAGCCTACCACGCCATACTTGGGCGACCTTGTTACGCCAAATTCATGGCGGTCCCCAACTATACCTACTTAAAGATGAAGATGCCAGGACCGAACGGCGTCATCACCGTCGGCTCGTCCATCGAGCACGCATTCAACTGCGACGTCGAGTGCATAGAACACGCAGAAGCATTGGCGCTGGATGAAGCGCTGGTGACCACTTTGGAGAAGATGGTCAACGAAGACCTCGACTCCGCTGCCAAGCACACCGGCACCTTCGAGGTCGCGGAGCAGACCAAGGAGGTGCCCCTCGACCCTTCTGCCCCCGAGGGCAAGGCGTTGAGGGTCAGCTCCGCCCTCGATCCCAAATAGGAAGTGGTGCTCGTCGACTTCCTCCGCGCCAACGCCGACATCTTTGCGTGGAGCCCCTCGGATATGCCAGGCATCCCGAGGGAGGTCACCGAGCACTCCCTTGACATCCTGCCTCACGCCCGTGCCGTGCAGCAACGGCTGCGCCACTTCGACGAGGAGCGGCGACGGGCAATCGGAACGGAGCTGCGGAAGCTCCTCGAGGCCGGGTTCATCAAGGAGGTGTTCCACCCAACGTGGCTAGCCAACCCAGTGCTTGTAAAGAAAAAGAACGGGAAGTGGCGGATGTGTATCGACTACACTAGTCTTAATAAAGCATGTCCTAAAGTTCCCTTTTCCTTTGCCACGCATTGATCGATCGTTGATTCAACGGCCGGGTGTGAATTGCTTTGCTTCCTTGATGCTTACTCCGGTACCACCAAATAAAGATGAAGGAGTCCGACCAGCTCGCGACTTCGTTTATCACGCCGTTCGGGACGTTCGCTACGTCACGATGCCGTTTGGCCTCCGAAACGCGGGTGCAACATACCGGCGTTGCATGCGGCACGTTTTTTGGGGATCACATCGGGCGGACGGTCGAAGCGTACGTGGACGACATCGTCGTAAAGACCAGGGAAGACGGACGACCCGGTTGGCGACCTTGGCGTCGCGTTCGGCCGCCTACGGGCCAATGGGGGTCAAGTTAAACCCCGAAAAGTGTGTCTTTGGAGTGCCGCGAGGTATGCTCCCCGGGATACATTGTCTCTCAACGGGGAATCGAGGCCAACCCCGAAAGGTTGCGGCCCTCGAACGAATGGGTCCGATCGTGGACCTCAAAGGGGTGCGAAGGTGCCGGGTGCCTTGCCGCCTTGAGCCGCTTCATCTCGCGGCTCGGTGGAAAAGGGGCTGCCCCTTTACCGCCTACTCAAGAAGCACGAGCGCTTCTCCTGGACCGCTGAGGCCCAGGATGCGCTCGACAAGCTGAAGGCGTCTCTAACGCGCGCTCCGATCCTCACGCCGCCGCAAGACGGCGAACCCCTGCAGCTCTACGTGGCCGCAACCACCTAGGTGGTCAGCGCCGTGATCGTCGTGGAGCGCACGGAGGAAGGGCACGCCTTGCCTGTACAGCGGCCGGTTTATTACATCAGCGAGGTCCTGTCAGATACGAAGACGCGCTACCCCCAGGTCCAGAAGTTGTTGTACGCGGTAGTCCTTGCGCGGCGCAAGCTCCGCCACTACTTCGAGGCCCACCCCGTCACGGTGGTTTCCTCCTTCCCACTAGGGGAGATCATCCGCAACCCCGACGCTGCAGGCAGGATCGCCAAGTGGTCCGTGGAGCTGATGGGCGAGACGCTCGCCTACGCCCCGCGCAAGGCCGTCAAATCCCAAATCTTGGCAGATTTCGTCGCCGAATGGACGGACACGCAGCTACACGCCGCCGCAGATCCAAGCGGAGTGCTGGACTCTGTTCTTCAACGGCTCGGTGATGAAAACAGGGGCGGGCGCGGGCCTGCTCTTCGTGTCACCCCTCGGGGAACACATGCGGTACGCGGTGCGCCTCCACTTCCCCGCGTCTAACAATATGGCTGAATACGAGGCCCTCCTCTGCGGCCTCAAGATCGCCATTGAGTTAGGTGTCAAGCGCCTCGACGTGCGGGGGGACTCGCAGCTCGTAATCGACCAAGTCATGAAGAACGCGAGCTGCCATGACGACAAGATGGAGGCCTACTGCAAAGCCGTGCGAGCCCTCGAGGACAAGTTCTACGGCATCGAGCTCAACCATGTGCCCCGACGGTACAACGAGGAGGCGGACGAGCTCGCCAAGATTGCGTCCGGGCGGATCACCGTCCCCCCGAACATTTTCGCACGCGACGTCGCTCAGCCCTCGGTCGTCTTCGAGCCCCACCCCTCGTGTCACGACGAACCCTCGGGGGCTACCTCGAATCCAGCGGGTGCGGAACCCATGGACGAGGACCCCTCGAACGAGGCGTACGTGCTCTCCCTCCTCGAGGGGTATGGCTCCCACGAGGCCGATGTGATGGACATCGAGCCAGCTCCCGCCGAAGCGGGCCGGCGCGCGATAAATACATCACCCGGATCACTCGAGGGGAACTCCCCCGCGGACCGGGCCGCGGCCGGCGCATCGCCAGGATGGCCAAGTCCTTTGCCCTCGTTGACGGTGAGCTGTACAAGCGCGCCGCCTCCGGCATCCTGCAGCGGTGCGTGCCCATCCCCGAGGGGCGCGAGCTCCTACGGGACATTCACACGGGGATCTGTGGCCACCATGCCGCGCCCCGCACCCTCGTCGGCAACGAGTTCCGCCAGGGCTTTTACTGTCCTACCGCGGTCACAGACGCCAGCAAAATCGTACGCACCTGCGAAGGGTGCCAGTTCTATGCCCGCAAGTCCAACTTGCCCGCCCATGCCCTGCAGACCATCCCCGCAACGTGGCCATTCGCCGTGTGGGGGTTAGATATCGTCGGGCCCCTGCGGAAGGCGCCCGGGGGCTTCACCCACTTGTTGGTCGCGATCGACAAATTCTCCAAGTGGGTGGAAGTACGCCCCATCACGAATCTCGGGGCGAGCAAAGCGGTAACATTCTTCACCGACATCGTCTACCGCTTTGGAGTGCCAAACTCCATCATCACCGACAATGGGTCCCAGTTCACGGGCAGGAAGTTCTTAGAGTTCTGCGACAAGTTCCACATCCGTGTGGATTGGGCAGCTGTGGCACACCCACAGACCAACGGCCAAGTAGAGCGTGCCAATGGCATGATCTTACAAGGCCTAAAGCCCAGAATTTTTGACCAGTTAAACAAATCTGGGCGGAAATGGCTCCAAGAGTTACCAGCGGTTGTGTGGAGCCTAAGGACCACCCCGAGAAGAGCCACTAGGTTCACCCCGTTTTTCCTAGTCCATGGCGCGGAGGCCGTCCTCCCCACGGACTTAGAATACGGATCGCCCAGGGTTCGAGGCTATGACGAGGATGCCGGCCCGGCCGAGCCCGCGAGGACTCCTTTGGATCGAGGCCGGACGAGGCACGCCTCGTGGCCTTGATGCATTCCGCGAGGTACCAACGGTCCCTCGGCGCTACCAAGCACGCAAGATACGTCGACGGGATTTCGCCGAAGGGGATGTGGTCCTAAGGCTACGCCAAGACAACCGAGGGCGCCACAAGCTATCGCCCCCATGGGAGGGACCCTACGTCGTGGTGAAGGTACTCAAGCCCGGCACATACAAGCTGGCCAACGAGGACGGTGAAGAGCTCACCAACGCTTGGAACATCCAATAGCTACGTCGTTTCTACCCCTAGCTAGGATTCCCAAGCATTTTTTGTTGTAAAAATCATATGGCCAACGCCCCAGTTGGTGACAACTATGTAAACACCTCAAGTCAAATGAAAAGGGCAACTCGGCTTTCCCCTGAAACCCAAGTTACCCTCGGGGGCTACTGTGGGGGGCACCCCCCCCCCCCAAAATGGTCCCATTTTGGTGCAAAAATAAAGCAACTCACACACGCTAAGTTTGTTTTCTACTTCAACCCCGAGCAACGGTTCGAACAGGGCGCATGCGGCCTAGCGGAAGGAGCGTGCGAGTCAGAGATAGCCTACGCCGCGAGGATACGGCCCTTCTCTCTCGCCTCCAACCCAGCAGGCCCCCCGTGAAAATCGAACTCCCCTAACTAGAATCTACTCAGGAAGAAGGAGAAACAAACAGCGCAAATAAACAAAGGACTTCATTTCATATCAATGAACGTTTAACTTGTTTATTTACAAGGGCTGAGTGGCCAGAATACTGATACACAGATAAAAACGGGCCAAGCGCCCAGCTGTCTTCAGGCAGGAGGAGCGGTGGTGTCGACAGCGTCCGGGAAGAGGAACTCCTCGAAGGCTTCAGCGAGCGACCCGGCGGCATCAGCGGCGAGCGCGTCCACGCGCTCCATCGCCACCTCATCCTCGACGCCTTCGGGAACGACGTAGCCCTCCGCCAGCGCCTCGAAGTTGACCTCGTAGTGGGACTCTACCACTCCGAGGGCCTTCTGGACGCCAAGACGCAACGCCCGGCGCATCCGCTCGGTGACGTGGCCGCCGAGAGCACGCAGGCGGCTGGCGAGCGAGCTTCCGGCCTGCGCTTCACCCTCCTCCACGACCTGGCAGGTCTCGAGGGCCACATCACGCAGCTCCTGCAACTCCTGCTCGGAGGAGTTGTAGGAGGCCTGCAGCGCCTCGGCCCGCTCGGCCGCATGCCCCAAGGCAGTGCGCAAGCCTGGAGTCACCAAGACAAGAAGAAATCAGAAAAAGGAATGCGAATTCCCAAACACAAAACCAACCAAACGGAGTCAAGCGACGGCTCACCTTCAACTTGCTTCCTCTCCGCCTCGAGGTCACGGCGCTCGGCCTCGACCGCCGGCTCGAGGCCCTTGATCGTCTCGCCCTGTTCCTGGATGGCCAGCTCCTGGCTCGCGGTTGATGCCGAGCACCACCGGCCCTCGCCCTCGACCTTAGAGAGCTTGGTGTCTCGCTCCGCCAGCAACTTCTGTGCCGCCTCGCGGGCGACGCGCTCCTCCCCCGGCGGCCGACCGGCGTCGGCGAGGGCAGCTTGCTCTCGCCGGAGCCGCCCCTTGGCCCCTTGGCGGGCGGTGCGCTCTCGCGAGTCGCTCCTCGGCCGCCGGCGAGCGCCGCGACCTTGGCGTCGAGGGCGGCCTTCAAGTCGCCGGCCTCCTTGGCCCGCTTGCTCCCGGCCCCGCGCGCCCGCTCCTCGGCCCGGCGGCTCGCTGCGCTCGTGCCCCCTCGAGTGACGAGCGGAGCTCCCGGTTCTCTCCGCGGACGCCGGCCACCTCCGCCTCCCAGTTGGTCGCCAGCGTCCGCATCTTCTCCACGTCCGAGCGTGCCTGCCACAGCGCCTCAACACGGTCGATGAGGGCTGTGCAGATCCGCTCAAGGCTGGAGTGACGCGCCGGGTCTTGCCTCGTGCTCTCGGGGAGTTCATCGCGCAAGACCGTGGCTCGGTACGCCAACCAGCCATCCGGGGTCCGGAGGGTGTCGGCGAGCACGTCGAAAGCGCCGCACCGCTCCCGGAGCTAGTGGAGCTCAGCGTTCACCCGATCGAAGGCGTCGTACTTGTCTTGGGCGCGGCGCTCGAGCTCCTGGCACCCACAAGCCAAAACCCGTAAGCGCCATTTCACAGAAACAGCGCACAAAAACGAGAGAAAGAAGAAAACGAACAACAACGCCCTACCTGGAAGACGCGCCATGCGGGGCCGCCATGGACCCTCAGAGCCTCGTTCAGCGCGCGGTCGAGCGTGGCGCGGTGACTCGGAGCTCTCCCCGCAGCTCCTGCTCCCCGGGGCGTCGGCGAATGCGGGAGGATCGCCGGCGGCCCCTCCACCTGGCGGGGTGGCCGGCACGAGAGGACGAGGCCTCGGCGCCGTGTCCTCGGTCCCCCGCCACCATGTGACCCTCGCGCCGCCCTCACGAGGACTCCCTCTCGGGGCTCGGGGGAGGCGCGTGGGGAAGCTCGCCCACCGATCCCACCGGGCGGCGGCGGGGAGTCGTCGTCCGGGACCTCTACCACCTCCGCCGGGAGCCGCCGGGCGGGCGCCGACCCTTGCGCCGCCTCGCGGCGCCTCCACTTGCGCCTCCACGGCCACGGGCGCTCGACGCGGCGCCGCGACCACCGCCTCCGGTCGCACCTCAACGACGGCGGGCGCTGTCCGCCCTCCTCGGCCGCGACCACGGGCGCCACCGCGGCCGCACCGCTCGGCCTCCGCCGCCGGTGGGCGCCGCGGGCCGCGTCTCCGTCACGGCGAGCCACCGCCGGCGGCGTCATCACCGCGGCCGCCGCCGGCGGCCGCACCTCCGCCACGACCGGCGCCCGCCGCTCCTCGACGACCGGCGGCCGCGCGGAGGCAGTTGACCGGCCGGCCGAGGTCGCGAGGCCTCGCCCGCGCCTTGCGAGCCCTCGCCCGCCGCCGCCGTACTCGCCCCCCCGCGACGCCCTCGACGAGTGCCGCGGGTAGGGATGGATGCGTCCGCCCTCGGCACCTTGGCGGTGCGAGGGGAGGCACGGTTGGCACCACCCTCGCGCAAGCACAAACGGAAAGTCGGAAGGCACGATCGTCAAAAAACTAAACCGAGCCCCGAAGAACGAGCCCCTTACCTCGAAGAGGAAAAGGCGCGGTTCCTTTTCCTCGAGGCCTCGGCGGATGAGGCCGCGGCGCGGTGCGCGCGCCGCCGCCGCGCCCTCCCCGACGTCGCCACCGTGCGTGCGGGCCTTGCCCGCGCGCGCGCAGCGCGCGCGCGCGGGCGCGCTCGCCGCCGCGCGCGCCTCTGCGCACGCGCCGGCACCTCGGCGGCGCGCGCGCCGTCCCTCGTTGTCGATTGCCCGGCGGCGGGCGCCGCGGCGCGCCCGCCCCGGCGATGCCGCCCTTGCCACGGAGGCGGCTCCGGCGGCGGGGCGCGAGGCTCCCACCTATCGAGGGGGTCCCCGCCCTCGGCCTCTTCCTCTTCGTCCTCCTCCGAGGACGAGTACTCCCCTCGGTCCCCTGGGAGGAGAGCCCCGCCCCTCGCGCCGCGCGTACCTCCGCGTTCCGTCGCTCGCGGCGCTCGCGGTGCCGCCTCACGCGCTCCCTCTGCGCGCGCCGCTCCTGCTCCCGCTGCTGCGCCGCCCGACCAAGCGCGCGGGAGTCGGGGGTGGGCGGAACGGACTTCGAGGCGGTGAAGTTCACCAGCTGCATGCAGGAACGTCGAAGGCGCGTCAGGAGGCAGAAGCGGCACCAAGAAATAAAACAGAATCAAGAATCACACTCACCAGCGGGCCGGTGGGGAGCATCTCGAGGTCCCACGGGGTCCGGTCCGGGTGCGTCGGCATCCGGGTGTCGACGGCGTTCAGCGCCCGGGTGAGCGCATACGGCCGCCCGAGGGGGGTCGGGAGCATCCGCGACCTCGCCAGCGCTATGGGGTCCGCCTCCTCTGTCATCTCGTAGATGCAGAGCGGCCTCTCCATCAGAGGCACGACCCGCCGGTGATGGAGAAAGGCGAGAACGCTCACAGCGGTCAGCCCCTGCGCCGCCAGGCTCCTCAGGGCGGCCAGGACCGAGTCCTGCGCCTCCGGTGCTGGGGCGTGGACACTCCGTAGCCCCAAGAGCTGGGCTTCTCCTTGAACACCCGACCGGTGTAGGGGGGAGGCCTGGCTCAGCGTTGCGCATGTAGAACCATCCCCGCTCCCAGCCGGCGTTGTTCTTCGTCATGGTGCAGGGGATGTAGTCGTCCTTGAACTGCCCCCGCAAAGCAAGTGACATCCCGCCGGCGCGCACCGCGCGGCGGGTCCTCGGCTCCGTCGTGGGCTGCGTGAAGAGCTCCGCGCGGAAGAGGTGTATCCGAGCTCCCCGGTTGGCCGGGATCCCCGGATACCCCTCGCAGACGCCCACGAACGTGGCCGCCTGCGAAATCGCGTTGGGCGCAAAGTTGTGCAACTCCACGCCGTAGTAGTGGCACAGCGCTCGCATGAAGCGGCTCGCCGGCGCGTTGAAGCCTCGCTCGTGGAAGCGGATAAAGCTCACCACGTAGCCTTTCGGCGGGTTGGGCGCGCGGTCCCCCGCCGGCGGCACTATCCACTCCGCCGGGCGGCCATCCTCGTTTGCCGCCAGCTGGCCGGCGGCGACCAGCTCGCCAAGGGCCAGCGGGGGTCACCGTCGACCGCTCCCGGTGCGTACGGGTCAAGGATCGTGAGGGCGGAAGCGGCGCCATGAGAAGAGGAGAAAGGAATGCGAGAGCGGAGGACGGGAAGAGGAAGAAGAGCTCTAATGGCGAAGCCGCACGGTGGCGAAAGCGAAGCGAAGAAGGAAGCACGGGGGCTAAAATGGCGGAGCGCTAAGGTAAAAAACCGTCGCTTCCCCTTCCCCTCAGATTTATAAGCCGTGGGCGAGCTCTCCGGAGCGGATGTCCCGCTCGCACTAACTGCAGGGAATCTTCTCTTCTCGCTGACGAGCGGGCCCCGCCACGACCGCAGCGGCCACATCACCACGAACGGGCCATCATCACGGTGAAGACTAGCAGAGGCCGTGGCAGGCGGTCACGTCCGCCTGCTCACGCCGCCCACTACGAGCGCGCGCGCGGCCGCGACGCCTAAAAGGCGCGCCGCGATGCGAAACCGCGGCCTCTCTCGTGGAGCACTTAATGGCCCGGTCCCTTGCAAAGCAAGGAGAACCCTCGAGCGGCACGGACTCCTGGCTCGGGATAAATTCAACCCTCGAAGGGACATTGGCGTGAGAAGGTCGCCACGGGGTCCGTCTGAGGCAAAGCGGTCCCCGCAAGCACCCATGCCACGCAAAACCCTCGAGCGGCACGAGCCCCTGGCTCGAGACGATGTCAGCCCTCGAAGGGACATTGGCGTGAGAAGGTCACCACGGGGTCCGTCGGAAGCAAAGCGGGCCCCGCAAGCACCCATGCCACGCAAAACCCTCGAGCGGCATGAGCCCCTGGCTCGAGACGATGTCAGCCCTCTAAGGGACATTGGTGTGAGAAGGTCGCCACGGGGTCCGTCTGAAGCAAAGCGGGCCCCGCAAGCACCCATGCCACGCAAAACCCTCGAGCGGCACGAGCCCCTGGCTCGAAACAATATCAACTCTCTAAAGGGGCACATGCGTGAGAAGGTTGCCCGGGGCCCGCTTGAAACAAAGCAGGCACCACAAGCACCCATGCCACGCTGTGCTACCGACCAGCACCTCGGGGCCGGCTCGCCCGCACCCCTCGACGGCCGCAAACGCAAAAGACGGGGCCGCCCAGGCGCCGCCCCGCACGGCCCCTGCGATCGAGGTTCGAAGCCCGACCCTCGACGGGTTCGAACGAGCACCCCGGATCGCGAGTCGGGGACGACGAAGGCACGCGCATTCGAGCCGTTCCTCGAGCCCACCGGCCCGAGGGTGCCCCATATGTCGTGTTCGAGAGCCAGCGAGGGCAGCTAGCCGGGGGATCCCACCGAGGGGAGAGCTTCCGCGCCCTCGGTCCCTATCGAACGGACCGAGCCCCACCTAGCAAACCCACGCAAGCGCTTCCATGGACGTGTCTCCGGACCATGCGGCCTACCCTTATCAAACGGGGCATGGGCGTCCACTCGAACCACCCACTAGCGACTCAACAAGGAATCCGGTCGCGACCCGCTCGATGGGGGTTGCGGAAACCTCACCCTCCGTCCCGCGGAGGGACGGCGAGGGCGCGTTAAGAAGCAAGTCGTAAAGCTCTACCCGATCGCCTCGAACGGGCCCAGGCTCGGGGGCTTGACGCACGGCTACACCTCCTTGAAATGCACCCGCCGGAGAAACGCCACCCGGCGGGCGCGTGCGTCACCGAAGCCGGCTGAGATATCGCCGACGCCGGTTGAGACATGTACCACGCCCTCTGGCCAGCTCTCGCGGTTAACCCCTGCAGGAGCATCCACGCCCCTGCGGGGGCTCCCGGGGGGGGCTGGGCCCGCGGGTCCGACGCGGCCCCACGCGAAAGCGTTCGCAAAACAAGGAGGGAAGAACGTCCTATCGGTAGGTTCCGGCATGGCGGGAGCCTTAATGGCAAACCCGCGGATGCTCGGGGGCCACTGTCGGGGGACGACCCTAGGGGTCCCCTTAAACAACCGGGAAATCCTCACTTAAAACCCGCAACAAAGCCAAAACACGGTTGCCTAACCATGCGGGATACGGCCCATGCGCGGGGACCCCGACGGCCCACCAAGGCGGACCTCTTGAAGATCCCCTCGAGCGAGGCTCCGCCCTCGCTCGAGGATGCGCGCCCCCCCTCGGGCGGGCTCCGCCCGTTCGAGGGGGTGTGCTTCCTTCAAGCGGGCTCCGCCTCGCTCGAGGGCCCGCTCCCCCTCGGCGGGCTCCGCCTCGCTCGAGGGGTCCGTCCCGCCCTCGACCGGGGTCCGCCTCGCTCGAGGGCGCCCCTCACGCGTGCGCCGGCCCCGTGCGGGCATTTACGCCCGACACCGGCGGGACGGCGCCATCATGCACCGGGGGCTCGCGCCCCGGTCGTCGCCGCACCAACTCCCCGTAAGGGGAGCCCATCCCCATCCTTTGTGGGGAGGGACCGTGCGGCGGGGACCGGGTGCCCGCTCCGTGACGCCGTGCACTGCTCCCGTACGGCTAACGCGCCGAGCCCTCGAAGGGGGCGGGCGCACCCTCGATTTGCTTTCTCGTGACTGCGGGGTTAGGTGGAGGCGCTAGGCCGGTGGAGCGCCATCCCCGCTGCGTTACGCGGATGGCCGCCGCCCCGCGCGTGCGGGCGCACGCCCGGCGCCGCGCGGCGGCTCCGGCACCGTGGAACGCGTTGGGGAAGGGACGCCGTTTTACCTACTCCCCGTACTCCGTGCGGACAACGTCGGCACGGCTCCCTCGAGCCTATCAGAAGACATCACCACCATCCGCCGCCCTTCTACCCTCGAACCGCCACTGTTCGGGTACAAGATAGGCCATGATGGCCAGATCGCTACAAGGATCGTCCGGACGGCCGCCCACTCTACATCATAGCATGTCGTGCTTCCTCACGTAGCTAGATAGCGCGGCGCGCATGTGATTCGCCTCCTCCTTGATCTATAAAAGGAGGGCGAACCCCCCTGCCGCGGGAGAGAGAGGAGAACAAGCACACGAGACAGACTCGACACAACAGGAGACGAGCTGCGCCACGCACTCGCTCTCCAATCCTCCCACAACACCTCCAGACACTACGCCAGAGACTTGGAAGCCAGCCTTCCTCTCCCGCCTTGCTTGTAGCAGCCCCACTACGGCACCCGGTCTTGAGCAATATAGTGCCTTGAGCACACTGCTCGCCGGACGTACGGCCCCCTCGGCCGGAACCAGGATAAATCCCGTGTCTCTTATTGCTTAGCATCGACCATTGAGGGATAGACCTAGGCGCTTTCTACTGGTTAGTGTCGGGACCATATTCCGCACCGACAACCTCCATACAGAAGAACAAACTTTATGGCTTTATACCTGAGTTTCCTAGAGACCTTTCGGGATGGATCCTCCAAATAATCAACAATCTCCTTTCTCCAATCATCCTCTATAAGACCCATTCCCAACACAGATACCTCCATGGCAAATGCTTCTTGACTTTCTCTATAGCCTGAAGCACTTTGTGCCAACCTGTTTGCTTCTTCATTGTGTTCTCTAGGAATATGCTGTAGAATTACCTACTGGAAACTCTTTAAAATCTCTCTGCATTCCTCGTAGTAATTCCTCAAGGCATCACTTTTGCACTCATACTGGCCATTCAATTTCTTTATAACCAACTTTGAGTCTCCATAAATCTCAACTGAAACAGCCCCGGCTTCTCTCAAATATTGAAGCCCCCGAAGCAATGCCTCGTACTCAGCTTGATTGTTTGTGACAGTGGGCTGTATAGGGATAGCAAACTCAAACATCTCACCCCTGGGTGAAATTAATAGAATCCCTACTCCCCCACCTTTACCACATGATGATCCATCAAAGAACAAAGCCCAACGAGTAATTTCAAGCAAATCAATCGATGGATCACGATGTTCAGTTATAAAATCGGCAATGATCTGACCTTTTATAGCTTTTGCCGATTCGAACTTCAACTCAAACTCAGATAAGGCTAAGATCCACTTGCCAATCCTGCCATTCAAAATTGGCATAGATAACATATGTTTTATTACATCAAACTTGGAGTATACAACGCATTCGGCATTCAATAAGTAGTGCCGAAATTTTGTACACTAGTAGTACACACATAGGCAAAGCTTCTCCACAGCCGAATACCTGGTCTCAGGATCAAGTAATTTTCGGCTAAGGTACGCTACTACCTGCTCCTTTCCTTCAAATTCTTAAATAAGGGCCGATCCAATGGTTTGGGTATCGGCCACCACGTACAACTTGAAAGGCTTGTTCAAATGTGGAGGGACCATTACTGGTGGTTCCTTCATATATTGCTTGATCTCGTCAAAAGCCTTTTGTTGTTCGTCACCTCATATGAACTTCTGATCCTTCTTAAGCTTCAGCAATGGAGAAAAGGGAAAAACCTTTTGCGACAGATTTGAAATGAACCTTCTCACAAAATTAATCTTGCCAAGCAGTGACTGCAACTCCTTGAGATTGGTTGGAGGGACAACTTCATCAATAGCTTTCATGCTTTTCTTGCCAACTTCAATCCCCCTTCGTGTACCAGGAATCCCAAGAATTCTCCAGCTGATACCCCAAAAGCACATTTGTTTGGATTCATCTTCAAGCCATGCTTTCGGGTGCATTCCAAAGTTCTCTTCACATCCTCCAAGTGTGTGTCATGATTCAAAGACTTAATCACGACATCATCAATGTAAATTTCAACAATTTTGCCGATCAACTCGTGAAAGATGTAATTCATGGCTCGCTGATAAGTTGCACCGGCATTTTTCAACCCAAATGTCATGACTATCCATTCGAACAGGCCTATATGACCAGGACATCTGAAGGCTGTCTTTGATATCCTTTATTGCCATGAAAATCTGGTTGTATCCTGCATTACCATCCATGAAACTGATAACTTTATGCCCAGCAGCAGCATCAACCAATAAATTGGCAACAGGCATTGGGTACCCATCCATAGGAGTAGCTCTGTTCAAGTCCCTGAAATCTATGCAAACCCTCATCTTTCCATTCTTCTTGTAGACAGGGACAATATTAGAGATCCACTCCGCATATCTGCATGGCCGAATGAAGTTTGCATCAAGTAGTCTTTCAACCTCTTTCTTCACATCGGCCAATACTTCGTCTTTGTAGATTTTCCAGGGAGGTTGCTTGTATGGTTTAAAACCAGATTTGATTGGCAATCGATGCTCGACAATGGAACGATCCAAACCAGGAATCTCCGAATAATCCCAAGCGAAGCAATCCTTATATTCCTTTAGCAGCTTGATCAATTCCTCTCTGAAATCTGATTCCAAGTTTGCACTGATAAATGTCGGCCTCGGCTTGTCACCGTTTCCAATATCAACTTCCTCTAATTTGTCAGCCGACATGAATCCTCGCCCCAACTTGCCATCAGTTCCATCAACGGGATTGTCCATTAAAAATTACTATAAGAGCCGACTGCTTGAATCGGCTGTTGATCACTGCTGACAGGCTCAACAGGACCTTCTCCCCAGTCTTTCCCTGAGAAACAATCGATGCCTTGATATTCCCAGAAAGCTGGTTCCACGTTTTCTACGCTCACTGAGTCATCTGCTTGGACCACCTCAATATCGTCATCTACCCATTGAATGAGTTGTTGATGCATGGTAGATGGGATGCAGCAATTGGCGTGAATCCTGTCCTGCCCAAGCAGTAGGCTATAGGCTCCTTTGCCTTCGATGACAAAGAAGGTCGTGAGCAATGTCTTGGACCCAATCATCAGGTCCACGTGGACGCATCCCTTGGTATCTGAAGGATTCTTAGCGAAATCGTTCAGAATTATGCTCGTCGGCGTCAAGTCTCCAGGGCCCATGCCAAGCTTCCTGAAAGTAGTATACGGCATCACGTTGACCGCAGCCCCACCATCGACAAACATTTTAGTCAATGGCTTGCCATTGACGTATCCCTTCAAGTATAACGGCCTCATGTGTCGATTCTTGGCCGGTTTGTCAAAGGTGGCTTGCTTGGCTAGCACCAGTTGTTCCATCAATCCTCCAAGATGTTCATCATCGTTGACATCCAGGGACATTTCTTCCTGCACAACTTGATTAGCGGGAGCAATAAACTCATTCGGCAAGAAGTATACCATACACGCCGGAGCCGAACGACCCGATCCTTCAGGTTTGTCCTTTGGGCACCACACTTGTTTCTTCTGGACCCTCGCCTGCCTCAATTCACGGTTCCTCAAGCGCTGAACCCTTCTTTTCTAGCTCTTCCTCAAGCCAGGCGGGCACCACTTTCCTTTTTGCCAGATGTATTCGTGCTCATTTTCTTCTTGATCAGCCCATCTCTGATCAGCTTGCCTCTTTCTGGGGTGATCAATGACCTCAATTATTTTTTGATGCCGATGGTCACTAGGATGTATCCTTCCAATTCTCTCATGGACGGATCGGCGATTGGCAGTTTCCTGCCTATACTCAAAGTATATGTCACTGCACTCAGGGCAGTTCCTCAATGTAGGAAGTTTCAAGCCTTCATTCCAGCAGTGCCTGAAGAATGTGCACCCCCAATGTGCACGCTCTTGTTCGCGCGTGTACTGCTCCAGTTCTCTCCTGCGCGCTTCTTCCTCGGACCTGCGTCGCTCCTCCTCGTGTCTCCGCTTCTGGTAGCGCTCTTTCTCTAGCTAACGCTGCCACTTGTTGAGAAGGATGCGCGTAGTGACCCTGGGTTTGGCCCTGGATGACTCCCCAATTTCAATATGGCTTTTGAGAACATGAGGGGCTTCTCCATGAACCTGCTCCAATGTCAATTGTCGTGCTGGATCCACTGTTCCATCTTGTCTTGCTCTAGCTGACGTCAAGACCTTTACCTTCCCTTTATCCTCAGCGGTTACCATGTTAACAAAAAACCCAATCATATTCTGAGGAAAAGGGTGGCCATCTAGTTTCACTTTGTTGTCAAACTTGAGGTGTCCCTCCTAGATAGCTTTTTGGATCCTCATCCTGAAGACCCTGCAGTCGTTGATGGAGTGAAAATTCCTGTCGTGGAAGCCACAATAACGTTTCTCTTTTACTCCATCGGGCCGAATCATAGAATGCCGTTCAAGCAACTTGATTCGGCCTTCCTTCACCAAGAAGTCAAAAAGCTTATCAGCCTTAGTGACATCGAAGTCGTATGTGCCCTTGGTCTGCTTGATCCAGCGCTGGTTCATGGTCAACGGTTCCTTGCCCCACATGATCTCAGCAGCAGCCACTTCCTGGTCATCATCAGAATCTTCCATTTGGTCGGCCTTTTCAAGGAACTGATTGTAGATATCAGCTATGTCGTGCTGCTTGTTGAACCTGGTGTCCTTCTTAAACCCATAGGCCTTGTTGCTCATCAATGACAGCTTTTGAGACAATTGGCCTAGATTATCAAACTCCATACCAAACAACTTTTCTCGTACGGCCGGCAGCATTCCTGCAACGGCCATATTGGCCAACTGATCATCTGGCAGATTTAACGAGAAACACATGCCTTTGACCTCCCTGAATCTCCTGAGGAATTCCAAAGGTGTCTCATTGTGCCTCTACTTCAAAGTGGTGAGATCGATGAGCTTCTTTTCTGTGCTACCACTGAAGTAATGGGCGTGGAACTTTCGCTCCAGCTCCCTCCATGTGCCAACTGATTGGGGAGGCAAAGAAGTAAACCACTGGAACGCTGGGCCCGTCAGTGACATGGGAAAATACCTGACCCTGAACGCCTCCTCAGCTGAGGCCTCTCCAAGCTGCATCCGATAACGAGCAATATGCTCAACCGTGCTCGTATCATCCTGCCCAGAAAACTTTGTAAATTCCGTTGGAGGTTTCACCCTTGGCGGTAGGATCACTTTGTAGTACCATTCTGGGAAAGGAGGCGTGTAGGCTGGTCCTTGCATTTTAGGCTTGAGCCCGAATTGATTTTGCATCATATCGGCCATCTTCTGAACCAGGATATCGTCCTCCTGCACTCCTGTGGCTGCACCGTACCCCGGATTCGGGAGAGTGTCAATAGCACCATAGTCCATAACTTCGTGGTAGCCTCCACCGTACAAGTTCCTCTGCAACCTGTTGCTAGCTGGGGCAATCTTGTAGGTGGAAGTGAGTGGAACTCCAGACGAGCCAAACGACATCTCCCCATACGTAGGCTGATATGGGTTTGGCTGTTGAATCGGTTGGCCTGTACTGCCTTGCGGAGGTGGGCCGGACCCCCGCCCCCCCCCGCCCCGCAAAGGAGGTTGAACTGGCTGACTTCCAGCGCCTTGCGGAAGGGGCTGGATGGGCTGGCTCCCAATGCTCTACGGGGGAGGCTAGACTGGATGGCTTCGCAATGGTGGTTGAGTTCCTGGTTGGGCAGAGCTGGACTCTCCAACCTCCATACAGAATCCTTGAGGGGATACTCGACCGAATACTTGTTCCATGCCCGGGCCAAACACACCCACCATCATTTGCTTGAACATGCCCAGAAAAGCCCTGTGATGCTTACCCAGCACGTCTTCCGCAGCATCCCGAAACGCTTGCATGCACTCTTCTTTCTCTTGCAGAGTTGTGGCGTCAGTCTCTCCTGACAGTAGAACCCTGGGCATTTCGTTTTTGAGATACGGAACGCCACTTCTGTTCTTTTTGAATGACATCAAACATTTTTGCTGAAACTGACGAAGGAAAGCTCCGGCGCATCTAACCTAGCTTTCAAATTCTTATTCAATTATCTATGGATTATTGTGCATTTAAGTTCAGGAGTTGAATGGAACCCTAGATGCAGGAGTTGAATGGAACCCTAGATGCATGATCCCTAGGTACCTTTGTCCTTACTAGTATGATAGACCGCTAGCTACTAAGCTATAGGACCGTACAAGTCAAGTGATGACCTCACTCGTGAGAATAGGTTCCTAAATAGGAATCACAATATATCCTTAAATGGATTGCTCATGTGGTAAGAGCATGGGATTCAGGCTCCGGTCCAATGGCTATTGTGGGTTAAGTGTTTGAACGTACTAAACACTTGTCGGGAATGGTGTTGACGCAAAATCTGCACCTTACACCAAGCACACAGCAAGCCGAACAAGCTAGCTTCACACGCGAAAAGATTCCAAGACGTGCCAGTCAATTTTCCCTGAAAATTAACAAAAGACAAAGTAGTTGAATTCCAAAGGGCGGGAACTTGCTACGGTGGTACCGCATGTTCCATATTTACGGCTATAAAGCCAAGTGAGATGACATATAGCTATAAGAAGCCATCTGCCAGCAAACTAGAAACCATTCGGAAGCTTTAAAGTGTAAAACACAACATAGCCAAACGGATGACATAAGCATGACAAAAATCGGTCTTTATTTGTATAAAATTGCACGTGCACAAGGCCATGACCGATCCTCAAGGATAAATAACAATAAACAATAAATGAAGTAAAACAAGATCATAAATATGTAATAAACAAGCATGCATAGGCCCAGAGCACTAGTCTACCGCATGTCTAGGTACTTTAAAACCCGTCAAGCATGATGCCAAACAAATCTATCCACCGCATGATACATCTTGTTTGAAAATCACACCACTAACCACAAATAGATCTATCCACCGCATGATACAATCTAAATATGGAAAGTTAAAAGCATACATTGTTTAAAACGTAACTTATAAACATGTTTCACTCATGAAAGCATAACCGAATACGGCTGAACAGCCGAATCGGGTCCATGAAGAAGGAACAAACATTGCCAAAGGTGGCAAACCTATCAGATTGAATTAAAGATCTAATCCACCGGATGATTAGCTTCAAGACAACCCAAAAACCTGCATCTACCGCATGATACCCGGTTCTGTCAAGATTTACACGAGATTAACAAGATTGAACCCGCAACATGTAACAACCTAGATTGGTTCGGTTTCGGCTATTTGACAAACACGTGATCCACGTGCCTTTTGAAGCAAGATATGAACGTGCGATCTAAAGATCACAAAACAAGATAAAGCCGATCCAAATCAATCTAAATTGGGCAAAAGAGTGTTACATGAATTTAAACATAAAGTAAAAACTCAAAGCAACATAGGGTAACTTAATGAATCTATTGGATCTTGCCAAAATCCAATAGAGCCGATAACTAGCTCCAAGCTAGATCATAGCCTACCGCATGGCTCATGACCTAACAAGAAACCCTCTTGAACCAAGCTTAAATCTACCGCATGATACTAAGCATGGTAACAAGACTACTTGCATCACAATCTAAATCCACCGCATGATACTAGACATGATACAAGGTTGCCGGTACTTACGGAGGTCGACGGATCGATGAACCCTCTCGAAGAACTCGACGACACGACAAAGGACTCAAAGGTTTGGCGTAAAGCCGGTTTGTTATGAGAATGTTTTCGAATACAATTACATACATCCAGGGTCTATATTTATACCCTGTCATGGCACGACTCCGAATGGACTACAAGCACAATATTCGATACCTAATTTATCTCTAAGTGCGATTGCTTATCCATCCATTCGTCCCTTCCGCTCGGGCCACGTCATCACGCAATCCTGCAAAATCAACACAAACAGTTTCCTTGCCGAACGGAAGCAAACTGCCGACCGCGACACCCTTTGCCGAATCTTTCTAGAGAAACCTTCCTTCTTCCGAATGGATTTCTTCGCCAAGCTGGGCCCACAAATGAGACTCCTTCCTGTACAAAATTTTGGTGTTTACAAATGGGACCGGTAAGCCTAGTACCTTAATGAGATGGCTAGGGATGGAACTGTCACTACTCTTGGGGTTTGTCTCACGGCTAGCTATCGGTGGTGTATGGTGATTTCGGGTATCTCGCGGGGTATGCCAGATAGCATGCACCAAAGACTGTGCCCTTTCATCCCGACCCGAGGATTTTTGGAAATGGCCTGGGAAAGTTGTCCTTGCGGGGGCAGCCTACCGTGTGTTTAGATCTACCTTGCAAGGTTTGAATCAATCGATTGTCGGCCTCTCACCGTTATCTGAGACTACTTACTCCACTACTCATGAGATCCCTAATGATGTAAGTTGTCGAATACTATGCTTGATTAATTGTATTGTACAACTTTGTATGTACTAGTTGGCTAATGTAGTAAAGATTAAACCTACTAGAACTTGTGCTAAAATCTTGAAAGTAAGGACCTACTCTTTGTTACTTTTCAGCAAAAGCAACCCAGTAGCCAAAAGCCTTTCATGTCTAGTTTTGGTGAAGTAGTTATCACCGACGGGTAAGTCTTGATGAGTATTAGTATACTCAGCCTTGCTATAATATGTTGATCCAGGTAATGCTTTCGGTGATGTATGGCCCGGAGAGATCCCTTTGTTTGGGAGGCGGAGTGGGTGGAGGACGACTGCTGAGAGCATCATGGATGGCCTCCCGTGGTGTTGCCGCTTCCGTTAGTTTAATTCCGCTGTTTCAAAACTCTGAACTATTTCGTTATGGCAAAAACTTCGGTTTGTAATAATTAAACCCTTCGGGGTACAAATTTGGATGTTAATGATGATGTATCTCTGGACTCACCTTTGAGTGAGTTTTAATGCATATATTTTGATCCTTGTTGCTATTCAAGTGATTTACCGGGCGTTAACCCGGCGACTAACGACAGGATGATAATTTATTATCGCTTAATGCCCAAAGTGGATTGGTTTAGGTGATAGTACGGTATTTTCCTAGGCAGGTTGTCACAGTTGACATCAGAGCAATTATATGCACCAGAGATTAATTAATAACCTTAATCACTGATTTTTGAATAAAATATGCCAAGATTGTTTGATTTTCCAAAATACGTTGGTCTGCTAAGGATAAACTAGACCGAGAGGCCCTAGAGGGAATTTTGGGTTCTTTCAGGTGGCTTAATTAACTTATGGTTTATTTTGCTAACTTCTAGTACATTACTTTATGTCAGACTTACTTTACTGCACAACCAAACTAGATGAGCCTCGTGTGTGATACGTGTGTTGTTCTGCATCATGGGAATTGCGAGGGTTGATGGAGTGATCCATTCCACGGATCCCATCTTCACGTCTGTTTATGAGTTGTGTGTCGCCACGTGTTTCATACGTGGGCATTCCGCATGTCGCTCATGCAAGGCAAGGATACACTCCATTCAAACGGGGGGTGTCCGAGGTTGGACGCTGTCCATGCAGCGACTTAACGCATGGATACCGTTTCTATAGTGAACGGAATGTATGTGGACGCTTTCTTGATGTGCTGGCACGAAAGGCTCGTTTTCTGCAGGTACATAACAGCGCTTCGTTAGTCGTTAAGCGAGTACCGTATAGCTCTCGACTAGATATTATAGGGAGAGACGAATAAAAGCCTTGCCACCGGCACTAACATCGATTTTGGCTTGATTGCCATGTGAGGCCGGATAGGACGTCTTGCATGCATATTAAAAATCGAAACAACTAAAATGGACCCAAAACTGAACTTCTATATGCTCTCTAAGGAAGTTTATGCTAGTGTGTGCTTGTTATAAAATAGAGTACCTCTCGTTCCTAGCGGTCATGCTGCCGAATTTTTTGAAAAAGCTTGTTACCTTGTTGTACCTTGTGCTAGGTTTAATAAACCAAATTGTTAAAAACAGTTGCTCCTTAGCTAGCCTAGCTTGTAGCCGCAAGTTTCGATCTTGTTTCCTTGGTTTGGTTTACACCTTCCTAGGCACATCTAGATCTTGTTCCCATCCACCTTGTTTTCCTAGTTGAGGTCGACCTTAAAAATTTAATATGTGTAAAAGAACTTTTGTAGTAACCGGGAAACTTGGGAAAGATTGAGGGTTCTGGATTTTTGGTTATGAATTTTTATTCACAGCTGCCAGAACTTCACCATTTGACATGCCGTTCTCTTTGAGACCTGACATGTATTACATTTTTGAACAGATGGCTTTCCCCGTGTTCCACGAGTTCGACGCTGATGGTACGATCCGTACCAACGAGTTGCACTGGGAGGGTTTTCCACTCCTTGCGTGGGAGGCACTCAGCGCCGCAGGCTACCTCACACCACCGACTTATGAGGTGTCCGAGTTCGAGCGCTATGGCGTTCCCCGTTGCAGAGTGATTGTCACTGTTCTACCACACCCGGACCACGCCGACTGGTTCAACTTGAGTTTTATCTACTGGGGATTTATTACCCATGAGGCCGTTGAGTCAGCCGCCCTCAGAGTGCTAACGGACTTCTGTGACCACAACCCCACTGTGGTAGCTCTCTCTCCGTTCGGGCTGTTCCCTGCTGTGAGTCCTCACGACCCGAAATGGTTGGACTGTATGGATCACCTACGGGAGCTGTTGACACTAGCGGAGCCATTGGATGTTACTCAGACGCTAGCTCGCTGTCTGAACATGGTTTTCACACTTCAGGGGCTGCGCTATAATACCGCAGCGGTTATTGGGCAGCGTTTGGAGGCATCTAGGCGGGATTGGTAGCAGTTGTCAGTAGCACATCAGCAGCTGAACTTTACACTTACTCAGGTGCAGCAGGAGAATGACAGGCTGCATGCTAGGAGATTCCAGTTAGAGCTAGAGAGAGGCGACTGCCTGCAGAGGATTGTAGATCTAGAGGCAGAGAATCATACCCTAGAGGAGAATGCCGATGCGCATGAGATTGAGAGGTTGATGCTACTTCAGAACATTGCTGATATGCAGCAGCAGGTAGAGGAGGCCGAGGTACAGGTGGCAGCCTTGCAGGCTATAGTGGCCTTACAGCCACTGCCCCCAGTACAGGCACACCTGGAAGAGCAGCAGGGTTTGTCCGATCTGGATCAGACGAGCCAGGCAGGACCACCGTTGCCGACTCACCCAGCTTTGCCTATGTACAGTGGTGCTTCGATGGGCAACTAGGTTGCCGACAGCAAGAATAAGAAGGATGTCGATCCTATGGGGTTATCTTCGAGATGTTTAGAGTAGTTAACTTGTTAGCACGTCTTCGTGCCGAGTAACTGCTTGTAACCTTGTCATGTCATGTTGTTTTCAAATTCGAGTGTTGTAATGTCCTTGGACCATGTTCCATCTTGTTGTAATAATGAATGCTTAAGCATGTGCGTTTTAATGGAGAATCGTTGTCACCCAAAAATTGAAGTTTTATTGTGTATGATTACCAAATTCTTGGATAAATCGTTGCAATAATCACGCTTGTCAAACCTTACATTTTGCATAAGCGTTGGTAAACCAAAGCATTTCCTGGGGCATCACTCGTTTGCCCAATGATTAAGGGCTCATTCATATACCACCTTCGTTGGTACCCGAAGTGACAGGAATTGTCCGAGAGTGAATGTTGGCTCATGTATTCGAGTGATCACATTCCTAACTATGTTAAAGAACGATTTTATGAATCCTCGTGGCTACGTGATACCTTCTCAACTGTTGTGGTCATCATCATATAGATGCTAATGAGTTGTGGTTATGAATGATCATGCTTGTCATCATTTTGGGAATAAGCTTTTGATTATGTAACTAATAAGGCTCGCATTTCAGATGGTGGGAACCACGCGCAGCTCGCCCAACGGTTTCGGAGCGAACGGTAGCGATGACTTGCCGCCACCCCTGCCCATGACGCTGTCGGAGGCCTTCATGGCCACCCAAACCGAGGTGTTGCGCCAGATCCTACAGACGCAGCAGGAGATCGCCCAGTAGATGAACCGAGGGCCGCCACACGGGGCCAACCACGAGGGGCCTAATCAGGTCACCACGTATGCCCAGTTCATCGCAATGAAGCCGCCGACTTTCGCTAAAGCGGAAGACCCCCTGGAAGCTGAGGCTTGGATCAAGGCCATAGAGGAAAAATTCTCTGCCTTTGTGCTGCCTTGCTCCGAGAAGAACAAGGCTAACTTCGCAGCTCTTCAACTGTGGGGAGAAGCTTTGATGTGGTGGGACCATTTCAAGTCGATGCAGCGAGGGCACGCTGTAACTTGGGATGAATTCAAGCAAGCCTTCAAGAGCCACCACATTCCCAAGGGACTGATGGATAGGAAGATGAGGGAGCTGTTGGCCCTCAGGCAGGGTTCTGACACAGTGTACCACTACGCCCAGGAGTTTAACAGCTTGTGCTAGTATGGCGGGCATCACGTTGATACTGATGTAAAGAAGATGGAGAGGTTCCGTGACGGGCTAGATGGCAAGTTGTACGAGCGTCTGAACCTGCTCGAGCCCGCAAACTTCCATGAGCTAGTGAACAAGGCTATCTCCCAAGAGGACACTATGAAGAAAGCTCATGGGGACAAGAAGAGGATGTCTGGTTTTGCTTCGGGCAGCGGAGCGGGCAAAAAGTTTCGCTTTGTGAAGAAGAACGTTCCAGGCCCATCCCAGCAATCTTCAACTGCACGTTGGACGATGAAGCCACCTCAGAGCAAACCCACAGGAAACTTCCAGTTCCGCAATGCTCAGCAGCAGGATCCAAAGCCTAATGCACCTCCTCGTAACGTTGGTGATCGTCGTTGATACAACTGTGGTCAGCCGGGGCATTACATTAGCGAATGCCCCAAGCCCAGGCCGATCAAGCCCAACCCGCAGAATCAAGGTGCAGGAAACAAGCCTGCCACTCCGGCCAAGAAGCCTATGGTGCAAGTGCGCTAAGGCAAGCTGAACTTCACCGCCATGAGTGATATTCCAGAAGGACCTTCAGTGCTCACGGGTACATTCTCTATCAGCGACACTCCTGTTAAGATTTTATTTGATTCGGGAGCTACCTATAGTTTCATCAGTGAAAAACTAATAAGCAAACTGGGTTTGAAGGGTTCTCATACCCCTTCCACCTATAAGATAATTACTCCCGGTGGGCAAATCACCTCTAATATATTAATCCGTGGAGTATGTTTGGGATTAGGTAGTAAAATCATTCCAACAAACCTTATCGTCATAAACTTGGTTGGTTTGGATGTTATCTTGGGTATGGAGTGGATGACCCAGCATAAGGTAATTCTAGATATATCAGATAGGGTCGTAGAGATCAATTCTCCTACAGTTGGGCACACTACCTTGTACCTACCTTTCAAGGACGGTACCGACTCTTGTGCCTATGTGACCATTATCTCCCCTCTTGATGAAATTCCCGTAGTGTGTGAGTATCCGGATGTTTTTCCTGATGAGTTTCCTGGTATGCCGCCAGACAGAGATGTCGAGTTTGTGATCGAACTCCAACCAGGTACCGCACCCATTTCCAAAAGGCCTTATCGTATGCCACCCAAGGAGTTAGGCGAACTGAAAACTCAACTCCAGGAATTGTTAGATAAGGGCTATATTCGCCCAAGCTCTTCTCCTTGTGGATGTCCCGCTCTTTTCGTCAAAAAGAAAGATGGTAGCTTGAGAATGTGTGTGGATTACCGACCGCTCAATGCAGTCACCATCAAGAACAAATACCCTCTTCCCCGAATCGATGTTCTTTTTGATCAATTGGCTGGAGACAAAGTCTTCCCTAAGATTGACCTTCGTTCTGGTTATCACCAAATCAAGATTCGACCTTGTGACATTCCTAAAACCGCTTTCTCCACTCGTTATGGTCTTTACGAGTTCTTGGTAATGTCCTTTGGTCTCACGAATGCCCCAGCCTACTTCATGTACTTCATGAACTCCGTGTTTATGACGGAGCTCGACAAATTTGTCGTGGTCTTTATCGATGATATTCTCATCTATTCCAAGAGCGAGAAAGAACACGCCAAACACCTCCGAGTTGTCCTTCAGTGTTTGTGAGATCATAAGCTTTATGCTAAGTTCTCCAAATGTGAATTCTGGTTGAAAAGTGTGAAATTCTTAGGGCACACCATTTCTCATGATGGTATCTCCATAGACCCTAGCAAAGTTCAAGAGGTGATGGATTGGAAACCACCTAAGTCCGTACACCAAATTCGCAGTTTCCTAGGATTGGTGGGATACTACCGCCGATTTATTCCTGACTTCTCTAGAATCGCAAAGCCTATGACTGAATTACTCAAGAAAGGAGTGAAGTTCGTGTGGAGTGAAGCATGTGAGAAAGCCTTCCACACCTTGAGGCAACATCTAACTTCAGCCCCAGTGCTAGTGCAACCGGATAACTCCAAACCGTTTGAAGTCTTCTGTGACGCGTCAGGCACGAGTCTCGGCTATGTCCTTATGCAAGAGGGCCGAGTCATTGCCTATGCTTCACGGGCACTTCGACCTCACGAGCTCAATTATCCCACCCATGATCTTGAGCTAGCTGTTGTTGTCCACGCTCTCAAGATATGGAGGCATTACCTAATGGGTAATCGTTGTAATATCTTCACTGATCACAAGAGTCTCAAATACATCTTCACTCAGTCAGAGTTGAATATGAGGCAGAGAAGATGGCTTGAGTTGATTAAGGATTATGATCTAGAAGTGCACTACCACCCCAGCAAAGAAATGTTGTTGCGGATGCTCTTAGCTGCAAAGATCACTGCAACCATCTAGAGTTGGAGCCAGTTAATGAAGCATTATGTGAAGAAATGAGAAGGCTCAACTTAGAAGTGGTACCGCAAGGAAGTCTCTATGCCTTGGCGGCAGAGTTCGATCTTTATGATAGAATTTTCACTGCTCAACGCAATGATGAAGACATTCAAACCATCAAACAGAAACCAGCAGAGGGTGATCCCAAATACACTTGTTTTCACAAAGATCACCATAATGTGGTCTGGTTTGGGAAACGTCTAGTGGTCCCCATTGATCCGGAAATCAAGAAGATCATCCTAGATGAGGCCCACAGGTCCAAATTTTCTATTCATCCCGGTAGTACCAAGATGTACCAAGATCTGAAACGGAATTTCTGGTGGTCCAATATGAAGGTGGATATAGCCAAGTATGTAGCCTAGTGCGATAATTACCACCGGATGAAAGCAAGCCATTTGAAATCGGCAGGTGTACTCCAACCCCTTTCAATACCCATGTGGAAGTGGGACGATATTAGTATGGATTTCATTGTGGGTTTACCCCTAACAGCTAGAAAGAAAGATTCTATTTGGGTAATCGTAGACAGACTCACCAGGACCGCTCACTTCATTGCCGTGCATACCACTTATTCAGTACAGCAATATGCAGAGTTGTACATGGATCACATAGTTCGTTTGCATGGAATTCCAAAGACTATAATCTCTGACAGAGGAAATCAGTTTGTAGCTCGTTTCTGGGAGCAATTGCATGAGTGTTAGGGAACCAAGCTAATTCGCAGTTCCAGTTATCACCCGCAAACCGATGGTCAGACGGAAAGAATAAATCAGATTTTGGAAGATATGCTACGAGCCAGCATCTTGCACTTTGACAAGAGTTGGGACAAGTGTTTGTCTTTGGCAGAATTCTCTTACAACAATATTTATCAAGCCAGCTTGAAGATGGCACCGTTCGATGCTCTTTACGGACGTAGATGCCACACTCCGCTGAATTGGTCAGAGGCTGGAGAGAGAACACTCTTTGGTCCGGATTTAGTTAAAGATGCCGAAGAAAGAGTGCAAGTGATAAGAGAGAATTTGAAGATTCAGATGAGGCAAAAGAGTTACCATGACAAGGGAACCGCACCTCGACACTTTGAAGTGGGAGATTATGTGTATTTGAAGGTGTCCCCCACCAAAGGTGTGCAAAGGTTCGGAGTCAAGGGAAAGTTAGCTCCACGCTACATTGGACCCTATGAAGTTATAGAAGTATGTGGGCCAGTGGCTTATCATATCCAGTTGCCGAAACGGTTTTTTGCAGTCCACAATGTGTTTCATGTAACTCAATTGAAGAAGGGAATGCCTATGCCGGAGAATGAAGTTATCGTAGAAGCTAATGCTTGGATTGAGCCGAATTTCTCGCTCATCGAGCACCCAATGAAAGTACTAGACCAAAAAGAGCGAAAGACCCGAAGGCAGACCGTACGAATGTATAAGATCCAATGGAGTCATCACACGGAAGAATAAGCAACGTGGGAGACGGAGGACTATCTCAACACGAAGTAGTCGGGCTTCCTGCAATCTCGAAACCGTGGGTTCTTCTACCCATCCTTCGTTATCAAATCGAATCTCGGGACGAGATTCCGTTTAAGGGGGGTAGGCTGTGACGCCCCAGGTTTTTAATTAACCCTAACAGCCGGTCAAAGTAGTCAACAGTGGTCAAATCACGGTCAACCTGGGCCCTCACCTCGAAACACTCACTAACCTACCCTAGTGACCCCCTTTGAATAGTAAACACACTTGTGGGTCCAACCCATGGTCAAAGGCTTGGTCAAACCCCCTTGCCACCCTAGTGTCCATAGGTGTCTGCCGGAACTTTTGCCGCTTTCTCCAAAATTCACCTAAACACTTAAAATTCTACCTTTATGAAAGTTGTCCATCTTGATGAGGGACACAACTTTCATGTAGATTGGCATTTCAAATTTTGAGTGGAAAAGCTTGAAAAAGTGGTTGCAAGGCAGGGTTCACTTTCTAAAAAGACAGGCTGACATTCAAAGTTGGCATTCTTGTAATTCAAAATCTGTGAAGAAAAACCTTATATAGCCTTTTTAGAAGTTGTTAAGGGTAGCTAGATCTACAACTTTCATGTTCACCACTTGGTCAAGTTTTATTCAAAATTTTGGAGAAAAATCGACTCAAACACAGCACCAATGAAATGAAATCGGGCAGAGCGCCGGCGCGCGCGCGTGGCCGGCCCGCCGGCCGCACCCCGGCGTCCGCGCCCGCGCCGCCCGAGGCCGAGCGCCGTACGAGGCACGCGCGCCCCCAAGCCGCCCGCGCCCCGATGCGCCCCCCGCCCGAGGGCGCCTCGAGTCCGCTCCGCCACGCCGCCATACGCGCGCACGCCACGGACCGGCCGGTCCGTCGCGTTGTCGCCGCCCCTACGCGCGCGCGCCCGAGCCGCCGTAGCACGGCGGAGCATCTCGCCGTCACGTCGTCGTCGCCACGCAGCCCAAGCCACCTATAAAAGTCGCCCTTTCTTCCCCGCGCCGCGCCACCCCCGAGCTCCACCGCGCCATTGCCGCCGCCGCCTTGAGCTCGTGCGCCCGCTCGCGCTTGCCGCCTGCCAGCCGCTCCAGTAGCCTCACTAGACCCCCGTGAACCTTCCCAGTTCGCTTCTTGTCCAAGGAAACGCCTTCCTCGCCGAATTCCCCGAGCCGTCGCGGCCACCGCGCCCCGGCCGCCCGCGCGCCACCTCGCCGGTCATCCCTCCGCCCCAACGCCGGTCACCCCTAGCCCCTAGGTGAGCTTACCGTCGACCCCGGCCTCTTGCCGGCGGGAGCGCCGCCGGCTCGCGCCGGAATTGGCCGGAGCCGCGCCGCCTCCCCGGCCAAGGGCCCGATTGCAAGGGTCAAGTTCTTATCAGGGAGATTTGTGTAAAATTCAGGACCTATCTGCAATGAAACCTATCTATGTTTTCTTGCTAGTTAGTCCAGTGCATTAGAAATTCCCTAGAAAATTGTAGAAAATTCAAAAAAATGCCAAACCAATTTTGTTGGGTTCAGGGAGAGAAATCCCACAACTTTTGTTATTCTCACATGGCTTGATTCTAAATATTTTTAACATGAAAAATAGGATTGTGAAATACCTAGATCTGTCATAACTTTAAATCTACAACTCCTCTGTATCTAAATTTTGGATATGTTGTGTATCTTGTTAGGACTAGCTCCTGTGCCAAAAATTGCACAAAGTTATGAAGTGAATCTTGCTAAATAAATTGTTGTCCAATTCTGCAGAAACTGCCTAGATGATTTTTCTAGCTAAATATATTTATGTTTTTGTGCCCAACTTGTGCACACTGTCTTGTTATGTCAAAACACACCTCTTGTGAATTAATCATGATTTTTGGCTCGACAAAAATATTTATTCTTAATTTGTGCATGTTTTCCTTTGTAAATTATTGAAGTAAGATCAGTAGAGAATCTATGTGAACATGCTGGTTCTTTAGGCTTGTTTAGGACCAGAGAGCATGCATGGGAAAGTTTAGATCATTTTGATGCTTATTTATTTTTGTATACATTTAATTTGAGTCACTAGCTAGTCTTTGTTATTTTCTATAGCATTTAATTTCCTAGCTTCCAACACTTACATGTGGGTCCAGTGGACTAGTATAGGTGCTAATATGCTTAAGAAACACTTCTCTAATTTTTGGTAATTTATTGCTTAATAAAAAGCTTTAAAGCTCTTTAAAAGATTAAAGGTAAATTAAATAAAGGAAAGCCTCTTCTTAATTCTTTTTCCTTTTGGAAAGTATTACCTAATTTAATTAAAAGATAATTAAATATCCTTGCTGAAAAGAAATTAATTCATGAATAAAAATATTGTTCATACCCTTGCTTGTGAAAGGAAAAGGACTACACATTCACATGAAATAACAAGTACAAGAAACATTTATTCAAGGGTGCAATAGAAGAATAAATCACATATAACCAATAACCTTCCTAAAAGAGATGTACTATCTAGATACTTGTTAAGGTGAATATGGCCAACAAGAGTTGGATAAGATAGCAAACTGTTACATCACTTGAACTTGCATTGCATTCCGTGTAGATCTTCCGGACAATGACTACTCACTTGTCCCGGAAACCAAGGAGGAGCGGAAGCTTCGCTGCAGTACGTGGAAGTGCTCGACGACACCGAGGGTGCCTAGGCTAACCTAGCTGACGAAGGCAAGCTCCGGTGCATCTAACCTAGCTTTCAAATTCTTATTCAATTATCTATGGATGATTGTGCATTTAAGTTCAGGAGTTGAATGGAACTCTAGATGCATGATCCCTAGGTACCTTTGTCCTTACTAGTATGATAGACCGATAGATGCTAAGCTATAGGACTGTTACAAGTCGAGTGATGACCTCACTCGTGAGAATAGGTTCCTAGATAGGAATCACAATATATCCTTAAATGGATTGCTCATGTGGTAAGAGCATGGGATTTGGGCTCCGGTCCAGTGGCTATTGTGGGTTAAGTGTTTGAACGTACTAAACACTTGTCGGGTATGGGACCGGTAAGCCTAGTACCTTAATGAGACAGCTAGGGATGGAACTGTCACTACTCCTGGGGTTTGTCTCACGGCTAGCTACCGGTGGTGTATGGTGATTCTGGGTATCTCGCGGGGTATGTTGGATAGCCTGCACCAAAGACTGTGGCCTTTCATCCCGACCCGAGGATTTTTGGAAACGGCATGGGAAAGTTGTCCTTGCGGGGGCAGCCTACCGTGTGTTTAGATCTACCTTGCAAGGTTTGAATCAATCGATTGTCGGCCTCTCACCGTTATCTGAGACTACTTACTCCAGTAGTCATGAGATCCCTAATGATGGAAGTTGTCGAATACTATGCTTGATTAATTGTATTGTACAACTTTGTATGTACTAGTTGGCTAATATAGTAAAGATTAAACCTACTAGAACTTGTGCTAAAATCTTGAAAGTAAGGACCTACTCTTTGTTACTTTTCAGCAAAAGCAACCCAGTAGCCAAAAGCCTTTCATGTCTAGTTTTGGTGAAGTAGTTATCACCGACGGGTAAGTCTTGCTGCGTATTAGTATACTCAGCCTTGTTGTAATATGTTGATCCAGGTAATGCTTTCGGTGATGTGTGGCCCGGAGAGATCCCGCCAGGCTGGGAGCTGGAGTGGGTGGAGGACGACTGCTGAGAGCATCATGGATGGCCTCCCGTGGTGTTGCCGCTTCCGTTAGTTTAATTCTGTTGTTTCAAAACTCTGAACTATTTCGTTATGCCGAAAACTTCGGTTTGTAATAATTAAACCCTTCGGGGTACAAATTTGGTTGTTAATGATGATGTATCTCTGGACTCACCTTCGAGTGAGTTTTAATGCATATATTTCGATCCTTGTTGCTATTCAAGTGATTTACCGGGCGTTAACCCGGCGACTAACGACAGGATGATACTTTATTATCGCTTAATGACCAAAGTGGATTGGTTTAGGCGATAGTACGGTATTTTCCTTGGCGGGTTGTCACATGGAGCAACCTGGCTAAACCTGAGAACTTCCACAGAAGGCTCCTACACCAGTCAGGACGGTGTAGCTCGCCGGTCAGACCAGTCTCAAGCCAAGAAATCCCAAATCCACCAAACAGACCTACCGAGCTCCAAAACAGACCAAACTCGAAATAGCAGAAACACGAGACAATAGGGAGCTCACCAAGGCGTTCACCTGAGCAAAACTCAACCAAGAGTCTGCATCGGTCAGACCAGTGAGAGGCACCAGTCAGACCGGTCAGCACCTGAGCTCTCGGGATGAACAGCGCCCGCGGGTCAACTCCTCCAAAACCAACTCCTGATCTCCCGATTTACTCCACGGATTCGCACAAGACTTTGGGGGTAGTAGGAACACCTCAAGAGCACTCCATAGACAACATTTGGTCCACCAAAACTTGCTAAATCGAGAGGAATCGAAGAAATCCCAGCAAGAACGCCTTTAACCCTAAAGAGGAGAAAACCCCAAAATCGAGGCCCTTTGCTCACGGATTTAGGAGGGGAATCAAAGGGAAAAGAACCATGAAGGGTTCAAGCATACATCCCCCACCAAATCCCTAAGAGAAAGGCCTCGAATCCGCCACAAGAAAATCGCCAAGAAAGGGCTCCGAAAATCAATAAAAAGGAGAAATGGCAGAGACACAATCAAGCCTTGAGGAACCACGTCGAATCATCTATACATACAATGAAGGTCTAGCTTGCCGCCCGATCATCCTTCCCTCTCACAAGATCTCACCATGAAGCTCTCAAGCTAGTCCTAGAAATTCCAAAGGAAAATGGAAGAAGAAAATAGCTAAACAAAATGAGCTAGAGTTCCAAGAGATGGTTGCCATCCTATCACCACTTGGGTTATATCGAGGTAACAAAAAGACGAAACTACCCCTGAGGCCTAACACTAGGATACACGCCCCCGAAGGGCCTTTTGGGAAACTTTGTCATTGCACCATCTCACGGATGCCCAGTGACCGCAACCTTGCTTAGCCTCGACGCAAGCCTTGCGATCCCGACGCGTGTCCTCCACTTTGAAGTCTCTGGACTGCGTCGTCGCACACCGGTCAGACCGGTGCTTCTCACCGGTCAGACCGGTCTGATGTTGCTGCACCTCCATCTTCGGTCTTCGGTCTTGGCTTTGTAGATCTACCAAGGAACCTATTGGTTTTCTGGTGAACCACCAGAAACCCTGCGAACTCGGTGTAGCCTCCGCCAATCACCACTCATGACTCGTCTCCCGTGTAGTACTAGCTCGACCTTGGTTTTGAGGCTGAACCAAGAAACCGTCCATGACTTCATCTCGCTGTTCTAGCCACCATGCGGCCCGCACTTGACTCTGCTGGCCACCGGGTCCCTCGAACAAAGCCTACTTGTCTTCTCCACACCTGGAGGCCTCACCGACAACGACCTTTCACGCTCGTTCTTCACAAGAACCAACACCAGTCAAGCCACAACCTGCACCTGCAATACTTAGCCAAGAATCAGTCCACACCACGTTGTCAATCACTCATCACACCAGGAAATGACCTACCACCGATCCTCGAACCACACAGGCTCTCAATCTCCCCCTTGATGAGTGCATTGACAACACACACGTTTTGGTAACCAAAGAGAGAAGGAAAAGAAAAGAAACAACTAAAAGAAACTCCAATAAGCGATCGAAAGCCAAAGGAAAGGCAAAGAGCAAGATCACTTGAAGAAGACAAGTCTCGGACCCCTTAGGCAAGGGCAACGGCTCGACACATCCGAGACAAAACATGCTCAAGCAAATAGCACAAGCCACCAAACCAAAACTCAAAAACCACAAAGAGCTCCTCCTACACACATGCAAGCTCCCACTAAACCAATGCAACTCCCCCTGAATGAATGCATGCATACCACAACGCAAAATAGAGCAGCTGCCTTAGCTTTGCTCTGACCGGTCAGACCGGTCAACTGCACCAGTCAAACCGGTGCACTAGATCGCCCAACACCTGAGCCTCACATCAGTCAGACCAGTGCACCCCACCGGTCAGGCCGATGACCATCTGGGAACTGCACGAGCTCAAAAATAGCTTGAAACCACTTGGAAGCCTTCTAAATGCATGGAACAAGCCAAAACATGCTCAAACATCTCCCCCTTGTTGACAATGCATGAATCAAGACAAAAATGCAAAAAAACAAAGCAACCTAGAGCTTCTCAAATAGACAAAATTCAACATAGAATGCTACACATGTCCAAATGAGCAAGTTAGATACTCTATAGCTTCGTAATGACCTCAACTACAAGATCACCAAGTTTCACAACCATTGGGCGAAGCTAAGATAGAATTGAGCAATTTTGCGAAAAATCACCCTCACATGAGCAAATTCCTAAACATGAGCAAAACATGTCAAAATGGCAAAGCCACACAAACTTCATGCTAGGACAACCATTCTATTCATAATACCATCATAAACACCCACAAGCACCTCATGTCATGTCAAAGACAGCGAGCCATGTGCCTACTTCTACATATGAGACTTCTCATTGGTAGGCATCGTGCAACGGTTTAGAACCCAAAAGCAAGTTAAAATCAGCACATATGACATGGGAGCACATTTTCCAAGCAATTTCCATTTCATTTTCAGATTCATATTTGGTACATGAAATGTCTTTGCGACAAAAAGAAACTTATGCCCCTCCACAAGACAAAGCATGGGGGCTAAACATTTATGATGGCAAATGAGTCGTGGGCCCCATATGATCAAAATAAGCTATCAAACCACAAATTAGGCATAGCAAAGCCACTAAAACATGTTAAGATCATATAAAGGCATTTACTCACAAGAGAGCATGCATATGACATTTTTCAAAAACATAGCCTTCAACCATGGATATAAATCAAGATCATCAAGAGCTAAGCCAAACTAACCATAGCTTACCAAACTAGCTCACAAGGACATATATATCATACCATGGTGAACAATGCATATAGGAGAAGCTTTTCCTACACAATGCATATGATACAAAATGCATGCAACCTAAGATACAAAGATGCATATACATCATGTTACACATGCCATGCCAAATGCAAGAAATGCACAAAAGAAAGCTATACATGTGCTACAAAGGAGCTCCCACACCCAACTCAAGAAATCAAACAAACACCAAGCTCCCCCCGCAAACGAGTGAAAGTTGCTTGATCTAGGGGTTTGGTGAAAATATCGGCTAGCTGGTCATTTGTAGGTACATGGATCAAAGAGATTTTCCCTTTCTCAACATTGTCTCTCAGGAAATGATACCTCACTTCTATGTGCTTGGTTTTGGAATGAAGCACTAGGTTATTTGCAACACTTATGGCACTGGTGCTATCACATTGAAGTGGGACATGGGTATATTCCTCACCAAAGTCACTCATGGTATATGTGATCCAAAGGAGCTGAGAGTAACAACTAACTACGACCACATACTCTGCCTTGCTAGTGGATTGAGCAACACTCAATTGTTTGCAAGAAGACCAAGACACCAAAGAAGAACCCAAGAACTGGCAAGTCGCAGAAGTGGACTTCCTATCCAACCGACACCTAGCAAAATCTGCTTCTGAAAAACTACGAGGAGCCAAAGAAGAAGACGCGAAGTACCAAAGGCCGAAGTCGAGAGTATGTCGCAAATACTTGAATATGCGCTTGACTGCTTGCCGATGCGAAGTCCTTGGAGACGCTTGAAAATGAGCGCATAGACATACCAAAATTGGATGTCCGGCCCCGTCGTTGTCAAGTATAGGAGTGACCCGATCATGCTCCGGTACTCCTTCTGGTCCACATGCTCACCTTCCTCATCCACATAAAGAGTTGTAGTCGTACTCATAGGCGTTGCCATGGCGTTGGAGTACTCCATCTTGAACTTCCTCACAATGTCCTTGGTGTACTTTGCTTGGTGCACGAATGTTCCTTCCTTGGATTGTTTGATCTAGAGGCCGAGGAAGAGCTGCAACTCACCCATCATGCTCATCTCAAATTCCCTGCTCATGTCTTCTGCAAACCTTGCAACCAAAGAGTTAGACAAGCCACCAAAGACAATATCATCCACGTATACCTACACAATCAGGATATCATCCGGTGGGGGTACTTCTCACTCTCAAACCCTGGAGGCTACCTCACATACACGTTTTCCTCCAAAACACCGTTCAGGAAAGCACTCTTCACGTCCATTTGATGCAATATGAACCCTTTAGCCACGGAAAAGGCTAGTAGGATCCTAGTCGCCTCAAAACGAGCTACGGAAGCAAAGGTCTCCTCGTAGTCAATCCCCTCTTTCTGACTATACCCTTGCTCCACCAACCTCGACTTGTTTCTCACCACCTCTCCTTTTTCTCCCTCTTTATTTTTCCACACCCATTTTGTCTCAATCGGCTTACACCCTAGTGAAGGATCCACCAACTCCCAAAATTGGTTCCTCTCAAAATTCTCCAACTCCTCATGCATCGAATTAACTCAATTATGATCAGATAGCGCGTGTCCAATGTCTTTGGGCTCAAAGGTAGCAACAAAAGCAGCATGAGCAAAGTGAGAATTGTTTCGAACCCTCGACCGTGTAGTACATTCATTGATGTCACCGATGATCCTCGAAACTGGGTGATCCACTTGAACTCGCCGGGGAGGTTCTCACCTTGATGCTACCTCCGCCTCAACAGCAGCTTCGCCTTGATCTAGGTTTGTCATTGTAGGTGTGGGAGAGGACCCGTTCTCGATCGTAGTTGAAGTAGTAGGTACATGCTCAACCGCTGGCACCACACTGCCATCTTCATCATCGCCATGTTCATTCTCCTCCTCCTGAATCTCCTCGCCAAGTTTGTCGTCACCTGCACATTCAAAAACAAGCTGACTACATGGGTTGTGTCTCGTCGAAGGTTACCTCGCAAGCCTCCACGATTTGGTTAGTTTCAAGATTGAGCACTCGAAAGGCTCTAGAATGAGATGTGTAACCAAAGAAAATGCCATCGATAGACCTAGCCTCGAACTTGTCCAACTTCTTCCCTTTCTTAAGAATGAAGCATTTACAACCAAAGACATGGAAGTGACTCACCTTGGGTGTGTGGCCGTGCATCAACTCGTAGCAAGTTTTCTTTTTATGGACCCTGAGGTAAATCCTGTTCGACACATAGCACGCGGTATTGACCGCCTCAGCCCAGAACCTTCTCGGGCACTTATGCTCGTCGAGCATCGTCTGAGCCATCTCGCATAAGGTTCTATTTTTCCTTTCCACCACGCCATTCTGGGGAGGCGTATATGAACACGAAAATTGGTGGACCCAAGTCATGGCAAAAGGTTTCAAAGTGAGTGTTTTTGAATTCCGACGCATTATCATTGTGGATCGCTCGTAAGGCATCTCCGTTCCTCCCATTCCTCAACCTCAAGACAAGATCTCAAACAAAACCAAATGTCCCCTTTCTTTTTCAGAAAGAAAACCCACGCATACCGAGAGTAGTCATCCACCACAACTAGGACTACCACTTCCCACCCGTAGATCACACATGAGTTAGGCCAACAAGGTCCATATGGAGCAGCTTGCATGGACACCCCGTCATCACATCGATGAGGAGCGGGTGAGAAGAGGCTACCATCTTGGCATGCCTACATGGCACACAAACCAACTCTTTATCAAACCTCAATTGTGGCAATCCTCGAACCAAATTAAGTTTACTCAAGTGATACAAAAGGTCAAAACGCAAGTGACCCAACTTCCTATGCCACTTGTGTTAACACCAAAATTTGGTAAGGAGTCTGACTAGTGGGTCCAGCTCGGTCAGGAGTCCGTCTCGAGGAAGGGAAGGATTTTTCAGATGTATTCGGCAAAGAAGTCTGCGGTCGGCTATCTGCTCCCGTTCGGCAAAGGAACAGTAGAGCTGATTTTGAGGGATTTGAACGATGACGTGGCTCAAGCAGGAAGGACGAATGGATGGATGGGCGATCAAGCTTAGAGATAAGTTAGGCAACGAATCCATTCGAGATTGTACTTGGCGGTATAAATATGAGCCCCGAATGTATGTAATGTAACACAATCATTCTTCAAAACACACCGGCCTTACGCCAAACCCTAGAGTCCTTTTGTCGTGTCGTCGAGTTCTTCGAGAGGGTTCATCGATCCGTCGACCTCCGTGAGTACCGCAACCTTGTATCATGTCTAGTATCATGCGGTGGATTTAGATCTGATGCAAGTAGTCTTGTTACCATGCTTCGTGTCATGCGGTAGATTCATGCTTGGTTCAAGAGGGTTTCTTGTTAGGTCATGAGCCATGCGGTAGGCTAAGATCTAGCTTGAAGCTAGTTATCGGCTCTATTGGATTTTGGCAAGATCCAATAGATTCATTAAGTTACCCTGTGTTACTTCTAGTTTTTACTTTATGTTTAGATTCATGTAACACCTTTGCCCAATCTAGATAGGTTTGGATCGGCTCGTCTCTTTCGTGATCCTTGTACGGGTAGATTTCATGTTTTAATGCGTGGATCTTGTGTTTTCAAAGCCGAAACCGAATCAATCTAGGTTGTTACGTGTTGTGGGTTCAAGCTTGCCAATGTCGGTATAAATCTTGAAAGAACTGAGTATCATGCGGTAGATGCAGGTTTTTGGGTTGCTTTAGAGCTAGTCATCCGGTGGATTAGATTTCGAATCAACCTGATAGATTTATTCGCTTGGTAATGTTCGTTCCTTCTTCATGGACCCCGAATCGGCTGTCTTACTGTATTCGGTTATGTTTCATCACGAGTAGAACACGTGCGTAATTCATGCTTTAAATAATGCGTGCTTTTAGCATTCCATATTTAGATTGTATCATGCGGTGGATAGATCTATTTGTGGAGAGTGGTACGGTCATCATGCAAATTGTATCATGCGGTGGATAGATTTGTTTGATATCGTACCCGACGGGTTTTAGAGTACCTAGACATGCGGTGGACTAGTGCTTTGGATCTATGCATGCTTGTTCATTACATGATTATGATCGTGCTTTACTTTATTCATTTATTTAATATTGGTTATCATGGGATCGGTCATAATATCGTGTTTATGCATTTTTGACCAAACAAAGACCGATTGTCGTCATGCTTACGTCATTCATTCGGCAGTATTGATTTTTTCTCTTATAAGATCCCGAATATTTTCAGTTCATTGGCAAATAGCTTTTCCGTAGCTATGTGCCATCTCATGTGGCCTTTTAGCCGTAAATATGGAACTGTCTGGTACCACCCGGCAAGTTCCAAGCCTTGGTATCTAACTGCTTTATCTTTTGTTAATTTTCAGGAAAAATTGACTGGCACGTCATCGTTACTTTCTGCGCGTGTGAAGCCAGCTTGTTCGGCTTGCTGTGTGTTTGGCGCTAGGTGCACTTTTTGCGTCAACACACTTTTTGGCACGCTCGGTGGGACAACAGCCGAATAGATCAAGATGCCCGAGATCGCAGACATCATGGACATCAACCTTGAAGACCTATCTCCCGAGCAGCGGCAGCAACTCCAGGGCGCCATGGACCAGTTTCAGCAGAAATGTCTGCTGTCTTTCAAGAAGAATAGAAGTGGCGTTCCGTACCTGAAGAACGAGATGCCCAGGGTGTTGCTGCCAGGGGAGAGCGATGCCACGATCCAGCAGGAGAAAGAAGAGTGCATGCGGGTATTCCAAGAATCCGCAGACTACATGTTGAGCAAGCACAACAAAGCTTTCCTCGGTGTGCTCCAGCAGATGATGGTGGCCGTCTTTGGCCCAGGCATGGAACAAGCATTTAGCAAGGCGCCCGTCCGGGGGGCACCTTGTGGAGCCGAGCGAATCAAGCTCTCGGCCGCCACTACGGAGCCGACGACAGTCTGGCCTCCTCCTCGGAGCGCGGAAGTCAAGCTTTCCGGCCTCCTCCACGGCCGCCCGGGAAACGGCCGGTTCGGCCTCCCTTTGCAGGCCTCGGGGGGACGGCCCGGTCCGGCCACCACCGCGAGGCGGCACAGGTCAACCCCGTGCAACGGCCCGAATCCGTGCCGGCCCACGTACGGAGATGTGGCATTCGGCTCGCTTGGGGCCCCGTTCGCTTCCGGTCAGAGGATTGCTTCGGCGAACAACTGGTTGCAGAGAAACCTGTACGGCGGGGGCTACCATGAGGTGGGAAGCTATGGGGCATTTGACGCTTTCCCACATCCAGGATACGCGCCAGCTGCAGGCGCGCAAGAGGACGACGCCCTGGCGCGGAAGATGGCCGAATTGATGCAAAATCAGTTCGGCCTCAAGCCAAAAATGCAGGGACCCGCCTATAAGCCACCGTTCCCAGAGTGGTACTACAACGTTCTCCTTCCGCCAAGGGTGAAGCCGCCGACGGAGTTCACGAAATTTTCAGGGCAGGACGACACAAGCACAGTTGAGCACATCGCTCGTTACCTCATGCAGCTCGGGGAATGCTCAGCTGAGGAAGCATTCAGGGTCCGCTACTTCCCCGCGTCACTGACAGTCCAGCATTCCAGTGGTTCTCGTCCCCGTCCCCCGAGTCGGTTAGCGCGATGGAAGGACCCGGAGCGGAAATTTCACGCTCACTATTTCGGCGGCGGCTCGGAGAAGAAGGCGATCGACCTTGCTACCATGAAGCGAGAGGCATAGCGAGACGCCGCCGGAATTTCTCGGGAGATTCGGGGAGGTTAAAGGCATGTGCTTCTCGCTTAACTTGCCGGATGACCGGTTGGGCGACATGGCCGTCGCCGGGATGCCGCCGGCCGTACGCGAGAAATTGTTCGGGATGGAGTTCGAGAACCCGGGCCGCCTATCACGAAGCTATCACCGATGAGCAACCGGTGCGTATGGCTTCAAGAAGGATGCCAAGTTTGGCAAGCGGCATGATGTTGCGACATCTACAACCGGTTCTTAGACAAAGCCGACCCGGTCGAAGACTCGATGACGAACCGGATGTGGCCGCGGCAGAGATCATGTGGGGAAAGGAGCCTTTGACGATGAATCAGCGCTGGGTCAAGCAGACCAAGGGCACCTACGATTTTGATATCACAAAGGCTGACAAATTGTTTGAGCTCTTAGTAAAGGAAGGCTGAATCAAGCTGCCTGAGGGGCATTCCATGCTTCGGCCCGATGGAGTTAAAGGAAAACGTTACTGTGGCTTCCACGACAGGGATTCACACTCCATCAATGATTGCAGGGTCTTCAGGATGAAGATCCAGAAGGCCATCCAGGAGGGTCACCTCAAGTTCGACAACAAAATGAAGTTGGATGGCCACCCCTTCCCTCAGAACATGGTGGGGTTTTCTGTTAACGTGATAACAGCCGAAGAGAAGGGGAAAGTCAAGGTCTTGACCTCAGCCAGGGCTAGACAAGATGGGACGGTGGACCCAGAACGCCAAGTGACTCTGGAACAGGTGCATGTTGAGGCTCCCCGCATTCTCAGGAGTCACATAGAAATCGGGGAGTCATCCAGAGCTAAGCCAAGGGTGACCACGCGCATCCTCCTAAACAAGTGGCAGCGCCAGATGGAGAAGGAGCGCTACCAGAAGCGCAGAGCTGAGGAGGAGAGGCGTAGAGCTGAGGAAGAAGCACGCAGAAGGGACCAGGAGCAATACACGCGCGAGAAGGAGCGCGCGCACTGGGGATGTGCCTTCTTCAGGCATTGCTGGAATGAGGGTTTGAAGCTGCCCACGTTGAAGAACTGTCCTGAATGCAGTGACAGGTATTTTGAGTACGAGCGGAGAGCGCCAATCGCCGATCCGTCCACGAGAGAATTGGAAGGGTCCACCCTAATGGGGATCGGCGACAAAAAATTGAAGTCATTGATCATCCTAGGAAGCGGCGAGCGCGACCTCGGGTGGGCCGATCAAGAGGAGGATGAAGATGACTACATCCGGCGAGGGGGCAATGGTGCCCGCCCGCCCGAGGAGAAGCCGGAAGAGACGGGTCCGGCGCTTGAGGAACCGCGAGCCGAGGGGCGGTCGGGATCCGGACGAGGCAAGTGTGGCGCCCCAAAGATCAACCTGAAGGATCAAAGCGTTCGGCTCCAACATGCATGGTATACTTTCTGCCGAACGAGTTCATGGCTCCTGCTAACCAGGTTGTGCAGGAGGAAGCGGCCCTAGATGATGAACAGGCCGAGGGGATGATGGCACAACTGGTGTTGGCCAAGCAAGCAATCTTCGACAAACCGGCCAAGAATCGACACATGAGGCGCTGTACTTGAGAGGATACGTCAATGGCAAGCCATTGACAAAGATGTTCGTCGACGGTGGAGCGGCAGTCAACGTAATGCCGTACACCACCTTCAGGAAACTTAGCATGGGCCCAAGCGATCTGACACCTACGAGTATAATCCTGAATGACTTCGCTGGGAACCCTTCAGATACCAAGGGATGCGCGCACGTGGATTTGATGATCGGATCCAAGACGCTGCTCACTACCTTCTTTGTCATCGAAGGCAAGGGGGCCTACAGCTGTTTGGCTTGGGCGGGACTGGATTCATGCCAACTGTTGTGTCCCGTCCACCATGCATCAACAACTTATCCAGTGGGTGGACGATGAGATCGAGGTCGTTCAGGCAGATGACTCCGTGAGCGTAGCGAACATGGAGCCAGCTTTCTGGGAGTACCAAGGTATTGATTGCTTCTCAGGGAAAGGCGGGGAGAAGGTCTCGTTGAGCTCGTTAGCAGTGATCAACAGCCGATTCAAGCAATCGGCTCTTATGGCAATTTCTAATGGAGAACCCCGTAGACGGCACTGATGGTTAGTTGGGGCGGGGATTCATGTCGGCTGATAAATTAGAAGAGGTTGACATTGGAAACGGTGATAAGCCAAGGCCGACATTCATCAGCGCAGACTTGCAGCCGGACTTCAGGGGAGAATTAATTAAGCTTCTCAAGGAATACAAAGATTGCTTCGCCTGGTGTTGACGGTGAAAATCCGTCAACCTAGCCATGAGTTTACCTTCGGTGTTGGCATGAGTTTTATACCTTATCCATTGGTACTAACCCCCGTGGTATAACAAGTTCACGTGTGCATGTCGGTTTTGGAGTTTAATGTTTATGCAGGGTTTTAGTGTTGAATGCAAGACTTTCGGGATAAGTTCATCAAGCACCTCATGACAAGACCTTGAAGCCCTGAACAACTCATGCAATGAAGCAAACTTAACTCCAAGAAGCCGGGGACTTGATCCGAGAAGACGACGGACTCCGGGGACCCGACCGGAAAAGTGCGTCGAATCTTGCAAGACAAGGAGTTGAGTCCACTTCGGAGAGAAACCGACGACATGGACCTACATGCGAAGGGGGAAACATCCGGGAAGCAAGCAAGGGAACCGACGTGGGGCAAAGGAGCCCACGGGGCCGGGCCTAAATGGGCCCGGGACGGCCGGCCCGGTCCCGGTCGGCCCGTGCCCATTTTGGGCCCAAACACGCTCTCCTTTGCCCTAGCCGCCAATCGGGCTATTTATAGTCCCCTGACCGAGAGACACAGGGAGAAGATTTCGTCTTCGGCCGCCGAGAAGCAGAGAAGAGAGGGACACCATCTCGGAGAGGAGAGGGTCGAGCTAGTTGACTAGGGTTCCCCTAGCCGACGTGGGAACCTTGCACGGAAGACCACGTCGGAGTTCCCGGAGCTAGAAGCAAGATCAAGGAAGGATCCCGGTGGTGATCTTGCGTATGTATCATTGTTATAGTTGAATTATCAATTTGAATCTTTTCTCAGCGATCAAGTGTTTCCTCGAAGATTTCGTTTTTCGATCGGCTTTGCTTATTCCAATTCTATTCGTACGATAGATTACATAGGGTGTTCTTGTAGCCGCGGTGGCTAGAGGTACACGCCGGATCTTCCGAAAGAATCTCGACTTGTCTTTTGACTCGCCCTAAGCTCCCCGCATGAATAGGGATACGTTGTGACAGAACGGGGGTCTCGAAAGGCGGATGTTTTCGGATTTGGACGGGAAACAACGATTTAAAGAGGCTTCTATTAAGATTCGATTTGCTACTTCTTCTCTTGCTTGGAACTTCAACAAAAGGCTGACCCCGATCCCTCTAGATCGGTTTATCTACCCAATCTTACTTTGTTTTCTCCGGTCTTTAGTAGTAGATTTATCTTTGTTTTGTGCTCTTATCTAGATGCATTAGGGTTTCTCTTTTACCAAAGATTGAAGTTACTTGGCTTTACTAGATCAACTCTTGCGTCACACATTTGTTCCACGGATTCGATACCTTGGGTTCACCACTCGAGGGAAGAAGGGTCCCTTGACTACGACGGGAGACTTGTACGCTTGCGAGTCACAAACGAACTTTGATACAATTATTAACCGTCAACAAGCCCCTTTTTCTGGCGCCGTTGCCGGGGAGCAAGTGATCAAGATTTGGTTTTTTATTGCCTTTTCGTAATTTTCAGTTTTCTTTTTGTCTTTCTTTTTGCATCTACTAAACTTTGATCATCCTCAAATTACATCTAATCTAGTTTGTCTAACCCTAGTTTTCATAGATTTATTTTCCTTTCTAGTTTTTGCATACTTTGCTTGTTGCTAACCCTAACCGGAGATGGTTGGCTACCTCTCCAAGAAACCCAAGCTTTTTTGTGGATGATCCAGGAAAACTTTACAGGCAAAGGTGACATGCAACACAAGCTAAAGGGGTGGAAACCCTAGATTCAAAAGTTGAAGTCGAAGGACCGTCGAAATCTCCAAGGGAATCACCACCTCCAAGTCCAAAAATAGATCAACCTCAACCACCAGAGCGCTGCGCACCCCGGACATCGTTGATCTACCTATCATAAACCTTCAAGACGCCGGGAGGCCGTTCAAGATCAAAGTCTCAACTATCCGCATGACGATTGCGAGAGCTGAATGCATACGAGTCGGATTCCTTGAGTGGCATATCGGTTTACTTAAGAGGAGGATGGAGAAGATGGAGATGGAGAAAGAAGCTCAACACCTAAAGGCCGCCGAAGCAAGATCCTCATGCAAGGAGTGTGTGGAGTACGACCATGTCCAAGGACGCCGTCACTAAGTTCGAGGCTATGGAGAAAATATTGACGAATTTAGATGGCAAGGTGACGGAGGTCGGAAGCTCTATACGTGAAGTGTTCATCGTGATGAAGATGCTAGACGCAAGTGGGACAACTTGTCGGGCGCCCGATGGGTAACGAAGAAGAATATCCGAGACAACTCCAAGGTCCCAAGACGGCGAAGGCTACTCAAGCTCATTCGGGAGAGATGAAGGATCACATTAGAGACCATGAAGATCACGACCGAAGGACCGGAGTTCGAGATGCCGAGCCACAAGGAAGTTGTTGCATCCGTCAAGACCAAGGACAAAGCCGGCTGTGAAGACCAAAAAAAATTGACTAAGCCAAAGTGGGTACCCAAGATTGCAACGCCCGCAAAGAGCGTTGATCCGGAGAAATCAAGTGAAGAAGTCTAGCCATGGACTATAAACGAAGCGCTAGGCGGGGAGGCAACCCGTTTCGTCAAGTCAAGAATAAGCTACGGGAGGACAACCCGATTCCGGTTTTTCGAGTCTTTTTAATAATTTAGTTTTTGAGTTTTATTACGCAAAGACATTAGACTTAGAAGTGGTTGAACAATATTAGAGACATAATTCTTGATTGAATGTTTGCTTTATCATAAACCCTTTGCATGAACCCTCCTATGTGCTTGTTTGTTCTTTTCTTTTCGAGAAACCTCAACCAAATAATTTCAGAACCTAACTCAACCTTTCACCCTCATTATGGTGCTGAGGTTGACTTATTTTTCGTGCTAAAACCACACGAGTAGAGCCACGATTTATGTTTAAGTGTTAATAAAATTCAGCACGTGGTAAGACTCGCGTGAACCTAGAAATCAAAACTTTTGGTTGGTTTTAAAAATCTATATCCTTGGTTTCTCTAGGATTAGAATTTTTCTAAGCCTATTCTAATTTTGTTTTATTCAAAATCTTTCTTATTTAGCCAAAATTAGAACCTAAACCTATGCCCCCATGATCAAGCGGGAAATGTTTGCTCTCAACCGATGAAGGAAAACTATCTTTGGTGAGACCGAAATCGACGTAGTCGAAAAATATTTTCGACTTACATTTGTTTTTAATGGTTTAAAAACTTCTCTAAAATTGTGTTTGAGCTCTTGCATGGCTCTGAAAAATATTTTAAATTTCGAATTAGAGGAGTGCTTAACCTTAAACACACCTTAATGGAGGCAATCTAGTAATCATGCATGCACCATTGGATTCCCTTTCATCAACTTTCACCAATTCCACATGCAAAGGACAAGCATGGTGGGCAGCAAGCATCAACTTTGCAGGAATCTCATGGTGGCATGTGAAGCAAGTGGAGCTAGGGAGCATGGACATGACCCAAAACATGAAGCATCAAGTGGAAGGACCAATAGTGGACGAGAGCGTTTGGGCGGTGCAACTCGTGGAGCACGCGGGCGGGGAAAGTTGCGAGAGGTGAAATGATCGTCTTGGAAGAAAGACGAGACGGGGAGGAGCACCGAGGCCGGCCTCACCTACATAAGGAGCCCCCCCGGCTCCCGTTTTCTGCAGGCAAGCTTCCCTCTCCTTCCTTTGTTTGTGTGTTCAAGTTTGTGTGCTCAAAACCTCCGTAGACATAGCCAACCTTCCCAAGCTTGATAGCTCAAGAAAAAAATCCACATCCTTAATCCACTCAAAGTCCACATCCGAAGCAAAGAGTTTAAAGTGCCTAGTTTACCGGTTGCAACCCGGAATTTTAGTTGAAGAAAGAGTGCAGCAACCATGTGGAAGAAGACCACAAGTCTCTTCTCCAAGAAGAAGAGTTCGTCGTCATCCAAGTCGTCATCAACCACGTCTTCGAGGAGGCACTTGGTTTCCGAGTCTCATCGGAGCATGGAGACGGATACGGCACCACCGAGGAGGAACGATGCTCTCCTCCTTGGTGGTATGAGGGCTGCAAGAAGCACTTCCATGAGGTTCACCGAACCTGGTGGGCACACGGAGGAGCAGCCCGCGCCACCACGACGATCGACTCGCTCAACCGCACCACCTCCTTACACCCCGACACACTCTTCGTACGGCTTCATCATCTTGTCGGTGGAGGAGGAGGAGAGGCTCGCCAATCTTGAGAAGAGGCTTGTGCCGAACGTCGAGTTCGACGACCAAGCACTCTACACCTTGGGTTTTTGCACCGACATATACTATATGTTGGGGCACCTCGGATGGGTGCAGTTCTCCAACGGAATATCGGTGGACACCCATTTGGGGTACGCCTTGGAAATTTTGATGACTATTGCACCCATCGTTGATGATGATGGGGTGCAAAGCTTGTCATTCCGTTTGGAGGGAGTCCAACAAGAGGTTCCCTACGAGCACGTTAGGGAGCTGCTTGGATTCCACAAGGGAGCTCCGGAGAAAGTTGACGTGCCACCCGGCATGTTAGCGGGATTTTGGAACATGATCTCCGAAGAAGCCCATCAACAACGCAATTGCATCCGCAACCCGATTATCCGGATATTTCACTCTCGGATGTGCAAGAGGGTATTGGGGAGGATGAAGGAAACAAAGGTGACCGACACGGAGTTGAATTGGCTATACTCGGCTTTAATTGCCAGGCAGCCAATAGACCCCTCTTACCTCATGATCAACCGTTGGTGTTGTGAAGCAACATCGGGGGCGGGTAATATTGGTTCGGGGTGTTACCTCTCCATGTTGGCCTTTTCCTTGCGGCCGGGGATCGCAAGAAACCCCGACCACCTTTTGCGAGGTACCTCTCTCGGCATTGAGTATTTGCGGCAAGGCAAATACATTAGTGGAGATGAGAGAGGAGGTTATCAGGTGGCCATAGTGAACCTACCCCTTCCGAATGAGAGGCTTAGGCTTTTCACCGAAGGAAGGGAAGATTGGTTGGAAGAGGGATTACTTGTCCCTGCAAGGAAGAACAAAAGAGGAAGAATCGTAGAGGAGGGAATATCCTCCGCACAAGCGAGTGGAGCACAACCCAATGTGCAACCATTCGGCGGGGTCCCTCCTCCGCCAAGTTATTACGGAGGGCCACAAGAGCAAGCATGGGGGGGTGCACCGGTACCCCCACAAAATTATGTTGTGCCCAACGCTAACTTCGCGGAGTCCTACGCTCATCATCCCCAACCACAACAAAGCATGGCCATTATTGGAGGGTTTGCTGCAAGTAACGCTCAAAACATCGCAGCCATCCAAGCTAACGCAGCTCAACTTGGTAAAGGCAACGCAAATATTGCCTTTGAACTTGGACGCCTTCACCTTGTGGAGCCAAATCAATTCGTCGGAGGAAGTGTCCAACCATATTATGAGCAAGGGTATTATTATCAAGATCATCAACATCAACCACCGGCGGAGGACTAGAAGATTTAGGAACTTTAGTTTTCTTTTCTTTTCTTTTTCTCTGTAATTTTCAGCTTTTTCTTATGTGTGTTTGCGTAGTATTTTCTGTTTTTATTTAAATTTCAGCAAGCATGTTAGTTTATTTTCAGTTTGTATTTCAACTTGATGTCATCATTAATAAAGACACCACCTTGATTATATCTTTGGAAAAGCTACAAAATTTGTGCCATGATGATATATGATTATAATTGCAGCTTTGTTTATCTTTGTAATTGATTTATGCATGTTTAAGCTAGTGCTCTCTTAAAAATACAAATCTGAATTTATTTAAATGCTAGCTTAATTTTCAGCGGAGGTTATGATTAAAATAAAGACCCATAGTGTTTTATGTGCTCTCAAGTTATGAATAGATTAAAGATGTCTTTTATGCTCAAAAATATTGCTAACCTTGTCACAAATATCACTTGTGTGTTGCTCAACCTATCCAAAGCCTTATATATATTTGAGTGCATAAACCTTAGTGTACAAGATTTATTTTTGAGTGAGTTATTGCAGGCCATGATTTCTACGGCCGAGACTAAGAAGCTTGGTCATTCCATTTTTGCGTATCTATCTTTTTGCTAGCCTTTTATCCGTGCATTGTGTATCCCCGCATCGGTGATCTCACAAACTTCGCCGGATATCCACCCTTAAACCAAATATCATCTTTTGTGATTACCTCCTTGACCACAACCTATCGTTGAGAATGGATCATCAATTCAAGGAAGATCGCAAGACAGTGCCAACGTTGAAGATTTCAAGTATCTCTCCAAGGAAAATTATTTTCGGTACCTACCATATTTTTCGCCTCTTTGCTCGAGGACGAGCATCGTCTAAGCATGGGGGAGGAGGTAGGTACGGTGCAGTTTTAGAGTTAAAAGGGGAATATTTTAAAAAAATGATGATGAAAGAAGAAAAAAAATCCAGCGATATTCATGACTTTCAAGGTAAAGAAAAAAATATATATATATGAAAGAAAGAAAGAAAGAAAGAAAGAAAAGAATGAGAAATATGAGAAAGAAAAAAATATGTGCGTAAAGTGAACTCCCCGGTTCTCTAAGAGTGCATTCAAGGCTTCAAGTTAAAAAGATCCATTCTCATTTTCCAACCATGTGCAATCCGATAACGAGGACTTTCTTTGTGCCTCGGGATCACTCTTTGCCATTTGCACATGTCCACTCATCTAAAAGTGTGTGTATTTTTCTCTTTCCCCTCCTTGATTAACATTATTTTCCAATGACCTTTTTGACGAGTCTCGGTAAGACCATGAGAAGCTTGTCTTGTTTTGACAACACCTCATTTATAAAATCTTGTTAGGACTAAACTTTCCCAAAGCTCCATATAAAGCCTACCACATATATATGAGAGGGAAAGGAGTAGAATATATAGGCTTGAGAGACAAGTGAGATGAGAGTTCAAGAGCAATACATAAGATGATTTAAATTTGTGAACTTGGTTTAGCTTTTCTTTATCTCGTTCTTCATTTCAAAAATTCTGAGATCTATTTAAAACTTTGTGAGCATGTTAATACTTGTGGGATAGGCTTAATAAGAATCTACCCTCCGTAGAAATGAAGGCTAGTACTTTATGGAACTTTAATGAATTAAAATTTTGAGAGCATTATGTTTTCTCATGTGTAATCAAGTGCAAAGTTTAAACATTGTTTAGCAATGATGATATTCATCGAAGGCCTACTCGAGGACGAGCAAGGTTTAAGCATGGGGGAGATGTTGACGGTGAAAATCCGTCAACCTAGCCATGAGTTTACCTTCGGTGTTGGCATGAGTTTTATACCTTATCCATTGGTACTAACCCCCGTGGTATAACAAGTTCACGTGTGCATGTCGGTTTTGGAGTTTACTATTTATGCAGGGTTTTAGTGTTGAATGCAAGACTTTCGGGATAAGTTCATCAAGCACCTCATGACAAGACCTTGAAGCCCTGAACAAGTCATGCAATGAAGCAAACTTAACTCCAAGAAGCCGGGGACTTGATCCGAGAAGACGACAGACTCCGGGGACTCGACCGGAAAAGTCTTGAATCTTGCAAGACAAGGAGTTGAGTCCAATTCGGAGAGAAACCGACGACATGGACCTACATGCGAAGGGGAAACATCCGGGAAGCAAGGGAACCGACGTGGGGCAAAGGAGCCCACGGGCGGGGCCTAAATGGGCCCGGGACGGCCGGCCCGATCCGGTCGGCCCGGGCCCATTTTGGGCCCAAACACGCTCTCCTTTGCCCTAGCCGCCAATCGGCTATTTATAGTCCCCCGACCGAGAGCCACGGGGAGAAGATTTCGTCTTCGGCCGCCGAGAAGCGAGAGAAGAGAGGGACACCATCTCGGAGAGGAGAGGGTCGAGCTAGTTGACTAGGGTTCCCCTAGCCGACGTGGGAACCTTGCACGGAAGACCACGTCGGAGTTCCGGAGCTAGAAGCAAGATCAAGGAAGGATCCGGTGGTGATCTTGCGTATGTATCATTGTTATAGTTGAATTATCAAGTTGAATCTTTTCTCGGCGATCAAGTGTTTCCTCGAAGATTTCGTTTTTCGATCGGCTTTGCTTATTCCAATTCTATTCGTACGATAGATTACATAGGGTGTTCTTGTAGCCGCGGTGGCTAGAGGTACACGCGGATCTTCCGAAAGAATCTCGACTTGTCTTTTGACTCGCCCTAAGCTCCCCGCATGAATAGGGATACGTTGTGACGAACGGGGGTCTCGAAAGGCGGATGTTTTCGGATTTGGACGGGAAATCACGATTTAAAGAGGCTTCTATTAAGATTCGATTTGCTACTTCTTCTCTTGCTTGGAACTTCAACAAAAGGCTTACCCCGATCCCTCTAGATCGGTTTATCTACCCAATCTTACTTTGTTTTCTCCGGTCTTTAGTAGTAGATTTATCTTTGTTTTGTGCTCTTATCTAGATGCATTAGGGTTTCTCTTTTACCAAAGATTGAAGTTACTTGGCTTTACTAGATCAACTCTTGCGTCACACATTTGTTCCACGGATTCGATACCTTGGGTTCACCACTCGAGGGAAGAAGGGTCCCTTGACTACGACGGGAGACTTGTACGCTTGCGAGTCACAAACGAACTTTGATACAATTATTAACCGTCAACACCTGGGATTATTCGAAGATGCCTGGATTGGATCGTTCTATCGTCGAGCATCGGTTGCCAATCAAATCTGGTTTCAAACCATATAAGCAACCACCCCGGAAGATCTACAAAGATGAAGTATTGGCCAATGTGAAGAAGGAAATCGAAAGATTTCTTGATGCAAACTTCGTTCGGCCGTGCAGATATGCGGAGTGGATTTCTAACATCGTCCCTGTATACAAGAAGAATGGAAAAATGAGGGTTTGCATAGATTTCGGGGACTCGAACGAGCTACTCCGATGGATGGTTACCCAATGCCTATTGCCGATTTGTTGATTGACGCCATGTTGGGCCGGGCACAAAGTCATCGGTTTCATGGATGGTAATGCGGGTTACAACCAAATCTTCATGGCGATAGAGGACATATCAAAGACGGCCTTTAGATGTCCTGGTCATATAGGCTTTTGTTTGAATGGATAGTCATGACGTTTGGGTTAAAGAATGCCGGTGCAACTTATCAACGAGCCATGAATTATATTTTTCACGAGTTGATCGGCAAAATTGTGGAAATCTACATTGATGATGTGGTGATCAAGTCCCTGAGTCATGACACGCATTTGGAAGATGTGAGGAGGACATTGGAGTGCACCCGAAAGCATGGTTTGAAGATGAATCCAAACAAGTGCGCTTTTGGGGTATCAGCTGGAGAATTCTTGGGGTTTTTGGTCCACGAAGGAGGAATTGAAGTTGGCAAAAAGAGCATGAAGGCCATTGATGAAGTGGTTCCTCCAACTAACCTCAAGGAGTTGCAGTCAATGCTCGGCAAGATTAATTTCGTAAGAAGATTCATATCAAATTTGTCACAGAAGGTCTTGCCATTCTCTCCGCCTTGTTGAAGTTAAAGAAAGATCGAGAAGTTCACCCGGGGCGACGAACAACAAAAGGCTTTCGATGAAATGAGAGTTTACGAATTCGAACGCTATCATGCGGATAGCTCGTATAGCATCTTCCAGGTGCCTCTCGTTCCTCAACCTCAAGACTAGATCTCGAACAAAACCAAACGTCTCCCCTTATCCTCGAAAGAACACCCACATACCAAGAATAGTCGTCCACCACAACAAGACCGCCACCACTTCCCACCGCCCGAGATCGCACACGAAATTTGGGCCAACAAAGATCCATATGGAGCAGCTCGCATGGGCCTTCGATCATCACATCGGTGAGAGGCGGAGTGAGAAGAGGCTACCATCTTAGCATGCCTACACGGCGCACAAACCAACTCTTTCTCAAACTCCAACCACCGTGGCAATCCTCGGACCAAGTGAGTTTGCACTCAAGCGAGACAAAGGTCGAAGCTCAAGTGACCCAACTTCCTATGCCATTTCCACAACTCACTTTCCGAAGAACCAGTAAAAGAAACAAGTCCACACTCGAGCGAGAAAAATCAACTACGAAACACGACCCTCGAGACGTCGCATACGGACAAGGAGAAGTTCCCCTCGAGAGTCAAAATCCGAGAACCACGCCGAAACAACACCTCAAAGCCCTCATCCAACAAGCTAAGGACATAGAAAGCGATTCTTTGACGATTGAACAAGGCAACATGCTGGCAGTGATCTTATCACTCACTGATCTCACCTTGACTTTACACACGCCCATTGTCCCCAAAAGTGATGCGCACTCCTTATCACCACTTCGGGACGAGACTTGAGAACCACCCACAAATTATAGGTCATATGCCTCGAGCAACGGATTGATCAATAAAATGTTCTTTACCAAGTCTCCCACGAAATTCAAAAACGAGCACGTGAGCGAACAAGCGACTCGGCAGGGTTAGTAACAAAAGAGTTAAACTAGTGCCGAGCCATTTGCTCGGAGTGGGGTTAGCACCAACAAGCATCTCACATGCCAAAGCTACTACGATCACCACCACGGTAACCACCACGAGGGAACCACCCCTTTTATTCTATAAATCATTAGATGGGGTAATGCGCGATGCACGGGTCCCGAAGAAGCCAAGAACATGATGAGCGAAGTGCACGATGGGATATGTGGGGAGCACCGGTCGGCCCTACCGTATGAAATGGGTTATTAGACAAGGCTGGGTGTTTTGGCGACGATATTAGGGGATTGCTTTGAGTATTACAAGGGGTGTCAAGATTGCGGTTTGGAAATATTCAAAGGGTCCCCGCGTCGACGTGAATCCCATCATCAAGCCATGGCCATTCGGGGGTGGGAATATACTTGATTGGCCAAATTAATCCACCATCTAGCAAGGGGCATAAGTTAGGTGCTTTGGCTACAGTTATTTTACTAAATGGGTTAGAGCGATCCCAACGCTGAAAGAAGGTGACATCGGAAAACATGGTTGAATTTGTCAAGGAGCACCATCTATCTATCGGTTTGGAATCCTTGATATCACCAGCGATCGAGGCACAATTCGTGTCAACGGAGTTGGAAAGTTTGCGAAAGCATGGGGATAGAATTATTTAACTCTTCTCCTTATTATGCCCAGGCTAATGGTCAAGCGGGGAAGGCTTCTAACAAAATCATGATCAAGGCGATACAAGAAGATCGACCGAAGCCAAGAAGGTGGCATTCGGTTCTAAGTGAGCCTTTGTGGGCTTCTTAGGAATGGCCCCCCATGGAGCTGCAAAACTTCTCCTTATGAATTGGTTTATGGGCACCACACGGTTTTACCTTGGGAGATGCAATCAGATTCAAGGAAGTGGTGTTACGAAAGATTTGGGCTCCAAAGATTACGATGGCCTAATGATGAATGAACTAGAGGATTTGCACATGATCGAGTCTTAGAGCCTTGGAAAACATCGAGAAAAACAAGTTGCGGGTTGCCAAGTACTATAACAAGAAGGTAAAAGTAAGGCAATTTGCAAAAGGCGATTTGGTTTTGGAAGCGCTATTGCCGATTGGAACTAAATACGATGAATTCGGCAAATGGTCCCCTATTTGGGAAGGACCTTTTCGTGTTGTCGAGATGCGTCCTGGTAATGCATATATATTGAAAACTTTGCTAGGAGAAGAATTTTTACTGCTTTATATTAAATGGAAAATATCCCGAAGAAGTATTATCCTAGCATTGAGATCAATCGATGATTACACACATCGACACGAGACGGCCGGCGCTCCAAGAACGAGGCCGCCTTGAACAAAATTCACAAACAGAAGAAATGGCTAGTGCCTAGATGCATTGCCCTTAGCACAAAAACTACATTACAACTGCTTCTTGCAGGTTTACATCTAACAACCCTGGTGGTCAGATCTTCAAGGAGGTGGGAAGCAGAAGGCGTGGAGGAAGAAGCGAAAGTATAGTTCAATCTTTTCTTTAGCTTCTTCTGTTGCTCCCTCTTGTTGTTCCGGGACCCGCCGTGACGGCAACTTGGAACGCATGAGGTGACCATGGTTTGCGGCCTCCACCAAGCTCTCAGTGAGTCTTCGGGTTGTTGTACTGTCGGAGACATGCGAAAAACGGAGAGGAATCGATGTTAGGGACAAGAAATCCAGATGCGAGGCATGAGGGTCAAACAATTCGGGGAAACATTTACCCCTACTAGTGCCTCCCGAGCCATGCGACGCTCGCGTTCGGCTTGGCAACGGGGCGGTGATGTCCTGAGGCCGTGCTCCGGGTGCCGGGCGCGGCGGCGCGGTTGATGGTTGGTCCTCTGCTCGGGGCGTGGCATCCTACGCCGAGGGGAGGAATCGGAGGAGATGTACTCGAGCATATCTTAGGTCACGATGATTTCTTCGGGGGGGCAGATCAAGTTTGAAAAGGAAAAGAAGAAAACATGAAGCACGAGATCATATGGAGAGCGAGGAATAAATCAAGAAAGAACTCACCTTCGAATCGTACGCTTCTTTGACGAGCTTCTCTCCTGGGGTTGCTTGCCCTTGTCCATGGCCTCGGGGTTTTCTCCTCTAGAGACAGGGGAAGAGATGAGAAATGATGGAATGAGTGCGTAGGTGGATTTGCGGGGCATCGACCAGGCTATTTTATTGGCCAGGAAGGGACGCGTTGGGAGTGATGGCCAGGGCGGTACACCGCGTTGGAATACCAAACGACGGGGTTTTCTCCCAGTCTGAAGGGTTTTTTTGCTTGAACGGTGCTTATGGATTGCCGAATCGGGATCTTGTGGATTTTGCGCCAAGGAGACGTGCACTCGCGCGTTCGGCTCAAGGCGATTCCGGATGCGTTCGGAAAAATGAGATTCACGGAGCAAATTCAAAGGACTCATCACAATACAAGCAATGGATTCGAAAAGTTCTTATTTATTGCGCGATGATCAAACATCCCTAGTACAATCTAGTCGAAAAGCCTGTTCGGTCGCAGTTGGGGATGAGTGATTTTGTCGGTGGCGTCGCGGTGGCCATCGAGGCGTTCCCGGGATGAGCTCGATCTCATCGATGTCCTCTGACGCGCGCCCGGAAAAGCCGCGCGGCACGTGGAGTAGTCGACGTCCGTGTGCGTCGCCATGGTAGCTAGGCCCAAGGTGGTGCCTAAACGGACACCATGGGTGGCCACCTCGTCGGCAAGCGGTGTTCCACGCAACAAGAGCGCTCGGCCGGTGTCTTGCCGCCGTGGGCATTCACCTTGTCGGCCAAGTTTGCTCACCGGCGCCTTCAGGCGGTTGAGCTCGGCATCGCGGTACGCAAGAAGAAAGAAATTAGCATCAAAGCGGGTTGGATCAAAGATTTGATTACGAGCGGTACGCGTCAATGGTTTCAGTGATGCTGTTGGTCACTCCACTCAAGCTCGGCTATGCCCGCTTTCTTGGAGACGTCCTCCGGCTCGCGTCGGCCGTCTCCGGCTCCTCCCCAGGCGGAGAGCATCTTCTTCCCCGTAAGGGTACGGGGGAGTGGCAGAGTCGGACTCAGGGTCGTGCGGAAGAGGTTGATTGGCCGGCAGGAGGACGGATTCCAGATCAACCGAAAGGAGATGATCGTCAGAACAAGAAAAAACCAAAGGAGGATCAAAGAAGAAGGATCGATAGTCATTGCCTCCGGCGCGCGTTGTGAGGACCATGTGTGGTTCGAGGACCAGTGGATGGTCGCTTCCTTGTGTGATGAGTGATTGACAACGTTGTGTGGAGCGATTCTTGGCTAAAGTATTGCGGGTACGAGGTTGCGGCTTGACTCGTGTTGGTGCGGGTGAAGAACAAGCGCGAAAGGTCGTTGCGGTGAGGCCTCCGGGTGTGGAGAAGACAAGTAGGCTTCGTTCGAGGGACCCCGTGTGAGCGGGGTCAAGTGCGGACCGCATGGTGGCAGGCAACAAGATGAAGTCGTGGACGGTTTCTTGGTGGAGGCCTCAAAACCAAGGTCGAGCGGGACTACGTGGGAGCGGAGTCATGAGTGGAGATTGGCGAGCTAGAGTTCGCGGGGTTTGCGGTGGTTCACCGAAGCCAGGTTTGCTCGGTTGAGCCACAAAGCGAGGTCGAAGACTCGACAAGGAGGTGCGGCCACCCGGGCGGTTCCAGCGCGCCCGGGAGGGGCGGTCGGACCGCAGGGCCGGTCGGGTCCATCGGGCAGTCCCTGGCAACCCCGGGGGCGGTCGACCGCCACGGCCGCGGCGCGGGAAGCTTCGAAGCGGAGGACACGCGTCGGGATCGCAAGGCTTGCGTCGAGGCTACGCGAGGGTGCGGTCCGCTGGGCATGCGTCCGATGGTGAAGACATCAAGAATTCCAAATCCGCCCTTGAGGGGCATGTATCCCCTAGTTATTAGTGAAGGGTAGTTTAGTCTTTTGGGTGCCTCCATATATACTCATTAGAGGGGTGGATGGCAGCCAACTTTCTGAGAACCCTAGCTCATTTGGTTTTCCATTTTAGGTTCTCTATTTTCCTTAGGATTTTAGAAGGCTAGCTTGAGAGCTTCATGTGAGATCTAGAGAGGGATGGATGTTTGGGTGGCAAGCTAGACCTTGTACGAACCATTCATGGCATGTATAGAAGGTTTGGCGTTGTTCATCATGGTGGTTTCTGATCTCTTTGGTGTTGATTTTCGGAGCTCTTTTTGGCGGTGTTTTGAGGACGATTTCTTGGGGTTTGGTGGGTGTCACGTATGAGTCCCTTGTGCCTCTTTGTCGGTGACTTTGCCCTCAAATCCCCTTTGAATCGAACTCGATTTGGTGGTTTCTCGAGTTGGGCGAGTTCTTGACCTAGAGAAGCGATTTCTTCGATTCCTCTTGATTGTGAGCATTTCGGGTCGATTCCTTTGAGGTAGAGGTTGCCCGGAGGTAGCTTGACTATTCCGAAGTTTGGGCGCAATCCGTGGAGTGATTCGGGAGTCGGGCGTGAGAAGTTGAGGTTTGACCCGCGGGTTCGTTTCTGGAAAGGGCGGTCTAACCGCCTACGGGCGGTCTAGCAGCACGGGTGTTCCGTGTCAAGTTTTGTTTCGCCGGATTTTCCTCTGTTGGGTTGTTCGCCTTGATCGGGAGGGTGTACGGGTGAGTTTGAAGGGGTCGTTCTCGTGCGGTTGCTAGGTGTTCTTGGTTGGAGTTCATTCTTTGGGTACGGGGAGGTTAGACCGCCCCCGGAGTGGCCGGTCTAACGCCCCTAGGCCCTTGGGTGAAGTTTTGGTTTTCGCCAGATTTTACGGTAGCTAGCATGGCCTTGACCGGAGATCTGCGGTGAGGTGAAACCGTGGTGAGTTTGGTGCTCGGAAGAGGCGTTTCGGAGGAATTCTTGGTTGCCGGTGGAGCGGTCTAACCGCCCCCTATACCCCGTCCTAGCAGCCCCCCTCTGGTTAGCGGCTTTTGAGTTGTTTACGCTGTCGGTCTTGCGTGTGTGTTGTGGTTGTTTGGTAGAGTTTGTTCCTAGGACCGGTAGCACTCCAATGGCTACGTGGTTTTGGCAAACGGGAGGTAGAAGTGCGGAGCGTGTGATTTCGGGGGTTCGGCAAGGCTAGTTCGTCTTGTCGGAGTTTCAATCTCCCTCGAAGAATTTTTATCGGCTCCCATTCAATCCCCCCTCTGCGAGTCGCACAATCGGTCCTTCAAGTGGTATCGAGCCGGTTCGGGTCTTTGTTGACTCTAACCGGTCTAAGATACAAGGATGGCGTATCGGGAACGGGGTTCGGGTCCCTCCACACTTCGATGGCAACAACTGCAAGATGTGGAGCAAGCGGATGGGTGCGTTCCTCGCGGAAAGGGTCGGCTGCTTTGGGATGTCACGGTGGACACGGGCTATGTCCCGGTAGATGGGTCCCCTGTTGGTCGAGGAACAGGGTCGCGCCAACAATGGCGGTCGACTACTTGTTTCGTGCTTTGTGTCGGCTTTGAGGTTCGATCGGGTGCACGCGAGCACTTGGCTTGTAGGATTTGGGTGGTGTTGAAGGAGGCTCATGTTGGGAACACCCGGAGTTCGAGGCACGGATGTATGCGACTCTCGGAGAGAGTACGAGAACTTCACTCATCTCCCTAGGTGAGTCCATCGATGCCATATTTCGAGTTCCACGGTGGTGGTGAACAACATGAGGGCCAATGTGGACGTGCTCCGTACGATGATCACGTCGGCCGGTCAAGCTCTTACACTCTTTGGATGCGACAAGTATGGGGCGGAAAGTTCGAGGCCATAGTCGAGTCGGAGAGGTATGATACTGCGACGGTAAACGAAATTTTGTTCTCGAGGCTCAAGTCGGTGAGGTGGATAGGGGCATGACCTTAGCTCGAGGAATGAGGCGGCTCCCATAGTCTTGCCCTCGTTGGTGGTTCCCAGGAAGAACTAACTCTAACCCATCCACGGGGATGTTCTCGTTTCCTCTTTGATGTCTATGCCGGATGAGGAGTTTGATGACCTTGGAGAGGACGAGTGGCCCCCGGTGACGAGCGATTCGAGAGCTCGCGGAAGCTTGTGTGAACATGAGGAGGAACACGAGGACACACTTCCGGTGCGGCAGGCGGGACACTTCATCGCCGGCCCCGGAGAAAGGCGAAGGAAGCAGGACGGCTACAAGCACAGGCGAGGGATGAACGATGGCAAGTGCGGATTCGAGCGCGACCACAGAGCAAGCACAAGAACAAGTACGAGGCGAGCGGCGATCGAGAAGAAGGAGGAGCGAGGGCAAGGCCGGCGATGGTTGGAGCGGCGACGTCGACTCCGGTTCCGCGTACTCCGGCTCGAGCTCAAGCGGCGAGTGAAGACGAGGAAATCGCCGCAAGAACAAGAGTCGTCCAGAACACGGCGGGGGTGAGCTGCTTCGTGAGAGATGGCTTGCACCCGCAAGCCGAGCTCACGAGGCGGCAAGAAGAGCACACGGAAGCGACTCGGACTCTGAGTCAGCGACGAGGTGCATGATGAACTTCCTTCTTGCGCCGGGAGAATGAGAGGCTTGGCCCCTTTGCTTGATAGCCGTGATGACATGCTTAGAGAGGCCAAGAAAATGAGGAAGAGCTTAGGGCTTCACTCGGGGATGCTAGGACTAGAGTGGGTGAGCTAGAGACACGGGTGCTTGATAGCAAGCTTGAGATTGATTCGCTTAAGGCTAGCCGTTTTGTTGTTTCGGATGATAATGATTGTCTTGATTGCTCCACTATTCAACTAATTTGATCTTGCTTTGTTTAGGGAGAAGCATGCCTCCAAGTGTGAGGAACTAGATGTGCTTAGGGTCGAAATTAGGTAGAGCTTAAGTCTAGACACTTTGTTAGGTGCTTGCACTTCTTGCCTTGTTTTGCATGCTAAGATTGATGAGATGCATGCCTACACTAGTTCGCTCGAGGCTAAATTGAAGGAACCCATGCCTACATCTTGCTCTACTGTGAAATGCATGCATTGAAAAATTTGGAGCTTGCACATTATGTTGATCGTTTGCGGATGAGAATGATGACTTGAGGAAGTTGATAGGTTGGTTATCGAGTCATGAGCCTCGAGTTGAGGATGATGATCGAGGCCTTTAAGAGGCAAGATGGTGAGGGAGCTTGGGGCAAACAAGGTTGGTGAAGGAAGTGGAGAGAATATCCGGAGCCACCAAAAACCCACCACCAAAAATGATTTCCCTCCAAAACCCAACCATCTTGGGAGCAGGCTAGACACAACTTGACTCCACCAATATTTCCTACACCCCTGGAAATGATCTCACGAAGGCCTATCAAGTTTGTGAGCACTTACGGGAAAGTGTTCTTTGGGAAAGTAAGTGAGAAGGCAAGTGAGGAGAAATCGATGGAGGAGTTGAGTGGAGAAGAAACCAAGCGGCGGCCCAAATCCAAGCCTAAACCCGAGCTTGTGAGGTTCCATTGTGGCCATTGCGGGAAGAGGGTCACAAGGATGAGTTTTGCTTCAGAGGAAGCGGGAAGAGAGGATGGCAAAGGAGTGGGTGAACAAGGATAGGTACAACCCTTCCCATGGTGTACCTAAGCCTCGTATGCCACTACCCGGGGGCCAAGGGTTTGTGGTGAGAAGTGTTCCGGCATGGGGAGATGCGAGTTCCGCGGCCCAGGGCGTTACGGAGGCGGAGTCGGACGAACGCTAGGCGGTCGGGCAGGGCCCCGATCCGAAGGGGGGCGATTGGGCACGGCACAGCTGGGCGGTTTAGCAGGCCCCCCCAATTACGGGCGGAGTGGTTTTCGAGGTGGTGAGTCGAGGTTTCGGAGTCTGGGGGTGGAGTTCTTTGAGTGGTTGGTCTGGAGAGACGGTGGAATTCGGTTGCTAGGCATTCTCCCCCTCGGCGTACTACGGATGGGAGGAGTCGTATCTTTGAGAAGGAGAGGAGGGACGTTCCACGGGTTGTCTTCCGTGGTTTGGTCCTCCTCCAGGCAGTGCAGGGTGGTTCCTCGGAGTGGTTACCGAGGTGGTGGTCGTGGTGGTAGTTATGGTAGGAAAGATGGCTTGATGTGTGCTAACCCCACTTTCGAGCAAATGGCTCGACAACGGTTTCCTCCTTTGGTACTAACCCCCGGTCTTGAGTCATTTGTTCGCTCACGTGCTTGTTTTTGAATTTCGAGGTGGGAGACTTGAAGAACATTTGGTTGATTGACTCACGGTTGTTCGAGGCATATGGCCAGGAGCGGTGGTTCTCAAGTCTCGTCCGGTGGTGACGAAGAGGTACATCACCTTTGGGGACAATGGCGTGGGCGTGTGCTTTCGGAAGGTGAGATAAAAGTGGAAGCCAAGATCACTACGGGCAGTGTTATCTTGTTCAATCGCTGGGGTGCAATTTGCTTTACGTAATCGGTTAGTGGATGAGGGCTTTGAGGTGTTGTTAAACCAGGGTGGTTCTCAGGATTGTGGACTCTCGAGGGGACCTTGTTTGTATGGTCGTTCAGGGTCGAGGTGTTTCGTGCTGATTTTCTCGGTCTTCGGGTGTGGAGCGTTGTTTCTTGGTGGTTCTTCGAGTGAGTTGTGGAAGTGGCATAGGAAGTTGGGTCAATTGAGCTTTGACCTTTTGTCTCGCTTGAGTAAACTCAATTTGGTCAGGATTGCCACGGTTGAGGCTTGAGAAGAGTTGGTTTGTGCTCGGAGTGTAGGCATGCCAATATGGTGGCCTCTTCTCATCGCCTCTCCCACTTAGATGTGATGACTGAGCGTCCATGCGCATATGGACCTTGTTGGCCCAGCTCGTGTGCGATCTGCGGGTGGGAAGTGATATGTTCTTGTTGTGGTGGACGACTATTCTCGGTATGCGTGGGTGTTCTTTCTTGAGGAGAAGGGGGAGATGTTTGGTTTTGTTCGAGATCTAGTCTTGAGGTTGAGGAACGAGAGAGGCACGGAGATGCCATACGAGCTATCCGCGATGATAATGGCTCGGATTTCGAGACTTTCTCGTTTTGAAACCTTTTGCCATGACTTGGGTCTTGAGCACCGGTTTTCGAGTCCGTATACGCCTCCCCGGAGATGGTGTTGTGGGGGAAAGGAAGAACGGGACCTTTTGTGCGAGATGGCTCGGACGATGCTTGATGAGCATGGGACTCAGGAGGTATTGGGGCTGGCGGTGAATACGGCGTGCCCATGTGTCCCGAGCAAGGGATATACCTCGAGTGCACAAGAAGAAGACATGCTATGAGTTGATGCATGGTCGCACACCCGAGTCACTTCCATGTCTTTGGTTGCAAGTGTTTCATTACGAAGAAGGGCGGGAAGTTGGATAAGTTTGAGGCTAGGTCTGTCGATGGCATTTTCTTTAGTTGTGGGGTTTTTGGTCCACGAAGGAGGAATTGAAGTTGGCAAAAAGAGCATGAAGGCCATTGATGAAGTGGTTCCTCCAACTAACCTCAAGGAGTTGCAGTCAATGCTCGGCAAGATTAATTTCGTAAGAAGATTCATATCAAATTTGTCACAGAAGGTCTTGCCATTCTCTCCGCTGTTGAAGTTAAAGAAAGATCAGAAGTTCACCTGGGGCGACGAACAACAAAAGGCTTTCGATGAAATCAAGCAGTACATGAAGGAGTGTAACACCCTAATTCTATAAAAAAAACTTGGCTTTATTAAAATTTGATAGCAACCATTTATTAGCTTAAGGAGCATAAGGTTGTTTTATTTAATTTTAGGCATTTAACATTTTTCTAAAATAAATTTAATGAAATATAGGAATTATTTGTGGCATTCATGCTGGAGCATTTATTTTGGTTCTTTGGAATTCAAATTCAAATTTGAATTCTAGATGTTTGAAAACCCTTTGCCAAAATTCCAAAAACCTTAACCCCTTCCCCCCTTTCCCCTTTTCGGCCCGACCTCTTAGCCAACCCGACCAAAGGCTCGCGCGACGCTCCGCTTGCGCACCGGCCCGGCCCGGCTAGCCGGCCGGGCCACCGCACCGCCGCGCGCGCGCCGGCCGCTTGGCCTTACGGCCCCGGGCCCCGGCCCCAGCGGCCGCGCCCGTCGCCCTGCTCTTGATCCGAGCCGTCGGATCCGAATCCGACGCGCCCGTCGCGCGGTGCCCGCGCCCGTGCCGCCGACCTAGGGGCCCCACCCGTCATCCCCTTTGCCCGTCGTCCCCGCCCGGACTCCGCCGCGCCGCCCGAGTCCGGCTCGGCCACGACGCGTCCCCGTGCGAGGCCCGCACGCCAAGGAGCCCTCCCCCGGACTATTTAAAGAGCGCCGCCGCCTCCTTGGACCTCCCACCCGAGCCCAAGCCCTCGCACGCGCCCCCGCCGGAACCCTAGCCGCGCCGCCGTGTGAGCTCGCCGCCGCCGGCCGTGGAAACCCGCTGCCGTCGCCGCTCCGCCGCCAAGGAGTCGCCCGGGGAGCGCCGCCGGGAGGTGAGGAGCACCCCCGTGCTTTGCGCGTTGCCGGCCCCGAGCCCCTCCTCGCCCTAGCACCGTCGCCGGAGCCCGCACGCCGCGCCGCCGCGTCGACCCGCCGCTCCGCCGCGCTAGCGCCCGGGGCCGCCGCCCTAGATCGCTCGCGCGATCTCGCGCGCGTCACGAAGATGCCTTCCGCGGTTCGAATCGAGGCCGGAAACCCCAAGACCGGTCCCCGCCGGCGAGCCGCCGCCGCCGCCGCCGCTCGCCGCCGCCGGCCTTCGCGCGCGCGCCGCGCCGCCGCCGCGCGCGTCCTCGGCCGTCGGATCTAGATCCAACGGATCTAGATCGGGTCAACCGGTCGGCCCGAGTCAAACCCGCCGCCGGCCACGGCGTTTTTGCGAAAAAGCCCCGGATTTTCTTTATTTACAAAAATATCCTTCCACCGTATAAGATTCCTTACAGTTTAGTCCTTTTTCTTTATTTTAGCCCGAAACCTTTTCAAATCTTCGCAGATTAGTCCCTGGAACTTCCCGAGCCCATATCTTGGTCGTTTTAGCTCCGATTTTAGCGTTCTTTATGTCCACGCGTTCGTCTCGAAGCGTAGATTAGTTTCATGCTACTGTTTAGATCTGTTTGATCTGTTTGGTGACTGTTTCTTATTTGTTTCTATTGTATGTTTGTATGTGATGATTGTGGATCGTAGAGAGCGATTCGTTCGAGGGATTTGAAGATCCGGTCGTGCAAGAGTTTGAGCAGCAAGGCTTTGTTGAAGGCAAGTATTCCTTGATGCATGCCCGCTTGTCCTACATAACATGCATTTAAATTCACTGTTTTTACTTTTGCCTGCATTAATTTGATGGGAACCTATTAAGGATCATGCCTAGCTTTTGACTACCTTTACCTTGATGCCGGGAATTAAATTAATCTTGTGGTAGTTATTGCTTAGCATGCTCAACTGGGTTTTGGTATTAATCTACCTGGTTACCTTTTTGTTATTTCATGTTCCGTTTATGATCTTTTATCTTTACAAGACCACTTTAATGTGTAATCGGAACATGGAGAACCACCCAGGAAAACAGTACAACCACAAGAACTAATGGGCAATGGTCTTGGCTGATTAATTAGGAACTTTAGCATGGGATGGTCTTACCTGATAAGGACAAGGGATCGGCGGTACTGTGGGGTATGGACTCGCTCTAGCGGGGGTTGGGTGAGTTATTCTTTTATGGTGGGGTATTGACCTGCTAGGGGACTTTATACCTTGCTAAGCGATCCGGACCTTGTGGGTCATAACTTGCTAGGGAACCTTTGTAAAGGCCATGTAGCGTCCCTATGCGATCACACCTCGGAAGTGTGGTATGGTGTCTTGCAAACACCGCATGGTTGGGTCCAAAGTTCTTCGGAGCTTTTACGGTGCTTGTGGGTAAAGATGTACAACCTCGCGAGTGTTAAACTAATCGATTAGCCGTGCTCACGGTCAAGAGCGGCCTGGACACTCACATGATTAAATTATGGAACTTTAATGTTTAAATTGTGGTTTATTCCCTTTATTTATGATGCTTATATCTTATTAATTGGGTTGGTATGAACTTACACCTCTAGTAATCAGGTTGCTAATAAAACTTGACCAACTAAAAGGCTAAAGTGCTTGAACCTTAGCCATCCACCATATGGCCTTGCATGTTATGTTGTTTTCCCCTTCTTGAGTACGATATGTGCTCACGCTTGTTTATTCTCTTGCATCTACAATACCGGAATTCTTGCTCGGTCGGGAGAACTTTGAAGATAATCCGGAAGATATCCGGGAGTTCTAGGTGTGCGTAGTCTTCGATCGGTACTGTGGAGGCATTTTGTCCATTGCGAGAACTCGTTTGTTTAAGTTTCGATTAAGACTATGGTTTGTAATAACTCTTTATTCGTGTGGCACTGATTTTGGTATTCATAATGTCTAAGCGTGTGTGTAACTTGATCCTGGCGCACACGTGATCAATGCATTCGGTTTTGCCTTGGAAACCGGGTGTGACAGAGTGGTACCAGAGCTGTGTTGACTGTAGGAACGCTAGCCTAGATAGAAAATGGTCGAATTAAGGATTTTATTACTCATAGAAGCTTTTTTACACATGCTTGCTTTATTCTTACTAACCTTACTCTTGCCTTTTTGCTTCACTCTTGAGTTGTCTGCATTCTTTATCTTGTGCTTGCTTTAGCTCTCGTCCTTTTTGCCTTACCATCTTTCTCATTCTGCACTACACTACAGATGGTTCGTAGCTTGGAGACTTCTCGGGGGTGGGGCGGTCCACCGGTATGCTCCACGGGAACGGTACCATGATTTGCATGATGGAGATACGGATGAGGAGATTGAGATGGAGCACACTTTTGTGGTTTTCCCTAACCTTATCATGGTGCACGATGATGAGGAAGATCCGGAGGAGGTGATCCAAGAGGAGGATGAGCTAGCTGAACAACCCAACCTAGAGGAGCAAGCGCCGAAGAAGATGAAGATTCCTCGGATCAAGAGATGGAGGAACAAGAGCAAGAGGAGGAAGAGAGGGAAGCGATGCGGGAAGTGTACCATTACGGAGCCGATGGAGTAGGCATACCCATGGCGGACCACCCGAGGGCAATGGTACTTCGCCTAGGCTATGATAAGGCCCCCGTCTACCATTGTGAGCTTTGGACCCATCCTTGGTTCGAGCCTCATTGGGAGGGTTGCTTTGCCATCTTGGAGGAGTACATTCCATGCCGTGGAGTGAAGGAGATGTCCAAGCATCATGATGTGGCTCACGGGACTACTATGGATGCTTGGGATAGCGAGTCGGCTCGGAGGGCGCTCTATGTGCTCTCTCACAAGGAGCGTGACGAGGTTGGAGGATACCCACTTTGCCGCTACACACCTTTCGGGGCAAGTGGGGAAGCCAAGACTTACATCGCCCCGGCACCGGCCTATGAAGGGACGCTCAACAATGTTCGAGGTCTACTTGCAGCTGTGAACACCTGCGTTGGATGACGCCAACAACACGCTATATGCGGCACGGCAGCAAATCTTCACTCCGGAGACGCGAGGCGTGCCTTGGAAGGCACTTTTGAACGGGGAGCGGCGGAAGCCCATGAAGCCGCGAAGGATGTACCTCCCCATCACCCAAGAGGCCACACTACGACTCCCCTGACGCCCGCACAGATGCCATGGCTGAAGATAGTCCTTAGGTTTAAGATTAAGGATAGGATTTCTTCGTAATCGCTAGTAGACGATCGGTAAAGTGTGATTAGCTTAGAGGTGTGGTTGAATGCTTGATTTTGTGCCTAATGTATGAGTTGGATTTTTGGTTGAGTGCAATGTGTTGTGGAGTGATGACCACAACGACATTGGTTTAGTAGTAAGTTTGTGGGGTTATCTTTCAGTCCCAATCAGTTATCTATCTTAATCTTTTTGTCCTCTTAAGTTTCCCCTTAATGCAAACTCGAGATCCCAAAAATCTGTTCGCACAGTTTTCTGAGTCAGCAGTACTGTTTTAATTTTATCTCGGGCTACAGAACTCCGATTGCAGTAAAACCAATTAGAAAAGTTCAAGAATTTCATTACTGATTTTCTGTGAAAAATTCAGAATATTTGGATAGAAAACCAGAGAGATATGACTAAAACATTACAGTCCCACGAATCTGTTAAACACTGCCGACCTACCTGACTTGTTTATTTTATAACCAGAGCTACACAACTCCGATTGAGGTGATTCCAGTTGGAGTAGTTTCATAATTTCAGTCCCCTTTATCAGTCCAAAATCCATAATTTTTGGCTACTTATACAGAGAGCTATGCCTGATTGTTTGGAGTCAACAGAATCTGTCTTATCTGAAATATCATTGCTATCTTATCTTCCTAAGTTTAAACCTTGGTGCAATCATCTAAAATAATGTTCCTAACACTCAGATGGTGAACACCAGGTCGGGATCAGGTGTTAATCAACCCGCGGGAAGAGCACCCCCGCCCGTACAAATGGATCCCGCTATGCAGCAGTTTTTGGAGGCACGGACCCGGCTCCTCCAAAACTTGACCACCTTGTGACAAACTTGCAAGCTCAGGTCAACAATCCGCCGGTGCCGCCACCTGCACCTCGCAACAAGCACCGGGAGTTCATGAGTCATCACCCTCCTGTGTTTACTCACGCCGCTGATCCACTGGAAGCTGAAGATTGGCTCAAGACAATGCGAAGATGCTCACTACTGTCGGTGTGACGACAAAGAAAAGGTCTGTATCTTTGCCTGGGACGACTTCGGGGCTCTGCGGCCGCTTGGTGGGATGCGTACTCGCCGCTCATGCCGCCCCGAGACACTATCACTTGGGAGGAGTTTACCACCAACTTCGGGAGCCATCACATACCCTCCGGAGTCATGAAGATCAAGAAGAAGGAGTTCCTTTCTGCGAAGCGAGGGAGGAATGTCGGTGGGCCGAGTATAGAGACAAGTTCACCGAGCTATCTCGCTATGCGGTGAGGAGGTTGCCGAAGATAGGAAGAAGCGAGGAGCTGTTCTTGGATGGATTGGTTGGTTCGGCTGCGGTACCGAGGTGATGTCATATCCCTTTCCTAACTTTCGGCGGCTAGTTGATGCCGCTATCCGCTTGGAGCACAAGCGCAAGGAGCTCGGAGAGCGAAGAGGAAGGCCGCCGGCTGCGGGCGGTTTGGGAGTGCGTCTCGCCCGCGCTTCAACCCTCCGCCGAACACCCCGTTCCGCTATGGGGGACCGGGTGGAAACTTTGGGCGGCGGCGGTCCCGGCGTCTGTTCGGCGGTTCCGGCGGTCGCTCGGCGGTTTCGGCGTCTGTTCCTCGGACTCCCCGCCCGGCTTCCCGGCGAGTCGGCGAGAGAGCCCCGGTTGGCACACACGTAAGGACCGTGGCACCGCCCAATCCCTGCCACCACTACTTGCTTCAAGTGCGGAGAACTTGGTCACTATGCCAATGCTTGCCCAAAGAGGAACCCTCCACACACCCCCACACAGAACCGACGACGGACGAGGAGCGGAAGCCAAACCCCGCAGTCTAACAAGGGACAACGAGGCTATGCACGAGGCAAGGCAATGCACGTTGATGCTGAAGTCGCCCAGGAGAACCCCAGAGTAGTGCTCGGTATGTTTCTAGTTAACTCTACTCCTGCCTCAGTTTTGTTTGATTCTGGAGCATCCCATTCTTTCATTACATCCCAGTTCGTAGCTCAACATAATCTACCTATCAGTCCCATGTCTCGCCACATGTTAGTTACCTCACCTGGGGGGGGAATTAAAGGCTATCTATAAATGTGATAACGTCCATCTCAAGATTGTGGGCAGAGATTTCCGTGCCAATCTTATAATCTTGGATTCAAAGGGGATCGATGTGATATTGGGAATGGGATGGTTGACCGCGTGTGATGCGGTGATTCAGTGTGCTAAGAGGTCAATCCTTCTTACAAGTCCGGTTGGTGAAAGGTTTGAGTTTGCGGCGGATCCCGCACCATCAAATGCCGGTGCCGTGAATAAGCTTGACGGAGCGGCCTTGGAAGACATACGAGTAGTGTGCGATTATCCCGATGTGTTTCTCGAGGAGTTGCCGGGTATGCCCCCCGACCGAGATGTTGAGTTCGTTATTGATCTTTTACACAGTACTTGCTCCTATCTCTAAGCGCCCATATAGAATGTCTAGCGATCAGTTACAAGAACTTAAAGCTCAGATTAAAGAATTATTGGGTAAAGGGTTCATTCGTGCTAGTTCATCACCTTGGGGAGCACCCGTTATCTTTGTTGGTAAGAAAGATGGCACACAGAGGATGTGTGTTGATTACAGGTCTCTTAATGATGTTACTATCAAGAACAAGTATCCTCTGCCACGTATTGAAGATTTGTTTGATCAGATGAGAGGAGCAACCGTGTTTTCTAAAATCGATCTGCGATCAGGTTATCATCAGTTGAAGATTAGGCCCTCAGATATTCCTAAGACAGCTTTTACTACCAGGTACGGACTTTATGAGTACACGAGTTATGTCTTTTGGGTTAACCAATGCACCCGCGTACTTTATGTACTTGATGAACAAGATCTTTATGGAGTATTTGGACAAGTTCGTTGTGGTATTCATTGATGACATTCGATCTACTCCAAGAATGAGGAGGACCATGAGGAGCATTTGAGACTTGTGTTGCGAAGCTAAGAGATCATGAGTTATATGCGAAGTTCGGCAAGTGTGAGTTACGGCTCAAGGAAGTATCTTTTCTAGGTCATATCATCACCAACGGAGGTATTCTTGTGGATCCTAGCAAGGTTAGCGACGTATTGAAGTGGGAAGCCCCTCGTACGGTTTCGAGATTCGGAGTTTCCTTGGACTTGCTGGTTACTATCGTCGGTTTATTGAAGGATTCTCTAAGATTGTGAAGCCCCTCACTACATTGCTAGAGAAGGACAGAGAATTCAAATGGACCGGTGCATGTCGATCCGGTTTCGAGGAGTTAAAGAAGCGGTTAACCACGGCACACTTTGTTTTAGTAATGCCCGATCTACGAAAGAGTTTTGACATATATTGTGATGCATCCCGACAAGGACTAGGATGTGTGTTGATGCAAGAAGGTCATGTTATAGCCTATGCATCTCGTCAGTTGAGGAAGCATGAGTTGAACTATCCTACGCATGATCTTGAGTTAGCAGCAGTGGTTCATGCATTGAAGATTTGGAGACACTACATTATGGGAACTAAGTGCCAGATCTATACTGATCACAAGAGTTTGAAGTACATCTTTACTCAGAAGGATCTTAATCTAAGACAGCGTCGTTGGTTAGAGTTGATCAAGGACTATGATCTAGAGATTCACTACCATCCGGGTAAAGCGAATGCGGTTCTTGATGCTTTAAGTCGGAAGGGCCACACTAACATGGCAATGACCATTCGGTTTCTCGACGAGTTGGTAAAAGAGTTTGAAAGGCTCAACTTGAAAGTGGTTGCCCATCTTTGAAGGAGTGACTTTGGAAGTACGATCTACTCTAGAGCAAGAGATACGCAAGTGGCGAGTTAGAGGATCTTTGGAATACAAAAGATTAAAGAGAGCATGCAACAAGGAGAAGCCCCGGATTTCACGGAAGATGAGCAAGGAACCGTGTGGTTTAAGAACCGGTTGTGTGTCCCGGAGACGGGGAGATCTTAGAGAGAAGATCTTGAGAGAAGCTCACGACTCGGCTTACTCTATCCATCCGGGCGGTACTAAGATGTACCGGGATCTCAAGCGAGGGTATTGGTGGTACGGTATGAAGAGGGACGTGGCCGCCCATGTGGCTTTGTGCGACACTTGTCACCGGGTTAAGGCTGAACATCAGAGACCCGCTGGTTTGCTTCAACCTTTGAAGGTGCCTGAGTGGAAGTGGGAAGAGATCGGAATGGATTTCATAGTGGGTTTACCTCGGACCCGAGACGGTTATGATTCGATTTGGGTTATCGTGGATCGTTTGACTAAGGTAGCTCACTTCATTCCGGTAAAGACTACCTATACAGGAGCTAAGTTGGCAGAGCTATACATGTCCAGGATTGTGTGTTTGCATGGTGTACCAAAGAAGATCGTGTCAGACAGAGGTACTCAGTTTACTTCTCGTTTTTGGGGGAAGTTGCATGAATCTCTGGATACTAAGCTAAATTTCAGCTCAGCTTATCATCCACAGACGGATGGACAGACAGAGAGAACCAATCAGATCCTAGAGGACATGCTGAGAGCATGTGCGCTTAAGCATGGTTGTAGTTGGGATAAGAGCTTGCCGTATGCTGAGTTCTCTTATAACAACAGCTACCAAGCTAGTCTCAAAATGTCACCTTTTGAGGCTCTATATGGAAGGAAGTGTAGGACTCCGTTATTTTGGAGTGAGACAGGCGAAAGGCAGTTATTTGGGGCAGATATCATCAGAGAAGCGGAGAAACAAGTTCAGATTATCAGAGAGAATTTGAGGATTGCTCAGTCTAGACAGAAAAGCTATGCAGATGGTAAACGAAGAGATGTGGTCTTTCAGGAAGGCGATTACGTGTATCTAAAGGTATCACCTATCAGAGGTTTGCGTCGATTCAGGGTTAAAGGAAAGTTGTCACCTCGCTTTATTGGACCTTTCAAGATCATTGAGAGAGTGGGAGAAGTGGCTTACAGATTGGAGTTGCCAGTCCAGCTCGCTGATGTGCATGATGTATTCCATATCTCTCAGTTGAAGAAGGGTTTTGGTCCTCATGACAAGGAGCCGTTACCCTTGGATGATCTAAACGTTGAAGAGGATCTCACTATTGTTGAACACCCCGTTCGAATATTGGAAACCATGACGAGGGTCACCAGGAATAGTGTGATTAAGATGTGCAAAGTACAGTGGAGTAATCATGCAGAGGATGAGGCAACATGGGAGAGAGAGGATGAGCTGAAAGCAGAGTTTCCAGATCTTTTTCCCGATCTGTCCGAATCTCGAGGACGAGATTCTTCTTAAGGGGGGTAGGATTTGTAACACCCTAATTCTATAAAATAAAAACTTGGCTTTATTAAAATTTGATAGCAACCATTTATTAGCTTAAGGAGCATAAGGTTGTTTTATTTAATTTTAGGCATTTAACATTTTTCTAAAATAAATTTAATGAAATATAGGAATTATTTGTGGCATTCATCTTTGGAGCATTTATTTTGGTTCTTTGGAATTCAAATTCAAATTTGAATTCTAGATGTTTGAAAACCCTTTGCCAAAATTCCAAAAACCTTAACCCCTTCCCCCTTTCCCCTTTTCGTCCCGACCTCTTAGCCAACCCGGCCAAAGGCCCGCGCGGCCAGCCGCTCGCTTGCGCACCCCCCGGCCCGGCTAGCCGGCCGCCACCGCACCGCCGCGCGCGCCGGCCCGCTTGGCCTTACGGCCCGGGCCCGGCCCGCGGCCGCGCGCCCGGTCGCCTGCTCTTGATCCGAGCCGTCGGATCCGAATCCGACGCGCCCCGTCGCGGTGCCCGCGCCCGTGCCGCCGACCTAGGGGCCCCACCCCGTCATCCCCTTCGCCCGTCGTCCCCGCCCGGACTCCGCCGCGCCGCCCGAGTCCGGCTCGGCCACGACGCGTCCCCGTGCGAGGCCCGCACGCCAAGGAGCCCTCCCCGGACTATTTAAAGAGCGCCGCCGCCTCCTTGGACCTCCCACCCGAGCCCAAGCCCTCGCACGCGCCCCCGCCGAACCCTAGCCGCGCCGCCGTGTGAGCTCGCCGCCGCCGCCCGCGGAAACCGGCGTCGCCGTCGCCGCTCCGCCGCCAAGGAGTCGCCCCGGGAGGCTGCGCCGGGAGGTGAGGAGCACCCCCGTGCTGCGCGTTGCCGGCCCCGAGCCCCTCCTCGCCCTAGCACCGTCGCCGGAGCCCGCACGCCGCGCGCGCCGCGTCGACCCGCCGCTCCGCCGCGCTAGCGCCCGAGCCGCCGCCCTAGATCGCTCCGCGATCTCGCGCGCGCGTCACGAAGATGCCTTCCGCGGTTCGAATCGAGGCCGGAAACCCCAAGACCGGTCCCCCGCCGGCGAGCCGCCGCCGCCCGCCGCCGCCGCCGCCGCCGCCGCGCGCGCGCGCCGCGCGCGCGCGCCGCGCGCGCGTCCTCGGCCGTCGGATCTAGATCCAACGGATCTAGATCGGGTCAACCGGTCGGCCGAGGTCAAACCCGCCGCCGGCCACGGCGTTTTTGCGAAAAAAGCCCCTGGATTTTCTTTATTTACAAAAATATCCTTCCACCGTATAAGATTCCTTACGGTTTAGTCCTTTTTCTTTATTTTAGCCCGAAACCTTTTCAAATCTTCGCAGATTAGTCCCCGGAACTTCCCGAGCCCATATCTTGGTCGTTTTAGCTCCGATTTTAGCGTTCTTTATGTCCACGCGTTCGTCTCGAAGCGTAGATTAGTTTCATGCTACTGTTTAGATCTGTTTGATCTGTTTGGTGACTGTTTCTTATTTGTTTCTATTGTATGTTTGTATGTGATGATTTTGGAACGTAGAGAGCGATTCGTTCGAGGGATTTGAAGATCCGGTCGTGCAAGAGTTTGAGCAGCAAGGCTTTGTTGAAGGCAAGTATTCCTTGATGCATGCCCGCTTGTCCTACATAACATGCATTTAAATTCACTGTTTTTACTTTTGCTTGCATTAATTTGATGGGAACCTATTAAGGATCATGCCTAGCTTTTGACTACCTTCACCTTGATGCCGGGAATTAAATTAATCTTGTGGTAGTTATTGCTTAGCATGCTCAACTGGGTTTTGGTATTAATCTACCTGGTTACCTTTTTGTTATTTCATGTTCCGTTTATGATCTTTTATCTTTACAAGACCACTTTAATGTGTAATCGGAACATGGAGAACCACCCAGGAAAACGAGTACAACCACAAGAACTAATGGGCAATGGTCTTGGGCGATTAATTAGGAACTTTAGCATGGGATGGTCTTACACGATAAGGACAAGGGATCGGCGGTACTTGTGGGGTATGGACTCGCTCTAGCGGGGGGTTGGGTGAGTTATTCTTTTATGGTGGGGTATTGACTCGCTAGGGGACTTTATACCTTGCTAAGCGATCCGGACCTTGTGGGTCATAACTTGCTAGGGAACCTTTGTAAAGGCCATGTAGCGTCCCTATGCGATCACACCTCGGAAGTGTGGTATGGTGTCTTGCAAACACCGCATGGTTGGGTCCAAAGTTCTTCGGAGCTTTTACGCTGCTTGTGGGTAAAGATGTACAACCTCTGCGAGTGTTAAACTAATCGATTAGCCGTGCTCACGGTCAAGAGCGGCCTGGACACTCACATGATTAAATTATGGAACTTTAATGTTTAAATTGTGGTTTATTCCCTTTATTTATGATGCTTATATCTTATTAATTGGGTTGGTATGAACTTACACCTCTAGTAATCAGGTTGCTAATAAAACTTGACCAACTAAAAGGCTAAAGTGCTTGAACCTTAGCCATCCACCATATGGCCTTGCATGTTATGTTGTTTTCCCCTTGCTGAGTACGATATGTGCTCACGCTTGTTTATTCTCTTGCATCTACAATACCCGGAATTGCTTTGCTCGGACGGGAGAACTTTGAAGATAATCCGAGAAGATATCCGGGAGTTCTAGGTGTGCGTAGTCTTCGGTCGGTACTGTGGAGGCATTTTGTCCGTTGCGAGAACTCGTTTGTTTAAGTTTCGATTAAGACTATGGTTTGTAATAACTCTTTATTCGTGTGGCACTGATTTTGGTATTCATAATGTCTAAGCGTGTGTGTAACTTGATCCTGGCGCACACGTGATCAATGCATTCGGTTTTGCCTTGGAAACCGGGTGTGACAAGGAGCCACCAGTGCTGGTTCCTCCTCAGCTGAGCAAGCCTTTCAAGTTGTACGTGGCGGCCGATACCCGAACCATTGGATCGGCCCTTATTCAAGAATTTGAGGGAAAGGAGCGAGTAGTAGCCTATCTTAGCCGAAAATTACTTGATCCTGAAACCAGGTATTCGGCTGTAAAGAAGCTGTGTCTTTGCGTGTACTACTCGTGTACAAAGTTTCGGCACTACCTGTTTAATGCCGAATGCACCGTGTATTCCAAGTTTGATGTGATAAAACATATGTTATCTATGCCAATTTTGAACGGCAGGATTGGCAAGTGGATTTTGGCTTTATCGGAGTTCGAGTTGAAGTTCGAATCGGCAAAGGCCATCAAAGGTCAGATCATTGCCGATTTTATAACTGAACATCGCGATCCGTCAATTAATTTGCTTGAAATTACCCCCTGGGCTTTGTTTTTTGATGGATCGTCATGTGGTAAAGGTGGGGGAGTAGGGATCCTACTGATTTCGCCTAGAGGTGAAATGTTTGAATTTGCCATCCCTATACGCCCTCCCCGTGTCACAAATAACAGGCTGAATACGAAGCATTGCTTCGAGGGCTTCAATATTTGAGGGAAGCGGGGCCGTTTCGGTCGAAGTTTATGGAGATTCGAGTTGGTGATCAAGCAATTGAACGGCCAATACGAATGCAAAAGTGAAGCGGCGAGGAGTTACTACGAAGAATGCGAGAGAAATCTTGAAGAGCTTCCCGTTGGTGACTCTCGGCAAGATATTCCTAGGGAACATAACGAAGAAGCAAACAAGGCGGCTCAAAGCGCCTCTGGGTTACAAAGAGAGCCAAGAAGCGTTTCTTTGCGGAGGTGTGTGCACCGGGGACGGATCTTGCGAAGATGATTGGAGGAAAGAGATCGTTGATTACTTGAAGGATCCATCCCGCAAGGTCTCTAGGAAGCTCGGTACAAGGCCATAAAGTTCGTTCTTCCGGATGATAACTTATTCTACAAATCATTAGATGGGGTATTGCTACGATGCACGGGTCCCGAGAAGAGGCCAAGAACATGATGAGCGAAGTACATGATGGGATATGTGGAGCACACCAGTCGGCCTACCGTATGAAATGGGTCATCAGACAAGCCGGATGCTTTTGGCCGACGATATTAGAGGATTGCTTTGGGTATTACAAGGGATGTCAGGATTGCCAAAAGTTTGGAAATATTCAAAGGGTCCCCGCATCGGCATTAAATCCCATCATCAAGCCATGGCCATTCGGGGGGGGGGGGATAGACTTGATTGGCCAAATTAATCCACCATCTAGCAAGGGGCATAAGTTCGTGCTTTTGGCTACGGATTATTTTACTAAATGGGTCGAGGCGATCCCACCTGAAGAAGGTGACATCAGAAAACATGGTTGAATTTGTCAAAGAACACATCATCTATCGGTTTGGAATCCCTCAGACTATCACCACTGATCAAGGGGCACAATTCGTGTCACTAGAGTTCAGAGAGTTTGCCGAAAGCATGGGGATTAAATTATTTAACTCTTCTCCTTATTATGCCCAAGCTAATGGTCAAGCAGAGGCTTCTAACAAGATCATGATCAGGCTGATACAAAAAAAGATCGACCAGAAGCCAAGAAGGTGGCATTCGGTACTCAGTGAGGCACTATGGGCTTACCGAATGGCCCCCCATGGAGCTACAAAAACTTCTCCTTATGAGTTGGTTTATGGGCACCACGCGGTTTTACCTTGGGAGATGCAATCAGATTCAAGGAGAGTGGTGTTGCAGAAAGATTTGGGCTCCAAAGATTACAGTGGCCTAATGATGGATGAACTAGAGGATTTGCACATGATCCAGTCTTAGAGCCTTGGAAAACATCGAGAAAAACAAGCCGGGTTGCCAAGTACTATAACAGGAAAGTAAAAGTAAGGCAATTTGCAGAAGGCGAATTGGTTTGGAAAGCGCTATTGCCGATTGGAACTAAGTACAGTGAATTCGGCAAATGGTCCCCTAACTGGGAAGGACCTTTTCGTGTGGTCAGATGCGTCCTTGGTAATGCATATATATTGAAAACTTTGCTAGGAGAAGAATTTTCTGCTGCAATAAATGGAAGATATCTGAAGAAGTATTATACTAGCATCGAGATCGATCGATGATTACACACATCTGACACAGAGACAGCCGGCGCTCAAGAACGAGGCCGCCTTCAGAACAAAAAATCCATAAACAAAAGATATGGCCAGTGCCTAGATGCATTGCCCTTAGCACAAAAATAATATTACAACTACTTCTTGCAGGTTTACATCTAACAACCCTGATGGTCAGATCTTCAAGGAGGTGGGAAGCAGAAGGCGTGGAGAAAGAAGCGAAAGTATGATTCAATCTTTTCTTTGCTTCTTCTGCTGCTCCCTCTTCAGCTGTTCCAGGACCACCGTGACGGCAACTTGGAACGCATGGGGGTGACCATGGTTCGCGGCCGCCAACAAGCTGTCCCAGGCCATCTTCAGGTTGTTGTACCTGTCTGAGACATCTAAAGCGGAGGAATCGATGTTAGGGGCAAGAAATCCGAATGTAGGCATGAAGTCAAGAACAGGTCAGAAGCATTTACCCCCTACTAGTGCCTCCAGAGCCATGCGACGCTCGCGTTCGGCTTGGCAACGGGCGGTGATGTCCCTGAGGCCGTGCTCCAGGTGCCGAACGCGGCGGTGCAGTTGATGGCTGGTCCTCTGCTCAGGCGTGGCATCCTTTGCTTCGAGGGAGGAATCGGAGGAGATGTACTCAGGCACATCTTCAGTCCCGATGATTTCTTCAGGGAGCAGATCAAGGCTGAAAGAGGAAAAGAAGAAAACATGAAGCACGAGATCATATGGAGAACGAGGAATAAATCATGAAAAAAACTCACCTTCGGATCGTACGCTTCTTCGATGAGCTGCTCTCCTGGGGTTGCTTGCCCTTGTCCATGGCCTTGGGATTTTCTCCTCTAGAGACAGGGGAAGAAATGAGAAATGATGGATGAGTGTGCGAGTGGATTTGCAGGGCATCTCAGCAGGCTCTTTTATTGACCGAAGGGGTGCATTGAGAGTGATGGCCAGAGCCGGTACGCACTTGTTGGAATACCAAACGGCGGGGTTTTTCTTTCCAAGTACAAAGGGTTTTTGCTTGAACGGTGCTCGTGGATTGCCGAATCGGGATCTTCGTGGATTTTGCGCCAAGGGGCAAGCTTGTTCTCGCGCGTTCGGCTCAAGATAGTTCCCAGATGCATTCAAGGAAAAATAAGAATCATGGATGCAAGTGCGAGGCGAATTCATAACGAGCACAAACACGAATTCAAAGGTTCTTATTTATTGCCGATGATCAAACATCCCTAATACAATCTAGTCGAAAAGCCCTCGTTCGATGCAGTTGGGGATGCGTGATTTCGGCAATGGCGTCGCCGTGGCCATCGAGGCGCTCCAGGATGAGCTCGATCTCGTCGATGTCCTCCGGCGCGCCGCCCCGGAAGCCGCGCGGCCTGGTGGAGTAGTCGACGTCCGTATGCGTCGCCATGGCAGCCAGGCCCAAGGTGGTGCCCAAACGAACGCCGTGGGTCGCCACCTCGTCGACGCGGTGCTCCACCGCGGCAAGGCGCTCCGCCGGCGTGTCGCCGCGGGCATTCACCTTATCGGCCAGCTGCTCAACCAGCGCCTTCAACTGGTTGAGCTCGGCATCGCGGGCTGCAAGAAGCAAGGAGAAAGGAGATTAGCATCAAAAGGCCGGGTGGGATCAAGAATTGATTTCAGAGCCGTACCATCGATGGCTTCCAGCAGCTGTCTGCACTGGTCCTCCCATTCCAGCTCGGCTATGCCCGCCTTCTTGGAAACGTCCTCCAGCTCGCGCCGGGCCGTCTCCAGCTCTTCCTTGAAGCGGAGAGCGTCTTCTTCCCCGTACGGCACGGGGGAGTGGCCATCGGACTCCGAGGAGTCGTACGGAAGGGGTTGATTGGCGGCGCGGGGAGACGGGTTCCACCGAATCAACTTTGAAAGGGAGATGATCGTCAAAACAAGAAAAGATCAAAAGTTGAAGCAAAGAAGAGGAATCGACGATCATTGCCTCCGGCGCGTGTTGGCGCCCTGCGCCCTCTCGCCTCGTCGGAGGCGCGGCGGCGGTTGAGGCGGCGCACCATGGTGGTTTGGGATGTGCACTGTTCGGAAAGAGATAGAACCGAGATTGGCAAAGATCCGAGAGCTAAAGAGCCTGGTGTTCAAATCAACACCAACAATTTGATGCGAGTGGAGGCGTGCGGCCATATCCGAACGAACCACCAAGGGCCGTTGACACGAGGCTATCCTTTGGCTAGTGTACATCGCGGTAACGAGTTTGGTGAAGCATATGGTATACTCGCCCTAGGAAGAATTTCCCAAGGGGTAGGCGGTTGCCACTAGCCAAATGAGTCGCCATTGTGATGTGATTCGGGGGTGGGCTCGTTGGCTTTGCCACGAAGACAAATCTACATAGCCACATATTCGGGAATGCCGGTATTCAACATCACCAAGGGGGTTGTCTTTCATGTGGCTCAAGATGTCTTGTTTATATCCGTTCCCTAGCTTCACCCCTGTTTGGCGTGAAGAACCTTTGAAGTTCCGGTGGCAGAACGGACCTCGTAATGTCAAGGCCGGTGATCATATACACATCGGCCAGGGTTGGAGACATTGGGCCATGGCCAAAGAGGAAGGCGTTGACACCGTTTGACCAAAAGTGGCAGGCTGCTATCAAAAGGTCTTCATTTTTGGGGGTCTCGGCCAAAGATAACTCCAAGCATTGAGCAATGTGGAGGGTATCCCAGTTTTTGGTCAATCCGCTTTTATCTGCGAGGATTCTCCGGTACCAAGTTCTCCAGCCTGCGATTGGAGGTAAAGGCCAGTTCTTAAAAGTGTCTTGCCACTGAGGAGGTGGGGACAGAGCCGCTTTGAAAGGAATCCTCTGAGATTCAGCTGCGATGAAATCTTGAGGATCAGAGCTCCCCACAGGTCCAAGATAATAGGATCTTGAATTAGCCCCGGTGCGAATCAAAAGCTCAGTTGAAGGCTCCTGAGGAAGGCGGAAACGAAATCTCAGGCAAAATTGAAAACCTAAATGCCGAATTAAGCTTACGGGAGGAGGATTTACCTGAGCATCTTGGTTTTGAGTCGCCATTGAAGACTTGAGCTTAGGACAAGGAGATCTAGGGTTTGAATCTAGACGAAGATTCTGGCGGATTGAGAAGGAAGAAGAACAGGTGTTGACAGATTTGAGTTGAGCTATTCGTGGCCGGGTCGGTTGCGGAACAAAAATACTTTTATCCCGCAATTGAAGGGGCATATGTTAACACCAAAATTTGGTAAGGAGTCTGACTAGTGGGTCCAGCTCGGTCAGGAGTCCGTCTCGAGGAAGGGAAGGATTTTTCAGATGTATTCGGCAAAAAAAGTACGCGGTCGGCTATACTGCTCCCGTTCGGCAAAGGAACGATGAGAGCGATTTTGCGGGATTTGAACGATGACGTGGCTCAAGCAGGAAGGACGAATGGATGGATGGGCGATGAAGCTTAGAGATAAGTTAGGCAATGAATCCATTCGAGATTGTACTTGGCAGGGTATAAATATGAGCCCTGAATGTATGTAATGTAACACAATCATTCTTCAAAACACACCGGCCTTACGCCAAACCCTAGAGTCCTTTTGTCGTGTCGTCGAGTTCTTCGAGAGGGTTCATCGATCCGTCGACCTCCGTGAGTACCGGCAACCTTGTATCATGTCTAGTATCATGCGGTGGATTTAGATCTGATGCAAGTAGTCTTGTTACCATGCTTCGTGTCATGCGGTAGATTCAAGCTTGGTTCAAGAGGGTTTCTTGTTAGGTCATGAGCCATGCGGTAGGCTAAGATCTAGCTTGAAGCTAGTTATTGGCTCTATTGGATTTTGGCAAGATCCAATAGATTCATTAAGTTACCCTGTGTTACTTCGAGTTTTTACTTTATGTTTAGATTCATGTAACACCTTTGCCCAATCTAGATAGGTTTGGATCGGCTCGTCTCTTTCGTGATCCTTGTATGGGTAGATTTCATGTTTTAATGCGTGGATCTTGTGTTTTCAAAGCCGAAACCGAATCAATCTAGGTTGTTACGTGTTGTGGGTTCAAGCTTGCCAATGTCGGTATAAATCTTGAAAGAACTGAGTATCATGCGGTAGATGCAGGTTTTTGGGTTGCTTTAGAGCTAGTCATCCGGTGGATTAGATTTCGAATCAACTTGATAGATTTATTCGCTTGGTAATGTTTGTTCCTTCTTCATGGACCCCGAATCGGCTGTCTTACTGTATTCGGTTATGTTTCATCACGAGTAGAACACGTGCGTAATTCATGCTTTAAATAATGCGTGCTTTTAGCTTTCCATATTTAGATTGTATCATGCGGTGGATAGATCTATTTGTGGAGAGTGGTACGGTCTTAATGCAAATTGTATCATGCGGTGGATAGATTTGTTTGATATCGTACCCGACGGGTTTTAGATTACCTAGACATGCGGTGGACTAGTGCTTTGGATCTATGCATGCTTGTTCATTACATGATTATGATCGTGCTTTACTTTATTCATTTATTTAATATTGGTTATCATGGGATCGGTCATAATATCGTGTTTATGCATTTTTGACCAAACAAAGACCGATTGCCGTCATGCTTACGTCATTCATTCGGCAGTATTGATTTTTTCTCTTATAAGATCCCGAATATTTTCAGTTCATTGGCAAATAGCTTTTCCGTAGCTATGTGCCATCTCATGTGGCCTTTTAGCCGTAAATATGGAACTGTCTGGTACCACCCGGCAAGTTCCAAGCCTTGGTATCTAACTGCTTTATCTTTTGTTAATTTTCAGGAAAAGTTGACTGGCACGTCATCGTTACTTTCTGCGCGTGTGAAGCCAGCTTGTTCGGCTTGCTATGTGTTTGGCACTAGGTGCACTTTTTGCGTCAACAACTTCCACAACTCACTCGAAGAACCTGCCAAAAAGCAACGAGCCACACCAGAAGACTGAGAGAAATTCTCTCAGAACACTTGACCCTCGAGAACGACCATGCAAACTAGGTCCCCTCGAGAATCCAAAATCCAAGAACCACCAGGCCGAAACAACACCTCAAAACCCTCATCCAACAGTTGGGACACGGAAAGCAAATTGTACCTGAGCGATTGGACAAGAGCAACACGCTTGAGAGTGACCTTGTCACTTACCTTGATCTCACCTTCTGAAAGCACATGCCCTCGCCCATTGTCCTCAAAGGTGATGTATGTCTTGGACACCACCGAGATGAGACTTGAGAACCACCCCTTGTTCCGGTCATATGCCTCAAGCAATCGGAGTCAATCAACCAAACGTTCCTCAAGTCTCCCACCTGAAATTCAAAAGCGAGCACGTAAGTGAACAAACGACTCAGCACTGGGGTTAGTACCAAAAGAGTAAAACTAGTGCCGATCCATTTGCTCCAAAGTGGTGTTAGCACAAACCAAATCATCACGCCTATCAAAGCTACCACCACGAAAACCACCACGGGAACCACCCATGTCTAGCTGGAGGAGAATGAAAACCAAGAAAAGAAGATCGTGGATCGTTCCTCCTCTCCATCTCAAAGCTATGACTCCTCCGCCCATGTATTGAGCACGAGGTGGAGAACATCTAGCAAACTGACCACCTACAAACTCTGCATGCCAACCACCAGAACCGAATCGAGCATCTACAAGAGCATGGAAACCGAACTGTTGTCTGCCCAGACCAGCACCGGTCTGACCGGTGAGTACACCGGTCTAAACGGTGGTGCTTGGCTAGCAGCACCACCTGCCACCTTTCGATCTCCCCAAGCCGGAACTATTGTCACAATCACCTTGACCCTGGGCATCTGTATACGAGGCTCAAGTACACCATTGAAAGGGTGGTACTTGTCCTTGTTAGCCCACTCCTTTGCCATTCTCTCCTCGCGGGCATCTGTATACGAGGCTCAAGTACACCATTGAAAGGGTGGTACTTGTCCTTGTTAGCCCACTCCTTTGCCATTCTCTCCTCGCGCTTCCTCTTGAAGCAACTCACCTTTGTGATCATCTCTCCCACAATAGTCACTATGAAACCGCATGGGCTTAGGCTTAAGCTTGGGATGGGGCTGCTCACTTGGTTTCTCCTCACTCGGCTTCTCACCCTTCTTCTTTCCAATCTCACTCTCCTTGGAGCTCAGAAACTTCATCGGGTTTTTGAAAGTCATTTGTAGGGTGAGGAAATATGGGAGGATCTGGGGTTGTGTCAAGTTTGTTTCATAGTGGGTTGGGCTTAGGTGCATAGGCATTTTTGTGGAAGGTTTTTGGTGGAGCTTGGATATCACCAATTTTCTCTCCTCCCTCACCACTACACTCTCCAACCTTCTCTGAACCAAGCGCTTGCCCATCATAGTGCTTGTATGCCTCTATCATCATCCTAAGTTGTGGTTCATGACTCGACAACCAACCCATCATTTTTCTCAAGTCATCGTTCTCATCCTGCAAGCAATCCACATAATGTGCAAGTTCCAGATTTTTTAAAGCATGCGATTCACAAGTAGAGTAAGAAGTGGGAACAGGTTCTTTCAACTTAGCCTCAAGGGAAACAGTGTAAGCATGTCATCAATCTTTCCATGCAAAATAGGGCAAGAAGTGCAAGAACCTAACAAAGCAGGTCAAAATTTAAGCTTAGCCACTTCAACCCTAAGCACATCTACTTCCTCACAAGCAGAGGCATGCTTATCCTTAAGACTAGTAAGATCAGCTTACACAAAGCAATCACAGCAATCAATCTCATCAGAAACCACAGGTGAAGCCTTAAGTGAATCTATCTCAAGCTTAGCATCAAGGTTCTGGGTTTCTAGCTCACCTACTCGGTTCCTAGCATCTTCTAGTGAGGCCCTAAGCTCTTTCCACATCTTCTTTGCCTCTCTAAGCATGTCATCATGATTATCAAGCAACTTGCCAAGACGCTTGTTCTCCTCACGCAAGAAGGGAAGCTCGTCACGTACCTCATCCTCGGAGTCAGAGTTCAAGTCACTCTGGTGACTCTTCTTGCTGCCGGAGCTAGCCAAGCCGCAAAAACCATCTCCCGCGTAGCAGCTCAACCCACTCAAGTTCTTGGATGACTTCTTGTTCCTGCGCTGATCCCCTTCATCTTCACTGCTGCTCGAGCTCGAGGAAGAGTAGGCAGAGCTAGAATCGACGTCGCTTACTCCGACCATCGCTCAGATTTTCCTACTGCGGCCGTCCTTCTTCCTCGATCGTCGCTCGTCCTTGTGCTTGTTCTTGTGCTTGTGATCACACCTTGATCGGTACTTGTCGTCCTTGTTTGACCGGTGCTTGTAGTCGTCCTTGTTCTCCATCTTCTCTGGACAGTCGGTGACGAAGTGTCCTAGCTTGCCGCACTAGAAGCATGTCCGTGGATTCTTTCTTGTGTTCACCTGGTTCTCGTGCAACCTCTCGAACCGCCTGGTCAACAACGCCAGCTCGTCCTCTCCAAGCTCGGCGAACTCCTCATCTAGCAAAGTCATCAAAGAAGACAAAGAGTACATCCTAGTGTTGACGCAAAACGTGCACCTAGCGCCAAGCACACAGCAAGCCGAACAAGCTGGCTTTACACGCGCAAAGAATCACGAGACGTGCCAGTCAATTTTCCCTAAAAATTAACAAAAGACAAAGTAGTTAGATACCAAAGCTTGGAACGTGCCGGGTAGTACCAAACAGTTCCATATTTATGGCTAAGAAGCCAAATGGGATGACACATAGCTATAGAAAGCTATCTGCCAATAAACTGAAACCATTCGGGAGCTTTTGACAGGAAAAGTAACATAGCCGAATGGATGACGCAAGCATGACGGCTATCGGTCTTTGTTTAGAGTAAAGATGCATGCGCACAGGATCACGACCGATCCCCATGGTGATTAACATTAAATAAGTAAATAAAGTAAAGCACGAGCGTAAACATGTAATAAACAAGCATGCATAGATCCAAAGCACTAGTCTACCGCATGTCTAGATACTTTAAAACCCGTCGGGTACGATGCCAAAACAAATCTATCCACCGCATGATACAACTTGCATGAAAAATCGTACCACTTTCCACAAATAGATCTATCCACCGCATGATACAATCTAAATATGGAAAGCTAAAAGCATACACTATTTAAAGCATGAATTACGCACGTGTTCTACTCGTGAGAAACATAACCGAATACGGCTGAACAGCCGATTCAGGGTCCAATGAAGAAGGAACAAACATTACCAAGTGAAATAAATCTATCAGATTGATTCGAAATCTAATCCACCGGATGACTAGCTCCAAAGCAACCCAAAAACCTGCATCTACCGCGTGATACTCAGTTCTTTCAAGATTTAAACGAACATTGGCAAGATTGAACCCGCAACACGTGACAACCTAGATCGATTCGGTTTCGGCTATCAAAAAGCACAAGATCCACGTGTTAAAGCACGAATTCTACTCGCATAAGGATCAAAAGAAGGATAAAGCCGATCCAAACCCATCTAGATTGGGCAAAAGATGTTACATGAATTTAAACATAAAGTAGAAACTCAAAGCAACACGGGATAACTTAGTGAATCTATTGGATCTTGCCAAAATCCAATAGAGCCGATAACTAGCTTCAAGCTAGATCTTAGCCTACCGCATGGCTCATGACCTAACAAGAAACCCTCTTGAACCAAGCTTGAATCTACCGCATGACACGAAGCATGGTAACAAGACTACTTGCATCAGATCTAAATCCACCACATGATACTAGATATGATACAAGGTTGCCGGTACTCACGGAGGTCGACGGATCGATGAACCCTCTCGAAGAACTCGACGACACGACAAATGGACTCTAGGGTTTGGCATAAGGCCGGTTTGTATTGAAGAATGATTGTGTTTGTTACATACATTCAGGGCTCATATTTATACCCTGCCAAGTACAACCTCGAATGGGTTCATTGCCTAACTTATCTCTAAGCTTGATCGCCTATCCATCCATTCGTCCTTCCTGCTTGAGCCACGTCACCGTCCAATCCCGCAAAATCAGCTCTATTGTTCCTTTGCCGAACGGAAGCAGATAGCCGACCGCAGATCTCATTGCCGAATATATCTGAGAAAAACCTTCCTTCCGCTAGACGGACTCCTCATCGAGCTGGACCCACAAGTCAGACTCCTTACCAAATTTTGGTGTTAACACATGCCCCTTCAATTGCGGGATAAAAGTGATTTTGTTCCGGAATTGACTCCAGCCACAAACATTTTCAAATCGAATCTGTCAACACCTGTTCTTCTCTCTTCGCAATCCGCTGGAATCCTCGTCTAGATCCAAACCCTAGATCCCCTTGTTCTAAGCTCAGATCCCCAATGGCGGCTCAAAACCAAGCTGCTCAGGTAAATCCCCTTCCCGTAAGCTTCATTCGGCATTTAGGTTTTCAATTTTACCTGAGATTTCTTTTCTGCTTTTCTTCAGGAGCCTTCCACTGAGCTTTTGATTCGCACCGAGGCCAATTCAAGATCTTATTACCTTGGTCCCGTGGGAAACTCCGATCCTCGAGATTTCATCGCGGCTGAATCTCAAAGGACCCCCTTCAAGGCGGCTCCGTCCCCACCTTCTCGGTGGCAAGATGCTTTCAAGAACTGGCCTTTGCCTCCAATCGCGGGCTGGAAAAATTGGTACCAGAGGATTCTTGCAGACAAGAGTGCCAGGACCCAAAACTGGGATACCCTTCGTATTGCTCAGTGCCTGGAGTTATCTTTGGCCGAAACCCCCAAGAATGAAGACCTCCTGATAGCAGACTGTCATTTTTGGTCAAATGGCGTCAACGCTTTCCTCTTTGGCCACGGCCCGATGTCTCCAACTCTGGCCGATGTGTATATGATCACCGGCCTTAATATTATAGGATCCGTTCAACCCTGGGATTTCAGAAGTTCTTCACGGCAAACAGGGGTGAAACCAGGGAGCGGATACAAGAACTACATCTTGAACCATATGAAGGACAATCCCCTTGGTGAAATCGAATACAGGGCATTTCTGAACATGTGGTTATGCAGGTTCGTCTTCTGTGGTAAAGCCAATGAGCCTACCCTGAATCACATTGCCATGGCTTCTCACTTGGTCAGTGGCAACCGCCTCCCCCTTGGGAAATTCCTCCTAGGCAGTGTATATCATATGCTTCATCAAACCGTCACCCAGATGTACACCAGCCAGAGAATATCATGTGTCAACGGTCCTTGGTGGTTTGTTCAAATGTGGCTGCAACTACACATGCATCAGATCGTTGGTGTTGATCTGAACACCCGGCTCTTCCCTTCATCCAATCGCCCTGAAGGGGAACCCCAAGCCACTAGAGGATGCCAGAATTATGGAGAAGCTGCTTCAACCATTCTTGTCCAGCAGGACATCAGCCAGCTTTTTGAGTTATTCTTCAAAGGTTTCCATAACCCTCTCTGGCTCCCTTATCTGGACAATGATACTTTGATTTTCCCCTGTGAATTCTCTTTCGAAACCGAACGCCAAGATGGGAGATTCCTAGAGATTCTCAATATCATAATCCGCCCATGCATCTTGCCTGAATTCAATGGAGGAAGGCTGACCTATAGTACTTATGAATATTATCAGCCCAATGTAATGGCCCGGCAACTTGGGTGTGGCCAGATGCCCCCAAGACTGTTTCTGCATGAATTCCTCAAGCCTAGAGAGGAAATCAAAGAACTCATGCACAGTAGCAGAGTCTTCCATTATGTGTGCAGTCCCGTTGTCTACACCTGGCCTTTTGTACCTACAACAATAGCTCACCCCACCTTCAACTCCTGGTGGCAAGTATTCCATGATCATATCTTCAGTGAGCCTGTACACTCGTTCTGTGCAGAATTGATGCATGATTTCCAGCCATCCTCAGAGGTAATATAATTAATCCCTTGGATCAGACGTCTCTTCCTCTAATCATGATTCTGATCTTATTTCTCTTACCCACAGAACACAGTGCCTGACCCTCGAGCCAGGAATATCACCTACAATGCCTTAGGTCCGATCTCAGCACTGGGATTCAGGTCCCCAACTCTGGCTCAGCTAATGGCCAGGTTTGCCACAACAGACCCAAGCCTTTCCAGCCTTGCTGCTGATAGGAGGCAAGGTTTGTCTCTAATAGCTCCCCCAAATGCCAAGAGGAGAAGAACTGTCAAGAAAATCCTTGTTGAGGTAAAAACCTTTTCCTTTCTTGATCACAAAATTACTCTGTTTCTGATAAATCGTATCTCGTGTATTTTCAGACCAGAGCCCAACAACCTTCAGTTCCAGAACCTGCCAATGCCCCATCCACTGGTATGACTTTTACCGTCCTCTTCCTTGAGGATGAACACTGGCATTTATCTTTTAATTTGGCACTTGCAGAAGAAACAATGGAAGAACAACTTGTGGACGTCCCAGTGTCACAACAAGCAAGTTCACCCAGGGCTGAGTTACCTGTCCCAGTGGAAATTTCATCTTCATCAGGGACTCAATCACCCTCTGCAGAAGCAATGAATTCTCCAGGGATGAATCTCCCAATCCAGCTAAAATCATCAAGTCCCCCACGGGCGCAATCACCTGCTGGTCATGCAGAGACCCCAACCCCAACAGAGGTGAACCCATCTCCTCTTCAGCCAGAAGCCCCTGAATTGCCAGCAACTGCATCAGCACCTTCTCACTTAGAAGCTTCAGCTCTACCTGGAACACCTCCTTCACCAATGGTTGCTTCTGAACAATGTCCTGTCCCAACTCAAGAAATCAGACATGAGGTACTCATTTGCACTTAACGCTGCTACCTTTACTTCCAAGACTCCTAACTCGGCAATATCGCTTTCTTAGGATCGAGCCCCATCATCATCAAGTCGTCAATGGGGAACAATCCGATTGCCGAGGCGATGGAAGAAATGCATCAAAACCCGTCGAGGAAGTGCTAGAAAAGCTCAGAGAGATCTTTGCCTGGCTGGAAAAGGATGCACAAGATCAGTTCAAAGATCTCGATCACTTTGAAGAAATGCTTGAGTCTATTAGCCAAGAGCTTCCTGAGGACATCAGTGCTTCTCTTGCATCTATCAGTGGCCTGGAGATCCACTATGTGCCCATAAGGCAGGCTTTGAGGAAGGTGCGCTCCCGCCCGGCTATTGAAAAGAAGAGAGCTAGTGCTGAACAAGCCATGAACGGGGCACAATCTCAGACCGAGAGCCACAAAGATACATTGGCTAATCTGCAAGCTTCTTGTGATTTAAAAATTGTCAGGAAAGCTACTCGGAGGCGAGACCGAGAAGCCCGTCGACCGAGATAGAGGCCGATAACGGGGAAAATAGCCGAGCTCCCTAAATTGATAGAGAAGACCCAAGAGGAAGCAAAATCGGCTATGTCCAAGATGAAACAATGCGATGCGAGCTTACCACCTTGTCTAGCGCCCAAAAAGATTGTCGGGGAGCGGTTGGATAATTTTCGCCAAGCAACATCAAATGTCCGTAGTGTGATTGCGAAATACTTGAACATTTAAACGCTTCAATTGATGTATAACCGAATTGGTCGCTCTTGCAATATCTCGTTCTTGCAATTTTATTTCCTTTTCCTTCGCGCATTCTTAAATGTGATGCCGAACGACCCATTCGGCAAAGAAATGCCAATACCTGAATGGCACTTTGACTCCCCTTAGCCGAGCCAGTCAACCGAATAGGACTCAGCCTAGAACTCCAAACGACCCATTGGCGGACTGGTCAAGGAAACCTTTCCACCTTCCGATTTTCTTGGGATATGTGCCACGATCCAGAGCCACGACTTGAGGCCACGATCTGTTTTGCCAGGCCTATAAATGAAACCGTAGGTGCCCCTAGCTCTTCACCAAGCCTTTAGCTCTCGAATCTTTGCCAATCTCAACTCTTTCTTTCCCGAACAGTGCACATCCCAGAACAGCATGGTGCGCCGCCTCAACCGACGCCGCGCCTCTGATGAGGCAGAGGGGAGCAGCGCCAATGCGCGCCGGAGGCAATGATCGTCGATTCCTCTTCTTTGATTTAACTTTGATTTTCTTTTGTTTTGACGATCATCTCCTTTTCAGGTTGATTCAGTGGAATCCGTCTCCTGCGCCGGCCAATCAGCCCCTTCCGGACGACTCCTCGGAGTCTGACGGCCACTCCCTCGTGCCCTACGGGGAACTCGACGCTCTCCGCTTCAAGGCGGAACTGGAGACGGCCCAGCGCGAGCCGGGAGGATGTCTCCAAGAAGGCGGGCATAGCCGAGTTGGAGTGGGAAGACCAGCGCAGGCAGCTGCTGGAAACCATCGATGGTACAGCTATGAAATCAATCCTTGACCCAATCCGGCTTTTGATGCTAATCTCCTTCCCTCTTGCACCTTGCAGCCCGCGACGCCGAGCTCAACCAGTTGAAGATGCTGGTGGAGCAGCTGGCCGACAAGGTGAACGCCCGCGGTGACACGCCGGCGGAGCGCCTTGCCGCGGTGGAGCACCGCGTTGATGAGGTGGCCACCCATGGCGTTCGCTTGGGCACCACCCTGGGCCTGGCTGCCATGGCGACGCACACGGACGTCGACTACTCCACCAGCCGCGCGGCTTCGGGCGGCGCGCCGAAGACATTGAGGAGATCGAGCTCATCTTGGAGCGCCTCGATGGCCATGGCGACGCCATTGCCGAAATCACTCATCCCCAATCGTGGCCGAACGGACTCTTTGACTAGATTGTATTAGGGATGTTTGAATATCGACAATAAATAAAGAACTCTTGAATTTTGTTCTTGTACCGCGATGATCTTCCTTACGTTTGCATCCGTGAATCTTGTTTTTCCTTAAACGTACCCGGAACCGCCTTGAGCCGAATACGTAAGAACGGATGCCCCTTGGCGCAAAAATCCACGAAGATTCCCCGAGTCGGCAATCCATAAACACCGTTCAAGCGAAAACCCTTCGCATTTGGGGAGAAAACCTCCCGCCGCTTGGTATTCCAACGCTGTACGCCGGCCGATCATCGGTCCCAATGCACCCCTTTGGTCAATAAAATAGCTCCGCCGGGATGCCCCGCAAATCCACTCGCACACTCATCTATCACTTCTCATTTCCTCTTCTCGTCTCCGGAGGAGAAAACCCCAAGGTCATGGACAAAGGCAAGCAACCCCGGGAGGGCAGCCCTCCAAAGAAACGCACGATTCGAAGGTGAGTTTCCCCTTGATCTACTCCTCGTTTTCCATATGATCTTGCGCTTCATCGTTCTTCTTTTCCTCTTTCGGCCTTGATTTGCTCCCCGAAGAAGTCATCGGGACCGAAGATGTGCCCGAGTACATCTCCTCCGATTCCTCCCCTCGCAGCGAGGATGCCACGCCCGAACGAGAGGACCGGCCATCAACCGCGCCGCCGCGTTCGCACCGGAGCACGGTCTCGGGGACATCACCGCTCGTTGCCGTGCCGAACGCGAGCGTCGCATGGCTCGGGAGGCACTAGTAGGGGGTAAATGTTTCTGACTTCTTGACTTCGTGCCCACATCTGGATTTCTTCCCCCTAACACCCATACCTCTGTTTCAGATGTCTCTGACAGGTACAACAACCTGAAAGCGGCTTGGGACAGCTTGGTGGAGGCCGCAAATCATGGTCATCCCCATGCGTTCCAAGTTGCCGTCACGGTGGTCTTGGAGCAACTGAAGACGGAGCAGACGAAGAAGCAAAGAAAAGATTGAATCATACTTTCGCTTCTTCCTCCATGCCTTCTGCTTCCCACCTCCTCGTAGTCTAGATCACCAAGGTCGTTGGATGTAAACCTGCAAGAGGCAGTTGTAAAGTAGTTTGGTGCTAAGGGCAATGCATCTAGGCACTGGCCATTTCTCTTGTTTGTGTATTTGTTCTGAAGGCGGCCTCGCTCTTGAGCGCGGCTATCTCTTGTGTCGGATGCTTGTAATCCCACTGCTGGTGATCATCGATCAATTTCAATACTAGGATAATATTTCTTCAAATATCTCCCATTTATTGCAGCGGAAAATTCCTCTCCTAGTAAAGTTCTCAATATGTATGCATTACCAGGGACGCATCTGACCACGCGAAAGGGTCCTTCCCAATTAGGGGACCATTTGCCGAATTCACTGTATTTAGTTCCAATCGGCAATAGCGCTTTCCAAACCAAATCGCCTTCTGCAAATTGCCTGACCTTTACTTTCTTGTTGTAGTATTTGGCAACCCGCAGTTTGTTCTTCTCAATGTTTTCCAGGGCCCTAAGACGGATCATGTGTAAATCCTCTAGCTCGTCCATCATTAGGCCACTGTAATCCTTGGAGCTCAAATCTTTCTGTAACACAACCCTCCTTGAATCTGATTGCATTTCCCAAGGTAAAACCGCATGATGCCCGTAAACCAACTCGTAAGGAGAAGTCTTCGTAGCTCCATGAGGGGCCATTCGGTAAGCCCATAATGCTTCACTGAGTACCGAATGCCATCTCCTTGGCTTCTGATCGATCTTCTTCTGTATTAGCTTGATCATGATCTTATTTGAAGCCTCTCGCTTGACCATTAGCTTGGGCATAATAGGGAGAAGAGTTAAACAATTTGATTCCCATGCTTTCGGCAAATTCTCTGAACTCCAGGGATACGAATTGAGCCCCCGATCGGTTGTGATGGTTTGAAGGATTCCAAATCGATAGATGATGTGCTCCTTGACAAATTCAACCATGTTTTCCGACGTCACCTTTTTCAGTGGGATCGCCTCAACCCATTTAGTAAAATAGTCCGTAGCCAAAAGCACAAACTTATGCCCCTTGCTAGATGGTGGATTGATCGGCCAATCAAGTCTATACCCCGCCCCCCGAATGGCCATGGCTTGATGATGGGGTTCAATGCCGATGCGGGGACCCTTTGAATGTTTCCAAACCTTTGGCAATCCCGACATCCTTTGTAATACTCAAAGCAATCCTCTAATATCGTCGGCCAAAAGCACCCAGCTTGCCCGACGACCCATTTCATGCGGTAGGCCGATTGATGTGCTCCGCATATCCCATCATGCACTTCACTCATCATCTTTTTCGCTTCTTCTGGACCCAGGCATCGTAACAACACCCCATCTAATGATTTGTAAAATAAATTGTCATCCGGAAGAACGAATTTTATGGCCTTGTACCTGAGCTTCCTAGAGATCTTTCGGGATGGATCCTTCAAATAGTCGACGATCTCTTTTCTCCAATCATCCTCCGTAAGATCCGTCCCTAGTGCACGCACATCCGCGGCAAACGCTTCTTGGTTCTCTTTGTAACCCGAGGCGCCCTGAGCCAACCTGTTTGCTTCTTCGTTATGTTCTCTAGGAATATGCTGTAGGGTTACCAACGGAAAGCTCTTCAAGATTTCCCTGCATTCTTCGTAGTAACTCCTCAGTGCTTCACTTTTGCATTCGTATTGGCCGTTCAATTGCTTGATCACCAGCTCTGAATCTCCATAAACCTCAACTGAAACGGCCCCGACTTCTCTCAAATATTGAAGTCCTCGAAGCGAAGGCTCGTACTCGGCCCGATTGTTTGTAACGATTGGGTCGTATAGGGATGGCAAATTCAAACATCTCACCCCTAGGCAAAATTGGTAGAATCCCTACTCCCCCACCTTTACCACATGATGATCCATCAAAAAATAAAGCCCAAGGGGTAATTTCTAGTAAATCAATTGACGGATCGCGATGTTCGGTTATAAAATTGGCAATGATCTGACCTTTGATAGCTTTTGCCGATTCGAACTTCAACTCGAACTCGATAAAGCCAAAATCCATTTTCCAATCCTCGCCGTTCAAAATTAGCATAGATAACATATGTTTTATTACATCAAACTTGGAATACACAAGGCATTCGGCATTCAACAAGTAGTGCCGAAACTTTGTACACGAGTAGTATACGCACAGACACAGCTTCTCTACAGCCGAATACCTGGTCTCAGGATCAAGTAATTTTCGGCTAAGATATGCTACTACCCGTTCCTTTCCTTCGAATTCTTGAATAAGGGCCGATCCAATGGTTTGGGTATCGGCCGCCACGTACAACTTGAAAGGCTTATCCAGTTGGGGAGGGACCAGCACTGGTGGCTCCTTCATGTATTGCTTGATCTCATCGAAAGCCTTTTGTTGTTCGTCGCCCCATGTGAACTTCTGATCTTTCTTTAGCTTCAGCAGTGGAGAGAATGGCAAAACTTTTTGTGACAAATTTGAAATGAATCTTCTCACGAAATTAATTTTGCCGAGCAGATGATTGTAACTCCTTGAGATTAGTTGGAGGAACAACTTCATCGATGGCTTTCATGCTCTTCTTGCCAACTTCAATTCCCCCTTCGTGGACCAAAAATCCCAAGAACCCTCCAGCTGATACCCCAAAAGCGCACTTGTTTGGATTCATCTTTAAACCATGCTTCCGGGTGCACTCCAAGGTCTTTTTCACACCTTCCAAATGTGTGTCATGACTTAGGGACTTGATTACCACATCATCAATGTAGATTTCCACCACTTTGTCGATCAACTCGTGAAAAATGTAATTCATGGCTCGCTGATAAGTTGCACCGGCATTCTTCAATCCAAAAGTCATGACTATCCATTCAAATAGGCCTATATGACCAGGGCATCTGAAGGCCGTCTTCGATATATCCTCTACTGCCATGAAAATTTGGTTGTATCCCGCATTGCCGTCCATGAAACTGATAACCTTGTGCCCGGCAGTGGCGTCAACCAACAAATCGGCAATAGGCATGGGGTAACCATCCATCGGAGTAGCTCTGTTCAAATCCCTGAAATCTATGCAAACCCTCATTTTTCCATTCTTCTTGTAAACAGGGACAATGTTAGAAATCCACTCCGCGTATCTGCATGGCCGAACGAAGTTTGCATCAAGTAATCTTTCAACTTCTTTCTTCACAACGGCCAATACCTCATCCTTGTAGATTTTCCGGGGTGGTTGCTTGTACGGTTTGAAGCCAGCTTTGATGGGCAACCTATGCTCAACGATGGAACGATCCAGTCCAGGCATCTCCGAATAATCCCAGGCGAAGCAATCTTTATATTCCTTGAGCAGCTTGATTAATTCTTCCCTGAAGTCTGGCTGCAAATCTGCACTGATGAACGTCGGCCTTGGCTTATCACCGCTTCCAATGTCAACTTCTTCTAATTTGTCGGCCGACATAAATCCTCGCCCCAACTTGCCGTCAGTGCCATCAACAGGGTTCTCCATTAAAAATTACTATAAGAGCCGACTGCTTGAATCGGCTGTTGATCGCTGCTGACAGGTTCAACAGGACCTTCTCCCCAGTCTTTCCCTGAGAAACAGTCAATGCCTTGATACTCCCAGAAAGCTGGTTCCATGTTTGCAACACTCACGGAGTCATCTGCTTGGACCACCTCAATATCATCATCCACCCACCGGATGAGCCGGCGATGCATGGTGGATGGGACGCAACAATTGGCATGAATCCGGTCCGGTCCAAGCGGTAGGGTCGTAGGCTCCTTTACCTTCGATCACAAAGAAGGTCGTGAGCGACGTCTTAGACCCGATCATTAGATCCACGTGAGCGCATCCCTTGGTGTCTGAAGGATTCTCGGCGAAATCGTTCAGTATTATGCTTGTAGGTGTCAGATCTCTAGGGCCCATGCCAAGTTTACTGAAGGTGGTGTACGGCATTATGTTGACCGCCGCTCCACCGTCGACAAACATCTTGGTCAATGGATTGCCATTGACATATCCCCTCAAGTACAGCGGCCTCATGTGTCGATTTTTGGCCGGTTTGTCGAAGATGGCCTCGCTTGGCTAGCACCAACCGCGCCATCATCCCTTCGATCCGCTCATCATCCAGGGACGCTTCCTCCCCGCACAACCCGGTTAGCGGGAGCCATGAACTCGTTCGGCGGAAAATATACCATGCATGTTGGAGCCGAACACTTTGACCCTTCAAAGTTGATCTTTTGGACGCCACACCCGCTTCGTTTGGATCCCGGCCGCCTTAGTTCACGGTTCCTCAAGCGCCGGACCCATCTCTTCGGCTCCTCCTTAGGCCGGGCGGGCACCATTGCCCCTTTTGCCAGATGTATTCATCCTCGTCCTCCTCTTGATCAGCCCACCTTGAATCAGCTTGCCTTTTTCTGGGATGATCAATGATCTCAACTTTTTGGCGCCGATCCTCGCTAGGATGGATCCTTCCAAGTCTCTCATGGACGGATCGGCGATTGGCGCCTCCTCCGCTCGTACTCAACATACCCGTCACCGCACTCGGGCGCTTCCTCGGCGTGGGCGGCTTCAAACCCTCGTTCCAACGGTGCACGAAGAACGCACATCCCCGCGTGCACACGCTCCCGCTCGCGCGTGTATTGCTCCGTGTCCCTTCGTGTGCCTCTCCCCCCGGCTCGCGCCTCTCCTCCTCGTATCTTCGCTTCTGGTAACGCTCTTTTTCCAATTGGTGCTGCCACTTGTTGAGGAGGATGCGCGTGGTCACCCTGGGCTTGGTTCTGGACGATTCCCCGACTTCGATGTGACTCTTGAGAATGCGGGGGGCTTCACCATGCACTTGCTCCAAAGTTACTTGTCGCTCCGGGTCCACGGTTCCATCCTGCCTAGCCCTGGCTGAGGTCAAGACCTTGACCTTGCCCTTCTCTTCAGCCGTCACCATGTTGACGGAAAAGCCCACCATGTTCTGAGGGAAGGGGTGGCCATCCAGCTTCATCTTGTTGTCAAATTTGAGGTGTCCCTCCTGGATGGCCTTCTGGATCCTCATCCTGAAGACCCCTGCAAGCCGTTGATGGAGTGCGAGTCCCCCGTCGTGGAAGCCACGGTAACGTTTCCCCTTGACTCCATCGGGCCGAAGCATGGAATGCCCTTCGAGCAACTTTGATTCGGCCTTCCTTTACCAAGAGCTCAAACAACTTATCGGGTTTCGTGATGTCGAAGTCGTAGGTGCCCTTGGTCCGTTTGGCACGCGCGATTCATCGTTAATGGCTCCTTCCCCCACATGATTTCGGCTGCGGCCACATCCAGTTCATCATCAGAATCTTCCAACAGGTCGGCCTTGTCCAGGAACTGGTTGTAAATGTCCGCCACGTCATGCTGCTTGCCAAACCTTGCATCCTTCTTGAAGCCGTACGCTTGGTTGCTCATCAACGATAGCTTTTGAGACAGCTGGCCCAGGTTTTCAAACTCCATGCCAAACAGCTTCTCACGCACGGCCGGCAGCATCCCGGCGACGGCCATGTCAGCCTAGGCGGTCGTCCGGCGAGGTTGAGCAAGAAGCACATGCCTTTCACCTCCCTAAACCTCTTGAGAAATTCAAACGGCGTCTCGTTGTGCCTGCGCCGAGTGGCAAGGTCGATCGGCTTCTTCTCCGAGCCGCCGCCGAAATAGTGGGCGTGGAATTTCCGTTCCGGGTCCTTCCATCCGCTAACCGACTCGGGGGGCAAGGATGAGAACCACCGGAATGTCGGTCCCGTCGGTGACGCGGGGAAGTATCTCGACCCCGAACGCCTCCTCGGTCGAGCATTCTCCGAGCCGCATCGGGTAACGAGCAATGTGCTCCACCGTGCTTGTGTCATCTTGCCGGAGAATTTCGTGAATTCCGTTGGAGGTTTCACCCTTGGCGGAAGGAGCACGTTGAAGTACCATTCTGGGAACGGCGGCTTGTAGGCGGTGTCCTTGCATTTTTGGTTTGAGGCCGAACTGATTCTGCATCAACTCGGCCATCTTCCGCGCCAGGGCGTCGTCTTCCTACGTGCCTGCAGCTGGTGCGTAACCCGGATGCGGGAAAGCGTCTATGGCACCGTAGTTCCCCACCTCGTGGTAGCCTCCACCGTATAGGTTCCTCTGCAGCCAGTTGTTTGCCGGAGCAATCCTGTGGCCGGAGGCGAGCGGGGCCCCAGGCGAGCCGAACGCTATTTCTCCGTACGTGGGCTGGTACGGGTTTGGCTGTTGCACAATTTGACCCGTGCTGCCCTGCGGTGGCGGCTGGATTGGTTGTCCTCCTGAGCCTTGTAGTGGGGGCTGAACCGGCTGACCTCCAGCACCCTGCGGAGGGGGCTGGAAAGCTTGACTCCCGACGCTTTGAGGAGGAGGCTGGACTGGCTGGCTCCGTAGTGGTGGTTGAGAGCTTGACTCGCCCAATTCCACGGTGCCCGCTTGGATGGGTGCCTTGCCGAATGCCTCGCTCCATGCCTCGGGCCAAAGACGACCACCATCATTTGCTGGAACGTACCAAGAAAAGCTTTGTGGTGCTTGCTCAAAACGTGATCCGCGGCATCCCGAACGCTTGCGGGCATTCCTCTCTCTCTGTGGATCGTGGCGTCGCTCTCCCCCGGCAACAATATCCCGGGCATGTCATTCTTCGGTAGGGGACGCCACTTCGTTCTTCTTGAAGGACGAGCAGACACTTCGCCGGAATTGGTTCACGACGTCCCGGAGCCGCCGCCGCCGTTCGGGAGAGAGGTCCTCAATGTTGACATCCATGATGTCCGCGATTTCGAGCATCTTGATCTTTTCGGGCCGTGTCCCACTGGGCGTGCCAAAAAAGTGTGTTGACGCAAAACGTGCACCTAGCGCCAAGCACACAGCAAGCCGAACAAGCTGGCTTTACACGCGCAAAGAATCACGAGACGTGCCAGTCAATTTTCCCTAAAAATTAACAAAAGACAAAGTAGTTAGATACCAAAGCTTGGAACGTGCCGGGTAGTACCGAGACAGTTCCATATTTATGGCTAAGAAGCCAAATGGGATGACACATAGCTATAGAAAGCTATCTCGCAATAAACCGAAACCATTCGGGAGCTTTTGACGGAAAAGTAACATAGCCGAATGGATGACGCAAGCATGACGGCTATCGGTCTTTGTTTAGAGTAAAGATGCATGCGCACAAGATCACGACCGATCCCCATGGTGATTAACATTAAATAAGTAAATAAAGTAAAGCACGAGCGTAAACATGTAATAAACAAGCATGCATAGATCCAAAGCACTAGTCTACCGCATGTCTAGATACTTTAAAACCCGTCGGGTACGATGCCAAAACAAATCTATCCACCGCATGATACAACTTGCATGAAAAATCGTACCACTTTCCACAAATAGATCTATCCACCGCATGATACAATCTAAATATGGAAAGCTAAAAGCATACACTATTTAAAGCATGAATTACGCACGTGTTCTACTCGTGAGAAACATAACCGAATACGGCTGAACAGCCGATTCAGGGTCCAATGAAGAAGCAGATTGATTCGAAATCTAATCCACCGATGACTAGCTCCAAAGCAACCCAAAAACCTGCATCTACCGCGTGATACTCAGTTCTTTCAAGATTTAAACGAACATTGGCAAGCTTGAACCCGCAACACGTGACAACCTAGATCGATTCGGTTTCGGCTATCAGAAAGCACAAGATCCACGTGTTAAAGCACGAATTCTACTCGCATAAGGATCAAAAGAAGGATAAAGCCGATCTAAACCCATCTAGATTGGGCAAAAGATGTTACATGAATTTAAACATAAAGTAAAAACTCAAAGCAACATGAGATAACTTAATGAATCTATTGGATCTTGCCAAAACCCAATAGAGCCGATAACTAGATTCAAGCTAGATCTTAGCCTACCGCATGGCTCATGACCTAACAAGAAACCCTCTTGAACCAAGCTTGAATCTACCGCATGACACGAAGCATGGTAACAAGACTACTTGCATCAGATCTAAATCCACCGCACGATACTAGATATGATACAAGGTTGCAGGTACTCACGGAGGTCGACGGATCGATGAACCCTCTCGAAGAACTCGACGACACGACAAATGGACTCTAGGGTTTGGCGTAAGGCCGGTTTGTATTGAAGAATGATTGTGTTTGTTACATACATCCAGGTCTCATATTTATACCCTGCCAAGTACAACCTCAAATGGATTCATTGCCTAACTTATCTCTAAGCTTGATCGCCTATCCATCCATTCGTCCTTCTTGCTTGAGCCACGTCACCGTCCAATCCCGCAAAATCAGCTCTACTGTTCCTTTGCCGAATGGAAACGGATAGTCGACCGAAGATCTCTTTGCCGAATATATCTGAGAAAAACCTTCCTTCCGCTAGACGGACTCCTCATCGGGCTGGACCCACAAGTCCGACTCCTTACCAAATTTTGGTGTTAACACCTAGAGGATGCATTAGCGTTAGACTTAGCTCCTTTGCCACCAACAAGAGCAAGACTATGAGAGTCGGTCGAGCTCTCAAGATGGGCGATCATACCACGATCCAGCTCAACCGACTTGAGCTTAGAAAACAACTCGTTCACGGTTAGGGTGTCAAACTTCTCGGACTCAACAATAGCCTCAACCCTTCCGTCCCATACGGTGCGATCCAACGAGTGCAAGAGCTTCACGGCTCTATCATGATCATCGTATGGGATCGGGACCACATTGGCTCTCATGTTGTTCACCACAACCGTAAACCGCTAGAAAAGGGCATCGACGGACTCACCGAGGAGATGAGGGAAGTTCTCGTACTCTCTTCGATTAGTCACGTACATCCAAGCCCGAACTCCGAGCATTCCCGGCATGAGCATCCTTCAACCGCTCCCAAATCCTACAAGCCAACTCCTCTGTCCGGACCCGGATCTAATTCGGACTAACATAGAGCACGAAACAAGTAGTCGACCGCCTTGTTGTTGGTGTCGAACATGTCCCTCGATCCTGGAGCAAGGAAGTTAATCGGGTCAACATAAATTGTGTTCACCGTAGCGTCCCAAAGGATCTAACCCTTTCCACGGAGGAACGCCGCCATCCGTCTCTCGCCACATCCGGTAGTTCTTCCCATCGAAGTGCGAAGGACCCGATTCCCCGTTCCGGTACGCCATCTTTGGATCTTAGGCTAGTTAGAGCCTCGAAAGACCCGAACCGGCTCGATACCAATTGAAGGACCGATCCGGCAACCAGAGATGGAGGGAGTGAATGGGAGCCAATAAAAATTCTTCTCGAAAGAGATGGGAACTCCAACAAGATGAACATGACTTCCAAAACACGTCTATGCAACTACCCAAGTTGACCAAAACCACGTAGCCACTAGAGTGTTACTAGTCCTAGGAACCAACAACCACCTAGACCATCGAACCGCACCGGTCGGACCGGTGAGCAAAGACCTCGGTCAAACCGGTCCCTAACGGGGCAACTCGGCCAAACCTAAGAACTTCCACGAAGGCTCCTACACCGGTCGGACGATGTAGCTCACCGGTCAAAGCTGGTCCAAGCCAGGAAATCCCAAATCCACCAAACGGACCTACCGAGCTCCAAAACAGGACCAAACTTGAAACAAGAAAAAACACGAGACAACGGGGAACATACCAAGACGTTCACCCGAGCAAAACTCAACCAAGGGTCTATGCCGGTCGGACCGGTGAGAGGCATCGGTCGGACCGGTCAAGACCCGAGCTCTCGGGATGAACAAGACACACGGGTCAACACCTCCAAAACCAACACCCGATCTCCCGATTCGCTCCACGAATTCACGCAAGACTTTGGGGATACTAGGAACACCTCATGGGCACTCCATAGCCAAGATTTCGTCCACCAAAACATGCTAAATCGAGAGGAATCGAAGAAATCCCACCAAGAATGCCTTTAACCCTAGAGAGGAGAAAACCCCAAAATTGAGCTTCTTTCCTCACGGATTTGGGAGGGGAATCAAAGTGAAAGAACCACGAATGGTTCAAGCACACATCCCCCACCAAATCCCAAAGAGAAAGGCCTCGAATCCGCCACAAGAAAAACACCAAGAAAGGGCTCCGAAAATCACTAAAAAGAGGAAATGGGAGAGACACAATCAAGCCTTGAGGAACCATGCCAAATCATCTATACATACCATGAAGGTTCGTACAACGTCTAGCTTGCCGCCCGATCATCCTTCCCTCTCACAAGATCTCACCATGAAGCTCTTAAGCTAGTCCTAGAAATTACAAAGGAAAAAGTAAGAGGAAAATAGGAAAACAAAATGAGCTAGGGTTCCAAGAGATGGATGCTAGTCTCTCACCACTTGGGTTATATGGAGGCAACCAAAAGACGAAACTACCCTAAGGCCTAACACTAGGATACACGCCCCCGAAGGGCCTTTTGGCAAACTTTGACATCGCACCATCGGACGGATGCCCGGCGACCACAACCTTGCTTAGCCTCGACACAAGCCTTGCGATCCCGACGCGTGTCCTTCGCTTCGAAGTCTCTAGACTGCGTCGTCGCACACCGGTCAAACCGGTGCTCCTCACCGGTCGACCGGGGTACCCACCGATCGAGCCGATCCGATGATGCGGGACCTCCGTCTTCGGTCTTCGGTCTTGGCTTTGTGGATCAACCAAGGAACCCAATGGTTTTCTCGGTGAACCACCGGAAACCTCGCAAACTCAATGTAGCCTCCGCCAATCACCGGTCATGACTCGGCTCCCACGTAGTCCTAGCTCGACCTTGGTTTTGAGGCTGAACCAAGAAACTGTTCATGACTTCATCTCGCTATTCTTGCCACCATGCGGCTTGCACTTGACTCCGCCGGCCCCCGGGTCCCTCGAACCAAGCCTACTTATCTTCTCCACACTTGGAGGCCTCACCGGCAATGACCTTTCGCGCTTGTTCTTCACCCGCACCTACACCCCGTCAAGCCGCAACCCTGCACCCGCAATACTTAGCAAAGAATCGGTCCACACCATGTTGTCAATCACTCATGACACTACGAAGCGACCTACCATCGGTCCTCAAACCACACGAGGCTCTCAAAATCTACCAAGAGCATAGCTATACATCATAGGAGTTCACTAGCAAGATCATAAGCTCACGTCCAAGCATATCACATTGATCAATGTATCTAGGAGAAGCACATCTCTAAAGCATATGGTACAAATGTAGTCAATGATACAAAGATGCAAAACATGATATGATACAAGAATGAAAATGCAAGATGCATATGTACTTGAGACCCCCCAACCGAAGCTCAAAAAAGGGACAATCACACCAAGCTCACCCCACAAATGTGCAAATGTAGCTTGGTCCAAAGGCTTTGCGAGGATATCATCAAGTCAGTTTCTCGGTTGGCACATGGATTAAGTCTATGTTCCCCTTCTCCACATTGTCTCTCGGAAAGTGGTAGTGCACTTCAATATGTTTGGTTCTTGAGTGGAGCATAGGATTTTTGGCTACGCTTATGGCACTAGTGCTATCACACATGAGAGGAACATGGGTGCACTCCTCACCAAGTCACTCAAAGTGTAGGTGATCCAAAGCAACCGGGAACAACAACCAGCGGCGGCTACATACTCGGCTTCGTGGTGGACCGAGCTACACTTGATTGTTTGTGAGATGACCATGAAACAAGTGAGGAACCCAAAAACTGGCAAGTACCCAAAGTCGATTTCCAATCGACACGACAACCCCAAAGTCAGCATCTGAAAAATCACATGCGAGTGCGAACTTGACATATCATGAGGGATAGGATCATTAGTTTGGATATCAAATCAATGCCAACACCGAAGGTAAACTCATGGCTAGGTTGATGGAAATTCACCGTCAACACTTCCATCTCGAAGGATGCAAGTGAGTGCCATCTTTTTGCTTCATCTGCAAGTATGGAAAAGATTCCATTTGTACCAATCGACTGGAACTCCTTCTTGTTGTACCATGTTGCATAGCATCGTGAAACGCTCGATGTGCCTATATGGATTGTCTATCTTCACCCCTCTAAATGGGTTTGTTGTTGCCATCTTGATCATTCGAGGCTTGATCTTGTACCCAGTAGTCTCAAGTATCAAATCTGATTTTTGCATTTTAATATCCTCCGACCGCGGACTAGCATAATCCTTAGTGATTTTTCTCCTCCCTCCATGTGATGATCGACAGGAGCCATCTAGACAACAAAATCAAAACAAAGATTATCTAGACAAAAGGTTAGGTGTTCCTCGGCAACGGCGCACTAGCTTGTTCCTCGGCAACGGCGCTAGGAAAGCTTGTTAGCAGTAGAATACACGCCAATTTACGAGCTCCTCCTTGCTTCCTCCCTTGAAGATGCAGTCTCCTCCTTGTTCTTGATCTTGTGGGCGATGCTAGAGGGACCTTGCTATGGCTTCTAGACATCACTCTCCTTTTCTCTATGTGGCTCTCTCTTGTTTCGGGGGAACCTCGGGTTGAATTTTTCAAAACCCGAAATTCTGAAAACCCAAAAAACCCAACCCGAAATTGTCTGGTTACTCGAACACCCAGCCCTAGTGGTGTGGGGCTCTTCTTTTCCTTCTCGAGGTTGTTTTTCTTTGTACCTTTGGTTCTTTGTTCTGTTGCGCTTTGGGTTCCCTCATAAAGTCAGTTCATTGTAACTCATTCTCTCCTCTTAATGAAAAACATGCTTTGCATGTCTTAAAAAAAGACTTGGTCAGGTCTCTTGCTCAGTGTTACACCCTTTAGCTTTTCCCAAATTGATAGATATTCGAGGATGACTTGCATTGTCAGGGTGCTTTTGATGCCGCGCACCCACCTCCTATTGTACAGTGCCTCTTGTACCGACCTTTTCTTCTGAATTCTATAGGTCCTACGGTTTGAAAATGACATGGGGACAATTCAGCAATCGAGCGGCCATCAATCCATCCGTATGTCCAGAAGAGCGTCAAGGCCCCATTTCCCACTGTAACCATGATGGAGTAGTGGAAAATGTTAGAAATGGGTTTCTCAATTTTTTCTAGGAGAGAGCGTCCTTGTTTGCTTCTGATTTCTTGAACCACATATGCATCGTTCTTTTTATTCAGGATAATCAAGTAGGCTTGGTTCACCAGATAAAGACTCCTCCCATCCAGCAACCGCGGAGGGCTCGCATAATGTCATTTTTTATGATAGGCCACGCCGTCTTAGAGAACAATCCTGTGAATCCATCCGGTCCCGAGGCATGATCAGATGGTGATTATTTTATTGTTCCCGATCTCCTCCTCGGAGAAACATCCATCCAGCAAGGACAAATCCATGGTTGGAACAGCCAGGCGTGGAAAATCCAAAATGATGGAGTCTGACTCACTGTTACCCAGGATATCCTCAAAATGTTTGGTGATCACTTTTGCATTTTCCTCCTCATGCACAACTATGCCTGTTGTTTTTATCCATTGTCCATATTCAAATCCACACCCACCTCAAATGGGGAGGGTATGGGTAGAAAATAATTATCCATTGAAAAAATGGGGAGCGTAGGGTGTGGGGAGGGTGCAAATAATCAATTGGGTATGTATAGAATCTAGTACAAAATTAGTTATCCATTGGGTATGGGTGGGAATGGTGAGGGTAAGAAGTGGATAATAATTATTTGGATTTGGTATGAACAAGAGTGGATTTGTGCATACCCTCCCCAGTGGCAGGCTTATGCACAACCTCCGTATCTTCCACCCTAATTTGCACTAATACATCGCATCATCACCAGCTACCAACCTAGACAACATCGCTTTTATTGCATAACAAATCTGAACCAACCACCAGCTAGCCGGACAAGATGAATTGCAAAATAAAAGTTGAAATGTTTTTATTGGAGAAAAAATTGAAATGTTTTAATTCGAGATTTGAAGATCGACATTGGATGCAAAATAATTTTTTTAGATCAATTTTGGATGTGTACAGAGCACACGCAATGAAGCAACGAAGGATACAAAACCACAGTATGTGCAAACCTCTATACGTGGAGCCAAAGCAATCGTGTCTGTTCCTCGTGCTCGCCGTCGGTGAGAGCCAAGGCGTCGCCAACCGCAAAATGACTAAGAGCAAGGCTAGTGATTTCGCGTGCCGTCCAACTGTGAGAACCACCAGGTCACGTGCAATGGTGGTGGACCCTACTGTTGGAGAATATGGCCTTCGGAAGCGTCCAGTCACGACCGGCGTGGATCACCAACTTCGTGCAATTTATACGAAGTGGTTTTGTGCACGCAATGATGATTTAATGAGAATGCTAACATTACTTGAAGCATGTGTGCTGTTTCGCAGGTGCTGACTTGCCCGCGGTCGGTTCGGAGCTACGGGGGCTTCGGTGCCGAAGGTGCGGACCGGTCAGAAACCCCGTTTGTCAAAGAACGCTCTGGCGCCGGACGGAAACAGGTCATGTGGGATGCCGCGGAGGTCCTCCATGGACGCAATGGCATTATGGGTCATCTCGGTGCCGAAGGTGTGGCGCGTGCGGTGGCCCTGGCCTTGTCAGAGAAGCACCGCCACACGTAAGCGCGCCGGACATGTAAAGGTCGTCGTACGAAGGAGAGACAAAAGGCGTTGTGTGTAAAGGAGACCCGACCGTGCGAAGACACGCTGGAAGCACGTACGAAGCGAGAAGTTACTGTTATGCCCATCAAAAGCGTGTAAAGTCGTTTGTCAGGAACGGAAAAGGTGTAATTGGGTTGTTTGATCGTCCCCAGGGCCTCCTATAAATAGAGGTTCCCTTGCAACTGAACGGACACACCTTAATGAGAAGATAGCTTCGAAGGCTCCGGTTCAATTTCATAGCTTTCGTTTCTGAGTGTTTTGCTTTCTTCAAAGCGCAAGGTGGTAGCCGTAGCAGTAGAAGTAGAAGTAATCTAGTCGTAATTTGGAGTAGCTCGTTTAGTGATGGTAGTGGTAACCGTTTCGTCTCTGAGGGGGGCCTTCGGTCGTGACCCCTTCGGAGGATGGCGGGATCATCAGGGAGGCTGTTGTGTCGGCGTCCACCTTCGGGCCCAATTTCCACCAACAGTTTGGCGTCCACCTCATGGAAGAATTAAAGACCGAATGGCAAGGACACGTTTAGCAAAGGCCGAAGCTACCGCGGCCCAGGTGACAACCCCACCCCCAGTGCCGGAACTCGCCAACCCTTCGGCCTCGGGCGCCCAGCCTTCGGCGGGAACCGACGCGGGCGTGAGCGTCCCGGAGGTCGAGCACACCGCTTCGGGGGTGTTCGAAGTGAGCCTCGAGGGGCTTGGAGCTTAGGCGCAAGACATAGAAGCGCTACGAAGGATACGGGCTCTCATCGCGGGCAAGGCCGCCGCAGCCCAGCAAGAGCAAGAAGATCGGCCGTCTTCGTCCCAAGCACAGCTGCCCCAACAGCACGGCGCAGCACCAACGCGGACAGTTGCAGGTGAATTCGATTTCAACATTAGGCAGGACGAGCGGTACTTCACCCTACTCTAGGGCAAATCGCCAGCGCGCTGCCGCGGCAGCACTCCGCTCCTCCGCCGGCCACACCAGCACCAGCAGCCGCCGCGCAGGCCACCCCAGCATCCCAGCAGCACGTCTGGCACACATTACAGGCCATGCAAGCTCAGTTGGACCAATGGAGGCAGCAGAAGGATGCATCCGAAGGGCAGAGCATCGGACACCGACAGGAGCGCGGGCAAGGGCCGGAACACTTCGTGCCAGACGACGCCCCGTTCTGCAACGTTGTCCCAGTGTCCCCGCTCTTGGTCGAGCTCGAGAGCGCCCCATGGCCCCGTCGCTTCAACGCCAACACCCAGCCTCAGTACGATGGAGGGTATGATCCTAAAGAGTTCCTCATGAAGTTCGAGGCTGCAGTGGAATCTAATGGGGGCGACGCCACAACGAAGGCGAAGGCGCTTGTGTTGGCCCTCAAAGGTGAGGTTCAGTATTGATATGCAAACATACCGAAGGGGCACATAACCTCATGGTTTCAACTCCGCAACAAGTGTTGTCAAGTTTCAAGGGCATGCAGGTCGAAGAGCTGGATTCTAGTGACCTTGTCAACATGTGTATCCAAGGGGACAAGGAGTTACTGCAAGAGTACATGCACAGAGTAGTGAAACTGACGACGCGCGTGCCTGGGGTGTCCGAAAGTAGCACCATTGATGCTATCGTATGGGGTTTGAGGGTAGACAACTGCCAGGATGTGCTTGACAGAATCAAACCGAAGTCCCTGCAGGAGCTGTTCGAAGTAATGCAAGAATACTGCAACTCTGACAAAGGCCGTCGCCGAAGGCTGGATCGAGCCAATGCAGCCAAGAAGCAAAAGCAGCAGGGTCAGTGGGACATGCCGAAGGGATGGCAGAATCATCCACCGAAGCAGTCGTACCGTCAAGTCAACAACGCATCTGCACCCCCCGATCAAAACCAGAGCAGAAGCGGTGGTGGACACAAAGGAGGGCACAAGAATGGTAGGGGGCCGAAGCCCCCCAACCGCCTCCACCACCCCAAGGGGCGGCGAAAGGTTTTTCTGTTGGCTCCATGGAATCAGTGCTTACCACCACACGCATCACTGCCCTTCGACGATCAAGAAGAAAATGGAATGGGAAGCTGAGGAGAAGGCGAAGACAACGGGGCTGGTCGTAAATCATGTCATGAAGTACCAGAACTCGGGGCAGTTCAGAGCTCTATCGTCGTCGTATCACCCGCACCAGCCTTTCAAACCTTCGGCACCGACGCAGGCGTTCAACCACCACAAATGTTCGCCCTTTCGGCGCCGCAGCTGTGACCACCTCCACCCATGCATATGCAGTCACCTTCAGTATTTGTGCCTTTGTGGCTGAACCCACCCACCCACCATCAAACGCCTTACAACCAGCCCCCACACCAGACACCGCCGCAACCAAAGCAAGAGGTGCCCGACTCCAGCTGTTCGGGGATGATGGGCATGGTTAACATCATCAATGCAATTTCAGGGGGCTCTAATGAGCTGGTGCACACGACGAAGCGTCAGAGGCAGGAGTACTCACAATGACCCCCTGGTCTCAAATTCCAATAACTTTCACAGCTGCCGACATTCGGTCGCAACACTACCCTCACAATGACCCCCTCGTCATAAGGCGAACATCGGCAAGAACACGAAGTATTACTTCAGTAACGACGTCGGGCGAGTACTGGTGGACAATGGCAGCTCAGCGGATATTTTAACTTGGCAATGTTTCTCCAGCATGGGTTTCAAAAGGGAAGACTAGCAGAAAGCGGAACACCCGTTATACGGCTTCGGTAACAAAAGAATTGAGGCACTTGGCAAAATTGATGTCAATGTGACCTTTGGGCAGGATGCTACCATGAGAACTGAAGTCATCACCATTGACGTTGTTGACTTCGTATACCCGTACAATGCCATCTTCGGGCGTAACACCATCAACAAGTTCGCAGCGGTCATTCACCAGGGCTATCTGTTAATGAAGATACCAACCGCGGCTGGGTGATTTCGGTGTATGGCAGCCAGGAGGAGGCTGGGCGTACTGAGCGGAACACTTCGGTGCACAACAGGCAGGTGCACGTCATTGATGAGGATGAAGGCCATGAAGTCGTGCCAGAAACTGAATAGAAGGCCGAAGCATAGATGAGGCAATTGATGAAGCAAGCCGAAGCTGAACGCATGAAAGCAGTGGATGACACGAGAACAGTTCTCTTGTGTGCAGATGTGCCAAGTAGAACCGTCATGATAGGCACCGAAGTCAGCACGGAGGTGTCGTATGGACCTCCCTGGGCCCACTACCTCGGTGGGTACCAGGACCGACTACTCGGTGGGCCCCTGGGACTACCCGGCTTGCGCTACACGGCACCTGAAGGCGTGGAGCACAAGGACTACATAGGAGTAGTACTCGGTTAGGGAGTTGTACATGTTCCGCACTGTATAGAGGACTCCTAGACGTACTCGACTAGTACTCTCTCCCTACTCCGACTTGTAACCCTGCCTCCCGGACTATATAAGGCGAGGCAGGGACCGATCTTTAGGATCACCTCATCCAATCTCATCTCATACAACCCACGGCGCACTATTGCACCATCTTGTAATCGTGCCCAATCAATCCAGAGCTACGCAAAGGCATACGGGACGTAGGGTATTACGCACCTCGTGGCCCGAACTCGTCTAAATTGTGTGCCACGTGTCTCTTCCTTCGAGTTACCGATCTCGGCGAGTCACATTCATCTACTTCGGGTACTCCCCTTAGTAGGTTGCCGGTCTAAAACACCGACACCGGCGCGCCGGGGGGGGGGCTCTCGCCCGAGATCACATGGCGAACTCGACGGCTCCCCGTCTCGCTTCAAGCCAACCGTCGCCTTCAACCGCGGCGACACCTTCATGTTCGGCGCCCGGGTCCGCACCGCCGATGGCGCGAGCTCCTTCCCGCCGCCCCGACCATGCGGCCCAACCCGAAGACAAGGCTTCGTGACGCTTCCCCGAAGTTGTCATGGGTGAACTCGCCGCAAGTTCGGCGAAATTTCGCTCTTCGACCACCACGCCGACTTCGAGCTCGAGTCCACTTCCAACACGAACTCGACGTCGCCATGGGCCATCGCATGCGAGCCGGCCGCTCGCCCATCGCAGCGATCCCCTCACCTCGCGAGCGCTCCGCGCGTGGCCCCCGCATCCTCGGCCGGCCCGCACGGGGGCTCCCCACTTCGCGCCGGCCGGCAAGGAGCCCGTACCCGAGTACAGCTCGGACTCCGACGCCACCCCCGATCGCGCTCCGGACTCCAGCCTTCTCTCCGAGTTCTACTCGAACCCGGATTACGAGTTCGACTTCGGGTCGGACCCTGAGGAGCCTGAGTCCGAGGACAACTCCACTGAGCTTCCTTTATCAGGGCCAGCCTCTGGGCTGGTTATAGCATCCACGCCGGCCGGAAGATACGTCTACTGGCCAGACCGCAAGCCCGCTGACCTGATAAAGGGAGACTCACGCTACGTCGCCTACATCGACTCGCTACCGTTCCAGGAGGGAACACCGCTAGCCCGGCCGACTCAAGCACACCAACCGAGGTGGCACCCTTCGAGTCCGGCCCTTGGCACCCCCGATCGCCAAGTCTTCATGGTCGCCGGCGACACCCCGGGGCCTTCGGGCACGGCTCGGGACAAGTACCCGGAAGACATCTCCTCCGACGAGCTCTCTCGCCGATGCTCCACCAAACGAGACTCCGGCGGACAGAGACGCTCGACGTGAACGTAACCGAAGCGCAACGAACGTCGTAGACGCCTCCGCGACAACTTCCCCGTCCGCAACCTAGCGGAAGCTCTCGAGGCGGTCGAGAGCGAGTGCACACTACCCCCGAGCGCGTGCCTCATGTCGATCACGCCGATCGCACGCCGGTGCTCGGGGCATACGTGCTGGGGAGGTCATCGCCAAGCTCGCTGAAGAAGCTTACTTCATGCGGGTCGACAACAGAGTCAACCAGCCTCCTCCGGCCAGACCCCGCGACAACGAAGCTACTAGTCGCAGCGCCAACAACGGTCCTAACCGTACTCGAGCTGACCTCCCAGCCGAGCCAAACCGTCGTCGCTCCAACGCCGGCGGACCTTCACAGCACGACCACGGCAACCGAGAAGTTGTTCCCCACCGCGCTCCGGCCGGTGGCGGCGGCAACGACCCCGACGGCGGCGGCAGCGACGGCGGAAGCTCCAACCATGGAGCCAACAGGAGAGCTGGCGGCGGCGGCAGTCGCGGCGGCCGAGGCCATGCGAACAGCCACGCCTCCGGTACCTCACATGGCGGGTACGATGCTCGCCAGAAGATTGAGGAGCTGCGGCGGAAGAAGTCGACCACCGCAGCCGAGGGCGACGGCTTTCCCGCCTTCTCACCTCGACTTCGCAACTTGCTCCTCCCCGACAAGTTCAAACCTTTGGGGATCACCAAGTACGACGCGAAGCAGGATCCCATCCAGTGGCTCCGATGCTACGCCCTCTCCATCGAGAACGCTGGTGGCAACAGCGACACCAAGTGCCTCTACTTCCCCTTCTGCCTGGACCAAGCACCACTCACGTGGCTCGAGTCGGCCCGGACAAGCACTCGATCGACAAGTGGGACCACCGAAGGAGCGATTCACAAGCAACTTCGCGGGCGCCATGGGCCGATCGAGTACTCGCATGGACCTGGCCATGATCAAGCAGGAACAAGGCGAGACCCTCCGCAAGTACATGCGCCGCTTTTTCGACAAGCGCGCCACCGTCGTCGACGTCACTGACAAGGAGGTCATCGACCTCTTCCAAGACGGCCTCTACCACCGCCGCACCTTCGAAGACTTCGGTCGTCGCCGCCCCAGGTCCATCCCCCACCTCAAGGACATGATCACGTCCTGGGCGGATGAAGAAGACAAGGCCAAAGCCAAGTACGACGCCATCCGCGGCAAGACCAAGCAGAACCAGGGCGGCGGCGGCGGCAGCAACGCGAACCAGGGTGGTCGCAACAACAACAACTACTACTACTTGGGTCCCAACCGCAAGCGCAAGCCAGACAACACTATCGCGGCTATCCAACGCCCTGCGAAAGGGAACTCAAAGAAGAACTCCGGCGGTTTCAAAGACCTGCTGAAGGAGAAGTGCCCGTGGCATCCAAACGGCAACCACACCACCGAACAATGCTACCAGCTCAGGCACGCACTCAAGGAGACGCCGGAGCCACCGCACCCTCACGACCAAAAGGGCAAGAAGAAGGACGGCGACAACAACGACTTCCAAGAACCTGAGAAGACCGTCAACATCCTCTTCGGCGGACTGCCCAGCAGGCGGGAGCGAAGGCTACCCGTCGTGAAGTAATGTCCATTGAGCCAGCGGTCCCGACCCCTCTCAGGTGGTCGGAGGTACCCATCACCTTCTCCCGCGCGGATCAATGGACCAGCTTCTCTGAACCAGGATGGTTCCCCCTCGTCCTGAAGCCAACGGTGGTGGGCTCCAAACTCAACAAGGTGCTCATCGACGGTGGGAGCGGGCTCAACGTCCTCTTCACCAAGACCTTGAAGAAAATGAAGCTCGACATCACTCATATGCTCACCAAGAGCAACGTGCCCTTCTACGGCATCGTCCCTGGCAACGCGGCTATTCCACTGGGCTCAGTGGTCCTGCCAGTCACCTTCGGGGCATCTCGGGACAACTACCGTACCGAGTACATCAAGTTCGAGGTCGCGGACTTCGAGACCTCCTACCACGCCATCCTCGGCAGACCGGCCATCGCCAAGTTCATGGCGGTGCCCCACTACACCTACTTGGTACTCAAAATGCCAAGCCCAGCCGGTGTACTCTCCCTCCAAGGGGACTTGAAGATCTCCCACGACTGCGACACAAAAGCCGTGGAGATCGCCTCTACGAACCAAGTACCCAACGCGATGATGGAGGTCTACGCCGCGTCGAAGAAGCTTGCTACAAGTGAACTCGACATCCCGCAGAAGTCCGACGGCCGCCAACAAGCCTCGGCCACCGAGGAGGTACTCGTCGGGACGATCGACCTTGGAACAGAGCGATCCCGAAGCAAGACCACCACCATCGGGGCGGCCTCGACCCCAAATAGGAAGACGCGCTCATCGGCTTCCTTCGGGCTAACCGCGACATCTTCGCGTGGAAGCCGACGGACATGCCGAGTGCCCGGGGAGCCGATTGAGCACCGCCTCAACGTCGATCCTAAGGCCACCCCCAAGCGACAACACCTCCGACGCTTTGCCGACGACGGACGGGACGCCATCAAGAAGGAACTCGCCAAACTACTCGCAGCCGGCTTCATCGAGAGAAGTCTTCCATCCCGAGTGGCTCGCAAACCCGGTCCTCGTCCGCAAGAAGAACTCGAACGAGTGGAGGATGTGCGTCGACTACACCGACCTCAACAAGCACTCGCCCCAAGGACCCCTTCGGGTTGCCGCGGATTGATCAAGTCATCGACTCCACCGCGGGCCGCGACCTCGCTTCCTCGCTTCCTCGATCGCTACTCCGGTACCACCAGATCGCAATCAAGGAGGAATACCAGGAGAAAACCGCGTTCATCACCCCGTTTGGCGCGTACTGCTACATGACCATGTCCTTCGGGTTGAAGAACGCCGGCGCTACCTACCAACGAGCTATCCAGGCCTGCTTCAAGAGGCAGCTCAACAAGAACGTCGAGGCCTACGTGGATGACGTGGTTGTCAAGACCAGAAACTCCAATACCCTCATCGACGACCTTGAAGAGACCTTCGCATCATTGCGCGAGTACTGCTGGAAGCTCAACCCGAACAAGTGCGTCTTTGGCGTCCCTTCGGGCAAACTACTCAGCTTCATCATCAGCCAGCGCGGCATCGAAGCCAACCCCGAGAAGATCTCCGCCATCACCAGCATGAAAGCTCCCACGAGCATCAAAGACGTCCAGAAGCTGACAGGGTGCATGACGGTGCTGAACAGATTCATCTCGAGGCTAGGAGAACGGGGCCTCCCCTTCTTCAAACTACTCAAGCATCAAGAGAAGTTCGTGTGGACTCCAGAGGCGGATCAAGCCCTTGCTCAGCTCAAGGACTTCTTATCGAAGCCACCGATCCTCACGGCTCCTCACAAGGGCGAGCAGCTACTGCTCTACCTAGCTGCGACTACTCACGTGGTCAGTACTTCCATCGTTGTCAAGCGGCAGGAAGACGGCCACGCCTACCCGGTCCAGCGCCCAGTATACTTCGTCAGCGAGGTTCTATCAGAGTACAAGGCCCGCTATCAGCCTGTGCAGAAGCTCCTGTACGCACTACTCATCACCTCGCGGAAGCTACGACACTACTTCCAGCAGTACTCGGTCTCCGTCGTCACCGACTACCCGCTTGGCGACATCCTGCGGAACCAAGATGCTACCGGAAGAATCTCCAAGTGGGCTGTCGAGCTCGGCGCCCTCACTATCGACTTCAAGCCACGCACAGCCATCAAGTCGCAGGCACTAGTCGACTTCATGGCGGAGTGGCGGGAGAACCAGCTGCCCACTCCCACCGTGCGACCAGAGCATTGGGTGATGTACTTTGACGGCTCACTCAACCTCGAGGGCGCAGGTGCAGGGGTACTCCTGATCTCTCCAACGGGTGAACAACTCAAGTATGTCCTGCAGATCTTCTGAAAGGTCTCAAATAACGAAGCCGAGTACGAAGCCCTCCTACACGGGCTCCGCCTCGCGGCTTCACTAGGTATCAAGCGGCTACTAGTCTACGGCGACTCCGCAGTGGTCATCAACCAAGTCAACAAGTCCTGGGACCGCAACAAGGAGAACATGGACGCCTACTGCCTAGAAGTCCGCAAGCTCGAGAACAAGTTCTATGGTCTCGAGTTCCATCACATCGTCCTCGACAACAACGTTGCAGCGGACATCCTCTCGAAGCTCGGATCCACCCGCGCTCAAGTACCAGCGGGTGTCTTCGTACACGAGCTCCACGCGCCATCCATCCCGGAGCCGGCGCCACCGACCACTATACCAGCCCACCCACCAGCTGGGGAGGAGGTCATGATGATCGACGTGGACTGGAGGCAACCCTTCATCGACTACCTCAGCGAGCAAAAGGTCCCCTCCGACAAGAACGCGGCCGAGCAACTCGTCCGTCGCGCCAAATCCTACGTCCTTGTCGGAAACAAGCTTTACAAGCGGGGCGCATCCTCTGGAGTACTCATGAAGTGCGTCCCTCGTGAAGAAGGCAAGAACATCTTGGAGGAGATCCACAAGGGCGTCTGCGGCAACCACGCGTCCTCACGCACGCTGGTCAGCAAGGCTTTCCGACGAGCTTTCTACTGGCCCATAGCTCTGGGCGACGCCGATGAACTCGTCAGAAAGTGCCAAGGATGCTAGTACTTCGCCAAGCAGCAACACGTCCCAGCCTACAAGTTAGTCACCATACCGCCAACCTGGCCCTTTGCTTGCTGGGGGCTCGACATGATTGGGCCACTGCCAACTGCGCCAGGAGGATTCAACAGGGTATTGGTGGCCATCGACAAGTTCACCAAGTGGATCGAAGTCAAGCCGGTCACATGCCCCAAGGCTGACAGAGTACTCGACTTCCTAGATGAACTCGTACACTGCTACGGACTACCCCACCGCATCATCACAAACCTGGGATCCAACTTCAACAACCACCAGTTCTGGGAGTACTGCGAGAACAGCGGGATCGACGTCCGATACGTCTCAGTTGCCCATCCACGGGCCAACGGACAAGTCGAGCGCGCCAATGGGATGGTGCTCGACGCTCTCAAGAAGCGGCTACACGACGCCGCGAACTCCAAAGGAGGCAAGTGGATCAAGGAACTACCCAACACACTCTGGGGGCTACGGACTCAACCATCCAAGCCAACGGGGCAATCCCCTTACTTCCTGGTCTACGGCTACGAAGCAATCCTCCCTACCGACGTCATATGGAACTCGCCAGCAGTGGAGCACTACGACGAAGGCGTCTCAGAAGACAGCAGACGAGTTGACATCGACAGCCTCGAAGAAGCTCGTTGTGCTGCCCTCGTCCAATCAGCAAGGTACCTGGAGGGTATCCGACGCTACCATGATCGCAATGTCAAGGAACGCTTCTTCAACGTTGGAGATCTTGTCCTCCGCCGTATCCAGAACACGGAAGGACTTCACAAGCTCAGCTCCCCCTGGGAAGGTCCCTTCACCGTGGCAAAGGTGACCGGGCCGGGCTCCTACCGCCTCCAAACACTTGAAGGCGAAGACATAAACAACTCGTGGAACGTCGACCAGCTCTGTCGATTCTATGCCTAGTCTACACGACTACTCCGGGGTTCAAGTCTACACGACTACATCAACACCCCCTTGTCGTAAGCGGCCTCCGGGTCCTGGCTCCAGTCTCCGGACTTCTCTCCAGGATCCAGCCCGTGCGGCTTGTTGACGGTTAATAATTGTATCAAAGTTCGTTTGTGACTCGCAAGCGTACAAGTCTCCCGTCGTAGTCAAGGGACCCTTCTTCCCTCGAGTGGTGAACCCAAGGTATCGAATCCGTGGAACAAATGTGTGACGCAAAACTTAATCTATTAAAGCCAAGTAACTTCAATCTTCGATAAAACCCTAATGCATCTAAGTAAAAGACACAAAACAAATCTAATCTACTAAAGACCGGAGAAAACAAAGTAAGATTGGGTAGATAAACCGATCTAGAGGGATCGGGGTAAGCCTTTTATTGAAGTTCCAAGCAAGAGAAGAAGTAGCAAATCGAATTTTAATAGAAGCCTCTTTAAATCGTGGTTTCCCGTCCAAATCCGAAAACATCCGCCTTTCGAGACCCCCGTTCTGTCACAACGTAGCCCTATTCATGCGGGGAGCTTAGGGCGAGTCAAAAGACAAGTCGAGATTCTTTCGGAAGATCCGGCGTGTACCTCTAGCCACCGCGGCTACAAGAACACCCTATGTAATCTATCTCGAGAATAGAATTGGAATAAGCAAAGCCGATCGAAAAACGAAATCTTCGAGGAAACACTTGATCGCTAGGAAAAGATTCAACTTGATAATTCAACTATAACAATGATACATACACAAGATCACCACCGGGATCCTTCCTTGATCTTGCTTCTAGCTCCGGAACTCCGACGTGGTCTTCCGTGCAAGGTTCCCACGTCGGCTAGGGGAACCCTAGTCAACTAGCTCGACCCTCTCCTCTCCTAGATGGTGTCCCTCTCTTCTCTTGCTCCTCGGCGGCCGATGACGAATTCTTCTCTGCGAGGCTCTCGGTCGGGGGGCTATAAATAGCCCGATTGGCGGCTAGGGCAAAGGAGGGGGCATTTGGGCCCCGGATGGGCTCCGGGCCGACCGGATCCGGGCCGGCCGCCCGGGCCCATCTAGGCCCGGCCCGAGGGCTCCTTCGCTCCACGTCGGTTCCCCGGCTTCCCGGATGTTTCCCCCTTCGCATGTAGGTCCATGTCGTCGGTTTCTCTCCGAATTGGACTCAACTCCTTGTCTTGCAAGATTCAAGACTTTTCCGGTCGGGTCCCCGGAGTCCGTCGTCTTCTCGGATCAAGTCCCCGGCTTCTTGGAGTTAAGTTTGCTTCATTGCATGACTTGTACGGGGCTTCAAGGTCTTGTCATGAGGTGCTTGATGAACTTATCCCGAAAGTCTTGCATTCAACACTAAAACCCTGCATAAACACTAAACTCCAAAACCGACATGCACACGTGAACTTGTTATACCACGGGGGTTAGTACCAATGGATAAGGTATAAAACTCATGCCAACACCGAAGGTAAACTCATGGCTAGGTTGACGGATTTTCACCGTCAACACGGCTGCCTACGGACCCTGGGCTGCGACGAGCATCAAGGACTCTAGCAGCGGTCTACTAAGAGACCACACTCCAAGATCCAGCCTGCACGGCTACCTACGGATCTACGATCCAGCCTACACGGCTACCTACGGATCAACTACTGTAAGCGGCTACCCGCTCCAGCTCTACTCAGCTGTAAGCGGCCTCCGGGTCCAAGCGACTACTTTGTAACTACGGCCCTGGCCATCCAGGTGTACTCCTTCAGTAATAAAGTTTGATTGTTCATCAACTTCTTTACTACCTACTCCCTACAACGGGACTACCAAAGCCGAGTACGACCACTCGCATCCACTCCACGATGGGGCTCCGCACTCTGAGATCGCGACTACGAGTACTCATTGCTGGAAAATTTCTTTCATTAATACTTAAACAATTTATTACAATTGTCTTCCTGTACAACCATGGCTACTAGCTATCTATTACAGGGCTACTGGAGGTTTAGCTTCTCGGCCTACCGCTCCGCGATGGGAGCCATCTCGCTCCAAAGCGGCTACGCATCTTGCTCATCGGAGCGCTGGCGGCTACCCCGCCGCGACTACCTCCACTGGGGCCTTCGGGAAGTACGACTTCATGAAGGCCAAGACTTGTCTTGGGATCGACCTCGCCATGTGCTTCACGTAGGCTGCCAGCCGGCTCGGAGCTTCCTTGAGGCGATCCACAAGAGGAGCAATCTTGGGGCCGCCCGGGTGCGGCACCAGGAGTCTCGCGATCGGCAGTGCGGCTTCCTCGAGCTCCTTCAGTTGGGCCCGCAATGCCTCGCAGTCTTCATTCAACTTCTGCAAGCATTTGTAGCAGTTGACGAGATCGCGGTCAGAAGCAATCCGGAGCTCCATGTGCTTCTCGCACTCAAAGACGAGTTCTTTGTAGTCGAGCTCGAGTACCTGGCGGGCTTCTTGCTCCCGGTAGAAGAGGTTCTTCATGCTCGTCTCCGAGGACTTCGAGCCGCTCCACTCCGGCCCTCAAGCTGCGCAACACGACAACGACACGGCGGGTCGGGGACTTCTCGACCTCCAACAAGTACCCGACAAGTTTAGCGGCGTACCTTTGTTCTTGTTCCGGAGGCCCTTATTCTTCCGCACCAAGTCGTCGCCCTTCGCCTGCAACTCCTGGACGTCGTTGTGGTACTTGGCGAAGGCGGCGTCGAGCTTCGACTGCATGGCAGCCGCGTGCTTCCGCGACTTCACAAGTTGCTCTTCTAGCGCCTCAGCTCGGAGCACCGCGTCCCCATAGCCCTACAGCATGTTCGACTTGTCGCGGGACCGCTCCGCAACGTCCTGCACAGACAACTCAAGTCAGACGAGTACTCAACGAAAGAGGATTGACTACTCAGAGGCTACGGCTACTTACCTTCATCCACTGCTCGGCTTGACGGATCGCCTCCAAATGCTTGGCCACCGTTGCCGGCTCGATAAGATCGTCCGCGAGCAACTCTATCCCGCCGCGACTACTCGCGGTGGCCTCCGTCATCGGCGCAGAGCGGATGGGCTCTGCGTCCTGGATCTCCGGGGAGCGGATAGCCACCTCCAGAGCAACCTCTGGCGACGTGGTGACACCCTTTCCCCCGGCCGCCACGGCGGCCTCCTCGACGACCTCCTCCACGGGCTCGGGGGCTCCTCCCGCAGCCTCCGGGGCCCCTGGTGTCGACTTCTGCATCGGCACCCCTGCAGGGATGTCACCACCTTCAGCTTCAGCGCCTGTCAAAAAGAAGATGGGTGCATCAGTGCCTATGACTACTCCTCAAAGAGCCTTATAGCTTCAAGAAGGGTACTCACCTTCGACTACGCTGGCCTCCGGCAACGGCGCCTCGGCAGCCAGCGGCTCGGTCACCGCTTGGGTAGCGGGAGCGGCCTCCTCGGCGGGCGGCGCGTCTTCTTCCGCCACCGGCGAAGAGGGCTCGTCTCCCTCCCGGACAAATCCGTGGATTTCTGCGCAAACACTCACGGATGGTCGTCGCTCAACATCGACTACCGCAACAAGTACTACTCGGAAGGATACGGTACTTACAAGTTCGACCGGACAATTGTCACGGCCGGAGCACCGAGGATGCTGGCGATGTCGACCAGTCCACCCTCGGCGGGCGCCTCCTCCGCGCCCCGCGGCTACCGCCTCCTCTCGCAACGGCGGCCGACGCAAGGTTCTCTCTGCGCTCCCGAAGCCATCACCTCTTCAACGGCGGCGGCTACAGGCTCCATGCTCCCATGTGGAGCAGGGGGCTGGCGCTCCAGCTGCGCCAAGAGCTCCTCGACAGTGGGGGCTAGACTACGACTTCCAGCTGGCTCCCCCACTGTGTCCCACACGCCTTCGTCGCCCTCTTCGATGGGCTCCGTTGGCGGCACCTCCTGCATACAAGGAAGACTACTCGTCAGCAAAAGGGTACTCGCACGACGGGGTACTCGACTACTCTAGCCAAGACAACTTACCTCCTGAGGCGTGGTCTCTTAGATCTTAAGCTTCTTCGTCACCCGCTTCCTGGCGGGGTTGCGCGGCCTCCGTGGCGGCAAAGCCAAGCTAGCCTCCAGGCTAGTCGGGGGGTCTTGCACCAGAGGAACATGAGGCAAGCCCGGGCGGCTAAACCTCGACCGCAGCTGGAAGCGGTCCTGCAACGTCTCGTCGTCGTCGTCGTCATCGTCGTCGGAGGTGTCCTCCACAATGACGGTGTCATCGCCTGCACCGACTTCTCGCCGCTCTTTCTCCTTCGCCTTCCCCTCCTTCGGGATCTCAATCCCACTTGGGGGCGGCTGCGGCTCGAAGATGAACTTCTTCAAGTCCTCCTGCAAGACACGAAGACATCAGCAAGTCTACACCAAGCAACGACTACTCGACCAGGAGAGTACGACTACTCACCTCCTTGGGCGGGCGCGCGGCGGAGTATTCTTGGACAGGGCACGCCGTGTACAGCGGCATATCTTTGAAGATCCGCGACAACCTCTCGATGATGTCGCTGTCGTCCAGCTCACCTCCGGGCATCCGCGACGTGTCGTCGTCGCCGGTGTACTCGAAGCCTAAGGTGTCTCGAGCCATCAACGGCTGCACCCTCCGCTTCATGAAACTGAAGGCCACGTGCTCGTCCCTCAGTCCCACCTCCCTCAGCACCTTGACGCGTGCTAGCAGCTCGGGGAGCTGGATTCCCTCTTGCATGGTGGGCTCCGTGTTCCACCACTCGCGGTGCCTGGGCTGCCGTCCGCTCGGCTTCGGCAGGCCGGGGTGATGGTTCGTGATATAAAACCATCTTGTCTTCCAATCAGTGTTGGAGTCAACGAGCTTGTACGCCAGATATTGCTCCGCGGCGTCTTCTCTCAACAGGATGCCGGCTCCTCCGACTACCCTTGGGTTGGTGGCACTTGGCTGTGGCTTGACGCGGAAGAACTTCCGGAATAGTATCCAATGTGGCTTGATCCCAAGGAAGGCTTCGCAGAAATGCACGAAGACTGCGGTGTGGAAGACGCCGTTGGGATTCAGATTCAGGTACTCGATCCCGTAGTACCCGAGCAGCCCTTTGAAGAAATCGGCCGGCCGGGAGCGCAAGCCCGCGCTCCACGAACCGCACGAACATGGGGATCTCGTCTTCGGCTTTCTCCATTGGATACGGATCTCCGGCGGCGGCCCTCCACATGTCGACTTCCTTCTCCCGGATGAACCCGCCTGTTCAGGAGGGTCAGCAGATCCTCCGTCTTCACCTTGGATTTCTTCCACTCGCGGCTCGGATCGGCCCGCGGTGGAGACATGGGCGGCGCTGCTCCGGTGGCAGCCGCGGCGGCCTCTTCGCGGCTCCTCTTCTTCCCGGCGGCCTTCGACGGCTTGGATGGTGACGGCTTCATCCTCCAAGTGCAGGGCGTCTTCACGCGCATCCGCTCGGGAGCTACCCTAAAAGCTTTGGGTGGCAGCGCACTTGAATCTACTACGGCGGCAGCAAGCGCTGGGAGTGGATCTACTTCAGTTGGAATCGAAATGACTACAGCTCGGATGGGTGAAAAACCCTAAGGGTTTTGGCTTCTATTTATAAGTCAAACCGGCTCCGCAACGGGCGGCTAGATAAGTCCACGCGCGGCTGACTCAGCGGCTGCGCGTGACCCTTCGTATTCCACTAGTCGACGCGCTTCACCTCGGGGCTCGGCTACTTCTACTCGACTACCTGGGAAGCGGCTAGTCTCAAGAGCATCTCAGGACACATTCTTCAAGATGACCCTTCAATTCGAGAGGAAGTACTCGACTCAAGGCTCGGGGGCTCCGTGCCACGTGTCCTTCGGTTTTTTCTCTCCGAATTTTTCGGGATTTTCTTGCCAAGATTTCAGATGGACCCTCAGCTAGAGCCTGCGGCTCAAAGGCTCGGGGGCTACTCCATATGGAGTGCGATTTTGCAATCGCACCTCCATATCAGCTCCGGCTTCAAGACAAGGCGGGCAGTTTTTGAAGACCTTCGAAGGCAGTGCTCGAGGACGCTTGGGACTACTCGAGAAGACTTCAAGATTGCTCAAATATCAGCTGGAGTACATTCCAGCCTCGGGATGCTTCGACTACTCTTGAGGACTTTGACTTGTAGCACTCGGGGACGCTTGAGGACTACTCGTTAAGGCCGTCAAGACTACTTGAAGCTATCCTTCTCGACTACAAAGTACTCGGGGGCTTGTCGTATGGACCTCCCTGGGCCCACTACCTCGGTGGGTACCAGGACCGACTACTCGGTGGGCCCCAGGGACTACCCGGCTTGCGCTACACGGCACCTGAAGGCATGGAGCACAAGGACTACACAGGAGTAGTACTCGGTTAGGGAGCTGAACATGTTCCGCACTGTATAGAGGACTCCTAGACGTACTCGACTAGTACTCTCTCCCTACTCCGACTTGTAACCCTGCCTCCCGGACTATATAAGGCGAGGCAGGGACCGATCTCTAGGATCACCTCATCCAGTCTCATCTCATACAACCCACGGCGCACTATTGCACCATCTTGTAATCGTGCCCAATCAATCCAGAGCTACGCAGCATACAGGACGTAGGGTATTACGAACCTCGCGGCCCGAACCTGTCTAAATTGTGTGCCACATGTCTCTTCCTTCGAGTTACCGATCTCAGCGAGTCACATTCATCTACTTCGGGTACTCCCCTTAGTAGGTTGCCGGTCTAAAACACCGACAGGAGGAGGAAGACAGACTCCTACAGTTCCTTCGTAACAACCAAGACGTTTTTGCATGGTCCAAGTCAGACCTAACAGGGGTCCATCGCTCCGTCATAGAGCAAGCTCTAAACATCGACCTAAAGGTTAGACTGAAGCTGCAACGGCAAAGGCCAATGTCAGATGACAGGGTCAAGTCTGCGGAAGCCGAAGTGCAGAAACTGCTTGACGCGAGAATCATAAGGGAGGTGCAGTACCTTGTGTGGGTGGTCAATGTTGTGATGGTACCGAAGAAGAATGGAAACATGCGCACGTGCATCGACTTCATAGAGCTCAACAAAGCGAGCCCAGAAGACCCCTACCCACTCCCAAGAATCGACATCATCATCGACTAGGCAGCTGGTTGCGAGATGTTAAGCTTGCTAGATTGTTTCTCCAGGTATCACCAGGTGTGGATGCGAAGGGAGGACGAGGCCAAAACGGGGTTCACAACCCCCTTCGGAATTTTCTGTTTCGTCAGGACGCCAGAGGGCCTTCGTAATGCTAGGCCCACTTTCAATCGTATGATGAAGCTGATCCTCGGCAGTCAGTTGGGTCGCAATGCTTCGTCCTACGTGGACGACATAGTCATCATGAGCGAGAAACAAACAGATCACATTGCAGACCTGACTGAAACCTTCGACAATATGAGGCGTAACGGGCTCAAGCTCAACCCAGAGAAGTGCATCTTCGGTATCCGAAAGGGGCGGCTGTTAGGTTGCATGATGTCAAAGCGGGGCATACAGGCCAATCCTCAGAAAATCGAGGTGCTACATAGAATGCAGCCACCAAGCAGCAGAAAGGAGGTGCAAAGACTGACGGGTAGAATAGCGTCGCTGAACCGATTCATCTCTAAGGCAGCCGAATGAAGCCTACCTTTCTTTAAGGTGCTTCGCGCAAACACAATTTTTTAGTGGGGTGCGAAATAGCAGCAAGCCTTTAAAGATCTAAGAAACTACCTGGAAGAGGCGACGGTCATGTCCAAGCCGTCACCGAAGGCCGAACTATTACTGTACATCGCAGCAAACGATACAGCGGTCAGTGCCGTTTTGGTAGAGGAACGAATGGAGGCAGACACTCTGAAGCAGTTCCCCATTTATTATGTCTCCGAAGCCTTAAGTGGTTCGAAGCTTTTTTACCCAGAGATGGAGAAAATGGCATACGTAGTTGTGATGGCCAAGAGGAAGCTTCAGCACTATTTCCAGAGCCACAACATATCAGTACCCACAGCTTTCCCCCTTCACGACATGTTTGAAAACAAGGAAGCAATAGGAAGAATAGGAAAATGGGCCACAGAGTTAGCAGAGCATGTCATAAACTTCGTCTCACGCAGCGCAATCAAGTCTCAGGTCTTGGCTGATTTTATTGCTCACTGGACACCTTCGGTCACGAAGGGGGATCCCATAGTCTCGGAGCTGGTTTGGGAAGTTCAATGCAATGGAGCATATTGTCATTTGGGTTCGGCAGCGGCGGCGGTTCTCAAGTCACCCTCTGGTATCAAGCTTCAGTATGCACTACGGCTGAACTGCGGCAATTGCACCAATAAAATGGCAGAGTATGAAGGGTTGCTGCTTGCACTTCGGAAGGCCAGAGCAGTGGGGGCAAGGAGACTTGTCATCCTAACGGACTCAGAGCTGGTAGCTGGCCATATCGGAAAAACTTACAAGGCAAAGAAGTCAGATATGATGAAGTACCCGCAAGCTATGCGAAGCATGGAGAAGTTCTTCCTCGGTATTACAGTCAAAACTTTTCCTCGGCACTACAATAAAGAAGCTAATGCCATAGCAAAAGCAACATCCCTACTCGAGCCACTGCCCCCGGATGTGTTTTATGAAGCAACGACGATGAGGTCTGCTGCAGACGAAGTGGCACCCCCAAGTTTGTGAACGCCATACATAGTGAAGATTGGCGTGTCCCGATAGCGGCGGCAATCAAGGGTTATTATGAGGCCGAGGATGGGGTCGTCGACAAGAGAGTGGCCATCAGGGCAAGGAATTATCACATCATTGACGGTAACTTGTACCGAAAGGGAGTGTGCACCCCACTGCTGAAATGCATATCAGTAACCGAAGGCAGGTAGCTGCTCCATGAAATCCACAGTGGCATGTGCTCACATCACATTGGCACGAGAGCCCTGGTGCAGAAGGCTTTTCGTCAGGGTTTCTACTGGCCTTCGATGGTGGCAGATGCACATGATATTGTGCACCAGTGCCAGAGTGTCAGCGCCATGCGCCATACAGCAAGTTTGCCTCCAATGAGATACAGCTAATACCCCCAGTATAGCCCTTTGCTCGGTGGGGAATAGACATCGTCGGCCCACTGCCAACAGCGCCGGGCAACTACACTCATGCGGTAGTGGCATTGGAATACTTTTCCAAGTGGGTAGAAGCAAAGACATTATTAAGCATCACTTCGGCCACAATACAGAAATTCTTCTGGCAGAACATCGTATGCCGCTTCGCCATACCATACGAAGTCACCGTGGACAATGGCAAGCAGTTTGACAGCACCGACTTCAAAGAATTCTGTACTTATTTGGGCACCAAGCTATGTTTTGCTTCGGTTTACCATCCACAGTCCAACGGGGCAGTGGAGCGGGTTAACAGAGTAACTTTCACAGGCATCAAAAGGAATATCACTGAGTTGCCAAAGAGCAAGTGGGCCGAAGAGCTACCGAGGGTGATTTGGTCTCACAACACCACAACTTCCAGAACCACGCAGTTTTCACCTTTCAAGCTGCTTTACGGTGAGGAAGCCATTCTACCTGAGGAGTTGTGCCTGGGAACCTGGAGGGACACCCCTTCCAGCGATGAAGCGCTCAAGACTTCGGTCCAGAACATTGAGGAAGCACACTTACAAGTCGGAGTCAACCTGCTATCTTACCAGGAGGAAACCAGAAGATGGAAGAATAAGAAGATCCGACCGAAGCTCATACGGTCGGGAGACCTCGTCCTACATAAGATCCCAAAGGGCAAATTAAAAGGCAAGATGCATTGCAAGTGGGAAGGCCCGTTCGTAGCAACTGCGACGACAAACGAAGCAGCTTTCAAGTTGCGTCGGTTGAGCGGCAAGGAAGAGCCCTACATGTGGAATGTGGACATGCTCCAGAAGTACTTCGTTTAAACCGCGCCGAGGTGGCGGTCTTTTGTAACTTTGTCTTTAGCTTTATTTATTTTCCATTTTGAAGTTTGTAATATATGAACAATAAGTAGGGGGACGTACTCTTTTCCTCACGGGGGAGGCTTCGCGGTTCCTCGCTGGACCTGCGAAGTGTGATGTTTTTAACGAGGCGGACCCAGGTACCTTTTTGACATGTAATATAAGTCACTCTTTCCCCCAACGCTCGTTGTCTAGTTCTTTTTCTTCGCAGTTTCGCCGAAGTTATGGTCCCCCATATGCGCTTCGGGGGGCATAGTCTTCTGGGTGAGCTTCGGCGAGGTAAGTAATGGCGTAGTCGCGGATAGCATTGAGTGCACCCGGGCTATTCCTATCACTTATCATCTTAACCGAAGGGAAAAGTCTGCTTGACGCGACGCATTGGCCCCGTTATGGCCTAAGTAAAAGCACGCTTGATGCGGCGCATTGGTCCCATTATGACCGAAGGAGAAAGTCCGCTTGACGTGGCGCATTGGCCCCCGTTATAGCCTAAGTGAAAGCACGCTTGATGCGGCGCATCAGCCCCGTTATGACAGAAGGAAAAAGTCCGCTTGACGCGGCGCATTAGCCCCGTTATGGCCTAGTAAAAGCATGCTTGATGCGATGCATCGGTCCCATTATGACCGAAGGAAACACTTCGCTTAACGTGATACAGGGGCTACGGTACGGTCTAACTGAAAGACCGCTTGAAGAAGGCGTGTCGATCCAGTAGTGACTGAAGTTGGGAAGCGTGCTTGGCGAGATATGCTAACTCTAACATGGCCTAAGGTGCTCACTCGAACTAGAGTGTCCGCCCCTGTGCTCCAACTTCGGTCGCTAGGGGCTAAGGATGATGGCACGTCGGTCATGATGTAAACCAGCGCATGAACCTTAAGCAAACACACGAACCTTAAGCAATGCAAACAGCGAAATTCGCAGATAACGAACCGACCATCTTTGTTTATTATCATACAACAGGGTACAACAGATCAATACAAATTCTCTTTCCACACTTTACAAGCCAGCTCGGGCTGTGTTACTCTAATCAGCCGCGAACACTTCTGGGGGGAGTTCCGAAGCAGGCCACTTGAAGTCTTCGCGGCGTGCTTTGACGTGACACAGAGTCATCTTCGTTCGAGAAAGAGCTTCGTCCACGAAGGAGGCGTATGCCAACGGGCTAATCCTCGTTAAGTACGGCTTCACAGATTTCGTCGATCAACTGAAGCGCCGCCGTGTCTATTTTCTCCAGCGCCATCTGGTGCAGCTCTTCGTCGGAGGGCATGTGTCCTGCGCCGAAGACAGGATCACAGTCAGGCGCGGGCACTCACAGCTGCTCGGTCTTCGCAACCGCGACGCCATCTAATGAAGCGTCAGGAATTAGGTACACATATTTAGGAGGCCCAATAACACCCTCCTCAACTTGCTCCGGTTTGGGAACCACCCCTTCGTCCACGAAGGGGTCAATCAAGCTATGTTTCGCCGCCCGACGGGCGGCGCGCTTCTTAAGAAACGCTTCGCGACGCGCTGGATCCTTAGAAAATAACCCAAAGAAACGTTTGGCGGACTCATTTCGGATCTGGTAGCGTTGCGCACGGTATGTCAAAAACTCAGAATATGACACGCCCGGATGGCGAATGCTAAACTTTGTCCATACATTAGGGGCAACAAAAACGAGTTCAATGATAAGGGTGGGTCACTCGCACCTTCAGTTCCCTGCGCAGGCACCACTGAGGGAACCTGCGCAGAGGCACCCCGCATTAGTGTTTGGTACAACCATAGAGGCATATAATACTTTAGTTTAACTAAAATCTAGTTCTAGACCCCTCAGACCTCAGCTTCGGCATCGGCGGCCGGCGGGGGCTCAGTCTCGGCGTCGCCTGCACCTTCGGGGTGAGTTTCATGTGCTGGGGAGCTGACGGCAAGCAGCGCGGCTTCAAGCTCGACTACATGCACCACGTCATCGGTGTCGCCCCCAGTTGGCCCGCGTGCAGCTTTGTTTGCCTCCTCAACCGGTGCGTGGACGACGTCCTCAGCGTCCGTAGCAGGGGCTTCGGGGGGTGCGGACCGCGAGCGTGGAATGTTCAGCCCTCGAGGCGTCTTCCGCATCGTGGGCGGGGTTCCTTTCCGCAGGGACGACGCGCTCCATCTTGTCATCGTGCGCGGCCTCGGCGCCTTGTCCCATCAAACCTTCGGTTTCGTGGTCAGCGTCGTACCCCGTCTCAGCACCTCCGCCCTCTGCGTCATCGGCGGACCCACCTTCGGCAGCAGTACCTTCGGCGGTAATCAACGGGGTCCCGGTCATCTCGATCCAGTTGCCCTCCTCCATGAACAAAGGCTGAGGGAGCGCACCACCGTGGCGTGACCGAAGACGTGTCGCGACCCGCGCCTGCAAACGAGGCCCTATCTGCACGACGGCAAAAAGGCATGAACACATTGTTGTAGTCGAGGGCAGTTAAATGCATCGGTACAGGAATACAAGTCGCTTCGTCGTACCTGAGTGCTTAAGAGAACAGATGCATCGAGGGTAAGGCGGGACCCATGTTCGGTGAAGAAGGTGTTCATGAAGTTCTTGGCAAGGTTCTTGGCAAGCACGGGGAGTTTAGATACGTCCAGCTCCGCTTCACTGGGCCACCCGAAGTCGTCTTTCGTCAAGCACGGGAGATCACTTTTGCTGATGGTCTTTTCCGATGAAGGGCGGTTCACAGGAACCAAAGAGCACACGGAGTAGGCCAGCGTGCGGACCCCGACCGCGGCCCCAAGCTCACCGAAGATCTTGGTGTTCATGGTGATGAGATCGAAGCAAGCGCTCACCCATTCATAAAAGGACTCGACGGTGCACTGGGGGAATGAAGTTGGCGGGGCATCAAGGTTGCACTGCGCCAGCAGTTCCAGCACCTCGGAACGCAGCACCTCCACGCTCTGTATATGTTCTGTGCGGTACCGCTCCAGGACGCCGCTCAATCATCCTGCCTCATTCTTCGCGTCGGTCAGCTCAGCGTCTTTGTTGCGAAGTTGGACGCTCAAGTCCACCTTAGCGCTGGCTAGCCTCTCCACATCCAGGCGAAGCGTCTCAAGGGCCGCCTGGGAGGTCTTGGTTTTATTTTCTTTCTCCTGCTGAAGTTGTTGGTTTCGGTTTTGTTCCGTGGCCACAAGGTTTTCAAGCTCGGTCACCCATTTCTGCAGGGACGCGGTTGCGGCAGCCGACGATTCCTTCGTTTCCTTGTCCTCCCGCTTTAGCTTTCGCGCAAGGCACTGCGATGCTACAAAATTTTTTAGTGCCAAATCTCCGCACGCGGTTATCAGGTCTTTGGAGCTAAAGCCGCTGAAGTATTCCTCTTCGTGGGGGATCCCGAAGCTCGACCCCACTTCTTCCAAAAACTTGCGCTCATGGCCGCCGCTCATCAGTCCCAAAAAGCGGATTTGTTTCCCACCAATCAGCTTCGTCTTGGCAGGGATTTGAAGACGGGTAGCGGCAGCTTGGGGGTCCTCTGGCATCACACGGTAGTTGCTGCTTTCGGGGTCCTCCTCCTCCTCCGCTTCCTCCTCCTCGGCTTCGGCAACAAAGCAATCTTTGACCAGTGTTTTCAGAAGAAGAGCTTGATGAGCTGGTGGAAGCTGAGCTAGTTTTGCCTTCGTTGCAAGGGGCTTCGTCACCGAGGGGTGGGGGGCTTCGACCACGAGGCGCTTCGCCAACTGAGAACACGATGTGAACGTCGCTCTCTTCATCGCTGTCTTTCTCCTTTGGGCTTAGCTGCACAAGCAGTGGTCCGCCAGCCCCTCCCCCACCTCCTCTGAAGGTGCGGCTAAGCGCAATGGCACGGCGGCGATTACGGTCCCTACAGTGTCGGTCTCAACATCAACAACACGGGTTCTTTTGGCAAGCGGGGGTGAGCTTGTCGGACGGGCGCCGCGTTTCTTCCAGGCTTTCCCTTCGGCCGCAGCGGTGGCCGCAGTGGCGAGAGTAGTTTTCTTCGACGGCACGCCTCCGGCGCGTGGTGACGTCGCAGTCTCGCACGCGTCCGTTTCGGCGGTGGCGAGCGCTGCAGCTTTCCTCTCAGCTAGGGGTGGGCATTCGGGTTACCCGATTAGTTCGGGTCGGGTAATTCGGGTTTTGAGAAATTCGGGTAATGAGAATCATTACCCGATATCAGCTCTAGAAAAACACTACCCGCAAATTCGGGTACCCGCAAAAATCAGGTTCGGGTTCGGGTTCGAGTTACCCAATTTACCCGAAATGTATAATCAAAGTATACAGTCAAACACACATAATTTTGCATAGACTATTAGTTTGTGTTGAGTTTCAATTACAAGTTGATAAGAATAATATATTATTGTTACTCATTCAAACTAAGAGAATTATATTCTAATAAAGTGACAATTTCAAGTATTCAACTAACAACATGTGAATAAATACAAAGACAAAGGCAAATTTTGGGTAGTTCGGGTACCTGAGTGTATTACCCGAATTACCCAAACAAATTTCGGGTAAAGACAATCACTATTCGAACTTGGGATCGGGTACCTCGAGTGCGGGTAATTCGGGTTCGGGTTTGGGTAATTTGAGTACGGGTAATGGGTATCGGGTATTTTGGCCAGGCCTACTCTCGGGCGCCTCGCGATGCCTAGCGAAGCCGAGTCGTTCTAGTGCGGTGAACTTGAAAAACTCGAACACGCGGTTTGTTCGAGATCCATTCAGCTCCGCCATTGTGTCCTTGTACTCTTTCGGCGACACGGGGCCAAGGATAAAATCGCCATGATCCTCCACTTTTCTCTTCTTCAGCTCTGCGAATCAACAAGTAGAAGCGAGCGTCAGGCAAAGCCGAGGCGACATGCGAAGTTTACATCGATTCGAAGGGTCATAGAAGGACGCGAAACTCACGCGCCAAGGTGAAGCCAAAAACCTTCGTCCAGTCAGAACACGGGATGCCGCCGATGTCGGCAGCCCAGGCGTCTTCGGCCACTGCCCACCCATCAAGAAGCGGGCACACGGGAATGCTACGATACTCTTCAACGATGTCGCATGTGTTGTATTTACGGGCAAACCGGTGGAGCATCATGATGAATTTGTCCCCTTCGGGGCAAGACAGATATTTTGTGTACGAATCATGGAGAAGAGGTAGCTCCTTCGTAAACAGTGGATGCGGCTCCCCCGGGGCGAGTGGAGTCACGGTGTGGTACAGTCAGTGTTGTTGCCAATCCGAAGGCCACTTGTTGCGGTACACGGTCACGGGGCTGACGACACCGGTTTTGTACGAGAAGTTCAAGCAGCCAAACTGACAATCTTTCTCCACAGTGTTGTCCCCCTCCTCTTCGAAGATAGTGCGACGTGATGATGGACCTGGTGCGCCGAAGCAAAACCTTCGGCGGAAGGTTTGATCTTCGTAGTTCGGCAAATCCACATATACACCGAGAGGCGCAGGATGGCATTGGGGGTGAGTTGATGTAGATAGATGTCGAAATACCGAAGGATGTCGACGACAATTGGATGAAGAGGGAACCGAAGCCCGGCGAACAGCAGATCCCGAAAGATGACAACTTCATTTTCCTGGGGCTTCGGCACGGTCTCCCTCCCGGGAGCCCTCGCTGTCCCGACCATGCGGTTCTTCTGAAGGGAGGATATGTCACCCACATCTATCAGGCTCCGTCCGAAGGTGTACGTCTTCGGAATCTCCTTCGCGACAGCATCACACCTCCGTTTCGGGGTCATGCTACAAACTATTGCGAACGAAAGGAAGACAGGTGGGCGAAGGGAGTCTTACAGTGAGACCACAGGGGTGCAAGCCTCTTGTATGTCGGTCGCAGCAGCGGGGTGGGGCAGCCCAAGGGTCAGGCCCCCTTTTATAGTGCGCCGCCGCCCGATAATCTCGCGACTAACGCGCGTTTTTACCTTTTTACCCTGACACACGAATCTCTCAACGGTCATTTCATTAGGGGTAGCGCGCATCTTTCTTCCAGGTAAAAATCGGTGTGGGCCGTCCGTGTGAGTTCTGAAGCCCATTTTCACCCTATGAAGAGTTGTTCGTAAGCTCGACCCATCTAAGGAGCGGGACGGCCCTCACTGACGAGGGGCTACTGTTGGGGAATCTGGTCTTCGGAAGTGTCCGGTGACGGCCGGCGTGGATCGCCAACTTCGTGCAATGTATACGAAGTGGTTTTGTGCGTGCAGTGATGATTTAATGAGAATGTTAACATCACTTGAAGCATGTGTGTGCTGTTTCGCAGGTGCTGACTTGCCCGCGGTCGGTTCGGAGCTGCGGGGGGCTTCGGCGCCGAAGGTGCGGACCGGTGAGAAACCCCGTTTGTCAAAGGGCGCTTTGGCACCGGACGGAAAGTGGGATGCCGCGGAGGTCCTCCCGCCCCACCACCGCCCCACCACGGTTTCATGACCCGCTCCGCCAGCCAGCTGTTGACCCTTTCTGACCCCGCGGGCCCCAACAGTCAGCACCACCGCCACGTGACCTATTAAATGCTCATCCTCACAACTGCCCTTTCTCTTCCTCTTCTGTCTCGTGTTCGCTGATTGATTCCTTCCTCGCCTTCACTCACCCCACCCCACCCCACCCCTCGCCGCGCGCGCACTCGCTCCCCTCGCCCCGGCGGGGAGGTCAGCGGAAACCCTAGCGGTTCGGACGGCGGGCTAGATGCTTCGAGAAGGTTCCGAGAGGAGGAGGGAAGGGTAGAAGAGGAGAGGGAAGCCAGGCGCCGGCCATGGGCTGCGTCTTCGGCCGCGCGGCAGCGTCGTCCTCCGCGGCGCCGAGGAGGAAGGGGGGCAAGGAGAGGGCGTCCCCGCAGCCCAGCCCCGCGGCGGCCGAGGCCGGGTCGCCCTCCGCCGCTGGCGGGGACAGGAGGCCACGGCGGCGGCTCGGGGGCCACAGGGCGGCGGGGCCCAGGCAGGGAGGCGTCCCCACGGCGGCCGCGGCGGAGCAGCTTGCCGCGGGCTGGCCGCCGTGGCTCGTCGCCGTCGCCGGGGAGGCCCTCCGCGGGTGGGCCCCGCGCTGCGCCGACACCTTCGTGAAGCTCAATAAGGTGAGTTCCTCGTAGACAGGGGGAAGCTCAATAAGGTGAGTTCCTCATAGACAGCGCGTGTCTACCACCCGAGGCCAAGAAAAAATTGTGATTATAAATGTAGATTAATTCGGAGTATCAAATGTAGATTAATGATAAAACCCATTCTAGGACCTCTACCTTAATTTTCGAGACGAATTTAACGAATCTAAGTATGTCATGATTACACAACGTCGTGCTACATTAACCAATCTCTAATGACGGATTAATTAGACTTAATAAATTTGTCTCGCAATTTCCGGTCCATTCGTGTAATTATTTTTGTAAATAATCTACGTTCAATACACCTAATAAACCTTGAAAGGGGACCAAAAGTTTCATTTCGCGAACTATGCCCTGCTACCTGAGTACTGACTAGCAATTCCTCTGTTGTGGTGGCTCTGTCCGGCGACTAACTTTTAGATAGGGTCAGGCACGTACAGCAACGTGTACCGGGCAAGGGACACCGTCTCCGGCCGCATCGTGGCTCTTAAGAAGGTAAGGTTTGACAATCTAGAGCCAGAGAGCGTCAAGTTCATGGCCAGGGAGATACTGATCCTGAGGAGGCTCGACCACCCCAATGTGATCAAATTGGAGGGCTTGGTCACTTCCAGGATGTCATGTAGCCTGTACCTTGTGTTTGAGTACATGGAGCATGACCTTGCTGGGCTCGCAGCGAGTCCTAATGCCAAATTCACGTTGCCTCAGGTGTGTGACTTCTTCATTCCTGTTTTAGAGGGGGGTGTGCATGGTGGAACTATGGAACTTGATGCCACTGTTTTTATCTTGCAGATAAAATGTTACATGCAGCAGCTGTTATCGGGACTTGAGCATTGTCATGACAATAATGTATTGCACCGGGATATTAAAGGGTCAAACTTGTTGTTGGATAATAATGGGATTCTTAAGATTGCGGATTTTGGGTTGGCGACATTCTTTGATCCACGGCATAAGCGGCCAATGACGAGCCGTGTTGTCACGCTGTGGTATCGGCCACCAGAACTGTTACTTGGTGCCACTGATTATGGTGTAGGCATTGATTTGTGGAGTGCGGGGTGCATTCTGGCAGAGCTTTTGTATGGGAAACCAATAATGCCTGGGCGCACCGAGGTGAGTCTTGGTCACTCTGCATTCTACCATGTTACCTTTTGTAGTAATCCTTGGGACCATGGTTAAATATTGTCTTTTCACTGTTCTTCATTATAAAGAATTATGTGGTGGTGACTGAAGATGTTTTTTTTATACATGAGATTTCATTATGAGGAGCGAGGACAGTGGTGTCTCTACAGTGTCTGATCTTTGATTTCTTTTTTATGTTTTGGCAAGTGGTTGTTTGTCAACATGTCATTGTCATTAATGGGAAGATATGAACGAGATTTTGACCTTAATGTTGACTAGTGTCTCTCTAAGGGATAGTATTTACTCTCATTGGTTGAAAAACATGCTGTTTTTGTCTTTTCTACTATAATAAGCTGTCGATTCAACTATGGCCATTGTTGCAAATCTCCCAAAATTTAGGTGCTTCTAAGCATTTGTTCACATAACCTCTTTTTTTTAGATCTTTCATTCACACAAGTATTGGTAGAATGACTGTGTTCAATTGTCAGTTAATTTTTAAAGACTAAATGCAACTCTCCAGAGGTCAAGTTTTCCTAAAGGATATATTTTCTCGAATATGCAGGAGAGCTTTATATCATTGCATTAAAAGAGAAGAGTTTAGGCCAAAATAGCATACAATACACCACTAACCCCAACCACTTGGGATTCTCTGAAAAATACAAATGTGTGCCACACTCAACCATAAAATGACCAAAAAAGCACAGCCTTCCTATTACTGTTCAGGAAGTCCAGTAGCGACCACACCACTAAGCCCTTTTGCCCCAGCAAGCATCCAGAAATTAGCTTCCTCATGCGCAAGCAGGAGAGCTCTGTTCACCATGGGAGTAACACCATTGAAAACTGCACAAGATAGCTTTCCAGAGATTAGCTTTCCTAAAGGATAAGCTTTTGCAATTTTACAGCCACTCACTCTTGGTTAATTTTTAATTTTTATTTTTACCGTATTTACTGGAATGCAACTGCTTGGTTATGTTAAAAGTGGGATGTACACTGTTTACCAGGTGGAACAGTTGCACAAGATTTTCAAGCTATGTGGCTCCCCTTCAGAGGAGTATTGGAAGAAATCTAAACTTCCACATGCAACAATATTCAAACCCCAACAGCCCTATAAACGTTGCATCAGGGAGACATTTAAAGATTTTCCAACTTCAGCTCTGACATTGGTTGAAACTTTGCTTGCAATTGATCCAGCTGAGCGTCAAAGTGCGACTGCTGCATTGCACAGTGATGTATGTTTCTATCTTTCCTCTCTGTTTTAGTTGGAAAGAAATTTTTAGGTGTATGATCAGAAATGTAGTATGAAGAGCAAGTATTGCGCTGAAGGTAAACAATTTGGGTCTAGAATAAAGTATTTGCTTGAAATATTAATGTCTAGAGATGGAGCAGAACTATGCTATCTTGGGGAAATTTGTATGATATGATATAATGCTCAAATTTAGTTATGCATTGCATGTATTGTATTGTAGTCTTTGCACTGTGGCATGATTCTCAGATTCTGTGTTGTATCAACTCTGTTATGTTATGTACTCAAAAACATATGCTAGGCGCTACAGGCGCCAGGAAATAAAGGAGAGTTAGAGATAATGAGAGTTAGTTAGAGATAAGGGAGAGTTAGAGAAAAAGAGGGAGTTTGTTAAAGTTAGGAGTTGTACAGCCGCAGGCACAATATAAGTCAGCGGCTTAGATGGAGAGGAATAGGCTTAGATTGGATTGTACCTTGGCCTCTCGTGCCTGCCTCCCTGGCGCATCGTGAGCCTCTTCCTGCTCCGCCGCGCCGTCGAGGTCCAGGTCCACGTCCGGCTACTTCGTTTGATTACAACCTTCGCCGCATTCCCTCTTCCAACCTTCCCAACCCATCCACCCATAACAACTTGGTATCAGTGAGTCCAGGTTTCGTGCCCATGGGGAGCTCCGACGGGATCAAAGAGGCGCTCGAGAAGCTCACCGCGACGCTGGACAAGATACAGGCGACGCAGAGAGAGCATGCGAGGCCTCCCCGGACAAACTGGCGCCGCTGGCCCCTCTGGCGGATCAATTGGCGGCGATTCCGGCCAAGGTGACCTCCCTGCAATCGTCGGCATATGAGAATGCCGAGCAAATCCGCGCCCTCAACCTCGCTGTGATACGCGCGGAGAAATCGCTGCGCGAGGAAAACGGGGCCGTCGGCGGGGACGCGGATGCCTCTGTCCATTCAATCGTGAAGCCGCTCAAGCACCCAAGGGCTCCGTCGGATCGATTGCGCCAGCCGCGGGAGCAATTCGTCGACCACCAGGAAGCCGGGGGAGACCACCACGACGATTCGCGCTTCCACCCGCGAGTCCGATTGGAATTCCCCTGTTTCGATGGGAAAGAGGACCCGCTGCCGTGGTTAAATCGGTGCGAGACATTCTTCCGGGGCCAAGGCACACCGGAGGACAGGCGGGTGTGGTACGCCACCATGCATCTCACGGGCGCGGCTCAGCTATGGTACGCGCGCCTCGAGCTCACGGCGGGAACTCCATCTTGGCGACGGTTCGTGCAGCTCGTCCACCAGCGATTCGGGCCTCCACTAACCGAGAGTCCTCTGGGCGAGTTGGTCCTTCTCCGCCGCGTCGGGACCGTCGAAGAGTACACCGACCAGTTCCTCGCCTTGGCCTACTGTGATGCGGACCTCTCCGACCACCAGCTCGTTCAAATTTACACGGCCGGCCTCGGCAATCCCCTCAAGACGGACGTCGCCCTCCGTCGGCCGGCGACGTTGGACGATGCAATTATGCTCGCCCGCGCCTATGAGCAGCGCATGCAGCTGCACCCGATGGATCCGACGCCCAGCCGCGGCGCCCGCGCGCATGCCCAGTCCTCCTCTGCCCCCATAGCAGCAAGGGCGACACAGGCAGCCTCCTCGGCCGCCTCAGCTCCGTCCGGGTCGGGCAAGGCGGTGGCTGTGACATCCTCGCTCCCCCGCCGCAGACTCTCGCAGGCGGAGATGACACAACGTCGTGCAGAGGGCCTGTGCTTTAATTGCGATGAGAAGTACGTTCAAGGCCACCGCTGCAAGAAACTCTTCGTGCTAGAAGTCGACGACACCGACGATGACGAAGAGGTGGACGAAGAAATTGAGTGTTCCGCGCTCACTCTGGGGGAGGAACTGCCCGGGATTTCGCTGCATGCCATTACAGGTGTGCGAGCTAAAGGCTTCCAGACGATGAAGGTCTTCGTATCGGTGGGAGATGCGGTGGCTGTCGCCCTCCTCGACACCGGATCATCCCACAACTTCATCGACATCGGCATGGCACGCCGCGCGGGCCTACGTTTCGGACACGCCGGAACTTCTCGGTTGCTGTGGCGAACGGCGATCGCGTCACATCCAAGGGCAAGGCACTTGCACAGACGGTGCACATCGGCGGGGAGGCATTCGCCCTGGACCTTTACGCCCTCCCCCTCGGCGACTACGACATGGTTCTGGGCGTCCAATGGCTGGGGACGCTCGGGCCGGTGTTGTGGGACTTCGCACGGCGCACGGTCGCGTTCCAGCGCGGGGACAGGCGCATCCTATGGCGCGGCGTCGACCCCACGCCAGGGCCCTCTCTGGCACAGTTGACGGCAGGGGGCGTCCTCCTCGACGCCCTGCTGGAGGAGTTCGCGGGGCTGTTCGCCGAGCCCCAAGGTCTACCACCACCACGACGGTTCTCCCACCGCATTCGACTCAAGCCGGGCACCAGTGCCGTAGCCGTGCGCCCGTACCACTACGCCCACCTGCAGAAAGACGAGCTGGAACGACAATGCGCCGACATGCTTCGTCAAGGGGTCATCCGACCGAGCTCGTCGGCATTCTCTTCGCCAGCATTGCTTATACGGAAGGCCGACGGCTCCTGGCGATTCTGCGTCGACTATCGCGCCTTGAACGCCGTCACGATCAAGGATATGTTGCCCATCCTAGTGGTGGAGGAACTCCTCGACGAGCTTCGCGGCGCTAAAGTCTTCACCAAGCTCGACATGCGGTCCGGATACCATCAGGTTTTGATGTGCGCAGCCGACGTGCACAAGACGGCGTTCCGCACACATCAGGGCCTATTCGAGTTCCTGGTGATGCCGTTCGGACTCTCCAACGCGCCCGCGACGTTCCAAGCATTAATGAACGACATCCTGCAGCCCTATCTCCGCCGGTTTGTCCTCGTATTTTTTGACGACATACTCATCTACAGCTCATCGTGGACGGATCACCTCCGCCACGTTCGTACGGTGTTTCGCACGCTGCAGGATCATCAGCTCTTCCTTAAACGGTCCAAGTGTGGTTTTGGGCTATCGTCGGTCGCCTACCTCGGCCACGTGATATCGGAGGAGGGCGTAGCCATGGACCAGCAGAAGGTCCAGGCCGTGCTTGACTGGCCGCTGCCGCGATCCGCGAGAGCAGTGCGGGGTTTTCTCGGCCTCGCGGGGTACTACCGCCGGTTCATCAAGGATTTTGGCAAAATCGCTGCACCCCTCAACGCGATGCTCAAGAAAGAAGGGTTCCGGTGGTCAGGTGACGCAGAACGTGTGTTCCGCGCTCTTCAACACGCGTTGACGACAGCCCCAGTTCTGCAGCTTCCGGCGTTCGACCGCGACTTCATCGTGGAGTGCGACGCCTCGGGGTCAGGGGTCGGAGCCGTACTTCACCAGGGCGCCGGGCCAGTCGCATTCTTCAGCCGGCCCATCACCCCTCGACACGCCAAGCTGGCGGCGTATGAGCGTGAGCTCATCGGGCTCGTCCAGGCGGTGCGCCACTGGCGCCCTTACCTCTGGGGTCGTCCGTTCGTCGTCCGCACCGACCACCGCAGCCTGCGATTTCTTCTGGATCCAAGGCTAACCACTATTCCCCAGCACCAGTGGGCCAGCAAGTTGTTGGGATATGATTTCGTGGTGGAATACAAGCCGGGGCCTCTTAATGTGGTGGCGGATGCTCTCTCGCGTTGCAGCGAAGAAGAGGGGGAGCTGGGCGCGCTATCTGGTCCGCAGTTCTCATTGTTCAACGACATCCGCGAGGAGATCAATGGGGAGGTAACGCTGTCCCAACTGCGGGACGCCATCAGGGGGGGGGCGCTAAATCAGCAGCTTGGTCCGTGGTGGACGGGCTCATCCTGTTCAAGGGCAGGGTGTATGTTGCGCCATCTTCCAAAACTAGACAGGAGATTCTGGAGCTGGTACATGGGACTGGTCATGAGGGGGTTCACAAGACTTTACATCGTTTGAGGGCAGATTTTCACATTCCCGGAGACAAGAGGGTGGTCCAGGAGTTTGTGCGCGCTTGCTTAGTCTGTCAGCGAAATAAAAGCGAGCATCTACAGCCGGGCGGTCTTCTGCAGCCACTCGGCGTGCCCACCACCATCTGGTCTGATGTGGCGGTGGATTTTATAGAAGCCCTACCAAAGGTGCATGGGAAGTCAGTCATCTTGACAGTGGTCGATCGCCTGTCCAAAGCAGCCCACTTCATTCCCTTGGGACATCCTTATTCAGCAACATCGGTTGCTAGGGCATTCTTTGCAGAGGTGGTCCGGCTCCATGGTATTCCATCGTCCATTGTCAGTGATCGTGATCCCGTGTTCACTAGTGAGTTCTGGAGGGAACTTTTCAGGTTGGCGGGTGTTAAATTGCACATGACATCGGCTTTTCATCCTCAGTCTGATGGACAGTCGGAAGCGGCCAACAAGATTATCGCTATGTACCTTCGCTGCCTGACAGGAGATCGCCCTCGTCAGTGGGTGGAGTGGCTGCCTTGGGCCGAGTTTTGTTACAACTCTTCTTATCAACAATCCATCAAGACTTCCCCATTTGAGTTAGTGTATGGCAGGCCACCTCCTGCCATCAGATCATATGTTCCAGGGGATGCTCGGCTGCCGGCTGTGGAAAAAGCAATGTCGGAACGGGATGAATTCCTAGCTGAAGTAAGGGATCGCCTGGAACAAGCACAGCAGCACTACAAGGCGGTATACGATCGCAGCCATCGTCTGGTACAGTTTGCTCCAGGCCAGTGGGTGTGGCTCCGTCTTCTTCACCGGCCCATGGCCTCTCTGCAGGTGCAGGGCAGGGGGGGAAGCTGGGGCCGAAATTTTTTGGGCCCTATAAAGTGCTGCAGCGTATCGGTGATGTGGCTTATAAGCTAGAATTGCCAGCAGGTGCACGACTCCATGATGTTTTCCATGTAGGTCTGCTGAAGCCCTTTCATGGCGACCCCCCAGCGCAGCCGCCTGTGCTGCCTCCAGTACAGCATGGCTGGGTGGTGATCGAGCCAGCACAGGTGCTGCAATGCCGTGTCACAAGCCGCTGCAAGGAGGTTTTGGTCCGTTGGAAGGGAGTTCCAGCTGCTGACACGTCATGGGTCGAATTGGAGGAGTTCAAGCGTCGCTTTCCAGAGTTCCAGCTTGGGGACAAGCTGCTTTTCCAGGGAGGGAGAGATGTTATGTACTCAAAAACATATGCTAGGCGCTACAGGCGCCAGGAAATAAAGGAGAGTTAGAGATAATGAGAGTTAGTTAGAGATAAGGGAGAGTTAGAGAAAAAGAGGGAGTTTGTTAGAGTTAAGTTAGGAGTTGTACAGCCGCAGGCACAATATAAGTCAGCGGCTTAGATGGAGAGGAATAGGCTTAGATTGGATTGTACCTTGGCCTCTCGTGCCTGCCTCCCTGGCGCGTCGTGAGCCTCTTCCTGCTCCGCCGCGCCGTCGAGGTCCAGGTCCACGTCCGGCTACTTCGTTTGATTACAACCTTCGCCGCATTCCCTCTTCCAACCTTCCCAACCCATCCACCCATAACAGTTAGCACAGTAGTCTAATGTCCCTTCAGAACTGGTGCTCTCCTACTAGGCTAAATATGTCCATACCATTAGTGGTGTGATGTTTTATAAATTTGTAATAAAGTAGTGCAAAAGAAAAACTTTAGTAGCTTTGGAAAACTTCTCATTAGCCTAGAGATATGGAAACGTTGGCATATGGGATGTGTGGAAGGCATAAAACTGATGCCTTCAACATTTGGGCTCTAAGTCTTTAACCAAGAGAGCAGCACCCTATGTTTGTGCCTATGAGGTATGAGCAATTTCTCAAAATGGTAGTTGATTTTTGAGGCATTTTAGCCATTCTGTAACCAATTCCAAAATGTTGCTGCAACAAGGCATAACAAAAAAGCTTCAAGAGCAGACTCCTCTACATGAGCTAGGTTCAACAAATTATAATATTTATCATGCACCCCTTATCAGCTGCAACCAGCCTGTGAAGTGTGAACCGATAATTGTAACCAACACCTGCCACTTTCCTTGACACTGGCAGTCTGCCTGCCCAGTGCCAGAGCATATTGTCTTGTCTCCATGTTTGTTAATTTAGGATTTGTAAATCCCGTGATACAGCCTTATCCAAGAGAGGTGTCTTGCCCTAAAAGCTATGTACACATCCATTGCATTGCCACCAATCCTCTTGGTTGCACCCAGCACAACACTATTTCCTATACACTCTAGCAAACCTGCTTATGTTTCACAAGAGGGAAATAGATGGGTTGTTTTTCTTGGTTGGGATGGGGTGGTGTAGAAGGCTGTCTTCTATGCCATAGTTACTCATCCCAATTTCTACATAATAATATTTTGCGTCTTAGCAAGAATATTCAGGTTGCTAGGGTGTACTGATTTTTTTCTTTCAATTTGGGTTTTGTAGTTTTTCTCAACCGAGCCTTATGCTTGTGACCCTTCAAGCTTGCCAACATATCCACCAAGCAAAGAGATGGATGCGAAGTTGAGAGATGAGGAAGCTAGAAGGTGTATTCACACTTACCCTTTTCTCTTTTTGCTGCACATACATGCAGATATCGACATGTTTTGGAACTTGTACTGGCCATCTAAACTAGCATTCGTACTTACATATTTACATGAGTAATTTGAGCATTTAAAGTTATGAGTCTTAATTATTTGTAATTCATTAGTATAAGATGGAGGAAAGGAAATCATCTAGATCTGTAGAACTTTCTGCGTTCTCCTGCAAACTGTCATGCAGCCACTTGTACTATTTTCTTTGTGACTTAGTGTTCAGGTTTTACCTTTTATTGCTAGGAGATAGAATTTTAGGTAGTACCGGTACCAATTAACTTCCTCTTTTCAATCAAGAGTAGGGATGAAAACAGGACGGGAAAATCCCGTCCCGACCGGCACCGTGTACCGTCTAAACCGACTGTGGACCTTTTGTCAGGAAAAGCAGGAAACCGGGAAAAAACCGGGAAAACCGGTGGGAACCGGTGCGAAATCGGTTGATGTGTTTTCCTGACCGAATTGCCGGTTACTGTATTCGCCCGGGATAATTCCCGCGGGAATTCCTGTTTTTCTTTCATCAAACCTCCGTTTCAGCCCATATACTCGGCCTAACCCACCAAGTGCCCCCTCCCCACACCGCGCTTGCGTAATCCCAACCCTAGCCGCCAGCCCCGCCCGCTCCCCTCTCCATGTCTCTCACTCTCTCTCAGTCCTCTCTCGTCTCTCCTCCGGTTCTCTCGTCGCCGGCCATTGGCCAACGAATACACCGACCATCCCGAGTCCCTGCGCCAAGGCCTTCTGCGGGCAGGCATCGGCTCGCCGTTGTCTCCCTATCAACCGCCCACCCTGCGCACCCTCCGCCAGCCCCCGCCGCTTCCCTGTGCGTCGTTGGCCACTGCCACTTCCTCGTGTGCTGGCCGTCAGCCACTCAGCCTCACCAAGTTGCAAGATGGGCAGGCGGTAGAGCTGCAGCCGTTCCGCAACAGGATGGTCGCTGTCGCCGCCTGGTGGCTGGGCGACCGCACTGACGGGAGATGCTTTTGGGTGTTAGTTGTGGCTACTGTTGCTGCCTGATGTGCTAGTGCTATGTGCCTTTGTCTATGACTCTGTGCTGCACGCCTGTACTGGCATACTACTGTGTGTGGCTGTAAATATTGCATCAAGCTAGATGTTGAAGTGATTACATGTGTAGGTGTGTTTCCCGATTTAAATTGCCGATTCCCGATCGTAATCGATATATTCCCGACCGATATTTTCCACTCCCGATGTCCCGCAATATCGAATTCGTTTTCCCGTTCGGCTTTCCCGTTCCCGATCCCGTTCCCGACAAAAAAATACAGTTGCGGGAATGGTTGAGGCATTTTCCCGACCGTTCCCGACAAAAAAATACAGTTGCGGGAATGGTTGAGGCATTTTCCCGACCGTTCCCGACCGCTTTCATCCCTAATCAAGAGTTGCTGCACCAAGTAGTAACAGATATAGTCATCTTTGTAACTAGTTTATATTGTATCAATCATGATGTTGTATGTTTCTGTGTATCACAACTATTCATTAGGCTACGAGCTGCTGCAAAGGCCAAAGGAGAAGCAAAAAGGACTCGACCGCGGGATCGATCTCACAGGGCTGGACCAGCACCAGAAGCTAATGCAGAGCTTCAAGCAAACTTAGATGTAAGTTGATTCTATTTATGACCGAAGACTCTGCTTATTTTTCTTGCAATTGTTTTCACCATTGAGAAATACGAAAACTGTCAAGCTGATTGTAATCGTCCGATACTGTTAGGTAATTCAATTTTGACTTCACAACGTGATAAGTTATTCCTTGTTTTGGAGAAACTAAGAGCTGTTCAGTAACATATCACAAAATGAATGCAATTGTGGCAAAAAATGTTTGTTCATGGAACTCTACTTTTTTACCCATTTTAAGAGAAGAAACATAGCCATGGCACAATTCACTACTTAGACAGGCAAAAGAGATAAATTGAAAGTAACACAAAATATGATCAAAACCAACATTGTTTGTTGCATTAGTGCCAAATATTTTTTCTTCACAACATCAATGCCAGTCTGGTTTAATTTGTAGTAAAACCTTCGGAGCATATTCTCCTGTTCTTGTACTTGTGCTCTTAGTACATTTCTTCTTACTGTGAAGTGGGGAGAATCTATCTTCTTCTTTTCTTCCCTTTTTTCTTTGTTACTGCTGAACACAAATGAGTTGAGGTGTTGCATTTGAATTAACATGTATCAAAACTATAATTGATGTGCCATTAGTAAACTTATGTAGTTTGTGACTTTAAAATGTTAATGAATATAATTATGCCCAATGTTGAGCTTCACAAAAGTAAACTATGCAGTTCGTAACTTTCAAATGTTATTGGATAATATGGTGTCCAATATTGAGCTTTGCAAATTTCTTGATAACAGCAGAGGCGACGGATGATAACCCATGCAAATGCGAAGAGCAAAAGTGAGAAGTTTCCTCCACCACATCAGGATGGAGCGATGGGTAATCCGCTGGGATCCTGTCGCCACATGGAGCCTATGTTTGAGCACCAGGATGCTTCCTTCAGTACAGTAGTCCCCATTGAGAAGGGGACCTCGCAAACATGGTCAGGTCCGCTGTTTGACCCTTCAGCTCTTGGACAATCGAGGCGGAAGAAGCAGACTACCCTAGATGCTAAGGCTGCAGCTTACTCAAAGCAGCTCCAAAAGGAGAAGGGAGAGATACGAGCCCGATAATAATTAATAAAGTACCTTTTTGGTGAGTTTGTGGGTGGAAGGTTCTTCATTATGGCCTATAGTCTAGATGAATTTTCTTCCTTGCTTTGATCTTTAGTGGTCGGAAAGCAGGTAACAGTACTTTCCACTGTAGGGAAAATTCTTCCAGATTGTGCATATGTTACGTGTTAGTGTTTCCTGTTTCTTTCTAGATGCTTCTGAAGACAGGACACTGGGTTTTACCACCCTTGTATTTATGCTCTTTGTGACTATTCAGTTGCCCATGTGTATATATGGAGTAATTCTTCTTTTTATGTAAAGGGACTAATTGCATTTTACTGTTAGCTGGTGATTTGATGATTGAACTGTCTATACTTGCAGCCTTGAAGGAGAAAGTCTGTAAAATTGATGATTGTATGTGTAAGTTCTTTTTTGTGTGTCCGTGGCATTAGCCCTTTTCACATGGCATTTGGTCCTATGGTTTGTTTCTTTAAATTTGCTGAAGATGAATATCTTCGCCTTTGTAACATTCATATTCGAAGTACTCACCTTCATTCCGTTTAGCAAATTACTTGCATAATATGATGATCTGTTATCGAAGTATATAAACTGGCCACGGTAACCTTTACAAGATATGAAGATTCCTGCTGATTTCCACTTGCAGTGTTGAACAGCAGTAGCTTGCGAATTAGCAGTACTCATGAACAGAAAAAATAAATAAAATAAAATAAAATGCCGCTGTAGGATTAGTAGCTTCAGTAAACGAGCAGCTGTTTAGCATTAATTAGCAAGCCCCTGTATAAACGATACAGGAGGATTGACCCGCTCGACGGAGCCTGATACCAAATTATGTTGTACTCCCTCCAATTCGTTTTACTTGTCGTTTTGGAATTATCACTGAAATTAAGATCAAATGTAGGCATTGCTTGTTCCGCTGCCCGGCACTAAAGCGGACGCATACGATATAGAGAGTTTTACCATAGGGGCAGAGCCATACGATATACCATAGGGGCAAAACTGGCGGGCACTACTGCCGTGACATATATTCTGACTCCTTTTGGTTTGAACTATTGGCGACAACCAAAATGATACGGAGGGAGTACAATATAACACACTATCAGATTATAAGATACTTAAGTACTCCCTACATTCTAAATTTTAAGAGCAACTATAGTGGAGGCCTCTAAATGTCTCTACTACATATTTTAGTTTTGTGTAAAAGTTTAACTTCAGTAGGTCTCTAAATGGGTATATATTTTTCGAGGGCCTTCAAACTTCACCTCCAATTCTCCCTCTAAACATGGATCTCACCAAATTTTTTTCTTTTCTTTTTTTCCTCCCGCAACTGTTGCCCCGCGACATCCCGCTTCCCCGACCCTGATCCGTTGGCGGCGGCGAAGGCTTTTACGACGAGCACGGCGACCTCCTCACAACCATGTAGTGTGGAGCCACGTCGGACCTCGCTATTCCCGCCAACAGCGTACACTGCCTCGCATCGCTGCTCCAGCTCCGTCGGTGGTGGCATATAGGGCTCTTGGCACTGTTTGGATGGTAGGGGTAAATATTTACCTCAAGGAAAATGATTTGCCCCTCCTATTTGCCCCTACTAATATTTGCCTCTTGGGGTGTTTGGATGGAGGGGTAAATGTGGATATGGATGAGAGAGGCAGAGTGGGACCCACCACAAATTTGCTCCAATTTGCTACCTTTTAGGGGTAAATGGAATTAGGGGGGCAAAACATTTACCCCACCACATTTGCCCCACATGTTTGGCACCTTAGGGGTAAATTAGGGTAAATTTGCCCCATTTACCCCACCATCCAAACAGGCCCCTTATCTCCCACTGCCTCAGCTCTGCAGCTGTTGGGGAGGGCTTCATCCGCCTTCATACCCAAGCCACATTGCTCCATGAACCAGAGCGCGGTGAGGAGCGGCGGACAGGGTGATGGATCAACCAAAGCTGAGGACCTCCGGAGGCCTAGACTGATTTCCCCATTATAGTTAACTGCAGATTTTAGACCTCTAGTTTTTCATTTCAACTCGCAAATGAGTTTTGGATGCCTCAATTTACAGACGCTCACTATAGTTGCTCTTAAGTCTTTTCGATTAGATTCATAGCTGTTAATATATATATATATATATATATATATATATATATATATATATATATATATATATACCATACCCAGGGTATGGAATATTATTCCATACCCGAGTCAACCATCTGTCCGGTCTCCGAACGCGCGGCGCATTTCCCGCGGCCCCTATGGTTTTCGTCGGGCGCGCCTGCAAGGCTGCGAGCCGGGCGAGTCGGGTCTTCATCCAGCCCGCGGGATGAATCGTGGGACTGTGGGAGTAAAAAGGGCAAAAAAAGAAAAAAAAGAAACTGACGGTTCTAAAACATCGCATCCACGCGCTCCTCTTCGTCGAGATCTCCCTCCCCGTCCCGGCCGGCGGCGGCGATGGCAACGAGATCCTAGCGCCCGCTTGTTCCTCACCCCGGCCCTCGCATCAAAACCGAGATCCTCCCCCCCCGTACGTCCTCATCATGGAAGGCTTGCCGGTCGCCGGGATGAATCGCCGGAGGATGCAATTCGAGGGCCCAATCTCTCGCCACGGAGATGCAAGTACGGCGTCGGGGATTGGAGCGGCGGCTAGCTCGATGGATGGTCCGTCCTCGGCGAATGATACTCCCGAAGTTGAGCTGCAGCTCACACATGTAAGTTTTCTTGTTTCAAGAGATCGGCATGCTAGCGTTGCTTGATTTGTTTCCGGAAAGTTGGTACCGATAAACGGTGTGGTAGACGACGAATGGGTTGGAGCACAAGATTCGATCAACAAGTACACCGATAAGGAGGTTGCAGTTCAGTAGATAAATTTTAATTCTGTGTCAATTGAAAATGAGCAACTCAATGCATAACCTGCAAAGGAAGTGTAAAGTTCTCCCGTGAAAAAGCATTGAATTGGCCTCTGTAATTCACTTTGTTGGTGCACTTTCATAAGCACTTTCATAACCATATCGTTTAAGATTATGCCTGATTGTTAGCACTTGAATAACATTATCATTGAAGTGTATTCCTGAATTTTTCTTTGGTCATTTCTCTGGCAAAAACATGTGCTCATCTGAGCATAACAGCCTACATAAGGCACACTTTGTTTGTAACTTTAAATATGTACAAGTGCCCCTGATTTTCCAAAGCCCTAAATGGGAGATCATATATGTAGTTCTGTGAGTCATTTCTCTGGCAAAAACGTGTGCACAACTGAGCATAATAGACTACTTAAGGCACACATTGTTTGCAACTTTAAATATGTATGAAGTCCACTGATTTTGCAGGGCCTGAATGGGAGTTCCTATGTATAGTTATCTGGATTAAAATTGTTTCATAATTGAAATTCAATATAGCAATACATTTCTTTTTGCAGGGGGTTATATAAATGCTGGACATTTATTATCATAAGTTATTTGATTGACACATTATGTTATGCTCTGTAGAAAGATAACATGAAGCCGATGGAAGTGAGGGGGGCAACAAAAGGGCAAGAACACGAGAGAATGTGATGCCAAAGAGTTTACATGTTGAGTTGGATAGTGGGTCAGAAGGGCATGATGAAATGGACATAAGGCTCATCAGATAGGCGGGGCCAGATGATGTGTTGTGGTGTATATACAATGTTACTTGTCACATCATATTAGAGATGTTAGATCCCTGTAGTTTCATTTGCCTCTATTTATCCAGATGTTCAAGAGATGCCCAACATTTAGAAATGTTGATGTAGTTTAGTGTATATTGCTCTGACCTAAGCTTTTTTTTTAAAAAAATTATCCATTATGTGCGCACACCATCTGTGTGAATTTGACAGTGTATAATGTTATAAATTGTTATTGTGACACAAGATGTTGGAGTGCAACAATGGAAATCGTATAGAATTATTCGATAATGGAGCTATAAGGGTTTAGTATTGTCTCGGCAACAAAAAGAGATTATTAATTATAAATATTGGAGCTCTTATGTATCCCTGCACATTTACTTTCTCTCTTTAATTTTTCAGTATATTCTTATATATTTCGGTAAGCCCTATTTTTTCTGGATGTCAAAGTTTTTTGTCTTTACTTATAGCGCAAGTTAGAATAGCTTCCATAAGGTCCAGAAATAAATCCGATGGATTTCAAGAATAATGCATAGAGTTGTGAGATAAACAAGGTTCTGCAGCTGGACTTTTTCTTGAAGTTGCGATCAGTCAATGCAATGCTTCCACAGTTCTAGAAAAAGTCTACAAATAGGACATAACACATTTTCCACAAATATGTTGGACTACTGTCAAATTGCTGAAACTCAAATGTTGTAACATTTTTGATCTTGGCTAATACTCCATCAATGAAATCCCGTTGACCCCAAAAAAAATTCCATAAAGAGCAGGAGGATAACGCCTGTATGATCAGATCAGAGTGCACTGAATTCCTGCCCGTATATTACTGAATTGAGCTACTAGGGTGCTGTTATTGGCCCTAAAGAGGACATCGTCGTGGTCAATCGAATCCCAATCTGACCAAGTTACCGCAAGAGCTGCAACATGGACTGCAGCTGTGAAATAAACAAGATTCTGATCTGGGACGCACCAAAAGAGTTGCACAATTTAATGCAGGGAAACGTACCCTGTGAGAGCTCACAATCTATTATTTAGGACATAAGAAGTACTCATGTTAAACTCAATTAGAAATTTCAAAAGCATTGCAGTGAACAAGAACCACTATTATGGGAAATTAATAGTAATTTATTAAGAAATGTAAATCTAAATGAAACGGTATTCCAAAAAATAAATAAGATGGTCTTGCAAACTTTTAAGATAGTGTAAAAGAAAATAAGAAATATTACAGTAAGGTCATTTCTGTTCTTTACCCATTACACATTTATACTATCAATAAGCTCATCAGAAACTTATAGGTATAAGACGTTATATGATTTGATAGCAAGCCAGCAACCATCTGTAATCACAAACTTACAAATGAAGCTCCAACTCAAGGAAATGTGTGTGACAGCAAGAATGCAAGAGTGCAAGTACAAGCAATTGAGATATACAATGTGTACAACACAACAAATCCCAACTGATGCGAGTGCCAAACATAAGAAAGGTTGTGTGTGGGGAAGGATAGCAACTAATAGAAAAAGGGATGGTGGTCGTCTTTGCGGAACTGAAGTAGTACATGCGGCAGCTCGGCAAACACTTCGTTCTCTAAGTCTTGAAATTACAGCTTGTAGTATGTTCGAAAACTATAGCTGAAATTGCAAAATGAACATTGATTTTTTGACTGATTGATCCCAATTTCAACATATAATAAAAAACTGAGTACATATTTGCTATTTCATGAACCATATTTAAACTGTTTTATTGCTCCCTCCAACCAGTGACACTCTCGGCTCATATATCTAGCGTGCATGTATGTGTGCACAATCTTAATTGCAGCATCATATATCTGTGCATTTATGGACAAAAAGAAGGAAAGGATAAGTTTTAATATCAACATACATGGTTATAGCATGCATGACCAAAGCACAAACACGAGATCAAAAGATAATACACAAGAAAAAAATGCATCTATCTAATCTAGCATCAGATTAGGTTCTTTGCATAGAACAATGGTTTAACAGGTTTCACACCACTTGGACATGGCATGTCGAATAAGAATTCAGTATAATATCTGCACAAGATGGATAACATACTTAAATGCAAGACGCTGCCATAATTTTAGAAATCCTAATCATTAGCTAGTTTGATTAGTCACAAATTGTTGATTTATCATCCACCTACAAAATTTAACATGAGAATCAACTGCCACTGTCCAAAAGAATTCATTGTCTTTTCAACCAACCACCAGAGGCCATCAACACTGGGACAATCACTAAAATGTGGAGTGTGCATAAGCATCAGCGACAATTCATCAGTCAAAAACACACACAACATGCAAAAAATGTTTGAGGTCAGAGGAGTCACCTGGCCACATCCACTGAAATAGCACCTTCAACTTCTCCATGGTGCAGCCATGCGTTGGTTTGTCCTTGTTCTTGAGCTGTGAGTTCAAGCAAGGACATCCCAGCAGTCTATTTTGTCCTACCTGGAAAACCAGACCTGGGAATCAGTTGATATTCCCAGCCAAACCAGCTAATTTGCCAATTTTGTGGTAATATAAACTGAACTATAGTAGTGAATTTTTTGACACTTACAGATCACAGAAATAAGAAAAACAATCTTGATCACGTACAAGCTTTCGGTGCAACCACATGCTGGTGCAGATTTTCAAGAGAGCAACACAAATCCACAATGTTGAGTGTGGTCCTGACCAAACAATTTATTCACTGAACATGTGTATATATATCAGGACAAGCTGTGATAGAGTGGAACGTGGGAATGAAAATGTGATCTCTCCACTGTCTACGAGTAACACATGAATGTTAGTGCAATGTGGCCTCTAGTTTTGTAGTTACTAATAATGGCGAAAACCCAGGGTATCTTGTATAGTAAATATATATGTTTTTAACAGCATCTGTTGTAATGCAGAAAAGGTCGTTTGTTCTTGACCTGTGTGTGATGCTGCCATCTTGGAGCTGCAGGCAGATGACTAAAGTTCAGATCCAAATAATCTTTCTAGTAAAAGATCCGGCAGGGTGATACAGTAATAAGGAGTCCTATTAAATGTATAAAATAAGGGATTTGATCCAGCGTTCAATGGTACTTCTAGCTCATATAAATAATAAAAAACACTTCAAGCTAAAGTTTTAGGTTCGTGCACAAAAACTACTCTACTGAAAATTAAAGACACTATCAATATTTTGTCACCCACCAATCAAATTACAAGTACAAGCTTTGTAACTGGTTATCATGATTACAAATTTTGGATCTCGTCAAGATTTGAAAAAATACAGCTCCAAAAGAGGAGTATATCCATATAGCGAAAGATCTTTAGGTCCGTCACATAAAACTATCTTTCTCTACTAGTATGAAGTCAACCAAACAACCAAAAGTAGTTTAAAATTGCCTAGTTTAGAATATGAAGACAAGTGACACAATTTTGTGAGCTAAACAATAACAAGGTAACTTAAATCTCTATATACCTGAAAGCCGCAGCCTTGAAAATTGTGCATTGGTTTAATCCATCCAAACATGGCAATCAAGCATACTAGCAGCTTTACTATTAAATGTTTGTTGACTGCAAGATACCAGCAGGAGAATGAATATGTTTATGTATGCTGAAGATCAGTTCGTTTCAAAAACGTCATGGGTTGCTTATTTGTGTTCCTTTCATCCACACATTTCAGCCATGATACCCAAACAATATCCAACGAGTAGTTCATTAATTAGTTACCTGGATACAAGTGTTCCCGTGAACTGTCGCCTCAGCCATTACCACTTCTACTTGCTCATCATCCTGGTACAACAAAGTTCTAAATTCAATGGGGTATCTTTGAAAGAAATGAAAGAATTTCAGAAACAAGAATTCCTATTTGAAATTCATAGGAGCCATGTCAGGTCCGCCCAGATCCTTGTGCCCATCGACAAACCCATTTAGACACAAACACCATATCCAACTCATTAGTTAAAATGATAAAAATAAGAGCACTTGTAAAGTTTAATGGGTTTAAAAATCACAAAACTGCGCATAACTTTGTCAGGAAAAGAATAATCTCCAATGTTTCTCAGCTAGTTCAGAAAATATGTAAGTGATAATCCTAGAACGCATACATACACCGGCAACATGAAAGAAGCAGCATATATGTAGCAGTGCACCACATAAAGATTTCAACAACCTTTGCTCTGACTCAGGAAGCATATCTTCTGATTATTAGCTCTAATAACATAAAACAATTAGCAATCCTGAATTTGTATGCATTAGAGGCGCATCATGATCACCAACTCCATCAGCATGGACCATAAAAATAGTACTTGATACTAAGAAATCACTCATTCACCCAGAACATCAAAGGAAAAATAGGATATGAAATGTCAAAATCTCTCCTCCTCGGTCCAATTTCGTCCAATGTTGATGTGCTTTCGACCTGCATATGACAACATGCCACGACATCAATCATGTTCCCTGCAGCTTGTATCTGAGTCGTCGACATAATTATGGATCCATGCAAAACAAATCAACTGTTTAAAGCACTGAAGTAGCAGGTGAATTAAAAATTGGAAACAAATTGAAAGCTTTACGCAATCACAATAGAATGAGGGATGAGGCCAGTAAGGTCAAGCACGGTGCCGCATGGAGCCTGCAGGATCAGAGAGGGCCTCACCAATGGAGCAGCAATAAAGTTAAACCGATCTACCCCGGATCTCTCTGCTGCACTTGCCCCTGGCGGCTGGCGCTCGCTGCTCTGGACCTCTCGGGGAATTATAGTTAAACCTGGAGAGCAGGGGTATGGCTGCGGAACGGCAGGCTCAGCCTGGTGGGTCGTGTAGGTGGTCAGCGGCCAGACTACGGGCGTGTTTGGGAGAGCTTCACGCAGCTCTAGATCCACAAAAATAGCTCCACTCCATTTTTTTCCAGCCAAACACCCCAACTCCAAAAACTCCAGATCCACCAAATCCATGGATCTAGCTCCCAACTCCACCAAATCCATGGAGTGCCTCAAGGGGTACTCTGCAAACACGTTTTTCATAACAACTCGTGGAGTTGGGGGGTAATTACCCACCTTTGCCACCGATTACACAACATACCGGTTCGTTCTTTTTTTCCCCTCCCCACCGCGACCCATCTCCTCCCCGCGACCGTTCCTCTTCTGCGCCGCCTCCTTCATCGTGAACAGGCTGCCGCCGGCGCCCTTCCCTCCGCCGGCGGCCGGCCGACCGCCGCAGTCGCCGCGGATGAGCCGTCCGCCGCCCCCTCCGCCTCCTCCTCTCAATTCCGGGCGTCGAGTTGGCCTTTCCCGTCCTCCTCATCCAACCCTAGACTCCATGGATGGCAATGGAGCGGCGGCCACCGGAGACGAGGAGCAAAACGGAGCTCATGGCGCTGTCTGGGAGGATTCATTTGCTCCGTTTTCAGAAGGATTTGAAGCGGCCTGCGAGAAGCCTCGATGGGGCAGCCAGACGCTGTCGTCCGCCCCGCGCCGGTGTTGCGCGGCGAAGCAGTGGCACGAGGTTCGATCTCCGGCGAGCGATGGTAAGGGCCCTGCTGGTTTTCCGCTCCTCAGGGCAACGCCAATTGTGCACATTGACGGTGAAGGATTCCTTCGTAGGTTCGTGCCACCCCTTGATATGCAGTGCAAGCTCAGTCGAAGGGATGGGACCGAGGGAGGCAACAGAGGGCAAGCAGGTTCCTGAAGTGTTTTTGATTCATATCACTCGATGAGACGATGAATTTAAAAATGTATAAACTTGATTAAACTCGAAAATCTTTGACTTAGGGCAAAATTTAGAATTGCATATTCTTTTTTAACGAAACAAGAACTTCATTTCTCCGCATCTCTTTGGTACTCGTGCATTGGCACAATTATTTTCATATATCGATTTATAGTTATATATGTACTACTCCATATCTGCATTTTGGTTGCATATAGTAGAAGTAACATTGATACCAGTTCCTACACAAACTGACCGTTCGTGAAAAGCGAGTGACACCTCTCGTTGGCACTGCACTTCGGCGCGCGTCTGGCCTTCAAGGAAACCACGACGACAGGGTACTTGGTCTTCACTTTCTGGAGGTGCACGGACACAACACACAACACACCACGCACACACACACACGCAGCACCCACACGCACACACAACACACGCACACACACATGCAGCACGCACACAGCACACAACACACCACGAACACACGCATGCAGCACCCACACGCACACACAGCACATCACGTACACAGGCATGCAACCAAAAAAATGAGGGCAAAAGAGGGTAATCTATTCAAATCTTCATTTTTCGGAGCTGGAGTTGTTATCTCTGCCAAACACATCTCCTCAGCTCTAAAGGGAGAGTACAGCTCCACGGTGGAGCTGCAAATTGGTGGAGTTGCTACTCCAGAGTTGGTTTGGTGGAGCTGGAGCTCTCCCAAACACGCCCTATGTGTGGCCCCATGAACAGCGGAGGCGCTCGACCACAGGTAGGACTGATGGCGCAGAGGGACTCAGGGGTGGTGCGGGCGGGTGGGCTGGCTCGGCTCCGGTGGGCCGGGCAAAGGCACGGGCGGGAGGGGCGTGCGGGAGGGTCTCATGGCCGACGGCGTTGCGCGGGGCCGGCGGGGCCGGGTCCCGGACGCACGGGCGCATCGGGGCAGGTATGAGATGGGGCTTCAGCGGTGGGGTCGGGCTGCCGGGTGCGCGGATGAGAGAGATGAACGGGGGGCACGCGTATTCTCACCAACGGCAGGATAACCAAGACGAGGAGGCCGGCAGGAGTTTGGATAAGACGACGGCGGAGACAGATTTACGGTGATAATCTTGCATAGCTGCTCATGCTTAGGGCATCAGGAGCTCAAGAATCAGGCGTCGGATGGACAGGGGAGCAGCTATGGCCGGCGGCGACCAAGGTCCGGCGGGGAGCTGCGAGCTCCGGCGACAGAGGTCCGCGAGCAGGCGGCGACGATAACGGAGCCGGGGAAGGGGAAGAATGAACTGAAACGGACGGATGGGGATGCGCCCACGATCTAATCGGCTCAGTTCAGTGTATCAAAAAACCAGAAGAAAAAAAACCGAGAGAAAAAGAAACCGGGGAGAGAGGCACGGGAGGACACGGGTTCGAAGGTCGGGTTGGTACGGAGTCGGGTATGAAATAGTTATTCCATACCGAGGCTATAAAATATAAATACCCTGTATATATAGAGAGAGAGATAGATAACAATTATGAATCATGAAACAGCAAAACGACATACAATTTGGAACAAAATATCTACGACAGTTCTTTCCACTTCCACTGAAGAGAAGGAAATAATTCAAGACCCTAGACTATTGGGAGCCACACATTTGAGCCACTGTAATAACAGTTCCATTAAATTTCGCTCAATTTAATTAAACACTATGCCCCAACAGCCATGTACATACCACTTGATTTAGGAATGAACTAACCTATGTCAACGCATAAATTACACTACAAAGTCGAGCGAGAGTTCCAGGCTGTGTTCAGGTGCAAGAGGAATTTAGCACTGCATAGCTGCAGTTTGAACGGCATTGCAAATACTACATCAGCTCATCTGGTCAGCTCCAAAAGCAAGGTGTAAATATCACATCACCCTCTCTTCCGCCGCCCCTGAAACATATTCAGAATTGGTGAGGCACAGAATACACGTTCTCTTTGCTAGATGCACAAGGATTATCTGCTGAGTACATTTTCTAGTGATGACTTACCGATCCCACATAATCATCCATGAGGGACTGCCGCCGCCTCTTGAATGAATTCGATGGAGTTGTCTCACCCTCAGAATTTCTTGATGCTGCTCGCTTTGTAGGAGTCATGTTCTGTCAATAACAACAATGCAAAAATTTTAATTCACCAAATGAAGCCAGCCATACATTCGAAAGACAGTGCATGTTGCAGAAAATCAAAAGAGTAATGCGCCATTTAAAATTTACCTTAGCAAGTCTTTTCTCCTTTCTCGCCTGCCTTTCTTGCTCATCGTATTCTTGATTCTCCTTCTCAACCAATCGGATAAGGGTGTCACATCGCCTAGCCAACTCTTGGGTAGTTCTAGACTTCACAAACCAATCGAATCGAAACAAAGGAGACATGCGGAAGGCAGCTTTCAGTTCGTCCCAGTTCCCGTAGCCAAGTTTATGCACCATGCAAAGCTGTAATGTAACAACAGCTTATTGACCATACCATGTATACTAAAATTAAAACATAAAATAAAGTGGGAGAACATACCATAAAACGATCACATTCCTCATTATAGAACTTCCCTTTATTTTGGCCATACTGAATTTTCAACTCCAACCATGGGTTCTTGTAGCGATCTAGCTTCTTCCCAATTGCCCTCATAATCTCATCCTTGCGAGATATCCTTGCTTCTCCCCTTTCAATATTCTTGATAATTCTATCATAATCTGGTTGGAGGACACAAGCATAAAATGACATTTGATAGTCATTTGTGCAAAAATGATGGTGACAACACTAGTATGTTGTGAAATATTATCATAACAAAAAATTATACTAGTTTAATATGACCAATCAAAATAGTTTGTTTTAAATTAGCAGCCAAAATTTAAAGGTTCAAATGTGCAGTTTCAAATTTATATATTTACAAACTGAGTTACAATCACATATCTATACCAGATTATTGCCTTACCACTTAGTTCCTTGTATCGCTCCTTGAATACTTTAGCATAGCGCTGAACCTCTTCTTCTGTCTTACCCTCCATTTCAAAGGCTATACTTTTTATGTCATTTCGACCATACTTCTCACATGCACGGATAAATGTGTTGAAATCTCTCCTTGTCCACGACGCAAAACCCTGAGATGTGGACCATGGAAACGATAAACAGAGTCAGAGGCAAACCGTGTAATGGAAAACAAGGATAGGTACGGACAATGAAAAAATAATGAACAATGAAAAAATAATAAACACAATGATATTAACCTCTTCTAATAACTGTTCCTTCTCTTCTTGCTCCTCTGCAGTCAAAGGCTCCAACTGATCTGAGGGTGTCATAATAAGATGGTTAGAATAATCCACCTAGATTATTTCATACAATCTCGGAAAAGCAAGAGCTGATAATACCTTCATCTTCACCATCTATGGTATCTTTCTTCTGGTTTGCTTGCTGCATTAAATTTTGTGATGTCAAACACCGAGATTACCAGTGACAATTGCAAAACTAGTACGTAGGAGGGAAGTAATGTCTAATGCAATGCCATTCCAAACTAAGCGCAAAATGAAGAAAATGCTGGCATGTTTCCAACATCCAGCTGAAATTACAGAACAAAGATAAATTACCATAAGGTATCGCACTTCCTTTTCATACAATTCATTTAGCCTTTGATTGTTGAAGAACTGGAAATCATGCCTGACATACACAAAACAAAGATGAGCTAGTGTCCTAGTGATATGAAGCGATAAGGTAAAATCACATGAACATTCAAAATAAAAAAGAAACTTACAAGTGCGGCATTCTTGGAATCCTCGGCTCCCTGGGCTTCGCTGGTGCACCTTGGCGAAGAGCTTGCTTAAAGTACTCAGACTCAGAATAGCTACCAAAAAGAAGTTAAAATAAGGTCAAAACAAGTACATGATAAATTTCTTGGCAACCCAAAAAATTAAAAGATGTGACTTACTTCCTCTTCCTTTCTCTTCTAGGTGGCTCAATCCAGTTATCACTGACAAGTTTCTTAAAATCAACCTTGTTTTCATCCTGTAATCAATCAAGACAGCAGATTCAGTTTGTTGTGAGCACTGAGCAAGACACTACAAACAAATTTTTCAACTGACAGCACAATGCATCAATTATTACCTTCTCGTCATCAAAATCATACAATTCAGCATCTGCATCAGACAAATAGGGGATCCCGACAAATAGTGTTAGACAGGAAGTAGGCAGGAAGACAAATATAGGAACTGTGATGGTCACAACAAGGGCGGCGGGCACATACTATCATCCATCTTAAACTTAATGGCGTCCTCAGTGAACTTTTTCATTTTTGCATCAAGTTCTGCTGTTGTCTCCTCTCCTTTAGCTATAATACGGTCAATATCCTCGTCTGTTATTGTGCTGTCCTTAGAGCTGAAAACCATTTCAGCACCAAACCTCACCATTTGCAGAAGATCATCCTTATTGACAGCTGAATAAAAAGAAAATGTGATCAGAACAATACATATCAAACTAATAGAGAAATTATTCAAGACATATCAATGACAAGTATCAAACCCGTACTTTTCTGCTCTGCCAATCGTCCTTGCTGAATGACCAAAGCATCCAATGCAAGCTTCTTGTACGCTCTCTCAATCACTTTTTCCTCAATAGTGTACTGTATTTTTGTTTGCATCATTTACATGTCAGGTAGCAATATAAAACATGGGAACTAAAATAATTATTAATCTAGAACCAAACCTCGGTACAAAAGCGAAAAACTTGAACTTCTTTCTTTTGACCTATCCTATGTGCACGGTCTTGAGCTTGCAGATCAGCTTGTGGATTCCTGAAGGCGCAGGAGTTCCAGATACATAAGTTTCATCTATGAGGGTGAATAACATAATGCAATTTTAGCATTAAAAAATTGCATACCAATCACTGTCATAAAGAACCACAACATCAGCAGTGGCCAAGTTGATACCAAGGCCTCCTGCCCTAGTTGAAAGCAAGAAAACAAACTTCTCGCTTCCTGGTTTGTTAAAGGCTTCAATGGATGCATCACGATCTTCTCCACCTGTATTTCCATCAATGCGGCAATACTGATATCCTCTGTACATAAGATAATCTTCCAAGATATCCAAAAGCCTGGTCATCTGCAGGATGGTAATATGTCAGAATACACAATTCTAGGAAAACAGTGTTTAATGAGGTGCATATGGATAAAGTGGGGCCATGACTACTAATATGCAACAGCTAGACTCGTAACGAATTAAAAACTAAATTGCGATGAATCACCTGTGAAAAAATAAGGACTCTGGAGTCACGTTCCTTTAGCTTGGGCAGCAATTTATCTAACAAAACCATTTTTCCTATATAAACAACAAGAGAATGCTTAATACGAAACCACATAAATTGATGTCAAGAAACATATTACGATTCTGCAAACAAAAAAAAACACATGATGTGCTATACCTGCATTCTCAACTAAATGTTCACCAGTGGTGTAGGGTGGTCCAGGTTCAGCTCCTTGGAATAGATATGGATGGTTGCAACATTTGCGCAACTGCATGGCAATGTTAAGCAATCTCTTGCGTTCACCACCAGCATTGATAACCTCTAAATCTTTCTGAAGAAGAGCACGATAGTACTGCTTTTGCATCTGAGACATTCCAACTTTAAGAATAGTTTCCTTCTTTGGAGGTAAACCCTTTTCTACATCAGACTTAAGCCTCCGAAGAAGAAATGGGCGAAGGACCTTCACAAAAGTTGCAAGAGTTCTTAGAATTATATAGCATTAATAATATTGATAATGGTTGATAATGAGCATGTCTCTACCTTATGAAGCTGCTGAACCACCTCCTGTTGGTCATTTTCTCCAGAAATTTGAAACCATTCATCAAAGGTCTCAGCAGAGCTAAATATTTCAGGTAGCAAAAAGTTGAGGAGAGCCCAAAGCTCATGGAGATTATTCTACCATATACCAAATCAGTAAATCAGTCAAATCAGATTTAACACAAAAATGAACATGAAACAAGACAATCTTGAATTGATGTATGTGATACGTAAAAGAGAACTATTGGAAACAGAAACCAACCTGCAGTGGAGTGCCTGTGATGAGAAGACGATAATTGGTGTTGTAAATTCTCATAGTCTTCGACAGAAGAGAATTCTCATTCTTAATCCGGTGAGCTTCATCAATAATAATGTAGCGCCAACTGAAACGCCTCAGTGAAGTTTTTTCTTTGATTGCCATTTCAAAACTAGTCACGCACACATCAAACTTCCCAGGCTGTAGCAAATTGTCCCTTATATGGTTCTGACACAACAGAATAAGGTGATCAGTAACATGCCAACATATGTTTCAGCAATGATCGAAGAATGAATTTAAGACTAACCCTCTCTTCTGGATTTCCCAAGAACTTCACAGCGCGAAGTATAGGGCAAAAACGTTGGATTTCCTTCATCCAGTTGCCAAGAGTGGACTTCGGTGCAACAACCATGTGAGGACCAGTTATACCTCTGAATTCATGCAGATAGCCAAGCAGTGAAATGGTTTGAAGAGTTTTCCCAAGGCCCTAGATAATAAATTAATACAAATTGCAAAAGTCAAACAACAACATTAACAAAATTATGATCTTAATCACATTTACCACATAATCCATACCATCTCATCAGCCAGAATTCCATTGATACCATTCTCATACAAGCGTATGAGCCAATTAAGTCCAGCCAACTGATAATCTCGCATTTTTCCCTTAATACCTGCAAAACAGTGGGATTACAGACCACATAAGAACTGAAAAAATAAACCCCAAGGCCACATTTGGTTAGTAGGAATCAATTCTAGCCGAAGGATTCCTTAGCTAATTTATATAACAATAAACCGTTCCTGGCATGTGCCCTAGGAAACCGAACAGGGCCCAAGGATATTAGAGCCTACTTGGCTGATTTTATGAGAACGCAATTGAATTATATTCCTTGAAGATTAAAGAACCCCAAGGCCACATTTGGTTAGTAGGAATCAATTCCAGCTGAAGGATTCCTTAGCTAATTTATATAACAATAAACTGTTCCTGGCATGTGTCCTAGGAAGCCGAACAGGGCCCAAGGATATTAGAGCCTACTTGGCTGATTTTATGAGAACGCAGATGAAATTCCTTGAAAATTAAAGTAGTCAGCCCCCACAATTTATATAACAAAAAGGTGCTGGTGGAAATGAAACAGAAAACAGACAACAATTGCACACTTGCATCAATTTATGTTTCCTCTTAGAAGACTCAAACAAGTACTTCTATAGGGAAAGTTGTCATATAAAAAGGGTCTACGGTAGTTTAAGGTTCCTGATACTTGATTCGCAAAATACAATGGATAATGTTGGAAGTTCGCACTTCACTAAAATACAGTATTCATTTATTAAATGTCAACGCTAATGAAAGCTTGATTTACTCATCTTGTGACAGCATTAAATACTTGTATGAAAACAAAGGAAAACAACCATCTACCAAGAAGGAAAAGTGCTTAAGGAACTTGAGTTGGTTTAAACAAGAAAAGTAATGTAAAAGTAACAGGTAGTAAGCGAAGGGCTCACATGAAGGCTGAGAAACCAAACGTGTTCCCCCAGCACCAGCTAGAGCATCTTCCTCCTCCTTGAGGTATTCTTCATCTTCCTCTTCTTCCGTCATCTTTGACGCATGTCGTCCCCTACAATTGATAACTTATCAGCACATAAATTGCAGGATATTGAGTACAGACATAAAAACTCCCTGAATCTAATGCAACCAAAACTTATGGTCATGAATACAGAAAAAACGAGTTGCTCCCTATCATGTCATTGAAAGCTATTACTCCCACCGTTTCAATATGTAAATCGTTTTGGGTTTCTAGATACATAGATTTTGCCACCTAGAAAAATCAAAACGACCTACATTTTGGAACAGAGGGAGTACCATACCGGACAAAGTAGTAAAAATAACAACTGTAATCTGAAATTTATTTAACCCCTTAACTAAATGAAATTATGGACACATGCAAATGTACAACATCATATACAATGTATACAATCCTGACAGTTTCATAAATTAACCAGATCAAGAGGACCATAAAGATACAAGATCCAGCTAAAAAGGACATAAAATTGGGTGACAGTGTAAGTTGATGCAATGTGTAAAGATACATCAAATTAAATCATTTTAAGTGCTAGTTTGCATTATTTCAGTATCAAACAAACTTTCGATGTGTGTTACAATCAAAAGTGTTATGATAAAAAAGGAGACAGCAACTTCTACTAATCTTACCTAATGATCATTCATTGCACAGTAGAATAATGGAAACAAAATACATCTTACCTCCCACGTGGCTTTTTCTCTTTTGATTGACTTCCTTTTGCAAAGTGAGCAAAAATCTCAGTCTGCTGAAGAAGGTATTTCAATCGTCCCTTCCCTTTATTGTTCTGCCAATAATTATAAATATCAGGACATCAACAAAATGTATTGATACTGGCATTGAACACATAGGAAAATGCATGATATGCACATGGTTAGCGCATACAAACCATGGATTTGTATACATGAATTCCTCTAAAGATGGTACATACCATATCAGCATCAATGGCAGCATTTTGTGTATCCAATATTTCTTGGATTTTTTCTTTCTTCTTCTTCTGGAGTTCCTTTAGCCTGGCTTTCTCACGCTTGCCAACCACAACATCAGCCTGCAACAGAAACAGCAGGGGGGCAAAGCAATGCAAAATTATCATTTCTGAACTGTAGGAGAAGAATATAAAATACAAATAATGGGCCCCTTGAGACTTCCAGACGATATTATATTCGTCAGTACCACTAAGTATCTGTAGATAATGAGTACTGCTACAAGCAAAAAGTGACCCTTAAAAAACAATTCAAGCACTCAAACCCTAATACTGCCCTCACCTCGTCGCCATCGTTGCCCGCGACGGCCTCATCGTCCTCGGTGGACTGGGACTCGTCGTCACCCCCCGCCAGGGGGGCGACACCAGCGTCCTCCTCCTCCTCGGCGCCGCCGCCGGTGGTGACGGCCTCGATCTCCTCCTCGTCGACCTCATCCTCCTGCTCCCCCTCAGCCTCTTCCTCCTCGTCATCCCCCGCGGCCGGCGCCGCGGCATCCTCCTCGTCCTCGTCCCCCTCATCGCCAGATCCGGAACCGGCGGCGTCGGACTGGTCCTCCTCCTCCTCGGCGGAGGACGAGATCTCGTCGTCGTCGTACTTCATCGGCTTCGCCATTGGGACGGGCGGTGGCGGGAGGGGAGAGTAGGGTTAGGGTTTCAGAGCAAGGCGTGCGGAATGGGTGTTCGAATCGTTTGATCGAGCGAGAAGCGGTGGGGGAATTTTCGGGAGAGAAATCGATTTTGGGATGAAAAGGGTGGGAGTGGCTGATTTATAAGGGGCACCCTGCACGGCAATTTTTGGCGGTTTGCACCCTGGACCAAGGAGTATTACGTATTTATTATGGTGACCCTATGTCCCCTGAGCATACCAGAAACTCAAGGAAGCTGAAGGATTTTTAAAATTTGAATTTGGATTAAAAATATGTTCGTCTATAAAAGAAAACGTGGGCGGCAAATGCACTTGTACACGCTCGTACCAGACCATACAAAATATACGAGTTTCCAGGTACTTAAATGAAAAACGTGCCCAAAGCACAGAGATGCCGGAAGACCGACCTTTCTCCCGCGAACCCGAGAGATGGTGGCATGGTGCACTTGATGTGGTGGGTCCCACCACTCAGAGTAATCACGGCGTGGGCTCACGGTAGACCACGCGTGCGGAGTTCAGACGGTACAGAGAAATGGGCAGGGGCTCGTTCCCGCCAACGAGGCGGGAATGGGTTTGCGGCCTCCCGCCCGGACGTGCTGAAATGTTTGTTGGGTTTGAACGCGTGTTTCTTTGCACCTGCTCATCCAAAGGCGCCAGATTTGGGCCACGGCCCGATACTGGGTCAATTAGGGCGTGTTTGGGGGTGTTTGTTAAGGTGGCTGTGTTTAGCCCGGCCCAGCGACCAAGCCATGGCTAGCTAGAGCCCGGTAGCCACAGGCCACCCCACCTTGTTTGGCGCACTGGCCCAACCCAGCCTGGGCACCCTCGGATCATGTTTGTGGCACACTTCAGAGCCGGGCTCCAATGGAAAAGAGAACTGAAATCAGCCACCTTGGGCCGCGCGGAGCCGAGCCCTCCAGCTATGATGGATTCTCACGTACGAAGGGAGCCGGGCTGAGGGGGTGGATTTAGCTCTCGCGGGCCATGTCCAGGGAGAGAAAAACGAAGCCAAACACGTGATTGAGCCCCCAGGGCGTAGCCGAGCCCCAGAGCCACCCTAGCAAACACCCCCTTTGTACACGTGGCCTTGCCAGCATGGCCGGTGACCAGGCCAAGGCCAGCCACAGCCTGCCTCTTTAGCTGCGTGTGCTGAAATGAGCCAGGTTTAGTTGAGAATTGTGTTTGCGTCATGTATCGGAATGAGTATAGTTACCTTGCATCCTACCATGGTGACGTTACCACCCCACTCTCCTTGCTGGCATTTTATCTAACACTCGATGGGTGGCGCAAGCAGGTGGTGGCGGCGGCGGCGCGGCGGACAGAGCTCGCGCGGCCGGAGGGTGCTCGCGACGGCCGGAGCTCGCCGCGCCGGGCGGCGGCGACCGGTGCTCACGCCTCCTCGCGGCGGTCGGAGCTCGCTCGCCGCAGGGTGCTCATGACGACGGGAGCTCGCCGCGCCGGGCGCGGTGGTCGGTGCTCGCGGCGGCCGGCCGGCGCCCTCGAGCGCCCGCAACGCCTAGCCGTAGGCGACGCGCCGGCGTTCGCGGTCGCGCGCGCGCAACTAGACATGACCGGACGTGCGCGTCATGGCGCGGTCGGCGCCCGTCGCATAGAGTGCGACGTCGGGTGCGCAGGGAGGAGCAGGGCCCTCGGCAGTGCCATGGCTGCCGGGGATGCGCAGGGCTCCGACTCAGACAGCCTCGACCTGGATCTGGTGGCGGCGTGGCGCTGCCGCTGGTGTTCGTCGAGGCGCCCGAGGTCACGTGGACGGCGAAGGTGTGACAACCCGCCCAGGAAAATACCGTACTATCACCTAAGACCGATCCACTTTGGTCATTAAGCAATAATAAAGTATCATCCTGTCGTTAGTTGCCGGGTTAACGCCTGGTAAATCACTTGAAAAGCAACAAGGATCGAATATATGCATTAAAACTCACTCGAAGGCGAGTCCAGAGATACAACAACATTGAAATCCAAATTCGTACCCCGAAAGGGTTTAATTATTACAAACCATAGTTTTTGCCATGATGAAATAGTTCAGAGTTTTCGAAAGCAGCGTAAATAAACTAACGGAAGCGACGACACCACGGGAGGTCATCCATGATGCTCTCAGTAGTCGTCCTCCACCCACTCCAGCTCCCAGCCGGGCGGGATCTCTCCGGGCCACACATCACTGAATGCATTACCTGGATCAACATATTATAGCAAGGCTGAATATACTAATACTCAGCAAGACTTACCCGTCGGTGATAACTACTTCACCAAATCTAGACCATGAAAGGCTTTTTGGCTACTTGGTTGCTTTTGCTAAAAAGTAACAAAGAGTAGGTCCTTACTTTCAAGATTTTAGCACAAGTTCTAGTAGGTTTAATCTTTACTACATTAGCCAACTAGTACAAACAAAGTTGTACAATACAATTAATCAAGCATAAAGTTCATCAACTTCCATCATTAGGGATATCATGACTAGTGGAGTAAGTAGTCTCAGATAACGGTGAGAGGCCGACAATCGATTGATTTAAAACCTTGCAAGGTGGATCTAAACACACGGTAGGCTGCCCCCGAAAGGACAACTTTCCCAGGCCGTTTCCAAAAATCCTCGGGTCGGGATGAAAGGCCACAGTTTTTGGTGCAGACTATCCGGAATACCCCGCAAGATACCCAGAATCACCATACACCACTGGTAGCTAGCCGTGAGACAAACCCCAAGAGTAGTGACAGTTCCATCCCTAGCCGTCTCATTAAGGTACTAGGCTTACCGGTCCCATACCCGACATGTGCTTAGTACGTTCAAACACTTAACCCACATAACCACTGGACCGGAACCCAGATCCCATGCTCTTACCACGTGAGCAATCCATTTAAGGATATATTGGGATTCCTATCTAGGAACCTATTCTCGCGAGTGAGGTCATCACTCGACTTGTAATGGTTCTATAGCTTAGCAGCTATCGACCTATCATACTAGTAAGGACAAAGGTACCTAGGGATCATGCATCTAGGGTTTCATTCAACTCCTGAACTTAAATGCACAAACATCCATAGATAATTGAATAAAGAATTTGAAAACTAGGTTAGATGCACCGGAGCTTGCCTTCGTCAGCTAGGTTAGCCTGGGCACCCTCGGTGTCGAGCACTTCCACGTACTGCAGCGAAGCTTCCGCTCCTCCTTCCTCGTTCTCCGGGACAAGCGAGTAATCACCGTCCGGAAGATCTACACGGGATGCAATGCAAGTTCAGGTGATGTGATAGGTAGTTATCTTATCCAACTCTTGTCGGTCATATTCACCTTAACAAGCATCTAGATAGTGTTTCTCTTTTAGGAAGGTTATTAGTTGTACATGGGTTATTCTTTTATTGTACACTTGAATAAATGTTTCCTTGTACTTGGTATTTCATGTGAAGGCTTTAATCTTTTCCTTCTCACTAGCAAGGGTGCGAATAATATTTTTATTCATGAATTAATTTCTTATCAGCAAGGGTATTTGATTATCTTTTAATTAAATTAGATAATACTTTCAAAAAGGAAAAAGAATTAAATAGGGTTTTCCTTTATTAAATTTCCCTTTAATATTAAAAGGGCTTTTAAGCTTTTATTAATCAATTAAATTACCAAAAATGAAAGGAGTGTTTCTTAAGCATATTAGCACATATACTGGTCCATTGGACCCACATGTAAGTGTTGGATGCTAGGAAATTAAATATTGGGGAAATAACAAAGACTAGCTAGTGATTCAATTTAAATGCATACAAAAATAAATAAGCATCAAAATGATTCAAACTTTCTCATGCATGCTCTCTGGTCCTAAACAAGCCTAAAGAACTAGCATATTCACCTAGAAACCCTACTGATCTAAGTTCATTAATTTACAAAGGAAAACATGCATAAATTGAGAATAAATATTTCTGTTAAGACAAAAATCATGATTAATACACAAGATGTGTATTTTGACATAACAAGACAGTGTGCACAAGTTGAGCTCAGAAACATAAACATATCTTGCAAGAAAAATCATCTAGGTAGTTTCTGCAGAAATGGAAAAACATTTTTATAAAAAGATTTACTTCATAACTTTGTGCAATTTTTGGCATAGGAGCTAGCCATGACCTAACACACAACATATCCAAAAATTGGACACAGAGGATTTATAGATTTTGAGATATTGCAGATCTAGGGTTTTCACATTTGTATTTTTCATGCAAAAACTAACAGGAATTAGCTCAGGCAAGAATAACAAAAGTTGTAGGATATTTCACAACGAATCCAAAAAAATCGGTTTTGAATTTTTCTGAATTTTCTTCGATTTTCTACGCAATTTACAAGAAACAGCCAAAGCACTTTTACTAATTGTGTTACCCTTTCGCAGTTAGGCCCTCGAAAAGAAGTTGGGCTTTGCAATGTGGTCCCTGGGCGGCCGGCCAGCGGTGGTCCGGCCAAATTCCGGCCAACCGTCGGCCGGGGCCGGCCGGCACGGGCGGGGGAGGAGCCTTAGGGCCTAGGGGACCGATTCTTGGGGTTGGTTGGGACAGGAGGAGGCCGGCGAGGGGCGGCGCGGCGGCCGGGCACGGTGGCCGCCGCGTCCCGCCGTGCCGGCGGTGTGATGGGGCCGCAGGGGAGACGACACGCCGGCGAGCTTGGGCATGTGCAAGGGAAGGTGGGGAGGGGTTTATTTGGACTTGCGCCGGCCGGGACCGGAGCTTCGCCGTGGCTGCCATCCATGGCACCGGCGGCGGCCATGGAGCGGTGGCGTGCCCCTGGTGGCGCGGTGGTGAGGTTCGGTACCGGGGAGGGGAGGGGGCGACGGTCTTTATAAGCGACGCGAGCACGCCGGCTTGTGGCTAGTGGACCGAAGGTGTGCCTCGGGAACGCGCGCACCCGGGAACGGTGGACGGACCGCTGTGCACGCCACGAAACCGTACGACGGCGCGGCGTTCCAAGCGCCCTCGGCATGCGCGCGGCGTGGGGAAGGGGCGAGCTGCGTTGGGAAGGCGCGAGGGAACCTCGGAAGGTGCACGGGCGGCTCGGACGTCGAGGCGGCGTACGGCGCGCGCGCGGGCGCTCCGCCGCGCGCCGGGAGCGCGGGCGACGTCGCGTCGGCCTGGAATTGTTTTGGACTGGCCCTGTTCGAGCGACAAAAACTCAATTTTTTGCAACTAAAGTGCGCTGAGTGATGAATAGGAAAGTTGTAGCTCTCGCTACCCTCTACAACTTCTACAAAGGCTCTAGGGTGTTTTTCTCAACGGATTTTGCAGGAACGTCGTGCCAACTTTGAATGCCGGCCTGTCCTTGTGAACAGGAGGTGCTGTCAGTCAATCAAGTTTTTCACCAATTTCCACTCAAAATTTGAAATGCCAATCTACATGAAAGTTGTGTCCCTCAACAAGATGGACAACTTTCATAAAGGTAGATTTTGAAGTGTTTAGGTGAATTTTGGAGAACGCGGTTAAAGTTCCGGACGACATTCGCCGACGTCAATGGTTAAGCCGAGTTTGACCGTGTCTTTGACCACGGGTGCGTGTAGGCTCGGTCAAGGGGTTAATTAGGGTCATTGGCGAGGTTTTCGAGTTGATGACCCAGGTTGACCTAGGTTTGACCGTTGTCGGCCGGTTTGACTCGGCTGATTCGGCCATTAGCGCTAATGACGCTAATTAAAAACCTGGGGCGTCACAGAAGGAGAGGAAGGAGGAGGTGACTGCAAGCTCCATGACGGGTCATCGCACCCTCGTCGCGCCTCACACGGCCTGGCTCTCTAGCTACGGCCGATTTCGGCGTATGCCGGGATCCATGAGAGAGAAGGCCCAGAGCACCGCAGCAGCCCGACTCTCTGGTGGGCCATAGATCGCAAACACACGACCTGCACTTGGAGGGCGCAGCCGGGGCGACGGGTCAGGTGCGCAAACACGCCCTTAAGCTTCTTTCTTTTCCTTTTACATTCAAACTTTGTAGTACTGATGATTCCCAGTGGCAGGATTTGAGAGAAATTTTCGATGACACAAGATTCATCCTTGTATGGAACTTGCAGAACAAATCTTATATGGTCCAAAATTTGAGGACATTGTATGGGATTTAACAAACTTATTATTTTCAACACAACAAAATGGAAGCTGTTTTTTGTTCAATGGCTGACCAACCTAGGGAAAATAACAAGAACGAGTCTGCAGTTAAGAAATGAAAAGTTTTTTATAATAAGATGTAGCAAAGTTAAAATAAATCACAAGAATGAGCCTCAAGTGACAAAGGTTTGAATCATAGGTTTCTCCAATAAACATGTTTGTGATGAAATGCATACTTTGAATTAAATTCACGGAACAACAACAGATCTCGTGATCTCAAATTTCAGTCACTCTATTGGGATTTTGGGATTTAACCATCCCTGGCCTCTAGCTTCTTTCTAATTGGAAAATGTAAAGCTAATGTTGGGACATCAGTTAGGGATCTTAAAGATTAAGTACCCACAGCTACACTCTTTTGCCAAGAAAAAGAACAGCTCAGTGCAACAATTCTTAATTTGGGATGACAGTAGGTCCTTCTTTTTGCCTCTCTCTGATGTTGCCTATAATCATCTCTTTACAACTTAAAGCTGATATTGAAGCTCTGAATTTGCAACCAATCAAATATGATGAATGGTTTTACATTTGGGGATTTGATTGCTTCTCCAGTCATAGAGCATATATTCATCTGCAAAGTTCTCACCCTGCCTCTCCTTTGTTCAAATGGATGTGGAAGTCAAAAGTGCAAAACAAACACAAATTCTGTTTATGTACTTCTTCGCTTAAATTGATGTTCGTCATGAAGTAGTAAAGAATAGGAGGGCGTACTTTGGATGGATTGTCAGATCATGAGCACGTTGCATACTGAATTACAAGGAACTAGAGTCTGGGGGCACACCGGAAGGCGTGCCACTTACTCATGACAGAATCTAAGTTAAGAGTTTCTTCTCATAAAACTCTACAAGGCCTTTATATTTCTATGTGATGTTCTGCAACAAAGTAGCATGATGTGAACTATTCCGAAGGAGTGCAAGATCAACAATATAACAAGCTGGCAGAATGGAATCAAGGAAATCTCGGACCTTCTGAGTGCTCATGTCATCCCTCTATAGTCTACAACATTAAGATCATTAATATATGTCATGCTTGCAGCAGGAAAATTAATCTCTGGGACTAATCCAACCCATAACAGAGATACCAGACAACAAAATGTCCATTTACATGGATCAAATAAAATTTATAGAAGTGACACTACACATATATTTGAACTATAAAAATAATCCAACTATTTTCCCATGTCTCTATTGAAACCATTACCTTTGAATTAGCAATAGCCAAAGGAACAGATAGGTCCTCTTTTTTTTTTCTAAAACCATAGTTCAAGGAGCTCACAATCACATGTCCTGGATCAGGACCATGTGTGGTTCAAGGACCGGTGGATGGTCGCTTCCTGGTGTGATGAGTGATTGACAATATTGAATGGACTAATTCTTGGCTAAGTATTACAGGTGCAGGTTGTGGCTTGACTGGTGTTGGTGCAGGTGAAGAACAAGCATGAAAGTTCATTGCCGGTGAGGCCTCCAGGTGTGGAAAAGATAAGTAGGCTTCGTTCGAGGGACCTGGTGGCCAGCGGAGCCAAGTGTAGGCCGCATGGTGGCAAGAACAACAAGATGAAATCATGGACGGTTTCTTGGTTGAGCCTCAAAACCAAGGTCAAGCCGAGACTACGTGGGAGCCGAGTCATGAGTGGAGATTGGCGGAGGCTACACCGAGTTCGCGGTGTTAATAGTGGTTCACCAGAAAACCACTGGGTTCCTTGGTTGATCCACAAAGCCAAGACCGAAGAACCGAAGACGGAGTTGCAGCAGCTCCAGACCAGTCTGACCGGTGGGTTTGACCGGTCTGACCGGTGGGTACCAGTCTGACCGGTGAGGAGCACCGGTCTGACTGGTGTGCGACGACGCAGTCCGTAGACTTCGAAGCAAGGGACACGTGTCGGGATCGCAATGCTTGTGTCGAGGCTAAGCAAGTTTGCAGTCGCTGGGCATCCGTCCGATGGTGCGATGACAAAGATTTCTGAATTCTCCCTCGAGGGGCATGTATCTCTAATTAGCTAGTAAGGGCATTTTAGACTTTCGGTTGCCTCCATATAACCCAAAAGGTGAGACGATGGCAGCCAACTCTTGGAACCCTAGCTCATTTGGTTTTCCTATTTTCCCTTCCTATTTTCCCTAGGATTTCTATAGGACTAGCTTGAGAGCTTCATGGTGAGATCTTGTGAGAGGCTAGGATGATCGGGCGGAAGCTAGACCTTGTATGAACCTTCATGGTATGTATAGATGATTCAGCGTGGTTCCTCAAGGCTTGTTTGAGTTCTTCCCGATTTTCTTTTTTGGTGATTTTCGGAGTCTTTTCTTGGCGATTTTCTTGGAGATATTTCGAGGCCGTTTTCTTGGGGATTTGTTGGGGGATGTATGCATGAACCCTTTGTGGTTCTTTTCCCTTTGATTCCCCTCCCAAATCCATGAGCAAAGGGGCTCAATTTTGAGGATTTCGTTGTCCTAGAGTTTGTGGCGTTTTTGGCGGAAATCCTTCTATTCCTCTTGATTTGACGAGTTTTGGTGGACCATAACTTGGCTATGGAGTTCCCATGAGGTGTTCCTACTATCCCCAAAGTCTTGTTCGGATCCGTGGAGCGAATCGGGAGATCGGGAGTTGGATTTGGAGGAGTTGACCCGCGGGTTCTGTTCATCCCAAGCTGCCCAAGTTACACCGGTCTGATTGGTGCTCTTGACCGGCCTGACCGGTGTGAGCCCTTTGTGGGATTTGCCTCGGGTGAGTTGCTTAATCTGTGTGTCTTTGGGTTGTGTTAGTGTTGCTCAGCTCTTGGCAGTTTTGGAGGTGTTTTGGTTGGCTTTGTGTAGGGTTCTTCTTCCGTGCAGGTTGTGTTTCGATGGTGTTTTTTTTCGAGGGCCTAGAGAAGTCACTGAGGCTCTCTGGAACATTTGTTGTGCGGCTGCTGTTGTCACCGGCCTGACCGGCTCTGTCCACCGGTCTAACCGGCGCAGGCCATCGGTCTGACCGGTGTAGCACATGCAGCAAGCCGTGCTAGTTTCCGTTGTGCGTGTTGGTGAGTTTTTGGCTCGGAAGGTTGTTTGTTGGTTCCTAGGATCAGTAGCACTCCAGTGGCTACGTGGTCTTGACCAACTTGGGTAGTTGAGTTGGAGACGTGTGTTGGAAGTCGCGTTCATCTTGTTGGATCCTCTATCTCCTTCGAGAAGAATTTTTATCGGCTCCCATTCCCTCCCCCCTCTCTGGTTTGCCGTTTCGGTCCTTCAAGTGGTATCAGAGCCGGTTACGGGTCTTGATTGACTCTAACCAGTCTAATATCCAAGGATGGCGTACCAGGAACGGGGTTCGGGTCCTCCACACTTCGATGGCAAAAACTACCAGATGTGGAGTAAGCAGATGGTGGCATTCCTCCGCGGAAAGGGTCAGATCCTCTGGGATGTCACGGTGGACACATGCTATGTCCAACCGATAAACTTCCTCGCTCTAGGATCGAGGGACATGTTCGACGCCAACAACAAGGCGGTCGACTACATGTTTCGTGCTCTGTGTCAACCTGAATTCGATCGGGTGCACATGGAGAACTTGGTAATTTGGACGGCGTTGAAGGAAGCTCATGTTGGAAACGCCTAGATTCAGGCTTGGATGTATGTGACTTAACAGAGAGAGTACGAGAATTTCACTCATCTCCCCGGTAAGTCCATCGATGCCTTGTTTCAGAGGTTCACAGTTGTGGTGAACAACATGAGGGCCAATGTGGACGTGCTCCCGTATGATGATCATGATAGAGCCGTCAAGCTCTTACACTCATTGGATCGTACGGTATGGGGCGGAAAGTGAGGACCATGTGTGGTTCGAGGACCGGTGGATGGTCGCTTCCTTGTGTGATGAGTGATTGACAACGTTGTGTGGACTGATTCTTGGCTAAGTATTGCAGGTGCAGGTTGCGTCTTGACTCGTGTTGGTGCAGGTGAAGAACAAGCGTGAAAGGTCGTTGCCAGTGGGGCCTCCAGGTGTGGAGAAGACAAGTAGGCTTCGTTCGAGGGACCCGGTGGCCAGTGGGGTCAAGTGTGGGCTGCATGGTGGCATGACCAGCAAGATGAGGTCGTGGACGGTTTCTTGGTAGAGCCTCAAAACCAAGGTCGAGCCGGGACTACGTGGGAGCCAAGTAATGAGTGGAGATTGGCGGAGGCTACACCGAGTTCGCGGGGTTTGCAGTGGTTCACCAGAAAACCACTGGGTTACTCGGTTAAGCCACAAAACCAAGGCCGAAGACTCGACGAGGAGGTGTGGCCAACCCAGGCTGGTTCAACCGCCAGAGGGGGGCGGTCGGACCGCCCGGGCCGGGCGGGATTGCCCGGCCGGTCCTAACCGCCCAGGGGGGCGGTCTAACCGCCCTGGTCGCTGGCGCCGAGATGCTTCGAAGCGGAGGACACGTGTCGGGATCGCAATGCTTGCGTTGAGGCTAAGCAGGTTGCGGTCGCCGGGCATTTGTTCGATGAAGAAAATCTGAAGACTTCCAAATTCGCCCTTGAGGGGCTTGTATCCCCAGTTTTAAGTAAGGGTAGTTTAGTCTTTTGGGTGCCTCCATATATACTCTTTGAGTGGATGGATGGAGGCCAACTCTTGGAACCCTAGCTCATTTGTTTTTTCCATTTTCGTTCTCCTTTTTCCCTAGTTTACCTAGGACTAGCTTGAGAGCTTTATGTGAGATCTAAAGAGAGGGATGGATGTTTGGGTGGCAAGCTAGACCTTGTACGAACCTTCATGGTATGTATAGATGGTTCGGCGTTGTTCCTCAAGGTGGTGAAGTGTCTTACCCGTCCTTCTTTGTGGTGATCTTCGAAGTTCTTTGTTGGCGGAGTTTTGAGGACGATTTCTTGAGGTTTTTGGTGGGTGTCACGTATGAGGATCTTGTGCCTCTTTTGCTGGTGACTTTGCCCCCCAAATCTCTCTTGAATCGGACTCGATTTGGTGTTTTTTGAGTTGGGCGAGTTCTTGACCTAGAGAGGCGATTTCTTCGATTCCTCTGGATTGTGAGCGATTTGGATCGATTCCTTTAAGGTAGTGGTTGCCCAGGAGGTAACCCAACTATTCCCGAAGTTTTGCTGCAATCCGTGGAGTGATTCGGGAGATCGGGCGCGACGAAGTTGAGGTTTGACCCGCGGGTTCGTTTTCTAGAAGGGGCGGTCTAACCGCCTGGAGGGGGCGGTCTAACCGCCCTAGGCTTTCCAGGTCAAAGTTCTGTTTCGCCGGATTTTCCTCTGTGAGTTTGTTCTCCTTGATCAGAGGAACGTCTGGGTGAAATTTCGGGTCGTTCTCGTGCCGTTTGCTAGGAGTTCTTGTTTGGAGTTTGTTGCTGGGTACAGGAGGTTAGACTGCCCCTGGTAGCTGGTCTAACCGCCCCTAGGCCCATGGGTGGAGTTTTGGTTTTCGCCAAGATTTTCTGGTAGCTAGGATGGCCCTGACCAGAGATCTCTGTTGGTGAAACCGTGGTGCGTTTTGGTGCTCGAAAGAGGTGTTTCGGAGGATTTCTTGATTGCCTGGTGGAGGCGGTCTAACCGCCCCCCCGTACCCGGTCTAACCGCGTCCCTCTGAACAGCCAGCTTTCGAGTTGTTTCCGCTGTCGTGGGTGCGTGCGTGTTGAGGTTGCTGGTAGTGTTTGTTCCTAGGACCAGTAGCACTCCAGTGGCTACATGGTTTTGGCAAACGGAAGGTAGAAGTGCGGAGCATGTGATTTTGGGGGTCCGACCGAGCGAGTTCACCTTGTCGGAGTTTCAATCTCCTTCGAGACGAATTTTTATCAGCTGCCATTCACTCTCCCCTCTCTGGTCGCCTAATCGGTCCTTCAAGTGGTATCAGAGCTGGTTCGGGTCTTTATTGACTCTAACTAGTCTAAGATCAAAGGATGGCGTACCAGGAACGGGGTTCAGGTCCTCCACACTTCGACGACAAGAACTACCAGATGTGGAGTAAGCGGATGGGAGCGTTCCTCCGCGGAAAGGGTCAGATCCTTTGGGATGTCACGGTGGACACAGGCTATGTCCAGCCGATGGACTTCCTCGCTCCAGGATCGAGGGATAGGTTCGACGGCAACAACAAGGCGATCGACTACTTGTTTCGTGCTCTGTGTCAGCCTGAGTTCGATCGGGTGCACACCGAGTACTTGGCTTGTAGAATTTGGACGGTGCTGAAGGAGGCTCATGTTGGGAATGCCCGTGTTCGAGCACGGATGTATGCGACCTACGGAGAGAGTACGAGAACTTCACTCATCTCCCTGGTGAGTCCATCGATGCCTTGTTTCAGAGGTTCACGGTGGTTGTGAACAACATGAGGGCCAACGTGGACGTGCTCCCGTACGATGATCAAGATAGAGCTGTCAAGCTCTTACACTCTTTGGATCGTACAATATGGGGCGGAAAGTTCGAGGCCATTGTGGAGTCGGAGAAGTATGACACTCTAACGGTGAACGAGTTGTTCTCGAAGCTCAAGTCGGCTGAGGTGGATAGGGACATGACTGCCAAGCTCGAGGGTCCGACTGATTCCCATAGTCTTGCCCTCGTTGGTGGTTCGAAGGGAAAGGCTAACACTAACCCATCCACCAGGATGTTCTCTTTGTCCTCTTTCATGTCTATGCCAGATGAGGAGTTCGATGTGCTTGGAGAGGACGAGCTGGCGCTCCTGACGAGACGGTTCGAGAGGCTGCACGAGAACCGAGTGAACATGAGGAGGAACAAGAGGACATGCTTCCATTGCGGCAAGCCAGGACACTTCGTCGCCGACTGCCCGGAGAAGGTCGAGAACAAGGACGACTACAAGCACAAGTCGAGGAACGATGACAAGTATCGGTCGAGGCGCGACCACAAGAGCAAGTACAAGAACAAGCACAAGGACGAGCGACGATCGAGGAAGAAGGAGAGACAAGGCAAGGCCCGAGCGATGGTTGGTGCGAGCGACGTCGACTCCAGTTCCGTGTACTCCACCTCGAGCACGAGTAGCAGTGAAGACGAAGGTGATCATCGCAAGGGCAAGAAGTCGTCCAAGAACCTGAGCGGGCTGAGCTGCTTCGCTAGAGACGGCTTCTGCACCATGGCGCTGAGCTCCGGCAGCAAGAAGAGCACATAGAGCGACTCAGACTCTGAGTCCGACGACGAGGTGCGTGATGAGCTTCCCTTCTTGCGCCAGGAGAATGAACGGCTTGGTACTTTGCTTGATAATCGTGATGACATGCTTAGAGAGGCAAAGAAAATGAGAAAAGAGCTTAGGGATTCACTCGAGGATGCTAGGACTAGAGTGGCTGAGCTAGAAACACAAGTTCTTGATAGCAAGCTTGAGATTGATTCCCTTAAGGCTAGTCTTGTTGTTTCAGATGAGGTTGATTGTGCTGATTGCTCCATCTTTCTTGCTGATCTTGCTTTGTTCAAGGAAAATCATGTCTCCAAGTGTGAGGAACTAGATGTGCTTAGGGTTGAAGTGGCTGAGCTTAAATCTAGATCTGCTTTGCTAGGTGCTTGCACTTCTTGCCCTGTTTTGCGTGCTAAAATTGATGAGATGCATGCTTACACTAGTTCTCTTGAGGCTAAATTGAAGGAACCCATGCCTACATCATGCTCTACCTGTGAACTGCATGCTTTGAAAAATTTGGAACTTGCACATTATGTTGATCGTTTGCAGGATGAGAATGATGAGCTGAGAAAGTTGATTGGTTGGTTGTCTGGTCATGAGCCTCAGTTGAGGATGATGATCGAGGCATTTAAGAGGCAGGATGGTGAGGGACTTGGGGCAAACAAGGTTGGTGAGGGAAGTGGAGAGAATATCCCAGAGCCACCAAAAACCCACCACAAGAATGATTTCCCTCCTAAACCCAACCATCTAAGGAACCGACTAGACACAACCCCAGCTCCACCCGTGTTTCCCCCACATACAAATGATCTCCAAAAGCCTATCAAGTTTGTGAGCACTTCCGGGAAAGTGTTCTTTGGGAAAGAGAGTGAGAAGGCAAGAGAGGAGAAATCGGTGGAGAAGTCGAGTAGAGAGAAACCAAGTGAGCAGCCCCAACTCAAGTCTAAACCTAAACTTGTGAGATTCCATTGTGTCTATTGTGGGAAAGAGGGTCAGAAGGATGAGTTTTGCTTCAAGAGGAAGCGGGAAGAAAGGATGACAAAGGAGTGGGTGAACAAGGATAGGTACAACCCTTCCCATGGTGTACTTAAGCCTCGTATGCCACTGCCCAGGGGTAAAGCTGTGGTGAGAAGTGTTCCGGCATGGGGAGATGCGAATTCCCACAGCCGAGGAGTTGTTCTGGAGAGAGCAGTCAGACCGGCCTGGCTAGGCGGTCAGACCGGCCCTACCCAGACGGGGGCGGTTAGACCGGCCTGGCTAGGCGGTTCAACCGCCCCCCCAGAATTCTGGGCGAAGTGGTTTTCGAGGTGGTGAGTCGAGAGGTTTCAGTTCTGGAGATTGTGGTGCTGGTGGTTGGTCTAGAGAGTCAGCAGGTGGTCAGTTTGCTAGGCATTCTCCCCCTCGAGTTCACTACGGGGATGGGAGGAGTCGTAGCTTTGAGAAGGAGAGGAGGGACGGTCTACGGGTCTTCTTTCGTGGTCTTGGTCCTCCTCCAGGCAGTGAGGGTTGGTTTTCTCAGAGTGGTTACCGAGGTGGTGTTCGTGGTGGTAATTTTGGTAGGAAAGATGGTTTGGTGTGTGCTAACCCCACTTTCGGGCAAATGGCTCGGCACTGGTTTTACTCTATTGGTACTAACCCCAGTGCTGAGTCGTTTGTTCGCTCACGTGCTCGTTTTTGAATTTCAGGTGGGAGACTTGAATAACATTTGGTTGATTGACTCCGGTTGCTCGAGGCATATGACCGGAGACAGGGGGTGGTTCTCAAGTCTCGTCCCGGTGGTGACGAAGAGGTACATCATTTTGGGGACAATGGGCGTGGGTGTGTGCTTTCAGAAGGTGAGATTAAGGTGAGTGACAAGATCACTCTGAGGCGTGTTGCTCTTGTTCAATCGCTGGGGTACAATCTGCTTTCTGTGTCCCAGTTGTTGGATGAGGGCTTTGAGGTATTGTTTCGGCCTAGTAGTTCTCGGATTTTGGACTCTCGAGGGGACCTTGTCTGTATGGTCGTTCCCGAGGGTCAGGTGTCTTGTGCTGATTTTTCTCAGTCTTCGGGTGTGGAGCGTTGTTTCTTGGCTGGTTCTTTGAGTGAGTTGTGGAAGTGGCATAGGAAGTTTGGTCACTTGAGCTTTGACCTTTTGTCGCGCTTGAGTAAACTCAATTTGGTCCGAGGATTGCCACGGTTGAGGCTTGAGAAAGAGTTGGTTTGTGCGCCGTGTAGGCATGCCAAGATGGTAGCCTCTTCTCACTCGCCTCTCACCGGTGTGATGACTGAGCGTCCATGCGAGCTGCTCCATATGGACCTTGTTGGCCCAGCTCGTGTGCGATCTGCGGGTGGGAAGTGGTATGTCCTTGTTGTGGTGGACGACTACTCTCGGTATGAGTGGGTGTTCTTTCTCGAGGATAAGGGGGAGACGTTTGGTTTTGTTCGAGATCTAGTCTTAAGGTTGAGGAACGAGAGGCACGGAGATGCCATACGAGCTATCCGCAGCGATAATGGCTCGGAATTCAGAAACTCTCATTTTGAAACCTTTTACCATGACTTGGGTCTTGAGCACCAGTTTTTGAGTCCGTATACACCTCCCCAGAATGGTGTTATGGAAAGGAAGAACAGGACCTTGTGCGAGATGGCTCGGACGATGCTTGATGAGCATAGGACTCCGAGGAGGTATTGGGCTGAGGCGGTGAACACCGCATGCTATGTGTCAAATAGGATCTACCTCAGAGTGCACAAAAAGAAAACATGCTATGAGTTGATGCATGGTCGCACACCCAAGGTGAGTCACTTTCATGTCTTTGGTTGCAAGTGTTTCATTCTGAAGAAAGGCAAGAAGTTGGATAAGTTTGAGGCTAGATCTGTCGATGGTATTTTCTTTGGTTATGCATCTCATTCTAGAGCATATCGTGGGCTCAATCTTGAAATTAACCAAATCGTGGAGACTTGCGAGGTAACCTTCGACGAGACAGAGCCACGTAGTCAGCTTGTCTTTGAGTGTGCAGGTGATGATGAGCTTGGCGAGGAGATCTTTCAGGAGGAGGAGCATGAACATGGAAACGATGAAGATAGCGGTGTGGTGCCCCCGGCCGAACATGTACCCACTACTTCGACTACGATGGTGGACGGACCCTCTCCTACAACTACGACGACAAATCAAGAACGAGGAGAAGCTGATGTTGAGGGGGAGGTAGCATCGAGGCGAGAACCTCCCCGGTGAGTACAAGTGGATCACCCAGCTTCGAGGATCATCGGCGACATGAATGAACGCACTACACGATCGAGGGTTCGGAAGAATTCTCATTTCGCTCATGCTGCATTTGTTGCTACTTTTGAGACCAAAGACATTGGACACGCACTATCTGATCACAATTGGGTTAATTCGATGCATGAGGAGTTGGAGAACTTTGAGAGGAATCAGGTTTGGGAGTTGGTTGACCCTCCCCCAGGGTGTAAGCCGATTGGTACAAAGTGGGTGTGGAAGAACAAAGAGGGAGAGAAAGGTGATGTTGTGAGGAACAAGTCGAGACTTGTTGCTCAGGGGTTCAGTCAGAAGGAGGGGATTGACTACGAGGAGACCTTTGCTCCCGTAGCCCGTTTGGAGGCGATAAGGATCCTTCTAGCCTTTTCCGTGGCTAAAGGGTTCAAGTTGCACCAAATGGATGTGAAGAGTGCTTTTCTAAATGGTGTGTTGGAGGAAGAAGTGTATGTGAGGCAACCTCCGGGCCTACCAATGAGAAGTCTCATACATAGAAGTAGACACATGGCTCGGTGGCTTTGACATGACATGAGATGCTTGTGGGTGTTTGTGATGGTCTTATGATTAGAATGGCTGTCCTAGCATGAAGTTTGTGTGGCTTTGCCATTTTGACATGTTTTGCTCATGTTTAGGTTTTTGCTTATGAGAGTGCAACTTTTCGCAAAATTACTCAAATCCCTTTTAGCCTTGTCCAATGGTTGTGCAACTTGGTGATCATGTAGTTAAGGTCATTACGAACCTGTAGAGTATCTAACTTGCTCATTTGGACTTGTGTAGCCTCTTGTGATGAATTTTGTATATTTGAGAAGCTATATGTTGAAACTTTTCGCATTTTGCCTTGATTCATGCATTGTCAACAAGGGGGAGAAGGTTGTGCATGCTTTGGGCACCTGGGAGTGTTTGGAAGGTGTTCCAATTGGTTCGGGCAAATTTGAGCAGTTTGGTGCAGGGCCGGTTTCTTGGGGCGGTCTAACCGCCCCCTGGCGGTCAGTTGAGGTGCAGGCGGTCTAACCGCCCTGGGCCTGGTGAGCAGTTTTTGCTCTTTGCTGCATTCCCGTGTTGCATTGCTTCATTGGTTCATGGGGAGTGTGCTTTGGCTCAGGGGGAGCTTGCATATGTGCAGGGGGAGCTCTTTGTGGTGTTTGAGCTTTGGTTGGGTGGTTTGCGCTCTTTGTTTGAGCATGGTTTTGTCTCGGATGTGTCGAGCCGTTGCCCTTGCCTAAGGGGTCCGAGACTTGTCTTCTTCAAGTGATCTCGCTCTTCGCTTTTCTTTGGCTTTCGATCGCTTGTTGAGTTTTCTTTTTATTTGTTTCTTTCCTTTTTCTTTTCTCATGTGTTACTTCATGTGGGTGTTGTCAATGCACTCATCAAGGGGGAGATTGAGGACCATGTGTGGTTCGAGGACCGGTGGATGGTCGCTTGCTTGTGTGATGAGTGATTGACAACGTTGTGTGGACTGATTCTTGGCTAAGTATTGCAGGTGCAGGTTGCGGCTTGACTCGTGTTGGTGCAGGTGAAGAACAAGCGTGAAAGGTCGTTGCCGGTGGGGCCTCCAGGTGTGGAGAAGACAAGTAGGCTTCGTTCGAGGGACCCGGTGGCCAGTGGGGTCAAGTGTGGGCTGCATGGTGGCATGACCAGCAAGATGAGGTCGTGGACGGTTTCTTGGTAGAGCCTCAAAACCAAGGTCGAGCCGGGACTACGTGGGAGCCGAGTCATGAGTGGAGATTGGCGGAGGCTACACCGAGTTCGCGGGGTTTGCAGTGGTTCACCAGAAAACCACTGGGTTACTCGGTTAAGCCACAAAACCGAGGCCGAAGACTCGACGAGGAGGTGTGGCCAACCCAGGCTGGTTCAACCGCCCAGGAGGGGCGGTCAGACCGCCTGGGCCGGTCAGATTGCCCGGGCCGGTCTAACCGCCCAGGGGGCGGTCTAACCGCCCTGGTCGCTGGCGCCGAGATGCTTCGAAGCGGAGGACACGTGTCGGGATCGCAATGCTTGCGTCGAGGCTAAGCAGGTTGCGGTCGCCGGGTATCTGTTCGATGAAGAAAATCTGAAGACTTCCAAATTCGCCCTTAAGGGGCTTGTATCCCCAGTTTTAAGTAAGGGTAGTTTAGTCTTTTGGGTGCCTCCATATATACTCTTTGAGTGGATGGATGGAGGCCAACTCTTGGAACCCTAGCTCATTTGTTTTTTCCATTTTCGTTCTCCTTTTTCCCTAGTTTACCTAGGACTAGCTTGAGAGCTTTATGTGAGATCTAAAGAGAGGGATGGATGTTTGGGTGGCAAGCTAGACCTTGTACGAACCTTCATGGTATGTATAGATGGTTCGGCGTTGTTCCTCAAGGTGGTGAAGTGTCTTACCCGTCCTTCTTTGTGGTGATCTTCGGAGTTCTTTGTTGGCGGAGTTTTGAGGACGATTTCTTGAGGTTTTTGGTGGGTGTCACGTATGAGGATCTTGTGCCTCTTTTGCTGGTGACTTTGCCCCCCAAATCTCTCTTGAATCGGACTCGATTTGGTGTTTTTTGAGTTGGGCGAGTTCTTGACCTAGAGAGGCGATTTCTTCGATTCCTCTGGATTGTGAGCGATTCAGATCGATTCCTTTGAGGTAGTGGTTGCCCAGGAGGTAACCCAACTATTCCCGAAGTTTTGTTGCAATCCGTGGAGTGATTCGGGAGATCGGGTGCGAGGAAGTTGAGGTTTGACCCGCGGGTTTGTTTTCTAGAAGGGGCGGTCTAACCGCCTGGAGGGGGCGGTCTAACCGCCCTGGGCTTTCCAGGTCAAAGTTCTGTTTCGCCGGATTTTCCTCTGTGAGTTTGTTCGCCTTGATCAGAGGAGCGTCTGGGTGAAATTTCGGGTCGTTCTCGTGCCATTTGCTAGGAGTTCTTGTTTGGAGTTTGTTGCTGGGTACAGGAGGTTAGACCGCCCCTGGTAGCTGGTCTAACCGCCCCTAGGCCCCTGGGTGGAGTTTTGGTTTCCGCCAAGATTTTCTAGTAGCTAGGATGGCCCTGACCAGAGATCTCTGTTGGTGAAACCGTGGTGCGTTTTGGTGCTCGAAAGAGGTGTTTCGGAGGATTTCTTGATTGCCTGGTGGAGGCGGTCTAACCGCCCCCCCGTACCCGGTCTAACCGCGTCCCTCTGGACAGCCGGCTTTCGAGTTGTTTCCGCTGTCGTGGGTGCATGTGTGTTGAGGTTGCTGGTAGTGTTTGTTCCTAGGACCAGTAGCACTCCAGTGGCTACGTGGTTTTGACAAACGGAAGGTAGAAGTGCGGAGCATGTGATTTTGGGGGTCCGACCGAGCGAGTTCACCTTGTCGGAGTTTCAATCTTCTTCGAGACGAATTTTTATCGGCTCCTATTCACTCCCCCCTCTCTGGTCACCTAATCGGTCCTTCAGAAAGTTCGAGGCCATTGTGGAGTCAGAGAAGTATGACACTCTGACCTTGAACGAGCTGTTCTCGAAGCTCAAGTCGGCTGAGGTGGATTAGGGCATGACAACCAAGATTGAGGGCCCAACTGACTCTCATAGTCTTGCCCTTATCGGTGGCTTGAAAGGAAAGTCTAACGCTAACCCATCCACCAGGATGTTCTCCTTGTCCTCTTTGATGTCTGTGCCAAATGAGGAGTTCGACGTGCTTGGAGAGGACGAGGTGGCGCTGCTGACAAAGCGGTTCGAGAGGTTGCACGAGAACTGGGTGAACATGAGGAGGAACACGAGGACATGCTTCCAGTGCAGCAAGCCGGGACACTTCGTCGCCGACTGCCCCGAGAAGGTCGAGAACAAGGACAGCTACAAGCACAAGTCGAAGACGGATGGCAAGTACCGGTCAAGGCGCGATCACAAGCACAAGCACAAGCACAAGAGCAATCACAAGGACGAGCGACGATCGAGGAAGAAGGAGAGCCGAGGCAAGGCCCGAGCGATGGTTGGAGCGAGCGATGTCGACTCCAGTTCCGCGTACTCCACCTCGAGCTCGAGTAGCAGTGAAGATGAAGGTGATCGGTGCAAGGGCAGGAAGTCGTCCAAGAACCTGAGCGGGCTGAGATGCTTCACTAGAGACGACTTCTGCACTTTGGCACTTAGCTCCGGCAGCAAGAAGAGCAACCAGAGCAACTCAGACTCTGATTCTGATGATGAGGTACGTGATGAACTTCCCTTCTTGCGCCAGGAGAATGAACGACTTGGCTTATTGCTTGATAATCGTGATGACATGCTTAGAGAGGCTAAGAAGATGAGGAAAGAGCTTAGGGCTTCACTTGAGGATGCTAGTACTAGAGTGGCTGAGTTAGAAACACAAAACTTGGGTGCTAAACTTGAAATTGACTCGCTTAAGGCTTCACCTGTTGTTTCTGATGAAGTTGAATGTGCTGATTGTCCTATTTTCCTAGTTGACCTTGCGTTGTTGAAGGAAAGCATGCCTCCAAGTGTGAGGAACTAGATGTGCTTAGGGTTGAAGTGGTTGAGCTGAAGTCTAGACCTACTTTGCTAGGTGCTTGCACTTCTTGCCCTGTTTTGCATGGAAAATTTGATGAGATGCATGATTACATTGTTTCTCTTGAGGCTAAGCTGAAAGAACCGATTCCTACTTCTTGCTATACCTGTGAATTGCATGCTTTGAAAAATCTGGAACTTGCACATTATGTTGATCGTTTGCAGGATGAAAATGATTTGTTGAGAAAGTTGATGGGTTGGTTGTCTGGTCACGAGCCTTAGTTGAGGATAATGATCGAGACATATAAGCGCCAAGATGGTGAGGGGCTTGGGGCAAACAAGGTTGGTGAGGGAAGTTATGAGAATATCCCAGAGCCACCAAAAACCCACCACAAAATGCTTTTGTCCCTAAACCAAACCATCTTAGGAACAAACTAGACACAACCCCAGCTCCACCCGTGTTCCCCCCTCAAACCGATGATTTCCAAAAACCCATCAAGTTCATGAGCACTTTGTGAAAAATGTTCTTTGGGAAAGAGAGTGAAAAGCCAAGTGAGGAGAAACCGGTTGAGAAACCAAGTGAGGAGAAACCGGTTGAGAAGCAGAGTGGAGAGAAACCAAATGAACAACCCCATCCCAAGCCTAAACCTAAGCCCATAAGGTTTCATTGTGACTATTGTGGGAGAGATGGTCACAAGGGTGAGTTTTACTTCAAGAGGAAGCTGTAGAAGGGCGTACTGCCCTTGGTGAGCATGGGGGTGATGTCGAGCTTCATTTTCTTCAAGGTTTTGGTGATGAGGACGTTGAGCCCGCTTCCACCGTCGATGAGCACCTTGTTGAGCTTGGAGCCCGCCACCGTTGGCTTCAGGACGAGAGGGAACCGTCCTGGTTCGGAGAAGCTGGTCCATTGGTCCGCGCGGGAGAAGGTGATGGGTACCTCCGACCACCTGAGGGGGGTCGGAACCGCTGGTTCGATGGACATCACTTCACGACGGGTAGCCTTCTGCTCCCGCCTGCTGGGCAGTCCGCCGAAGAGGACGTTGACGGTCTTCTCGGGTTCTTGGAAGTCATTGTTGTCGCCGTCCTTCTTCTTGCCCTTTTGGTCGTGAGGGTGCGGTGGCTCCGGCGTATCCTTGAGTGCGTGCCCTCGAGCCGGTAGCACCTTGCTCGGTAGTGTGGTTGCCGTTTGGATGCCACGGGCACTTCTCCTTTAGCGGGTCTTTGAACCCGCCGAGTTCTTCTTCGAGTTCCCTTTCGCGGGCGGCTGGATAGCCGCGACGGTGTTGTCCGGCTTGTGCTTGCGGTTGGGACCCGAGTAGTTCTTTGTTGTTGTTGTTGTTGCGGCGCGCCTTGGTTTGCATTCTGCGCGCCGCCGCCGCCCCGGTTCTCGCTTGGACTTGCCGCGGATGGCGTCATACTTGGCGTTGGCCTTGTCCTCTTCATCCGCCCAGGACGTGATCATGTCCTTGAGGTGGGGGATGGACCTGGGGCGGCGACGACCGAAGTCCTCGAAGGTGCGGCGATGGTAGAGACCGTCCTGGAAGAGGTTGATGACCTCCTTGTCGGTGACGTCGACGACGGTAGCGCGCTTGCCGAAGAAACGGCGCATGTACTTGCGGAGGGGTCTCGCCTGTTCTGCTTGATCATGGCCGGGTCCATGCGAGTACCGAAACGGCCCATGGCGCCCGCGAAGTTACTCGTGAACTGCTCTTTCAGCTGGTCCCACTTGTCGATCGAGTGCTTGTCCAGCGACTCGAGCCATGTGAGTGGTGCTTGGTCGAGACAGAAGGGGAAGTAGAGGCATTTGGTGTCGCTGTTGCCGCCAGCGTTCTCGATGGAGAGGGCGTAGCATCGGAGCCACTGGATAGGATCCTGCTTCGCGTCGTACTTGGTGATCCCCAAAGGTTTGAACTTGTCGGGGAGGAGCAGGTTGCGAAGTCGAGGTGAGAAGGCGGGGAAGCCATCGCCTTCAGCGGCAGTGGTCGACTTCTTCCGCCGCAGCTCCTCGATCTTCTGGCGAGCATCGTACCCGCCGTGCGGGCGCCGCAGGGCGTGGGCGTTCACGTGGCCTCGGCCGCCGCGGCTGCCGCCACCTCCCGGCTCTCTTGTTGGCCCCGTGGTTGGAGGCGCCGCCGTCGGCCGCCGCCGTCGTCGGGGGTCGTTGCCGCCGCCACCGGCCGGAGCGCGGTGGGGGACAACATCTCGGTTGCCTTGGTCTTGCTGTGAAGGTCCGCCGGCGTTGGAGCGGCGGCGGTTTGGCTCGGCGGAAGGTCGGCTCGAGTACGGTTGGGGCCGGCGTTGGCGGCGCGACTAGTAGCTTCGTTGTCGCGGGGTTTGGCGGAGGAGGTTGGTTGACTCTGTTGTCGACCCGCATGAAGTAGGCTTCTTCAGCGAGCTTGGCGATGACCTCTCCAGCGCGTATGCCCCCGAGCACGGCGTGCGATCGTTGTGATCGACATGAGGCATTGCTCGGGGGTGGTGTGTACTCTCGCTCTCGACCGCCTCGAGAGATTCGCAAGGTTGCGGATGGGAAGGTTGTCTGCGAGCCGCGGCGCCGTTCGCTACGCTTCTGTTGCGTTCGCGTCGGGCGTCCTCGGTTGGCGACGGTCTCGTCGCGGTGCATTGGCGGACAGCTCGTCTGCGGAGATGTCCTCCAGGTATCTGTCCTCGGTGTGCTCGAAGGTCCGGGGTGTCGCCGGCAGCCATGAAGACTTGGCGATCGGGGGTGCCAAGGCTGGACTCAGAGGGTGCCACCTCAGTTGGTGTGTTGGAGTCAGCCCGGGCTAGCGGTGTTCCCTCCTGGAACGGTAGCGAGTCGATGTAGGCGACGTAGCGTGAGTCCTTTGCCAGGTCAGCAGGCTTGCGGTCAGGCCAGTAGACGTATCTCCCGGCCGGCGTTGATTTTATAACCAGCCCCGAGGCTGGCCCTGACAAGGGAAGCTCAGTAGGGTCATCTTCGGACTCGGAGTCCTCAGGGTCCGACCCGAAGTCGAACTCGTAGTCCGGGTTCGAGTAGAACTCGGAGAGAGGGGCGGAGTCCGAGGCGCGGTTGGGGACGGCGTCGGAGTCGAGTTGTACTCGGGTACGGGCTCCTTGCGGCCCGGCGCGGGGGGGTGGGAGCCCCTTTGTGCGGGCCCTACCGAGGGTGCGGGGGCCGCACGCGGAGGGCTCGAGCGATGAGGAGGCCGCTGCGATGGCCGAGTGGCCGGCTCGCATGCGATGGCCCATGGCGACGTCGGGTTCGAGTTGGAGACGGACTCGAGCTCGAAGTCGGCGTGGTGGTTGGAGAGCGAAATTTCGCCGAACTTGCGGCGAGTTCGTCCGTGACAACTTCGGGAAGCGTCACAAGGCTCGTCTTCGAGTCGGGGCCGCATGATCGCGCGGCGGCGGAAGGAGCCCGCGCCATCGGCGGTGCGGACCCGAGCACGAAGACGAAGGTGTCGCCACGGTTGAAGGTGACAGTTGGCTTGAAGTAGACCGAAGCCGTCGAGTTCGCCATGTGATCTCGAGCGAGATCCCCTACCTGGCGCGCCAGCTGTCGGTGTTTTAGACCGGCAACCTACTACGGGGAGTACCCGAAGTAGATGATCGTGACTCGCCGAGATCGGTAACTCGAAGGAAGAGACACGTGGCACACAATTTAGACAGGTTCGGGCCGCGAGGTGCGTTATACCCTACGTCTGTATGTCGCGTAGCTCGGATTGATAGGGCACGATTACAAGGTGGTGCAATGGTGCGCCGTGAGTTGTATGAGAGGAGATTGGATGAGGGGATCGGTCCCTGCCTCGCCTTATATAGTCGGGAGGCGGGGTTACAAGTCGGAGTAGGGAGAGAGTACTAGTCGAGTACGTCTAGGAGTCCTCTATACAGTGCGGAACATGTACAGCTCCCTAACCGAGTACTACTCCTGCGTAGTCCTTGTGCTCCACGCCTTCAGGTGCCGTGTAGCGCAAGCCGGGTAGTCCCAGGGGCCCACCGAGTAGTCGGTCCTGGTGCCCACCGAGGCAGTGGGCCCAGGGAGGTCCATACGACAGAAGCGTGAGGAGAGAATGGAAAATGAGTGGGCTAACAAGTGTAGCGAACATGGCCTCATATGCCATTAGTTCGAGTTTGATTTTGGTGATTCATGACAACATGATCATTGGGACTAACCATATTGTTTTAGCATGTCTTTGTAGACACTTCTAGGTCCCAAGGATGCAAGAAAACCACATGCCAAAATGAGAAAATCAAGGGTCAAAACCGAGCAAGAAAGGAAAACAAAAGACACCATCGGATGAACCGACGGTATCTTAGCAGCAAGCGTCGGTGCAATCGGCAGATGAGTTGGTACACTGGTGAAACCCTAGGCACCGTCGGATGAACAGATGGTCCATCTTTTAGTAGCGTCGGACGAGTTGCAGAGGAAGAGCAGCGAAGACAGTAGCACCAGATGATCCGACAGTCTGAGTGAGGACACCGTCGGTCTATCCGACGCTTAGTTTGAATCGAGACAGAGACGCGCCAAGACGAAGCCTTCAACACCGGATGATCCGACGCCTTGGTCAAGGTGAAGCATCGGTCTATCCGACGGTCGCGTGGAAAGTAACAGAGGCGACTTGGACGCAGGGTCTTCATCACCGGATGAACCGACGCAGCATAGGTGCATAGTGTCGAAGCAGTTGTGTCAGAGAAGTCATGTGAGGCAACGGCTAGTAGCACTGGATGAACAGACGCCCGGAAAAAGATAGCGTTGGATCATCTGACGGTACTACTTTCAGCAGCTTTCAACCAACTACTAGTTTGATGCCTTGGGCTATTTATACCTCCTCCACACGCCCATTTGATGTGGCTGGATTGTGTGGAAGTGCAGAGGAGTTCAAGACACATTAAAGATCATATCCAATCCATCCAAGTGCTTAATTGCTCATCCTTAGACTTGCATATGCTTTGTGTATGTGCTTAGTGCTAGGCTTAGCTTAGAGCTGAGTGAGTGCAAGGTTGTGCCAACCTTGTGAGGTGATTCTTGAGTGAATCAAGTTGTACAAGGTTCGCCGGATGCCTTGGGGCCTAAGTGGCTCACCGGCAATCGTCATCTACCCTCCGGCTTGGTGTGGAGTGGCGAGGACACTTTGTGCGGGGGACGTGGAGACCCCCTTCCTTGGTGGAGAAGGTCCTTAGTTGTCACACCTGGATTTAAGAGCAAATCCGAATGCATAGAACACATGTGCGCCAGGATCAAGTTACACACATGCGTTGACTCAGTGGTGTATACCAAAACACAGTGTAAAAGCGTAAAGGGAGTATTAAAACTTTATTACATGACCGAATGTCTCCAAATCGTAACAAAAGCGAGTACTAGCAGCGGTAAAGGACGTCTCCACAGGCAGCTGACTGGTGGCACGCTCGCCTAGAAAACATCGAACTCTCCAGGAAAGTCTTCAAAGCGTCCGTCTGAGCAGCAACCGGGTTATGTAGATGCATATAAAAGAACAACAAGCATGAGCACTTGTCGTACTCAACAAGGGAAAAACTCTATAACAACATGCAAAGGCTTTATGGTGGAAGCTTGTGGTTGCATAGCAGATCAGCATTTTAGTTGGTCAAATTTTATTAAGCAAGCTGAATTACTAGCAAATGTAAGTTTATACCAGCACAGAGATTAACATAAGCATCATCATCATAAACAAAAGTAAATGCAACAAGTTTAATCCATCTTCCATAGTTTACTCATGTGAGGGTCCAGGCCGCCCGTGACCGTGGGCACGGCTAACTAGTCAGTTTTACACTTTGCAGAGGTTGTACATCTTTCCCCACAAGTCGCGTAAAAGTCCCGAAGAACTTTAGACCCAACCATGCGTTGCTGATCAGGCACCATACCACACTACCGAGGTGTGATTTCAAGGGACGCTACGAGGCCGTTACAAAGATCCCCAGATGCAGGATGCCCACTAGGTTACCTGATCAGTGCAGCGTATAAAGCTCCCGGACGAGTACCGTGTCTTAGCTAAGCCCACACCTACGCCCGAGCAGGTCCATACGCCGTATACCGTCAGCCCCAAACCCTTATCTGGTAAAGCATACCTAACATCTAGTCCACTGATTATTAAGCCAAGACAGAGCCATATGTCTTGTGGCTGTACTGTTTTCATGGGTGGTCACTCCATGTTCCGATTAACACAGGTGATCTTGTTTAATGAAGGTACAACATAAGTAAAGCAAGATTAACATTGTTGTTCATCAAAACCCCCATAATCCCAAGTTGAGCAACTAAGCATGGTCTACCCAACATAAACATAAACCCAGGTTGATCAAGGCACAGGATAAACAAAGCTAGTCGAACCTTAACAATAGGAGCCATCAATTTAATGCAAAGCAATAATAAATAACGGTGTAATTAGAATGCATGTTGTAATAGGATCAACGGGAATGCAGCAAGGACTTGCCTTCTAACAACGCTTGCTGCTGCTCAAGGTCTTGGAAATCTTCAACTCTAGCGTATTCCACGAACGAACCGTCTTCTACGCACCACATCATTCACATACAAGCATACAATGGAAACAAATAAGAAACAATCACCAAACAATACCAATAGAACAAAACAGGGGCAAAAGGTTGTTCTACTCGATGAGACGATCACGTGGATATAAAGAACGCAAAAAACAAAGCTAAAACGCGGAAGATATGGAGAAAACAAGATTGGAGGACCTATTCGCAATTATCTATAGATTTTAGGGGCTAGCAAGGAAGATTCCCGAGACACATCAAATAGTGCTCGTGAAAAGATCTAAAGCTAGGGTTGGATCTGAAAAAGGGTTTGGGATGGATCTGACTACAAGGAATCGAAAGATTGCCGGGTTCATAAAGAAGTTTTACAAACACAAATTTGGATCTAGAAATTAGAGGGAAACTCAGGGGGTATTTTGCAAACCGCCACTCCTTCTTCTTCCTTCGGTCACAGGGGAGGCCGGCGGCCATGGTGGCCAAATCGCCGGTGGCTCCAGCAAGCTAGGGCTCAGGCAAGTGGCGCAAGGGGTAGAGGAGGTGTGGGAAACCACGAGGGGTGCTCACCGGCGGCGGATGGCGGAGGAATCGACCGGAATCGAAGGGGCAGCGTCGGTAATGCTTGCGGCCAGCTCGGGTTAGAGCAGGCGGCGGCATGAGCGGCTTCTGCGAGGGCGGCGGCGCAGCAGGAGGTGCAGAGCGGGCTAGCTAGGGCACGGCGCGCGAGGCTCGACCTCCATTATATGGGCGCAGGGCACGGCGCGCACGCCAAGAACGCCCTGGCGGCGGCGCTGGCCATGAGGCCTCTATGGCCGATGGGCTTAAGCGGGCCTGGCGGCCGAGCCGGAGCGGGTTGGGTAGGGCCCACGGGCTCGGCCCAAACCGGTAGGATAGGTTTTCTTTTTTTTACGAATTTATTTTTAATGCGAAAACAAATTCCAGAAAAGTCTAGAAATTGTTTAAAGGCACGAAAAATACTCCGAAAATCACAAAAAATCCAGGAAAATTCCTAGAGATAGATTAAGACATGAACAATCAAAATAAAGCATTTGGAGCTCATGAAAAAGATTTTAGAGCCTTCTAATAAATAGAAATAGCTCAAGGAAAATGAGAATAAATTCTAGAAAAATCTGGAAAATTCTCGGGGGAGTTTGGACAGCTCCAGAAACGCATTTTTGAAACCTTTTTGCACTCAAGAAACAGCAAGATGCATCGGCATGAATGCAACACACACAACTTTTTATTTAATTTAGAAAATCAAACAAAGGGTTTTTCCTATACTATATTTCCTGTAAAGAAAAATAAATGTAGGGCAAAATTTTAAAATTTAGACTAAATCGTTGTTTAAGTTTTCTTCCTATTCACATCCTGAAATTGGAAATTTCAGGGTGTGACAAATCTATCCCCCTTAAAAGGAATCTCGTCCTCGAGATTCAGAAGGATAAAGAAGGATTTCGAGAACGATATGGTAGAACTGATGTGAGAACAATGTTGATAGAGAACATACCCAACACAGTCGTTGCATTTATGTGGTTCAATCTACCACGTGCGGAGCTCTGCTGTCCCTTAGAGCTTTGCGGGGTCTGGTCATTCCTCATCTGCTGACTCTGCACTGGGGTATTCGGGACGCTCCTCTGGGGACAGTTGTTAGCATAGTGACCAGTCTCTCCACACTTAAAGCATGTATTACCAACAAGAGTACTTGGCACACTAGGTCTCACTGGGGTTCCTGCTGGGATGTTCTGACTAGTCTGCTAGTCATTGAGGCGTGGAGTCTGTGGAGTGGAATGCTGCAACTCTTGAATGGGGTGCTTGAAAGGTTGATTGTTCCACTGAAACTGTTTTTGTCTAGGGTTAACACCTGAACCTCCAACATGGGGTGTTGTCCCCTGCGGTGGAATGAAACGGGGACGAGTGTTGCTCCCAAACTGCGCAGAAGTAGTGGCCTTCTTGTTCAGATTTCCCAATTCTATGCGCATGGCCTTTAGGGTGATGGCCTTGCCTAACAGGTGCTGGAAAGACAGAAAAGTGCGAGACGTCAGGTGGTACCGAAGCGGTCCAGCCAATCCCTCCATGAAGCGCTCCTGCTTCTTTGGGTCATCTGCCACCTCCTCTAGTGCGTAGCGAGACAGCTCGATGAACCTGTCCCGGTATTCTGTCACTGACACCCCCCGTTGGAGAGAGAGGAACTCCTTCTTCTTCAGCCTCATCAACCCTGCAGGAATGTGGTGGTTCCTGAAGCTCTCAGTGAACTCCTGCTAGGTGATGGCGTTTGGTGTAGCATGGGCGGTAGTGTAGGCATCCCACCATGCTCCCGCTGACCCCTGGAGTCGTCCTGCTGCAAATAGGACCTTCTCCCTATCATCACACTGGGCTGTGGTGAGCATTTTGCCCACAGTCTTCAGCCAATCATCAGCATCAAGCGGATCATCAGCATGGGTGAACACTGGCGGACGGTGACTCATGAACTCCCAGTGCTTGTTCATGGGCGCCGGCTGCTATGGTGGTGGCTGAGGAGGGTTGTTGACTTGGGCCTACAGGTTGGCCACAGTGTTGGTCATGTTCTCCAAGAGCTGTAGCTGATTCTGGAAGAACTGCTGCATGGAATCCATTGGTGGTTGCTATTGTGCACTGCTGGAACTGCTGGCTCTCCCAGGAAGAGACACCGGGGGCTAATCAACACCTGACCCGGACCTGGTATTCACCATCTGAGTGTTAGGAATATTGACTTAGATGATTGCACAAAGAGAAAAGCTCAAAAGATTAAGTAGCGCAGACTTCCATATTAAGACAGATTCTGTCGACTCCAGACATTCAGGTATAACTCTCAATGTGGATAACCAAAAATTATGAGCTTTTGAATAGTAAAACATAATGGAACTAGTCCAACTGGAATCACCTCGATCGGAGCTCTATAACTTCAGATATAAAATAAACAAGTTGGTTATATCAGCAGTGCTAACAGATTCAAGTAGCTCCAAAGTTTCGGGCATCACTCTCCGAATATGTAATCAAAATTGCTGAATTTTGGACATAAAGACACCCATGAAATTTCTGAACTTCTCCAACTGGATTTGCCTCAAACGGAGGTCTATAGCCCAAGATATAAAATAATGAAGTCAATGTGTCAGCAGAGTTTTACAGATTCTGACAACTCCCATGTTTCATGCATAGCTCCCAGGATATGTATTGGATGGGGCTGAATTTTTGATAGAAATTTTTTTATGAAATTTGTGAACTAACCCAACTAGTTTTACGTCAATCGGAGCTCTGTAGCTCTAGATATGAACAAAACACTACTGCTGTGTCGAAGGTTGACGAGAACAGATTTGCAACGAGATAGATTCCAAAGTAGATGAGTAAAGATTTAATAAAGGATTAGGAATGTGCAGGATAAAAGGATGGTTGAGACAAGGATTAAACCCAACTAAGCAAACTTATACTAAACCAATGTCATTGTGGTTATCAACCCACAACACATTGCACTCAATCAAAGATCCAAATCAAGCATGAACACAAGATCAAGCATTCAAGCATACCACTAAACTAAGCACACCTAATCATCGATTGTGACTAGCGATTTCATAAGGATAGAGCCTAAAGAACCTAGATCCTAAGGAAGATCTTCAGCTTGAACATGATAGGGTCATTAAATTATTGAGAACAACTGTGAACATGGGTAGGGTAAAGATAGGGAAAGGTTCGAGAGCATAGAATAGATGCTAAAGATTTCCTAAAGCAAGAACAAGTAAACATAGAGTGAAAAGATTGATCAAGGTAAGATAGATAACAAGTAGAATATCAAGGATGGGGGTAAAACCAAGGATAAGCATATTAAAAATAGAATTAAAGCATAGCATAGAGTAAGCATAGCTTCTAGATGATTATAATCCTTAAGTTCGACCAGTTTCTAACTAGGCTAACGTCCTACAGTCAACACAGCTCTGATACCACTTTGTCACACCCGGATTTAAGAGCAAATCCGAATGCATAGAACACATGTGCGCCAGGATCAAGTTTCACACATGCGTTGACTCACTGTATAGCAAAACACAGTGTAAAAGCGTAAAGGGAGTGTTAAAACTTTATTACATGACCCAATGTCTCCAAATCGTAACAAAAGCGAGTACTAGCAGCGGTAAAGGACATCTCCACAGGCAGCTGACTGGTGGCTCGCTCGCCTAGAAGCCATCGAACTCTCCAGGAAAGTCTTCAAAGCGTCCGTCTGAGCAGCAACCGGGTTGTGTAGATGCACATAAAAGAACAACAAGCATGAGCACATGTCGTACTCAACAAGGGAAAACTCTATAACAACATGCAAAGGCCTTAAGGTGTTGCATAGCAGATCAACATTTTAGGTTGTCAAATTTTATTAAGCAAGCTGAATTACTAGCAAATGTAAGTTTATACCAGCCCAGAGATTAACATAAGCATCATCATCATAAACAAAAGTAAATGCAACAAGTTTAATCCATTTTCCATAGTTTACTCATGTGAGGGTCCAGGCCGCCCGTGACCGTGGGCACAGCTAACTAGTCAGTTTTACACTCTGCAGAGGTTGTACACCTTTACCCACAAGTCGCGTAAAAGTCCCGAAGAACTTTAGACCCAACCATGCGGTGCTGATCAGGCACCATACCACACTACCGAGGTGTCATTGCATAGGGACGCTACGAGGCCGTTACAAAGATCCCAAGATGCAGGCTGCCCGCTAGGTTACCTGATCAGTGCAGCGTATAAAGCTCCCGGACGAGTACCGTGTCTTAGGTATGCCCACACCTACGCCCGAGCAGGTCCATACGCAGTCTACCGTCAGCCCCAACCCTTATCAGGTAAAGCATACCTAACATCTAGTTCACTAATTATTAAGCCAAGACAGAGCCATATGTCTTGTGATTGTACTGTTTTCCTGGGTGGTCGCTCCATGTTCCGATTAACACAGGTGATCTTGTTTAATGAAGGTACAACATAAGTAAAGCAAGAATAAAATTGTTGTTCATCAAAACCTCCATATTCCCAAGTTGAGCAACTAAGCATGGTCTACCCAACATAAACATAAACCCAGTTTGATCAAGGCACATGATAAACAAAGCTAGTCGAACCTTAACAATAGGACCCATCAATTTAATGCAAAGCAATAATAAATAACGGTGTGATTAGAATGCATGTTGTAATAGGATCAACGGGAATGCAGCAAGGACTTGCCTTCTACCAATGCTTGCTACCGCTCAAGGTCTTGGAAATCTTCAACTCCGGCGTATTCCACGAACGAACCGTCTTCTACGCACCACATCATTCACATACAAGCATACAATGGAAACAAATAAGAAACAATCACCAAACAGTACCAACAGAACAAAACAGGGGCAAAAAGTTGTTCTACTTGACGAGACGATCGCGTGGATATAAAGAAAGCTAAAAACAGAGCTAAAACGCGGAAGATATGGAGAAAACAAGATTGGAGGATCTGTTCGCGATTATCTATAGATTTTAGGGGCTAGCAAGGAAGATTCCCGAGACACATCAAACAGTGCTTGTGAAAAGATCTAAAGCTAGGGTTGGATCTGAAAAAGGGTTTGGGATGGATCTGACTGCAAGGAATCAAAAGATTGCCGGGTTCATAAAGAAGTTTTACAAACACAAATTTAGATCTAGAAATTAGAGGGAAACTCAGGGGGTATTTTGCTAACCGCCACTCCTTCTTCTTCCTTCGGTCACAAGGGAGGCCGGCGGCCATGGTGGCCAAATCGCCGGCGGCTCCAGCGAGCTAGGGCTCAGGCAAGGGGCGCAAGGGGTAGAGGAGGTGTGGGAAACCACGAGGGGGTGCTCACCGGCGGCGGACGGCAGAGGAATCGACCGGAATCGAAGGGGCAACGTCGGTGATGCTTGCGGCCAGCTCGGGTTAGAGCAGGCGGCGGCATGAGCGGCTTCTGCGAGGGCGGCGGCGTAGTAGGAGGTGCAGAGCGGGCTAGCTAGGGCACGGCGCGCGAGGCTCGGCCTCCCTTATATGGGCGCAGGGCACGGTGCACACGCCAAGAACGCCCTGGCGGCAGCGCTGGCCATGAGGCCTCTTTGGCCGATGGGCTTAAGCGGGCCTGGCGGCCGGGCTGGAGCGGGTTGGGTTGGGCCCACGGGCTCGGCCCAAACCGGTAGGATAGGTTTTCTTTTTTTTACGAATTTATTTTTAATGCGAAAACAAATTCCAGAAAAGTCTAGAAATTGTTTAAAGGCACGAAAAATACTCCGAAAATCACAAAAAATCCAGGAAAATTCCTAGAGATAGATTAAGACATGAACAATCAAAATAAAGCATTTGGAGCTCATGAAAAAGATTTTAGAGCCTTCTAATAAATAAAAATAGCTCAAGGAAAATGAGAATAAATTCCAGAAAAATCCGGAAAATTCTCGGGAGAGTTTGGACAGCTCCTAAACGCATTTTGAAACCTTTTTGCACTCAAGAAACAGCAAGATGCATCGGCCAAATGCCCCAGGTTTTTAATTACCGTCATTAACGCTAATGACCGGATTAGCCGGTCAAATGGTCAACCGAGGTCAAACCTAGGTCAACCTGGGCCCTCACCCCGGAAAACTCACTAACACACCCTAGTGACCCTAAATGAATAGTAAACACACTTGTGGGGCCAACCCATGGTCAAAAGTGGGTCAAACCCCTTGCCACCCCAGTGTCCACAGGTGTCTTACGGAACTTTTGCCGCGTTCTCCAAAATTCACCTAAACACTTAAAATTCTACCTTTAGGAAAGTTGTAGGTCTTGTTGAGGGACACAACTTTCATGTAGATTGGCATTTCAAATTTGGAGAGGAAAATCTTGAAAAACCCCTTGCAAGGCAGAAAACACTGTTGGTCAAAACAGGCTGACATTCAAAGTTGGCATTCAAATAACTTCAATTCTAGGCAGAAAAACCCCATATAGACTTTGTAGAAAATGTTGCTGGTACCTAGATCTACAACTTTGGTATTCATCACTTGGTTGACTTCTATTTCAAATTTTTGGAGAAAAGTTAACTGGAACAGGGCACCAGCAAAACACCGAGGCCAGAGCGCGCGCGCGCGCGCGCGTCGCGCGCGCGCCCGTGCGCCGCCCGTCGCCGGCGCGCGCCGCCGACCCCCGCGTCCGTGCCCACGCCTCCCAAGGCCGCGCCCTCACCAATGCGCTCCATCCCGAGGTCGCGCGTGCCCCAACATGTCCCCCGCCCCGAGGCACACCGAGTCCGCGCCGGCCACGCCGCCGTGCGCGCGCGAGCGCCACGGACCGGCGGTCGGCCCGGCGACGCGCGCCGCCGTACGCGCGCGCGCGCATCGCCCAGCCGCCGTGGCACGACCGGCATCTTGCGCCGTCACCCTTCATCACCCGATGCTCGCGCGCGTACCCAAACCCCCCTCGCGCCCTCCGCGCGCCACCCGGAGCTCCACCCCGCCATGCCCGCCGCCGCTCGCGTGCTAGCCCCCTCCGCTCGCGTTCGCCGCCGTCCGGCTACCCCGCTAGCTTCTCTAGGTCCCGGTGTAGCTAGCGTGCTTGCCAATTGACCAGCACCACACCTCCTTGCCACCTTTCCCCGAGCCGCCGTGGGTGCCGCCGCCGCCGCCGCCGTGCGCCCTCGCCGAGCTCGCCCGACCCCGCCACCACCGCCCATCGACCCGTGGTGAGGCCAATTGCACCCCCGTGCCACGTGTTGCCCTGGCCCGGCCCCACATCGCCGCCGGCGAGCCCTCCCGCCGTCGCAAGGGCACGGTTGTAAATTCCAGGGACTTAGTTGTGAAGAAACCTAACTAGCTTTTCTTGCAGTTTGGTCCAGTGACTTGAAAAATCCCTAGAAATTCACAGAAAAATCAGAAAAATCCCAAACCAATTTTGTAGGGTTCAGGATGATAAACCCCACCTCTTTTGGTATATACTCATGGCTAGATTCTGAATAGTTTTAGCAGGAAAAATACAAATGTGTTAAACCTAGATCTGTCATAACTTGAAATCTATAACCCCTCTATCGCCAAATTTTGGATATGTTGTGTGTTAGGATATGACTAGATGCTGTGCCAAAAATTGCACAAAGTTATGAAGTAGATCTTGCTAGATAAATTCTTTTCCATTCCTGCATTAACTGCTTAGATGATTTTTCCTGTTAAATATATTTATGTTCTTGAGCCCAACTTGTGCACACTGTCTTGTAATTCCAAAATACACATCCTGTGAATTAATCATGAATTTTGGATTAACATAAATAATTATTCTCGATTTAAGCATGTATTCCTTTGTAAATTAATAAACCAAGTTCAGTAGATTTTCCATGTGAATGTGCTGATCCTTTAGGCTTGTTTAGGACCAGAGAGCATGCATGGAAAGGTTGGGATCATTTTTATGCTTATTTATTTTTATATGCATTTTAATGGAATCACTAGCTAGCTTTGTTATTTTCCATAATATTTAATTTCCTAGCATCCAACACTTACATGTGGGTCCAATGGACCAGGATAGGTGCTAGTAGGCTTAAGAAACACTCATTTATTTTTTGGTAATTTAATTGTTTAATAAAAGGCTTAAATGCCCTGTTAATATTAAAGGGAAATTAAATAAAGAAAAATCCCTAATTAATTCTTTTTCCTTTTTGAGAAGTATTATTTAATATAATTACAAGATAATTAATTATCATCACTGATAAGAAATGAATTCATAAATAAAAATATTAATTACACCTTTGTTGTTGAAGATAAAAAGAATTAAAGCTTTCACATGAAATGACAAGTACAATAAAAACCTTTATTCAAATGTGGAATAAAAGATGTAACACATGAACAACCAATAACCTTCCTAAAAGAGAAACATTAGATGAATCCTTGTTAAGGTGAATATGACCAACTAGAGTTGGATAAGACAACAAACTATCACATCACCTAAAGTGCATTGCATTCCGTGTAGATCTTCCGGACGGAGATTACTCCCTTGTCCCGGAAACCGAGGAAGGAGGAGCGGAAGGTTCTCTGCAGTACGTGGAAGTACTCGACACCGAGGGTGCCCAAGCTAACCTAGCTGACGAAGGCAAGCTCCGGTGCATCTAACCTAGTTTTAAAGTTCTTTATTCAATTATCTATGAATGATTGTGCATTTACGTACAAGAGTTGGATGAAACCCTAGATGCATGATCCCTAGGTACCTTGTCCTTACTAGTATGATAGGTCGATAGCTGCTAAGCTATAGGACCGTTACAAGTCGGGTGATGACCTCACTCGCGAGAATAGGTTCCTAGATAGGAATCACAAGGCATCCTTAAATGGATTGCTCACGTGGTAAGAGCATGGGATCTGGGCTCTGGTCCAGTGGTTATGTGGGTTAAGTCTTTGAACGTACCAAACATTTGCCGGGAATGGGACCGGTAAGCCTAGTACCTTAATGAGGCGGCGAGGGATCCTACCGTTACTACTCTTGGGATTCGCTCTCACGGCTCGCCACCGGTGGTGTATGCTGACTCGGGTATCTCGCGGGGGTATGCCGGATAGCCTGCACCAAAGACTGTAAGATTCGATCCCGACCCGAGGATTTATGGGGACGGCCTGGGAAAGTTGTCCTCGCGGGGGCAGCCTACCGTGTGTTGGGTCTACCTTGCAAGGTTTAAATCAATCGATTGTCGGTCTATCACCGTTATCCGAGACTACTTACTCCACTAGTCATGTGATCCCTAATGATGGAAGTTGATGAACTTTATGCCTGATTAATTGTATTGTACAACCTTGTTTGTACTAGTTGGCTAATGTAGTAAAGATTAAACTACTAGAACTTGTGCTAAAATCTTGAAAGTAAGGATCTACTCTTTGTTACTTTTTAGCAAAAGCAACCCAGTAGCCAAAGAGCCTTTCATGGTCTAGATTTGGTGAAGTAGTTATCACCGACGGGTAAGTCTTGCTGAGTATTAGTATACTCAGCCTTGCTATAATGTGTTGATCCAGGTAATGCCTTCAGTGATGTGTGGCCCGGAGAGATCCCGCCTGGCTGGGAGCTGGAGTGGGTGGAGGACGACTACTGAAAGCATCATGGATGACCTCCTGTGGTGTCTTCGCTTCCGCTAGTTTATTTCCGCTGCTTTTCGAAAACTCTGAACTATTTCATCGTGACAAAAACTATGGTTTGTAATAAATAAACCCCTCGGGGTACGGATTTGGATTCCAATGTTGTTGTATCTCTGGACTCGCCTTCGAGTGAGTTTTAATGCATATATTCGATCCTTGTGCTCTTCAAGTGATTTACCGGGCGTTAACCCGGCAACTAACGACAGGCTGGTACTTTATTATTGCTTAATGACCAAAGTGGACCGGTCTTAGGCGATAGTACGGTATTTTCCTGGGCGGGTTGTCACAGTTGGTATCAGAGCTTATATGCACCAGAGATTAATTAATAAACCTTAATCACTGATTTTTTGAATAAAATATGCCAAGATTTTCCGATTTTCCAAAATACGTTGATCCGCTAAGGATAAACTAGACAGAGAGGCCCTAGAGGGAATTTTGGGTTCTTTCAGGTGGCTTATTAATCTATGGTTTATTTTGCTAACTCCCAGCACACCTTACTTTATGTCAGACTTACTTTTTTGCACAACCAAACTAGATGAGCCACGTGTTTTATACGTGTGCTGTTCCGCATCACGGGAATTGCGAGGGTTGATGGAGTGATCCATTCCACGGATCCCATCTTCGCGTCTGTTTATGAGTTGTGTCCGACCACGTGTTTCATACGTGAGCATTCCGCATGTCGCTCATGCGAGGCAAGGATATACTCCATTCAAACGGAGAATGTCCGAGGTTGGACGCTGTCCATGCAGCGGCTTAATGCATGGATGCCGTTTCTATAGTGAACGGTAATGAATGTGGACGCTTTCGTGACGTGCTGGCACGAAAGGTTCGTTTTCTGCAGGTACATAACAGCGTTTCGTTAGTTGTTAAGCGAGTACCATGTAGCTCTCGACTAGATATTATAGGGAGAGACGATTAAAAGCCTTGCCACCGGCACTAACTTCGATTTCTGGCTTGATTGCCATGTGAGGTCGAATAGAACGTCTTGCATGCATGTTAAAAATCGAACAACTAAAATGGACCCAAAAATCGAATTTCCATATGCTCTCTAAGGAAGTTTATGCTAGTGTGTGCTTTTTATAAATTAGAAGTACCCCTCATACCTAGCCGTCATGCTGCCGAAATTTTGTGAAAAATTGTTTACCTTGTGCTAGGTTTAGTTAAAACCAAATTGTTAAAAATAATTGCTCCTCAACTAGTTGTCTTGTAATAGCAAATCTCAATCCTAGTTTCGATGGGTTGGTTCACACTCCCCTAGGCACATCCAGGTTAAGGACCATTCATCTTGTTCCTTGATCGATGCTCAACCTTAAAAAGCTTAATTAAAAGTATTAAGGTTAATTTAAAACTTGGGAAATTTTTGAGGTTTCTGGATTTTTGGTTATGAATTTTTATTCACAGCTGCCAGAACTTCACCATTTGACATGCCGTTCTCTTTGAGATCTGACATGAGTTACATTTGTGTACAGATGGATTTCCCCGTGTTCCACCAGTTCGACGCTGACGGTACGATCCGTACCAACGGGTTGCACCGGGAGGGTTTTCCGCGCCCGGCGTGGGAAGCACTCGCGTCGCGAGCTACCTTACCCCACCGACTTACGAGGTGAAGGAGTTTGAGCGCTTTGGCGTTCCCCCGCCGCAGTGATCGTTATCGTTCGCCACACCCAGACCACGCCGACTGGTTTGACCTGAGCTTTATTTACTGGGGATTTATCACTCACAAGTCCGTGGAGTCAGCCGCCCTCAGAGTGCTGACAGACTTTTGTGACCACAACCCCACCGTGGTAGCTCTTTCTCCGTTTGGACTATTTCCTGCTGTGAGTCCTCACGACCCAGCTTGGTTGGACCGTATGGACCACCTACGGGAGCTACTGACCCTAGCAGAGCCGTTGGATGTTACTCAGACGCTTGCTCGTTGTCTGAACGTGGTCTTCACACTCCAGGGGCTGCGTTATAACACTGCAGCGATTATTGCACAACGCTTGGAGGCATCTAGGCGCGACTGGGAGCAGCTTTCAGCAACACACCAGCAGCTGAACTTCACGCTTACCCAGGTGCAGCAGGAGAACAACAGGCTGTGTGCTAGGAGGTTCCAGTTGGAGCTTGAGAGAGGTGACCGCCTACAGAGGATCGTGGATCTGGAGGCGGAGAACCATGCACAAGAGGAGGATGCCGACGCTCACGAGATAGAGAGGTTGACACTACTGCAGAACATTGCTGAGATGTAGGAGCACGTGCAGGAGGCCGAGGTACAGGTGGCAGCCTTACAGGCTATAGTGGCCTTACGACCACGCCCCCGCATGCGAGCACACCGGAGGAGCGAGCGAGGCTCGTGTCCGGTCCGGATCGACGAGCCGAGCAGGGACCACCGCTACCGACTCCCCCGGCTTCGCCTTTGCACGGTGGTGCTTCAGTGGGCAACTAGGTTGCCGACAGCAGGGATTAGGAGGATGTCGATCCTATCGAGTTGTCTTTGAGATGTTAGAGTAGTTGGCTTGACAGCACGTCTTCGTGCCAAGCAACTATTGTATCGTGTCATGTCATGATGTTTCAAATTCGAGTTGTAATGTCGTTGAACCTTGTTCTGTCATGTTGTAATAAAGAATGCTTAAGCTTGTATGCTTTAAGTAAATTTCGTTGTCATTCAATTTGAAATTTTCTTGCGTTGAATACCAGATCCTTTGGGTAAATCATTGCAAATGACCACGCTTGTCAATGTTGCATTCTCTCCTAAAAACGTTGGTAAAACAAAGCATTTGTAGGAACATCACTCGTTGCCAGCAAATAAGTGCTCGTTCGTATACCACCTTCTTTGGTATCTGAAATGACGATGAACGTTCGAAAGTAATTATGAGCCGTGCATTTGAGTGATCGCCGTCCTAACCGTGTTGAGAAGAACGATTCTATGAATCTTGGTGGCTATAGAATATTGTTGATTGTTGCTGTCCTCATTGTTTAAGTACTAATGATATGTGATTATGCATGATCGTGCTTGTCATCATTTGAAGTAAGCTTTTGGTTATCTCACTAATAAAGCTCACTTTTCAGATGGTGGGAACCACGCGCAGCTCTCCCAACGGTTTCGGAGCGAGTGGTAGTGGTGACTTGCCACCACCCCCGCCTATGACACCGACGGAGGCCTTCATGGCCACCCAAACCGAGGTGCTGCGCCAGATTCTGCAAACGCAACAGCAGATCGCCCAGCAGATGAACCGAGGGCCGCCACACGGGGCCAACCACGAGGGGCCTAACCAGGTCACCACGTACGCCCAGTTCATCGCCAAGAAGCCGCCAACCTTCGCTAAAGCAGAAGACCCTCTGGAAGCTGAGGCTTGGGTCAAGGCCATAGAGGCAAAATTCTCTGCCTTTGTGCTGCCTTGCTCCGAGGAGAACAAAGCGAACTTCGCAGCGCTGCAACTGCGAGGGGAAGCTTTGATGTGGTGGGACCACTTCAAGTCCATGCAGCGAGGCCACGCTGTGACTTGGGATGAGTTCAAGCAGGCTTTCAAGAGCCACCACATTCCCAAGGGTCTGATGGACAGAAAGATGAGGGAGCTGTTGGCCCTCCGTCAGGGATCTGACTCCGTGTACCGCTATGCTCAGAAGTTCAATAGCTTATGCCAGTACGGTGGGCATCATGTTGATACTGATGCCAAGAAGATGGAGAGGTTTCGTGACGGGCTTGATGGCAAGCTGTATGAGCGCCTGAATCTGCTCGAGCCCGCAAACTTCCATGAGCTAGTGAACAAGGCTATCTCGCAAGAGGATGCTATGAAGAAGGCCCATGGGGACAACAAGAGGATGTCCGGTTTCACCCCAGGCAGCGGAACAAACAAGAAGTTTCGCTTTGTGAAGAAGGAAGCTCCAGGCCCATCCCAGCAATCATCAACTGGACGCTGGACGATGAAGCCACCCCAGGGCAAACCTGCCGGGAACTTCCAGTTCCGCCGTGCCTAGCAGCAGGCTCCAAAGCCTATTGCACCCCCTCGCGATGTTGGAGATCATCGTTGCTACAACTGTGTCCAGCCAGGGCACTACATTAATGAGTGTCCCAAGCCCAGGCAGATCAAGCCCAACCCGCAGAATCAGAGTACTGGAAGCAAGCCTACCACTCTGGCCAAGAAGCCCATGGTGCAAGTGCGCCAAGGCAAGCCGAACTTCACTACGATGAGTGACATTCCAAGCAGAGCTCCGAAGTACTCACGGGTACATTCTCTATCAATAACACTCCTGTTGAGGTCTTATTTGATTCGGGAGCCACACATAGCTTCATAAGTGAGAGTCTGCTAGACAAATTGGGTCTAAGAGGAGTACAAACCAAATCTGCTTATAAAATTACCACACCCGGTGGAAACATCACGTCTCAATTTGTGACTTTTGAAGTTCCTCTGAGACTAGGAAGTAGGGTTATTCGATCTAATCTTATAACCATCAAATTGGGAAGCATGGATGTTATTTTGGGTATGGAATGGATGAATCAACATAAGGTGATTCTAGATATATCGGATAGGGTCGTAGAGATCAATTCTCCTACGGTCGGGCACACTACCTTGTACCTACCTTTCCGGACGCATCGACTCTTTTGCCTATGTGACCATTATCTCCTCTCTTGATGAAATTCCGGTAGTGTGTGAGTACCGGATGTATTTCCCGACGAGTTGCTCGGGTATGCCACCGGACGGAGATGTCGAGTTTGTGATCGAACTCCAGCCCGCACCGCACCCATTTCCAAAAGACCTTATCGCATGCCACCCAAAGAGTTAGCCGAATTAAAAACCCAACTCCAAGAATTGTTAGATAAGGGTTACATTCGCTCGAGCTCTTCTCCTTGGGGTTGCCCTGCTCTCTTTGTCAAAAAGAAAGATGGTAGCTTGAGAATGTGCGTAGATTATCGACCACTCAATGCAGTCACCATCAAAAACAAATACCCACTTCCTCGAATCGATGTTCTTTTCGATCAATTGGCTGGTGCCAAAGTCTTCTCTAAGATCGATCTTCATTCTGGCTACCACCAAATCAAGATTCGACCGTGCGACATTCCTAAAACCGCTTTTTCCACTCGTTATGGTCTTTACGAGTTCTTGGTCATGTCCTTCGGACTCACTAATGCGCCTGCCTACTTCATGTACCTCATGAACTCCGTGTTCATGACGGAGCTCGATAAATTTGTCGTGGTCTTTATCGATGATATTCTCATCTATTCTAAGAGCGAGAAAGATCATGCCAATCATCTCCGAGTCGTCCTTCAGCGTTTGCGAGATCACAAGCTCTATGCTAAGTTCTCCAAATGCGAATTCTGGTTGAAGAGTGTCAAATTCTTAGGGCACACCATTTCCCACGATGGTATCTCCGTAGATCCTAGCAAAGTTCAAGAGGTGATGGATTGGAAACCACCCAAATCCGTACATCAAATCCGCAGTTTCCTAGGATTGGCGGGATACTACCGTGGATACATTCTTGACTTTTCCAGAATCGCAAAACCCATGACTGAATTACTCAAGAAAGGAGTGAAATTCGTGTGGAGTGAAGCATGTGAGAAAGCTTTCCACACTCTCAGACAACATCTAACTTCAGCCCCAGTGCTAGCTCAACCCGATAATTCCAAACCGTTTGAAGTATTCTGTGACGCATCAGGCACGGGTCTCGGTTGTGTCCTTATGCAAGAAGGCCGAGTCATTGCCTATGCTTCACGGGCACTTCGACCCCATGAGCTCAATTATCCTACCCACGATCTTGAGTTGGCTGCTGTTGTTCATGCCCTCAAGATATGGAGACATTATCTAATGGGTAATCATTGCAATATCTTCACCGACCACAAGAGCCTCAAATACATCTTCACCCAGTCAGAATTGAATATGAGACAGAGAAGATGGCTTGAGTTGATTAAAGATTATGATCTAGAAGTGCACTATCATCCCGGCAAAGCAAATGTTGTTGCGGATGCTCTTAGTCGCAAAGATCATTGCAACCACCTAGAGTTGGAGCCAGTCGGTGAACCCTTATGTGAAGAAATGAGAAGGCTCAACTTAGAAGTGGTACCGCAGGGAATTCTTTATGCCTTGACGGCAGAGTCAAACCTTTATGACAGAATTGTCACGCCGCCGCAATGATGCGGATATTCAAACCATCGGACGAGAAACTAGCGAAGGAGACCCAAAGTACACTTGTTTCCAGAAGGATCACCAAGATGTGGTCTGGTTTGGGAAACGTCTAGTGGTCCCCGTTGACCCAGAAATTAAGAAAATCATTCTAGATGAAGCTCACAAGTCCAAATTCTCTATTCATCCCGGTAGTACCAAGATGTACCAAGATCTGAAGCAGAACTTTTCGTGGTCCAATATGAAGGTGGATGTAGCCAAGTATGTAGCCGAGTGCGATACTTGCCACCAGATGAAAGCAAGTCATTTGAAATCGGCAGGAGTACTCCAACCTCTGTCGATACCTATGTGGAAGTGGGACGATATCAGTATGGATTTCATTGTGGGTTTACCCCTAACCGCTAGAAAGAAGGACTCCATTTGGGTAATTGTGGATAGACTCACCAAGACCGCTCACTTCAATGCCGTGCACACCACTTACTCCGTACAACAATATGCAGAGTTGTACATGGACCATATAGTTCGTCTGCATGGAATCCCAAAGACTATAATCTCTGATAGAGGGACCCAGTTTGTAGCTCGTTTTTGGGAACAGTTGCATGAGTGTTTGGGAACTCAGCTACTCCGCAGTTCCAGTTATCATCCGCAGACCGATGGTCAGACGGAGAGGATAAATTAGATTCTAGAGGACATGTTGAGAGCAAGCATCTTGCACTTTGACAAGAGTTGGGACAAGTGTTTGTCTTTAGCAGAGTTCTCTTACAATAACAGCTATCAAGCCAACTTGAAAATGGCACCGTTCGATGCCCTATACGGACGTAGATGCCGCACTCCGCTGAATTGGTCAGAGGCCGGAGAGAGAACACTCTTTGGACCAGAGTTAGTTAAAGAGGCCGAAGAAAGGGTGCAAGTGATAAGAGAAAATTTGAAGATGGCACAGATGAGACAAAAGGGTTACCATGACAGGGGAACCGCACCCCGACACTTTGAAGTGGGAGATTATGTGTATTTGAAAGTATCCCCCACCAAAGGTGTGCAAAGGTTCGGAGTCAAGGGAAAGTTAGCCCCGCGCTACATTGGACCATATGAAGTAATAGAAGTATGTGGACCCGTGGCTTACCGTATCCAATTGCCAGAACGGTTTTCCGCAGTTCACAATGTGTTCCATGTAACTCAGTTGAAGAAGGGAATGCCTGTTCCGGAGAATGAGATCATCACGGAAGCTAATGCTTGGATCGAGCCAGATTTCTCGCTCGTCGAGCATCCATTGAAAGTACTAGATCAGAAAGAGCGAAAGACCCGAAGGCAGACCGTACGAATCTACAAGATCCAATGGAGCCATCACACGGAGGAAGAAGCCACATGGGAGACGGAGGATTATCTTAACACCAAGTATCCGGGCTTCCTCCAATCTCGAAACCGTGAGTTCCTTCTCCCCATCTCTTCGTTGTCAAATCGAATCTCGGGATGAGATTCCGTTTAAGGGGGGTAGGCTGTGACGCCCCCGGTTTTTAATTACCGTCATTAACGCTAATGACCGGATTAGCCGGTCAAATGGTCAACCGAGGTCAAACCTAGGTCAACATGGGCCCTCACCCCGGAAAACTCACTAACACACCCTAGTGACCCTAAATGAATAGTAAACACACTTGTGGGGCCAACCCATGGTCAAAAGTGGGTCAAACCCCTTGCCACCCCAGTGTCCACAGGTGTCTGCCGGAACTTTTGCCCCGTTCTCCAAAATTCACCTAAACACTTAAAATTCTACCTTTAGGAAAGTTGTAGGTCTTGTTGAGGGACACAACTTTCATGTAGATTGGCATTTCAAATTTGGAGAGGAAAATCTTGAAAAACCCCTTGCAAGGCAGAAAACACTGTTGGTCAAAACAGGCTGACATTCAAAGTTGGCATTCAAATAACTTCAATTCTAGGCAGAAAAACCCCATATAGCCTTTGTAGAAAATGTTGCTGGTACCTAGATCTACAACTTTGGTATTCATCACTTGGTTGACTTCTATTCAAATTTTTGGAGAAAAGTTAACTGGAACAGGGCACCAGCAAAACACCGAGGCCAGAGCGCGCCGCGCCGCGACGTCGCGCGCGCCCGTGCACCACCCGTCGCCGGCCGCGCACCGCCACCCCGGCGTCCACACCCACGCCTCCCGAGGCCGCGCCCTCACCAATGCACTCCATCCCGAGGTCGCGCGTGCCCCAAAACGTCTCCCCGCCCCAAGGCACGCCGAGTCCGCGCCGCCACGCCGCCGTACGCGCGCGCGCGCCACGGACTGCGGTCCGTCGGCGACGCCGCCGCCGTACGCGCGCGCATCGAGCCGCCGTGGCACGGCCGCATCTTGCGCCGTCACCCTTCGTCACCGGTGCTCGCGCGCCTACTTAAACCCCCCCTCGCGCCCTCCACGCGCCACCCCGAGCTCCACCCCCCGCCATGCCCGCCGCCGCTCGGTGCTAGCCCCCTCCGCTCGCGTTCGCCGCCGTCCGGCTACCCCTCGCTAGCTTCTCTAGCTCCCGGTGTAGCTAGCGCGCTTGCCAATTGCCCAAGCACCGCGCCTCCTTGCCACCTTTCCCCGAGCCGCCGTGGGTGCCGCCGCCGCCGCCCCCGTGCGCCCTCGCCGAGCTCGCCCCGACCCCGCCACCACCGCCCATCGACCCGTGGTGAGACCAATTGCACCCCCGTGCCACGTGTTGCCCTGTCCCGGCCCCACATCGCCGCCGGCGAGCCCTCCCGCCGCCGCGAGGGCACGGTTGTAAATTCCAGGGACTTAGTTGTGAAGAAACCTAACTAGCTTTTCTTGCAGTTTGGTCCAATGGCTTGAAAAATCCCTAGAAATTCACAAAAAAATCAGAAAAATCCCAAACCAATTTTGTAGGGTTCAGGATGATAAACCCCACCTCTTTTGTTATATACTCATGGCTAGATTCTAAATAGTTTTAGCAGGAAAAATACAAATGTGTTAAACCTAGATCTGTCATAACTTGAAATCTATAACCCCTCTGTGGCCAAATTTTGGATATGTTGTGTGTTAGGATATGACTAGATGCTGTGCCAAAAATTGCACAAAGTTATGCAGTAGATCTTGCTAGATAAATTCTTTTCCTTTCCTGCAGTAACTGCTTAGATGATTTTCTCCTGTTAAATATATTTATGTTTTTGAGCCCAACTTGTGCACACTGTCTTGTAATGCCAAAATACACATCCTGTGAATTAATCATGAATTTTGGATTAACAGAAATAATTATTCTCGATTTAAGCATGCATTCCTTTGTAAATTAATAAACCAAGTTCAGTAGAGTTTCCATGTGAATGTGCTGGTCCTTTAGGCTTGTTTAGGACCAGAGAGCATGCATGGGAAGGTTGGGATCATTTTGATGCTTATTTATTTTTATATGCATTTAAATGGAATCACTAGCTAGCTTTGTTATTTTCCATAATATTTAATTTCCTAGCATCCAACACTTACATGTGGGTCCAATGGACCAGGATAGGTGCTAGTAGGCTTAAGAAACACTCATTTAATTTTTGGTAATTTAATTGTTTAATAAAAGGCTTAAATGCCCTGTTAATATTAAAGGGAAATTAAATAAAGAAAAATCTCTAATTAATTCTTTTTCCTTTTTGAGAAGTATTATTTAATATAATTACAAGATAATTAATTATCATCACTGATAAGAAATGAATTCATAAATAAATATTAATTACACCTTTGTTGGTGAAGATAAAAAGAATTAAAGCTTTCACATGAAATGACAAGTACAATAAAAACTTTTATTCAAATGTGGAATAAAAGATGTAACACATGAACAACCAATAACCTTCCTAAAAGAGAAACATTAGATGAATGCTTGTTAAGGTGAATATGACCAACTAGAGTTGGATAAGACAACAAACTATCACATCACCTAAAGTGCATTGCATTCCGTGTAGATCTTCCGGACGGAGATTACTCCCTTGTCCCGAAACCGAGGAAGGAGGAGCGGAAGGTTCTCTGCAGTACGTGGAAGTACTCGACACCGAGGGTGCCCAAGCTAACCTAGCTGACGAAGGCAAGCTCCGGTGCATCTAACCTAGTTTTAAAGTTCTTTATTCAATTATCTATGAATGATTGTGCATTTACATACAGGAGTTGAATGAAACCCTAGATGCATGATCCCTAGGTACCTTGTCCTTACTAGTATGATAGGTCGATAGCTGCTAAGCTATAGGACCGTTACAAGTCGGGTGATGACCTCACTCGCGAGAATAGGTTCCTAGATAGGAATCACAAGGTATCCTTAAATGGATTGCTCACGTGGTAAGAGCATGGGATCTGGGCTCCGGTCCAGTGGTTATGTGGGTTAAGTCTTTGAACGTACCAAACATTTGCCGGGAATGGGACCGGTAAGCCTAGTACCTCAATGAGACGGCGAGGGATCCTACCGTTACTACTCTTGGGATTCGCTCTCACGGCTCGCCACCGGTGGTGTATGCTGACTCCGGGTATCTCGCGGGGTATGCCGGATAGCCTGCACCAAAGACTGTAAGATTCGATCCCGACCCGAGGATTTATGGGGACGACCTGAGAAAGTTGTCCTCGCGGGGGCAGCCTACCGTGTGTTTGGTCTACCTTGCAAGGTTTAAATCAATCGATTGTCGGCCTCTCACCGTTATCCGAGACTACTTACTCCACTAGTCATGTGATCCCTAATGATGGAAGTTGATGAACTTTATGCCTGATTAATTGTATTGTACAACCTTGTTTGTACTAGTTGGCTAATGTAGTAAAGATTAAACCTACTAGAACTTGTACTAAAATCTTGAAAGTAAGGACCTACTCTTTGTTACTTTTTAGCAAAAGAAACCCAGTAGCCAAAAAGCCTTTCATGGTTTAGATTTGGTGAAGTAGTTATCACCGACGGGTAAGTCTTGCTGAGTATCAGTATACTCAACCTTGCTATAATGTGTTGATCCAGGTAATGCCTTCAGTGATGTGTGGCCCGGAGAGATCCCGCCCGGCTGGGAGCTGGAGTGGGTGGAGGACGACTACTGAAAGCATCATGGATGGCCTCCCGTGGTGTCTTCGCTTCCGCTAGTTTATTTCCGCTGCTTTTCGAAAACTCTAAACTATTTCATCATGACAAAAACTATGGTTTGTAATAAATAAACCCCTCGGGGTACGAATTTGGATTCCAATGTTGTTGTATCTCTGGACTCGCCTTCGAGTGAGTTTTAATGCATATATTCGATCCTTGTGCTCTTCAAGTGATTTACCGGGCGTTAACCCGGCAACTAACGACAGGATGGTACTTTATTATTGCTTAATGACCAAAGTGGACCGGTCTTAGGCGATAGTACGGTATTTTCCTGGGCGGGTTGTCACAGCTGTGGTGAGCATTTTGCCCACAGTCTTCAGCCAATCATCAGCATCAAGCGGATCATCAGCATGGGTGAACACTGGCGGACGGTGGCTGATGAACTCCCAGTGCTTGTTCATGGGCGCCAGCTGCTATGGTGGTGGCTGAGGAGGGTTGTTGACTTGGGCCTGCAGGTTGGCCACAGTGTTGGTCATGTTCTCCAAGAGCTGTAGCTGATTCTGGAAGAACTGCTGCATGGAATCCATTGGTGGTTGCTGTTGTGCACTGCTGGAACTGCTGGCTCTCCCTGGACGAGACACCGGGGGCTGATCAACACCTGACCCGGACCTGGTGTTCACCATCTGAGTGTTAGGAACATTGACGTAGATGATTGCACAAAGAGAAAAGCTCAAAAGATTAAGTAGCGCAGACTTCCAGATTAAGACAGATTCTGTCGACTCCAGACATTCAGGTATAACTCTCAACGTGGATAACCAAAAATTATGAGCTTTTGAATAGTAAAACATAATGGAACTAGTCTGACTGGAATCACCTCGATCGGAGCTCTATAACTTGAGATATAACATAAACAAGTCGGTTATATCAGCAGTGCTAACAGATTCAAGTAGCTCCAAAGTTTCGGGCATCACTCTCCGAATATGTAATCAAAATTGCTGAATTTTGGACATAAAGACACCCATAAAATTTCTGAACTTCTCCAACTGGATTTGCCTCAAACGGAGGTCTATAGCCCAAGATATAAAATAATGAAGTCAATGTGTCAGCAGAGTTTTACAGATTCTGACAACTCCCATGTTTCATGCATGGCTCCCAGGATATGTATTGGATGGGGCTGAATTTTTGACAGAAAATGTTTTATGAAATTTGTGAACTAATCCAACTTGTTTTACATCAATCGGAGCTCTGTAGCTCGAGATATGAACAAAACACTAATGCTGTGTCGAAGGTTGACGAGAACAGATTTGCAGCAAGATAGATTCCAAAATAGATGAGTAAAGATTTAATAAAGGATTAGGAATGTGCAGGATAAAAGGATGGTTGAGACAAGGATTAAACCCAACTAAGCAAACTTATATTAAACCAATGTCATTGTGGTTATCAACCCACAACACATTGCACTCAATCAAAGATCCAAATCAAGCATGAACACAAGGTCAAGCATTCAAGCACACCACTAAACTAAGCACACCTAATCAACAATCGTGACTAGCGATTTCATAAGGATAGAGCCTAAAGAACCTAGATCCTAAGGAAGATCTTCAGCTTGAACATGATAGGGTCATTAAATTACTGAGAACAACTGTGAACATGGGTAGGGTAAAGATAGGGAAAGGTTCGAGAGCATAGAATAGATGCTAAAGATTTCCTAAAGCAAGAACAAGGAAACATAGAGTGAAAAGATTGATCAAGGTAAGATAGATAACAAGTAGAATATCAAGGATGGGGGTAAAACCAAGGATAAGTATATTAAAAATAGAATTAAAGCATAGCATGGAGTAATCATAGCTTCTAGATGATTATAATCCTTAAGTTCGACCAGTTTCTAACTAGGCTAACGTCCTACAGTCAACACAGCTCTGATACCACTTTGTCACACCCGGATTTAAGAGCAAATCCGAATGCATAGAACACATGTGCGCCAGGATCAAGTTTCACACATGCGTTGACTCACTGTATAGCAAAACACAGTGTAAAAGCGTAAAGGGAGTGTTAAAACTTTATTACATGACCGAATGTCTCCAAATCGTAACAAAAGCGAGTACTAGCAGCGGTAAATGACATCTCCACAGGCAGCTGATTGGTGGCACGCTCACCTAGAAACCATCGAACTCTCCAGGAAAGTCTTCAAAGCGTCCGTCTGAGCAGCAACCGGGTTGTGTAGATGCATATAAAAGAACAACAAGCATGAGCACATGTCGTACTCAACAAGGGAAAGCTCTATAACAACATGCAAAGGCCTTATGGTGGAAGCTTGTGGTTGCATAGCAGATCAGCATTTAGTTGGTCAAATTTTATTAAGCAAGCTGAATTACTAGCAAATGTAAGTTTATACCATCCCAGAGATTAACATAAGCATCATCATCATAAACAAAAGTAAATGCAACAAGTTTAATCCATCTTCCATAGTTTACTCATGTGAAGGTCCAGGCCGCCCGTGACCGTGGGCACGACTAACTAGTCAGTTTTACACTCTGCAGAGGTTGTACACCTTTACCCACAAGTCGCGTAAAAGTCCCGAAGAACCTTAGACCCAACCATGCTGTGCTGATCAGGCACCATACCACACTACCGAGGTGTGATTGCATAGGGACGCTACGAGGCCGTTACAAAGATCCCCAGATGCAGGCTGCCCGCTAGGTTACCTGATCAGTGCAGCGTATAAAGCTCCCAGACGAGTACCGTGTTTTAGCTAAGCCCACACCTACGCCAGAGCAGGTCCATACGCCGTCTACCGTCAGCCCCAACCCTTATCCGGTAAAGCATACCTAACATCTAGTTCACTAATTATTAAGCCAAGACAGAGCCATATGTCTTGTGGTTGTACTGTTTTCCTGGGTGGTCGCTCCATGTTCCGATTAACACAGGTGATCTTGTTTAATGAAGGTACAACATAAGTAAAGCAAGATTAACATTGTTGTTCATCAAAACCTCCATAATCCCAAGTTGTGCAACTAAGCATGGTCTACCCAACATAAACATAAACCCAGGTTGATCAAGGCACAGGATAAACAAAGCTAGTCGAACCTTAACAATAGGACCCATCAATTTAATGCAAAGCAATAATAAATAACGGTGTGATTAGAATGCATGTTGTAATAGGATTAACGGGAATGCAGCAAGGACTTGCCTTCTACCAACGCTTGCTACTGCTCAAGGTCTTGGAAATCTTCAACTCCGGCGTATTCCCCGAACGAACCATCTTCTACGCACCACATCATTCACATACAAGCATACAATGGAAACAAATAAGAAACAATCACCAAATAGTACCAACAGAACAAAAAAGGGGCAAAAAGTTGTTCTACTTGATGAGACGATCGCGTGGATATAAAGAACGCTAAAAACAGAGCTAAAACGCGGAAGATATGGAGAAAACAAGATTGGAGGACCTGTTCGCGATTATCTATAGATTTTAGGGGCTAGCAAGGAAGATTCCCGAGACACATCAAACAGTGCTTGTGAAAAGATCTAAAGCTAGGGTTGGATCCGAAAAAGGGTTTGGGATGGATCTGACTGCAAGGAATCGAAAGATTGCCGGGTTCATAAAGAAGTTTTACAAACACAAATTTAGATCTAGAAATTAGAGGGAAACTCTGGGGGTATTTTGCAAACCACCACTCCTTCTGTCATATGGAGCTCCCTGGGCCCACTACCTCGGTGGGTACCAGGACCGACTACTCGGTGGGCCCCTGGGACTACCCGGCTTGTGCCACACGACACCTGATGGCGTGAGGTGCAAGGACTACGGTGGAGAAGTACTCAGATAGGAAGCTATACATACCTTGTACTGTGTAGAGGACTCCTAGACGTACACGACTAGTACTCTCTCCCTAAACCGACCTGTAACCCTGCCTCCCGGACTATATAAGGCGAGGCAGGGGCCCTTCTCTCTCATTACGCATCATCTTGTAATCATACCCAATCAATCCAGAGCTATGCAGCATACAGGACGTAGGGTATTACGCACCTCGCGACCCGAACCCGTCTAAATTGTTTGTCACGTGTCTCTTCCTTCGAGTTACAGATCTCGATGAAGCCACATTCATCTACCTCGGGTACTCCCCTTGGTAGGTTGCCGGTCTAAAACACCGACAGCTGGCGCGCCAGGTAGGGGCTCTCGCCAGAGATCACATGGCGAACTCGACGGCTTCAATCTTCATCAAGCCAACTGTCGCCTTCAACCGCGGTGACACCTTCGTCTTCGGCTCCCCGGGTCCGCACCGCCGGGGCCGCCGGATCCTTCCAGCGCCGCCTCACCATGCCGCCCAACCCGAAGACCGGGCTCGTGACGCTTCCCGAAGTAGTCACGGGCGATCTCGCCGGGAAATTCGGTGAAATTTCGCTCTACAACCAGCACGTCAACTTCAAGCTTGGATCCGACCCCAACTCGAACTCGACCTCCCCGTGGGCCATCGCATGCGAGCCGGCTATCGAGCCATCATGTGTGGACTCCCCACCCCATGAGCACTTCCCATACAGCCTCTGCATCACTAGCAAGGCCCATGCGAAGGCTCTTTCCGCTCGCCGGGCTGGGAAGGAGACCGTCTCTGTAACATCCCTAGTTTTGACTTGCATTCAATTGTTGAATTTCAAAAACTTGAATTGAATTGGAGTGCTCGTAAATCGAATAAGGTTGTCTTCCTGTCTCTCTCCCCACAATTCCTAGATTTGGTTGTGGCTTCGACGATGCTTTTAGGGTTTATAACCTGCTAGTGTGGAGATTTGGTTCTTCCATTGAAATTCTATTTGGGTTTTGTTTGGGTGAATTCAAATTCGAGTTAGAATTTCAAATTTGAATCCATTTAAAGGCCTAAGATTAATTGGCAAGCTGCACTGTTGCACACGGGCCGCAGCCTCACTTCCGGCCCGCCTCCACATTCGGCCCAACGAACAGCCCGCCGGCCCGGCCCGCGCCCGCGCCGTTCACCAACCCCCGCCGCACCCCGAGCCGCCGCGTGGGGTCCCGCTTGCGTCACGCCGACGCCAGGCACCGTCATCCTCCCCTTTCCTCTTTAGCCGGCGTCGAAAGCGAAAGGGGCCGGGGCGCGCCGGCCATGGCGCCGTCGCGACGCGCGCCCCGCGGCCTCCCAACGCCTCAGCGCCGACCACGTGTCCCCCGCGTTCCGCCGCTATAAGAAGCCTGCGCCGCCGCCTCTGGAAACCCCCAAACCCTAGCCGCTCGGGGGAATCGACCCCCCTACCCGCCTACCCGCAGCCGGAGGAGAGAAGGGAGGAGAGGAGAAGGAGAAGCCGGAGCGGCGCCGCCACCGCGGAGCCGTACCCGCGACACCGGAGCTGCCCGTGAGGAGGAGCCGGACTGCGGGACGCGCGCGCCTACGTCCCCTGCTTCCTCTTCCTCCTCGACGCCGCGCCGCCGCACCGCACCGCCACCTCTACCAGCGCCGCCTCCTTCCTCGTCTCTGCACCGCCAAACCTTCACCGACGCGCCTCCGTTTCGGCCCGTGGCCACCTAGGTGAGGGCCTCCATCCCCCGTCGCTCGTGGATGCCCCCCGGCCTTCGCGCCGGGGTGGAACGTGTCGTGCTGCGCGCCGCCGCGCCGTCGCCGCGTGAAGCCGGCCATCGTGCCGGGCCGGGGTTACTCTTCCGCAGGTGCCGCCGCCGTCGCCAAGCGCGCGCGCCGCCGCCTAGTCCCGTTCGTCTCTTGGCGCTAGCGCCGTGCCGTCCCGCGTCGCCGCCGCGCCGTGCCGAGCGCCGCGACGCGTTCGCGTCGCGGCACGCCCGCGCGCGCCACCTGCGCACGCCACGGAGCACGCACGCGTGCACCCCCCGCACGCGCGCGTCGCAACCGTTTGGGGCAACAACCGGGCCTTGGCCCCTTCCTTGAGCCCCGCCGCGGCCACCGAGCCTGGAGCTCGCCACGCCGCCGTCGTGCCGGGATGACCTCGTCGCGAGACCCGTGCTTGCCGTAGGGTTGACTGCCTAGCGCCGTGCCGTACCTCGAGTCATAGACACACCCACCAGGCCCAAGCGACTCGCTCGCCGCCGCCCATGGCGTCGAGCCGTGAGCCGCCACAGCGCCGCCGCGACACCGTCGCGAGCTTGAGCCGGAACCCCGGCTGGGTTTGCCCTAGACCCTCTAGCGCACCCCGTACACACGCACCTCATCTTCACCGCCGTGCCCGCACGAGGGCAGATCCCTGTGTCGGTGCGGAATATGGTCCCGACACTAACCAGTAGATAACGCCTAAGTCTATCCCTCAATGGTCGATGCCAAGCAACAAATGACACAAGATTTATCCTGGTTCCGGCCGAGGGGGCCGTACGTCCAGCAGTGGTGTGCTCGTGGCACTATATTGCTCGGCACCGGGGTGCTTGTAGTGGGGCAAGTACAAGCAAGGCGGGAGAGGAAGCGTGGCTCCCAAGTCCCCTCACCACTCGGTCGATGATTTTTTATTTATACATTTATTTTTCTTCGATTTTACGAAAATATATTCCTTCTCCCCTGCGCTGCGCCGTGCGTCCTCGATCCACCCTCTCTCCGACGCTCCGGCGGGTGGTGGCGTAGTGGTGGGTGCGCCATGGCGCTGCTCATTCACTCCCCTCGTGGCCAGGAGTGTCGGCGTCATCACCACTCTTGGCGGGGCAAGAACCCATGCGTGCTCTGGCACCGACGAGTCATAGACCTCTCGCCTACACACTCACGTCATCAGGTGCGTGTAGCTATCCCCTTTGGCCTGTGGCGGCTTCGACGGAGAGCGATGGACAAGCTCTTTTGAGATGGGCCTTCGCCACACTATATGAACGCAATGCAGGATTTACTCATAATGTTGAAGAACAAGATCAGATTTCTCCCCTTGACGGAGCGTTCGAGGCGGGGGCTACGCCTAGGCTCGGCGTTTAGGTTATTTGAATATGAGCGGTCCATGTTTGAGTTTATGTTTCGAGTTGTGTTTAGTGGTTCTGGGTTGTGTCCGGTACAGACTGATAAAGTGTCCGAAGGGATTTGGCCTGTGAGGAAAATGTTGGCTCAAGAAGGGACATCCAACTTCAATCAACAATGAAAGTGTAACATAAAACCTTTGTACTCTTTCACGGAGGCTGCTATATATGCTAAGCATGTCAACTCTCGGACATCTTTCACCCCTTAATTCAGTACCGTACATGGCAGGGAACTACGAAAAGTCTGTCATCTTGAAGCAGAGCATTTGCACAACTTCCCAATGGCGTTCTAGCCTCTGGCTGACGTCAGACTCACCGACATTTCCCCTTACATCCTGTTTTCATGAGTCCTGCCTGCCCTCGTTGCTTAATTGGCTATCGCTTGCTAGTCGATCAAAAGGACTGAATTAGATGCATCAAGGTCCAAGTACAGCTGAGAATGGATAAATCAAGGAACACAATGAATTGCAGCTTTTTGATTATTGATTATTTGACAATCAATTTGCCTTGTTTAATTTATATGCTTATTATCATTCTGTATGCGTGCTCACATGTCTGAACCTGAATGCTTGATCATGCAATTTGGTCTCAATTGTGAACTTGTGATTAATAAGGTAAAAAAAGAAAAGAAAATATGTTGCTAGAACTTTGTCCAATTACTTCTCAAATATACGAAAACTTGATTAACAAAATATGTCAAAACATGAGTGAACGAACACACGGCCGGGTCCCAATAATAAAACGCATATATCCTTGGCCACGATGCAGAGCATGGGCTTTCTACCGAGAAGCAAATCCTGTACCATAATTTGTGTATTTCAGTATTTGATTGAACCAACTGCAGAGAATTGCAGAGGTATACTACGTACACTGAATCGGAAGGGACTAACACCCCTTCCGTCCCAAAATAGCTGTAGCTTTAGCAATTCAGTACAGTAATAATTATAAGAAACGATCATGTTGCTTTTAAAGTTAATCATATTAGTTGGCATGGAAAGACTCTTACCTTTTTACACCTGATTTGGGCTAGCATGCCGATACCTCAAGTTTGACCGTTCATCTTTTTTTGGCAAAATATTATATTTTTTTATTGTGGGTTACTTTATTAATAAAAATTTCTGCGGAATGTCCTTGGGGGATGTTTGGTTCCCCGCCACAATTCGCCACACCACGACCTCCCTCGCCTCCGAGGCCGCGGCAGCCGTTTTGCCCGCCACGGAAAATGCTGTTCCGTGGCGAGGCGGGTTGTGGTGCCAACCAAGTAGGCCCTTAAACTTGAACTATGTTTCCACAATAATTTTTTGAATAAGACGAGCGGCCAAACTTAAGGTTAAAAAGGTCAAATGATATATAACTTGCAACACAGGGAGTATTCAAGATGTACTCGCATGCAGTATTGAGCTTTGCAAATCCCATCCATGCATGCCGCACACAATCACAGTATTTATATTAGTCCGATGCATGATGTAATAAGCAGAGTCATGGCAAGTTCTACTCAGTCTCAGCAAAATGAACGCTTGGCTTAGATGTTCTCAGTTGTTCCAGGTGGCAGTCCAAGGCTACACATGCATAGGATACCGCTTGGCCTGCTGACGGACACATTTCTTGTACTCAGGCAAATTCTGCAAATGACAATAGGCAAAGAAAATAAAGGGCACAATGTTAAGTACATATACTCGTAACAATTTCTTTTTTTAAAAAAATCACCCTAACAAGTTATATTAAGACCTTCACAAGGAGCTCATAACATGAACCCTGCGCAGGGGATGCTGGATTTGGATTGTCAAGCAAGTCTTGGATGCCTATGAGAATCTGGCGCACAGTGATGGAAGGCTTCCATCCCTGAAAACACAGACTAAAATTCATGACGACAAATGCAAAGCCGTGCTACTTAATTATATTTGCGTAGTATATATATAGTATATAACTGATGGCATGCTGAAAAGCGAAATTGTTTGAAGCTTACGCTGCCAAGGATAGACAGGCACACTGCACCGGTATTGTAGACGTTGACATGGAAAAACCCAGCCGGAAACTTGCAGACGGGAGGGGCAGTTGGGTAATTTTCGTCAAACTTAAGAGTCGGGGAAATACCCCCCCTCCCCAGTCAGTCTGCGGCATGTATTATAAAAAACATAATTAGACTACGATGTAATTAAGATTGTGAAACCATGCATATGTTCACTAATAAGGAGGATGTAATTAAAGTTTCTTTTTTTTTGGAAGTAACAGGAGAGAGTAACCATGCATATGCTCTCAAATTTTAGCTTAGCAAATTTAAGGATCTATCGGGCCTAGAAGGGCTGGACTAATAATATCTAAGTTTGAACTGAAAAATAGTAGGATTTAGTTAGATTGTGAAGAATGCATTCGGGTGATGACAGCTATATATATGCACATGCTTACGCCTTCCTTGCCGGGGACGATGCAGTTCCACAACATGAGGTTGACGGACTAAGTCTATCCCTCAATGGTCGATGCCGAGCAACAAATGACACAAGATTTATCTACAGTTCGCCGAGGGCCGTCGTCAGCCGGTGGTGTGCTCGTGGCACTATATTGCTCGGCTAGGGCGTGCTTGTAGTGGGGCAAGTACAAGCAAGGCGGGAGAGGAAGCGTGGCTTCAAGTCCCTAGTGAGGTGGGTTCGGAGATATTATGGGAGAGTAAGAGAGTGAGTGCACGGCAAGCGCTGTGTTCTTCGGATTCGTCAACTGCCCCCTCCTCTGCCCCCCCCCCCGCGGGCAGGGGGCTCACCTCCCCTTTTATAGGCCAAGGGGGGCGGCGAGTTACATGCACGCGCGAGCCGCCCAGCTACGTGAGGGAGCACGTCGCGCTGTGGTGTAGAGTGGGCGGCCGTCGGTCGATCTTCGCTGCGATGTCCGGCCATGATGGCCTACCTTGTCCCCGAGCCGGTGGCGGTTCGAGGGTGGGAGGCGAGCGGATAGGCGATGGCGTTCTCGCGGTAAGGCTTCGAGGGAGGTCCTCTGATGATGTCGTGCGGGGTACGGGAAGCGGGCGAACGAGCGTTCCTTCCCGATGAGCTGCTCGGTGGCGGAGTGGTTGTTTCTGCCGGTGCTCGGGCGTGCGCACGGAGTCGGGCGTGCGCCCGCATGCGTGGGCTCCGGCGGCCGCCGCGCGTTACGGTGGCGGGATGGCCACCCTCCGGCCTAGGCGCCCCTTACCTAGCTGCAAGGTCACGGGAAAGTGGAGATCGAGGGTGCGCCGGCCCCCTTTCGAGGGGGTCGGGCGTGTTAGCCCCGCCTCCGGCGGCGTCGCACGTGTCACGGGGCCGACCGGCCCCTTGTCGCCTCTGGTCCATCCCACGGTGGCGGGGATGGGCTCCTTCCTGGGGGGTTGGTGCGGCGGCCGGGCGTGGCCGGGCGCCGGGTGGCGCCGTCCGGCGGCTGTCGGGCGTTAAGTGCCCAATACGCGGGGCCGGCGCACGCGTGCGCGCGCGCCGGCGTAGCGGGCCGGCGAGGGGGCGGAGCGAACCCTCGAGCGGCGAGGCCAGCCGAGGGGGACGGGCCCTCGGCGGGGGCGGGACCGCTCAGAAGGGTACGCCCCTCGGGGCGGGGGGGGAACACAGTCGGGGGAGGGGGTTGCCCCTCGGCGGGGCGGGGCGTTCAGGAAGGGGCGTACCCTCGGGCGGCGGGCACCGCTCGAGGGGGTCCTGCGGTCGGGCTATCTTGGCGGGGCCTCGGGGAGTCCTTGTTTGCCGATGGGCCAAATCTTCTGCATGGTTGGTTCCACTCCATGGATTGGGCCTAATTCATTTGATGCGGGAATTTAAGTGAGGGTTCCCCCATCGTTTGAGGGGACCCTTAGGGGGCGGTCCCGGCGATGGCCCCCAGAGGCATCGCGGGTTTGCCATTGAGGCTCTAACGCCGGATGCGCAGAACTTCTTGATAGGACGTTCTTCCCTCCTTGTTTGCGAACGCTTTCCGTGGGGCCGCGTAAGCGGCCACGGAGTCTAACCCCGAAGCCTGCGCGGGGGGTGTGGGCTCTCTGCCGGGGTTAACGCGAGCAATTCGGTCGAAGCGTGGCACATATATTGCCAGGCATCGGCGGTATTTCAGCGGCATCGGGGGTGCACGCTCCCCTGTCCTTTGTCTCGGGCGGGTGCAATTCAAGGAGGTGTAGCCGTCGTCAAGCCGACCTTGGCTATTCGAGCGATCGGGTCGAGCACGACGACTTGTTTTTATCACGCCCTCGCGGGTCCCTCCGCGGGTCGGGAGGCGGGGTTTCCACGACTCCCGTCGAGCGGGTCGCGAATCGCGGATTCCTCTTCGAGGCACCGCTAGCGGGTGGTTCAAGTGGACGTCCATGCCCCGATTCGATGGGGAGGGCGCGCGGTCGGAGACACGTCCATGGAAGCCGCTTGCGTGGGTTTGCTAGGTGGGGCTCGGTCCGCGTTCGCTAGGGACGAGGGGGCGCGAGCTCTCCCTCGGTGGGATCCCCCGACTAGGGCCCCGCCCTCGGCCGGCTCTCGAACACGACATGTGGGGCACCCTCGAGCCGACGGGCTCGAGCGGCTCGAATGCGCGCGTGCCCTCGTCGTCCCTAACTACGGCGATACGGGGCGCTTTGTTCGAGCACGTCGAGGGTCGGGCTTCGAACCCTCGATCGGTAAGGCCGTGCGGGGCCGTGCCTGGGCGGCCCCGTCTTCTCCGCGTTTGCGGCGGTCGAGGGGTGCGGGCGTGCGGAGCCCTCGAGGTCTTTGGTTGGTGGCATGGCGCGGTATGAGTGCTTTCGGTGTCGCTCTATTTCAAGCGTGACTGGGCGATCCTCTTATGCGCGTGCCTTCTTTAAGGGGGTCGACATCGTCTCGAGTTGGGGGGGTTATGCGCGGCTCGAGGGTCCTACGTGGCATGGGTGCCGCCGGGCGCTGCTCTACACGGCGGGTCCGGGCGACCTTCTCACGGCGATATCCCATCAGTGCCGCCTTGTTTCGAGTTGGGGGTCATGCGGCTCGAGGGTCCTACGTGGCATGTGGGTGCCGCGGTGGCTGCTCTACATCGAGCGAGTCCGGCGACCTTCTCACGGCGATATCCCATCGAGGGTCACCTGTCTCGGGCCGAGGATTCGCCTCGCTCGAGGGCTCTCCTTGCTTGGCAAGGGGCCGGGCATTTAATTGCCTTCTGTCGTGGCCGCGGTTTGCAGCGGCCGCGCTTTTTGGCGGCGCGGCTCGGCGCGCGCGCGTAGTGGGCGGCGGCTAGCCGTGGATGTGACGGTTTCACCTCGGTTGCGCCGGTCTCGCGCGTAATGATGACCGCACAGTGTTAGAGCTGCTTTGCGGTCGTGGTGGGGCCGCTTGCCGACGCGACGGAAAGATTCCTCGGTTAAATGCGCGGGGCGTGCGCTCGGAGAGAAGGGCTCGCCGTTGCCTATAAAGCGCGGGAAGGAGTAGGCGGCGGTTTTACCTTGGCTCCTCACCGTTTTAGTCCTCAGCCTCTTCGCCTTCGTCTCACCCTTGCCGGCGCGCGCGCTCGCTTCTTAGAGCTTTCTCCTCGTTTCCTCGTCCTCCACCTTCGTGCTCGTTCGTCCTCCCTCATGGCGCGCCTCGGCCCTCGTCTCGGGGTCCTGGGCCCGTGCGCACAGGGGAGAAGTCGGCCGTCGCCCGGCTCGCCCTGGGCGGCGAGTCGCCGCCGGCCGGCTCTCGGCCAACGAAGAAGGGCGCCGAGCCCGAGTGGATCGTGCCGCCGGCGTCGCACCCACGAGCCCCAATCCTTGGGAGGGTTACGTGGTGAGCTTTCTCCGCTACCACGAGCGCGGCTTCAACGCGCCGGCGAGCACGTTCATGCGGGCGTTGTGCTACCACTACGGGGGTGGAGGCACACGCACAACTTCGCCCCCAACGCTATCTCGCGGGCGGCCACATTCGTGGGCGTACGAAGAGGTGCACGGGGATCCCGGTCAATTGGGAAGCTCCCAGGTACACCTCTTCCGCGGGGCGGTCACGCAGCCCACGTCGGACCGAGGACCCGTCGCGCGGTGCGCGCGGGGGGATGTCGCTTTGCCTGCGGGGGCGGCTCAAGAACTTCTACATCACCGCACCAGACGACGAACAACGCCGGGCGGGAGCGAGGATGGTTTTGTACGCGCGCGGGAGCCGGCCTCCCCTCCCTACGGGCGGGTGTTCAAGGGAGAGGCGGGACCGGCGGGGCTACGGGTTGCCCCTACGGCCAACCCGTCGGAGGCGCGCCGGCGGGAGTCGCGTCCTCGCCGCCTGCGGCGGGCGGCGAGGGGAAGGGCTCAACGCGATGGCGTCCTCGCCTTTCTTCATCCAACCGAGTCGTGCGTTGATGGAGGAGGCCCCTCTCGCATCTTCGAGATGACGGAGGGCGGCCAACCCCGTCGACTGGCGAGGTCGCGGATGCTCCCGACGCCCTGGAGCGGCCGTACGCGCTCACCGGGCGCGGGCGCCTTCGACACCGCGGACGCCTGCGCCCGGGTCGGACCCCCGTGGGATGTCGAGATGCTTCCCACGGGCCCGGGTCGGGGGTGTGTAGAGTTCTTCTATTTCGCTTTTCGTCCTTGTTCTTGTTTTGATTTCTTGATGCGCCATTGTTACTCTTGTGCGCGGGTGGTGGGTTCAACGCGCCAAGTCGGGTTAGCCCACCCCCCGGCTCCCCGCGCGCTCGGCGGGGCGGCGCGGCGGGGCGGCGGGAGCGGGCGGCGCGCGGGGGGAGCACGCAAGGCGGCGCAGCGCCGCGGCGCACGGTCCGAGAATACGGCGGCGGGAGGAGGGCGGGAGCTCTCCTCCCAGGCATCGAGGAGCCCTCGTCCTCGGATCGGGACGAAGAGGAAGAGTACGAGGGGGAGGGGCCCTCGAACCGACGGTGGCGGCCCCGGCGCCCCGTCGCCGGATCTCGCGGCGTCAGGGCGGCTTCGTCGGGGCGGGCGCGTCGGCGTCCGCCGCCGGCGGTCGTCGTCGGGGGCGGCCGCGCGCGGCAGTCTTGGCGCGCGCCGCGGGGGGGGCGCGCGCGGCGGACGTGCTGCGGCGCGCGTCGAGCGTGCCGCACGCGGCGGGAGTGCGTCGCCGAGCGGCGTCGTCGTCGAGGGCGCGTCGGGAGCGTGCCCGCGCGCGGACAAGCGTGCCCCGCGTACGTGTGCGCGCCCGTCGGGGTGCGGCGTCGGGTGCGCCGCGCACGGGGGCGGGGGCGTGCCCGCGCGTGCGGCGGCGCCATCGGGGGCGGTTGCGTCGAGAGAAACGCGGCCGCTACGCGGCCCCGTCCAGGAGCCTCGAGGAAAAGGAAGCGGGCCTTTTCCTCCGCGGGGTCGTAGCCTTGCCTTCCTCCGTGTCGCTTTTGGTGTCTTCCGGTGGTTAGATGTTCTAACTCTCCGTTCGTGATTGCGCGGGCGGTGCGGGCCGTTTCCTCCTCTTGCAGAGCCAAGGTGCGTTGAGGGACGGACGCGGCTGATCCCCCACCGGCGGCGCTCGTCAGGGGGTCGCGCCGGGGGAACGGCGCGGCGGCGGGCACGAGCTCGCAAGGCCGACCGCGGCCTCGGGGGGCCGCGCCGGCGGATCAACCGCCGCGGGCGCGCGGACGAGGTTCTTTCGGGGGGCGGCCGGCGGTCGCCACGGAGCGCGGCGGCGCGGCGGTGGCTACGGTGGAGGTGCCGCCGCCGGTGGCGGCCACTACGGAGGGCGGAGGGGCGGGCGCGCCTGCGGGAGCGCCCGCGGATGTGGCGGCGCGGACGGTGGTGGCGGCCGCGGCGCCACGCCGGGCGCCGTGGTCACGGAGGCGCGGTGGAGCGCGCCGGCGGGGGCGGCGCGGTGGCTCCGTCGTAGGCGGTCCCCGGGCGGAGGTGGTGGAGCTCTCCCGGATGACTCCCCGCCGCGCCCGGGTGGGCCCGATTGAGCCGGGCGGCCGCGAGCTCCCCGAGGCCCCGGGGAGGGGCCCTCGTGAGAGCGGCACGAGGGTCGCATGACGACGCCGGCGGGGGCACGCGGTGCGAGGCCTCGTCCTCCGCGCGGCCGCCCCGCGCCCCGAGGTGGGGGGGGGGGGCGTGGAGGATCCCGGCGTTCTTCGGCGCTTCCGGGGAGCGAGGCTGCAGGGGCGAGCTCTCGGGCCATGGCGCCACGCTCGACCGCAGCGCGTGAACGAGCGGCGCGCGGGTCCACGGCGGCCGTGGCACAGGCCAGGTCTTCCGGAGTGAGCCACGGTTGCTCGTTTCCCTTCCTTTTTTCGTTTTAGCGTGCTGCACTCACGCTTTGGCGCTTACGGGATTCGATGTGTGTTATGCCGGAGCTGGGCGCCGCGCTCGCGAAAAGTATCGCGCGGTCGGCCGGGGTGAACGCCGAGGAGCCGCCGGCTCAGGGGGGCGATGCGGCGCTTGCGACGCGCTTGCGGCGGAGGATGCCCTCGGAGGCGGACCGGGGGGCGGTGTGCGGGCGATGGCGTGGTGCGGCGTGGTTGCGAGTTCGGGGGGGGGGCGGGGGCGCGGCGCGGCCGGGAGCCTCGGAAGGCGGGTCCCGCGGCCCTCGTCGATCGTTGGGCGGCGGGAACGCGCGCGGGGACCTAGACAAGACGCCCGCGGCCGTCGCCTTTTTGGGAGCGGAGGTGGCCGCTCGCTCGCGGCGAGACCGGGAGCTCCGCACGTCGCTCGAGGGGCCCCGGGGCGCGGCGGCGTCGGTGGGAGGCGGGCGCGCGGGGCTGCAGCCGACGCGCCAAGGAGGCCGATGACCCCCCAGGCCGCCCTCGGCGTGAAGGCGGCCCGGCTCTCGTCGCCGGCGAGGGGGCAGCTCCGGCGGGGGCGCCGCTTCTCGCCCCGCCCGGGGGGCGGGGAGGGGCGGCTTCGGCGGGGCCTTGTTCGCCCTTGGTGACGCCTTGGACGGCGGCGGAGCGAGAGCCGCGTCGCGCGCGGCGGCGGAGAAGTCGGCCGGAGGAGCGCCCGAACGCCGCAGTCTCCGAGGTTGAGGATGAGGCGTTGACGCTCGGCATCGGCAATGCGCCCCAAGAGATGGCCCTCGTCGAGCAAGGCGAGGCCGATCCCCGAGCCTCGGCGGCGCTTGGTCGCGCGCCGCGGCCTCTCGTATGCGGGAAGAGGCAAGTCGAGGGTAAGTTGCTGTCGACCTGCTCGTTGGTTTTTTTTGGCCTTTTAGAGGTTCGTCTTCCCCCCTTTTCCGATTTCTCGTTCGTCTTGTCGCTTCCGTGCTTTGCGCACGGCTTTGGGGCACGCTTGTTAGGCGGGCGGGGGCCTGCGAGCCTCCTACCAACTCCTCGGCGGGGGAGGCCCGGGAGGGCGCGGGGGGACGGCGGCCCTCGGGCCTGTCCACGTCGTCGAGGAAGGCGTGTCCGGGCCGGCGGCTCGGGCGGCCGGCCCCGCTGCACGCGCGCTCGGTGGCCGTACGGAGCGGGTGCGGCGTTGCACAGGCGTGCGAGGCCCTCGGAGTGGTGCGATCCCCACCCCTACGAGGTCAACCTCGAAGGCGGTGGGCGAGAGGAGAGGCTACATCGTGCCGTGGCGTCGAGGACGAGGTGGCCATGGAGCGCGCGGACGCGCGCTTGTTGCGGCGCGCGGAACGCTCGCCGGGCCTTCCAGAAATTCCTCTTCCGGGACGCCGCCACGGCGCCGCTCCCTCTAGCGAAAGCATACAGGCGCTAGGCCCGTTTTTGTTTGTGTGTGTGGAGCCTCGGCCTCGTGGCCTCTTGTAAATAAACAAGTAGTTTCGTAGTTTATGGTCGGTTTGTAAATGAAATCGCTTGCTTATTGCCGCTTTTTGCTTCTTCTTCTTTTTGGTAGATTCTAGTTGGGGAAGTCCGCCTTTCGCGGGGGCCCGGGTTGGAGGCGAGACGAGGCCATAGCCACGCGGCGTGGCGCTCCCGCTCGCGCGCTCCTTCCTCGTGTGCCGCCCTCGCCTGTTCGAATCGTGGCTCGTGGCCCGAAGTAGGAGAGAAACTTAGCGCGTGTTATTATGTTTTTGCGCGAAAAAATGGGACCATTTTAACGCGGGGGGGGGGGGGTGCCCCCCGCGGGGGTAGCCCCCGAGGGGTAACTTGGGTTTTCGGGGGGAAAAGCCGAGGTTGCCCTTTTATTAGTTCGGAGTATTTACATGGGTGATTTTAATGGGGGGGGGGCGTTGGCGCGTGCGTTTTCTACAACGGAAAATACTTGGAAATCCTAGCTAAGGGTAAAGCGACGTAGGCGTTTGGATGTTCCAAGCGTTGGTGAGTTCTTCGGCCGTCCTCGTTGGCAAGCTTGTACGTGCCGGTTTGAGCACCTTCACCACGGCGGCGGGTCCCTCCCATGGGGGCGATAGCTTGTGGCGCCCTCGGTTGTCTTCGCGTAGCACTTAGGACCGAGGCCCCCTCGCGTCCCAAATCCCTTCGACGTATCTTGCGTGCTTGGTAGCGCGGGCGGGGCTGATACCTTGCGGGTGCATCCGCGCCACAGGCGTACTCCGTCTATGGGCGGTCCGGTGAGTCCTCATGCGGGCTCGGCCCCCGGTTAGCGTCCTCGTTGTAGCCTCGAACTTTGGGCGAACCGTATTCCCGGATCGCGGTGCCGGGGGGATGGCCTCCGCGCCATGGACTAGGAAAAACGGGGTGAACACCGTTCTTGGCTACGCTTAGGGTAGTCCTTGGGCTCCACATTGCGCGATTCTTGGAGCCATTTTCGTACGGTCGGTGGTGGTCGAAAATTATGGGTTTGAGAGCCTTGTAGAATCATCCGGTTGGCCGTTCCCTTGGTCGTTGGTACGCGGATGCCTAAGTGTGGTCCACTCGGATGTGGAACTTGTCGCGAGAACTCCAAGAACTTCGGCAGTGGGCGGGACCGGTTGTACGTGATGATGGAGTTTGGCACTCGAAGCGGTAGACGATGTCGGTGAAGAACGTAGCCACTGCTCGGCCCTCAGAATTCGTAATGGCTAGGCGCACCTCCACCCACTTGGAGGGAGAACTTGTCGATTGCGGCGAGCAGGTCGGTGAAGCTGCGGCGCCTTCGCGGGGGGCGGGCGATGTCCAGCCCCCACACGGCGAACGGCCACGTTGCGGGGATTGTACGCGAGTGTGGGGCGGCAAGTTGGTCTTGCGGGCGTAGGCAGCACCCTTCGCAGAGTGCGCACGATTTCGTTGGCGTCGCGCCCGCGGTGGGCCAATAGAAGCCTTGGCGAACGCGTTGGCGGCGAGGGTGCGCGGGCGGCGTGGTGGCCACGGTCCCCGCCGTGGATGTCCTGCGGCGGAGCTCGCGCCCCCTCGGGAATGGGTATGCATCGGCCCGGAGGATGCACGACGCGCGCGCTTGTCTGACTCACGCGTCGACCGGGGGTGAACGACTTGGCCATCCGCGTGCGCCGTTCGCGGCCGTGCAAGGGGGAGCTCCCCTCGAGCAACCCGGGCGATGTGCTTCTCCCGCCCGGTCCGCGCTGGGCGGCGGGCGCCTCGGTGTCCATCGCGGCCGCCTCGTGGGAGCCGTACCCCTCGAGAAGGGAGAGCACGTGCGCCTCGTTCGGGGGTCCTCTTCCATGGGTTCCGCACCGTGGATTCGAGGACCGCGGGGTCCCGGCTGCGCTCGAGGGGTAGAGGGCTCGAAGGTGGCCAGGTGGAACGCGCGTGCGCGCGCGTTCGGGGAACGCGGTGATCCGCCGGACGCGATCTTGGCAAGTTCGTACGCACTCCTCGTTGTAGCGGCGGGGTACATGATTGAGCTCGATGCGCTGCGTTGTCTTCCGAGGGCCCGCACGGCCTTGCGGTAGAGCCTCCATCTTGTCGTCGTGGCGACTCGCGTTCTTCATAACTTGGTCGATCCACCGAGCTGCGAATCCCCTCGCACGTCGAGGCGCTGATGCCCAGCTCGATGGCGATCTTGAGGCCGCGAGAGGAGGGCCTCGTATTCCGCCATATTGTTGGATGCGGGGGAAAGTGGAGGCGCACCGCGTGGCGCATGTGCTCCCAGGGGGTGACACGAAGAGCGAGGCCCGCGCCGCTCTGTCTTCATCACCGAGCGGGTCGAAGAACGAGAGTCCGGCCTCTGCTTGGATGCGAGGGGCGGCGGTGGTGTCGGAGTCCACTCCCCGCGGCGAAATCGGCAAGGATTTGTGATTTGATGGCCTTGCGCGGGGCGTAGGCGGCGTTTCGCCCATCAGCTCCACGGACCACTTGGCAATTGCTCGCGTCGGGGTTGCGAATGATCTCTCCTAACGGGAAGGAAGAGACCCGGTGGCTTGGGTGGGCCTCGAAGTAGTGGCGGAGCTTGCGCGCGCGAGGACTGCGCATACAACGACACGGACACGGGGGTAGCGCGTCTTCGTGTCGATAGGACCTCGGCGTGTAGTAACGGCCTCTGCACGGGCAAGGCATGCCCCTCCTTCCGTGCGCTCCACGACGATCACGGCGGCGACCACACAGGTGGTCGCGGCCACGTGGGGGTTGGAGGGGGTTCGCGCTCTCGCGGCGGCGTAAGGATTGGGGCGTGCGTCGGCGATGCCTTCGGCTTGTCGGCGCTTCACGGGCCTCGGCGGTCCAAGAGAAGCGCTCGTGCTTCTTGAGCGGCGGTCAGAGGGCGGGCCCCTTCTCCCAGGAGCCTCGAGACGAGCGGCTCCAAGGCGGCGAGGCACCCCAACACTTTGCACTCCTTTTGAGGTCCCGAGGTGGACCCATTCGCTCGAGGGCCGCGACCTTTTCGGGGGTTGGCCTCGATCCCCCGGGAAACGATGTATCCTAGGGCATGCCCCGCGGCACTCCAAAGACACATTTTTTCGGGGTTGAGCTTCGGCCCGGGGTGTCTGGGCGGGCGGGTTGAATGCGATACCAAGATTGGCGACCGGGTCGTCGCCTTCTGGTTTTGACGACGATGTCGTCTACGTAAGCCTCGGCCGTCCGCGCGATATGGTCCCCAAAAAACGTGCGCATGCGGCCGATATGTTGCGCCGCGTTTACGAGGCCAAAAGGCATCGTGGCGTAACGAACGTCCCGAACGGTGTGATGAACGAAGTCGCGAGCTGGTCGGACTCCTTCATTTTTTATTTGGTGATAGCCGAATAGGCATCAAGGAAACGAGTAGTTCACACCTGGGCGGTGGAATCAATGATCGATCTGTGCGCGGCAAAGGAAAAGGAACTTTTGGACATGCTTTATTGAGGCCGGGTGTAGTCAGTACACATCCTCCACTTCCCATTTTTCTTTTTTACAAGCACGAGTTAGCCAACCATGTCGGGTGGAACACTTCCTTGATGAATGCGGCCTCGAGGAGCTTCCGCCGGCTCCACTCCGGTCGCCGTCGCCGTTCCTCGTCGAAGCGGCGCGGCCGGCGCGCGAGCGGCGCGAGCATTAGGCGGGGATATCAAGGGAGTGCTCGGCGACCTCCCCCTCGGAATGCCGGCATGTCGAGGGGGCTCCCACGCGCGTCGGCGTTGGCGCGGAGGGGAAGTCGGCGAGCGCGCGCTGGCTCCCTACTTAGGATCGAGGGTCGTGCGACCCTCAATGCTGCCCTCGGGGGCCGATGGGTCGAGAGGGACCCCTTTGGTTTGCTCGGCGGCCTCGAACGTGCGCGACGTGCTTGGTGGCGGAGGCGGAGGTCGTCGTTGACCATCTTCTCCTGGGCGCGTTTACCGGCGCTTCATCCCGGCGCTAGCGCCTACGCATGTTCCACGCACTCGACATCGCGATCGAATGCATGCTCGATCGATGACCCGACGGTGATGCCGCCGTTTGGACCGGCATCTTCATCTTCGGGTACGTGTAGTTGGGGACCGCCATGAACTTGGCATAGCATGGTCGCCCAAGGATGGCATGGTAGGCCCCTTTGAATCCCACCACCTCGAAGGTGAGGGTTTCCTTGCGGAAATTCTTGGGGGTCCAAAGCCGGACGGGCGGTCTGCACGAGGGGTTGAACACCTTGCTCGGGCGCGATGCCGTGAAGCGGCTTCGTCTTTGAGCACGAGCTGGGTCCGACCCAATCCCCCATCGGGCGCAACGTATGCGCGAAGAGGATATTGAGGCTACGCCTCCGTCCATAAGGACCTTCGAAAACGGGGCGTTCCCAATGATGGGATCGACCACCGAAGATGCGCACTTGGCCGGGTTCGGGATGCGATTTGGGTGATCGTCCCGGCTAAAGGTGATGGCATCCTTCGACCGATTGAGAAAGGCCGGAGGTGCCCTCTCGCGGCGAGGACTTCGTGCGCTCCTTCTTGCGCTGCGGGTTGACATGTCGGCGGTGGGTCCCCCAAAAAGGGGAACACATTTTCGACGAGCGGGGGGAAGCCACTGCGTCGCCGTCGCCCCCATCCTTCTTGGCCCCTGCCTCCTTCGCGGCGGCACGGCCGTGGAACTTCTTGAGCATGTCGCCTTTGCTCAAGAGTGTGATTCACGGGGGTCTTGTGGTAGGGGCATGGCTTCTTCATCATGTCATCGAACACCCTAGGGCCTCGAGGAGCCGGTCGAGGCGCCGTCGGGCCGGGTCAACGGCGAGGGGCCTCGGCGTTGCCGCGGGTGCGCCCACCTGCTCGCGCGCCTCGCGGCGCGGCCTTCTTCCCCTTCTTGCCCGCTTGTCGTTGCGGCGCGGCTCCTTGGGCCCCGCCCGCCCCTCGCGAGCGCGTCCTCGGAGCGCTTGCCCTTCTTGCCCTCGAAAATTGCCCCCCACGGCCTCCTCTCCGGAGCGAAGGCGGTGGCAATGTCGGACGCACTCGTTCGAGTCGGTGGGCGGGGGCTGCGTCCCGGCTCGCGCACAAGGTCCGGCACGTGGTGCCCTCGAGGAAACCGCGTGCACGATCTCGGATTGTGCCACGGCGGGGAGCTACGTGCGGCGCTTGGAGAAGCGCGGTATGAAGTCCGCAGCGGTCGCACGGCTTGCGTGCGGGAGCGCGGATCCCGGGGAGTTCCCGGGGGCGCACGTATGTGCCACGGAAGTTGCCCACAAAGGTGTGGACCGGATCGTCCCGGTTGTGGATGCGGGCGGCGGGCAAGTGCTCGAGCCATGTCGGGCCGCGTCGCCCGGATGCGGGGGCAAGTTGCGGATGATTACTTCGTCGTTGGTGGCCCCGCTCGGTGAGCGAGCCGGGCGGTAATCGTTGAGCCAAACACGAGGGTCCGTCTCCCGCGTGTATTTGATGATCGTCGAGGGGGGGGCGGAAGCGGCCGGGGGCGGCGCCGTGCGGATCTCCCGGCGGAACACGCGGGTGCCGGGGACCTCGGCGTTGGGGAGCGATCCTCACGCTGTCGTAGGCGTCCACCCCTTCGAGGGGTGGTAGCCCATGGCCGCTCGCGCGTCCGCCTTGGCCCCGGGTGCGCACGGCGTTGATGACGTTGCGGGCGTCGCCATCCGGCGCCACTGCGTGTGTCGAGGAGGCGTTCCTTGGCCGGCGTGCGTCCCCGGTCGGCGGGTCGACCCGCATGCACCGAGGGTTCGCCCCACAGTGCCGGATCATCACCCCCGCGCGTCCCCTCGTTGGCGGATGCGTGAGGCCGAGCTTTCGGCTGGCCGGACGGCCGCTTGCTCAAGGAGGGTCGCACCTCGCGGTGCATGTCTCGAGCCTCGGGGGTCGAGGGTGCGGCATGGCGCGCGGCGGCGTTGCGGCGGCGATTCGCTTTTGGCTCGCCGCCGGGCGGGGTGTCCGCGTTGTCGACGTTGGGGACGGGGTTGAGGCGGTCTCGGACCTGTCGGCCCCGGCTCCCGCGCGCGTTCGCCGCGCGCGAGGAGGCCTCTCACGCCATCGAGGGCGCGGAGCGGCCGCACGGTCCGTACTCCTCGCCGGCTTGGCCTCGAGCTCGCGAGCTTGGGCGGTGCGCATCGACGTCGGCCCCGGCGGGGAGCGCTTGGCCGCGGCCAGGGCGCGTGGCGATCCGGGGGCGCGTGACCTCCCCATCTCCGGCGCCCGCCGCACCGGCGGCGTTGGCGGGTCGTTGGTGATGACGGCGCGGCATTCCCGCGTGGGGTCGTAGCTCCCGGTCTTTGAGTCGTCGGAGCGGCCGAACCCGTAGTCGGTGGCGTCGAGGAAGCGCACCGAACGCGGCCCGGGTCGGCACACCGAAGAGAAGTCCCACTCCGCGTACCCATGGCCGGGCGGCGGGTGGCATCGTGTCGACGGAGCCCGGGGACGACTCGTCCCGTGGCCGAAGTGCGGGATCCCCTGGCGACGAAGATGTGCGGACCGGTGCGGAACCTGCGCATTGTAGTGTTGACGTTGGCGTTGTAGGCCGTAGTGGCGCCACGCAACCCGATGGGGACGCGTGGTCGGGAGACCGCACGCGGTCCCCGGCGAGGGCGGTGGCGGTCGTCGTGGCGGTGGACGCTCCGCGTTGGGCGGCGGTGCGCTCGGCTGCCGCCCGCTCGGGCCGTGCACTGTCGCGAGCGCGGCCCGGAGCGACGACGACGTCGCGGTGTCGACGGTCCCCGGCATCCGTGCCTGCCGGGTGCTGCGCGGCGTCGTGCGTGCGGTGGTGACCAGAGCGGACCTGGCCTCCGCTGCGCGCGTAGCTCCTCACGGTTGGTGAGGCGCATGAGATAGCCATTCCCCGTGGCCTGGAAGTTCAAGTCCCCGAAGCGGATCTCGAACCCGGCCGGAAGGGGGTCTGAGCTACCCATGTTGTAGCGGGTGCTACGGTACTCAGTGCGAATCACCATGGAGGGAGTTAGCGAAATGACCTTAGGCGCTCGTTTGCCCCACGGTGGCGCCAAGCGTCGGTGCGGAATATGGTCCCGACACTAACCGATGGATAACGCCTAAGTCTATCCCTCAATGGTCGATGCCAAGCAACAAATGACACAAGATTTATCCTGGTTCCGGCCGAGGGGGCCGTACGTCCGCGGCGGTGGTGTGCTCGTGGCACTATATTGCTCGGACCGGGGTGCTTGTAGTGGGGCAAGTACAAGCAAGGCGGGAGAGGAAGCGTGGCTCCCAAGTCCCTGGTGAGTGGTGAAGATATTGTGGGGGAATAAGAGAGTGAGTGCACGGGCGGCGTGTTCTTCGGGTTCGTCCGAGCTCGTCCTCCTCTGCCCCCCCCCCCCCCCCCCGCGGGGGCTCGCCTCCCCTTTTTATAGGCCAAGGGGGGCGGCGAGTTACATGCATGCCGCGGCCGCCTAGCTACGTGAGGGAGCACGTCGCGCTATGGTGTAGAGTGGGCGGCCGTCGGTCGATCTTCGCTGCGATCCGGCCATGATGGCCTACCTTGTACCCGAACGGTGGCGGTTCGAGGGTAGGAGGCGGCGGATGGCGATGGCGTTCTCTGGTAGGCTTCGAGGGGAGGTGCGATGATGTCCCGGTACGGGGTACGGGGAGCGGGCGAACGGCGTTCCTTCCCAATGAGCTGCGGTGGCGGAGTGGTTGCTGCGGTGCTCGGGCGTGCGCTCGCGGAGTCGGGCGTGCGCCCGCATGCGTGGGTACGGCGGCCGCGCCGTTGCGGTGGCCGGGATGGCCACCCACCGCCTAGCGCCCCTTACCTAACACCGCAAGGTCACGGGAAAGTGGAATCGAGGGTGCGCCGGCCCCCTTTCGAGGGTCGGGCGTGTTAGCCGTACGGCGGCGTGCGCACGGTGTCACGGGCCGACACCGGCCGTGCCGCACGGTCCATCCCACGGTGGCGGGGATGGGCTCCTCCGCGGGGAGTTGGTGCGGCGGCACGGGGCGTGAGCCCGGGCGCATGATGGCGCCGTCCGCGGCGTCGGGGCGTTAAATGCCCAAGTACGGGGCCGGCGCACGCGTGCGGGCGCCGTGAGCGTGGCGGGCCCCGGCCGAGGGTGGAGCGAACCCTCGAGCGAGGGCGAGGGCCTGCTCGAGGGGGAGCGGGCCCTCGAGCGGGGCGGGACCGCTCGAGGGAAGGGTCGCCCCTCGAACGGGGCGGAACCTGTTCGAGGAGGGGGTTGCCCCTCGAGCGGGGCGGAGCCCGTTCGAGGAGGAGGTGTACCCTCGGGCGAGGCGGAGCCTGCTCGAGGGGTCTTGTGGTCGGGCTATCTTGGCGGGGCCTCCGAAGTCCTGCTGCATGGGCTACGTCCTGCATGGTTAGTTCCCTGCATGGTTAGGCCTAGTTCATTTGATGCAGGAATTTAAGTGAGGGTTCCCCCATCGTTTGAGGGGACCCTTAGGGCGGTCCCCGACAGTAGCCCCCGAGCATCTGCGGGTTTGCCATTGAGGCTCCCGCAGATGCTGGAACCTACTGATAGGACGTTCTTCCCTCCTTGTTTGCGAACGCTTTCCGTGGGGCCGCGCTAGCGGACCCGCGGGTCTAGCCCCGAAGCCCCGGCAGAGTGTGGGCTCTCCCTGCAGGGGGTTAACCGCGAGCAATTCGGTCGAAAGGCGTGGCACATATGCCAACCGGCATCGGCGGTATTTCAGCCGGCATCGGGGGTGCACGCTCCCCCGTCACCTTGTCTCGGGCGGGTGCAATTCCAAGGAGGTGTAGCCGTGCGTCAAGCCCCCGAGCCTTGGCTCGTTCGAGGCGATCGGGTCGAGCACGACGACTTGTTTTTTATCACGCCCTCGCCGTCCCCTCCGCGGGTCGGGAGGTGAGGTTTCCACGACTCCCATCGAGCGGGTCGCGAATCGCGGATTCCTCTTCGAGCCGCTAGCGGGTGGTTCGAGTGGACGTCCATGCCCCGTTCGATAAGGGTAGGCCGCGCGGTCCGGAGACACGTCCATGGAAGCGCTTGCGTGGGTTTGCTAGGTGGGGCTCGGTCCCGTTCGCTAGGGGACCGAGGGCGCGAAGCTCTCCCTCGGTGGGATCCCCCCGGCTAGCTGCCCTCGCTGGCTCTCGAACACGACATGTGGGGCACCCTCGAGCCGACGGGCTCGAGGTACGGCTCGAATGCGCGTGCCCTCGTCGTCCCTAACTCTGAGATCTGGGGCGCCTGTTCGAACCCGTCGAGGGTCAGGCTTCGAACCCCTGATCAGTAAGGCCGTGCGGGGCTGTGCATGGGCAGCCCCGTCTTTTTCGCGTTTGCGGCCGTCGAGGGGTCTGGGCGTGCCGACCCTCGAGGTGCTGGTTGGTGGCATGGCGCGGTATGAGTGCTTTCGGTGTCGCTCTATTTCAAGCGTGACCTGGGCGATCCTCTTATGCGCGTGCCTTCTTTAGGGGGTCGACATCGTCTCGAGTTGGGGGTCATGCCGCTCGAGGGTCCTACGTGGCATGGGTGCCCGCGGCCGCCCCGCTCTACACCGAGCAGTCCGGGCGACCTTCTCACGCCGATATCCCATCGAGGGTCGCCTTGTTTCGAGTTGGGGGTCATGCCGCTCGAGGGTCCTACGTGGCATGGGTGCCGCGGTGGCTCGCTTCTACATCGAGCGAGGTCCCGGCGACCTTCTCACGGCGATATCCCATCGAGGGTCACCCCCGTCTCGGGCCGAGGATTCGCCTCGCTCGAGGGCTCTCCTTGCTTGGCAAGGGGCCGGGCATTTAATTGCCTTGCGGTCGTGGCCGCGGTTTGCGCTGCCGGCGCGCTTTTTTAGGCGCGCGCGGCCGCGCGCGCGCGTAGTGGGCGGCGGCGCCGGGCGGATGTGACGGTTTCACCTCGGTTGCTGCCGGTCTCGCCGTAATGATGACCCGCCTGCAGCTGTTAGAGCCGCCGCGGTCGTGGTGGGGCCCGCTTGCCGACGCGACGGAAAGATTCCTGCAGTTAAATGCTGGCGGGGCGTCCGCTCCGGAGAACTCGCCGGCAAAGTAAAGGAAGGGTTTTCTTTTGATTAAAAATTCCAGGAAAATCCTTTTCTCTTCTAAAAATCCTAGAAAATCCATTTTATCTCCGAAAATTACGAAACCTTTTCCAGGAAATTTCTAAAATCCTAAACTACGGGTTGGGATAGTGTTTGTTCCCGTTTTGGATCTTAATTGCTCTCATTTGGATTTAAGTTGCAATAGGACCGCTGTTTATTTTCTTTTCGCGCTACTAGGGAGCGGGGAGGAGCCGGAGAGCTGAGTCAGGAGTACGACTACGCCGACGACTTCGCCGCGGAGGACTACCCGACCCCAGGTTCACGCCCGACCGATTCTGACTACCCATTAGGCATTGCTGAGTAGTATTGCTAGCGCTTTACTTTATGTATGCATGTTGATGAACCCTGCACTGCCTCTTTATTTACCCTGTCCTTGATTGTCCTACTACTACTATATGTTTATATGGGCGTGTATGTGCGCCGAGCTTCGCGATGCATGTGTTGGGATGGGAGTAGTGGTTCTTGGCGTGTGTGGGGGTAAAAACCGGCGGGGAGAAGGCGTTTTGGGTACTTTGGCGGGGGTGAGCTCGAAACAACCGATCTGGGATCGGGGATAGGGGTGCACTCCTCAGTGCATCCCTCCTGTTACGGTTTTCGGAGCCTAGGTGTTGGGGTTTTTTCGTGCGCTTGGAGGACATGAGCTCGCCCCGGTCTGAAATCGAGTGGATCAACTTGTTTATAGGACATCGTACACACCACCCCCGCCGAGAGTGGGGATAGGGCCGTGTTGAGCTCGGCAAGTGCGGAACCATACCGCTTAGGATGGATAGCGGGGTATCGGTGGGGGAGCGGTGGAGGTGAGACCACCCTCTCGGTAGCGACTCCCGTGTGGCCACACGGGAGCATTTCACGCTTCGGTGTAGTCCCTTCCGAGGGGGGGGGGGCAACTTTGAGGGCCGGATGCGGGGATGGGTTCGTAACTACCGAGAGTTCGCCGGTAGGATGGGCTCGGTCGGCCGTACACCGCCGGTACCATTCGGGATGGGTACAGGTGTACACGCTCTGCAGAGTTGTTCGATCTATAGCTATAGCCGCGCCCTCGGTTATGGACACTACCTAGAAGACATGTTCGTTCCTCATGTTTTGGGATTTCTACCTCCCCCCTTATAGATGAGAGTGTGGTGAGCCGTGGTTATAGCCGGCTAGAGGAGAGAGGCTCCATCTACCTCGTTGATCCGGTTATAATCATTGAGGTGCGAGGAGAGGAAGTTCTCGCATCGCCCCTAGACGAGAGTAGGAGTTGGGACGGGTCTTCCGGGTGACCGGATGGATCCGGATGTGTTGAGAGACTTGGGTTTTGGGATATTGATGGAGATACCTTGTTTATACTCGTCGTCTTCGCTTAGGAAACCACGGCCGATTCCTTGTCTTCTCTCTTTTCCCTTTAGATATTAGGCCACTTAAAGCCGCATACGGTTGGTGACGTGGACCTATCCCGCTCCTTGGGGATAGACTTTGGGTGTGCGGGGGTACGAGTCCGACTTCGACCGCAACGCCGACGGATGGTACGACCGAGGGATACGTCGCTTCGCTCGAGTTGCTCGTGGCGGGAAGAATAAAGATGGAGACCCTTCGAGAAGATAGCTACCGTTGCGTAGAATTTTCACTCCGATTCAGCCCAAGAGGCTTGTAATGATGTACTCCGTTATGGACATGTAATAAATTAATGTACTATTACCTTTATGTGATGCGATGTATGACTATGTGTATCATTCTGTGAGACGTTCTGTACGCGATAGCCACTGATCCAGGGACTATCGCGATGGTACAGGGATTCGGGTTTTCTATGAAAATCCGGGGTTTTATACTCTGCTGCTGCTGCTTAGGAAACCACGGCCGATTCCTTGTCTTCTCTCTTTTCCCTTTAGATATTAGGCCACTTAAAGCTGCATACGGTTGGTGACGTGGACCTATCCCGCTCCTTGGGGATAGACTTTGGGTGTGCGGGGGTACGAGTCCGACTTCGACTGCAACGCCGACGGATGGTACGACTGAGGGATACGTCGCTTCGCTCGAGTTGCCTGTGGCGGGAAGAATAAAGATGGAGACCCTTCTGAGAAGATAGCTACCGTTGCGTAGAATTTTCACTCTGATTCAGCCAAGAGGCTTGTAATGATTCAGCCAAGAGATAGGACTCTATACGCTCTATCTTTATAGTTATACCCTTGAGCTATATTATAAAACTCGTTCCCTCTTTGAAAATTTCCTACTCACCTGCGCTGACAGAAAATTTCTTGCGTTTCACAAGAGATGGAGCACCAGGTCGCGGAGATCACCCCCGAGACGTGCGGGGCGATCTGCCATCGGATGGAGAGGGCCCTTCTCAGACTTGGAGTCCCTCCGACCTACGTCACGTACCGCGCCGAGTACGTCCCCCGCCGTGACCGGGCGGATGGTGCTCGCACGGTCGCTCGTGCTCCCTCACCCGAGTCTCCCCGGGTTTAAGGGGAGAGGCCGCGCGGCTGTTGCTCTCACCGTCGCGACCGCACTCGACGTCGCCTGCCGCCGGTGCCCCGGGCCGCCTACTCGCACGCACCGCGCCTCCTTCGAGACCGGGACTCTTCGGGCCGTGCGCCCGGACGGCACCGGCGCCTCGCACCGCTCGTGGACGGAGTTCCTTCGTACGAGGGGATCCAGGACGACGTCGACGCTGCTCCCTTCCGCGAGACCGATGAGACTCTGGTGGAGACCGCCAGCTACTTGGTCGACCTCGACAAGTACACGCGCCGACTGGAGGACGAGTCACGTACCTCTACGGCCAGGTCAGGGACACTACCATCGACGCGCTCCAGTACCAGCCCCGCTGCACCGAGCTGGAGAGGGAGAACACCGCGCTACGCCACCGTGTTCGCCAGCTCGAGTTGAGCCTCGACCGCATGACCGCCGTCCCGCCGTGCGGTCCGAGAGGGAGAGGGTGGACACCGGGGAGGAGATGCCGCACGCCAAGGAGGACCTACGCAAGGCGACCGCGAGTCGAACAGTTGAAGGACAAGCTCGAGCGCAAGGACGACCTGCTCACGGTGCGCGCTCACCTGCTCGGGTGTGAGCGGCTCAAGGTGGAGAAGCTGGAGAAGAGCCGAGCAGACAACATCGCCAACATCGCGTGGCTCACGCGCACGGCCGTCTACCTGAGGGACAAGGCCGAGAGACTGAGGAGGACTTGGGAGGACGCCGACTCACTTCGCGTGGACGAGCTCTTCGAGCTCAACGGAGAGCTACCCCCGAGTCTCCGGCGGGAGATCCGCACCGAGACCTTCGAGCCGCACCCGGTCACGCCTCAAGCTCCACCGTGCCCGATGGCCCGTCCGCCAGACTCCCGTCGAGACCGAGGAGGTTCGAGAGGCTCACGCCTTGGTGTCCGGATCTTCCCGCCGGATTACCCCACCGAGGGACCGCTACCCCGTCACGTACCGGCGGGCACGCACGGAGTAGGGAGGCGAGCAGGAGGCATGACCTAGAGTAGTGTTCCATGCTAGTAGTTTCCATGAGTTGTTCCATGCGGCCGCGAGCATGTTCGGTGCATGAAGAGAGTCATGCCACACCATGTAGACACTACCCTTTTGAGATTGTACCGATGTATTAGATCGTTGACTTGTTCTTTGCTACCCCGAGGTCCGAGTCGGCCTCAGGGGAGCAAGTGTAATAATCATGTTTGTTGTGTGCTTGGGTCTTAATGATGTTATTTGCGTCTTAATGCATCTTCTGCTTGAGTGTAGGTTATATTTAGAACTATTTTCTTGAATGCTTAAGACTCATGTGTGAGTTGGTGAGTGACGTGCGTAAACACCTTTCTTTTCCCTTATGTTTTCAGAAGGATGTCGATCCGCCGCTCCAACCGGCTGATAGCTCGCCTCGAGGAGGCAAACTCGCTGAGGAAGAAGCCCAGCTGGGGCGTGGACGCGGCCGTGGCCGTGGCCATCCACCACTGCGTGGAGGAGCCTTGGGGGCTAGGGGCCGAGGTGACGGGGCACCGCCACCGCCGCCCGAGAACCCTGAGGCCGAGGTCGGGCAAGGAGCAGCCGCGCAAGGTCAGCCTGAGCCGGAGCAGCCGCCACCACCCCCACCTAACTTGGTGGAAGTGATGGCACTCCAGACTCAGCTGATGCAGAGGATGGCAGAGGCCATGGAGCACCGTGGCAACGGTGGGAACCGCGTCGCTCCTCAGGACGAGGACCTCACGCGGAAGATCGAGAGGTTCATCCGCCTGAAGGCCCCCACCTTCAGCTACTCGGATGACCCACTCGAAGCCGACGACTGGCTGAGGGTGATCGAGACCAAGCTCGACCTCACCGTCTGCTCCGACGAGGAGTGTGTCGCTATCGCCGCGCACCGCGTGGAGGGTCCTGCCAAGGCGTGGTGGGACAACTACATTGCCACCCACCCGAACCCGGCATTCATCACCCCGGCCGGGAGTTCGCGAGGCGTTCCGCGAGCGCACCTTCCCGACGAGCTGCTGGTTCAGAAGGCGCAGGAGTTCCGCACCATGACTCAGGGTGCGATGAGGGTCGAGGAGTACGAGCGTCACTTCATGAAGATGATGCGGTACGCCCCCGACGACACCAACACCGATCAGAAGAAGTAGTTCTGGTTCCTGCGAGGCCTCCACCACGGCCTTCGCCGGGGGCGGCGAAGGCAAGTGAGCACAAGTCCCCGCGCCATCTCGTCAACCGCGCCATCGCGGTCGAGGACGAGAGGAGGGGCCACGAGGAACGCATGAGGGGCAAGAAGAGAATGGGAGATCGGGATCGGCCCGACCGATCCTTCCCGAAGCCGAGAAGCGGACGGAGCAACATGCCGAGGGGGGAGCTACCGCCGGGGCACAACCACTCGGGCGTGGCTTCGGAGGTAGTGGACGTAGCCCGTTCCCCGGAGGGAGGAACCCCGGCTACCCCCAGCAGACTGGAGGCTACACCCGTGCTCCACCGAGCACCGCGCGACCCGCCGCAGGAGGCTTCACCGTCACCTGCTTCGCGTGTGGCAAGCCAGGCCACAAGTCCTATGACTGCCCCGACAAGAAGGCTGCTGCCACCCCCGCGAGGGCACCTGCTCCAGGAAGTCGACCTCCTCAGGCTGCACCGCCCCCGGCCGCCGGCCGTGGGAGGCTGAACCACCTCACTGAGGAGGAGGCTGCCGATGCCCCCGACGTCGTGATCGGTAAGTTTTTGGTTTGTGGTACTTCTGCTCTGGTTCTCTTCGACACCGGTGCAACCGGGTCGTATATCACCTCTAGGTTCGTGAACAAACTTTCCCTCCCTACAACCGCCCGAATGATGCCCATCATCACGAGCTCTCCACTCGGGGATATCCGATGCACCCTGCTGTGCAAAGGAGTGGAAGTGGTCATCCAAGGTCACACATTCTATGGGAACCTCACCGTGCTGCCTTCCCATGGTATCGACGTGATACTGGGGATGGATTCGATCACTGCTCACAAGGGTGTCATCTCCACTTCACCGAGGCTGGTGACACTGCTGCACCCTGACGGGACAAGGGTGACCTTCGAGCCAATGAAGTCTCGAGACATACCGGCCGTATACAGCCTTCACACGAAGGCCATATCGGACGTGCCGGTAGTATGTGAGTACGAGGATGTGTTTCCAGAGGAGTTGCCCGGGTTGCCTCCTGATCGTGACGTGGAGTTCGTGATTAACCTGGTGCCGGGAACGGCGCCGATAGCCCAGAGTCCGTACCGTATGGCAGAGGTTGAGCTGAAACTGCTAAAGGCAGAGCTGGACTCGTTACTCGAGAAAGGGTTCATTCGGCCGAGTGCCTCACCCTGGGGTTCACCAGCACTATTCGTACCAAAGAAGGATGGGACGCAACGTCTGTGCGTCGACTACCGCGCCTTGAACGCGGTGACCATCAAGAACAAGTACCCGCTGCCCAGGATTGACGATTTGATGGAACAGCTGAGGCAAGCCAAGTACTTCGAAGAAGATCGATCTCCGGTCGGGTTATCACCGGATGAAGATCCGCCGGAGGACATCCACAAGACGGCATTCGTGACCGGATATGGGCGGTATGAGTACACGGTCGTGTCGTTTGGCCTCACCAATGCCCCCGGCATACTTCATGAACATGATGAACAAGGTCTTCATGGATGAGTTAGACAAGTGTGTCGTCGTCTTCATTGACGATATACCGGTCTACTCCCCGGACAAGAGAGGAGCACGAGGAGCACTTGAGGATCGTGCTGGGGAAGCTCAGGCAGCATCAGTTATACGCCAAGTTCAGCAAGTGTGAGTTCTGGATGGAGGAAGTCGCGTTTCTGGGTCATGTGTTGTCAGCTAAGGGAGTTGCTGTAGATCCGAGCAAGATCAAGGCCGTATCAAAGTGGCAGTCACCGAAGTCCGTGACAGAGATCCGCAGTTTTCTCGGTTTGGCCGGGTACTACCGCCGGTTTATCGAGACTTCTCCAAGATCGCCAAGCCCATGACGAGTAGCCGTTGAAGAGCAACACGCCGTATGTGTGGTCGGACAAGTGTGAAGCCGCTTTCCGGGAGCTCAAAACTCGTCTCACCACTACCTCGGTCCCGACCACCGCCCGACGCGAGCAAGGATTTCGTGGTGTCTGTGACGCGTCAAGGCAAGGGCTGGCTGCGTATTGATGCAAGGAGGCAAGGTAGTGGCATACGCTTCACGACGTTAAGGAAGCATGAGGAGAACTACCCGACACACGACCTCGAGCTAGCCGCTGTCATTCATGCGTTGAAGATATGGAGGCACTATCTGATGGGGAACAAGTGCGACATCTACACGGATCACAAGAGTCCGAAGTATATCTTCACCCGGTCGGAGTTGAATCGAGGCAAAGGAGATGGCTAGAGCCGATTAAGGACTACGACCCGAGCATTCACTACCACCTCGGTAAGGCAAACGTCGTGGCCGACGCTCCGAGTCGCAAGCACTACCGCAACAACCCGATGGTGCGAGAGGAACGACCTGACCTTGCATGAAGAGCCGGAAAAGCCGAGCTTAGAGATTGTGGAGGAGGGGCGAGTTGAACCGATTGCATGGGTAAAATACACACTTGAGGACCAGATCCGCCAAGCTCAGAAGGAGTGCCCTGAGATCCAAGAGGTGAAGCGCCTGATGGAGAATGGCAAAGCAGTCGACTATCGCCTCGACGAAAGGTGGTACACTGTGGCTGAAGGACCGCATCTGCGTGCCTCGGGACAAGGAGATTCGGGACTCGATCCTTAGAGAGGCCCACGATTCTCGGTACTCGATCCACCCTGGTTGCACCAAGATGTACAAAGACCTGAAGGTACGGTTTTGGTGGGAAAAGATGAGGGAAGACATTGCCGAATACGTCGCTCGATGCGACACGTGCCAGCGAGTGAAGGCCGAACACCAGAGGCCCGCCGGGCTGCTACAACCGCTCGAGGTACCCACGTGGAAGTGGGATGATATCAGTATGGACTTCATTGTGGGGTTGCCACGCACACAGAAAGGAAATGACTCCATTTGGGTGATAGTTGATCGATTAACCAAGGTCGCACATTTCTTGCCAGTGAAAACGAACTACAGCGTGGGCCGACTTGCAGAACTGTATGTGGACAACATCCTGAAGCTTCACGGAGCTCCAAGGAGCATTGTGTCAGACAGAGGGCCCCAGTTCACTGCTCAATTCTGGAAGAGCTTACACACTTCTATGGGCACCCAGCTGAACTACAGCACAGCGTTCCACCCACAGACAGACGGTCAGACAGAGAGGGTGAATCGAGTGCATCGGAAGACTTGCCGAGAGCTTGTGTGTTGACCTATGGGTCGGACGGGAAAAGAGCCTCGTCATATGCCGAGTTCTCATACAACAACGGCTACTGTGCCCGCCTTGAAGATGGCTCCGTTCGAAGCCCTGTATGGCAGAAAGTGTCGGACACCGTTGACGTGGTCCGAGGTGGGGGAGCGAACCTTTTTCGGTCCCGCCACTATTGTTGAGGCCGAGGAGAATGTCGCCAAGGTACGAGAGAACCTAAAGATAGCTCAGAGCAGGCAGAAGAGCTATGCCGACGCAAAACGGAAGGACGTCTCGTTCGAGGTAGGGGATCACGTCTACCTGAAGGTGTCACCCCTCCGAGGCACGAAGAGGTTCCACATCAGGGGGAAGCTGTCCCCTAGGTACGTTGGGCCCTACCCTATTGTGAGCAAGGTCGGGAGGGTAGCTTACAAACTCGAGCTACCTCCGAAGCTTGCGGGGGTTCACCCGGTGTTCCATGTTTCCCAACTTCGGAAGTGTGTGGTCGTCGAGAAGAGAGTGCCTGCTCAGGCGCTCGACGTCCAGGAAACCCTGGAGTACTTGGAGTACCCGGTTCGGATCCCGGGATCGGGCGGAGAAGTCGACCGGGAACACCACCACGCGCTTTCGCAAGGTGCTCGGAGTAATCACTCCGAGCGCGAAGCCACGTGGGAGAAGGAGTCCGCATTGAGGGAGAAATACCCTCATCTCTTCGAAACGCGAGGTAACTTCCTAATCTCGGGGACGAGATTCTTGTGAGGGGGGGAGTTCCCGTAACATCCCTAGTTTTGACTTGCATTCAATTGTTGAATTTCAAAAACTTGAATTGAATTGGAGTGCTCGTAAATCGAATAAGGTTGTCTTCTCGTCTCTCTCCCCACAATTCCTAGATTTGGTTGTGGCTTCGACGATGCTTTTAGGGTTTATAACCCGCTAGTGTGGAGATTTGGTTCTTCCATTAAAATTCTATTTGGGTTTTGTTTGGGTGAATTCAAATTCGAGTTAGAATTTCAAATTTGAATCCATTTAAAGGCCTAAGATTAATTGGCAAGCTGCACTGTTGCACACGGGCCGCAGCCTCACTTCTGGCCCAGCTCCACATTCACCCCAACGGCCCCCAGGCCCGGCCCGCGCCCGCGCCGTTCACCAACCCCCGCCGCACCTGAGCCGCTGCCAGGTGGGTCCCGCTTGCGTCACGCCGACGCCGGCACCGTCATCCTCCCCTTTCCTCTTTAGCCGGCGTCGAAAGCGAAAGGGGCCGGGCGCGCCGGTCATGGCGCCGCCGCGACGCGCCCCGCGGCCTCCCAACGCCTCGGCGCCGACCACGTGTCCCCCGCGTTCCGCCGCTATAGAGAGCGCGCGCGCCGCCGCCTCTGGAAACCCCCAAACCCTAGCCGCTCGGGGGAATCGACCCCCCTACCCGCCTACCCGCAGCCGGAGGAGAGAAGGGAGGGAGAGGAGAAGGAGAAGCCGGAGCGGCGCCGCCACCGCGGAGCCGTACCCGCGACACCGGAGCTGCCCGTGAGGAGGAGCCGGACCCGCGGACGCGCGCGCCTACGTCCCCTCGCTTCCTCTTCCTCCTCGACGCCGCGCCGCCGCACCGCACCGCCACCCCTCCCGCCGCCGCCTCCTTCCTCGTCTCTCGCGCCGCCAAACCTTCACCGACGCGCCTCCGTTTCGGCCCGTGGCCACCTAGGTGAGGGCCTCCATCCCCCGTCGCTCGTGGATGCCCCCGGCCTTCGCGCCGGGTGGAACGTGTCGTGCTCGCGCCGCGCGCCGTCGCCGCGGAAGCCGGCCATCGTGCCGGGCCGGGTTACTCTTCTCGCGGTGCCGCCGCCGTCGCCAAGCGCGCGCCGCCGCCTAGTCCCGTTCGTCTCTTGGCGCTAGCGCCGTGCCGTCCGCGCGCCGCCGCGCCGTGCCGAGCGCCGCGACGCGTTCGTGTCGCGGGCACGCCCTCGCGCGCGCACCGCGCACGCCACGGAGCACGCACGCGTGCACCCCCCGCACGCGCGCGTCGCAACCGTTTGGGGCAACAACCGGCCTTGGCCCCTTCCTTGAGCCCCGCCGCGGCCACCGAGCTCGGAGCTCGCCACGCCGCCGTCGTGCCGGGGTGACCTCGTCGCGGACCCGTGCTTGCCGTAGGGTTGATCGCCTAGCGTCGTGCCGTACCTCGAGTCATAGACACACCCACCGGGCCCAAGCGACTCGCTCGCCGCCGCCCATGGCGTCGAGCCGTGAGCCGCCACAACCGCCGCCGCGACACCGTCGCGAGCTTGAGCCGGGAACCCCGCCGGGTTTGCCCTAGACCCTCTAGCGCACCCCGTCACACACGCACCTCATCTTCACCGCCGTGCCCGCACGAGGGCGCATCCCCGCACGCCGCCGCGCCGCGCCGCCGCCGCACCCACGCCGGCCGACCGCCGCGCACGGCCGAACCCCCGCCGCCCTAGCGGATCCCTACCCCCCAACCCAAGGAGCTCACCCGGGAACACCTCGCACACCGACCACCCGTGCGCCGAGGCCGCCACCGCCGACGAGACCCGACGCGCCGCCGTCCGTTTTCACCGGCCGCGATCCCGTCGTCACGGGGAGAGGGGAATAGCCCCCGGACACGGGTGAGCCCACATGCGCGCGTGGCCGCAGAGAGATCCCCGGGATCCGGTGCGGCCCGCCGCTCGTAACCCGGGCACACCGCGGACCACACCGCGCCCCGCCGCACCGGCCGCCGCCGGACGGGCCGCGCCGGCCATTAGCAAAGCCGAGCCACACCGCGGGCCACGGAGGGCGCCCGCCGCAACTGGGATCCGGGGATCCCGTGCGGCCGGCAGTAAAGGAAGGGTTTTCTTTTGATTAAAAATTCCAGGAAAATCCTTTTCTCTTCTAAAAATCCTAGAAAATCCATTTTATCTCCGAAAATTACGAAACCTTTTCCAGAAAATTTCTAAAATCCTAAACTACGGGTTGGGATAGTGTTTGTTACCGTTTTGGATCTTAATTGCTCTCATTTGGATTTAAGTTGCAATAGGACCGCTGTTTATTTTCTTTTTCGCGCTACTAGGAGCAGGAGGAGCTGGAGAGCTGAGTCAGGAGTACGACTACGCCGACGACTTCGCCGCGGAGGACTACCCGACCCCAGGTTCACGCCCGACCGATTTCGACTACCCATTAGGCATTTTTTGAGTAGTATTGCTAGCGCTTTACTTTATGTATGCATGTTGATGAACCCCGCACCGCTCTTTATTTACCCCCGTCCTTGATTGTCCTACTACTACTATATATGTTTATATGGGCGTGTATGTGCGCCGAGCTTCGCGATGCATGTGTTGGGATGGGAGTAGTGGTTCTTGGCGTGTGTGGGGTAAAATCGGCAGGAGGAGGCGTTTTGGGTACTTTGGCGGGGGTGAGCTCGAAACAACCGATCTGGGATCGGGGATAGGGGTGCACTCCTCAGTGCATCCCTCCTGTTACGGTTTTCGGAGCCTAGGTGTTGGGGTTTTTTCGTGCGCATGGAGGACATGAGCTCGCCCCGGTCTGAAATCGAGTGGATCAACTTGTTTATAGGACATCGTACACACCACCCCGCCGAGAGTGGGGATAGGGCCGTGTTGAGCTCGGCAAGTGCGGAACCATACCCCGCTTAGGATGGATAGCGGGGTATCGGTGGGGGAGCGGTGGAGGTGAGACCACCCTCTCGGAGCGACTCCCGTGTGGCCACACGGGAGCATTTCACGATTCGGTGTAGTCCCTTCCGAGGGGGGGGCAACTTTGAGGGCCGGATGCGGAGATGGGTTCGTAACTACCGAGAGTTCGCCGTAGGATGGGCTCGGTCGGCCGTACACCGGCCCGGTACCATTCGGGATGGGTACGGGTGTACACGCTGCGCAGTTGTTCGATCTATAGCTATAGCCGCGCCCTCGGTTATGGACACTACCTAGAAGACATGTTCGTTCCTCATGTTTTGGGATTTCTACCTCCCCCCTTATAGATGAGAGTGTGGTGAGCCGTGGTTATAGCCGGCTAGAGGAGAGAGGCTCCATCTACCTCGTTGATCCGGTTATAATCATTGAGGTGCGAGGAGAGGAAGTTCTCGCATCGCCCCTAGACAGGAGTAGGAGTTGGGACGGGTCTTCTGGGTGACCAGATGGATCCGGGATGTGTTGAGAGACTTGGGTTTTGGGATATTGATGGAGATACCTTGTTTATGCTCGTCGTCGCTTAGGAAACCACGGCCGATTCCTTGTCTTCTCTATTTTCCCTTTAGATATTAGGCCACTTAAAGCCGCATACGGTTGGTGACGTGGACCTATCCCGCTCCTTGGGGATAGACTTTGGGTGTGCGGGGGTACGAGTCCGACTTCGACCGCAACGCCGACGGATGGTACGACTGAGGGATACGTCGCTTCGCTCGAGTTGCTCGTGGCGGGAAGAATAAAGATGGAGACCCTTCTGAGAAGATAGCTACCGTTGCGTAGAATTTTCACTCTGATTCAGCCAAGAGGCTTGTAATGATGTACTCCGTTACGGACATGTAATAAATTAATGTACTATTACCTTTATGTGATGCGATGTATGACTATGTGTATCATTCTGTGAGACGTTCTGTACGCGATAGCCACTGATCCAGGGACTATCGCGATGGTACAGGGATTCGGGTTTTCTATGAAAATCCGGGGTTTTACAGTCTCCGAGTACAACTCGGACTCCAACCCCACCTCCGGGTACCACTCGGACTCCTCCTACGAGTTCGACTTCGGGGCGGACCCTGACGAGCCCGAGTCCGAGAACTACATGACTGAGCAACCGTCGTCGGGGACCGGCCCTCCGCCTGGTTATAACATCTACACCCGCCGGCAGATTCGTCTACTGGCCGAACCACAAGCCCGTAGACCTGACAGACGGGAACTCACGCTGCGTCGCCTACCTCGACTCACTTCCCTTCCAGGAGGGAACACCGCTAGCTCCAGCTGAGGAGCACACTCCAACAGAGGTGGCGACTAGCGACTCCAGCCTCAGCTCTCCTGATCGTCAAGTCTTCATGACTACCAACGAGACACCGGGACCCTCAGGGACACTCCCTGACCGATATCTCGAGGATATCTCAGCAGACGAGCTGTCTGCCAATGCACCCGCAGACGAGACCGACGCCAACAAGAACGCCCGACGTGAGCGCAACAGAAAGCGGAACAAACGGCGCCGACGTCTCCGCGAGCCCTACCCATACGGAATCTCGCAGAGGCTCTTGATCAAGTCGAAAACCGGGTGCACACTACCCCAGAACAATGCCTCATGTCTATCACCATGATAGCACGTCAGGCTCAGGGGATGCGCGTGGGAGAAGTCATTGCCAAGCACGCAGAGGACGCCTACTTCATGCGAGTCGACAACAGGATTGCTCAAGTGCCCCCCGTCAGGAATCGCCAACACGACAATGAAGCCACAAGTCGCAGTGCGGCTGACAACGGACGCAACCGTACCCAAGGAGTAACCCCAACCGTACTCGATCATCGGCCGGCGGACCTTCTCATGGTGGCAACAGCGCCGGCGGCGCCGGCGGCAATCGTGATATTATCCCTCATCGTGATCCTGGTGGCGGAGGCAGCGACAGCGGGAGCTCCAACCATGCTGCTGGCAGGAGAGCTGGGGGCGGAGGCGACCACAGTGGTCGAGGCCACGCGAACAGCCATGCCTCCGGTGCTTCACGTGGCGGTTTCGATGCCCGCCAAAAAATCGAAGAGCTACGACGCAAAAAGTCCTCCACGTCAGCGACAACGACTGTTTCCCCGCTTTCTCTACACGGCTTCGCAATCTACTTCTCCCGGAGAAATTCAAACAACTGGGGATCACCAAGTACGACGCGAAGCAAGACCCAGTACAGTGGCTCAGATGCTACGCCCTCTCCATTGAAAACGCTGGTGGCCATAATGACACAAAGTGCCTCTACTTTCCCTTCTGCCTGGATCAAGCTCTGCTTACATGGCTCGAGTCACTCGAGAAGTACTCAATCGACAAGTGGGACCAGCTCAAGGAATAGTTCACCAGCAACTTCTCGGGCGCTATGGGTCGCTCGGGTACTCGCATGGACCTGACAATGGATAAGCAGGAACAGGTCCAGACCCTTCGGAAATACATGCGGCGCTTCTTCGACAAGCGTGCCACCGTAGTCGACGTCACCGACAAGGAGGTCATCGACCTCTTCCAAGATGGTCTTAACCACCAAGGCGGGAACCAAGGCAGTCGCAGCAATAACTACTCGGGTCCTAATCGCAAGCACAAGCCAGACAACACTATCGCGGCTATCCAGCGCCCTGCGAAAGACAACTCGAAGAAGACCTCTGGCGGCTTCCAGGACTTGCTGAAAGAGAAGTGCCCGTGGCATCTGGACGGCAACCACACTACCGAGCAGTGCTACCAACTCCGGCGAGCACTCAAGGACACTCTAGAGCCATGGCACCCTCACGACAAGAAAGACAAGAAAAAGGCCGACGAAGGCAACAGTGACTTCCAGGAACCCGACAAGACGGTGAACGTCCTCTTCAGTGGACTACCCAACCGACGGGCTCAGAAGGCCACCCGACGAGAAGTCCTAAGCATTGAACCAGCGGTTCCGACCCCTCTCCGGTGGTCGGAGGTACCCATTACCTTCTCTCGTGCGGATCAATGGACAAGCTTCTCTGAACCAGGACAGTTTCCACTCGTCTTGAAGCCGGTAGTCGCGGGCTCCAGACTCAACAAGATACTCATCGACGGTGGAAGCGGGCTCAATGTCCTTTTCACCAAGACCTTGAAGAAGATGAAGCTCGACATCACCCACATGCTCACCAAGAGCACCTCGCCCTTCTACGGCATCGTCCCCGGGAACGCGGCTATCCCACTGGGTTCAGTGGTCCTGCCAGTTACTTTCGGGGAGACAAGGGAAAACTACCGCACTGAGTACATCAAGTTCGAAGTCGTGGACTTCGAGACTTCCTACCATGCCATCCTCGGCAGACCAGCTATCTCCAAGTTCATGGCGGTACCTCACTACACATACTTGGTACTCAAGATGCCAAGTCCGGCCGGTGTACTCTCGCTGCAAGGGGACTTGAAGATATCCTTCGACTGCGACACAGAAGCTGTGGAACTCGCAGCCATAAATCAAGTACCCAACGCAATGGTGGAAATCTACGCTGCATCTAAAAAGCTTGCCCCCAGTGAACTCGACATCCTAGAGAAATCAGACAACACTAACAAGCCTCAGCCAGCTGAGGAGGTTCAAGTCAAGACGATTGACCTCGGGACAGGTGACAGCAGCAAGACCACCACCATCGGGGTGGGCCTCAACCCGAAATAGGAAGGCGCGCTCGTCAGCTTCCTTCGGGCTAACCGAGACATCTTCGCGTGGAAACCAGCAGACATGCCAGGGGTGCCCAAGAATCTGATCGAGCACTCACTCAACGTCGACCCTAAAGCTACACCGAAGCGACAACACCTTCGTTGCTTCACCGACGACAGACGGGATGCCATCAAAAAGGAACTCGCCAAACTACTCACGACCGGCTTCATCAGAGAAGTCTTCCATCCTGAGTGGCTAGCTAACCCCGTCCTCATCCGCAAAAAGAACTCGAACGAGTGGAGGATGTGCTTCCACTAACCGACCTCAACAAGCACTGCCCCAAGGACCCCTTTGGGTTGCCGCGGATAGACCAGGTCATCGACTCCATGGCAGGTTGCGACCTGCTCTGCTTCCTCGACTGCTACTCCGGGTACCACCAGATCGTTATCAAGGAAGAAGACCAGGAGAAGACCGCATTCATCACCCCGCTTGGCGCGTACTGCAACACGACCATGTGCTTCGGGTTGAAGAACGCCGACGCTACTTACCAACGAGCTATCCAGGCCTGTTTCAAGAGGCAGCTCAACAAGAACGTCGAAGCCTATGTGGATGACGTGGTCGTCAAGACCAGAAACTCTGACACGCTCATCGCCGATATTGAAGAGACTTTCGCGTCCTTGCGAGAGTACCGCTAGAAGCTCAACCCGAACAAGTGCGTTTTCGGCGTACCGTCGGGAAAACTACTCGGCTTCATCCTCAGCCATCGTGGCATCGAAGCCAACCCCGAGAAGATCTCTTCCATCACCAACATGAGAGCCCCCAACTGCATCAAGGATGTCCAGAAGCTCACCGGGTGCATGGCAGCCTTGAACAGATTTATCTCGAAGCTTGGAGAACGGGGGCTACCCTTCTTCAAACTACTCAAGCATCAAGAGAAGTTCGTGTGGACTCCAGAGGCAGACCAAGCCCTTGCTCAGCTCAAGGACTTCTTATCCAAGCCACCAGTCCTCACGGCTCATCGCAAAAAGGAGCAGCTACTGCTCTACCTCGCTGCGACTACTCACGTGGTAAGTACTGCCATCATCGTCGAGCGGCAGGAAGACGGCCATGCCTACCCAGTCTAGTGACCAGTCTACTTCGTCAGCGAGGTCCTGTCGGAGTCTAAGGCACGCTATCAACCAGTACAGAAGCTACTGTATGTAGTGCTCATCACCTCGCGGAAGCTATGACACTACTTTCAGGAGTACTCGATCTCTGTCATCACTGACTACCCACTCGATGACATCTTGCGGAACCAAGATGCTACTGGAAGGATCTCGAAGTGGGCAGTCGAACTCGGCGCCCTCAACATCGACTTCAAGCCACGATGGATTCATGCTATGTGATCGCTACTTGATTCGTGGTTTCAATCTATTATTTTCATGTTGATGATGCTTTGATGATTAAGGTTAGCTACCGTGTTTTTCGGGCGTATGATATCCGCTACTCCCATGGATTCCATCAACATACCATGTCCATCATAGGTCTAGTCATGAATACCTTCATGTAGTGACAGTACGAGAGGAGGGAAAGGGTGAAACCGTGGTCACAACCCCCGATAGATTGGTTTACCACTCTCGTGAAGTAGTTGCATATCCATGATATCCTAGATCCTAGGGAGGGAACGCTTATCTTTCTTAATAACTCTCTTGTGTTCACCCCTTTACCATCTAGTTTAACCCTAGATTTGTTTGATCAACTTAACTTAGATTAACTTAGGTATGATTGTCTTTACCTTTAGATTAATACTCTCTTTCAAAGGTTTTTCATTCAACTAGATTAGTACTTGGTTAAGCACTAGTAATCCCCTTGCTCCGCGGATTGACAAGAACCTTGGGAATCCCGTGGTTAAAAAGGTGTAGGTCCGTACGCTTGCGGATCGTAGGTGGATACGAGTTTTATCCGTCAACAGTACTCAAGATGCCAAGTCCGGCCGGTGTACTCTCGCTACAATGGGACATGAAGATATCCTTCAACTGCGACACAAAAGCTGTGGAACTCGCAGCCACCAACCAAGTACCCAATGCCATGATGGAGATCTACACTGCATCAGAAAATCTTGCCCCAAGTGAGCTCGACATCCCAGAGAAGTCGGACAAGGGCAACAAACCTCAGCCATCCGAGGAAGTGCAAGTCAAGACGATTGACCTCGGGATAGGCGACAACAGCAAGACTACCACCATCGGGGCGGGCCTCGACCCGAAATAGGAAGACGCACTCGTCAGCTTCCTCCAGGCTAACCGAGACATCTTCGCGTGGAAACCAGCGGACATGCCAGGGGTGCCCAGGAATCTGATCGAGCACTCACTCAACGTTGACCCTAAAGCTACCCGGAAACGACAACACCTCCGCCGTTTCGCCGACGACCGACGGGATGCCATCAAGAAGGAACTCACCAAACTACTCGCGGCTAGCTTCATCAGAGAAGTCTTCCATCCTGAGTGGCTCGCCAACCCCGTCCTCGTCCGCAAGAACTCTAACGAGTGGAGGATGTGCGTCGACTGCACCGACCTCAACAAGCACTGTCCCAAGGACCCCTTCAGGTTGCCGCAGATAGACCAAGTCATCTACTCCATGGCGGGCTACGACTTGCTCTGCTTCCTCGACTGCTACTCCGAGTACCACCAGATCGCTATCAAGGAAGAAGACCAGGAGAAGACCGCGTTCATCACTCCGTTTGGCGCGTATTGCTACACGACCATGTCTTTCGGGTTGAAGAACGCCGACGCTACTTACCAACGAGCTATCCAGGCCTGTTTCAAGAGACAACTCAACAAGAACGTCAAAGCTTATGTGGATGACGTGGTCGTCAATACCAGAAACTCCGACACGCTCATCGCCAATCTTGAAGAGACATTCGCATCTTTGTGAGAGTACCGCTGGAAGCTCAACCCGAACAAGTGCGTTTTCGGCGTACCGTCGGGAAAACTACTCGGCTTCATCATCAGCCATCGTGGCATCAGAGCCAATCCCGAGAAGATCTCCGCCATCACCAACATGAGAGCCCCCAACTGCATCAAGGATGTCCAGAAGCTCACCGGGTGCATGGCGGCCTTGAACAGATTTATCTCGAAGCTTGGAGAACGGGGGCTACCCTTCTTCAAACTACTCAAGCATCAAGAGAAGTTCGTGTGGACTCCAGAGGCAGACCAAGCCCTTGCTCAGCTCAAGGACTTCTTATCCAAGCCACCAGTCCTCACGGCTCCTCGCAAAAAGGAGCAGCTACTGCTCTACCTCGCTACGACTACTCACGTGGTCAGCTCTGCCATCGTTGTCGAGCGGCAGGAAGACGGCCACGCCTACCCAGTCCAGCGACCAGTCTACTTCGTCAGCGAGGTCCTATCGAAATCTAAAGCACGCTATCAACCAGTACAGAAACTACTGTATGCAGTGCTCATTACCCCGCGGAAGTTACGACACTACTTCCAGGAGTACTCAGTCTCCGTTATCACCGACTACCCGCTCGGTGACATCCTGCGGAACCAAGATGCTACTAGAAGAATCTCCAAGTGGGCAGTCAAACTCGGTGCCCTCAACATCGACTTCAAGCCACGAACAGCCATCAAGTCGCAGGCATTAGTCGACTTCATGGCAGAGTGGCGGGAAAATCAGCTACCAACTCCAACCGTGCGCCCAGAGCATTGGGTGATGTACTTCGACGGCTCGCTCAAGCTCGAAGGCGCAGGTGCAGGGGTACTCTTGATTTCCCCAATGGGCGAAGAACTCAAGTATGTCCTGCAGATCTTCTGGAAGGTCTCAAACAACGAAGTCGAGTATGAAGCTCTGCTACACGGGCTCCGCCTCGCAGCTTCACTGGGCATCAAGCGACTACTAGTCTACGGCGACTCCGCATTGGTCATCAACCAAGTCAGCAAGTCCTGGGACCACAACAAGGAGAACATGGACGCCTACTGCCTAGAAGTCCACAAGCTCGAGAACAAGTTCTACGGTCTCGAGTTCCATCACGTCGTTCGCGACAACAATGTTGCAGCGGACGTCCTGTCGAAGCTTTGTTCTACTCGCGCTCAAGTACCAGCGGGTGTCTTCGTCCACGAGCTTCATGCGCCATCCATCCCGGAGCCGGCGCCGATGACCACTGATCCAGCACCCTTCCCAGCTGGCCAGGAGGTCATGATGATCGACGTGGACTGGCGGCAACCCTTCATCGACTACATCCGCGAGCAGAAGGTTCCCACGGACAAGAACTTGACCGAGCAACTCGTCCGCCGCGCCAAGTCCTACGTCCTAGTCGGAGACAAGCTCTATAGGCGGGGCGCATTTTCTGGAGTACTCATGAAGTGTGTCTCCCGAGAAGAAGGCAAGGGCATCTTGGAGGAGATCCACAAAGGCATCTGCAGCAACCACGCGTCTTCACGCACGCTGGTCAGCAAGGCTTGCCGACGAGCTTTCTACTGGCCCACAGCTCTGGGCGATGCTGAGGAACTCGTCAGAAGGTGCCAAGGGTGCCAGTACTTCGCCAAGCAACAACACGTCCCGGCCTACAAGCTAGTCACCATACCACCAACCTGGCCTTTTGCCTGCTGGGGGCTCGACATGATTGGGACTCTTCCAACTGCGCCAAGAGGATTCAACAGAGTTCTGGTGGCCATCGACAAGTTCACCAAGTGGAACGAAGTCAAGCCGGTTACCTGCCCAAAGGCCGACAGGGTACTCGACTTCTTGGATGAACTCGTGCATCGCTACGGACTACCTCATCGCATCATCACAGACCTGGGCTCCAACTTCAATAATCACCAGTTCTGGGAGTACTGCGAGAACAGCGGGATCGACGTCCGGTATGTCTCAGTCGCCCATCCACAGGCCAATGGACAAGTCGAGCGTGCCAATGGAATGGTACTCGACGCTCTCAAGAAGTGGCTGCATGATGCCGCTAATACCAAAGGAGGCAAGTGGATCAAGGAACCACCCAATGCACTCTGGAGGCTGCGTACTCAACCCTCCAAGCCAACGGGACAGTCGCCATATTTCGTGTTCTAAGGCTCCGAAGCTATTCTGCCTGCCGACGTCATGTGGGATTTGCTGGCAGTAGAGCAATACGACGAAGGCATATCTAAAGATAGCAGGTGAGTTGATATCGACGGACTCGAAGAAGCTCGCTGTGCTGCCCTCATCCAATCAGCAAGGTACCTAGAAGGTATTCGACGCTACCACGACCGCAACGTCAAGGAACGCTCCTTCAACGTTGGTGATCTCGTCCTCCGCCATATTCAGAACACGGAAGGACTACACAAGCTTAGCTCGCCATGGGAAGGTCCCTTCACAGTTGCAAAGGTGACCAGACCAGGCTCCTACCGCCTCTCGACACTTGAAGACAAAGACATCAGCAACTCGTGGAACGTCGATCAGCTCTGTCGGTTCTACACGTAGTCTCTCGACTACTCTGGGGGCTCAAGTCTACACGACTACTCCCGAATCCTTCGCTGTAAGCGGCCTCCGGGTCCAGGCACTAGTCTCTGGACTACTCTACTCCGAGATCCAGCATTAACGGCTACTAACGGAACTCGGGCTGTTTTGAGCAACAAGGACTCTAGCAGCGGTCTATCAAGAGACCATGTACTTCAAGATCCAGTCTATACGGCTACTAATGGATCTACTGCTGTAAGCGGCCATGCGCCCTAGCACTACTCAGCTGTAGGCGGCCTCCGGGCCCTGGCAACTACACTTGTAAACCGCCCTGGCCATCCAGGTTTACTCTTTCAGTAATAAAGTCTTATTATCAATCAACTCATTTACTATGTCTCTCTCAACGAGTCTACTGCCGAGTACTACTACTCGCACACAACTCCACAACATGGGCACTCCGCATGCATACATTGCGGTAACGAGTACTCATTTCATGGAAGGTTTTTCATTACACACTTAAACAAGTTCATTACAACTTTGTTTATACACAATTGCTGCTATAAGCTAACCCTACAGGATAACTACTGAAGGTTCAGCTTCTCGGTGACTTGTTCAGCTATTGGCGCCATCTGCTCTAGAAGCTCCGCGTACTGCTCATTAGTGCAATTGGCGGCTAGTCCACCCGCGACTACGTCTACCGGAGCCTCGAGGAAGTACGACTTCATGTACACCAAGACTTGGTTTGGGATGGACTTTGCCAGATGCTTGACATAAGTCGCCAGACGGCCAGGAGCTTCCCTCAACCGGTCAACCAACGGAGCAACCTTCGACCTGCCCGGATGAGGCACCAGCAGCCTTGCAATGGGAAGTGCGGCCTCCTCGAGTTCCTTGAGTTGACCTCGCAGCTTCTCGCAATCTTCGCCAAGCTTCTGCAGAGATTTATAGCAGTTGACAAGATCACGATCCGAGGCAATCCGAAGCTCCATGTGCGTATTACACTCATGGGCCAGCTGCTTATATTCATACAATAGTACCTCGCGGGCATCCTTCTCTCCGTAGAAGAGGTTCTTCATATCGACTTCCGATGCCTTCAGCTGTTCTACTCGAGCCTCAAGATCTGCAAATAACTCAAAGGGAGATGTCAGACTACTACAGGGTACCTGCAATAAGTACCCGACAAGGCGACATCGACATACCTTTGCTCTTCTGGCATAGCGACATGTTCTTGCGCACCAGCTCATCGTTCTTCGCCTACATATCTTGTACTTCATTGTGGTACTGGGCGAAGGCACCATCAAGCTTAGACTGGAGCATGGTGGAGTGGTTCCTGGCCTTCGCGAGCTCTTTCTCCAGTGATTCTGCCCGGAGCACCGCATCGCCATACCCCTGGAGCATCTCAGACTTTTGTCGGGATCGCTCCAAGACATCCTGCAAAAGACAACATTTGTTACTCGGGTACTCAGCACTTGCGGCAGATCGACTATCCAAGGGTACTGATACATACCTTCATCCATTGCTCGGCCCGTCGCATCGCCTCCAAGTTGCGTGCCACTGTTGTCGGGTCAACAAGATCATCCGCTAGAAGCTCGAGTCCACCACGACTAGTCGCGACGTCCTCGGACATCGGTGCCAAACGGATCGGCTCCGCATCTTGGATTTCTGGCGAACGGACGACTACTTCCAGGCTTGACTCCGGCAGTACATCATCACGCACTTCTTTGGCCACCACGGGGGCTACTCCGCTGGCTATCTTCGCCGGCTCAGTGGCTGCTCCGGCGGCTACTTCGGCTTCTGGCACAATGCCTTCAACAAGCACAACCTCGGGGATGGTGCTTCCCTCAACTTCTGCCCCTGTCAACAGAAGACACACGGGATCAGTTTCTCGGGGGCTACGACTACTACTCGAGGAAGGCTGCATCTCTGAAGTGTACTCACCTTCTACTATACTTTCTACTCGAAGAGTTTACCTCTTGAGACGTAGTCTCGGTGACTTTCAACTTTTTGGCGACGCGCTTGCGTGCCACATTGCGTGGCCTCCTCGGCGGCGCAGGCAGACTAGCCTCCAGGCTAGTCGGAGGATCATTGATGAGGGGCACATTGGGCAGTCCAGGGCGGCTGAACTTGGACCGCAGCTGGAACCGCTCCTGAAGTGTCTCCTCGTCCTCCTCGTTGGACGTATCTTCAACGATGACGGTGTCGTGACCTTCGCCGACTTCGCGGCGCTCTTTGGCCTTGCCTTTCCCCTCCTCTGGAATATTCACAAGTCGGGGAGGAGAAGCTGGCTCAGAGACAAAATTTACCATGTCATCGTGAAACATATAGCTTGGGTGAGCATGACTACTACCATACAATTAGTACTCAGACACAGTGCGGCTACTTACCTTGTTCGGCGGATGAGTTGCGGAGTACTTGGGGACCGGGCAGGGCGTGTACGGCAGCATGTCTTTGAAGATCCTGCCCAGCCTCTCGACGATGTCGTCATCATCGTTCTCACCGCCAGGCATCCGTGATGTGTCGCCCTTGCCGGTGTACTGATACCTGAGGGTGTCGCGAGCCATCAGTGGCTGCACCCTCCTCTTCATGAAGCTGAAGGCCACATGTTCGGCCCTCAGCCCGGCTTCTCTCAAAGCCTTGATCTTCTGGAGTAGCTCGGGTAGCTGAATACCCTCCTGCATCGTCGACTCCGTGTTCCACTAGGGCCGATGCTTCGGCTGCTTCCCGCTTGGCTTCGGCAGCTCTGGGTGGTGGTTGGTGATATAGAACCACTTTGCTTTCCAATCTTGATTGGAATCGATTAGCTTATATGCCAAGTACTGCTCGGCGGCGTCTTCTCGCATCTGGATGCCGTGTGACGCCCCAGGTTTTTAATTAACCCTAACAGCCGGTCAAAGTAGTCAACAGTGGTCAAATCACGGTCAACCTGGGCCCTCACCTCGAAAAACTCACTAACCTACCCTAGTGACCCCCTTTGAATAGTAAACAAACTTGTGGGTCCAACCATGGTCAAAGGCTTGGTCAACCCCCCTTGCCACCCTAGTGTCCATAGGTGTCTGCCGGAACTTTTGCCGCGTTCTCCAAAATTCACCTAAACACTTAAAATTCTACCTTTATGAAAGTTGTCCATCTTGATGAGGGACACAACTTTCATGTAGATTGACATTTCAAATTTTGAGTGGAAAAGCTTGAAAAGGTGGTTGCAAGGCAGGGTTCACTGTTTAAAAAGACTTGTGCATACTGTCTTGTTTTGTGAAAACACACCTCTTGTGAATTAATCATGATTTTTGGCTTGACAGAAATATTTATTCTTAATTTGTGCATGTTTTCCTTTGTAAATTAATGAAGTAAGATCAATAGAGATTCTATGTGAACATGCTGGTTCTTTAGGCTTGTTTAGGACCAGAGAGCATGCATGGGAAAGTTTGGATCATTTTGATGCTTATTTATTTTTGTATGCATTTAATTTGAGTCACTAGCTAGTCTTTGTTATTTTCTATAGCATTTAATTTCTTAGCTTCCAACACTTACATGTGGGTCCAGTGGGCCAGTATAGGTGCTAATATGCTTAAGAAACACTTCTCTAATTTTTGGTAAATTTATTGCCTGATAAAAAGCTTTAAAGCTCTTTAAAAGATTAAAGGGAAATTAAATAAAGGAAAGCCTCTTTTTAATTCTTTTTCCTTTTGGAAAGTTTTACCTAATTTAATTAAAAGATAATTTAATATCCTTGCTGATAAGAAAGTAATTCATGAATAAAAATATTCTTCATACCCTTGCTTGTGAAAGGAAAAGGACTACACATTCACATGAAATAACAAGTACAAGAAACATTTATTCAAGGCAATAGAAGAATAAATCACATATAACCAATAACCTTCCTAAAAGAGATGTACTATCTAGATACTTGTTAAGGTGAATATGACCAACAAGAGTTGGATAAGATAGCAAACTGTCACATCACCTGAACTTGCATTGCATTCCGTGTAGATCTTCCGGACGGTGACTACTCACTTGTCCCGGAAACCGAGGAAGGAGGAGCGGAAGCTTTGCGCAGTACGTGGAAGTGCTCGACGACACCGAGGGTGCCCAGGCTAACCTAGCTGATGAAGGCAAGCTCCGGTGCATCTAACCTAGTTTTCATATTCTTTATTCAATTATCTATGGATGATTGTGCATTTAAGTTCAGGAGTTGAATGGAACATTAGATGCATGATCCTTAGGTACCTTTGTCCTTACTAGTACGATAGGTCGATAGCTGCTAAGCTATAGGACCGTTACAAGTCGGGTGATGACCTCACTCGCGAGAATAGGTTCCTAGATAGGAATCACAATATATCCTTAATTGGATTGCTCATGTGGTAAGAGCATGGGATTTGGGCTCCGGTCCAATGGCTATTGTGGGTTAAGTGTTTGAACGTACTAAGCACTTGTCGGGAATGGGACCAGTAAGCCTAGTACCTCAATGAGACGGCGAGAGATCCTACTATTACTACTCTTGGGATTCGTCTCACGGCTAGCTACCGGTGGTGTACGGTGACTCCGGGTATCTCGCGGGGTATGCCGGATAGCCTGCACCAAAGACTGTAAGATTCGATCCCGTTCCGAGGATTTTTGGAAACGGCCTGGGAAAGTTGTCCTTGCAGGGGCAGCCTACCGTGTGTTTAGATCTACCTTGCAAGGTTTGAATCAATCGATTGTCGGCCTCTCACCGTTATCTGAGACTACTTACTCCACTAGTCATGAGATCCCTAATGATGGAAGTTGTCGAATACTATGCTTGATTAATTGTATTGTACAACTTTGTATGTACTAGTTGGATAATGTAGTAAAGATTAAACCTACTAGAACTTGTGCTAAAATCTTGAAAGTAAGGACATACTCTTTGTTACTTTTCAGCAAAAGCAACCCAGTAGCCAAAAGGCTTTCATGTCTAGTTTTGGTGAAGTAGTTATCACCGACGGGTAAGTCTTGCTGAGTATTAGTATACTCAGCCTTGCTATAATATGTTGATCTAGGTAATGCTTTCGGTGATGTGTGGCCCGGAGAGATCCCGCCCGGCTGGGAGCTGGAGTGGGTGGAGGACGACTGCTGAGAGCATCATGGATGGCCTCCCGTGGTTTTGCCGCTTCCGTTAGTTTAATTCCGCTGTTTCAAAACTCTAAACTATTTCGTTATGGCAAAAAACTTCGGTTTGTAATAATTAAACCCTGCGGGGTACAAATTTGGATGTTAATGATGATGTATCTCTGGACTCACCTTCGAGTGACTTTTAATGCATATATTTCGATTCTTGTTGCTATTCAAGTGATTCACCGAACGTTAACCCGGCGACTAACGACAGCATGATACTTTATTATCGCTTAATGACCAAAGTGGATTGATTTAGGCGATAGTACGGTATTTTCCTGGGCGGGTTTCACATGTCGACCCCTCCGACTACTCTTGGGCCACTGGCGCTTGGCTGGGGCTTCACACGGAAGAACTTTCGAAACAGCACCCAGTGTGTCTTGATCCCCAAGAAGGCTTCGCAGAAGTGGACGAAGACGAAGACGTGAAAGATTCCATTGGGGTTCAAGTTTAGGTACCCGATACCGTAATAGTCGACAAGACCTTTGAAGAAGTCACTCGCCGGGAGCGCCAACCCGCGCTCCACGAACCGGGCGAATATCAAGATCTCGTCGGGGTTCTTCTCCATCGGATACGGGTCTCCCGTGGCGGCGCGCCACATGTCCACCTCTTTCTCCCGAAGGAAACCGCTGATCAGCAGCGCCAGCAAGTCCTCCGTCTTTGCCTTGGATTTCTTCCATTCCTTATTTGGATTCGGGCGTGGGGGAGATGTTGGCGGCGTTGACCCCTCGGCGGATCCAGATGCCTCTTCACGAGACCTCTTTTTCTTGGTGCCAGTCTTCATGGTCTTCGACGGGGACGGCTTCATTCTCCAAGTGCAGCGGGTCTTCACTCGCATTCGCTCGGGGGCTGCTCTGGAGGCAAGCAGCGGAGGCGCGAGTGGATCTCTGGCCTAAGGTGCGGTGGCAGTGTGCTTGAGCGGCTAAGTCTTGGCCAGATCTATTTCAACCGACTGCGAATGCGGAGGATGGAAAACCCTAAGGGTGTCGACTTCTATTTATAAGCCAACCGGCGGCTCCGTAACGGCCAGATGGATATGTATCGGTGGCTGACTCAGCGGCGGCCGCCTGACCTTTCAACTTCCTGTAGTCGACGCGCTTTATTCTCGGGGGCTCGGCTACGTCTACTCAACTCCCTGGGTGGCGACAAGATTCAAGAGCAACTCAGGACACATTCTACATTCAAGGTGACCCTTCAATTCGAGAGGACGTATTCGAATCAAGGCTCGGGAGCTCCGTGCCACGTGTCCTTCGGTTTTTTCTCCGAATTTTACGGGATAATCTTGGCAGAACTTCAGATTGACCCTCAGCTAGAGTCTACAACTCAACCTAAGGCTCGAGGGCTACTCTATATGGAGTGCGATTTTGCAATCGCACTTCCATATAAATTTCGGCTTCAAGACAATGCGAGTATTATTGAAGACCTTCAAGAGGAGAACTCGAGGATGCTTGGGAACTAGTCGAGAAGACTTCAAGACTACTCGAAGATCAGCTAGAGTACCTTCCAGCCTCGGGATGCTTCAAGTGTTCTTGAGGAATTTTGGCTTGTAGTACTTGGGGACGCCTAAGGACTACTTGTCAAGGCCATCAAGACTACTCGAAACTATCCTGCTCGACTACAAAGTACTCGGGGGCTTGTCGTATGGACCTCCCTGGGCCCACTGCCTCGGTGGGTACCAGGACCGACTACTCGGTGGGCCTCTGGGACTATTCGGCTTGTGCCACACGACACCTGATGGCGTGAGGCGCAAGGACTATGGTGGAGAAGTACTCGGATAGGAAGCTGTACATGTCCTGTACTGTGTAGAGAACTCCTAGACGTACCCGACTAGTACTCTCTCCCTGAACCGACTTGTAACCCTGCCTCCCGGACTATATAAGGCGAGGCAAGGACCCCTCTCTTAGATATACGCATCATCTTGTAAACTCATCCAATCAATCCAGAGCTACGCAGCATACAGGACGTAGGGTATTACGCACCTCGCGGCCCGAACCTGTCTAAATTGTGTGCCATGTGTCTCTTCCTTTGAGTTACCGATCTTAGTGAGGCCACATTCATCTACCTTGGGTACTCCCCTTGGTAGGTTGCCGGTCTAAAACACCGACAATCACCTTTGGGGACAATGGGTGAGGGCGTGTGCTATCAGAAGGTGAGATTAAGGTGAGTGACAAGATCACTCTCAGGCATGTTGCTCTTGTCCAATCGCTTGGATACAATTTGCTTTCCGTGTCCCAGTTATTGGATGAAGGTTTTGAGGTGTTGTTTCGGCCTAGTTGTTCTCGGATTTTGGACTCTCTAGGGGACCTTGTCTGTATGGTCGTTCCCGAGGGTCAGAGGGTTGAGATTCTAAGGAAGTGCCACTCGGCGGAGTACGGTGGACACTATAGCCATTTTCGAACCGAAGCAAAAGTATGGTCGAGCGGATTCTATTGGCCGGAGATGCATGAAGATACTAAACGATATGTTGCGTCATGCCCCGAATGCCAAAGAACCGGAAACATCTCTCAAAGAAATTCTATGCCTTTGAAATACAACTTACAAATCGACATATTCGATGTATGGGGCATAGACTTCATGGGGCCTTTTAAAAACTCATTTGGATTCGAGTATATACTTTTTATGGTTGATTATGTATCCAAGTGGGTAGAGGCTATACCATGTCGTAAAGCTTCCACGGAGGAGTCCATCACTATGATCAAGAACGTGATTTTTCCCCGTTTCGGTACACCGAGAATCTTGATAAGTGATGGAGGAACTCATTTCACCGGAAGAACTTCAAAAAGTGCTTGTCCAAGTTGGGAATTGAGCATAGGGTCTGCACGGCCTATCACCCACAAACCAACGGACAAGCGGAGACGTCAAATAGGCAATTAAAAAGCATACTCAACAAGACCATAGAGAAGGGAGGCAAGGATTGGTCAAAGAAATTAGACGGAGCTTTATGGGCTTATCGAACGACGTTTAAAACACCGATAGGTATGACCCCTTATCAATTCGTCTATGGAAAAGCTTGCCACCTTCCGGTTGAGTTGGAACATAAAGCCTATTGGGCGATTAAAGAGATGAACCTTGATCTCGATGCCGCGGTGGTGAAACGAAGAATTCAAATAAGCGAGCTAGAGGAGTTGAGGTTGAAAGCTTATGAAAACGCAAGCATATACAAAGAGAGAATCAAAAGGTGGTATGATAAAAGATTGAAGAAAAAGGAATTTAAAGAAGGAATTAAGGTCCTCCTCTACAATTCGAGGTTTAAAACCTTCGGAAAGGGGAAATTGCAAAGCAAATGGGACGGACCTTATGTTGTGCATTCGGTGTTCTCCAACGGAGCGGTAACCATTATGGATATAAACGGCGATCAATTTGTGGTGAATGGACAGCGGCTTAAGGTTTACTACGAACCCGATGTCGTGCCCCTTCACCATGTTGACGTCTTCACCATGGAGGAAGAGCCCGAACGTCCCGCCTAGGACGAAAAACAAGGCATCAACTTCGTAAATAATTTTTCTTTTAGTTTTCCGGAGTTTTTCGCGAAGATTTATTGGGCCAACTTTTTCCCATGGCCTAAGGAAGAAAAAAATAGGGCGGTGTGCAAAAACCGGCCGGCCGGCCCCCGAGGCGGGGGTGGGCCGGCCGGCCCGAGCGGACCGGCCCGGAGGGGCCCGACGCCCGATGACGCCGAATTTCGCCCGAATTGCTCCTTTTTGACTTCCTTGTTTGGTCGGAAAATTTTAAGGGAAGTGTAAAAAAGGAAAATAAGGTTCCCGGTGGCTTTTCTCTCAGGACTATTTATTTGGCCGAATTGGGAGCTCGAGAATCAAACCTTTCAAGCAATGTGTTGCACCCTTGTAGCAGCCATTGTGCCTCCAAGAAGCTTAGAGTTGAAGAAAGAAGCCAAGAAGCCATCGATGGAGGAGGCGATGCGATGCGAGCTCAAGCTACCCGTCAAGAGGACCGCACGCATCCGTTGTGGAGGACGTGTCCCGACCGGAGCTCTTGCATCTCGCAACCCCGTCGAAGGAGAGAAGGTCCCTACACCCGTTCGAAGGTCGGCACGCCTCCAAGGCATCAAGCGCAAGGATTATAAGGAGGTGTCGCCAGAGCCTAAGGATTATGGGGATAGCGACTACTCCGACGATCGTAGCCCGAGCTCATGGGCGGCCGTCGGTAGAGATGATGATGATTGGGATGAGCAGCCCAATGAAAGGACTCCCGAAGGCCCCAACGGCGACGGCAACGACGGCGGCGAAGGCAACGACAATGGAGGTGGCAACGACGGTGGTGACAACGGTGGAGATTATGGCAACGACGACCCCTTCGGATTGCATCCGGTGTGTTGTCGATTTTGCCGTCAATCCATCGCAGATCTCTACACGTCGGCCGACGAATGTCTCCAAGCCATGGAAGCGATGAAGCAGCGTATGGAGGACTTGGAGCGCGTAGTTGAAGATGACTACAAGTTCCTTAACCGCAACGTGCGCAAACTTTTCGGCATGGTTGGAAACATGAGAGGCAAGTGGTGCAAAACTTGCTTGAAGTACCACTAGATCTAGTTTTCCCCTTAGGATTTTGTAAGATACGACGAGGACGTCGTAGGTTTTAAGTGTGGGGGAGAGCTAGCTCGCTAGCCTTAGCTTTTGAACTTCAAATTTAGGTTCGGTTTAATCTTCGTGTGAGAGTCTTAGTGTTTTTAATGAGTCTTTAGTTTTTGAGTCTCGTTTTAAAATTTTTGCAAGTGTCTTAAATTAGTGTTGAGTCAAGAAAACCAAATAAAAAGAGTCTTTATATATATCTTTGTGTTTTATGTATTGCTTATCTTTATTTACTTGTTTGTTTAATCTTCGATTCTTGATATATGAACACAAGTATGTGGTTTGAAAAACGTTTACCGTGGTGCTTAGTGGAATCGCTACTACTTAAAGTACCCATACCGCACTTCGATCTTGAGCTTCACATGTTAGTTGTTCTATGTTCGATGCTAAAAATTGGAGGATTTCAGTTCTGAAAATTATCTTAAAACCCTTGCAATAAAGGTTAGCAAAACCTCTTTTTCCAAGTTGAGAGTAAGAAAAAATTCCTATCCAAGGCCAAGTTTATTTTTTTCGCTCCACCATAAGTGTGATTAGCACGATGAGTTAGGCTAGGACCCTTCTCTCTTGGTGAGTTTTAATTTCGAGCAATGATCATGTTCTTGTGCTTATCTTTTGTTGCTAGCCTCGTCATATATTCGGTAACGTGGCCTTCATAACGAAAGTCATGCATATCGCCGAATTCCATACCCAACCCTATAACATCTCTTTTGTACATCGTATTCCTTGAACACAACCTATTTTCAAAGTTTCGTCTCGTCTCTAGCATGATTTATTTAAAAATTTCAGATTGTATGCATGCAAGGAAAGAGAGAATTGAAAGCTTTGAAAAGTCATCAAGAGAGAGAAAAATAAAGAGAAAAAGTATGTGTATGGAAAAGAAAGAATGAAAGAAAGAAAAATCATATGTGAATGAAAGAAGAAAAAGAAAAAGAGGAAAAGATGAGGTAGCAATGAAGATATGAGAGGGATGGATCAAGTGAAAGAAAAGAAAAAAATAAAGTGTAAGGAAGGATGTCACGTTGATTGTGAGACGAAACTTTTACTCTATTTCCAACCATGTGCAATCCGACAACGAGGACATCATTGGTGCCTTGTAGTCACAATTTTCTTTTTGCCCTTGCACATGTCCACCATTCTAAATCTTCTCATCCTTGATATCCCTACATATGGTTAATTCTCATGATCATTGGCTTTGAAAGGTAGACAACCATTAGAGGAAGTTCTTAGTTTGACAACACTTGTGTTGATTGCGCTAGCCCTACCTATAGCTCCACTTTACATGATATATGAGAGATTAATGGGAGGTGAGAGTTTTATAAAATTTGGTTAGGATAGCCACTTCATATGAGTGACTTGAGAGAGCTTGGAGAAAGGTTTTTGTCTAATACTTGTTGCAGGAATTTTTGTTTTAAAAACCATAAAAACCCTCCGATGGAAGCAAAGGAGTAAGCATGGCTGAAATTGAAGACTTCGAGTGAAGAGTTTGAGTTGTGGGGTAAAACTTGACGTGGTAAAAGTTCTAAACGCCCATGTTTATGTTTGATTATCATTACTTTGTGTTTATGTATTAAAGATGAAAAGATTGACTAACTTGTGAAGGAGGATTAATGGTACACGATTACACACCTTGGACGAAATTCTTGTACGAGTACTTGCTCGAGGACGAGCAAGAGCTAAGTGTGGGGGAGATGTTGACGGTGTATTTTGGTGCACCTAGCATGTTCATTACACTTTGGTTTGGATTTGATTACGGAACTAACCCGCCACTAGGCACACTAATCACATAACAAGTTCATCTTTGTGCATGCATTTGGAAGTGTTGTGTTTATGTAGGAAAACATGGGCATAAAGGACGGATTCGCAACAAGTTCAAAGGAGCATTCATGGAGTCTTGTTCGTGTTCATGAGCTTGCTGAAATCACTTCCAATGGTGGCGAGGACCGAAGTGCTACGAGGAACACCCCCGAGGATTGAAGCGTAAAAGATCAAACTTCATGCAAAGAGAGCCTCCATCTTGGACGCGAGGATAATAGCATCAAAATCATGCAAGTGGAGGGGGCAAAGTACATAAATGCGCGAGGACCCACGGAGCAAAAGGGGCGACCGAACCGGGCCGAGGTGGGCACGGGCCGGCCGGCCTAGGCCGGCCGGCCCGGCCCACTTCCCAGCCCGGTTCGGTCCCGTTTTCCTTGCCCTCGAAGGATCTTCAACCCTAAAACCCCCGAAGCGCCGCCAACACCGAGGGGAGGAGTCATTCGCACCAGAAGGCCATCCACAAGATAGAGAGAGAGGAGGAGGATCTCCGGCGGGAGATCAACCACCTCGAAGGAAGCACCCTCTCGTGGAGAAGAAGGAAGACACCGACGGAAGGGAAACCATGATCAACGGTGCCATGATCAGCACCTTGATGGGGTAATCTTCTCATTCGTCCATGGGTTGTAATCGATATTGAGATGTAATCGCACTTTGTCGGATTATCTATCTATCATCTTGTGTTGAATATACTTTAATGCTTAAGGTTAGCTACCATGCCGTAAAGGGAGTAGAGCTCCAATGCTTCCTTGGATCCATTCAATACGCCGTGTCCATCAAAGGTCTAGTCATGAATACCTTCGTGTAGTGACAGTACGAGAGGAGGGAAAGGGCGAAACCGTGGTCACATCCCCGATAGATTAGATTGGTTTTCATGTCTTTAAGCGATTGCATGCTCTAGTATCGTAGACCCGTGGGCGAGTGTCTTCTACCTTGATCGTTTATCATTCCCTCTAGTGTGTTTACTTGTTTTCTAGTATAATAGTAGTTAGGGTTTTAGTAGTTAGTGTGTCGTTGTTGATCAAACGCTTGTAATCCCCTTGCTCCGCGGATTGACAAGAACCTTGGGAATCCCGTGGTGAAAAAGGTGTGGGGTCCGTACGCTTGCAGATCGTAGAGGGATACGTCTTTTATCCGTCAACAGGACTATTTCACGAAACGGGTGGAAGCAAAACCACTCACGAACATCAGGGCACCGACAATTCAGAAGTTCTTCTGTCAAAACATAATCTGCAGATTTGGAGTTCCGAGAGAACTGACTGTTGACAATGGGAAACAATTCGACTGTTACACTTTCAAAGAATACTGCAAGTCCTTGGGCACTCATGCGAAATTCTCATCAGTGTATCATCCGCAGTCGGAGCAGTTGAAAAGGCAAATTGGCTAATATTCTCTGGAATCAAGAAATGCTTATTTGACCAAAAGAAGGACAAATGGGTTGATGAATTGCCGAAAGTAATCTGGTCCCATAACACCACCGTATCGAGAGCGACAGGTTTTACACCTTTTCGTTTACTCTTTGGCATTGAAGCAATGACACCTGAGGAAATCAAGAATGAAAGCATGAGAGTGTTGAAAGCAAAAGAAATCGAAGAAGTTGACCAAAAAGTAGAAAAAGATATGATTGAGTTGACAATTCTCGAAGCTGCTGAAAACATCGCGAAGTACCAAAAGGAAACTAAGGCATGGAAGGACAAGAAAGTAGTCAGAAAAGACATCAAATCTGGCGATTTGGTCTTGAAAAGAAAGAACTGGGAGAACCCTAGGAAACTCCATGAATCTTGGGAAGGACCACACATAGTAAAGGAAACAGACATGCCAGTGGCTTTTTGTTTGCTAGAACAAACTGGTGAAGAGTTACCATATTCGTGGAATGCTGACAGCCTGAAAAGGTACTACCCTTGAGAATGCCAGAGTTAGATAGATTTACTTTAGAGTATTTTCTTTTTCGCAAGTTTAAATTTTAGAAAATCAAAACTGGAATCACGAATCTATAAGTGATTTCTGGAACGAAAACATTTCCTTTCCTATTAGCAATTTCATTAGAATAAGAAGGACCGTACTCTTTTCCTTGCAAAGGGGGCTCTAAATCAAGAGGCAAGTTTTTAACGAGGCGGGTCCTATGTAAATACTCTTTGTGATATATAAGTGAAAAGAGTCTTCCCCCAATTTGTGCATTTTGTGAATTTTACCGTGTGAAAAGCTCTGTGATAGCCGAGATTCCATCGTGAAAAGGAGAAAAGTTCATGAGAAGGCTTCGTGATAGCCAGAATTCCACTGTGAAAAAGAAAAGTTTGTGAAAAAAGGGCTCCTTAATAGCCAGAATTCCATCGTGAAAAAGAAAAGTTCGTGTGAAAGGCTTCGTGATAGCCAGAATTCCATCGTAAAAAAGAAAAGTTCGTGTGAAAGGTTTCGTGATAGCCAGAATTCCATCGTGAAAAAGAAAAGTTCGTGAAAAAGGGCTTCGTGATAGCCAGAATTTCATCGTGAAAAACAAAAAATGGTGAAAGGCTCCGTGATAGTCGAAATTCCATCACGAAGGAGGAAAAGTTTATGAAAAGGCTTCGTGATAGCCAAAGGCTCCGTGAAAGCCTAAAATCCCACCGTCAAAGGGATTCCCACCGAAAGACCTGAGACAACAACAAGTTGTTGCCTAAATCCCACTGCCAAAGGGATTCCCACCAAAAGGCCTGAGACAACTATAAGTTGTGGCCTAAATCCCAGCGTCAAAGGGATTCCTACCGAAAGGGCCCGAGACAACAATAAGTTCTGGCCTAGTTCCCATCATGAAGGGATGTTTCGTAAGAGTTTCAGAAGCAAATGAGAGTTACGATTAGCCAAATGTATATATTTTTGTTAAAGAATTTTTGTGAAGTTCACGAATTACATTTACAATGATTAATTTCCTTTCAAGAGACAAGGGGCTCGAGTTAAGATTCGCAAATAATCATGGTTGAAGCAACTGAAAGGTTGCGATATCAACCTGGGCAGGTGTGCCAAGTAAGCTAAGTCCACAAAATTCGCGAAACAAATTTTGTCGACTTGTGTTACATTTCTCATGATTTCAAAATTAGCGAAAAATTCACAAAAATTTAAATGAGCAAAACATTAAGATATAACTCCAACTTCCTTAGTCTGCCTCGAAATTTGTCATGCAAAACGGCAAGGTGGGGGAGGGTGACGTTATTTCTCAAGAAAAATGTCTGTATTGCCTTAATTGCATGAAAATTTCAACAAAGTATTATTACAATTACATCAGGGATCCAAAATTTTTAATACGAAAGTTCAACAATGTGTCCTGGATCGCGCCTATTATTCTCAACAACATCACTAGCATAAGCGAAATCGAGTCTAGTAGTGATTGGGCTAAGGGGCTCTGTCTTCAAAACCTTCGAAGAACTTGAAGTCGTAGCAGCAGGACTATCATCTTCACGAAGGAGGAAAAACGTTGAAAGATCGAAGCTATTAATCGAAAAGTGAAGCGAAACTTCAAGCCAAAAATCGGAAAAATCTCGCTCGGGATGAATTTCCTTAAACAGTCTCCAAGCTTCGTCGCTGACAACCATATTTCCATGATGAATTCGCAAAGGCAACACGTCCTGCGCAGGCCCACCTTGTAGGACTTGTGCAGGTTAAAGTTTACAAGACAAGATGGTTCAGAGAAAGGATTACAACCCACGAATTTACATGATTATACAAAATGCCTCAAAGGGCAAGTTTTTCGGCAATCTCAACTGGTGATATCAACCTTTGGAGAACCCTCCTCACGTTCAGAACTTTCTTCACTGTCGCTGCCGCTGCTGCAGCTGTCACTGTCGTGCTTGCCAGATTCTCCATCAGTGTTGCCTACGCCTTCATCATCATCTTCAGAAGAGGATTCCAACAAATCAATACTTTTCCCTCGCCTCTCCTCTTCAATCAACTGAAAAGGACAAAGGAAAAAGAATCTAAGAAAACTGAAAGACAAAAGTTCATCAATTTACAAAAAGCAATAGTGTTTACGAAGAAAAAACCTTTTCTAGTTTGGTACGGGCGATGTTCTTTACAACTTCCTTTCCGCTGGAAAACCAAAATTCTCTCACGAATTTGGCTTTGATGGCCAGAACGTAAACATTGGGCTGAATACGAGAGGTACTTGAAGCATTAGGGAATTGCGGAAGCTTCTGAAGGATCGGATGGCGACTAGAGAGGGTGGGGAGTGAATAGGAGCCGGTAAAAATTCTTCTCAAAGAACCCGGCCTATACCCTAGACAATTCCCGGTCACACACAAGCGATGGATCGAATCACACACCAACCGCCAAAACAACAAGGTTATGGATCAACCTCAAGTCTTAGGAATGATTCCTTGAAGCACACGCGGAAGCACGAAAGAAGGAGGAAGGAATCAAATCAAAGAACCAAGCTGTCAGCCTCGGGCGGACTGTCCGGCCAGGTGCCGCGGACAGTCCGCAAGGGGCACGCGGACCGTCCGGCTGGGGGCCACGGACCGTCTGTTAAAGACACCAGAACCACCAGAACCGACCCGAGAAAAACGGACCGTCCGCGAAGACCGGGCGGACCGTTCGCGAAGACCGGGCGGACCGTCCGCTACTGAAGCTCGGACCATCCGCGAACCGGCTGCAACGAAAACCTAAAGCAAAATCGGATCGAAAGCAAAGGTGCGCAAGAACACGACGAACACGCGAAGAACACTGTGCGCGCGGACCGTCCGCCAGGCCCTCGCGGACCGTCCGCCAGGCACGAACGAACCGAAAACCGCTCGACCCCCGAAAGTCAACACTCCCAATCCATCACCGGATCTCCCAAACGGTAGAAGCTGTTGAGACAAGAGTTTGGGGACATGAAAAGCGTCAACCAAGGATGCTATACCCCAAAAATGTCGTCTCCTAACTCCCTAAATCATCGGGAATCGCGGATCCTTTGAACACCACCAAAAGCTAGAGCACTGAACGAAAAACCTTGAATCGAAGTGGTTTCCCGGCGTTTGAGGGCACGAGATCAATCACAAATATGCACTAGACATACATCCATGTTTCCCTCAAAGAAATCCGGGGAGAAACCCACTCAAATCCGCGGAATCACACCAAGAACAAAGGCACCAAAATCAAGCACGAAAAAGACCACAAAATTCACAACGCCGAATCTTCTATACAAACTAGGAAAGATTCACAAGGTCTAGCATGCCGCCCTAGAATCCATCCCTCTCAACAAATCTCTCATGAAGCTCTCATGCTAGCCTAGAGAAAATGGAGAACAAAATAGTCTAGGAAAATGAGAAAGAGGAGGGGGAAAATGAAACCCTAAGTCGCGGAGAGAGAGAGCCATCCACACACACACTCATGGCTTATATCGGGTCCCGCCGGTGTGGGAAATGACTCGACTACCCCTAACTCAACTACTGGCGATACAACCCACGCTGGGGAATTTATGTAATGTTTGTGGGTCTTGCCATCGGACGGCCACGCCTTCGCCGCACCCCGCATCCTCCCGACGCAAGCCATGCGATCCCGCCGCGTGTCCTCCGCCTCGAAGCTTCCCGACACGCCCGGATCCTGTCTCCGTCGTGTTGGGCCTTCGGACTTGGTTTTGAGGCCCAAACCAAGAAACCGTCCTCCGATGGTTTTGTGGGAAAACCACCAAACCCCGCGTGCTCGGTCTGGCCTCCCGCCAAGCCTCTTGACTCGACCGCCACCGTGCACCGGCTCGATCGTCCATGACTTCGTCTTGCTCGTCTCGCCACCATGTGGCCCGCACCTAGTCCCATCGTCCACCGGGTCCCTCGTTCCGAGCCTACTTGTCTCTCCATCTCCTGGAGGCCCCTCAAGGTGAAGACCTTTCGCGCCCGTTCTTCACCTGCAACAACACGAATTAGGCCGCAACCTACACCTACACACTGAGCCAAGAGTCAGTCCAACACCCGTTGTCAATCACTCATCACTGAGGAGCGGTCATCCACCGACCACCGGGACGCTCCTGGTCCTCAATCTCCCTTGATGAGTGCATTGACAACACACAACGCGAAATGAAATTCAGAGAAAGAAAGAAAGAAGAAAGAAAAACAAAGAAGCGCAACTCATGACCAAAACCAAAGAAAGGCAAAGAAAGGTCACAAGCCGAGCAAAGCATCAACTCCACACTGAAAACAGCAAGAAAGCTCCCCCTGAACATGTGGATGCAAACTTCCAAATTTTAGCTCACCTCTTCTGAATTTGCATGAAGCTCACCTCTTCTCCCCCTTGTTGACAATGTATGAATCAAGGTGAAAATGCAGGAATGTAAGACAAAGCATATAAACATCTATATGAGCTTCTCAAATAGGCCAAATCTAGTGTCAAAGGCTAGAAATGAAACAAAGAGCACACATATGGATCATAACATACTCAAAGCATTGCCACAAGTAATATATGGAAATATAGGCATGTGACAGAGCAAATTTTCAGATTTGGATAATTATATCAAAAGATGGCTCACTTCAAATTTAAAAGTCTATCCATGTCATATTCTAGCCAAAGACATGCATATCATCCACAGATCATACAAGGATATCCAATTCTCAACAAAAGATCATTGCAAACACCCATAAAGCAAAGCATGTCATGTTAAAGCTCATGAGCCATGTGTCCACTTCGGGGAGACTTCTCCACTGGTGAACATCATGCAACATGTTTTGCACCCATGTGTAAAGGATAAGGCATTTTAAGCATAAACATGATGGATGGAGCATTTTACAAGCATTCACACTTCTTTTCAAGATTAATTCATTTCATGGTACATGAAGTGCCTTTGCAGCAAAAAGAAGCTTATGCTCCCCCATGAATGCAACATAGGCTAAACATTCACAATGATATACGGCCTTTGGCCCAAAAGAAAGAAAAAGACATCCAAGCACAATCTAAGCATAGAAAGCACATTTAGACCAAAACGTGACATGGATACACTACTACTCATGAGTGGAGCTCATTTCATCAAAGTTAGTCAAGATTAGCATTTGATTCAAAAAGGGCTATCTCACAACACATATATCTCAGATATTCCAAGAGCATAGCCTCACATAGCCATTTCTCCACACACATGACCAATATCTCACAAAGAGCCAAAGAAACTCAAATAAGGCATATGAAAGAAGCTCATCATCCTAAAATGCAATATGATACAAATGCAACATGATATATAACAGGATGGCTATCCTACCATGGTTTATACATCAAGCAAAGCTTGTATATACATCAAAGTAAGCATGGTATGATACATATGGTACAAAAAGGAAAATCCCCCAAGAATCAACTAGAAAGGGCAACAAACCCCAAGTTCCCCCCGCAAGCGCACAAATGTAGCTTGGTCGAGAGGCTTTGTGAAAATGTCTGCAAGCTGATCTTGGGTAGGGACATGGCTCAACACAATGGTTCCTTTCTCTACATTGTCTCTCAAGAAATGGTACCTCACCTCTATATGTTTGGTTCTGGAGTGAAGCACAGGGTTTTTCGCTACGCTTATGGCACTAGTGCTATCACAAAGAAGTGGGATCTGGGTGCACTCCTCACCAAAGTCTCTCAAAGTGTATGAAATCCACAACAGCTTGGAACAACAACTCGCGGCTGCAACATACTCTGCCTCGGTGGTAGACTGAGCTACACTAGACTGCTTGCGGGAAGACCACGAAACCAACGAGGACCCAAGAAACTGACAAGAACTAGAAGTAGACTTCCTCTCGACTCGACAACCAGCAAAATCCGCATCAGAAAAACCATGAAGAGAAAGAGTCGAGGAGGAAGAATACCAAAGGCCAAGACCAGGGGCAGACTGTAGGTACCTGAAAATCCTCTTGATGACCTGTCGATGTGAGGTCCTCGGCGAAGCCTGAAAACGAGCGCACAGACACACACTAAACTGTATGTCTGGCCTCGTCGCCGTCAGGTAGAGGAGGGAGCCGATCATGCTCCTGTACTCCCGTTGGTCCACTGGTTCTCCGTCCTCATCCACATCCAAAGTAGCCGTACTCCCCATGGGTGTCGACATAGGCTTCACATCTTGCATTTGGAACTTCCTCAGCATGTCTTTCGCGTACTTGGTCTGATGTACAATGTTCCGTCCTTCACTTGCTTGATCTGCAACCCGAGCAAGTACTGCAACTCGCCCATCATGCTCATCTCGAATTCCCTGCTCATCTCATCTGCAAACTTGGCAACAAGGTTATGTGCCGAGCCACCAAAGACAATATCATCCACGTATATCTGCACAATCAACAAGTCACTCCCATGCTTGAGGAGAAACAAGGTCCTATCCACGGTACCCATCACAAACCCTCTGCTCACCAGAAAACCTCTCAATCTCCCATACCAAGCCCGGGCGCCTGTTTCAACCCATACAGAGCCCTTTTCAACCTGTACACCTTGTGTGGATACTTCTCACTCTTGAAACACGGTGGCTGCTTCACATACACCTCCTCCTCTGTGACCCCATTCAGAAAAGCACTTTTCACATCCATTTGAAACAACTTGAACCCTTTAGCCACGACAAAGGCTAGAAGGATTCGAATTGCCTCAAGACGGGCCACAGGAGCAAAGGTCTCCTCATAGTCGATCCCCTCCTTCTGACTATATCCTTGAGCAACAAGTCTGGACTTGTTCCTCACAATCATCTCATTCTCTCCCTCTTTGTTCTTCCAAACCCATTTTGTTCCTATAGGATGGCAGTTTGGAGGTGGTTCAACTAACTCCCACACCTGGTTGCTCTCAAAGTTTTCCAACTCCTCATGCATAGAATTGACCCAGTTTGCATCAGATAAAGCGTGTCCAATGTCCTTGGGCTCAAAGGAGGCAACAAATGCAGCATGAGCGAAATGAGTGGAATTCCCAGACCTTGACCGTGTAGTACGTTCGTCGATGTCCCCGATGATCTTTGATAGGGGATGCACTTCTTGAATCCGCCGGGGAGCCTCACACCTCGAGACTACCTCCCCCTCAACTTCAGCTTCTCTCGCCTGGTCCTCTTGTCGCACCGTCGTTGTCCATGAAGTAGACGGTCCACCCTCCGTAGTGGTCGTAGGGGAAGTAGTGGGTACACATTCAGCTTCAGGCGCATGGTTCTCTCCATCATCATCTCCAGCTTCATCCTTCTCCTCTTCAAAGAGGTCCTCGGCCATCTCCTCATCACCTGCACATTCAAAGCCAAGAGAGGTACATGGCATTGTCTCGTCGAAGGTTACCTCGCAAGTCTCCATGATTTTGTTAGTCTCAAGGTTAAGCACCCTATAGGCTCTAGAATGATTAGCATATCTAAAGAAAATCCCATCACTAGACCTAGCCTCAAACTTGTCGAGTTTTCCCTTCTTAAGAATAAAGCACTTGCAGCCAAAGACTCGGAAATGACTCACCTTGGGTGTCCGACCATGCATAAGCTCATAACAGGTCTTCTTCTTGAAAGCTCGCAATAAAATCCTGTTGGAGACATGACAAGTCGTATTGACCGCCTCAGCCCAATACCTCCTAGGAGTCTTGTGCTCATCGAGCATCGTCCTAGCCATCTCACAAAGAGTCAGATTTTTCCTTTCCACAACTCCATTTTGAGGGGGCACATAAGGGGTCGAATACTGATGTTCAAGACCTAGATCACGACAAAAGGCATCAAAATGAGAGTTCTAGAACTCTGAGCCATTATCACTGCGGATAGCTCGAATAGCATTCCCATGCCTCTCATTTTTCAACCTCACGATCAGATCTCGAACAAAACCAAATGTCTCACTCTTGTTTTCCAAGAAAAACACCCAGGCATAGCGAGAGTGATCGTCCACCACAACAAGGACATACCACTTCCCACCCACCGAGCGAACTCGAGCTGGCCCAACAAGGTCCATATGCAACAGCTCTGTCGGACGCTCGGTCATGACATCGGTCAGGGGTGGATGGGGAGTGGCTACCATCTTGCCATGCCTACACGGAGCACAAACCAAATCCTTCTCAAGCTTCAACCTCGGCAATCCTCGGACAAGGTCAAGACCACTCAAGCAGAAACCAAATCAAAGCTCAAGTGACCCAACCACCTATGCCATTTCCACAAATCGAAGAAGGACCGGCCATCAAACGGCGAAAGCGAGACCCAAAGAACGAGAGAAATCAGCCCCGAAAATCGACCCTCGGGGATGATCATACAAACAAGATCACCTCGAGAATCCAAGAACGAGACTCACCGAGACTTGAAACGCACCTCAAAGCCCTCATCAAGCAACTGAGAAACCGAAAGCAAATTGAAACCCAAAGACTTCACAAGAGCAACCCTCTTCAATGTTACCTTGTCACTCACATGCACCACACCCTCAGAAATCACCCTTCCTCGTCCATTGTCCCCAAATGTGATATACATCTTTTCCTTCACAGGGGTGAGGCTGGAGAACCACTTCTTATCTCCGGTCATGTGTCAGGAACATGCAGAGTCGATCAACCAAATGTTCTCCAAGCCTCCTGCCTGTAGTCAGAAACAAGAACGAGAATGAGCTAACGACTCGACACTGGGGTTAGCACACAGAAAGTTGAACCAGTGTCGAGCCATCTGCTCAAAAGAGGGGTTAGCAAACATCATTCCCTTACCACCAAACTTTCCATGTCCCATGGAATGAGTACGAGTACCATGAGGGGGAAAACGTGGTCCGTAGTTCCTCTGGAACCCAAAGCTGCGATCATCCCCCCTAAACCCGTATTGAGGACGAGTAGGGGGACGTCCAGCAAAACCACCACGAGCCCGACCAAACCTCTCACTAGCACGCACACCATCATCTCTCCTAACAAACCTCTCACCACCACCTCTCCGTGGGAACCTACCACCCTGAGCTCCAACTCTACCAGCACTCTTCACACTTCCCACACCCTGTGGAAGTGGCACTCTAGGCTTAGGAATACCATGAGACTGGCGATACCTGTCCTGGTTTGCTTGCTCCCTAGCAAGCATCTCATCCCTCTTCCTCTTGTAGCAAAACTCTGCTAGGTGCCTCTCCTTGCCACAATACTCACACCTGAAGAGGAAGGGTTTTGGTTTTGGCTCTGGCTTCTCTCTAGGCTTCTCACCCTTCTCACTCACAAACTTCACCGGTTTATGGAAGTCATTTGTCTTAGGTGGGAATTTGGGTGGATCTTGGGTTGTGTCAAGCTTGTTGCAAAGGTGGTTGGGCTTTGATGTGAAAGAGTTCTTGGGTGCTTTTGGAAGTGGGACTTGGATGTCTCCGATCACCTCAAACTCGGGGTTAGACTCAACACACTTCTCATACACACTCTCCCCACTTTCGTTCTCTCCCACTTTCTCACCCAACTTCTCAAAACCCAAACCACGACCATCAGCTCTCTTGAACTCCTCAATCATGATTTTCAATTGAGGTTCCTGCCCAGACAACCAACCCAACACCTTCCTCAAGTAATCATTCTCCTCTTAAATGACATCCAAACGGGAAGTAAGTTCAAGATTGCGCAAAGTAACTTCATCACAGCTAGTGCATGCATTGACAACAGGAGATTTCAAAGAAGCTTCCAAAGTGCTAATAGTAGAACGAGCATCAACAAGCTTAGCATGCATAGTAGGACATGATTTACAAGCGCCAAGCAAAGTGGGTCTAGCCTTAAGCTCATCATACTCAGTCCTAAGAGCATCTAGTTTAGCCAAAGTAGAAGCATTCTTCTCATTAAGCAACTTGATCTCATTCAACCATGCATCACACTTAAGACATTCAACATCATCAGGAGTAGTAGGAGCAAGTTTCAAAGAGTCATTCTCAAGTTTCAATTCAAGCAATTTGGACTCTAACTCTCCTACTTTCTTACTAGCATTCTCAAGTTGAGCTCTAAGATCTTTCCTCATCTTCTTAGCATCTCTCAACACACTATCACGGTTGTCAATTAAGCCATTCAATCTAGTGATCTCAGCAAGCAAAGAGTCGGGGTCATGATTTACCTCATCCTCCGAGTCGGAGTCGCTGTCTTCCTTCTCGCTCTTCTTGCTGCTTGAACTATGGGCCATCCCACAAAAGCCTTAAAGCGCCACACAGCTCAACCCACTGAGGTTCCGACTTGCACTCTTCTTGCCCTTGCGCCTCCCGGCGTCTTCATCTTCACTACTTGAGCTTGACTGCGCGTTGCTTGAGCTTGAGTCGACGTCGCTTGCACCGGCCACCATGGCTCTTGCCTTGTCCTTCTTGTAGCCGCCCTTGCTCGGTCGCCGCTTGTCCTTGTCCTTGCTCTTGGACTTGCTGAAATGCTTGCCCTTGGAGGAGTACTTGTCTTTACGCCTTGGGTGCGCCTTGTACTCGCTCATCTTGTACTTGTTCTCCTCCGCTTCCGGGCACTCAGCGATGAAGTGTCCACGCTTGCCACACTTGTAGCATGTCCCCGAGCTCCGCCTTGCATTCCTCCGGCTCTCATGTAGTCGATCAAACCTCCTTGAGAGCAAGGCCAGCTCCTCCTCGCCCAACACATCAAACTCCTCATCTGGAATAGACATAAGAGAAGACAAGGAAAACTGTCGACATGAAGGGTTAGATTTGCCCTTTGATCCGCCCACAAGAGAAAGACTATGGTCAGTCGAGCTCTCATGCTTGGATTGCAACTTCCTGTCAACCTCAACCGACTTGAGCTTAGAAAAGAGGTCATCCAACTCAGTAGTCAAATACTGCCCAGACTCCTTGATGGCCTCAACCTTAGCACCCCAAACATTTGGGTCCAAGACATGCAAGAGCTTCAAAGCTTGATCATGCTCAGTGTAAGGAAAATCCTAAACATTGGCCATCAATGTTGTTCACGATGGCGGTGAACCTGTGAAACATCGCATCAATGTCCTCACCGGGAAGTTGAGTGAAGTTCTCATATTGCATCCGGTAAGAGACAAAGAGGCGAGCCTTCACATGGTTAACAGCACCGTGAGCAACCAACAACTTCTCCCAAATTTGCCAAGCAAGATTCAAATGGCGAACACGCTCAAACTCAGGATCACATAAGCTCCTAACCAAGTTATCAATGGCTTTTGCATTTGCCTCATACTTGGCCTTAGCACTGGCATCGGTCACCATAAGAGTATGGATGTAGACCGGAATAGTATAGGTCTTGTCAAGCACAATGAAATCCAATAACTTGCCACGAAGAAAGATCATCATACGAGCCGCCCACTTGTGGTAACCCTTCCCATCGAAGTGCGGCGGACCGCCCCGCTCAACGTACGCCATCTTAGGATTCAAGACTTGTCAAAGTCACAAAGAATCCGGCACCAAGCTCTGATACCAATTGAAGGATCGGATGGCGACTAGAGGGGGGGGAGTGAATAGGAGCCGGTAAAAATTCTTCTCAAAGAACCCGGCCTATACCCTAGACAATTCCCAGTCACACACAAGCGATGGATCGAATCACACACCAACCGCCAAGACAACAAGGTTATGGATCAACCTCAAGTCTTAGGAACGATTCCTTGAAGCACACGCGGAAGCACGAAAGAAGGAGGATGGAATCGAATCAAAGAACCAAGCTGCCAGCCTCGGGCGGACTGTCCGGCCAGGCAGGGCGGACTGTCCGCAAAGGCCGCGCGGACGGTCCGGCCAGTGCCGCGGACAGTCCGCAAGGGGCACGCGGACCGTCCGGCCGGGGGCCACAGACCGTTCGTTAAAGACACCAGAACCACCAGAACCGACCCGTGAAAAACGGACCGTCTGCCAAGACCGGGCGAACCGTCCGCGCGGCTCCCGGACTGTCCGCTACTGAAGCTCGGACCTTCCGCGAACTGGCTGCAACGAAAACCTAAAGCAAAACCGGATCAAAAGCAAAGGTGCGCAAGAACACGGCGAACACGCGAAGAACACTGTGCGCACGGACCGTCCTCAAGGCCCTCGCGGACCATCCGCCAGGCACAAACAGAACTGAAAACTGCTCGACCCCGAAAGTCAACACTCCCAATTCATCACCGCATCTCCCAAACGGTAGAAGCTGTTGAGAAAAGAGTTTGGGGACATGAAAAGCGTCAACCAAGGATGCTATACCCCAAAAATTTCGTCTCCTAACTCCCTAAATCATCGGGAATTGCAGATCCTTTGAAAACCACCAAAAGCTAGAGCACCGAACGAAAAACCTTGAGTCGAAGTGGTTTCCTGGCGTTTGAGGGCACGAGATCAATCACAAAGATGCACTAGACATCCATCCATGTTTCCCTCAAAGAAATCCGGGGAGAAACCCACTCAAATCCACGGAATCACACCAAGAACAAAGGCACCAAAAACAAGCACGAAAAAGACCACGGAATTCACAACGCCGAATCTTCTATACAAACCAGGAAAGATTCACAAGGTCTAGCATGCCACTCTAGCATCCATCCCTCTCAACAAATATCTCATGAAGCTCTCATGCTAGCCTAGAGAAAATTGAGAAGAAAATAGTCCAGGAAAATGAGAAAGAGGAGGGGGAAAATGAAACCCTAAGTCGCGAAGAGAGAGAGCCATCCACACACACTCATGGCTTATATATCGGGTCCCGCCGGTGTGGGAAATGACTCGACTATCCCTAACTCAACTACTGGCGATACAACCCACGCAGGGGCATTTATGTAATGTTTCTGGGTCTTGCCATCGGACGGCCACGCCTTCGCCGCACCCCGCGTCCTCCCGACGCAAGCCATGCGATCCCGCCACGTGTCCTCCGCCTCGAAGCTTCCCGACACGCCCGGATCCCATCTCCGTCGTGTTGGGCCTTCGGACGTTTTGAGGCCCAAACCAAGAAACCGTCCTCTGATGGTTTTGTGGGCAAACCACCAAACCCCGCGTGCTCGGTCCGGCCTCCCGCCAAGCCTCTTGACTCGACCACCACCGTGCACCGGCTCGATCGTCCATGACTTCGTCTTGCTCGTCTCGCCACCATGTGGCCCACACCTAGTCCCATCGTCCACCGGGTCCCTTGAACCGAGCCTACTTGTCTCTCCATCTCCCGGAGGCCCCTCAAGGCTGAAGACCTTTCACGCCCGTTCTTCACCTGCAACAACACGAACTAGGCCGCAGCCTACACCTGCACACTGAGCCAAGAGTCAGTCCAACACCCGTTGTCAATCACTCATCACTGAGGAGCGGTCATCCACCGACCACCGGGACGCTCTTGGTCCTCAGCTTCTCACGAAACTTCATAGGATCGGCACAGTCAAAATCATGATGTAACTTCAAAATACTTTCAGCTGAAAAAGCGGCGGCGAAGTCATTTGCACCAGAGATAACTTCAGAAGAGCTTTGAACTCTATGTCAATCCATTTCATGAAGTCAGACATTCCCTTGTCAGAAGGGAGCGGTGCGGGACGAACACCAAATTCCATCAAAGCCTTCTCATACTCCTTGAACAGAAGCTTCAATTTGTTGTGAATGTCCAAAATCTCTCTTTTAGAAACTTCATCTCGATCAGCTAGCGCTTTCTCAAGATCATGAATTCTTTGCTCCTTACTGCTGAGAGTCTTCACGAGATTAGCATTGTTTATACGAAGATCTTCAGTAGTCTTGGAGGACTTATCGTGATCTTTGCGAAGATTCTCGATCAGTCGCAAATCATCATCATGAGTTTTTTGAAGCTTCGCAAGGGCTTATTCGGCGACCTTCTTGTCATCATCCGCAACCTTCTTCTCATCTTGGCACCACTTAAGGGCCTCAGGTAGTTCAGACACCTTCTTTTACAGATCTGAGTTCGCAACTCGAGACAAGTTGAAGTCACGTTTTAGTTTCTTTGACTCCTCGGACAACTTTTTGTTGATTTCCTCTTACTCCACTAGGCATTGGGAAGTGACTTTTCCAAGAAGAGAAGCTTTCAGTGAATAAGCTCTCTGATGCTCTTCTATTTTGTCAGCAGGATATGTCCGAAGAAGCTTTTCGAAATCTGGCGAATTCATAAAAATAAAAGTAAGGAAATTGCAAAATTCGAGACAAAAAGATAGATAAGATAAGCAATCAAATTCATAAACCTTTTCTCGTAAGCATTTCAATAGTAACCCGACTAGGAGGCGCCGAACCTGAGGAAGAAGGCGGCAAATCTTCAGGAGACCCGATAAGCGGCGGAGATCTTGGCTCTGAATGTCCTTCTCCTGTTTCACCCATAATTTTAGATGAGTTCCATAGTGTTAAAAGCTTAGATGAGCCATCTCTTGCATCAATCTTTTCATAACCAACACTTAGTAGTTCACCCCGGTAAGACGTACCAAAACTTTTGTTGAAAGCAATCATAGACGGCGAAGGGTCTTGATCTTCGGGGAGGTTTTCGTGAGTTTCAACAAAAGGAACATCAGGAGAAGGATCTTCACCCTTGTGCACTGTCATTTCAAGTTCTTTCATGAACTTGGGAGATGCCTCGTCTTGACGATGGACGGGTTGAGGATCAGCAGTCTCAACAGCAGCAACAGATATCTCAGCTTCTTCGGTAGCAACATCTGAAAAAGAGTCAATATCCACGAACTCATTTTTAGAACCCAGAGTGCAGTGTTCATGAAAATTAAATCTTAGGAAAGGCCAAGAGGAAAAACCTTTTTGGATAGGCTCCGCGAGGAAGTCATCATCAAAGGCAGAAGGAATTCGCCGAACTCCAGCACTTACAACTTTCTTCACGGCTTTCTTCATCTTTTTTCGGCTAAGTCCAGTAAGACCAATGGCAGCCTGAAGTTCAGCATCCGAAATAGCCTCAGTTGACTTATGCTTTCGTTTACTAGATTCAAGAGATCTAGTCTTCTCAAGACAAAGAGTAGCAGAGGAGGTTCCCTCAACAATGCCTTTCCTTTTATTTGAAGATGTTCTTCTAGAAATCTTCGGAGGTCCAAACGAGCAACTAGCAACAACAACGACTGGGGCTTTCTTGTTGATTCCAGGGTGGCGAGAGTGGAAGGATTTGTCGCCGCAAACCTCAGAAAAGACATGATTTATTCTTTTCTTGTGTTTCACCAGATTTTTGAAAGCTTTATATTCATTCATGGTAGATTCACCAATCATAGCATTCACTTTCTTTTCAACTTCGTCCATGAATTCATCAGCGCTCTGATTTTTGGGAAGTTGAATGCTGAATCGGGGAAAAGGAACCTCCTATGCCGCCCAGTTTACATTAAAGGTTACAATTTCACTAGGAGCCCATCCGTATGAAATTGGCCAAATGTTCGCAGCAACAAATTCTTCGATAATGTCTCGGCCACCAAGAATCGTACCAGCTAAGTGAAAGGCACTCTCGCAGTTCCTGAAACCAACTGCACGATGATTATAGGGAGCAGTACTAGTAGTAGTTAACTCCTTAATGGGCAAAGAAAGAGGAAACACTGGTCCTTCATAATCAGGAATCTTGGACATGTCTACTTTCACATAGAACCAATAAGAGTTCCAATCTTTGGTGAAGTTTGTCTTGCAGCAGGGCGCAATCTGAATCCGCGTAAGCCCCTTTCGCGTATTTTGTCAGCGAGTATTGAAAGTACAGCAGCTGTAGTGTGATGCATAATACTAGCCGTCGCTGACTTTGATGATCCCTTGCTCAATGACCAACTCAAATAACCTTGTGAACATGTTAGCACTGAAGTTACATTTGAAGGTTTTCATAATCTAGAAGAACTTTGATAATTCCATAAACGAGTTTGGAGATAGCTGATGAATTTTCACTGAAAACTTATCCAAAATAGCAATCAACATAGGATCACAGAGAAATCTGAGGCCGCGGGTGAAGAAGTCTCGAAAAACCACAACTTCGCCCGGTGCGGGAGTGGGGACTTGCTCATCAAGAGGAGCACGACCATCACCGGCAGGAAAGTAACCAATAGCCTCATACTCCCGAATCAGGTTTGTAGTGACCTTGGATTCACCAAAGACAAACGAAGCAGGCATGGATTTTGATCGTTTCGCTGTAACAAGATCCTTGAGGTCGGCTTCAACATTTTCGAGATCTTCTCCTTCCGATCTGACTTCCCCCTCTTCACGATTTTTCGAGTCACGGGCACTGACATTGTCCAAGTCACTTTCCCGAACATGAATGTCCTCAGATCCATGAACTTCATCTCTGTTTGGCGACAAGCCGACAACAGCTAGTTCTTCGGAAGTCATTGGTCTCGCAGTGCTTTTAGTTCGATCCACATGGTTGAAAGTTATGAAAGTATGAGCATAGACACAAGATTTCAAAACAATATGAACTAAAGATTGCAGAAAATAAAATTTCAAGGAAAATGTGAAAGTACCTTGTGAATCGAAATAAGAACCTGAGACTTCCGCAGATTCTTGAAAATTTACTTGATACTCGAGGAAACAGTGAAAATTTTCTACGGCCCGAGCTCACTATATATAGGGGTGGGGGAGGGGGTGGGCGTAGTTTCAAGAAACCACCTCGATTCGACCGTTGTGAGGTTCCGGAGGACGCGTGTCCACTCCGACGCTCTGAGGGTGACATTTTTTACCTAAGTTCAAAGGTTTTCGTGGAAACGGATCGTCGGAGTCAACTCTCTTCCCCGAGGGGCTAGTGTTGGGGAACTTGGTAAAACCTTGTCACCCTCGAAGTGTCGGACTATCGAAATTCATGGAACTGGTTCGCGAAACGGCTGTAGGAAAAATGTTCAGATTTATGAAAAAGGGTGAAGGAGAGAGTCCTACCGAGTTTCGGATGTTCCGCAGATTTGTTGTGACAAACATGAAAATAATGGCCGAATTAGGCCCTTGTATTCGAACTGTCAATCTGTTTCAGGATGTATGAATATCGCGGAAGTCCAGAATCAGGGACTCGTGGGTGTTCGGAATCAGGAAGTCGTGGGAAGCTGGCGTCATGAACCGGCGAAGCTCTGGAATCACGGACGTGCGAAATTGTATGTTCAGATCCCCGAAATTCGGGAGTCATGAATAAGAGTTCGGAAATCAGGAAGAAGTCAAATCAAAGACGGTACCTCAAGAAGTCTGGATTCAACATGTGAACTAGTGGCAGACTTGTAAATGTGTGAAATCAACCCCGCTAATCACGGGATGTAAAAGACATTTATGTACATGTTCACACTAGGAATATTCCCAAGATTTGAAGTTATTTTCGGGATGTAAAAAGTCCCTTCGTCTCCTCTTTCGTGAATTGCATTTCGGAGTCAAACGTTCTTGTATTTTTGCATTCTTGTACTCTTGTGTTCGGGGATCCTTTCCGATTTTTCGGACCCCCAACACGTAGCTCATTTGGAGGCGATCATGATCCTGCTAGCTTTCTCTGTGACTAAAGGGTTCAAGTTACACCAGATGGATGTGAAGAGTGCTTTCCTAAATGGTGTTTTGGAGGAAGAAGTGTATGTGAGGCAACCACCGGGGTTTGAGAGTGAGAAGTACCCCCACCGGGTGGACAAGTTGAGGAAGGCACTATATGGGTTGAAGCAGGTGCCTAGAGCTTGGTATGGTAGGTTGAGGGGGTTCCTGTTTGAGAAAGGGTTCGAGATGGAAAAGTCGATCAGACATTGTTTGTTCTCAGGTAGGGCAGAGATATCATGATTGTGCAGGTGTACGTGGATGATATTGTCTTTGGTGGCTCGTCTGACTCTCCTGTTGCAAGGTTTGCAGAGGATATGAGCAGGGAATTTGAGATGAGCATGATGGGTGAGTTGCAGTTCTTCCTCGGGCTACAAATCAAGCAATCAAAGGAAGGAACATTTGTGCACCAAGCTAAGTACACCAAGGACATTGTGAGGACGTTCAAGGTGGAGGACTCCAAGGCCATGGCGACGCCTATGAGTCCGACTACAACTCTTGATGCGGATGAGGAAGGTGAACGTGTGGACCAGAAGGAGTACCGAAGCATAATAGGGTCACTCCTCTACTTGACGGCGACAAGGCCGGGCATCCAGTTCTCGTATGTCTATGCGCTCATTTTCAAGCGTCTCCAAGGACTTCGCATTGACAGACGGTCAAGCGCATATTCAGGTACTTGCGTCACACTCCCGACTTCAGCCTTTGGTACTCTGTGTCTTCTTCTTTGGCGCTTCATGGTTTTTCAGACGCAGATTTTGCCGGGTGTCGGTTGGGTAGGAAGTCCACTTCTGGGACTTGCCAGTTTTTGGGATCTTTTTTGGTGTCTTGGTCTTCTCGCAAACAGTCGAGTGTTGCTCAATCCACTATCGAGGCAGAGTATGTTCCCGCAGCCAGTTGTTGCTCTCAGCTCCTTTGGATAACATACACCATGAGTGACTTTGGTGAGGAGTATACCCATGTCCCACCTCAATGTGACAGCACCAGTGCCATAAGTGTAGCAAAGAACCGAATTCTCCATTCCAAAACCAAGCACATAGAAGTGAGGTATCATTTTCTGTGAGACAACATAGAGAAAGGGAAGATAGCTTTGATCCATGTACCCACACATGACCAACTAGCCGATATTTTCACCAAACCCCTAGATCAAGCAACTTTCACTTGTTTGCGGGGGGAGCTTGGTGTTTGTTAGATTTCTTGAGTTGGGTGTGTGGGAGATCCTTTGTAGCATGTGTATAGCTTTCCTTTGTGCATTTCCTGCATTTGGCATGACATATGTAACATGATGTATTTGCATCCTTGTATCTTAGATTGCATGCATTTTGTATCATATGCATTGGTTAGGAAAAGCTTCTCCTATATACATTGTTCACCATGGAATGATATTTATGTCTTTGTGAGCTTGTTTGGTATGATATGGTTAGTGTGGCTTAGCTCTTGATAATCTTGGTTTATATCCATGGTTGATGGCTATGTTTTTGAAAAATGTCACATGTATGCTCTATTGTGAGTAGATAACTTTATATGATCTTGACATGTTTTGGTGGCTTGGCTATGCTTAATTTGTGGTTGGATAGCTTATTTTGATCATATAGGGCCAAAGGCTCATTTGCCATCATGAATGTTTAGCCCTCTTGCTTTATCTTTTGGGGGGGGGGATAAGTTCCTTTTTGTCGCAAAGACATTTCATGTACCAAATATGAATCTGAAAATGAAATGTAAAATGCTTGGAAAATGTGCTCCCATGTCATATGTGCTAAATTTAATTTGCTTTGGGTGCTAAACCGTTGCATGATGCCTACCAATGAGAAGTCTCATATATAGAAGTAGGCACATGGCTCGGTGGCTTTGACATGACATGCGGTGCTTGTGGGTGTTTGTGATGGTCTTATGATTAGAATGGTTGTCCTAGCATGAAGTTTGTGCGGCTTTGCTATTTTGACATGTTTTGCTCATGTTTTGGACTTTTCTCATGAGAGGGTAAATTTTCGCAAAATTGCTCAATTCTATCTTAGCTTCGTCCAATGGTTGTGAAACTTGGTGATCATGAAATTGATGTCATTACGAAGCTATAGATTATCTAACTTGTTCATTTGGACATGTGTAGCATCCTATGTTGAATTTTGTCTATTTGAGAAGCTCTAGGTTGCATTTTTTGCATTTTGGGCTTGATTCATGCATTGTCAACAAGAGGGAGAAGTTTGAGCATGTTTTGGGCTACTGAATGCATTTGGAAGATTTTCAGGTGGTTTCGAGCCATTTCTTGGTTCTGTGTGTCACCGGTCTGACCGGTCGTGGTCACCAGTCTGACCGGTCAGAGTGCTGGCCCTGTTCACATGTTGCGCACCGGTCTGACTAGTGGTGGTGACCAGTCTGACCGGTCAGAGCTGAGTTGATGCAGGTGCTCTATTTTCATCAAGTGGTTTGCATGCATTCGTCCAAAGGGAGTTGCTTTGGTTCTGGGGGAGCTTTCATGTGTGCAGGGGGAGCTCTGTGTGGTTTTCGAGCTTTGGTTTAGTGGTTTGCGCTCTTTGCTTGAGCATAGTTTTTTCTCGAATGTGTCGAGCAGTTGCACTTGCCTAAGGGGTCCGAGACTTGTCTTCTTCAAGTGATCTTTCTCTTTGCCTTTCTTTGGCTTTTGATCACTTGTTGGAGTTTCTTTTTATTCGTTTCTTCTCTTTTTCTTTTCTCTCAGGTTACTATATGTGTGTGTTGTCAATGTAGTCATCAACGGGGAGATTGAAGACCATGTGTGGTTCGAGGACCGTTGGATGGTCGCTTCCTGGTGTGATGAGTGATTGACAACGTTGTGTGGACTAATTCTTGGCTAAGTATTGCAGGTGCAGGTTGTGGCTTGACTGGTGTTGGTGCGGGTGAGGAACAAGCGCGAAAGGTCGTTGCCGGTGAGGCCTCCATGTGTGGAGAAGACAAGTAGGCCTCCATGAAGTCATGGACGGTTTTTTGGTTGAGCCTCAAAACCAAGGTCGAGCCGGGACTACGTGGGAGCCGAGTCATGAGTGGTGATTGGCGGAGGCTACACCAAGTTCGCGGGGTTTGGTTCACCAGAAAACCACTGGGTTCCTTGGTTGATCCACAAAGCCAATACCGAAGAACCGAAGATGGAGTTGCAGCAGCTCCAGACCGGTACCAGTCTGACCGATGAGGAGCACTGGTCTGACCGGTGTGCGACGACGCAGTCCGGAGACTTCGAAGCAGAGGACACGCGTCGGGATCGCAAGGCTTGCGTCGAGGCTATACAAGTATGCGGTTGCTGGGCATCCATTCGATGGAGCGATGACAAAGATTACCGAATTCGCCCTCGAGGGGCATGTATCCCTAATTAGCTAGTAAGGGCATTTTAGACTTTCGGTTGCCTCCATATAACCCAAGAGGTGAGAGGATGGCAACCAACTCTTGGAACCCTAGCTCATTTGTTTTTCCTATTTTCTCTTCCTATTTTGCCTAGGATTTCTATAGGACTAGCTTGAGAGCTTCATGGTGAGATCTTGTGAGAGGGTAGGATGATCGGACGGAAGCTAGACCTTGTATGAACCTTCATGGTATGTATAGATGATTCGGCGTGGTTCCTCAAGGCTTGTTTGAGTTCTTCCCGATTTTCTTTTTTGGTGATTTTTGGAGCCTTTTCTTGGCGATTTTCTTGGAGAGATTTCGAGGCCGTTTTCTTGGGGATTTGTTGGGAGATGTATGCATGAACTCTTCGTGGTTCTTTTCCTTTTGATTCCCCTCCCAAATCTGTGAGAAAAGAGGCTCGATTTTGGGGTTTTCGTTGTCCTAGAGTTTGTGGCGTTCTTGGCAGAAATCCTTCTATTCCTCTTGATTCAACGAGTTTTGGTGGACCATAACTTGGCTATGGAGTGCCCATGAGGTGTTCCTACTATCCCTAAAGTCTTGTTCGGATCCGTGGAGCGAATCGGGAGATCGGAAGTTGGATTTGGAGGAGTTGACCCGCGGGTTCTGTTCATCCCGAGCTGCCCATGTTACACCGGTCTGACCGGTGCTCTTGACTGATCTGACCGGTGTGAGCCCTTTGTGTGATTTGCCTCGGGTGAGTTGCTTAATCCGTGTGTCTTTAAGTTGTGTTGGTGCTGCTCAGCTCTTGGCAGTTTTGGAGGTGTTTTGGTTGGCTTTGTGTAGGGTTCTTCTTCCGTGCAGGTTGTGTCTTGGGGGTGTTTTTGTTCCAAGGTATAGAGAAGTCACTGAGGCTCTCTGGAACAATTGTTGTGCGGCTGCTGTTGCCACCGGCCTGATCAGCTCTATCCACCGGTCTGACCGGTGTCACCGGTCTGACCGGTGCAGGCCATCGGTCTGACCGGTGTAGCACAGACAACAAGCTGTGCAAGTTTCCGCTGTGCGTGTTGGTGAGTTTTGGCTCGGAAGGTTCTTTGTTGGTTCCTAGGATCAGTAGCACTTCATTGGCTACGTGGTCTTGACCAACTTGGGTAGTTGAGTCGGAGACGTGTGTTGGAAGTTGCGTTCATCTTGTTGGAGCCTCAATCTCTTTCGAGAAGAATTTTCATCAGCTCCCATTCACTCCCCCTATACTTGAGCATTTTGAGCCCGGCCCGACCCGGCCCGCAGGCCTGGCCCGCGTCAGGCCCGCCCACAAACCTTACTGGACGGGCGTGGGCAGAGATCTTGAAGCCCGCGAAAATTTTTTTTGGCCCGAGCCCGGCCCGAAATGCTGTTTTTATTTGTTTTACACTATAAAATGCACGGGCGGCCCGCCCAAGCCCGGGCCTGGCCCGAGCCCGGCCCGAAAATTGAGGCCCGATGCATCCTGTGGGATGGTCATGGGCAGGATTTTTTTGGCCCGCAGTAACAGAACATTTTTCAGCCCAGCCCGAACCCGGCCCGGCCCGGCCCGAAAAATGCTCAGGTCTAACTCCCCCCCTTTCTGGTTCGCCGTTTCGGTCCTTCACTGGAAGAACAAATAATGGAAAGGAGGCTGTACAAAAACTGACACTACAAATACAAAATTGACATTACAAATACATAGTGAAAAATAAAATCCACATGTTGGGCATAAGCAACTACTTTACAACTTCTTCTGGGACCATGTAAGACAAACAATTGAAGGAAACAGGATATACTATCAACACGTATGTTGCATAAGCAACTGCTATACATATTCTGGATCTGCTTCTGAGACAACTGCAAAGGATACTGTCGGTGTTTTAGACCGGCAACCTACCAAGGGGAGTACCCGAGGTAGATGAATGTGGTCTCGCCGAGATCGGTAACTCGAAGGAAGAGACACGTGCCACACAATTTAGACAGGTTCGGGCCGCAAGGTGCGTAATACCTTACGTCCTGTATGCTGCGTAGCTCTGGATTGATTGGATGTGATTACAAGATGACGCGTAATGAGAGAGAAGGGTCCCTACGTCGCCTTATACAGTCCGGGAGGCAGGGTTACAGCCTTACAGGTCGGTTTAGGGAGAGAGTAATAGTCGTGTACGTCTAGGAGTCCTCTACACAGTATATGCTCTATATAGCTTCTTATCCGAGTACTTCTCCACCGAAGTCCTTGCGCACCACGCCATCAGGTACCGTGTAGCACAAGTCGGGTAGTCCCGGGGGCCCACCGAGTAGTCGGTCCTGATACCCACCGAGGTAGTGGGCCTAGGGAGGTCCATACGACAAGCCCCCGAGTACTTTGTAGTCGAGCAGGATAGCTTCGAGTAGTCTTGACGACCTTGACGAGTAGTCCTCAAGCGTCCCCAAGTACTTCAAGTCGAAAGTCCTCAAGAATACTTGAAGCATCACGAGGCTGGAAGGTACTCCAGCTGATCTTTGAGTAATCCTGAAGTCTTCTCGAGTAGTCCCCAAGCGTAATCGAGTTCTGCTCTTGAAGGTCTTCAACAATACCCGGGTTGTCTTGAAGCTGAAATTTATATGGAAGTGCGATTGCAAAATCTCACTCCATATGGAGTAGCCCCCGAGCCTTCGGTTGAGTCGTAGACTCTGGCTGAGGGTCAATCTGAAGTTCTGGCAAGATTATCCCGCAAAATCCGGAGAAAAAACTGAAGGACACGTGGCACGGAGCCCCCGAGCCTTGAGTCGAGTACTTCATCTCGAATCGAAGGGTCATCTTGTATGTAGAATGTGTCCTGAGTTGCTCTGGAATCTTGTCGCTACCCATAGCATTGATTAGATGTAGCCGAGCCCCCGAGATAAGGCGCATCGACTACTGGAAGTTGAAGGGTCAGACCGTGTTGAAACATATCCATCCGGCCGTTAAAGAGCTGCCCGTTGACTTATAAATAGAAGCCAAAACCCTTAGGGTTTTTCACCCCACACACTTGCAGCCATTCGTAGCAATTCTCGCCTAGAATCCGCCGCCAGTGCACACCGTCACCTCAGTGTAGATCGCAGATCCAGGCGCGCCGCTGCCAGTAGCCACCACCGCAGCCCCCGAGCGAATGCGAGTGAAAACCCGCTGTTCTTGGAGAATGAAGCCCTTACTATCCAAGAGAATGAAGACCGCCGGCGGGAAGAAGAGATCCCGAGAGGAAGCCGCTAGATCCGCCGGAGGGTCAACACCGTCGGTTGCTCCCCCATGCCCGAATCCCAACAAGGAGTGGAAGAAATCAAAGGCCAAGACTGAGGACCTGTTGGCGCTGCTGAACAGTGGATTTCTCCGGGAGAATGAGGTCGACATGTGGCGCACCGCCGCGGGAGATCCGTACCCGATGGAGAAGAATCCGGATGAGATCCCAATGTTCACGCGATTCGTGGAGCGTGGGTTGGCCCTCCCAGCAAGAAATTTCTTCAAGGGGCTTCTTGAGTACTACGGTATCGAGTACCTCAATCTCAACCCCAACGGTATCTTCCACACTTCTGTCTTCGTCCATTTTTGCGAAGCTTTCTTGGGGATCAAGCCCCACTAGGTACTCTTCCGGAAGTTCTTCAGCGTGAAGCCCCAGCCGAGCGCCAACGACCCCCCGAGTAGTCGGAGGGGCCGACATCCAGATGCGTGAGGACGCCGCGGAGCAGTACCAGGCGTACAAGTTGATCGAATCCAACCAGGATTGGAAGTCGAAGTGGTTCTACATCACCAAACACCACCCAGAGCTACCGAAGCCTAGCGGGAAGCAGCCAAAGCACCGGCCCTGGTGGAACACCGAGCCGACGATGTAGGAGGGTATCCAGCTACCCGAACTACTAGCAAAGATCAAGGCTTTGAGGGAAGCCGGGCTGAGGGCCGAGCATGTGGCCTTCAGCTTTACGAAGAGGAGGGTGCAGCCGCTGATGGCTCGCGACACCCTCGGCTACCAGTACACTGGCGAGGGTGACTCGTCGCGGATGCCCGGCGGCGAGATTGATGACGACGACATCATCGACAGGCTGGGCAGGGTCTTTAAGGACATGTCAGCGTACACGCCCTGCCCGGTGCCCGAGTACTCCGCCGCTGAAGGACCGATAAGGCGACCAGAGAGGGGGGGAGTGAATGGGAGCCTATAAAAATTCTTCTCGAGGGAGATTGAAACTCCGACAAGACGAACTAGCTCAGTCGAACCCCCGAAATCACACGCTCCGCACTTCTACCTCCCGTTTGCCAAAACCACGTAGCCACTGGAGTGCTACTGGTCCTAGGAACAAACTCTATCAGCAACCACAACACACACGCAGCACCGACAAGCCGGGAAACAACTCGAAAGCCGGCTAACCGAGGGGGCGGTTAGACCGGGTATAGGGGGCGGTTAGACCGCCTCCACCGGCAACCAAGAAATCCTCCGAAACTCCTCTTCCGAGCACCAAAACACACCACGGTTTCACCAACAGAGATCTCTCGGTCAAGGCCATGCTAGCTACCGTAGAAAATCTTGGCGAAAACCAAAACTTCACCCAAGGGCCTAGGGGCGGTTAGACCGGCTACCCGGGGCGGTCTAACCTCCCGTACCCAAAGAACGAACCCCGACCAAGAACACCTAGCAAACTCGCGCGAGAACGGCTCCAAATTTCACCCGGACACTCCTCGATCAAGGCGAACAAACTCACGAGAGGAAAATCCGGCGAAACAAAACTTTGACCCGGAAACACCCCGGGCGGTTAGACCGCCCCCGTAGGCGGTTAGACCGCCCCTTCCAGAACACGAACCCGCGGGTCAAACGTCAACTTCCTCGCGCCCGATCTCCCGAATCACTCCACGGATTGCAGCCAAACTTCGGGGATAGCTGGGTTACCTCCTGGGCAACCTCTACCTCAAAGGAATCGACCCGAAACGCTCACAATCAAGAGGAATCAAAGAAATCGCTTCTCTAGGTCAAGAACTCGCCCAACTCGAGAAACCACCAAATCGAGTCCGATTCAAAGGGGATTTGGGGGCAAAGTCACCAGACAAAGAGGCACAAGAACCTCATACGTGACACCCACCAAAACCTCAAGAAATCGTCCTCAAAACTCCGCCAAAAAGAGCTCCGAAAATCAACACAAAAGAGACGGGAAAAACCACCATGGAGAACAACGCCGAACCTTCTATACATGCCATGAATGGTTCGTACAAGGTCTAGTTTGCCACCCAAACATCCATCCCTCTCTCTAGATCTCACATGAAGCTCTCAAACTAGCCTTCTAAAAACCTAGGGAAAATAGAGAACGAAAATGGAAAAACCAAATGAGCTAGGGTTCCAAGAGTTGGCTGCCATCCACCCCTCTAATGAGTATATATGGAGGCACCCAAAAGACTAAAACGCCCTTCACTAATAACTAGGGATACATGCCCCTCAAGGGCGGATTTGGAATTCTTGATGTCTTCACCATCGGACGGATGCCGGCGACCGCACCCCGCGTAGCCTCGACGCAAGCCTTGCGATCCCGACGCGTGTCCTCCGCTTCGAAGCTTCTCGGCGCCGGCGGCCGGGCGGTCGGACCGCCCCCCCTGGGCGGTTAGACCGGCCCGGGACATCTGACCGGCCCCAGGCGGTCTGACCGCCCCTCCCGGGCGGTCGAACCGCCCGGGTGGCCGCACCTCCTCGTCGAGTCTTCGGCCTCGGTTTTGTGGCTCAACCGAGTAACCCGGTGGTTTTTACGGTGAACCACTGCAAACCTCGCGAACTCGTTGTAGCCTCCGCCAATCTCCACTCATGACTCGGCTCCCACGTAGTCCCGGCTCGACCTTGGTTTTGAGGCTCTACCAAGAAACCGTCCACGACTTCATCTTGTCGTTCATGCCACCATGCGGCCCGCACTTGACCCCCCGCCGGCCACCGGTCCCTCGAACGAAGCCTACTTGTCTTCTCCACACCTGGAGGCCTCACCGGCAACGACCTTTCGCGCTTGTTCTTCACCTGCACCAACACGAGTCAAGCCGCAACCTGCACCTGCAATACTTAGCCAAGAATCAGTCCACACAACGTTGTCAATCACTCATCACACAAGGAAGCGACCATCCACCGGTCCTCGAACCACACATGGTCCTCAGCCGCTCATCCGCCGAACGAGGTCAGTAGCCGCACTCAATGTACGAGTACTGATTATGTAGTAGTAGTCGTGCTCACCCAATGTGCTTGTTGTAGGATGATATAGTGAAGTTTGTCTCTGAGCCGGCTTCGCCTCCTCGACTTATGGAAATCCCAGAGGAGGGGAAAATCAAGACCAAGGAGCGCCGCGAGGTCGGCGAAGGTGACGACACTGTTATCGTTGAAGACACATCAGATGAAGATGACGAGGAAACACTTCAAGAGCGGTTCCAGTTGCGGTCGAGATTCAGCCGCCCTGGACTGCCCAATGTTCCTCTCATCCAAGATCCTCTGACTAGTTTGGAGGCTAGTTTGCCTGCGCCGCCGAGGAGGCCGTGCAACGTGGCACGCAAGCCAAGAAGCTGAAGGTTACTGAGACTACGTCTCAAGAGGTAAGCTCCTCGAGTAGAGTAGTTGAGTACTTGTTTCTCGATGTTGTGTATGCTGACAACAAAATTCCGTTACTTGTAAGAGATTCCGCCTTCCGACCCCGTAGACCAAGGGGACGAAGGCGACTGGGAGGCTATGGGGGAGCCGGCTGAGAGAAGCCGCAGCCCAGCCCCCGCCATGACAGAAGCCGTGCCGCAGGCGCCAGTTGGTGAGGGCAGGACTGAGCCAGTCGTAGCAACTGCTGCTGAAGAGCCAGCGGCTACTGAAGCCGAAGAAGAGGCGTCTGCTGAAGCTGGACTTGTCGACATTGCCAGCATACTTGGCGCCCCAACCGTGACAGTAGTCCGGTCGAGCTTGTAAGTGAAGATCTTTCCCGAGTTGTACATGTAGTTTGGTAGTCGTACTTGGTTGACAACCAATTGTGTACTGTGCAGGAAATCCACGGACTTGTCTTGGGAGGAGGATGAACCCAGCGCGACAATGGCTGAAGAAGGTTCCACGCCAGCCGCTGAGGAGTCTGCTCTCGCCCCCCAAGCAGAGACCGTGGCGCCAGCCGCAGAGGCTACGCTGCCGGAGGCCAGCATTGTAGAAGGTGAGTACACTGCACAAACGCAATCTTCCTCAAGGAGTAGTTGTGGCCGCCGAAGGAGACTAATCCACATATCTTCTGTTACAAGGGCTGAAGCCGAGGGAAGCACCATCCCTGAGGCGGTGCCCGTTGAAGGCTTGGTGCCGGAGACCTAAGAAGCCGCCGGAGCAGCCCCCGAGCCGGCGGAGGTAGCCAGCGGAGGAGCCCCCGCGATGGCCGTAGAGGAGCGCGACGATGTACTGCCAGAGTCAAACTTGGACGTTGTCGTCCGTTCGCCAGAGATTCAGGATGCGGAGCCGATCCGTTCGTCGCCAATGTCCGGGACCGCCACGACTAGTCGTGGTGGGATCGAACTTCTGGCGGACGATCTCATCGACCCGGAGGCTGTAGCGCGTCACTTGGAGGCGATGCGCCGGGCCGAGCAGTGGATAAAGTTAAGTTGTTGGTACCCTTGAGCAGTGGTAAAGGTAAGTTGTCAGTACCCTCCAGGACATGCAGGCGAAGAGCGACGAGCTGTTGCGCAAGAACAAGTCGCTCCGCAACAAGAACAAAGGTACGGTGCTTTCTTGTCGAGTACCCATTAGAGATGTCTTGGAGTGGTCTAACCCCGCCTTGTTTGTTGATTGCAGAGCTTGAGACCCGGGTCGAACAACTGAGGACTAGGAGCGTCCCAGTGGTTGATGGATGACCGCTCCTCAGTGATGAGTGATTGACAACGGGTGTTGGACTGACTCTTTGCTCAGTGCGCAGGTGTAGGCTGCGGCCTAGTTCATGTTGTTGCAGGTGAAGAACGGGCGCGAAAGGTCTTCAGCCTTGAGGGGCCTCCGGGAGATGGAGAGACAAGTAGGCTTGGTTCGAAGGACCCGGTGGACGGCGGGACTAGGTGCGGGTCACATGGTGGCGAGACGAGCAAGACGAAGTCGTGGACAATCGAGCCGGTGCACGGTGACGGTCGAGTCAAGAGGCTTGGCGGGAGGTGGGCCGAGCACGCGGGGTTTGGTGGTTTGCCCACAAAACCATCGGAGGACGGTTTCTTGGTTTGGGCCTCAAAACCAAGTCCGAAGGCCCAACACGACGGAGACGGGATCTGGGCGTGTCGGGAAGCTTCGAAGCGGAGGACACGCGGCGGGATAGCATGGCTTGCGTCGGGAGGACGCGGGGTGCGGCGAAGGCGTGGCCGTCCGATGGCAAGACCCACAAACATTACATAAATGCCCCTTGTGGGTTGTATCGCTAGTAGTTGAGTTAGGGGTAGTCGAGTCATTTACCACACCGGCGGGACCCGATATATAAGCCATGAGTGTGTGTGGATGGCTCCCTCTCTCCGCGACTTAGGGTTTCATTTTCCCCCCTTCGCTTTCTCTTTTTCATAGACTATTTTCTCTAGGCTAGCTTGAGAGCTTCATGAGAGATTTGTTGAGAGGGATGGATGCTAGGGCGGCAAGCTAGACCTTGTGAATCTTTCCTGGTTTGTATAGAAGATTCAGCGTTGTGTTTCGCGTGGTCTTTTTCGTGCTTGATTTTTGTGCTTTTGTTCTTGGTGTGATTCCGCGGATTTGAGTGGGTTTCTCCCCGGATTTCTTTGAGTAAAACATGGATGGATGTCTTGTGCATCTTTTGGATTGATCTTGTGCCCTCAAACACCGGGAAACCACTTCGATTCAAGGATTTTCGGTCGGAGTTCTAGTTTTTGGTGGTGCTCAAAGGATCCGCGATTCCCGGTGATTTAGGGAGTTAGGAGGCCAAATTTTTGGGGTATAGTATCCTTGTTTGACGCTTATCATTTCCCCAAACTCTTGTCTCAACAGCTTCTACCGTTTGGGAGATCCGGTGATGGGTTGGAGGAGTTGACCTGCGGGGTCGCGCTGTTCTTGCCTCTGTCCGTGAGGCGCGGACAGTCCGCGCGTTCCTGGCGGACAGTCCGCGGGCTCCGTGTTCGTCGCGTGTTCGTCGTGTTCGTGCTCGTCTTTGTTTTCGATCCGGTTTTGTTTTAGGTTTTCGTTGCAGCTGGTTTGCGGACGGTCCGAGCTTCAGTAGCGGACGGTCCGGATCCTGCGCGGACGGTCCGCCTGGTCTTCGCGGACGGTCCGTTTTTCTCGGTTCGTTTCTGGTGGTTCTGTTGGTTTTAACGGACAGTCCGCGGCACCTAGCCGGACGGTCCGCGTGGCCCTTGCGGACTGTGTGACAACCCCACCCGAGATAATTCCGTACTATCGCCTAAACCACTCCATTTGGTCATTAAGTGATAATAAAGAAGCATCCCGTTGAGTATTGCCGGGTTTACACCCCGTACCGTCTCATTTGGGTACTAGGCTTATCGTACCCATTTCCGACAAGTGTTTAGTACGTTCAAACACTTAGCCCACGAAGCCATTGGACCGGAGCCCATATCCCATGCTCCTACCACATGAGCAATCCATTAATTCATATGGTGATTCCATAAAGAAGATCCTATTCTCGCGAGTGACAAACATCACTCGACTTGTACCGGATCCTTAAGCATAGCAACTAGTGACCTAACATGCTAGTAAAAGATCATAGGTACTTATGGATCATGCAACTAGGGTTTCATTTCAACTCCTGAACGTAAATGCACATACAATAACAAGAAGTAAATTCAGAAGTTTTAAAGAAACACAGGGGTTAATGAATAAACCGGGGCTTGCCTACATCAGCACAAGCAGACACACAAACCTCCGGACTTCGACCCGGGTCTTGCTCTACAGTCACGTAGTGCACGTCTCCTCCAGCTCCCTCGTCCTCGTCAGCCGGCACAAGCGTATAGCTACCGTCGGGGACTTCTACACGGGGAATGCAATGCAGGGATTAGGATGGTGATTATTTTAAATTAATTCATAAACAACAACAACAGCTACAAGGAGTATATGGTTGGCCATATTCACCTTAACAAAAGCATTTACACATTTTTCCTTTTAAAGAAATAAGCAAAGGCCTATTTAGCCTTCTCTTTAAGGTGATTGTGTGCACATCTATTAAAGAAATAATTAATTTAAAAAAAACAAACAGCAAGGCCATTATTTTCCTAGCACCATTGTACTTTTCCTAACACTTCTTCTTAAGGCATGCACTAGAGAGGGTGACTTTTTCCTATTTTCCCTTTTCTAGATTATTCTAGTTTGAGCTTCTCATGCATAACCAAACATCACCAGATGATCCAGCAGCACTCATTGGTCCTATTAACCAAGAAGCATACTCCTGGACAGCAAGCAAAAGGTTTCTCACCATTGAATGTAATACACCAATATAGGAGCATTCCTATTCAGCATAAAAGGGAATAATGCATAACAAAACAAATAGGACATAATTGAGTCTCATCTTTCTCCTACACATACTCTGGTCCAAAACAAGCTTAAAGAACTAACAAACACACCTATAGCCTTCATGAAACATGCTACTCATTTTTATGATTAAAAACTTGTATAAATGAGTAAATATTATTTCTAGCAGAGATAAAATCATGGTAAATTCATCAAAGGTGCTTTTTAACAGAACAAGACTATAGCCAGAAGTTGGGCTAAAAAATAATTATGTAACCAGCTACAAAAATCATCTAGGCAGATTTACCAATTTTACAAAATATTTTATTCAAGAAGATCCTTTCAGCAACTTTGTGCAAATTTTGGCACAAAGGATAGGTATACTAGTTACCACAACATATCCAAAATCCAGCTCAAGAGCTTGGGTGGATTTTGCAGAAACACCAATCTGAGTATTTCACATTCCTATTTTTCAAGCAAAAACTAGATCTCAAAGGTATATAAATATTTGGACAAAGTTGTAGTTCTTGTCACACTGAGTACATCAAAATTGGGTTTGATATTTTTGGATTTTTCTACATTTTTTAATCGATTTTACAAGGTGCTGGACTAATTTACAAAACAAGGAAGAATTTTTTGCGCCGGGGACCCTGAAACTTTTAAAATCCTTACAATTCGACCCTCGGTTCATCCCGCTCGGGCCCGACGGTGGGGACCGGCTCGCCGGCGGCGAGGTGGGGCACGACCACGCAAACATGCTAGGGGGATCGTTGATTACGATTACCTGCAACCGATTGGTGGAGGTGGATCGACTACTGAGGACTCCGGTGAGCGGCGGCGGCGGAACAGCGGCGACGCGCCCGCGGGAAGCTCGACGGCGGTGAGGCAAGGGCCTGGGCTCAACCACGTGCTGCACGGGGAGCTTCCATGTGACCCAGAGAAGGTACCGTGCGAGGTCACGAGGCTTGGAGAAGCGGCGGAGGAGCGAGCTCGACGGCGGCGGTGCGGCGGCGGCCGCGGGAACTCGGGCTTCGGCGAATGGGTGGCTCAGCTTGAACAACACGCAGCTCAGGGAGGTGTTGTGGTACACAGGGAAGGGCTGGAGCTCTTGGGTGCACGAGGAAATCGACTGGAACACGGTGCTCACCGAGCGGCGGCAATGGCGGACGGCGGCGGCTCGAGCAGAGACGCGTGCGCGCAAGAGACGGTGGGGACTAGTTTATAAGCGCATGGGAAGGTCGGTTGGGGTAGGTAGGAATGTGCCGGTGCCACTAGGCCGCGTAGAGAGGCCGAGGGCATGGCCGGTGACGTGCGCCGCTCCGGCGGCCAATGGCACGGCGCGGGCGGTGCGCCGGCCCGGCGGATCCGCGCCACTTGGCCCGGCCCACTTGCTACGGACGGCACGCACGAGTGCTCGCCGGACCGCGCGGTGACCGGCGGTCACACCGGCGCCTCGGCGTGCGCGCCCGAAGCGGGTACGGCGCGTACGGCGGTGGCCGACGTGGCCGCGCACGACGTCGCGCCCTGGACGCGTTCCCGCGTTCTCGGTGTAAATGTATTTCGTGATTCTGTTTTCAAAATTGTTTTTCTCCAATTTTCCAAACTAAACTGTACCTTAGCGTCTGAAGAAAAGTTGGAGATTAGGGATCCCTCTACGACTTTCACAAAGACTCGTAGGGGTTTTGCCCAAGCAATGGAGCAGGAACGCCATGCCAACATGGCTAAAAACTCGGTGCTTGTGAATAGGAACAGAGCACCTTCCAAGGCCTGTTTCACCAAGAATTCCTCCAAATTTCAAATGCCACTCAACAACAAAGTTGTGTGCCTCAACATTCTGCACATTTTTCTCTTTGGGTGGTTTTGAAGTGTATAAGGAAATTTTGGAGAACGTGCCAAAGTTCCAGAATGGCATCAGGGGGTTAAGGGAATAAAAGGGGTTTTGAGCTAGGGCTTTGACCAAGGGTTGACCTAAGGTTCTCAAGGTTAGTTAGAGGAGTGATTAAGTAGGTCATTAGCACAATTTGTCACTGAGCAAAAAACACGGGGTGTTACAGCCTACCCCCTTAACGGGAATCTCGTCTCGAGATTCGAATCAATAGCATGTGAGGAGAGTTCACTTACGAGCTTGACTCGAAAGAAAGTCGGGGTACTTGGCGTTGAGGAACTGCTCGGTCTCCCATGTAGCTTCTTCTTCTGTGTGGTGGCTCCATTGTATCTTGTACATTTTTACCTTTTGTCTTCGAGTCTGTCTTTCTTTATGGTCCAATACCCTCATTGGATACTCTGCTAGCAATAGATCCGGTTCTATTTCCACATTGGTCTCTTCAATTATTTGTGTCTCTGGAACTTGCTCACACTTCTTCAATTGCGAGACATGAAACACGTCGTGCACTGCAGATAATTGGTCGGGAAGTCGAATACGATAGGCAGTCGTACCAAACTTCTCGGTGACTTCATAAGGACCAATATAGCGTGGAGCTAATTTCCCTTTTACTCCAAAGCGTTGCACGCCCTAGGTTGGAGATACCTTTAGGTATACGTGATTACTAACTTCGAACTCTCGGGGAGCTCTAGCCTTATCATGGTAGCTCTTTTGCCTCATCTGAGTTGCCCTCAGATTCTCTCTAATAACACTCACTTTTTCTTCGGCTTCTTGCACTAGCTTAGGGCCAAACAAGGTTCGTTCATCCACTGAGTGCCCAAAAGCGAGCAACAAACTGAGTGCCCAGAAGCGTGCAACGAACTGAGTGCCACGATCGGACAAGATAGTCTTGGGAACACCGTGTAGTCACACTATGAGATCAATATAGATTTCCGCGTAACGCTCAGCTGGATAAGTGGTGTGGACGGGGATAAAGTGAGCGGTCTTGGTAAGTCTGTCCACTATGACCCAAATGGAATCATGTTTTCGAGGCGTGAGAGGTACACCGACAATGAAATCCATACTAATATCGTCCCACTTCCATGCAGGGATGGTTAATGGTTGCATTTGACCCGCGGTCTTTAGATGACTAGCCTTGATTCTTTGGCATGTGTCACAACTGGACACATACTCGGCTATTTCACCCTTCATTTTCGACCACCAAAATTTTTCCCTAAGATCTCGGTACATTTTGGTACTTCCGGGGTGAATGGTGAATTTAGAGAGACGAGCCTCATCTAAAATCTCCTTGTACAATTCTTGATTCCGTGGTACTACTAACCTTTGTCCGAACCAAACAACTCCCTTGTCATCCTTTCGGAAGCAATCATACTTAGGGTCTCCTTCTTCGAATTTTCGGTTGATTTTGTGAATCTCTTCATCACTGAGTTGAGCTATAGCAATTCTCTTATGGAGAGGGGATTCGATCAAAACAGCATGAAGCTTGCCGTGCTCGACCACTTCCAAGCTAAGCTTCCTCATTTCTTCGCATAGAGCTTCATTCTTCGGCTCTAACGTCACATAGTTGCAATGCTTGCGGCTAAGCGCATCTGCAACCACGTTAGCCTTGCCGGGATGATAATGGACTTCCAAATCATAATCCTTGATTAATTCCAACCATCTTCGTTGCCTCATATTCAAGTCAGATTGAGTGAAAATGTACTTGAGACTCTTGTGGTCGGTGTAGATATTGCAGTGATTGCCCATCAGGTAGTGCCGCCAAAGCTTCAAGGCATGGACAACTGCTGCTAACTCAAGATCATGAGTCGGATAGTTCTTCTCATGAGGTCGAAGTGCCCGTGAGGCGTAGGCAATGACTAGGTTTTCTTGCATGAGCACGCAACCAAGACCAGTGCCCGAAGCGTCACAAAACACCTCAAACGGTTTGGACATATCCGGTGGAGTCAATACAAGAGCTGAGGTTAAGTGTTTCTTCAAGGTGTGAAAAGCTTGGTCACACTCCTCACTCCACACAAACTTGACACCTTTCTTCAGAAGTTCAGTCATGGGTTAGGCTATTCTGGAGAAATCCGGAATAAACCGACGATAATAGCCTGCTAGACCCAAAAAGCTACGGATTTGGTGTACTGATTTGGGTGGCTTCTAATCCATGACCTCCTTCACTTTGCTAGGATCCACGGAGATACCATCCTTGGAAATAGTATGACCCAAAAACTTCACACTATCCAACCCAAATTCACATTTGGAGAATTTGGCATAGAGTTTGTGATCTCTCAATCGCTGCAAAACAATACGAAGATGCTTCGCATGCTCGGCTTCGCTTTTGGAATATATGAGAATATCTTCAATGAAGACCACTACGAACTTGTCCAGTTCATTCATGAAAACTGAGTTCATAAGTTACATGAAACAGGCAGGTGCATTGGTGAGACCAAAGGACATCAGTAGGAATTCATAGAGACTGTATCTGGTGGAAAAGGCTGTCTTTGGTACGTCACTCGCTCGAATTTTGATTTGATGATAGCCAGATCAAAGATCAATCTTGGAAAAGACTTTGGCACCAGCCAATTGATCAAAAAGAACGTCAATGCGGGGCAACGGGTATTTATTCTTAATCGTCACCGCATTGAGGGGACGATAGTCAACGCACATCCGCAAACTACCATCTTTCTTTTTCACAAACAGAGCGGGACTTCCCCAAGGAGATGAACTTGGGTGGATATATCCCTTATCAAGCAATTCTTGCAACTGAACCTTCAACTCTGCCAGTTCTTTGGGTGGCATTCGGTAGGGCCTTTTAGATATTGGTGCGGTACCTGGTTGAAGTTCAATGACAAATTCGACGTCTCTGTCTAGTGGCATACCAGGCAAGTTGTCAGGGAAAACGTCGGGGTACTCACACACCACTGGAATATCTTCTAGTTGGGTGGCTACAGCAGCATAGGAACACGGATGGGTGTTTTCCACTTGGGGTAGGTACAAGATAGTATGACCACTGGTAGGGGAATGGATTTCTATCATTCTAGTGGCAATGTCCAAAACAACTTGATGTTGGGTCAACCAATTCATTCCTAGAATCACATCTAAACCTCCTAATTCCAATTGAATTAGGTTGGTTAAGAAAGTTTTACTGCCGAGCTGCAAGGGAACGGCTTTGGTTATAGTGTTGGAGAGGATTCTTCCTCCCGCCGTGGCTACGACGAAAGAGTCTTTGGTATGACAAGAATGTAAGCCTAACTTGCTCACTAGGCTTTCACTGATGAAACTATGAGTCGCTCCAGAATCAAACAATATTCTAATGGGGTGATCACGGATAGAGAAAGTACCCATCAGCACTGCTGCTCCCTCCGGAACGTCAGCCAGAGTGGTGAAGTTGAGTTTACTCTTCTTGACTTGCACCACTGGCTTCTTGACTTGGTTCCCCTGACGGAAGCCTGAGCTTTCACCCTGCTTGTTCTGCCTGGGCTTAGGGCACTCATTGGCATAGTGTCCGGGTTGCCCACAATTATAGCAGCGGCGATCCTTGGTAGCACTTTTGTTGTTGTTAGCCGGGGGTGCATTAGGCTTGAATGGTTGCTGCTGTACCTTACGAAACTGAAAGTTCCCAGATGGCTTGTTCTGAGACGGGGTCACCCTCCAGTGTCCAGTTGAAGATGACTGGGGAGGACCCTGAGTACCTTTCTTGATGAAACGGAATTTCTTGCCCGACCCACTGGTAGTGGTGAATCGGGCCTGCCTCTTTCTATCCCTCTGGGCTTTGGACATGGCATCCTCTTGAGAAATGGCCTTGTTCACAAGGTCCTGATAGCTGTTAGGCTCATAAAGGTTAAGCCTCTCATAGAGATCCCCGTGTAGCCCATCACGGAAACACTCTATCTTCTTGGCATCGTTGTCAACATGATACCCACCATACTGACACAAGGCATTGAATTTCTTTGCATACTCATACACCGTGTCAGCTCCTTGCTTTAAAGCAAGCAACTCCTTCATCTTCCTATCCATGAGACCCTTAGGAATGTGATGTTCCTTGAAGGACTGCTTGAATTCAGCCCATGTGATCTGGTGTCCGGCAGGTATCATGGTCCTGAAGTTCTCCCACCATATCAATGCTGCACCACGAAGCTGGAGAGCAGCAAAGTTGGCCTTTCACTCCTCGGAGCAGGGCAAGGTGAACACAGAGAACTTGGCTTCAATAGCCTTGATCCACGCATCGGCAGCCAGTGGCTCCTTGGCCTCTTCAAAAGTTGGGGGCTTCATGGCATAGAAATGCTCATATTTTGTGACTCGAGGCTGGCCGTCGATGTTTTCCCCACAAGGGTTATTTTGCAGCTGCTGAGCAAGCTGCTGCTGCGTTTGCAAGAGCTGCCTCATCACCTCGGTTTGGGTGACCATAAACTGCTCCTGAATGGTCATGTTGGGAGGGGGAGGCGGAGCGTCGCTTCCGCTCGCACCAAAGACATTGGGAGAAGCACGAGTTTGTCCCACCATCTGAAATCCATGAGATTTTCATTAGTCACATACTCGCAAGCTTGTTTACGTTATCCACAAGAAGAATATGCAGAATGAAACTCATAGCATCAATTTGGTCGAAAACCGGACAGCACAACAGAGTTACTAGAAAACATAACTCTCTGCCCGCAATAGTAAAAATCCCCATTTTTGGTCAGCAAGTGCAAAATTTCCTGAGCTCCAACATTGGTATTCAACCTGAGGTCTACATCCAACGTTAACATGCCCGAAAAATTCCAACACCGGGGTTCTGCCTAGCTGTTTTTGCTGTAGGCCGAACTGCACTATTTTCGCTATAGTTCTCGGTACGCTTATGCGATGGCGGTGAGTTTCGGTGAGCATGATCTCCACAACATAATACAAAAGGTTGGTATTCAACACAAGGCGAGATTTTGGTCACAACAACCCTGAATTATTCATTAAACATAACTACACCGAGATATCCCATGATGCGGAGTCCTGGAACCGCTTACACACTTATGTATAACAAAAGGTCATCCGCTATACTCTCTGAGAAGCCTCTACCCTTGCACAAAAGCTAGTTGAGGAGGCTAAACTAAGAGTACACGATCCTCTAGAGACAACTGCTAAGACTACTAGTAACCTGCAGCGGAGCCAGTACTAGTGTCCGGAGAGTCAGGTGGTGGACCACCAGTACTGCCCTCGCTCAAGCCTGAAACTCCCTGTATCTCATCTGGAGCAGCAGGTGCGGCCGGCGGGGCGATCGGCGGGCCGCCGACCCTGCTGGGCCATCGCCTGCCACACCTCTACCTCAATCTCCATCTCTGCCACCTGGTTCTGCATCTCCATCACGTTCTGCACCAAGGCAAAACGCTGAGCCTCAGTGTGAGCGAGCTGCACCTGAGTCATCTCAAGAGCGTGCTCTCTAGCAAACAACTGCTCCGTGAGCTCAGCACGCTCCTGGTGCCACTGAATGCGCTCGTCCTGAAGCGTAACGATCTCCTGCTGGAGGTGAGCAACTGTCTGGCGCTCGTACTGAAGGTCAAGAGTAAGGATATCCCTCATCGCTGTGGAGTCCATCAACACAACGGAGAGCATACCCTGAGTGGAAAGACGAAACACTTGCATGTTGTACACCGCCTCCAAGAACCTCAGAAGCTGACGCACAACAACCACTGGAGGATCTGCCGTGAGTGACATGTCGGTGAGCGAGAGACGCTGACGCTAAGCTGGGTCGAGTGGGTCCATGGCCGGGAACAAACCCAGCGCAGTAAGCATCACCTCGTCCGGGTGCTACTCACAGAAAGTGTGAAGTATCCGCATGGCCGCGGACTCAACCGACTCCACACCGCGGTGAGCAAAGAACACCATGCTCAAGTCCGCCCACTACGGGTGCTCGGGGTGAGGAAGCACCGTAGCGGTCGTGCGGGCGTAGGGAACACCCTGGTCCCAAAAGAGACCACCTCGTACAATGGCGGCGTAACGTAGCCCACTTCACTGAGAGTCTCCCACAAGATACGGGGAAAACCCTCCCAGTGCAGGGCATCGGTACAAATCGTACCGTCTGCGTCGATCTTGTAGATCGGTGGCTGCACCATTTGTACAACCATTAGGAACTACACGTTAGATATCAATCGATATCAACGAGCATCAGGGTAAAAATCTGGTAGGTATGAACAAGATTCATATCATAAAAACCATGGCCCCAAAAATTCCCAATTTTTCACAGCAACTTAATGACATGATTATGCACACTTTTGGTATTCAAAGGTAAATCTAAATTGATTTGGAACATGCTCGAAAAATCTCTTTGCAGAAGGGTTGTGCTGAAAAACAGCGGAACAGAGACTCACTAAACTGAGCATAACTCTCTGTAGAAAATTCCTAAAATCCTGAAAATTCACAATGGATGCTCAACTTGATAACAAACAACTTTCCTAAAGGATGCCTATTCAGATTCCTTACAGATTTGGCTACAAAAATTGAGAAGCGACAGAGACAGAATCTGCCCAAATTTTCCTAAATTCAAAAGAGAGGAAAATCTTATCTAAGATCAAGCAATTCACCCTAGAAAAATGATTCAAGCTATTGGGAACCAATTTTAGGTTTATCAAGATTTTAATTATGCATGCACACGCCTTGAACGCCCTCACACAAATGGATCCAAAAGACGTAGTTAGTGCCGGTGGCAAGCTTATAATCGGCTCTCCTTATAATAACTAGTCAGAGCTATTCGATTCGCACTTAACGACTTACGAGCGTGGTTAGTGTACCTGCAGAAAATGAACCTTTCGTGCCAGCACGTCACGAAAGTGTCCACATACATTACCGTTCACTTATAGAAACGGTATCCATGCGTCAAGCCGCTGCATGGATAGCGTCCAACCTCAGAAACCCTCTGTTTGAATGGAGTGTATCCTTGCCTCGCATGATCGACATGCGGAATGCACACGTATGAGACACGTGGCGACAGCACAACCCATATCTAGACGCGAAGATGAGATCCATGGAAGGGATCACTCCATCAACCCTCGCAACTCCCGTGATGCGGAACAGTGCACGTATGGAACACGTGGCTCATCTAGTTTGGTTGTGCAATAAAGTAAGTCTGACATAAAGTAGAGTGCTGGAAGTTAGCAAAATAAACCATAGATTCTTATGCCACCTTAAAGAACCCAAAATTCCCTCTAGGGCCTCTCGATCTAGATCATTCCTTCATGATCCAACGGATTTCAAAATCCAATCAATCTTGGCAAGTTTTATTGTAAATCATGTGATTAGTATTAAGCTAATCACTCCGGTGCATTCGATCGCTCTGATACGAGCTGTGACAACCCCACCCGAGATAATTCCGTACTATCGCCTAAACCACTCCATTTGGTCATTAAGTGATAATAAAAAAGCATCTCGTTGAGTATTGCCGGGTTTACACCCGGTAAATCACTTGGAAACGCAGAGAGGATCGAACGAATGCATTAAAACTCCCACAAAGGAGAGTCCAGAGTGCCTTACAAATTATCCATCACATCCCCATAGGGGTCATTATTACAAACATAGTTCTTTGACATGAAAGTAAATGGTTCAGAGTTTATTGAAAACAGCGGAAGATAGCTAAACGATCTGATCACATCATAGGAGGCCTGTCCATGATGCAATCACTCTTCGTCATCCACCCATTCCAGCTCCCAGCCGGGTGGAAGTTCTCCGGGCCACACATCAGATGCATTACCTGGAACAACATTTATAAAGCAAGGCTGAGTATACTAATACTCAGCAAGACTTACCCGTCTAAAAGAAAGACTTTAACTTTAGTATGCAAGGCTTTTAGCTTGTGGGTTTATTTGCCAAAAAGCTACTAAATAGTGAATCCTTACTTTCACATTTTAGCTCATGTTCTAGTGAAGTAATCATTACTAGATAAGCAACTTTTACAACCAAAGTTATACAAACAATTAATCAAAGTAATAATCTTCACCGAGTTCCATCATAAAGGGATATCATGGCCAGTCGGGTAAGTAGTCTCAGATAACGGTGAGAGGCCGACAATCGATTGATTCATAACCTTGCAAGGTGGACCTAAACACACGGGAGGTGCCCTCACTAAGAGTTCACCAACCAGGCGGTTCCCGTCATTCTTCGGTTTGGGGATAATAGCTCACAGTCTTAAGTACAAGGTTTATCTGGGTTACGCCACCAAGGTCACCCAGCCTCACGCATGCACTTGGGTGGCGAGCCCGGGGCCGCAACCCTAAGAGTAGTGATAGTAAAACCCCGTACCGTCTCATTTGGGTACTAGGCTTATCGTACCCATTTCCGACAAGTGTTTAGTATGTTCAAACACTTAGCCCACGAAGCCATTGGACCGGAGCCCAAATCCCATGCTCTTACCACATGAGCAATCCATCAATTCATATGGTGATTCCATAAAGAAGATCCTATTCTCGCGAGTGACGAACATCACTCGACTTGTACCGGATCCTTAAGCATAGCAACTAGCGACCTAACATGCTAGTAAAAGATCATAGGTACTTATGGATCATGCAACTAGGGTTTCATTTCAACTCCTGAACGTAAATGCACATACAATAACAAGAAGTAAATTCAGAAGTTTTAAAGAAACACAGGGGTTAATGAATAAACCGGGGCTTGCCTTCGTCAGCACAAGCAGACACACAAACTTCCGGACTTCGGCCCGGGTCTTGCTCTACAGTCACGTAGTGCACGGCTCCTCCAGCTCCCTCGTCGTCGTCAGCCGGTACAAGCGTATAGCTACCGTCGGGGACTTCTACACGGGGAATGCAATGCAGGGATTAGGATGGTGATTATTTTAAATTAATTCATAAACAACAGCAACAGCTGCAAGGAGTATATGGTTGGCCATATTCACCTTAACAAAAGCATTTACACATTTTTCCTTTTAAAGAAATAAGCAAAGGCCTATTTAGCCTTCTCTTTAAGGTGATTGTGTGCACATCTATTAAAGAAATAATTAATTTAAAAAACAAACAGCAAAGCCATTATTTTCCTAGCACCATTTTACCTTTCCTAACACTTCTTCTTAAGGCATGCACTAGAGAGGGTGACTTTTTCCTATTTTCCCTTTTCTAGATTATTCTAGTTTGAGCTTCTCATGCATAACCGAACATCACCAGATCCAGCAGCACTCATTGGTCCTATTAACCAAGAAGCATACTCCTAGACAGCAAGCAAAAGGTTTCTCACCATTGAATGTAATACACCAATATAGGAGCATTCCTATTCAGCATAAAAGGGAATAATGCATAACAAAACAAATAGGACATAATTGAGTCTCATATTTCTCCTACACATACTCTGGTCCAAAACAAGCTTAAAGAACTAACAAACACACCTATAGCCTTCATGAAACATGCTACTCATTTTTATGATTAAATACATGCATACATGAGTAAATATTATTTATAGCAGAGATAAAATCATGGTAAACTTACGAAAGGTGCTTTTTAACACAACAAGACTATAGCCAGAAGTTGGGCTCAAAACTAATTATGTAACCAGCTACAAAAATTATCTAGGCAGATTTACCAATTTCACAAAATAATTTATTTAGGAAGATCCTTTCAGCAACTTTGTGCAAATTTTGGCACAGAGGCTAGGAATACTAGTTGCCACAACATATCCAAAATCCAGCTCAAGATCTTGGGTGGATTTTGCAGAAACACCAATCTGAGTAGTTAACATTCCTATTTTTTAAGCAAAAACTAGATCTCAAAGGTATATAAATATTTGGACAAAGTTGTAGTTCTTGTCACACTGAGCACAGCAAAATTGGGTTTGCTATTTTTGTATTTTTCTACAATTTTTAATCGATTTTACAATTTGCTGGACTAATTTACAAAACAAGGAAGAAATCTTTTTGCGCTGGGGACCCTGAAACTTTTAAAATCCTTACAATTCTACCCTCGGTTCATCCCCCTCGGGCCCGACGGCAGGGACCGGCTTGCCGGCGGCGAGGTGGGGCTCGGCCACGCAAACATGCTAGGGGGATCGTCGATTAGGTTCACCTGCGACCGATTGGTGGCGGTGGATCGACTGGTGAGGACTCCGGCGAGCGGCGGCGGCGGAACAGCGGTGGCGCGCCCGCGGGAAGCTCGACGGCGGTGAGGGAAGGGCCTGGGCTCAACCACGTGCTGCATGGGGAGCTTCCATGTGACCCTGAGAAGGTACCAGGCAGGTCACGGGGCTTGGAGAAGCGGCGGGGGAGCGAGCTCGACGGCGGCGGTGCGGCGGCGACCGCGAGAACTCGGGCTCCGGCGAATGGGTGGCTCAGCTTGAACAACACGCAGCTCGGGGAGGTGTTGTGGTACACAGGGAAGGGCTGGAGCTCTTGGGTGCGCGAGGAAATTGACTGGAACACGGTGCTCACCGAGCGGCGGCAATGGCGGACGGCGGCGGCTCGGGCAGGGATGCGTGCGCGCGAGGGACGGTGGGGACTGGCTTATAAGCGTGCGGGAAGGTCAGTTGGGGTAGGTAGGAATGTGCCGGTGCCACTATGCCGCGTAGAGAGGCCGAGGGCATGGCCGGTGACGTGCGCCGCTCCGGCGGCCAATGGTACGCCGTGGGCGGTGCGCGGCCGGCGGATCCGCGCCACCCGGCCTAGCCACTTGCTACGGACGGCACGCACGAGTGCTCGCCGGCACTACGCGGTGACCGGCGGTCACACCGGCGCCTCGGCGTGCGCGCCCGAAGCGGGTACGGCGCGTACGGCGGTGGCCGACGTGGCCGCGCACGACGTCGCGCCCTAGACGCGTTCCGGCGTTCTCGGTGTAAATGTATTTCGTGATTCTGTTTTCCAAATTGCTTTTCTCCAATTTTCCAAACTAAACTATACATTAGCGTCTGAAGCAAAGTTGGAGATTAGGGATCCCTCTATGACTTTCACAAAGACTTGTAGGGGTTTTGCCCAAGCAATGGTGCAGGAACGGCATGCCAACATGGCTAAAAACTCGGCGCCTGTGAATAGGAACAAAGCACCTTCCAAGGCCTGTTTCACCAAGAATTCCTCCAAATTTCAAATGCCACTCAACAGCAAAGTTGTGTGCCTCGACATTCTGCACATTTTTCTCTTTGGGTAGTTTTGAAGTGTTTAGGGAAATTTTGGAGAACGTGCCAAAGTTCCAGAATGGCATCAGGGGGTTAAGGGAATAAAAGGGGTTTTGAGCTAGGGCTTTGACCAAGGGTTGACCTAAGGTTCTCAAGGTTAGTTAGAGGAGTGATTAAGTGGGTCATTAGCACAATTTGTCACTGAGCAAAAAACACGGGGTGTTACAGACTGTCCGCGGCTCCTGGCCGGACTGTTCGCGTGGCCTTTGCGGACAGTCCGCCCCTCCTGGCTGGACAGTCCGCCTGTGCCTGACAGCTTTGCTCCTTGGTTCGATTCCTCCCTCCTTTCTTTCGTGCTTCAGCGTGTGCTTCAAGGAATCGTTCCTAAGACTTGAGGTTGATCCATAACCTTGTTGTCTTGGCGATTGGTGTGTGATTCGATCCATCGCTCGTGTGTGACCGGGATTTGTCTAGGGTATAGGCCGGGTTCTTTGAGAAGAATTTTTACCGGCTCCTATTCACTCCCCCTCTCTAGTCGCCATCCGATCCTTCAACAACTGAAGGCTTCAGAAGTCGACATGAAGAACCTCTTCTACCGGGAGAAGGAGGCCCACAAGGTACTTGAATATGATTATAAGCAGTTGGCTTACGAGTGCGATAAGCACATGGAGCTTTGAATTGCCTCGGACCATGACCTCGTCAACTGCTACAAATCCCTACAGAAGTTGAACGAAGACTGCGAGAAGTTGTGGGCCCAGCTCAAAGAACTTGAAGAAGCCACACTTCCCATTGCGAGGCTACTGGTGCCTCATCCGGGCGGGCCGAAGATAGCTCCATTGGTGGACCGGTTGAGAGAAGCTCCCAGTCGTCTTGTGACGTACGTCAAGCATCTAGCGAAATCCATCCCCAATCAAGTCTTGGCGTACATGAAGTCGTACTTCCCAAGGATCCGGTGGACGTAGTTGCGGGTGGACTAGCCGCTAACTGTACTGATGAGCAGTACGCGGAGCTCCTGGAGCAGATGGCGCCAATTGCTGAACAAGTCACCGGAAAGCTGAACCTCTAGTAGTCCTGTAGGGTTAGCTTGTAGCAGTGTATAAACAAATTTTGTACTAAACTTGTTTAATTATGAATGAGAAAACTTTCAGAAATGACTACTCATTGTCACGAGATATGTATGCGGAGTTCTCATTGTGGAGTTGTCATGAGTAGTGGTACTCGCCAGTGTGCCCGTTGAGGGAAACACAGTAAGTCAGTTGATAGATAATCAAACTTTATTACTGAGAGGAGTACGCCTGGATGGCCAGGGCCGTTTTACAAGAGTAGTCGCCAGGACCCAAAGGCCAACTACGGCTAAGTGGTGCTAGGGCCCATAGTCGCTTACAGCAGTAGATCCGTTAGTAGCCGTATAGGCTGGATCTAGGAGTACATGGTCTCTTAGTAGACCGCTGCGGGAGTCCTTTGTCGCTCTGAGCAGCCCATGATCCGTTAGTAGCTGTGAACGCTGGATCTTGGAGTAGAGTAGTCCGGAGACTAGTGCCTGGACCCGGAGGCCGCTTACAACGAAGGGGTCTTGGAGTAGTCGTGCAGACTTGAGCCCCTAGGGTAGTCATGAGACTAGGCGTAGAATCGACAGAGCTGGTCGATATTCCATGAGTTGCTGACGTTTTCACCTTCAAGGGTCTGGAGGTGATATGAGCCTGGTCCGGTCACCTTTGAAACTGTGAAGGGACCTTACCATGGCGAGCTGAGCTTGTGTAGTCCTTTCGTGTTCTGGATGCGGCGGAGGACGAGATCACCAACGTTGAAGGAGCGTTCCTTGACGTTGCGATCATGGTAGCGTCGGATACTCTCAAGGTACCTTGCTGATTGGACGAGGGCGGCGCAGCGAGCTTCTTCGAGTCCATCGATATCAACTTGTCTGCTATCTTCAGATATGCCTTCGTCATATTGCTCTACTGCTGGTGAATCCCACATGACGTCGGCAGGGAGAATTGCTTCGGAGCCGTAGACCAGGAAGTATGGCGATTGTCCCGTTGGCTTGGAGGGTTGAGTACATAGCCCCCAGAGGCATTGGGTAGTTCCTTGATCCACTTGCCTCCTTTTGAATTAGCAGCATCATGCAGTAGCTTCTTGAGAGCGTCGAGTACCATCCCATTGGCGCACTCGACTTGTCAATTGGCCCGAGGATAGGCAACTGAGACATATCGGACGTCGATCCCGCTATTCTTGTAGTACTTCCAAAACTGGTGATTGTTGAAATTGGAGCCCAAGTCTGTGATGATGCGGTGGGGTAGTCCGTAGCGATGCACTAGTTCATCCAAGAAGTCGAGTACTCTGTCGGCCTTGGGGCATGTGACCGGCTTGACCTCGATCCACTTGGTGAACTTGTAGATGGCCACCAGTACTCTATTGAATCCACCTGGCGCAGTCGGGAGAGGCCCAATCATGTCGAGCCCCCAGCAGGCGAAGGGCCAGGTTGGCGGTATGGTGACTAGCTTGTAGGCCGGGACGTTTTGTTGCTTGGTGAAGTACTGGCACCATTGGCACCTTCTGACGAGTTCTTCGACATCGCCCAGAGCTGTGGGCCAGTAGAAACCTCGTCGGAAGGCCTTGCTGACCAACGTGCGTCAGGACGCGTGGTTGCCGCAGACGCCTTTATGGATCTTCTCCAAGATGCCCTTGACTTCTTCCCAGGGGATGCACTTCATGAGTACTCCAGAAGATGCGCCCCGCCTGTAGAGCTTGTCTCTGACTAGGACGTAGGACTTGGCGCAGCGAATGAGTTGCTCGGCCAAGTTCTTGTCTGAGGGAACCTTCTGGTCGCGGATGTAGTCGATGAAGGGTTGTCTCCAGTCCACGTCTATCATCATGACCTCTTGGCCAGCCGGGGGATGTGCTGGATCAGTGGTCGGTGGTGCTGGCTCCGGGATGGATGGCGCGTGAAGCTCGTGGACGAAGACACCCGCTGGTACTTGAGCGCGAGTAGAACCAAGCTTTGACAGGACGTCCGCTACAACATTGTTGTCACGAACGACATGATGGAACTCGAGACCGTAGAACTTGTTCTCGAGCTTGCGGACTTCTAGGCAGTAGGCGTCCATGTTCTCCTTGTTGCGGTCCCAGGATTTGTTGACTTGGTTGATGACCACTGCGGAGTCGCCGTATAGTAGTAGCCGCTTGATGCCCAGTGAAGCTGCGAGGCGGAGCCCGTGTAGTAGGGCTTCGTATTCGGCTTTGTTGTTTGAGACCTTCCAAAAGATCTGTAGGACGTACTTGAGTTGTTCGCCCGTTGGGGAAATCAGGAGTACCTCTGCACCTGCGCCTTCAAGCTTGAGCGAGCCATCGAAGTACATCACCCAGTGCTTTGGGCGCTCGGTTGGAGTATGTAGCTGATTTTCTCGCCACTCCGCCATGAAGTCGACTAGTGCCTGCGACTTGATGGCTGTCCGTGGCTTGAAGTCGATGTTGAGGGCACCGAGTTCGACTGCCCACTTCGAGATCCTTCGAGTAGCATCTTGGTTCCGCAAGATGTCGCCGAGCGGGTAGTCGGTGACGACGGAGATCGAGTACTCCTGGAAGTAGTGTCGTAGCTTCCGCGAGGTGATTAGCACTGCGTACAGTAGCTTCTGTACTGGTTGATAGCGTGCCTTAGGTTCCGACAGGACCTCGCTGACGAAGTAGACTGGTCGCTGGACTGGATAGGCGTGGCCGTCTTCCTGCCGCTCGACGACGATGGCAGTACTGACCACGTGAGTAGTCGCAGCGAGGTAGAGCAGTAGCTGCTACTTTTTGCGAGGAGCCGTGAACTGGTGGCTTGGATAAGAAGTCCTTGAGCTGAGCAAGGGCTTGTTCTGCCTCTGGAGTCCACGTGAACTTCTCTTGATGCTTGAGTAGTTTGAAGAATGGGAGCCCCCGTTCTCCAAGCTTCTAGATGAATCTGTTCAGGGCCGCCATGCACCCAGTTAGCTTCTGCACGTCGTTGATGCACGTGGAGTTTTCTGCTGGTGATGGCGGAGATCTTCTCGGGATTGTCTTCGATGCCGCAGTGGCTGATGATGTAGCCGAGTAGTTTGCCCAACGGTACGTTGAAAATGCACTTGTTCGGGTTGAGCTTCCAACGGTACTCTCGCAAGGATGCGAAAGTCTCTTCAAGATCGGCGATGAGCGTGTTGGAGTTTCTGGTCATAACGACCACGTCGTCCACATAGGCTTCGACGTTCTTGTTCAGCTGCTTCTTGAAGCAGGCCTGGATAGCTCGCTGGTAGGTAGCGCCGGCGTTCTTCAACCCGAAGGACATGGTCGTGTAGTAGTACGCACCAAACGGGGTGATGAACGCGGTCTTCTCCTGGTCTTCTTCCTTGATTGCGATCTGGTGGTACCCCGAGTAGCAGTCGAGGAAGCAGACCAGGTCGCAGCCCGCCGTGGAGTCAATGACTTGGTCTATCCGTGGCAACCCGAAGGGGTCCTTGGGCAGTGCTTGTTGAGGTCGGTGTAGTCGACGCACATCCTCCACTCGTTCGAGTTCTTCTTGCGGACGAGGACAGGGTTGGCGAGCCACTCAGGATGGAAGACTTCTCTGATGAAGCCAGCCGTGAGTAGTTTTGCGAGTTCCTTCTTGATGGTATCCCGTCTGTCGTCGGCGAAGCGGCAGAGGTGTTGTCACTTCGGGGTAGCTTTGGGGTCGATGTTGAGTGAATGCTCGATCAGATACCTCGGCACCCCTGGCATGTCCGCTGGTTTCCACGCGAAGATGTCTCGGTTAGCCCAGAGGAAGCTGATGAGCGCGTCTTCCTATTTCGGGTCGAGGCCCGCCCTGATGGTGGTGGTCTTGCTGCTGTCGCCTGTCCCGAGGTCAATCGTCTTGACTTGAACCTCCTCAACTGGCTGAGGCTTGTTGGCTTTGTCTGACATCTCTGGGATGTCGAGTTCACTTGGGGCAAGCTTCTTGGATGCAGTGTAGATCTCCATCATCGCGTTGGGTACTTGATTCGTGGCTGCGAGTTCTGCAGCTTCTGTGTCGCAGTTGAAGGATATCTTCAAGTCCCCTTGAAATGAGAGTACACCGGCCGGACTTGGCATCTTGAGTACCAAGCACGTGTAGTGAGGTACCGCCATAAACTTGGCGATAACTGGTCTGCCGAGGATGGCATGGTAGGAGGTCTCGAAGTCCGCGACTTCGAACTTGATGTACTCGATGCAGTAGTTTTCCCTTGTCTCCCCGAAGGTCACTGGCAGGACCACTGAGCCTAGTGGGCCGCGTTCCCGGGGACGATGCCGTAGAAGGGAGAAGTGCTCTTGGTGAGCATGTGGGTGATGTCGAGCTTCATCTTCTTCAAGGTCTTGGAGAAAAGGACGTTGAGCCCGCTTCCACCGTCGATGAGGACCTTGTTGAGTCTGGAGCCCGCGACTACCGGCTTCAGGATGAGTGGAAACCGTCCTGGTTCAGAGAAGCTTGTCCATTGATCCGCGCGGGAGAAGGTAATGGGTACCTCCGACCACCGGAGAGGGGTCGGAACCGCTGGTTCAATGCTTAAGACTTCTCGTCGAGTGGCCTTCTAAGCCCTTCGGTTGGGTAGTCCGCTGAAGAGGACGTTCACCGTCTTGTCGGGTTCCTGGAAGTCGCCATTGCCCTCGTCGGCCTTCTTCTTGCCTTTCTTGTTGTGTCCTTGAGTGCTCGCCGGAGTTGGTAGCACTGCTCGGTGGTGTGGTTGCCGTCCAGATGCCACGGGCACTTCTCTTTCAGCGAGTCTTCGAAGCCGCCGGAGGTCTTCTTCGAGTTGTCTTTCGCTGGGTGCTGGATAGCCACGACAGTGTTGTCTGGCTTGCGCTTGCGATTGGGACCCGAGTAGTTGTTGCTGCGACCGCCTTGGTTCCTGTTGTTGTTGCTGTTGCCGCCCATGTTCTACTTGCTCTTCCCACGGATGGCGTTGTACTTGGCGTTAGCCTTGTCTTCTTCATCAGCCCAGGAGGTGATCATGTCCTTGAGATGGGTGATGGAGCTCGGGCGGCGACGACCAAAGTCTTCAAAGGTGCGACGGTGATAGAGACTGTCTTGGAAGAGGTCGATGACCTCCTTGTCGGTGACGTCGACTACGGTGGCGCGCTTGTCAAAGAAGCGCCGCATGTACTTGCGAAGGGTCTCGCCTTGTTCCTACTTCACCATTGCCAGGTCCATGCGAGTACCCGAGAGACCTACAGTGCCCGCGAAGTTGCTGGTGAACTTTTCCTTAAGCTGGTCCCACTTGTCGATCGAGTACTTCTCGAGTGACTCAAGCCATGTAAGCGGGGCTGGGTCCAGACAGAAGGGGAAGTAGAGGCACTTCGTGTCATTATTGCCACCAGCGTTCTCGATGGAGAAGGCGTAGCATCTAAGCCACTGTACTAGATCCTGCTTTGCGTCGCACTTGGTGATCCCCAGAGGTTTGAATTTCTTCGGGAGAAGTAGATTGTGAAGCCGTGCAGAGAAGGTGGGGAAGCCATCATTGTCGCCTGCCGTGGAGGACTTCTTGCGTCGTAGTTCTTCGATTTTTTGGCGGGCGTCGAAGCCGCCACGTGAAGCGCCGGAGGCGTGGCTGTTCGCGTGGCCTCGGCCGCCGCGGTCGCCTCCACCCCCGGCTCTCCTGCCAGCCCCGTGGTTGGAGCTCCCGCCGTCGCTGCCTCTGCCGCCAGGATCACGGTGAGGGATGATGTCACGGTTGGCGTCGGCGCCGCCGGCGCTGTTGCCACCATGGGAAGGTCCACCAGCCAATGCCCGGGTTTGGTTGGTGTTAGCGGTAGCTTCCCTCGGGTACGGTTGCGACCGATGTCCGCACTGCGACTTGTGGCTTCGTTGTCTTGCTGGTGGTTCTGACGGGGGGCACTTGAGTGACCCTGTTGTCAACTCGCATGAAGTAGGCGTCCTCCGCGAGCTTGGCGATGACTTCTCCCGCGCGCATCCCCTAAGCCTGACGTGCTGTAGTGATAGACATGAGGCATTGCTCTGGGATAGTGTGCACCCGGCTCTCGACTTGGTCGAGGGCTTCCGCGAGGTTCCGGATGGGAAGGGACTCGCGAAGACGTCGGCGCCGTTCGTTCCTCTTTCTGTTGTGTTCACGTCGAGCGTCCCCGTTGGCGTCGGTCTCGTCTACGGGTGCGTTGGCAGACAATTCGTCTACTGAGATATTCTCGAGATATCGGTCAGGGACTGTCCCTGAGGGCCCCGGTGTCTCGTTCGTAGTCATGAAGACTTGCCAATCAGGAGAGCCGAGGCTGGAGTCACTGGTTTCCACCTCTGTTGGAGTGTGCTCCTCAGTTGAAGCTAGCGGTGTTCCCTCATGGAACGGAAGTGAGTCAAGGTAGGCGACGCAGCATGAGTTCTCGTCTGTCAGGTCTACGGGCTTGCGGTCTGTCCAGTAGATGAATCTGCCGACGGGTGTGGATGTTATAACCAGGCCGAATGCAGGTCCTGATAGCGGTTGCTCCACCATATAGGTCTCGGACTCGGGCTCGTTCGGGGCCGCCCCAAAGTCGAACTCGTAGGAGGAGTCCGAGTAGTAGCCGGAGATGGGGTTGGAGTTCAATTCATGCTCGGAGGCGATCTCCTTCCCAGCCCGGCGTGCGGAGAGAGCCTTCGCGTGGGCCTCGCTAGAGATGCAAAGTCCGTATGGGAAGTGCTCATGAAGTGGGGAGTCCCCACACGATGGCTCGATAGCCGGCTCACATGCGATGGCCCACGGTGATGTCGAGTTTGAGTTGGAGTCGGATCCAAGCTCGAAGTCCGCGTGCTGGTTGTAGAGCGAAATCTCGCCGAATTTTCCGGCGAGATCACCCGTGACGACTTCGAGAAGTGTCACGAGCCCGGTCTTCGGGTTGGGCGCCATGGTGAGGCAGCGCTGGAAGGATACGACGCCGTCAACAGTGCAGACCCAGGAGCCAAAGACGAATGTGTCGCAGCGGTTGAAGGCGACGATTGGCTTGATGAAGATTGAAGCCGTCGAGTTCGCCATATGATCTTCGGCGAGATCCCCTACCTGGGTGCCAGCTGTCGGTAACTTGAAGGAGAGTACCTGAGGTAGATGAATGTAGCCTCGCCGAGATCAGTAACTCGAAGGAAGAGACACGTGGCACACAATTTAGACAGGTTCGGGCCGCAAGGTGCGTAATACCCTATGTCCTGTATGTTGCGTAGCTCTGGATTGATTGGATGTGATTACAAGATGATGCGTAATTAGAGAGAAGGGTCCCTGCCTTGCCTTATATAGTCCGTGAGGCAGGGTTACAGGTCGGTTTAGGGAGAGAGTACTAGTCGTGTACGTCTAGGAGTCCTCTACACAGTACATGGTGTGTATAGCTTCCTATCCGAGTACTTCTCCACCGAAGTCCTTGCGCCTCACGCCATCAGGTACCGTGCGGCACAAGTCGGGTAGTCCCAGGGGCCCACCGAGCAGTCGGTCCTGGTACCCACCGAGGTATTGGGCCCAGGGAGGTCCATACGACAGATACTTTGCCAGGTTGCCAGATTCGTTCTAAACAATGTCCTTTCCATTCTACAACAAGTGGACAACACTTCGTTCAATGATACAAATTTCTCAGAGTAATTCATTCCGACCCTCAAAGAGAACCACTTGTTAATACTACCAAAATGTAGATAGAAAAAACAATATAAGGTTTCAGATTCAGAAAAATGGACTTACAAAGTTTTACAAACAACTATTAGATGGAACACATGATCTAGTACCATCATCTGTTTGGTAAGAAAATTATGGATCAGGGAACTCATAAATAATTGAGAAAGCAACACATCTGAAGAACAAGGCATCACTAGTCACGAGGAGGTGGAGCCAACTACCCCTCAAGAAGCAACTAAAGTGGTATGGATCAGAACAAGAGCATGTGCATGGTGGCCATGGAAAAAACGAGTTGGATTGAAGAGGCAAAGTATAACCCATGTAGCCCACACCGACCTGATCAAGGAAAATGATTAGTGGAGAACAATATATGCAGAGATCATAAATCCACAAGATGAAATTGAATCATACTAAGGCAGGAAGCCAATAGTCCAAATCATAAAGTAAGGAAGCAATCAATTCTTGGGGACAAAAATATACAACACCAAAGAATGGTGTAGATCAGAGATAAGTAAATAAAGAAGTGGAAGATTCACCTCACCATGCTTAGCACTACTGATACCGCACGAAGAAGGGGGATTGAATGCACCTACAGACCCGATGTGTCGGAATGGTGAGGGAGGAGAGGGTAAGCAACATCCAACTCTCGATTGTGTGCAGGAAGGCTGGATCTGCTTCCATACAAAAGAAGTGCCACTTCCAAGGTGAGCCACACATCTGATACCCGCGCCAGCTCGCATTTGTAGCAAGTATAACCCTTGCAAGACTTCAATTGAAATGTGTACAATGCAAAATAAAGTAGAGCAGTTTGATTGAAATGTCTATGATACAAATTAAATATCTTTTTGTAAGACATGCGTAGCACGTTTTTCATTAAGAGGAAGAGAATTACAGCTAAGCAACCATAGGAGAACCCCTACGCGGAGAGGAGGTAAAACAACAACGACGACCGACCAACATGGTCAGAGGCATACTAACCGAACAAAAACACGATACCACCGACAACACCTACTCCCTCCGTCCCAAAAAGAATGACGTTTTAGGATCCAAAATTTTTCCCAAAAAGAATGACGTTTTACTTAATTTGGCATGTGTGCATGTGCATGTAGGCATGCAACAATCAATTAGCACCTAATATGGCAAATAAATAGGGGCAATCGAGGTCATTTGACCTCCTTAATAATCTGTCCTAAAATTCTTAGAATGACATTCTTTTTGGGACTGAGGGAGTAAACCTGCACGAACGGGTACATCAAGAGCGCAAGCGCGTCATCGACAGACTCACACCTAGGCACCAATGGAAGATGAGATAGAAGGACAAGCAAAATGATGCCTCCAAGGAGGTAGACGACGCCAACACCACCATCATCCGTCTGCCCACGAAGGAGCAGACCAAGCTTTCGCCTAGCAAGACAAATGGATGGAGGCCGAAGCAACGCCTCCAGTGAGGTGAGGTACGTTCCGAAAAATGCACCCGTTGCCGGCCCGCTGAAACCGGACCACGCTTTCGCAGGCCTCCAGAACCAATTTCACACAGTCCACCGCAAAGGCCTGGAGGGAGTCAAACGATGGAAAGACAACAAGCAACTCCTAATGCGACAATAAAAAGCTTCTGCAGGAAAGGCGGCCAAGAGCGACCACATCTATCGAGAGGGGGAAGGAGCTCACCCGCATCCCCACTCCCCATGACTTGCGCATGCAGCAACACTCGAAGACGACAAGGGTGGGCACCGAAGCACAAAAGCTCGACGTGAAGCACTTACAACCTGAAACCAGGGGGAGGATGAAACCCATCCTCCCATCCCACCAGCGAAGAGAGACAGGTGAAAGCAAGGATCCACAAGTTGTCGACAGCCACAAAGAGGCAACCAGCCACGCCACCACCAAACCCGAGGACGACGAAGTGATGACACACGAGAGTCAAGGACCGACCGCGGGAGTAAGATGATCAAGCGTACCAAGATGACCCAAGAAGATCAACCGGTGAAGACGGAGGAGAACGCACTAGAGTGACACTCAAGAGGTGAACGACACCCGCAGGCATCGCCGTCATCCGCCCGCAAGCAGGCACTGGCTTTCACCAAGCCCAAAACCTCTGAGGACATCGACGACCCGGAAAGGAGCCATCATGGGCCAGCACAACCACCATGCCGCCGACCACTAAGCATAATAACCAAACGAGGACGACGACCAACTGACAACCATAGAGATCCCATCGGAGGACGACTAATCCAACACAGCCACCCTCCCAGTCCCGCACCAATGCCAGCACCATTCACACAGGGGGTGGTGCCCGTGTCCCTGATGTTGCCTCGAGTTCAGGAGGATAGCCACAACCACCAGGAACGACGGAGGCCGCGACGGGCAGTCACCCGCAGTAGGAACAGGAAGGCGCCGCCGGGCGGGCCTGTTCAGGTGACGCCGCCACTGGGCCCACGCCGACGCGCCCCCGCCTGAACCGCTGTTTCCGTGCCAACACACGCCGTACCCGCATCGAGGACGGTTGGATCCGGGGCGGGAGCGACCGGAACCGCGCCAGGAGACCTCCCACTGACAGGAGCAGAGTTGGACAGCTGGCCCTGGTCGAGGAGGGGCGGCGACCACGCGGGGGAGAGGCCGGGGACACGGCCCCCAACCGCCCAGATCGCAGGGCAAGGGGTGTCGACGGAGACGTCCGACCGCCGACGCGAGGGGAGGGCCCACCGTCGCTGGGCCCACCCGCCCAGATCTAGGTTTAGGGCTGGCGGGACCAGCCCTAGCAGCTGGCGGCGAGGCAAGGTGGAGCGGGGAGCGCAGTGCAACCGGCGAATCGCCGCAATAGACGAGGCCGGCAGTGGGGGAAGGTATCGGCGCCGGCGAGCGCGGGGAGAAGAGACCAGTCTTGGTGGTGTTGGAGGAGTAGGGAGGAAAGGAAGGAGGAGGAGGAGGGAGTAGAAGGGGAGGCTGGGTTGCCGCCGCCGGGGGAGGTGGTAGCGGCCGGCGGTGGTTGCGGGCGGGGCGGCTCGGCGGAGGCGCATCACCCCCCGAGTTGCCCTGGAGACGACGCGGGGCTCAGTCGGGAGCAGGAGCAGGTGTTACTACAAATTAAATATTCAATTAGATCTTAGCAGACAACACAGCAAAAACCATCCGAAAGTGAAAGCTGCTAGGTCTGTTTAATAATAATTTAAGAAGTTAATATGTAGAGATGGCAACGGGTAGAAACCCATGGGGTAGTGTCGTTCCATACCCGCACTCGCTAACTCTAACTCCTACCCGCTAAAAAACCCATACCCGATAGCATACCCGTTGTAAACTAATATATTTGAGAACATAACACGTGATAAGGTGTATACATCAACGAATTTAATTGATAAAAAAGATAAATGATAATTGTTAACTAATTAATAGTCTAACAAAGCATAACATTTTTTAGTAATCAATATTAAGCTATCCTTCACTAACAATGTACTATTTTACACATTTATCACATATTGTAGACGAGTTTATTTTACCCGCGGGTATGCAAGTATGGGTAGTATGTACCCACACCCGCAGCCGCTTACCCGATGGGTACATGATGTTGCCCATTTATGTACCCACGGGTAGAAATATAATTCCATACCCATCTCCTTATCGGGTAAAACCCGTTGGGCACTCGAGTTTCGAGTACCCATTGCCATCTCTAATAATATGTTAAGCACAAAAGGCCCATAGTTATATCCACACGCTGTGGCATGAATATATACATTTCCCAGCATCGCTCATGGACACAAAAAATGGAACATTATGCTATCCAAGTATCCATCCAACACTTTCAGGTGTGTGACTTTTCCTTACAGCTATTCATATGGTAGTTTCAGAATTGAGACTCAACACTCACAAGACAAAACACATACATGACACTTTACTTGCTACCCAATTATGAATTGGATGCATGTATAACAAACAGATATCTGGACTCGAGATTGGATCATCAGTTCTTAAGCCATCCCGCTGCAGGTTGCCGTCCTGATTATCTGAAACAATGCTGCAAAGGCAAATGAGGCAGGGCGTGTTAATCCATGTCCGATGGTAAATAAGATTAAGGATAAACATAGGATGGAACAGGTACAAAGCATATTAATAAATAAAGCTATGGGATAACTGTGTTGTTTTATAGTTGATAAAATTCTATTTATCAGCCATACCTACAAGAAGCGTGATGAATATTTGCATTGACCAGCCTCACTCATTGGATACGAAACATGAAACATTATGCTATCCAAGTATCCATTCAACACTTTCAGGTATATGATTTTGCCTTACAGTTTCTTCGGATGCTAGTTTCAGAATTGAGACTCAACACTCATGAGACAAAACACATACAAGAGTACAAGACACTTTACTTGCTACCCAATTCTGAATTGGATGCATGTATATAACATTATAACAAACAGATATCTGGACTCGAGATTTGATCGTCAGTTCTTGAGCCATCCCCCCACTGGTTGCCATCTTGATTAGCTGAAACAACGCTGCAAAGGCAAATGAGGCAGAGCATGTTAGTACATGTCCGATGGTAAATAAGTTTTAGGATGAACACAAGAATGGCACATGTATGAAGCAGATTAATAAATAAAGCTATGGGATAACTATGTTGTTTTATAGTTGATAAAATTATATTTATGACATCATACTAGCGGCCTGTTCATTTGGCTAGTGGCTGATGGCTGGTGCTGGTTTGTTCTGAGAGAAAAGTACTGTTGGCTGGTTGCTGGTGGCTCGTCTAGGGTTAACAACACGAGAATGGTGCTTGGTTTGAGTAGGTACGTTGCATATGAGCGTGCCCCACAGATAGTTAGGGGTTGGTCGTGGTAGTGACATCCGTTGGACCCTTTGTACTCCCCCACGTTCGGGTACACTGTAGGAGTCTAAGATCTAACAACCGACGTCATGCGGAAGAGACGCGGGCGGTTAGTTCCCCGTTTGTGCCTGGGTGCTGAGCTGATATTCATACCATGCTTAAGTGACTGACTGGCTTCTACTAAATTTATATGTATAGTACCTTAGAACCTAGAGCTAACTCGTATGTTGCCTCCTAAGCTGTAGTGTACCATAGAGAGAACGAGTTCGGGTGTGTTCACACTACCCTACCCTTATAATATCTTACCCCTGTGTTTGGGTCCTAACTTATTCTCGTCATTGATCTATACTCATTGCAATAGTGTTGCACATGCTAATCCAACCATGCCTTTCTTGGATTCGATACTGTAACATCCTTAGTTTTGGCTTAAGTTCAAAATGGTAAATTTCAAAAACTTGAATTGAAGTTGAGTGCTCGTAATTCGAATAAGAGTGTCTTCCTGTTTCTTTCCCCAAAATTCCTAGATTTAATTTTGGCTTCAACGATACTTTTAGGACTTATAACTTGCTAGTGTGAAAATTTGGTTCTTTATTTGAATCTTATTTGGATTTTATTTGGGGTGGATTCAAATTTGAATTGAAACTCAAATTTGAATAAACTTAATAGCCTAAGGTTATTGGCAAATGATACTGTACACAGCGGACCGCCAACCTCACTTCTAGCCTAGCCCCGCTTTTGGCCCGCTAGCCGGCCCGACGAGCCACCCGCGCCGCAGCCACCAACCGCGCGCGCCGCCGCCCACTTCTAGGTGGGGCCGCCCCCGCGTCACGCCCGCGTCACCATCGTCATCCTCGCGCTTTAGCGCTTGGCCGACGCCGGCGCCAAAGCGAGGGGCCGCACCGGTCATGGTCGCCGTCGAGACACGCCCCGCGACCTCCCGGCGCATCCGCGCCGTCCACGTGCCCCGCGCCACCGCCGCTATAAGTAGCCGCCGCCGCCACCCTTGGCTCTCCCCAACCCTAGCCGCCTGGGGGAATCCCGCCCCCTGCTAACCTACCCGCAGCCGGAGGAGAAGGAGAAGGGGAGGAGGAGGAAGGAGCCCGGAGCTGCGCCGCATGCCGCGAAGCCGGAGCCGCCCGCGAGGAGGAGCCGGACCCGCGGGAGCCACTGTTGACGGTTAATAGTTGTATCAAAGTTCGTTTGTGACTTGCAAGCGGACAAGTCTCCCGTCGTAGTCAAGGGACCCTTCTTCCCTCGAGTGGTGAACCCAAGGTATCGAATCCGTGGAACAATGTGCAACGCAAGGATTCAATCTAGTAAAGCAAAGTAAGCTATCTTATGAAGGTAAGCTGCATCTAATCTACTAACTCATAAAGAAAACGAATCTAATCTAATCTACTAAAGAGGTAGCAAGAGAAAGCAAGAGATAACCAATCTAGAGAATCTAGATCATGCTTATGTTGTAGCTCCAAACAAGATAGATGAAGATAGAAAAGCGAATCTCATTAAAAGCATCTTTAAATCGTGGCCTTCCCATCCGACTCCGAAAACATCCGCCTTTCGAGACCCCCCGTTCGTCACAACGTATCCCTATTCATGCGGGGAGCTTAGGGCGAGTTCGATAGAACAAGTTGAAATCACTTGGCCGGTCCGGTATGCACCTCTAGCCACCGCGGCTACAAGAGCACCCTATGTAATCTAGCTATAGACTAGATCGTAGAAGAAGCAAAACCAAGAAGAAATCAAAATCATCGAGAAGGCACTTAATCGCTAGAAATCGGATTCACTTACAAACTTCACCATGAATGATTACATGAACAAGATCACCACCGGGGCCCTCCCTCGATCTTGATCCTCGCTCCGAGCTCCGACGTGGTCTTCCATGCAAGGTTCCCACGTCGGCTAGGGAAACCCTAGACAACTAGCACGACCCTCATCTCCGAGATGGTGTCCCTCAAGCTTCTCTCGCTCCTCGGCGGCGGAATACGACTTCCGTTCGCGTGGCTCTCGGTCGGGGGGGCTATTTATAGCCCGAGAAGCAATTAGGTCAAAGGAGAGGCCGATTGGGCCCCGAAATGGCTGGGCCGGCCGGCCTGGGCCGGCCGGCCCGGGCCCACCGGCCCATCTCGCGGCCTCGCTTCGCCCGTGTTGCTTCCCACGTCTTCTAGATGTTCTCCCCTTTTGCATGTGGGCCCTTGACGTCGGTTTCTCTCCGAATTGGACTCAACTCCTTGTCTTGCAAGATTCGAAGCACTTTTTCGGTTCGGTCCTCGGAGTTTATCGTCTTCTCGGGCTTGGTCCTTGGGCTCTTGGAGTCATGTTCACTTCATTGCTTGACTTGTATCGGGCTTCAAGGTCTTGTCATGAGGTGCTTAATGGACTTATCCCGGAAGTCTTGCTTTCAACGTTAAAACCCCGCGTAAACACATAACTCCAAAACCGACATGCACAAGTGAACTTGTTATACCACGGGGGTTAGTACCAATGAATAAGATACAAAAGTTATGCCAACACCGAAGGTAAACTCATGGCTAGGTTGACGGATTTTCACCGTCAACATCTCCCCCATGCTTAAACCTTGCTCGTCCTCGAGTAAGCCTTCGATGGATATCATCATTGCCAAACAATGTTTAAACCTTGCACTTGATCATACATGAAAAAAACATAATGCTCTCAAAAGTTTAATTCGTTAAAGTTCCATAATGTACTAGCCTTCACCTCTACGGAGGGTAGATTCTTATTAAGCTTATCCCACAAGTATTAACATGCTCACAAAGTTGAAATAGATCTCAGAATTTTTGAAATGAAGAACGAGATAAGGAAAAGAGCTAAACCAAGTTCACAAATTTAAATCACCTTGCATGTTGCTCATGAACTCTCATCTCACTTGTCTCTCAAGCCTATATATTCTACTCCTTTCCCTCTCATATATATATGTGTGGTAGGCTTTATATGGAGCTTTGGGAAAGTTTAGTCCTAACAAGATTTTATAAATGAGGTGTTGTCAAAACAAGACAAGCTTCTCATGGTCTTACCGAGACTCGTCAAAAAGGTCATTGGAAAATAATGTTAAATCAAGGAGGGGAAAGAGAAAAATACACACACTTTAGATGAGTGGACATGTGCAAATGGCAAAGAGTGATCCCGAGGCACAAAGGAAGTCCTCGTTATCGGATTGCACATGGTTGGAAAATGAGAATGGATCTTTTTAACTTGAAGCCTTGAATGCACTCTTAGAGAACCGGGGAGTTTACTTTACACACATATATTTTTTTTCTCTTTCTCATATTTCTCATTCTTTTCTTTCTTTCTTTCTTTCTTTCATTATATATATATTTTTTTCTTTCTGCACCTTGAAAGTCACGCATATCGCCGAATTTTTTTCTTTCATCATTATTTCATTATATATATTTTTTAAAAATACTCCTTTTTTGAACTCTAAAACTGCACCGTACCTACCTCCTCCCCCATGCTTAGACGTTGCTCGTCCTCGAGCAAAGAGGCGAAAAATAAGGTAGGTACCGGAAATATTCTTCCTTGGAGAGATACTTGAAATCTTCAATGTTGGCACCGTCTTGCGATCTTCCTTGAATTGATGATCCATTCTCAACAATAGGTTGTGGTCAAGGAGGTAATCACAAAAGATGATATTTGGTTTAAGGGTGGATATCCGGCGAGGTTTGTGAGATCTCCGATGCGGGGATACACAATGCACGGATAAAAGGCTAGCAAAAAAATAGATACGCAAAAATGAAATGACCAGCTTCTTAGTCTCGGGCCAGAGAAATCATGGCCTGCAATAACTCACTCAAAAATAAATCTTGTACACTAAAGTTTATGCACTCAAATATATATAAGGCTCTGGATTGAGCAACACACAAGTGATATTTATGACAAGGTTAGCAATATTTTTGAGCATAAAAGACATCTTTAATCTATTCATAACTTGAGAGCACATAAAACACTATGGGTCTTTATTTTAATCATAACCTCCGCTGAAGATTAAGCTAGCATTTAGATAATTTCAGATTTGTATTTTTAAGAGAGCACTAGGTTAAACATGCATAAATCAATTACAAAGATAAACAAAGCAGCAATTATAATCATATATCATCGTGGCACAAACTTTGTAACTTTACCAAAGGTAAAAACTTGGTGGTGACATTATTCATGATGAAAATAAACACTAAGATACACGCTGAAAATTAAACTAAAAACTGAAAATTAAAGCAAAGCTGAAAATACTACGCAAACATAGGCACATCCAAGCTGAAAATTAAAGAAAAGGGGGTAAAGGAAAGATAACTAAAGCTCCTCCTCTCTCTAATCTTCCGCCGGTGGTTGATATTGATAGTCTTGGTTGTTGTATCCTTACTTGTAATAGGAATGCACCACTACTCCTATGAATTGTCCGACGGTGCTAGGTGAAGGTGTCAAAGCTCATAAGCGAATGTTGCATTACCTTCACCCATTTGGTTTGCATTGGTTTGGATGGCTGCAATAATTTGCACGTTCCTTGCAGCGTATCCTCCAATGGTGGCCACATTTTGTTGTGGTTGAGGAAGGTGTGCATATGGCTCCGCAAAGGCTACGTTGAGCACCGCAAAAATGGTGGGGGTATGGCTGCACCACTCCCCCATGCTTGCATTGGTACACCATCGTAGTAACTTAGTGGCGCCGGAATTTCTCCAAAACTTTGTTGTGCACCTCCTTCTTGGGCCATAGAAGATCCTTCTCCTATAATCCTTCTCCTTTATTATTATTTTTTCTTCGCCGGCACAAGAAGTCCTTCCTCTAACCGATCTTCTTCCCCTCAAGAAAAGTCTTAATCTTCAATCCGGAAGGGGAAAATTCACCTAGGCCACTTGGAAGCCTCCTCTCTCATCTTCACTCTTATATTTTCCTTTCTTCATACCTAGGGAAGTCCCGGGTAGGAGATGATTTGGGTTCCTTGTAATACCCGGTTTTAAAGAGATAGTCAACATGGAGAGGTAACACCCCGAACCAATATCTTCCGAACTCGATGTTGCAACAACAACACCGGTTGATCATAGGTGAGTGGGGTCTATTGGCCACTTGGCAATCAAAGCCGAGTAAAGCCAATTCAACTCCGTGTTGGTTATCTTTGTCTCTCTTGTTCTCCCAAAAATCCACTTGCACAAAAGTGACACACTTGGATAATGGGTTCCGGATAGTATTTTTTTCGTTGATGGTCTCTTCCCGTGATCATACTCCAAAAGCCTTCCCATGTGCCTTCATGCACATACTTGTTCCGGAGCTCCCTTTTGAAAATAGGAGACACTCGCCCATGGGTCCACGATACTAGAACATGTAATCGTTTCGAACATGAAAGCCAATCTAATCTATCGGGGGATGTGACCACGGTTTCGCCCTTTCCCTCCTCTCGTACTCTCACTACGCGAAGGTATTCATGACTAGACCTATGATGGTCACGGTGAAAGATGATAGATAGATAATCCAACAAAGTATGATCACATCTCAAGATCGATTGCAACCCATGGATGAAAGGAGATTACCCCATCAAGGTGCTAGAAATAGCATCGTTGATCAAGGTTACCCTTCCGACGGTGTCTTCCTTCTTCTCCACTTGTGGGCTCCCTCCAATGGAATGAGAGACTCAGCACTCCTTCATCAAGGGTATGCGCCATGGTCACGAAAATTTCCTAGGCGAATTCCTTGTGGGTGTTTGCCGACACTCCGTTAGAGAATTGCACGGTGTCCCGTGTGAAACCCAATATGTGGAGAGCTTGGTCGTCGATGTCGACGTTCGCTACAAGCCTCTACTTAAGGCGAGCGAGCTTCTTCTCCTCCTCCGTCATGATGACATACCCCTCGGAATACCGCGGAGCATATGGAGGTGGAGCGGATGATCGTGTCAAGTGGCGAGGTTGGCCGAGCGGCTCCTCCATATGTTATTGAAGTTTGGTGAACCTCATAAACGAGTTTCGTGTGGCCCTCATGCCACCAAGGAAAAGAGTGCGATTCCTCCTCGGCGGTGCCGTGTCCTCCTCCACACTCCGGGGATACTCGGAAACCGAGCGCCTCCTCGAAGAGGTTGTCGATGATGGCTTAGACGACGATGATCCCTTCTTATTCGGTGAAAAGGCTTGTAGTTTTCTTCCGTGATTGCAGCACTCTCCCTCACAAATAAATATCCGGGGTTTTCACCCGGTAACAAGGTACACAAATATTATTTTGGAGTCTGGACTTTGAGTGGATTAAGGATGTGATTTGTTGCACGAAACAAACGCGGTGGATGGCTAAGTCTAAGGTGATTCCGGCCTACAAACTAGAGCACATGAACAAAGAGTTGGATGAAAGACTTACCTCTCTCCTCCTCTTGGCTCGGTTCTTCTCTAGTGCATTCATGTTGCTTCGTGATCGCGTACACCTTCCAAACGTTCCCGTCCACTCCTTCGCTTGCATTATTGCTCCTTCCACTTGATGTTTTCGCTTGATTCACTTCCATACTCCCTTGCACATGCATCCATGATATTCCTACAAAATAAGGCCTTGGCTGCCCCCCCATGCTTGTACTTTGCATGTGGTTTAAATATGTTGGAGGGGCATCCCGTGATGTATCATGGTGCATGCATGGTTAGGTTAACTAGATTGCCTCCCTTTAAGTGTGTTTAAGGCTAAGCACTCCTCTAATTTCGAAATTTAAAAATATTTTTCAGAGCCATGCAAGAGCTCAAGCATAAATTTAGAGAAGTTTTTAAACCATTAAAAACAAATGTAAGTCGAAAATATTTTTCGACTACGTCGATTTCGGTCTCACCGGTATAGTTTGCCTTCATTAGTTGAGAGCAAGCTTTTCCCGGCTTGATCATGGGGGCATAGGTTTAGTTCCTAATTTTGATTAGATGAGAGAGATTTTGAATGAAATAAAATTAAGTGAGGCTTAGAAAAATTCTAATCTTAGAGAAACCAAGGATATGGATTTTTAAACCAACCAAAAATCAAGTTTCTAGGTTCACGCGAGTCCTACCAAATGCTGAAATTTAAATAACATCTAGATACAAGTCGTGGCTCTACTCGTGTGTTTTTAGCATGAAAAACAAGTCAACCACAGCACCATAATGAGGGTGAAGGGTTGAGTTAGGTTCTGAAAATTTTTTTTTGGTTGTGGTTTCTCGAAAAAGAAGCAAACAATCACATAGGATGGTTCATGTAAAGGGTTTATGATCAAGCAAAATATTCAACCAAGAGTTATGTCTCTAATATTGATCAACCATTCTAAGTCTAATGTTTTGCGTAGTAAAATTCAAAACTGAATTATAAAGACTCGAAAAACCTGGAATCGGGTTGTCCTCCCGGTAGCTTATTCTTGACTTGACGAAACGGGTTGCCTCCCGCCTAGCGCTTCGTTTATAGTCCATGGCTAGACTTCTTCACTTGATTACTCCGGATCAACGCTCTTTGCGGGCGTTGCAATCTTGGGTACCCACTTTGGCTTAGTCAATTTTTTTGGTCTTCACAGGCTGGCTTTGTCCTTTGGTCTTGACGGATGCAACATCTTCCTTGTGGCTCGGCATCTCGAACTCCGGTCCTTTGGTCGTGATCTTCATGGTCTCTAGTGTGATCTTTCATCTCTCCAGAATGAGTTTGAGTAGCCTTCGCCGTCTTGGGACCTTGGAGTTGTCTCGGATATTCTTCTTTGTTACCCATCGGGCACCCGGCAAGTTGTCCCACTTGCGTCTAGCATCTTCATCATGATGAACACTTCGCATGTGGATCTTGCCTTGGCAGCCTTTAGGTGTTGAGCTTCTTTCTCCATCTCCATCTTCTCCATCCTCCTCTTAAGTGAACCGGTATGCCACTCAAGGAATCCGGCTCGTATGCATTCAGCTCTCGCAATCGTCATGCGGATAGTTGAGACCTTGATCTTGAACGGCCTCCCGGCGTCTTGAAGGTTTATGATAGGTAGATCAACGATGTCCGGGGTGCGTAGCGCTCCGGTGGTTGAGGTTGATCTTCCTTTGGACTTGGAGGTGGTGATTCCCTTGGAGATTTTGATGGTCCTTCGACTTTGGATCTAGGGTTTCCAATCCTTTAGCTTGTGTTGCACGTCACCTTTGCCTGTAAAGTTTTCCTGGATCATCCACAAAAAAGTTTGGGTTTCTTGGAGAGGTAGCCAACCATCTCCGGTTAGGGTTAGTGATAAAACAAAAATCTAACAAAAGAAAAATTGGGATTAATCAAAACTAGATTAGATTGACTCTTTTTTTTTCTTTTCAAGGATGATCAAACATAAGAGATGCAAAAGAAAATCAAAAGAAAAACTGAAAGGTAAGCGATACTAGATCGGATCTTGATTGCTTGTTCCCCGGCAACGAGCGCCGGAAAAAGGGGCTTGTTGACGGTTAATAGTTGTATCAAAGTTCGTTTGTGACTTGCAAGCGGACAAGTCTCCCGTCGTAGTCAAGGGACCCTTCTTCCCTCGAGTGGTGAACCCAAGGTATCGAATCCGTGGAACAATGTGCAACGCAAGGATTCAATCTAGTAAAGCAAGGTAAGCTATCTTATGAAGGTAAGCTGCATCTAATCTACTAACTCATAAAGAAAACGAATCTAATCTAATCTACTAAAGAGGTAGCAAGAGAAAGCAAGAGATAACCAATCTAGAGAATCTAGATCATGCTTATGTTGTAGCTCCAAACAAGATAGATGAAGATAGAAAAGTGAATCTCATTAAAAGCATCTTTAAATCGTGGCCTTCCCATCCGACTCCGAAAACATCCGCCTTTCGAGACCCCCGTTCGTCACAACGTATCCCTATTCATGCGGGGAGCTCGGGCGAGTTCGATAGAACAAGTTGAAATCACTTGGCCGGTCCGTATGCACCTCTAGCCACCGCGGCTACAAGAGCACCCTATGTAATCTAGCTATAGACTAGATCGTAGAAGAAGCAAAACCAAGAAGAAATCAAAATCATCGAGAAGGCACTTAATCGCTAGAAATCGGATTCACTTACAAACTTCACCATGAATGATTACATGAACAAGATCACCACCGGGGCCCTCCCTCGATCTTGATCCTCGCTCCAGAGCTCCGACGTGGTCTTCCATGCAAGGTTCCCACGTCGGCTAGGGAAACCCTAGACAACTAGCACGACCCTCATCTCCGAGATGGTGTCCCTCAAGCTTCTTTGCTCCTCGGCGGCGGAATACGACTTCCGTTCTGCGTGGCTCTCGGTCAGGGGGCTATTTATAGCCTGAGAAGCAATTAGGTCAAAGGAGAGGCCGATTGGGCCCCGAAATGGGCTGGGCCGGCCGGCCTGGGCCCACTCGGCCCATCCGCGCCGCTTTCGCCGGTGTTGCTTCCCACGTCTTCTAGATGTTATCCCCTTTTGCATGTGGGCCCTTGACGTCGGTTTCTCTCCGAATTGGACTCAACTCCTTGTCTTGCAAGATTCAGCACTTTTCTGGTTCAGTCCTCGGAGTTTATCGTCTTCTTGGGCTTGGTCCTTGGGCTCTTGGAGTCATGTTCACTTCATTGCTTGACTTGTATCGGGCTTCAAGGTCTTGTCATGAGGTGCTTAATGAACTTATCCCGGAAGTCTTGCTTTCAACGTTAAAACCCTGCGTAAACACATAACTCCAAAACCGACATGCACAAGTGAACTTGTTATACCACGGGGGTTAGTACCAATGAATAAGATACAAAAGTTATGCCAACACCGAAGGTAAACTCATGGCTAGGTTGACGGATTTTCACCGTCAACAGCCACGCACGCCTGCGACCTCTGTTTCCTCGACTTCCTCTCCGCCGCGCCGTTCTGCGTCCCCTACCAGCGCCGCCTCCCTCCTCGTCGCAGCGCCGCACACCCTTCACCGACGCCTGCACATCAGCCAGAGGCCACCCAGGTGAGGACGCCGCCTCACCTCCCCTGTGGACGCCGCGGCCTTCGAGACGAGGCGGAACGCCACCGCGCCGCCACGCCGGGCCGCCGGTGATGCCGCCATCGAGCCAGCCGGGATTCCGTTTTGCCGCAGTGCCGCCGCCTTCGTCGACACGCGCGCCGCCCCGCCTAGCTTTTCCTCCCTTGCCATAGGACGCCGCCACCGTTCGTCGCCGCCGCGCGCGTGTCGAGCGCCGAGTCGCGTTCGCGACGCGTGCGTGCCGCGCGCGCGCGCGCCCGTGTGGGCCACGGCGCTCGCAAGCGTGCACCCCAACACGCGTGCGCCGCGGCCGTGAGGGCAAGGCCGGCCTTGGGCCCCTTTTTCGTGCCTCGCCGTGCTCACCGTGCCCGCCGTGCTCGCCGCGCCGCCGCCGCGCACGGGGATGGCCGTGTCGCCGTGGTCTTAGAACGCGCGCACGGCCGCCAAAGGGTAGCACGTCGCGTTCTTGGACGCCCTAAACACCACGCCGTGCACCCGTCACGTACACGCCGGCCACCGGCGGGCGCCGCGCTCGCCGCCGCCCATGGCGTCGAGCCGGCTCCGCCGTGACACCACCACGACGCCCCGTCGCGAACCCTATCCCGCGTTCCGCTGAGTAGCTCGACGCGCATGCGCACCCCCCCCCGCCGCACGCCGTCCCCCTTCACGCCCGTCGCGCCCCCGCGCGGGTTGAGTCCCCGCACACCTCCACGCCAGCGACGGCCGCGCGCGACGCCCACCGGCCGCCCTAGCGTCCTCCAAGCCAGCAACCCGACGAACTCGTGTAGGTGCACCTTGTTGACCGGTCGCACCGGCGCAGTGGAACATCACCACCGGCGAAGCCTTAACGCGCCGCCGCCCTTTGCCTCAGGGGCTTTTCGTCGAGCACTTGGGTGGCTATCGAAAACCGTAGGGGGGAAAAACCTAGCACACCAGGGGCCACACGCGGGCGTGGCCGCGACCGATCCGCTCGGATCCGGTGCGGCCCGCCACCAGATTGCCAGGCCACACGCCGGCCTACACGGCGGCCGCCCACACCGCCCGCCGCCGGATCGACTACGGGCGGGCCGCAGGGCCGGCCGCGCGCGGCGCCACGGCCGCGGGGATCCCGCCGCACCCACGATCCGGGGATCCCGTGCGGCCAGCCCGAGGGGAGGGGTTTTAATTTATTTTGAAATTCCAGAAATTAGTTTTTTCCCTTTGAAAAATCCTAGAAAATTCATTTTAACTCCAAAAATTGTGAAACCTCTTCCAGAAAATTTCTAAAATCTTAAACTCCGGGTTGGGTTGGTGTTTGCTCTCTTTTGGGTCTTCAATGCTCTTATTTGGATTTAAATTGCTTTAGGACCGCTATTTATTTTTCTTTCGCTCTATTAGGAGCAGCAAAAGCCGGAGAGCTGAGCCAGGAGTACGACTACGCCGACGACTTCGCTGCGGAGGACTACCCGACCCCAGGTTCACGCCCTACTGATTCTGAAATACCCGTTAGGCATTGCTAAGTAGTATTGCTAGTTCTTTACTTTAATGTATGCATGTTGATGAACCTTGCACTGCCTCTTTGTTTACCCTGTCCTTGATTGTCCTACTACTTTATATATATGTTTATGTGAGCGTATGTAAACGCCGGGCTTCGCGATGCATGTGTTGGGATGGGAATAGTGGTTTTTGGCGTGTGTGGGGTAAAAACCGGCAGGAGAAGGTGTTTTGGGTACCTTGGCGGGGGTGAGCTCGAAACAACCGATCTGGGATCGGGGATAGGGGTGCACTCCTCAGTGCATCCCTCCTGTTACGGTTTTCGGAGCCTAGGTGTTGGGGTTTTACGTGCGCTTGGAGGACATGAGCTCGCCCCAGTCTGAAACCGAGTGGATCAACTTGTTTATAGGACATCGTACACACCACCCCGCCGAGAGTGGGGATAGGGCCGTGTTGAGCTCGGCAAGTGCGGAACCATACCTGCCTAGGAAGGATAGAGGGTATCTGTGGGGGAGCGGTGGAGGTGAGACCACGCTCTCAGAGCGTCTCCCGTGTGGCCACACGGGAGCATTTCACGCTTCCGTGTCGTCTTCACCGGCGGAGAGGACCGCTTTGAGGGCCGGATGCAGGGTGGGTTCGTAACTACCGAGAGTTCGCCGGTAGGATGGGCTCGGTCGGCCGTACACCGGCCGGGTACCATTCCGGGATGGGTACGAGTGTACACCCTCTGCAGAGTTGTTCGATCTATAGCTATAGCCGTGTCCTCGGTTATGGACACTGCCGAGAAGACATGTCCGTTCCTCATGTTTTGGATTTCTACCTTCCCCCTATAGGAGAGTGTGTGGTGAGCCGTGGTTGCAGCCGGCTAGAGGAGAGAGGCTCCATCTACCTCGTCGATCCGGTTGTAATCATTGAGGTGCGAGGAGAGGAAGTTCTCGCATCAACCCTAGACAGGAGTAGGAGGTGGTGACGGGTTCTCCTGGGTAACCAGGCGATTCCGAGCTGTGTTGAGAGACTTGGGTTTTGGGATTATTGTTGGAGATACCTTGTTTATACTCGCTCGTCGCTGCTCGGAAACCAAAGCCGCTTCCTTGCCTACTTTCTTTTCCCTTTAGCTGTTAGGCTACTTATAGCTGCATACAGTTGGTGACGTGGACCAATCCCATCCCTTGGGGATAGACTTTAGGTGTGCAGGGTACGAGTCCGAGTTCGACTGCAACGCCGACGGATGGTACAACTGAGGGATACGTCACTTTGCTCGAGTTTGCCTGTGGCGTGAAGAATAAAGATGGAGACCCTTCTGAGAAGATAGCTACCGTTGCGTAGAATTTTCACTCTGATTCAGCCAAGAGGCTTGTATTGATGTACTCCATAATGGACTTGTAATAAATTCATGTACTATTGACTTTATGTGATGCGATGTATGACTTTGTGTATCTATCTGTGAGACGTTCTGTACGTGATAGCCACTGATCCAGGGACTATCGCGATGGTACAGGGATTCGGGTTTTCTATGAAAATCCGGGGTTTTACAGGTGGTACCAGAGCCATGCTTGACCGTAGCGCGTATCCCTAGGAAAGGTCGATAGAGATAGGACTCTATACGCTCTACCTTTATAGTTATACCCTTGAGCTATGTTATAAAACTCGTTCCCTCTTTGAAAACTTCTTACTCACCTGCGCTGACAGAAATTTCTTGCATTTCACAGGAGATGGAGCACCAGGTCGCGGAGATCACCCCCGAGACGTGCGGGGCGATCTGCCACTGGATGGAGAGGGCCCTTCTCAGGCTTGGAGTCCCTCCGACCTACGTCACGTACCGCGCCGAGTACGTACCCTCCGTGACTGGGCGGATGATGCTCTGCACGGTCGCTGTGCTCCCGCACCCGAGTCTCCCCGGGTTCAAGGGTGAGGTCCGCGCGCGCCGCACTCACCGTCGCGACCGCGCTGGACGTCGCTTGCCGCCAGGCACTGGGCTGCCTTCTCGCGCAGTACCGCGCCTCCTTCGAGACCGGGACTCTTCGGCCGCTACCCGGGGACTAGCGGCACCTCGCGCCGCTCGTGGACCGGAGTTCCTTCGTACGAGGGGATCCGGGACGATGTCGACGCCGCTCCCTTCTCGCGAGTCCGACAAGACCCCGGTGGAGACCGCCGCCTACTTGGTCGACCTCGACAAGTACGCACGCCGACCGGAGGACGAGTCACGTACCCTCTACGGCCAGGTCAGGGACGCCACCATCGACGCCCTCCAGTACCAGCCCCGCTGTGCCGAGCTGGAGAGAGAGAACACTGCTCTACGCCAATGTGTTCGCCAGCTCGAGCTGAGCCTCGACCGCGCGACCACTGTTCTGCTGCAGTCTGAGAGGGAGAGGGTGGACACCCGGGAGGAGATGCTGCACGCCAAAGAGGACCTGCGCAGTCTAACAGCGAGTTAGAACAGGCTGAAGGACAAGCTCGAGCGCAAGGACGACCTGCTCACGGTACGCGCTCACCTGCTCGGGTGTGAGCGGCTCAAGGTGGAGAAGCTGGAGAAGAGCCGAGCGGACAACGTCGCCAACATCGTGTGGCTCACACGCACGACCGTCTACCTGAGAGACAAGGCCGAGAGACTGAGGAGGACTTGGGAGGACGCCGACTCGCTTCGCGTGGACGAGCTCTTCGAGCTCAACGGAGAGCTACCCCCCGAGTCTCAGCGTAAGATCCACACCGAGACCTTCGAGCTGCACCAGTCACGCTCAAGCTTCACCTGTGCCCGATGGTCCGTCTGCCGACCCCCGTCGAGACTGAGGAGGTTCGAGAGGCTCACGCCTTGGTGTCCCGGATCTTTCCGCCGGACTACCCCACCGAGGACCGCTACCCCGTCACGTACCAGAGGGCACGCACTGAGTAGTGAGCTGAGCGAGAGGCTTGACCTAGAGTAGTGTTTTATGCTAGTAGTTTCCATGAGTTGTTCCATGCAGCCGCGAGCATGTTCCGGTGCATGAAGAGAGTCATGCCACACCATGTAGACACTACCCTTTTGAGATTGTACCGATGTATTAGATCGTTGACTTGTTGCTGCTACCCCAAGGTCTGAGTCAGCCTCACGGGAGCAAGTGTACTATTCATGTTTGATGTGTGCTTGGATCTTAATGGTGTTATTGTGTCTTAATGCTTCTTCCACTAGAGTGTAGGTTATAATTAGAACTATTTGCTTGATTGCTAAAGACTCATGTGTCAGTTGGTGAGTGACGTGCGTAAACTTTTCCCTTTTTCCTTTCAGAAAGATGTCGATCCGCCGATCCAACCGGCTGATAGCTCGCCTCGAGGAGGCAGCCGCTGAGGAAGAAGCCCAGCAGGGGCGTGGACGCGGACGTGGCCGTGGACGCCCACCCCTGCGTGGAGGAGCTTTGGGAGCTAGGGCCCGAGGTGACGGAGAACCGCCACCACCGCCCGAGAACCCTGAGGCCGAGGTTGAGCAAGGAGCGGCCGAGCAAGGCCAGCCTGAGCCGGACCAGCCACCACCACCCCACCTAACTTGGTGGAGGTGATGGCGCTCCAGACTCAGCTGATGCAGAGGATGGCAGAGGCCATGGAGCACCGTGGCAACGCTGGGAACCGCGTCACCCCGCAGGACGAGGACCTCACGAGAAGATTGAGAGGTTCATCCGCCTGAAGGCTCCCACCTTCAGCTACTCGGATGACCCGCTCGAGGCCGACGACTGGCTGAGGGTGATCGAGACCAAGCTCGACCTCACCGTCTGCTCCGACGAGGAGTGCGTCGCGATCGCCGCGCACCAGCTGGAGGGTCCTGCCAAGGCATGGTGGGACAACTACACCGCCACCCACCCGAACCCAACTTTCATCACCTGGCTGGAGTTCTGCGAGGCGTTCCGCGAGCAGTACCTCCCCGATGAGCAGGAGTTCCGCACCATGACTCAGGGTGTGATGAGGGTCCAGGAGTACGAGCGTCACTTGATGAAGATGATGCGGTACGCCCCCGACGACACCAACACCGACCAGAAGAAGCAGTTCTGGTTCCTGCGAGGCCTCCACCACGGCCTTCGCCAGGCGCTGAAGGCAAGTGAGCACAAGTCCCTTCGCCATCTCGTCAACTGTGCCATCGCGGTCGAGGATGAGAGGAGGGGCCACGAGGAACGCATGAGGGGCAAGAAGAGGATGGGAGATCGGGACTAGCCTGACCGATCCTTCCAGAAGCCGAGGAGCGGACAGAGCAACATGCTGAGGGGGAGCTACCGCCCGGGGCACAACCAGCCTGGGCGTGGCTTCGGAGGAAGTGGACGTAGCCCATTCCCCGGAGGGAGGAATCCCGGCTACCCCCAGCAGACTGGAGGCTACACTCGTGCTCCACCGAGCACCGCAAGACCCGTCGCAGGAGGCTTCACCGTCACCTGCTTCGCGTGTGGCAAGCCAGGCCACAAGTCCTTCGAGTGCCCCGACAAGAAGACTGCTGCCACCCCTGCGAGGACACCTGCTCCAGGAGGCCGACCTCCTCAGGCCGCGCCACCCCCGGCCGCCGGCCGTGGGAGGCTGAACCACCTCACTGAGGAGGAAGCTGTCGACGCCCCCGGCGTCATGATCGGTAAGTTTTTAGTTTGTGGTACTTCTGCTCTGGTTCTTTTCGACACCGGTGCAACCGGGTTGTATATCACCTCTCGGTTCGTAAATAAGTTCTCCCTCCCTACAACCACCCGATCGATGCCCATTATCACGAGCTCTCCGCTCGGGGATATCCTATGCACCCTGCTGTGCAAAGGAGTAGATGTGGTTATCCAAGACCACACGTTCTATGGAGATCTGACCGTGCTGCCTTCCCATGGTATCGACGTGATACTGGGAATGGATTGGATCACTACCCACAGAGGTGTCATCTCCACGTCGCCGAGACTTGTGACTCTAGTGCACCCTGACGGGGCGAGAGTTACCTTCGAGCCGATGAAGTCTCGAGACATCCCGGCAGTGTACAACCTTCACACAAAGGCCTATCGGATGTGCCGGTAGTCTGTGAGTATGAGGATGTGTTCCCGGAGGAGCTGCCCGGGCTGCCCCCTGATCGTGATGTGGAGTTCGTGATTAACTTGGTGCCAGGAACGGCGCCGATAGCCCAGAGTCAGTACCGTATGGCAGAGGTTGAGCTGAAACTGTTGAAGGCAGAGCTGGACTCACTACTCGAAAAAGGGTTCATTCGACCAAGTGCTTCACCATGGGGTTCACCGGCACTATTCGTTCCGAAGAAGGATGGAACTCAACGTCTGTGCGTCGACTACTGCGCCCTGAACGCGGTGACCATCAAGAACAAGTACCCCCCCCCTCAGATCGATGATCCGATGGATCAGCTAAGGCAAGCCAAGTACTTCCAAGAAGATTGACCTCGGTCGAGGTTATCACCGGATGAAGATTCGCCCAGAGGACATCCATAAGACGACATTCGTAACCCGGTATGGACAGTACGAGTACACAGTCGTGTCGTTCGGCCTGACCAATGCCCCGGCATACTTCATGAACATGATGAACAAGGTCTTCATGGCTGAGTTGGACAAGTGTGTCGTCGTCTTCATCGACGATATACTGGTCTACTCCCAGACAGCAAAAGAGCACGAGGAACACCTGAGGATCGTGTTGGGGAAGCTCAGACAGCACCAGTTGTACGCCAAGTTCAGCAAGTGTGAGTTCTGGATGAAGTCGCCTTTCTGGGTCATGTGTTGTCAGCTAAAGGAGTTGCTGTAGACCCGAGCAAGATTGAGGCAGTGTCCAAGTGGCAGTCACCGAAGTCCGTGACGGAGATCCGCAGTTTTCTCGGTTTGGCAGGATACTACCGCCGGTTCATCGAGAACTTCTCGAAGATCGCCAAGCCCATGACAGAATTGTTGAACAGCAACACGCCGTATGTGTGGTCGGACAAGTGTGAAGCCAGCTTCCAGGAGCTCAAGACTCGTCTCACCACTACGCCGATCCTGACCCTACCCGATGCGAGAAAGGACTTCGTGGTGTACTGTGACGCGTCAAGGCAAGGACTCAGCTGCGTGCTGATGCAAGGAGGCAAGGTGGTAGCCTATGCCTCGCGACAGCTAAGGAAGCACGAGGAGAACTACCCTACACACGACCTCGAGCTAGCCGCTGTCATCCACGCCTTGAAGATATGGAGGCACTATCTGATGGGGAACAAGTGCGACATCTATACTGATCACAAGAGTCTGAAGTATATCTTCACCCAGTCGGAGTTGAACCTGAGGCAAAGGAGATGGCTAGAGCTGATCAAGGACTACAACCTGAACATTCACTACCACCCTGGTAAGGCTAACGTCGTAGCCGACGCTCTGAGCCGCAAGCACTACTGCAACAACCTGATGGTGCGAGAGGAACAACCGGCCTTGCATGAAGAGTTGGAGAAGCTGAGTTTGGAGATAGTGGAAGAGGGGCAGTTGAACCAGTTGCGGGTGAAATACACACTCGAAGACCAGATCCGGCAAGCTCAGAAGGAGTGCCCAGAGATTCAAGAGGTAAAACGCCTGATGGAGAGTGGCAAAGCAGCTGACTATCGCCTCGATGAACAGGGTACACTGTGGCTGAAGGACCGCATCTGCGTGCCTCAGGACAAGGAAATTCGGGACTCGATCCTTAAAGAGGCCCACGATTCTCGATACTCGATCCACCCTGGCTGTACCAAGATGTACAAAGACTTGAAGGTACGGTTCTGGTGGGAAAAGATGAGGGAAGATATTGCAGAGTACGTCGCTCGATGCGACACGTGTCAGCGAGTGAAGGCCGAACACCTGAGGCCTGCCGGACTGTTACAACCACTCGAGATACCCACGTGAAAATAGGACGACATCAGTATGGACTTCATCGTGGGTTTGCCGCGCACGCAAAAAGGAAATGACTCTATCTGGGTAATTGTTGATCGGCTGACCAAGGTAGCACACTTCTTGCCCGTGAAGACGAACTACAGCATGAGCCGCCTTGCAGAACTGTATGTGGACAACATCTTAAAGCTTCATGGAGCTCCGAGGAGCATTTGTCGGACAGAGGACCATAGTTTACTGCCCAGTTCTGGAAAAGTTTGCATGCTTCCATGGGCACCAAGCTGAACTACAGCACAGCATTCCACCCCCAGACTGACGGTCAGACAAAGAGAGTGAATGAAGTCCTAGAAGACTTACTGAGAGCTTGTGTGTTGACCTATGGGTTTGATTGGGAAAAGAGTCTGTCTTACGCTGAGTTCTCATACAACAACGGCCACCAGGCCAGCTTGAAGATGGCTCCTTTCGAAGCCCTGTACGGCAAAAAGTGTCGGACGCCGTTGATGTGGTCCGAGGTGGGGGAACGAACCTTTTTCGGTCCCGCCACCATTGTTGAGGCCGAAGAAAATGTCGCCAAGGTCAGGGAAAACCTGAAGATAGCTCAGAGCAGGCAGAAGAGCTACGCCGACCCGAAACGAAGAGATGTCTCGTTTGAAGTGGGGGATCACGTCTACTTGAAGGTGTCACCCCTCCGAGGCACGAAGAGGTTCCACATCAGGGGGAAGCTGTCCCCTAGGTACGTTGGTCCCTACCCTATTGTGAGTAGGGTCGGGAAGGTAGCTTACCGACTCGAGCTACCTCCGGAGCTTACCGGAGTGCACCCGGTGTTCCATGTATCCCAACTTCGGAAGTGTGTGGTCGTCGAGAAGAGAGTGCCTGCTCAGGCACTCGACGTCCAGGAAACCCTGGAGTACTTGGAGTACCCGGTTCGGATCCTGGACTGGGCGGAGAAGTCGACCAGGAACACCACCACACGCTTCTGCAAGGTGCTATGGAGTAATCACTCCGAGCGCGAAGCTACATGGAAGAAGGAGTCAGCGATGAGGGAGAAATACCCTCATCTCTTCGAAATGGAGGTAACTTTTTAATCTCGGGGACGAGATTCTTGTGAGGGGGGGGGGGGGGAGTTCTGTAACATCCTTAGTTTTGGCTTGAGTTCAAAATGGTAAATTTCAAAAACTTGAATTGAAGTTGAGTGCTCGTAATTCGAATAAGAGTGTCTTCCTGTTTCTTTCCCCAAAATTCCTAGATTTAATTTTGGCTTCAACAATACTTTTAGGACTTATAACCTGCTAGTGTGAAAATTTGGTTCTTTATTTGAATCTTATTTGGATTTTATTTGGGGTGGATTCAAATTTGAATTGAAACTCAAGTTTGAATCAACTTAATAGCCTAAGGTTATTGGCAAACGATACTGTACACAGCGGGCCGCCAACCTCACTTCTAGCCCAGACCCGCTTTTGGCCCGCTAGCCGGCCCAGCGAGCCACCCGCGCGCGCCCACCAACCGCGCGCGCGCGCGCCGCCCCGCGGGGGGGGCCGCCCCGCGTCACGCCCGCGTCACCATCGTCATCCTCGCGCTTTAGAGCTTTGGGCCGACGCCGGCTCCAAAGCAAGGGGCCGCGCCGGTCATGGCCGCCGCCGCGACGCGCCCCGCGACCTCCCGACGCATCCGCGCCGTCCACGTGCCCCGCTCCACCGCCGCTATAAGTAGCCGCCGCCGCCACCCTTGGCTCTCCCCAACCCTAGCCGCCGGGGGGGAATCCCGCCCTCGCTCACCTACCCGCGGCCCCGGAGGAGAAGGAGAAGGGGGAGGAGGAGGAAGGAGCCGGAGGCCGCGCCGCCCGCCGCGAAGCCGGAGCCGCCCGCGAGGAGGAGCCGGACCCGCGGGAGCCACGCACGCCTGCGACCTCTATTTCCTCGACTTCCTCTCTGCCGCGCCGTTCTGCGTCCCCTACCAGCGCCGCCTCCCTCCTCGCCGCGCACCGTTCACCGACGCCTGCACATCGGCCAGAGGCCACCCAGGTGAGGACGCCGCCTCACCTCCACTGTGGACGCCGCGACCTTCGAGCCGAGGCGGAACGCCACCGCGCCGCGCGTGGCCGGTGATGCGGCCATCGAGCCAGGCCGGGATGCCGTTTTGCGCGGGTGCCGCCGCCTTCGTCGACGCACGCGCCGCCCGCCTAGCTTTTCCTCCCTTGCCGTAAGACGCCGCCACCGTTCGTCGCCGCCGCGCGCCGTGTCGGGAGCGCGCGCGTCGCGTTCGCGACGAGTGCGTGCCCGCGCGCGCGAGCCCGTGCGGGCCACGGCGCTCGCAAGCGTGCACCCCGGCACGCGTGCGCCGCGGCCGTGAGGGGAAAGGCCGGCGCCTTGGGCCCCTTTTTCGTGCCTCGCCGGTGCTCACCGGTGCTCGCCGGGTGCTCGCCGCGCCGCCGCCGCGCACGGGATGGCCGTGTCGCCGTGGTCTTAGAATGCGCGCACGGTCGCCAAAGGGTAGCACGTCGCGTTCTTGGATGCCCTAAACACCACGCCGTGCACCCGTCATGTACACGCCGCCAACCGTGGGCGCCGCGCTCGCCGCCGCCCATGGCGTCGAGCCGGGCTCCGCGCGTGACGCCGCCACGACGCCCGTCGCGAACCCTATCCCGCGTTCCCGCTTGAGTAGCCTCACGCGCGTGCGCACCCCCCCCCCGCGCACGCCGTCCCCCTTCACGCCGCCGCGCCCGCGCGGGTTGAGTCCCCAGCACACCGCCGCGCCACCGCCGCGCCCACATCGGCGACGGCCGCGCGTGACGCCCACCGGCCGCCCTAGCGTCCTCCGAGCCAGCAACCCGACGAACTCGTGTAGGTGCACCTTGTTGACCGGTCGCACCGGGGCTGTGGAACATCGCCGCCGGCGAAGCCTTAACGCACCGCCGCCCTTTGCCTAAGGGGCTTTTCGTCGAGCACTTGGGCGGCTATCGAAAACCGTAGGGGGGAAAACCTAGCACACCAGGGGCCACACGCGGGCGTGGCCGCGACCGATCCGCTCCGATCCGGTGCGGCCCGCCACCAGATTGCCAGGCCACACGCTGGCCTACACGGTGGCCAGCCACACCGCCCCCGGCCGCCGGATCGGGCGCGGGCCGCCGATGGGCGGCCGCGCGCGCGGCGCGCGGCCGCAGGGATCCCGGCCGCACCCGCGATCCGGGGATCCCGTGCGGCCAGCCCGAAGGGAGGGGTTTTAATTTATTTAGAAATTCCAGAAATTAGTTTTGTCCCTTTGAAAAATCCTAGAAAATCCATTTTAACTCCAAAAATTGTGAAACCTGTTCCAGAAAATTTATAAAATCTTAAACTCCGGGTTGGGTTGGTGTTTGCTCTCTTTTGGGTCTTCAATGCTCTTATTTGGATTTAAATTGCTTTAGGACAGCTATTTATTTTTCCTTTCGCGCTATTAGGAGCGAGCGGGAGCCGGGAGAGCCGAGCCGGGGGAGTACGACTACGGCGACGACTTCGGCTGCGGAGGACTACCCGACCCCAGGTTCACGCCCGACTGATTCTGAAATACCCATTAGGCATTGCTAAGTAGTATTGCTAGTGCTTTACTTTAATGTACGCATGTTGATGAACCTTGCACCGCCTCTTTGTTTACCCTGTCCTTGATTGTCCTACTACTTTATATATATGTTTATGTGAGCGTATGTAAACGCCGGGCTTCGCAATGCATGTGTTGGGATGGGAATAGTGGTTCTTAGCGTGTGTGGGGTAAAAACCGACAGGAGAAGGCGTTTTGGGTACCTTGGCGGGGGTGAGCTCGAAACAACTGATCTGGGATCGGGGATAGGGGTGCACTTCTCAGTGCATCCCTCCTGTTACGGTTTTCGGAGCCTAGGTGTTGGGGTTTTACGTGCGCTTGGAGGACATGAGCTCGCCCCGGTTTGAAACCGAGTGGATCAACTGGTTTATAGGACATCGTACACACCACCCCGCCGAGAGTGGGGATAGGGCCGTGTTGAGCTCGGCAAGTGCAGAACCATACATGCCTAGGAAGGATAGAGGGTATCTGTGGGGGAGCGATGGAGGTGAGACCACCCTCTCAGAGCGTCTCCCGTGTGGCCACACGGGAGCATTTCACGGTTCGGTCTTTGTCTTCCTTTGCGGAGAGGACCTCTTTGAGGGCCGGATGCAGGGTGGGTTCGTAACTACCGAGAGTTCGCCGGTAGGATGGGCTCGGTCGGCCGTACAACGGCCGGGTACCATTCCGGGATGGGTACTGGTGTACACGCTCTGCAGAGTTGTTCGATCAATAGCTATAGCCGCGTCCTCGGTTATGGACACTGCCTAGAAGACATGTTCGTTCCTCATGTTTTGGGATTTCTACCTTCCCCTATAGGAGTGTGTGGTGAGCCGTGGTTGCAGTCGGCTAGAGGAGAGAGGCTCCATCTACCTCGTCGATTCGGTTGTAATCATTGAGGTGCGAGGAGAGGAAGTTCTCGCATCGACCCTAGACAGGAGTAGGAGGTGGTGACGGGTTCTCCTGGGTAACCAGGCGATTCCGAGCTGTGTTGAGAGACTTGGGTTTTGGGATTATTGATGGAGATACCTTGTTTATACTCTGCTGCTGCTGCTCAGGAAACCAAAGCCGCTTCCTTGCCTACTTTCTTTTCCCTTTAGCTGTTAGGCTACTTAAAGCTACATACAGTTGGTGACGTGGACCTATCCCATTCCTTGGGGATAGAATTTGGGTGTGCAGGGTACGAGTCCGAGTTCGACTGCAACGCCGACGGATGGTACGACTGAGGGATACGTCGCTTCGCTCGAGTTTGCCTGTGGCGTGAAGAATAAAGATGGAGACCCTTCTGAGAAGATAGCTACCGTTGCGTAGAATTTTCACTCTGATTCAGCCAAGAGGCTTGTATTGATGTACTCCATAATGGACTTGTAGTAAATTCATGTACTATTAACTTTATGTGATGCGATGTATGACTTTGTGTATCTATCTGTGAGACGTTCTGTACGCGATAGCCACTGATCCAGGGACTATCGCGATGGTACAGGGATTCGGGTTTTCTATGAAAATCCGGGGTTTTACAGATACCCTCTAGAATACTTCTTTGGGGAAATCCTACAATGGTGTATCTGTGCGTTTGCGGATTCTTTGTAAATGTCAGGATTACCATCGGAACATTCTGGCATCGTTGCTAGGAACTCACAAACTAAGCAAAGATGTTAAGGAATGCCGACCACGATTTCTGGCTCCATTACTGGGATACAAACCTAGTGATGATGTTAAGAAATGTCAACAAGCATTTCTGGTGCCGTTGCCGGGGAAGGCTAAAGGATAACATGACAACACTTTACACATGTTTATAATCATGACAAGGTAAATCAGTTCTCAATGCAGGCTAACCTTGATTGTCTTCTTTGTCTTTGGATGATGAAGACAGGTAGTGCATGACTTGTTTCGACTTACCACCGAATTTCATTGAAGATCTTGAGTCACTTGTAAGGAGACCTAGAACTCATTTCGGTTCTCCCTAGCGTGTACGTACGGAAGTCGACTCAGCTTCCTTTGTGCCATCTACATCAACTCCTATGGCCAACCCCAATGTCGAGAAGACTCTCCGTGAGTACTCTGCTCCCTCTGCTGACCAGGTGCCTACAGGCCCCGAGATCAATACTGGGAACAGAAACTTCGAGATCAAGACTGGCCTCATTATGATGGTACATGCTAGTCCATTCTGTGGCAAGCCTAATGAAGACGCAAGTGCCCATTTGCAACAGTTCCTGGAACTGTGCAACACCTTCACCATACGAGGAGTGGAGGAAGATGCTATTCATCTACGACTGTTTCCGTTCTCACTTCTTGGAAATGCGAAGTAGTGGTTCTATGCGAACTGTGAGGAGATTAATACTTGGGCAAAATGCTCGGCGGCATTCCTCGTGATGTTCTTTCCGTTGGGCAAAACCAATGCCCCGCGGAGAAGAATTTCAAGCTTTCAGCAAACGACAAATGAGACTATCCCAGAAGCTTGGGAGAGGCTTCAAGAGTACATCTTGGCCTATCCTCATCATGGGATGGACAACTGGCTTATTTTATAGAATTTCTACAATGGGCTGACTCTGACAGCCCGAGGACATGTTGATGCTGCTACTGGAGGTGCTTTCTTCTCACTCACTATTGCTAATGCAACTCATCTTATTGAGAAGATGGTCCCCAACCAAGGGTGGAGTGATGATCGACTCCAGCCATGTTAAAGAGGTACACATAGTATCAAGGAAGCATATATGTTGAATGCCAAGATGGACCTATTAATGAAGTGAATGGATGATATAACCAATGAGAAGGCTGCCATGGCCACCACTAGTCAAGCTATGGATTTTTGCATGACCTGCGAAGTCTGTGGTAACACTGGGCATTTAGGAATTACTGCCCTACTGCCCAAGAGGATGTGATGTTCATGAACGGAAACAACAATGGTTATCATCCACAAGGAGGTCAAGCATGGAATCAACGCCCTTATTATCAAGGAGGTAATCAAGGTAATTCTTTCATCCTAACCAACCTTACTTGAAAGATCTTATTTTTGGGCAAGCTAAGATCAATGATAGTTTCAACAAGAAGTTAGCTGCCTGTGATAAGGCTCTGGAAAGCCTCAACACCATGGCTGATAGCCTCCCTTCTGTTCTTAAGAGCCAATTAAGCTTTAATAAGATGATAGAAACCCAGGTGGCTCAGATATCTGCTTTGGTTCCCTCGCCTGAAGACGGTAAGATTCCGGGGCAACCCGTATCCTCCTGTGAAAATGTTTGCGTAGTGTCCACTATATGGGGTAAGCCATCTAGGTGGACACGACCTACTGACTACGCAGGGAAGCCAGTATAGCAGATTCTTGATCCATGGGAATCTTCCGCAATTGTGCACAAGAGAGATCCTGGTTATCCGACTATAACTTGAATGATATACTATCAGAAAATCATGAATTCTTTTTGTGGCCTTGGTGCAAGTGTCAACCTCATGTCCAAGGCTATGTTCAAGAAATTGGGATATCCTGCTCTTTCTCCAAGCTCAAAGACCATTCAACTTGCTGATGCATTGATCCGACATCCAGAGGGGATAGTGGAGAGCTTACTGGTATTTGTCCAGGGGTCTTGCATCTTCGTGGATTTCGTGGTCCTTGATATGCAGGATGATGCAGAAATACCACTCATTCTTGGGAGGACATTCCTAAGTGACGCAAAGGCGAGGGTCAATATGGGAAATGGAACCATCCGCTTCCGCATTGGGAAGAAGAACTTGATGTTCCGATTTCGGGGAAACGATGAGCAATTCGGGGAATGGATAGAGCAACGACCCCAGCTTAAGCAACCTCTGACCATACCAATGAAACCAAAGCAAACAAAGAAAGTGTGTCGGGAGGTACATAAGTTACACCCCTCTACTTCTCGCGAGTGGGTGACGAGTGGAATTAATCATCGAGAACAATCCCGCTCTCAGACTTAAAACGACGAGTCCTTTTTGCCAAAAGGTAAAATTGGTATTTATCTCATATTTCCCTTTCCAAAATTTTATTTGAATTTTCCAAAATGCATATTTAATTTTTTTTCCAACAGTGCATCTGCATTCTAGAATTGTTCTAGCCAATTTTCCTTTTTGAATAAAATTCCTGAAAATAATTTTTGAGCTTGGAAAACCCTTGAAAAATTCTTTGAGCCACTTGGTGGGCGAATTTGGACCGAGGCACTTGGGCAGGACACTGGGTAGCCATTAGAAAGCGGCTGGCAAAAGCCCGGGGCGAGCGGGCCCGACAGGGTGTCGGCCGACCCCACAGGTCGGCTGACCTAGCCCAACGGTCGTATGGCCCCACCACCACCAACGGCTCCTAGCCATTATTATCGGCCTTTACCCCGGTGCCTGGCTCGTTTGCCTATAAATAAAAGGAGGATGGGGGGATTCTGCACCCATTCACTCATTTTCACCACACTCCCCCTCTCCAGTCTTTGGCCCTTTGGTTTTCTTGGACTTCTTGCTCGAATTTGAAGTGACCAGCACCCTCTCCAAATTGTTGCTGAATATTTCTCATTGGTGGAGCAACCTCATTAAGAATTTCATTCAGTTTTACTAATTTGTCACCGTGTTGTTTTTGTTGTTTGTTGTGCACCATGAGTTGGGCCGCCGGTGTGTTCCGGAAGGTGGCTCGCTCCCATTGTTCGCGATATGGGGGAAGCTCATCCCGCCACTCCGAAGCCACACCAAGCCAATGTTGATGGAGCATGAAGAAGAAGAGGAAGGCTCCTACACCGCAAGCCGAAGGAGTGTACGCCGTTGACGCCCCCTTCATCGACTTGAGGGACGAACAAGTGAGACAAGCCTACGCCATCCTCAAGGATCGAGTCTTCTCCAACACGAGAGAATTCGACCCAACCCTTCTTGAAAGGACAGGTATGGACTCCGAGTTCGATTCCATTTGGCAAGCTCTTGGTTGGGAAGGTTTTGTCCCGGTTCAGGAGATCGATTCTAGGCCTATTACCATCCAGTTTCTCTACACTCTTCAAGAGGATGCACCTAGTATTATTTCGATTTCATGGAGTTCCATATCGGGTTTCATGGAAGGATCTTAGTCGCACCCTCAGTTTTCATCGTCGTTGTGCTATTCCTCTTGAGCTAGCTTGCAGTGATTTTAATCGCGAAAGTTTTTGGGTATAACTTTGTAGTCGGCTTGTTCGCGGCAAGTTGACACCTCAGTGCAATGATATCTTGCATCCCACTCTCCTACTATGGCACAAATGGCTCTCCATCACTCTCTTTTCGAGGGATGATGTGTGAACCATGCGCACTGACGAGATGAGGATTTTATACACCGCAGTTAGACGGATCAAGGTCTCCCTTGTTCAAGCTATGATTCGGCAGTGGTTGATGAACTTTAATATGACGGGTCCTATTGAATGTAAGTATTTGGTTTCGCTCATCATCACGAATCTTGGGGTTAAGTACGGGCCCAATGTGCCCTACATTGATAATCCCTGAACTCTAATCGATGAGGCTAATTTGACGCAGGGGCATATTCTTAAGAAGGGTCTGGATGATTCTTTGGTTTTCTTTTACCCTGGCTATGCAAACTAAATTCGATTACCTAACCCGGATTTCAGATTGTACAGCCAAGGGCCACTGATCGGTCCTCTCGAGGAACCTCGTCGTTCTAGTGTCTCTGATGTCAGGGTTACTAGGAGTGCATCAAGGAGAGCAGCCAGGGCACAACAACCGCCACCACAACCATCTCCGCAATCGTCGCCACAGCCTTAACCTACCATACCTACGCTTGGCACATGGAACTCTATTGAGTACATGCCTAGGGTCATTCCAGGATATGCTCCCGGTTGGGATCAGCCCATGTTCCAGCAGGTGCGAGTAGCTCGGCTTGGGCTAATGCAGGCAGTGGCAAGTGGGCCATGCCTGCTTGTACTACCTATGGAGATGCGACGTCTTCATCGTCCGAGTTGTGCTCGTCATCTCGTGGGGTTACCCTCACTCAGCATATGAGCGAGCACAACATCCGAGTTGGTGGATGGGATATCCCCCTCCTCAATAGTGAGCCTGAAGCAAGCTTGGAGGAGGACCCCCACTCTGAGGTAACTTGTATCTTAAAAACACATAAAAATCTGATAAATTAAAAAGACCAAAAATATTTATTTTCTTTCGTATGCACGGTAAGAATGCTTTCGTTCCTATGGTTGAAATTATGAATAGTTGCTCTATTTATTCCACTTGTACGCCTTGCTTACTATTGACGACTGTTAAGTACCTAATTTAAGGCTGTCAATCCCTGCATTTCAACATGAGAATCATGCATCCACACTAGAATATGGCTTTAAACTAACAATTTCCACAAGTGGTTGTATGAAGATTAATGCAGGTGCTTAGCATAAGAAATGATGAGAAAGCACACCTCCATGATCCTAGCACTTCAGGCTCAGCCAATGAGGCTGCCATGCAAGCAGCCCCTGGATCAATGTCGTCACCAATCCAAGAGAGAGAGAGAGAGCCTCGGTGAATCAGAGACCGCCATGCGTGCATCACATGGATCCTATGGCCCACCAGAGTGCCTAAACCGCCTCCAACACACGTGTACACGGGAACCGACCTCAGGGACCACCAATCAGCCGCTCAAAGAAAGCACAAGCCGAGGCGGACCACGTAGGGGTCGGCCAAACCAACCTTTGTTCGACTGATCCCAGGCCTCCAAGTGATGTTCGCCCATTGGTCCTAGAGGCCGTCCCCGGGGTGTCTCTCTCCACTTGACGCTGGTGCCCACACCTATATATAGAACGGGAGGGGGGTAAGAATAGGACAACACACTTGAAGGCAACTTCTTACCTTAGCCTCCTCTCCTCCTTCTCATTCCCTCTTGGTGGAGGTGAAACCTCATCCCACCAGGAATATGAGTGTGAGGAGGATCTAGCTTATGTAGTGCTAGGTAGAGAGGAGAGAGAGTGTGTGAGTAGAAGGGAGATGCGATGATCCGTTCTTTGTTCATCATTTCTTTGCACCTGATGAGTGATACTGTTCTTCATTTAGACTGAAGTGAGTATTTCATTATATTCCAATTAGACTAAAGTCGTAACATGGGTGATACGCTCTAGAGTTCTTCATCTGTTCATCATTTAGAGACTCGTGTTCTTCGTGACACATTTCTTTGATCTTGTTGACGCGGTGAATAATTCTGCATTTCGTTTGTATGGCTTCTTGTCAATTAGAATATAGTAAGTGCTCTCCATATCTGAATTAGATCAAAGTGTCATTCATATCTCTTTGTATCATCTTGATTCCATGATGGGTAAGGTCTAGTTGTACTCACGGGTTCGTCGCTCCTATTTTTACGGAGTGCTATAGTGTTGCTGTGGGACGTCAGACGTAGCTGCACTATAGTAGTAGTAGGTGGTGCAGACGTGGTGTCTGGACTATGGGTTATCCTTCGATTGCCATGTATCCCATGGTTTGTCTTGGGGTAGGCCGCGGTGGTGACAGCCGTTGGACCCTTTCAGAATCCCCCACGTTCGGATACAGGTGGAGGCAACCATTTGCCATGAACCAACTGTTATAGCTAGGAGGGCCTGGTGTCTGAAGCGAGATCCTTTCAGCTTGCACACCCTAGAACCAAGTACCTACAAGGGACACCATACCTCTCGCCTACCTCAGCAGGGATCCTATGTCTTTGGGTAAGTCTCTCGCAGAGTACCCAGCCGTTCCTAGGAACGAAACCCTTCGGAATACTCCTGAGGGAGAAGTGCTACAGTAGTGTATCTGTGCACTTGCGGACTCGTTCGCACCCAACAATATACCCGGTGATTCTTATACGCTCACACTATCTCGACACCATAGTGGTGAGGATAAGAAATACCAACAAGCATTTCTGGAGCTGTTACCGGGGAATGGTTGTCTAGAATTGAGGACCATGTGTGGTTCGAGGACCGGTGGATGGTCGCTTCCTTGTGTGATGAGTGATTGACAACGTTGTGTGGACTGATTCTTGGCTAAGTATTGCAGGTGCAGGTTGCGGCTTGACTCGTGTTGGTACAGGTGAAGAACAAGCGCGAAAGGTCGTCGCGGTGAGGCCTCCGGAGTGTGGAGAAGACAAGTAGGCTTTGTTCGAGGGACCCGGTGGCCGGCGGGGTCAAGTGCGGGCCGCATGGTGGCATGAACAAGAAGATGAAGTCGTGGACGGTTTCTTGGTTGAGCCTCAAAACCAAGGTCGGCCGGGACTACGTGGGAGCCAAGTCATGAGTGGAGATTGGCGGAGGCTACACCGAGTTCACGGGGTTTCCGGTGGTTCACCGAGAAAACCACCGGGTTCCTTGGTTGATCCACAAAGCCAAGACCGGAGAACCGAAGACGGAGGTGCGGCGGCACCGGCACCGGTCCGACCGGTGGGTCCGACCGGCCCGGCCGGTGGGGACCGGTCGGCCGGTGAGGAGCACCGGTCGACCGGTGTGCGACGACGCGGTCGGAATCTTCGAAGCGGAGGACACGCGTCGGGATCGCATCGCTTGCGTCGAGGCTACGCGGGGTGCGGTTGCGGGCATCCGTCCGATGGTGAAGACATCAAGAATTCCGAATCCGCCCTTGAGGGGCATGTATCCCTAGTTAGTAGAGAGGGGCATTTTAGACATTCGGTTGCCGCCTATATAACCCAAGAGGTGAGAGGTTGGCAGCCAACTCTTGGAACCCTAGCTCATTAGTTTTCCTATTTTCCACCTATTTTCTCTAGGTTTTCCTTAGGACTAGCAAGAGAGCTTCACGGAGAGATCTTGTAGAGAGGGATGGATGATCGGGCGGCTTGCTAGACCTTGTACGAACCTTTGTTTCATGTATAGATGATTCGGCGTGGTTCCTCAAGGTTTGGATGTGTTTTCCCCGGTTGTTCTTGGTGGTGATTTTCGGAGCCCTCTGCGGGTGATTTCTTTGGGGTGTTTTCGGGGCTTTTCTCTTGGGGATTTGATGGGGGAAATTTGTGGGAACCCTTCGTGGTTCTTTGGGCCTGTGATTCCCCTCCCAAATCCGTGAGGAAAAGTGCTCGATTTTGGGGTTTCTTGAGTTCTTGGGTTGGAAGTGCTTCCGGCGGGATTTCTTCGATTCCTCCTTTTTGGACGAGTTTTGGTGGGATTAAACTTGGCTATGAACTCCTCATGAGGTGTTCATGATATCCCCAAAGTCTTGTTCAAGTCCGTGGAGCGATTCGGGAGATCGAGATTTGGATTTGGGGGAGTTGACCGCGGGTCTTTGTTCATCCCGAGCCGCCAGCTACACCGGTCGACCGGTGCTCTTGACCGGTCCGACCGGTGCAAGCCCTTGTGGGTTTTTGCTCGGGTGAACGTCTTGGTGTGTTCCTTGTTGTCCCGTGTTGCTTCGCCGTTTCGAGTTTGGGTCCGTTTGGTGGTCGGTTGGCCGTTTGGTGTCTTGGGGGCTTTCGGGCCGCCACCGGTCCGACCGGTGTGTCTCACCGGCCCGACCGGTGTAGAGCCACTTAGTGGAAGTTGCTCGGTTTCACTGCCGCAAGGACCGGTCCGGCCGGTGGTGCTCCCTGGTCTGACCGGTGTGGGTCTGTAGACTCGAGGCTTGGTTTTTCCGCTGCGTTTCTCGGGTCGGAAGGTGGTGCGTTGGTTCCTAGGTCCAGTGGCACTCCAGTGGCTACGTGGGCTTGACCAACCTTGGTAGTGAGTCGGAGACGTGTGTTGGAAGCCGCGTTCGTCTTGTTGGAGTTTTCATCTCCTTCGAGAAGAATTTTTATCGGCTCCCATTCACTCCCCCCCTCTCTGGTTCGCCGTATCGGTCCTTCAAGTGGTATCAGAGCCGGTTCGGGTCTTTATTGACTCTAACCGTCTAAGATCCAAGGATGGCGTACCAGGAACGGGGTTCGGGTCCTCCACACTTCGATGGCAAGAACTACCAGATGTGGAGCAAGAGGATGGGTGCGTTTCTCCGCGGAAAGGGTCGGATCCTTTGGGATGTCACGGTGGACACGGGCTATGTCCAGTAGGTTGATTTCCTCGCTCCGAGATCGAGGGGACGGCTTCGACGCCAACAATAAGGCGGTCGACTACTTGTTTCGTGCTTTGTGTCGGCCGAGTTCGATCGGGTGCACACCGAGCACTTGGCTTGTAGGATTTGGGCGGTGTTGAAGGAGGCTCATGTTGGGAACGCCCGGGTTCGGGCACGGTTGTATGCGACCTACGGAGAGAGTACGAGAACTTCACTCATCTCCCGGTGAGTCCATCGATGCCTTGTTTCGAGAGGTTCACGGTGGTGGTGAACAACATGAGGGCCAATGTGGACGTGCTCCCGTACGATGATCATGATAGAGCGGTCAAGCTCTTACACTCTTTGGATCGTACGATATGGGGCGGAAAGTTCGAGGCCATAGTCGAGTCGGAGCGGTATGATACTCGACGGTGAACGAGCCGTTCTCGAAGCTCAAGTCGGCCGAGGTGGATAGGGGCATGATCGCCAAGCTCGAGGGACCGAGCGATTCCCATAGTCTTGCCCTCGTTGGTGGTTCTAAAGGAAAGACTAACTCTAACCCATCCACCGGGATGTTCTCGTTTTCCTCTTTGATGTCTATGCCGGATGAGGAGTTTGATGACCTTGGAGAGGACGAGCCGGCGGTGACGAGGCGGTTCGAGAGGCCGCACGAGAACCGCGTGAACATGAGGAGGAACACGAGGACTTGCTTCCGGTGCGGCAAGCCGGGACACTTCGTCGCCGACCGCCCGGAGAAGGCCGAGAACAAGGACGACTACAAGCACAAGCCGAGGAAGAACGACGACAAGTACCGTTCGAGGCGCGACCACAAGAGCAAGCACAAGAACAAGTACAAGGACGAGCGACGATCGAGGAAGAAGGAGGGCCGAGGCAAGGCCCGAGCGATGGTTGGAGCGAGCGACGTCGACTCCGGTCCGCGTACTCCACTTCGAGCTCGAGCGGCCGCCGACGACGAGGGAGATCGCCGCAAGAACAAGAGGTCGTCCAAGAACCCGAGCGGGGCCGGGCGCGCCGCGAGAGACGGCCTCGCACCATGGCGTTGAGCTCCGGCGGCAAGAAGAGCACACGGAGCGACTCGGACTGCGAGTCCGACGACGAGGTGCGTGATGAGCTTCCCTTCTTGCGCCGGGGAGAATGAGAGGCTTGGCTCTTTGCTTGATAATCGTGATGACATGCTTAGAGAGGCAAAGAAAATGAGGAAAGAGCTTAGGGCTTCACTCGAGGATGCTAGGACTAGAGTGGCCGAGCTAGAGACACAGGTGCTTGATAGCAAGCTTGAGATTGATTCGCTTAAGGCTAGCCCCGTTGTTTCGATGAGAATGATTGTCTTTGATTGCTCCATATTCCTTGCTGATCTTGCTTTGTTTAAGGAGAAGCATGCCTCCAAGTGTGAGGAACTAGATGTGCTTAGGGTTGAAGTTGCTTGAGCTTAAGTCTAGACTCGCTTTGCTAGGTGCTTGCACTTCTTGCCCCGTTTTGCATGCTAAGATTGATGAGATGCATGCTTACACTAGTTCGCTCGAGGCTAAATTGAAGGAACCCATGCCTACATCTTGCTCTACCCGTGAAATGCATGCATTGAAAAATTTGGAGCTTGCACATTATGTTGATCGTTTGCGGGATGAGAATGATGATTTGAGGAAGTTGATGGGTTGGTTGTCCGGTCCACGAGCCTCGGTTGAGGATGATGATCGAGGCCTTTAAGAGGCAAGATGGTGAGGGGCTTGGGGCAAACAAGGTTGGTGAAGGAAGTGAAGAGAATATCCCGGAGCCACCAAAAACCCACCACAAAAATGATTTCCCTCCAAAACCTAACCATCTAAGGAACTGACTAGACACAACCCCAGCTCCACCTGTGTTTCCTACACCCACAAACGACCTACAAAAGCCTATCAAATTTGTGAGCACTTCGGGGAAAGTGTTCTTTGGGAAGTGGTATGTCCTTGTTGTGGTGGACGACTATTCTCGGTATGCGTGGGTGTTCTTTCTCGAGGATAAGGGGGAGACGTTTGGTTTTGTTCGAGATCTAGTCTTGAGGTTGAGGAACGAGAGGCACGGAGATGCCATACGAGCTATCCGTAGTGATAATGGCTCGGAATTCAGGAACTCTCGTTTTGAAGCCTTTTGCCATGACTTGGGTCTTGAGCACCGGTTTTCGAGTCCGTATACGCCTCCCCGAATGGTGTTGTGGAAAGGAAGAACGGGACCTTGTGCGAGATGGCTCGGACGATGCTTGATGAGCATAGGACTCCGAGGAGGTATTGGGTGAGGCGGTGAACACCGCGTGCTATGTGTCGAACAGGGATATACCTCGAGTGCACAAGAAGAAGACATGCTATGAGTTGATGCATGGCCGCACACCCAAGGTGAGTCACTTCCATGTCTTTGGTTGCAAGTGTTTCATTCCCAAGAAAGGCGAGGAAGTTGGATAAGTTTGAGGCTAGGTACGTTGATGGCATTTTCTTTGGTTATGCATCTCATTCTAGAGCATATCGTGTGCTCAATCTTGAAACTAACCAAATCGTGGAGACTTGCGAGGTAACCTTCGACGAGACGAGCCACGTAGTCGCCTTGTCTTTGAGTGTGCGGGTGATGATGAGCTTGGCGAGGAGATCTTTCGGGGAGGAGGAGCATGAACATGGAGATGATGAGGATGGCGGTGCGGTGCCCCCCGCCGAACATGTACCCACTACTTCGACGACGATGATGGATGGACCCTCTGCTACACCTACGACGACAAATCAAGAACGAGGAGAAGGCGATGTTGAGGGGGAGGTAGCTTCGAGGCGAGAACCTCCCGGCGAGTTCAAGTGGATCATCCAGCTTCGAGGATCATCGGCGACATGGATGAACGCACTACACGGTCGAGGGTTCGAAACAATTCCCATTTTGCTCATGCTGCGTTTGTTGCTTCTTTCGAGCCCAAAGACATTGGACACGCACTATCTGATCATAATTGGGTTAACTCGATGCATGAGGAGTTGGAGAACTTTGAGAGGAATCAGGTGTGGGAGTTGGTTGACCCTCCCCCAGGGTGTAAGCCGATTGGTACAAAGTGGGTGTGGAAAAACAAAGAGGGAGAGAAGGGTGAGGTTGTGAGGAACAAGTCAAGACTTGTTGCTCAAGGGTTCGATCGAAGGAGGGGATTGACTACGAGGAGACCTTTGCTCCCGTAGCCCGTTTGGAGGCGATTAGGATCCTTCTAGCCTTTTCTCGTGGTTAAAGGGTTCAAGTTGCACCAAATGGATGTGAAGAGTGCTTTCCCGAATGGAGTGTTGGAGGAAGAAGTGTATGTGAGGCAGACCTCGGGGTTTGAGAGTGAGAAGTACCCCCACGGGTGTACAAGTTGAGGAAGGCGTTGTATGGGTTGAAACGGGCGCCTAGAGCTTGGTATGGCGGGTTGAGGGGGTTCTTGTTTGAGAGAGGTTTTGAGATGGGGAAGGTCGATCGGACCTTGTTTTTGCCGAGGGCGGGGCGGAGATATCCCGATTGTGCGGGTGTACGTGGATGATATTGTCTTTGGTGGTTCGTCTAACTCTCTTGTTGCGAGGTTTGCGGATGATATGAGCGGGGAGTTTGAGATGAGTATGATGGGTGAGTTGCAGTTCTTCCTTGGGCTACAAATCTAGCAATCAAAGGAAGGAACATTTGTGCACCGGGCTAAGTACACCAAGGACATCGTGAGGAAGTTCAAGATGGAGGACTCCAAGGCTATGACGACGCCGATGAGTACGACTACGGCTCTTGATGCGGACGAGGAAGGTGAACACGTGGACCGGAAGGAGTACGGAGCATGATCGGGTCACTCCTCTACTTGACGGCGACGAGGCCGGACATACGGTTCTCGGTGTGTCCGTGCGCTCGTTTTCAAGCGTCTCCGAGGACTTCGCATCGGCAAGCGGTGAAGCGAATTTTCGGGTACTTGCGTCACACTCCCGACTTCGGCCTTTGGTACTCCGCGTCCTCTTCTTTGGCGCTTCATGGCTTTTCGGACGCGGATTTTGCCGGGTGTCGGTTGGATAGGAAGTCCACTTCCGGGACTTGCCGGTTTTGGGTTCTTCGTTGGTGTCTTGGTCTTCCCGTAAGCGGTCGAGTGTTGCTCAATCCACGGCCCGAGGCCGAGTATGTTGCCGCTGCTAGTTGTTGCTCTCGGCTCCTTTGGATCACCTACACCATGAGTGACTTTGGTGAGGAGTATACCCATGTCCCACTTCGGTGTGATAGCACCGGTGCCATAAGCGTTGCAAAGAACCCGGTGCTCCATTCCAAAACCAAGCACATAGAAGTGAGGTATCATTTTCTGAGAGACAACGTCGAGAAAGGAAAGATAGCTTTGATCCATGTATCCACACATGACCAACTAGCCGATATTTTCACCAAACCCCTAGATCAAGCAACTTTCACTCGTTTGCGGGGGGAACTTGGTGTGTGTTTGATTTCTTGAGTTGGGTGTGTGGGGGCTTGCTTTTGCCGGTGGTGTCGAGCCCGTTTTGCCTCCCCTCGAGGAGCCGGTTTTGTAGCATATGTATAGCTTTCCTTTGTGCATTTCTTGCATTTGACATGGCATATGTAACATGATGTATAGGCATCCTTGTATCTTAGATTGCATGCATTTTGTATCATATGCATTGGTTAGGAAAAGCTTCTCTCATATACATTGTTCACCATGGAATGAGATATATGTCTTTGTGAGCTTGTTTGGTATGCTACGGTTAGTTTGGCTTAGCTCTTGATGATCTTGATGAATAATCCATGGTTGATAGCTATGTTTTTGAAAAATGTCACATGTATGCTCTCTCATGTGTAAATGCCTTTACATGCTCTTGACATGTTTGTGTGGCCTTGCTATGCTTAATTTGTGGTTGGATAGCTAGTTTATTGATCATATGGGGCCAAAGGCTCATTTGCCATCATGAATGTTTAGCCCTCTTGATTTATCTTGTGGAGGAGCATAAGTTCCTTTACGTCGCAAAGACATTTCATGTACCATTTACAAATCTGAAAATGAAATGAAAAATGCTTGGAAATGTGCTCCCATGTCATATGTGCTGAATTTAATTTGCTTTGGGTGCTAAACCGTTGCATGATGCCTACCAATGAGAAGTCTCATACATAGAAGTAGGCACATGGCTCGGTGGCTTTGACATGACATGAGGTGCTTGTGGGTGTTTGTGATGGTCTTATGGTTAGAATAGCTGTCCTAGCATGAAGTTTGTGTGGCTTTGCCATTTTGATATGCTTTGATCATGTTTAGGACTTTGCTCATGAGAGGCAAGTTTTCGCAAAATTGCCAAAATCCATCTTAGCTTCGTCCAATGGTTGTGAAACTTGGTGATCATGTAGTTGAGATCGATACGAAGCCGTAGAGTATCTAACTGCTCATTTGGACATGTGTAGCATTCTTTGTTGAATCTTGTATATTTGAGAAGCTCTAGGTTGAAAGTTTTGCATTTTTGGCTTGATTCATGCATTGCCAACAAGGGGGGGAAGTTTGAGCTTGAAATGGCTTCTGGACGTGTTTAGAAGGTTTTCAGGTGGTTTCGAGCCATTTCTGGGCTCTGTTGTGCATCGGTCTGACCGGTCAGGGTCACCGGTCTGACCGGTGTGAGTGCTGGTCCTGTATACATGTTAGGCACCGGTCTGACCGGTGGTGATGACCGGTCTGACCGGTGTGAGCTGAAATTGCTGCAGCTGCCCTGTTTTCATCGGTTTTGCATGCATTCGTCCAGGGGGAGTTTGCATGTGTGCAGGGGGAGCTCTTTGTGTGTTTTCGAGTTTTGTTTCGGTGGTTTGTGCTCTTTGCTTGAGCTTTGCTTTGTCTCGGATGTGTCGAGCCGTTGCCCTTGCCTAAGGGGTCCGAGACTCGTCTTCTTCAAGTGATCTTGCTCTTTGCCTTTGTTTGGCTTTCGATCGCTTGTTGGAGTTTCTTTTTGTTCGTTTCTTTTCTTTTTCTTTTCTCTCTTGTTACTTTCGTGTGGGTGTTGTCAATGCACTCATCAAGGGGGAGATTGAGGACCATGTGTGGTTCGAGGACCGGTGGATGGTCGCTTCCTTGTGTGATGAGTGATTGACAACGTTGTGTGGACCGATTCTTGGCTAAGTATTGCGGGTGCGAGGTTGCGGCTTGACTCGTGTTGGTACGGGTGAAGAACAAGCGCGAAAGGTCGTCGCGGTGAGGCCTCCGGGTGTGGAGAAGACAAGTAGGCTTTGTTCGAGGGACCCGGTGGCCGGCGGGGTCAAGTGCGGGCCGCATGGTGGCATGAACGACAAGATGAAGTCGTGGACGGTTTCTTGGTTGAGCCTCAAAACCAAGGTCGAGCCGGGACTACGTGGGAGCCAAGTCATGAGTGGAGATTGGCGGAGGCTACACCGAGTTCGCGGGGTTTCGGTGGTTCACCGAGAAACCACCACGGGTTCCTTGGTTGATCCACAAAGCCAAGACCGGGAGAACCGAAGACGGAGGTGCGGCGGCACCGGACCGGTCCGACCGGTGGGTCGACCGGTCCGGCCGGTGGGGACCGGTCGACCGGTGAGGAGCACCGGTCGGACCGGTGTGCGACGACGCGGTCCGAATCTTCGAAGCGGAGGACACGCGTCGGGATCGCATCGCTTGCGTCGAGGCTACGCGAGGGTGCGGTTGCGGGCATCCGTCCGATGGTGAAGACATCAAGAATTCCGAATCCGCCCTTGAGGGGCATGTATCCCTAGTTAGTAGAGAGGGGCATTTTAGACATTCGGTTGCCGCCTATATAACCCAAGAGGTGAGAGGTTGGCAGCCAACTCTTGGAACCCTAGCTCATTAGTTTTCCTATTTTCCACCTATTTTCTCTAGGTTTTCCTTAGGACTAGCAAGAGAGCTTCACGGAGAGATCTTGTAGAGAGGGATGGATGATCGGGCGGCTTGCTAGACCTTGTACGAACCTTTGTTTCATGTATAGATGATTCGGCGTGGTTCCTCAAGGTTTGGATGTGTTTTCCCGGTTGTTCTTGGTGGTGATTTTCGGAGCCCTCTCTCGGTGATTTCTTTGGGGTGTTTTCGGGGCTTTTCTCTTGGGGATTTGATGGGGGAAATTTGTGGGAACCCTTCGTGGTTCTTTGGGCTGTGATTCCCCTCCCAAATCCGTGAGGAAAAGTGCTCGATTTTGGGGTTTCTTGAGTTCTTGGGTTGGAAGTGCTTCCGGCGGGATTTCTTCGATTCCTCCTTTTTGGACGAGTTTTGGTGGGATTAAACTTGGCTATGAACTCCTCATGAGGTGTTCATGATATCCCCAAAGTCTTGTTCAAGTCCGTGGAGCGATTCGGGAGATCGAGATTTGGATTTGGGGGAGTTGACCCGCGGGTCTTGTTCATCCCGAGTCGCCCGTGCTACACGGTCGACCGGTGCTCTTGACCGGTCCGACCGGTGCAAGCCCTTGTGGGTTTTTGCTCGGGTGAACGTCTTGGTGTGTTCCTTGTTGTCCCGTGTTGCTTCCGTTTCGAGTTTGGGTCCGTTTGGTGGTCGGTTGGCTGTTTGGTGTCTTGGGGGCTTTCGAGTCGCCACGGTCCGGCCGGTGTGTCTCACCGGTCCGACCGGTGTAGAGCCACTTAGTGGAAGTTGCTCGGTTTCACTGCCGGTGACCGGTCGACCGGTGGTGCTCACCGGTCCGGCCGGTGTGGGTCCGTAGACTCGAGGCTTGGTTTTTCCGCGTGCGTTTCTCGGGTCGGAAGGTGGTGCGTTGGTTCCTAGGTCCAGTGGCACTCCAGTGGCTACGTGGGCTTGACCAACCTTGGTAGTGAGTCGGAGACGTGTGTTGGAAGCCGCGTTCGTCTTGTTGGAGTTTTCATCTCCTTCGAGAAGAATTTTTATCGGCTCCCATTCACTCCCCCCCTCTCTGGTTCGCCGTATCGGTCCTTCAAGAATCTACGAACATGACTATCCTTGTATCTTTTGTTTTCCTTTTTGTTTCTACCTCTACCCCCATTTTCCCAGGATGGTTATCCTTGTACATACCTTTCGCTCATTATGAGTGAGCCAGTAGAATTATCCTTATGGAGGAGACCCGCCTCCTTAACACCCTGTATGGTTCACCCATCCCTCATTAAGCTAGTTGAGAACGATTCCTTCTTTGGGAAAGTCATGAAAATCCCTACTCCCATGTGAGAGACTTTGAACAACTGTGCTCTAACCAGGATAAGACTGGGGCGACGCATGATGTTCTTAGGAGGAACTTGTCCCCGTTCTCCCTTTCTGGAGGAGCGAGAACTTTCTACCATTGTTTTGGGCATGATCACCTCAATTGGGGAACATTGAGAGCAGCTTTTTGCACCCAATTCTTTCCCTTGAGGCGTATCATTTGAAGGACTGATTAGGCGACAAGACGGGGGGGGGGGGGGGGGGGGGGGGGAGTGAAGGGAGCAAATAAAAATTTTCTCAAAAGAGAGAACTCGGCCTATGCCCCAAATTCACAACCAAGAATCTCCACACAAGTTGCCAAGGTCGCGTAGTCACAACGGACCTACCAACCCTAGGAACAAACCCCAAACGATCCCAAAGTGAAAGCGAAACACAAGAAACAAAGAACATAGCACCAGGTGGACAGTCCGCGGTGACCGGGCGGACGGTCCGTGGGTCACGGACGGACGGTCCGAAAATGAAACCCGAACCTCTAGTAGCACACCTCGAATAACGGACGGTCCCCGCCCTGTCCTCGGACGGTCTGCGGACAATTGGTGCCGCGTGGACGGTCCGCGACGTCTAGGCGGACAATCTACCAAACTTCTTGAGGGCCATGTGTGGTTCGAGGACCAGTGGATGGTCACTTCCTAGTGTGATGAGTGATTGACAAAGTTGTGTGGACTGATTCTTGGCTAAGTATTGCAGGTGCTGGTTGTAGCTTGACTGGTGTTGGTGCATGTGAAGAACAAGCGCGAAAGGTCATTGCCGGTGAGGCCTCCAATCGTGGAGAAGACAAGTAGGCTTGGTTCGAGGGACCCGGTGCCCAGCGGGGAAGTGTGGGCCTCATGGTGGCAAGAACGACGAGATGAAGTCGTGGACAGTTTCTTGGTTGAGCCTCAAAACTAAGGTCGAGCCGGGACTTCGTGGGAGCCGAGTCATGAGTGGTGATTGGCGGAGGCAACATCAAGTTCGCAGCGCTTACGGTGGTTCACCAGAAAACCATCGGGTTACTCGGCTGAGCGACAAAGCCGAGATCAAAGACCGGGCGTGGCTGTCAGGCGAAAATCAGCCTGACCAGTTTGGAGTACGGATCTGACCGGTTTGGGGTCGTAGGGCGCCAGAAGCTTCAAGGCGGAGGACACACGTTGGGATCTCAAGGCTTGCGTCGAGGCTACGCGAAGTGCGGTCGCTGGGCATCCGTCTGATGGTGCTACAAAGACATTTTCCAAAAGTTCCCTTGGTGGGTGTGTATCCTAGTTTAGGCTTTAGGGGCATTTCAGTCTTTCGGCTTGCCTCCATATTTCCCAAGTGGTGAGAGGATGCAACCATCTCTTGGAACCCTATCTCATTTTGTTTTCCTATTTTCCCTTCCTATTTTTCATAGGATTTCGATAGGACTAGCTTGAGAGCTTCATGGTGAGATCTTGTGAGAGGGAAGGATGATCGGGCGGAAGCTAGACCTTGTATAAACCTTTCATGGTATGTATAGATGATTCGGCGTGGTTCCTCAAGGCTTGTTGGTGTTCCTCCCGTTTTTCATTTTTGGTGATTTTCGGAGTTTTGTCTTGGGATTTCCATGGGGAAGTTTTGGGGGCGTTTCTTTGAGGGATTCTTGTTGTATGTCACGTATGAGGACCTTGTGCCTCTTTGCTTGGTGATCTTGTTCCAACAAACCCTCCGAAATGGCTTCAATTTGGGAGTTTTCGGTGGTTTCCATGGGAAGGTGTTCTTGAGGGTTGACTTCCGATTCCTCTTTGAGGACCATGTGTGGTTCGAGGACCGGTGGATGGTCGCTTCCTTGTGTGATGAGTGATTGACAACGTTGTGTGGACTGATTCTTGGCTAAGTATTGCAGGTGCAGGTTGCGGCTTGACTGGTGTTGGTGCAGGTGAAGAACAAGTGCGAAAGTTCGTTGCCGGTGAGGCCTCCAGGTGTGGAGAAGACAAGTAGGCTTCGTTCGAGGGACCTGGTGGCCAGCGGGGTCAAGTGCGGGCCGCATGGTGGCATGAACAGCAAGATGAAGTCATGGACAGATTCTTGGTAGAGCCTCAAAACCAAGGTCGAGCCGGGACTACGCGGGAGCCGAGTCATGAGTGGAGATTGGCGGAGGCTACACTGAGTTCGCGGGGTTTGCGGTGGTTCACCAGAAAACCACTGGGTTCCTTGGTTGATCCACAAAGCCAAGACCGAAGAACCGAAGACGGAGCGACGACGGCGCGCGGGCCGGTCGACGGCGGTGGGGACCGGTCGACCGGTGAGGAGCGCCGGTCGCCGGTGGGGACCGGTCTGACCGGTGAGGAGCACCGGTCTGACCGGTGGGGACCGGTCTGACCGGTGTGCGACAACGCAGTCCGGAGACTTCGAAGCGGAGGACACGCGTCGGGATCACATGGCTTGCGTCGAGGCTACGCAGGGTGCGGTCACTGGGCGTCCGTCCGATGGTGAAGAAATGTAGACTTCCAAATCCGCCCTTGAGGGGCTTGTATCTCTAGTTATTAGGAAAGGGCATTTTGGATATTCGGTTGCCTCCATATAACCCAAGAGGTGAGAGGATGGCAGCCAACTCTTGGAACCCTAGCTCATTTGTTTTCCCATTTTCCTTCCTATTTTCCTTAGGTTTTCCATAGGACTAGCAAGAGAGCTTCATGGAGAGATCTTGTTGAGAGGGATGGATGATCGGGCGGCTTGCTAGACCTTGTATGAACCTTTGTTTCATGTATAGATGATTCGGCGTGGTTCCTCAAGGTTTGGATGTGTTTTCCCTGGTTGTTCTTGGTGGTGATTTTCGGAGCCCTCTCTTGGTGATTTCTTGGGTTGTTTTCAGGACCTTTCTCTTGGGGATTTGATGGGCGAAATTTGTGGGAACCCTTCGTGGTTCTTTGGGCTGTGATTCCCCTCCCAAATCCGTGAGTAAAGGTGCTCGATTTTGGGGTTTCTTGAGTTCTTGGGTTGGAAGTGCTCTTGGCGGGATTTCCTTGATTCCTCCTTTTTGGACGAGTTTTGGTGGGATTAAACTTGGCTATGGACTCCTCATGAGGTGTTCCTAATATCCCCAAAGTCTTGTTCAAGTCCGTGGAGCGATTCGGGAGATCGAGATTTGGATTTGGGGAAGTTGACCCGCGGGTGCTGTTCATCCCGAGCGCCCGGAGCTGCACCGGTCCGACCGTTGCTCTTGACCGGTCGACCGGTGCAACCCTCGGTGGGATTTTGCTCGGGTGAACATCTTGGTGTGTTCGTTGTTGTCTGTGGTGCTTCTTGTTTCGAGTTTGGGTCGGTTTGGTGGTCGGTTGGCTTTGTTTGGTGCCTTGGGGGCTTTCGGCCGTGATCGGTCCGACCGGTGTGTTTCACCGGTCTGACCGGTGTAGAGCCACTTAGTGAAAGTTGCTCGGTTTCACCGGCGGGGACGGAGTCGACCGGTGGTGCTCACCGGTCTGACCGGTGTGGGTCTGTAGACTCGAGGTTTGGTGTTCCGCTGCGTTCTCGGGTCGGAAGGTTGTGTGTTGGTTCCTAGGTCCCGTGGCACTCCGGTGGCTACGTGGGCTTGACCAACTTGGGTAGTGAGTTGGAGAAGTGTGCTGGAAGCCGCTTTCATCTTGTTGGAGTTTCCATCTCCTTCGAGAAGAATTTTTATCGGCTCCCATTCACTCGCCCCCTCTCTGGTTCGCCGTATCGGTCCTTCAAGTGGTATCAGAGCCGGTTCGGGTCTTTGTTGACTCTAACCAGTCTAAGATCCAAGGATGGCGTACCGGGAATGGGGTTCGGGTCCTCCACACTTCGATGGCAAGAACTACCAGATGTGGAGCAAGCGGATGGGTGCTTTTCTCCGCGGAGAGGGTCAGATCCTTTGGGATGTCACGGTGGACACAGGCTATGTCCAGCCGATGGACTTTCTCGCTCCAGGATCGAGGGACAGATTCGATGCCAACAATAAGGCGGTCGACTACTTGTTTCGTGCTTTGTGTCAGCCTGAGTTCAATCGGGTGCACACCGAGCACTTGTCTTGTAGGATTTGGGCGGTGTTGAAGGAGGCTCATGTTGGGAACGCTCAGGTTCAGGCACGGATGTATGCGACCTACCGGAGAGAGTACGAGAACTTCACTCATCTCCCCGGTGAGTCCATCGATGCCTTGTTTCAGAGGTTCACGGTGGTTGTGAACAACATGAGGGCCAATGTGGACGTGCTCCCGTACGATGATCATGATAGAGCGGTCAAGTTCTTACACTCTTTGGATCGTACGATTTGGGGCGGAAAGTTCGAGGCCATTGTGCAGTCGGAGAAGTATGACACTCTGACTGTGAACGAGCTTTTCTCGAAGCTCAAGTCAGCTGAGGTGAATAGGGGCATGACTGCCAAGCTCGAGGGTCCGACTGACTCCCATAGTCTCGCCCTCGTTGGTGGTTCCAAAGGAAAGGCTAACTCTAACCCATCCACCAGGATGTTTTCTTTCTCCTCTTTGATGTCTATGCCAGATGAGGAGTTCGACGAGCTTGGAGAGGACGAGCTGGTGCTCCTGATGAGGCGGTTCGAGAGGCTGCACGAGAACTGAGTGAACATGAGGAGGAACACGAGGACGTGCTTCCAGTGCGGCAAGCCGGGACACTTCGTCGCCGACTGCCCAGAGAAGGCCGATAACAAGGACGGCTACAAGCACAAGCCGAGGATGGACGGCAAGTACCATTCGAGGCGCGACCACAAGAGCAAGCACAAGAACAAGTACAAGGACGAGCGACGATCGAGGAAGAAGGAGAGCCGAGGCAAGGCCCGAGCGATGGTTGGAGCGAGCGACGTCGACTCCAGTTCCACGTACTCCACCTCGAGCTCGAGCAGCAGTGAAGACGAAGGTGATCATCGCAAGAACAAGAAGTCGTCCAAGAACATGAGCGGGCTGAGTTGCTTCGCGAGAGACGGCTTCTGCACCATGGCGCTGAGCTCCGGCAACAAGAAGAGCACACAGAGCGACTCGGACTCTGAGTCCGACGACGAGGTGCGTGATGAACTTCCCTTCTTGCGCCAGGAGAATGAGAGGCTTGGCTCTTTGCTTGATAACCGTGATGACATGCTTAGAGAGGCCAAAAAAATGAGAAAAGAGCTTAGGGCTTCACTCGAGGATGCTAGGACTAGAGTGGTTGAGCTAGAGACACATGTGCTTGATAGCAAGCTTGAGATTGATTCCCTTAAGGCTAGCCCTGTTGTTTCGGATGGGGTTAATTGTGCTGATTGCTCCATATTTCTTGCTGATCTTGCTTTGTTTAAGGAGAAGCATGCCTCCAAGTGTGAGGAACTAGATGTGCTTAGGGTTGAAGTGGCTGAGCTTAAGTCTAGACCTGCTTTGCTAGGTGCTTGCACTTCTTGCCCTGTTTTGCATGCTAAGATTGATGAGATGCATGCTTACACTAGTTCACTTGAGGCTAAATTGAAGGAACCCATGCCTACATCATGCTCTACCTGTGAAATGCATGTGTTGAAAAATTTGGAACTTGCACATTATGTTGATCGTTTGCAGGATGAGAATGATGACTTGAGGAAGTTGATGGGTTGGTTGTCTGGTCATGAGCCTCAGTTGAGGATGATGATCGAGGCGTTTAAGAGGCAGGATGGTGAGGGACTTGGGGCAAAAAAGGTTGGTGAGGGAAGTGGAGAGAATATCCCAGAGCCACCAAAAACCCACCACAAAAATGATTTCCCCCCAAAACCTAACCATCTTAGGAACCGACTAGACACAACCCCAGCTCCACCCGTGTTTCCTACACCCACAAATGATCTACAAAAGCCTATCAAGTTTCTGAGCAATTCGGGGAAAGTGTTCTTTGGGAAAGAAGGTGAGAAGGCTAGTGAAGGGAAACCGGTGGAGGATTTGAGTGGAGAGAAACCAAGTGAGCAGCCACATCCTAAGCCTAAGCTTGTGAGGTTTCATTGTGGCTATTGTGGGAGAGATGGCCATAAGGAGGAGTTTTGCTTCAAGAGGAAGCGTGAGGAGAGAATGGCAAAGGAGTGGGCTAACAAGGACAAGTACCACCCTTCCGATGGTGTACTTGAGCCTCGTGTGCAGATGCCCAGGGCCAAGGCGAATGTGAGGACAGTTCGGGCTTGGGGAGAGCGGAAGGCTGTTGGAGGTGCTGCTGTCCAGGTCACACCGGTCAGACCGGTGTGTAGCACCGGTTAGACCGGTGCAGGCCTGGACAGGCAGCGTTTTGGGTTTCGTGCTCGTACAAGGGCGAGGGTTGTTTCTGGAGGTCGTGGTTCTCGTGGTTGGGCTGGAGAGTTTGCAGGTGGTCAGGTTGCTAGGCGTTCTCCCCCTCGAGGTCACTACGGGGATGGGAGGAGTCGTAGCTTTGAGAAGGAGAGGAGGGACGGCCCACGGGTTCTCTTTCGTGGTTTTGGTCCTCCTCCGGGCAGAGAGGGGTGGTTCCCTCAGGGTGGTTACCGTGGTGGTGTTCGTGGAGGTAGCTTTGGGAGGAGAGATGCTTTGGTTGGTGCTAACCCCACTTTCGAGCAAATGGCTCGGCACTGGTTTTACTCTTTTGGTACTAACCCCGCTTCGAGTCATTTGTTCGCTCACGTGCTCGTTTTTGAATTTCGGGTGGGAGACTTGAAGAACATTTGGTTGATTGACTCGGTTGCTCGAGGCATATGACCGGAGACGGGGGGTGGTTCTCAAGTCTCGTCCGTGGTGACAAAGAGGTACATCACCTTTGGGGACAATGGGCGTGGGCGTGTGCTTTCAGAAGGTGAGATCAAAGTGATTGACAAGATCACTCTGAGGCGTGTTGCTCTTGTTCAATCGCTGGGGTACAATTTGCTTTCTGTGTCCCAGTTGTTGGATGAGGGCTTTGAGGTGTTGTTTCGGCCAGGTGGTTCTCGGATTTTGGACTCTCGAGGGGACCTTGTCTGTATGGTCGTTCCCGAGGGTCAGGTGTTTCGTGCTGATTTTTCTCAGTCTTCGGGTGTGGAGCGTTGTTTCTTGGCTGGTTCTTCGAGTGAGTTGTGGAGGTGGCATAGGAAGTTGGGTCACTTGAGCTTTGACCTTTTGTCTCGCTTGAGTAAACTCAATTTGGTCCGAGGATTGCCACGGTTGAGGCTTGAGAAAGAGTTGGTTTGTGCGCCGTGTAGGCATGCCAAGATGGTCGCCTCTTCTCACCCGCCTCTCACCGATGTGATGACTGAACGTCCATGCGAGCTGCTCCATATGGACCTTGTTGGCCCAGCTCGTGTGCGATCTGCGGGTGGGAAGTGGTATGTCCTTGTTGTGGTGGACGACTATTCTCGGTATGCATGTGTGTTCTTTGTCGAGGATAAGGGGGAGACGTTTGGTTTTGTTCGAGATCTAGTCCTGAGGTTGAGGAACGAGAGGCACAGAGATGCCATACGAGCTATCCGCAGTGATAATGGCTCGGAATTCAGAAACTCTCGTTTTGAAACCTCTTGCCATGACTTGGGTCTTGAGCACCAGTTTTCGAGTCCGTATACGCCTCCCCAGAATGGTGTTGTGGAAAGGAAGGACAGGACCTTGTGCGAGATGGCTCGGACGATGCTTGATGAGCATAGGACTCTGAGGAGGTATTGGGCTGAGGCGGTGAATACCATGTGCTATGTGTCGAACAGGATATACCTCAGAGTGCACAAGAAGAAGACATGCTATGAGTTGATGCATGGTCGCACACCCAAGTTGAGTCACTTCCATGTCTTTGGTTGCAAGTGTTTCATTCTGAAGAAAGGTAGGAAGTTGGATAAGTTTGAGGCTAGGTCTGTTGATGGCATTTTCTTTGGTTATGCATCTCATTCTAGAGCATATCGTGTGCTTAATCTTGAAACTAACCAAATCGTGGAGACTTGCGAGGTAACCTTGGACGAGACAGGGCCACGTAGTTAGCTTGTCTTTGAGTGTGTAGGTGATGATGAGCTTGGCGAGGAGATCTTTCAGGAGGAGGAGCATGAACATGGAGATGATGAAGATGGCGGTGTGGTGCCCCCGGCTGAACATGTACCCACTACTTCGACTACGGTGATGGATGGACCCTCTACTACACCTACGACGACAAATGAAGAACGAGGAGAAGCTGATGTTGAGGGGGAGGTAGCATCGAGGCGAGAGCCTCCCAGGCGAGTACAAGTGGATCACCCAGCGTCGAGGATCATCGGCGACATGAATGAACACACTACACGGTCGAGGTTTCGGAACAACTCTCATTTCGCTCATGCTGCATTTGTTGCTACTTTTGAGCCCAAAGACATTGGACACGCACTATCTGATCACAATTGGGTTAATTCGATGCATGAGGAGTTGGAGGACTTTGAGAGGAATCAGTTGTGGGAGTTGGTTGACCCTCCCCCAGGGTGTAAGCCGATCGGTACAAAGTGGGTGTGGAAAAACAAAGAGGGAGAGAAAGGTGAGGTGGTGAGGAACAAGTGTCGAGGCTTGTTGCTCAAGGGTTCAGTCAGAAGGAGGGGATCGACTACAAGGAGACCTTTGCTCCCGTAGCCCGTTTGGAGGCAATTAGGATCCTTCTAGCCTTTTCCGTGGCTAAAGGGTTCAAGTTGCACCAAATGGATGTGAAGAGTGCTTTTCTGAATGGTGTGTTGGAGGAAGAAGTGTATGTGAGGCAGCCTCCGGGGTTTGAGAGTGAGAAGTACCCCCACCGGGTGTACAAGTTGAGGAAGGCGCTGTATGGGTTGAAGCAGGCGCCTAGAGCATGGTATGGTAGGTTGAGGGGGTTCTTGTTTGAAAGAGGTTTTTAGATAGGGAAGGTCGATCAGACCTTGTGTTTGCTGAGGCAGGGCAGAGATATCCTGATTGTGCAGGTGTACGTGGATGATATTGTCTTTGGTGGCTCGTCTAACTCTCTTGTTGCAAGGTTTGCAGATGATATGAGCAGGGAATTTGAGATGAGCATGATGGGCGAGTTGCAGTTCTTCCTCGGGCTACAAATCAAACAATCAAAGAAAGGAATATTTGTGCACCAGGCTAAGTACACCAAGGACATTGTGCGGAAGTTCAAGATGGAGGACTCCAAGGCTATGACAACGCCGATGAGTACGACTACAGCTCTTGATGCGGACGAGGAAGGTGAACATGTGGACCAGAAGGAGTACCGTAGCATGATCGGGTCACTCCTCTACTTGACGGCGACGAGGCTGGACATACAGTTCTCGGTGAGTCTGTGCGCTCGTTTTCAAGCGTCTCCGAGGACTTCGCATCGGCAAGCAGTGAAGCGAATTTTCAGGTACTTGCGTCACACTCCCGACTTCGGCCTTTGGTACTACGCGTCCTCTTCTGTCCGGTCTGTTGTACACCAGTCTGACCGGTGAGGAGCACAATGTCCTTGGCTCTGTTGTTTCGAGCCATTCCTTGGCTCTGTTGTTTCGAGCACAAAGGTTTTCAGGTGGTTTCGAGCCATTTCTTGGCTCTGTTGTACACCGGTCTGACCGGTGAGGAGCACCGGTCTGACCGGTGTGAGTGCTGATCTTGTGCACATCTTAGGCACCGGTCTGACCGGTAGTGATGACCGGTCTGACCGGTGTGAGTCGAAGTTCTTTCTTGTTGCTCTGTTTTCAGCTGGTTTGCATGCATTCGTCCAGGGGGAGGTGCATTGGTTCAGGGGGAGCTCTTTGTGGTTTTTCGAGCTTTGTTTCGGTGGTTTGCGCTCTTTGCTTGAGCTTTGCTTTGTCTCGGATGTGTCGAGCCGTTGCCCTTGCCTAAGGGGTTCGAGACTTGTCTTCTTCAAGAAATCTTGCTCTTTGCCTTTGTTTGGCTTTCGATCGCTTGTTGGAGTTTCTTTTTGTTCGTTTCTTTTCTTTTTTCTTTTCTCTCTTGTTACTTTCATGTGGGTGTTGTCAATGCACTCATCAAGGGGGAGATTGAGGACCATGTGTGGTTCGAGGACCGGTGGATGGTCCCTTCCTTGTGTGATGAGTGATTGACAACGTTGTGTGGACTGATTCTTGGCTAAGTATTGCAGGTGCAGGTTGCGGCTTGGCGGGTGTTGGTGCAGGTAAAGAACAAGCGCGAAAGGTCATTGCCGGTGAGGCCTCCAGGTGTGGAGAAGACAAGTAGGCATCGTTCGAGGGACCCGGTGGCCAGCGGGGTCAAGTGCGGGCCGCATGGTGGCATGAACAACAAGATGAAGTCATGGACGGTTTCTTGGTAGAGCCTCAAAACCAAGGTGGAGCCAGGACTACGTGGGAGCCGAGTCATGAGTGGAGATTGGCGGAGGCTACACCGAGTTCGCGGGGTTTGCGGTGGTTCACCAGAAATCCACTGGGTTCCTTGGTTGATCCACAAAGCCAAGACCGAAGAATTGAAGACGGAGCTGCAGCAGCGCCAGACCGGTCTGACCGGTGGGGACCGTTCTGACCAGTGAGGAGCACCGGTCTGACCGGTGTGCGATGACGCAGTCCGGAGACTTCGAAGCGGAGGACACGCGTCGGGATCGCATGGCTTGCGTCGAGGCTACGCAGGGTGCGGTCGCCGGGCATCCGTCCGATGGTGAAGACATGAAGATTTCCAAATCCGCCCTTGAGGGGCTTGTATCCCTAGTTATTAGGAAAGGGCATTTTAGACATACGGTTGCCTCCATATAACCCAGGAGGTGAGAGGATGGCAGCCAACTCTTGGAACCCTAGCTCATTTGTTTTCCCATTTTCCTTCCTATTTTCCTTAGGTTTTCCATATGACTAGCAAGAGAGCTTCATGGAGAGATCTTGTTGAGAGGGATGGATGATCGGGCGGCTTGCTAGACCTTGTATGAACCTTTGTTTCGTGTATAGATGATTCGACGTGGTTCCTCAAGGTTTGGATGTGTTTTCCCTGGTTGTTCTTGGTGGTGATTTTCGGAGCCCTCTCTTGGTGATTTCTTTGGGTTGTTTGGGGACCTTTCTCTTGGGGATTTGATGGGCGAAATTTGTGGGAACCCTTCGTGGTTCTTTAGGCTGTGATTCCCCTCCCAAATCCGTGAGTAAAGGTGCTCGATTTTGGGGTTTCTGGAGTTCTTGGGTTGGAAGTGCTCTTGGCGGGATTTCCTTGATTCCTCCTTTTTGGACGAGTTTTGGTGGGATTAAACTTGGCTATGGACTCCTCATGAGGTGTTCCTAATATCCCCAAAGTCTTGTTCAAGTCCGTGGAGCGATTCGAGAGATCGAGATTTGGATTTGGGGAAGTTGACCCGCGGGTCGTTGTTCATCCCGAGCTCGCCCGAGCTACACCGGTCCGACCGGTGCTCTTGACCGATCGACCGGTGCAACCCTCGGTGGGATTTTGCTCGGGTGAACGTCTTGGTGTGTTCGTTGTTGTCTGTGGTGCTCGTTGTTTCGAGTTTGGATCGGTTTGGTGGTCGGTTGGCACTGTTTGGTGCCTTGGGGGCTTTCGGCCGTGATCGGTCCGACCGGTGTGTTTCACGGTCGACCGTGTAGAGCCACTTAGTGAAAGTTGCTCGGTTTCACCGGCGAGGGACCCGGTCGGCCGGTGGTGCTCACCGGTCTGACCGGTGTGGGTCTGTAGACTCGAGGTTTGGTGCTCCGCTGCGTTCTCGGGTCGGAAGGTTGTGTGTTGGTTCCTAGGTCCCATGGCACTCCAGTGGCTACGTGGGCTTGAGCAACTTGGGTAGTGAGTTGGAGAAGTGTGCTGGAAGCCGCTTTCATCTTGTTGGAGTTTCCATCTCCTTCGAGAAGAATTTTTATCGGCTCCTATTCACTCCCCCCTCTCTGGTTCGCCGTATCGGTCCTTCACTCTTGATTGAGTGGGTTTTGGCGATTGAGCTTCTAGCAAAAGGTAGCCCACGAGGTACCTCAGCTATCCCCAAAGTCTCATTTTGATCCGTGGAACGAATCGGGAGATCGATCACTTGGAAGTTTGAGTTTTTCCCACTTGCTGATTTCTTCCCGACTGTCCAGGAAAAACCACCCTGATCGGTTTCCCAAATCAGTTTGACTGGTTTAGCCCTGTGGGCTGTCGTGAAGGGTTTTTGAGCATGACAATCTCTGTCGTGCTATGACTTTTCTTGTTCAAATGAGGAAAGGTTCTTGAGGTGTTTTGGGGCAGTTTTGGGTCTCCAGGTGTTTTGGGGATTTCCTGCACAGAACCGGCCTGACCAGTTTGCCAAATCGGCCTGACCGGTTTCCCCTACCCGTTGAGAGGCTAAGTCCCACAGAGTCGGTCTGACCGGTTTCAAAAACCGCCCTGGCCGGTTTTGGTTGCCAGCAGCTGGGTCGTGTTGTTTTCCGCTGTGCATTTCGAGTACCTGTTGGTTGTATCTTGCTCCTAGATCTAGTAGCACTCAAGTGGCAGCGTGGACTTGGCAAGAGAAGCTTGCGGAGGCGAACGAGTGAAATTGGGTTCATAGGTCGAATTCTTGAATAGAATTTTTATCGGCTCCCATTCACTCCCCCCTCTCTGGTTCGCCGTTCCGGTCCTTCAAGTGGTATCAGAGCTAGTTATGGGTCTTGATTGACTCTAACCAGTCTAAGATCCAAGGATGTCGTACCAGGAATGGGGTTCGGGTTGTCCACACTTCGATGGGAAGAACTACCAGATGTGGGTCGACTACTTGTTTCGTGCTCTGTGTCAATCTATATTCGATTAGGTGCATACAGAGAACTTGGCTTGTAGAATTTTCTGTTGAAGGAAGCTCATGTAGGAAACGCATAGGTTTAGGCTCGGATTTATGTGACTTACCAGAGAGGGTACGAGAACTTCACTCATCACCCTATTGAGTCCATCGATGCCTTGTTTCAGTGGTTTACGGTGGCGGTGAACAACATGAGGGACAATGTGGACGAGCTCCCGTACGATGATCGTGATAGAGCCGTCAAGCTCTTGCACTCGATGGATCGTACGGTTTGGGGCGAAAAGTTCCAGGCCATTGTGGAGTCTGAGATGTATAACACCTTGATGGTGAACGAGCTGTTCTCGAAGCTCAAGCCGGCTGAGGTGGATCGGGGTATGACAGCCAAGATTGAGGGCCCGACTGACTCTCATAGTCTCGCCCTCATCGGTGGCTCGAAAGGAAAATCTAATGCTAACCCATCCACCAGGATGTTCTCCTTGTCCTCTTTGATGTCTTTGCCAGATGAGGAGTTCGACGTGCTTGGAAAGGACGAGCTGGTGCTGCTGACCAGACGGTTCGAGAGGATGCACAAGAACCGGGTGAACACAAGGAGGAACACGAGGACATGCTTCCAGTGCGGCAAGCTAGGACACTTCGTTGCCGACTGCCCCGAAAAGGTCGAGAACAAGGAAAACTACAAGCACAAGTTGAAGACGGATGGTAAGTACCGATCAAGGTGTGACCACAAGAACAAGCACAAGAACAAGCACAAGGACGTGCGACGATCGAGGAAGATGGATGGCCGAGGCAAGACCCGAGCGATGGTTGGAGCGAGCGACGTCGACTCCAGTTCTGCGTACTCCACCTCGAGCTCGAGTAGCAGTGAAGATGAAGGTGATCGGCACAAGGGCAGGAAGCCATCTAAGAACCTGAGTGGGCTGAGCTGCTTCACTAGAGATGGCTTCTGCACCATGGTGCTTAGCTCCCATGGCAAGAAGAGTCACCAGAGCGACTCGGACTCCAACTCCGAAGATGAGGTGGGAGACTTGAAGAACATTTGGTTGATTGACTCCGGTTGCTCGAGCACATGACCGGAGACAAGGGGTGGTTATCAAGTCTCGTCGTGGTGGTGACAAAGAGGTACAATCACCTTTGGGTTCAATGGGCGAGGGCGTGTGCTGTCAGAAGGTGAGATTAAGGTAAGTGACAAGATCACACTGAGGCTTGTTTCTCTTGTTCAATCGCTTGGATACAATTTGCTTTCTGTGTCCCAACTATTGGATGAGGGTTTTGAGGTGTTGTTTCGGCCAGGTGGTTCTCGGATTTTGGATTCTCGAGGGGATCTTGTCTCTATGGTCGCTCCCGAGGGTCAAGTGTTTCGAGTTGATTTTTCTCAGTCTTCTGGTGTTGAGCGTTGCTTCTTGGCTGGGTCTTCGAGTGAGTTGTGGAAGTGGCATAGGAAGTTGGGTCACTTGAGTTTCGACCTTTTGTCTCGCTTGAGTAAACTCAATTTGGTCCGAGGATTGCCACGACTAAGGTTTGAGAAAGAGTTGGTGTGTGCTCTGTGTTGGTATGCTAAGATGGTAGCTGCTTCTCATCCACCCCACACCGATGTGATGACGGAGCATCCATGCGAGCTGCTCCATATGGACCTTGTTGGGCCAGCTCGTGTGCGATCTGTGGGTGGGAAGTGGTACGTCCTTGTTGTGGTGGACGACTACTCTCGATATGCGTGGGTGTTCTTTCTTGAGGAGAAAGGGCAGAAATTTGGTTTTGCTTGAGATCTTGTCTTGAGGGTTGAGGAACGAGAGGCACGGAGATGCCATATGAGCGATCTGCAGTGACAATGGCTCGGAATTCAGAAACTCTCGTTTCGAAACCTTTTGCCATGACTTGGGTCTTCAACACCAGTTTTCGAGTCCATATACGCCTCCCCAGAATGGCGTGGTTGAAAGGAAAAACAGAACCTTGTGCGAGATGGCTCGGACGATGCTTGATGATCATAGGACTCCGAGAAGGTTCTGGGCTGAGGCGGTCAATACCGCGTGGTATGTTTCGAACAGGATCTACCTTAGAGTCTATAAGAAGAAAACCTATTACGAGTTGATGCACGGTCGCACACCCAAGGTGAGTCACTTCCATGTCTTTGGTTGCAAATGCTTTATCCTTAAGAAAGGGAAGAAGTTGGATAAGTACGAGGCTAGAGTCGATGATATTTTCTTTGGTTATGCATCTCACTCTAGAGCATATCGTGTGCTAAACCTTGAAACTAACCAAATCGTGGATACTTGCGAGGTAACCTTCGACGAGACACAACCATGTAGTCAGCTTGTTTTTGAGTGTGCAGGTGACGATGAACTTGGTGAGGAGATCTTTCAGGAGGAGGAGCACGAACATAGAGATGATGAAGATGGTGGAATGGTGCCCGCGGCTAGCACATACATACTACTTCGACGACGATCAAGGACGGGCCCTCTCCCACACCTACAACAACAAATCAAGTACAAGGTGAAGCTGTTGTTGAGGGGGAGGTAGCATCAATGTGGATCACCCAACTTCGAGGAACATTAGCGACATGAATGAATGTACTACACGGTCGAGGGTTCGAAATAATTCTCATTTAGATCATGCTGCTTTTGTTGCTACCTTTGACCACAAAGACATTTGACATGCACTATCTGATCACAATTGTGTTAATTTGATGCATGAGGAGTTGGAGAATTTTGAGAGGAATCAAGTTTGGGAATTGGTTGACCCTCCTCCAGGGTGTAAGCTGATTGGGACAAAATGGTGTGGAAGAACAAAGTGGGAGAGAAAGTTGAAGTGGTGAGAAACAAGTCAAGGCTTGTTGCTCAGACGTTCAGTCAGAAAGAGGAGATCGACTACGAGGAGACCTTTGCTCCCGTAGCTCGTTTGGAGGCGATTAGGACCCTTCTAGCCTTTTTCGTGGCTAAAGGGTTCAAGTTATACCAGATGGATGTGAAGAGTGCCTTCTTTAATGATGTGTTGGAGGAAGAAGTGTATGTGAGGCAGCCACCGGGGTTTGAGAGTGAGAAGTACCCTCACCGAGTGTACAAGTTGAGGAAGGCGTTGTATGGGTTGAAGCAGGCGCCTAGAGCTTAGTACGGTAGGTTGAGGGGGTTCTTGTTTGAGAGAGGATTTGATTTGGGAAAGGTCGATCATACCTTGTTTCTCTTCAGGCAGGGCATATATATCCTGAATGTGCAGGTGTATGTGGATGATATTGTCTTTGATGGCTCGTCTAACTCTCTTTTTGCAAGGTTTGCAGACAATATGAGCAAGGAATTTGAGATGAGCATGATTGGTGAGTTGCAGTTCTTCCTCGGGCTACAAATCAAGCAATCAAAGGAAGGAACATTTGTGCACCAAGCTAAGTACACCAAGGACATTGTGAGGATGTTCAAGATGGAGGACTCCAAGGCCATGGCGACGTCTATGAGTACGACTACAGCTCTTGATGCAGATCAGGAGGGTGAACACGTGGACCAGAAGGAGTACCGAAGGATGATCGGGTCACTCCTCTACTTGACGGCGACGATGCCGGGCATCCGGTTCTCGGTATGTCTCTGCACTCGTTTTCAAGCGTCTTCAAGGACTTCGCATCAGCAGGTGGTCAAGCGCATATTCAGGTACTTGCGTCACACTCCCGACTTCGGCCTTTGGTACCCGCGTCTTCTTCTTTGGCGCTTCATGGTTTTTCAGACGCGGATTTTGTCGGGTGTCGGTTGGATAGGAAGTCCACTTCTGGGACGTGCCAGTTCTTGGGATCTTCTTTGGTGTCTTGGTCTTCCCGCAAACAGTCGAGTGTTGCTCAATCCACTACTGAGGCAGAGTATGTTGCCGCAGCTAGTTGTTGCTCCCAGCTCCTTTGGACCACATACACCAAGTGACTTTGGTGAGGAGTATACCCATGTTCCACTTCAATGTGACAGCACCAGTGCCATAAGTGTAGCAAAGAACCCAGTTCTTCATTCCAAAACCAAGCACATAGAATTGAAGTATCTTTTTCTGAGAGACAACGTAGAGAAAGGAAAGATAGCTTTGATCCATGTACCCACACATGACCGGCTAGCTGATATTTTCACCAAACCCCTAAATCAAGCAACTTTCACTCGTTTGCGGGGGGAGCTTGGTGTTTGTTTGATTTCTTGAGTTGGTGTGTGGGACCTCCTTTGTAGCATATGTATATTTTTCATTTGTGCATTTCTTGTATTTGGCATGGCATATGTAGCATGATGTATAGGCATCCTTGTATCTTAGATTGTTTGCATTTTGTATCATATGCATTGGTTAGGAAAAGCTTCTCCTATATACATTGTTTACCATGGAATGATATGTATGTCTTTGTGAGCTTGTTTGATAAGGTATGGTTAGTTTGGCTTAGCTCTTGATAATCTTGGTTTATGTCCATGATTGATGGCTATGTTTTTGAAAAATGTCTCATGTATGCTCTCTTGTGAGTAAATGCCTTTATATGATCTTGACATGTTTTAGTGGCTTGGCTGTGCTTAATTTGTGGTTGGATAACTTATTTTTATCATATGGGGCCAAAGCCTCATTTGCGATCATGAATGTTTAGCCTTCATGCTTTATCTTGTGGAGGGGCATAAGTTCCTTTTTGTCGCAAAGACATTTCATGTACTAAATATGGATCTGAAAATGAAATGTAAATTGCTTGGAAAATGTGCTCCCATGTCATAGGTGCTAAATTTAATTTGCTTTGGGTGCTAAACCGTTGCATGATGCCTACCAATGAGAAGTCTCATACATAGAAGTAGGCACATGGTTCGGTGGCTTTGACATGACATGAGGTGCTTGTGGGTGTTTGTGATGGTCTTATGGTTAGAATGGTTGTCCTAGCATGAAGTTTGTGTGGCTTTGCCATTTTGACTTGTTTTGCTCATGTTTAGGACGTTGCTCATGAGAGGGTAAATGTGACGCCCCAGGTTTTCGACCGGGTTAATTAATTCTAGTCACCCAGTCAACAGTGTTGACTTTGGTCAAACGACAGTTCACCTGGGCCATCACCTCGAAACCTTCACCGGCAAACCCTAATGACTCCTTTTGGTCAACCAAAGTTCACCTTGGTCAAAACCCCACTCAAAAATCCTTGATTCCTTGTTGACCCATCCATGTCAGCAGGAACTTTTGTCGCGTTTTCCAAATTTTTCCTAAACACTTCAAATTCTCCCAATACAAAAGTTGTGTGTTTTGTTGAGGGACACACTTTTCATGTTGGGTGGCATTGCTGGTTTGAAGTGCAAATTGGTGAAAAGTTCAAGTCAACGCTTGTAAGTACTATTCACTAGAGCCGAGAAATTCTGCATCTTGGCATCCAATTTGTGCAAAAATTATTGAGAAAAAGGCTAGACGCCCTTGGTGAAAGTGGTAGAGGATTAGGAGATCTACAACTTTGCTGTTGATCACTCAGTGCTAGGCCGAGGGGAGTTGGCACTCTGGCGCTCCAGAGCGCGTGCGCCCGCGCCGGCGTCGCTACCGCCGCGCCATGGTCCGCTAGGTCCGCACGCCGAGGCCGGTCCTTGGTCCGCCGGTCCGTGCGCCGCTCCGAGAACCGCCGGGCCACCGCCCGGTCGCCCAATACGCACGCACCGCGTGTCCATGCCGCGCCGCCCGACCGGTGGCCGCGCCGCCGTACCGGCCGGCGCCCGCTCTCGTCGCCGCCGCGTCACCGCCCACACCACGTTTGTACTGCCTCGTCCTCGCCTTGGTGTGCAAGAAAACACTCAACCGCCTCGGAGCTTGCCGATATAAGCGCCTCACCGTCCTTCGCGCGACGGAACGCCGCACCACCGAGCCGCCATTGCCGCCATTGGTGCTCACAGTGAACTCGACCCTCCGGTCGCTTGCACCGCCAACGCGTCTTGCTCCTACCTGCCCTAGGGTCCCTAGTAGCTTCCCAGTTCGCTTGTTGATCGGCCCAAGCTGCCAACTCGCCGGAGTGGTTCCTCCCGCGGCCGCCGCCGTCGGCGCCCGCCGTCCCCGGTCGCCGGCCGTCCCTCCGACGTGAGTAAGCCCCCGGGACATTTCCTCTCAACCCCTAGACCCTCCCGAGCCGCTTCCTCGGCCGAGCCCGCCGGCGAGGTCGTCGGAATCCGGCAAGCCGCACCGCCCCGCGCCCCTTGGACCACATTGCAAGGTCTCCAGAAGTTCTAGGGAGTTTGGTGCAAACCAGGGACCTCTCTGTGACCTTTGAAAACTTCCAGGGGGTTTCCAGTAAAAAGATTCTTATCCTTTGGTGTCTTTCAGCTGAAACTTGTAAAATCGATTAAAAATTGTAGAAAAATCCAAAAATAGCAAACCCAATTTTGTTGTGCTCTGTGTACCCAAAACTACAAATTTCTCCACAGGTGTACATGTTTTTGAGCTTTAGTTTTTGCTTGAAAAATACAAATGTAAAATGCTTAGATCTGTGATTCTGTAAAATCTACAACTGATCTCGAACTGAACTTTGAATATGTTGTGGGAACTAGTATGTCTAGGTTCTGTGCCAAAAATTGCACAAAGTTATTGAAGAAATCTTTTTATAAAAATCATTTTGTTTAATTGATAAATCTGCCTAGATGATTTTTGTAGCTCCATGTAATTATTTTTGAGCCCAAGTTCTGTTTATAGTCTTTTTATGTTAAAAAGCACCTTTGGTGAATTTACCATGATTTTATCCCTGTTAGAAATATTATTTCCTCATTTATGCATGTTTTTGATCATAAATATGAGTAGCATGTTTCATAAAGGCTATATGTGTGTTTGTTTTGGACCAGAGTATGTGTAGGAGAAAGATGGGAATCATTTCTGTCGTATTTATTTTAATATGTAATATTCCCTTCTATGCTAGCTAGTAATGTCGTTAATTGTGTAATAATTTCCGTGGTGCAAAGGCTAGTCTTTTGCTGTCCAACAGAGCATTCCTGGTCATTAGGACCAATAGGTGTTGTTGGTCAGTTTTGATTGTCTTAATTGGTTAAAAAGGAGTTCAAACTAGATTAACCTAATAAAGGAGAAATAGGAAAATGCATCCTTTATGCATAAGTCATGAGAAGGAGCTAAGGAAGTGAAATGGTGATATTAAAAATAAATTTCCTTGCTGTTTGTTTTTTAAATTAAGATATTCTTTTATAGATGTGCACTCAATCACATTAAAGAAAAGGCTGAATAGGATTTTTGAGTATATTTAAAGGGAGAAATGTTTAATGCTTTTCTTAAGGTGAATATGACCAACCCTAGGCCACTCGTAGATGTTGCTGCTGTTGTATGTGAATTACATTGATTCATTTATATATATATGTACACAATCACTATTGGAAACTCTAGATGAGAAAGCTTTGCATTTGTCTCTTTATAGGAAGAGTATGCTGAATGTATTTATTATCTAGGTGAATGTGTTCAAACGTGCACCCCGTGTTGTCATAAGTTGTTTGAAATTATTTAAGTACGAAATGTCACTCAAGTTTTGCATTGCATCCTCCGTGTAGAAGTTCCCGACAGTAATTACACGCTCGTGTCAGAAGACGTGAACGAAGGAGCCGGAGGAGGCGTGCACTACGTCACCATAGGGCAAGACCCGGGCCAAAGTCCGGAAGATTTTCTAACTGGTTGTGCTAGCGAAGGCAAGCCCCGGTTTATTCATTAACCCCGGTGTTTCTTTAAAACTTCTGAATTTACATTCTTGTTATTGTATGTGCATTTACGTTCAGGAGCTGAAATGAAACCCTTGTTGCATGATCCATAAGTACCTATGCTCTTTTACTAGCATGATAGGTCGCTAGATGCTATGCTCTAAGGACCCGGTAAAAGTCGAGTGATGTTCGTGACTCGCGAGAATAGGATTTCCTTGGTGGAACCCCCATTAAAATTAATGAATTGCTCATGTGGTAAGAGCATGGGATTTGGGACCGGTCCAGTGGCTTCGTGGGCTAAGCTTTTGAATGTACTAAGCACTTGTCGGGAATGGGACCGGTAAGCCTAGTACCTTAATGAGGCGGTACGGGATCCTACTACTACTAATCTCGATTCGTCTCCTGCCCGGCTTGCAACTGGGAGGAAGGTACATAGGTGAGGCTGGATGTACTATGTGGGGCATTTCAGATAGCCTTGTACCCGGGACTGTGGGCTATCATCCCAACCCGAGGATTTTTGGGAACCTTTTGGTCGGTGTCAGCTCTGTTGGGCACCGCTCCGTGTGTTTAGGTTTACCTTGCAAGGGTTTATAAATCAATCGATTGTCGGCCTCTCACCTCTATCCGAGACCGCTTAATCAGCTGGCCATGATATCCCTTAATGATGAAACTATGTGAAATCTCCTCCGTGAACTAATTGTTTTGTACAATTCTTGATTGTATTAGTTGCTCATTTTGGTAATGATAATCTCACTAGAAATTGAGCTAAAATAATGAAAGTAAAGATCCATGATCACAGTTGCTTTTTGGCAAAACAAACCCACTAGCCAAAAGCCCCGCATGTCTAGAGGTAAATCTTGACGGGTAAGTCTTGCTGAGTATTAGTATACTCAGCCTTGCTATATTGTTGCTTTCATGTGAAATTGTTTGGCTTGGTGAGATTCCACCCGGCTGGGAGCTGGAATGGGTGGATGAGGACGTTGAGTGATGGCATCACAGATGGCCTCTGGTGATGTCGTAACGTATCGTTATTAGTACTTCCGTTGTTTTTAATGAAACTCTGAAGGATCACTTTTATGTCAGAAACAATGGTTTGTAATAATTGGACCCTACGGGGAGATTAGTATTAATTTGTAAGGCACTCTGGACTCTCCTTCGTGGGAGTTTTAATGCATTCGTTTGATCCTCTCTGTGTTTCCAAGTGATTTACCGGGTGTAAATCCGGCAAAACTCAACGGGATGCTTCTTTATTATTGCTTAATGACCAAATGGAGTGGTTTAGGCGATAGTACGGAATTATCTCGGGTGGGGTTGTCACAGCAAATTTTCGCAAAATTGCTCAATTCTATCTTAGTTTCGTCCTATGGTTCTGAAACTTGGTAATCACGAAGTTGATGTCATTACGAAGCTGTAGAGTATCTAACTTGCTCATTTGGATATGTGTAGCATCTTGTGATGAATTTTGTATACTTAAGAAGCTCTAGGTTACATGTTTTCGATTTTGAGCCTTGATTCATGCATTGGCAACAAGGGGGAGAAATGTTGGTGGAGAAAAGTTGCATTGCATCCCTAGAACCTATCCCAAGAGTAAAGGGGGGAGCTTGTGTATTTATTTTGCATTTTTGGCTTTTGGGGGGTGCGGTCTGCTGTATCAAATCAGTCTGTCCGATTTTGGTAACCAGCCTGACAGGTTTGGTGGAACCGATCTGACTGGTTTAGGGAACCGACTTGACTGGTTTGTGCCTAGAGTTGGCACTTGTTCAGGGGGATTATGCATATGTGCATGGGGAGCTCCTGTATGCTTTGGTGGTTTGTGCTCTTTGCATGAGCTTGTTTTTAACTCGGTTGTGTCGAGCCGTTGCCCTTGCCTAAGGGGACCGAGTTTTTCCTCTTTCAAGTGATCTTGCTCTTTGCCATTGTTTGGCTTTCGATCGCTTGTTCGAGTTTCTTTGGTCATTTCTTTTCTTTTTCCTTTTCTCTCTGATTATCAAATGTGTGTGTTGTCAATGCACCCATCAAGGGGGAAATTGAGGACCATGTGTGGTTTCCTAGTGTGATGAGTGATTGACAACATTGTGTGGACTGATTCTTGGCTAAGTATTGCATGTGCAGGTTATAGCTTGACTGGTGTTGGTGCAGATGAAGAACAAGCGCGAAAGGTCGTTGCCGGTGAGGCCTCCAGGTGCGGAGAAGACAAGTAGGCTTTGTTTGAGGGACCCGGTGCCCAGCTGGGTCAAGTGTGGGCCGCCTGGTGGCAAGAACGACAAGATAAAGTCGTGGACGGTTTCTTGGTTGAGCCTCAAAACCAAGGTCGAGCGGGGACTTCGTGGGAATTGAGTCATGAGTGGCGATTGGTGGAGGCTACATCAAGTTCGCGGGGTTTACGGTGGTTCACCAGAAAACCATCGGGTTACTCGGTTGAGCCACAAAGCCGAGACCGAAGACCGGGCATGGCTGTTAGGCCAAAACCGGCCTGACCGGTTTGGAGAACAGGTCTGACTGGTTTGGGTCGCACGCGCCGGAAGCTTCGAGGCGGACGACACGCGTCGGGATCGCAAGGCTTGCGTCGAGGATACACAAAGTGCGGTCGCTGGGCATCTGTCCGATGGTGCTACAAAGACGTTTTCCCAAAGTGCCCTTGGTGGGAGTGTATCCTAGTTTAGGCTTTATGGGCATTTCAGTCTTTTGGCTTGCCTCCATATAACCCAAGTGGTGAGAGGATGGCAGCCATCTCTTGTAATCCTATTAGGACTCGTTATGTGTAATCCTACTAGGATTCCTGCCTTGTAACCGACTAGGAAACCACCCCCTGGACTACATAAAGGAGGGTCGGGTACCTAGTCGGGCACTCAACCCAACACCAAGCGCAGGGCGCCATACTTGATCCCTAAACAGGACGTAGGGTTCGCCACCTTGGCAGCCTGAACCTGTATAAATCTTGTGTCCCGTGGCCTTGCACATACCTTCGAGTTCTTGGTCTCCTGATCACGATCCTCACCGCACAATCTACTACCTCGGGTACCCCCTTGGTAGGTTTGCTAGTCTAAAACACCGATAGCTGGCGCGTCCGAGTGCCTCGGCATGTCGCGCGGCTCGTCGTACCGCTCATCATTGACTACTTCGCCTACGCCGCGCGTCTGGGTGGCTCGGCACGTCACGCGACTCGTCGCGCCGGTCGTCGTTGACTACTTCGCCTACGTCGCGCGAACGGGTGCCTCCGCACGACATGTGGCTCATCGTCGACTACTTCGCCTACACCGCGCATCTTGGTGCCTCGGCACGTCACGCGACTCGTCGCGCCGCTCGTCGTCGACTACATCACCTACGCCGCGCGACCGGGTGCCTTAGCATGACGCGCGACTCGTCGTCGACTACTTCGCCTACGCCGCGCGTCCGGGTGCCTTGGCACGTCGCGTGGCTCGTCGCGCGACCGGGTGCCTCGGCTCGTTACGCTGCTCGTCGTTGACTACTTCGCCTACACCGCGTGCCCGAGTGCCTCAGCACGTCGTGCGGCCCGTCGCACCGCTCATCGTCGACTACTTCGCCTCGCACAGGCTCGTCATCGACTACTTCGCCTACGCCGTGCATCCAGGTGCCTCGGCACGTCGCGCTGCTCGTCATCGACTACTTCGCCTCGCGCAGGCTCATCGTCGACTACTTTGCCTACGCCGCGCGACCGGGGACCTTTGGCACGATGCGCGGCTCGTCGTCGACTACTTCACCTACGCCACGCGTCCGGGTGCCTCGGCACGTCACGCGGCTCGTCGCATCGCTCGTCGTTGACTACTTCGCCTACGCCGCGCGTCCAGGTGCCTCGGCATGTCGCGCGACCCGTCGCGCCGCTCGTTGTTGACTACTTCACCTCGTGCAAGCTCGTTGTCGACCACTTCGCCTACGCTGCGCGTCCGGGTGCCTCGGCACATCGCGCGGCTCATCACACCACTTGTCGTCGACTACTTCGCCTACGTCGCGCGTCCGGGTGCCTCAGCACATCGCGCGGTTCGTCACGCGGCTCGTAGTCGACTACTTCGCCTACACCTCGCATTCGGGTGCCTCGGCACATTGCGTGGCTCCTCGCACCGCTCGTCGTCGACTACATCGCCTCGCGTAGGCTCATCGTCGACTACTTCACCTACACCGTTCATCTCGCATTGGCTCGGCTCGTCGCGTGGCTCGGCATAGACTACTTCGCCTATGCCGTGCATCTCGCACTGGCTCGGCTCGTCGCATAGCTCGTCTTCGACTTCTTCGCCTACACCACGCGTCTGGGTGCCTCGGCTCATTGCGCGGCTCGTTGTCAGCCACTTCGCATATGATGTGCAATCGGGTGCCATGGCTAGTCGTGGGTCCCGTCATCGACCTCGTGCCGTCTTGCCACTCGACTTCTCGTCGGTCGGTTGCACTCGCTCTCGCCGTGTGCCCGGTCACTCCGCCTCGCGTCTTGACTACTCGTCGCTCGGCTGCACCGTCTCTACTGCGCCTACGCCGTGCACCCGGACGTGTCGTCTCGCCGCTCGACTTCTCGTCGGTCGGTTGCACTAGCTCCCGCCGTGCGCCCGGGCACTGTCTCGTGGCTTGACTACTCCGTGCGCGGTCGCCGCGACTTCGTCTTGCGGCCACACTGGCTCTACTTCAGCCACGCCGTGCGTCGCGACTACTTGTCTCGTGGCAACACCAGCTCTAATTAGTACACCGCGCGCCGGTGCAACATCGTCTTCCGGTCGCATCGCGTCAACCACTCATGCCCCCAACAACTAGTCGGAATCAACTCTGACTAGTCAACTTCAGCAACAAACCGTCGCGGCTCCATTGCTAACCGCCATGGCTTCATCTAGAAGTCTGCACTGGCAGCAACAACTAAGTCATTTATTTAAACGATTACCTTTTCTTTTCTTGGCTTGTTTTCCTCATCATTCAGGACAGCATGCCCTTGTGTACGCTTCTCGGCAGGTTTTCACGGGAGCTACAATCTGCTGACTACTCTTGGGGTATATCAATCAAGTCACCGCGAGCCTACTTCATCAACTCAGGGGCTATCCCAAGGAGGCAGCTTCTAAAGTCCGCTACGCGTGGCAATCTAAAGTCGACTTCTAAAGTCGCATTCTAAAGTCCGCTCGGTGTGGCAACTTAAAGTCGACTCCAGTCGCACCTTCGCCTGCTCCAGCAGCATACTACGTGTGTAAGCTTCGATGGAACCTAGTTGTAAGTGGCCCTCGTGTCCTGGCAATGATGGTTCCTAGCTGCACGTGGTCTTAGGGCTCTGTACCCTTGGGTCTGAAATCCATGGCCCAAGTACACAAGTCGACTCAGGTCGCACATTCAAGTCCACTACGGTGGCAACTGCACCTTGGGTCTGAAATCCATGGCCCAAGTACACAAGTTGACTCCGGTCAAACCTTCAAGCTCGCTCCTACGGCAACTGTACCTTGGCTCTGAAATCCATGGCTTGGGTACTCAAGCCCACTCTGGTGGCACAAGTCGACGCTAGCGGTCGCACCCATGCCCACTCCAGTGGCACAAGTTGACCTCGGTCGCAATCTTATGCCCGCTCTGGTGGCAAAACTATTCATTTTCTCTGATTTTTCATTCGCTTTGGCGTTCCGGAAAGTGCTTTTTGTTTTTTGCATCTTAATTCCACGCCGTGTGGCGCAAAGTCGACTACAATAGTCACATCTAAAGTCTGTTTCACACGGCAATCTAAAGTCGACTTCCAAAGTCGCATATCAAAGTCCGCTTTGCACGGCAACTAAAGTCGACTTCGGTTTTCAAGTCGCATTCTAAAGTCCGCTTTGCCGGCATCACAAAGTCAACTTCGGTTTTCAAGTCGCATTCTAAAGTCCGCTTTGTCAGTATCACAAAGTCGACTTCGGTTTTCAAGTCGCATCTCAAAGTCTGCTCCATGCGGCACAAAGTCGACTTTAGTTTTCAAGTCGCATTCTAAAGTCCGCGCTGTCGGCATCTAAAGTCAACTTCGGTCGCATCTAAAGTCCGCTCTGATGGCACGACTACTTCTCAAGCTCCACGACTCGACGCCAAACTACTAATCGGAATCTCTCTAGCTCGGGGGCTGCACTCAAATTACTACTCGAGGATAACTTCAGCAGGCTTCGCTCACTCTCAAGCTCGGGGGCTCCGCACCAACAACTACTCGACGTGGCTCATACGGCTCTCTTATCTCGGGGGCTACACGTTGCAAGAGTACTCGGATGCTGGCTTTCCCGAACACTGAAGTCCCTTGGATTGATTACCTAATCATTTCAAGGCTCGGGGGCTGCTATGCTACACCCATCATTCATTTTTTCTAGAACAGAAGCTGCCGAATAAAGATTGACCCTCAACTAGAGTCTTCCACTCAACCTAAGGCTCGGGGCTGCTCCATATGGAGTGCGATTTTGCAATCGCACTTCCATATAATCTTGACTTCAAGAATGATGAGCTGGACCACCTTCCAGCCTTGTGGCAGTTCAAGTACTATTGAAGACTTCTCCAAGCAGTACTCGAGGACGCTTCGGAACTACTCAAAGAGGCTTAAAGACTACTCGAACTACTACTCTCGACTACAATGTGCTCGGGGGCTTGTCGGGCATACTCCCAGGGTACCATACAAGGAAGGATGAAGATGGACTCCTACAAGAATTCCCCTGTAATCCTATTAGGACTCGTTCCGTGTAATCCTATTAGGACTCCTGCCTTGTAACCAACTAGGAACTCACCCCCTGGACTACATAAAAGAGGGTCGGGTATCGAGCCGGGAACTCAACCCAACACCAAGCGCACCATACTTGATCCCCAAACAGGACGTAGGGTTCGCCACCTTAACAGCCCGAACCTGTATAAATCTTGTGTACCATGTCCTTGCGCATACCTTCGAGTACTCGGTCTCCCGATCACGATCCTCACCGCACAATCTACTACCTCGGGTACCCCCTTGGTAGGTTTGCCAGTCTAAAACACCGACACTATTTTCCCCTATTATTTTCATTAGGATTTCTATAGGTCTAGCTTGAGAGCTTCATGGTGACATCTTATGAGAGGGAAGGATGATTGGGCAGAAGCTAGACCTTGTATGAACCTTTCATGGTATGTATAGATGATTCGACGTAGTTCCTCAAGGCTTGTTGGTGTTCCACCCATTTTTCCTTTTTGGTGATTTTCGGAGTTTGGTCTAAGGATTTCCATGGGGAAGTTTTGGGGGCATTTCTTTGAGGGATTCTTGTTGGATGTCACATATGAGGACCTTGTGCCTCTTTGCTTGGTGATCTTGCTCCAACAAACCCTCCGAAATGACTTCAATTTGGGAGTTTTCAGTGCTTTCCATGGGAAGGTGTTCTTGAGGGTTGACTTCCGATTGGGTTTTGGGGACCGATCTTCTAGCCAAAGGTAGCCCACGAGGTACCCTAGCTATCCCCAAAGTCTCACTTTGATCCGTGGAACGAATCGTGAGATCAGTCGCTTGGAAGGTTGAGTTTTTCCCGCGGGTTGAGTTCTTCCCGACTGTCCAGGCAAAACCGGCCTGACCGGTTTCCCAAACCAGTCTAACCAGTTTAGCCATGTGGGCTGTCGTGAAGGATTTTTGAGCAAGAGAGTCTCCATCGTGCTATGCCTTTTCTTGTTCAAAGGAGGAAAGTTTCTTGAGGTGTTTTGGGGCAGTTTTGGGTCTCGAGGTGTTTTGGGGATTTCCTGGACAGAACTGGCCTGACCGGTTTGCCAAACCGGCCTGACCGGTTTCCCCTACCTATTGAGAGGCTAAATCCCACAGAGTCCCCCTTTGGTTGGCGAGGGGCGTCATCTCAGTTTTACCGGTTTTAGAAACCGGCCTGACCGGTTTTGGTTGCCAGCAGCTGGGTCGTGTTGTTTTTCGCTGTGCGTTTGGTCCAGTAGCACTCCAATGGCTGCGTGGACTTGGCAAGAGAAGCTTGCGGAGGCATACGAGTGAAATCGGGTTCATAGGCCGAATTCTTAAATAGAATTTTTATTGGCTCCCATTCACTCCCCCCTCTCTGGTTTGTCGTTCCTGTCCTTCACTTCTCCCGGCCAGAAACAGCGGGCTAAACAGATCAAAATGAAAGCGCTCAAAAACACGCAACGAACACAAAGAAAAACCCGTTGAACCGCGCCTCGCGGACAGTCCGCACAGTGGCCGCGGACGGTCCACCCAGCACGCAGACAAAAAACTGAGTTCGACCTCTTGAAGGTCAAACCTTCCTCCCCTTTGCCCGATCTCCCAAATCAACCATGGGAAAACTACGAAATCATAGGTGAAGGTGAAGCGCCTCTTGGAGATGTTATGCTTACGAATTTTTAGCTTCAAACCCACTAATTCGAGAGGAATCGACATTCTACCGAACTCAAGTACAATGCTAGGTTTCCAACCAAAATTCTTCAATCGGAGGCTGAATTCGGAGTGTTAGGGGTCATGATCAAGCACAAAGATACACAAGGCAACTATCCGTGATCCCTACCAACAAATCAGAACCCAAACGCTTCAGTATCGAAGGAACAAACCGCACACGAAAATCCAACGAAAATAGCTTGAAAAAGACACGAAAATCCAACGAGCTTCAAGAGGGAGATCGACGCAACCGCGAAAGCTTCCATTCACTTAGAGGTCAGATTCTTTACAAATAGAGGAAAAATCTAAACCTATGGAGCAAGGAAATGAGAAGCAGTCCAGATGGATAATTTGCCTAGAAACCTAGAGCTAATATATATGAGTCCCTCCCTGGACAGGAAAAAGACCACACTACCCATAGCACTTAAGTTGTGATACAAACCCCTCCGGGGCAAATAGGTCATGTAGCCCTCCTCTTCATTGCACGGCCACGCCGTCGCCGCAGACCGCGTCGTCCCGATGCAAGCCCTGCGATCCTTCCATGCATCCGCAGGCATTGAAGCTTCTCGACGCGCTCGGATCCCGTCTCCACCCGCCGAGCCACCGGTCTTGGTTTTGTGGCTCAACCAAGTAACTCGACGGTTTTGTGGTGAACCGCTGCAAACCCTGCGTGTAGACTTCAGTTTGTGAGCCGCTACCCTGCACCGGCTCCGATCGACGACTTCGTCTTGCTTTTTTTGCCACCATGTGACCCACACTTGACTCCGCTGGCCACCGGGTCCCTCGAGTCAGGCCTACTTGTCTCTCCACTCCTTGGAGGCCCCATAAGGCATAGACCTTTCGCGCCCACTCTTCACCTGCACCAACGCAAATCAAGCTCAACTTGCACATGCAATACTCGGCCAAGAGTCAGTCCACACCTCGTTGTCAATCACTCATCACAGCCAGGAGCGACCATCCACCGGTCCTCGGACGCTCTAGTCCTCAATCTCCCCCTTGTTGAGTGTATTGACAACACAAACAAGTAACCAATTCAGCAAAAAGAAAAAAAGAAAAGAAATGAACGAAAAACTCAAACCAGTGATCAAAAGCCAAGAAAATATCACTTGAGTGAGAAAATCTCGGTCCCCTAAGGCAAGGGCAACGACTCGACACAACTGAGATAAAATGCTCCAAAATTGCTGACTCCTCAAGGTCAGGCAAAAGGGCTCGACACCATCGGCAAAAGAGCACAACTAAAATTCTTGCGAAAAGGAGCTCCCAAATGCATGAACGCAAGCTCCCCCTGAACAAATGCATTTTTCCCAATTTTTCTTCCCTTGATGCAAAACTCCCCCTGGAAACATGAATTGGGTACTCCCCCCTTGTTGGTAATGCATGAATCAAGTCTACAAATGCAAGCATTTGCATTTTAAATATACAAAGAGCACTACACATGCTAAAATTGAGACATAGACAAGCAAGATAGCCACAATTGGAGCACGAGCATCGCCAACAAGATAGACAGGGACATAAAAGCAAGTGACATAGCCATGAACAAAGTGAGGCATTTTTCACAAAATTTTCCCTCTCATGAGCATGGGACCTAAACATGATGAAACTGAGCACAAAGAAAATATAACTCACAGACTTCATGCAAGGTCACAAATTCTCATCACAAGGTCATCACAAACACCTACAAGCTATCTCATGTCATGTCAAAGCCACCGAGCCATGTGTCCACTTCTATATATGAGACTTCTCATTGGTGAACATCATGCAACGGTTTAGCACCCAAGATAAGGAATTTAAAGCATTTATGACATGAAAGCACATTTTTCAAGCATAGGCATCTCACATACCATTTTCATGATTTACAAGTTAAGCATGGTACATGGAGTGCCTTTGTGGCAAAAAGAAGCTTAGGCTTCTCCATAAGGTAGCATGTAAGCTAAACATTCATGATGATAAATGGATCTTTGATCCCAAATGAAAAGAATATGGTTCCAAGCACAAATTAAGTAAGATATAGCCATAAACACCCAAATTGAACATGAGAGGCATTCTACTCACAAGAGAGGATCATATAGCATTTTTACAAAAATAAGCCATCCACAAGCATATATATCCCGAAGCTACCAGGAGCATAGATATACATCTCATGAGCATCACAAGAAAAGTCATAACCTCATATCTAGCATATCATAGTGAGCGACGCATATGAGAGAAGCACATCTCTATGACATATGTTACAAATGTAGTCTATGATACAAAGGTGCAAACATATATGATACATAAATGAAAATGCAACATGCATATGTACATCAACCCTGCCAACCGAAGCTCAAAAAGGAAAAAAAAACTCCAAGATCTCCTCGCAAACGAGCAAATGTAGCTTGGTCCAAAGGCTCGGTTAGGATATCGGCAAGCTGCTTTTCTGTAAGTACATGGATGAAGTCTATGTTTTCCTTCTCAACATTGTCTCTCAGGAAGTGGTACCTCACTTCTATGTGTTTGGTTCTAGAGTGAAGCACGGGGTTTTTAGCAACACTAATGGCATTCGTGCTATCACACATGAGAAGTATATGTGAACACTCCTCACCAAAGTCACTCAACGTATATGTGATCGAAAGCAGTAGTGAGCAACAACTAGCGGTAGCAACGTATTCGGCTTCTGTGGTAGACTGAGCTACACTAGACTGTTTGTGAGAGGACCAAGAAACAAGCGAAGATCCCAAAAACTGACAATTTCCGGAAGTCGACTCCTATCAACTCGACACCTTGCAAAGTCGGCATCCAAAAAACCAAGAAGCGAAAGGGAAGAGGACGCCAAGTACCAAAGACCGAGCTCATGAGTGTATCGAAGATATCTGAAGATCCGCTTCACAACATGCAGATGTGAAGTCCTCGGCGACGCCTGAAAACGAGCGCACAGACACACAGAAAACTGGATGTTTGGCTTCATCGCCGTCAAGTACAAGAGGGAACCGATCATGCTCCGGTACTCCTTCTGGTCCACGGGCTCTGAGGACCATGCGTGGTTTGAGGACCGATGGATGGTCGCTTCCTAGTGTGATGAGTGATTGGCAACATCGTGTGGACTGACTCTTGGCTAAGTATTGCAGGTGCAGGTTGCAGCTCGACTCGTGTTGGTGCAGGTGAAGAACAAGCGCGAAAGGTCGTTGCTGGTGAGGCCTCCAGGTGTGGAGAAGACAAGTAGGCTTGGTTCAAGGGACCCGGTGGCCAGCGAGGTCAAGTACGGGCCGCATGGTGGCAAGAACGGCAATATGAAGTCGAGGACGGTTTCTTGGTTGAGCCACAAAACCAAGGTCGAGCCGGGACTTCGTGGGAGTCAAGTCATGAGTGGTGATTGGTGGAGGCTATATCAAGTTTGCGGGGTTTGCGGTGGTTCACGAGAAAACCATCGGGTTACTCGGCTGAGTCATAAAACCGAGGCCGAAGACGGGGCGTGGCTGTCAAGCCAAAACTGGCCTGACCGGTTTGGAGAACCAGTCTGACAGGTTTGGGGTTGCAGGGCATCGGAAGCTTCGAGGTGGAGGACACGCGTCGGGATCGCAAGGCTTGCATCAAGGGTACTCGGAGTGCGGTCGCCGGGCATCCGTCTGATGGTGCTACAAAGACAAATTCTTGAAGTGCCCTTGGTGGGCGTGTATCCTAGTTTAGGCTTTAGGTGTATTTTACTCTTTCGGCTTGCGTCCATATAACCCAAAGGGTGAGAGGATGGCAGCTATCTCTTGGAACCTCTAGCTCATTTTGTTTTGCTATTTTTCCTCTTCCTTTTCCCTTGGAATTTCTAGGACTAGCTTGAGGGCTTCATGGTGAGATCTTGTGAGAGGGAAGGATGATCGGGCGGAAGCTAGACCTTGTATGAACCTTTCATGGTATGTATAGATGATTCGGCGTGGTTCCTCAAGGCTTGGTTGTGTTCCTCCTGTATTTTCATTTTGGTGATTTATAGAGCCTTTTCTTGGATTTTCCGTGGGGAAGTTTTTGGGACGCTTTTTTTGAGGGATTCTTGTTGGATGTCACCTATGAGGATCGTGTGCCACTTTGCTTGGTGATCTTGATGCAACAAACCCTCAGAAATGGCTTCGATTTGAGTGTTTTCGGTGGTTTCCATGGGAAGGTGTTCTTACGAGTTGACTTCCGATTCCTCTTGATTGAGTAAGTTTTGGCGACCGATCTTCTCGCCAAAGGTAGCCCACGAGGTACCCCAACTACCCCCAAAGTCTCACTTTGATCCGTGGAACGAGTTGGGAGATCGATCGCTTGGTGTGTTGAGTTTTTCCCGCGGGCTGTGTTCTTCTCGGTTGTCCAGGCAAAACCGGTCTGACCGGTTTCCCAAACCGGTCTGACCGGTTTAGCCCTGTGGGCTGTCATGAAGAGTTTTTGAGTGAGAAAGTCTCTGTCGTACTATGGATGTTCTTGTTCAAAGGAGAGGTTCTTGAGGCAATTTTTCTCTCGGAAGGATTTTTGGGGAGTTCTGGACAAAACCGGCCTGACCGGTTTGCTAATTCGGTCTAACCGGTTTCCCTTACTTGGTGAAAGGCTAAGTCCCACAGAAGCGGTCTGACTGATTTCAGAAACCGGCGTAACCGGTTTTAGGTGCCAGCAGCTGTGTCGTGTGTGTTTCTGTTGCATGTGTCGAGTTGCTGTTGGTTGGGTCTTGCTCCTAGATCCAGTAGCACTCCAGTGGCTACGTGGGCTTGGCAAGAGAATCTTGTGGAGGTGCATGAGTGAAATCGGGATCATAGGTCGAATTCTTGAATAGAATTTTCATCGTCTCTCATTCACTCCCCCCCCCCTTTCTGGTTCGAAGCTTCGGTCCATCAGGTGGTATTAGAGCCGGTTATGGGTCTTGATTGAGTCTAACCTGTCTAGGATCCAAGGATGGCGTACCAGGAACGAGGCTCGGGTCCTCCACACTTCGATGGAAAGAACTACCAGATGTGGAGTAAGAGGATGACGGCGTTCCTCCGCGGAAAGGGTCAGATCATTTGGTATGTCATGGTGGACACAGGCTATGTCCAGCCGATGAACTTCGTCGCTCCAAGGTCGAGGGACATGTTTGACACCAACAACAAGGCGGTCGACTACTTGTTTCGTGCTCTATGTCAACCTGAATTCGATCGGGTGCACACAGAGAGCTTGGCTCGTAGAATCTGGTTGGTGTTGAAGTAAGCTCATGTTGGAAACGCCAAGGTTCAGGCTCGGATGTATGCGACTTACCGAAGAGAGTATGAGAATTTTACTCATCTCCCTGATGAGTCCATCGATGCCTTGTTTCGGTGGTTCACGGTTGTGGTGAACAACATGAGGGCCAATGTGGACGTTCTCGTGTACAATGATCATGATAGAGCGTCAAGCTCTTACACTCGTTGGATCATACAGTTTGGGGTGGAAAGTTCGAGGCCATTGTAGAGTCGGAGAAGTATGGCACTCTGACCGTTAACGAGCTGTTCTCGGAGCTCAAGTCGGCTGAGGTGAATGGGGGCATGACAGCCAAGATTGATGGCCTGACTGACTCTCATAGTCTTGCCCTCATCGCTGGCTCGAAAGGAAAGTCTAACTCTAATTCATCCACCAGGATGTTCTCCTTGTCCTCTTTGATGTCTATGCCAGATGAGGAGTTCAACGTGCTTGGAGAGGACGAGCTGGTGCTGCTGACGAGGTGATTCGAGAGGATGCACGAGCACCGGGTGAACATAAGGAGGAACATGAGGACTTGCTTCCAGTGCGGCAAGCCGGGACACTTCGTCATCGACTGCCCCGAGAAGGTCGAGAACAAGGACAACTACAAGCACAAGTCGAAGACGGATGACAAGTACAGATCAAGGCGAGATCAGAAGCACAAGCACAAGAGCAAGCACAGGGACGAGTGATGATCGAGGAAGAAGGAGAGCCGAGGCAAGGCCCGAGCGATGGTTGGAGCGAGCGATGTCGACTCCAGTTCCGCGTACTCCACCTCGAGCTCGAGTACAGTGAACATGAAGGTGATCGGCGCAAGAGCAGGAAGTCGTCTAAGAACCTGAGCGGGCTGAGCTGCTTCACTAGATATGGCTTCTGCACCATGGCGCTTAGCTCTAGTAGCAAGAAGAGCAATAAGAGCGACTCGGACTCTGACTCCGACGACAAGGTACATGACGAACTTCCCTTCTTGCGTCAAGAGAATGAACGACTTGGCTTGTTGCTTGATAACCGTTATGATATGCTTAAAGAGGCCAAGAAGATGAGGAAAGAGCTTAGGGCTTCACATGAGGATGCTAGGACTAGAGTAGCTGAGTTAGAAACACAAAACTTGGATGCTAAGCTTGAAATTGATTCCCTTAAGGCATCGCCTGTAGTTTCTGATGAAGTTGAATGTGCTGATTGTCCTATCTTTCTAGCTGATCTTGCTATGTTTAAAGAAAAGCATGCCTCCAAGTGTGAGGAACTAGATGTGCTTATGGTTGAAGTGGCTGAGGTTAAGTCTAGGCCTGCTTTGCTAGGTGCTTGCACTTCCTGCCCTGTTTTGCATGGAAAAATTGATGAGAAGCATGCTTACATTGTTTCTCTTGAGGCTAAGCTGGAAGAACCGATTCCTACTTCTTGCTCTACCTGCGAATTGCATGCTTTGAAGAATCTGGAACTTGCACACTATGTTGATCATTTGCAGGATGAGAATGATGAGTTGAGAAAGTTGATGGGTTGGTTGTCTGGTCATGAGCCTCAGTTGAGGATAATGATCGAGACGTATAAACGCCAGGACGGTGAGGGTCTTGGGGAAAACAAGGTTGGTGAGGGAAGTATTGAGAATATCACAGAGCGACCAAAAACCCACCACAAAAATTCTTTTGTCCCTAAACCGAACCATCTTAGGAATCGACTAGACACAACCCCAGCTCCACCCGTGTTTCCTCCACCAACTAACGATTTCCAAAAGCCTATTAAGTTCATGAGCACTTCGGGAAAAGTGTTCTTCGGGAAAGAGAGTGAGAAGGCTAGTGGAGAGAAACCAAATGAACAGCCCCGTCCCAAGCCTAAGCCTAAGCTCATAAGGTTTCATTGTGACTATTGTGGGAGAGATGGCCACAAAGATGAGTTTTTGCATTAAGAAGTGGCGTGAGGAGAGAATGGTGAGGGAGTGGGATAACAAGGACAAGTACCACCCTTCCAATGGTGTACTTGAGCCTCGTGTGCTGATGGCCAGGGCCAAGGCGATTGTGAGGACAGTTCCGACTTGGGGAGATCGAAAGGCTGCAGGAAGTGTTGCTACAGGAGTGAAACTGGTCAGACCGGTTTGTAAACCGGTCAGACCGGTTTGGAGACAGCAGGGCAATCAGTTTCGTTTTCGTGCTCGTGAGGAGTCTCGATTTGTTGTAGGAGGCCATGGTTCTGGTGGTTGGTCTGGAGAGTTTGCAGGTGGTCAGTTTGCTAGGTGTTCTCCCCCTCGTGCTCAATAAGGCGATGGGAGGATTCGTGGCTTTGAGGTGGAGAGGAGGAACGACCCACGGTCTTCCTTTTGTGATTTTGGTCCTCCTCCAGGTAGAGAGGGTTGGTTCCCTCATAGTGGTTACCGTGGTGATGCTTGTGGAGGTAGCTTTGATAGGAGAGATGCTCTGGAGTGTGCTAACCCCACTCTGGAGCAAATGGCTCGACACTGGTTTTACTCTTTTGGTACTAACCCAGTGCTGAGTCATTTGTTCGCCCACGTGCTCGTTTTTGAATTTCAGGTGGGAGACTTGAAGAACATTTGGTTGATTGACTCCGGTTGCTCGAGGCATATGACCGAAGACAAGGGGTGGTTCTCAAGTCTCGTCCCGGTGGTGACAAAGATGTACATCACCTTTGGGGACAATGGGCGAGGGCGTGCGTTATCAGAAGGTGAGATTAAGGTGAGTAATAAGATCACTCTCAGGCGTGTTTCTCTTGTTCAATCGCTTGGGTACAATTTGCTTTCCGTGTCCCAGCTTTTCGATAAGGGTTTTGAGGTGTTGTTTCGGCCTGGTGGTTCTCGGAATTTGGATTCTCGAGGGGACCTTATCTGTATGGCCGTTCCTGAGGGTTAGGTGTTTTGAGCTTATTTTTCTCAGTCTTCTGGGGTTGAGCGTTGTTTCTTGGCTGGTTCTTCGAGTGAGTTGTGGAAGTGGCATAGGAAGTTGGGTCACTTGAGCTTTGACCTTTTTGTCTCTCTTGAGTAAACTCAATTTGGTCTGAGGATTGCCACGATTGAGGCTTTAAAAAGAGTTGGTTTGTGTGCCGTGTTGGCATGCCAAGATGGTATCCTCTTCTCACCGGCCTCTCACCGATGTGATGACTGAGCGTCCATGCGTGCTGCTCCATATGGACATTGTTGGCCCAGCTCGTGTGCGATCTACGGGTGGAAAGTGGTATGTCCTTGTTGTGGTGGACGACTATTCTCTGTATGTGTGGGTGTTCTTTCTTGAGGAGAAAGGGGAGACATCTGATTTTGTTCGAGATCTTGTCTTGAGGTTGAGGAACGAGAGGCACAGAGATGCCATACGAACGATCCGCGGTGACAATGGCTCAGAATTAAGAAACTCTCGCTTCGAAACCTTTTGCCATGACTTGGGTCTTGAACACCAGTTTTCGAGTCCGTATACGCCTCCCCAGAATGGTGTTGTGGAAAGGAAAAATAGAACCTTGTGCGAGATGGCTCGGACGGTGCTTGATGAGCATAGGACTCCAAGAAGGTTCTGGGCTGAGGAGGTGAATACCGCGTGCTATGTTTCGAACATGATCTACCTCAGAGTGCATAAGAAGAAAACCTATTACGAGTTGATGCACGATCGCACACCCAATGTGAGTCACTTCCATGTCTTTGGTTGCAAGTGCTTTATTCTTAAGAAAGGGAAGAAGTTGGATAAGTTTGAGGCTAGATCGGTCAATGGTATTTTCTTTGGTTATGCATCTCATTCTAGAGCATATCGTGTTCTCAATTTTGAAACTAACCAAATGTGGAGACTTGCGTGGTATTCGACGAGACACAACCACATAGTCAGCTTGTCTTTGAGTGTGCAGGTGATGATGAACTTGGCGAGGAGATCTTTCAGGAGGAGGAGCATGAACATGGAGATGATGAAGATGGCGGTGTGGTGCCCGCAGCTGAACATGTACCTACTACTTCGACTACGGTGATGGACGACCCCTCTCACACACCTACGACGACAAACCAAGATCAAAGAGAAGCTGCTGTTGAGGGGGAGGTATCATCAAGGTGAGAACCTCCCCGTCGAGTACAAGTAGATCACCCAGCTTCAAGGATCATCGGCGACATGAATGAACTTACTACACGGTCGAGGGCTCGGAACCATTTTCATTTCGCTCATGCTGCTTTTGTTGCCACCTTTGAGCCCAAAGTCATTAGACACGCACTATCTGATCATAATTGGGTTAATTCGATGCATGAGGAGTTGGAGAACTTTGAGAGGAATCAGGTTTGGGATCTGGTTGACCCTCCGCCAGGGTGTAAACCGATTGGGACAAAATGGGTGTGGAAAAACAAAGAGGGAGAGAAAGGTGAAGTGGTGAGAAACAAGTCAAGGCTTGTTGCTTAGGGGTTTAGTTAGAAATAGGGGATCGACTACGAGGAGACCTTTGCTCCCATAACTCATTTGGAGGCGATCAGGATCCTTCTAGCCTTTTCTGTGGCTAAAGGGTTCAAGTTGCACCAAATGGATGTGAAGAGTGCATTCTTGAATGGTGTGTTGGAGGAAGAAGTGTTTGTGAGGCAACCACCAGGGTTTGAGAGTGAGAAGTACCCCCACCGGGTGTACAAATTGAGGAAGGCGTTGTATGGGTTGAAGCAGGCGCCTAGAGCTTGGTACGGTAGGTTGAGAGAGTTCTTGTTTGAGAGAGGGTTTGTTATGGGGAAGGTCGATCAGACCTTGTTTCTTCTTAGGCAGGAAAGAGATATCCTAATTGTGCAAGTGGACGTGGATGATATTGTGTTTGGTGGCTCGTCTAACTCTCTTGTTGCATGGTTTGCAGATGATATGAGTAGGGAATTTGAGATGAGAATGATGGGTGAGCTGCAGTTCTTCCTCAGGCTACAAATCAAGCAATCAAGGGAAGGAACATTTGTGCACCAAGCTAAGTACACCAAGGACATTGTGAGGAAGTTCAAGATGGAGGACTCCAAGGCCATGGCGACGCCTATGAGTACGACTATAGTTCTTGATGCGGATGAGGAAGGTGAACACGTGGACCAGAAGGAGTACCGGAGCATGATCGGATCACTCCTCTACTTGACGGCGACGATGTCGTACATCCAGTTCTTGGTATGTTTGTGCGCTCATTTGCAAGCATCTCCAAGGACTTCCCATCGGCAAGCGGTCAAGCGTATATTCTGGTACTTGCGTCATACTCCTGATTTCGGCCTTTGGTACTCTGCGCCTTCTTCTTTGGCGCTTCATGGTTTTTCAGACGCGGTTTTTGCCGGGTGTCGGTTTGATAGGAAGTCCACTTCTGGGACTTGCCAGTTCTTGGGATCTTCTTTGGTATCTTGGTCTTCCCGCAAACATTCGAGTGTTGCTCAATCCACTATCGAGGCAGAGTATGTTGCCGCAGCCAGTTGTTGCTCTCAGCTCCTTTGGATCACATACGCCATGAGTGACTTTGGTGAGGAGTATACCCATGTTCCACTTCAATGTGAGAGCACCAGTGCCATAAGTGTTGCAAAGAACCCAGTGCTCCATTCCGAAACCAAGCACATAGAAGTGAGGTATCATTTTCTGAGAAACAACGTAGAGAAAGGGAAGATAGCTTTGATCCATGTACCCACACATGACCAACTGGCCGATATTTTCACTAAACCCCTAGATCAAGCAACTTTCACTCGTTTGCGGGGGGAGTTTGGTGTTTTTTGATTTCTTGAGTTGGGTGTGTGGGAGCTCCTTTGTAGCATATGTATAGCGTTCCTTCGTGCATCTCTTGCATTTGGCATGACATATGTAACATGATGTATAGGCATCCTTGTATCTTAGATTGCATGCATTTTGTATCATATGCATTTTGTAAGAAAAGCTTCTCTCATATACATTGTTCACCATGATGTGCTATATATGATCTTGTGAGCTAGTTTGGTATGCTATGGTTAGTTTGGCTGTGCTCTTGATGATCTTGATTTATATCCATGGTTGATGGCTATGTTTTTTTGAAAAATGTCACATGTATGCTCTTTTGTGAGTAAATACTTTTATATGATCTTGACATGTTCTAGTGGCTTGGATATGCTTAATTTGTGGTTGGATGGCATATTTTGATCATATGGGGCCAAAGGCTCATTTGCCATCATGAATGTTTAGCCCTATGAGACATGGGTACCCCTGGGTCCCCACCGACCAGGCTCACGGCCGTCCCCGACAAACGGGTCCGACCTACCAGAAGACCCGCCGACCTGTCAGTGGGCCCAACCGACCTAGTTGGAAGCCCACACGACCTCCAGAAGACCTTCTAGAAGATTCCCCAAACGACCTAATCTATCACAACCTCAAGACTCGGCGTGCAAGACAAGACCTCGGTGGATTTCGCCCAAATCAGATCGACGGGATATGGCAAGATGTGTAATGTAGACTTAGGTCTCCTGGTCGTAACCGACCAGGAGTCTAGGAACCAAACTCGTCCGCTGGCCAATATAAGGCGGACGAGGCGACCCCTTGTACAATCATGCAATCCCCAAGCAATCTACACCAACAACTGGACTTAGGGTATTACTTGCCGGAGGCCCGAACCAGTATAAACTCGCCTTGTTTTCTGTGTTCCGCGTTCTCGTGTGTGACCTTCGAGTTCTTAGCCTTAGATTCCGCCCCGCCGAACAACTAAACCACTGAGATTAGAACCCCAGTGGGTTGTCTAGATCTCACCATCTGACAGTTGGCACACCAGGTTGGGGAGGAATCAAGGTTCTTCGTGCAACTCGTTGGCTTCAACTAACGACGTCATCTTCCCGGAGAGCATGGCAGACTTCCTCGCCAATCCCGTCGACATCCGCTTTGCCTCGATGCCGGTGAAATCCACTGCTCCAGCTGCCTGCCTCGTCATCGAAGGCAACGCGGTCACCACTGGCCAACAGATCGAAACAGATCTGTCGTCAGAATCCCACCCACCCACTCCAAGCGACCTGATCGCTGGGATCAATCGTGTTGAAGACATGCTCTCCAACACGATCAAAGTCTGCGAATGCATCAAGCACCATCACAGAACCTCGTCTCCCTCCAGCATGCCTCTCGGCTTGCGCAACACAGCTCACGTGGCATCACGCTACATGAACCACAAGATCCAGATCGAATCTGGACCCAAGACCCAAGATCATGGAAGCCGCAGGAGCCACCTCGACAAACCCTGCACTATCCACGAGAACCCCAAACACACTGCACGTCAGTGCCGTGTCCTCAAGAAGCTCTGTCGACCTCTTACTGCGGCCCACCACCTCCATCTAAACCGAGAGACATCTCCGGATCGCCTCACGTTTCAGATCGCCCGTACAACCATCTCCCCGAACTATCCGGGAGAGGAGCTCGAGACCCTAGATCGTGAGATCTTGGTCGTTTCTGCGGATGTACCACTGCAAGATCTCCAGATGAACAACGCCAAGAGCGTGAGAATGCTAATGCTGCCAGAGCTGTCTGACGACAGCAAGAGATCGCCGCTGCTGCCCCAGGTCCAGGTCAACAGCCAGGTCAACAACTGCTCATCGCTGGACAGGTCAACGCTAACGCCGGGCAACAAGCAACTTCACCAGCTGCCCCTCAGCAGCGACGCCACGATGACCCACCTCGTGCCAACCGAGTACGTGCAAGAGACCTCCTCAGGGATTTCGAGCGTGACGGACTCGAAATTTAAAACTCTCCACAAACCAACTTGGGAGCTGCTCTTGCCGCTCTAAACCACCTCGAAGATTCTCCAGCGGTCGACGTCTCCAAGCCAACGTTCATGTCGCCGCTGCAAAAATCGAAGAAAGAGGTCATGAATACAGCAGATCCGCAGCAAGTTCCTACTATAGGAGCAGATCGGAACGCCCTCGCCAACGACGTCGTAACCATGGTCCCCTTGAGCCAGTAGCTGAAGAGGGACAAGGTGAAAACGAAGTAGCACAGCTGGTCAATCCCGCTGCTAATTCTGCAGCTAATGCTCTAGCTAACCCCATAGCTAATGCTCCAACTAACCCTGCAGCCAATGCCCCGGTCAACGCTGCTGGTAATGTCGCCAACAATGCAGCCAATGCTGCCAACATTCAGAGAAACGTCGTCGCAAACCTAGGACGGAATGCAGGAGCTCAACCTCCTCCAATACAAATTAACCAAGCACAAGGAAGCCAGCGTCAAAGTATAAGAGATGAAGTGGAGATAGCACGACATGCTAATTATGATCGTGAACATGGGGTCCTTGACGCCCTCGATGCTAACAACCTCGTCCAAGCAGCAGATCTCTGACATATGCACGACCAAGAGCTCCTACGATGTGCCCACTACGACCAAGACAACGGTCCTCCTGACGATCTTTACGTCATCACGGCAGCTTACGCCCTGTCTGCAAGCCTGGGAGCGGTCAACATCTTCCCTGCATTCTCACGTCGTCTCCGAACGATCAGATACCCCAAAGACTTCAAACCGGCCATTGAGAAATATGATGGTCGCTCTGATCTGAGTATATGGCTCAACATGTACAACATTGCGACACGCGCCACTAGAGGCAACGAAGATCACATGGCGGGATACTTCCCCCTTGTGATGGCAAGGCACCACTCCTGTGGCTCGACAATCTCCCAGCAGATTGCATCACCTCCTGGGCAACTGAAGGACCGATATGGTGAACCAGAGAGGGGGGAGTGAATGGGAGCCGATAAAAATTCTTCTGGAAGGAGATGAAAACTCCAACAAGGTGAACACGGCTTCCAACACATGTCTCGGACTCGCTACCCAAGTTGGCCAAGCCCACGTAGCCACCGGATTGCCACTGGACCTAGGAACCAATACACAACCTTCCGACCGAGAACGCAGCGGAACACCAAACCTCGAGTCCATTGACCAACACCGGTCAGACCGGTGAGCACCACCGGTCAGACCGGTCCCTGCTGGTGAAACTTGGCGACTTCCACAGAAAGGCTCCACACCGGTCAGACTGATGCAGCACACCGGTCAGACCGGTCTCAGCCAGAAAGACCCAAAACACGAAACAGGCCAATCGAGCTCCAAACCTGTGACGCCCCAGGTTTTCAGCCGGGTTTATTAACCCTAAGGAGCAGGTCAACCATGTTGACTTTGGTCAAACGACGGTCAACCTAGGCCATCACCTCGAAAGCATCCCCGACAACCCCTAATGACACCCCTTGGTCAACTCATGGTCAAGGTTTGGTCAAAACCCTAGTCAAACCCCTTGAACACCCCTTTGCCCTCCAGTGTCAGCCGGAACTTTTGCCGCGTTCTCCAAATTTCACCTAAACACTTCAAAATCTCCCAATGTAAATGTTGTGTATTTTCTCGAGGGACACAACTTTCATGTTGAGTGGCATTGCTGTTTTGGAGTGCAAAAGGGTGAAAAATGCAAGTCAATGCCGGAGGTCACTATTCATCGGCGCCCAGAAATCTGCCATCTTGGCATCCAATTTGTGCACAAATGGTTGAGAAAAAAACCCAATGCCCTTTACAAAAGTTGTACAAAAATAGGAGATCTACAACTTTGCTATTGATCACTCAGCCCACTTCTGTTGAAAAATTTGGAGATATTTGCAGTTGAACAGGCCTAAGTGGAATTGGGCCGGTGCTCTGGCGCCAGAGCGCGCGCCGACGTGCATAGCGTCACGACGCGGGCGCCACGCGAGCCGCCCGTGCGCCGCCGTACCGCACGCCGAGGCCGGCTTCGGTCCGCCGGTTCACACGCGCCGTGGACCCCTTCCCCACTTCGCCGCACCGCCTCCCTCCCCCACTCCCCGAGCGCCACGCACCGAGCGCGCACGGGCCGTGCCGCGCCAACCGCGCCGCCCGGCCTATGCCGCTGCTGCCGTACCGTGGCCATGCCATTGCCCATACCGTGGCCTGCTGCCTTGGAGCGCAAGGGAACACCCTCACCACCGCCTTGCTCACCTTTAAATGCCGGCTGGTCCACGCCCACGCGCACTGCGCCATGGCCAGGCCGCTTCCTCCGCGCCATGGCTAAACCGCACGGCGAGCTCCATCTTCCGGTCCCTGCCATTGCCAACCAAAGCTGCTACTACCTCCCCTAGGACCCGTTGGAGCCTGTACACTCGCTTGTTGCTTACGCTTGACCGCAGGCTCGCTGGAGTAGCCATCCCTGCGGCCGCCGCTGCCGGCTTACGCCGTGCCCGCCTGCCGGTCTTCTCCCCGCCGCAAGTAAGCACCCAAATCAAGGACCCGCGGACCCTAGACCCTCCCCAGCAGCTTCCCCGGCCAAGACCGCCGGCAAGGTCGCCGGAATCCAGCCGGCCGCGCCGTCCCCTTGGCCCGAGGACTATATTGCATGGCTGGAGTTCTTTCCAGGGGTGTTATTACATACGAGGGGTATATCTGTGAACCTCAAACTCTTTCCAAGGGTCTGTTCGCGATTTGCATCTTACCCTTTTATGTGTTTCAGCTGCAACTTGTAAAATTTATTAAAAATCGTATAAAAATCCAAAAATATCAAGCCCAATTTTGTTGTGCTCAGTGTAACAAGAACTACAACTTTCTCCAAAGATGTATATACTTTTAAGCTACAGTTTTTGCTTGAAAAATAGAAATGTAAAATACCTAGATTTGTGTTTTTGCAAAATCCACACAAGCTATTGAGCTAGATTTTGGATATGTTGTGGTAACTATCATGTTTAGGTTCTGTGCCAAAATTTGCACAAAGTTGCTAAAGGGATCTTTTTATATAAATCATCTTGTGATATTGATAAATGTGCCTAGATGATTTTTGTAGCTTAAAATGTAATTATTTTGAGCCCAACTTCTTTCTATAATCTTGTAATGTTGAAATACACCTTTGGTGAATTTATCATGATTTTATATCTGTTAGAAATATTTATTCCTAATTTATGTTCGTTTTTAATCATAAATGTGTAGATCAAGATCCACAAAGGTTGTGGGTGTGTTTATTGGTTCTTTAGCCTTTTGTTGGGCCAAAGCATGTGTAGGAGAAATATTGGATTCATTTCTGTTATATTTATTTTACTATGTATTAATCCTCTATTTGCTAACTAGACATGCTTTCAATTTTGTGTATTAATTTCAGTGGTGCAAAAATCAAATGCTTGTTGTCCAGAGGTGTGCCTCATGGTCATTAGGACCAGTAGGTACTGTTGGATGAGTTGTGATGTTTTTAGTTGATTAAAGGGTTGCAAACTAGATTAATCTAGTAAAGGAAAATAGGAAAAATACTCCCTTTTGTGCATAAGTCACATAAATGAATTAGGAAAGCAAAAAGGTGATGCCAAAGTAAATTCCTTGCTGTTTATTTTTAAATTAAATATTTCTTTAATAGATGTGCATACAACCGCCTTAAAGAGAAGGCTGAATAGGCTTTTTGATTGTCTTTAAAAGGAGAAATGTTTAAATACTTTTCTTAAGGTGAATATGACCAACTTTATACTCTCTGTAACAGTTTGGTACTGTTTTTGAGTTAAATTAAATTAATCACCCTCCTAATCACTGCATTGCATTCCCCGTGTAAAAGTCCCCGACGGTAGCTATACGCTTGTGTCGGCTGACGAGGACGAGGGAGCAGGAGGAGACGTGCACTACATGACCGTAGAGCAAGACCCGGACCAAAGTTCGGAAGTGTGTGTGTCTACTTGTACTGACGAAGGCAAGCCCCGGTTTATTCATTAACCCTTGTGTTTCTTTAAAACTTCTGAATTTACTTCTTGTTATTGTATGTGCATTTACGTTCAGGAGTTGAAATGAAACCCTAGTTTCATGATCCATAAGTACCTATGATCTTTTACTAGCATGTTAGGTCGCTAGTTGCTATGCTTAAGGATCTGGTACAAGTCGAGTGATGTTCGTCACTCGCGAGAATAGGATCTCCTTTATGGAATCACCATATGTTTAAATGGATTGCTCATGTGGTAAGAGCATGGGATTTGGGCTCTGGTCCAATGGCTTCGTTGGCTAAGTGTTTGAAAGTACTAAACACTTGTCGGAAATGGGTACGGTAAGCCTAGTACCTAAATGAGGCGGTACGGGGTTTTACTATCACTACTCTTAGGGTTGCGGCCCCGGGCTCGCCACCCGAGTACATGCGTGAGGCTGGGTGACCTTAGTGGCGTGGCCCAGATAAACTTTGTACTTAAGACTGTGAGCTATTATCCCCAAACCGAAGAATGACGGGAACCGCCTGGTTGGTGAACTCTCAATTAGGGCACCTCCCGTGTGTTTAGGTCCAGCTTGCAAGGTTATGAATCAATCGATTGTCGGCCTTTCACCGTCATCTGAGACTACTTACCCGACTGGCCATGATATCCCTTTATGATGGAACTTTGTGAAGATTATTACTTTGATTAATTGTTTGTACAACTTTGGTTGTAATAGTTGCTTATCTAGTAATGATTACTTCAACTAGAATATGAGCTAAAATATGGAAAGTAAGGATTCACTACTTAGCAGCTTTTTGGCAAACAAACCCACTAGCCAAAAGCCTTGCATGACTAAAGGTAAATTCTTTCTTTTAGACGGGTAAGTCTTGCTGAGTGTTAGTATACTCAGCCTTGCTTTATAAATGTTGTTCCAGGTAATGCATCTGATGTGTGGCCCGGAGAACTTCCACCTGGCTGGGAGCTGGAATGGGTGGATGACGAATAGTGATTGCATCATGGACAAGCCTCCTGTGATGTGATCGTATCGTTTAGTTATCTTCCGCTGTTTTCAATAAACTCTGAACCATTTACTTTCATGTCAAAGAACTATGTTTGTAATAATGAACCCTACGGAGATGTGATAGTTTAATTTGTAAGGCACTCTGGACTCTCCTTCGTGGGAGTTTTAATGCATACGTTCGATCCTCTCTGTGATGTCAAGTGATTTACCGAGCGTTAACCCGGCAACACTCAATGGGATGCTTCTTTATTATCACTTAATGACCAAATGGAGTGGTTTAGGCGATAGTACGGAATTATCTCGGGTGGGGTTGTCACAAAACCGACCCAAACTCGAAACAGCTGTAACACAGGACAACAGCGAACACACCCAGATGTTCACCCGAGTAAAAACCCAACAGGGGTTGCACCGGTCAGACCGGTGAGAGGCACCGGTCAGACCGGTGTGACATGGGGTTCTCGGGAAGAACAACACCCGCGGGTCAACACCTCCAAATCCAAGCCTTGATCTCCCGAATCGCTCCACAGGCTTGAACAAGACTTTGGGGACAATAGGAACACCTCATGAGGAGTCCATATCCAAGTTTAATCCCACCAAAACTTATCCAAACAAGAGGAATCGAAGAAATCCCGCCAAGACCTCCTCTAACCCTAGAACACCGAAAATCCCAAAATCGATCCTCTTAACTCACGGATTTGGGAGGGGAATTAGAGCCCAAAGAACCATGAAGGGTTCCCACAAATTTCTCCCATCAAATCCCCAACAGCAAGGTCCCGAAAACACCCCAAGAAAATCACCAAGAGAGGGCTCCGAAAATCACCACCAAGAACAACCGGGAACAACACAACAAGGCCTTTAGGAACCACGCCGAATCATCTATACATGCCACAAAGGTTCATACAAGGTCTAGCTTGCCGCCCGATCATCCAACCCTCTCACAAGATCTCAAGCTGGTCCTATGGAAATCCTAAGAAAATAGGAAGGGAAAATAGGAAAGCAAATGAACTAGGGTTCCAAGAGATGGTTGCCATCCTCTCACCTCATGGGTTATATGGAGGCAACCGAAAGTCTAAAATACCCTCACTAAACAACTAGGGATACAAGCCCCTCAAGGGCGGTTTTGGAAGTCTTCAAGTTTTCTGCATCGGACGGATGCCCGGCAACAACAACCTGCTTAGCCTCGACGCAAGCCTTGCGATCCCGACACGAGTCCTCCGCTTCGAAGATTCCGGACTGCGTCGTCGCACACCGGTCAGACCGGTGCTCCACACCGGTCCGACCGGTACCCACCAGTCAGACCGGTCTGGCATTGCTGCAGCACTGTCTTCGCTTCTCCGGTCTTGGCTTTATGGATCAACCAAGGAACCTAGTGGTTTTCTAGTGAACCACCGGAAACCCCGCGAACTCGGTGTAGTCTCCGCCAATCGCCAGCCATGACTCGGCTCCCACGTAGTCCTGGCTCGACCTTGGTTTTCTGGCTCAACCAAGAAACCGTCCATGACATCATCTTGTTGTTCATGCCACCACGCGGCCCGCACTTGACCCCGCTGGCCACCGGGTCCCTCGAATGAAGCCTACTTGTCTTCTCCACACCTGGAGGCCTCACCGGCGACGACCTTTTGCGCTTGTTCTTCACCTGCACCAACACCAGTCAAGCCGCAACATGCACCTGCAATACTTAGCCAAGAATCAGTCCACACAACGTTGTCAATCACTCATCACACAAGGAAGCGACCATTCACCGGTCCTCGAACCACACATGGTCCTCAGCTACGCTGTCTCGCCTCTTCACGACTAACTACCAGGCGACCTATAATCGTCCTGGCAACACTCACCACCTTGCAAGAGTGAGGATGAGGCGCGACGAAACTCTCCGAGAGTACACCAACCGCTACTTTGAGAACCACAATACCCTCGCAGGTGTTAAAGATGAAGACGTCATTGCCTGCTACTAGAAGGGATTACCAACATCAAGTTGTTCGAGAAGATTCATGAAGCTGACACACATACCATCCGTGACCTCATAGCCTACGTCGACAAACTAGTCGACACTCAAGACGCGGTGATGCACGACTTCAACGGAGAAGACCACGACGATGGAGGCACCAGGTCGCGCAAGCGATCTGGTGAAGCCTATGTGGCAGATCCACCAAGACCTTCCACCTTCCTTGAAGGCGACTTCAACATGGTCATGGATGATCAGTGCCAATTTCACCACGATTGTAAACACACCATGAGGGAGTGCGAATAGCTGAAGCGTGCCCTAGGGGTCCTGTCTGCCTCCAAGAGGACCAGGAGCAGCAACAACGACGACCGGAACGGTGGCCAACGTTTCGACAACAGTAACCGTCGACCTGATCGACGAGATTACCATGATCGCAGGCCCTATCCTCGCAACGATGACAGGGATCGATGTGATTATTGTCGCAACTACCGCCGAGATGACAGGCGCGACGACTACGTCACGATGACCGCAACGACAGGCGTGAGGACCACAGGAGTGATCGTCGTGACTATCGCCACGATGACCAGCACAACGACCGACGAGATGATTGACGCGATGATTGACGTCGCCAGGACGACCACAATCGCCACGACAAAATTGGAAGGAAGGGACTCCACCGCCACCGCCCAAAGGGGGCAACCCTAATGGCGCGTTCCAGAAGGCCAACCGTGAGATCAACTTCATCATCGGCGGTTGCCAAGCGACCGAAAACAAAAGACAGAACCGATCAAACGCCAGGGAGATCGGGCACGTCAACACTGAAAACCCGCGGCCTGTGCGTTTGTTTGAATTCCCAATCACTTTCCCTAGGAAAGATCATTGGGTTCACATCCCTGACCCCGGGACTTACCCGCTGGTCGTCAACCCCATAGTCAACGGGGCCTTCCTACCTAAGACCCTTATCAACGGGGGCAGCAACATAAATATTATCTTCACAGAGACGCTACGCAAGATGGAGTTCGACTTCAACAAGATGACCGCCTGCGATGAACCCTTCTACGGGGTCATGCCCGGCAAGGCTGTGTACCCCACAGGTCGTGTATGTCTGCCGGTCACCTTTGGCACAGAGGAAAACTTCCGTACAGAATACTTGACGTTCGAGGTTGCGGACTTCCGCTCTTCATATCATGCTATCTTTGGACAACCTATGCTTGCCAAGTTCATGGCCATACCCCACCACACCTACCTCATCATGAAGATGCCAGCACCAAACGGAATCCTTTCCGTCCTCAGGAACACCATGGTCTCCTACAACTGTGAAAGCACCACCGTCGAACTCTCCAAAGACTCAGCGATCAAAGCCGTAGCAACGGTCATGGTCGCCCAGGCAGCCAAGATCAACCAAACCACTCTGGAAGTACCAGAACTAAAGCGTACAAGTACGACTCTAGACCAAAGTCCAGCCGTCAAGAAGGTTTGCCTCGGCCTGCCCGATGCATCCAAGGAAGTCATCATCGGGGCCGACCTCGACCCCAAATAGGAACTCTCCCTCACCAGTTTCCTCAGGGACAATGCTGATATCTTCGCATGGAGTCCATCCGATATGCCTGGTGTCCCCAAGGAACTGGCTGAGCACACACTCGAAGTCAACAAGACTGCACGACCTATCAAGCAAAAGCTCCGGTGATTTGCAAAAGATAGAAAACAAGCTATAGAAGTAGAAGTCTGTAAGCTCTTAGCTGCAGGATTTATTAGAGAATGTAAACATTCGGTTTGGCTCGCAAACCAGGTTCTTATACAAATGAAAACTGGCAGATTAAGGATGTGTATCGATTACACCGACCTCAACAAGCACTGCCCGAAGGATCCTTTCCCTCTTCCTCATATTAACGAGGTCGTGGACTCCACAGCTGGCAGTGTTCTACTCTGCTTCCTCGACTGCTACTCAGGGTATCACCAGATAGCCCTGCATCCTGACGACGAAGATAAAACAGCGTTCATAACGCCTCATGGCATCTATTGCCACAAGGTCATGACCTTCAGACTGAAAACGCTAGAACAACATATCAGAAGGCAATTCAGAATTGCCTAAAATCGCAAATCAGGAAGAACTTCGAAGCCTACGTCGATGATGTGGTCGTCAAGACCATAGAGGAAGACAAGCTCATTGCCGACCTCACCGAAACCTTCGCCAACCTATGAGAGTTCCATTGGAAGCTCAACCCAACAAAGTGCATCTTCGGTGTGCCTTCCGGATTGCTCCTGGGCTTCATGGTCGGACACCGAGGCATTGAGGCCAACCCCGCGAAGGTCGACGCTATTTGCAAGATGGCCAAGCCATCCAACAAGAAAGACGTCATGAAGCTCACAGGAATGATGGAGGCCCTAGGTCATTTCATCAGCAAGCTCGGTGAGAAAGGCTTACCCTTCTTCAAGCTATTGAAGAAGGCAGACAAGTTTGTGTGGGACAACGAAGCCTAGAAAGCATTTGAGGCTCTCAAAGAGTCCCTAACGACGCCACCAATCATTACTCCACCAAACCCAAAGGAAACTCTCCTACTCTACATCTCTGCCACCACTAATGTGGTTAGCACAATCCTCGTCGCTGAGCGAGAAGAAGAAGGGCAGGCCTATCCTGTTCAACGACCTTGTATTACGTAAGCGAGGTCCTGGTCGACGTTAAGACACATTACACACAACCTCAGAAGCTGCTCTATGCACTACTGATTACGTCCAGAAAGCATCATCACTACTTCCAAGCTCACAAGATCGTGGTTCCGTCATCGTTCCCCTTAGGAAAGATCATCCGAAACCGCGACGCCAACAGCCGCATCGTCAAGTGGTCGGTCGAGCTTGGAGAATTTTACATTGAGTTTTGCCCCTGGAAAGCGATCAAATCGCAGATCCTCGCTGACTTCGTGTCTGAGTGGACAGAGATCCAGATGCCCCCTCCCAAGGAGCGACCTGAACACTGGATAATGTACTTCGACGGTGCCCTCAACCTCGAAGGAGCAGGCGTAGGCGTACTACTTATCTCTCCTCAGGGGGAGTAGCTTATGTAAGTCCTGCAAATTCACTACAAGGCCTCCAACAACAGTGCAGAGTATGAAGCCCTGATTCATGGGCTACGCATAGCAGTGTCCCTTGGCATCGAGCGTGAGGACCAGGAGCGTCCCAGTGGTCGGTGGATGACCGCTCCTCAGTGATGAGTGATTGACAACGGGTGTTGGACTGACTCTTGGCTTAGTGCGCAGGTGTAGGCTGCGGCCTAGTTCGTGTTGTTGCAGGTGAAGAACGGGCGCGAAAGGTCTTCAGCCTTGAGGGGCCTCCGGGAGATGGAGAGACAAGTAGGCTCGGTTCGAGGGACCCGGTGGACAGCGGGACTGGGTGCGGGCCACATGGTGGCGACACAAGCAAGACGAAGTCATGGACAAGTGAGCCGGTGCACGGTGGCGGTCAAGTCAAGTGGTTTGGCGGGAGGCCGGACCGAGCACGCGGGGTTTGGTGGTTTGCCCACAAAACCATCGGCGGACGGTTTCTTGGTTTGGGCCTCAAAACCAAGTCCGAGGGCCCAACACGACGGAGACGGGATCCGGGCGTGTCGGGAAGCTTCGAGGCGGAGGACACGCGGCGGGATCGCATGGCTTGCGTCGGGAGGACACGGGGTGCGGCAAAGGCGTGGCCGTCCGATGGCAAGACCCACAAACATTACCAAAATGCCCCTACGTGGGTTGTATCGCCAGTAGTTTAGTTAGGGGTAGTCGAGTCATTTACCACTCCGGTGGGACCTGATATATAAGCCATGAGTGTGTGTTGATGGCAGCCTCTCTCCGCGACTTAGGGTTTCATTTCCCCCCTTCTCTTTCTCATTTTCGTAGCTATTTTTCTTCCTATTTTCTCTAGGCTAGCATGAGAGCTTCATGAGAGATTTGTTGAGAGGGATGGATGCTAGGGCGGCATGCTAGACCTTGTGAATCTTTCTTGGTTTGTATAGAAGATTCGGGGTTGTTTTTCATGGCTTTTTGTGCTTGTTTTTCGTGCCTTTGTTCCCGGTGTGATTCCGCGGATTTGAGTGGGTTTCTCCCCGGATTTCTTTGAGGGAAACATGGATAGATGTCTTGTGCATCTTTGTGCTTGATCTTGTGCCCTCAAACGCCGGGAAACCACTTCGATTCGTGAGTTTTCGTTCGGTGCTCTAGCTTTTGGTGGTGCTCAAAGGATTCACGATTCCCGGTGATTTAGGGAGTTAGGAGGCAAGATTTTTGGGCTATAGCATCCTTGTGTGACGCTTTTCAAGTCCCCAAACCCTTGTCTCCATAGCTTCAACCGTTTGGGAAATCCGATGATGATTTGGGGGAGTTTACTTTCGGGGTCGGGTTTGTTTCGCTCGTCTGTCCGCACCTGGCGGACAGTCCGCGGGGAGGTCGCGGACGGTCCGCGTGGGTCGTGTTCGTCCCGTGTTCTTCGTGTTCTTGCTCGTCTTTCGTTTCGATCCGTCGTGAATTTGGTTTTTGGTTGGACGGAGTTTCGGACGGTCCGCGGTGTTGGGCGGACGGTCCGCGGGTGCTTGGCGGACGGTCCGCGTGCTCCCCGCGGACGGTCCGTGGTTCGTGGGTGGCTTTGGTTCGTTACGTGTGATTTAACGGACGGTCCGCGGGAAGGGCCGGACGGTCCGCGGCGTCGGCGCGGACGGTCCGCGGGAGCAGGTCGGACAGTCCGCGCGGTTCATCGCGGACGGTCCGCACTGCCAGGCCGGACAGTCCGCCAGGAGCCGTGTGCAGTGCTGTTTGTTTCGATTACTTCCTTCCCTTTCTAGTGCTTCCGCGTGTGCTTCTAGGAATCGTTCCTAAGGCTAGAGGTTGATCCATAACCTCGTGGTCTTGGCGATTGGTGCGTGATTCGATCCATCGCTTGTGTGTGACCGGGATTTGAGTAGGACATAGGCCGGGTTCTTTGGGAAGAATTTTTACCGGCTCCTATTCACTCCCCCCCTCTCTAGTCGCCATCTGATCCTTCAATTGGTATCAGAGCTTGGTGCCGGATTCTTTGCGACTTTGACAAGTCCCGAATCCTAAGATGGCGTACGTTGAGCGGGGCGGTCCGCCGCACTTCGATGGCAAGGGTTACCACAAGTGGGCGGCTCGTATGATGATCTTTCTTCGAGGAAAGTCATGTTGGATTTCATTGTGCTTGACAAGACCTATGCTATTCCGGTCAACATCCATACTCTTATGGTGACCGATGCCGATGCCAAGGCCAAGTATGAGGCTAATGCAAAAGCCGTTGATCACTTGTGCGGAGCTTGTGTGATCCGAGTTTGAGCGTGTTCGCCATTTGAATCTTGCTTGGCAAATTTGGGAAAAGTTGTTGGTTGCTCACGGTGGTGATAACCATGTGAAGGCTCGCCTCTTTGTCTCTTACCGGATGCAATATGAGAATTTCACTCCACTTCCCGGTGAGGACATTGATGCGATGTTTCAGAGGTTCACCGCCATCGTGAACAACATGAAGGCTAATGTTGAGGATTTTCCGTACTCCGAGCATGATCACGCTTTGAAGCTCTTGCATGTCTTGGACCCAAATGTTTGGGGTGCTAAGGTTGAGGCCATCAAGGAGTCTGGGCATTACTTGACTATTGAGTTGGATGACCTCTTTTCTAAGCTCAAGTCGGCTGAGGTTGACAGGAAGTTGCTATCCAAGCATGAGGGCTCGACTGACCATAGTCTTGCTCTTGTGGGAGGATCAAAGGGCAAATCTAACCCTTCCTGTCGACAGTTTTCTTTGTCCTCTCTTATGTCCATTCCGGATGAGGAGTTTGATGTCTTGGGCGAGGAGGAGGCGGCCTTGCTCTCAAGAAGGTTTGAACAACTACACGAGAGTCGGAGGAATGCAAGGCGGAGCTCAGGGACGTGCTACAAGTGTGGCAAGCGTGGCCACTTCATCGCCGAGTGCCCGGAAGCGGAGGAGAACAAGTACAAGGTGAACGAGTACAAGGCGCACCCGAGGCATGAAGACAAGTACTCCTCCAAGGGCAAGCACTTCAACAAGTCCTAGAGCAAGGACAAGGACAAGCGGCGACCGAGCAAGAGCAGCTACAAGAAGAACAAGGCAAGAGCGATGGTGGCCGGTGCGAGCGACGTCGACTCAAGCTCAAGCGAGGAGCGATCAAGCTCAAGCAGGCGAAGATGAAGACGCCGGGAGGCGCAATGGCAAGAAGAGTGCAAGCGGGAACCTCGGCGGGCCGAGCCGTGTGGCGCTCGAGGGCTTTTGTGGCATGGCCCATAGCTCAAGCAGCAAGAAGAGTGTGAAGGAAGACAGCGACTCCGACTCAGAGGATGAGGTAAACCGTGATCCCGACTCTTTGCTTGCTGAGATTGCTAGGTTGAATGGTTTGCTTGATAACCGTGATAGTGTGCTGAGAGATGCCAAAAAGATGAGGAAAGATCTTAGGGCACAACTTGAGAATGCTAGCGAGAAAGTAGGAGAATTAGAGTCAAAATTGCTTGAATTGAAACTTGAGAATGACTCTTTGAAACTTGCTCCTACTACTCCTGATGATGTTGAATGTGTTGAATGTGATGCTTGGTTGAATGAGATCAAAATGCTTAATGAGAAAAATGCTTCTATTTTGGCTCAACTAGATGCTCTTAGGACTGAACATGATGAGCTTAAGGCTAGACCTACTTTGCTTGGTGCTTGCAAATCATGTCCTACTATGCATGCTAAGCTTGTCGATGCTCGTTCTACCATTAGTTCTTTGGAAGCATCTTTGAAATCTCCGTTGTCAATGCATGCACTAGCTGTGATGAAGTTACTTTGCGCAATCTTGAACTTACTTCCCGTTTGGATGTCATCTATGAGGAGAATGACTATTTGAGGAAGGTGTTGGGTTGGTTGTGGGCGGGAACCTCAATTGAAAATCATGATTGAGGAGTTCAAGAGAGCTGATGGTCGTGGTTTGGGGTTTGAGAAGTTGGGTGAGAAAGTGGGAGAGAACAGTGGGGAGAGTGTGTACGAGAAGTGTGTGGAGTCTAACCCTGAGTTTGAGGTGATCGGAGAGATCCAAGTTCCACTCCCAAAAGCACCCAAGAACTCTTTCACACCAAAGCCAAACCACCTTTGCAACAAGCTTGACACAACCCAAGATCCACCCAAATTCCCACCTAAGACAAATGATTTCCAGAAACCAGTGAAGTTTGTGGGTGAGAAGGGTGAGAAACCTAGAGAGAAGCCAGAGCCAAAACCAAAACCCATCCCCTTCAGGTGTGAGTATTGTGGCAAGGAGAGGCATCTTGCGAGTTTTGCTACAAGAGGAAGAGGGATGAGAGGCTTGCTAGGGGAGCAAGCAAACCCGGGACAGGTATCGCCGGTCTCGCGGTATTCCCGAGCCTAGAGTGCCACTTCCACGGGGTGTGGGAAGTGTGAGGAGTGTTGGCGAGGTTCCCACGGAGAGGTGGTGGTGAGAGATTTGTCGGGAGAGATGATGGTGTGCGTGCTTTGGTGAGAGGTTTGGTCGGGCTCGTGGTGGTTTTCTTTGGACGTCCTCCTACTCGTCCTCGGTACGGGTTTAGGGGAGATGATCGCAGCTTTGGGTTCCGGAGGAACTACGGACCACGTTTTCCCCCTCGTGGTGCTCGTACTCCTCCCATGGGACATGGGAAGTTTGGTGGCAAGGGAGTGATGTTTGCTAACCCCTCTTTTGAGCGGATGGCTCGACACCGGTTTAACTTTCTCCGTGCTAACCCCGGTGTCGAGTCGCTAGCTCACTCTCGTTCTTGTTTCCGATTGCGGGCGAGAAGGCTTGGAGAACATTTGGTTGATCGACTCCGGGTGTTCTCGACACATGACCGGAGACAAGAAGTGGTTCTCCAGCCTCACCCCAGTGAAGGAAAAGATGTACATCACATTTGGGGACAATGGACGAGGTAGGGTGCTTTCAGAGGGTGTTGTGCATGTGAGTGACAAGGTAACGTTGAAGAGAGTGGCTCTTGTGAAGTCTTTGGGTTTTAATTTGCTTTCAGTTTCTCAGATGCTTGATGAGGGTTTTGAGGTGCGTTTCAAGTCTGGCGAGTCTCGTTTGCTTGATTCTCGAGGTGATCTTGTCTGTATGATCATCCCCGAGGGTCGATTTTCGTGGCCGATTTCTCTCGTTCTTTGGGTCCTGCTCGCTGTTTGATGGCTGGTCCTTCTTCTGATTTGTGGAAATGGCATAGGCGGTTGGGACACTTGAGCTTTGATTTGGTTTCCCGCTTGAGTGGTCTTGACCTTGTCCGAGGATTGCCGAAGTTGAAGCTTGAGAAAGATTTAGTTTGTGCTCCTTGTAGGCATGGTAAGATGGTAGCCACTCCCCATCCACCCCTGACTGATGTCATGACCGAGCGTCCGACAGAGCTGTTGCATATGGACCTTGTTGGGCCAGCTCGAGTTCGCTCGGTGGGTGGGAAGTGGTATGTCCTTGTTGTGGTGGACGATTACTCTCGCTATGCCTAGGTGTTCTTCTTGGAGGATAAGAGTGAGACATTTGGTTTTGTTCGAGATCTGATCGTGAGGTTGAAAAACGAGAGGCATGGGAATGCTATTCGAGCTATCCGAAGTGATAATGGCTCTGAGTTCAAGAACTCTCGTTTTGATGCCTTTTGTCGTGATCTAGGTCTTGAACATCAGTATTCGACCCCTTATGTGCCCCCTCAAAATGGAGTTGTGGAAAGGAAAAATCGGACTCTTTGTGAGATGGCTAGGACGATGCTCGATGAGCACGGGACTCCTAGGAGGTTTTGGGCCGAGGCGGTCAATACAGGCTTGTCATGTTTCCAACGAGGATTTTATTGCGAGCTTTCAAGAAGAAGACCCGTTATGAGCTTATGCATGGTCGAGCACCCAAGGTGAGTCACTTCCGAGTTTTTGGCTGCAAGTGCTTTATTTTGAATAGAGTCCCCGGCTAGGCGCGGCTCATCTTCACCCCCACTTTCGCTGGTCATTATTCCCAATTTACCACCCTAGGGACAAAACTTGCCCCTGGTTCAAGCAAGAAGGTGCTCGACGATGACTGGCCTGGTCAACCATTGAAGCCCGGAGAGCACTATGTAGGATTGCTCTTCAGCAAGGATCATGAGCCTTTATGTCACAAGTGTGAGCAGGATGTGTGAGATGAGTTTCCAAAGCCCCAGACCAGGTTTCACACCTTTGGAGTAAAGACCCAGAAGGACAGCTGCAGGATGCCAAAACCATATCCACCGTGCTGGGAGACAGAACTTGAGGATATCCTGGCTTCGTTCCCTAACAGAAGGAGTCTCCAAACAAGCAAGGTGGCAGATAGATTGGCAAATTTGTAGAGTACGAGTCTTTGTTGGAGGTTGTGGAGAAGCAGCAAGAAGAGTATCAGCAGCTTAGGCGCCTTCTCCTCGAGACCCAAAGGGAGATGGACGCTATGCTGCAGCACCTGATTATGGTAGAGGGTTTGGAAGATCTCTTCATGGAGTAGAGGGCTACACCCATTTTTCATTTTCCATAGGCGCTTAGTTCAGTTTAATTTATTTCCTTCCATGATTATTTCCCTTTCAAGTTTTATTTCCATCATGTGTCTAAGCACCTATTTCTTCATGAACTTGAATAAAATAACTTGGCTGAGGACCATGTGTGGTTCGAGGACTGGTGGATGGTCACTTCCTTGTGTGATGAGTTATTGACAATGTTGTGTGGACTGATTATTGGCTAAGTATTACATGTGCAGGTTGTAGCTTGACTGTTGTTGGTGCAGGTGAAGAACAAGCGCAAAAGGTCGTCGCCGGTGAGGCCTCCAGGTGTGGAGAAGACAAGTAGGCTTTGTTCAAGGGACCCGGTGGCCAGCGGGGTCAAGTGCGGGCCACATGGTGGCATGAACAGCAAGATGAAGTCATGAACGGATTCTTGGTTGAGCCTCAAAACCAAGGTCGAGCCGGGACTACGTGGGAGCCGAGTCATGAGTGGCGATTGGCGGAGGCTACACCGAGTTCGCGGGGTTTCCAGTGGCTTACCAGAAAACCACTGGGTTCTTTGGTTGATCCACAAAGCCAAGACCGAAGAACCAAAGACGGTGCTGCAGCAGCTCCAGACCGGTCTGACCGGTGGGTCTAACCGGTCTGACCGATGGGTCCCGGTCTGACCGTTGTGCGACGACACAGTTCGGAATCTTCGAAGCGGAGGACACGCATCGGGATCGCATGGCTTGCGTCGAGGCTAACTAGGGTGCGATCGCCGGGCATCCATCCGATGGAGAAAATCTGAAGACTTCCAAAAGTGCCCTTGAGGGGCTTATATTCCTAGTTATTAAGTAAGGGTATTTTTGACTTTCGGTTGCCTCCATATAACCCATGAGGTGAGAGGATGGCAGCCATCTCTTGGAACCCTAGCTCATTTGCTTTCCTATTTTCCCTTCCTATTTTCCTTAGGATTTCCATAGGACTAGGTTGAGAGCTTCATGGTGATTTTTGTGAGAGGGTTGGATGATCGGGCGGCAAGCTAGACCTTGTATGAACCTCCTTGTTATGTATAGATGATTCGGTGAGGTTCCTCAAGGCTTTGTTGTGTTGTTCCCGGTTGTTCTTGGTGGTGATTTTCGGAGCCCTCTCTTGGTGGTTTTCTCGATGTGTTTTCGGGACGTTGCTCTTGGGGATTTGATGGAGGAAATTTGTGTGAACCTGTTGTGGTTCTTTTGCCTCTAATTCACCTCCCAAATCCGTGAGTTAAGGGGGTCAATTTTTGGGTTTTCGGTGCTCTAGGGTTAGAGGAGTTCTTGGCAGGATTTCTTCGATTCCTTTTGATTTGGAAAGTTTTGGTGGACAATATCTTGGCTATGGACTCCTCATGAGGTGTTCCTACTATCCCCAAAGTCTTGCTCAAGTCCGTGGAGCGATTCGGGAGATCAAGGTTTGGATTTGGGGGAGTTGACCCGCGGGTGCTGTTCATCTCGAGCTGCCCAGGTTACACTAGTCTGACCGGTGCTCTTGACCGGTCTGACCAGTGCGACCACTTGTGGGATTTGCCTTGGGTGAACTACTGGACTCGTGTGTCTTTCAGTCGTGGTGCTGCTGGTCAGTTCTTGGTCTATTTGGAGTTGTGTTGCTAGGTTTTGTGTAGGGTTTTCCTTCCGTGCAGGTTGTGTTTTTGGTAGTGTTTTTGTTCCAGGGCCTAGAGAAGTCACTGAGGCTTTCTGGAACACTTGTTGTGCGGCTGCTGTAGCCACCGGCCTGACCGGCTCTATCCACCGGTCTGACCGGTGTCACCGGTCTGATCCTTTGGGAACCCATTCTCTCCGACAACAAGGTGTGTGATGAACTCCCCTTCTTGCGCCAGGAGAATGAATGGCTTGGCTTGTTGCTTGATAATCATGATGACATGCTTAGAGAGGCCAAGAAAATGAGGAAAGAGCTTAGGGCTTCACTTGAGGATGCTAGGACTAGAGTGGCTGAGCTAGAAACACATAATTTGGATGCTATGCTTGAAATCGATTCTTTGAAAGCTTCACCTGTTGTTTCTGATGAAGTTGAATGTGCTGATTGTTTTTTTCCTTGCCGATCTTGCCTTGTTTAAGTAAAAGCATGCCTCCAAGTGTGAGGAACTAGATGTGCTTAGGGTTGAAGTGGCTAAGCTTAAGTCTAGATCTGCTTTGCTAGGCGCTTGCACTTCTTGCCCTGTTTTGCATGAAACAATTGATGAGATGCATGCTTATACTGTTTCTCTTGAGGCGAAATTGAAAGAACCAATTCCTACATCTTGCTCTACCTGTGAATTGCATGCTTTGAAGAATCTGGAACTTGCACATTATGTTGATCATTTGCAGGATAAGAATGATGAGTTGAGAAAGTTGATGGGTTGGTTGTCTGGTCATGAGCCTCAGTTGATGATAATGATCGAGACATTCAAGAGGCAGGATGGTGAGGGACTTGGGGCAAACAAGGTTGGTGAGGGAAGTGGAGAGTATATTCCAAAGCCAACAAAATCCCACCACAAAAATGATTTCCACCCTAAACCTAACCATCTTAGGAACCAACTAGACACAACCCCAACTTCACCCGTGCTTCCCCCACAAACAAATGATTTCCAAAATCCTATCAAGTTCGTGAGCACTTCGGGAAAAGTGTTCTTTGGGAAAGAGAGTGAGAAGGCTAGTGAAGAGAAATCGGTTGAAGAGCCGAGTGGAGAGAAACCAAGTGAACAGCCCCATCCCAAGCCTAAACCTAAGCTTGTGAGGTTCCATTGTGGCTATTGGGGGAGAGATGGTCATAAGGATGAGTTCTGCTTCAAGAGGAAGCGAGAGGAGAGAATGGCATAGGAGTGGGCTAACAAGAACAAGTACCACCCTTCCAATGGTGTACTTGAACCTCATGTGCAGATGCCAGGGCCAAGATGAGTGTGAGGACAGTTCCGGCTTGGGGAAAGCGAAAGGCTGTTGGAGGTGCTGCTGGCTGCGCTACACCGATCAGACTGGTGAGGGGCACCGGTCAGACCGGTGCAGGCCTGGACAAGCAGTAGTTTGGGTTTCGTGCTCATACAGGTGCGAGGTTTGGTTCTGGAGGTCGTGGTTCTGGTGGTTGGGCTAGAGAATTTGCAGGAGGTCAGTTTGCTAGGTGTTCTCCCCCTCGTGCTCAATACGAGGATGGGAGGATCCGTGGCTTTGAGATGGAGAGGAGGGACGGTCCACGGTTTCCCTTTTGTGGTTTTGGTGCTCCTCGAGTTAGAGATGGTTGGTTCCCTCATGGTGTTTACTGTGGTGGTGTTCGTGGTGGTAGCTTTGGTAGGAAAGATAGTTTGGATTGTGCTAACCCCACTTTTGAGCAAATGGCTCGGCACTAGTTTTACTCTTTTTGTACTAACCCCAGTGTTGAGTCGTTTATTCGCTCACATGCTCGTTTTTGAGTTTCAGGTGGGAGACTTGCAGAACATTTGGTTGATTGACTCCGGTTCCTCGAGGCATATGACCGGAGACAAGGGGTGGTTCTCAAGTCTCATCCCGGTGGTGACAAAGAGGTACATCACCTTTGGGACAATGGGCGTGGGCGTGTGCTTTCAGAAGGTGAGATTAAGGTGAGTGACAAGATCACTTTCAAGCGTGTTGCTCTTGTTCAATCGCTTGGGTGCAATTCGCTTTCTGTGTCCCAGCTGTTGGATGAGGGTTTTCAGGTGTTGTTTCGGCCTGGTGGTTCTCAGATTTTGGACTCTTGAGGGGACCTTGTCTGTATGGTCGTTCCCAAGGGTCAGGTGTTTCGAGCTGATTTTTCTCAGTCTTTTGGTGTTGAGCGTTGTTTCTTGGCTGGTTCTTCGAGTGAGTTGTGGAAGTGGCATAGGAAGTTGGGTCACTTGAGGTTTGACCTTTTGTCTCGCTTGAAGTCAATTTGGTCTGAGGATTGCCACAGTTAAGGCTTGAGAAAGAGTTGGTTTGTGCTCCGTGCAGGCATGCCAAGATGGTAGCCTCTTCTCACCCGCCTCTCACCGATGTGATGACTGAGCGTCCATGCGAGTTGCTCCATATGGACCTTGTTGGCCCAGCTCGTGTGCGATCTACGGGTGGGAAGTGGTATGTCCTTGTTGTGGTAGACGACTATTCTCGGTATGCGTGGGTGTTCTTTCTCGAGGATAAGGGGGAGAAGTTTGGTTTTGTTCGAGATCTTGTCTTGAGGTTGAGGAATGAGAGGCACGGAGATGCCATACGAGCAATCCGCAGTGACAATGGCTCAGAATTCAGAAATTCTCATTTTGAAACCTTTTGCCATGACTTGGGTCTTGAACACTAGTTTTCGAGTCCGTATACGCCTCCCCGAAATGGTGTTGTGGAAAAAAAGAACAGAACCTTGTGTGAGATGGCTCGGACGATGCTTGATGAGCATAGGACTCCGAGAAGGTTCTGGGCTAAGGCGGTGAATACCACGTGCTATGTGTCGAACAGGATCTACCTCAGAGAGCATAAGAAGAAAACCTGCTACGAGTTGATGCACAGTCGCACACCCAAGGTGAGTCACTTCCATGTCTTTGGTTGCAAGTGCTTTATTCTTAAGAAAGGGAAGAAGTTGGACAAGTTTGAGGCTAGGTCGGTCGATGGTATTTTCTTTGGTTATGCATCTCACTCTAGAGCATATCGTGTGCTCAATCTTGAAACTAACCAAATCATGGAGACTTGTGAGGTAACCTTCGACGAGACACAACCACATAGTCAGCTTGTCTTTGAATGTGCAGGTGATGATGAACTTGGCGAGGAGATCTTTCAGGAGGAGAAGCATGAACTTGGAGATGATGAAGATGCCGGTGTGATGCCCCCGGCTGAACATGTACCTACTACTTCGACTACAGTGGTGGACAACCCCTCTCCTACACCTACGACGACAACTCAAGATCGAGGAGAAGGTACAATTGAGGGGGAGGTAGCATCAAGGTGAGAACCTCCCCGGTGAGTACAAGTGGATCACCCAGCTTCATGGATCATCGGCGACATGAATGAACGTACTACACGGTCGAGGGTTCGAAACAATTCTCATTTCGCTCATGCTGCATTTGTTGCTACTTTTGAGCCCAGAGACATTGGACACGCACTATCTGATCATAATTGGGTTAATTGATGCATGAGGAGTTGAAGAACTTTTAGAGGAATTAGGTTTGGGAATTGGTTGACCCTCCCCCAGTGTGTAAGCCGATTGGTACAAAGTGGGTGTGGAAGAACAAAGAGGGAGAGAAAGGTGAAGTGGTGAGGAACAAGTCAAGGCTTGTTGCTCAGGGGTTCAGTCAGAAGGAGGGGATCGACTACGAGGAGACATTTGCTCCCGTAGCCCGTTTGGAGGCGATAAGGATCCTTCTAGCCTTTTCCATGGCTAAAGGGTTCAAGTTGCACCAAATGGATGTGAAGAGTGCTTTCCTGAATGGTGTGTTGGAGGAAGAAGTGTATGTGAGACAACCACCGGGGTTTGAGAGTGTGAAGTACCCCCACCAGGTGTACAAGTTGAGGAAGGCGTTGTATGGGTTGAAGCAGGCGCCTAGAGCTTGGTATGGTAGGTTGAGGGGGTTCTTGTTTGAGAGAGGATTTGATTTGGGAAAGGTCGATCATACCTTGTTTCTCCTCAGGCAGGGCATAGATATCCTGATTGTGCAGGTGTACGTGGATGATATTGTATTTAGTGGCTCGTCTAACTCTCTTGTTGCAAGGTTTGCAGAGGATATGAGTAGGGAATTTGTGATGAGCATGATGGGCGAGTTGTAGTTCTTCCTCGGGCTACAAATCAAGCAATCAAAGGGAGGAGCATTTGCGCACCAAGCTAATTACACCAAGGACATTGTGCGGAAGTTCAAGATGGAGGACTCCAAGGCTATGGTGACACTAATGAGTACGACTACAGCTCTTGATGCGGATGAGGAAGGTGAACACGTGGACCAGAAGGAGTACCGAAGCATGATCGGGTCACTCCTCTACTTGACGGCGACGAGGCCGGACATCCAGTTCTCGGTATGTCTGTGCGCTCGTTATCAAGCGTCTCCGAGGACTTCGCATTGACAAGCGGTGAAGCGAATTTTCAGGTACTTGTGTCACACTCCCAACTTCGGCCTTTGGCACTCCGCGTCCTCTTCTTTGGCTCTTCATGGTTTTTCGGATGCGGATTTTGCCGGGTGTCGGTTGGATAGGAAGTCTACTTCTGGGACTTGCCAGTTTTTGGGATCTTCTTTGGTGTCTTGGTCTTCCCGCAAACAGTCGAGTGTTGCTCAATCCACTACCGAGGCAGAGTACGTTGCCACAGCTAGTTGTTGCTCTCAGCTCCTTTGGATCACATACACCATGAGTGACTTTGGTGAGGAGTATACCCATGTCCCACTTCAATGTGATAGCACCAGTGCCATAAGCATTGCAAAGAATCTAGTGCTCCATTCCAAAACCAAGCACATAGAAGTGAGGTGTCATTTTCTGAGAGACAACGCAGAGAAAGGAAAGATAGCTTTGATCCATGTACCCACACATGACCAACTAGCTGATATTTTCACCAGACCCCTAGATCAAGCAACTTTCACTCGTTTGCGGGGGGAGCTTGGTGTGTTTGATTTCTTGAGTTGGGTGTGTGGGAGCTCCTTTGTAGCATATGTATAGTTTTCTTTGTGCATTTCTTGTATTTGGCATGCCATATGTAACATGATGTATAGGCATCCTTGTATCTTAGATTGCATGCATTTTGTATCATATGCATTGGTTAGGAAAAGCTTCTCCTATATACATTGCTCACCATGGAATGATATGTATGTCTTTGTAAGCTTGTTTGGTATGCTATGGTTAGTTTGGCTTAGCTCTTGATGATCTTGATTTAAAATCAATGGTTGATGGCTATGTTTTGGAAAAATGTCACATATATGCTCTCTCATGTGTAAATGCCTTTATATGATCTTTACATGTTTTAGTGGATTGGTTATGCTTAATTTGTGATTGTATATCTAGTTTATTGATCATATGGGGCCAAAGGCTCATTTGCCATCATGAATGTTTAGCCCTCTTGCTTTATCTTGTGGAGGGGCATAAGTTCCTTTTTGTCGCAAAGACATTTCATGTACCAAATTTGAATCTGAATATGAAATGTAAAATGCTTGGAAAATGTGCTTCCATGTCGTATGTGCTAAATTTAATTTGCTTTGGGTGCCAAACCATTGCATGATGCCTACCAATGAGATGTCTCATACATAGAAGTAGGCACATGGCTCGGTGGCTTTGACATGACATGAGGTGCTTGTGGGTGTTTGTGATGGTCTTATGATTAGAATGGTTGTCCTAGCATGAAGTTTGTGTGGCTTTTCCACTTTGACATGTTTTGACCATGTTTAGGACTTTGCTCATGAGAGGTAAATTTTTCGCAAAATTGCCCAAATCCATCTTAGCTTTGTCCAATGGTTGTGAAACTTAGTGATCTTGTAGTTGATGTCAATACGAAGCTATCGAGTACCTAACTTGCTCATTTGGACATGTGTAGCATCCTATGTTGAATTTTGTCTATTTGAGAAGCTCTAGGTTGAAAGTTTTGCATTTGGCTTGATTCATGCATTGCCAACAAGAGGGAGAAGTTTGAGATTGAAATGTGTAGTTGCAAATGACCATATGTATAAATTGTTTTTTTGACGAAACTGTAGTGGCGGCCCCTACCTTTCTTTTTTTTATATATAAAAGAAGAAAAACACATGTGTACGGCTTACAAGGCCTCAGGCCCAAAAAGAAGAAAGATCAAGAATATAAGAGTCTACTCATAAGACGTTCAAGTTTCAACTTTAACTGCGGTTTGACTCTCAAGGTAACCGCCTTTAAATCCTGTAGGAAAGCATGGCGCCAAGCAGCAAAAGAAAGCGAAGCACCATAAAAAATGATGTCATTATGATGACACCATAAATTCCAAGCAGCAATGATCACCACCTCTCTGAAAATAACTGAGTTGAAGTCCTCTCTTGCCTTGAGAAACATTAGTTGATGATCCAAGGTGATGTCCCAAACAATCCCTAAGAAAGTCCAATAGGCTTGACTGAAAGGACAACTGAAAGGACAACTGAAGAAGAGATGGAGAATGTATTCCTCTACATGCTCAACACATAACACACAATGATAAGAGTCTAGATGCATATTCTTTCTGTGGAGCATAAATCTGGTGTTTAACCTATCCCCGAGCAGCAGCCAAAAGAAGAATAAATGCTTCGGTTGAGCCCTAGACTGCCACATCCACTTAAAAAGAATGGAAGCTGGATAGGTCCAAACATCCTTAGCTGAAGAAGATAATGCTCCCTCACATTTTGATTGCTATACGGCAAATTTCTACTGTTAAACAGTAATTTGTAGTTCACAAATCCAACTGAAATTTTGTACAAGTATACCTCAATGAGATGTTTTAATAACTTTTTTAGTTTTTTTCTCATTTCTTAGTGGTCCAAATATAGTTTGAAAATACTAAGGATTTTCAGGAATATATGCCATGTTTTTAGGCATCCACTCTATTGTTTATATAAATTAATAGTTTTGATTGCTCAGTAATCTATTAGAATTGCAATTTCATTTCAACGCGACAGTGAGGATGATGGACTTCCCATTGACGCGTGGCAGAGCTTTGACGAAATCAAGGGCAATGTCCGCCCATACGGTCAACAACACCGGGAGCAGCAGTAGAAGGCCTGTCGGGTGGAGGTGCTCTGACTTATTGTGCTGGCAGACGTCGTAGGCGTGGACAAATTTTTGCACAGTAGCGCGCATGTTGGGGGAGTGGAAATCGCGGCTTATGCAGTGCAAGGTGCGCTGGATCCCCTCGTGGCCATCTCCGTGAATGGCGACAAGGAGCTCCTGGAGAAGTGCCAACACCGGTGGTATGTAGAGGCAGCCTGAGAATGCCACCAGGTCATCGATGAGTGACCAGGGCGCCTAGCGTTGGCCGACAACGAGCTCGTCCCGCAGGGTGCGCAAGGCAGGATCCATCTCATGCGCCGCGCGTAGGCGGTTGATGAAATCGAAGCGCGGTCTTGAGATGGCGAAGATGGCGCCCTCCTCCCTGTCGCGGCGGGACAGAGCATCCGCCACAACATTAGTGTGCCTAGCCTTGTACTCAATGCTAAAATTGAAGCCGAGCAGCTTGCCGACCCAGTGATGCTGCGGGATGGTGGCGAGGCGTTGATCCAATAAAAATTTGAGGTTGTAGTGATCAGTACGGACCACGAATTGTCACCCCCAGAGATACGATCGCCAATGCCGGATTGCGAGCACAAGTCCGATGAGCTCCCGCTCATACGCCGCCAGTAAGCGGCAGTGCGGCACGATCGGCCGACTGAAGAACACCACCGGGTGATTTGCCTGTGATAGAACAATTCCAAACCCATAGGACGAGGCGTCACACTCCGGGAGGGTGAGGACAAGGGTAGAATTGATTGCGCGCTTGAGAGCTTTGAACGCCGCTGTGGCCTCCTCTGACCAGGAGAAGTTGTCTTTGTGCAGCAATGTCTTCAGGGGCGTCGCAATCGTGCCATAGTTCTTGACGAACTTGCGGTAGTACCCCGCAAGGCTGAGGAAACCTCGCACCACCCTAGCAGAGCGTGGCCATGGCCAGTCAGCAACGGCTTGGACCATGGCTGGGTCCATGGTGACAACCTCGACAGAGATGATGTACCCGAGGTAGGAGATGTACTCTGCCCCAAACGCGCACTTGGAACGCTTGACGAAAAGCCGGTGTTGGTGAAGGATGCCGAGGACGGTGCAGACATGTCCCAAGTGCTCCGCCCAGGAGGTGCTGAAGATCAGGATGTCGTCGAAGAAGATGAGGACGAAGTGACGCAGGAACGAGCAGAGTACGTCATTCATCAGGGCTTGGAATGTGGCTGGTGCGTTGCATAGGCCGAAAGGCATGACTAGGAACTCGTATAGGCCATCGTGGGTCTGGAACGCCGTCTTGGCGACGTCGTCGGCGAATATGCGGACTCAGTGGTAGCCCGAACGGAGGTCTAGCTTGGTGCAGAATCGGGCGCCCTTGAGCTCATCAAGTAGCTCATCGACGACTGGGATCGGGTAGGCATCCTTGACGGTGATGGCGTTGAGCGCATGGTAATCGACGTAGAAGCACGACGAGTCATCTGCCTTTTCCACGAGTAGCACTGGTGAGGAAAAGGCCAACGAGCTTTGGTGGAGGATGCCTTGTAGGAGCATGGCGGCGCACTGGCGCTTGAGCTCATCTTTGTGCGCCACTGGGTACCGGTGCAGACGTGTTGACGGTCGATTTTGGTACACCTAGCTATAAGTTTGCCGTCAACATTTGCACATATTTGATATTCTAACCAATGGTACTAACCCCCGGAGGTATCAAGTTCACTCTCACATGTCAATTTCGGAGTTTGTTGTTTACGTAGGAAACTAGCGCTTAAAGGGAGACTTTTGGGATAAGTTCACCAAGCACTTTGGAAGAAGATCATGAAGCCCGACAAGAGTCAAGACACGTGATGAACATGACTCCAAATGACCTGAGGACCGAAGCGTCAACATGCAAGTCTTCAGGGACTTAACCAGAAAACAGCGAAGCTTGCATAGCAAGGATTCAAGCCTTAACTGTGAAGGAAACGACGTCGAAGGCCCACATGCAAGTGCACACAAATAAGGGATTACGCGGGAAGCAACCGAGGAGGAAACCGGGGCCGAACCGGGCAGAATTGGGCCTAGGACGGCCAGCCTGGGCTGACCGGCCCAGCCCACTCCGGGCCCGGTTCGCGTCCCCCTTTTGCCCTAGGTGCTTGTCTATTTATTGCCTCTGCCTCCGCCGGCCGCCACATCCATCCATTCATCGGAGAGCCGCCGAGACGAAGGAGAAGCACCGGGAGGAAGCCGACGGCCGCCGCAAGTCCTCGAGTTGCCTAGGAGATGGCTTAGGCCATGCCCTAGCCACCATGGTTGGCCCTGCGTGGTAAAGCCATGGTGGAGTTCCGGAGCCGTGACTTGAATTCGTAAGTCGTTTGTACCTTCAACATTTGGTGATGTAATCATATCTTGTTATACTTTGATCTACTACGAGTTATACTTATTCATATGTGTAGCTACCATATTCCTATAGTAGGACTAGATCGAATCATGGTGATTAGTCTTGTCTTGCGGACACACCGTAGTAGTGCACAGACCAAGGTTTTTGCTCGGTGATGATTATCCTCGCGTAGTGACAGTACGAGAGGGGAGAAAGCGGCGAGTGAACGTGCATCGGACCACTCCATATCGGGTTACTCCATATCGAGTGTAATCCTTATCATAGTATAGGTTTAGATTGGTTTATCACATTGGCCGGAACGGTAACAAGTAGACGATAGGCTAGGTTTACCTTTGGTTTGCTTACCTTTATGGCTAGGTGGATGTGATCCATACATCCCTTCGTGTTTGTATGTTATCTTTATGCAATCAACACTTCACATAGGGTTAGACCGGTAGGTTAGATAGAGAACCTTGGTGGTTTGCTTCTGATCCTTGGATTGACAAATCTAGGGAGAACCCTCCATGGTGAAAAAGGCACCAAGTCACCCGTAGGCTTGCGGTGAACTTGAGCACGGTTTTGAACCATCAACAATCCCCTTTTTCTGGCGCCGTTGCCGGGGATCCAACTCGAACCCTAGGGTGATCTATCTTTCTTTTAACTAAAGCGATCGAGAAAAGTTTGCAACATTCGAAGCAAACAAAGATGAACAAGGTATGCCTATGTGTCGATTAAGTTTTTAGACTAATGTCTTTTGGAGGATTGTTTGTCCAAGCTATAGGTTTCGGAAACGACCATGTCAAGCACGATGGAGAAAGATTCCATTACCATCATGCTCATGCAGCGATGGTTATGATTTTTGAAGCCAAAGGATGCATAACATGGTGCCCTAAAAGACTTCAAGATGAAGACCACAAGTACATCTCCGGATCGATGGACGAAAGGATGACGATATCATCGCGATATTTGCATGAGCCTCAGCAGAAAACAATTAGATATATTTGGATTTTCAGAAGCTGCATGAAGTCTACGCTCCAACGAATCAAGCGGCAAGGCAATCGGAGGTTCCTACAAGCGGATATGGCCGAATCACCGATGGTTGCACATGCTGAAATTATGGACAGCAAGCAGTGCTGAAGTGAAACAGCCATAGCTCCCTCATTCGGACTCCGGTTAAGGCAAATGAGTACCTGTTGGAAAGGTAATTTTATAAATTTTTTCAATAGAACTATATTTTGGTATATGTTCTGTTCTGGATGCAAGGGTAAATCCACGAAGAAGAGGCAGCAACAAGGCGATGACGGCAAGATAGAGGAGATGGACACAATGATAATAAATAGAAGATGGGGCAACGGTTCCACAACACGTACATGACGAAATTCAGAAGCTAAAGACTAAAACAACCCCTCCGGAGCAGGGATGAATGAAGACACAAGAGGCACCAATCAACATATGATGATGTTGGAAGCGAACCACGACGGATTTCCTAAAGGCAACATCAAGCTGCATGGCTACTTTGGATTCTCGCACAAGTAACCATGACAAGTCTACATTGTGTTTTCTATTTGAAAATTTCAAGTAACATCATACCATTGCTCTAATAAATGTCACAACCACATGTTGTATGCTTTAATATATATATACATTGAGTGAGTACTTTGCTACTTGAATTTTGGGAAACTTGTAGACCCCTTTTTTGTGTAGTGTTTAGAGTCTTTTTATTTGTGTCTTTAAAGAGAAATATGAAGCATGATCCCTTTTGATTCTAAACTTGTGGCTAGTTAACTTAGGCTAACTTTTGCTTTTGGTTTAGATCACCACCATATCATGTCATATCATTTTGTTCATTCATAATCATGTTGCACTTCATTCCACTTTGTTCTCCACCTTTGCATTATGTTGCATGTTGCATCTCATCTTTTATAACCCTTAAAAAATCTCATCTTTACCTAAACTTTCCTATCAAACCACACCTAGAACCTAGGCCAACAAAGGGAGGGGTCGACTTATGTCAAGTCGACAAAGTCTATCTCTATCCCTTTCTAATTAAAGTTTTGACTAGCCTGATCCTAAACCCTTAGAAAAAAACCCTCATACCTTTAGTAATCCTAAAACCATAGGTTTATTTTTCAATCTGAAAATCTAACCCTCGCTTTTCATTTTTTTCAAAACCACCTTAGATAGAATTTCTTCACCCGGCTTATCTTTTCAAAATTCTTGTCTTAAGACAGAAATATAGGATACCGATAAGTCTTACCTTAAAACCTTGTTAGCATGTTTTAAAGTCTTTTGATAAAACTTTTGACAAGACTCTACCTCTCATGTCATCATTGAGGAACAACATCGAAAGCCTTTTCAAGCATTGCTAGCCCTTTTTACTAACCCCTTTTTGCATTTGCATTTTGCATCAACCCCTTTGTTCTATTGTGCATAGGTTAGCTTGGCTTCTTTGTGAAACTTTTTGATGAATGCTTTATTTCCATAATGGTGCTTCGCGCGCGAGGCATTTTCTTTTGCAATCTTGTGTCAATGTGGTCTTTAGACTTGATTGCGTACAATCATAATTTGAGTTTTTAAAGCCTTGTTAATTTATATTGCATAGGTTGGTTTATAAGCTTTGCAATGCGCTTTAACTTTCTTGCGGCATAATAAGTTATTAACCTTGAAATGAACATGGTGTTTTGACCTTGGTTAAATCTTTATGGTTATATAGAAATAAAGCAATCTAGTTGTAAACATGGTGTTTAGAACTTGGTGCAAACATTGTAATTGTTTATATCCCTTCCTTTCATTTGCATTTTCACCTACACGCACATACACCCATTAGATCCTTCTTTTCTTCTTGCTAGGTAAGCTTTGCCACAAGTTAAGGTATTAGGGATGCATTTGGCTTGTTGGCAATTGTTTCTACTCCCGACAATCACCCCGGGGGTAGAATGTGGATTATATTTGTTTTGTAGGCATGGAGAAGTGTTCCCATGAGTTATTGACCAATTGCAATCAAGATCGTTAGTCATCTACAAGGCTTGAGAGGAAAGTTGCTGTTTCTATCAAGATTTGAGCACATGTTCAGAGATGTACAATGGAAGAAAATTTAATTTTCAGAAGATCCTTCAAACCTTGTTTCCAATGCATCAAGAATCATCAATTTTGAAGACCCGTACAATGAGATATGGCAAAACCATTGAGCGCTGCGCAGTCTGAAATCAGCCTTGGACAGATTGCATCGCCGGAGTAAAATTGGCACAACTCTCTTGTTCGGAACCCGTTTCATGCATATGATGGCACGTTGGAAAGATAATTTCATAAACTTCAACATGGAGGAGTGTTTCAGTACATTTTCTGTTCTGGAGGAAAAATAAAAACTGTGGAAGATGAGGCAGAGACAAAGGACGACATTGAAGTCGGTGATGACGATATGATAAAGGATTGGAACCATGGCTTGATGATGATAAGAAAAAGTTGAGGGAAAATGAGCAACAAAGGCAAGGAAGTGAAGACGATTCTCAAACACATTGCGAATTACAAGCAATTCAAGTTCTTCCACACTTAGCAACACACTAAGCATGGGGGGATTTGAAGGATGAAAGGAAAAGGCCACATGGAGTACAAGGATCACCTTCACCACAAAATGTTCATCATTCTTTTTCCATGCTAAGCACAATGCTTAAGCATGGGGGAGGTATCGCTGCACTTCATTACGAGCATCGAAAGGATGGTAACTCACCCTTAACTTTATCTTTGTTCATCGCCTTTTAAATGCTTGCACATATATGCTTTCAACCCATAGACAACCTTTGTATTTATCTCTTTATCAATAACATGGCTACTAGGAGGACAACCTAGGTTAGTTAGTTTTTACTTTTCAAAAAATAAATCACCATCTCTTTTGAGCTTACCACGATGATATTATTTGTATATCTTGATTATGGAAAAATGATGAAAGTTGTCGCCTTGTTTTACTTGCATGATGTTTTATATAACATGACTATTTGCTCTCCATTAAATAGAACTTAAATTGATTAAATACCGACTCTTTCATTTGTGGAGGTTAAATGATTAATCTTTAGACCCACATACTTTATGTTGCTCTTTGCTTTAAGTTTACCGATGATCTATGCCTTATACTTGTTTTATTTAAAATTATTATGCTATCTACATTTGTGAATCTCTTGCAAGGCTCTACCTACCAAAGCCTTTACACATACAAGTACTTTAATGATATAACCTTTAGTTTGCAAACTTATATCTTGATGAGTTGGATTAGGATTGATTTCTGTGGTACGAGACTAAGAAGCTGGTCATTCCTTTGCGTATCTTTTTCATTCTAGCCATTCTTGTCCACGCATTGTGAGTTTCTACATTGGAAATTTCACAAACTTCGTTGGGCATCCACGCTAAACCCAAAACATCTTTTTATGATTACCTCCTTGACCACAACCCAAATTGAGTATGGATGATCTTTCAATGAATTTTCTGAAGATTTTCTGTCAAGATTTCAAGACATATAACATATGTAGGGACTCATCAGTGATTATGCGAGTTTCGACATGGAGGATGCCCTTGAAGATTTCAAAAGATTTATAAAGGAATACAAGGATTTTGTACTTCTTTAGCAGCCATAGGCCCCCTCACTTCTATGCTCGAGGACGAGCAATCATTTAAGCATGGGGGAGGACTGCTATAGCAAGTACTATGTTGCTTAAAAGTTCAGAGGAGCATAAAAAATGATGAATAAAAAAATAATAAAAGAGAAGAAGAAGAAAACAATGAAGGAAAGAAAAAAGAAATAAATGAAGAAGAAAGAAAAAATAAGAAAAGAAAAAAACAAAAAAAGGGAAAAATAAAAATGCTCCTCGGTTCTTTTTAGCTTCATTTAAATCTTAGAGAGCTTTGAAGACAAGTCCATACTCAAACTTTTCCAACCATGTGCAATCCGATAACGAGAACTTCATCCGTGTCTCGGGATCACCCATTTTCCACTTGCACATGTCCACCTTTCTAAATGTGTGTGTTCCATCTCTCTCCCTTTCCAACATTTATTTTCCATGGCCTTTTTGACTAGTCTCAGTAATTCCAATAGATCTCTCTCTTAGTTTGACAATATTTCAAGTATGATGTTTTGCTAGGATTGTTTTTATTTACCAAGCTCCACATAAGCTTTCCACTTCCATATATGAGTAGAATAGGTTGAGAATAATCTAGTGTAGGCTTGAGTGACTTGTTGAGATGAGTGTTTCCTTGAGCTTTTGCAAGAGAACCTCACTTATGTTAGATGTGCAAATTTTTTAAAACTCTTCAAGATGCAACAAGGTTAAGGTTTGAAGTTTGCTTAAGTTCGAGAGCACTTGTTTATTTTATTGTGGCATGTTCTTTAATGATAGTCTATCTTCCATAATAAAGTAGCCGGTCAAAACTTGAACCTTAAATGCTAAATACTTGAGAGAGCAATATGTCTTGTTGTGTATAACTAAGTGCAGGGAAGACATTGAAGGGCAACGCTGATTTCCAAATTAAGCAAAGATCTTGGACTTGCTCAAGAACGAGCAAGGTTTAAGCATGGGGGTATGTTTGCCGTATGGACCTCCCTGGGCCCACTACCTCGGTGGGTACCAGGACCGACTACTCGGTGGGCCCCTGGGACTACCCGGCTTGCGCTACACGGCACCTGATGGCGTGGAGCACAAGGATTACGGAGGAGAAGTACTCGGTTAGGAAGCTGTACATGTCCTACACTGTATGGAAGACTCCTAGACGTACTCGACTAGTACTCTCTCCCTACTCCGACTTGTAACCCTACCTCCCGGACTATATAAGGCGAGGCAGGGACCCTTCTCTAGCATCCAATATCATCTCACGGCGCACAATTACACCATCTTGTAATCGTGCCCAATCAATCAAGAGCTACGCAGCATACAGGACGTAGGGTATCACGCACCTTGCGGCCCGAACCTGTCTAAATTGTGTGCCACGTGTCTCTTTCTTCGAGTTACCGATCTCGGCGAGGCTACATTCATCTACTTCGGGTACTCCCCTTAGTAGGTTGCCGGTCTAAAACACCGACAGCTGGCGCGCCAGGTAGGGGCTCTCGCCCGAGATCACATGGCGAACTCGACGGCTCCTGTCTACTTCAAGCCAACCGTCGCCTTCAACCGCGGCGACACCTTCGTGTTCGGCGCCTGGGTCTGCACTGCTGACGGCGCGGGATCTTTCCAGCGCCGCCTCACCATGCCGCCCAACCCGAAGACCGGCTTCGTGACGCTCCCTGAAGTTGTCACAGGCGAACTCGCCGGCAAGTTCGGCGAAATTTCGCTCTTCAACCATCACGCCGACTTCGAGCTCGAGTCCGCTTCCAACTCGAACTCGACGTCTCCATGGGCCATCGCATGCGAGCCGGCTGCTCAGCCATCGCATGTGGTCCCACCACCCCGTGAGCGCTCTGCGCGTGGTCCCCGCATCACCAGCCGGGCCCGCACAGAGGCTCCCTCTTCGCGCCGGGCCGGCAAGGAACTCGTACCCGAGTACAACTCGGACTCCGACACCGCCCCCGGCCACGCTTCGGACTCCAACCCCCTCTTTGGGTTCTACTCGGATTCCGCGTACGAGTTCGACTTTGGGTCGGACCCAGAGGATCCCGAGTCCGAGGACAACTCCACTGAGCATCCCTTATCAGGGCCGGCCTTTGGGCTGCTTATAACATCCACACCGGCCGGGAGATTCGTCTACTGGCCAGACCGCAAGCCCGCTGACCTGATAAGCGGAGACTCACGCTACGTCGCCTACATCGACTCGCTCCCGTTCCAGGAGGGAACACCACTTGCCCGAGCTGACTCGAACACCCCAACTGAGGTGGCGGCTTCTGAGTCCAGCCTTGGCACCCCTGATCGCCAAGTCTTCATGGCTGCCGGCGACACCCCAAGACCTTCAGGGACGGCTCAAGACAAGTACCTTGAAGACATCTCCTCCGACGAACTGTCTGCCGATGCACCAGCAGACGAAACCCCCGCCAACAGAGACGCTCGACGCGAGCGTAACAGGAAGCGCAGCGAACGGCGCCGACGTCTCTGAGACAACCTCCCCATCCGCAACCTCGCGGAAGCTCTCGAAGCAGTCGAGAGCAGAGTACACACTACCCCTGAGCAATGCCTCATGTCGATAACAACGATCGCACGTCAGGCTCAAGGCATACGCGCTGGAGAGGTCATCGCCAAGCTCGCTGAAGACGCCTACTTCATGCGGGTCGATTACAGGGTCAACCAGCCTCCTCCCGCCAGGCACCGCGACAACGAAGCTACAAGTCGCAGCGCCAACCTCGGTCCCAACCATACTCGAGCTGAGCTCCCGGCCCCACCCCCAACCGTACTCGCTCAAACGCCGGCGGACCTCCACGGGGGTGGCAACAAGAACCGCGAGGTCGTCCCTCACCGCCCTCCCCGCCGGCGGCGGCGGCCGCGACCCTAACGGCGGCGGCGGCGACGACGGAAGCTCCAACCATGGAGCCAACGGGAGGGCCGGCGGCGGCCAGGGCCGCGGCGGCCGTGGCCACGCGAACAGCCACGCCTCTGGCGCCTCACAGGGAGGCTACGACACCCGCCAGAAGATTGAGGAGCTGCGGCGGAAGAAGTCAACCACCGCAGGCGACAACAATGGCTTCCCCGCCTTCTCACCTCGACTTCGCAACTTGCTCCTCCCCGACAAGTTCAAGCCTTTGGGGATCACCAAGTACGACGCAAAGCAGGACCCCATCCAGTGGCTCAGGTGCTACACCCTCTCCATCGAGAACGCTGGCGGCAACAACGACACCAAGTGCCTTTACTTCCCCTTCGCTCGGACCAAGCTCCACTCACATGGCTCGAGTCGCTGGACAAGCACTCGATCGACAAGTGGGACCCCGAAGGAGCAGTTCACCAAAGCAACTTCGCGGGCGCCATGGGCCGATCGGGTACTCGCATGGACCTGGCCATGGTCAAGCAGGAACAAGGCGAGACCCTCCGCAAGTACATGCGCCGCTTCTTCGACAAGCGCGCTACCGTGGTCGACGTCACCGACAAGGAGGTCATCGACCTCTTCCAAGACGGCCTCTACCACCGCCGCACCTTTGAAGACTTCGGTCGTCGCCGCCCCAAGTCCATCCCCCATCTCAAGGACATGATCACGTCCTGGGCGGATGAAGAAGACAAGGCCAACGCCAAGTACGATGCCATCCGTGGCAAGAGCAAGTAGAACACGGGCGGCGGCAGCGGGAACAACGGGAACCAAGGCGGTCGCAACAACAACAACAACTACTACTCGGGTCCCAACCGCAAGCGCAAGCTAGACAACACTGTCGCGGCTATCCAGCGCCTTGCGAAGGAGAACTCGAAGAAGAACTTCGGCGGCTTCAAAGACTTGCTAAAGGAGAAGTGCCAGTGGCATCTGAACGGCAACCACACTACCGAGCAGTGCTACCAGCTCAGGCATGCACTCAAGAGTGCCCCAGAGCCACCGCACCCTCACGACAAAAAGGGCAAGAAGAACAACGACGGAGATAACAACGACTTCCAGGAACCCGACAAGACCGTCAATGTCCTCTTCGGCGGACTACCAAGCAGGCGGGAACAAAAGGCTACCCATCGAGAAGTCATGAGCATTGAACCAGTGGTCCCGACCCCTCTCAGGTGGTCGGAGGTACCCATTACCTTCTCCCGCGCGGATCAATGGACCAGCTTCTCCGAACCAGGACGGTTCCCTCTCGTCCTGAAGCCGGTGGTCACGGGCTCCAAGCTCAACAAGGTCCTCATCGACGGTGGAAGCGGGCTCAATGTCCTTTTCACCAAGACCTTGAAGAAGATGAAGCTCGACATCACCCACATGCTCACCAAGAGCAACACGCCCTTCTACGGCATCGTCCCCGGTAACGCGGCTATCCCACTGGGCTCAGTGGTCCTGCCAGTTACCTTCGGGGAATCTCGGGACAACTACAGTACCGAGTACATCAAGTTCGAGGTCGCGGACTTCGAGACTTCCTACCATGCCATCCTCGGCAGACCGGCCATCGCCAAATTCATGGCGGTGCCCCACTACACCTACTTGGTACTCAAGATGCCAAGCCCAACGGGTGTACTCTCTCTCCAAGGGGACTTGAAGATCTCCCACGACTGCGATACAGAAGCCGTGGAGATCGCCTCTACGAATCAAGTACCCAACACTATGATGGAGGTCTACGTTGCGTCGAAGAAGCTTGCTACAAGTGGACTCGACATCCCGGAGAAGTCTGACAGTGCCAACAAGCCTGAACCACCTGAGGAGGTCCTAGTCAAGACGATCGACCTCGGAACAGGCGACTCCAGCAAGACCACCACCATCGGGGCCGGCCTCGACCCCAAATAGGAAGATGCCCTCATCAACTTCCTCCGGGCTAACCGCGACATCTTCGCGTGGAAGCCAGCGGACATGCCAGGAGTGCCCAGGGAGTTGATCGAGCACTGCCTCAACGTCGACCCTAAGGCCACACCCAAGCGACAACACCTCCGACGCTTTGCCGACGACAGACGGGATGCCATCAAGAAGGAACTCGCCAAACTACTCGCGGCTGGCTTCATCAGAGAAGTCTTCCATCCTGAGTGGCACGCCAACCCTGTCCTCGTCCGCAAGAAGAACTCGAACGAGTGGAGGATGTGCGTCGACTACACCGACCTCAACAAGCACTGCCCTAAGAACCCCTTCAGGTTGCCGCGGATTGATCAAGTCATCGACTCCACGGCGGGCTGCGACCTGCTCTGCTTCCTCGACTGCTACTCCGGGTACCACCAGATCGCGATCAAGGAAGAAGACCAGGAGAAGACCGCATTCATCACCCCGTTTGGCGCGTACTGCTACACGACCATGTCCTTCGGGTTGAAGAACGCCGACGCCACCTACCAACGAGCTATCCAGGCCTGCTTCAAGAAGCAACTCAACAAGAACGTCGAAGCCTACGTGGATGACGTGGTCGTCAAGACCAGAAACTCCAGTACCCTCATCGACGACCTTGAAGAGACTTTCGCATCTCTGCGCGAGTACCGCTGGAAGCTCAACCCGAACAAGTGCGTCTTCGGCGTACCTTCGGGCAAACTACTCGGTTTCATCATCGACCAACGCGGCATCGAAGCCAACCCCAAGAAGATCTCCACCATCACCAAGATGAAAGCTCCCACGTGCATCAAAGACGTCCGAAGCCGACCGGTGCATGGCGGCATTGAACGCATTCATCTCGAAGCTTGGAGAACGGGGGCTTCCCCTTCTTCAAACTACTCAAGCACCAAGAGAAGTTCGTGTGGACTCCGGAGGCGGATCAAGCCCTTGCCCGGCTCAAGGACTTCCTATCGAAGCCGCCGGTCCTCACGGCTCCTCGCAAAGGCGAGCGACTACTACTCTACCTCGCCGCGACTACTCACGTGGTCGATCGCCATCATCGCCGAGCGGCGGGGAAGACGGCCACGCCTACCCGGTCCGGCGCCCGTCTACTTCGTCGCGAGAGGTCCCGTCGAGTCCAAGGCACGCTATCGCCCGTGTAGAAGCTACGTACGCAGTACTCATCACCTCGCGGAAGCTACGACACTACTTCCAGGAGTACTCGATCTCCGTCGTCACCGACTACCCGCTCGGCGACATCCTGCGGAACCAAGATGCTACTGGAAGAATCTCCAAGTGGGCAGTCGAGCTCGGCACCCTCACCATCGACTTCAAGCCACGCACAGCCATTAAGTCGGAGGCGCTAGTAGACTTCATGGCAGAGTGGCAGGAGAACCAGCTACCCACTCCAACCGTGCGACCAGAGCATTGGGTGATGTACTTCGACGGCCCACTCAACCTCGAGGGCGCAGGTGCAGGGGTACTCCTGATCTCTCCAACGGGCGAACAACTTAAGTACATCCTGCAGATCTTCTGGAAGGTCTCAAACAACGAAGCCGAGTACGAAGCTCTCCTACATGGGCTCCGCCTTGCGGCTTCACTAGGCATCAAGCGGCTACTAGTCTACGGCGACTCCGCAGTGGTCATCAACCAAGTCAACAAGTCCTGGGACCGCAACAAGAAGAACATGGACGCCTATTGCCTAGAAGTCCGCAAGCTCGAGAACAAGTTCTACGGTCTTGAGTTCCACCACATCGTCCGCGACAACAATGTGGCAGTGGACGTCCTGTCTAAGTTTGGATCTACCCGCGCTCAAGTACCAGCGGGTGTCTTCGTTCATGAGCTTCACGCGCCATCCATCCCGGAGCCGGAGCCACCAACCACTGTCCCAGCACACACACCGGCTGGACAGGAGGTCATGATGATCGACGTGGACTGGAGGCAACCCTTCATCTACTACCTCAGCGAGCAGAAGGTTCCCTCGGACAAGAACTTGGCCGAGCAGCTCATCCGCCGTGCCAAGTCCTACGTCCTCGTCGGAGACAAGCTTTACAAGTGGGGCGCATCTTCTGGAGTACTCATGAAGTGTGTCCCCAGGCAAGAAGGCAAGGACATCTTGGAAGAGATCCACAAGGGCGTCTGCGGCAACCACGCGTCTTCCCGCACGCTGGTCAGCAAGGCCTTCCGGCGAGCTTTCTACTGGCCCACAGCTCTGGGCGACACTGAAGAACTCGTCAGAAGGTGCCAAGGATGCCAATACTTCGCCAAGCAGCAACACGTCCCAGCCTACAAGCTAGTCACCATACCGCCAACCTTGCCCTTTGCCTGCTGGGGGCTCGACATGATTGGGCCACTACCAACTGCGCCAGGTGGTTTCAACAGAGTATTGGTGGCCATCGACAAGTTCACCAAGTGGATCGAGGTCAAGTCGGTCACATGCCCCAAGGCTGATAGAGTACTCGACTTCCTGGATGAACTCGTGCATCGCTACGGACTACCCCACCGCATCATCACAGATCTGGGCTCCAACTTCAACAACCACCAGTCCTGGGAGTACTGCGAGAACAGCGGGATCGACATCCGATACGTCTCAGTTGCCCATCCTCGGGCCAACGGACAAGTCGAGCATGCCAACGGGATGGTGCTCGACGCTGTCAAGAAGCGGCTACACGACGCTGCTAACTCCAAAGGAGGCAAGTGGATCAAGGAACTACCCAATGCACTCTGGGGGCTACGTACTCAGCCCTCCAAGCCAACGGGGCAATCCCCTTACTTCCTGGTGTACGGCTCCGAAGCAATCCTCCCTGCTGATGTCATATGGAACTCACCAGCAGTGGAGCATTACGACGAAGGCGTCTCTGAAGACAGCAGAAGAGTTGACATCGATGGACTCGAAGAAGCTCGCTGCGCTGCCCTCGTCCAATCAGCAAGGTACCTGGAGGGTATCCGACGCTACCATGATCACAACGTCAAGGAACGCTCCTTCAACGTTGGTGATCTTGTCCTCCGTCGTATCCAGAACACGGAAGGACTACACAAGCTCAGCTCCCCCTGGGAAGGTCCCTTCACCGTGGCAAAGATGACCGGGCCGGGCTCCTACCGCCTCCAAACACTTGAAGGCGAAGACATCAACAACTCGTGGGACGTCGACCAGCTCTGTCGGTTCTACGCCTAGTCTACACGACTACTCCGGGGCTCAAGTCTACACGACTACATCAAGACCCCTCCGCCGTAAGCGGCCCCCGGGTCCAGGCACTAGTCTCCGGACTACTACTCTCCAGGATCCTGCCAGCGCGGCTACCTACGGATCCTGGGCTGCGACGAGCGACAAAGGACTCTAGCAGCGGTCTACTAAGAGACCATGTGCTCCAAGATCCAGCCTACACGGCTACCTACGGATCTACTGCTGTAAGCGGCTACTCGCCCTAGCACCACTTAGCCGTAAGCGGCCTCCGGGTCTAGGCAACTACTCTGTAACTACGACCCTGGCCATCTAGGTGTACTTCTTCAGTAATAAAGTTTGATCGATCATCAACTTCTCTACTGTCTATTTCCCTCAACGGGACTACCGTCGAGCACGACTACTCGCATCAACTCCACGATGGGGCTCCGCACTCTAAGATCACGACTACGAGTACTCATTGATGGAACTTTTCTTTCATTAATACTTGAACAATTACATTACAAATGTTTTTGTACACATACTACTATGAGCTAACTATTACAGGGCTACTGGAGGTTAAGCTTTTCGGCGACTTGCTCCGCAATAGGCGCCATCTGCTCTAGCAGCTCTGCATACTGCTCATCTGTACAGTTGGCGGCTACCCCGCCAGCGACTACTTCCACAGGCGCCTTCGGGGAGTAGGACTTCATGAAGGCCAGCACCTGGTTCGGGATCGACCTCGCCAGATGCTTCACATACGTCGCCATCCGGCTGGGGTCTTCCTTGAGGCGATCCACAAGCGGTGCTATCTTGGGGCCGCCAGGATGAGGCACCAAGAGTCTTGCAATCGGAAGCGCGGCTTCTTCAAGTTCCTTCAGCTGGGCCCGCAGCGCCTCGCAGTCCTCGTTCAACTCTTGCAACGATTTGTAGCAGTTGACGAGGTCACGATCGGAAGCAATGCGAAGCTCCATGTGCTTGTCGCACTCGAAGGCAAGTTCCTTATAATCAAGCTCGAGTACCTGGCGGGCCTCCTGCTCCCGTAGAAGAGGTTCTTCATGTCTGTCTTTGAGGTCCTCAACTGCTCCACCCGGGTCTCAAGCTCTGCAAAACAACAAGGCGCAGCAGGTTAGACTACCTCTCAACCTCCAACAACTACTCAACAAGTCAAGCGGTGTACCTTTGTTCTTGTTGCAGAGTGTCTTGTTCTTCCGCACCAAGTCGTCGCTCTTTGCCTGCATCTCCTGGATGTCATTGTGATATTTGGCGAAGGCGGTGTCGAGCTTGGATTGAATGGCGGCCGCGTGCTTCCGCGACTTCAAGAGTTGATCTTCCAGAGCTTCAGCCCGGAGCACCGCGTCGCCGAAGCCTTGCAGCATGCTAGACTTCTTGCGGGACCTCTCCACGACGTCCTGCACAGACAACACATGTCAAATGAGTACTCAACAACAGAGGATTGACTACTCAGGAGTTAAGACTACTCACCTTCATCCATTGTTCAGCCTGGCGGACCGCCTCCAGGTGCCTGGCCACCGTCGCCGGGTCGACCAAGTCGTCTGCCAGCAACTCCACCCCGCCACGACTACTCGTGACGGCCTCAGTCATCGGCGCAGAGCGAATGGTCTCCGCGTCTTGGATCTCCGGGGAGCGGACAACCACCTCCAGAGCAGCCTCCGGCGGCACGGTGGCCTCGTCTCCTCCGGTCGCCACGGCGGCCTCCTCGGCGGCCTCCTCCATCGGCTCGGGGGCTCCCTCAGCAGCCTCTGGCCCTTGTGGTGTCAAATTCTGCATAGGCACTGCCGCCGGGATGTCGCTCCCTTCTGTATCGGCACCTGTCAAGAAGAAGACAAGTGCATCAGCGACCACGACTACACTTTGGGGTACTATAGCCTCGGCAGAGTACTCACCTTCGACCACGCTGGCCTCGGGCAATGTAGTCCCAGCAGCCGGCGCTTCGGATTCTGCCTGAGGGGCAGGAGTGGACTCCTCGGCGGGCGGTGCGGCTTCTTCCTCCGCCACCGCCGTAGAGGACTCATCCCCCTCCCAGGACAGATCGGTTGATTTCCTGCAGAAGTACACAAAATTGGTTGTCAATCAAGCTCGACTACTACACCAAGTACTACTCGGGAAGATCCGTCACTTACAAGCTTGACCGGACTATCGTCACGGTCGGGGCGCCGAGGATACTGGCAAAGTCTACCAGTCCAGCCTCGGCGGGTGCCTCTTCTTGCGCCTCCGCGGCCATTGCCTCTTTTGCAGCGACGGCAGCCGGTGCAGCGCCCTCCTGCGCTCCCGCGGCCACCACTTCGTCAGTAGCAGTGGCTGCGGGCTCCGTGCTCCCTTGAGGAGCAAGGGGCTGGCGCTCCAGCTGTGCCAAGAGCTCTTCAACAGTGGGGGCTGGGCTACGACTCCCAGCGGGTTCCCCCACCGTGTCCCACTCACCTTCGTCGCCCTGATCAGCGGGCTCCGTCGGCGGCACCTCCTGCAAGCAAGGAAGATCAATCATCAGCAAGTGAACTCGAGAGACTAGTACTCGACTACACTAGTCAAGACGACTTACCTCTTGAGGTGTGGTCTCAGAGACCTTCAATTTCTTCGTCACCCGCTTGCGGGCGGGGTTGCGCGGCCTCCGTGGCGGCTGTCGGGGATTGCCCTAGGGGTCCCCTTAAACAATGGGGAAAACCTCACTTAAAACCCGCAACGAAACCCAAATACGTTAAGCCTAACCATGCGGGCGCCTAACCATGCATGACACGGCCAAAGGGGACTCCGACGGCCCATCGAGGCGGCCCACGAAAGGATCCCCTCGAACGGGCATCACCCCGCTCGAGGGGCCACCTCCCTCGAGCGGGCTCCGCCCTCGCTCGAGGGTACGCCCGCCCTCGGCCGGGGTCCGCCACGCTCGAGGGTGCCCCTCACGCGTGCGCCGGCCCCGCACACGGGCATTTAACGCCCGACGCCGCGGGGACGGCGCCATCATACGCCGGGGCTCGCACCCCGGTGCCGCCGCACCTACCCCCCGGGGAGGAGCCCATCCCCGCCCGCGTGGGAGGGGGCCCGTGCGGTGCGGCCGGTGTCGGTCCCGTGACACCACGCGCACGCCACGAGGTACGGCTAACGCGCCGGGAGCCCCTCGAAAGGGGGCCGGCGCACCCTCGATTCACTTTCTTGTGACCCTACGGGGGTTAGGTGGAGGCGCTAGCCGGTGGACCCGCCATCCCCGCCCGCGCGGCGTGCCCGCCGTACCCGCGTATGCGGGCGCACGCCGGGCCCCTATAGCAACGGCTCCGGCCCCGTGAAGCGCATCGGGGAAGGAACGCCGTTCGCCTACCCCCGTACGCCGTACGGGCCTGCGTCGACACCTCCCTCGAGCCTATCGGAGGACATCACCACCATTCGCCGCTCTCCTACCCTCGAACCGCCATCGTTCGGGTACAAGTCGAGCCATGATGACCGGATCGTCGCAAGGATCGCCGGATGGCCGCCCATTCTCCAAGATAGCACGTCGTGCTTCTCCACGTAGCTAGATAGCGCGGCATGCATGTAGTTTGCCCCCCCCTTGATCTATAAAAGGGGGACGAACCCCCGGCCGCGGGGGAAAAAAGGAGAACAACGAGGAGACACAGAACAGCAACACGCTCAAGGCCACAGACCAAGAGCCCTTGACATACGCTGTGCACTCACTCTCTTATTCTCCCACAATATCTTCGGCCACTTCACTAGGGACTTGGAAGCCACGCTTCCTCTCCCGCCTCGCTTGTAGCAGCCCCACTACAGGCACCCCCGGTGCTGAGCAATATAGTGCCGTGAGCACACCCCTGCTGGACGTACGACCCCCTCGGCCGGAACCAGGATAAAAACCCTGTGTCACTTGTTGCTTAGCATCGACCATTGAGGGATAGACCTCGGCGCTATCTACTGGTTAGTGTCGGGACCATATTCCGCACCGACAGTTGGCGCCCACCGTGGGGCAAGCGAGCGCCTAAGGTCATTTCGCCAACTCCCTCCATGGTGATCCGTACCGAGTACCGTGCTACACGCTACCGCATGGGTAGCTCGGACCCCCTCCCGCCGGGTTCGAGATTCCCTTCGGGGACCGAACTTTCGGGGCCACGGGGGAACGGCTATCTCATGCGCCTCACTAACCGTGAGGAACTCCGCGCGCGGCGTCGGGCCGGTGCCGCTCGGACCCCCGCCGCACGCACGACTCCGGCGCGCGGCGCCGGCGGGCACGGAGGCCACGGGCCCATCGACGCCACGACGCCGTCGTCGCTCGGGACAACGTTCGCGCCGGGCGCGGTCCGGGCGGCGGTAGGGCGGAGCGCGCCGCCGCCCGGTGCGGTGCGCCGACCATCACGACCGCCACCGCCCGAGGGACGGCGCGCGGTCTGCGGACCGCGCATCCCCATCGGGGCCGCGTGGCGCTACGACGGCCTACAACGCCAACGTCAACACGACGATGTGCGGGGTTCCGCCCGGCCGCCACGTCTTCGTTGCCGGGGACCCCGGCGCCTCGGCGGCAGATGAGTCATCCCCGGGCTCCGTCGACACGATGCCACCCGCCAACCGCCACGGATACGCGGAGTGGGACTTCTCGGCGTGCGGGACCCGATCACGTTCGGCGTTTCCTCGACGCGCGGACTACCGGGTTGGGCGCTCCGACGACACCGGCACGGGAGCTACTACCCCACGCGGGAGTGTTGCGCCGTCATCACCAACGACCGGCTAACGCCGCCGGTGCGGCGAGGGCGCCGAGTCGGGGAAGTCACTGCCCCCCGGGGGATCGCCACGCGCCGGCCGCGGGGCCAAGCGCTCTGCGCGGGGCCGACGTCGAAGCACGGGCGGCCCAAGCCCGCGAGCTCGAGGCCAAGGCGGCGAAAGAGTACCGAACGGTGTGGTTGCTCCGCGCCTCAATGGCGGGGGGAAGGCTCGCGCGTGGCAAACGCGCGCGGAGCCGGGGCCGGCGGTCCGCGACCGCATCAACACCGCCCCCAACGTCGGGAACGCGGACGTGCCCCCACGGGCGAGCCGAAGCTCGTCGCCGCCGCGGCTGCTGCCGCGGGCTATGCCGGCACCCTCGATCCCCGAGGCTCGAGACATGCACCGCGAGGTGCAAACTCTCATCAAGCAAGCGGCCGTCCGGCGGGCGAGAGCTCGGCCTCACGCATCCGCCAACGGGGGGGGATGCGCGGGGCGATGAAGCCGCACCGGGTGGCGAACCCTCGGTGCACGCGGGGGGGACCGGCGGGGCGTCCCACCGAGCAAGGGCGCACGCCGGCCAAGGAGCGACTCCTCGACGTGCGCGGGGCACTAGATGGCGACGCTCGCAACGTCATCAACGCCCGGCGCACCGGCAAGGCGGACGCGCGGCGGCAAGGGGGTTACCACCCTCGACGGGGTGGGCGCTACGGCCGGCGGCGAGGACCGCTCCCCGACGCCGGAGCCCCCCGGGCACTCGCGTGTTCGGGCGGGAGATCCGAGCGGCGGCGTTCCCCCAACGCTTCCGCCAACCCTCGACGATCGTCAAGTACAACGGGGAGACGGACCCCCGCGTATGGCTCAACGACTACCGCTTGGCTTGCCAGCTGGGCGGGGCCACTAGCGACGAGGTCATCATCCGCAACTTGCCCCTGCACCTTGGCGACGCGGCCCGGACATGGCTCGAGCACTTGCCCGCCAGCCAGATCCATAACTGGGACGACCTAGTCCACACGTTCGTGGGCAACTTCCAGGGCACATACGTGCGCCCCGGGAACTCTTGGGACTGCGCTCCGCACGCGAGGGGCCCGGCGAGTCGCTCGCGGGACTTCATACGGCGCTTCTCCAAGCGGCGCACGGAGCTCCCCAGCGTGGCGCAGTCCGAAATCGTGCATGCCTTCCTCGAGGGCACCACGTGCGGGATCTCGTGCGGGAGGGCGGGACGCAGCCCCGCCCGCGGATTCCAACGAGCCGTTCGACATCGCCACCGGCTTCGCCTCCGGGAGGAGGCCGTGGGGGCGATCTTCGACGGTAAAAAGGGCAAGCGCTGCGAGGACGCGCCCGCGGAGGGCGGCAAGTCCAAGGAGCCGCGGCGCAACGACAAGCGGGGCAACAAGGGGAAAAAGCCGCGCCGCAAAGCGCGCGAGCGGGGGCGAGACGGCGGCAACGCCGAGGCCCTCGGCCGTCGACCGGCTCGACGGGGCCCTCGACCGGCCCCTCGAGGCCCGGGGGTGTTCGACGACATGCTGAAGAAGCCATGTCCCTACCACAAGACCCCAGTGCACCATACCCTTGAGCAGTGCGACATGCTCAAGAAGTTCTATGGCCGCGCCGCCGCGAAGGAGGCAGAGGCCAAGAAAGACGGAGGCGATGGCGACGCCGGCGGCTTCCCCGCCGTCGAAAATGTGTTCCTCATCTTTGGGGGACCTACCGTCGACATGTCGACCCGGCAGCGCAAGAAGGAGCGACACGAAGTCCTCGCCGCGGAGAGGGCGCCTCCGGCCTTTCTCAATTGGTCGGAGGACGTCATCACCTTTAGCGGGAAGACCACCCGAATCGCATCCCCAACCCGGGCCAGTGCCCGCTGGTGGTCGATCCCATCATTGGGAACGCCCGGTTCTCAAAGGTCCTTATGGACGGAGGCGTAGCCTCAACATCCTCTTCACGCATACATTGCGCCCGATGGGGATCGGGTTGGACCGGGCCTGCGGCCCGGCACGAAGCCGTTCCACGGCATCGCGCCGGCAAGCGGGGTTCGGCCCCTCGGGCGGCATCGACCGCCTGGGTGCGGTTCGGCACCCCTAAGAACTTCCGCAAGGAGACCCTCACCTTCGAGGTGGTGGGGTTCAAAGGGGCCTACCATGCCATCCTTGGGCGACCCTGTTACGCCAAATTCATGGCGGTCCCCAACTACACCTACCTGAAGATGAAGATGCCCGGCCCAAACGGCGTCATCACCGTCAGGTCGTCCATCGAGCACTCATTCGACTGCGATGTCGAGTGCGTGGAACATGCAGAGGCACTGGCGCTGGATGAAGCGCTGGTAAACACGGCGCTGGAGAAGATGGTCAACGAGGACCTCAACTCCGCCGCCAAGCACGTCGGCGCCTTCGAGGCAGCGGAGCAGACCAAAGGGGTCCCCCTCGACCCTTCAGCCCCCGAGGGCAAGGCGTTGAGGGTCAGCTCCACCCTCGACCCCAAATAGGAAGCAGTGCTCGTCGACTTCCTCCGCGCCAACGCCGACATCTTCACGTGGCGCCCCTCGGACATGCCAGGCATCCCGAGGGAAGTCGCCGAGCACTCCCTTGATATCCGCCAAACGCCCGCGCCGTGCGGCGGGCCGCGCCGCTTCGACGAGGAGCGGCGACGGGCAATCGGAGCGGAGCTGCGGAAGCTTCTCGAGGCTGGATTCATCAAGGAAGTATTCCACCCTACGTGGCTAGCTAATCCCGCGCTTGTAAAGAAGAAAAATGGGAAGTGGCGGATGTGTGTAGACTACACTAGTCTTAATAAAGCATGTCCCAAAGTTCTTTTTCCTCTCGCCACGCATAGATCAAATCGTTGATTCAACAAATTCGGGTGCGAATTGCTCTGTTTTCTTGATGCCTATTCCGGGTACCACCAAATAAAAATGAAGGAGTCCGACCAGCTCGCGACTTCGTTCATTACACCGTTCGGGACGTTCTGCTACGTCACGATGCCGTTTGGCCTCAGAAACGCGGGTGCAACGTATCGCGCGCATGCGGCACGTTTTCGGGGACCACATCGGGCGGACGGTCGAAGCATACGTGGACGACATCGTCGTGAAGACCAGAAGGCGGACGATGCGGTTGGCGACCTTGGCGTCGCGTTCACCGCCTACGGGCCAATGGGGTCAAGTTAAACCCCGAAAAATGTGTCTTTGGAGTGCCGCGAGGCATGCTCCCGGGGTACATTGTCTCCCGGCGAGGAATCGAGGCCAACCTCGAAAAGGTCGCGGCCCTCGAACGAATGGGCCCGATCCGGGACCTTAAAGGGGTGCGAGAAGGTGCTGGGGTGCCTTGCCGCCTTGAGCCGCTTCATCTCGCGGCTCGGCGAGAAGGGCCTGCCCCTCTACCGCCTACTCAAGAAGCACGAGCGCTTCTCCTGGACCACCGAGGCCCAGGATGCGCTCGACAAGCTAAAGGCGTCTCTGACGCACGCCCCGATTCTCACGCCGCCGCAGGACGGCGAACCCCTGCAGCTCTACGTAGCCGCAACCACCCAGGTGGTCAGCGCCGTGATCGTCGTGGAGCGCATGGAAGAAGGGCACGCCTTGCCTGTACAGCGGCCAGTCTACTACATCAGCGAGGTCCTCTCGGACACGAAGACGCGCTACCCGCAAGTCCGGGAAGTTGCTATACGCGGTAGTCCTTGCGCGGCGCAAGCTCCGCCACTACTTCGAGGCCCACCCCGTCACGGTGGTTTCTTCCTTTCCGCTAGGAGAAATCATCCGCAACCCCGACGCCGCGGGAAGAATCGCCAAGTGGTCCGTGGAGCTGATGGGCGAAACGCCAGCTTACGCCCCGCGCAAGGCCATCAAATCGCAAATCTCGGCGGATTTCGTCGCCGAGTGGACGGACACGCACCGCCGCCCCCACAAATTCGGGCGAGTGCCGGACTCGTTCTTCGATGGCTCGGTGATGAAAACGGGAGCGGCGCGGGCTGCTCTTCGTGTCACCCCTCGGGGAGCACATGCGCTACGCAAAGTGCGCCTCCACTTTCCCGCGTCCAACAATATGGCCGAGTATGAGGCCCTTCTCTGCGGCCTCAAGATCTCCATTGAGTTGGGCGTCAAGCGCCTCGACATGCGGGGGGACTCGCAGCTCGTGATCGATCAAGTCATGAAGAACGCGAGCTGCCATGATGACAAGATGGAGGCTTACTGCAAGGCCGTGCGGGCCCTCGAGGACAAGTTCTACGGCATTGAGCTCAATCATGTACCCCACCGGTACAACGAGGAGGCAGACGAACTGGCGAAGATCGCGTCCTGGCGGATCACCGTTCCCCCGAACGTTTTCGCACGCGACATCGTGCAACCCTCAGTCGTCTTCGAGCCCTACCCCTCGAATCACAACGAACCCCTCGGGGGCTCCCTCGAACCCAGCGGGTGCGGAGCCCATGGACGAGGACCCCTCGAACGAGGCGTACGTGCTCTCCCTTCTCGAGGGGTACGGCTCCCACGAGGCCGATGCGATGGACGTCGAGCCGGCCCCCATCCAGGCGGACTGGCGGGAGAAATACATTGCCTGGATCGCTCGAGGGGAACTCCCCGCGGACCGGGCCGCGGCTAGGCGCATCGCTAGGATGGCTAAGTCTTTTGCCCTCGTCGACGGCGAGCTGTACAAGCGCGCCGCCTCCGGCATCCTACAGCGGTGCGTGCCCATTCCTGAGGGGAGCGAGCTCTTACGGGACATCCATGCAGGGATCTGTGGCCACCACGCCGCGCCCCGCACCCTCGTCGGCAACGCATTCCGCCAAGGCTTTTGCGGCCTACCGCGGTCGCGGACGCCCGGCCGAAATCGTACGCACCGCGAAGGGTGCCGGTTCTACGCCCGCAAGTCCAACTTGCCCGCCCACGCCCTACGTACCATCCCCGTCACATGGCCGTTCGCCGTGTGGGGGCCGGACATCGTCGGACCCCTGCGAAAGGCGCCGGGGGCTTCACCCACTTGTTGGTCGCGATCGACAAGTTCTCCAAGTGGGTGGAGGTGCGCCCCATCACGAACCTAAGGGCAGAGCAGGCGGTGACGTTCTTCACCGACATCGTATACCGCTTTGGAGTGCCAAACTCCATCATCACAGACAATGGGTCCCAGTTCACGGGCCGAAAGTTCTTGGAGTTCTGCGACAAGTTCCACATCCGTGTGGATTGGACAGCTGTGGCGCACCCACAGACCAACGGCCAAGTGGAACGTGCCAATGGCATGATCCTACAAGGCCTAAAACCCAGAATTTTCGACCAGCTCAACAAATGCACGGGGGCGAAAATGGCTCTAAGAACTACCGGCGGTCGTGTGGAGCCTAAGGACCACCCCAAGCAGAGCCACGGGTTCACCCCATTTTTTCTAGTCCATGGCGCGGAGGCCGTCCTCCCCACGGATTTAGAATACGGGTCGCCCAAGGTTCGAGGCTATAACGAGGATGCTAACCAACGAGCCCGCGAGGACTCGCCGGACCGGTTTGGACGAGGCACGCCTCGTAGCCTTAATGCATTCGGTGAGGTATCAACAGTCCCTAAGACGCTACCAAGCACGCAAGATACGTCGACGGGATTTCAGCGAGGGGGATCTGGTCCTAAGGTTGCGCCAAGATAACCGAGGGCGCCACAAGCTATCGCCCCCATGGGAGGGACCCTACGTCGTGGTGAAGGTACTCAAGCGGGCACATACAAGCCGGCCAATGAGGACGGTGAAGAGCTCACCAACGCTTGGAACATCCAACGCCTACGTCGCTTCTACCCTTAGCTAGGATTTTCCAAATATCTTTGTTGTAAAAATCACATCGCCAACGCCCCCGGTTGGCAACGACTATGTAAATACTTCAAGTCTAATGAAAAGGATAACTCGGCTTTCCCCCGAAAACCCAAGTTACCCTCGGGGGCTCTTGCGGGGGGCATCCCCCCCCCCCCCCCAAAATGGTCCCATTTTTTTCGCGCAAAAAACAAAACAACACGCGCTAAGTTTGTTTCCTACTTCAACCTCGAGCCACGATTCGAACAGGGCGCAGGCGGCACGGCGGAAGGAGCGTGCGAGCCAGAGATAGCCTACGCCGCGTGGACATGGCCCTTCTCTCTCGCCTCCAACCCGGCGGCCCCCCGCGAAAATCGAACTCCCCTAACTAGAATCCACTCAGGAAGAAGGAGAAACAAAAAGCGTGACAAACAAACGACTTCATTTACAGCAGATGCTCAAATTCGTAAAACGACTTGTTCATTTACAAAAGGCCACGAGGCCGAATAGCGATACACATAAACAAAAAACGGGCCTAGCGCCCAAGCGCTTTCGAGGCGGGTGGAGCAGCGGCGTCGGCCGGCGTCCGGAAGAGGAACTCCTCGAAGGCCTCGGCGAGCGACCCGGCGGTGTCGGCAGCGAGCGCATCCACACGCTCCATGGCCACCTCGTCCTCGACGCCCTCGGGAACGATGTACCCCTCCGCCGCGTGCCTCGAAGTTAACCTCGTAGTGGGATCGCACCACTCCGAGGGCCTTCGGACGCCCCGGTGCGCGCGCCGACGCATCCGCTCGGTGACATGGCCACCAAGAGCACGCAGACGGCTGGCCAGGGAGCTGCCGGCCTGGGCCTCGCCCTCTTCGACGCGCGCGGCAGTCTCGAGGGCCGCATCGCGCAGCTCCCGCAACTCCTGCTCGGAGGAATTGTAGGAAGCCTGCAGCGCCTCGGCCCGCTCAGCCGCATGCCCCAGGGCGGTGCGCAAGCCTGGAAACGCCAAGGCAAGAAAGAAATCAGAAAAAGGGAATGCGAGTTCCCAAATGAAAAACCAACAAAACAAGAGTCAAACAGTGGCTCACCTTCGACTTGCTTCCTATCCATCTCGAGAGCGCGGCGCTCGGCCTCGACCGCCAGCTCGAGACGCCTGACGGTCTCGCCCTGCTCCCGGAGGGATATCTCCTGACTGGCGTTGGTGATGCTGAGCATAATCACCTCGCCCTCGGCCTCGGAGAGCTTGGCATCTCGAGCCGCCAAGGTCTTCTCGCGTCACCTCGTGGGCGGCGCGCTCCTACTCCCGTAGCCGCACGGACGTCGGTGAGGGCGGCTCCGCCCTTGCCGGAGCCGTTCCTCGCCCTCCTCTGCGGGCGGTGCTCTCTTGCAGAGCCGCTCCTCCGCGACGACGAGGGCCGCGGCCTTGGCGTCAAGGGCGGCCTTCGGGTCGTCGGCCTCCTTGGCCCGCCGCTCCGGCTCGCGCACCCTCTCCTCGGCCGGCGGCCCCGCTACGCTGCGCCCCCTCAAGCGACGAGCGAAGCTCCCGGGCTTCGCCACGGATGGTCGCCACCTCCGCCTCCCGGTTAGCGGCCGCCGTCCGCGTCTTCTCCAAGTCCTCGCGCGCGTGCCGCGGCCGCCTCATCACGATCGACGAGGGGCCGCGCGCACCCGCTCGAGGCTCGAGCGGCGCGCCGTGTCCCTGCCTCGAGCCCTCGGGCAACTCGTCGGGCCGGGCCGGGGCCCGTACGCCGGCCGGCTGTCCGAGGACCCCGAGAGCGTCAGCAAGCGCGTCGAAAGCGCTGCACCGCTCCCGGAGCTGGTGGACACGGGCGTTCACCCTCGTTCGAACGCATCGTACTTGTCGTGGGCGCGGCGCTCGAGCTCCCGGCAACCACGAATCGAAACCCATAAGTACCGCGACACGAAGGCAGCATACACAAACGAAAGAAAGGAGAGAACGAGCAACCACGGCTAACCTGGAAGACGAGCCATGCCGGGCCGCCATGGACCCGCAGCGCCTCGTTCAGCGCGCGGTTGAGCGTAGCGCCGTGACTCCGGAGCTCGTCCCAGAGCTCCTGCTCCACCCGAGCGTCAGCAAACGCCGGGGGATCATCGACGGCCCCCTCCACCGGGGCAGGGCGGCCGGTGCGGGAGGACGAGGCCTCGGCGCTGTGTCCTCGACTCCCCACCACCAGGTGACCCTCGCGCCGCCTCACGAGGGCCCCCTCCGGGGCTCGGGGGATTGCGTGGGCCGCCGGCCCACCGATCCCCATCCGGGGCGGCGGAGAGTCGTCCGAGACCTCCACCACCTCCGCTTGCGAACGCCGGCGGGCGCCGCCGCTCGTGCCGCCTCCACCGGCGCCTCCGCCGCGTCTCCGCGGCCGCGGGCGCCGGCACGCGCGCCGCGGCCACCACCTCTCGGGCCGCGCCTCGCGGCCACGGGCGCCGCGGGTTGCTCCCGCTCCGCCTCCTCCACGACGCGCCCCTACGGGCCGCGCCTCCACCATCGCCACCGCCGCGGCCGCACCCCCGCGACGGCCGGCGCCGGCCGCTCCTCGGCCGACCGCCGGCCGCGCCGTAGCGGGCGATCCGTCGGCCGAGGCCTCGGGGCCTCGGCCGCACTCGCGAGCTCTCGCCCGCCGCCGCCGTGCTTGTCCCCGCCCGCGGCGCCCTCGACGAGCGCCGCGGGTGGGGATGGACGCGTCCGTCCTCGGCACCTTGGCAGGTGCCGGAGGAGGCACGGTTGGCACCACCGCGCGAGCACGAACGGAAGGTTAGAACGCCTAATCATCAACGAGTCAAACCAAGCAAAGCATCGAGCCCCTTACCTAGAGGAGGAAAAGGCACGCTTCCTCTTCCTCGAAGCCTCGGCGGATGAGGCCGGCGCGGCCGGCGCGCTCGCCGCCGCGTCTCCCGACGGCGCCGCCACGAGCGCGGGCGCGCCCGCCCCGCGCACGGTCGCGCCCCGATGACGCGCCTCCCGACGACGCCGCCGCGCGCGCGCGGTACGCTCGCCCCGCGTGCGGGGTGTGCACCGCCGCCGCACTCCCCGACGACGTCTCCGCGCGCGTGGACGCGCTTCCCCCGCGCGCGAGCACGCTCGATGCGTGCGCGCGTCGCGCGCGCGCCGTGCGCGCCCCGACGAGCGCGCGGCCGGCGCCCCGCGCGCGCGCCGCCCTCGATGTCGATGGCCCGGCGGCGAGCGCCGTTGCGCCCGCCCCGGGCGATGCCGCCCTCGCCGCCGCGCGCCGGCTCCGGCCGACGGAGGCGCGAGGCGCCACCCGTCGGGAGGGGCCCTCCCCCTCGCCCTCTTCCTCTTCGTCCTCCTCCGAGGACGAGAACTCCTCGGTCCCGGGAGGAGAGCCCCGGCTCTTCACGCCGCCGATACTCCGCGGCCCGCCGGTCGCGACGCGCTTGACGTCGCCTCGCGTGCTCCCTCTTGCGCGCCGCCCGCTCCCGCTGGCTGGCCGCGCCGCCCGGCCCGGCGCGCGGGGAGTCGGGGGTAGGCGGGACGGACTTGGCGATGGTGAAAGTCACCGACCGTACACGGAAGCAACAAAGGCGCGTCGGGAGGCGAAGGCAACGCTAAGAACCAAAACGAAATCAAGAACCACACTCACCAACGGGCCGGTGGGGAGCATCTCGAGGTCCCACGGGGGTCCGACCCGCGGGCGGCGGCACCCGGGTGTCGACGGCGCTCCGCGCCGGGTGAGCGCGTACGGCCGCTCGAGGGGCGTCGGGAGCATCCGCGACCTCGCTGTGTCGACGGGATTGGCCGCCTCCGTCATCTCGAAGATGTAGAGCGGCCTCTCCATCAACGGCACGATCCGCCGGTGATGAAGGAAGGCGAGGACGCCCATCGCGTTCGGCCCCATCTTCGCCAAGCCCCCGCGGCGCGGCGGGGACCGACTCCCGCCGTCTCCGATGCTTTGGGACGTAGACACCCCGTGGCCCCAAGAGTCGGGCCTCTCCTTGAACACCCGACCGGTGTAGGGGGAGGCCGGGCTCGGCGTTACGCAAGTAGGGAACCATCCCCGCTCCCGCCCGGCGTTGTTCGTCGTCATGGTGCGGGGATGTAGACGTCCTTGAATTGCCCCCCGCGGGGCAAGCGACATCCCGCCGCGCGCATCGCGCGGCGGGTCCCCGGCTCCGTCGTGGGCTGCGTGATGAGCTCCGCGCGGAAAAGGTGTACCCGCAGCTCCCAATTGATCGGGACCCCCCGGTACCCATCGCGGACACCCACGAATGTGGCCGCCCGCGAGATCGCGTTGGGGGCGAAGTTGTGCGGCTCCACTCCGTAGTGGTGGCACATCATCCGCATGAAGGTGCTCGCCGGCGCGTTGAAGCCCCGCTCGTGGTAGCGGATGAAGCTCACCACGTAGCCCTCCGACGGGTTGGGCTCGCGGTCCGCGCCGGCGGCACGATCCACTCCGCCGGACGTCCGTCTTCGTTGGCCGCCGCCGGCCGGCGGCGACCAGCTCACCAAGAGCCGGCCGCGTCACCGTCGACCTCTCCCGGGCATACGGCTCCGGGATCCTAAGGGGAAGCCGAGGCGGCGCCATGAGGAAGGGCGAAGGAATGCGAGGACGGAAAACAAGGAACGGAAGAAAGGCCCCTAACGGCGACACCGCGCGGTGGCAAGAGCTAGGCGAAGACGAAGGGGCGGGGACCGAAAATGGTGAGGCGTCAAGGTAAAAAACCGCCGTCTCCTCCACCCCTCCAATTTATAAGCCGACGGGGCGAGCTCTCGGAGCGGACGCCCCGCTCGCATTAACCGCAAGGAATCTTCCCTTCACACCGACGAGACGGGCCCACCACGACCGTAGCGGCCACATCACCGTAGGCGGGCCATCATCACGGCGAAGACCCGCGAGGGCTCGAGGTGAAGCCGTCACGTCCACTCGCCACGCCGCCCACTACGCGCGCGCGCGCGCGGCCGCGCCGCCAAAAAGACGCGCCCGCGCCGCAAAAAACCGCGGCCTCGGCCGCGAAGCATTTAATGACCGGGTCCCTTGCCAAGCAAGGAGAACCCTCGAGCGGGCGAACCCCCCGGCTCAAGACCGGGGCAACCCTCGATGGGTTTTACGTGAGAAGGCCGCCGGGACCCTGTTTGATGTAAGGGGAGCACCGCGGGCGCCCATGCCGCGTAAAATCCTCGAGCGGCACGAGCCCTCGACTCAAAGCGAAGACAACCCTCGATGGGACATCAACGTGAGAAGGTCACCCGGGACCTGCTCGATGTAGAGCAGGCACCACGGGTACCCATGCCATGTAAAACCCTCGAGCGGCACGGGCCCCCGGCTCAAATCGAAGACAACCCTCGATGGGACATCAACGTGAGAAGGTCACCCGGGACCTGCTCGATGTAGAGCAGGCACCACGGGTACCCATGCCACGTAAAACCCTCGAGCGGCGCGGGCCCTCGGCTCAAAACGATGTCAGCCCTCGAAGGGACACCGACGTGAGAAGGTCGCCCGGGACCTGCTCGATGTAGAGCAGGCACCACGGGTACCCATGCCACGTAAGACCCTCGAGCGGCGCGAGCCCTTGGCTCGAGACAATATCGATTCTCCAAGGAAGGGCACATACGCTGTGCTACCAACCAGCACCTCGAGGGCTGGCTCGCCCAGACCCCTCGATGGCCGCAAACGTGAAAAGACGGGGCCGCCCAGGCGCCACCCCGCACGGCCCTACTGATCAGAGGTCCGAAGCCTGACCCTCGACGGGTTCGAACAGGCGCCACAGATCGCGAGTTAGGGACGACGAGGGCACGCGCATTCGAGCCGTTCCTCGAGCCCGTCGGCTCGAGGGTGCCCCACATGTCGTGTTCGAGAGCCAGCGAGGGCAGCTAGCCGGGGGGATCCCACCGAGGGAGAGCTTCCGCGCCCTCGGTCCCTATCGAACGGGACCGAGCCCCACCTAGCAAACCCACGCAAGTGCTTCCATGGACGTGTCTCCGGACCGCGCAGCCTACCCTTATCGAACGGGGCATGGACGTCCACTTGAACCACCCGCCGGCCGGCTCGACGAGGAATCCGCAATCCGCGACCCGCTCGATGGGGGTTGCGGAAACCTCACCCTCCGTCCCGCGGAGGGACCGGCGAGGGCGCGTTAAAAAACAAGTCGCCAAGCTCTACCCGATCGCCTCGAACGGGCCAAGGCTCGGGGGCTTGACGCACGGCTACACCTCCTTGAAACTGCACCCGCCGGAGACAGTGACAGCGGTGCGTGCACCCCCGAAGCCGGCTGAAATACCGCCGATGCCGGTTGGCATATGTGCCACGCCTCTCTGACCAAAATTCTCGCGGTTAACCCCTGCAGGAGAACCCACACTCCTGCAGGGCTTCGGGGCTAGACCCGCGGGTCCGGCGACGCGGCCCCACGGAAAGCGTTCGCGGAACAAGGAGGGAAGAACGTCCTATCGGTAGGTGTTGACGCAAAATGTGCACTCGGCGCCAATCACACGGCAAGCCGAAAAGCTTAGCTTCGCACGCGCGAGAGAGAAAGTGACGTGCCGGTCAATTTTTCCCGAAAATTAACAAAAGATGAAACGGTTAAATACCAAAATTTGGAACCTACGGTGGTACCAGCGTTCCATATTTACGGCTAAGAAGCCAAGCAAGACGACATGTAGCTATGCGAAGCTACCCGTCAAAGAACCACGACCATTCGGGTAACCAAGAAGGGGAAAAAAGAACATTGCCGAATGGATGACGTAAGCATGACAACGATCGATCTTTGAATGAACATGGATGCATGTGCCAAGCCATAACCGATCCTCATGAAGATTAACATTAAATAAAGTAGAGCACGAACATGATCATGTATTAAAATAAGCATGCATAGATCCAAAGCGTTAGTCTACCGCATGTCTAATCACTTTAAGATCCGTCGGGCACGACATCAGCAAATCTATCCACCGCATGATACAACTTGCATGAAAGAACGCACCACTTTCCACAAATAGATCTATCCACCGCATGATACAACCTAAATATGGAAAGCTAGAAGCATACGTCTTTTAAAACATAAATAACGCACGTGATCTACTCGTGAAGATATAACCGAATGCGGCTGAACAACCGATTCGGGGTCCATGGAGAAGGAACAAACATTACCACGTGAATAAATCTATCAGGCTGAATTGGAAATCTAATCCACCGGATGACTAGCTCCAAAGCAACCCAAAAACCTGCATCTACCGCATGATACCCGGTTCTTTCAAGATTTATGCTAACAAAGCAAGCTTGAACCCGCAACATGTAACAACCTAGATCGATTCGGTTTCGGCTATCGGAGAGCACGAGATCCACACGTCAAAATACGAAACCCGCTCGTGCACGGATCTTAAAAGAAAAAGAGCTGATCCAAACCCATCTAGATTGGGCAAAGTGTATTACATGAATTAAAACATAAAGCAAAACTCATGATAACACGGGGTAACTTAATGAATCTCTTTCGGATCTTGCCAAAATCCAATAGAGCCGATAACTAGCTTCGAGCTAAACCTTAGCCTACCGCATGGCTCATGATCTAACAAGAAACCCTCTTGAACCAAGCTTGAATCTACCGCATGACACGAAGCATGGTAACAAGACTACTTGCATCGGATCTAAATCCACCGCATGATACTAGACATGATACAAGGTTGCGGTACTCACGGAGGTCGACGGATCGATTGGTCCTCTCGAAGAACTCGACGACACGACAAGGGACTCTAGGGTTTGGCGTAAGGCCGGTGTGTATTGAGGAATGAACGTCTTTTTACATACATCCAGGGATCATATTTATACCCTGCTGATTACAATTGCGAATGGATTCATTGCCTAACTAAACTTGATCACCTGTCCATCCATTCGCTTCTCCCCGATCGAGCCACGTCACCGTCCAATCCCGCAAAATCAGCTCTCTTGTTCCTTTGCCGAACCGGGAGCGGATAGCCGACCGCGGATCCTTCGCCGAAAATCTCTCGAAGATACCTTTCCTTCCACCGGACGGACTCTTTTCCGAATCGGTCCCACATGTCATACTCCTTACCAAATTTTGGTGTTAACACATGCCCCTTCAATTGTGGGATAAAAGTAATTTTGTTCCACAATTGACTCCACCGCAAATCCTTGAGCCAAACCTGTCAACACCGTTCTTCGCAATCCGCCGGATTCTTCGTTCGATCCAACCCTAGATCTCCTCCGTTCCGAGCTCGAATCTCCAATGGCAACTCGAACCAAGCTCGCTCGGGTAAATTCACCCCTCCAAACCTTTGTTCGGCATTAGGTTTTCAATTTTACCCGAGATTTTCTTCTTCCGCTCTCTTCCGAGAACCGTCTACCGCCCTTCCGATCCCTATTGAGGCCAATTCGCAATCTTATTATCTTGGTCCCGAAGGGAATCCCGAGCCCTCGAGATTTTATTGCCGCCGAATCTCAGAGAATCCCCTTTAAGGCAGCTTTATCTCCACCTCCTCGGTGGCAAGATGCGTTCAAGAACCGGCCTTTGCCCCCAATCGCGGTCGGGAAGACTTGGTATCGTAGGATTCTTGCGGATAAGAGCGGATTGACCAATCCGGATACTCTCCGCATTGCTCAATGTTTGGAGTTATCCGTAGCCGAGACGCCCAAGAATGAAGATCTTCGATAGCCGCGTGCCACTTTCGGTCTAATGGCGTCAATGCCTTCCTTTTTGGGCATGGCCCAATGTCTCCAACTTTGGCCGATGTGTACATGATCACCGGCCTTGACATCACGGTCTCTGTTCGGCCTTGGAATTTCAAGAACTCCTCACGCCAAACGGGGGTAAAGCCGGGGAATGGCTACAAGAATTATATTTTGAAACATATGAGAGATAATCCCCTTGGCGAAGTTGAATACGAGCCTTCTTGAACATGTGGTTATGCGAGGTTTGTCTTCGTGGCAAGGCCAATGAACCCACTCTCGAATCATATCGCAATGGCGATCCATCTAGCCAGCGGCAACCGCCTTCCTCCGGGAAAATTCCTCTTGGGCGAGTGTATACCATATGCTTCATCGGACAGTTACCCAAATGTATACCGGCCCGAGAGGATAACGTGCGTCAATGGCCCTTGGTGGTTTGTTCGGATTTGGTTGCACCTTCACATGCACCGGATCGTAGGCGTCGACTTGAGCTCTAGGTTCTTCCCCTGGTCTAATCCCCCCGAAGGAGAGCTTCAAGTCACCGAGAGGGTGCCAAAGCTATGGAGAAGCGGCTTCAATCGTTATCGTTCGGCGGGACATCACCCAACTCTTCGAGTTGTTCTTCAAAGGCTTCCCCAATCCTCTTTGGCTTCCCTATATAGGCTATGACACTCGACCTTTCTGTCGAGTTCTCCTTTGAGCCCACCATCAAGATGGGAGATTCCCGGAAATCTTTAATATCATAATCCGCCCATGTATATTACCGGCCGAGTTCAATGGAGGGAGGCGGAATGCCGGTACTTATGAGTACTACCGGCCTAACATAATGGCCGGGCAACTTGGATGTGGCCAGCCTGCCCCCAAGATTGTTTCCGCATGAATTCCTCAAGCCCGGGGAGGAAATCAAAGAATCGATGCGATGCGAGCGAGTTTTCAACTATGTGTGCGGTCCCACTGTCTACACATGTCCTTTTGTGCACCGCAATCATAGCTCACCCTACCTTCAACTCATGGTGGCAAGAATTCCACGACCACATCTTCGGTGAACCCGTTCATGTGTTACGTAACGGGCGGTGCCCGATTTTCTCGCCGAAGTCGGAGGTAACACACCGAGCCCCTTGATCAGATTTTTCCTTCTTTTATTCATGGTCCCGACCTTCATCTTACGTCCACGAGAACACGGTTCTCGCCCCTCGAGCCGGGGTAATAACTTATAATGCCGAAGGCCCAATTTCAGCATTGGGGTTTAAATCTACAACCCGCGCCAACCGATGGACGGGTATGCTACCACCGATCCCGGCCCTCTCTAGCCTTGCTTGTTGATAGGAGGCAAGGTCTACATCCGATCCCTCCTCCGAGCGCTAAAAGGAGGAGAAGCGTCAAGAAAGTCTTGGTTGAGGTAAACTCCTTTACCTTCTTGATTCTTGGGTCACTCTGTTCTTGATGGATCATATCATTGTGCATTTCGGACCCGAGAGCCCAACATTCTTCGGAATCGGCACACACGCCAATGCTCCACTCACGGTATGACTTTTTGCTATTCTTTCTCAAGGATGAACAACGGCACTTATCCTTTCAATTGGACATTTGCGAAGAAAGCCGTTGGAGAACCACTTGTAGATGTTCCGGTGGTTCAACAAAGCGAGTCCTTCCGGGGTTGAATTGCCCATCCCGGTAGAGGTTTCGTCTTCATCACCTTCCGCGAGAAGCGAGACGCTCTCCGGAGATGAATCCCTCAACTCAACGGAGCCACCAAATACCCCCAGGATGCCGTCGCCTATCGGTCAAGCAGCAATGACCAACCAAACAGAGGAGGATCCGATTTTTCACCAGCCAGAAACTTACGAGCCACTGATAGCTGCATCAGCATCTCCTGACTTGGAAGTTTCGGCTCTGCTCGGGACGCCTCTTCCGTCTGCAATTGCCCCCGCTCAAGAGACCATTCATGAGGTACTCAATTCCGCGCTTAATCTTGATACCTTGATCCTAGCATTCTCACCTTAGCAGTGTTGTTTTCAGGATCACGCCCCGTCATCATCGAGCTTGCCATCAGAGGGCCCATCAGCGCCGACGTGACGAAAGGAATAAACCGGCCCGTTGCCGGACGAGGTATTGCTCAAGCTCAAAGAAATTGCAGCCGGCTAGAAAAAGACGTCCGGGATCGGCTCAATGATCTTCGCCATTTTGAAGAGATGTTTGAGCCCATTAGCCGCAAACTCCCCGATGACATCGAGCTTTTACGTCGTCCGTCTACGACCTAGAGCCCTTTTATGTTCCCTTGAGGCGCACTTGGAGGAAATTGCGCTCCCGTTCCGCCATTGAAAAGGAGAAAAGCGATCTTGAACGAGGCCATGAACGGGATACAATCCCAAGCAAAAAGCCATAAGGATACCTTGGCGACTCCGCAAGCTTCTTACGATCCGAAAGTCGCCAGAAAGGTTGCTCTAGAGGCGGAATTGAAAGGCCTGTCGGCGGAGATGGAAATTGACCAGAAGAAAATAGCCGATCTTCCTGGATTAATAGCAAAGACCGAAGCGGAGGCGGAATCGAGCGTCACCGAGTAAAGCAGTGCGATGCGAGCTTATTGACTTATCTGATGCCCAAAAGGACTATCAGGAAATCTTGGACAACTCCCACTTGATAGTATCCAATGTTCGTCACGCACTTGCAAAACTCCTTAACGCTTGAATGTTCTTATTGATGTATACCTGGACTGGTCGTTCTTGTAATATTTCCTTTGCAATTTGTTTCCTTTCCTTGGCGTACTTTGAGATGTGATGCCGAACGACCCATCCGGTAGTGAAACGCTAACTCGCCGAACGACACCTTGAATTCCTTTAGCCGAAACCATCGACCCACACGCGTTTCAGCTTAGAACTCCAAACGACCCACCGGCGGGTTGGTCAAGGAAATCTCTCCGCCTTCCGATTTTATTGGGACGTGCGCCACGATCCACAGCCACGATTCGAAGCCACAATTACCCTGCCAGGCCTATAAATGTTGCCGTAGGTGCCCCTAGCTCTCCACCAGGCCTTCTAGCTCTCGAATCTTTGCCAATCTCTGGCCTTCTTGCAAACAGTGCACATCCCCAAACCGCAATGGTGCGCCGCCTCAACCGCCGCCGCGCCTCCGACGAGGCTGAGGGAAGCAGCGCTAATGCGCGCAGGCGGTAATGATCGTCAATTTCTCCTTGTCGATCTTCCTTTTGATCTTCCTTGACAATCATCTCCCCCTTTCAGTTTGATTCAGTGGAATTCGCCCCGCGCGCCGGCCAATCAGCCCCTCCCTGATGACTCTTCGGAGTCCGATGGCCACTCCCGGTGCCGTACGGGGAAGCAGACGCTATTCGCTTCAAGGAGGAGCTAGAGGCGTCTCGTCTTGGCCGGGAGGCCGTCTCCAAAAAGCGGGCGTGGCCGAACTAGAGTGGGAGGACCGGCGGAAACGGTGCTGGAAGCCATTGATGGTATGGTTCTGATTCTTGATTCAGTCCGGCCTTTGGTGCTAACCCCTTCTTGTTTGTCTTGTGCAGCCCGTGATGCTGAGCTCAACCAGTTAAAAGCATTGGTAGAGCAGCTGGCGGAGAAGGTGAACGCTCACGGCGACACGCCGGCGGAGCGCCTGGCCGCGGTGGAGCGCCGCATTGACGAGGTGGCCGTCCATGGTGTTCGTCTGGGCACCACCTTGGGCACGGGCTGCGATGGCGACGCATACGGACGTCGACTATTCCACCGGGCCGCGTGGCTTCCGGGCGGCGCGCGCGGAGGATATCGACGAGATCGAGCTCATCCTGGAGCGCCTCGACGGCCACGGCGACGCCATTGCCGAAATTACCCATCCCCAGTCTGTGCTGAACAGACTCTTTGATTAGATTGTACTAGGGATGTGTAAATGTCGGCAATATATGATGAACTTTTGGAATCTGCATTTGTTCCGTGATATTTCCCCTCGCATTTGCATCTGTGAACTTGTCCTCTTCGAATGCATGCGGGAACCGTCCGTAGCCGAACGCTCGCAAACAAGCGTCCCTTGGCGCAAGATCCACAAAGGATCCCAATTCGGCAATCCGCGAATCTTGTTCAAAAGAAACCCTTCGCACTTGGTGGAAACCCCCGCCGCTTGGTATTCCCACGGTGTGTCTTGGCCGGATCATCACTCCCAATGCGCCCCCTTGGTCAATAAAATAGCCCGTGGGGTGCTGCGCAAATCCACTCGCACACTCCTCCATCACTTCTCGTCTCTTCTTCTGTCGCTAGAAGAAAAAACCCCAACGCCATGGACAAGGGTAAACAACCTCGGGGGGAGCGGCTCGTCAAGGAAGCGTACGATTCGGAAGTGAGTTCTTTCTTGATCCGCTCCTTGTCCTTCGCTTGATCTTGCGCTTCATGTTTTCCTCTGCCTCTTTCAGCCTTGATTTGCTTCCGAAGAAATCATCGGAACCGAAGATGTTCCGAGTACATCTCCTACGATTCTTCTCTGAGGCGGAGGATGCCACGCCGAGCAAAAGGTCATCCATCGACTGCGCCGCCGTGCTCGGCACACGGAGCGTGACCTCGGGGACATGTCCGTCCGTCGTCAAGCCGAACGCGAGCGTCGTATGGCGCCGGGAAGCGCTAGTGGGGGGTAAACGCTTCGTCCCCCTTCATGTTTGCATACGGGTCTCTTGCCCCTAACCTTGATTCTTTTGCCCCGGATGTTTCGACGGTACGGCAACTTCGAAGGCGGCACGGGATAGCTTGGTAGAGGCCGCCAATCGTGGTCATCCTTGTGCGTTCCAAGTCGCCGTCACGGTGGTCCCGGGAACAAGCGAAGAGGGAGCGACGCCCGAAGAAGTAAAGAAAAGATTGAATCATACTTTCGCTTCTTTCTCCACGCCTTCTCGCTTCCCTCCCTTAGGGGACTTGACCTTCGGGGGCTGCTATGTGTAATCCGCAAGAAACCGGTTGTAGTGTAGTATTGAGCTAAGGGCAATGCATCGGGCAATTCGGCCATTTTTCTTTTGTTCATGGATTTTTGTTCTAAAGGCGGCCTCATTCTCGAGCGCCGCCGTTTCGCGTCGGATGTGTATAATCATCGATCGATTTCAACGCTAGGATAATACTTCTTCGGATATCTTCCATTTATTGCGGCGGAAAACTCCTCTCCTAGCAAAGTTCTCAATATGTATGCATTAACGGGAACGCATCCGACCACACGAAAAGGCCCCTCCCGGTTAGGGGACCATTTGCCGAATTCACCGTATTTAGTTCCAATCGGCGGTAGCGCTTTCCAAACTAGATCGCCTTCGTGAATTGCTTTACTTTTACTTTCTTGTTATAGTATTTGGCGACCCGCGGCTTGTTTTTCTCGATGTTTTCCGGGGCCCCGAGACGGATCATATGCAAATCTTCTAACCCATCCATCATTAGACCATCGTAATCCTTGGAGCTCAAATCGTTTTGCGGCACTACTCTCCTTGATTCGATTGCATTTCCCGGGGCAAGATCGCGTGATGCCCGTAAACCAACTCGTAAGGAGAAGTCTTTGTAGCTCCATGGGGGGCCATTCGGTAAGCCCCACGGCGCTTCACCGAGTACCGAATGCCATCTCCTCGGCTTACGGTCGATCTTCTTTTGTATAAGCTTGATCATGATCTTGTTAGAAGCCCTCGCTTGACCATTAGCTTGGGCATAGTATGGAGAAGAATTAAACGAGTTTGATTCCCATGCTTTCGGCAAAATCTTCGAATTCCAATGACACGAATTGTGCCCCTTGGTCGGTGGTAATCGTCCGAGGAATCCCAAATCGATAGATGATGTGTTCCTTGACGAATTCGATCATGTTTTCTCGATGTCACCTTCTTGAGTGGGATTGCCTCGACCCATTTGGTGAAGTAATCCGTAGCCAAAAGCACGAACTTATGCCCCTTGCTAGATGGTGGATTAATTTGGCCAATCAAGTCTATGCCCCGGCCCCCCCGAATGGCCATGGCTTGATGATGGGATTTAACGCCGATGCGGGAACTCTTTGAATATTCCCGAACCTGCGGCAATCTTGACACCCCTTGTAATACTCAAAGCGAGTCCTCTAATATCGTCGGCCAAAAGCATCCGGCCGCCTAATAACCCATTTCATGCGATAGGCCGATTGGTGCGCTCCACATATCCCATCGTGCACCTCGCTCATCATGTTCTTGGCTTCTTCGGGACCCGGGCATCGTAGCGTACTCCATCTAATGACTTATAGAATAAATTGTCATCCGGAAGAACGAACTTGATTGCCTTGTACACGAGCTTCCTGGAGACTTTTCGGGATGGCTCTCTCAAATAATCAACGATCTCTTTCCTCCAATCATCTTCTCGTAAGATCCGTCCCCGGTGCGTTCACCTCTGCAAGGCAAATGCTTCTTGATTTTCTTTATAACCGAGGCGCTCCGAGCCGGCTTCGTTTGCTTCTTCGTTATGCTCTCTAGGAATGTCTTTGTAAGGTTACCGGTGGAAAGCTCTTCAAGATTTCTCCGCATTCCTCGTAGTAACTCCTCGGCGCCTCGCTTCGCACTCGTCTTGGCCGTTCAATTGCTTGATGACCAACTCCGAATCTCCATAAATTTCAGCCGAAACGGCCTCGGCTTCTCTCAAATATTGAAGCCCTCGAAGCGGTGCCTCGTACTCGGCTGGTTATTTGTGACGGTGGGTTGTATAGGAATGGCGAATTCGAACATCTCACCTGCGGGAGAAATTAGTAGGATCCCTACTCCCCCACCTTTGCCACATGATGACCCGTCAAAGAATAGAGCCCATGGGGTAATTTCAAGCAGATCGATCGAAGGGTCACGGTGTTCAGTTATAAAATCGGCAATGACCTGACCTTTGATGGCTTTTGCCGATTCGAACTTCAACTCGAATTCTGATAGAGCTAAAATCCATTTGCCAACCCGACCATTCAAAATTGGCATAGATAACATATGTTTTATCACATCAAACTTCGAGTACACGGTGCATTCGGCATTCAACAAGTAGTGCCGAAACTTTGTACACGAGTAGTATACGCAAAGACATAACCTTTCTATAGCCGAATACCGGTTTCGGGATCAAGTAGTTTTCGGCTAAGATAGGCTACTACCCGCTCCTTCCCTTCGAATTCTTGAATAAGGGCCGATCCAATAGTTTGGGTATCGGCCGCCACGTACAACTTGAAAGGCTTGTTCGGTGAGGAGGAACCAGCACCGGCGGCTCCTTCATGTACTGCTTGATTTCTTCGAAAGCCTTTTGTTGTTCGTCGCCCCATGTGAACTTCGATCCTTCTTTAGTTTTAGCAACGGAGAGAACGGCAACACCTTCTGTGATAAATTTGAGATGAACCTTCTCACAAAGTTGATCTTGCCGAGCAGTGATTGCAACTCCTTGAGGTTGGTTGGAGGAACGACTTCATCAATGGCCTTCATGCTCTTTTTGCCAACTTCGATTCCCCCTTCGTGGACCAAAAATCCCAAGAATTCTCCAGCTGACACCCCAAATGCACACTTGTTTGGATTCATCTTCAGGCCATGCTTCCGGGTGCATTCCAGGGTCTTCTTCACATCTTCCAGATGGGTGCCATGACTTAAGGACTTGATCACCACGTCGTCAATGTAGATTTCCACGGTCCTGCCGATCAACTCATGAAAAATGTAATTCATGGCCCGCTGATAGGTTGCACCGGCATTTTTCAATCCAAATGTCATGACGATCCACTCAAACGAGGCCTATGTGACCGGGACATCTAAAGGCCGTCTTCGAGATGTCTTCTATTGCCATGAAGATCCGATTGTACCCTCGCATTGCCATCCATAAAGCTAATCACCTTGTGCCCGGCGGCGGCGTCAATCAGCAAATCGGCAATAGGCATCGGGTATCCATCCATGGGAGTGGCTCTGTTCAGGTCCCTGAAGTCTATGCAAACTCTCATTTTTCCATTTTTCTTATACACAGGGACGATGTTAGAAATCCACTCCGCATATCTGGGGGCCGAACGAAGTTTGCGTCAAGTAATCTTTCGATTTCCTTCTTCACATCGGCCAATACTTCATCCTTGTAGATTTTCCGGGGCGGCTGCTTATATGGCTTGAAACCAGGCTTGATTGGCAACCGGTGCTCGACGATGGATCGATCCAATCCGGGCATCTCCGAGTAATCCCGGGCGAAGCAATCATTATATTCTTTGAGAAGCTCAATTAGTTTCCCCCGAAGTCCGGGCTGCAAATTTGCACCGATGAACGTCGGCCTTGGCTTATCACCGCTTCCAATGTCAACTTCCTCCGGCTTATCGGCCGACATGAATCCTCGTCCCGGCTTGCCATCGGTGCCATCCACGGGGTTCTCCATTAAAAATTCTCGTAAGAGCCGACCGCTTGAATCGGCCGTTGGTCACCGCCGACGGGTTCAACGAGACCTTCTCCCCGTCCTTCCCCGAGAAGCAATCGATGCCTTGGTACTCCCGGAAGGCCGGTTCCATGTTAGCCACGCTCACGGAGTCATCCGCTCGGACGACCTCGATTTCATCGTCCACCCCGGATCGATCGGTGATGCATGGTGGATGGGACGCGGCGGTTGGCGTGGATCCGGCCCCGCCCAAGCGACGGCCGTAGGCTCCCTTCCCTTCGAAGAAGGTGGTGAGCGACGTTTTGGACCCGATCATCAAGTCCACGTGAGCGCATCCTTTGGTGTACGAGGGGTTCCGGCGAAGTCGTTCAGGATGATGCTTGTTGGTGTCAGATCGCTCGGGGTCATGCCAAGCTTCCTGAAGGTGGTGTACGGCATTACGTTGACTGCCGCGCCACCGTCGACGAACATCTTGGTCAATGGCTTGCCATTGACGTATCCCTTCAAGTACAGCGGCCTCATGTGGCGATTTTTGGCCGGCTTGTCGAAGACGGCCTGTTTGGCGAGCACTAGTTGTGCCATCATCTCCTCGGCGTGCTCGTCGTCGAAGGAAACTTCCTCCTGCATGACCTGGTTAGCAGGAGCCATGAACTCGTTCGGTAGGAAGTATACCATGCATGTAGGGGCCGAACGCTTCGATCCTTCTGGCTGATCCTTGGGGCGCCACTCGTCTTGTCCGGATCCCGGCTTGTTTCAACTCGCGGTTCCTCAAGCGTTGGACCCGCCTCTTCGGCTCTTGCGCGGACCGGGTGGGCACCATTGCCCCTTACGCCGGACGTAGACATCTTCATCCTCCTCGTGGTCGGCCACCCGAGATCGGCTCGGCGCTTCCGGGATGATCAATGATTTCAATTTTTTGCCGCCGATCCCCATTCGGGTGGATCCTTCCAAGTCTTTCATGGACGGATCGGCGATTGGCGATTTCGCCCGTACTCGGCATATCCGTCGCCGCATTCGGGGACGGTTCCTTAATGTGGGCGGTTTCGGGCCCTCATTCCGGCGAGTGTCCGAAAAAAGGCGCACCCCCCGGTGGGCGCGCTCCCCGCGCGCGCGTGCTTGTTCCCGATTCCATCCGCGCGCTTCCTCCTCGGCCCGCGTTGCTCCTCCTCGTGACGACGCTCCGGTAGCGTTCCTTCTCCATCCGGCGCTGCCATTTGTTGAGGAGAATGCGTGACGTCACCTTGGGTTTAGGCTTGGACGATTCCCCAATCTCGATGTGGCTTTTGAGAACGCGGGGGCGTCGCCTGTACTTGCTCTATGGTCACCGGCGCTTCGGGTCAACTGATCCATCTTGCTTGGACCTGGCCGAGGTCAGGACCTTGACTTTCCCTTTCTCTTCGGCTGTTATCGCATTGATAGAAAAGCCGAGCATGTTTCGCGGGGAAGGGGTGGCCATCCGGCTTCATCTTGTTGTCGAACTTGAGATGCCCTTCCGGATAGCCTTCCGGATCCTCATCCTGAAGACCCTGCAATCGTTGATGGAGTGCGAGTCCCTGTCATGGAAGCCGCGGTAACGCTTAGCTTTGACTCCATCGGGCCGAAGCATAGAATGCCCCTCGGGCGGCTTGATTCGGCCTTCTTTTACCAAGAGCTCGAACAACTTGTCGGCCCTTTGTGATGTCGAAGTCGTAAGTTCCTTTGGTCCGTCGACCCAACGCCGATTCATTGTGAGAGGCTCTTTACCCCACATGATTTCCGCCGCGCCTATCTCCGGTTCGTCGTCGAATCCTCGAACAAATCAGCTTTGTCCAAGAATTGATTGTAGATATCGGCGATGTCGTCGCTTGCCAAACTTGGGGTCTTTCTTGAGGCCATATGCCCGATTGCTCATCGGGGATAACTTTTGCGACAGCTGGCCGAGTTCTCGAACTCCATCCCAAATAACTTTTCGCGCACGGGCGGCAACATCCCGGCGACGGCCATATCGGCTAGCTGATCGTCTGGCAAGTTCAATGAGAAGCACATGCCCTTGACTTCTCCGAACCTTCGAGGAACTCCGGCGGTGTTTCACTATGCCTTTGCTTTAGGGTGGCGAGATCAATCAACTTCTTCTCGGCGGCGCCGCCGAAGTAATGAGCGTGGAATTTGCGCTCCAAATCTTTCCACCTGGCCACAGATTCAGGCGGCAAGGACGAGAACCACTGAAAAGCCGGACCCGTCAGCGAGGCGGGGAAGTAGCGAACCCCGAACGTCTCTTCGGCCGAACACTCCCCGAGCCGCATGAGATAACGAGCGATATGCTCGACCGTGCTTGTCTCGTCCCCGCCCGAAGAACTTTGTGAATTCCGTCGGCGGTTTCACCCTTGGTGGCAGGAGCACGTTATAGTACCATTACGGGAACGGCGGCACGTAGGTGGGGCCCCGCATCCTTGGCTTGAGGCCGAACCGATTCGCATCAATTCGGCCATCTTGCGTGCTAGGGCATCTTCCTCCTGAGCGCCTGTAGCCGGCGCGTACCCTGGGTGCGGAAAGGCATCGAACGCTCCGTAATTCCCCACTTCATGATAGCCACCGCCGTATAAATTCCTCCTACGGAGCCGGTTGGTGGACGGAGCTATTCTTCGGCGGGGTCGAGTGGGGCCCCAGATGAGCCGAACGCTAGGTCTCCGTACGTGGGCTGGTACGGATTCGGCTGCGTTGCACGGGCGACCCCGTGTCTTTGCTTTGTGGTGGCGGCGGGGATTGGTTGACTTCTGAAGCTTGCAACGACGGGCGAACCGGCCGCCCCCCCCGCCCCCGTGGAGGAGGTTGGAACGTTTACGCTCCGGAGCTTTGAGGGAGGCTGCGCGGGTGGTTCGTAGCCGGCGGGCGAGGAAACGATTCACCCGGCTCACGGTGCTCTTTCCGGCGGACGCCTTCCCGAACGCTTGCCTGCGCCGGGCCAAAGAGAACCACCATCATGTTTGGAGTGACAGAAACTTCGGTTGTGCTTGGTGAGCATGTCGTCTGCGACTCTTGGAACATCTAGTGCGCATTCCTCCTTCTCTGTTGGGTTGAGGCATCGCTCTCTCCCGGCGGCAGCACTGCAGGCGGAGTCATTCTTTAGATACGGTACACCACTTCGATTCTTCTTAAACGACATGAGACACTTTTGCTGAAATTGATTCACGACGTCCGGGAGCTGCGTCTTTACTTGCTGCGGAAAGCTCTTCGATGCGACATCCGGGGTACGAGACTTCGAGGCATCTTGAACCAATTCGGTACACATTTGTCCCAACGGGCGTGCCAAAAAGTGTGTTGACGCAAAATGTGCACTCAACGCCAATCACACGGCAAGCCGGAAAAGCTAGCTTCGCACGCGAAACCAAAATGACGTGCCAGTCAATTTTTCCTGAAAATTAACAAAAAAATAAAGCAGTTAGATACCAAAGCTTGGAACGTGTCGGGTGGTACCAGACAGTTCCATATTTACGGCTAAGCCAAGCAAGATGACATATAGCTATGTAGAGCTATCTGTCAAAGAATCATAACCATCGGACCATTTATAAAGAAAAAAGAATACGCCGAATGGATGACGTAAGCGTAGCTGACGATCGGTCTTTGTATAGATAAAGATGCAAGCATGAAGTTATGACCGATCCCATGAGGTTTGTCATTAAATAAAATGAGGTAAAGCACGAACATGATCATGTATTAAATGAGCACGCATAAATCCAAAGCACTAGTCTACCGCATGTCTAGGTACTTTAAAATCCGTCGGGTACGATCACAAACAAATCTATCCACCGCATGATACAACTTGCATGAAAAACGTACCACTTTCCGCAAATAGATCTATCCACCGCATGATACAATCTAAATATGGAAAGCTAAAAGCATACATCACTTAAGGCACAAACAATACCGTGATCTACTCGTGAAAACATAACCGAATACGAATTTGAACAGCCGATCCGGGATCCATGAAGAAGGAACAAACATTACCACGTGAATAAATCTATCGGGTAGTTAAAATCTAATCCATAGGATGACTAGCTCCAAAGCAACCCAAAAACCTGCATCTACCGCATGATGCGGTTCTTTCAAGATTTATACGCACAAAGCAAGCTTGAACCCGCAACACGTGACAACCTAGATCGATTCGGTTTCGGCTATCGGAGAGCACAAGACCCACGCGTCAAAACACGAAACTTGCTCGTACACGGATCTTAAAAGAAGTATAGCCGATCCAAACCCATCTAGATTGGGCAAAGGTGTGTTACATGAACTAAAACATAAAGTAAAACTCATGATAACACGGGATAACTTAATGAATCTATTGGACCTTGCCAAAATCCAATAGAGCCGATAACTAGCTTCGAGCTAGATCTTAGCCTACGCATGGCTCATGATCTAACAAGAAACCCTCTTGAACCAAGCTTGAATCCGCATGACCACGAAGCATGGTAACAAGACTACTTGCATCAGATCTAAATCCACCGCATGATACTAGACATGATACAAGGTTGCCGGTACTCACGGAGGTCGACGGATCGATTGGCCCTCTCGAAGAACCTCAGCGACACGACAAGGACTCTAGGGTTTGGCGTAAGGCCGGTGTGTATTGAGGAATGAACGTGTCTGTTACATACATCAGGGATCGTATTTATACCCTGCTGATTACAATTGCGAATGGATTCATTGCCTAACTAAACTCGATCGCCTATCCATCCATTCGCTTCCTGCGATTGAGCCACGTCACCGTCCAATCCCGCAAAATCCAGCTCTCTTGTTCCTTTGCCGGCCCGGAAGCGGATAGCCGACCGCGGATCCTTACGTTGCCGAAAATCTCTGAAAATATCTTTCCTTCCACCAGACGGACTCTTTTCGAATCGGACCCACATGTCATACTCCTTGCAAATTTTGGTGTTAACACCAGTGACGTATCCTTAAGTACAACGGCCTCATGTGTCGATTTTGGCCGGTTTGTCGAAGATGGCACAGCACAACGGCTACGCCATCATCCCCTCCCGGTCTACTCATCGACTAGGGACGCTCCTCCTGCACAACCTAATTAGCGGGGCCATGAATTCGTTCGGCGAGAAAATATACCATGCATGCGCAGGCTGAACGCTTTGACCCTTCGAGGGTTGATCCTTTGGGCGCCACACACCTTGTACGGGATCCCAGCTGCCTCGGCTCGCGGTTCCTCAGCGAACCCGTCTCTTCGGCTTCTCCTTAGGCGGGAGGGCACCATTGCCTGCCTTACGCCGGATGTGCTCGTCCTCGTCCTCCTCTTGATCGGCCCACCTTAGATCCGCTTGCCGCTTCACAGGGTGATCAATGACTTCAATTTTTTAGCGCGATCCCCGTTAAGTGGATCCTCCCAATTCTCTCGTGGACGGATCGGCGATTGGCAGTTTCACACTGTACTCGACGCCTGTCCGCACTTTCCGGGGGCGGTTCCTCGACGTGGGTAGCTTCAAACCCTCGTTCCAACAGTGCCGAAGAACGCACATCCCCGGTGCGCGCGCTCTGCTAGCGCGTATGCTGCTCAGGTCCCTTGTGCCTCTTCTTCAGCTACACGCTTCTCCTCCTCGTATACGCGCTTACGGTAACGCTCTTTCTCTATCTGGCGGCGCCGCAGTCGGGGAGGATGCGCGTGGTCACCTACAGGCTTGGCTGCGGATGACTCCCGATTTCGATGCGGCTCTTGAGAATGTCCGGGGCTTCACCATACTTGTTCCCGAGTCACACGGCGCTCGGGTCCCTTTGTTCCATCTGTCTAGCCCTGGGCGAGGTCAAGACTTTGACCTTTCCCTTCTCCTCAGCCGTCACCATGTTAACAGAGAAGCCCACCATGTTCTGAGGGAAGGGGTGACCATCCAGCTTCATCTTTTTGTCGAACTTGAGGTGGCCCTCCTGGATGGCTTTCTGGATCCTCATCCTGAAGACCCTACAATCATTGATGGAGTGCGAATCCCTGTCGTGGAAGCCATAGTAACGTTTCCCCTTGACTCCATCGGGCCAGAGCATGGAATGCCCCTTGGGCGATCGATTCGGCCTTCCTTCACTAGGAGCTCAAACAGTTTGTCGACCTTCGTTATATCGAAATCGTAGGTGCCCACGCAGGTACGTTTGACCCGGCCATGATTCATCGTTAAAGGCTCTTTCCCCCACATGATTTCGGGGTACACGGCCACATCCGAGTTCATCATCGAGAATCCTCGTTTCCCGGATCGGCCTTGTCCAAGAAGAGCTGGTTGTAGATCTCATACACATCATCTTGCTTGCCAAACCTGGCATCCTTCTTGAAGCCATACGCCTGGTTGCTCATCAACGATAGCTTACGAGACAGGCGGCGGGTTTTCAAACTCCATCCCGAACGACTTCTCACGTATGGCCGGCGGCATCCGTGACCGGCCATGTCTCGGCTAGGCGGTCGTGCGGCAAGTTGAGCAAGAAGCACATGCCTTTCACCTCCTAAACCTCTCGAGAAATTCCAACGGTGTCTCGGCGTGCCTGTTCACGGTGGCAAGATCGATCAACTTCTTCTGCGAGCTGCCCTTTGAAATAATGAGCGTGGAATTTGCGCTCCCGAGTCCCTCCATGCGCTGGCGACTCGGGGGTAAGGACGAGAACCATTGGAACGCCGGGCCTCGTCAGCGACGCGGGGAAGTATCTGACCCTAAACGTCTCCTCGGTGAGCACTCTCGGTTGCATCGGGTAACGAGCAATGTGCTCGACAGTGCTGGTGTCGTCTTGCCCGGAAAATTTCGTGAACTCCGTCGGAGGTTTCACCCTTGGCGGGAGGAGCACGTTGAAGTACCACTCTGGGAATGGCGGCTTGTAGGCAGGTCCCTGCATTTTTGGCTTGAGGCCGAACTGATTTTGCATCAACTCGGCCATTTTCCGCGCCAGGGCGTCATCCTCCTGTGCGCCTGCAGCCGGCGCGTAACCTGGATGCGGGGAAAGCGTCAATGGCTCATAATTTCCAACCTCGTGATAGCCTCGCCGTATAGGTTTCTCTGCGGCCGGTTGTTCGCAGACGTCCTCTGACCAGAAATGACAGGGCCCCGGGCGCGACCGAATGCTAGGTCTCCGTACGTGGGCTGGTACGGATTCGGGCATTGCACGGGTTGTCTGTGCTGCCTGCGGTGGTGGCCGGATTGGATTTGTCCTCTGAGGCCTGCAGTGGGGGCTGAACTGGCTGACCCCCAGCGCCCTGCGGAGGAGGCTGGAAAGCTTGACTTCCAGCGCTCACGAGAGGCCGGGTGGGCGCTCCGCGGTGGTGGTTGAGAGCTTAGGATTCGCCCCGGCTCACGGTGCCCCCTTGGACGGGTGCCTTGCTGAATGCCTGCTCCATGCCTGGGCCAAAGACAGCCACCATCATTTGCTGAAACGCACCAAGAAAGGCTTTGTGGTGCTTGCTCAAAACGAGATCCGCAGCATCCTGGAACGCCTGCAGGTATTCCTCTTTCTCCTGCTGGGTTGTGGCGTCGCTCTCCCCTGGCAGCAACACCCTGGGCATGTCGTTCTTCAGGTAGGGGACGCCACTCCTGTTCTTTTTGAAAGACAGCAGACACTTCTGCTGGAATTGGTTTACGGCGTCTTGGAGCTGCTGCCGCTGCTCAGGAGAGAGATCCTCAATGTTGACATCCATGATGTCCGCGATTTCAGGCATCTGATCTTTTGTTTGTGGTCCCCTTTGGGCGTGCCAAAAAGTGTGTTGACGCAAAATGTGCACCCGGCGCCAAACACACAGCAAGCCGAACAAAGCTGGCTTCACACGCGCAAAGAATCACGAGACGTGCCAGTCAATTTTTCCTGAAAATTAACAAAAGATAAAGCAGTTAGATACCAAAGCTTGGAACTGTAGAAGTGGTACCAGACAGTTCCATATTTACGGCTAAGAAGCCAAATGGGATGACACATAGCTATAAAAAGCTATCTGCCAATAAACTGAGAGCCATTCGGGAACCCATAAAAGGGAAAAGTGTTGACGGTGAAAATCCGTCAACCTAGCCATGAGTTTACCTTCGGTGTTGGCATGAATTTTATACCTTATCCATTGGTACTAACCCAGGTAGTGTAGGTTCACATGTATGCTCGTTTTTGGAGTTTAATGTTTATGCGGGGATTTAGTGTTGAATGCAAGACTTTCCGGGGTAAGTTCATCAAGCACCTCATGACAAGACCTTGAAGCCCTGAACAAGTCATGCAATGAAGTAAAACTAACTCGAGAAGCGGGGGACTCGGTCGAGAAGACAACAAACTCCAGGGGACGACCCCGAGGAAAAGTGCGCAGAAGCTTGCAAGACAAGGAGTTGAGTCCAATTCGGAGAGAAACCGACGACATGGACCTACATGCAGAAGGGGGAAGCATCCGGGAAGCAAGGGGAACCGACCTCGGGCAAAAGGAGCCCGCGGCCCCGGGCCTAAATGGGCCCGGAGCCGGCGGCCCGGTAGGATCGGCCCCCGAGGAGCCCATTCTAGGGCCCAAATGCGTCGTCCTTTGCCCTAGCTGCTAATCGGGCTATTTATAGTCCCCTGACCGGAAACCACGCAGAGAAGAAGTCGTATTCCGCCGCGGAGCGAGAGAAGCAGGGACACCAACTTGAAGATGAGGGTCGTGCTAGTTGTCTAGGGTTCACCGGCCGACGTGGGAACCTTGCATGGAAGACCACGTCGGAGCTCCGGAGCGAGGATCAAGATCGAGGGAGGGCCCCGGTGGTGATCTTGTTCATGTAATCATTCATGGTGAAGTTTGTAAGTGAATTCGATTTCTAGCGATCAAGTGCCTTCTCGATGATTTTGATTTCTTCTTGGTTTTGCTTCTTCTACGATCTAGTCTATAGCTAGATTTTAGGGTGCTCTTGTAGCCGCGGTGGCTAGAGGTGCATACCGGACCAGCCAAGTGATTTCAACTTGTTCTATTGAACTCGCCCTAAGCTCCCCGCATGAATAGGGATACGTTGTGACGGAAACGGGGTCTCGAAAGGCGGATGTTTCGGAGTCGGATGGGAAGGCCACGATTTAAAGATGCTTTTAATGAGATTCGCTTTTCTATCTTCATCTATCTTGTTTGGAGCTACAACATAAGCATGATCTAGATTCTCTAGATTGGTTATCTGCTTTCTCTTGTTACCTCTTTAGTAGATTAGATTAGATTCGTTTTCTTTAGGTTAGTAGATTAGATGCAACTTGCAGCATAAGATATCTTACCTTGCTTTACTAGATTGAATCCTTGCGTTGCACATTGTTCCACGGATTCGATACCTTGGGTTCACCACTCGAGGGAAGAAGGGTCCCTTGACTACGACGGGAGACTTGTCACTTGCAAGTCACAAACGAACTTTGATACAATTATTAACCGTCAACAAGCCCCTTTTACGGCGGCGGGTGCCGGGGAACAAGCAATCAAGATCCGATCTAGTATAAACATCTTTCCAGTTTTCTTTTGATTTTCTTTTGCATCTTATGTTTGATCATCCTCAAAGAAAAAAAAAGAGTCAATCTAATCTAGTTTTGATGAACCTAATTTTTTTTTCTTTTGTTAGATTGTTTTATCACTAACCCTAACTTGGGAGATGGTTGGCTACCTCTCCAAGAAACCCAAAACTTTTTTGTGGATGATCCAGGAAAACTTTACATGCAAAGGTGACGTGCAACACAAGCTCGAAGGACCATCAAAATCTCCAAGGAATCACCACCTCCAAGTCAAGGAGGCCACCGGAAGGCCGTTCAAGATCAATGAGGATGGAGAGAAGATGGAGATGGAGAAGAAGCTCAACACCTAAAGGCTGCCAAGGCAAGATCCACATGCAGGGTGTTCATCGTGATGAAGATGTTAGAGGCACTTAAATTAAGGACAATTTGCCGGACGCCGATGGTGACAAAGAAGGATATCCGAGATAACTCCAAGGTCCCAAGACGGCGAAGGCTACTCAAGCTCATTCGGGAGAGATGAAGGATCACACTAGAGACCATGAAGATCACGACCGAAGGACCGGAGTTCGAGATGCCGAGCCACAAGGAAGATGTTGCATCCGTCAAGACCAAAGGACAAAGCCCGACTTTGTGAAGAAGACCAAAATTGACTAAGCCAAAGTGGGTACCCCGGGTGCCGCGCCCACAAAGAGCGTTGATGGGAGTAATCAAGTGAAGAGTCTGGCCATGGACTATAAACGAAGCGCTAGGCGGGAGGCAACCCGTTTCGTCGAGTCAAGAATAAGCTCTCGGGAGGACAACCCGATTCCGGGTTTTTCGAGTCCTTTTAATTCAGTTCTGAATTTACACTACGCAAAACCTTAGACTTAGAATGGTTGAATAAAATTAGAGACATAATTCTTGGTTGAATATTTTGCTTGATCATAAACCCTTTACATGAACCATCCTATGTGTTTGTTTGCTTCTTTTCGAGAAACCACAACCAAAACCAAAAAAATTTCAGAACCTAACTCAACCCTACACCCTCATTATGGTGCTGTGGTTGACTTGTTTTTCATGCTAAAAACACACGAGTAGAGCCACGACTTGTATCTAGATGTTATTTAAATTTCAGCATGTGGTAGGACTCGCGTGAACCTAGAAACTTGATTTTTGGTTGGTTTAAAAATCCATATCCTTGGTTTCTCTAAGATTAGAATTTTTCTAAGCCTCACTTAATTTTATTTCATTCAAAATCTCTCTGTCTAATCAAAATTAGGACCTAAACCTATACCCCCATGATCAAGCCGGGAAAAGCTTGCTCTCAACCAATGAAGGCAAACTATACCGGTGAGACCGAAATCGACGTAAAAATAAAATATTTTCGACTTGCATTTGTTTTTAATGGTTTAAAAACTTCTCTAAAATTATGTTCGAGCTCTTGCATGGCTCTGAAAAATATTTTTAAATTTCGAATTAGAGGAGTACTTAACCTTAAACACACCTTAATGGAGGCAGTCTAGTAATCATGCATGCACCATTGGATTCCCTTTCATCCCAGCTTTCACCAATTCCACACGCAAAGGACAAGCATGGTGGGCAGCAAGCATCAACTTTTAGGAATTTCATGGTGGCATGTGGGCTGAAATAGACTAGGGAGCATGGACATGACCCAAAACATGAAGCATCAAGTGGAAGGACCAATAGTGGACGGGCGTTTGGGCGGTGCAACTCGTGGAGCACGCGGGCGGGAAAGTTGCGGAGAGGTGAAATGATCGTGCCGGAAGAAAGACGAGACGGGGGAGGAGCACCGAGGCCGGCCTCACGTACATAAGGAGCCCCCGGCTCCCGTTTTTGCAGGCAAGCTTCCCTCTCCTTCCTTTGTTTGTGTGTTCAGAGTTTGTGTGCTCAAAACCTCCGTAGACATAGCCAACCTTCCCAAGCTTGATAGCTCAAAAAAAAAAAATCCACATCCTTAATCCCTCCAAAGGGAGTCAGACTCCAAAATAATATTTGTGTACCTTGTTACCAGGTGAAAACCCCCGGATATTTATTTGTGAGGGAGAGCTGCAATCAAGGAAGAAACTACAAGTCTTTTCACCGAAGAAGAAGGGATCATCGTCGTCTAAGCCCATCAACCTCTTCGAGGAGGCACTCGGTTCCGAGTTTCCTCGGAGTATGGAGAGGGACACGGCACCACTGAGGAGGAACCACTCTTCTCCTTGGTGGCATGAGGGCCACACAAAACTGCGTTTATTAGGTTTACCAAACTTCAATAACATGTGGAGGAGCCGCTTCGTCCAACCTCACCACTTGACACGATCATCCGCTCCACCTCCATATGCTCCGTGGTATTCCGAGGTATGTCATCATGACGGAGGAGAAGAAACTCGCTCGCCTTAAGTAGGAGGCTTGTAGAGAGCCGTCGACATCGTGACCAAGCTCTCCACATATTGGGTTTCACACGGGACAGGTGCAATTCTCTAGCGGAGTGTCGGCAAACACCCACAAGAAATTCGCCTAGGAAATTTTCATGACCATGGCGCATAACCTTGATGAAGGAGTTACTGAGTCTCTCATTCCGTTGGAGGAGCCCACAAGGAGAAGAAGGAAGACACCGTCGGGAAGGGTAACCTTGATCGGTGATGCTATTTCTAGCACTTTGTTGATGGGGTAATCTCCTTTCATCCATGGGTTGCGATCGATCTTGAGATGTAATCACACTTTGTTGGATTATCTATCTATCATCTTGTGCTGAAAATACTTTAATGCTTAAGGCTAGCAACCATGCCGTAAAGGGAGTAAGGGCTCCACTTTGCTTCCTTGGACCCATTCAACACAATCCCCCGATAGATCGGATTGGTTTTCATGTTCGAGCGATTACATCATCAGTATCATGAGCCCATGAGCCGAGTGTCTCCTATTTTCAAAAAGGGAGCTCCGAAACAAGTATGTGCATGAAGGCACATGGGAAGGTTTTGGAGTATGATCACGGGAAGAGACCATCAACGAAGAAATACTAGCATCGGAACCCCATCTGTCAAGTGTGTCACTTTTGTGCAAGTGGATTTTTGGGGAGAATAAGAGAGACATAGATAACCAACACGGAGTTGAATTGGATTTACTCGCAGCCAATCAACCCTACTCACCTATGATCAACCGGTGGTGTTGTGAGCAACATCGGATTCGGGAGATCGGGTTATTCCACCTCTCCATGTTGACTATCTCTGGCAAGATTATTGCAAGGAACCCAAATCATCTCCTACCCGGGACTTCCCTAGGAATATATGAAGAAAAGGAAAATATAAGAGTGAAGATGAGAAGGCTTACAAGTGGCCTAGGTGAATTTGCCCATCGGATTGAAGATTAAGACTTTTCTTGAGGGAAGAAGATCGGTTAGAGGAAGGACTTCTTGTGCCGGCGAAGAAAAATAAAGGAGAAGAATTATAGGAGAAGGATCTTCTATGGCCCAAGAATAAGGTGCACAACAAAATTATGTCCCACCATTGGGAGGAACCCCGGCGCCGCCAAGTTACTACGGTGGTGTACCAATGCAAGCATGGGGGAGTGGTGCAGCCATACCCACACCATTTTTGCGGTGCCCAACGTAGCCTTTGCGGAGCCATTTGCACACATTCCTCGACCACAACAAAATGGAGCCACCATTGGAGGATACGCTGCAAGGAACATGCAAATTATTGCAGCCATCCAAACCAATGCAAACCAAATGGGTGAAGGAAATGCAAACGTCGCTTATGTGCTTGGACACCTTCACCCGGCCACCGTCGGACGATTCATAGGAGGAGTGGTGCATTCCTATTACAAGTAAGGGTACAACAACCAAGACTTTCAATATCAACCACCGGCAGGCGGAAGATTAGAGAGAGGAGGAGCTTTAGTTATCTTTCCTTTACCCCCTTTTCTTTAATTTTCAGCTCGTTTGCGCCTTTGTTTGCGTAGTGTTTTCAGCTTTGCTTTAATTTTCAGTTTTAGTTTAATTTTCAGTGTGTATCTTAGTTTTTATTTTCATCATGAATAACGTCACCACCAAGTTTTTACCCTTGGTAAAGTTACAAGGTTTGTGCCATGATGATATATGATTATAATTGCTGCTTCGTTTATCTTTGTAATTGATTTATGCATGTTTGAACTAGTGCTCTCTTAAAAATACAAATCTGAATTTATTTAAATGCAAGCAATCTTCAGCGGAGGTTATGATTAAAATAAAGACCCATAGTGTTTTATGTGCTCTCAGAAGTTATGAATAGATTAAAGATGTCTTTTATGCTCAAAAATATTGCTAACCTTGTCATAAATATCACTTGTGTGTTGCTAAACCTATCCAAAGCCTTATATATATTTGAGTGCATAAACCTTAGTGTACAAGATTTATTTTTGAGTGCGTTATTGCAGGCCATGATTTCTCTGTGGCCCGAGACTAAGAAGCTGGTCATTCCCGTTTTTGCGTATCTATCTTTTTGCTAGCCTTTTATCCGTGCATTGTGTATCCCCGCATCGGTGATCTCACAAACTTCGCCGGATATCCACCCTTAAACCAAATATCATCTTTTTGTGATTACCTCCTTGACCACAACCTATCGTTGAGAATGGATCATCAATTCAAGGAAGATCGCAAGACGGTGCCAACGTTGAAGATTTCAAGTATCTCTCCAAGGAAAAATATCCGGTACCTACCTTATCTTTCGCGCAATATTTCGAGGACGAGAAGCGAGCGTCTAAGCATGGGGGAGGGGAGGTAGGTAGGGTGCAGTTTTAGAGTTCAAAAAGGGAGTATTTTTAAAAAAATATATATAAAATGATGAAAGAAAAAAAATTCGGCGATGTACATGACTTCGAGAGTGAAGAAAGAAAAAATATATATATATAAGAAAGAAAGAAAGAAAAGAATGAGAAATATAAGAAAGAGAAAGAAAAAAAATATATATTTGTCGTAAAGTGAACTCCCCGGTTCTCTAAGAGTGCATTCAAGGCTTCAAGATAAAAAGATCCATTCTCGAATTTTCCAGTAATAATAACGATGGAGTAAACGAGGACTTCCTTTGTGCCTCGGGATCATTCTTTGCTATTTGCACATGTCACTCATCTAAAAGTGTGTGTATTTTCTCTTTCCCCTCCTTGATTTAACATTATTTTTCAATGACCTTTTGACGAGTCTCGAGTAAGACCATGAGAAGCTTGTCTTGTTTTGACGACACCTCATTTATAAAATCTTGTTAGGACTAAACTTTCCCAAAGCTCCATATAAAGCCTACCACATATATATGAGAGGAAAGGAGTAGAATATATAGGCTGAGGAGACAAGTGAGATGAGAGTTTATGAGCAATACACGAGATGATTTAAATTTGTGAACTTGGTTTAGCTCTTTTCTTTATCTTGTTCTTTATTTCAAAAATTCTGAGATCTATTTAAACTTGGTGAGCATGTTAATACTTGTGGGATAAGCTTAATAAGAATCTACCCTCCGTAGAGGTGAAGGCTAGTACATTATGGAACTTTAACGAATTAAACTTTTGAGAGCATTATGTTTTTTTTCATGTATGATCAAATGCAAGGTTTAAACATTGTTTAGCAATGATGATATCCATCGAGCTTACTCGAGGACGAGCAAGGTTTAAGCATGGGGGAGATGTTGACGGTGAAAATCCGTCAACCTAGCCATGAGTTTACCTTCGGTGTTGGCATGAATTTTATACCTTATCCATTGGTACTAACCCCCGTGGTATAACAAGTTCACATGTGCATGTCGTTTTTGGAGTTTAATGTTTATGCAGGGATTTAGTGTTGAATGCAAGACTTTCGGGGTAAGTTCATCAAGCACCTCATGACAAGACCTTGAAGCCCTGAACAAGTCATGCAATGAAGCAAAACTAACTCCAAGAAGCCGGGGACTCGATCCGAGAAGACAACAAACTCCCGGGGACTTTGACCCCGAGAGAAAAGTGCGAAGCTTGCAAGACAGGGAGTTGAGTCCAATTCGGAGAGAAACCGACGACATGGACCTACATGCAGAAGGGGAAGCATCCAGGAAGCAAGGGAACCGACCTCGGGCAAAGGAGCCCGCGGGCTGGGCCTAAATGGGCCCGGGCCGGCCGGCTTGATAGGATCGGCCCCGAGGGCCCATTTTGGGGCCCAAAATGCGTCGTCCTTTGCCCAAGCTGCTAATCGGGCTATTTGCGGGTCCCTGACCGAGAGCCACACCGAGAAGAAGTCGTATTCCGCCGCCGAGGAGCAGAGGAAACGGGGACACCAACTTGAAGATGAGGGTCGTGCTAGTTGTCTAGGGTTTCCACGGCCGACGTGGGAACCTTGCATGGAAGACCACGTCGGAGCTCCGGAGCGAGGATCAAGATCGAGGGAGGGCCCCGGTGGTGATCTTGTTCATGTAATCATTCATGGTGAAGTTTGTAAGTGAATTCGATTTCTAGCGATCAAGTGCCTTCTCGATGATTTTGATTTCTTCTTGGTTTTGCTTCTTCTACGATCTAGTCTATAGCTAGATTACATAGGGTGCTCTTGTAGCCGCGGTGGCTAGAGGTGCATACCGGACCGGCCAAGTGATTTCAACTTGTTCTATCGAACTCGCCTAAGCTCCCCGCATGAATAGGGATACGTTGTGACAGAACGGGGGTCTCGAAAGGCGGATGTTTTCGGAGTCGGATGGGAAGGCCACGATTTAAAGATGCTTTTAATGAGGTCGCTTTTCTATCTTCATCTATCTTGTTTGGAGCTACAACATAAGCATGATCTGAATTCTCTAGATTGGTTATCTCTTGCTTTCTCTTGTTACCTCTTTAGTAGATTAGATTAGATTCGTTTTCTTTATGAGTTAGTAGATTAGATGCAACTTACCTTCATAAGATATGCTACTTATTGCTTCTTAAGATTGAATCCTTGCGTTGCACATTGTTCCACGGATTCGATACCTTGGGTTCACCACTCGAGAGGGTCCCTTGACTACGACGGGAGGCTTGTCATTTGCAAGTCACAAACGAACTTTGATACAATTATTAACCGTCAACAAAAAGCAACCTTGAAAGGAATGACGTAAAGCATAATAGTAATCGGTCTTTGTATGAGCAGAGATGCACGTGCACGAGGTCATGACCGATCACCATGGTAACCAACATTAAATAAATGGATAAAGTAAATCACGGACGTAAACATGTAATAAATAAGCATGCATAGATCCAAAGCACTAGTCCTACGCATGTCTAGGTACTTCGAAATCCGTCGGGTACGATGCCAAAACAAATCTATCCATAGCATGATACAACATGAAAATCGTACCACTTTCCACAAATAGATCTATCCACCGCATGATACGATCTAAATATGGAAAGCTAAAAGCACACATTATTTAAAGCTGAATTACGCACGTGTTCTACTCGTGAAGAAACATAACCGACTACGAATTTCGGAAACCGTGAAATTAGAATCATGAAGAAGGAACGAACATTACCAAGCGAATAAATCTATCAGATTGATTCGAAATCTAATCCACCGGATGACTAGCTCCAAAGCAACCCAAAAACCTGCATCTACCGCATGATACTCAGTTCTTTCAAGATTTATACCAACATTGGCAAGCTTGAACCCGCAACACGTAACAATCTAGATCGATTCGGTTTCGGCTATCGGAAAGCACAAGATCCACATGCTAAAACACGAAATCTACTCGTACAAGGATCACGAGAGGGATGAAGCCGATCCAAACCCATCTACATTGGGCAAAAAGTGTTACATGAATCTAAACATAAAGTAAAAACTCAAAGCAACACAGGGTAACTTAATGAATCTATTGGATCTTGCCAAAATCCAATAGAGCCGATAACTAGCTTCAAGCTAGATCTTATCCCGCATGGCTCATGACCTAACAAGAAACCCTCTTGAATGGCTTGAATCTACCGCATGACACGAAAGCATGGTAACAAGACTACTTGCATCGAGATCTAAATCCACCGCATGATACTAGACATGATACAAGGTTGCCGGTACTCACGGAGGTCGGCGGATCGATGAACCCTCTCGAAGAACTCGGCTTTGACACGACAAAAGGACTCCTAGGTTTAGGCGTAAGGCCAGTTGTATTGAAGAATGATTGTGTCCATTACATACATTCAGGGCTCATATTTATACCCTGCCAAGTACAATCTCGAATGGATTTGTTGCCTAACTTATCTCTAAGCTTGATCGCCTATCCATCCATTCGTCCTTCCTGCTTGAGCCACGTCCCATCAATCCCGCAGAATCAGCTCTACTGTTCCTTTGCCGAACGGGAGCAGATAGCCGACCGCAGACTTCTTTGCCGAATACATCTGAAAAATCCTTTCCTTCCTCCGGACGGATTCCTCCATAATTTGAACCCACAAGTCAGACTCCTTACCAAATTTTGGTGTTAACACATTCAACCACTCTCGGCCTTTGGACCACTGCGGTTCCTTTGGATTATTACTAAGGTTCATGAATCCATCAATTTCACACAAAAAAGTTTGTTTTAAGTAATTGTGCACTTGTGATGCGAGTCATTGTGAAACATTTTTTGAAAGTAGCGGCGAAGAGATAACTCATTCATTCTATTTTAAACAAGCACCCAAGTTGGGATAAATGGGAGCTACATTTAATTCAACTGAAAATAGACTTCATGAAAACAAAAGCTAAGGGACACCTAAATACGCAAGGATAAGACAATCGTAACTGAATTGAAAAACAGCAATATGGATTTTTCGGTAGCTATCTGGAAATAATTATGCCCCAAGCATGTCTTCCTACAAGCATTAAACTAATTGCCCATAAAATGGTGTATATATTTATATGAAGTTATATCCCATACTCCTATGCATATCCTCAAATCCTACAAGCATTGGACTGAATCAAAAACTGAAACATGCACTTATCTGTACTTCCTGCGAAATTGACCAAAGCATATTATGTATCCCATGAGTACTTAACTGATTGCTCAAAAAATCATCATATTGAATCTTGCATTAACATATACATGCTCATCCGGGTAATTTGGGCGGTAATATATTTACTGTCTAGGCGTCTTTGAGTGCAAGAACAACCTAGGTGCATTTCAGATTTCACTTTCGTTTTGGGATTCCTGCGAGCCTGAAACATCATCACCTCTTTCAGTAAACATACTAATGTGCAATTATGTACCACCAATAAACAAATAAACTCCAAAAATCTTAGGCACCTTGCATGTTATATATAAATAGTGACATGTGTGTCATAAGCTCACTCCATTCAACAAATGACATTTGATTGTATAGAACGATCTACATGTTTTCCATCCGAAAATATTCACTTCGTTAGTAAATGACGCCTTCTATACATTGATAATTAGCTAGTCTGGCCACAGTTGATGGAGAATGTCCTCAATTTGAAAGTCTTACTTATTTCTTGAATCAATGAGAAAATCTTCGAAATTGACACAGCACCCTAATAGTCAAACATGAATTATTAGCCTTGTGTAGTACCTGAAGAAAACAGTGTATTTCATGGACGCCTAAAGGAACCAAGCTTTACATCGAACTTTCTGCAATGTAATTAATCAAATCCAAGCTCTATACTTTCACCTAGTTGTTGTGCTCTATGGAAGACGGAGTCCTACGAGAAAATGGCCGCACCAACTCCAATGCAAAGATATATGAGTTGCAATTAGGCATGGATAGTTTGGTTGTGTCTCTATTATCAGGGATTAGAAAAGACGGAAGTAGATTACCTCACCTCGCAAGTCTTCACAAAGTGCAGAGCTCCTTCTCTGGGGACTGCACGAGCACCCCATAGGCAGCCTAGACGAACGCGAGTAGGCGCTGTGCCGCGGAGCTCCATGGACGCCAGCCGTCCTCGTCCAGATCCGGGGTGGGAGTGGCCTGTTGGTGCCCGTCGCCATTGATTCGCGACCTCCGGAGATGGAGGCGGCTGGCACAACGGAGCCACGCGACGAACGCGAGTAGGCGCGGCACGCGGAGCTCCATGGACACCGACCATCCTCGTCAAGATCCACGGTGGGAGTGGCCTGTAGGTGCCCGTCGCCACCGATTCGCGGGGTGGGGCGTCATCCAGGCCGGCGGAGGAGAATAGGCGGAGCCCGGATAGTGTAAACCGCACCGCGAGTGGATCCCGTCGGCGGCCGAGCTGCGAGCGCTCGCGGCGCGGCGTCGTCCCCTCCGCCGCGACCTGCCTCCACACCTCCTTTCTTCCCCTCCCTGCCATGAGGAGATCCGATGCGAGATCTGGCCACGCGCGTTCCTCCATGGCGCCGACGGTGATGACGCGGCGGATCTGCTCGTGGTTGGCAGCCGATGGGCGCGCTCGCGGTCCGGGACGGTTGGGGACGTCCCGAGCACCCCCGGGAAGCGGCGCTCCGGCGGGCCTCGGCGGCCCCGGCGGGGACGGGAAGACGGCGACGACACGCCGGCGCGGCGACACGTCGTCGCGACGCGGCGAGAGGGGGATGAGAGAAGTTGGGGAAAGAGTGTCGAGGGTGGCGGCGGGGATGCCGGGGAGGGAGAGCGAGGGGGCGACGGGGGAGGGAAGTGAGGTAGGGTTCGGTGGGTAACAGGGGCCAGGGGGTATTAGGCGGGGGTAAGGTGGTGGGAGGGGTTCTTTCTAAAAGTGTCTCGAGGGGTATTTGCAACCAACAATTTTCGCTTCTTCTCGTAGGAATAATATTTAGTTAGAGGGCACTGACGAATGTTTTGAACGCGGTTCTCCCGCTGTATTGACTTTTTGGGTGGTTTGGCTATTTCTTGTTAACTGAATGGCTTTTGCAAAGACGCTAAACACACGGCTGTGCGACACGTATGCTGTGGAATGCGGGAGCGCGAGAAACCGCAGTAGCTTTTCATTTCTCCTATTTGTATGATCAGTAATGTAAGGAAAATTCTAACTTTGAATCGATGAGAGATCAGTCTTCTTTAGTGCTGTCGAAGATGCTGTGCAGTTGTGCTGTCCCGCCATCTCCATCGAACCATGAAGATAGTCAAGTAGACTTCAAAGAGCACGGCTCTCATCAAATCACCGATCACCGTTACTAACATTGCCCTTAAGGGAAAAGTTTTCTCTCGACATCCTTTCCACATCTTCCGTCCTGCTAACCACTTTCTTTCTCGTTATTACAAAAAGTTGTTCGTCGAGCTTACTAGCCATCAGTTTAGTACCTTTCTTTTCGAACAAATCAGAATCGAAAGTAGCAATTTCTTTTAGTACCAATGCCTAGTAGCGGTATTTTCTCTCGCAGCAGTCAATGATCGTAATCGTAGAAATGCGACATAAGAAAATATAAAATTGCTTTATACTCCTTTTGTATCGAAATATTTGTCATCGTTGACACTTTTTACAACTTTGATCATTCAACTTATTAAAAAAGCGTAAGTATCATCCCCATTTTTATTTCGCTACGTGCATTACTTATTATAGGTATTTTGAACTTGACTTATCCATTTGCACATTTGCAATAATTTTTTTTTAATAGAGCGAACTGCCAAAGTTGTAAGAAAAAAAGTCAACGGCAAACAAAAAAAATTCGATACAGAGGGAGTATGTAAAAAGTAATCATACATCATTTTAATAAATAATATACATGTTATATATAACTTCCAAATTTGGCTAGTGCAAGACTACGTATAATCCAAACCGCATATAGACTTCTCAAACCTTTTTGGCTAGCGCAAGTCAATAATGAGATGGAGACTGGTCTGTGGACGGCCGCAGGCACGAGAGAGCTAGGGCATTTATTTTGCGAGTAATTCGTATGACGAATCCATACTTGCGTGCTTGTAAATAGGGTTTTTATAGCGCGAACCGGCCGATTTTAGAAACCGAAAAAAAGTCCGGTAACCGACCGAACCGCGCGGTTAGCTGAGGGGGGCCTACTTGCTAGGGTCGGTTAGGCCTGGTTCCGGGCGGTTTTTAGAAACCGGACTGGCGCGGTAATATCGATAACTGCAGTTATCGGTCGGTTTCTGTCGATTTTTTTTGACAGGGTCCAATATTATGGGTACCCAAAGACAGTGATTACGAGCGACTATCACAGCCACGATGACCCCCGGCATATTTTTTTTGGCTTTCTAGATTTATTTTCATGAAGGAAAACGGTTCCAAATCAACTGGTATTCCGGAAATTATTCGCCCTCGGCCACCGGTGAGCGATATTTTTTCTCGGAAACAAAGCCGTCATCAGCCAATCGGCGCGCCCGATGCGCACCTGCCAGGAAACGAATCAGCACGCGTATCAGCCACCGGCCAAACGAACGGGCTGATTTTTTTTTTTTTGAAGGAAAACGGTTAAGACCACCTCCATCTCACCTCACGTCTGTGCCAAAATGACAGCCTTCTAAGTGGTATGCATGCCTGCAGTGTCGAGGCAATCACACATTGCAACAACAGCCAGCAAGGAACAGGCGGTGGGGCCCGTACCATGGGAAAAGACTTCATCCCTTACACCTATTGCCCATGCACAACCTCCTCTCTCTTTCTCTCTCTTGCTCATGTAATACGCTCACTTGTTTGATGAAAGGGAGAGCAGGGGTCCTCTCTCGGGAGGAACTCTGCGCTTTTACTTTTTGCCTTCTCCATCTCCTCTCGTGAGGAGCGCTCTCTCTTTCTTCTTCTACCTCCAGCCTACCATGACTCTCAAAAACTACAGAGACTTGGGAACTCGTCCCTCTCTCACTCATTTATACCTCCTACTACAAATCAGCGCAAATAACACATCAGTACGAACTGGACGTAGGGTGTTACTCATCGGAGGCCCGAACCATTGTAAATCCTGCGTACCCCCATTTGCGCAACCGTCCGAGGTTTGGCATGCGATCCGATACAAATTTACTATCGGCGGTAGAGAATCCCGACAGTTTTTATAAGGATTAAGTCCTTTTGACCCACCTCATGTATTGGGCAAGTTCGGTTTTCCCCCTCCTATTCTAAATCGGGTATTTGAGGCCCCTCATCTCTTGAACCCAGGCGTTTTCCCTTCCTCCATTGTTTTGCGAAGCGGTTTTGATGACGTGGACGCCCTATGGCAGTGGGGCCCACTTGTCAGCGTGACCCCACCTCTTTTCTCTTTGTTTCCCTCTTTCTCTCCCTCGGGTGGAGCGGGGATCGGCGGGGCGGCGGCGGTGGGCGCGGGAGCTAGGGGGCGTGCCACCATCTCTGTTGCTCACCGCCGGAGGCCACCCCGCCGTAGCACCGGCCCCGAAGGTCCACCGACGCCGGCGTGTGGCGCGCAGCGGCCGATGTCGGGGACGGGGGAGTAGCAACAGCGGAAGAAAAATGTTACCGTCATCGCTTCCAAGAGGAGCAGGGTGGACGTCAATGGCAACATTCTTCTTCCGTTGCTGCTCTTCCCCGACGTCGTGCTATGAGCCACACTCCCGAGCCGGTGCCAGTGGCCCTTCGACGGTGCCGCGGGGGCAGGGTGGGCCTCTGACGAAGAGCAACAGGAGCAGGGTAGCCCGCCCTGGCTCCTGCACCCACCGGGCTGCTTGCTTGCGGTCCCACCCGATGGCCCATGTCCCCGGAACGGAGGAGAGATATGAGAGAGGATAGCGAGAGGGAAACGGGGAGAGAAGAGAGATGGGGTGCTGCGCGACCAAGTGGGCCCTACCTCTCGTGGCGTCCACGTCATCAAAACCACTCTGCAAAACAGCCGAGAGAGGTAAAACGCACGGAGATGAGGGGCCTCGAATACCCGGTTTAGGACAACATGGGGAAAACCAAACTCACCCAATACATGAGGGGATCAAAGGACTTATTCCTTTTTATACTGATAATTTTCTGTACTTTTTTTAGACCACTTAATACAATGATGCAAGCCATCTACTGTGTATCTATCTATCTTATAAGGAGTGAAGAAAGGGAATTGAAAAATTTTCTCACCTAATTGGGGTCCGCCTTACCCCTGCGCGCCGGACCCACCCGTCATATGTTTTTAGAAGTGGATAAGGTGAAAGGGCTAAGTACGAAAATCGCGATTTGGAGAGCGTTCTGTAGAAAAGTTAATTTTTTTCCCACCGGGGTTGCTCCTACCCACCGTCGTACCCACGGGACCCACGTAGATTCCCCACGCAGGTGCACCCGCCATCGTTGCGGGCAGCGTTCCTGTCGACGCCCCGGGTTTTAATTACCGTCATTAACGCTAATGGCCAGGATTAGCTAGGTCAAATGGTCAACTAGAGGTCAAACCTAGGTCAACACGGAGCCCTCACCCAGAAAAACTCAGCAACACCTTACTGGTGACCCTAATTGAATAGTAACACACTTGTGGGGCCAACCCATGGTCAAGGTGGGTCAAACCCCACTGCCATCCCGGTGTCCCAGTGTACGCCGGAACTTTTGCGCGTTAACAAGGTCGCTGTGTGCCCAAAGTGCAGCTAGGAAAGGTTTGTAGGTCTTGTTGAGGGACACAACTTTCATGTAGATTGGCATTTCAAATTTGGAGAGGAAAATTGTGAAAACCCCCTTGCAAGACGGGATTTGTTGCCGGAAACGAGTACAGGCATTCAAAGTTGGCATTCAAAATAGATTCAAATCTAGGAAGAAAAAACCTATACGGCCTTTGTAAAAATTGTAGGCGGTACCTAGATCTACAACTTTTTGGTATTCATCGCTTGGTCAAGTTTTATTCAAAATTTTGGAGAAAATTTGAGTCAAACAGCGCTTCAGCAAAACGGTTAGGGCAGGAGCGCCGGCGCGCCCGCGCGTCGCCGGTCGCCGCCGGCCGCGCTCGACGTCCGCGCCGCGCGCCTCCTCACGCCTTGGGGCCGACCGCGCCCCTAGGCCGCGCCGTGCCGAGGGCGACCCGCGCCCCGCGGCGCGCCGGGATCCGCGCCGGCGCCCGCGCGCCGACGCGCCGCGCGCGCCGTGCGGGCGGACCGCCCCCCGCCCGGACCGAGCGGAGGGGTCCATCCGCCCCCCTCGCCGCGTGCGCGTGCCACGGCGTGGATCACGCCGCCGTGCAGCCAGGCCGCCCGAGGCTATTTAAGCGCACGTCCTCACCCCCCTCTGCGCGCCACCGAGCCCCACCGCGCCATTGCCGTCGCCGCCGCTGCCGGAGCTCGCCGCTTGCTCTCCCCACCGGCCAACCACCACATCACTAGCCTCCCTAGACCCCAACGCACCTCCCGGGGTCACGTATTGGCCAAAACCCCGCGCTCTCCTCGCCCAACACCGAGCCGCCGCGGGGCGTCCCCGCCGGTCGCCGCCGTGTGCCGCCGTGGAGGATCTCCCCGCCCCAGCCGCGCTTACCCATCAACCCTAGGTGAGCCTACACTCCACCCAAGGCCATCCCGGCCCCGGGGAGAGCGCGCCCGGAGGCCATCGGATTTCCGGCGAGCTCGCGCCTCCCCCGGCCAAGGACCCAATTGCAGGGCCACAGATCTTGGTAGGGTGTTTTGTGTAAAGTTCAGGACCTAAGTACACTCCAATGAAACCTATCTAGATTTTCTTACAAATTAGTCCGATGACTTGTAAAATCTAGAAATTGCAGAAAAATCGAGAAAAATCCCAAACCAATTTTGTAGGGTTAGTTGATAAACCCCACCTCTCTTTTGTTGTATACTCATGGCTAGATTCAAAATAGTTTTGGCAGGAAAAATACAAATGTGTTACACATGGATCTGTCATAACTTGAAAAATATAACTCTATTGTAGCCAAATTTTGGATATGTTGTGTGTTAGGATGTGACTAGATGCTGTGCCAAAAATTGCACAAAGTTATGCAGTAGATTTTGCTAGAAAAATTCTTTTCCATTCCTGTAGTAATTGCCAGATGATTTTTCCTGTTAAATAAATTGATGTTCTTGAGCCCAACTTGTACTGTCGACACATCCTGTGAATTAATCATGAATTTTGGATTAACGAAATAATTATTCTTGAATTAGGTATGTTTTCCTTTGTAAATTTATAAACCAAGTTCAGTAAGGCTTCCATGTGAACATGCTGGTTCTTAAGGCTTGTGTAGGACCGAGCATGCACAAAGAAAATTTGGATCATTTGATGCTTATTTATTTTTATATGCATTTACTTTGAATCACTAGCTAGCCTTTGTTATTTTCCATAATATTTAATTTCTTAGCATCCAACACTTACATGTGGGTCCAATGGACCAGGATGGGTGCTAGTAGGCTTAAAACACTGTTTAATTTTGGTAAATTAATTGATTAATAAAAGGCTTAAATGCCTTTTAATATTAAAGGAAATTAAATAAAGAAAAGCCGTTAATTAATTCTTTTCCTTTTTGAAGAGTATTATTTAATATAAATAAAAGATAATTAATTAACATCAACGATAAGAAATTAATTCATAAATAAAAACATTGATTGCACCATTTTGGTAAAGATAAAATGAAATAAAGCTTTCACATGAAAGGACAAGCTTAATAAAAACCTTTATTCAAATGTGGAGTAAAAAGAGTAACCCATGTACAGCCAATGACTTCCTAAAAGAGAAACCTTAGATGAATGCTTGTTAAGGTGAATATGACCAACTAGAGTTGGATAAGACAATATCGCGTAAATGCAAAATTCGTTGCGTTAGTGTAGATCTTCGGACGGAGGTACTCCCCTGGTCCCGGAAACCGAGGAAGGCGGAGCGGAAGGTTCTCTGCAGTACGTGGACGTACTCGACAGCGAGGGTGCCCAAGCTAACCTAGTCGACGAAGGCAAGCTCCGGTGCATCTAACCTAGTTTTAAAGTTCTTTATTCAATTATCTATGAATGATTGTGCATTTACGTTCAGGAGTTGAATGAAACCCTAGATGCATGATCCATAGGTACCTTTGGTCCCTACTAGTATGATAGGTCGATAGCTGCCATGCTATAGGATCGATATAAGTCGAGTGATGTCTGTCACTCGCGAGAATAGGTTCCTAGATAGGAATCATACTATATCCTTAAATGGATTGCTCACGTGGTAAGAGCATGGGATCTAGGCTCCGGTCCAGTGGTTATGTGGGTTAAGTTTTTGAACGTACTAAGCACATGCGGTTATGGGGCGGTAAGCCCTAGTACCTTAATAGGCGGCTAGGGATCCTACCGTTACTACTCTTGGGATTCGCTCTCACGGCTCGCCACCGGTGGTATGGTGACTCCGGGTATCTCGCGGGGTATGCCGGATAGCCTGCACCAAAGACTGTAAGATTCGATCCCGACCCGAGGATTTATGGGGACGGCCTGGGAAGTTGTCCTCGCGGGGGCAACCTACGTGTGTTTGGGTCTACCTTGCAAAGGTTTAAATCAATCGGTGTCGGCCTCTCACCGTTACCCGAGACTACTTAATCCACTAGTCATGAGATCCCTATTGATGGAAGTTGATGAACTTTTTATACTTGATTAATTATATTGTACAACTTTGTTTGTACTAGTTGGCTAATGTAGTAAAGATTAAACCTACTAGAACTTGTGCTAAAATCTTGAAAGTAAGGACCTACTCTTTGTTAATTTTTAGCAAAGGCAACCCAGTAGCCAAAAAGCCTTTCATGGTCTAGATTTGGTGAAGTAGTTATCACCGACGGGTAAGTCTTGCTGAGTATTAGTATACTTTCGGCCCCTTGCTATAATATGTTGATCCGGGTAATGCCTTCGGCGATGTGTGGCCCGGTGAGATCCCGCCCGAGTTTGGGGAGGCTGGGTGGAGGACGACTCTTGAAAGCATCATGGCTGGCCTCCCGTGGTGTCTTCGCTTCCGTTAGTTATTTCCGCTGCTTTTCAAAACTCTGAACTATTTCGTCATGACAAAACTATGGTTTGTAATAATTAAACCCTTCGGGGTACGAATTCGGATTTGAATGTTGTTGTATCTGTGGACTCGCCTTGAGGTGAGTTTTAATGCATATATTCGATCCTTGTGCTCTCAAGTGATTTACCGGGCGTTAACCCGGCAACTAACGACAGGATGATACTTTATTATTGCTTAATGACCAAAGTGGATCGGTCTTAGGCGATAGTACGGTATTTTCCTGGGCGGGTTGTCACAGTTGGTATCAGAGCTTATATGCACCAGAGATTAATTAATAAACTTAATCAATGGTTTTTGAATAAAATATGCCAAGATTGTCTGATTTTCCAAAATACGTTGGTCCGCTAAGGATAAACTAGACCGAGAGGCCCTAGAGGGAATTTTGGGTTCTTTCAGGTGGCTTAAATAACTTATGGTTTATTTTGCTAACTTCCAGCACATTACTTTATGTCAGACTTACTTTATTGCACAACCAAACTAGGAGCCACGTGTTTTATACGTGTGCTGTTCCGCATCACGGGAATTGCGAGGGTTGATGGAGTGATCCATTCCACGGATCCCATCTTCGCGTCTGTTTATGAGTTGTGTGTCGCCACGTGTTTCATACGTGTGCATTCCGCATGTCGCTCATGCGAGGCAAGGATACACTCCATTCAAACGGAGGGTGTCCGAGGTTGGACGCTGTCCATGCAGCGGCTTAACGCATGGATACCGTTTCTATAGTGAACGGTAATGTATGTGGACGCTTTCATGACGTGCTGGCACGAAAGGTTCGTTTTCTGCAGGTACATAACAGCGCTTCGTTAGTCGTTAAGCGAGTACCGTATAGCTCTCGACTAGATATTATAGGGAGAGACGAATAAAAGCCTTGCCACGGCACCCTTCTTCGATTTTGGCTCGATTGCCATGTGAGGTCGAATAGGACGTCTTGCATGCATGTTAAAAATGGAACAACTAAAATGGACCCAAAAATCGGAATTCCACATACTCTCTAAGGAAGTTTATGCTAGTGTGTGATTTTATAAATTAGAGATACCCTCATATCTAGTCGTTATCTTGCCGAAATTTTATGAAAAATGGTTCATCATGCGGTTTAGGTTAATTAAACCAAATTGTTAAACATAATGGCTCCTCAACTAGCTGTCTTGTAATAAGCAAATCTCAATCCTAGTTTCGATGGGTTGGTTCACTTTTTCCCTAGGCACATCCAGGTTAAGGACCATTCATCTTGTTTCCTTGATCAATGTTCAACCTTAAAAAGCTTAATTAAAAGTATTAAAGGTTTAATTTAAAACTTGGGAAATTTTTGAGGCTTCTGGTTTTTGGATATGAAATTTTATTCACGGCTACCAGAACTTCACCATTTGACATGCCGTTCTCTTTGAGATCTGACATGAGTTACATTTGTGTACGGATGGATTTCCACAGTGTTCCACCGAGTTCGACAGCCCGGCGGTACGATCGGTACCAACGGGTTACACTGGGAGGGTTTTCCGCGCTTGGCGTGGGAAGCACTCAGTGCCGCAGGCTACCTTACCCCACCGACGTACGAGGTCGAAGGAGTTTTGAGCGCTTTGGCGTTCCCCGGCGCAGGAGTGATCGTTCTTTGTCTTTGCCGCACCGGCCACACCGGCGGTTTTGACACGAGCTTTATTTGCGGGGATTTATCACGCACGAGTCCGTGGAGTCAGCCGCCCTCAGAGTGCTGACAGACTTTGTGACCACAACCCTACCGTGGTAGCTCTTTCTCCGTTTGGGCTTGTTTCTTTGTGAGTTCTCACGACCCGGCTTGGTTGGACGTATGGACCATCTACGGGAGCTGCGACCTAGCGAGCCGTTGGATGTTACCCGAGACACTTGCCCGTTGTACGAACGTGGTCTTCACACTCCAGGGGCTGCGTTATAACACCGCAGCGATTATTGCACAGCGCTTGGAGGCATCTGAGAAGGCGCGATTGGGAGTGACTGACACACCGAGCGGCTGAACTTCACGCTTACCCAGGTGCAGCAGGAGAACGACAGGCTGCGTGCTAGGAGGTTCCAGCTGGAGCTTGAGAGAGGTGACCGCCTACAGAGGATCGTGGATCTGGAGGCGGAGAACCATGCACTAGAGGAGGATGCCGACGCACACGAGATAGAGAGGGCGGCAACTGGCTGCCGGGAACGTGCTCGGGATGCGGGAGCACGTACGGGGAGAGGCCGACGTACAGGTGGCCGCCTTACAGGCTATAGTGGCCTTACAGCCACTGCCCCCAGTACAGGCACACCCGGAGGAGCAGCAGGCTGTGTCCGGTCTGGATCAGACGAGTCGGGCGGGACCACGCTCTGCCAGGCTCCCCGGCTTCGCCTTCGTACGGTGGTGCTTCGGTGGGCAACTAGGTTGCGAACGAGCGGAGAAGCGACGGATGTCGATCTTACTCGGGATTGTCTTCCCGAGATGTTAGGGTAGTTGGCTTGTGGCACGTCTTCGTGCCAAGCAACTGTTGTATCGTGTATTGTCATGATGTTCCAAATTCGAGTTGTAATGTCTTGAACCTTGTTCTGTTATGTTGTAATAAGAATGCTTAAGCTTGTATGCTTTAAGTGAATTTCGTTGTCTTTCAAATTGAAATTTTCTTGCGTTGAACACCAGATCCTTGGATAAATCGTTGCAAATGACCACGCTTGTCAATGTTGCATTTTCTCCTAAAAACGTTGGTAAAACAAAGCATCTTTAGGAACATCACTCGTTGCCAGCAAATAAGTGTTCGATCGTATACCACCTCCTTTGGTATCCGGAATAGTGATGATCGTTCGAAAGTAATTATGAGGCCGTACAAATGAGTAATCGTCGTTCTAACCGGTTGTGAAGAACGATTCTATGAATCTTGGTGGCTATAGAATATTGTTGCTTATTCTTTATCCTCATTGTTTAAGTACTAATGAGATGTGATTATGCATGATCGTGCTTGTCATCATTTGGAGTAAGCTTTCGGTTATCTCACTAATAAAGCTCACTTTTCAGATGGTGGGAACCACGCGCAGCTCTCCCAACGGTTTCGGAGCGAGTGGTAGTGGTGACTTGCCACCCCCCCGCCCATGACATCGACGGAGGCCTTCATGGCCACCCAAAGCTAGGAGTGTTGCGCCGGATGCGGATGCGGCAGCGGATGCGCTCGGCGGATGAACCGAGGGCCGCCACATGGGGCCCCGCTTGGAGGGGCCTAACCAGGTCACCACGTACGCCCAGTTCATCGCCATGAAGCCGCCAACCTTCGCTAAAGCAGAAGACCCTCTGGAAGGCGGGCTTGGGTCAAGGCCATAGAGGCAAAATTCTCTGCCTTTGTGCTGCCTTGCTCCGAGGAGAACAAAGCGAACTTCGCAGCGCTGCAACTGCGAGGGGAAGCCTTGATGTGGTGGGACCACTTCAAGTCCATGCAGCGAGGCCACGCTGTGACTTGGGACGAGTTCAAACGGGCTTTCAAGAGCCACCACATCCCCAAGGGTACGTGGACGAGAAGATGAGGAGCTGTTAGCCCTCGCGTCAAGGATACGACTCCGTGTACCACTATGCTCAGAAGTTCAATAGCTTATGCCAGTACCGGTGGGCATCATGTTGATATTGATGCCAAGAATATGGAGAGGTTCCGTGAAGCGGGCTTGATGGCAAAGTTTGTATGAGCGCCCCGAATCTGCTCGAGCTGCTAAACTTCCATGAGCTAGTGAACAAGGCTATCTCGCAAGAGGATGCTATGAAGAAAGCCCATGGGGACAACAAGAGGATGTCCGGTTTCACCCCAGGCAGCGGAACAAACAAGAAGTTTCGCTTTGTGAAGAAGGAAGCTCCAGGCCCATCCCAGCAATCTTCAGCGGGCCCGGACGATGAAGCCATTCCCGGGGCAAACCTGGGGAACTTCCAGTTCCGCCGTGCCCAGCAGCAGGCTCCAAAGCCTATTGCACCCCCTCACGATGTTGGAGATCGTCGTTGCTACAACTGTGGCCCGCGAGCACTACATTAGTGAGTGTCCCAAGCCCAGGCAGATCAAGCTCAACCCCCAGAATCAGAGTACGGGAAGCAAGCCTACCACTCCGGCCAAGAAGCCTATGGTGCAAGTGCGCCAAGGCAAGCTGAACTTCACTACCATGAGTGACATTCCAGCAGGAGCTCCAGTACTCACGGGTACATTCTCTATCAATAACACTCCTGTTAAGGTCTTATTTGATTCGGGAGCCACCCATAGTTTCATAAATGAGGTACGGTAGACAAATTGGGTCTAAGAGGAGTACAAACCAAATCTGCTTATAAAATTACCACACCCGGTGGAAACATCACGTCTCAATTAGTGACCTTCGAAGTTCTCTCGAGACTAGGAATGGAGTTATTCGATCTAATCTTATAACCATCAAATTGGGAAGCATGGATCGACGAATTTGGGTATGGAATGGATGAATCAACATAAGGTGGTTCTAGATATATTAGATAGGGTCGTAGAGATCAACTCTCCTATGGTCGGGCACACTACCTTGTACCTACCTTTCGGGACGAGTACGGCTCTTGTGCCTATGTGACCATTATCTCCTCCCTTGATGAAATTCCGTGTGGTGTGTGAGTACCGGATGTATTTCCTGGCTTGAGGTTGTGCGGTATGTGCCACCAGACAGAGATGTCGAGTTTGTGATCGAACTCCAGCCCGGTACCGCACCCATTTCCAAAGACCCTATCGCATGCCACACAAAAGAGTTAGGTGAGATTAAAAAACCCAACTCCAGAATTGTTAGATAAAGGTTACATTCACTTAGAGCTCTTCTCCTTGGGGTTGCCCTGCTCTCTTTGTCAAAAAGAAAGATGGTAGCTTGAGAATGTGCGTAGATTATCGACCACTCAATGGAGTCACCATCAAAAACAAATACCACTTCCTCCAATCGATGTTCTTTACGATCAATTGTTTGGTGCCAGAATCTTCTCTAAGATCGATCTTCGTTTAAAAAGGGATATTTAAATTAAAAGAAGGCATGATCTCAATAGAATTTCACTCTTGATGTTGAATCAAAGCAACTCAAATTGGCAACGAATGGATGAAGAAATCAAGCAAGGGATTAGCAATGAGAATTACTAAGCTAAGGTTGGCCGAGTAGTGACTTGGACCATGTGCTTGGCTAGGGTGAAGTGGCTATAGCTTGGAAAGTTTCGAGGTATCAAGTCGAGCCTAGCAGGAGTGAAGCAATGAAGAAGCATTACATATTCATTGAGTCATGTGAAGGTGACTTAATCAAGAATTAAGGTTTCATTCTTATACAAAGATTAAAGTCACTAGCTCAAGGTAGAAGTGCTCAAACCAATGAGACATTGATGGTATGGATCTCTCACGAGGATATATTGATCAAGTATGGCTTTTCTTGAAGAAGAAGCTCAAGAGTTCTTTTATTGCATTTATATTCGATCTTGAGTATAGGTACGGCACGTACTATCAAGAGGGATGCAACGTGGATAGCTTTGCTTTTATCTCGGTGCTCAAACCTAACCTTCAAGTGCTATCATGAGAGAAACACTTTTCACAACACGTGCTACTGATGGTTTTGGAGCTTAATTTCAGTTGGAATGGATGCTCCTCTGAATAAGCTTTCCATAGGGGTCAGATCATCGAATTCGGAGTTCGGAGTAAAAAGTTATGGCTTTTTTCTCCGAGGTGACTTGTCTTGTCTAGTGGAGCTTCGGATACTCGGGAATTTTAAGTCGGACTTTCGGAGAGATTCGGAAAAATGTCGGGAATATCAGGAACTTTTGGATCTAACGGCTAGTTTTGGTGATTCCGGAGTATCAGGATTTTCCGGGTCTCGGGCTTAACGACCAACGGCTAGTTTTGGGTGATGGGTATAAATACCCCTCACCCTCTCCCTTTAGGGCTCTTGGTTCCCCACATAGAAAAACACATATCCACCGGCCAACACCAAGCCCTCCATCTCTAGTATAACGAAGAGATTTGAGAAGAAGAGATTTGGGTGAGGGATTGAAAGATTGAGTGAAAGTTGAGCTAATCCATCCTTGAGCACTCGAGTTCATAGCAAGAGATCTTCGTGGCGTTTGTTACTCTTGGAGGGTTGCCTCCTAGACGGCTGAGCGTCGCCCATAAGCTCCCAAGGTGTGGTGGTCGTGGGAAAGTTGTGAAGGTCTTGCTTCACCTCCCGCAAGGAAGAAGTCATCTAGTGGATCGGGAAAAGGGTTGAATGCAACCCGACTTCGGTAGGAGAAGCACCCAACGGAGACTAGGATTCACACGGTGGTGAATCCAGGAACTTCGGTAAAACAAATCCTTGTGTCTCCTGTTGGTTACCTCGCATTTACCTTGTTGTATCTTTCCTTGCTTGCCCTTGTCATATTGGTGGAGCTACTTGGTTGCTAGTGTTTGTGAAGTGCGGGAATTCTACACTCATCAAAGGAGCTGATCCTTAAGCTATTCATCAAGTTTAAGTTCAAGCCAAACAAGCAAACAAGAAGGAGAAGAAGAGGGGAGACACTGCCAGGCAAACCCGGTGGCATCGGATTTGCAAAACGGTTTTGGGCAGTGTGTTCATTCCAGCTGAGCGGCGGTTCGGGAACTCGGAGATTTCTCCGAGAGATTGGGACTTTCCGGGAAACTTCCGGAGAAAAGTCGGAGTATACGGAGATTCAGCGATGCATTGTTTTAAGTGGTGATTTTCGGGACTACTTCACCCCACCCCCCCCCCCCTCTAGGCGACATCAAGATCCTTTCACTTCTTGAATCCGCCGGGGAGCCTCACGCCTCGAGACTACCTCCCCCTCAACTTCAGCTTCTCTCGCCTGGTCCTCTTGTTGCACCGTCGTTGTCCATGAAGTAGACGGTCCACGCTCTGTAGTGGTCGTAGGGGAAGTAGTGGGTACACACTCAGCTTCAGGCGCATGGTTCTCTCCATCATCATCTCCAGCTTCATCCTTCTCCTCTTCAAAGAGGTCCTCGGCCATCTCTTCATCACACACATTCAAAACCAAGAGAGGTACATGGCATTGTCTCGTCGAGTTACCTCCCAAATCTCCATGATTTTGTTAGTCTCAAGGTTAAGCACACCTATGGGCTCTAGAATTGTAGCATATCCGAAGAGAAATACCATCACTGAACCTAGCCTCAAACTTGTCGAGTTTTCCCTTCTTCGGAATAAAGCACTTGCAGCCAAAAACTCGGAAGTGACTCACCTTAGATAATAACTGCAACATGTAAAAAAACTCGACATTTCTTGTGTCTTCTTTGCAACATGTAAAAAACTGGAAGTTGGGTGCTAGAATGAAGACGAATTTAAGAGTTAGCTTACGCTTCTAAGATCTCTTCTTTGGTCACCGGCTTCTTCAAAAATCTTTTGCGATGTACTTCTCATACATAGATTTTGTTTCTTCGTCCAACTTCAATTTGTTTCCTTGATTCAAATTGATGACAGCCTGCTTCCTCTTGTTTTTCTTGTCATTTGTGCTTGAGCCGGGCTTGTTGCTTCCCTATCTTGAATGAGTTGTTACGAAATTTGAGAAAAGAAAAGAAAAAAATGAAATACATAAAAATTGTTGAATCTGCAAGGAGAACTAGCAGAAAAGGCAGGAAAAATAGATAGAGAAGGAGGAGGGGGCACCTTTGCGTGTGATTTCTGGTGGGGTCGAGCAATCATCATCAATCCCGTCGGAGTTCGACGGATCAAATGAAGGGAGGTCGTCATACGAGTTTGGAATCATTGCTTTTCTTACGGCCGGGGAGAGCTAGCACCAACTTGGTTGATGTCTTGGCATTGTTGGTGCCTCCTTAGGCTCCAGCAGAAGCACTTTTGCCGGTGCCTCCTTCAGCTGCATCGGTAGGTCTTTTGCTGGTGTCTCGTACGGGTGCACCAGTGGTGCTTTTGCTCGTACCACCTTCAGTTGCAACACTAGCACTTGTTTTGCCAACATCACGATCGGTGGTTGATGGTCCTGCACCATCAACACTTGTCCTGGCCCTGCTAGCTAACTCAGCCATCTTGGCCAACATCTCCCCTTCGCTTGTGCTAAGCCTTGCCGAAATCGATCATTAAATGATTTCGATACGACGGTAACGATTTCGCGAACATCTTCATCCATAACCTTGGAAAAGTGTGCAGCAACATCTTGATACTCATTTGGTATTTGCGAAAAAACAACAAATCATGTTACACAGGTGTTAGCAGATTTTGCAAAAAACAACAACAGGGTGTGGTGGTACAATAAAAAACTGAAAAACATTTATAATTTATTGCGGCAACATGTGCTAGCGTATTGTGGATGGGGTTTTTGCAACAACAATCCATGTTGTAAAATGATGTTGCATATATTATTCTTTTATGTTACCGGTATGTGTGCAAACGACGTAATAATGGTATTTTGCAAAAACATAAAAAACATGAGGGTTTTGCTATACCTCCTGTATATCAATTTGAGTAGAGTTGCTTGACCATTCATCAAGAGAGCGACGATGGGGACTTCGCCCGGATGCCTCAAGCCCGTGTGCGCGACGCGGGGGTCGGTAGATCCGGTCGCGGGGTAGGCGGGGGCGCGAGCGAGGGCGTGGGCGGGGGCGGGGGCGGGGGGCGGCGGGGGCATACGGGTGAGAGAGAAGTCGCGGAGCTGCGGCAAAAAAATAGTGAACAATATAAAGTGCCATAAAGTAGTAGAAAAAAAATAGCAAAGCAAAATGAACATGAGTATAATGAGTATAAAAAAGCTGATTGTGAAAACATCTGCAGTCTTTGCTTCTGTATGTATTTAAAAAAAGTATGAAACATTTTACATCTAAAGTGCAACATCTAAACACTATTTCTTTGAAACACTGTGTTCTATTGGTGGATATAAAATGCTAAAAAACAAATTAAATCTAGACCTACAACATGTACTATGGGCACGTAGAACTAGCGATATAACGAGTCGACAACATTTTCAAAGTCTAAGCCTACAACATGTACGTACTTTTGTAACAAGTGTTGTGAAAAAAACAACCGAAACGTGTTACACGAGATGGGACATTTTTTATCGAGCTTGCAACATCTAAACAATACTACTATAACATGTGTTAAAAAATGATGAATATATGATCGAAAACATTTTAAATTTAGAATCACAACATCTACAAGTGAAGATGTAATGTTGCACATACTAGGTAGCCTCCCGAAAGAATTCCCAAGTGACAACTTATTCTTGTCAACAGCCATCACAAAGTTGAAGTCCGCATTCCTGACATGGCAGATGCGGGGTAGACTGTAGTTGATTTGGTGGCCTCTGTGGGATGGCGGACCAAGGGTGGTCCATGCAGGCAATCTGTATGGGAAAAAAGCAGAACAAATGATTCGCAAATTTATAAAAAATTCTTGAGCAGTGGCATATGACTCTTTGCAACATTTTGAGCAAACGACATAAAGAAATAGAACACAACGATGATATATCATGGGAAAAAAGAAAAAGGGTGTTATACGCTAAAATGATGAGGCATGATCCAATCGATGATCCTTCTCAAGACGTTCGGGGAGAATTTACCGAGTATTTCTTCACTTCATCCATCAATTCTTTCAAAATGTGTCCAGCCCAATCAAAGGTGTTGATCGGCTCAACATTTTCTAAGTTGTTGGTGTACTTTAGGCTCACATCGTTACTGTGCCGGGGTTGTACACACTCCCTAAAGCCAATAGGGCGAACGACCTCATGAAGGTCTCCTGTCCTTGCTCTACGTAGCAATGGAAATGCACTTCCCGATTTTGGCTCTATCTCCATCCCTATACAACTCTTTAGGTTTCATCACCTCATATGAATCACGGAAATCCTCACAACCTCTTTGGCATTGTTTTCCAAGCGAGAATCTTGCCGGATAAGATCACGGTTGAAGATGATGACTCGTTCTTGTATACGAATTCACTAAGAAGTGGGTCTACACGCTTCATGTCTGAAAGCAAGTTTGATAGGGACAGAAAATTCATGCATCGACAAAAGGGCGCCCAAAACCAACGTCGATCACCCATTCCTTCTTTGGTTGGAAAGGCTGTGGTACAAGCGAACAAATCTTGCGGGCGAGAGAAACAACACTTGAAATGCTCTTCATTTTATCTTTGATGTTTGTCTTCTCTGAAAAAAAATAGTGAATAATGTGAGAATTTGAAACATAACAAATGAATGCTTGCAACATGGGTGTGTGAGGGTAAAAACGGCACGAGAGTGGTTTAGGGGGAGGGGCGCCCTTGTTTTCCCAACAGGCTTGTGTAAGTTTGAAACGTAACAAAAAGAATGAATGCAACATAACAAAATGAATGAATGCAAAATTGGGGGTGTTTATATAGCCAAAAAAGCAAGCAATACTATTGTTCATCGGTAGGCAATTGATGAGCATATTAAGTTCCCTCAATACGAGAAACAAGTGGATGGTGCGGATACTAAAAAAGATGGATACTAAAAGGTCAAGGAGCATATTACCCATGAACCAAGTTACAGTGATCATATGCTCATATATGCAGGCAATGTTCATCTACTATTCCGCGTTTTTGCTCATGTACACTCTTGATTCAGCGCTAACTACAGATTGTGGTAACTGAAACACTATCTAAATCACGGCAATGCGACAGGACAAAAAAACAGCAGATAAAATTGGAGGAATTTAGTTTAGTTCCCTGCAACACTTTGCATTGTGTAGAGTCAACATGCAGCAAAGCGCCTGTCGTATGGACCTCCCTGGGCCCACTACCTCGGTGGGTACCGGGACCGATACTCGGTGGGCCCCTAGGACTACCGGCTTGTGCTACACGGCACCTGATGGCGTGGAGCACAAGAATACGGAGGAAAGTACTCGGTTAGGGAAGTTGTACATGTCCCTTGCTTGTATGGAAGACTCCTAGACGTACTCGACTAGTACTCTCTCCCTACTCAGAGCTTGTAACCACCGCACTCCCTGGGACTATATAAGGCGAGGCAGGGACCTTTCTCTAGCATCCAATCTCATCTCACGGCGTACAATTACACCATCTTGTAATCGTACCAAATCAATCCAGAGCTATGCAGCATACAGGACGTAGAGTATTACGCACCTCGCGGCCCAGAACACCACTAAATTGTGTGCCACGTGTCTCTTCCTTCGAGTTACCGATCTCGGCGAGGCCACATTCATCTACTTCGGGTACTCCCCTTAGTAGGTTGCCGGTCTAAAACACCGACAGCTGGCGCGCCAGGTAGGGGCTCTCGCCGAAGATCACATGGCGAACTCGACGGCTCTGTCTACTTCAAGCCAACCGTCGCCTTCAACCGCGGCGACACCTTCGTGTTCGGCGCACAGGTCTACACTGCGACCGCGCGAGATTTTCCAACGCCGCCTCACCATGCTGCCCAACCCGAAGATCGGCTTCGTGACGCTCGGGAGAAGTTGTCCACGGCGAACTCGCGGCAAGTTCGGCGAAATTTCGCTCTTCAACCACCACGCCGACTTCGAGCTCGAGAGGTACGCTTCAACTCGAACTCGACGTCTCCATGGGCCTCACATGCCGAGCCGGCTGCTCAGCGCCGCACGTGGTCCCATCACCCGTGAGCGCTCTGCACATGGTCCCGCATCACCCGGCGGGCCCGTACGGAGGCTCCTGCGCGCGCGGGCCGGCAAGGAACCCGTGCCGTTACAACTCGGACTCCGACCGCCCCGGCCGCTTTGAACTCCAACCCCTCTCCCGGGTTCTACTCAGTTCCGCATACGAGTTCGACTGCGGGTCGGGCCCGAGAGGGATCCGGTCAGGAACAGCTCATGCCCGAGCATCCCTTATCGGAGTCCGGCCTGCGGGGTGCCGGTTATAACCTCCACCGTAGGGAGATTCGTCTCTGCGGCCAGACCGCAAGCCCATTGACCTGATAAACGGAGACTCCTCACGCTACGTCGCCTACATCCGACTCGCTCCCCGTTCCGGAGGGAACACCACTTGCCCGGCGGCCTAGAACACCCCAGGCGGGGTGGCGGCTTGCGAGTCCGGCCCTCGGCACCCACGTCGCCAAGTCTTCATGGCTGCCGGCGACACCCCAGGACCTTCAGGGACGGCTCAAGACAAGTACCTTGAAGACATCTCCTCCGACGAGCTGTCTGCCGATGCACGACGGAGACGAGACCCACTAACGGGGACGCTCGGCGCGAGCGTAACGGAAGCGCGACGAACGATGCTGACGTCTCGGGACAACCTCCCCATCTGCAACCTCGCGGAAGCTCTCGAAGCAGTCGAGAGCAAAGGTACACCCCTGAGCAATGCCTCATGTTGATCACAGCGATCGCACGCCGGGCCCGGGGAACGCGGCGGGAGGTCATCGCGAAGCTTCCCGTGGCCGCTACTTCATGCGGGTCGACAACGGGGTCAACCGGCCTCCCTCGCCGGGCCGCGACAACGAAGCTACAAGTCGCAACGCCAACCTCGGTCCCAACCGTACTCGAGCTGAGCTTCTAGCTCAGCCCAACCGTACTCGCTCAAACGCCGGCCCGGACCTCCACGGGGGTGGGGGAAACAACAACCGCGAAGTCGTCCCTCACGAGTGCTCCACCGCCGCCGGCGGCAGCGCGACCACCGACGGCGGCGGCAGCAACGGTGGAAGCTCCGCCATGGAGCCATTGGGAGGGCCGGCGGCGGCGGCGATCGCGGCGGCCGTGGCCACGCGAACAGCCACGCCTGCAATTGCCTCACGGGGCGGCTACGACGCCGCTAGAAGATTGAGGGGCTACACGCGACGGAAGAAGTCCAACCACTGCAGGTGACAACGACGGCTTCCCCGCCTTCTCACCTCGACTTCGCAACTTGCTCCTCCCCGACAAGTTCAAGCCTTTGGGGATCACCAAGTACGATGCGAAGCAGGACCCCATCCGGTCGCTCGGGTGCTACGCCCTCTCCATCGAGAACGGCGGCGGCAACAACGACACCCGAGTGCCTCTACTTCCTTACGCACGGACCGGGCGCCACTCACATGGCTCGGAGTCGTGGACAAGCACTCGATCGACAAGTGGGACCGGACTGAAAGTAGCAGTTCACCAGCAACTTCGCGGGCGCCATGGGCTGATCGGGTACTCGCATGGACCTGGCCATGGTCAAGCAGGAACAAGGCGAGACCCTCCGCAAGTACATGTGCCGCTTCTTCGACAAGCGCGCTACCGTAGTCGACGTCACGAGCCAAGGAGGTCATCGATCTCTTCCAAGACGGCCTCTACCACCGCCGCACCTTTGAAGACTTCGGTCGTCGCCGCCCCAAGTCCATCCCCCATCTCAAGGACATGATCACGTCCTGGGCGGATGAAGAAGACAAAGCCAACGCCAAGTACGACGCCATTCGTGGCAAGAACAAGTAAACACGGGCGGCGGCAACGGCGGCAACAACGGGAACCAAGGCGGTCGCAACAACAACAACTACTACTCGGGTCCCAACCGCAAGCACAAGCCGAGACAACAGCACATCGCGGCTATCCGGCGCCCTGCGAAGGGAGAGGAACTCGAAGAAGAACTCACGGCGGCTTCAAAGACTTGCTAAAGGAGAAGTGCCCCGTGGCATGCGAGCCGCGCGGCCACACCACCGAGAAAGCGGTGCTACCGGCTCGGGCATGCACTCAAGAGTACTCCCGAGCCACAGCACCCTCACGACAAAAAGGGCAAGAAGAAGAACGACGAGAGACAACAACGACTTCCGGGAAACCGACAAGACCGTCAACGTCCTCTTCGGCGGACTACCCGACGGGCGGGAACAAAAGGCTACCGTCGAAGTCATGAGCATCGAACCGGCGGTCAGGCCCCTCTCGGGTGGTCGGAGGTACCCATTACCTTCTCCCGCGCGGATCAATGGACCGGCCTACCGAACCGAGGACGGTTCCCCCTCGTCCACGAAGTGGACGATTGCGGGCTCCAAGCTCAACAAGGTCCTCATCGACGGTGGAAGCGAAACAACGTCCTTTTCACCAAGACCTTGAAGAAGATGAAGCTCGACATCACCCACAAGCTCACCAAGAGCAACACGCCCTTCTATGGTATCGTCCCGTCAACGCGGCTATCCCCGCGGGACCGAGTGGTCTGCCCGATTGCAGCCGGGGGAGTCTCGGGACAACTACGAGTACCCAGTACATCAAGTTCGAAGTCGCGGACTTCGAGACTTCTACACGCCATCCTCGGCGGACCGGCCATCGCCAAATTCATGGCGGTGCCCCACTACACCTACTTGGTACTCAAGATGCCAAGCCCGGCGGAGTGTACTCTCTCTCCAAGGGGACTTGAATATCCCGGAGGCTGCGACCGAGCTCCGTGGAGATCGCCTCTACAAATGAAGTACCCAACGGTATGATGGAGGGTCTACGGCTTGCGTCGAAGAAGCTTGCTACAAGTGAACTCGACATCTGGAGAAGTACGACGGCGCCAACAAGCCTCGGCCCGGTGAGGAGGTTCTAGTCAAGACGATCGACCTCGGAACGGGCGACTCCCGGCCAAGACCACCACCATCGGGACGGCCTCGACCCCAAATAGGAAGACGCGCTCATCAACTTCCTCGGGCTAACCACGACATCTTCGCGTGGAAGCCGGCGGACATGCCGGGAGTGCCCGGGGAGTTGATCAAACGCGCACTCAACGTCGATCCTAAGGCCACCCCCAAGCGACAGCACCTCCGAAACTTTGCAGCCGGCAGACGAGATGCCATCAAGAAGGAACTCGGCGGCGGTGTTTCAAACCGACAAGCCCTCACAGAAGAAGTGCAGGAGCAGTAGACGGTGTGCGGTGGGGATCGTGATCGGGAGGCAGGAACTCGAAGGTATGCGCAAGGACACGGGACACAAGATTTATACGGAGTTCGAGTCGCCAAGGTGGCGAGCCCTCCGTCGTTTGGGGGATCAAGTATGGCGCCACTGCGCTTGGTGTTGGGTTGTCCGGAGGGGTGGCCGTGTGCGGCTGCGTGCCGGCCCTCCTCTATATAGTCCCGGGGGGCGGGTTCCTAGTCGGTTACAAGGCGGGAGTCCTAGTAGGAGTACACGAGCGAGTCCTAGTGGGAGTACGGGGGAATTCTACTTGGAGTCTTGTCTTCTACTATTCTTCCTTCCTTGCATGAGTACCGGGGGAGTATGCCGACACTCGCCAAACTACTCGCGGGCGCTTCATCGAGAGAAGTCTTCCATCTGAGTGGCTCACCAACCTGTCCTCGTCGCAAGAAGAAGAACTCGAGACGAGTGGAGGATGTGCGTCGACTACACCGACCTCAACAAGCACTGCCCCAAGGACCCCTTCGGGTTGTCGCGGATTGATCAAGTCATCGACTCCACGGCGGGCTGTCTTTGCTCTGCTTCCTCGGCTAGTGCGGGTACCACCGGATCGCGATCAGGAAGAAGACCGGAGAAGACCGCGTTCATCACCCCATTTGGCGCGTCTTGCTACACGACCATGTCCGCCGGGTTGAAGAACGCCGGCGCTACCTACCAACGAGCTATCCGAGGAGCTGCTTCAAGAAGCAACTCCATAGAACGTTGAAGCCTACGTGGATGACGTGGTCGTCGAGACCGAAACTCCCGGTACCCTCATCGACGACCTTGAAGAGACTTTCAGCATCTACAACGCGAGTACCCCGTGGAGGCTCAACCCGAACAAGTGCGTCTTCGGCGTACCTTCGGGCAAACTACTTCGGCTTCATCATCGGCCGACGCGGCATCGAAGCCAACCCGAGAAGATCTCGCCATCACCGGCATGAAAGCTCCCACGTGCATCAAAGACGTCCGAAGTTAGCTTGGGTGCATGGCGGCATTGAGCAATTCATCTCGAAGCTTGGAGAACGGGGGCTCCCCTTCTTCAAATTACTCCAAGCACCAAAGAGAAACCGTGTGGACTCCCGGGCGGATCAAGCCCTTGCCCGGCTCAAGGACTTCCTATCCAAGCCAAGGACTTCCTATCCAACCGCCGGGTCCTCCGCTCCCGCAAAGGCGGCAGCTGCGCTCTACCTCGCTGCGACTACTCATGTGGTCGATCTTGCCATCATCGTCGGCGGCGAGAAGACGGCACGTCTACCCGGTCAGCGCCCGGTCTCGCCGTCGGCGAGTCTGTCGAGTCCAAGGCACGCTATCGGCACAATGCGAGAAGCACGTACGCGGTACTCATCACCTCGCGGAAGCTACGACACTACTTCCGGGAGTACTCGATCTCCGTCGTCACCGACTACCCGCTCGGCGACATCTGCGGAACCAAGATGCTCTTGGAAGAATCTCCAAGTGGGCGATCGAGCTCGCGCCCTGCGCGACTTCAAGCCACGCCGGCCATCAAGTCGTAGGTGGCAGTCGACTTCATGGTGGAGTGGCGGGAGAAACAACTACCTACTCCAACCGTGCGACTAGGCAACGGGTGATGTACTTCGACGGCTCACTCAACCTCGAGGGCGCGAGTGCGGGGGTACTCTTTGATCTCCCCAACGAGCGAACAACTCAAGTACGTCCTGAGATCTTACGGAAGGTCTCAAACAACGAAGCCGAATACGAAGCTCTCCTGCACGGAGCTCACTCCGGCTTCGTGGGCATCAAGCGGCTACTAGTCTACGGCGACTCCGCGGTGAGTCATCAGCAAGTCAACAGTCTGGGACCGCAACGGGAGAACATGGATGCCCTCTTGCCTAGAAGTACGCAAGCTCGAGAACAAGTTCTACGGTCTCGAGTTCCACCACATCGTCGAAGCGACAACGATGTTGCGGCGGACGTCTGTCGAAGCTTGGATCCACCCGCGCTCAAGTACCGGCGGGTGTCTTCGTTCACAAGCTTCACGCGCCATCCATCTGGAGCCGGCGCCACCGACCCTTGTCCCAACACCCACGGGTGGACGGGGAGTCATGATGATCGACGTGGGCCCGGGAGGCAACCCTTCATCGACTATCTCGGTGAGCGAAGGTTCCCTGGGACAGAGCAGCCGAGCGGCTCATCCGCCGCGCCAAGTCCTACGTCCTCGTCGGAGACAAGCTTTACAAGCGGGCGCATCTTCTGGAGTACTCTGAAGTGCGTCCCCAGGCAAGAAGAGCAAGGACATCTTAGAGGAGATCCACAAAGAGGGGCGTACGCGACAACCACGCGTCTTCCCGCACGTTGGTCGACAAGCCTTCCGGCAAGCCTTCTGCGGCCCCACGGCCATGGCGACGCCGAAGGAGCACTCGTCGGGAAGGTGCCAAGGATGCCAATACTTCACCAAGCGGCAACACGTCCCGGCCTACAAGCTAGTCACCATACCGCCAACCTGGCCCTTTGCCTGTGGGGGCTCGACATGATTGGGCCTTGCCAAGCTCGTCGAAGGTGGTTTCAACGGAGGCGGTGGCCATCGAAAAGTTCACCAAGTGGATCCCGAGTCCAAGCGGTCACATGCCCCAAGGCGTGAGTACTAGACTACGGATGAACACGTGCATCGCTACGGACTACCCCACCGCATCATCATAGATCTGGGCTCCAACTTCAACAACCACCGGTTGGGAGTGCGCTGCGAGAGCGACGGGATCGGCCGGTCGATACGTCTCGATTTGCCCATCCACGGGCCAACGGACAAGTCGAGCGCGCCAACGGGATGGTGCTCGACGCTCTCAGAAGCGGCTACACAACGGCCCCTTGCTCCAAAGGAGGCAAGTGGATCAAGGAACTACCCAATGCACTCTGAGGGCTACGTACTCGGCCCTCCAAGTCAACGGGGCAATCCTCTTACTTCACGGTCTATGGCTCAGAAGCAATCCTCCCACTGTTTGATGTCATATGGAACTCACCGCGAGTGGAGCATTACGACGAAGGCGTCTCACCGAAGACGACGAAGAGTTGACATCGACGGACCGAAGAAGCTCGACTGCTGTTTGCCCTCGTGTCAATAGTGCACCAGGAGGGTATGCGACGCTACCATATTCGCAACGTCCAAGGAACACTCCTTCAATGTTGGTGATCTTGTCCTCCGTCGTATCCAAAACACGGAAGGACTACAAGGCGAGAGCTCCCCTGGGAAGGTCCCTTCACCGTGGCAAAGGTGGCCCAGGGTCGGAGGGCTCCTACCGCCTCCGGACACTTGAAGGCGAGAACATCAACAACTCGTGGAACGTCGACCGGCTACGTCGGTTCCTCGCCTAGTCTACACGACTACTCAGGGGTTCAAGTCTACACGACTACATCAAGACCCCTCTGCCCCGTGGCGGCCTCACGGGTCTGGCTCTCGGTCTCGGACTACTCCTTCGGCAGCAAGCGACCCCTCCCGGTCCGGGCACTATTCCTGGGACTACTCCTCTCCGGGATCCGGCCCGCGCGGCTACCTACGGATCACGAGGCTGCTGACGGCGACGAGGACTCGCGGCGGTCTGCGAGAAGCCATGCTCCAGATCCGGCCTACACGGCTACTTATGGATCTACGCGCCAGCGGCCTACTCGCCCCCAGCACCACTTGGCCATAAGCGGCCTCCCGGGTCCGGGCGACTACTCGTAACTACGGCCTGGCCATCGAGGTGTACTTCTTCAGTAATAAAGTCGATTGATCATCAACTTCTTTCTTGTCTACTTCCCTATGCGGGATTACTGCCGAGTACGACTGCTCGCGACAACTCCACGATGGGGCTCCACACTCTGAGATCGCGACCACGAGTACTCATTGATGGAACTTTCCTTTCATTAATACTTGAACAATTACATTACAAATGTTTTTGTACACATACCCTTATGAGCTAACTATTACGGAGACTCTTGAGATTCCGCTTTTCGGTGACTTGCTCGCAATGGCGCCATACGCTCCGCATGCGCTCGTCATGCGGTTGGCGGCTACCGCGCCAGCGACTACTTCCACGGGCGCTTTCGGGAAGTAAGACTTCATAGAGCCGGCACACAGTTTGAGGATGAGCCTCGCCAAATGCTTCACATACGCCACCGGCCCGGGCGGGGGCCTCGCGGGCGATCCACGAGCGGTGCTATCTTGGGGCCGCCGGGGATGAGGCACCAAGAGTCTTGCAATCGGAAGCGTGGCTTCTTCAAGTTCCTTCGAGCTGGGCCGCGGCCGCCTCGCCGGTCCTCGTTCAACTTCTGCAGCACGGTTGCGCGATTGACGAGGTCACGATATCGGAAGCAATGCGAGCTCCATGTGCTTGTCGCCTCGAAGGCAAGTTCCTTACAAGTCAGCTCAGAGTACAGCGGGCCTCCTGCTCCCGGTAGAAGGGTTCTTCATATACGTACGGGGTCCTCCAAGCTTGCTCCACCCGGGTCTCGAAGCTGCAAAACAACAAGGCGCGAGCGGACAGACTACCTCTCGGCCCTCCAACAACTACTCAACAAGTCAAGCGGTGTACCTTCGTTCTTGTTGCGAAGTGTCTTGTTCATCGCACCAAGTCGTCGCTCTTTGCCTGTCTACGCGGATGTCGTTGTGATATTTGGCGAGGCGGCGTCGAGCTTAGTTGCATGGCGGCCGCGTGCTTCGCGACTTCAAGAGTTGCTCTTCCGGCGCTTCGGCCGGAGCAGGTGTCGCCGAAGCCTTGGAAAGCATGCTAGACTTCTCACGGGACCTCTCCACGACGTCACGCACGGACAACACATGTCGCGGTACTCAACGACGGAAGTTGACTACTTAGGAGTTAAGATTACTCACCTTCATCCATTGTTCGGCCACAGCGGTAGCCTCCGGTGCTGACCCCTTGCGTCTCGGGTCGACCAAGTCATCTGCCGACAACTCCACCCCGCCACGACTACTCGCGGGGCCTCGGTCATCGGCGCGGAAGCGGATGGGCTCCGCGTCTTGGATCTCAGGGAGCGGACAACCACCTCCATAGCGAGGCTCACGGCGGCACGGTGGCCTCCTCTCCTACGAGTGGTGTGACAACCGCCCGGAAAATGCGGGTACTATCGCCTAAAATGTTGAGTCCACTTTGGTCATTAAGCAATAATATAAAGTATCATCCTGTCGTTAGTTTCCGGGTTAACGCCCGGTAAATCACTTGAAAAGCAACAAGGATCGAATATATGCATTAAAACTCACTCGAAGGCGAGTCCAGAGATACAACAACATTAATATCCAAATTTGTACCCCATGGGGTTTATTTATTACAAACCATAGTTTGCAAATGCGCAGTGAAACAGGTTCGAGTTTTCGAAAAGCAGCGGAATTAAACCAACGGAAGCGGAGCACACGGGAGGCCATCCATGATGCTTTCGGTCGTCGTCCTCCACCTCCCGGCTCCCGGCGGGCGGGATCTCATAGGGCCACACATCAACGAAGGCATTACACATCATAGCAAGGTGAGTATGCTAATACTCGACAAGACTTACCCATCGGTGATATCTACTTCACCAAATCTAGACCATGAAGGGTTTTTGGCTATCTGGGTTGCTTTTGCTAAAAAGTAACAAAGAGTAGGTCCTTACTTTCAAGATTTTAGCACAAGTTCTAGTGGTTTAGTCATTACTACATTAGCCAACTAGTACAAACAAAGTTGTACAACCAATTAATCAAACATAATATTCATCAACTTCCATCATTAGGGATCTCATGACTAGTGGAGTAAGTAGTCTCGGGTAACGGTGAGAGGCCGACAATCGATTGATTTAAACCTTGCAAGGTAAACCCAAACACACGGTAGAGTTTGTCCGTGAGGGGAAACTTTCCCCGGGCGGGTCCCCCGAAATTTCGGGTCGGGATGAAGACGCCCACGATCTTTGAGTGCAGGCTATCCGGCATACCCCACGAGATACCCGGAGTCACCGTACACCACCGGTGGCGAGCCGTGAGAGCGAATCCCAAGAGTAGTGACGAGTTCCATCCCTAGCGAGTCTCATTAAGGTACTAGGCTTCTAGGCCCTGCTTAGGCGCATGTGCTTAGTACGTTCCAAAGCTTAACCCACATAACCCTTTGGACCGGAGCCCCGGACCCATGCTCTTACCCCGTGAGCAATCCCATTTAAGGATACATTGTGATTCCTATCTAGGAACCTATTCTCGCGAGTGAGGTCATCACTCGACTTGTAACGGTCCTATAGCTTAGCGACTATCGACCTATTATACTATGAGACAAAGGTACCTAGGGATCATGCATCTAGGGTTTCATTCAACTCTGAACGTAAATGCACAATCATTCATAGATAATTGAATAAAGAATTTGAAAACTGGGTTAGATGCACCCGGAGCTTGCCTTCGTCGACGGGTGCTGGGCACCCTCGGTGTCGAGCACTTCCACGTACTGCAGCGAAGCCTAAAGCCCTCCTTCCTCGGTCACCAGGGACAAGGGAGTAATCTCGCGTCGGAAGATCTACACGGAATGCGAGTACGAGTTTAGGTGATGTGATAGTTCGTTGTCTTGCTCAACCCTGGGTTGGTCATGTTCACCTTAACAAGCATCTAGCAAGTGTTTCTCTTTTAGGAAGGTTATTGGTTGTACATGTGTTACTCTTTTATTCCACATTTGAATAAAGGTTTTTATTAAGCTCATCATTTCATGTGAAAGCTTCATTTCCTTTTATCTTCACCAACAAAGGTGTAATTAATATTTTTATTTATGAATTAATTTCTTATCAGTGATGATAATTAATTATCTTTTAATTATATTAAATAATACTTTTCAAAAGGAAAAAAAAGATTAATTAGGGATTTTCTTTATTTAAATTCCTTTAATAATAAAAGGGCTTTTACGCTTTTTTATTAATCAATTAAATTACCAAAACTTAAATGAGTGTTTCTTAAGCCTACTAGCACCTACCTGGTCCATTGGACCCACATGTAGTGTTGGATGCTAGGAAATTAAATATTATGGAAAATAACAAAGGCTAGCTAGTGATTCAACTTAAATGCATACAAAAATAAATAAGCATCAATTTGCTCCAAACTTTCTTGTGCAAAGCTCTCACAATTCCTAAACAAGTCTAAAGAACCAGCATGTTCACATGGAACCTCTACTGAACTTGGTTTATTAATTTACAAAGGAAAACATGCATAATTCAAGAATAATTATTTGTTACTCCAAAAATCATGATTAATTCACAAGATGCCTTGTTTGGCATTACAATACAGTGTGCACAAGTTGAGCTTAAAGCATAAATATATTTAACAAGAAAAACCATTTATGCAGGTCTGCCAAGAAGCAAAACACATTTTAGAAAATGATATACATCATAACTTTGTGCAATTTTTGGCATAGGAGCTAGCCATGACCTAACACACAGGAAAACATATCCAAAATTAGCTACAGAGGATTTATATATTTTTGAGATATTGCAGATCCTAGATTTTTCACATTTGTATGTTTCATGCAAAAACTAACGAGTCAGCTCAGGCCTAAATAACAAAAGTTGTAGAATAATTCACCACGAATCCAAAAACATTGGCCTTGCATTTGTCTGATTTTTCTACGATTTTCTATGCCATTTACAAGAATCAGCCAAGGGGTTTTACTATTTGAGTTGACCTTTTGCAGCAGGGGCCCTGGAAAGAACTTGATGTTTGCAATGTAGTCCCTAGCGCGGGCGTGGCGGTCCCGGCCCGGCAATTAGGCCGGGGATCGCCGGATTCCGGCGGGGAGGGTGGGGTGGCCTAGGGACTTCCGAGGTTCGGTTGGGGGCTCGATTGCGGGAGGAGGCTGGGAGGGCGGGGCACGCGGCGGCGGCGGTGGCCGCCGCGAGTGGGCGAGGTGGGGGCTCGGCTGGTCGTGAGAAAGGGGCGGCGAGCTTCGGTGGGTGCAAGGGAAGGTGCTAGGGCGGTGCTTGTGCGAGAGCGCTTGAGGGCGGGTCGACGACCACGGCGTGCCCGAGGGCGGGGCGGCGGGGGCAGCGCGCGGCGGGGAGGGTCACGGCGGGCGGTCGCATTGTAGCCGGGCGCCCCTATCCCGCGTCGTAGTAGGCGGGGTTACTCCTCGGTATGACGACGAGCAGCGAGCAGGCGTGCCTACACGGGGGACGAACGGCGGCGGTGGCCGGGCCCGGAGGCACGCGGCGGCACGAGCGGAAGCCCGGCGCGCGCGAGCGCTCGAGATGCCTCGGGCGTGGGCTCCCGAGCGCCTCGGGACGCGTGGCCTGCAGGGAAGACGTGAAGCCTCGGGATGCGCGCGTGGGCCGGACACGGGGTGGCGCGCGGCGAGCGCTACGGCGCGCGGGAGCGCGGCGGCGTACGTGGCGGCCTAGATTGGTTCAAACTATTTTGTTCAGCGAGGTTTTTCCAAAAATTTGAATACAAGTGCACGAAGTGATGAATACGAAAGTTGTAGATCTAGCTACCCTCTACAACTTTTGTAAAGGCCGTCTAGTGTTTTTCTCGACGGATTTTTGCGGGAACGTCGTGCCAATATTGAATGTAGGCACAATTACTGGAAAACGGGGAGGTAACGTCGGTCGATCAAGTTTTCACCAATTTCCACTCAAAATTTGAAATGCCAATCTACATGATTGTGTCCCTCAACAAGATGGACAACTCGCAAAGGTAACGGAACACGAAGTGTTTAGGTGAAATTTGGGAACGCGGCAAAAAGTTCCGGACGACATTCGCGCGTCAACGGTTAAGCGATTTTGACGGTGTCTTGTGGAGTCCATTACGGGTGTGTGTAGAATTGGTCAAGGGGTTCATTAGGGTTCATTGGCGAGGTTTTCCGGGTGATGACCCGGGTTGACCTAGGTTTGGCCAGGTGTTTGACTCGGCTGATGGGTCATTAGCGTTAATGGCCTTAATTAAAAACCTAGGGCGTCACAATTCAGCCCACGGCGGCCTCCTCGGCGACACTCCTCGCCCGGCTCGGGGGCTCCTTCGGCGGCCTCGACTCTTGTGGTGTCAAGTTCGCCAGGCACCGCGGAATGTCGCTCTCTTCGGCCTCGACACACGATAAGAAGAAGAAGACAAGTGCATCGGTGACTATGACTACTCTATGGGGGTACTAGGGCCTCCAACAGTGCCTTCGACCACGGCGGCCTCGGGCAATGCAGCTCCGGCAGCTGGCGCTTCGGACTCCACATGAGGGGCAGGAGTGGACTCCTCGGCGGGCGGCGCGGCTTCTTCCTCGCCACCGCCGTGAGGGTTCCATCCCCCTACTGGAGACAGTCTGTTGATTTCACACAACGAGAAGTACACAAGGTGGTTGTCAATCAAGCTTGACTACTACACAAAGTACTACTCGGGAAGATCCGACGCACCGCTTGACCGGACTATCGTCACGGTCGGGGCACCGAGGATCTTTCCCGGAAATGTCTACCGATCCCGGCCTCGGCGGGCACCTCTTCTTGCGCCTCTGCGGCCCTTGCCTCTTGCGGCGAGCGGCGGTGCGACGCCCTCCTGTGCTCTGCGGCCACCACTTCGTCGGTAACGGCGGGCGCGCCGATGGCCGGAATTGGAGGCCGGGGACGGCCGGATTTGGCCGGAGAACCACTCCTAGGGCTTCTACTAACCTTGGTAGGATGATTTGAAGTGGAGTCCCGAGTCGAGATGGGGTCCTTGGGCGTCGGCGCGCGCGCCACCCTTGGGCCGGCCGCCGCACCGCCGCCGCTCGGCGTCGGCGTGCTCCGGAGCCCCGGGGACCGCGCGGGCGCGTGGAGGAGGACCGCGCGGGCGCGTGGAGGGAGGTGCGGGGAGCGGTGGACTAGCGGCGGGGTGAGCTCGGCCGGCTCCTCCGGGCCGGCCGCGACGCCGACGGACGAGCACCGCCGCCCGACCCGCCGGCGAACGGAACGGAGCGAGAGAGGTGAGGAGGGCGCGTGGGAGTATTTCGTCGCCTCCGAGGGCCGGTTGTAGGGGCGCCCCGCACGGGGGGGGGGGGATGTCGACGATGGTCGCGCGCGTGTCGCTCCGCATGGCACGGCCCGCCGGTCTTTCTCCTTGGGCGCGGCGTACGGTGAGACCGCGAGGCGGAGGGTCCATCGCGACGCCGGGTCCACGGCCGACGGTGCCGAGGCCTCCGTACGCCGGGCGGGCGCGCGGACGCCACGTGGCCGCGAGGCTGGGAGCGGGCGCGCTCGCGCCAGAGCACGGCGAGGACGCCGTCGGCGCCTTGTTTTATTTCGTTTGCACGATTTCAAAAATGCATAACTCCCTAAAGTGTCAACTAACTTCAAAATCTCCCAACAGCAAAGTTGTAGAGGAGCTGTAGATCTACAACTTTCCCGGAGGGCGACATATGTTTTGATCAACGGTTTGCCCGGGAACGCCGACCGAAGTTGCAGATTTTCCACGGCTCGGTTTACTGTTCACAGCGCAGTAAACTCGATTTTTGGCCAATTTGCGCTCAAAATTGGAATGTCCGCCAATTACAAAAAATGTGTTCCCGGAAATAATGAACAACTTTCGTATTGGCCGATTTTGAACTTCTATAGTAAAATTTGGAGAACGCGCAAGAAAACCATTTCAGCCTTTAGAGTAGATCTAGGGTTTGACCGTGATTAGGGATTTTGACCGAGGTCTTTTGTGCAAAAGTGTGCCCAATCAAGTCAAACATGCTTAGGAGGTTATTAACCTTGATTAATTCATATAATTGAGGTCATTAGCGCAACAAAACATCCGGGATGTTACAGCTTGATCCCCAGGAACGCTTCACAGAAGTGGACGAAGACAGCGGGATGGAAAATACTGTTGGGGTTGAGGTTGAGGTACTCGACGCTGTAGTACCCCAGGAGGCCTTTGAAGAAGTCGCTCGCCGGAAGCGCGAGTCCGCGCTCCGCGAATCGCGCGAATATCGGGATCTCGTCTTCGCTCTTCTCCATGGGGTACGGGTCCCCAGCGGCGGCCCTCCAACTGTCCATCTCCTTCTCACGGATGAATCCGTTGTTGAGGAGGGCCAGCAAATCTTCGGTCTTCGTCTTCGACTTTTTCCACTCGCGGCTCGGATCTGGCCGCGGTGGAGACATCGGCGGTGCTGCCCCCGCGGCAGCCACGGCGGCCTCGTCACGGCCCCTCTTCTTCCCGGCGGTCTTCGCGGTCTTGGACGGCGATGGCTTCATTCTCCAAGTGCACGGCGTCTTCACGCGCATTCGCTCGGGGGCTACTCTGGCAGCTCTGGGTGGCGGCGCGCTCAGATCTACAGCGGCGGCGGCGTGCGCTGGAGGAGATTATGGCCAAGATCTATTCGAAATGGCTACAGCAGCGATGGGTGAAAAACCCTAAGTGTTTTGGCTTCTATTTATAAGTCAAAACGGCCCTACAACGGCCGGGTGGGTAAGTCTGCACTCGGCTGACTCAGCGGCTGCGCGTGACTCTTCGTATTCTACTAGTCGACGCGCCTCACCTCGGGGGCTCGGCTACTCCTACTCGACTACCTGGGAAGCGACAAGACTCAGGAGCATCTCAGGACACATTATACAAGATGACCCTTCAATTCGAGAGGAAGTACTCGACTCAAGGCTCGGGGGCTCCGTGCCACGTGTCCTTCGGTTTTTTCTCTCCGGATTTTTCGGGATATTCTTGCCAAGATTTTAGATGGACCCTCAGCCAGAGCCTACGACTCAACCTAAGGCTCGGGGGCTACTCCATATGGAGTGCGATTTTGCAATCGCACTTCCATATCAGCTTCGGCTTCAAGACAATGCGGGCATTTTTGAACACCTTCGAGGGCAGCACTCGAGGATGCTTGGGACTACTCGAGAAGACTTCAGGATTGCTCATATATCAGCTGGAGTACATTCCAGCCTCGGGATGCTTCGACTACTCTTGAGGACTTTTGACTTGTAGTACTCGGGGACGCTTGAGGACTACTCGTTAAGGCCGTCAAGATTACTTGAAGCTATCCTTCTCGACTACAAAGTACTCGGGGGCTTGTCGTATGGACCTCCCTGGGCCCACTACCTCGGTGGGTACCAGGACCGACTACTCGGTGGGCCCCTGGGACTACCCGGCTTGCGCAACACGGCACCTGATGGCGTGGAGCACAAGGATTACGGAGGAGAAGTACTCGGTTAGGAAGCTGTACATGTCCTGCACTATATGGAAGACTCCTAGACGTACTCGACTAGTACTCTCTCCCTACTCCGACTTGTAACCCTGCCTCCCGGACTATATAAGGCGAGACAGGGACCCTTCTCTAGCATCCAATATCATCTCACGGCGCACAATTACACCATCTTGTAATCGTGCCCAATCAATCCAGAGCTACGCAGCATACAGGACGTAGGGTATCACGCACCTCGCGGCCCGAACCTGTCTAAATTGTGTGCCACGTGTCTCTTCCTTCGAGTTACCGATCTCGGCGAGGCCACATTCATCTACTTCGGGTACTCCCCTTAGTAGGTTGCCGGTCTAAAACACCGACAATGTTGACGGTCTATTTTGGTACACCTAGCTATAAGTTTACCGTCAACATTTGCACATATTTGATATTCTAACCAATGGTACTAACCCCCCGGAGGTATCAAGTTCACTCTCACATGTCGATTTTGGAGTTTGTTGTTTACGTAGGAAACTAGCGCTTAAAGGGAGACTTTCGGGATAAGTTCACCAAGCACTTTGGAAGAAGATCATGAAGCCTGACAAGAGTCAAGACACGTGATGAACATGACTCCAAATGACCCGAGGACCGGAGCGTCAACATGCAAGTCTTCAGGGACTCAACCAGAAAACAGCGAAGCTTGCATAGCAAGGATTCAAGCCATAACCGTGAAGGAAACGACGTCAAAGGCCCACATGCAAGTGCACACAAATAAGGGATCACGCGGGAAGCAACCGAGGAGGAAACTGGGGCCGAACCGGCAGAATTGGGCTTGGGCCGGCCGGCCTGGGCCGACCGGCCCAGCCCACTCCGGGCTCGGTTTGCGTCCCCCTTTTGCCCTAGGTGATTGTCTATTTATTGCCTTCGCCTCCGCCGGCCGCCACAGCCATCCATTCATCAGAGAGCCGCCGAGACGAAGGAGAAGCACCGGGAGGAAGCCGACGGCTGCTGCAAGTCCTCGAGTTGCCTAGGAGATGGCTTAGGCCATGCCCTAGCCACCATGGTTGGCCCTGCGTGGTAAAGCCATGGTGGAGTTCCGGAGCCGCGACTTGAATTCGTCAAGTCGTTTGTACCTTCAACATTCGGTGATGTAATCATATCTTGTTATACTTTGATCTACTACGAGTTATACTTATTCATATGTGTAGCTACCATATGCCTTTAGTAGGACTAGATCGAATCATGGTGATTAGTCTTGTCTTGCGGACACACCGTAGTAGTGCACGGACCAAGGTTGTTGCTCGGTGATGATTATCCTCGCGTAGTGACAGTACGAGAGGGGATAAAGCGGCGAGTGAATGTGCATCGGACCACTCCATATCGGGTTACTCCATATCGAGTGTAATCTTTATCATAGTATAGGTTTAGATTGGTTTATCACATTGGCCGGAACGGTAACAAGTAGACGATAGGCTAGGTTTACCTTTGGTTTGCTTACCTTTATGGCTAGGTGGATGTGATACATACATCCCTTCGTGTTTGTATGTTATCTTTATGCAATCAACACTTCACATAGGGTTAGACCGGTAGGTTAGATAGAGAACCTTGGTGGTTTGCTTCTGATCCTTGGATTGACAAATCTAGGGAGAACCCTCCTTGGTGAAAAAGGCACCAAGTCACCCGTAGGCTTGCGGTGAACTTGAGCACGGTTTTGAACCGTCAACAGGACGCACCGCCACTGGTGCCGCGCCCGAGAGTAGGGTAATGCGGTGATCCCGCGAGTGTGGTGGCGGCATGCCTGTGGGCTCGACAAACACGGCGGTGAACTCGTCGAGGACCGCCTGCATCCAACTGTCGACGGCTGTCGTCGCGATGATGGGGCTGGGCTGTCGTACCAGGCCCTGCCAGGACACCTGATGATCCTAGTGCTAGAATGCCATACGCAGGGTGGAGAAGTCCCAGAGGATGGGCCCAGCGTCGCAAGACACCTAGTGCCGAGGACGACATTGTGGCCTGCTAGTGGTAGCGCGTAGAAGTCCGTGGCGAAGTGTTCGCCCTCAATGGAGAAAGGCGTATCGCGGAAAAGGCCCGACGACTCCACATGATCGTCGTTGGCTACGGTGACGCGCATGCTGCCCTACGGCGCCAAGACGATATTGGTGCAGGCGGCGGCCTCCTCAGTGATGAAGTTGTGGCTGGAGCTAGAGTCGAGGAGGGCAAGGAACAGGGCGCTGCCGATGGTGATGCGGAACTGCATCGTCTCCCGTGTGCGAACACCGGAGATGGAGAGCACCAAGATGATGGGTGCAGTGGCAGAATCGTCGGTGGTGTCGTTGTCTTCGGCCTCGGCGAGGTCGATGAGAAAGAGGCGTTGGCAAACGCGATTGTGGTCGCGCCCAAACTTCTCATTACAATTAAAACAAAGTCCTAGGCAGCGGCGCTCTTCCATTTCCGACTGAGATAGGCCTTTGATCTGGCGGTTCTTGATCTGCGTGGGGGCCAGCAGTGGAGCTAGCGCCTAGGACGTCGCTAACGGCGTAGGAGCCGGAAGTGTCAAGGACTTCTGTGGCGCGGGGAGAAGGCCACGCTGGGAGGAGCGTGGTGGCGGCACGGGCACGACACACTGGTCCAACAACTCCAGCTTGCAGGCGAGGCTCATGGTGATGGCGAGCGACTGGGGATTGTGGATCTCGACATCGAGACTGAGCGGTGGCTGAAGTCCCGCTGTGAAGAGCTGGACCTCCTACACTTCGCAGAGCTAGCCGGCGTGAGGGAGTCGGGCCTCGAATCGCTCCTGGTATTCGAGGACAGATCATGTGCGCTTGTAGGCGGCCAATTCGCCGAGCAGGTTTGCTTGGAGGGGAGGACCGAAACGGAGGTGGAGCAGCTCGGTGAATCGCCGCCACGGTGGTGTGCCCTCGTCGCGCTGCACCTGGATGTACCAGAGCTGCATCTTCAAGGTTGTAGGAGGTTGTCCACACCTTCTCCTCCTCAGTAATGTGCTGCTGGTGGAGCAACGTCTCGCACCGGTTGACGAAGATGAGAGGGTCCGTCTTGCCATCGAACTTGAGGAAGTCCATCTTCTGGAACCGCGACGGCCGATCAGTGTGTGCGCCGGCGCCTGAGGTCGAGCCTAAGGAGCCGCTGGAGGAGGCGCCCTGCTGGATTCTGTCCACCTTGATCTGGATGCCATCTACCTTGGCTTGGACGTCGGTGACCTGCTGCTGGACACAGTCGATCTTAGGGATCAGGGTGGTGTCGAGGATGCAGATGAGGGTGGCGATCTCGGACATTGTGGTTTCCCCATTTGATGCGGCAGATGGGGAGGGCGACGGCAGCGGCATGGTCGAACGGCTTGGTGGTGTAGAAGAGGAACGCCTGGATCGTGATACCAAGTTTTCAAGGGCCTCCACGCCTAGGACAGCGGCTCCCCGGCTACAGAGCTCGTAGCCGGAGCCGGTAGGGGCGGCGGCGCCCGGGCACCTGCCTGCAATGGTGAAGGGGGGGGACTAGAAGTAGAGGAGGAAGAGATAGATTAATTCCTTCTTAATCCTTAACCAATCGATACATGAGTTTATATGGGCACTTAGCCCCCAATCCAAGTTTTATGGGCACTTAGCCCCCAATCCAAGGCCCTAATCGAATCCCTAACAAGACGCTAAAAATTCAAACAACCAAATCCTATCACCTAGCCACTCAGGTTCCGTTGGCCCGCGGCACTACAAGAAACTATTTAATCCGTGACGAAATCATTCTGTCGCAGATTAAATAAAATTCGTCGCAAATTAGCATCCGCGACGATTTACATTTTCGTGGTGGAATGAACATCATTGATTAAACCTCTCGACGTTCCCTTAATAAACGTCGCGATCCATGACACATCCGGATCGTCACGGAGTAGCCCGAGGCCCATGCAGCCTAACCCAAAGCCCAATTTTAGCGACGAAAATAATCATCACGGAATGCTGCTGATATGGATCATTACGTGGACGCTGCTGATGTGGCTGCCTACATGGATGACACATGGCAGCCTACGTGGATGACACGTGGCAGCCTACGTGGACGATGGTGTGGATGACACATCAGCTGCCAGCATGCACACTAATTTCGTCATGGAACTGCCGCATGGCGCTGTGCATGCTGGCAGCTAACGTGGCTCAGTGCAACGCTGGCTGCTGACGTGGCTCGGTGCCATGTTGGTTGCTTACATGGACGATGACATGGCTGCCTAATGGACAATGACGTGGCTACCTACACGGACAATGATGTGGCAATTGCTGTGGCAATGATGACGTCATCACAACATACACAATTCAAAGATGGGCCTAAATTAGGCAATTATTTCACTGATTTACTTTTTTATTCCTCGCATTCAACACCACCAGAATTTGCCAAATTTAAGCCCAATTATTACAAAACACATTACAACCCATGATACACAGAATTTCAGCAAATTACATAGTACAGAACTCACAACAAATCCACAATGAACATGCAGAACATATAGGAACCGAATATTATAGTTCTATAATCATGCATGCTCTAACATACACCTACTTCATCTTCTTCAGAGATTCTTCTGCATTTGCTACCTACTCTAGAAATGTTTTCTGAAGTTCAGACAGTAGTCTTCTTTTCCCTGTTAAAAGGCCGCATGTCAGAGCAAGGAACTCATGAACACAACTAAAAGAACAAATGTCTACTTATTTTGCAATTCATACTGCCTAAGCAATTTCTCTTTATCATCCTAAAAACTTTGAGAAAAGCTCTGCAGAAAATAGCAGATTGAAAATGAGGATAACAGAATGACAACTATTTCAGTGAAACTTAGGAAGATACAGTATAGGCATAGCTCAACGCTCTATCCAAGTGTGATTAATGGCATTTAGTAGCTGCAAAATTGCTAGCAAATTAAGCATATGTGCAGAATGGGGGTTCCTAAGGTGAACTTGTCTATAAGTTCACTGCTAATAAAAAACAGACACAGTCAAACAACAAAACTCATTTCTAGTTAGATGCTATATGGACTTTAGGAGCCATGTAGATGAAGCAGTAAGGTTAATTCTAGCCTTAAAATCATAATTGCAAATAATATCTAGTTAAAATCCTGATTAGCATAACTTGGGGTTTTAATGTTCCAGTTAAAATCCTGATTAGCATAACTTGGGGTATAACAAAATGACAGGTTTGCTAATTTCCTGATTATTATACCCAAAATAGACAATTCAAGGATATATTAAATCTGCATGTACAGTGAAATCGTGATATTTCCGAAAAAAGGAAGTAACATACGCTGGGGCAAAAATACGACCAGCACCAAGAGCATTGTGACCAACTTCACTGTTGCCCATGTCACCATCAGATGGGAGACCCACAACAGTTCCATGAGCCTTCACCAGCCTCCACTTCCCTGGAGCACCCTGATACTATCACACAAAAGGGTCATGAGCATTATATACCTACAAATCAAATTATGCAGACAGCACAACTATTCATCTAAGAGTTGTCTAAAGAAACAAGCAGGTTTCGTGCAACACAGTCTTTTTTCGGTTACAACAGAGGCAGTGATCAATCAAGCAATTGAACGGACACATATTTGTAAAGCAACAGTAACCTTAGTGCATCACCACTTTCGTGCAGCGATCAAACAAGCAATTGAACGGATACATATTTGTAAAGCATCAGTAACCTTAGTGCCTCACCAAATGCATGGACCAAGTGGAAAAGGCATGTCAGCTATGAATCTAATCCGCACAATCGATTTGGATTCGAACATATCAGTAGACATTGTTACAGTGAAAAGTATAAAAAATCACATTTGATCCATTAAACTCAACTGAACCAATGCAAATTCTTAGAGCTAGGCTTGTAAGTACTGATATGACCAATCCAACTGCCAATAACACAACAGTAACAACTCACAACCATGATATTAAGGTACAAACTATACAGTGCACGCAATGAAGCAGTGGAAAGTGCAAAGACCTACATTCTTGAGCGAATCCATGACAGGCGTCTAAGCAACATGGATGCAATTGTATTAGTCAGCATCGGCCTCACCCCATCCATCTAGCACGAAGACGGCCACCGGCTTCCCCTTGGGGAGCTTGGGGTGGTCAGGCAGCGTCCACGAGAATTATGAGGTTGCCATCACCAACGAAACCTGCCAAATCACACACCGAACAGTCAGGAGTCAGCAACAGGACATACGCGCATCAAATCCGCAGCATAACCCGACAGATCTGCACCTAGTTTCAGAATCCACCACACGACGTCGCTACAACAAATCAGATCGGAACGACTAATGTAAATATCTAAATTCAGTTTAGTTGCATGGTATAAATCGAGAGCGGCCTCCACCCCAAGCGCGGATGTAGCGCGCGGAGCTCGCCGTCGCTCCCCAAATCGCGAGGTCCACCTCCACCCACCTAGATCCAGGAAGGAAGGAGACAAGGAGACAAGGAAGAAAATGGCTCACCAGGATGGCTTTTGCACAAAGCATCGAGCAGGTGGTGGGCGTAGCAGTTCGACGTGATGGATTATAGCTCGGGCAGCTCTACGGCGTCCTCCAAAGGCTCCAACACACGGTCGTCACTTGCGTTGGTGTAGACGGCAGCGGCTCCAGCCTCCATCTTCAGATGCATGTTAGGAAGGGTGGTGCGGTGGATCTGAGGCCCGTGGACAGCAACCCGGCGTCGCCGCCGAGCCTGCGCCGGCCGCAAGATCCCGATTTGCAGAGGAGAGGACGATGGATTAGAGGTTCCTCTCACCACCACCAATCTCTGGGGAGCACCGCGAGCCAAGGGGTCGTGGGTGGCGGAGGTGGGGAATGGGAGGGGAGGGGGAGCTGGATTTGCAGAGGAGCAACGATGCGGCGGGAGGCGAGCAGTGAGCGTGAATCTGAGGTCGCGACAGTGAGAGGAAGAGAAGGAAAAGGTAGGGTGTGGCGGCGGCGGGGATTTGGAGGGGAGGGAGTGGTGGATCTGCAGAGGAGGGTGGCGGCCTGAGGGCGACAGGAGCTGGGGTAGGGTTTTGTGTGGGGCCGTATATATAGGATGTCAACGCAACCAGAGCCGTCGAATTGGTAATGGACGGCCGAAGCGGGCCTTATTTCATTCCTTGCTTAACATTTTTCTTTTTCTATTTTATTTTATTGCACCATTGTGAAATAACACATAAAAATAATCAACTTATATGCACCAATATATTTTTTATATACAATAGACTTCATATAACTTATATTGAAGATGTTTCAATAACTATAGAACTTATTTACTATTTGCAATAATTTAAATGAATTTTTGTGGGTTTATTGAAAATATTTTCTGTTTGAATTACATATATCTCAAATTGTATTAAAAAATAATCTAAAATATATTTTCAGCTACCTCTGTTCCATTATAGATCATATCATGAAATTAACTGAAAAGTTCAAATGTTTTGTATGGTCCATTCAAACTTTTACTAGCAACATCATTACAAAATAATTATAATAATATCTTAAACTTCTTCGAAAATTATATAAATTGGTATTGAATCATTTTATAGATGTAAAAGGTTGACATTAAAGTTTCATTAGATTTTACTAAAAAAATGGTGTACACTGTTCACAAAATGGATGGATCTTTAACATTATTTCATACAACTCAACTTGAACTTTGAAGTTTATACACTGAAGTATTTTTTGTGCAAAATTACCTTTAGTCTCCTATTACCATTTGGGGAGTTACATTGCCACTTTTTGTGCAAAAAAATTGGTTTTCCCATTTTTTAAATACGTAAATAACACACTTTTTGAAAACAACTCAAGCATTAATTACCTTAAATACTCCAACACATTTTTCACATGTAAAAGAAAATAATTAAGTTTACTTATAGAAGTTTCAAGATTTTTCAAATAAATTTGCTATTTTCTATCAATTAATTGAATTTCTGCGTGCTTACCAAAAGTATTTCCAAGTTGACCTATGTGTACCTTCAATAAGACTGGAAAAATTTCACAAAAACCATATCTAGGCTTCTACGTTCCATTCTAGGACATATTTCAGAGATTGATGAGAAATGCAATTTGAGTTATAAGAAACATTCAAACTTTTATGTCATAACTGTCGGTGCGGAATATGGTCCCGACACTAACCAGTAGATAGCGCCTAGGTCTATCCCTCAATGGTCGATGCCAAGCAACAAATGACACAAGGTTTTATCCTGGTTCCGGCCGAGGGGGCCGTACGTCCAGCAGGGGCGTGCTCGTGGCACTATATTGCTCAGCACCGGGGGTGCTTGTAGTGGGGCAAGTACAAGCAAGGCGGGAGAGGAAGCGTGACCTCCAAGTCCCTGGGAGAGTGGCTGAAGATGTTGTGGGAGAATAAGAGAGTGAGTGCACGGTGTGTTGTGTTCCACTGTGTTCGTTTCTCTGAACTTGTTTCCCCCGCGGCTGGGGGCTCGCCTCCCCCTTTTATAGGCCAAGGGGGCGACGAGTTACATGCACGCCGCGCTACCTAGCTACGTGAAGGAGCACGTCGCGCTGCGGTGTAGAGTGGGCGGCCGTCCGAACGATCTTCGCTGCGATCCGGCCATGATGGCCTACCCCGTACCCAAACAGTGGCGGTTCGAGGGTAGGAAGGCGGCAGATGGCGGTGGTGTCCTCTGATAGGCTTCGAGGGAGGTGCTGATGATGGCTGGTACGGGGGAACGGGCGCGGGCGAACGGCGTTCCTTCCCAATGCGCTCGCGGCGGCGGAGTGGTTCTGGCAGGTGCTCGGGCGTGCGCCCTGCGGTGCGGGCGTGCGCCCGCACGCGTGGGTACGGCGGCCGCACCGTTGCGGTGACCGGGATGGCCATCCACCGGCACTCGGCGCCCCCTACCTAACTCCGTAGGGTCACGGGGAAAGTGAAATCGAGGGTGCGCCCGGCCCCTTTCGAGGGTCGGGGCGCGTTAGCCGTACCGTAGTGGGCGCGCGGTGTCATGGGACCGACACCGGCCGTACCGCACGGTCCGTCCCCACGGTGGCGGGGATGGGCTCCTCCCCGGGGAGTTGGTGCGGCGGCACCGGGCGTGACCCCGGGCGCATGATGGCGCCGCCCTGCGGCGTCGGGCGTTAAATGCCCGGCAAGTACGGGGCCGGCGCACGCGTGCGCGCGCGCCGTGAGCGTGGCGGGCCCCGGCCGAGGGCGGAGCGAACCCTCGAGCGAGTCGAGATCTGCTCGAGGGGGGGGGGGCGATCCCTCGAGCGGGGGCGGGACCGCTCGAAGGAAAGGGTTGCCCCTCGAACGGGGGCGAGCCCGCCCGAGGGGGAGCGCGTCCTCGAGCGAGGCGGAGCCCCGCTCGAGGGGTCTTCTCGGTGGGCCGTCTCGGTGGGCCGTCGGGATTCCGGCGTGGGCCGTGTCTCGCATGGTTAGTTACCCGCACGGTTAGGCTTAGCGTGCTTTGATACGGGATTAAGTGAGGATTCCCCGTTGTTTAAGGGGACCCCTAGGGGTCGTCCCCGACGGAGCCCCCGAGCATCCGCGGGTTTGCCGGTGAGGCTCCCGCGGTGCCGGAACCTACCGATAAGACGTTCTTCCCTCCTTGTTTGCGAACGCTTTCCGTGGGGCCGCGTCGGCGGACCCGCGGGTCTAGCCCCCGAAGCCCCGCAGAGTGTGGGTTCTCCTGCCCGCAGGGTTAACCGTGAGAACTTTGGTCGAAAGGCGTGGCACATATGCCAACCGGCATCGGCGGTGTTTCGGCCCGGCTTCGGGGGTGCACACTCCCCCGTCACTTGTCTCCCGGCGAGTGCAATTTCAAGGAGGTGTAGCCGTGCGTCAAGCCCCCGAGCCTTGGCCCGTTTGAGGCGATCGGGTCGAGCCTGACGACTTGTTTTTTAACGCGCCCTCGCCGTCCCTCCGCGGGACGGAGGGTGAGGTTTCCGCGACTCCCATCGAGCGGGTCGCGAATCGCGGATTCCTCGTCGAGCTGCTAGCGGGTGGTTCAAGTGGACGTCCATGCCCCGTTCGATAAGGGTAGGCCGCGCGGTCCGAGACACGTCCATGGAAGCGCTTGCGTGGGTTTGCTCGGTGGGGCTCGGTCCCGTTCGCTAGGGACCGAGGGCGCGGAAGCTCTCCCTCGGTGGGATCCCCCGGCTAGCCGCCCTCGGCGGCTCTCGAACACGACATGTGGGGCACCCTCGAGCCGACGGGCTCGAGGAACGGCTCGAATGCGCGTGCCCTCGTCGTCCCTAACTGCGTGATGCGGGGCGCCCGTTCGAACCCGTCGAGGGTCAGGCTTCGAACCTCTGATCAGTAAGGCCGTGCGGGGCCGTGCATGGACAGCCCCGTCTTTTCGCGTTTGCGGCCGTCGAGGGGTCTGCGCGAGTCAGCCCTCGAGGCGCTTGTTGGCGCGGTATGAGTGCTTTCGGTGTCGCTCTATTTCAAGCGTGACCTGGGCGGTCCCTTCACGCGCGTGCCTCCCTTTGGAGGGTTGACATTGTCTCGAGCCGGGGGCCCGAGCCGCTCGAGGGTTTTGCGTGGCATGGGTGCCCGCGGTAGACTGCTCTACATCGAGCAGGTCCCGGGCGACCTTCTCACGCTGATATCCCATCGAGGGTCGCCTCTGTTTGGAGCCGAGGGTCATGCCGCTCGAGGGTCTCACGTGGCATGGGTGCCCGCGGTAGACTGCTCTACATCGAGCAGGTCCCGGGCGACCTTCTCGCGCTGATATCCCATCGAGGGTCGCCTCTGTTTGGAGCCGAGGGTCATGCCGCTCGAGGGTCTCACGTGGCATGGGTGCCCGCGGTAGACTGCTCTACATCGAGCAGTCCCGGCGACCTTCTCGCGCCGATATCCCATCGAGGGTCGCCTGCTGTTTGGAGCCGAGGGTCATGCCGCTCGAGGGTCTCACGTGGCATGGGTGCCGCGGTTGACCGCTCTACATCGAGCAGTCCCGGCGACCTTCTCACGCCGATATCCCATCGAGGGTCGCCTCTGCTTCGAGCCGGGGTCCGCCCCGCTCGAGGGTTCTCCTTGCTTGGCAAGGGACCCGGTATTTAAGCGCCTTGCGGTCGTGGCCGCGGGTTTGCGGCGCGGGCGCGCCTTTTTGGGCGCTGCCGGCCGCGCGCGCGCGTAGTGGGCGGCGCGACGGGACAGCGGACGTGACGGTTTTGCCTCGGTCGCGGCCGGTCCTTGCCGTAATGATGACCCACCTGCAGTGTTAGAGCCGCTGCGGTCGTGGTGGGGCCCACTCGTCGACGCGATGGAAAGATTCCTGCAGTTAATGCTGGCGGGGCGTCCGCTCCGGAGAGCTCGCCCGTCGCCTATAAAACTGCGGGGAGTAAGGGACGACGGTTTTTTAACTTAGCTTCTCACCGTTTTCAGTCCCTCGCCCCTTCGCCTTCGTCTTGCTCTTGCCATCGCGCGGGCTCGCCGCTAAAGCTTTTTCCTCCGTTTCCTCGCCCTCCGCCTTCGTATTCCTCTGTTCCTCCTCATGGCGCCGCCTCAGCTCCCCGATTGGGATCCCGGAGCCGTACGCCCGGGGAGAGGTCGACGGTGACCCGGCCTCGCCCGGGCGAGCGGTCGTCGCCGCCGCCGGTGTCGGCCAACGAAGAAGGGCGCCGGCGGAGTGGATCGTGCGCCGGCGGCGCACCACGAGCCCAACCCGCCGGAGGGCTACGTGGTGAGCTTCGTCCGCTACCACGAGCGTGGCTTCAATGCGCCGGCGAGCACCTTCATGCGGGCGATGTGCCACTACTACGGGGTGGAGCTGCATAACTTCGCCCCCAACGCTATCTCACAGGCGGCCACGTTTGTGGGCGTCTGCGAAGGGTACCTGGGGATCCCAGTCAACTGGGATCTCTGGGTTCACCTTTTCCGCGGGGAGCTCATCACGCAGCCCACATCGGAGCCGAGGACCCGCCGCGTGGTGCGCGCCGGCGGGATGTCGGCCGGCCTGCGGGGGCGCTCAAGGATTTCTACATCCCCTGCACCATGACGACGAACAACGCCGGCTGGGAGCGGGGATGGTTCTACCTGCGTAACGCCGAGCCCGGCCTTCCTCCCTACACCGGCCGGGTGTTCAAGAAGAGGCCGGACTCCTGGGGCTACGGGGTGTCTACGGCCCGACAGACGGCGCGGCAAGAGTCCGTCCTCGCCGCCCTGCAGCGGCTGGCGAAGCACGGGCTCAACGCGATGGGCGTCCTCGCCTTCCTCCACCACCGGCGGGTCGTGCCTCTGATGCAGAGGCCACTCGCATCTTCGAGATGACGGAGGCGGCCAACCCCCGTCGACTCGGCGAGGTCGCGGATGCTCCCGACGCCGCCCCGGAGCGGCCGTACGCGCTCACCGGGCGCGGAACGCCGTCGACACCCGGACGCCGCCACCTGCGGGTCGGACCCCGTGGGACATCGAGATGCTCCCTGTCGGTGCGGAATATGGTCCCGACACTAACCAGTAGATAGCGCCTAGGTCTATCCCTCAATGGTCGATGCCAAGCAACAAATGACACAAGGTTTTATCCTGGTTCCGGCCGAGGGGGCCGTACGTCCAGCAGGGGCGTGCTCGTGGCACTATATTGCTCAGCACCGGGGGTGCTTGTAGTGGGGCAAGTACAAGCAAGGCGGGAGAGGAAGTGTGACCTCCAAGTCCCTGGGAGAGTGGCTGAAGATGTTGTGGGAGAATAAGAGAGTGAGTGCACGGTGTGTTGTGTTCCACTGTGTTCGTTTCTCTGAACTTGTTCCCCCCCCGCGGCTGGGGGCTCGCCTCCCCCTTTTATAGGCCAAGGGGGCGACGAGTTACATGCACGCCGCGCTACCTAGCTACGTGAAGGAGCACGTCGCGCTACGGTGTAGAGTGGGCGGCCGTCCGAACGATCTTCGCTGCGATCCGGCCATGATGGCCTACCCCGTACCCGAACAGTGGCGGTTCGAGGGTAGGAAGGCGGCAGATGGCGGTGGTGTCCTCTGATAGGCTTCGAGGGAGGTGCTGATGATGGCTGGTACGGGGAACAGGCGCGGGCAGAACGGCGTTCCTTCCCAATGCGCTCCGCGGCGGCGGCGGAGTGGTTCTTTGCGGTGCTCGGGCGTGCGCCTGCGGTGCCGGGCGTGCGCCTGCACGCGTGGGTACGGCAGCCGCACCGTTACAGTGACCGGGATGGCCATCCACCGGCACGGCGCCCCCTACCTAACTCCGTAGGGTCACGGGAAAGTGAAATCGAGGGTGCGCCGGCCCCCTTTCGAGGGTCGGGCGCGTTAGCCGTACTGTAGTGGGCGCGCGGTGTCATGGGACTGACACCGCCGTACCGCACGGTCCGTCCCCCACGGTGGCGGGGATGGGCTCCTCCCCGGGGAGTTGGTGCGGCGGCACCGGGGCGTGAGCCCGGGCGCATGATGGCGCCGCCCGCGGCGTCGTGGCGTTAAATGCCCAAGTACGGGGGCCGGCGCACGCGTGCGCGCGCCCGTGAGCGTGGCGGGCCCCGGCCGAGGGCGGAGCGAACCCTCGAGCGAGTCGAGATCTGCTCGATGGGGGGGGGGGGGGCGATCCCTCGAGCGGGGCGGGACCGCTCGAGGGAAAGGGGTTGCCCCTCGAACGGGCGGAGCCCGCCCGAGGGGAGCGCGTCCTCGAGCGAGGCGGAGCCTGCTCGAGGGGTCTTCTAAGTGGGCCGTCTCGGTGGGCCGTCGGGATTCCGGCGTGGGCCGTGTCCTGCATGGTTAGTTACCTGCACGGTTAGGCTTAGCGTGCTTTGATACCGGGATTAAGTGAGGATTCCCCGTTGTTTAAGGGGACCCCTAGGGCTGTCCCCGACAGTAGCCCCCGAGCATCTGCGGGTTTGCCGTTGAGGCTCCCGCAGTGCCGGAACCTACCGATAGGACGTTCTTCCCTCCTTGTTTGCGAACGCTTTCCGTGGGGGCCGCGTCGGCGGACCCGCGGGTCTAGCCCCCGAAGCCCCCCCGGAGAGTGTGGGTTCTCCTGCCGGGGGTTAACCGTGAGAACTTTGGTCGAAAAGGCGTGGCACATATGCCAACCGGCATCGGCGGTGTTTCAGCCGGCTTCGGGGGGTGCACGCTCCCCCGTCACCGTGTCTCCCGGCGGTGCAATTTCAAGGAGGTGTAGCCGTGCGTCAAGCCCCCGAGCCTTGGCCCGTTTGAGGCGATCGGGTCGAGCCTGACGACTTGTTTTTTAACGCGCCCTCGCCGTCCCTCCGCGGGACGGAGGGTGAGGTTTCCGCGACTCCCATCGAGCGGGTCGCGAATCGCGGATTCCTCGTCGAGCTGCTAGCGGGTGGTTCAAGTGGACGTCCATGCCCCGTTCGATAAGGGTAGGCTGCGCGGTCCGGAGACACGTCCATGGAAGCGCTTGCGTGGGTTTGCTAGGTGGGGCTCGGTCCCGTTCGCTAGGGACCGAGGGCACGGAAGCTCTCCCTCGGTGGGATCCCCCCGGCTAGCTGCCCTCGGCCGGCTCTCGAACACGACATGTGGGGCACCCTCGAGCCGACGGGCTCGAGGAACGGCTCGAATGCGCGTGCCCTCGTCGTCCCTAACTGCGTGATGCGGGGCGCTCGTTCGAACCCGTCGAGGGTCGGGCTTCGAACCTCCGATCGCTAAGGCCGTGCGGGGCCGTGCATGGACGAGCCGTCTTTTCGCGTTTGCGGCCGGCCGAGGGGTCCGCGCGAGTCAGCCCTCGAGGCGCTTGTTGGCGCGGTATGAGTGCTTTCGGTGTCGCTCTATTTCAAGCGTGACCTGGGCGGTCCCTTCACGCGCGTGCCTCCCTTTGGAGGGTTGACATTGTCTCGAGCCGGGGGCCCGAGCCGCTCGAGGGTTTTGCGTGGCATGGGTGCCCGCGGTAGACTGCTCTACATCGAGCAGGTCCCGGGCGACCTTCTCACGCTGATATCCCATCGAGGGTCGCCTCTGTTTGGAGCAGAGGGTCATGCCGCTCGAGGGTCTCACGTGGCATGGGTGCCCGCGGTAGACTGCTCTACATCGAGCAGGTCCCGGCGACCTTCTCGCGCCGATATCCCATCGAGGGTCGCCTCTTGTTTGGAGCCGAGGGTCATGCCGCTCGAGGGGTCTCACGTGGCATGGGTGCCGCGGTAGACCGCTCTACATCGAGCGAGGTCCGGGCGACCTTCTCGCGCCGATATCCCATCGAGGGTCGCCTGCGATTTGGAGCCGAGGGTCATGCCGCTCGAGGGTCTCACGTGGCATGGGTGCCCGCGGTTGACTGCTCTACATCGAGCAGGTCCCGGGCGACCTTCTCACGCTGATATCCCATCGAGGGTCGCCTCTGCTTCGAGCCGGTGGTCCGCCCCGCTCGAGGGTTCTCCTTGCTTGGCAAGGGACCCGGGTATTTAAGCGCCTTGCGGTCGTGGCCGCGGGTTTGCAGCGCGGGCGCGCCTTTTTAGGCACTGCAGCCGCGCGCGCGCGCGTAGTGGGCGGCGCGACGAGGGCGGACGTGACGGTTTTGCCTCGGTCGCGGCCGGTCCCTGCCGTAATGATGACCCACCCGCAAGTGTTAGAGCCGCCGCGGTCGTGGTGGGGCCCACTCGTCGACGCGATGGAAAGATTCCTGCCGCTAGCATGCGGCGGGGCGTCCGCTCCGGAGAGCTCGCCCGTCGCCTATAAAACTGCGGGGAGGAAGGGACGACGGTTTTTTACCTTAGCTTCTCACCGTTTTCAGTCCCTCGCCCCTTCGCCTTCGTCTTGCTCTTGCCATCGCGCGGGCTCGCCGCTAAAGCTTTTTCCTCCGTTTCCTCGCTCTCCGCCTTCGTATTCCTCCGTTCCTCCTCATGGCGCCGCCTCAGCTCCCCGTTAGGATCCTGGAGCCGTACGCCTGGGAGAGGTCGACGGTGACCCAGCTCGCCCTGGGCGAGCTGGTCGTCGCCGGCCAGCTGTCGGCCAACGAAGAAGGGCGCCCGGCGGAGTGGATCGTGCCGCCGGCGGCGCACCATGAGCCCAACCCGCCGGAGGGCTACGTGGTGAGCTTCGTCCGCTACCGCGAGCGTGGCTTCAATGCGCCGGCGAGCACCTTCATGCGGGCGATGTGCCACTACTACGGGGTGGAGCTGCACAACTTCGCCCCCAACGCTATCTCACAGGCGGCCACGTTCGTGGGCGTCTGCGAAGGGTACCTGGGGATCCCAGTCAACTGGGATCTCTGGGTTCACCTTTTCCGCGGGGAGCTCATCACACAGCCCACATCGGAGCCGAGGGACCCGCGCGCGGTGCGCGCCCGGCGGGATGTCGCCGGGCCCCGGGGGGCGGGCGGCTCAAGGATTTCTACATCCCCCGCACCATGACGACGAACAACGCCGGCCGGGAGCGGGGATGGTTCTACCTCGCGTAACGCCGAGCCCGCCTTCCTCCCTACACCGGCCGGTGTTCAAGAAGAGGCCGGACTCCCGGGGCTACGGGGTGTCTACGGCCCGGGATCGGGCGCGGCAAGAGTCCGTCCTCGCCGCCCGCGGCGGGCCGGCGAAGCACGGGCTCAACGCGATGGGCGTCCTCGCCTTCCTCCACCACCGGCGGGTCGTGCCTCGATGCGAGAGGCCACTCGCATCTTCGAGATGACGGAGGCGGCCAACCCCGTCGACCCGGCGAGGTCGCGGATGCTCCCGACGCCGCCCGGGAGCGGCCGTACGCGCTCACCCGGCGCGGAACGCCGTCGACACCCGGACGCCGCCACCGCGGGTCGGACCCCGTGGGACATCGAGATGCTCCCTACGGCCCGCAGTGAGTTGGGTTTCGATTTTGTCTTAGTTCTTGGTCTTGCTTTCGTTTCTCCGATTCGCCATTGTCGCTCTTGTGCGCGGTCGGTGGAGTTCAACATCGCCAAGTCCGTTCCACCCACCCCCCAACTCCCGTGCGCTCGGCCGGGCGGCGCGCGGGGAGCAAGGGAGGAGCGCGCGGCGCGCAAGAGGGAGCACGCGAGGCGGCGCCAAGCGCGCCGCGACCAACGGTCCGCGGAGTGCGGCGGCGCGAGGAGCCGGGGCTCTCCTCCCCGGATGTCGAGGGAGCCCTCGTCCTCGGAGCAGGACGAGGAGGAAGAGTCCGAGGGGGAGGGCCCCTCGGACGGGTGGCGCCTCGCGCCCCCGTCGCCGAACCCGCGCCGGCGTCGGGGGCGGCTTCGCCCGGGGTGGGCGCACGGCGCCCGCCGCCGTGCACTCGTCATCGGGGCGGCACACGCCGCGGAGGTGGGCCGGCGCGTGCCGCGGAGGCACGCGCGCGCGACGCGCCCTTGCACGCGCGTCAAGCGTGCCCGCGCGCGGGGAAAGCGCTGCCCGCGCGCGCCGGCTCATCGTCAAGGGGCGCGTCGGCGGGCGCGTCCGCGCGCGCGGGCGAGCGTGCCCCCGCGCGCGGCGGCGTCTTCGGGGGTGCGGCATCGGGCGCGCCCGCGCGCACGGGGCGGGCGTGCTCGTGCGTGCGGCGGCGCCGTCGGAGGCGCCGCAAAGGCGCGGCCGGGCCGCCGCGCCGCCTCTTCCGCGAGGCCTCGAGGAAAAGGAAACGGGCCTTTTCCTCCGCGAGGTAAGGAGCTTTGTCCTCCTTTGTTTGGTTTGGTTTGCTTGGTGATTAGGTGCTCTAACCCTCCGTTCGTGCACCGCGCGGGGCGGTGCCAACCGTTCCTCCTCTTGCACCGCCAAGGTGCCGAGGACGGACGCATCGATCCCCCACCCGGCGGCGCTCGTCGAGGGGGTCGCGCCCGGGACAAGCGTGGCGGCGGGCACTAGCTCGCAAGGCCCGGCCGGGGCCCTCGAGGCCCCGGCCGGCGGATCGGCCCCGCCGCGGCGCCGGCCGGCGGTCGGCCGGGGGCGGCCGGCGCGGGCCGCCACGGAGGGTACGGCCGCGGCGGCGACCACGGTGGAGGCGCGGCCGGCGTGGCGGCTACCGCGGAGGAGGTGGAGCGGGCGCAACCGCGGGAGCGCCCGTGGATGCGGCGGTACGGCCGGAGGTGGCGGCCACGGCGCCACGACGGGTGCCCGTGGTTGCGGAGGCGCGGTGGAGGTGCGGCGGAGGCGGCGCAAGCGGCCGTGCCCGCCGGCGATTTGCGGGCGGAGGTGGTGGAGCTCTCGGACGACTCCCCGCCGCCCGGGTGGAATCGGTGGGCCGGCCCGGCCCACGGACTCCCCCGAGCCCCAGAGGGGGCCCTCGTGAGGCGGCACGAGGGTCACATGGTGGTGGGGGGCCGAGGACACGGTGCCGAGGCCTCGTTCTCCCCACGCCGCCGCCCCCGCCGTGTGGAGGGGCCGTCGAGGATCCCCCGCGTTCGCCGACGCCGGGGGGGAGCAGAGCTCGGGGCGAGCTCCGAGCCACGGCGCCACGCTCAACCGCGCGCCGAACGAGGCGCCGCGGTCCATGGCGGCCCGGCCGGCTCGTTTTCCGGGTGAGCCATGGTTGCTCGTCCCTCTTCCCTTTTTGTTTTCGTATGCCGCATTCGAGTTTTGGCGCTTACGGGATTTGACGTGTGGATGCCAGGAGCTCGAGCGCCGCGCCCACGACAAGTATGACGCGTTCGACCGGTGAACGCCGAAGTTCACCGGCCTCCGGGAGCGGTGCGGCCGCCTTCGACGCGCTTGCGGATGCTCTCGGGACACCGGACGGCCGGCTAGCGTGCGGGTGATGGCGTGGTGCGACGAGCTCCCGGAGAGCTCAGGGCAGGACGCGGCGCGCCGCTCGAGCCTCGAGCGGATCCGCGCGGCCCTCGTCGATCGTGACGAGGCGCCGTGTAATGCGCGCGCGGACCTAGAGAAGACGCGGACGGCGGCCGCCAACCGGGAGGCGGAGGTGGCCACCGCTCGCGCCGAAACTCGGGAGCTCCGCACGTCGCTCGAGGGGGCGCGGCGCAGCAGCCGCCGGGCCGAGGAGCGGGCGCGCGGGTTGGAGCGACCGCGCGAGGAGGCCGATGACCCGAGGACCGCCCTCGACGCCAAGGCCGCGGCCCTCGTTGCCGCCGAGGAGCAGCCTCCGGCGGAGCGCATCGCCCGCCGTGGGGCCGAGGGGCGGCTCCGGCGGAGCAGGGCCGCCCTTGGCGACGCCCCGAACGGCGCCGGGAGCGGGAGCGCGTCGCGCGCGAGGCGGCGGAGAAGTCGGCCGGAGGAGCGGAACACCGCATTCTCCAAGGTTGAGGATGATGCGCTCGCGCTCAGCATCAGCAACGCCAGCCAGGAGCTGGCCCTCCGCGAGCAAGGCGAGACCGTCCAGCGTCTCGAGTTGGCGCTCGAGTCCGCGCGCCGCGACCTCGATTTGGAGAGGAAGCAAGTCGAGGGTGAGTCACTTTTTGACTCTGTTTGTTGGTTTTTTGCTTTAGAGGGTTCGTTTCTCCCTTTCTGATTTCTTGTCGTCTTGTTGATTCCAGGCTTGCGCACTGCCTTGGGGCACGCTGCTGGGCGGGCCGAGGCCCTGCAGGCTTCCTACAACTCCTCTGAGCAGGAGCTGCAGGAGCTGCGTGACGCGGCCCTCGAGACCTGCCACGCCGTCGAGGAGGGCGAGGCCCGTGCCGGCCGGCTCGGCGGCCGGCCCGCCTGCGCGCCCTCGGCGGCCACGTCACGGAGCGGATGCGCCGGGCGTTGCACCTGGGCGTCCGAAGGCCCTCGGAGTGGTGCGATCCCACTACGAGGTCAACCTCGAGGCGCCGGGCGAGGGCTACATCGTGCCCGATGGCGTCGAGGACGAGGTGGCCATGGAGCGCGCGGACGCGCTTGCCGCCGACGCCGCCGGGTCGCTCGCCGAGGCCTTCGAAGAATTCCTCTTCCCCGGATGCCGCCGATGCCGCCTGCTCCTCCCCGCTCGAAAGCGCTTGGGCGCTAGGCCCATTTTTTTTTGTTTACGTGTATCGAATTCGGCCTCGTGGCCTTTTGTAAATAAACAAATTGTCTTGTGAACATGAGCGATTGCTTGTAAATGAAGTTGCTTGTTCATTACGCTTTTTGTTTCTCCTTCTTCCCGAGTAGATTCTAGTTAGGGGAGTTCGATTTTCGCGGGGGCCCGCCGGGTTGGAGGCGAGAGAGAAGGGCCATAGCCACGCGGCGTAGGCTATCTCTGGCTCGCACGCTCCTTCCGCTGTGCCGCCTACACCCTGTTCGAATCATGGCTCGAGGTTGAAGTAGGAAACAAACTTAGCGCGTGTTGTTATGTTTTTTGCGCGAAAAAATGGGACCATTTGGGGGGGGGGGGCCCCCCCGCAGTAGCCCCCGAGGGTAACTTGGGTTTCAGGGGAAAGCCGAGTTGCCCTTTTGTTAGTCTTGGAGTATTTACATAATTGACACCAACTGGGGCGTTGGCCATGTGATTTTACAACAACAAAAAATACTTGGAAAAATCCTAGCTAAGGGTAAAAGCGACGTAGCTGTTGGATGTTCCAAGCGTTGGTGAGTTCTTCGCCGTCCTCGTTGGCCAGCTTGTACGTGCCCGGCTTGAGCACCTTCACCACGACGTAGGGTCCCTCCCATGGGGGCGATAGCTTGTGGCGTCCTCGGTTGTCTTGGCGTAGCCTTAGGACCAAATCCCCCTCGCTGAAATCCCTCCGACGTATCTTGCGTGCTTGGTAACGTCGTAGGGACTGTTGATACCTTGCGGAGTGCATCAACGCCACGAGGCGTACTTCGTCTGGGCGGTCCGGCGAGTCCTCGCGGGCTCGCTGGTTAGCATCTTCGTCGTACCCTCGAACCCCCGGGCGACCCATATTCCAGTCCGTGGGGAGGACGCGGCCTCCGCGCCATGGACTAGGAAAAACGGGGTGAACCCGTGGCTCTCGCTCGGGGGTGGTCCTTAGGCTCCACACGACCGCCGGTAGTTCTTGGAGCCATTTCCGCCCGCATTTGTTGAGGCCGGTCAAAAATTCGGGGCTTGAGGCCCCGTAGGATCATGCCGTTGGCACGCTCCACTTGGCCGTTGGTCCGTGGGTGTGCCACGGCCCCCAATCCACGCGGATGTGGAACTTGTCGCGAGAACTCCAAAAACTTCCGCCCGTGAACCGGGACCCATTGTCCGTGATGATGGAGTTTGGCACTCCAAAGCGGTAGACGATGTCGATGAAGAACGTGACCGCCCGCGCTCGGCCCTCAAATTCGTGATGGGGCGCACCTCCACCCATTTGGAGAATTTGTCAATCGCGACAAGCGTGTGGGGTGAAGCCCCCGGGCGCCTTCCGCAGGGGCCCGACGATGTCCAACCCCCACACGGCGAACGGCCATGTTACGGGGATCGTTTGCAGGGCGTGAGCGGGCAAGTTGGACTTGCGGGCGTAGAACTGGCACCCTTCGCAGGTGCGCACAATTTCGCTGGCATCCGCGACCGCGGTAGGCCAGTAGAAGCCCTGGCGGAACGCGTTGCCAACGAGGGTGCGCGGTGCGGCGTGGTGGCCACAGATCCCCGCGTGGATGTCCCGTAGGAGCTCGCGCCCCTCGGGAATGGGTATACACCGCTGGAGGATGCCTGACGCGCGCGCTTGTACAGCTCGCCGTCGACGAGGGTGAATGACTTGGCCATCCTGGCGATGCGCCTGGCTGTGGCCCGGTCTGCGGGGAGTTCCCCTCGAGCAATCCAGGCGATGTATTTTTCCCGCCAATCCGCCTGGACAGGAGCCGGCTCTATATCCATTGCATCGACCTCGTGGGAGCCGTACCCCTCGAGAAGGGAGAGTACGTACGCCTCGTTCGAGGGGTCCTCTTCCATGGGTTCCGCACCCGCTGGATTCGAGGGAGCCCCCGAGGGTCCGCCGTCGCTCGAGGGGTAGGGCTCGAAGGTGACCGAGGGCTGCGCGATGTCGCGCGCGAAAACGTTCGGGGGGGAACGGTGATCCGCCCGTACGCTATTTTTGCCGCCTCGTTCGCTTCCTCGTTGTACCGGCGGGGTACATGATTAAGCTCGATGCCGTAGAACTTGTCTTCGAGGGCCCGCACGGCTTTACGGTAGGCCTCCATCTTGTCATCGTGGCAGCTCGCGTTCTTCATGACTTGATCGATCACGAGCCGCGAGTCCCCTCGTACGTCGAGGCGCTTGACGCCCAACTCAATGGCGATTTTGAGGCCGCGAGAGAAGGGCCTCGTATTCCGCCATATTGTTAGATGCGGGGAAGTGGAGGCGCACTTGCGTAGCGCATGTGCTCCCCGAGGGGTGACACGAAGAGCGGTGCCCGCGCCCGCTCCCCGTCTTCATCACCGAGCCATCGAAGAACGAGTCCAAGACTCGCTTGAATTTGAGGGGGCGGCAGCTGCGTGTCCGTCCACTCGGCGACGAAATCGGCTAGGATTTGTGATTTGATGGCCTTGCACGGGGCGTAGGCGAGCGTCTCGCCCATCAACTCCACGGACCACTTGGCAATCCCCCCCCGCCGCGTCGGGGTTGCGAATGATCTCTCCTAGCGGGAAGGAAGAGACCACCGTAACTGGGTGGGCCTCGAAGTAGTGGCGGAGCTTGCGCCGCGCGAGGACTACCGCGTACAACGACTTTCCCCGGACCCGGGGGTAGCGCGTCTTCGTGTCCGACAGACTTCGCCGATGTAGTAGACCGGCCTCTCGCACGGGCAAGGCATGCCCTTCCTCCGTGCGCTCCACAACGATCACGGCGCCGACCACCTGGGTGGTTGCGGCCACGTAGAGTTGGAGGGGTTCGCCGTCTCGCGGCGGCGTAAGGATTGGGGCGTGCGTCGAGACGCCTTCGGCTTGTCGAGCGCTTCCCGGGCCTCGGCGGTCCAAGAGAAGCGCTCGTGCTTCTTGAGCGGCCCGCAGAGGGGCGAGGCCCTTCTCACCGAGCCTCGAGATGAAGCGGCTTAAGGCGGCGAGGCACCCCAACACCTTCTGCACCCCCTTGAGGTCCCGAATTGGACCCATTCGCTCAAGGGCCGCGACCTTTTCAGGGTTGGCCTCGATTCCCCGCTGGGAGACGATGTACCCTAGGAGCATGCCCCGCGGCACTCCAAAGACACATTTTTCGGGGTTTAGCTTGACCCCGTTGGCCCGTAGGCGGCTCCGAACGCGACGCCAAGGTCGTTAACTAGGTCGTCCGCCTTCCTGGTCTTGACGACGATGTCGTCCACGTAAGCCTCGACCGTCCGCCCGATGTGATCCCCAAAAACGTGCTGCATGCAGCGCTGATATGTTGCGCCCGCGTTTCTGAGGCCAAAGGCATCGTGACGTAACGAACGTCCCGAACGGTGTGATGAACGAAGTCGCGAGCTGGTCGGACTCCTTCATTTTTATTTGGTGATATCCCGAATAGGCATCAAGGAAACAGAGTAGTTCACACCCGCCGTGGAATCAACGATTTGATCTATGCGTGGCAAAGGAAAAGGAACTTTTGGACATGCTTTATTGAGACTGGTGTAGTCTATACACATCCTCCACTTCCCATTTTTCTTTTTTACAAGCACAGGATTAGCTAGCCACGTAGGGTGGAACACTTCCTTGATGAATCCGGCCTCGAGGAGCTTCCGCGGCTCCGCTCCGATCGCCCGTCGCCGCTCCTCGTCGAAGCGGCGCGGCCGCCGGCCGCACGCCGCGAGCGTTAGGCGAGGATATCAAGGGAGTGCTCGGCGACCTCCCTCGGGATGCCTGGCATGTCCGAGGGGCTCCACGCGAAGACGTCGGCGTTGGCGCGGAGGAAGTCGACGAGCACTCGCTTCCTATTTAGGGTCGAGGGTCGAGCTGACCCTCAACGCCTTGCCCTCGGGGGCCGACGGGTCGAGGGGGACCCCTTTGGTTTGCTCGGCGGCCTCGAAGGTGCCGACGTGCTTGGCGGCGGAGCTGAGGTCATCGTTGACCATCTTCTCCCGCCGTGTTCACCGCGCTTCATCCGGCCGCTAGTGCTTCGCATGTTCCACGCACTCGACGTCACAGTCGAATGCGTGCTCGATCGACGACCCGACGGTGATGACGCCGTTTGGACCCGGCATCTTCATCTTCAGGTACGTGTAGTTGGGGACCGCCATGAATTTGGCATAGCATGGTCGCCCAAGGATGGCATGGTAGGCCCCTTTGAATCCCACCACCTCGAAGGTGAGGGTTTCCTTGCGGAAATTCTTGGGGGTCCCAAACCAGACGGGCAGATCGATCTGCCCGAGGGGTTGAACTCCGCTGCCGGCGCGATGCCGTGAAACGGCTTCGTGCTTCGGGCCGCGGCTGGTCCACCCCAATCCCCATCGGCGCGGTGTATGCGCGAAGAGGATATTGAGGCTACCGCCTCCGTCCATAAGGACCTTCGAAAACCGGCGTTCCCAATGATGGGATCGACCACTAGTGGGTACTGGCCCGGGTTCGGGATGCGGTTTGGGTGATCATCCCGGCTAAAGGTGATGGCGTCCTTCGACCAGTTGAGGAAGGCCGGAGGTGCCCTCTCTCGCGGCGAGGACTTCGTGCCGCCCTTCTTGCGTTGGCGGGTCGACATGTCGACGTAGGTCCCCCAAAGATGAGGAACACATTTTCGACAGCCAGGGAAACCACCCGCGTCGCCATCGCCCCCATCTTTCTTGGCCTCTCGCCTCCTTCGCGGCGGCACGGCCATAGAACTTCTTGAGCATGTCGCACCGCTCAAGAGTGTGTTGCACCGGGGTCTTGTGGTAGGGGCATGGCTTCTTCATCATGTCGTCAAACACCCCCGGGCCTCGAGGAGCCGGCCGAGGGCCCCGTCGGCGGCCGGGTCAACGCCGAGGGCCTCGGCGTTGCCGCCGTTGCGCCCTGCTCGCGCGCCTCGCGGCGCGGCTTCTTCCCCCTTCTTGCCCCGCTTGTCGTTGCGGCGCGGCTCCTTGGACCCGCCGCCCTCCGCGGGCGTGTCCTCGAGCGCTTGCCCTTCTTGCCGTCGAAGATCGCCCCCACGGCCTCCTCTCCCGAGGCGAAGGCCGGTGGCAATGTCGAACCGGCTCGTTCGAGTCCGTGGGCGGGCTGCGTCCCAGCTCGCGCACAAGGTCCCGGCACGTGGTGCCCTCGAGGAACGCGTGCACGATCTTGGACTGTGCCACGCTGGGGAGCTCCGTGCAGCGCTTGGAAAAGCGCCGTATGAAGTCCCGCAGCGACTCGCCAGGCTTCTGCGTGCAGGAGCGCAGATCCCAGGAGTTCCCAGGGCGCACGTACGTGCCCTGGAAGTTGCCCACGAACGTGTGGACTAGATCGTCCCAGTTATGGATCTGGCTGGCGGGCAAGTACTCTAGCCATGTCCGGGCCGCGTCGCCCAGGTGCAGGGGCAAGTTGCGGATGATCACTTCGTCGTTAGTGGCCCCGCCCAGCTGACAAGCTAGGCGGTAGTCGTTGAGCCAGACGCGGGGGTCCGTCTCCCCATTGTACTTGACGATTGTCGAGGGCTGACGGAAGCGCTAGGGGAACGCCGCCGTGCGGATCTCCCGGCTGAACACACGGGTGCCCGGGGGCTCCGGCGTCGGGGAGCGATCCTCACCGCTGTCGTAGCGTCCACCCCCTTCGAGGGTGGTAACCCCTAGCCGCTCGCGCGTCCGCCTTGCCGGTGCGCCTCGGCGTTGATGACGTTGCGGGCATCGCCATCCGGCGCCGCGCGCGTGTCGAGGAGCCGTTCCTTGGCCGGCGTGCGCCCCCGGTCGGCGGGTTGACCCACGTGCACCGAGGGTTCGCCTCCCCGGTGCGGGATCATCACCCCGTGCGTCCCCCCTGTTGGCGGATGCGTGAGGCCGAGCTCTCGGCCCGCCGGACGGCCGCTTGCTCAAGGAGGGTCCGCACCTCGCAAGGCATGTCTCGAGCCTCGGGGGTCGAGGGTGCCGGCATGGCGCGTAGCAACGTCACGGCGGCGATGAGCTTTGGCTCGCCCGTGGCGGAGTATCCGCGTTGTCGACGTTGGGGACGGGGTTGAGGCGGTCACGGACTTGTCGGCCCGGCTCCCGCGCGCGTTCGCCGCGCGCGGGAGGCCTCCCCCGCCATCGAGGCGCGGAGCGCCCGCACCGTCCGTACTCCTCCGCCGGCTTGGCCTCGAGCTCGCGGGCTTGGGCCGCCGCGCGTCGAAGTCGGCCCCGGCGGGAGCGCTCGGCCCCGCGGCCGTGCGCGTGGCGATCTCCGGGCGGCGTGACTTCCCCCGTCTCCGCACCCGCCGCACCGGCGGCGTTGGCCGGGTCGTTGGTGATGACGGCGCAACACTCCCGCGCGGGGTCGTAGCTCCCAGTGCTGGAGTCATCGGAGCAACCAAACCAGTAGTCTGTGGCGTCGAGGAAGCGCCTGAACGCGACTGGGTCCGGCACGCCGGAGAAGTCCCACTCCGCGTACCCGTGGCGGTTGGCGGGTGGCATTGTGTCGACGGAGCCCAGGGACGACTCGTCCGTCGCGGGAGGTGCCGGGATCCCTGGTGACGAAGACGTGGCGGCCAGGTGGAACCCTGCGCATCGTCGTGTTGACGTTGGCGTTGTAGGCCGTAGTGGCGCCACGCAGCCCGATGGGAATGCGTGGTCCGGGACCGCACGCGGTTCCGCCGGGGCGGTGGCGGTCGTCGTGACGGTGGGCGCACCGCGTTGGGCGCGGCGGCGCGCTCGCCCGCCGCCGCTCGGTCCGCGCCCGGCGCGAGCGTAGCTCGCAGTGACGGCGGCGGCGCGGCGTCGTCGGGACCCGCGCATCCGTGCTCGCGCGGCGTCCGCGCCGTGTCGTGCGTGCGGCGGAGACCAGGGCGGACCTGGCCTGGCGCTGCGCGCGAAGCTCCTCACGATTAGTGAGGCGCATCAGATAGCCGTTCCCCGTGGCCTGAAAGTTCAGGTCCCCGAAGCGGATTTCGAACCCGGCCGGGAGGGGGTCCGAGCTACCCATGTTGTAGCGGGTACCACGGTACTCAGTGCGAATCACCATGGAGGGAGTTGGCGAAATGACCTTAGGCGCTCGTGTGCCCCACGGGGGGCGCCAACTGTTGGTGCGGAATATGGTCCCGACACTAACCAGTAGATAGCGCCTAGGTCTATCCCTCAATGGTCGATGCCAAGCAACAAATGACACAAGGTTTTACCCTGGTTCCGGCCGAGGGGGCCGTACGTCCAGCAGGGGCGTGCTCGTGGCACTATATTGCTCAGCACCGGGGGTGCTTGTAGTGGGGCAAGTACAAGCAAGGCGGGAGAGGAAGCGTGACCTCCAAGTCCCTGGGAGAGTGGCTGAAGATGTTGTGGGAGAATAAGAGAGTGAGTGCACGGTGTGTTGTGTTCCACTGTGTTCGTTTCTCTGAACTTGTTTCCCCCCCGCGGCTGGGGGCTCGCCTCCCCCTTTTATAGGCCAAGGGGGCGACGAGTTACATGCACGCCGCGCTACCTAGCTACGTGAAGGAGCACGTCGCGCTGCGGTGTAGAGTGGGCGGCCGTCCGAACGATCTTCGCTGCGATCCGGCCATGATGGCCTACCCCGTACCCGAACAGTGGCGGTTTGAGGGTAGGAAGGCGGCAGATGGCGGTGGTGTCCTCTCGATAGGCTTCGAGGGAGGTGCCGATGATGGCCGGTACGGGGGAACGGGCGCGGGCGAACGGCGTTCCTTCCCAATGCGCTCCGCGGCCGGCGGAGTGGCTTGCGGTGCTCGGGTGTGCGCCGCGGTGCGGGCGTGCGCCCGCACGCGTGGGTACGGCGGCCGCACCGCGCGGTGACCGGGATGGCCATCCACCGGCCCGGCGCCCCCTACCTAACTCCGTAGGGTCACGGGAAAGTGAAATCGAGGGTGCGCCCGCCCCCTTTCGAGGGTCGGGCGCGTTAGCCGCATCCTGTAGTGGGCGCGCGGTGTCATGGGACCGACACCGCCGTACCGCACGTCCGTCCCCACGCGTGGCGGGGATGGGCTCCTCCCCGGGGAGTTGGTGCGGCGGCACCGGGCGTGAGCCCGTGGCGCATGATGGCGCCGCCCGCGGCGTCGGGGCGTTAAATGCCCAAGTACGGGGCCGGCGCACGCGTGCGGCGCGCCCGTGAGCGTGGCGGGCCCCGGCCGAGGGCGGAGCGAACCCTCGAGCGAGTCGAGATCCGCTCGAGGGGGGGGCGATCCCTCGAGCGGGGCGGGACCGCTCGAGGGAAGGGTTGCCCCTCGAACGGGGCGGAGCCCGCCCGAGGGGAGCGCGTCCTCGAGCGAGGCGGAGCCCGCTCGAGGGGTCTTCTCGCGTGGGCCGTCTCGGTGGGCCGTCGGGATTCCGGCGTGGGCCGTGTCCTGCATGGTTAGTTACCTGCACGGTTAGGCTTAGCGTGCTTTGATACCGGGATTAAGTGAGGATTCCCCGTTGTTTAAGGGGACCCCTAGGGCTGTCCCCGACAAAAAGTACAACATAATAATCACAATAACATTTGAATTTGGTCAAAAAAATTACACAAATTGACATAACAACATGTTTTCCATCCACAATCTTGCCATAAAAAAGTTAAGTGGTTTCAAGGAAGTGACGACATACACTACGCACAAATGGATACATCTGTGACATAGTTTCTAATAACTCAACACAAACTTTGAGATTTGAGTGGTCATTTACATTTTCAAAGTCGTATGAATCTCAAACTTGGCTACAACTTTATGTGTATCATAACATTAGATGTTCATATGGTTTTGATAAAGTGAGATTATAGATGTTCACAAATAGGACACAAGTCTCACATAATTTCCTACAATTGAAAACAAACTTTGAGATTTGAACAACTAATAATGTGATCGAACTTGTATGGGCCTCAATTTTTGACACCATCTCATGTTGACCATAACATTAGAGAATATTAAGTTATATTAGCAATTATTATGAAAAAACATATTTTTATATTCTCTTTTTAGTTGGAAAAGATGTGTTGTATGAAAATAAATCAAGAAACAATAATTAAGATGCAAACAAATGGCACTGAGTAAAACATCTCGATTTTATAAAAAATTAGGAAAAAGAATCCACCGTATGGAGTTCGTATGAGAAAGAAAAATAGTTTATAAGTTTTATCCGAAGATTAAAAACAGAAATTGCACTTGCTAAGAACTGAGAAGAACAAGTGTGTTTTCTCTTTTTAATCTTTGACTAAAACTTGTAACTAGTTTTTCTACCTCATACTAACTCAAAATTGGATGATTCTTTTTTCTAAAATTTTCTAAAATCATGCTCTACCAAAATCTACAACTTTAACAAATGAAAAAAATGATTTCAGCAACAGTTTATTAGGGATAATTCATACTTACATTTCGAATTTACACTATCATAATTCAAATAATATCATAAAATGCTCTGCTGATTCTACGAATTGACGCGATAACATAATTTAGGTCTATACACTTGTGATCAAAATTTCAAATGATTTCGGTAACATCGGAACCTACGTTGTTTAGAAATGGATACATGTCTCACATAGCTTCATGAAACATTACTTAAACATTGAAGTGTATCACACCTTTCGAAATTTTCGAATTCATATGCACTTCAAACTTTGCCATAACCTTGTGTTTAGCTTATTATTGCAAAATACGAAGTTACATTAGCAACGTTTGTTCAAAATGCATTTATTTATATTCTCTACATAAATACATGAAAAGAAGCCATGTGAATAAGATTAAAGAAACAATAACCGACCTACAAAACAACACAACAAAATGAAAGAATGTGATTTTAGAAAAAATTCGAAAAAAGAAACACCAAATTTTGAGTTCATATGAAAGAGAAAAACCAAATGCAACTTTTAATTCAGGATTAAAAAGAGAAAGATGAACCTTTTGTCTATAAAATGCAACCTTAACCAAGGAGTTTTTAACCTATATAAGACTAAACGTCTGCAAACAAACACAGCTCCCACTTGTAGCATAGTGGTAGCACACCTTCCTTCTATGCTGCAGGTCGTGGGTTCGAATCCCTCTTCCGCGGCTCCACCCCTTTCTTTTGGCTTTAGGTTTTATTCCTACTAATAAATCTATAAATAAACTAAAATGTTAACCAAGGACACAAAATAATGTGTAGCTCAGTGGTAATATGTGCATATGCGAACTCGGAGGTGTTGTGTTCGAGTCTCATCAGGCCCCTTTTTTTGGGCGGGATTAACTTAAAACCGAAAAATTCATTGAACAAATAGGCCACACAGACATAGAAATCACAAACCAATTGGTAGCTCAATGGTAAGTGCTGTCCTTCTCTCTAAGTAGGTCATGGTTCGAATCTTGCCACCTGCTGCCTTTTTTCTTTTTTCAATTTTTTCCATTCATAACATGACTATTTATTATTAGTTGATATTTTTAGATTTTTTCCATTTTCAAATTTTTTCATTCATAACATGACTATATTTGTTATTTGTTGACTTATTAGATTTTTCTAATTTATCATTTTTAGATTTTTAAATTTATCATTTTTCCATTCCTAACATGATAATGTGTAGCTCAGTGGTAATATGTGCATATGCGAACTTGGAGGTGTTGGGTTCGAGTCTCATCAGGCCCTTTTTTTGGGCGGGATTAACTTAAAACCGAAAAATTCATTGAACAAATAGGCCACACAGACATAGAAATCACAAACCAATTGGTAGCTCAATGGTAAGTGCTCTCCTTCTCTCTAAGCAGGTCATGGTTCAAATCTTGCCACCTGCTGCCTTTTTTCCTTTTTTCAATTTTTTCCATTCATAACATGACTATTTATTATTAGTTGATATTTTTAGATTTTTTCCATTTTCAAATTTTTTCATTCATAACATGAATATATTTGTTATTTGTTGACTTTTTAGATTTTTCTAATTTATCATTTTTAGATTTTTAAATTTATCATTTTTCTATTCCTAACATGACTATTTGTTATTTGTTGATCGCGACGAATCTGCTAAAACGTCACAACATTATGGACCGAATTGCGACGAATTTAACAAATCGCCGTAATGTTCTGGGCTTTAATATCCATTAGTGCATATCTGTGATGAAAACAGGAATACGTCATAGAATCGCGACGAATTTAACAAATCGTCGCAGTGTAATGGGCTTCAATGCACATCTGTGATGAAAAAAAGAATACGTCGTAGACGCAGTGCTCTTCGTGATGTTTTCTGAAAACGTCGTGGAGAATACGTCACAGATTAAATAGTTTCTTGTAGTGGGCGCCCGCTGCGCGGCGGCGGCGCTGATACTGCCAGCCCCACATGACATCATGCCTCCATGAAGATTGCTACACTGTGTTGCCTGTGTTGTTCACTTATTGGTTTCAGATATGTCTACAATTGGAAGAAGTGCGGTTTGTGATCAGTACACACCATTTTGCTTATGTCCCTTATTTTTCTCCAAGCATGCAGTTTTACCTTTAACTTTGATAGCTAAGCTATGTTCAATTTCCCTCTAAATATATACTATATTTGCTTTGGCCAGATTTGTTTGTATCATGTTTGGATTTGTGTTGCATACTATTGCACCATGTGTCGTTTCCTAAACAAAGGTTAAAAAGCTCCTAAGTCCCAGTTCACGTTAGCATACGATACTTCCAGTTTTCGTGTTCCGGGTCATTAATTCCTTCTATCCAGAACTCAGAAGTTTCTTTTAAAAAAATCAAGGTGATTATTTCATGATTTGTAGACAGAACTTGCTGCTTCATTGATAGACTGATTGGCTGGATACAACAATATACAATAATACTATATCTGATGAGGACACCACGAGTACATCTACACCAGCAACACCTTCTCCTACTCCAGCACCGGTAACACCATCTTCGGCACCACCTTCTGGGCCAATTACTTGGGCCCGTGCGAGAGAGTTCAACTTTGTCATGATGCTGAAGAATGAAGGCCCGAAAGACTGAAGGCTTGCCCAACAGGAGGCCTTGTGCGTGGACGCCTAGGACTGGCCCAAGAGGGCGCTTAGGGTTGCACCCCTACACCCACGACGCTAGGGGCGGCGCCCCCTTTGCTGGCCGCCCCTCCCCTAGGGGTTGCGCCCCCTTTATTAGTCAGAGTCCTGTATCTTTTACAACATGAGTTTTGTTTTACATCTAGCTTTAGCTACACCAGAACACCCCAAATACGTGTTGTCCTCTGTGATTCAGAACTCCACCTTCGAGTGATATTAAGATTGCTCGCTTCCGATTCTTTTTCGTTCTTCGATTGCGTACAACATTTTATCTTCGTGATCAGGCTGATCTTGCGCCGACAAGGTTGGTAACCATCGGGAGTTGGTTCAGCGATTGCATTGGCGCTTCGAGTCTCGCTCGTCGTAGTCCGATCGTGAGGGTCTGTCGGTGTTTTAGACCGACAACCTACTAAGGGGAGTACCCGAAGTAGATGAATGTTGCCTCGCCGAGATCGGTAACTCGAAGGAAGAAACACGTGGCACACAAGTTAGACAGGTTCGGGCCGCGAGGTGCGTAATACCCTACGTCCTGTATGCTGCGTAGCTCTGGATTGATTGGGTACGATTACAAGATGATGCAATCTTATGCCGTGAGATGAGATGAGTAAGAGAGGGGTCCCTGCCTCGCCTTATATAGTCCAGGAGGCAGGGTTACAAGTCGGTTAAGGGAGAGAGTACTAGTCGAGTACGTCTAGGAGTCTTCCATACAGTGTGGGACATGTACAGCTTCCTAACCGAGTACTTCTCCTCTGTAGTCCTTGTGCTTCACGTCATCAGGTGCAGTGCAGCACAAGTCGGGTAGTCCCAGGGGCCCACCGAGTAGTCGGTCCTGGTACCCACCGAGGTAGTGGGCCCAGGGAGGTCCATACGACAAGCCGCCGAGTACTTTGTAGTCGAGAAGGATAGCTTCAAGTAGTCTTGACGACCTTAATGAGTAGTCCTCAAGCGTCCCCGAGTACTACAAGTCAAAAATCCTCAAGAGTAGTCGAAGCATCCCGAGGCTGGAATGTACTCCAGCTGATATCTGAACAATCCTGAAGTCTTCTCGAGTAGTCCCAAGTGTCCTCGAGTGCCGCTCTTGAAGGTCTTCAACAATGCCCATGTTGTCTTGAAGCCGAAACTGATATGGAAGTGCGATTGCAAAATCGCACTCCATATGGAGTAGCCCCCGAGCCTTAGGTTGAGTAGTAGACTCTGGCTGAGGGTCCATCTGAAGTTTTGGCAAGAAAATCCCGAAAAATCCGGAGAAAAAACCGAAGGACACGTGGCACGGAGCCCTCGAGCCTTGAGTCGAGTACTTCCTCTCGAATTGAAGGATCATTTTGTAGAATGTGTCCTGAGTTGCTCTTGAGTCTTGGCGCTCCCTAGGAAGTTGAGTAGAAGTAGCCGAGCCCCCGAGGTGAGGCGCGTCGACTAGTAGAAGTTGAAGAGTCAGGCGTCGCCGCTGAGTCAGCTGAGCGCAGACTTATCCATCCAGCCATTGGAGGGGCTGCGTTGATTTATAAATAGAAGCCAAAACCCTTAGGGTTTTTCACCCTACGCAGCTACAGCCATTCCTAGCAGATCTAGCCAGGACTCACCACTGGTGCGCACCGCCGCCATTGAATAGAGCGTAGATCCAAGTGCGCCGCCGTAGGAAGCCACCACTGTAGCCCCCGAGCGAATGCGCGTGAAGACACCGTGCACCTGGAGAATGAAGCCTTCACCGTCGAAGACCGCGAAGGCTGCCGGTGGGAAGAAGAGGGCCCGTGAAGAGGCTGCCGGATCTGCTGCGGGGACGCCGCCGGTGTCTCCGCCGCGGGCAGATCCGAATCACGAGTGGAAGAAATCCAAGGCGAAGACCGAAGACCTGCTGGCCCTTCTCAACAGTGGGTTCCTGCCGGAGAAAGAGGTGGATATGTGGAGAGCCGCGGCAGGGGATCCGTACCCCATGGAGAAGAACCCGGACGAGATCCCAATGTTCACCCGGTTCGCGGAGCGCGGACTGTCTCTCCCGGCCAGCGACTTCTTCAAGGGGCTGCTGGGGTACTACGACATCGAGTACCTCAACCTCAACCCTAACGGTATCTTCCACACCGCCGTCTTTGTACATTTTTGCAAAGCCTTTTTGGGGATCAAGCCCTATTGGATCTTGTTCCGAAAGTTCTTCTGGGTGAAGCCTCAACCCAGAGCCAGCAATCCCCGAGTAGTCGGAGGAGCAGGGATCCAGATGAGGGAGGATGCCGCCGAGCAGTACCTCTCCTACAAGTTGATAGATTCCAATCAAGACTGGAAGGCCAAATGGTTCTACGTCACGAACCACCACTCGGAGCTGCCGAAGCCCAGCGGAAAGCAGCCCAAGTACCGGCCATGGTGGAACTCGGAGCTGATGATGCAAGAAGCACTCCAGTTGCCCGAGTTGTTGGCGAAGATCAAGGCGCTGAGGGAAGCCGGGCTAAGGGACGAACATGTGGCCTTCAGCTTCATGAAGCGAAGGGTGCAACTGCTGATGGCCCGCGACACCCTGGGGTACGAGTACACCGGCGGCGATGACACGTTGCGGATGCCTGGAGATGAAGTCGACGACGACAACATTGTCGATAGGCTGGGCAGGATCTTCAAAGATATGCCGGCGTACACACCGTGCCCAGTACCGGAGTTCTCCGCCGCGCGCCAACAAATCAGGTTAGTAGCCGCATCCATAATCGAGTACTCATTACATAAGAGTAGTCGCACTGATGAGTTGCACTTCTTGCAGGATGACTTGACGAAGTTCATCTTCGAGCCGGCGTCGCCTCCTCAGCTGGTCGAGGTCCCAGAGGAAGGGAAGGCCTAGACCAAGGAGTGGCGCGAAGTTGGCGAGGGAGACGACACAGTTGTCGTTGAAGACACGTCCGATGAGGAGGACGATGAGGAGACGCTCCAAGAGCGCTTCCAGATGCGGTCGAGGTTCAGCCGCCCTGGCTTGCCTCATATCCCTCTCGTTCAGGATCCACCGGCTAGGCTAGAGGCTAGTCTACCCGTGCCGCCAAGGAAGCCGCGCAATGTGGCCCGCAAGCGCGTGGCCAAGAAGTTGAAGGTCACAGAGACCACATCCCGAGAGGTAAGCCATCTTGAAGAAGGTAGTCGAGTACAGATGTCTCAAGTTTGTGTGTTGACGACGAAGTTTCCTTGCTTGCAGGAGATGCCACCTTTCGAGCCCGTTGAGCAAGGCGACGAAGGCGACTGGGACACGGTGGGGGAGGCAGCTAGGGGTAGCCGTAGCCCAGCCCCCACTGTAGAAGAGCTCTTGGCGCAGATGGAGCGCCAGCCCCCTGCTGCTCAGGGGAGCACGGAACCCGTCACTGCTGCTACTGAAGAGATAGCGGCCACAGAGGCGCAGGAGGAGGCGCCTGCCAAGGCGGGACTGGTCGACATCGCCAGTATCCTCGGCGCTCCAACCGTGACAGTAGTCCGGTCGAGCTTGTAAGTATTGATCCTTTCCGAGTAGTACTTGGATGTGGTAGTCGTACTTGATTGACAACCGGCTTGTGTACTCTGCAGGAAATCGACAGACTTGTCCTGGGAGGGGGGATGAACCCGCCACAGTGGTGGCGGAAGAGGAAGCCGTACCGCCCGCTGAGGAGTCCGCTCCCGCTCCTCAGGCAGAACCCGAGGCACCGGCCGCTGAGGCTACGCTGCCTGAGACTAGCGTCGTTGAAGGTGAGTACTCTCTCAGGTGTGATTAGCCCAGAAGAGTAGTCGTAGTCGCCAGGTTTGACTGATATACTTTTTCTCTTGCCAACAGGTGCTGAAGCCGAGGGAAGTGATATCCCGTCGGCGGTGCTCGTTGAGGATGTGGCACCGGAGACTCAGGAGGCTGCCAGAGAAGCCCCCGAGCCGATGGAGGTGGCCGTCGGAGAAGCCGCCGCGATGACTGGAGGAGAAGGCGATGACGCACTGCCAGAACCCGCTCTGGAGGTGGTCGTCCGCTCGCCAGAGATCCAGGACACGGAGCCAATCCGCTCGGCGCCAATGTTCGAAGCCGCGACGAGTAGTCGTGGCGGGCTCGAGTTGTTGGCGGACGATCTGGTCGACCCAGCGACGGTGGCTCGACACCTGGAGGTATTGCGCCAGGCTGAGCAATGGATGAATGTGAGTAGTCGTAACCCCTGAGTAGTCAATCCTTTAGTGTTGAGTGCCCATTTGACATGTATTGTCTGTGTAGGACGTCGCGGAGAGGTCCCGCCAGAAGTCCGAGATGCTTCAAGGATACGGCGACGCGGTGCTCCGGGCCAAGACATTGGAGGAGCAACTCGTGAAGTCCCGGAAGCACGCCGTCATGATGCAGTCGAAGCTGGGCACCGCCTTCGCCAAGTACCACAATGACGTCCAAGAGATGTAGGCAAAGAGAGACGATCTGGTGCGGAAGAACAAGTCTCTCCGCAACAAGAACAAAGGTACATTATTGTCTTGTTGAGTACTTATTGGGGGTCGAGAGGTAGTCTGACCCGCTGTGCCTTGTTGATTGTAGAGCTTGAGACTCGAGTAAATCAGCTGAAGGCTTCGGAAACTGATCTGAAGAACCTCTTCTACCGGGAGCAGGAGGCCCGCCAGGTACTGGAGTACGATTATAAGGAGCTTGCTTACGAGTGCGACAAGCACATGGAGCTCCGTATTGCATCAGATCGTGACCTCGTCAATCGCTACAAATCCTTGCGTGCCGAATGAGGACTGCGAGAAGCTGCGGGCTCAGCTCAAGGAGCTCGAGGAAGCCGCGCTCCCCATCGCGAGGCTGCTGGTGCCTCACCCTGGTGGTCCGAAGATAGCACCCCTGGTGGACCGGTTGAAGGAAGCCCCCAGCTGCCTGGCGACCTATGTGAAGCACTTGGCAAAGTCGATCCCGAACCAGGTGCTGGCCTTCATGAAGTCGTACTTCCCAAAAGCTCCCGTGGATGTAGTCGCCGGCGGGCTAGCCGCCAACTGCACTGACGAACAGTACGCGGAGCTACTGGAGTAGATGGTGCCTTTTGCAGAACAAGTCGCCGAGAAACTCAATCTCCAGTAGTCCTGTAATAATTAGCTCATAGTAGTGGTTGTACAAAAACAATTGTAATGAAATTGTTTAAGTATGAATGAAGAAAAACTTCCATGAATGAGTACTCGTTATCGCGATCTTTGAGTGTGGAGTCCCATCGTGGAGTTGTCGCGAGTAGTCGTACTCGCCAGCAGTCCCGTTGAGGGAGGAAGACAGTAAAGTAGTTGATGAATAATCAAACTTTATTACTGAAGTACACCTGGATGTCCAGAGCCGTAGTTACAGAGTAGTCGCCAGGACCCGGAGGCAGCATACGGCTAAGTAGTGCTAGGTCGTGTAGCCGCTTACAGCAGTAGATCCGTAAGTAGCCGTATAGGCTGGATCTAGGAGTACATGGTCTCTCAGTAGACCGGTGCTAGAGTCCTTTTTTGCTCGTCGCAGCCTAGGATCCGTAGGTAGCCGCATGGGCTGGATTCTGGAGAGGAGTAGTCCGGAGACTGGTGCCTGGACCCGGAGGCCGTTTACGGCGAAGGAGTAGTCCGGAGACTGGTGCGTGGACCCGGAGGCCGCTTACAGCGGAGGGGTCTTGATGTAGTCGTGTAGAATTGAACCCCCAGGGTAGTCGTGTAGACTAGGCGTAGAACCGACAGAGTTGGTCAACGTTCCACGAGTTGTTGACGTCTTCGCCTTCAAGTGTCTGGAGGCGGTAGGAGCCCGGTCCGGTCACCTTTGCAACTATGAAAGGACCTTCCCAGGGCGAGCTGAGCTTGTGTAGTCCTTCTGTGTTCTGGATGCGACGGAGGACAAGATCACCAACGTTGAAGGAGCGTTCCTTGACGTTGCGATCATGGTAGCGTCGGATACCCTCCAGGTACCTTGCTGATTGGACGAGGGCAGCGCAGCGAGCTTCTTCGAGTCCGTCAATGCAACTCGTCTGCTGTCTTCGGAGACACCTTTGTCGTAGTGCTCCACTGCTGGTGAGTCCCACATGACATCGACAGGGAGGATTGCTTCGGAGACGTAGAGCAGGAAGTATGGGGATTGCCCCGTTGGCTTGGAGGGCTGAGTACGTAGCCCCCAGAGTGCATTGGGTAGTTCCTTGATCCACTTTCCTCCTTTAGAGTTAGTAGTGTCGTGTAGCCGCTTTTTGAGAGCGTCGAGCACCATCCCGTTGGCCCGCTCGACTTGTCCGTTGGCCCTAGGATGGGCAACTGAGACATATCGGACGTCGACCCCGCTGTTCTCGTAGTACTCCCAGAACTGGTGGTTGTTGAAGTTGGAGCCCAGGTCTGTGATGATGCGATAGGGTAGTCCGTAGCGATGTACCAGTTCATCCAGGAAGTCGAGTACTCTGTCAGCCTTGGGGCATGTGACCGGCTTGACTTCGATCCACTTGGTGAACTTGTCGATGGCCACCAGTACTCTGTTGAATCCACCTGGCGCAGTTGGTAGTGGCCCAATCATGTCGAGCCCCTAGCAGGCGAAAGGCCAGGTTGGCTGTATGGTGACTAGCTTGTAGGCTGGGACGTGTTGCTGCTTGGCGAAGTATTGACACCCTTGGCACCTTCTGACGAGTTCTTCGGCGTCGCCCAGGTCTGTGGGCCAATAGAAAGCTCATCGGAAGGCCTTGCTGACCAGCGTGCGAGAGGACGCGTGGTTGCCGCAGACGCCTTTGTGGATCTCCTCCAAGATGTCCTTGCCTTCTTGTCTGGGAACGCACTTCATGAGTACTCCGGAAGATGCGCCTCGTTTGTAGAGCTTATGTTCGACGAGGACGTAGGACTTGGCGCGGCGGATGAGCTGCTCGGCCGAGTTCTTGTCCGAGGGAACCTTCTGCTCGCTGAGGTAGTCGATGAAGGGCTGCCTCCAGTCCACGTCGATCATCATGACCTCCTTGCCAGCCGGGGGATGCGCTGGGACAGTGGTCGGTGGCGCCGGCTCCGGGATGGATGGCGCGTGAAGCTCGTGGACGAAGACACCCGCTGGTACTTGAGCGCGAGTAGAACCAAGCTTCGACAGGATGTCCGCTGCAACATTGTTGTCGCGGACGACGTGGTGGAACTCGAGACCATAGAACTTGTTCTCGATCTTGCGGACTTCTAGGCAGTAGGCGTCCATGTTCTCCTTGTTGCGGTCCCAGGACTTGTTGACTTGGTTGATGACCACTGCGGAGTCGCAGTAGACAAGTAGCCGCTTGATGCCCAGTGAAGACGCGAGGCGGAGCCCGTGTAGCAGAGCTTCGTACTCGGCTTCGTTGTTTGAGACCTTCCAGAAGATTTGCAGGATGTACTTGAGTTGTTCGCCCGTTGGAGAGATCAAGAGTACTCCTGCACCTGCGCCCTCGAGGTTGAGTGAGCCGTCGAAGTACATCACCCAGTGCTCTGGTCGCTCTGTTGGAGTTGGTAGCTGATTCTCCCGCCACTCCGCCATGAAGTCTACTCGACTTGATGGCTGTGCGTGGCTTGAAGTCAATGTTGACGGCGCCGAGTTCGACTGCCCACTTGGAGATTCTTCCAGTAGCATCTTGGTTCTGCAGGATGTTGTCGAGCGGGTAGTCGGTGACGACGGAGATCGAGTACTCCTGGAAGTAGTGTCTTAGCTTCCGCGAGGTGATGAGCACCGCCTACAGAAACTTCTATACGGGCTGGTAGCGTGTCTTAGATTCTGACAGGACCTCGCTGACGAAGTAGATTGGTCGCTGGACTGGGTAGGCGTGGCCGTCTTCCTGCCGCTCGACGATGATGGCGATCGACCACGTGAGTAGTCGCAGCGAGGTAGAGTAGTAGCTGCTCGCCTTTGCGAGAAGCCGTGAGGACTGGTGGCTTCGATAAGAAGTCCTTGAGCTGGGCAAGGGCTTGGTCCGCCTCTGGAGTCCACACGAACTTCTCTTGGTGCTTGAGTAGTTTGAAGAAGGGGAGCCCCCGTTCTCCAAGCTTCGAGATAAATCTGTTCAGGGCTGCCATGCACCCGGTCAGCTTCTGGACGTCTTTGATGCACGTGGGAGCTTTCATGCTGGTGATGGTGGAGATCTTCTCGGGGTTGGCTTCGATGCCGCGATGGCTGATGATGAAGCCGAGTAGTTTGCCCAAAGGTACGCCGAAGATGCACTTGTTCGGGTTGAGCTTCCAGCGGTACTCGCGCAGGGATGTGAAAGTTTCTTCAAGATCGTCGATCAGGGTACTGGAGTTTCTGGTCTTGACGACCACGTCATCCACGTAGGCTTCGACGTTCTTGTTGAGTTGCCTCTTGAAGCTGGCCTGGATAGCTCGTTGATATGTGGCGCCAGCGTTCTTCAACCGGAAGGACATGGTCGTGTAGCAGTACGCGCCAAACGGGTTGATGAACGCGGTCTTCTCCTGGTCTTCTTCCTTGATCGCGATTTGGTGATACCCGGAGTAGCAGTCGAGGAAGCAGAGCAGGTCGCAGCCCGCTGTGGAGTCGATGACTTGGTCAATCCGCGGCAACCCGAAGGGGTCCTTGGGGCAGTGCTTGTTGAGGTCGGTGTAGTCGACGCACATCCTCCACTCGTTCGAGTTCTTCTTGCGGACGAGGACGGGGTTGGCGAGCCACTCAGGATGGAAGACTTCTCTGATGAAGCCAGCCGCGAGTAGTTTGGCGAGTTCCTTCTTGATGGCATCCCGTCTGTCATCGGCGAAGCGGCGGAGGTGTTGTCGCTTCGGGGTAGCTTTAGGATCGACGTTGAGGGAATGCTCGATCAACTCCCTGGGCACCCCTGGCATGTCCGCTGGCTTCCACGCGAAGATGTCGCGGTTAGCCCGGAGGAAGTTGATGAGCGCGTCTTCCTATTTGGGGTCGAGGCCCGCCCCGATGGTGGTGGTCTTGCTGCCGCCGCTCCTCCCAAGGTCGATTGTCTTGACCAGAACCTCCTCAGCTGGCTGAGGCTTGTTAGCTTTGTCCGACTTCTCTGGGATGTCGAGTTCACTTGGGGCAAGCTTCTTGGACGCAGCGTAGATCTCCATCATTGCGTTGGGTACTTGATTTGTGGAGGCAATCTCCACAGCTTCCGTGTCGCAGTCGTGCGAGATCTTCAAGTCCCCTTGCAGTGAGAGTACACCTGCTGGGCTTGGCATCTTGAGTACCAAGTAGGTGTAGTGGGGTACCGCCATGAACTTGGCGATAGCCGGTCTGCCGAGGAAGGCATGGTAGGACGTCTCGAAGTTTGCGACCTCAAACTTGACTTACTCGGTACGATAGTTGTCCCGAGATTCCCCAAAGGTAACTGGTAGGACCACTGAGCCCAGTGGGATAGCCGCGTTCCCGGGGACGATGCCGTAGAAGGGCGAGGTGCTCTTGGTGAGCATGTGGGTGATGTCGAGCTTCATCTTCTTCAAGGTCTTGGTGAAAAGGACGTTGAGCCCGCTTCCACCATCGATGAGGACCTTGCTGAGCCTGGAGCCCGCGACCAACGGCTTCAGGACGAGAGGGAACCGCCCTGGTTCGGAGAAGCTAGTCCACTGATCCGCGCGGGAGAAGGTAATGGGTACCTCCGACCACCTGAGAGGGGTTGGAACCGCTGGTTCAATGATCATGACTTCTCGACGGGTAGCCTTTTGTTCCCGTCTACTGGGTAGTCCACCGAAGAGGACGTTGACCATCTTGTCGGGTTCCTGGAAGTCGCCGTTGCCGTCGTTGTGCTTCTTCTTGCCTTTCTTATCACGAGGGTGCGGTGGCTCTGGAGTACTCTTGAGTGCTCGCCTGAGTTGGTAGCACTGCTCGGTGGTGTGGTTGCCGTCCAGATGCCACGGGCACTTCTCTTTCAGCAAGTCTTTGAAGCCGCCGGAGGTCTTCTTCGAGTTCTCCTTCGCAGGGCGCTGGATAGCCGCGACAGTGTTGTCTGGCTTGCGCTTGCGGTTGGGACCTGAGTAGTTGTTGTTGTTGCGACCGCCTTGGTTCCCGTTGTTGCTACTGCCACCGCTCGTGTTCTGTTTGCTCTTGCCACGGATGGCATCGTACTTGGCGTTGGCTTTGTCTTTTTCGTCCGCCCAGGAGGTGATCATATCCTTGAGATGAGTGATGGACCTGGAGCGGCATCGACCGAAGTCTTCGAAGGTACAACGGTGGTAGAGACTGTCTTGGAAGAGGTCGATGACCTCCTTGTCGGTGAAGTCGACTACGGTGGCGCGCTTGTCGAAGAAGTGTCGCATGTACTTGCGGAGGGTCTCGCCTTGTTCCTGCTTCACCATAGCTAGGTCCATGCGAGTACCCGAGCGGCCCATGGCGCCCGCGATGTTGCTGGTGAACTGCTCCTTTAGCTGGTCCCACTTGTCGATCGAGTGCTTGTCCAGCGACTCGAGCCATGTGAGTGGGGCTTGGTCCAGGCAGAAAGGGAAGTAGATGCACTTGGTGTCATTGTTGCCGCCAGCGTTCTCGATGGAGAGGGAGTAGCACCTGAGCCACTGGATGGGGTCTTGCTTCGCGTCGTACTTTGTGATTCCCAGAGGTTTGAACTTGTCTGGGAGGAGTAAGTTGCGAAGGCGAGGAGAGAAGGCGGGGAAGCCGTCGTTGTCGCCTATTGTGGCAGACTTCTTCCGCCGCATCTCTTCAATCTTCTGGCGGGCGTCGTAGCCACCTTGTGAGGCTCCGGAGGCATGGCTGTTCGCGTGGCCTCGGCCATCGCGATCGCCTCCGCCACCGGCCCTCCTGTTGGCCCCATGGTTGGAGCTTCCGCCGTCGCTGCCGCCGCTGCTAGGGTCGCGCTGAGGGACGATCTCACGATCGCCGGCAGCAACTGCGACGCTGTTGCCAGCTTGTGAGGGTCCGCCGGCGTTTGCACGAGTACGGTTGGGCTGAGCCGGCAGCTCAGCTCGAGTACGGTTGCGGCCGAGGTCTGCGCTGCGACTTGTAGCTTCGTTGTCGCGGTTCCTGGCGGGAGGAGGCTGGTTGACCCTGTTGTCGACCCGCATGAAGTAAGCGTCTTCTGCGAGCTTGGCAATGACTTCTCCAGCGCGTATCCCTTGAGCTTGGCATGCGATCGCTGTGATCGACATGAGGCATTGCTCGGGGGTGGTGTGTACCTTGCTCTCGACTTATTCGAGGGCCTCCGCAAGGTTGCAGATGGGTAAGCTATCTCGGAGACGCCGGCGCCGTTCGTTCCGCCTTCTGTTTCGCTCACGTCGAGCGTCCTGGTTGGCGTCGGTCTCATCCGCGGGTGCTTCAGCAGACAGCTCGTCTGCGGAGATGTCTTCAAGGTACTGGTCCTCTGCCGTCCCTGAAGGTCCTGGCGTGTCGCCGACAGCCATGAAGACTTGGCGATCGGGGTTGCCAAGACTGGAGTCAGAGCTTGCCACCTCAGTTCGAGTATACTCCTCAGCGCGAGCGAGTGGAGTTCCCTCCTGGAACGGAAGCGGGTCGAGGTAGGCGACGTAGCGTGAGTCCCCGCTTATCAGGTCGGCGGGCTTGCGATCTGGCTAGTAGACGAATCTCCCGGCGGGTGTGCATGTTATAACTAGCCCAGAAGCCGGCCCTGATAAGGGTTGCTCAGTAGTGTTGTCCTCGGACTCGGGATCCTCAGGGTCCGACCCGAAGTCGAACTCGTACCCGGAGTCCGAGTAGAAGCCGGAGAGGGGGTTGGAGTCTGAGACGTGGCCGGGGGCGGTGTCGAAGTCCGAGTTGTACTCGGGTATGGGCTCCTTGCCAGCCCGACATGTAGAGGGAGCCTCCGTGCGGGCCCTGCTGAGGTTGCGGGGGCCACGCGCGAAGCGCTCGCGGGGTAGGGAAACCACATGCGATGGCTGAGTAGCCGGCTCGCATACGATAGCCCACGGGGACGTCGAGTTCGAGTTGGAGGCGGGTCCGAGCTCGAAGTCGGCGTGCTGGTCGAAAAGCGAAATTTCGCCGAACTTGCCGGCGAGTTCGCCCGTGACTACTTCAGGAAGCGTCACGAAGCCGGTGTCCGGGTTGGGCGGCATGGTGAGGCGGCGTTGGAAAGATCCAGCGCCGTCAGCAGTGCAAACCCAGGCACCGAAGACGAAGGTGTCACCGCGGTTGAAGGCGACGGTTGGCTTGATGTAGACAGGAGCCGTCGAGTTCGCCATGTGATCTCAGGCGAGAGCCCCTACTTGGCGCGCCAGCTGTCGGTGTTTTAGACCGGCAACCTACTAAGGGGAGTACCCGAAGTAGATGATTGTGGCCTCGCCGAGATCAGTAACTCGAAGGAAGAGACACGTGGCACACAATTTAGACAGGTTCGGGCCGCGAGGTGCGTAATACCCTACGTCCTGTATGCTGCGTAGCTCTGGATTGATTGGGTACGATTACAAGATGAAGCAATCTTACGCCATGAGATGAGATGAGGGAGAGAGGGGTCCTTGCCTCGCCTTATATAGTTCGGGAGGCAGGGTTACAAGTCGGTTCAGGGAGAGAGTACTAGTCGAGTACGTCTAGGAGTCTTCCATACAGTGCGGGACATGTACAGCTTCCTAACCGAGTACTTCTCCTCTGTAGTCCTTGTGCTTCACGTCATCAGGTGCCGTGCAGCGCAAGTCGGGTAGTCCCAGGGGCCCACCGAGTAGTTGGTCCAGGTACCCACCGAGGTAGTGGGCCCAGGGAGGTCCATACGACAGTCAATAACCACCAAATCGGATTTATCTCCACTCACCGAAAGATCGGGCACTCCCCCTCTATCACGTGGTATCAGCTTTCCAGGTTGATTGGTCAGTTTTATCTAGTGTTTTCCCTTCCTACAGTCCAAAAAAAACCCAACAAAAATTTACTTTCAGGTTAGATCTTTTCTCCAGCAACCGTTTAGCCTTGCACATTCTTTCAATAAGTGTCTTTGTTGAATTTGTGTGCTTATGCGTTCAATTGTTGCTGGTTACTTGTGTTCTCTACCTTTTTTCCATCTTTTCTTGTAACCCTAGTTTCATCTCCGCTCCTCATCCATCCGCTACCTCGTGCGCACATCTGTCGCGCTGCCGCCTCTCGGTCGCCCCATCCCTGTTCCGTGGTGCGGTAGGTCAAAAAAGGAAAGAAAAAAGAATGAAAGTAGTAAAAAAAGAAAAAAATCAAAAAAGAGAGACCGCCGCACAACCCTAGTGGGAAACGGGAACCGATTCGTCTCGGTGAAGGAGTTTTGCACCACAATTTCTCCTGGCTCGTAAGCCTTCTGGTCTGCACCATGCATGCCCTAGTAGCTATCTCTCCCTGATCGTGCTACGTACCCCCACACCGAGCCATCGCCTCTCTCTTTTCCAGTACCATATTCTGTGTTTGGCTTTACTCTAGAGAGAGAATACCCTTGTACTTTTGGAAAAAGTGTGTGTGGTAAGTTGCTGTTGGAGATCCTCAGTGTTCATATTAATAGTTTTGAGGACTTCTGCAAAAAACGGAAGTAAAAAAACAGCCATTTGCTACACCCTCTCCAGCTTACTTGCTGTCTTTTCGATTTCACTTGTTGCCAGCAGTGTTTGTTTCGTGTTTAGCACTATCATTCAACTTTGCATTATTGTTTGAGTGTGCTAATCATTGACTTGAGTGCAGCCTACCCAGAACTCCACATATTTCTGCGACGAGCAGATTTTGTTTCTCCAGGCAATCACTCCTCCAATCTTTCGCGAGTTCCACCGGTTAGTTGCAGGTCGCCCCTGTGTGCGTGGTAAGAACAGATAAGAATTTGATAACAACATTAGTTTCAGTGCCTTTGTGAGCTGTTCCACCCCTATGTTGGCGTTCATTTTTGTTTCGTGTTTGCACTAACCTTGGCAGGCGACGACGATAAGAAACAGCTGCAGGACATGCAGACTGAGATTGATGGCCTTGTCACAGACATCAAGACAATCCATGAGCGGGTGGATTCCACAGTTACTATGGCCAACGCGCGGTTCGACCAGCTTGATCTCGCGTAGACAACCACCAAGACGACGCTCGACGCCATCATGTCACGACTCGATGCATTGAACGTGGTGGTCACTGATTTGGTGGCCCAACGATGTGTGGGTGTGTTGATGGTGAAAATCCGTCAACCTAGCCATGAGTTTACCTTCGGTGTTGGCATGACTTTTATATCTTATCCATTGGTACTAACCCCCGTGGTATAACAAGTTCACTTGTGCATGTCGGTTTTGGAGTTAAGTGTTTATGCAGGGTTTTAATGTTGAAAGCAAGACTTATGGGATAAGTTCACTAAGCACCTCATGACAAGACCTTGAAGCTCGGTACAAGTCAAGCAATGAAGTGAACATGACTCCAAGAGCCCAAGGACCAAGCCCGAGAAGATGACAACTCCAAGGACCTAGCCAGAAAAGTGCTGAATCTTGCGAGATAAGGAGCTTCGTCCAATTCGGAGAGAAACCGATGACAAGGGCCCACATGCAAAAGGGGAGAGGATCTAGAAGACTCGGGAAGCAATACCAGACGAAGGAGGACACAGACTGGGCCGAGATGGGCCCAGGCCAGCCGGCCCAGCCCATTTCGAGGCCCAGTCGCCCCCCTTTGACCTAGTTGCATCTTGGGCCACAACAAAGTGTGGCCACCATTGGAGGATACACTGCAAGAAACATGCAAAATATTGCAGCCATCCTAACCAATGCAATCCAAATGGGTGAAGGAAATGCAAACGTCGCTTATGAGCTTTGACACCTTCACCTAACACCGTCGAACAATTCATAGGAGGAGTAGTGCATTCCTATTATGAGCAAGGGTGCAACAACCAAGACTTTCAATATCAACCACCAGCGGAAGATTAGAGAGAGGAGGAGCTTTAGTTATCTTTCCTTTTTCCCTTTTCTTTAATTTTCAGCTTGTATGCGCCTATGTATGCGTAGTATTTTCAGCTTTTACTTTAATTTTTAGTTTTTACTCTAATTTTCAGCATGTGTGTTAGTTTTTATTTTCATCATGAATAATGTCACCACCTAGTTTTTACCTTTGGTAAAGTTACAAAGTTTGTGCCATGATGATATATAATTATAATTGCCGCTTTGTTTATCTTTGTAATTGTTTTATGCATGTTTAAGCTAGTGCTCTCTTAAAATACAAATCTGAAATTATCTAAATGCTAGCTTAATCTTTAACGGAGGTTATGATAAAAATAAAGACCCATAGTGTTTTATGTGCTCTCAAGTTTTAGATGGATTAAGGATGATTTATTCATGTTCTTAAATGTAAATCTAACCTTGTCATAAATACCACTTGCGTGTTGCTCTACCTATCCAGATCCATATAAATATTTGAGTGCAAAAACTTAGTATACAAGGTTTATTTTTGGGTGAGTTATTTTAGGCCTTGATTTCTCTGGCCAGAAGCTGGTCATTCCGTTTTTGCGTATCTATCTTATTGCTAGCCTCTTATCCGTGCATTGTGTATCTCCACATCGGAGATCCCACAAACCTCGCCGGATATCCATCCTTAGAACCAAATATCATGTTTTGTGTTTACCTCCTTGACCACAACCTATCATTGAGTATGGATCATCAATTCAAGGAAGATAGCAAGACGATGCCATTATTGAAGATTTCAAGTATCTCTCCAAAGGAAAAGTATTTCCGGTACCTACCTTATCTCTATCACCTCTTTGCCCGAGGACGAGCAACATCTAAGCATGGGGGAGGAGGTAGGTATAATGCAATTTTAGAGTTCAAGATGAGCAAATAAAAAATTTTGATGAGAAAGAAAAAGAGAAAAAAAATGAGAAAAATAAAAAAAGAACAAAAATATGAGTATGAGAAAAAGAGGAGAAAAGAAAAACAAATATGAGTATTATGATACAAAAATAAAAATAAAATAAAATGAACTCCCCGGTTCTCTAAAGTGCATTAGGAATTTCAAGGTTTTAAGATTAAAAAATCCATACTCATTTTCCGACCATGTGCAATCCGATAACGAGGACTTCCTTTGTGCCTCGGGATCACTCTTTGCCATCTGCACATGTCCACTCATCTCAAGTGTGTGTATCTTTTTCTTTCCCCTCCTTGATTTAACATTATTTTCCAATGACCTCTTTGACGAGTCTCGGTAAGACCATGAGAAGCTTGTCTTGTTTTGACAACATCTCATTTATAATATCTTGGTAGGACTAAACTTTCCCAAAAAGCTCCATATAAAGCCTGCCACATATGTATGTGTTATGAGAGGGAAAGGAGTAGAATAAATAGGCTTGAGAGACAAGATGAGATGAGAGTTCATGAGCAAGATGCAAGGCGGTTTAAATTTGTGAACTTGGTTTAGCTCTTTTACATCTTGTTCTTTATTTCAAAATTTCTGAGATCCATTTGAATTTTGGGAGCATGTTAATACTTGTGGGATAAGCTAAATTAAATATCTACCCTCCGTAGGGATGAAGCCTAGTACATTATGGAACTTTAACGAACTAAACTTTTGAGAGCAATATGTTTTCTCATGTATGATCAAGTGCAAGGTTTAAACAATGAAGGGCAACGATGATATCCATCGAAGGCTTACTCGAGGACGAGCAAGGTTTAAGCATGGGGGAGCTGTTGACGGTGAAAATCCGTCAACCTAGCCATGAGTTTACCTTCGGTGTTGGCATGACTTTTATATCTTATCCATTGGTACTAACCCCCGTGGTATAACAAGTTCACTTGTGCATGTCGGTTTTGGAGTTAAGTGTTTACGCAGGGTTTTAACGTTGAAAGCAAGACTTCCGGGATAAGTTCACTAAGCACCTCATGACAAGACCTTGAAGCCCAGTACAAGTCAAGCAATGAGGTGAACATGACTCCAAGAGCCCAAGGACCAAGCCCGAGAAGATGACAAACTCCGAGGACCTAGCCAGAAAAGTGCTGAATCTTGCGAGATAAGGAGCTTCGTCCAATTCGGAGAGAAACCGACGACAAGGGCCCACATGCAAAAGGGGAGAGGACCTAGAAGACTTGGGAAGCAATACCAGACGAAGGAGGACACGGACTGGGCCGAGATGGGCCCAGGCCGGTCGGCCCAGGCTGGCCCAGCCCAGCCCATTTCGAGGCCCAGTCGGCCCCCCTTTGACCTAGTTGCATCTCGGGCTATTTATAACCCCCTGACCGAGAGCCACACATCAATCAATTCGTCATCCGCCGCCGAGGAGCAGAGAAGCTTGAGGGAAACCATCTCGGAGATGAGGGTCGTGCTAGTTGTCTAGGGTCTCCCTAGCCGACGTGGGAACCTTGCATGGAAGACCACGTTGGAGCTCCGGAGCAAGGATCAATATCGAGGTAGGATCCCGGTGGTCATCTTGTTCATGTAATCATTCATGGTGAAGTTTTTATAGTGAATCCGATTTCTAGCGATCAAGTGCCTTCTTGATGATTTTGTTTTCTTCTTGCTTTTGCTTCTTCTACGATCTATACTTAAGATAGATTACATAGGGTGCTCTTGTAGCCGGCTAGAGGTGCATACCGGACCAGCCAAGTGATTTCAACTTGTTCTTATCGAACTCGCCCTAGACTACCCGCATGAATAGGGATACGTTGTGACAGAACGGGGGTTTCGAAAGGCAGGCGTTTTCGGAGTCGGACGGGAGGCCACGATTCAAAGATGTTTTTAATGAGATTCTCTTTTCTATCTTCATCTATCATGCTTGGAGCTACAACATAAGCATGATCTAGACTCTCTAGATCGGTTATCTCTTGCTTTCTCTTGCTACCTCTTTAGTATATTAGATTAGATGTGTTTCCTTTATGAGTTAGTAGATTAGATGCAATTTGGTTCTTCATAAGATAGCTTACCTTGCTTTACTAGATTGAATCCTTGCGTTGCACATTGTTCCACGGATTCGATACCTTGGGTTCACCACTCAAGGGAAGAAGGGTCCCTTGACTACGACGGGGGATTTGTTCGCTTGCAAATCCATATGAACTTTGATACGATAATCTACCGTCAACAAGCCCCTTTTTCTGGCGCCATTGCCGTGGAACAAGCAATCAAGATCCAATCTAGTATCGCTTATCTTTCAGTTTTTGTTTTGATTTTCTTTTGCATCTCTTAAGTTTGATCATCGTCAAAAAGAAAAAAAATCAATCTAATTTTGTTTTGATTAACCCTAATTTTTCTTTTTTTTAGATTTTTGTTTTATTACTAACCCTAACCGGAGATGGTTGGCTACCTCTCCAAGAAACCCAAACTTTCTTTTGTGGATGCTCTAGGAAAACTTTACAGGCAAAGGAGACGTGCAACACAAGCTAAAGGGTTGGAAAGCCTAGATTCAAAAGCCGAAGTTGAAGGACCGCCGGAATCTCCAAGGGAATCACCACCTCCAAGTCCAAAGGAAGATCAACCTAAACCGACATCGTTGATCTACCTATCATAAACCTTCAAGACGCTGGAAGGCCGTTCAAGATCAAGGTCTCAACTATCCGCATGACGATTGCGAGAGCTTTGGAGCGTTTCAATGAATACATATGAGCCAGATTCCTTGAGTGGCATATCAGTTTACTTAAGAGGACGATGGAGAAGATGGAGATAGAGAAAGAAGCTCAACACCTAAAGGCTGCCAAGGCAAGATCCACATGCGAGGATTGTGAGGAGCACGACCATGTCCAAGGTAAACCCCGATTTAATGCAAGTTCATCCATCCAAGATTTGGTTCCTCTTTGTACACAATTCAAGGACTTCATGGACGAGCAAGCTAAGATCAACAAGGATGCCGTCACTAAGTTCGAGGCTATGGAGAAAATATTGAAGAATTTAGATGGCAAGGTGACGGAGGTCGGAAGCTCTATATGTGAAGTGTTCATCATGATGAAGATGCTACAGACGCAAGTGGGACAGCTTGTCGGGCGCCCGATGGGTAACAAAGAAGAATTTCCGAGACAACTCCAAGGTCCCAAGATGGCGAGGGCTACTCAAACTCATTCGGGAGAGATGAAGGATCACACTAGGAGACCACGGAGATCACGATCGAAGGACCGGAGTTTGAGATGCCGAGCCACTACATGAAGGAAGTTGTTGCATCCGTCAAGACCAAAGGACAAAGCCAGCCTGTGAAGACCAAAAATATGACTAAGCCAAAGAAGAAGCCCGCACCCAAGATGGTGCGGAAGTGGGTACCCAAGATTGCAACGCCCGCAAAGAGTGTTGATCCGAACTAATCAAGTGAAGAAGTCTAGCCATGGACTATAAACGAAGCGCTAGGCGGGAGGCAACCCGTTTCGTCGAGTCAAGAATAAGCTACCGGGAGGATAACCCGATTCCAGGTTTTTCGAGTCTTTTTAATAATTTAGTTTTTGAATTTTACTACGCAAAACATTAGACTTAGAATGGTTAAACAATATTAGAGACATAATTCTTGGTTGAATATTTTGCTTGATCATAAACCCTTTACATTAACCATCCTATGTGATTGCTTGCTTCTTTTCGAGAAACCACAATCAAATAAATTCAGAACCTAACTCAACCATTCATCCTCTTTATGATGTCGTGGTTGACTTGTTTTACATGCTAAAACCACACGAGTAGAGCCACGACTTGTATCTAGATGTTATTTAATTTTCAGCACGTGGTAGGACTCGTGTGAACCTAGAAACTCAATTTTTGGTTTGTTTAAAAATCCATATCCTTGGTTTCTCTAAGATTAGAATTTTTCTAAGCCTCATTTAATTTAATTTTATTCAAAATCTCTCATATCTAATCAAAATTAGAACCTAAACCTATGCCCCCATGATCAAGCCGGGAAAAGCTTGCTCTCAACTAATGAAGGCAAACAATACCGGTGAGACCAACATAAAAGTAGTCGGAAATATTTTTCGACTTACATTTGTTATGAATGCTTTAAAACTTTCTCTAAATTTATGCTTGAGCTCTCCCATAGCTCTGAATTTATTTTTATTCTTTGAAATTAGAGGAGTGCTTAGCATTAAAACATGCTTAGAGGGAGGCAATCTAGTTAACCTAACCATTCATGCACCATGATACATCATGGGATGCCCCCAACATATTATCAAACCACATCAAAGTAAAAGCATGGGGGGCAGCCAAGGCTTTGTTTTTTAGGAATATCATGGAAGGCATGTGAGGCAAGGGAGTATGGAAGTGAGTCAAAGCGAAAACATCAAGTGAAAGGAATAATAATGCAAGCGAAGGAGTGGACGAGAACGTTTGGAAGGTGCACGTGGTCACAAAGCAAAGTGCGCTAGAGAAGAACCGAGTCAAGAGGAGGAGAGAGGTAAGTCTCCCATCCAGCTCTTTGTTCGTGTGTTCTAGTTTGTAGTCCGGAACCACCTTAGACTTAGCCCTCCACCTCGTTTGTTTCGTGCAACAAAACACATCCTAATTCCACTCAAAGTCCAGACTCCAAAATAATATTTGTGTACCTTATTACCGGTTGAAAACCCCAGATATATATTTGTGAGGGAGAGTGCTGCAATCATGGAAGAAACCTACAAGCTTTTCACAAAGAGGAAGGGATCGTCGTCGTCTAAGACAACCTCTTCGAGGAGGTGAGGACCATGTGTGGTTCGAGGACCGGTGGATGGTCGCTTCCTTGTGTGATGAGTGATTGACAACGTTGTGTGGACTGATTCTTGGCTAAGTATTGCAGGTGCAGGTTGCGGCTTGACTCGTGTTGGTGCAGGTGAAGAACAAGCGCGAAAGGTCGTTGTTGGTGAGGCCTCCGGGTGTGGAGAAGACAAGTAGGCTTCGTTCGAGGGACCCGGTGGCCGGCGGGGGTCGAGTGCGGGCCGCATGGTGGCAAGAACGACAAGATGAAGTCGGTGGACGGTTTCTTGGTTGAGCCACAAAACCAAGGTCGAGCCGGGACTTCATGGGAGCCAAGTCATGAGTGGTGATTGGCGGAGGCTACATCAAGTTCGCGGGGTTTGCGGTGGTTCACCGTAAAAATCACCGGTTACTCGGGCGAGCCACAAAGCCGAGGCCGAAGATCGGGTGTGGATGTACGGCCAAAACCGGGTCCGACCGGGTTTGGAGAACCGGTCCGACCGGTTTGGGGTCGCAGGCGCCGGAAGCTTCGAGGCGGAGGACACGCGTCGGGATCGCAAGGCTTGCGTTGAGGCTACGCAGGGTGCGGTCGCTGGGCATCCGTCCGATGGTGAATACATCAAGAATTCCGAATCCGCCCTTGAGGGGCTTGTATCCCTAGTTAGTAGAGAGGGGCATTTTAGACATTCGGTTGCCGCCTATATAACCCAAGAGGTGAGAGGTTGGCAGCCAACGGTTGGAACCCTAGCTCATTAGTTTTCCTATTTTCTTCCTATTTTCTTTAGGTTTTCCTTAGGACTAGCAAGAGAGCTTCACGGAGAAATCTTGTAGAGAGGGATGGATGATCGGGCGGCTTGCTAGACCTTGTACGAATCTTTGTTTCATGTATAGATGATTCGGCGTGATTCCTCAAGGTTTGAATGTGTTTTTCCCGATTGTTCTTGGTGATGATTTTCGGAGCCCTCTCCCTGTGATTGCTTTGCGGTGTTTTCGGGACCTTTCCTTTGGGGATTTGATGGGGGAAATTTGTGGGAACCCTTCGTGGTTCTTTGGGCTGTGATTCCCCTCCCAAATTCGTGAGGAAAAGTGCTCGATTTTGGGGTTTCTTGAGTTCTTGGGTTGGTAGTGCCTTTGGCGGGATTTCTTCGATTCCTCCTTTTTGGACGAGATTTGGTGGGATTAAACTTGACCATGGACTCCTCATGAGGTGTTCCTGATATCCCCAAAGTCTTGTTCAAGTCCGTGGAGCGATTCGGGAGATTGAGATTTGGTTTTGGGGGAGTTGACCCGCGGCCGTGTTCTTCTCGATCGTTCGGGCTAAAACCGCCCGACCGGTTTCCCAAACCGGTCGACCGGTTTCGCCCGGTGGTCGTCGAGAAAGATCTTTGAACAAGGAAGTCTTTCTTGCTCCATGGCTTCGTTTGTTCGGATGTGGAAAGGCTTTTGAAGTGTTTGGGGTCCTTGGGGAGTTTCCGGGACGGAATCGGTCCGACCGGCTTGCCTAACCGGTCCGACCGGTTTTTCTCTCGCCTTCGTGAGGCTAAGTCCAACGGAGCGGTCCGACCGGTTTCGAAACCGGCCCGACCGGGGTTTGTCTTGCCCGCAGCCCCTTGTCGTGTGTGTGTTTCCGCCGCGTGTGTGTTGAGGCGTTGTTTGGGTCTTGTTCCTAGGTTCGGTAGCACTCCGGTGGCTACGTGAACTTGGCAAGAGAAGCTCGCGGAGGTGCACGAGTGAATTTGGGTTCATAGGCCGAATTCTTGAATAGAATTTTTATCGGCTCCCATTCACTCCCCCCCCCTCTCTGGTTCGCCGTTTCGGTCCTTCAAGTGGTATCGAGCCGGTTCGGGTCTTTGTTGACTCTAACCGCTCTAAGATCCAAGGATGGCGTACCGGGAACGGGGTTCGGGTCCTCCACACTTCGATGGCAAGAACTACCGGATGTGGAGCAAGCGGATGGGTGCGTTCCTCCGCGGAAAGGGTCGAGTTTGCTTTGGGATGTCACGGTGGACACAGGCTATGTCCGGCCGATGGATTTCCTTGCTCCGGGGTCGAGGGACGGATTCGACGCCAACAATAAGGCGGTCGACTACTTGTTTCGTGCTTTGTGTCGGCTCGAGTTTGATCGGGTGCACACCGAGCACTTAGCTTGTAGGATTTGGGCGGTGTTGAAGGAGGCTCATGTTGGGAACGCCCGTGTTCGAGCACGGTTGTATGCGACCTACGGAGAGAGTACGAGAACTTCACTCATCTCCCCGGTGAGTCCATCGATGCCTTGTTTCAGAGGTTCACGGTGGTGGTGAACAACATGAGGGCCAATGTGGACGTGCTCCCGTACGATGATCATGATAGAGCGGTCAAGCTCTTACACTCTTTGGATCGTACGATATGGGGCGGAAAGTTCGAGGCCATAGTCGAGTCGGAGCGGTATGATACTCGACGGTGAACGAGCTGTTCTCGAAGCTCAAGTCGGCTGAGGTGGATAGGGGCATGATCGCCAAGCTCGAGGGACCGACCGATTCCCATAGTCTTGCCCTCGTTGGTGGTTCCAAAGGAAAGACTAACTCTAACCCATCCACCGGGATGTTCTCGTTTTCCTCTTTGATGTCTATGCCGGATGAGGAGTTTGATGACCTTGGAGAGGACGAGCCGGCGCCGTTGACGAGGCGGTTCGAGAGGCTGCACGAGAACCGTGTGAACATGAGGAGGAACACGAGGACTTGCTTCCGATGCGGCAAGCGGGACACTTCGTCGCCGACCGCCCGGAGAAGACCGAGAACAAGGACGGCTACAAGCACAAGCCGAGGAAGAACGATGACAAGTACCGTTCGAGGCGCGACCACAAGAGCAAGCACAAGAACAAGTACAAGGACGAGCGACGATCGAGGAAGAAGGAGGGCCGAGGCAAGGCCCGAGCGATGGTTGGAGCGAGCGACGTCGACTCCGGTTCCGCGTACTCCACCTCGAGCTCGAGCGAGCGGCGACGACGAGGGAGATCGCCGCAAGAACAAGAGGTCGTCCAAGAACACCGAGCGGGGCCGAGCGCTCGCGAGAGACGGCCTCCGCACCATGGCGTTGAGCTCCGGCGGCAAGAAGAGCACACGGAGCGACTCGGACTGCGAGTCCGACGACGAGGTGCGTGATGAGCTTCCCTTCTTGCGCCGGGAGAATGAGAGGCTTGGCTCTTTGCTTGATAACCGTGATGACATGCTTAGAGAGGCCAAGAAAATGAGGAAAGAGCTTAGGGCTTCACTCGAGGATGCTAGGACTAGAGTGGCTGAGCTAGAGACACAGGTGCTTGATAGCAAGCTTGAGATTGATTCGCTTAAGGCTAGCCCTGTTGTCTCTGATGAGAATGATTGTGCCGATTGCTCTATTTTCCTTGCTGATCTTGCTTTGTTCAAGGAAAAGCATGCCTCCAAGTGTGAGGAACTAGATGTGCTTAGGGTTGAAGTGGGCGAGCTCAAGTCTAGACCTCGCTTTGCTAGGTGCTTGCACTTCTTGCCCCGTTTTGCATGCTAAGATTGATGAGATGCATGCTTACACTAGCTCGCTCGAGGCTAAATTGAAGGAACCCATGCCTACATCTTGCTCTACCCGTGAAATGCATGCATTGAAAAATTTGGAGCTTGCACATTATGTTGATCGTTTGCGGGATGAGAATGATGATTTGAGGAAGTTGATGGGTTGGTTGTCCCGGTCACGAGCCTCAGTTGAGGATGATGATCGAGGCCTTTAAGAGGCAAGATGGTGAAGGGCTTGGGGCAAACAAGGTTGGTGAGGGAAGTGGAGAGAATATCCCGGAGCCACCAAAAACCCACCACAAAAATGATTTCCCACCAAAACCTAACCATCTAAGGAACCGACTAGACACAACCCCGACACCACCCGTGTTTCCTACACCCACAAATGACCTACAAAAGCCTATCAAGTTTGTGAGCACTTCGGGGAAAGTGTTCTTTGGGAAGGAGAGTGAGAAGGCTAGTGGTGAGAAACCGGTGGAGGATTTGAGTGGAGAGAAACCGAGTGAGCGACCACATCCTAAGCCTAAGCTTGTGAGGTTCCATTGTGGCTATTGTGGAAGAGATGGCCACAAGGAGGAGTTTTGCTTCAAGAGGAAGCGAGAGGAGAAAATGGCGAAGGAGTGGGCTAACGGGGATAAGTTTCACCCCTCCAGCGGTGTACTTAAGCCTCGTGTGCAGATGCCCAGGGCCAAGGCGAGTGTGAGGATAGTTCCGGCTTGGGGTGATCGGAAGAGTGCGGGAGAGGTCTTCTCGGAGAGAAGTGAAACCGGTCGGGCCGGTTTTGGAACCGGTCGGACCGGTTTGGGGACTAACGGAATGACAAGCTTGGTTTTCGTGCTCATACGGGTGCGAGGGTTGTTTCGGTAGTCGTGGTTCCGGTGGTTGGGCCGGAAAGAGTGCGGGTGGTCGGTTGCTAGGCGTTCTCCTCCTCGTGCTCAATACGGGGATTGGAGGAGTCGTGGCGTTGAGTTGGAGAGGAAGGACGTTCCACGGGCTTTCTTGCGTGGTTTTGGTCCTCCTCCGGGCGAGAGGGGTGGTTCCCTCGGGGTGGTTACCGTGGTGGTGTTCGTGGAGGTAGCTTTGGTAGGAGAGATGCTTTGGTTGGTGCTAACCCCACTTTCGAGCAAATGGCTCGGCACCGGTTTTCCTCCTTTGGTACTAACCCCGATCTTCGAGTCATTTGTTCGCTCACGTGCCTATTTTTGATTTTCGGGTGGGAGACTTGAAGAACATTTGGTTGATTGACTCCGGTTGTTCGAGGCATATGACCGAGACGGGGGGTGGTTCTCAAGTCTCGTCCGGTGGTGACGAAGAGGTACATCACTTTTGGGGACAATGGGCGTGGGCGTGTGCTTTCGTAAGGTGAGATAAAAGTGAGTGACAAGATCACTCGAGGCGTGTTGCTCTTGTTCAATCGGCGGGGTACAATTTTCTTTCTCGTGTCTCGGTTGTTGGATGAGGGTTTTGAGGTGTTGTTTCGGCCTGGTGGTTCTCGGATTGTGGACTCTCGAGGGGACCTTGTCTGTATGGTCGTTCCCGAGGGTCAGGTGTTTCGTGCTGATTTTTCTCAGTCTTCGGGTGTGGAGCGTTGTTTTTTGGCCGGTTCTTCGAGTGAGTTGTGGAAATGGCATAGGAAGTTGGGTCACTTGAGCTTTGACCTTTTGTCTCGCTTGAGTAAACTCAATTTGGTCCGAGGATTGCCACGGTTAAAGCTTGAGAAAGAGTTGGTTTGTGCTCCTTGTAGGCATGCCAAGATGGTGGCCTCTTCTCACCCGCCTCTCACCGATGTGATGACCGAGCGTCCATGCGAGCCGCTCCATATGGACCTTGTTGGCCCGGCTCGTGTGCGATCTGCGGGTGGGAAGTGGTATGTCCTTGTTGTGGTGGATGACTATTCTCGGTATGCGTGGGTGTTCTTTCTAGAGGATAAGGGGGAGACGTTTGGTTTTGTTCGAGATCTAGTCTTGAGGTTGAGGAACGAGAGGCACGGAGATGCCATACGAGCTATCCGCCGGTGATAATGGCTCGGAATTCAGGAACTCTCGTTTTGAAACCTTTTGTCATGACTTGGGTCTTGTGCACCAGTTTTCGAGTCCGTATACGCCTCCCCAGAATGGTGTTGTGGAAAGAAAGAATAGGACCTTGTGCGAGATGGCTCGGACGATGCTTGATGAGCATAGGACTCCGAGGAGGTATTGGGCTGAGGCGGTGAATACCGCGTGCTATGTGTCGAACAGAATATACCTCAGAGTGCACAAGAAGAAAACATGCTATGAGTTGATGCATGGCCGCACACCCAAGGTGAGTCACTTCCATGTCTTCGGTTGCAAGTGTTTCATTCGAAGAAAGGCGGGAAGTTGGATAAGTTTGAGGCTAGGTCTCTCGATGGCATTTTCTTTGGTTATGCATCTCATTCTAGAGCATATCGTGTGCTCAATCTTGAAACTAACCAAATCGTGGAGACTTGCGAGGTAACCTTCGACGAGACGAGCCACGTAGTCGGCTTGTCTTTGAGTGTGCGGTGATGATGCTTGGCGAGGAGATCTTTCAGGAGGAGGAGCATGAACATGGTGATGATGAAGGTGGCGGTGTGGTGCCCCCGCCGAACATGTACCCACTACTTCGACTACGATGATGGATGGACCCTCTGCTACACCTACGACGACAAATCAAGAACGAGGAGAAGGCGATGTTGAGGGGGAGGTAGCTTCGAGGCGAGAACCTCCCCGGCGAGTTCAAGTGGATCACCCGGCTTCGAGGATCATCGGCGACATGAATGAACGCACTACACGGTCGAGGGTTCGAAACAATTCCCATTTTGCTCATGCTGCATTTGTTGCTTCTTTCGAGCCCAAAGACATTGGACACGCACTATCCGATCACAATTGGGTTAACTCGATGCATGAGGAGTTGGAGAACTTTGAGAGGAATCGGGTGTGGGAGTTGGTTGACCCTCCCCCGGGGTTTAAGCCGATTGGTACAAAGTGGGTGTGGAAAAACAAAGAGGGAGAGAAGGGTGAGGTTGTGAGGAACAAGTCGAGACTTGTTGCTCGGGGGTTCGATCGAAGGAGGGGATCGACTACGAGGAGACCTTTGCTCCCGTAGCCCGTTTGGAGGCGATTAAGATCCTTCTAGCCTTTTCGTGGCTAAAGGATTCAAGTTGCACCAAATGGATGTGAAGAGTGCTTTCCCGAATGGAGTGTTGGAGGAAGAAGTGTATGTGAGACAACCTCCGGGATTTGAGAGTGAGAGGTACCCCCACCGGTGTACAAGTTGAGGAAGGCGCCGTATGGGTTGAAGCGGCGCCTAGAGCTTGGTATGGCGGGTTGAGGGGGTTCTTGTTTGAGAGAGGTTTTGAGATGGGGAAGGTCGATCGGACCTTGTTTTTGCGAGAGGCGAGGGGCGTAGAGATATCCCGATTGTGCGGTGTGTACGTGGATGATATTGTCTTTGGTGGCTCGTCTAACTCTCTTGTTGCGAGGTTTGCGGATGATATGAGCGAGGGAGTTTGAGATGAGCATGATGGGCGAGTTGCGCTTCTTCCTCGGGCTACAAATCAAGCAATCAAAGGAAGGAACATTTGTGCACCGGGCTAAGTACACCAAGGACATTGTGAGGAAGTTCAAGATGGAGGACTCCAAGGCTATGACGACGCCGATGAGTACGACGACGGCTCTTGATGCGGACGAGGAAGGTGAACACGTGGACCGGAAGGAGTCCTGGAGCATGATCCGGTCACTCCTCTACTTGACGGCGACGAGGCCGGACATACGCTTCTCGGTGTGTCCGTGCGCTCGTTTTCAAGCGTCTCCGAGGACTTCGCATCGGCAAGCGGTGAAGCGAATTTTCGGGTACTTGCGTCACACTCCCGACTTCGGCCTTTGGTACTCCGCGTCCTCTTCTTTGGCGCTTCATGGTTTTTCGGACGCGGATTTTGCCGGTGTCGGTTGGATAGGAAGTCCACTTCGGGGACTTGCCGCTTTTTGGGTTCTTCGTTGGTGTCTTGGTCTTCCCGCAAGCGGTCGAGTGTTGCTCAATCCACGACCGAAGCCGAGTATGTTGCCGCTCGCTAGTTGTTGCTCTCGGCTCCTTTGGATCACCTACACCATGAGTGACTTTGGTGAGGAGTATACCCATGTCCCACTTCAATGTGATAGCACCAGTGCCATAAGCGTTGCAAAGAACCCAGTGCTCCATTCCAAAACCAAACACATAGAAGTGAGGTATCATTTTCTGAGAGACAACGTCGAGAAAGGGAAGATAGCTTTGATCCATGTACCCACACATGACCAACTAGCCGATATTTTCACCAAACCCCTAGATCAAGCAACTTTCACTCGTTTGCGGGGGGAACTTGGTGTGTGTTTGATTTCTTGAGTTGGGTGTGTGGGAGCTTTCTTTTGCCGGTGGTGTCGAGCCCGTTTTGCCTCCCCTCGAGGAGCCGGTTTGTAGCATATGTATAGATTTCCTTTGTGCATTTCTTGCTTTTGGCATGGCATATGTAACATGATGTATAGGCATCCTTGTATCTTAGATTGCATGCATTTTGTATCATATGCATTGGTTAGGAAAGCTTCTCTCGTATACATTGTTCACCATGGAATGAAATATATGTCTTTGTGAGCATGTTTGGTATGCTACGGTTAGTTTGGCTTAGCTCTTGATGATCTTGATGAATAATCCATGGTTGATGGCTATGTTTTTGAAAAATGTCACATGTATGCTCTCTCATGTGTAAATGCCTTTATATGATCTTCACATGTTTTAGTGACTTTGCTATGCTTAATTTGTGGTTGGATAGCTAGTTTATTGATCATATGGGGCCAAAGGCTCATTTGCCATCATGAATGTTTAGCCTTCTTGCTTCATCTTATGGAGGGGCATAAGTTCCTTTTTGTCGCAAAGACATTTCATGTACCATTTACAAATCTGAAAATGAAATGAAACATGCTTGGAAATGTGCTCCCATGTCATATGTGCTGAATTTAGTTTTCTTTGGGTGCTAAACCGTTACATGTTGCCTACCAATGAGAAGTCTCATACATAGAAGTAGGCACATGGCTCGGTGGCTTTGACATGACATGAGGTGCTTGTGGGTGTTTGTGATGGTCTTATGATTAGAATGGCTGTCCTAGCATGAAGTTTGTGTGGCTCTGCCATTTTGGCATGTTTTGCTCATGTCTAGGTTTTTGCGTGTGAGAGAGTAACTTTTTGCAAAATTACTCAAATCCTTGCTAGCCTTGTCCAATGGTTGTGAAACTTGGTGATCATGTAGTTGAGGTCCATACAAACCTGTAGAGTATCTAACTTGCTCATTTGGACATGTGTAGCATCTTGTGATGAATTTTGTATACTTGAGAAGCTCTAGATTGCATTTGTGCCTTGATTCATGCATTGGCAACAAGGGGGAGAAAGGAAGGTGGAGAAAAGTTGTTTTGTATCCCTGGAATCTATCCCAAGTGTCAAGGGGGATCTTGTGCATTTCTTTTGCATTTTTGGCTTTTGGGGTGTGGTCTGCTGTGTGAAATCGGCCTGACCGGTTGTGGAAACCGGTCTGACCGGTTTTGGTGGAACCGGCCTGACCGGTTATGGGAACCAGTCTGACCGGTTTGTGCCCTGAGTTGGCACTTGATCAGGGGGAGCTTGCTTCTGTGCAGGGGGAGCTCTTGTGTGCTTTGGTGGTTGGTGTTCTTTGCTTGAACATGGTTTTTGTCTCGGATGTGTCGAGCCGTTGCCCTTGCCTAAGGGGTCCGAGACTTGCTTTCTTCAAGTGATCTTGATCTTTGCCTTTGTTTGGCTTTCGATCGCTTCTTGGAGTTTCTTTTTTGTTTGTTTCTTTTCTTTTTCTTTTCTCACTTGTTACTTTCATGTGGGTGTTGTCAATGCACTCATCAAGGGGGAGATTGAGGACCATGTGTGGTTCGAGGACCGGTGGATGGTCGCTTCCTTGTGTGATGAGTGATTGACAACGTTGTGTGGACTGATTCTTGGCTAAGTATTGCAGGTGCAGGTTGCGGCTTGACTCGTGTTGGTGCGGGTGAAGAACAAGCGCGAAAGGTCGTTCTTGGTGAGGCCTCCGGGTGTGGAGAAGACAAGTAGGCTTCGTTCGAGGGACCGGTGGCCGGCGGGGTCGAGTGCGGGCCGCATGGTGGCAAGAACAAGAAGATGAAGTCGGTGGAGGGTTTCTTGGTTGAGCCACAAAACCAAGGTCGAGCCGGGACTTCATGGGAGCCAAGTCATGAGTGGTGATTGGCGGAGGCTACATCAAGTTCGCGGGGTTTGCGGTGGTTCACCGGAAAATCACCGGGTTACTCGGGCGAGCCACAAAGCCGAGGCCGAAGATCGGGTGTGGCCGTCGGCCAAAACCGGTCCGACCGGTTTGGAGAACCGGTCGACCGGTTTGGGGTCGCGGGGCGCCGGAAGCTTCGAGGCGGAGGACACGCGTCGGGATCGCAAGGCTTGCGTTGAGGCTACGCGGGGTGCGGTCGGCCGGGCATCCGTCCGATGGTGAATACATCAAGAATTCCGAATCCGCCCTTGAGGGGCTTGTATCCCTAGTTAGTAGAGAGGGGCATTTTAGACATTCGGTTGCCGCCTATATAACCCAAGAGGTGAGAGGTTGGCAGCCAACGGTTGGAACCCTAGCTCATTAGTTTTCCTATTTTCTTCCTATTTTCTTTAGGTTTTCCTTAGGACTAGCAAGAGAGCTTCACGGAGAAATCTTGTAGAGAGGGATGGATGATCGGGCGGCTTGCTAGACCTTGTACGAATCTTTGTTTCATGTATAGATGATTCGGCGTGATTCCTCAAGGTTTGAATGTGTTTTTCCCGATTGTTCTTGGTGATGATTTTCGGAGCCCTCTCCCGGTGATTGCTTTGCGGTGTTTTCGGGACCTTTCCTTTGGGGATTTGATGGGGGAAATTTGTGGGAACCCTTCGTGGTTCTTTGGGCTGTGATTCCCCTCCCAAATTCGTGAGGAAAAGTGCTCGATTTTGGGGTTTCTTGAGTTCTTGGGTTGGTAGTGCCTTTGGCGGGATTTCTTCGATTCCTCCTTTTTGGACGAGATTTGGTGGGATTAAACTTGACCATGGACTCCTCATGAGGTGTTCCTGATATCCCCAAAGTCTTGTTCAAGTCCGTGGAGCGATTCGGGAGATTGAGATTTGGTTTTGGGGGAGTTGACCCGCGGCCGTGTTCTTCTCGATCGTTCGGGCTAAAACCGGCTCGACCGGTTTCCCAAACCGGTCGACCGGTTTCGCCCGGTGGGTCGTCGAGAAAGATCTTTGAACAAGGAAGTCTTTCTTGCTCCATGGCTTCGTTTGTTCGGATGTGGAAAGGCTTTTGAAGTGTTTGGGGTCCTTGGGGAGTTTCCGGGACGGAATCGGTCGACCGGTTTGCCTAACCGGTCCGACCGGTTTTCTCTCGCCTTCGTGAGGCTAAGTCCAACGGAGCGGTCCGACCGGTTTCGTAAACCGGCCCGACCGGGTTTGTCTTGCCCGCAGCCTTGTCGTGTGTGTGTTTCCGCCGCGTGTGTGTTGAGGCTGTTGTTTGGGTCTTGTTCCTAGGTTCAGTAGCACTCCAGTGGCTACGTGAACTTGGCAAGAGAAGCTCGCGGAGGTGCACGAGTGAATTTGGGTTCATAGGCCGAATTCTTGAATAGAATTTTTATCGGCTCCCATTCACTCCCCCCCCTCTCTGGTTCGCCGTTTCGGTCCTTCAGGAGGCACTCGGTTTCCGAGTCTCCTCAGAGTATGGAGGAGGACACGGCACCGCCGAGGAGGAACCACACTCTTCTCCTCGGTGGCATGAGGGCTACATGAAAATCGTTTATGAGGTTCACCAAACCTCAAGGACATATGGAGGAGCCGCCTGTCCGACCTCGCCACTCGACACGATCATCCGCTCCACCTCCATACGCTCCGCGGTATTCCGAGGGGTATGTCATCATGACGGAGGAGGAGGAGAAGAAGCTCGCTCTCCTTAGGTAGAGGCTTGTAGCGAACATCGACTTCGACGACCAAGCTCTCCACATATTGGGTTTTCATACGGGACACCGAGGTTGGGTGCAATTCTCTAACGGAGTGTCGGCAAACACCCACAAGGAATTCTCCTAGGAAATTCTCATGACCATGGCGCATATCCTTGATGAAGGAGTGATGAGTCTCTCATTCCGTTAGAAGGAAGCACCCACAAGTGGAGAAGAAGGAAGACACCGTCGGAAGGGTAACCATGATCAACGGTGCTATGTCTAGCACCTTGATGGGGTAATCTCCTTTCATCCATCGGTTGTAATCGATCTTGAGAAGTAGCCATACTTTGTTGGATTATCTATCTATCATCTTGTGTTGAATATACTTTAATGCTTAAGGTTAGCTACCATGCCGTAAAGGGAGTAAGGTCTCAATGCTTCCTTGGATCCATTCAACACGTCGTGTCCAGCATAGGTCTAGTCATGAATACCTTCGCGTAGTGAGTACGAGAGGAGGGAAAGGGCAAAACCATGGTCACGACCCCCGATAGATTAGATTGGTTTTCATGTTCGAAACGATTGCATATTCTAGTATCGTAGACCCATGGGCGAGTGTCTCCTATCTTTATTGAACAAGCGGTTCCCTATGATATTAGGGAATTGCTCGGTTTTCAAAGGGAGCCCCGGAACAAATGGATGTGCTTGGAGGCACATTGGAAGTTCTTTTTGGAGTATGATCATGGGAGGAGACCATCAACGACGAAATACTATCCGGAACCCCATCATCCAAGTGTTTCACTCATGGATGTGCAAAAGGATTTTGGGGAGAATAAGAGAGACAAAGATAACCAACACGGAGTTGAATTGGCTTTACTCGGCATTGATTGCCAAGAAGCCAATCAACCCCACTCACCTTATGATCAACCGGTGGTGTTGTGAGCAACATCGGATTCGGGAGATATTGGTTCGGGTTGTTACCTCTCCATGTTGGCTATCTCTTTAAGACCGGGTATTGCAAGGAACCCGAAGCATCTCCTACCCAGGACTTCCCTAGATTGAATATATGAAGAAAGGAAAATATATAAGTGAAGATGAGAGAGGAGGCTTCAAAGTGGCCAAAGTAAATTTGCCCCTATCGGATGGAAGATTGAGACTTTTTCTTGAGGGGAAAGAGGATCGGTTAGAGGAAGGACTTCTTGTGCCGACGAAGAAAAATAAAAGCGAAGGATTATAGGAGAAGGTTCTTCCACGGCCCAAGGAGGAGGTGCGCAACAAAATTATGTGCCACCATTTGGAGGAATTCCGGCGCCGCCGAGTTTCTACGATGGTGCACCAATGCAAGCATGGGGGAGTGGTGAAGTCATGTCCCCACCAAATTTTGCGATGCCCAACGTAGCCCTTGCGGAGCCATGTGCACATCTTCCTCAACCACAACAAAGTGTGGCCACCATTGGAGGGTACGCTGCAAGAAACATGCAAAATATTGCAGCCATCCTAACCAATGCAAACCAAATGGGTGAAGGAAATGCAAACGTCGCTTATGAGCTTTGACACCTTCACCTAACACCGTCGAACAATTCATAGGAGGAGTAGTGCATTCCTATTATGAGCAAGGGTGCAACAACCAAGACTTTCAATATCAACCACTGGCGGAAGATTAGAGAGAGGAGGAGCTTTAGTTATCTTTCCTTTTCCCCTTTTCTTTAATTTTCAGCATGTATGCTCCTATGTATGCGTAGTATTCTCAGCTTTTACTTTAATTTTTAGTTTTTACTCTAATTTTCAGCATGTGTGTTAGTTTTTATTTTCATCATGAATAATGTCACCACCTAGTTTTTACCTTTGGTAAAGTTACAAAGTTTGTGCCATGATGATATATAATTATAATTGCCACTTTGTTTATCTTTGTAATTGTTTTATGCATGTTTAAGCTAGTGCTCTCTTAAAATACAAATCTGAAATTATCTAAATGCTAGCTTAATCTTTAGCAGAGGTTATGATGAAAATAAAGACCCATAGTGTTTTATGTGCTCTCAAGTTTCAGATGGATTAAGGATGATTTATTCATGTTCTTAAATGTAAAGCTAACTGTCGGTGTTTTAGACCGGCAACCTACTAAGGGGAGTACCCGAAGTAGATGAATGTGGCCTCGCCGAGATCGGTAACTCGAAGGAAGAGACACGTGGCACACAATTTAGACAGGTTCGGGCTGCGAGGTGCGTAATACCCTACGTTTTGTATGCTGCATAGCTCTGGATTGATTGGGTACGATTACAAGATGATGCAATATTACGCCGTGAGATGAGATGATGAAAAGAGGGGTCCCTGCCTCTCCTTATATAGTCCGGGAGGCAGGGTTACAAGTCGGTTTAGGGAGAGAGTACTAGTCGAGTACGTCTAGGAGTCTTCTATACAGTGCGGGACATGTACAGCTTCCTAACTGAGTACTTCTTCTCTGTAGTCCTTGTGCTTCACGCCATCAGGTACCGTGCAGCGCAAGTCAGGTAGTCCCAGGGGCCCACCGAGTAGTCGGTCCTGGAACCCACCGAGGTAGTGGGCCCAGGGAGATCCATACGACAAGCCCCCGAGTACTTTGTATTCGAGAAGGATAGCTTCAAGTAGTCTTGACGGCCTTAACGAGTAGTCCTCAAGCGTCCCCGAGTACTACAAGTCAAAAGTCCTCAAGAGTAGTCGAAGCATCCCGAGGATGGAATGTACTCCAGCTGATGTTTGAGCAATCCTGAAGTCTTCTCGAGTAGTCCCAAGCGTCCTCGAGTGCTGCCCTTGAAGGTCTTCAACAATGCCCGTGTTGTCTTGAAGCCGAAACTGATATGGAAGTGCAATTGCAAAATCGCACTCCATATGGAGTAGCCCCCGAGCCTTAGGTTGAGTTGTAGACTCTGGCTGAGGGCCCATCTGAAGTTTTGGCAAGAATATCCTGAAAAATCCGGAGAAAAAACCGAAGGACACGTAGCACAGAGCCCCCGAGCCTTTAGCGAGTACTTCCTCTCGAATTGAAGGGTCATCTTGTAGAATGTGTCCTGAGATGCTCTTGAGTCTTGCCGCTTCCCAGGAAGTCGAGTTGGAGTAGCCGAGCCCCCGAGGTGAGGCCCGTCGACTAGTAGAATTTGAAAGGTCACACGCGGCCGCTGAGTCAGCCGAGCGCAGAGTTATCCATCCGGCCGTTGAGGGGCCGCGTTGACTTATAAATAGAAGCCAAAACCCTTAGGGGTTTTCACCCTACACAGCTGCAGTCATTCCCAGCAGATCTAGCCAAGAATCACCACTGGTGCGCACCGCCGCCGCTGAGTAGAGCTTAGATCCAGGTGCGCCGCCGCAGGAAGCCACCACTGCAGCCCCTGAGCGAATGCACGTGAAGACACCGTGCACCTGGAGGATGAAGCCGTCTCCGTCGAAGACCACGAAGGCCGCCGGCAGAAAGAAGAGGGCCCGTGAAGAGGCCGCCGGATCTGCCGCAGGGATATCGCCGCCGATGTCCCCGCCGCGGCCAGATCCAAACCATGAATGGAAGAAGTCCAAGGTGAAGACTGAAGACTTGCTGGCCCTTCTCAACAGTGGATTCCTGTGGGAGAAGGAGGTGGACATGTGGAGGGCCGCCGCCGGGGATCCATACCCCATGGAGAAAAATCCAGACAAGATCCCGATGTTCGCGTGGTTCGCGGAGCGCGGACTGTCTCTCCCGGCGAGTGACTTCTTCAAGGGGCTCATGGGGTACTACGGCATCAAGTACCTCAACCTCAACCCCAACGGTATCTTCCACACCACCGTCTTCGTACATTTTTGCGAAGCCTTTCTGGGGATCAAGCCCTATTGGATCTTGTTCCGGAAGTTCTTCCGGGTGAAGCCGCAACCCAGCGCCAGCAACCCGCGAGTAGTCGGAGGAGCGGGGATCCAGATGAGGGAGGACTCCGCCGAGCAGTACCTCTCCTACAGGTTGATAGATTACAACCAGGACTGGAAGGCCAAGTGGTTCTACGTCACGAACCACCACCCGGAACTGCCGAAGCCCAGCGGGAAGCAGCCCAAGCACCGTCCGTGGTGGAACTCGGAGCCGACGATGCAAGAAGGGCTCCAGCTGCCTGAGTTATTGGCGCGGATCAAGGCGCTGAGGGAAGCCAGGCTGAGGGCCGAGCACGTGGCCTTCAGCTGCATGAAGCGCAGGGTGCAGCCGCTGATGGCTCGCGACACCCTAGGGTACAAGTACACCGGCGATGACGACACATCGCGGATGCCTGGAGATGAAGTCGACGACGACGACGACATTGTTGACAGGCTGGCCCGGATCTTCAAAGATATGCCGGCGTACACGCTGTGCCCCGTACCAGAGTTCTCCGCCGCGCGCCCACCAAAGGAGGTTAGAAGCCGCATCCGAAGTCAAGTACCCATTGCCTGAGAGTAGTCGCACTGATGAGTTGTTCTTCTTGCAGGATGACTTGAAGAAGTTCGTCTCCGAGCCGCCGTCACCTCCCCAGCTAGTCGAGGTCCCAGAGGAGGGGAAAGCCGAGGCCAAGGAGCGGCGCGAAGTCGGCGAAGGAGATGACACAGTTGTCGTCGAAGACACGTCTGATGAGGACGACGATGAGGAGACGCTGCAGGACCGCTTCCAGCTGCGGTCGAGGTTTAGCCGTCCTGGCTTACCTCACATCCCTCTCGTTCAGGATCAGCCGGCTAGCCTAGAGGCTAGTCTGCCCATGCCACCGAGGAAGCCACGCAATGTGGCCCGGAAGCGTGTGGCCAAGAAGTTGAAGGTCACAGAGACCACATCCCAAGAGGTGAGCCGTCTTGAGTAGTGTAGTCGAGTACTGATGTCTCGAGTTCATGTGTTGACGATGAAGTCTCCTTGCTTGCAGGAGATGCCGCCTTCCGAGCCCGTTGAGCAGGGCGACGAAGGCAATTGGGACACGGTGGGGGAGGTTGCTGGTAGTCGTAGCCCAGCTCCCACTGTCGAAGAGCTCTTGGAGCAGATGGAGCGCCAGCCCCCTGTTGCTCAGGGGAGCACAGAACCCGCCGCTGCTGCTACTGAAGAGGCAGCGGCTGCAGAAGCGCAGGAGGAGGTGCCTGCCGAGACGAGACTGGTCGACATCGCCAGTATCCTCGGCGCCCCAACCGTGACGGTAGTCCGATCGAGCTTGTAAGTGTTGATTCTTCTCGAGTAGTACTGCATGTGGTAGTCGTACTTGATTGACAACCGGCTTGTGTACTCTGCAGGAAATCGACGGACTTGTCCTGGGAGGGGGATGAACCCGCCTCAGCGGTGGTGGAAGAAGAAGCCACGCCACCCGCTGAGGAGTCCGCTCCCGCCCCTCAGGCGGAGCCTGAGGCACCGGCCGCTGAGGCTACACTGCCCGAGGCCAGCGTCGTTGAAGGTAACTACTCTCTCAGGTAGAATTAGCCCAGAGGAGTAGTCGTAGTCGCCAGGATGACTGATGCACTTGTTCTCTTGTCAACAGGTGCTGAAGCCGAGGGAAGCGAGATCCCGTCGGCGGTGCCCGTAGAAGACGTGGCACCGGGAACTCAGGAAGCTGCAGTAGAAGCCCCCGAGCCGATGGAGGTGGCCGCCAGAGAAGCCGCCGCGACGACTGGAGGAGGAGGGGACGACGCGCTGCCAGAACCCGCTCTGGAGGTGGTCGTCCGCTCGCCGAAGATCCAGACGCGGAGCCAATCCGCTCGACGCCGATGACCGAAGCCGCTACGAGTAGTCGTGGCGGGATCGAGTTGTTGGCAGATGACCTCGTCGACCCGGCGACGGTGGCTCGGCACCTGGAAGCGGTGCGCCAAGCCGAGCAATGGATGAAGGTGAGTAGTCATAACCCTTGAGTAGTCAATCCTTTAGCGTTGAGTACCCATCTGATGTGTGTTGTCTACGTAGGACGTTGCTGAGAGGTCCCGCCTGAAGTCGGAGATGCTTCAAGGGTATGGCGACGCGGTGCTCCGGGCCGAGACATTGGAAGAGCAACTCGTGAAGTCCCGGAAGCACGCCGCCTCCATGCAGTCAAAGCTGGGCACCGCCTTCGCCAAGTACCACAATGACGTCCAAGAGATGTAGGCAAAGAGAGACGATCTGGTGCGGAAGAACAAGTCTCTCCGCAACAAGAACAAAGGTACATTATTGTCTTGTTGAGTACTTATTGGGGGTCGAGAGGTAGTCTGACCCGCTGTGCCTTGTTGATTGCAGAGCTTGAGACTCGAGTTGATCAGCTGAAGGCTTCAGAGATTGATCTGAAGAACCTTTTCTACCGGGAGGAGGAGGCCAGCCAGGTACTAGAGTATGATTATAAGGAGCTTGCTTACGAGTGCGACAAGCACATGGAGCTCCGTATTGCATCAGACCGTGACCTCGTCAACTGCTACAAATCATTGCAGAAGCTGAACGAGGATTGCGAGAAGCTGCGGGCCCAGCTCAAGGAACTTGAAGAAGCCGCACTCCTGAAGGACCGATTAGGCGACCAGAGAGGGGGGGAGTGAATGGGAGCCGATAAAAATTCTTCTCGAGGGAGATTGAAACTCCGACAAGACGAACTAGCTCGGTCGAACCCCCGAAATCACATGCTCCGCACTTCTACCTCCCGTTTGCCAGAACCACGTAGCCACCGGAGTGCTACCGGTCCTAGGAACAAACTCTACCAGCAACCACAACACACACGCAGCACCGACGGCGGAAACAACTCGAAAGTCGGCTAACCGGAGGGGGGCGGTTAGACCGGGTATAGGGGGCGGTTAGACCGCCTCCACCGGGCAACCAAGAAATCCTCCGAAACGCCTCTTCCGAGCACCAAAACACACCACGGTTTCACCAACGAGAGATCTCCGGTCAAGGCCATGCTAGCTACCGGAAAATCTTGGTGAAAACCAAAACTTCACCCAAGGGCCTAGGGGCGGTTAGACCGGCTACACCGGGGAGGTCTAACCTCCCGTACCCAAGCAACAAACCCCGACCAAGAACACCTAGCAAACCGCACGAGAATGACCCCAAATTTCACCCGGACACTCCTCGATCAAGGTGAACAAACTCACGAGAGGAAAAACCAGCGAAACAAAACTTTGACCGGAAACACCCGGGGTGGTTAGACCGCCCCCGGTAGGCGGTTAGACCGCCCCTTCCGGAAAACGAACCCGCGGGTCAAACCTCAACTTCCTCGCACCCGATCTCCCGAATCACTCCACGGATTGCAGCCAAACTTCGGGAATAGGCGGGGTTACCTCCCGGGCAACCTCTACCTCAAAGGAATCGACCCGAAACGCTCACAATCAAGAGGAATCGAAGAAATCGCTTCTCTAGGTCAAGAACTCGCCCAACTCAAGAAACCACCAAATCGAGTCCGATTCAAACGGGATTTGGGGGCAAAGTCACCAGCCAAAGAGGCACAAGAACCTCATACGTGACACCCACCAAAAACCCCAAGAAATCGTCCTCAAAACACCGCCAAAAAGAGCTCCGAAAATCAACACCAAAGAGACAGGAAAACCACCATGATGAACAATGCCAAACCTTCTATACATGCCATGAATGCTTCGTACAAGGTCTAGCTTGCCACCCAAACATCCATCCCTCTCTCTAGATCTCACATGAAGCTCTCAAGCTAGCCTTCTAAAATCCTAAGGAAAATGGAGAACAAAAATGGAAAAACCAAATGAGCTAGGGTTCCAAGACTTGGCTGCCATCCACCCATCTAATGAGTATATATGGAGGCACCCAGAAGACTAAACTACCCTTCACTAATAACTAGGGATACATGCCCCTCGAGGGCGGATTTGGAATTCTTGATGTCTTCACCATCGGACGGATGCCCGGCGACCGCACCCAGCGTAGCCTCGACGCAAGCCTTGCGATCCCGACGCGTGTCCTCCGCTTCGAAGCTTCTCGGCGCGGTGGCCGTGGCGGTCGGACCGCCCCCACCCGGGCGCTTAGACCGGCCCGGTGGATCGACCGGCCCCAGGCGGTCTGACCGCCCCTCCTGGGCGGTTGAACCGGCCTGGGTGGCCGCACCTCCTCGTCGAGTCTTCGGCCTCGGTTTTGTGGCTCAACCGAGTAACCCAGTGGTTTTCTGGTGAACCACTGCAAACCCCGCGAACTCGGTGTAGCCTCCGCCAATCTCCACTCATGACTCGGCTCCCACGAAGTCCCGGCTCGACCTTGGTTTTGAGGCTCTACCAAGAAACCGTCCACGACCTCATCTTGCTGTTCATGCCACCATGCGGCCCGCACTTGACCCCCGCCGGCCACCGGGTCCCTCGAACGAAGCCTACTTGTCTTCTCCACACCCGGAGGCCTCACCGCAACGACTTTTCGCGCTTGTTCTTCACCCGCACCAACACGAGTCAAGCCGCAACCCGCACCTCGCAATACTTAGCCAAGAATCGGTCCACACAACGTTGTCAATCACTCATCACACAAGGAAGCGACCATCCACCGGTCCTCGAACCACACATAGTCCTCAATCTCCCCCTTGATGAGTGCATTGACAACACACTCACATGAAGTAACATAAGAGAAAAGGAAAAGAAAAGAAACAAATAAAAAGAAACCCCAACAAGCGATCGAAAGCCAAAGAAAGGCAAAGAGCAAGATCACTTGAAGAAGACAAGTCTCGGACCCCTTAGGCAAGGGCAACGGCTCGACACATCCGAGACAAAGCACAGCTCAAGCAGAGAGCGCAAACCACCAAAGCAAAGCTCGAACACCACAAAGAGCTCCCCCTGCACATATGCAAGCTCCCCCCGAGCCACAAACACACCCCCCCCGAACACATGCATCAATGCAACTCGGGAATGCAACAAAGAGCAAAAACTTGCTCACACTGCCCAGGGCGGTTAGACCGCCTGTACAGGGCGGTTAGACCGCCTGTGCCTGATCTAACCGCCTGGGGGCGGTTAGACCGCTCCAAGAGACCGGCCCTGCACCAAACTGCTCAAAATATGCCCGAAACAGTTGGAACACCTTCCAAACACTCCCAGGTGCCCAAAACATGCACAAACTTCTCCCCCTTGTTGACAATGCATGAATCAAGGCAAAATGCGAAAACTTTCAACATATAGCATCTCGAATATACAAAATTCATCACAAGGAGCTACACAAGTCCAAATGAGCAAGTTAGATACTCGACAGGTTCGTAATGACCTTAACTACGTGATCACCAAGTTTCACAACCATTGGACAAGGCTAAAAAGGATTTGAGTAATTTTGCGAAATGTTACTCTCTCACAAGCAAATACCTAAACATGAGCAAAACATATCAAAATGGCAAAGCCACTCAAACTTCATGCTAGGACAGCCATTCTAATCATAAGACCATCATAAACACCCAAAAGCACCTCATGTCATGTCAAAGCCACCGAGCCATGTGCATACTTCTATGTATGAGACTTCTCATTGGTAGGCAACATGCAACGGTTTAGCACCCAAAGCAAATTAATTTCAGCACATATGACATGGGAACATATTTTTCAAGCATTTTTCATTTCATTTTCAGATTTATGATTGGTACATGAAATGTCTTTGCGACAAAAAGGAACTTATGCCCCTCCACAAGATTAAGCAAGAGGGCTAAACATTCATGATGGCAAGTGAGCCTTTGGCCCCATATGATCAATAAACTAGCTATCCAACCACAAAGTAAGCATAGCAAAGCCACTAAAACATGTCAAGATCATATATAGGCATTTACACATGAGAGAACATGTATGTGACATTTTTCAAAAAATAGCCATCAACCATGGATCATTCAACAAGATCATCAAGAGCTAAGCCAAACTAACCATAGCATACCAAACAAGCTCACAATAACATATATAGCAACCCATGGTGAACAAAGTATATAGGAGAAGCTTTTCCTATCAATGCATATGATACAAAATGCATGCAATCTAAGATACAAGGATGCCTATACATCATCTTACATATGCAATGCCAAATGCAAGAAATGCACAAAGGAAAGCTATACATATGCTACAAAGGAGCTGCCACACACCCAACTCAAGAAATCAAGCACACACCAAGTCCCCCCCGCAAACGAGTGAAAGTTGCTTGATCTAGGGGTTTGGTGAAAATATCGGCTAGTTGGTCATGTGTGGGTACATGGATCAAAGCTATCTTCCCTTTCTCTACGTTGTCTCTCAGGAAATGATACCTCACTTCTATGTGTTTGGTTTTGGAATGGAGCACTGGGTTCTTTGCAACGCTTATGGCACCGGTGCTATCACATTGAAGTGGGACATGGGTATACTCCTCACCAAAGTCACTCATGGTGTAGGTGATCCAAAGGAGCCGAGAGCAACAACTAGCGACGGCAACATACTCGGCTTCGGTCGTGGATTGAGCAACACTCGACCGCTTGCGGGAAGACCAAGACACCAAAGCGGAACCCAAAAACCGGCAAGTCCCGTAAGTGGACTTCCTATCCAACCGACACACCGGCAAAATCCGCGTCCGAAAAGCCATGAAGCGCCAAAGAAGAGGACGCGGAGTACAAAAGGCCGAAGTCGGGAGTGTGACGCAAGTACCTGAAAATTCTCTTCACTGCTTGCCGATGCGAAGTCCTCGGAGACGCTTGAAAACGAGCGCACAGACACACTGAGAACTGTATGTCCGGCCTCGTCGCCGTCAAGTAGAGGAGTGACCCGATCATGCTCCGGTACTCCTTCTGGTTCACGTGTTCACCTTCCTCGTCCGCATCAAGAGCCGTAGTCGTACTCATCGGCGTCGTCATAGCCTTGGAGTCCTCCATCTTGAACTTCCTCACAATGTCCTTGGTGTACTTAGCCCGGTGCACAAATGTTCCTTCCTTTGATTGCTTGATTTGTAGCCCGAGGAAGAACCGCAACTCACCCATCATGCTCATCTCGAACTCCCCGCTCATATCATCTCGCAAACCTTGCAACAAGAGAGTTAGATGAGCCACCAAAGACAATATCATCCACGTACACTTGCACAATCGGGATATCTCCGCCCTCGCCTCACAAAAACAAGGTCCGATCGACCTTCCCCATCTCAAAACCTCTCTCAAACAAGAACCCCCTCAACCTCGCCATACCAAGCTCTAGGCGCCCGCTTCAACCCATACGGCGCCTTCCTCAACTTGTACACCCTGGGGGGGGTACTTCTCACTCTCAAACCCCGAGGTCGTCTCACATACACTTCTTCCTCCAACACCCCATTCGAAAAGCACTCTTCACATCCATTTGGTGCAACTTGAACCCTTTAGCCACGAGAAAAGGCTAGAAGGATCCTAATCGCCTCCAAACGGGCTACGGGAGCAAAGGTCTCCTCGTAGTCAATCCCCTCCTTCCCGACCGAACCCCTCGGCGACAAGTCTCGACTTGTTCCTCACAACCTCACCCTTCTCTCCCTCTTTGTTTTTCCACACCCACTTTGTACCAATCGGCTTACACCCCCGGGGGAGGGTCAACCAACTCCCACACCCGATTCCTCTCAAAGTTCTCCAACTCCTCATGCATCGAATTAACCCAATTGTGATCGGATAGTGCGTGTCCAATGTCTTTGGGCTCGAAAGAAGCAACAAACGCAAGCATGAGAAAAATGGGAATTGTTTCGAACCCTCGACCGTGTAGTGCGTTCATTCATGTCGCCGATGATCCTCGAAGCTGGGTGATCCACTTGAACTCGCCGGGGAGGTTCTCGCCTCGAAGCTACCTCCCCCTCAACATCAGCTTCTCCTCGTTCTTGATTTGTCGTCGTAGGTGTAGCAGAGGGTCCATCCATCATCGTAGTCAAAGTAGTGGGTACATGTTCAGTCGGGGGCACCGCACCGCCATCTTCATCATCACCATGTTCATGCTCCTCCTCCTGAAAGATCTCCTCGCCAAGCTCATCATCACCTGCACACTCAAAGACAAGCTGACTACGTGGCTCTGTCTCGTCGAAGGTTACCTCGCAAGTCTCCACGGTTTGGTTAGTTTCAAGATTGAGCACACGATATGCTCTAGAATGAGATGCATAACCAAAGAAAATGCCATCGACAGACCTAGCCTCAAACTTATCCAACTTCCCGCCCTTCTTCGAATAAAACACTTGCAACCAAAGACATGGAAGTGACTCACCTTGGGTGTGCGACCATGCATCAACTCATAGCATGTCTTCTTCTTGTGCACTCGAGGTATATCCCGTTCGACACATAGCACGCGGTATTCACCGCCTCGGCCCAATACCTCCTCGGAGTCCTATGCTCATCAAGCATCGTCGGAGCCATCTCGCACAAGGTCCCGTTCTTCCTTTCCACAACACCATTCTGGGGAGGCGTATACGGACTCGAAAACTGGTGTTCAAGACCCAAGTCATGGCAAAAGGTTTCAAAACGAGAGTTCCTGAATTCCGAGCCATTATCACTGCGGATAGCTCGTATGGCATCTCCGTGCCTCTCGTTCCTCAACCTCAAGACTAGATCTCGAACAAAACCAAACGTCTCCCCCTTCTCCTCAAGAAAGAACACCCACGCATACCGAGAATAGTCGTCCACCACAACAAGGACATACCACTTCCCACCCGCGATCGCACACGAGCCGGGCCAACAAGGTCCATATGGAGCAGACTCGCATGGACGCTCGGTCATCACATCGGTGAGAGGCGGGTGAGAAGAGGCCACCATCTTGGCATGCCTACACGGAGCACAAACCAACTCTTTCTCAAGCCTCAACCGTGGCAATCCTCGGACCAAATTGAGTTTACTCAAGCGAGACAAAAGGTCAAAGCTCAAGTGACCCAACTTCCTATGCCACCTCCACAACTCACTCGAAGAACCGGCCAAGAAACAACGCTCCACACCCGAAGACCGAGAAAAATCAGCACGAAACACCCGACCCTCGGGAACGACCATACAAACAAGGTCCCCTCGAGAGTCCACAATCCGAGAACCACCCCGGCCGAAACAACACCTCAAAGCCCTCATCCAACAACCGGGACACGAAAAGCAAATTGTACCCCAGCGATTGAACAAGAGCAACACGCCTCAGAGTGATCTTGTCACTCACTTTTATCTCACCTTCTGAAAGCACACGCCCACGCCCATTGTCCCCAAAGGTGATGTACCTCTTCGTCACCACCGGGACGAGACTTGAGAACCACCCCTGTCTCCGGTCATATGCCTCGAACAACCGGAGTCAATCAGCCAAATGTTCTTCAAGTCTCCCACCTGAAATTCAAAAACAAGCACGTGAGCGAACAAATGACTCAGCACTGGGGTTAGTACCAAAAGAGGAAAACCAGTGCCGAGCCATTTGCTCGAAAGTGGGGTTAGCACACATCAAGCCATCTTTCCTATCATAACCACCACCACGAACACCACCTCGGTAACCACTCCGAGGGAACCACCCCTCACTGCCTGGAGGAGGACCAAAACCACGGAAGACAACCCGTGGAACGTCCCTCCTCTCCTTCTCAAAGCTACGACTCCTCCCATCCCCGTAGTGAACTCGAGGGGGAGAATGCCTAGCAACCGACCACCCGCGTCTCTCCGGACCAACCACCAAAGCAACTCCACCTCCGGACACCGAAACCTCTCGACTCACCACCTCGAAAACCACTCCGCCCGGGCTCGGGGGGGGGGGCGGTTAAACCGCCTAGCTAGGCCGGTCCTAACCGCCCCCTCTCGGGCCGGGGCCGGTCCGACCGCCTAGCCGGGCCGGGCCCGACCGCCCCCTCCGAAGCTCGCTCCTCGGCTGCGGAAACTCGCATCTCCCCATGCCGGAACACTTCTCACCACAGCCTTACCCCTGGGTAGTGGCATACGAGGCTTAGGTACACCATGGGAAGGGTTGTACCTATCCTTGTTCGCCCACTCCTTTGCCATCCTCTCTTCCCGCTTCCTCTTGAAGCAAAGCTCATCCTTGTGACCCTCTTTCCCACAATGGCCACAACGGAACTTCACAAGCTTGGGTTTAGGCTTGGATTGGGGCTGCTCGCTTGGTTTCTCTCCACTCAACTCCTCCACCGATTTCTCCTCACTTGCCTTCTCACTCACTTTCCCAAAGAACACTTTCCCGGAAGTGCTCACAAACTTGATAGGCCTTCGGAGATCATTTGTGGGTGTAGGAAATATAGGTGGAGCTGGGGTTGTGTCTAGTCGGTTCCTAAGATGGTTGGGTTTTGGAGGGAAATCATTTTTGTGGTGGGTTTTTGGTGGCTCCCGGATATTCTCTCCACTTCCTTCACCAACCTTGTTTGCCCCAAGCCCCTCACCATCTTGCCTCTTAAACGCCTCGATCATCATCCTCAACTGAGGCTCATGACCGGACAACCAACCCATCAACTTCCTCAAGTCATCATTCTCATCCTGCAAACGATCAACATAATGTGCAAGCTCCAAATTTTTCAATGCATGCATTTCACAGGTAGAGCAAGATGTAGGCATGGGTTCCTTCAATTTAGCCTTGAGCGAACTAGTGTAAGCATGCATCTCATCAATCTTAGCATGCAAAACAGGGCAAGAAGTGCAAGCACCTAGCAAACCGCCTCGTCAACAGCGCCAGCTCGTCCTCTCCAAGGTCATCAAACTCCTCATCTGGCATAGACATCAAAGAGGAAAAGGAGAACATCCTGGTGGATGGGTTAGAGTTAGTCTTTCCTTTGGAACCACCAACGAGGGCAAGACTATGGGAATCAGTCGGTCCCTCGAGCTTGGCAGTCATGCCCCTATCCACCTCAGCCGACTTGAGCTTCGAGAACAGCTCGTTCACCGTCAGAGTGTCATACTTCTCCGACTCAACAATGGCCTCGAACTTTCCGCCCCATATCGTACGATCCAAAGAGTGTAAGAGCTTGACCGCTCTATCATGATCATCGTACGGGAGCACGTCCACATTGGACCTCATGTTGTTCACCACCACCGTGAACCTCTGAAACAAGGCATCGATGGACTCACCGGGGAGATGAGTGAAGTTCTCGTACTCTCTCCGGTAGGTCGCATACATCCGTGCCTGAACCTGGGCATTCCCAACATGAGCCTCCTTCAACACCGCCCAAATCCTACAAGCCAAGTGCTCGGTGTGCACCCTATCGAACTCAGGCTGACACAAAGCACGAAACAAGTAGTCGATCGCCTTATTGTTGGCGTCGAATCTGTCCCTCGACCCTGGAGCAAGGAAATCCATCGGCTGGACATGGCCTGTGTCCACCGTGACATCCCAAAGAAGCTGACCCTTTCCGCGGAGGAACGCACCCATCCGCTTGCTCCACATCTGGTAGTTCTTGCCATCGAAGTGTGGAGGACCCGAACCCCATTCCTGGTACGCCATCCTTGGATCATAGACTGGTTAGAGTCAACAAAGACCCGAACAGGCTCTGATACCACTTGAAGGATCGATTAGGCGACCAGAGAGGGGGGGAGTGAATGGGAGCCGATAAAAATTCTTCTCGAGGGAGATTGAAACTCCGACAACACAAACTAGCTCGGTCGAACCCCCGAAATCACATGCTCCGCACTTCTACCTCCCGTTTGCCAGAACCACGTAGCCACTGGAGTGCTACTGGTCCTAGGAACAAACTCTACCAGCAACCACAACACACACGCGGCAAGACCGACAATGGAAACAACTCGAAAGCCGGCTAACCGAGGGGGGGCGGTTAGACCGGTATAGGGGGCGGTTAGACCGCCTCCACCCCGGCAACCAAGAAATCCTCCGAAACGCCTCTTCCGAGCACCAAAACACACCACGGTTTCACCAACGAGAGATCTCTCGGTCAAGGCCATGCTAGCTACCGAAAAATCTTGGCGAAAACCAAAACTTCACCCAAGGGCCTAGGGGCGGTTAGACCGGCTACCCGGGGCGGTCTAACCTCCTATACCCGAGCAACGAACCCCCGACCAAGAACACCTAGCAAACCGCACGAGAACGACCCCAAATTTCACCCGGACACTCCTCCGATCAAGGCGAACAAACTCACGGAGGAAAAACCGGCGAAACAAAACTTTGACCCGGAAACACCCGGGCGGTTAGACCGCCCCCCTGTAGGCGGTTAGACCGCCCCTTCCCGAAAACGAACCCGCGGGTCAAACCTCAACTTCCTCGCGCCCGATCTCCCGAATCACTCCACGGATTGCGGCCAAACTTCGGGAATAGCCGGGTTACCTCCCGGGCAACCTCTACCTCAAAGGAATCGACCCGAAACGCTCACAATCAAGAGGAATCGAAGAAATCGCTTCTCTAGGTCAAGAACTCGCCCAACTCGAGAAACCACCAAATCGAGTCCGATTCAAAGGGGATTTGGGGGCAAAGTCACCAGCCAAAGAGGCACAAGAACCTCATACGTGACACCCACCAAAAACCCCAAGAAATCGTCCTCAAAACACCTCCAAAAAGAGCTCCGAAAATCAACACCAAAGAGACGGGAAAACCACCATGATGAACAACGCCAAACCTTCTATACATGCCATGAATGGTTCGTACAAGGTCTAGCTTGCCACCCAAACATCCATCCCTCTCTCTAGATCTCACATGAAGCTCTCAAGCTAGCCTTCTAAAATCCTAAGGAAAATGGAGAACAAAAATGGAAAAACCAAATGAGCTAGGGTTCCAAGACTTGGCTGCCATCCACCCATCTAATGAGTATATATGGAGGCACCCAAAAGACTAAACTACCCTTCACTAATAACTAGGGATACATGCCCCTCGAGGGCGGATTTGGAATTCTTGATGTCTTCACCATCGGACGGATGCCCGGCGACCGCACCCAGCCGTAGCCTCGACGCAAGCCTTGCGATCCCGACGCGTGTCCTCCGCTTCGAAGCTTCTCGGCGCCGGCGGCCGTGGCGGTCGGACCGCCCCCCTGGGCGGTTAGACCGGCCCGGTGGATCTGACCGGCCCCAGGCGGTCTGAGCGCCCCTCCTGGGCGGTTGAACCGGCCTGGGTGGCCGCACCTCCTCGTCGAGTCTTCGGCCTCGGTTTTGTGGCTCAACCGAGTAACCCAGTGGTTTTCTGGTGAACCACTGCAAACCCCGCGAACTTGGTGTAGCCTCCGCCAATCTCCACTCATGACTCGGCTCCCACGAAGTCCCGGCTCGACCTTGGTTTTGAGGCTCTACCAAGAAATTGTCCACGACCTCATCTTGCTGTTCATGCCACCATCCGGCCCGCACTTGACCCCGCTGGCCACCGGGTCCCTCGAACGAAGCCTACTTGTCTTCTCCACACCTGGAGGCCTCACCGGCAACGACCTTTCGCGCTTGTTCTTCACCTGCACCAACACGAGTCAAGCCGCAACCTGCACCTGCAATACTTAGCCAAGAATCAGTCCACACAACGTTGTCAATCACTCATCACACAAGGAAGCGACCATCCACCGGTCCTCGAACCACACATGGTCCTCAACTCCCCATTGCGAGGCTGCTGGTGCCTCATCCTGGCGGTCCCAAGATAGCGCCGCTGGTGGACCGGTTGAAGGAAGCCCCCAGCCGGCTGGCGGCCTACGTGAAGCACTTGGCGAAGTCGATCCCGAACCAGGTGCTGGCCTTCATGAAGTCGTACTTCCCGAAGGCTCCCGTAGATGTAGTCGCCGGTGGGCTAGCCGCCAACTGCACTGACGAGCAGTACGCGGAGCTGCTGGAGCAGATGACGCCTATTGCAGATCAAGTTGCCGAGAAACTTAATCTCCAGTAGTCTTGTAATAGTTAGCTCATAGCAGTAGTTGTACAAAAACAATTGTAATGAAATTGTTTAAGTATGAATGAAGAAAAACTTCCATCAATGAGTACTCGTTGCCGCGATCTTTGAGTGCGGAGTCCCATCGTGGAGTCGTCGCGAGTAGTCGTACTCGGCAGTAGTCCCGTCGAGGGAGGAAGACAGAAAATCAGTTGATGAACAATCAAACTTTATTACTGAAGAAGTACACCTGGATGGCCAGGGTCGTAGTTACAGAGTAGTCGCCAGGACCCGGAGGCCGCCTACGGCTAAGTAGTGCTAGGGCGTGTAGCCGCTTACAGCAGTAGATCCGTAAGTAGCCGTATAGGCTTGATCTAGAAGTACATGGTCTCTCAGTAGACCACTGCTAGAGTCCTTTGTCGCTCGTCGCAGCCCAGGATCTGTAGGTACCCGCAAGGGATGGATTCTGGAGAGGAGTAGTCTGGAGACTGGTGCCTAGACCCGGAGGCCGCTTACAGCGAAGAGGTAGTCCGGAGACTGGTGCCTGGACCGGAGGCCGCTTACGACGGAGGGGTCTTGATGTAGTCGTGTAGACTTGAGCTCCCAGGGTAGTCGTGTAGACTAGGCGTAGAACCGACAGAGTTGGTCGACGTTCCACGAGTTGTTGACGTCTTCGCCTTCAAGTGTCTGGAGGCGGTAGGAGCCCGGTCCGGTCACCTTTGCAACTGTGAAGGGACCTTCCCAGGGCGAGCTGAGCTTGTGTAGTCCTTCCGTGTTCGGGATGCGACGGAGGACGAGATCACCAACATTGAAGGAGCATTCCTTGACATTGCGATCGTGGTAGTGTTGGATACCCTCCAGGTACATTGCTGATTGGACGAGGGCGGCGCAGCGAGCTTCTTCGAGCCTGTCGATGTCAACTCGTCTGCTGTCTTCAGAGACGCCTTCGTCGTAGTGCTCCACTGCTGGTGAATCCCATATGACATCAGCAGGGAGGATTGCTTCGGAGCCGTAGACCAGGAAGTAAGGGGATTGCCCCGTTGGCTTGGAGGGCTGAGTGCATAGCCCCTGAAGGATCAGATGGCGACTAGAGAGGGGGGGGGGGGAGTGAATAGGAGCCGGTAAAAATTCTTCCCAAAGAACCCGGCCTATACCCTAGTCAAATCCCGGTCACACACGAGCGATGGATCGAATCACACACCAATCGCCAAGACAACAAGGTTATGGATCAACCTCTAGCCTTAGGAACGATTCCTTGAAGCACACGCGGAAGCACGAGAAATGAAAGAAGGAATCGAAACAAGAAGCAAAGCTCACAACCTCTGGCGGACTGTCCGGCCAGGCAGTGCGGACCGTCCGCGATGGGCCGCGCGGACCGTCCGGCGAGGTACCGCGGACTGTCCGCACCCTTGCCGCGGACTGTCCGGCCTGAGCCGCGGACCGTACGTTAAAACAAACAGAACCTCCAGTGGCACACCACGAACCACAGACTGTCCGCGGGGAGCACGCGGACTGTCTGCCAGGCACCCGCGGACCGTCCGCCCTCTGCTGCGGACCGTCCGAAACTCCGTCCAACCGAAAATCAAAATCGCGTCAGATCGAAACGAAAGGCGAGCAAGAACACGAAGGACACGGGACGAACACGAGCGGCGCGGACTGTCCACCAGGAGGGCGCGGACCGTCCGCGAGGCTCGGACAGAGCAGAAAAACGCCCGACCTCGAAGGTCAACTCCCCCAAATCATCATCGGATTTCCCAAACGGTTGAAGCTGTGGAGACAAGGGTTTGGGGACTTGAAAAGCATCACACAAGGATGCTATAGCCCAAAAATCTTGCCTCCTAACTCCCTAAATCACCGGGAATCGCGAATCCTTTGAGCACCACCGAAAGCTAGAGCACCGAATGAAAACTCACGAATCGAAGTGGTTTCCCGGCGTTTGAGGGAACAAGATCAATCACAAAGATGCATGAGACATCTATCCATGTTTCCCTCAAAGAAATCCGAGGAGAAACCCACTCAAATCCGCGGAATCGCACCGAGAACAAAAGCACGAAAACAAGCACAAAAAACCACGAAAAACACAACTCCGAATCTTCTATACAAACCAGGAAAGATTCACAAGGTCTAGCATGCCGCCCTAGCATCCATCCCTCTCAATAAATCTCTCATGAAGCTCTCATGCTAGCCTAGAGAAAATGGAAGAAAAATAGCTACGAAAATGAGAAAGAGGAGGGAGGAAATGAAACCCTAAGTCACCGAGAGAGAGAGCCACTCACACACCCTCATGGCTTATATATCGGGTCCCACCAGAGTGGTAAATGACTCGACTACCCCTAACTTAACTACTGGCGATACAACCCACGCAGGGGCATTTAAGTAATGTTTGTGGGTCTTGCCATCGGACGGCCACGCCTTTGTCGCACCCGCGTCCTCCCGACGCAAGCCATGCGATCCCGCCGCGTGTCCTCCGCCTCGAAGCTTCCCGACACGCCTGGATCCCGTCTCCGTCGTGTTGGGCCCTCGGACTTGGTTCTGAGGCCCAAACCAAGAAACCGTCAGCCGATGGTTTTGTGGGAAAACCACAAAACCCCGCGTGCTCGGTTCGGCCTCCCGCCAAACCACTTGACTTAACCACCACCGTGCACCGGCTCGCTTGACCATGACTTCGTCTTGCTTGTGTCGCCACCATGTGGCCCGCACCCAGTCCCGCTGTCCACCGAGTCCCTCGAACCGAGCCTACTTGTCTCTCCATCTCCTGGAGGCCCCTCAAGGCTGAAGACCTTTCGCGCCCGTTCTTCACCCCGCAACAACACGAACCAGCCGCAACCTACACCCGCGCACTAAGCCAAGAGTCGGTCCAACACCCGTTGTCAATCACTCATCACTGAGGAGCGGTCATCCATCGACCACCGGGACGCTCCTGGTCCTCAATCTCCCCCTTGATGAGTGCATTGACAACACACAATGCGAAATGAAATTCAGAGAAAGAAAGAAAGAAGAAAGAAAAACAAAGAATCTCAACTCATGACCAAAACCAAAGAAAGGCAAAGAAAGGTCACAAGCCAAGCAAAGCACAAAATCCACACTGAAACTAGCAAGAAGGCTCCCCCTAAACAAATGCAAGCTCCCCCTTAACATGTGGATGCAAACTTCCAAATTTTAGCTCACCTCTTCTGAATTTTCATTAAGCTCACCTCTTCTCCCCCTTGTTGACAATGTATGAATCAAGATGAAAATGCAGAAATGCAAAACAAAGCATATAAACATCTACATGAGCTTCTCAAATAGGCCAAATCTAGTGTCAAAGGCTAAAGATGAGACAAAGATCCCACATATGAATCATAGCATAGTCAAAGCATTGCCACAAGTAATATATGAAAATGCAAGCATGTGACAAAGCAGAATTTCCAGATTTAAGCAATTTTACCAAAAGAAGGCTCGCTGCACATGTAAAAGCCTATCCATGTCACACTTGAGCCACAAACATGCATACCATTCAAAGATCATACAAGGATATCAAATTCTCAGCAAAAGATCATGGCAAACACCCATAAAGCAAAGCATGTCATGTCAAAGCTCATGAGCCATGTGTCCACTTCGGGGAGACTTCTCCACTGGTGAACATCATGCAACATGTTTTGCACCCATATGTGAAAGATAAGACATTTTAAGCATAGACATGATGGATGGAGCATTTTTCAAGCATTATACACTTCTTTTCAAGATTAAATCATTTCATGGTACATGAAGTGCCTTTGCGGCAAAAAGAAGCTTATGCTCCCCCATGAATGCAACATAGGCTAAACATTCACAATGATATTCGGCCTTTGGCCCAAATGCAAGAACAAGGCATCCAAGCACAATCTAAGCATGAGAAACACATTTAGACCAAACTGTGACATGGATACACTACTACACACGAGTGGAGCACATTTCACCAAAAGTTAATCAAGATCAGCATTTATTTCAAAAAGGGCTATCTCACCACACATATATCTCAAATATTACAAGAGCATAGCCTCACAACACCATTTCTCCACACATATGACCAATATCTCACAATTAGCCAAAGAGACTCAAATAAGGCATATGAAAGAAGCTCATCATCCTAAAATGCAATATGATACAAATGCAACATGATATATGACTTGATGGCTATCCTACCATGGTTTATACATCAAGCAAAGAATGTATATACATCAAAGTAAAACATTGTATGATACATATGGTACAAGAGAAAATCTCCTAAGAATCAACTAGAAAGGGCAACAAATCCCAAGTTCCCCCGCAAGCGCACAAAAGTAGCTTGGTCGAGAGGCTTTGTAAAGATGTCGGCTAGCTGATCTTGGGTAGGGACATGACTCAACACAATGGTTCCTTTTTCCACATTGTCCCTCAAGAAATGATACCTCACTTCTATGTGTTAGGTTCTGGAGTGAAGCACTGGGTTTTTGGCTACGCTTATGGCACTAGTGCTATCACAAAGAAGTGGGATCTGGGTGGACTCCTCACCAAAGTCTCTCAAAGTGTATGAAATCCACAACAGCTGGGAACAACAACTCGCGGCAGCAACATACTCTGCCTCGGTGGTAGATTGAGCTACACTAGACTGCTTGCGGGAAGACCACGAAACCAACGAAGAACCAAGAAACTGGCAAGTACCAGAAGTAGACTTCCTCTCGACTCGACAACCAGCAAAATCCGCATTGGAAAAACGATGAAGAGAAAGAGTCGAGGAGGAAGAATACCAAAGGCCAAGACCAGGGGCAGACTGTAGGTACCTGAAAATCCTCTTGACGGCCTGTCGATGTGATGTCCTCGGCGAAGCCTGAAAACGAGCGCACAGACACACGCTGAACTGTATGTCTGGCCTCGTCGCCGTTAAGTAGAGGAGGGAGACGATCATGCTCCTGTACTCCCGCTGGTCCACTGGTTCTCCGTCCTCATCCACATCCAAAGTGGCCGTACTCCCCATGGGAGTCGACATCGACTTCACATCTTGCATCTGGAACTTCCTCAGCATGTCTTTCGTGTACTTGGTCTGGTGCACGAATGTTCCATCCTTCACTTGCTTGATGTGTAGCCCGAGAAAATACTGCAACTCGCCCATCATGCTCATCTCGAACTCCCTGCTCATCTCATCTGCAAACTTGGCAACAAGGTTATGTGACGAGCCACCAAAGACAATATCATCCACGTATATCTGAACAATCAACAAGTCATTTCCATGCTTGAGGAGAAACAGGGTCCTATCCACGGTACCCATCACAAACCCTCTGCTCAACAGAAAACCTCTCAATCTCCCATACCAAGCACGGGGCGCCTGTTTCAACCCATACAGAGCCCTTTTCAACCTGTACACCCTGTGTGGGTACAACTTGCTCTCAAACCCAAGTGGCCGCTTCACATACACCTCCTCCTCTATGACCCCATTCAGAAAAGCACTCTTCACATCCATCTGAAACAACTTGAACCCTTTAGCCACGGCAAAGGCTAGAAGGATCCGAATTGCCTCAAGACGGGACACTGGAGCAAAGGTCTCCTCATAGTCGATCCCCTCCTTCTGACTAAACCCTTGAGCAACAAGTCTGGACTTGTTCCTCACAACCATCCCATTTTCTCCCTCTTTGTTCTTCCAAACCCACTTGGTTCCTATGGGATGGCAATTTGGAGGTGGTTCAACTAACTCCCACACCTGGTTCCTCTCAAAGTTTTCCAACTCCTCATGCATAGAATTGACCCAGTTTGCATCAGATAAAGCGTGTCCAATGTCCTTGGGCTCAAAGGTGGCAACAAAAGCAGCATGAGCAAAATTAGAGGAATTCCTGGACCTTGAACGTGTAGTGCGTTCGTCGATGTTCCCAATGATCTTCGACAGGGGATGCACTTCTTGAATCCGTCGGGGAGCCTCACGCCTTGAGACTACCTCCCCCTCAACTTCAGCTTCTCTCGCCTGATCCTCTTGTCGCACCGTCGTTGTCCATGAAGTAGACGGTCCACGCTCCGTAGTGGTCGTAGGGGAAGTAGTGGGTACACACTCAGCTTCAGGCGCATGGTTCTCTCCATCATCATCTCCAGCTTCATCCTTCTCCTCTTCAAAGAGGTCCTCGGCCATCTCTTCATCACCTGCACATTCAAAGCCAAGAGAGGTACATGGCATTATCTCGTCGAAGGTTACCTCGCAAGTCTCCATGATTTTGTTAGTCTCAAGGTTAAGCACCCTATAGGCTCTAGAGTGGTTAGCATATCCAAAGAAAATACCATCACTAGACCTAGCCTCAAACTTGTCGAGTTTTCCCTTCTTAAGAATAAAGCACTTGCAGCCAAAGACTCGGAAGTGACTCACCTTGGGTGCCCGACCATGCATAAGCTCATAACGGTCTTCTTCTTGAAAGCTCGCAATAAAATCCTGCTGGAAACATGACAAGCCGTATTGACCGCCTCAGCCCAATACCTCCTAGGAGTCCTGTGCTCATCGAGCATCGTCCTAGCCATCTCACAAAGAGTCCGATTTTTCCTTTCCACGACTCCATTTTGAGGAGGCACATAAGGGGTCGAATACTGATGTTCAAAACCTAAATCACGACAAAAGGCATCAAAACGAGAGTTCTTGAACTCAGAGCCATTATCACTGCGGATAGCTCGAATAGCATTCCCATGCCTCTCGTTTTTCAACCTCACGATCAGATCTCGAACAAAGCCAAATGCCTCACTCTTATCCTCCAAGAAAAACACCCAGGCATAGCGAGAGTAATCGTCCACCACAACAAGGACATACCACTTCCCACCCACCGAGCGAACTCGAGCTGGCCCAACGAGGTCCATGTGCAACGGCTACGGCGGACGCTCGGTCATGACATCGGTCAGGGGTGGATGGGGAGTGGCTACCATCTTGCCATGCCTACACGGAGCACAGACCAAATCCTTCTCAAGCTTCAACCTCGGCAATCCTCGGACAAGGTCAAGGCCACTCAAGCGGGAAACCAAATCAAAGCTCAAGTGCCCCAACCGCCTATGCCATTTCCACAAATCAGAAGAAGGACCGGCCATCAAACAGCGAGCAGGACCTAAAGAACGAGAGAAATCAGACCTGAAAATCTGACCCTCGGGGATGATCATACAGACAAGTTCACCTCGAGAATCAAGCAAACGAGACTCGCCAGACTTGAAACGCACCTCAAAACCCTCATCAAGCAACTGAGAAACCGAAAGCAAATTGAAACCCAAAGACTTTACAAGAGCCACTCTCTTCAACGTTACCTTGTCACTCACATGCACAACACCCTCCGAAAGCACCCTTCCTCGTCCATTGTCCCCAAATGTGACGTACAACTTTTCCTTCACTGGGGTGAGGCTGGAGAACCACTTCTTATCTCCGGTCATGTGTCGAGAACACCCGGAGTCGATCAACCAAATGTCCTCCAAGCCTCCTCGCCCGTAGTCGAAACAAGAACGAGAATGAGCTAGCGACTCGACACTGGGGTTAGCACAAAGAAAGTTAAACCAGTGTCGAGCCATCTGCTCAAAAGAAGGGTTAGCAAACATCATTCCCTTGCCACCAAACTTCCCATGTCCCATGGGAGGAGTACGAGCACCACGAGGGGTAAAACGTGGTCCGTAGTTCCTCTGGAACCCAAAGCTGCGATCATCTCCCCTAAACCTGTATTGAGGACGAGTAGGGGGACGTCCAACAAAGCCACCACGAGCCCGACCAAACCTCTCACCAACACGCACACCATCATCTCTCCTCTCAAACCTCGCACCACCACCTCTCTGTGGGAACCTGCCAACACTCCTCACACTTCCCACACCCCGTGGAAGTGGCACTCTAGGCTCAGGAATACCATGAGGCTGGCGATACCTGTCCTGGTTTGCTTGCTCCCTAGCAAGCCTCTCATCCCTCTTCCTCTTGTAGCAAAACTCTGCAAGGTGCCTCTCCTTGCCACAATACTCACACCTGAAGGGGATGGGTTTTGGTTTTGGCTCTGGCTTCTCACTAGGCTTCACACCCTTCTCACTCACAAACCTCACCGGTTTCTTGAAGTCATTTGTCTTAGGTGGGAATTTGGGTGGATCTTGGGTTGTGTCAAGCTTGTTGCAAAGGTGGTTGGGCTTTGGTGTGAAAGAGTTTTTGGGTGCTTTTGGAAGTGGGACTTGGATGTCTCCGATCACCTCAAACTCGGGGTTAGACTCAACACACTTCTCATACACACTCTCCCCACTGTTCTCTCCCACTTTCTCACCCAACTTCTCAAAACCCAAACCACGACCATCGGCTCTCTTGAACTCCTCAATCATGATTTTCAATTGAGGTTCCCGCCCGTACAACCAACCCAACACCTTCCTCAAATAGTCATTCTCCTCATAGATGACATCCAAACGGGAAGTAAGTTCAAGATTGCGCAAAGTAACTTCATCACAGCTAGTGCATGCATTGACAACAGGAGATTTCAAAGAAGCTTCCAAAGAGCTAATAGTAGAACGAGCATCAACAAGCTTAGCATGCATAGTAGGACATGATTTACAAGCACAAAGCAAAGTAGGTCTCGCCTTAAGCTCATCATACTCAGTCCTAAGAGCATCTAGTTTAGCCAAAGTAGAAGCATTCTTCTCATTGAGCAACTTGATGTCATTCAACCATGCATCACACTCAAGACATTCAATATCATCAAGAGTAGTAGGAGCAAGTTTCAAAGAGTCATTCTCAAGTTTCAATTCAAGCAATTTGGACTCTAGCTCTCCTACTTTCTCACTAGCATTCTCAAGTTGAGCCCTAAGATCTTTCCTCATCTTTTTGGCATCTCTTAGCACACTATCACGGTTGTCAATCAAGCCATTCAACCTAGTGATCTCGGCAAGCAAAGAGTCGGGGTCACGATTTACCTCATCCTCCGAGTCGGAGTCGCTGTCTTCCTTGTCGCTCTTCTTGCTGCTCGAGCTATGGGCCATGCCACAAAAGCCTTCAAGCGCCATACAGCTCAACCCACTGAGGTTCCGGCTTGCACTCTTCTTGCCCTTGCGCCTCCCGGCGTCTTCATCTTCGTTGCTTGAGCTTGACTCCTCGTTGCTTGAGCTTGAGTCGATGTCGCTCGCACCGGCCACCATCGCTCTTGCCTTGTTCTTCTTGTAGCCGCTCTTGCTCGGTCGCCGCTTGTCCTTGTCCTTGCTCTTGGACTTGTTGAAGTGCTTTCCCTTGGAGGAGTACTTGTCTTCACGCCTCGGGTGCGCCTTGTACTCGTTCACCTTGTACTTGTTCTCCTCCGCTTCCGGGCACTCGGCGATGAAGTGGCCTCGCTTGCCACACTTGTAGCACGTCCCTGAGCTCCGCCTTGCATTCCTCCGACTCTCTTGTAGTCGATCAAACCTTCTTGAGAGCAAGGCCAGCTCCTCCTCGCCCAGCACATCAAACTCCTCATCTGGAATAGACATGAGAGAAGGCAAGGAAAACTGTCGGCAGGAAGGGTTAGATTTGCTTTTTGATCCGCCCACAAGAGCAAGACTATGGTCAGTCGAGCCCTCATGCTTGGATTGAAACTTCCTGTCAACCTCAGCCGACTTGAGCTTAGAAAAGAGGTCATCCAACTCAATAGTCAAATATTGCCCAGACTCCTTGATGGCCTCAACCTTAGCACCCCAAACATTTGGGTCCAAGACATGCAAGGCTTCAAAGCCTGATCATGCTCGGTGTAAGGAAAATCCTCAACATTAGCTTTCATGTTGTTCACGATGGCGGTGAACCTCTGAAACATCGCATCAATGTCCTCACCGGGAAGTGGAGTGAAATTCTCATATTGCATCCGGTAAGAGACAAAGAGGCGAGCCTTCACATGGTTATCACCACCGTGAGCAACCAACAGCTTCTCCCAAATTTGCCAAGCAAGATTCAAATGGCGAACACGCTCAAACTCTGGATCACACAAGCTTCGGACCAAGTGATCAACGGCTTTTGCATTAGCCTCATACTTGGCCTTAGCACCGGCATCGGTTACCATAAGAGTATGGATGTTGACCGGAATAACATAGGTCTTGTCAAGCATAATGAAATCCAACAGCTTCCCACGAAGAAAGATCATCATTCGGGCCGCCCACTTGTGGTAACCCTTGCCATCGAAGTGCGGCAGACCACCCCGCTCAACGTACGCCATCTTAGGATTCGAGACTTGTCAAAGTCACAAAGAATCCGGCACCAAGCTCTGATACCAATTGAAGGATCAGGTGGCGACTAGAGAGGGGGGGGGAGTGAATAGGAGCCGGTAAAAATTCTTCCCAAAGAACCCGGCCTATACCCTAGTCAAATCCCGGTCACACACGAGCGATGGATTGAATCACACACCAATCGCCAAGACAGCGAGGTTATGGATCAACCTCTAGCCTTAGAAACGATTCCTTGAAGCACACGCGGAAGCACGAGAAAGGAAGGAAGGAATCGAAACAAGAAGCAAAGCTCACAGCCTCTGTCGGACTGTCCGGCCAGGCAGTGCGGATCGTCCCCGATGGGCCGCGCAGACCGTCCGGCAGGGTACCGCGGACTGTCCGCACCCTTGCCGCGGACTGTTCGGCCTGAGCCGCGGACCGTCCGTTAAAACAAACAGAACCTCCAGTGGCACACCACGAACCACGGACCGTCCGCGGGGAGCAAGCGGACTGTCCGCCAGGCACCCGCGGACCGTCCGCCCTCTGCTGCGGACCGTCCGAAACTCCGTCCAACCGAAAATCAAAATCGCGATGGATCGAAACGAAAGGCGAGCAAGAACACGAAGAACACGGGACGAACACGAGCGGCGCGGACCGTCCGCCAGGAGGGCGCGGACCGTCCGCGAGGCTCGGACAGAGTAGAAAAACGCCCGACCTCGAAGGTCAACTCCCCCAAATCATCATCGGATTTCCCAAATGGTTGAAGCTGTGGAGACAAGGGTTTGGGGACTTGAAAAGCGTCACACAAGGATGCTATATCCCCAAAATCTTGCCTCCTAACTCCCTAAATCACCGGGAAATGCGAATCCTTTGAGCACCACAGAAAGCTAGAGCACCGAATGAAAACTCACGAATCGAAGTGGTTTCCCGGTGTTTGAGGGAACAAGATCAATCACAAAGATGCATGAGACATCTATCCATGTTTCCCTCAAAGAAATCCAGGGAGAAACCCACTCAAATCTGCGGAATCGCACCGAGAACAAAAGCACGAAAACAAGCACAAAAGACCACGAAAAACACAACTCCGAATCTTCTATACAAACCAGGAAAGATTCACATGGTCTAGCATGCCGCCCTAGCATCCATCCCTCTCAACAAATCTCTCATGAAGCTCTCATGCTAGCCTAGAGAAAATGGAAGAAAAATAGCTACGAAAATGAGAAAGAGGAGGGAGGAAATGAAACCCTAAGTCACCGAGAGAGAGAGCCACTCACACACCCTCATGGCTTATATATCGGGTCCCGCCGGAGTGGTAAATGACTCGACTACCCCTAACTTAACTACTGGCGATACAACCCACACAGGGGCATTTAAGTAATGTTTGTGGGTCTTGCCATCGGACGGCCACGCTTTTGCCGCACCCCGCGTCCTCCCGACGCAAGCCATGCGATCCCGCCGCGTGTCCTCCGCTTTGAAGCTTCCCGACACGCCCGGATCCCGTCTCCGTCGTGTCGGGCCCTCAGACTTGGTTTTGAGGCCCAAACCAAGAAACCGTCCGCCGATGGTTTTGTGGGCAAACCACCAAACCCCGCGTGCTCGGTCCGGCCTCCCGCCAAACCACTTGACTTGACCGCCACCGTGCACCGGCTCGCTTGTCCATGACTTCGTCTTCCTTGTGTCGCCACCATGTGACCCGCACCCAGTCCCGCTGTCCACAGGGTCCCTCGAACCGAGCCTACTTGTCTCTCCATCTCCCGGAGGCCCCTCAAGGCTGAAGACCTTTCGCGCCCGTTCTTCACCTGCAACAACACGAACCAGGCCGCAACCTACACCTGCGCACTAAGCTAAGAGTCAGTCCAACACTCGTTGTCAATCACTCATCACTGAGGAGCGGTCATCCATCGACCACCGGGACGCTCCTGGTCCTCAGCCCCCAGAGTGCATTGGGTAGTTCCTTGATCACTTGCCTCCTTTAGAGTTAGCAGCGTCGTGTAGCTGCTTCTTGAGAGTGTCGAGCACCATCCCGTTGGCGCACTCGACTTGTCCGTTGGCCCGAGGATGGGCGACTGAGACATATCGGACGTTGATCCCGCTGTTCTCGCAGTACTCCCAGAACTGGTGGTTGTTGAAGTTGGAGCCCAGGTCTGTGATGATGCGATGGGGTAGTCCGTAGCAACGCACGAGTTCATCCAGGAAGTTGAGTACTCTGTCAGCCTTGGGGCATGTGACCGGCTTGACCTCGATCCACTTGGTGAACTTGTCGATGGCCACCAATACTCTGTTGAATCCACCTGGCGCAGTTGGTAGTGGCCCAATCGTGTCAAGCCCCCAGCAGGCGAAAGGCCAGGTTGGCGGTATGGTGACTAGCTTGTAGGCTGGGACGTGTTGCTGCTTGGCGAAGTACTGGCACCCTTGGCACCTTCTGACGAGTTCTTCGGCGTCGCCTAGGGCTGTGGGCTAGTAGAAAGCTTGTCGGAAGGCCTTGCTGACCAGCGTGCGAGAGGACGCGTGGTTGCCGCAGACACCCTTGTGGATCTCCTCCAAGATGTCCTTGCCTTCTTGTTTGGGGACGCACTTCATGAGTACTCCGGAAGATGCGCCCCGCCTGTAGAGCTTGTCTCCGACGAGGACATAGGATTTGGCATGGCAGATGAGCTGCTCTGCCAAGTTCTTGTCCGAGGGAACCTTCTGCTCGCTGAGGTAGTCGATGAAGGGTTGCCTCCAGTCCACGTCGATCATCATGACACCTGGCCAGCCGGGGGGTGCGCTGGGACAGTGGTCGGTGGCGCCGGCTCCGGGATGGATGGCGCGTGAAGCTCGTGGACGAAGACACCCGCTGGTACTTGAGCGCGAGTAGAACCAAGCTTTGACAGGACGTCCGCTGCAATGTTGTTGTCGCGGACGATGTGGTGGAACTCGAGACCATAGAACTTGTTCTCGAGCTTGCGGACTTCTAGGCTGTAGGCGTCCATATTCTCCTTGTTGCGGTCCCAGGACTTGTTGACTTGGTTGATGACCACTGCGGAGTCGCCGTAGACTAGTAGCCGCTTGATGCCCAGTGAAACCGCGAGGCGGAGCCCGTGTAGGAGAGCTTCGTACTCGGTTTCGTTGTTTGAGACCTTCCAGAAGATCTGCAGGACGTACTTGAGTTGTTCGCCCGTTGGAGAGATCAAAAGTACTCCTGCGCCTGTGCCCTCGAGGTTGAGTGAGCCGTCGAAGTACATCACCCAGTGCTCTGGTCGCTCAGTTGAAGTAGGTAGCTGATTCTCCCGTCACTCTGCCACGAAGTCGACTAGCGCCTGCGACTTGATGGCTGTGCGTGGCTTGAAGTCGATGTTGAGGGTGCCGAGTTCGACTGCCCACTTGGAGATTCTTCCAGTAGCGTCTTGGTTCTGCAGGATGTCGCCGAGCGGGTAGTCGGTGACGACGGAGATCGAGTACTCCTAGAAGTAGTGTCGTAGCTTCCGCGAGGTGATGAGCACTGCGTACAGAAGCTTCTGTACGGGCTGGTAGTGTGTCTTGGATTCTGACAGGACCTCGCTAATGAAGTAGACTAGTCGCTGGACTGGGTAGGCGTGGCCGTCTTCCTGCCGCTCCACGATGATGGCAGTACTGACCACGTGAGTAGTCGCAGCGAGGTAGAGCAGTAGCTGCTCACCTTTGCGAGGAGCCGTGAGGACTGGCGACTTCGATAGGAAGTCCTTGAGCTGGGCAAGGGCTTGGTCCGCCTCTGGAGTCCACACGAACTTCCCTTGGTGCTTGAGTAGTTTGAAGAAGGGGAGCCCCCGTTCTCCAAGCTTCGACATAAATCTGTTCACGGCCGCCTTGCACCCCGTTAGCTTCTGCATGTCTTTGATGGACGTGGGAGCTTTCATGCTGGTGATGGCGGAGATCTTCTCGGGATTGGCTTCGATGCCGCGGTGGCTGATGATGAAGCCGAGTAGTTTGCCCGAAGGTACGCCGAAGACGCACTTGTTCGGGTTGAGCTTCCAGCGGTACTCGCGCAGGGATGCGAAAGTCTCTTCAAGATCGTCGATGAGGGTACTGGAGTTTCTGGTCTTGACGACCACGTCATCCACGTAGGCTTCGACATTCTTGTTGAGTTGCCCCTTGAAGCAGGCCTGGATAGCTCGTTGATATGTGGCGCCGGCGTTCTTCAACCCGAAGGACATGGTCGTGTAGCAGTACGCGCCAAACGGGGTGATGAATGTAGTCTTCTCCTGGTCTTCTTCCTTGATCGCAATCTGGTGGTACCCGGAGTAGCAGTCGAGGAAGCAGAGCAGGTCGCAGCCCGCCGTGGAGATGATAACTTGGTCAATCCGCGGCAACCCGAAGGGGTCCTTGGGGAAGTGCTTGTTGAGGTCGGTGTAGTCGACGCACATCCTCCACTCGTTCGAGTTCTTCTTGCGGACGAGGACGGGGTTGGCGAGCCACTCAGGATGGAAGACTTCTCTGATGAAGCTAGCCGCGAGTAGTTTGGTGAGTTCCTTATTGATGGCGTCCCGCCTGTCGTCGGCGAAGCGGCGGAGGTGTTGTCGCTTCGGGGTAGCTTTGGGATCGACGTTGAGGGAATGCTCGATCAACTCCCTGGGCACCCCTGGCATGTCCGCTGTCGCGGTTAGCCCGGAGGAAGTTGATGAGCGCGTCTTCCTATTTGGGGTCGAGACCCGCCCCGATGGTAGTGGTCTTGTTGCTGTCGCCTGTCCCGAGGTCAATTGTTTTGACCAGAACCTCCTCAGCTGGTTGAGGCTTGTTAGCTTTGTCTGACTTCTCCGGGATGTCGAGTTCACTTGGGGCAAGCTTCTTTGACGCAGTGTAGACCTCCATCATTGTGTTGGGTACTTAATTTGTGGAGGCGATCTCCACAGCTTCTGTGTCGCGGTCATGCGAGATCTTCAAGTCCCCTTGCAGTGAGAGTACACCTGCTAGGCTTGGCATCTTGAGTACAAAGTCGGTGTAGTGGGGTACCGCCATGAACTTGGTGATAGCCGGTCTACCGAGGATGGCATGGTAGGACGTCTCGAAGTCTGCGACTTCGAACTTGACGTACTCGGTACGGTAGTTGTCCCGAGATTCCCCAAAGGTAACTGGCAGGACCACTGGGCCCAGTGGGGTAGCCGCGTTCCCAGGGACGATGCCGTAGAAGGGCGAGGAGCTCTTGGTGAGCATGTGCGTGATGTCGAGCCCCATCTTCTTCAAGGTCTTGGTGAAAAGGACGTTGAGCCCGCTTCCGCCATCGATGAGGACCTTGTTGAGTCTGGAGCCCGCGACCACCGGCTTTAGGACGAGAGGGAAACGCCCTGGTTCGGAGAAGCTGGTCCATTGATCCGCGCGGGAGAAGGTAATGGGTACCTCCGACCACCTGAGAGGGGTCGGAACCGCTGGTTCAATGCTCATGACTTCTCGACGAGTAGCCTTTTGTTCCCGTCTGTTGGGTAATCCGCCGAAGAGGACGTTGACTGTCTTGTCGGGTTCCTGGAAGTCGTCATTGCCTCCGTCGTTCTTCTTCTTGACTTTCTTATCATGAGGGTGCGGTGGCTCTGGAGTACTCTTGAGTGCTCGCCTGAGTTGGTAGCACTGCTCGGTGGTGTGGTTGCCGTCCAGATGCCACGGGCACTTCTCTTTCAGCAAGTCTTTGAAGCCGCCAGAGGTCTTCTTCGAGTTCTCCTTCGCAGGGCGCTAGATAGCCGCGACAGTGTTGTCTGGCTTGCGCTTGCGGTTGGGACCTGAGTAGTAGTTGTTGTTGCGACCGCCTTGGTTCCTGTTGTTGCCGCTGCCGCCGCCCGTGTTCTGCTTGCTCTTGCCACGGATGGCATCGTACTTGGCGTTAGCTTTGTCTTTTTCAGCCGCCCAGGACATGATCATGTCCTTGAGGTGGGGGATGGACTTGGAACGGCGGCGACCGAAGTCTTCGAAGGTGCGATGGTGGTAGAGGCCGTCTTGGAAGAGTTCGATGACCTCCTTGTCGGTGATGTCGACTACGGTGGCGCGCTTGTTGAAAAAGCGGCGCATGTTCTTGCGGAGGGTCTCGCCTTGTTCCTACTTCACCATGGCCAGGTCCATGTGAGTACCCGATCGGCCCATGGCGCCTGCGAAGTTGCTGGTGAACTGCTCCTTCAGCTGCTCCCACTTGTCGATTGAGTGCTTGTCCAGCGACTCGAGCCATGTGAGCGGGGCTTGGTCCAGGCAGATGGGGAAGTAGAGGCACTTGGTGTCGTTGTTGCCGCCAGCGTTCTCAATGGAGAGGCCGTAGCACCTGAGCCACTGGATGGGATCCTGCTTCGCGTCGTACTTGGTGATTCCCAGAGGCTTGAATTTCTCTGGGAGGAGGAGGTTACGAAGTCGCGCAGAGAAGGCGGGGAAGCCGTCGTTGTCGCCTACTGTGGCGGACTTCTTCCGCCGCAGTTCTTCAATCTTCTAGCGGGCGTCGAAGTCGCCCCGTGAGGCTCTGGAGGCGTGGCTGTTCGCGTGGCCTCGGCCGCCGCGATCGCCTCCGCCACCGGCCCTCCTGTTGGCGCCGTGGTTGGAGCTTCCGCCGTCGCTGCCTCCGCCGCCAGGGTCGCAGTGGGGGATGATCCCACGATCGCCGGCAGCAACTGCGACGCTGTTGCCAGCTTGTGAGGGTCCGCCGGCGTTTGCGTGAGTACGGTTGGGCTGAGCCGGCAGCTCGGCTCGAGTACGGTTGCGGCCGAGGTCTGCGCTGCGACTTGTAGCTTCGTTATCGCGGTTCCTGGCGGGAGGAGGCTGGTTGACCCTGTTGTCGACCCGCATGAAGTAAGCGTCTTCTGCGAGCTTGGCGATGACATCTCCAGCGCGTATCCCCTGAGCTTGGCGTGCGATCGCTGTGATCAACATGAGGCATTGCTCGGGGGTGGTGTGTTCCTTGCTCTCGACTTATTCGAGGGCCTCCGCAAGGTTGCAGATGGGTAAGCTATCTCGGAGACGCCGGTGCAGTTCGTTCCACCTTCTGTTTCGCTCACGTCGAGCGTCCTAGTTGGCGTCGGTCTCATCCGCGGGTGCTTCAGCAGACAGCTCGTCTGCGGAGATGTCTTTGAGGTACTTGTCATGTGCCGTCTCCGAAGTTCCTGGCGTGTCGCCGACAGCCATGAAGACTTGGCGATCGGGGTTGCCAAGACTGGAGTCGGAGCTCGCCACCTCAGTTGGAGTATACTCCTCAGCTCGAGCAAGCGGTGTTCCCTCCTGGAACGGAAGAGAGTCGAGGTAGGCGATGTAGCATGAGTCCCTGCTTATCAGGTCGGCGGACTTGTGGTCTGGCCAGTAGACGAATCTCCCGGCCGGTGTGGACGTTATAACCAGCCCGGAAGCCGGCCCTGATAAGGGTTGCTCAGTAGTGTTGTCTTCGGACTCGGGATCCTCAGGGTCCGACCCGAAGTCGAACTCGTACGCGGAGTTCAAGTAGAAGCCGGAGAGGAGGTTGGAGTCCGAAGCATGGCCGGGTACGGTGTCGGAGTCCGAGTTGTACTCGGGTACGGGCTCCTTGCCGGCCCGGCGTGTAGAGGGAGCCTCTGTGCGGGCCCTGCTGAGTTTGCGAGACCACGCATGGAGCGCTCATGGGGTGGGGAGACCACATGCGATGGCTGAGCAGCCGTCTCACACACGGTAGCCCACGGGGACGTCGAGTTCGAGTTGGAAGCGGATCCGAGCTCGAAGTCGGCGTGTTGGTCGAAAAGCGAAATTTCGCCGAACTTGCTGGCGAGTTCGCCCGTGACTACTTCGGGAAGCATCACGAAGCCGGTCTCCGGGTCGGGCGGCATGGTGAGGCGGCGTTGGAAGGATCTAGCGCCGTCAGCGGTGCAGACCCAGGCGCCGAAGAAGAAGGTGTCGCCGCGGTCGAAGGCGACGGTTGGCTTGATGTAGATAGGAGCCGTCGAGTTCGCCATGTGATCTCGGGCGAGAACCCCTACCTGGCGCGCCAGCTGTCAGTGTTTTAGACCGGCAACCTACTAAGGGGAGTACCCGAAGTAGATGAATGTGGCCTCGCCGCGATCGGTAACTCGAAGGAAGAGACACGTGGCACACAATTTAGACAGGTTCGGGTCGCGAGGTGCGTAATACCCTACGTCTTGTATGCTGCGTAGCTCTGGATTGATTGTGTACGATTACAAGATGATGCAATCTTACGCCGTGAGATGAGATGATGAAAAGAGGGGTCCCTGCCTCGCCTTATATAGTCCGGGAGGCAGGGTTACAAGTCGGTTTAGGGAGAGAGTACTAGTCGAGTACGTCTAGGAGTCTTCTATAGAGTGCGGGACATGTACAGCTTCCTAACCGAGTACTTCTCCTCTGTAGTCCTTGTGCTTCACGCCATCAGGTACTGTGCAGCGCAAGTCAGGTAGTCCCAGGGGCCCACCGAGTAGTCGGTCCTGGAACCCACCGAGGTAGTGGGCCCAGGGAGGTCCATACGACACTAACCTTGTCATAAATACCACTTGCGTGTTGCTCTACCTATCCAGAGCCATATAAATATTTGAGTGCAAAAACTTAGTATACAAGGTTTATTTTGGGGTGAGTTATTTCAGGCCTTGATTTCTCTGGCCCGAGACTAAGAAGCTGGTCATTCCGCTTTTGCGTATCTATCTTATTGCTAGCCTCTTATTCGTGCATTGTGTATCCCCACATCGGAGATCCCACAAATCTCGCCGGATATCCATCCTTAAAACCAAATATCACCTTTTGTGTTTACCTCCTTGATCACAACCTATCGTTGAGTATGGATCATCAATTCAAGGAAGATAGCAAGACGATGCCATTATTGAAGATTTCAAGTATCTCTCCAAAGGAAAAGTATTTTCGGTACCTACCTTATCTCTATCACCTCTTTGCCTGAGGACGAGCAACATCTAAGCATGGGGGAGAAGGTAGGTACAATGCAATTTTAGAGTTCAAGGGGAGCAAATAAAAAATTTTGATGAGAAAGAAAAAGAGAAAAAATGAGAAAAATAAAGAAAGAACAAAAATATGAGTATGAGAAAAAGAAGAGAAAAGAAAAAAAATATGAGTATGTATGATATAAAAATAAAAATAAAATAAAATGAACTCCCCGGTTCTCTAAAGTGCATTAGGAATTTCAAGGTTTTAAGATTAAAAAAATCCATACTCATTTGCAACCATGTGCAATCCGATAATGAGGACTTCCTTTGTGCCTCAGGATCATTCTTTGCTATTTCACATGTCTACTCATCTCAAGTGTGTGTATTTTTCTCTTTCCCCTCCTTGATTTAACATTATTTTCCAATGACCTTTTTGACGAGTCTCGGTAAGACCATTAGAAGCTTGTCTTGTTTTTACAACATCTCATTTATAATATTTTGGTAGGACTAAACTTTCCCAAAAATCTCCATATAAATCCTACCACATATGTATGTGTTATGAGAGGGAAAGGATTAGAAAAAATAGGCTTGAGAGACAAGATGAGATGAGAGTTCATGAGCAAGATGCAAGGCGGTTTAAATTTGTGAACTTGGTTTAGCTCTTTTTCATCTTGTTCTTTATTTCAAAATTTCTGAGATCCATTTGAATTTTGGGAGCATGTTAATACTTGTGGGATAAGCTAAATTAAATATCTACCCTCTGTAGGGATGAAGCCTAGTACATTATGGAACTTTAATGAATTAAACTTTTGAGAGCATTATGTTTTCTCATGTATGATCAAGTGCAAGGTTTAAACAATGAAGGGCAACAATGATATCCATCGAAGGCTTACTCGAGGACGAGCAAGGTTTAAGCATGGGGGAGCTGTTGACGGTGAAAATCCGTCAACCTAGCCATGAGTTTACCTTCGGTGTTGGCATGACTTTTATATCTTATCCATTGGTACTAACCCCCGTGGTATAACAAGTTCACTTGTGCATGTCGGTTTTGGAGTTAAGTGTTTACGCAGGGTTTTAACGTTGAAAGCAAGACTTCCGGGATAAGTTCACTAAGCACGTCATGACAAGACCGTGAAGCCCGGTACAAGTCAAGAAATGAAGTGAACATGACTCCAAGAGCCCAAGGACCAAGCCCGAGAAGATGACAAACTCCGAGGACCTAGCCAGAAAAGTGCTGAATCTTGCGAGATAAGGAGCTTCGTCCAATTTGGAGAGAAACCGACGACAAGGGCCCACATGCAAAAGGGGAGAGGATCTAGAAGACTCGGGAAGCAATACTAGACGAAGGAGGACACAGACTGGGCCGAGATGGGCCCAGGACGGTCGGCCCAGGCCGGCCGGCCCAGCCCAGTTCGAGGCCCAGTCGCCCCCCCTTTGACCTAGTTGCAGCTCGGGCTATTTATAACCCCCTGACCGAGAGCCACGCATCAATCAATTCATCATCCGCCGCCGAGGAGCAGAGAAGCTTGAGGGACACCATCTCGGAGATGAGGGTCGTGCTAGTTGTCTAGGGTCTCCCTAGCCGACGTGGGAACCTTGCATGGAAGACCACGTCGGAGCTCCGGAGCAAGGATCAAGATCGAGGTAGGATCCCGGTGGTGATCTTGTTCATGTAATCATTCATGGTGAAATTTATACAGTGAATCCGATTTCTAGTGATCAAGTGCCTTCTCGATGATTTTGTTTTCTTCTTGGTTTTGCTTCTTCTACTATCTATACTTAAGATAGATTACATAGGGTGCTCTTGTAGCCGCGGTAGCTTGAGGTGCATACCGGACCGGCCAAGTGATTTCAACTTGTTCTTATCGAACTCGCCCTAGACTACCCGCATGAATAGGGATACGTTGTGACAAAACGGGGGTTCCGAAAGGCAAGCGTTTTCGGAGTCGGACGGGAGGCCACGATTCAAAGATGCTTTTAATGAGATTCACTTTTCTATCTTTGTCTATCTTGTTTGGAGCTACAACATAAGCATGATCTAGACTCTCTAGATCGGTTATCTCTTGCTTTCTCTTGCTACCTCTTTAGTAGATTAGATTAGATGTGTTTCCTTTATGTGTTAGTAGATTAGATGCAATTTGATTCTTCCTAAGATAGCTTACCTTGCTTTACTAGATTGAATCCTTGCGTTGCACGTTGTTCCACGGATTCGATACCTTGGGTTCACCACTCGAGGGAAGAAGTGTCCCTTGACTACGACGGGGGATTTGTCTACTTGCAAATCCATATGAACTTTGATACGATAATCTACCGTCAACAGGGTGATGATGAGCAGGAGGATGCTAACCGCCGAGGCAAAGCCCGCCGTGTACCATGCCGCCCCGCTGGTAATGATTCCTTCTTTAAAATTAAATTTAAAATTCCATCCTTTAATGGCAAATATGATCCTGCTGCATATCTTGATTGCGAATTAGAAGTGGAACAAAAATTTTCAAGTCATGATATTGCTGCTACCTCTCAAGTTAAGGCTACTGTTGACGCAAAATGTGCACCCAGCGCCAAACACACAGCAAGCCGAACAAAGCTGGCTTCACACGCGCAAGGAATCACGAGACGTGCCAGTCAATTTTTCTTGAAAATTACAAAAGATAAAGCAGTTAGATACCAAAGCTTGGAACTTGCTGGGTGGTACCATACAGTTCCATATTTACGGCTAAGAAGCCAGATGGGATGACACATAGCTATAGAAAGCTATTTGCCAATGAACCGAAACCATTCGGGAACTTATGAAAGGAAAAGTAATACTGTCGAATGGATGACGTAAGCATAACAGTAACCGGTCTTTGTTTGAGCAAAGATGCACATGCACGAGGCCATGACCGATCCCCATGATAATCAACATTAAACAAGTGAATAAAGTAAAACGCGAACATAAGCATGTAATAAATAAGCATGCATAGATCTAAAGCACTAGTCTACCGCATGTCTAGGTACTTAAAAATCCGTCGAGAACGATGCCAAAACAAATCTATCCACCGCATGATACAACTTGCATGAAAATCGCACCACTTTCCACAGATAGATCTATCCACCGCATGATACGATCTAAATATGGAAAGCTAAAAGCACACATTATTTAAAGCATGAATTACGCACGTGTTCTACTCGTGAGGAAACGTAACCGAATGCGTCTGAACAGCCGATTCAGGGTCCATGAAGAAGGAACGAACATTACCAAGCGATTAAATCTATCAGATTGATTCGAAATCTAATCCACCGGATGACTAGCTCCAAAGCAACCTAAAAACCTGCATCTACCGCATGATACTCAGTTCTTTCAAGATTTATACCAACATTGGCAAGCTTGAACCCGCAACACGTAACAATCTAGATTGATTCGGTTTAGGCTATCGGAAAGCACAAGATCCACGTGTTAAAACATGAAATCTACTCGTACAAGGATCACGAGAGGTATAAAGCCGATCCAAACCCATCTAGATTGGGCAAAAGGTGTTACATGAATTTAAACATAAAGTAAAAACTCAAAGCAACACGGGGTAACTTAATGAATCTATTGGATCTTGCCAAAATCCAATAGAGCCGATAACTAGCTTCAAGCTAGATCTTAGCCCACCGCATGGCTCATGACCTAACAAGAAACCCTCTTGAACCAAGCTTGAATCTACCGCATGACACGAAGCATGGTAACAAGACTACTTGCATCAGATCTAAATCAACCGCATGATACTAGACATGATACAAGGTTGCCGGTACTCACGGAGGTCGACGGATCGATGAACCCTCTCGAAGAACTCGACGACACGACAAAAGGACTCTAGGGTTTGGCGTAAGGACGGTTTGTATTGAAGAATGATTGTGTTTTTTACATACATCCAGGGCTCATATTTATACCCTGCCAAGTACAACCTTGAATGGATTCACTGCCTAACTCATCTCTAAGCTTGATCGCCTATCCATCCATTCGTCTTTCCTATTTGAGCCACGTCATCGTCCAATCCCGCAAAATCAGCTCTACTGTTTCTTTGCCGAACGGGAGCAGATAGCCGACCGCAGCCTTCTTTGCCGAATACATCTGAAAAAATCCTTTCCTTCCACCAAACGGACACCTTACCGAGCTGGACCCACAAGTCAGACTCCTTACCAAATTTTGGTGTTAACACATGCCCCTTCAATTGCGGGATAAAAGTAATTTTGTTCCGCAATTGACTCCAGCCACGAATCGAATCCGTCAACACCTGTTCTTCTTTCTTCGCAATCCGCCGGAGTCCTCGTTTATATCCAAACCCTAGACCCCCTTGCTCTAAGCTCAAATCTCCAATGGCGGCTCAAAACCAGGATGCTCAGGTAAATCCCCCTCCCGTAAGCTTCATTCGGCATTTAGGTTTTCAGTTTTTACCTGAGATTTAGTTTCCTTTTTTCTTTAGGAGCCTTCTACTGAGCTTTTGATTCGCACCGAGGCCAATCCAAGATCTTATTACCTTGGTCCCGTGGGAAGCTCTGATCCTCGAGATTTCATCGCAGCTGAATCTCAAAGGATCCCCTTTAAGGCGGCTCTGTCTCCACCTCCCCGGTGGCAAGACGCTTTCAAGAACTGGCCCTTGCCTCCAATTGCAGGCTGGAAAAATTGGTACCGGAGGATCCGTGCAGATAAGAGTGCCTTAACCCGAAACTGGGATACCCTCCGCATTGCTCAATGCCTGGAGTTATCTTTGGCCGAGACCCCCAAAAATGAAGACCTTTTGATAGCAGCCTGCCACTTTTGGTCAAACGGTGTCAACGCCTTCCTCTTTGGCCACGACCCGATGTCTCCAACTCTGGCCGATGTGTATATGATCACCGGCCTTGATATTACAGGATCCGTTCAACCCTGGGATTTCAGATGTTCTTCACGCCAAACAGGGGTGAAACCAGGGAACGGATACAAACATTATATCCTGAGCCACATGAAAGACAATCCCCTTGGTGAAATTGAATATAGGGCATTTCTGAATATGTGGCTATGCAGATTCGTCTTCTGTGGTAAAGCCAATGAACCCACCCTGAATCACATCACCATGGCTTCTCATCTGGTCAGTGGCAACCGCCTCCCCCTTGGGAAATTCTTCCTAGGCAGTGTGTACCATATGCTTCACCAAACTGTCACCCAGATGTACACTAGCCAGAGGATAGCATGTGTCAACGGCCCTTGGTGGTTCGTTCAAATGTGGCTGCAGCTCCACATGCATCAGATTGTTGGTGTTGATTTGAACACCAGTCTTTTCCCTTCAATCAATCACCCTGAAGGGGTACCCTAAGCCACCAGAGGATGCCAGAATTATGGAGAAGCTGCTTCGACTGTTCTTATTCAGCAGGACATCAGCCAGCTCTTCGAGCTATTCTTCAAAGGTTTCCAAAACCCTCTCTGGTCTCCTTATCTGGATAATGACACCTTGATTTTCCCCGTTGAATTCTCCTTTGAATCCGAACGTCAAGATGGGAGATTTCTACAGATCTTCAACATCATCATCCGTCCGTGCATGCTGCCGGCTGAATTCAACGGAGGAAGGCGGACCTATAGCACCTATGAATATTATCGGCCCAATGTAATGGCTCGGCAACTTGGGTGTGGCCAGATGCCCCCGAGACTGTTTCTGCATGAATTCCTCAAACCCAGAGAGGAAATCAAAGAGCTCATGCACAGTAGTAGAGTCTTTCATTATGTGTGCAGTCCCGCTGTCTACACCTGGCCTTTTGTACCTACAACAATAGCTCACCCCACCTTCAACTCATGGTTGCAAGAATTCCATGATCATATCTTCAGTGAGCCTGTGCACTTGTTCTGTGCAGAGTTGATGCCTGATTTTCAGCCAACTTCAGAGGTAATATGACTACCCTTGGATCAGACATTTCCTCTTCCATTCGTGATTCTGATCTTGTTTCCTTTTACTCACAGAACACGCGTGCTCGCCCCTCGAGCCGGAACATCTCCTACAATGCTGTAGGCCCAATCTCAGCACTGGGATTCAGGTCCCCAACTCTGGCTCAGCTAATGGCCAGGTTTGCCACAACAGACCCAAGCCTTTCCAGCCTTGCTGCTGACAGGAGGCAAGGTTTGACTCTGATTGCTCCTCCAAATGCCAAGAGGAGGAGAACCATTAAGAAAGTCCTTGTTGAGGTAAAACCCTTTCTTTTCCTGATCACAAAATTACTCTGGCTCTGACAAATCATATCTTGTGTACTTTCAGCCCAGAGCCTCGCAATCTTCAGTGCCAGCACCTGCCAATGCTCCATCTACTGGTATGACCTTCACTGTCCCCTTTTGAGGATGAACACTGGCATTTATCTCTTAATTTGACATTTGCAGAAGACAAAACGGCAGCACAACTTGTGGACGTCCCAGTATCTCAACAAGCAAGTCCGCCCAAGGTTGAATTTCCTATCCCAGTGGAGATCTCATCCTCATCAGGGACTCAATCACCTTCTGCAGGAGCAATGAATTCTCCAGAGATGAGTCTCCCAATCCAGCCAGAACCGTCAAATCCTCTAGGGGCACAATCACCCGCTGGTCATGCAGAGACACCAATCCCAGCAGAGTTGAATCCATCTCCTCTTCAGCCAGAAGCCCCTGAGCTGCCAACAACAGCGCCTTCTCACATAGAAGCTTCAGCCTTGCCTGGAACACCCCCTTCGCCTGTGATTGCCCCTGAACAGAGTCCATCTCAAGAAATCAGACATGAGGTACTCGTTCGCACTTAACTCTGCTACCTTTACCTTTAGCACTCCTAACTCGGCAATACTGCTTCTTAGAATCAGGCCCCATCATAATCAAGTCTGCCAACGGGGAACAATCCAGTTGCAGAGGCGAGGGAAGAAATGCATCGAGCTCTGTTAGAGGAAGCGCTAGAAAAGTTCAGGGAGATCTTCGCGTGGCTGGAAATGGATACACAAGATCCGTTCAGAGATCTCGATCATTTCGAAGAAATGCTCGAGTCTATCAGCCAAGAGCTTCCTGAAGACATCAATGCTTCCCTCGCATCTATCTGTAGCCTGGAGGATCATTACGCGCCCATAAGGAAGGCTTTGAGGAAGGTGCGTTCCCGCCCGGCTATTGAACAGAAGAGAACCAGTGCTGAACAAGCCATGAGCGGGGCGCAGTCTCAGACCGAGAGCCACAAAGATGCATTGGCCAATCTGCAAGCCTCTCGCGATTCAAAAATTGCCAGGAAAGCTGCTCTGGAAGCAGAATTGAGAAGCTTGTCAGCTGAGATAGAGGCCGATGACAGGAAAATAGCCGAGCTCCCTGAATTGATAGAGAAGACCCAAGAGGAGGCAAAATCGGCTATGGCCAAGATGAAACAATGCGATGCAGAGCTTATCGTCTTGTCTAGTGCCCAGAAGGATTATCAGGAGCGGTGGGATAATATTCGTCAGACAATATCCAATGTCCGTAGTGTAATTGCAAAATACTTGAACATTTGAATGCTTCAATTGATGTATAACGGAGTTGGCTGCTCTGTAATATCTGTTCTTGTAATTTCATTTCCCTTTCTTGCTGCGCTCCTCCAACGTAATACTGAACGATCCATTCGGCAAAGACATGCCAATACCCGAATGGCACCTTGACTTCCCTTAGCTGAGCCAGTCAACCGAACACGACTCAGCCTAGAACTCCAAACGACCATTGGCGGATTGGTCAAGGAAACCTTTCCACCTTCCGATTTTCTTGGGATATGCGCCACGATCCAGAGCCACGACTTGAGGCCACGATCTGTCTTGCCAGGCCTATAAATGTAACCGTAGGTGCCTCTAGCTCTCCACCAAGCCTTTTAGCTCTCGAATCTTTGCCAATCTCAGTTCTTCTTCTTTCCAAACAGTGCACATCCCAAAGCAACATGGTGCGCCGCCTCAACCGCCGCCGTGCCTCTGATGAGGCAGAGGGGAGCAACGCCAATGCACGACGGAGGCAATGATCGTCGATTCTTCTTCTTTGATTCCCCTTTGGTCTTTTCTTGTTCTGACGATCATCTCCCTTTCAGGTTGATTCAGTGGAATCCGTCTCCCGCGCCGGCCAATCAGCCCCTTCCGGACGACTCCTCGGAGTCCGACGGCCACTCCCCCGTGCCCTACGGGGAACTTGACGCCCTCCGCTTCAAGGAGGAGCTGGAGACGGCCCGGCGCGAGTTGGAGGACGTCTCCAAAAAGGCGGGCATAGCCGAGCTGGAGTGGGAGGACCAGCGCAAACAGCTGCTGGAAACCATCGACGGTACAGCTCTGAAATCAAATTTTTGACCCAACCCGGCTTTTGATGCTAATCTCCCTTCTTCTCGCTCCTTGCAGCCCGCGATGCCGAGCTCGACCAGCTGAAGGCGCTGGTGGAGCAGCTGGCCGACAAGGTGAACGCCCGTGGTGACACGCCGGCGGAGCGCCTTGCTGCGGTGGAGCACTGCGTCGACGAGGTGGCAACCCATGGCGTTCGCTTGGGCACTACCCTGGGCCTGGCTGCCATGGCGACGCACACGGACGTCGACTACTCCACCAGGCCGCGCGGCTTCCGGGGCGGCGCGCCAGAGGACATTGAGGAGATCGAGCTCATCCTGGAGCGCCTCGATGGCCACGGCGACGCCATTGCCAAAATCACCCATCCCCAATCTGTACTGAACAGGCTTTTCGACTATATTGTATTAGGGATGTTTGATCATCGGCAATAAATAAGAACTTTTGAATTTTGTGCTCGCTCTGTGATGATTTTCTTTACATTTGCACCTGTGGATCCTTTTTCCTTAAACGTATCCGGGAACTGTCTAGAGCCGAATACGCTAGAACAGATGCCCCTTGGCGCCAGATCCGCAGAAGATCCCTGAATCGGCCATCCGCAAGCACTGTTCAAGCAAAAACCCTTCGCATCCGGGAGAAAACCCTGCCGTTTGGTATTCCAACAGTGTGTACTGGCCAGTCATCACTCCCAATGCACCCCTTCGGTCAATAAAATAGCCTGCTGAGATGCTCTGCAAATCCACTCGCACACTCATCCATTATTTCTCATCTCCTCCCCCGTCTCCAGAGGAGAAAACCCCAAGGCCATGGACAAGGGCAAGCAACCCCAGGAGAGCAGCCCTCCAAAGAAACGCACGATTCGAAGGTGAGTTTTCTCTTGATTTACTTCCTGCTTCCCACATGATCTTGCGCTTTACCTCCTCCTCTTTTTTCCTTTTCAGCCTTGATTTGCTTCCCGAAGAAATCATCGGGACCGAAGATGTGCCTGAGTACATCTCCTCCGATTCCTCCCTCGAAGCAGAGGATGCCACGCCTGAACGAGGACCAGCCATCAACTGCGCCCGCCGCTTCGGCACCCGGAGCATGGCCTCAGGGACATTACCGCTCGTTGCCAAGCCGAACGCGAGCGCCGCATGGCTCTGGAGGCACTAGTAGGGGGTAAATGCTTCTGACTCTTTCTTGACTTTGTGCCCGCATTTGGATTTCTTGCCCCATGACATCGATTCCTCTGTTTTAGATGTCTCTGACAGGTACAACAACCTGAAAGCGGCCTGGGACAGCTTGGTGGAAGCCGCAAACCATGGTCACCCCCGTGCATTCCAAGTCGCCGTCACGGTGGTCCTGGAACAACTGAAGAGGGAGCAGTCGAAGAAGAAGCAAAGAAAAGATTGAATCATACTTTCGCTTCTTCCTCCACGCCTTCTGCTTCCCACCTCCTTGAGGTCTTGATCACCAGGGTTGTTGGATGTGAACCTGCAAGAAGCAGTTGTAGTTTTTGTGCTAAGGGCAATGCATCTAGGCACTGGCCATTTCTTCTGTTTGTGAATTTTTGTTCTGAAGGCGGCCTCATTCTTGAGCGCCGGCTGTTTCTGTGTCAGATGTGCGTAACCCTGCTGATGGTGATCATCGATCAATTTCAATGCTGGGATAATATTTCTTCAGATATCTTCCATTTATCGCGGCGGAAAATTCTTCTCCTAGCAAAGTTTTTAATATGTATGCATTACCAGGGACGCATCTGACCACACGAAAAGGCCCTTCCCAATTAGGGGACCATTTGCTGAATTCGTTGTACTTAGTCCCAATTGGCAATAGCGCTTTGCAAACCAAATCTCCCTCTGCGAATTGCCTGACTTTTACTTTCTTGTTATAGTACTTGGCAACTCGCAGCTTGTTCTTCTCGATGTTTTCCAAGGCTCTAAGACGGATCATGTGTAAATCCTCTAGCTCATCCATCATTAGGCCACTGTAATCTTTGGAGCTCAAATCTTTCTGTAACACCACTCTCCTTGAATCTGATTGCACCTCCCAAGGTAGAACCGCGTGGTGCCCATAAACCAATTCATAAGGAGAAGTTTTTGTAGCTCCATGGGGGGCCATTCGGTAAGCCCACAGTGCCTCACTGAGTACCGAATGCCACCTTCTTGGCTTCTGGTCGATCTTCTTTTGTATCAGCTTGATCATGATCTTGTTAGAAGCCTCTGCTTGACCATTAGCTTGGGCATAATAGGGAGAAGAGTTAAACAATTTGATTCCCATGCTTTCGGCAAACTCTTTGGACTCCAGTGACACGAATTGTGCCCCTTGATCAGTGGTGATTGTCTGAGGGATTCCAAACCGATAGATGATGTGCTCCTTGACAAATTCAACCATGTTTTCTGATGTCACCTTCTTCAGTGGGATCGCCTCAACCCACTTAGTAAAATAATCCGTAGCCAAAAGCACGAACTTATGCCCCTTACTAGATGGTGGATTAATTTGGCCAATCGGTCTATACCCCGCCCCCGAATGGCCATGGCTTGATGATGGGATTCAATGCTGACGCGGGGACCCTTTGAATATTTCCAAACCTCTGGCAATCCTGACATCCCTTGTAATACTCAAAGCAATCCTCTAATATCGTCGGCCAAAAGCATCCAGCTTGTCTAATAACCCATTTCATATGGTAGGCCGATTGGTGCGCTCCACATATCCCATCGTGCACTTCGCTCATCATATTCTTGGCTTCTTCTGGACCCAGGCATCGTAACAATACCCCATCTAATGATTTATAGAACAAATTATCATCCAGAAGAACGAATTTTATGGCTTTGTACCTGAGCTTCCTAGAGACCTTCCGGGATGGATCTCTCAAGTAATCAACGATTTCTTTCCTCCAATCACCTTCTGCGAGATCCGTCCCCAGTGCACATACCTCTGCAGCAAACGCTTCTTGACTCTCTTTGTAACCAGAGGCGCTTTGAGCCAGCCTGTTTGCTTCTTCATTATGTTCCCTAGGAATATGCTGTAGAGTTACCAACGGGAAGCTCTTCAAGATTTCCCTGCATTCTTCGTAGTAACTCCTCAGCGCTTCACTTTTGCATTCGTATTGGCCATTCAATTGCTTGATCACCAACTTTGAATCTCCATAAACTTCAACTGAAACGGCCCCGGCTTCTCTCAAATATTGAAGCCCTCGAAGCAGTGCCTCGTACTCGGCCTGGTTGTTTGTAACAGTGGGCTGTATAGGGATGGCAAATTCAAACATCTCACCTTTAGGTGAAATTAGTAGAATCCCTACTCCCCCACCTTTACCACATGATGACCCATCAAAAAATAAAGCCCAGGGGGTAATTTCAAGTAAATCAATTGACGAATCGCGATGTTCAGTTATAAAATCGGCAATGATCTGACCTTTGATGGCTTTTGCCGATTCGAACTTCAACTCGAACTCTGATAAAGCCAAAATCCACTTGCCAATCCTGCCGTTCAAAATTGGCATAGATAACATATGTTTTATAACATCAAACTTGGAAAACACAGTGCATTCGGCATTCAACAAGTAGTGCCGAAACTTTGTACACGAGTAGTATACGCACCGACACAGCCTCTCTACAGCCGAATACCTGGTCTCAGGATCAAGTAATTTTCGACTAAGATATGCTACTACCCGTTCCTTCCCTTCGAGTTCTTGAATAAGGGCCGATCCAATGGTTTGGGTATCGGCCGCCACGTACAACTTGAAAGGCTTATCCAGCTGAAGAGGGACTAACACTGGTGGTTCCTTCATGTACTGCTTGATCTCATCGAAAGCCTTCTGTTGTTCGTCGCCCCATGCGAACTTCTAATCCTTCTTTAGCTTCAGCAATGGAGAGAATGGAAAAACCTTCTGTGACAAATTTGAAATGAATCTTCTCATGAAATTAATTTTGCCGAGCAGTGATTGCAACTCCTTGAGATTAGTTGGAGGAACAACTTCATCGATGGCCTTCATGCTCTTCTTGCCAACTTCAATTCCTCCCTCGTGGACTAAAAACCCCAAGAATTCTCCAGCTGATACCCCAAAAGCGCACTTGTTTGGATTCATCTTTAAACCATGCTTCCGGGTGCACTCCAGGGTCCTCTTCACATCTTCCAAATGTGTGTCATGACTTAGGGACTTGATTACCACATCATCAATGTAGATTTCCACAACTTTGCCGATCAACTCGTGAAAAATGTAATTCATGGCTCGTTGATAAGTTGCACCGGCATTTTTCAACCCAAATGTCATGACTATCCATTCAAACAGGCCTATATGACCAGGACATCTGAAGGCCGTCTTTGATATGTCTTCTATTGCCATGAAAATTTGGTTGTATCCCGCATTGCCGTCCATGAAACTGATCACTTTGTGTCCAGCTGCGGCGTCAATCAATAAATCGGCAATAGGCATGGGGTAACCATCCATCGGAGTAGCTCTGTTCAGATCCCTGAAATCTATGCAGACCCTCATCTTTCCATTCTTCTTGTAGACAGGGACAATGTTAGAAATCCACTCCGCATATCTGCATGGCCGAACGAAGTTTGCATCAAGTAATCTTTTAACTTCCTTCTTCACATCGGCCAATACCTCATCCTTGTAGATTTTCCGGGGTGGTTGCTTGTATGGTTTGAAACCAGATTTGATTGGCAACCGATGCTCCACGATAGAACGATCCAATCCAGGCATCTCCGAATATTCCCAGGCGAAGCAATCCTTGTATTCCTTGAGCAGCTTGATCAATTCCTCCCTGAAGTCTGGCTGCAAGTTTGCGCTGATGAACGTCGGCCTTGGCTTATCACCGCTTCCGATGTCAACTTCTTCTAATTTGTCAGCCGACATAAATCCTCGCCCCAACTTGCCATCAGTGCCATCTACGGGGTTCTCCATTAAAAATTACTATAAGAGCCGACTGCTTGAATCGGCTGTTGATCACTGCTGACAGGTTCAACAGGACCTTCTCCCCAGTCTTTCCCTGAGAAGCAATCAATGCCTTGGTACTCCCAGAAAGCTGGTTCCATGTTAGCAACGCTCACGGAGTCATCTGCTTGGATGACCTCAATATCATCATCCACCCACTGAATAAGCTGCTGATGCATGGTGGATGGGACGCAGCAATTGGCATGAATCCAGTCCCGTCCGAGCAATAGGCTGTAGGCTCCTTTACCTTCGATCACAAAGAAGGTCGTGAGCAGCGTCTTGGACCCGATCATCAGATCCACGTGAGTGCATCCCTTGGTATCTGAAGGATTTCCAGCGAAATCATTCAGTATTATGCTTGTAGGCGTCAGATCGCTCGGGCCCATGCCAAGTTTCCTGAAGGTGGTGTACGGCATCACGTTGACTGCCGCTCCACCATCGACGAACATCTTGGTCAATGGCTTGCCATTGACGTATCCCCTTAAGTACAACGGCCTCATGTGTCGATTTTTGGCCGGTTTGTCAAAGATGGCCTGCTTGGCTAGCACCAGCTGCGCCATCATCCCCTCGGTCTGCTCATCCTCTAGGGACGCTTCCTCCTGCACAACCTGATTAGCGGGAGCCATGAATTCGTTCGGCAGAAAATATACCATGCATGTTGGAGCCGAACGCTTTGACCCTTCAGGTTGATCCTTTGGGCGCCACACCTGCCTTGTCTGGATCCCAGCCTACCTCAGCTCCCGGTTCCTCAAGCGTTGGACCCGCCTCTTCTGACTTCTCCTTAGGCCGGGAGGGCACCATTGCCCCTTTTGCCAGATGTGCTCGTCCTCGTCCTCCTCTTGATCAGCCCACCTTAGATCAGCTTGCCGCTTCCTGGGGTGATCAATGACTTCAATTTTTTTGGCGCCGATCCCCGTTAGGGTGGATCCTCCCAATTCTCTCGTGGACGGATCGGCGATTGGCAGTTTCCTGCCTGTACTCAGCATACCTGTCACTGCACTCAGGGCAGTTCCTCAGCGTGGGTAGCTTCAAACCCTCGTTCCAGCAGTGCCTGAAGAACGCACATCCCTAGTGCGCGTGTTCCTGCTCGCGCGTGTATCGCTCCAAGTCCCTTCTGTGTGCCTCTTCTTCAGCTCTGCGCATCTCCTCCTCGTATCTGCGCTTCTGGTAACGCTCTTTCTCCATCTGGCGCTGCCACTTGTTGAGGAGGATGCGCGTGGTCACCCTGGGCTTGGCTTTGGATGACTCCCCAATTTCGATGTGGCTCTTGAGAATGCGGGGGGCTTCGCCATGCACCTGTTCCAGAGTTACTTTGCGTTTCGGGTCGACTGCTCCATCCTGTCTAGCCCTGGCTGAGGTCAAGACTTTGACCTTTCCGTTCTCCTTAGCCGTCACCATGTTAACAGAGAAGCCCACCATGTTCTGAGGGAAGGGGTTACCATCCAGCTTCACCTTGTTGTCAAACTTGAGGTTCCCTTCCTGGATGGCTTTCTGGATCCTCATCCTGAAGACCCTGCAATCATTGATGGAGTGCGAATCCCTGTCGTGGAAGCCACTGTAACGTTTCCCTTTGACTCCATCGGGCCGAAGCATGGAATGCCCCTCGGGCGGCTCGATTCGGCCTTCCTTCACTAGGAGCTCAAACAGCTTGTCAGCCTTCGTGATATCGAAATCGTAGGTGCCCTTGGTCTGTTTGACCCAGCGTTGATTCATCGTTAAAGGCTCTTTCCCCCACATGATTTCGGCTGCGGCCACATCCAGTTCATCATCAGAATCCTCGATCAGATCGGCCTTGTCTAAGAACTGGTTGTAGATCTCCGCCACATCATGCTGCTTACCAAACCTGGCATCCTTCTTGAAGCCATACGCCTGGTTGCTCATCAACGATAGCTTTTGAGACAGCTGGCCCAAGTTTTCAAACTCCATCCCGAACAGTTTCTCACGTACGGCCGACAGCATTCCGGCGACGGCCATGTCAGCTAGCTGGTCGTCTGGCAGGTTGAGCGAGAAGCACATGCCTTTCACCTCCCTAAACCTCCTGAGAAATTCCAACGGTGTCTCGCTGTGCCTCTGTTTCACGGTGGCAAGATCGATCAACTTCTTCTCCGAGCTGCCACTGAAATAATGGGCGTGGAATTTTCGTTCCAGGTCCCTCCATCTGCTAACTGACTCCGGGGGTAAGGACGAGAACCATTGGAACGCCGAGCCTGTCAGAGACGCGGGGAAGTATCTGACCCTGAACGTCTCCTCAGCTGAGGACTCTCCGAGCTGCATTAGGTAACGAGCAATGTGCTCCACAGTGCTTGTGTCGTCTTGCCCGGAAAATTTCGTGAACTCCGTTGGAGGTTTCACCCTCGGCGGGAGGAGCATGTTGAAGTACCACTCTGGGAACGGTGGCATGTAAGCAGGTCCCTGCATTTTTGGCTTGAGGTCGAACTGATTTTGCATCAACTCGGCCATTTTCCGCGCCAGGGCGTCGTCCTCCTGTGCGCCTGCAGCTGGCGCGTAACCTGGATGCGGGAAAGCGTCAATGGCTCCATAGTTTCCCACCTCGTGATAGCCTCCGCCGTATAGGTTTCTCTGCAGCCAGTTGTTCGCCGGAGCAATCCTGTGACCGGAAGCGAACGGGGCCCCAGGCGAGCCGAATGCTAGGTCTCCGTACGTGGGCTGGTACGGATTCGGCTGTTGCACAGGTTGACCCGTGCTGCCCTGCGGTGGTGGCTGGATTGGCTGTCCTCCTGAGGCCTGCAGTGGGGGCTGGACTGGCTGACCCCCAGCGCCCTGCGGAGGAGGCTGGAAAGCTTGACTTCCAGCGCTCTGAGGAGGAGGCTGAACTGGCTGGCTCCGTAGTGGTGGTTGAGAGCTTGATTCGCCCAGCTCCACAGTCCCCCCTTGGACGGGCGCCTTGCTGAACGCCTGCTCCATGCCTGGGCCAAAGACCGCTACCATCATCTGCTGGAATGCACCAAGAAAAGCTTTGTGGTGCTTGCTCAAAACGAGATCCGCCGCATCCCGGAATACTTGCAGGCATTCCTCTCTCTCCTGCTGGGTGGTGGCGTCGCTCTCCCCTGACATCAATACCCTGGGCATGTCGTTCTTCAGGTAGGGGACGCCACTCCTGTTCTTTTTGAAGGACAGCAGACACTTCTGCTGGAATTGGTTTACGGCGTCCTGGAGCTGCTGCCGCTGTTCGGGAGAGAGGTCCTCAATGTTGACATCCATGATGTCCGCGATCTCAGGCATCTTGATCCTTTCGGCTGGGTCCCACAGGCGTGCCAAAAAGTGTGTTGACGCAAAATGTGCACCCAGCGCCAAACACACAGCAAGCCGAACAAAGCTGGCTTCACACGCGCAAGGAATCACGAGACGTGCCAGTCAATTTTTCCTGAAAATTAACAAAAGATAAAGCAGTTAGATACCAAAGCTTGGAACTTGCTGGGTGGTACCATACAGTTCCATATTTACGGCTAAGAAGCCAGATGGGATGACACATAGCTATAGAAAGCTATTTGCCAATGAACCGAAACCATTCGGGAACTTATGAAAGGAAAAGTAATACTGTCGAATGGATGACGTAAGCATAACAGTAACCGGTCTTTGTTTGAGCAAAGATGCACATGCACGAGGCCATGACCGATCCCCATGATAATCAACATTAAACAAGTGAATAAAGTAAAACGCGAACATAAGCATGTAATAAATAAGCACGCATAGATCTAAAGCACTAGTCTACCGCATGTCTAGGTACTTAAAAATCCGTCGGGTACGATGCCAAAACAAATCTATCCACCGCATGATACAACTTGCATGAAAATCGCACCACTTTCCACAAATAGATCTATCCACCGCATGATACGATCTAAATATGGAAAGCTAAAAGCACACGTTATTTAAAGCATGAATTACGCACGTGTTCTACTCGTGAAGAAACATAACCGAATGCGGCTGAACAACCGATTCGTGGTCCATGAAGAAGGAACGAACATTACCAAGCGATTAAATCTATCAGATTGATTCGAAATCTAATCCACCGGATGACTAGCTCCAAAGCAACCCAAAAACCTGCATCTACCGCATGATACTCGGTTCTTTCAAGATTTATACCAACATTGGCAAGCTTGAACCCGCAACACGTAACAATCCAGATCGATTCGGTTTCGGCTATCGGAAAGCACAAGATCCACGTGTTAAAACATGAAATCTACTCGTACAAGGATCACGAGAGGTATAAAGCCGATCCAAACCCATCTAGATTGGGCAAAAGGTGTTACATGAATTTAAACATAAAGTAAAAACTCAAAGCAACACGGGGTAACTTAATGAATCTATTGGATCTTGCCAAAATCCAATAGAGCCGATAACTAGCTTCAAGCTAGATCTTAGCCCACCGCATGGCTCATGACCTAACAAGAAACCCTCTTGAACCAAGCTTGAATCTACCGCATGACACGAAGCATGGTAACAAGACTACTTGCATCAGATCTAAATCTACCGCATGATACTAGACATGATACAAGGTTGCCGGTACTCACGGAGGTCGACGGATCGATGAACCCTCTCGAAGAACTCGACGACACGACAAAAGGACTCTAGGGTTTGGCGTAAGGCCGGTTTGTATTGAAGAATGATTGTGTTTTTTACATACATCCAGGGCTCATATTTATACCCTGCCAAGTACAACCTCGAATGGATTCGCTGCCTAACTCATCTCTAAGCTTGATCGCCTATCCATCCATTCGTCTTTCCTATTTGAGCCACGTCATCGTCCAATCCCGCAAAATCAGCTCTACTGTTTCTTTGCCGAACGGGAGCAGATAGCCGACCGCAGCCTTCTTTGCCGAATACATCTGAAAAAATCCTTTCCTTCCACCAAACGGACTCCTTACCGAGCTGGACCCACAAGTCAGACTCCTTACCAAATTTTGGTGTTAACACATGCCCCTTCAATTGCGGGATAAAAGTAATTTTGTTCCGCAATTGACTCCAGCCACGAATCGAATCCGTCAACACCTGTTCTTCTTTCTTCGCAATCCGCCGGAGTCCTCATTTAGATGCAAACCCTAGATCCCCTTGCTCTAAGCTCAAATCTCCAATGGCGGCTCAAAACCAGGATGCTCAGGTAAATCCCCCTCCCGTAAGCTTCATTCGGCATTTAGGTTTTCAATTTTTACCTGAGATTTAGTTTCCTTTTTTCTTCAGGAGCCTTCTCCTGAGCTTTTGATTCGCACCGAGGCCAATCCAAGATCTTATTACCTTGGTCCCGTGGGAAGCTCTGATCCTCGAGATTTCATCGCAGCTGAATCTCAAAGGATCCCCTTTAAGGCGGCTCTGTCTCCACCTCCCCGGTGGCAAGACGCTTTCAAGAACTGGCCCTTGCCTCCAATTGCAGGCTGGAAAAATTGGTACCGGAGGATCCGTGCAGATAAGAGTGCCTTAACCCGAAACTGGGATACCCTCCGCATTGCTCAATGCCTGGAGTTATCTTTGGCCGAGACCCCCAAAAATGAAGACCTTTTGATAGCAGCCAGCCACTTTTGGTCAAACGGTGTCAACGCCTTCCTCTTTGGCCACGGCCCGATGTCTCCAACTTTGGCCGATGTGTATATGATCACCGGCCTTGATATTATAGGATCCGTTCAACCCTGGGATTTCAGATGTTCTTCATGCCAAACAGGGGTGAAACCAGGGAACGGATACAAACAGTATATCCTGAGCCACATGAAAGACAATCCCCTTGGTGAAATTGAATATAGGGCATTTCTGAACATGTGGCTATGCAGATTCGTCTTCTGTGGTAAAGCCAATGAACCCACCCTGAATCACATCACCATGGCTTCTCATCTGGTCAGTGGCAACCGCCTCCCCCTTGGGAAATTCTTCCTAGGCAGTGTGTACCATATGCTTCACCAAACTGTCACCCAGATGTACACTAGCCAGAGGATAGCATGTGTCAACGGCCCTTGGTGGTTCGTTCAAATGTGGCTGCAGCTCCACATGCATCAGATTGTTGGTGTTGATTTGAACACCAGGCTTTTCCCTTCAATCAATCACCCTGAAGGGGTACCCCAAGCCACCAGAGGATGCCAAAATTATGGAGAAGCTGCTTCAACTGTTCTTATTCAGCAGGACATCAGCCAACTCTTCGAGCTATTCTTCAAAGGTTTCCAAAACCCTCTCTGGTTTCCTTATCTGGATAATGACACCTTGATTTTCCCCGTTGAATTCTCCTTTGAATCCGAACGTCAAGATGGGAGATTTCTAGAGATCTTCAACATCATCATCTGCCCATGCATGCTGCCGGCTGAATTCAATGGAGGAAGGCAGACCTATAGCACCTATGAATATTATCAGCCCAATGTAATGGCTCGGCAACTTGGGTGTGGCCAGATGCCCCCGAGACTGTTTCTGCATGAATTCCTCAAACCCAGAGAGGAAATCAAAGAGCTCATGCACAGTAGTAGAGTCTTTCATTATGTGTGCAGTCCCGCTGTCTACACCTGGCCTTTTGTACCTACAACAATAGCTCACCCCACCTTCAACTCATGGTGGCAAGAATTCCATGATCATATCTTCAGTGAGCCTGTGCACTTGTTCTGTGCAGAGTTGATGCCTGATTTTCAGCCAACTTCAGAGGTAATATGACTACCCTTGGATCAGACATTTCCTCTTCCATTCATGATTCTGATCTTGTTTCCTTTTACTCACAGAACACAGTGCCTGCCCCTCGAGCCAGGAACATCTCCTACAATGCTGTAGGCCCAATCTCAGCACTGGGATTCAGGTCCCCAACTCTGGCTCAGCTAATGGCCAGGTTTGCCACAACAGACCCAAGCCTTTCCAGCCTTGCTGCTGACAGGAGGCAAGGTTTGACTCTGATTGCTCCTCCAAATGCCAAGAGGAGGAGAACCATTAAGAAAGTCCTTGTTGAGGTAAAACCCTTTCTTTTCCTGATCACAAAATTACTCTAGCTCTGACAAATCATATCTTGTGTACTTTCAGCCCAGAGCCCAGCAATCTTCAGTGCCAGCACCTGCCAATGCTCCATCTACTGGTATGACCTTCACTGTCCCCTTTTGAGGATGAACACTGGCATTTATCTCTTAATTTGACATTTGCAGAAGACAAAACGGCAGCACAACTTGTGGACGTCCCAGTATCTCAACAAGCAAGTCCGCCCAAGGTTGAATTTCCTATCCCAGTGGAGATCTCATCCTCATCAGGGACTCAATCACCTTCTACAGAAGCAATGAATTCTCCAGAGATGAGTCTCCCAATCCAGCCAGAACCGTCAAGTCCTCCAGGGGCACAATCACCTGCTGGTCACGCAGAGACACCAATCCCAGTAGAGGTGAATCGATCTCCTCCTCAGCCAGAAGCCCCTGAGCTGCCAACAACAGCGCCTTCTCACACAGAAGCTTCAGCCTTGCCTGGAACACCTCCTTCGCTTGTGATTGCCCCTGAACAGAGTCCATCTCAAGAAATCAGACATGAGGTACTCGTTCGCACTTAACTCTGCTACCTTTACCTTTAGCACTCCTAACTCGGCAATACTGCTTCTTAGGATCAGGCCCCATCATCATCAAGTCTGCCAACGGGGAACAATCCAGTTGCAGAGGCGAGGGAAGCAATGCATCGAGCTCTGTCAGAGGAAGCGCTAGAAAAGTTCAGGGAGATCTTCGCTTGGCTGGAAAAGGATACACAAGATCCGTTCAGAGATCTCGATCATTTCGAAGAAATGCTCGAGTCTATCAGCCAAGAGCTTCCTGAAGACATCAATGCTTCCCTTGCATCTATCTGTAGCCTGGAGGATCATTACGCGCCCATAAGGAAGGCTTTGAGGAAGGTGTGTTCCCGCCCGGCTATTGAACAGAAGAGAACCAAGGTCTTGAACAAGCCATGAGCGGGGCGCAGTCTCAGACCGAGAGCCACAAAGATGCATTGGCCAATCTGCAAGCCTCTCGCGATTCAAAAATTGCCGGAAAGCCGCTTCCGGGAAGCGAGAATTGAGAAGCTTGTAAGCCGAGATAGAGGCCGATGACAGGAAAATAGCCGAGCTCCCTGAATTGATAGAGAAGACCCAAGAGGAGGCAAAATCGGCTATGGCCAAGATGAAACAATGCGATGCAGAGCTTATCGTCTTGTCTAGTGCCCAGAAGGATTATCAGGAGCGGTGGGATAATATTCGTCAGACAATATCCAATGTCCGTAGTGTAATTGCAAAATACTTGAACATTTGAATGCTTCAATTGATGTATAACCGAGTTGGCTGCTCTGTAATATCTCGTTCTTGTAATTTCATTTCCCTTTCTTGCTGCGCTCCTCCAACGTAATACTGAACGATCCATTCGGCAAAGACATGCCAATACCCGAATGGCACCTTGACTTCCCTTAGCCGAGCCAGTCAACCGAACACGACTCAGCCTAGAACTCCAAACGACCATTGGCGGATTGGTCAAGGAAACCTTTCCACCTTCCGATTTTCTTGGGATATGCGCCACGATCCAGAGCCACGACTTGAGTCCATGATCTGTCTTGCCAGGCCTATAAATGAAACCGTAGGTTCCCCTAGCTCTCCACCAAGCCTTTTAGCTCTCGAATCTTTGCCAATCTCAGTTCTTCTTCTTTCCAAACAGTGCACATCCCAAAGCAACATGGTGCGCCGCCTCAACCGCCGCCGTGCCTCTGATGAGGCAGAGGGGAGCAGCGCCAATGCACGACGGAGGCAATGATCGTCGATTCTTCTTCTTTGATTCCCCTTTGGTCTTTTCTTGTTCTGACGATCATCTCCCTTTCAGGTTGATTCAGTGGAATCCGTCTCCCGCGCCGGCCAATCAGCCCCTTCCGGACGACTCCTCGGAGTCCGACGGCCACTCCCCCGTGCCCTACGGGGAACTTGACGCCCTCCGCTTCAAGGAGGAGCTGGAGACGGCCCGGCGCGAGTTGGAGGACGTCTCCAAAAAGGTGGGCATAGCCGAGCTAGAGTGGGAGGACCAACGCAAACAGCTGCTGGAAACTATCGATGGTACAGCTCTGAAATCAAATTTTTGACCCAACCCGGCTTTTGATGCTAATCTCCCTTCTTCTTGCTCCTTGCAGCCCGCGATGCCGAGCTCGACCAGCTGAAGGCGCTGGTGGAGCAGCTGGCCGACAAGGTGAACGCCCGCGGTGACACGCCGACGGAGCGCCTTGCTGCGGTGGAGCACCGCGTCGACGAGGTGGCAACCCATGGCGTTCGCTTGGGCACTACCCTGGGCCTGGCTGCCATGGCGACGCACACGGACGTCGACTACTCCACCAGCCGCGCGGCTTCCGGGGCGGCGCGCCAGAGGACATTGAGGAGATCGAGCTCATCCTGGAGCGCCTCGATGGCCACGGCGACGCCATTGCCAAAATCACCCATCCCCAATCTGTACTGAACAGGCTTTTTGACTATATTGTATTAGGGATGTTTGATCATCGGCAATAAATAAGAACTTTTGAATTTTGTGCTCGCTCTGTGATGATTTTCTTTACATTTGCACCTGTGGATCCTTTTTCCTTAAACGTATCCGGGAACTGTCTAGAGCCGAATACGCTAGAACAGATGCCCCTTGGCGCCAGATCCGCAGAAGATCCTTGAATCGGCCATCCGCAAGCACTGTTCAAGCAAAAACCCTTCGCATCCGGGAGAAAACCCTGCCGTTTGGTATTCCAACAGTGTGTACTGGCCAGTCATCACTCCCAATGCACCCCTTCGGTCAATAAAATAGCCTGCTGAGATGCTCTGCAAATCCACTCGCACACTCATCCATTATTTCTCATCTCCTCCCCCCGTCTCCCGCAGGAGAAAACCCCAAGGCCATGGACAAGGGCAAGCAACCCCGGAAGCGACCCTCCAAAGAAACGCACGATTCGAAGGTGAGTTTTCTCTTGATTTACTTCCTGCTTCCCACATGATCTTGCGCTTTACCTCCTCCTCTTTTTTCCTTTTCAGCCTTGATTTGCTTCCCGAAGAAATCATCGGGACCGAAGATGTGCCTGAGTACATCTCCTCCGATTCCTCCCTCGAAGCAGAGGATGCCACGCCTGAACAGAGGACCAGCCATCAACTGCGCCGCCGCGTTCGGCACCTGGAGCATGGCCTCAGGGACATTACCGCTCGTTGCCAAGCCGAACGCGAGCGCCGCATGGCTCTGGAGGCACTAGTAGGGGGTAAATGCTTCTGACTCTTTCTTGACTTTGTGCCCGCATTTGGATTTCTTGCCCCATGACATCGATTCCTCTGTTTTAGATGTCTCTGACAGGTACAACAACCTGAAAGCGGCCTGGGACAGCTTGGTGGAAGCCGCAAACCATGGTCACCCCCGTGCATTCCAAGTCGCCGTCACGGTGGTCCTGGAACAACTGAAGAGGGAGCAGTCGAAGAAGAAGCAAAGAAAAGATTGAATCATACTTTCGCTTCTTCCTCCACGCCTTCGCTTCCCACCTCCTTGAGGTCTTGATCACCAGGGTTGTTGGATGTGAACCTGCAAGAAGCAGCTTGTAGTTTTTGTGCTAAGGGCAATGCATCTAGGCACTGGCCATTTCTTCTGTTTGTGAATTTTTGTTCTGAAGGCGGCCTCATTCTTGAGCGCCGGCTGTTTCTGTGTCAGATGTGCGTAACCCTGCTGCTGGTGATCATCGATCAATTTCAATGCTGGGATAATATTTCTTCAGATATCTTCCATTTATCGCGGCGGAAAATTCTTCTCCTAGCAAAGTTTTTAATATGTATGCATTACCAGGGACGCATCTGACCACACGAAAAGGCCCTTCCCAATTAGGGGACCATTTGCCGAATTCGCTGTACTTAGTCCCAATCGGCAATAGCGCTTTCCAAACCAAATCTCCCTCTGCGAATTGCCTGACTTTTACTTTCTTGTTATAGTACTTGGCAACTCGCAGCTTGTTCTTCTCGATGTTTTCCAAGGCTCTAAGACGGATCATGTGTAAATCCTCTAGCTCATCCATCATTAGGCCACTGTAATCTTTGGAGCTCAAATCTTTCTGTAACACCACTCTCCTTGAATCTGATTGCACCTCCCAAGGTAGAACCGCGTGGTGCCCATAAACCAATTCATAAGGAGAAGTTTTTGTAGCTCCATGGGGGGCCATTCGGTAAGCCCACAGTGCCTCACTGAGTACCGAATGCCACCTTCTTGGCTTCTGGTCGATCTTCTTTTGTATCAGCTTGATCATGATCTTGTTAGAAGCCTCTGCTTGACCATTAGCTTGGGCATAATAGGGAAAAGAGTTAAACAATTTGATTCCCATGCTTTCGGCAAACTCTTTGGACTCCAGTGACACGAATTGTGCCCCTTGATCAGTGGTGATTGTCTGAGGGATTCCAAACCGATAGATGATGTGCTCCTTGACAAATTCAACCATGTTTTCTGATGTCACCTTCTTCAGTGGGATCGCCTCAACCCACTTAGTAAAATAATCCGTAGCCAAAAGCACGAACTTATGCCCCTTACTAGATGGTGGATTAATTTGGCCAATCAGGTCTATACCCCAGCCCCTGAATGGCCATGGCTTGATGATGGGATTCAATGCTGACGCGGGGACCCTTTGAATATTTCCAAACCTCTGGCAATCCTGACATCCCTTGTAATACTCAAAGCAATCCTCTAATATCGTCGGCCAAAAGCACCCAGCTTGTCTAATAACCCATTTCATACGGTAGGCCGATTGGTGCGCTCCACATATCCCATCGTGCACTTCGCTCATCATATTCTTGGCTTCTTCTGGACCCAGGCATCGTAACAATACCCCATCTAATGATTTATAGAACAAATTATCATCCAGAAGAACGAATTTTATGGCCTTGTACCTGAGCTTCCTAGAGACCTTCCAGGATGGATCTCTCAAGTAATCAACGATTTCTTTCCTCCAATCACCTTCTGCGAGATTCGTCCCCAGTGCACATACCTCCGCAAAGCAAACGCTTCTTGACTCTTTTTGTAACCGGAGGCGCTTTGAGCCACTTTGTTTGCTTCTTCATTATGTTCCCTAGGAATATCTTTGAGAGTTACCAACGGGAAGCTATTCAAGATTTCCCCCGCATTCTTCGTAGTAACTCCTCGCCGCTTCACTTTTGCATTCGTATTGGCCGTTCAATTGCTTGATCACCAACTCGAATCTCCATAAACTTCAACCGAAACGGCCCCGCTTCTCTCAAATATTGAAGCCCTCGAAGCGTGGCCTCGTACTCGGCTCGGTTGTTTGTAACAAGGTCGTATAGGGATGGCAAATTCAAACATCTCACCTCTAGGCGAAATTAGTAGAATCCCTACTCCCCCACCTTTACCACATGATGACCCATCAAAAAATAAAGCCCAGGGGGTAATTTCAAGTAAATCAATTGACGAATCGCGATGTTCAGTTATAAAATCGGCAATGATCTGACTTTTGATGGCTTTTGCCGATTCGAACTTCAACTCGAACTCTGATAAAGCCAAAATCCACTTGCCAATCCTGCCGTTCAAAATTGGCATAGATAACATATGTTTTATAACATCAAACTTGGAATACACAGTGCATTCGGCATTCAACAAGTAGTGCCGAAACTTTGTACACGAGTAGTATACGCACCGACACAGCCTCTCTACAGCCGAATACCTGGTCTCAGGATCAAGTAATTTTCGACTAAGATATGCTACTACCCGTTCCTTCCCTTCGAATTCTTGAATAAGGGCCGATCCAATGGTTTGGGTATCGGCCGCCACGTACAACTTGAAAGTCTTATCCAGCTGAAGAGGGACTAACACTGGTGGTTCCTTCATGTACTGCTTGATCTCATCGAAAGCCTTCTGTTGTTCGTCGCCCCATGCGAACTTCTAATCCTTCTTTAGCTTCAGCAATGGAGAGAATGGAAAAACCTTCTGTGACAAATTTGAAATGAATCTTCTCATGAAATTAATTTTGCCGAGCAGTGATTGCAACTCCTTGAGATTAGTTGGAGGAACAACTTCATCGATGGCCTTCATGCTCTTCTTGCCAACTTCAATTCCTCCCTTGTGGACTAAAAACCCCAAGAATTCTCCAGCTGATACCCCAAAAGCGCACTTGTTTGGATTCATCTTTAAACCATGCTTCCGGGTGCACTCCAGGGTCCTATTCACATCTTCCAAATGTGTGTCATGACTTAGGGACTTGATTACCACATCATCAATGTAGATTTCCACAACTTTGCCGATCAACTCGTGAAAAATGTAATTCATGGCTCGTTGATAAGTTGCACCGGCATTTTTCAACCCAAATGTCATGACTATCCATTCAAACAGGCCTATATGACCAGGACATCTGAAGGCCGTCTTTGATATGTCTTCTATTGCCATGAAAATTTGGTTGTATCCCGCATTGCCGTCCATGAAACTGATCACTTTGTGTCCAGCTGCGGCGTCAATCAATAAATCGGCAATAGGCATGGGGTAACCATCCATCGGAGTAGCTCTGTTCAGATCCCTGAAATCTATGCAGACCCTCATCTTTCCATTCTTCTTGTAGACAGGGACAATGTTAGAAATCCACTCCGCATATCTGCATGGCCGAACGAAGTTTGCATCAAGTAATCTTTTAACTTCCTTCTTCACATCGGCCAATACCTCATCCTTGTAGATTTTCCGGGGTGGTTGCTTGTATGGTTTGAAACCAGATTTGATTGGCAACCGATGCTCCACGATAGAACGATCCAATCCAGGCATCTCCGAATATTCCCAGGCGAAGCAATCCTTGTATTCCTTGAGCAGCTTGATCAATTCCTCCCTGAAGTCTGGCTGCAAGTTTGCACTGATGAACGTCGGCCTTGGCTTATCACCGCTTCCGATGTCAACTTCTTCTAATTTGTCGGCCGACATAAATCCTCGCCCCAACTTGCCATCAGTGCCATCTACGGGGTTCTCCATTAAAAATTACTATAAGAGCCGATCGCTTGAATCGGCCGTTGGTCACCGCCGACAGTTCAACGGGACCTTCTCCCCGCCTTTTCCCCGAGAAGCAATCAATGCCTTGGTACTCCCGTAAAGCCGGTTCCATGTTAGCAACGCTCACGGAGTCATATGCTTGGATGACCTCAATATCATCATCCACCCACTGGATAAGCCGCCGATGCATGGTGGATGGGACGCGAAGAATTGGCATGAATCCGGTCCCGTCCGAGCAAAGAGGGCCGTAGGCTCCTTTACCTTCGATCACAAAGAAGGTCGTGAGCAACGTCTTGGACCCGATCATCAGATCCACGTGAGTGCATCCCTTGGTATCTGAAGGATTTCCAGCGAAATCATTCAGTATTATGCTTGTAGGCGTCAGATCGCTCGGGCCCATGCCAAGTTTCCTGAAGGTGGTGTACGGCATCACGTTGACTGCCGCTCCACCGTCGACGAACATCTTGGTCAATGGCTTGCCATTGACGTATCCCCTTAAGTACAACGGCCTCATGTGTCGATTTTTGGCCGGTTTGTCGAAGATGGCCTGCTTGGCTAGCACCAGCTGCGCCATCATCCCCTCGGTCTGCTCATCATCTAGGGACGCTTCCTCCTGCACAACCTGATTAGCGGGAGCCATGAATTCGTTCGGCAGAAAATATACCATGCATGTTGGAGCCGAACGCTTTGACCCTTCAGGTTGATCCTTTGGGCGCCACACCTGCCTTGTCTGGATCCCAGCCTGCCTCAGCTCGCGGTTCCTCAAGCGTTGGACCCGCCTCTTCTGACTTCTCCTTAGGCCGGGAGGGCACCATTGCCCCTTTTGCCAGATGTGCTCGTCCTCGTCCTCCTCTTGATCAGCCCACCTTAGATCAGCTTGCCGCTTCCTGGGGTGATCAATGACTTCAATTTTTTTGGCGCCGATCCCCGTTAGGGTGGATCCTCCCAATTATCTCGTGGACGGATCGGCGATTGGCAGTTTCCCCGCCCGTACTCGCATACCCGTCACCGCACTCGTGCGCGTTCCTCGGCCGTGGGCGGCTTCAAACCCTCGTTCCAGCAGTGCCTGAAGAACGCACATCCCTAGTGCGCGCGTTCCTGCTCGCGCGTGTATCGCTCCAAGTCCCTTCTGTGTGCCTCTTCTTCAGCTCTGCGCCTCTCCTCTTCGTATCTGCACTTTTGGTAACGCTCTTTCTCCATCTGGCGCTGCCACTTGTGGAGGAGGATGCGCGTGGTCACCCTGGGCTTGGCTTTGGATGACTCCCCAATTTCGATGTGGCTCTTGAGAATGCGGGGGGCTTCGCCATGCACCTGTTCCAGAGTTACTTGGCGTTTCGGGTCGACTGCTCCATCCTGTCTAGCCCTGGCTGAGGTCAAGACTTTGACCTTTCCGTTCTCCTTAGCCGTCACCATGTTAACAGAGAAGCCCACCATGTTCTGAGGGAAGGGGTTACCATCCAGCTTCTCCTTGTTGTCAAACTTGAGGTGCCCTTCCTGGATGGCTTTCTGGATCCTCATCCTGAAGACCCTGCAATCATTGATGGAGTGTGAATCCCTGTCGTGGAAGCCACAGTAACGTTTCCCCTTGACTCCATCGGGCCGAAGCATGGAATGCCCTTCAGGCAGTCTGATTCGGCCTTCCTTCACTAGGAGCTCAAACAGCTTGTCAGCCTTCGTGATATCGAAATCGTAGGTGCCCTTGGTCTGTTTGACCCAGCGCTGATTCATCGTTAAAGGCTCTTTCCCCCACATGATTTCGGCTGCGGCCACATCCAGTTCATCATCAGAATCCTCGATCAGATCGGCCTTGTCTAAGAACTGGTTGTAGATCTCCGCCACATCATGCTGCTTGCCAAACCTGGCGTCCTTCTTGAAGCCATACGCCTGGTTGCTCATCAACGATAGCTTTTGAGACAGCTGGCCCAAGTTTTCAAACTCCATCCCGAACAGTTTCTCACGTACGGCCGGCAGCATCCCGGCGACGGCCATGTCAGCTAGCTGGTCGTCTGGCAGGTTGAGCGAGAAGCACATGCCTTTCACCTCCCTAAACCTCCTGAGAAATTCCAACGGTGTCTCGCTGTGCCTCTGTTTCACGGTGGCAGGATCGATCAACTTCTTCTCCGAGCTGCCACTGAAATAATGGGCGTGGAATTTCCGTTCTAGGTCCCTCCATCTGCTAACTGACTCCGGGGGTAAGGACGAGAACCATTGGAACGCCGGGCCTGTCAGCGACGCGGGGAAGTATCTGACCCTGAACGTCTCCTCAGCTGAGGACTCTCCGAGCTGCATTAGGCAACGAGCAATGTGCTCCACAGTGCTTGTGTCGTCTTGCCCGGAAAATTTCGTGAACTCCGTTGGAGGTTTCACCCTCGGCGGGAGGAGCACGTTGAAGTAACACTCTGGGAACGGTGGCATGTAAGCAGGTCCCTGCATTTTTGGCTTGAGGCCGAACTGATTTTGCATCAACTCGGCCATTTTCCGCGCCAGGGCGTCGTCCTCCTGTGCGCCTGCTGCTGGCGCGTAACCTGGATGCGGGAAAGCGTCAATGGCTCCATAGTTTCCCACCTCGTGATAGCCTCCGCCGTATAGGTTTCTCTGCGCGCCCGCTGTTCGCCGGAGCAATCCCGTGGACCGGAAGCGAACGGGGCCCCGTGCGAGCCGAATGCTAGGTCTCCGTACGTGGGCTGGTACGGATTCGGCCGCGTGCACGGGTTGACCCGTGCCGCCCGCGGTGGTGGCTGGATTGGCTGTCCTCCTGAGGCCTGCAGTGGGGGCTGGACTGGCTGACCCCCAGCGCCCTGCGGAGGAGGCTGGAAAGCTTGACTTCCAGCGCTCTGAGGAGGAGGCTGAACTGGCTGGCTCCGTAGTGGTGGTTGAGAGCTTCATTCGCCCAGCTCCACAGTGCCCCCTTGGACGGGCGCCTTGCTGAACGCCTGCTCCATGCCTGGGCCAAAGACCGCTACCATCATCTGCTGGAATGCACCAAGAAAAGCTTTGTGGTGCTTGCTCAAAACGAGATCCGTCGCATCCCGGAATGCTTGCAGGCATTCCTCTCTCTCCTACTGGGTGGTGGCGTCGCTCTCCCCTGACATCAATACCCTGGGCATGTCGTTCTTCAGGTAGGGGACGCCACTCCTGTTCTTTTTGAAGGACAGCAGACACTTCTGCTGGAATTGGTTTACGGCGTCCTGGAGCTGCTGCCGCTGTTCGGGAGAGAGGTCCTCAATGTTGACATCCATGATGTCCACGATCTCAGGCATCTTGATCCTTTCGGCTAGGTCCCACTGGGCGTGCCAAAAAGTGTGTTGACGCAAAATGTGCACCCAGCGCCAAACACACAACAAGCCGAACAAAGCTAGCTTCACACGCGCAAGGAATCACGAGACGTGCCAGTCAATTTTTCCTGAAAATTAACGAAAGATAAAGCAGTTAGATACTAAAGCTTGGAACTTGCCGGGTGGTACCAGACAGTTCCATATTTACGGCTAAGAAGCCAGATGGGATGACACATAGCTATAGAAAGCTATTTGCCAATGAACCGAAACCATTCGGGAACTTATGAAAGCAAAAGTAATACTGCCGAATGGATGACGTAAGCATGACAGTAACCGGTCTTTGTTTGAGCAAAGATGCACGTGCACGAAGCCATGACCGATCCCCATGATAATCAACATTAAACAAGTGAATAAAGTAAAACGCGAACATAAGCATGTAATAAATAAGCACGCATAGATCTAAAGCACTAGTCTACCGCATGTCTAGGTACTTAAAAATCCGTCGGGTACGATGCCAAAACAAATCTATCCACCGCATGATACAACTTGCATGAAAATCGCACCACTTTCCACAAATAGATCTATCCACCGCATAATACGATCTAAATATGGAAAGCTAAAAGCACACGTTATTTAAAGCATGAATTACGCACGTGTTCTACTCGTGAAGAAACATAACTGAATGCGGCTGAACAGCCGATTCGTGGTCCACGAAGAACGAACGAACATTACCAATCGATTAAATCTATCAGATTGATTCGAAATCTAATCCACCAAATGACTAGCTCCAAAGCAACCCAAAAACCTGCATCTACCGCATGATACTCGGTTCTTTCAAGATTTATACCAACATTGGCAAGCTTGAACCCGCAACACGTAACAATCCAGATCGATTCGGTTTCGGCTATCGGAAAGCACAAGATCCACGTGTTAAAACATGAAATCTACTCGTACAAGGATCACGAGAGGTATAAAGCCGATCCAAACCCATCTAGATTGGGCAAAAGGTGTTACATGAATTTAAACATAAAGTAAAAACTCAAAGCAACACGGGGTAACTTAATGAATCTATTGGATCTTGCCAAAATCCAATAGAGCCGATAACTAGCTTCAAGCTAGATCTTAGCCCACCGCATGGCTCATGACCTAACAAGAAACCCTCTTGAACCAAGCTTGAATCTACCGCATGACACGAAGCATGGTAACAAGACTACTTGCATCAGATCTAGATCCACCGCATGATACTAGACATGATACAAGGTTGCCGGTACTCAAGGAGGTCGACGGATCGATGAACCCTCTCGAAGAACTCGACGACACGACAAAAGGACTCTAGGGTTTGGCATAAGGCCGGTTTGTATTGAAGAATGATTGTGTTTTTTACATACATCCAGGGCTCATATTTATACCCTGCCAAGTACAACCTCGAATGGATTTGCTGCCTAACTTATCTCTAAGCTTGATCGCCTATCCATCCATTCGTGTTTCCTACTTGAGCCACGTCATCGTCCAATCCCGCAAAATCAGCTCTACTGTTTCTTTGCCGAACGGGAGCAGATAGCCGACCGCATCCTTCTTTGCCGAATACATCTGAAAAAATCCTTTCCTTCCACCAAACGGACTCCTTACCGAGCTGGACCCACAAGTCAGACTCCTTACCAAATTTTGGTGTTAACAACTACCATTAGTGAATTTACTGATTTTGCTTTAATTTGGTGGCGTGAGTATAAGAATAAAAATCCTACTGCTGTTTCGACCACTTGGGAGCAATTAAAAACTGCTATGCGACATCGCTTTGTGCTGTCATATTATGCTCATGATTTTCTTAACAAAATGCAGCGATTCAACAAGGTTCTCAGTCTGTTGAGGACTACTACCAGGAGTTGCAAAAAGGTATGATTCATTGTGGTATATTGGAGGAACCCGACGCTGCAATGGCACGCTCTCGTGGTGGTTTGAACCGCGAAATTCAGGACATCCTTGATTATAAAGAATACGTTGACATGACCCAATTATTTGAGTTTGCTTGGAAAGTTGAACGCGAAGTGCAGGGACATCACTGGAGGACATATTCTAACACTTTTGCAGGTAGAAACTCGTCGTCCAGTTCAGCACCTGCTCTCCCTGCGCCATCCACACCTACACCGCGTGAGAAGACAACTACGTCGACAGGAGTCGCCCCAGCCACAGGCGCAGCATCCACCACAGGTCGTACACTGGATATCACATGTTTTCGTTGCAGCGGACGTGGCCACGTGGCTCGGGACTGTCCGAACAAACGCACATTACTCATTCGTGACAATTGTGAGTACTCTTCAACTAGTGATTCAGAAGAACTTGAACATACTTTGCTTGCCACTAACAATGCAGCTAAGACGGACATACATGTCTATCCGGGGGATGCAGATAGGTATGAGAGTCATGTTGTCCAGCGTGTTCTTAGTACACGGGTCGCCCCAGACGAGAAGAATCAGCGACACACTCTGTTCGATATGAAAAGTGTTGTGCAGGAGCGGTCGTTTCACATCATCATCGACAATGGCAGCTGCAACAATTTCGTGAGTACTATGCTGGTCGAGAAGTTGTCTTTACCCACTCGTAAGCATTCCAACCCATATCACATTCAATGGCTTAATGAATGTGGTAAAATTAGAGTATCATGATTGATGCGCGTTCCTTTTTCTATAGGTGCTTACTCTAATTATGTTGATTGTGATGTTGTTCCTATGGAAGCATGCTCTTTGTTACTTGGTAGACCTTAGCAATATGATACTGATAGCTTGCATCATGGTCGTTCGATTCATTATTCTCTCATGTTTAAGGGTTAGAAAATAATTATACATCCTATGACACCTGAACAAATTGTGAAAGATGATCTTGCTAGAGCTATTAAAACTGCTAAAGAACAGGAACCATCACCATCCACTTCGGATGACTTTGAAATTAAGTTGAATGCTCCTATTTTACTTGCTACACGTGCTGATTTTCATGATATTCGAGATGCTCATTTGCCATGCTATGCACTTGTATGCTCTAGTGTGCTTGTTTCCCTTGATGATGCACCATCTTTGTATATTCCGCCTGCGGTTGCTAACCTTTTGCAGGAGTACGCTGATGTCTTTCCCAAAGATTTGTCACTGGGTCTTCCACCGCTTCGTGGCATTGAGCACCAGATCGACCTCATTCCCGGCGCCCAGCTTCCAAACTGTGCCCCGTACCGTACAAACCCGGATGAGACAAAAGAGATTCAGCGCCAGGTGCAGGTGTTGCTTGATAAGGGTTACATTCGTGAGTCTCTTAGCCCTCTCTCAGTTTCTGTGTTACTTGTTCATAAAAAAGATGGTTCATGGCGTATGTGTGTCGACTGTCGTGCTATTAATAACATCACCATTCGTTATCGATACCCTATACCACGCCTTGATGAATGTACCTGAGCTTAGTGGTGCCATTTTTTTACTAAGATTGATTTGTGTTGTGGTTACCAACAGATTAGAATGAAATTGGGGGATGAATGGAAAATGGCTTTTAAAACAAAATTTGGCTTATATGAATGGTTATGCCGTTTGGTTTGACTAATGCTCCGAGCACTTTTATGCGCTTGATGAATGAAGTTCTGAGGCCCTTCATAGGATTGTTTGTTGTTGTCTATTTTGATGATATCTTGATTTACAACAAAATCTATGGAAGACCATTTGAAACATTTGAGTGCTGTTTTTGATGCGTTGCGTGCTGCCCACTTATTTGCTAACATGGATAAATGCATCTTTTGCAGATGATGTGTCTTGTTTCTTGGTTATGTTGTTACTCCACAGGGCATTGAGGTCGATAGCAGCAAAATTGCTGCCATTCGGGAGTGGCCTACACCGACGATGGTCCCACAGATTCAGAGCTTTCTTGGACTTGAAGGTTTCTACCACAGGTTTGTTCTTGATTTTAGCTCCATTGCAACGCCTTTACATGAGCTTACAAAGAGATATGTGACATTAGATTGGAGTGATTCGCAGGAGGTAGCATTCCGTACTTTGAAAGTTAAGTTAACTCATGCTCCCTTTTTGCAAGTACCTGATTTTAATAAAGTGTTTGAGATTGAATGCGATGCTAGCGGTATTGGACTAGGTGCTGTTTTGTTATAGGAAGGAAAACCAATTGCTTATTTTAGTGAGAAATTGAGCAGTGCTAGCCTGAAATATTCTACTGACAATAAGGAGCTTTACGCTTTAGTGCACACTTTGCATACTTATCAGCACTATCTTTAGCATCGCGAGTTCATAAATCATTCTGATCATAAGGCTTTTTGATGAATTCTGTTGATAAATTCTGGATATGTTGTGTGTTATGTTATTTTGATAGCTTCTGTACCAACAATTCCACAAAGTTACTATGTAAATCATTAATTATGATTTTGTTTGTATTTGTGCAGAATCTGTCTAAATGATTTTTTAGCTAAAAATAATTAGATTACTGACGAGGGCATGGATTAGGGCCCCCTTTGACGGTGAAAGGATCGTCCTTAAACACAAGATAACCCAACACCAGTGACAACATGAAGGCCAAGATTGACAATGTCAAGGCCAAGATTCAAGACGAGGAGGACTAGGACCCCGGTCAAGACCCACACTGGCAAGACGTCCAGTCTCCGACAAGTTGGCTACATCTCCGACCAGTTCCCAACAAGAGGGATCCCCACGACAAGTCTCCGCCTCGCACGAGAAGTCTCTGCCTCACACGACAAGTCTCCGCCTCGCACGAGAAGTCTCCGCCTTGCACTACCTCCCCCCGGCTCTGATTGGAATGTGGGCCATGACATGCGGCACAAGCTCACAGCGAGAGAACCACCACCGATATGCGTGAGGGAACAATTCCCCGCGGCCATGCAAGCAGCTAACCCCAACAAGAGCCTTAATGCTGGCCTGACCGGCTGCGCGACCATCCAATCGCCATCATCTCCCACTCTGCCACACGCAAGCTCAGCCCGAGGCACTCAAGTACCCACTACGACGCGCACGAGCCTAGACTTAGGCTCAAACGTGGCTGGCTAGTCAAGTACTCGGGCGGGCTAAAGCAAACGCAAACTACTCGGAGGAGACGCCAGGTGTCCCGGGATAAACAATCACACCCATCCACGTGGCGGCTCCCACGACCAAGCATCACGACTCAGCTTCAATGCATCCTGAATGACAGCGACATGCAACGGGACATCCCAGCAACCAAGCATTGTACCTCTTTTTACTTCCCCCTTGTGCCCCTCCCCTTGTGACTATAAAAGGGAGAGGTGGCAATGGTAACAAGGGTTAGACCTTTGACAGATCGAACACCACTTCAAGGGACTTGGGCTCGACACCCTCTCCCGACCAGCTTGTAACCCCTACTACAAGCACTCCTAGTTCAGGAACATGACATCTCGACACTGGACGTAGGGAATTACTCCTTGGAGGCCCGAACCAGTCTAAATCCCATTGTCTCCTATGCTAACCATCCGAGCCCGACGCACGATCGATACAAATTTACTGCCGGGTAGAGAAACCCGACAGTTGGCGCGCCCAGTAGGGGCACAGCGTGTGTCTCGACGAACTTCAGCGGATCAGATAGACGGCCGCAGGATCACGCTGACTCCTGGGGACACTCTGCGCTTCGGCTCCCTCGACTTCGTCTACACCGGGCCGGCAGAGTCCGTCGCCGGGCGCACCTTCGCTCGGCCGCCTCGTCCCAATGTACTAACGGGGGTTGTGGGACAAGAGGCTTTCGTCCGAGGCTTCTCGGACGAGATCATCGTCGGCATGTTGGGGCCTAACCCAACACAGGAACATTTTAGGCTCGCCGCCTACTACCTGACCGACCTCGCCTTCCAGGCTAGCGGGGATGAGCCGCTGTCCTGGGGGGAGTTCATCGAGCGGTACACCGCGATGTACCCCCGTGGACAACCCGTCCTCCCGGATGACCCGGTGACGGCCTACGTCAACAACATCCGTGCGACCGGCGCCACCCCATGGTCCACGACGACTCATAGTGCGCGGACCACGTGACGACATGATCCCACGCGGGAATGCAACGTCTGCATGGCCTTTGCATCGAGCAGCTCTGAACCGGAGCCAGCTCCGCGCCACCGTGCTGCTGACGCCTAGCGGTGGGCGCGGCTCAACGAGCTCACGGAGGCGAGGCGCCAGCTCGACGAGGAGCTGGCTCTTCTTCACCAAGAGCTGGGCATGGATCCCAAGCCCCGCGACCGACAGCCTGCACAAGACATCCCCATGCAGGAAGAGCAATGTGATGGGAACGGCGTCCGGCGTCAGTGCCGTCCGGCTGCCGATCAGCCGCACGCCCGCGCACCAACATCGTCGGCGCACGGGGTGGCACGCGGCAACAACCGAAAAGCCAACAAGGGCGCGAACGTCAACACGAACGCCGACCCTGACGCCTTGCCGCTCTTCCGACGGGCGTCGCAGAATCTTGCTGTTGCGGCCATGCTGCTGCGCGGTTGTCTGGAGGCTGCGACCTCCGAGGAGCGACGAGTGCACGAACAACTGAAGGCGTTGCTCGAGGCGGTGGTAGCACAACAAGCGGAGAGCTCAGCCTCACGCCAGCGCTCGGAGCGCGGGCGGGCAGGAGCATCATCCGCGCATGGCCTGAATCCGCCTCCTTCCCAGCATGGAGAGCACGGGGAGGGAGGAGGAGCCAAGGCATCAGCAGTCAGGAGCCGTCTTGGGCCCAACCGCGGCGCAGAACACCATCGAGGCCCGACGGCGGGCCGAGAGCGTCGACAACCACCGCGACAACCGCTCGCGCCACCACAACGACCGTGGATGTGGGCGACGCCACGACATCGATGACGACTGCGACCTCAGCTGGTCGCCAAACCAGAGAGGTCCACAGGCCTTTGGTCAGAGCATCAGTGACGCGAAGTTTCCTTCGCGTTTCTGTGCTCCGACCAACATTCCAAGGTACGACGGGGACACCAATCCCAGCGTGTGGTTCAAGGACTACCGGCTCGCATGCCACGCCGGGGGAGCGATGGGCAATCAAGAATCCGCCGCTCTACCTCGGTGACTTCGCGCGGACATGGCTCGAGCACCTGCCGCGGGACAAGATCAATGACTGGACCGACCTACGTCGGGTCTTCGTCGACAACTTCCAAGGCACCTACATGCGCCCCAGCAAGTAGTGGGAGTTGCGCAACTACAAGCAGCAGCCGGGGGAGGGCCTCCGCGAGTACATACGACGCTTCTCCGAGTGTTGCACCGAGCTCCCCGGTGCGACTGACAACGATGCCATCTCGGCATTCTAGAACGGCACGACGTGCTCGTCCCTCATCCATCGACTTGGGCGCTGCATGCCCCGCACGACCCGCGAGCTCCTCGACATCATAAGCAACCATGCCAATGACAAGGAAGCGGTCGCCGCGACGCTCAACACCCCTCAAAGCAAGGGGAAGCAAGTCGTGGACCACGATGAAGGGACATCCTCGCACTTCAAGAAGAAGATGAAGAACGACAAGCGCCACCGCAACAACAACTTCGTCGCGGCGGTAGAGCACAAGACGTCGCACCCCAAGGGCAACCCAACCAAGCCCGCACTGTCTAAGGACCACTTCGAGAGGCTCCTAGACGCGTCATGCCCGCACCACGAGGTCCCCGTCAAGCACACGCTCAGGGAGTGCCAGCTCATCAAGAACTACATCAACGACACCCTCAAGCCAAGAACGGCGGACCAGCCCAAGAAGGAAGGGCCGTCCCCCGACAATGACGACAGCATGGGGGCTGCGTACCCAGGGGAAGACGGCGTTGTGCACATGATCTTAGGGGGATCTCCGGCAAGACCCTCCAGGCGGTGCGAGAAGCTCATCCGACGAGAAGTCTTCAACGCCGACGTCGCGAAACCGTCCTATCTAAAGTGGTCAGAGGTTCCGATAACCTTTGACCGTGAGGACCATCCCGACCACGTGCCCCAGCCTGGATCCTACCCACTAGTGGTTGCTCCCCTATTTAAGTCCAAAAGAATCCACAAGGTCCTAATGGATGGGGGAAGCGGGAACAACATGCTCTATGCGTCAACGCTTGACGACATGGGCATCCCGCGGTCTTGTTGATGGTGTATTTTGGTACACCAAACATGTTCATTACACTTTGGTTTGGATTTGTTTATTGAACTAACCCGCCACTAGGCACACTAATCATATAACAAGTTCATCTATGTGCATGCATTTGGAAGTGTTGTGTTTATGTAGGAAAACATGGACATAAAGGACGGATTCACAACAAGTTCAAAGGAGCATTTACGAAGTCTTGTTCGTGTTCATGAAATTGATGAAATCACTTCGAATGGTGGCGAGGACCGAAGCGTTACGAAGGAATACCCTCGGGGATTGAAGCGTAAAAGACCGAACTTCATGCACGGAGAACCACCATCCTGGGCGCGAGGATGACATCATCAAAATCATGCAAGTGGAAGGGGCAAAGTGCATAATCACCTGAGGACCCACGGGAGCGAAGGGGCGACCGAACCGGGCTGAAATGGGCCTGGGCCGATCGGCCTAGGCCGGCCGGGCCAGCCCACTCTGGGGGTCGGTTGGGCCCCCCTTCCCTTGCACCCGAAGGATCTTCAACCCTAAAGCCCTGGAGGCGCTGCCATTCGCATAGGGGAGAGCCATTCGCACCAGGAGGCTATCCACAAGCTAGAGAGAGAGGAGGGAGATCTCCGTAGGGAGATCAACCGCCTCGAAGGAAGCACCCACAAGTGGAGAAGAAGGAAGACACCGTCGGAAGGGTGACCATGATCAACGATGCTATGTCTATCACTTCGATGGGTTAATCTCCTTATTCGTCCATGGGTTGTAATCGATCTTGAGATGTAATCGTACTTTGTTGGATTATCTATGTATCATCTTGTGTTGAATATACTTTATTGCTTAAGGTTAGCTACCATGCCATAAAGGGAGTAGAGCTCCAATGCTCCCTTGGATCCATTCAATACGCCGTGTCCATCATAGGTCTAGTCACGATTACCTTCGCGTAGTGACAGTACGAGAGGAGGGAAAGGGCGAAACCGTGGTCACAACCCCCGATAGATTAGATTGGTTTTCTTGTTTAAGGCGATTGCATGTTCTAGGATCGTAGACCCATGGGAGAGTGTCTTTTATCTTGGTTGTTAATCGTTCTCTCTAGTGTAGTTTAGTTGTTTTCTAGTTTAATCATAGTTAGGGTTTGAGTAGGTAGTGAGTGGAGTAGATCAAACGCTTGTAACCCCCTTGCTCCGTGGATTGACAAGAACCTTGCGAATCCCGTGGTGAAAAAGGTGTAGGTCCGTACGCTTGCAGTTCGTAGGTGGACACGTCTTTTATCCGTCAACAAGCCCCTTTTTCTGGCACCGTTGCCGGGGAGCAAGCTAGTTTACATCGTTTGGTTTGCATTTAACTTAGTTTTATATTTAGTTTATCTTTTATTTGCTATATCTAACACATATGACATAGAAAACCACTTTGTTTGCTTTTGTTTATGTTTTTATCTTGTTGTCTAGACGGCATTCATCAATCAACCCGTGGAAGAACCAAAGAAATCACTAAGGGATTACGCTAGTCCTCGATGTGAAGACATAAAAGTACAAGAGTCGGATTCGAAGCTCGAAGCGACCATGTATGAGATTAAATCCAAGATCATCGAGATGGTGGTGGCAAACCCATTTGAAGGGATGGTTACGGAGAACCCATATAGACACATAAGGCATTTCATGACGCTATGCAACACGGTGCGTCAAGAAGGAGTTCCCGACGAATGGTTCAAATGGAATATCTTTCCCTACTCACTTGCCGGTGAAGCAAAGACATGGTACTCGTTTGCGTCCTTTGAAGTTGAAGGCAACTGGAACAAGTTGACAAAGAAGTTTTGCGAGAAGTTCTTTCCAATTAGCAAGGTTCAACATCTAAGGAGGCAAGTGATCACTTTCACGTAAGCAGAAGAGGAAGGGATAGGTTTAATGAGTTGATCGACGACGGACCAAGACTCGGCTTCTCCGGTGACGTACTCTTGCATACATTTTTCTTTTCCCTAACCCCTAGTTGCATGCAACACGTCCAAATGTGTGCAGGTGGGGATCTCATGGAGAAAACACTCACGGAAGCCGCTCAACTTCTACAAAAAATTAGTAAAGCGGCTGCCATGTGAAGAGATTGGGAAACAAGACTTGCGGAAGAGCCGGAATATAATTCAAGGATGAAGAAGTGTGCTGAATTTTCTAAAGAGGCCACCCCGGAAATCACAAAAGAGGAGCCAATCCCTAAAAAGCTCGAAGAATAACACATCATGTCAAGAACTACCCCGAGTATTGACTTCGCCGCATCAAATGAAACAAACAAGAGAAGCATGTCAAGCGTGAAGCCACTAAGGGAGTTCGAGCCAATGGATTGGGTTCCTATCGATAACGAAGAAGTATTCGCCAAGAGAAGACTGTTCCCTAATCAAAAGGGGATGGCAAGAGCATTGGAAGTGGATTTCGCACCGAAGAAGAAAGCGGAAGATTCGTACGACCTTGAAGTCACCGGTGAGATCTTTCAAAAGCTCTTTGGAGATGATGAAGTGGATCCGGAACACATAGCCGAGGTGAAGAGAATCATGGGGATCAAGCCCGAAGCATCACCATACGCTCGCCTCGCTGAAGTTTACGCGATAGGATCCGAAGAAGAAGAAGAGAAGACGGCACCACACTTGAGTTGCGAGATCAACGGAGTTTAATGCAAAGCTTTGTGCGACATCGGAGACAAAGTAAGTGTCCTATCTTCTAAAATTTACAATAAAGTTCAAGACCACAACCTAGACTTAGCTCCAACATCAACAAAATTAATCATGGGAGATGGTAGAACTACGAGACCTCTAGGTATTGCTTGCAACATGAATGTAAAAATCTCTGGAAAATGTATACCAACAGATTTCTTTGTTATTGATGCTTACCATAGTAATCATGAACTCATAATTCTAGGCAGGCCCTGTCTTAAGTTGGTTGATGCCGTGTTGGATGCCGGAAAAGGCAAAGTAACAATGAACCTTAATGGAAAGAAGTACACATATAACTTTCTTCGCGTTTCTAAACACCCTACACCCTTTCCTCCCAAAGACGAAGTAGAGGAGGTAGATAGTCTTTGTTTTGTTGAAACCCTTAGAGACCCGCTGCAAAGAGCAATGGAAAATCAAATTGATGATCAACAAGACGAAGAGCTAGAAGAAGCAACAAAAGGCTTAGAACCACAAAATGGAAGCGTGGAAGAAGAAAAATTCGAGGACATAGGAGAGATTAAACCTGAGGAGCCACAAGTGCCTGAAGTAGACCTTAAACCTTTGCCCAAAGGATTAAAGTACGAATTTTTGGGCCCAGACAAGACTTATCTCGTCATCGTGAGCGACGAGTTGAGTCCCGAAGAAAATGAGAAGTTGCTGATTTTATTGAAAAACATAGGAAGGTGATTGGATATTCGATTAATGATCTCAAAGGTCTTAGCCCAGCCTTTCGCACTCATTGTATACCAATCGAAAATCAATGTAAGCCCGTAGTGGACCACCAAAGGAGGCTAACTCATGCCATGCGAGAGGTAGTAAAGAAAGAGGTCATCAAGTTACTTGATGTCGGAATCATCTACCCAGTTCCGCATAGCGAATGGGTGAGCCCGGTACATTGTGTACCAAAGAAAGGAGGTTTAACCGTGGTGAAGAATGAGAAGAGCGAATTGATACCGCAAAGAACCATGATCGGGTGGCGGATGTGTATCGATTATCGTAAGCTTAACAAAGCAACGAAGAAAGATCACTTCCCCCTACCGTTCATTGACGAGATGCTCGAGAGGTTAGCGAACCACACTTATTTTTGCTTTCTCGATGGGTACTCGGGGTTCATGCAAATTCCCATTCACCCGGACGACCAACACAAAACAACGTTTACATGCCCTTATAGAACGATTGCATATAGAAGGATGCCCTTCGGTCTATGCAACGCTTCGGCCTCTTTTCAACGTTGCATGATGGCCGTATTCTCGGAATTCATGGATGATTTTTCCGTTTATGGGAAGATGTTCATGGATTGCTTGGCAAACTTGGATAAGGTCCTCATGAGGTGTGTGGAGGTAGACTTGGTGTTAAATTGGGAAAAGTGCCAATTCATGGTTAAGCAAGGCATAGTGCTCGGACATGTTATATCTGAGAGAGGCATTGAAGTGGACAAGGCTAAGGTAGAGACGGTTGAGCAACTCCCACCTCCGATGGATGTTAAATCCTTAAGGAGCTTTCTAGGTCATGCTGGATTTTATAGAAGATTTATTAAGGACTTCTCAAAGATCACTACGCCTTTAACACGTCTCCTTCAAAAGGATGTGGCTTTTGACTTTGATGAGAAGTGCCTAGCGACATTCCGGACCTTGAAAAGTGCGTTGGTGAGTGCTCCAATTATTCAACCTCCAGATTGGAGCCAACCTTTCGAGATCATGTGTGATGCAAGTGACTACGCCGTAGGCGCAGTTTTGGGTCAACGAAAGGAAGGCCGAGTTCACGCTGTTTACTACGCTAGCAAAACTCTTAATGAGGCACAATTAAACTATGCCACTATGGAAAAGGAGTTGCTAGTGGTGGTATTCGCCTTCGAAAAATTCAGATCTTACATAGTGAACTCGAAGGTCATTGTTTACACCGATCACGCAACCATCAAGTATCTCTTGGCAAAGAAGGATGCTAAACCACGTTTGATCCGTTGGATCCTTCTTCTCCAAGAGTTTGATGTTGAAATTCGTGATAAGAAGGGGGTGGAGAATGTTGTGGCCGATCATTTGTCTAGGATGAATCGTGGACAAGATGATAAAGAGCCCATAGAAGACAAGATGAGAGATGACCACCTCTATCGAGTGTTCGACAAAGACACTTGGATGATTGATATCAGTCGAGCAATTCGGAAGATGCCTCTCGACCATCTAGATAAAAACTCTCAAAGAAAGATAATCTTCGAAAGTAAGAAGTACTTTTGGGATGCACCATACCTCTTCAAACTTGGCAATGATGGAGTCATGAGAAGATGTGTGCCAAAAGAAGAGAGGCTAAAAATTTTGAAAAAGTGCCACTTGGCGGAGTACGGTGGACACTATAGCCATTTTAGGACCCAAACAAAAGTGTGGTCTAGCAGATTCTATTGGTCGGAGATGCATGAAGATACTAAAAGATATGTCGCATAATGCCCCGAATGCCAAAGAACCGGAAACATCTCTCAAAGAAATTCTATGCCTTTGAAATACAATGTACAAATCAATTTATTCGATGTGTGGGGTATAGACTTCATGGGGCCTTTCAAAAAACTCACATGGATATGAGCATATTCTGGTCATGGTTGATTATGTATCCAAGTGGGTAGAGGTTATGCCATGTCGTAAAGCTTCCATGGAGGAGTCCATTACTATGATCAAGAACGTGATTTTTCCTCGCTTCGGTACACCGAGAATCTTGATAAGCGATGGAGGGACTCACTTCACCGGGAAAAATTTCAGAAAGTGATTGTCCAAGTTAGGAATTGAACATAGGGTCTATACGACCTATCATCCACAAACCAATAGACAAGCGGAAACATCGAATGGGCAATTAAAAGCATTCTCAACAAAACCATAGAGAAGGGAGGCAAATATTGGTCAAAGAAATTAGACGGAGCTTTGTGGGCTTATCAAACGGCGTTCAAGACACCGATAGGTATGACCCCTTATCAATTTGTCTGTGGAAAAGCTTGCCACATTTCGGTTGAGTTGGAACATAAAGCCTATTGTACGATCAAAAAGATGAACCTTGATCTCGATGCCGCGGTGATAAAACGAAGAATTCAAATAAGCGAGGTAGAGGAGATGAGGTTGAAAGCATATGAAAATGCAAGCATATACAAAGAGAGAATTAAAAGGTGGTATGATAAAAGGTTGAAATGAAAGAGTTTAAAGAAGGAGATAAGATCCTCCTCTACAATTCGAGGTTTAAAACCTTCGGAAAAGGGAAATTGCAAAGCAAGTGGGACGGACCTTATGTTGTGCATTCGGTGCTCTCCAACGAAGCGGTAACCATTATGGATGTGAAGGGTGATCAATTTATGGTGAATGGTCAACGGCTTAAGGTTTACTACAAACCCAACGTTGTGCCCCTTCACCATGTTGACGTCTTCACCATGGAAGAAGAGCCCGAACGTCCGACCTAGGACGAAAAACAAGGCATGGATTTCTGTAAATAGTTTTTCTTTTAATTTTCTAGAGTTTCTTGTGAAGATTTACTGGGCCAACTTTTTCCCATGGGCTGAGAAAGCGAAAGGGCGGTACACGGGAAACCGGACCGAACCGGCCCCCGGAGCAGGGTGGGCCGACCGGCCCGGTCCGACCGGCCCAGTGGGGCCCTGGCGGCGGTTTGCCCCAATTTTTCCACTCAAAGCTTCTTTTGGACTTCCTTCTTCGGTCAGAAAATTTTAAGGGAAGTTTGTATAAGGAAAATGAGGGTCCTAGGGTTTTCCTTTTCGGACTATTTATTTGGCCGAATTGGGAGCTCGGGAATCCATCCGATCAAGCATACTTTTGGACCCAAGCAGCAGCCATGGTGTCCCCGAGGAGCGTAGAGTTGAAGCAAGGCGCAGAGGATCCATCGATGGAGGAGGCGAAGTGATGCGAGCTCAAGCTACCCGTCAAGATCAAGAGGACCGCCCGCATCCGTTGCGGAGGGCGTGTCCCGACCGGAGCTATTGCATCTCGCAACCCCATGAAGGAGGAGAAGGTCCCTACTCCCATTCGAAGGTCGGTGCACATCCGTGGCATGAAGCAGAAGGATTACAAGGAGGTGTCGCCCAAGCCTAAGGACTATGGGGATAGCGACTACTCCGACGATCATAGCCCGAGCTCGTGGGCGGCCGCCGAAAGACATGACAACGATTTGTATATTTGGGAAGAGGTGCCCAAGGAGAAGACTCCCGAAGGACCCAACGGAGGCGGCAAAAACGACAACGACAACGACAATGGTGATGGCGATGACGGCGGCGACGACGGGGGAGACTCTGGCGATGATGACCCTTTCGGGATGCATCCGATGTGTTGTGCGGCTTACTGTCACTCCATTTCGGAGCTCTACGCATCGGTCGACGAATGTTTCCAGGCCATGGAGGCGATGAGGTGACGCATGGAGGATTTGGAGTGTGTGGTCGAAGACGACTACAAGTTCCTAAATCGCAACGTGCGCAAACTTTTTGGCATGGTCGGGAAAATGAGAGGCAAGTGGTGCAATAGTTGCGGAAAGTACCACTAGGTTTAGTTTTGCCCCTTAGGATTTTTGTAAGATACGACGAGGACGTCGTATGATTTTAGCGTGGGGGAGAGCTAGCTAGCTAGCCTTTAGCTTTTGAGCTTCAAGTTTAGATTGGTTCGGTTTAGTTTTCGAGAGAGTTTTAGAGTTTAAGAGTCTTTAGTTTTTGAGTGTGTTTTTAAATTTTTGCAAGTCTGAAGTGTCTTAATTTAGTGTTTGCGTCAAGGAAAATCAAATAAAAAGAGTCCTTTAAATTTTGTGTCTTGTGTGATGCTTATCTTTATTCACTCGTTTGTTTATCTTTAGTCCTTGATATATGAACATAAGTGTGTGGTTTGAAAAACGTCTACCGTGGTGCTTAGTGGAATTGCTACCTCTAAAAGCACCCATACCACACTTCGATCTTGAGCTTCACATGTTGGTTGTGCTATGTTCAATGCTCAAAGTTGGAGGAATTCAATTCTGAAAATTATCTAAAAACCCTTGTAATAAAGGTTAGCAAAACCTCTTTTTCCAAGTTGAGAGTAAGAAAAAAATCCTATACAAAGCCAATTTATTTTTTTGCTCTACCATAAGTGTGATTAGCACGATGAGTTGGGCTAGGATCCTTCTCTCTTGGGAGTTTTGATTTCGAGCAATGATCATGTCCTTGTGCTTATCTTTTGTTGCTAGCCTCGTCATGTATGCGGTAACGTGACTTTCACATCGGAAGTCTCGTACATCGCCGAATTCCATACCCAACCATATACATCTCTTTTGTACATCGCATTCCTTGAACACGACCTACTCTCAAAGTTTCGTCTCGTCTCTAGCATGGTTTATTTAAAATTTCAGATTGTGTGCATGCAAGAAAGAGAGGAGTTGAGAGCTTTGAAAAAGATGTCAAGAGAGGGAAAGATAAAGAGAAAAGTATGAGTATGGAAAAGAAAGAAAAAAATAGAAAAGTAAAGAAAGAGAAAAATATGTGTATGAGAGAAAGAGAAATAAGAGAAAGAGAAAAAAAGAAGTGGCAAGAAAGATATGAGAGGGATGAATCAAGTGAAAGAAAAATTAAAGTGCATCTAATATAAGATATCATAAGGAAAACACATCTAATCTAATCTACTAAAGAGGTAGCAAAAGAAAGCAAGAGATAACCAATCTAGAGAATCTAGATCATGCTTATGTTGTAGCTCCAAACAAGATAGATGAAGATAGAAAAGCGAATCTCATCAAAAGCATCTTTAAATCGTGGCCTTCCATCCGACTCCGAAAACGCCCGCCTTTCGGAACCCCCGTTCTGTCACAACGTATCCCTACTCATGCGGGTAGTCTAGGGTGAGTTCGATAGAACAAGTTGAAATCACTTGGCCGGTCCGGTATGCACCTCTAGCCACCGCGGCTACAAGAGCACCCTAAGTAATCTAGCTGCAAACTAGATTGTAGAAGAAGCAAAACCAAGAAGAAAACAAAATCATCGAGAAGGCACTTGATCGCTAGAAATCGAATTCACTTACAAACTTCACCGTGAATGATTACATGAACAAGATCACCACCGGGGCCCTCCCTCGATCTTGATCCTCGCTCCGGAGCTCCGACGTGGTCTTCCATGCAAGGTTCCCACGTCGGCTAGGGAAACCCTAGACAACTAGCACGACCCTCATCTCCGAGATGGTGTCCCTCAAGCTTCTCTGCTCCTCGGCGGCGGATTACGACTTCGATTCTGCGTGGCTCTCGGTCAGGGGGCTATTAATAGCCTGAGAAGCAATTAGGTCAAAGGGGAGGCCGATTGGGCCCCGAAAAGGGTTGGGCCGGCCGGCCTGGGCCGACCGGCCTGGGCCCTTTTCGGCCCAATTTGCTGCCTGCTTCGCCTGGTGTTGCTTCCCGCGTCTTCTAGATGTTCTCCCCTTTTGCATGTGGGCCCTTGACGTCGGTTTCTCTCTGAATTGGACTCAACTCCTTGTCTTGCAAGATTCAGCACTTTTCTGGTTTGGTCCTCGGAGTTTATCATCTTCTCGGGCTTGGTCCTTGGGCTCTTGGAGTCATGTTCACTTCATTGCTTGACTTGTATCGGGCTTCAAGGTCTTGTCATGAGGTGCTTAATGAACTTATCTCGGAAGTCTTGCTTTCAACGTTAAAACCATGCGTAAACACTTAACTCCAAAACCGACATGCACAAGTGAACTTGTTATACCACAGGGGTTAGTACTAATGAATAAGGTACAAAAGTCATGCCAACACCGAAGGTAAACTCATGGCTAGGTTGACGGATTTTCACCGTCAACATCTCCCCCATGCTTAAACCTTGCTCGTCCTCGAGTAAGCCTTCGATGGATATCATCATTGCCCATCAATGTTTAAACCTTGCACTTGATCATACATGAAAAAAAACATAATGCTCTCAAAAGTTTAATTCATTAAAGTTCCATAATGTACTAGCCTTCATCCCTACGGAGGGTAGATATTTAATTAAGCTTATCCCACAAGTATTAACATGCTCACAAAGTTTAAATAGATCTCGAATTTTTGAAATAAAGAACGAGATAAAGAAAAGAGCTAAACCAAGTTCACAAATTTAAATCACCTTGCATGTTGCTCATGAACTCTCATCTCACTTGTCTCTCAAGCCTATATATTCTACTCCTTTCCCTCTCATAACATATATGTGTGGTAGGCTTTATATGGAGCTTTGGGAAAGTTTAGTCCTAACAAGATTTTATGAATGAGGTGTTGTCAAAACAAGACAAGCTTCTCATGGTCTTACCGAGACTCGTCAAAAAGGTCATTGGAAAATAATGTTAAATCAAGGAGGGGAAAGAGAAAAATACACACACTTTTAGATGAGTGGACATGTGCAAATGGCAAAGAGTGATCCCGAGGCACAAAGGAAGTCCTCGTTATCGGATTGCACATGGTTGGAAAATGAGAATGGATCTTTTAAACTTGAAGCCTTGAATGCACTCTTAGAAAACCGGGGAGTTCACTTTAATATATTTTTTTCTCTTTCTCATATTTCTCATTCTTTTCGTTCTTTCTTTCTTTCATTATATATATATTCTTTTTTCTTTCGTCTTGTGAGACCTTCACATTGGAAGTCATGTACATCGCCGAATTTTTTTCTTTCATCATCATTTTTTTAAAAATACTCCCCTTTGAACTCTAAAACTGCACCGTACCTACCTCCTCCCCCATGCTTAGACGTTGCTTGTCCTCGAGCAAAGAGGCGAAAAATAAGGAAGGTACCGGAAATATTTTTCCTTTGGAGAGATACTTGAAATCTTCAATGTCGGCACCGTCTTGCGATCTTCCTTGAATTGATGATCCATTCTCAACGATAGGTTGTGGTCAATGAGGTAATCACAAAAGATGATATTTGGTTTAAGGGTGGATATCCGGCGAGGTTTGTGAGATCTCCAATGTGGGGATACACAATGCACGGATAAAAAGGCTAGCAAAAAGATAGATACACAAAAACGGAATGACCAACTTCTTAGTCTCGGGCTAGAGAAATCATGGCCTGCAATAACTCACTCAAAAATAAATCTTGTACACTAAAGTTTATGCACTCAAATATATATAAGGCTCTGTATAGGTTGAGCAACACACAAGTGATATTTGTGACAAGGTTAGCAATATTTTTGAGCATAAAAGACATCTTTAATCTATTCATAACTTGAGAGCACATAAAACACTATGGGTCTTTATTTTAATCATAACCTCCACTAAAGATTAAGCTAGCATTTAGATAATTTCAGATTTGTATTTTTAAGAGAGCACTAGGTTAAACATGCATAAATCAATTACAAAGATAAACAAAGCGGCAATTAAAATCATATATCATCATGGCATAAACCTTGTAACTTTACTAATGGTAAAAACTTGGTGGCGACATTATTCATGATGAAAATGAACACTAACACACATGCTGAAAATAAAAGTGAAAACTAAAAATTAAAGTAAAGCTGAAAATACAACACAAACATAGGCGCATACAAGCTGAAAATTAAAGAAAAGGGGGTAAAGGAAAGATAACTAAAGCTCCTCCTCTCTCTAATCTTCCGCCGGTGGTTGATATTGATAGTCTTGGTTGTTGTACCCTTACTTGTAATAGGAATGCACCACTCCTCCTTTGAATTGTCCAATGGTATTAGGTGAAGGTGTCCAAGCACATAAGCGGCGTTTGCATTTCCTTCACCCATTTGGTTTGCATTGGTTTGGATGGCTGCAATAATTTGCATGTTCCTTGCAGCGTATCCTCCAATGGTGGCCACATTTTGTTGTGGTTGAGGAAGGTGTGCATATGGCTCCGCAAAGGCTACGTTGGGCACCGCAAAAATGGTGGGGGTATGGCTGCACCACTCCCCCATGCTTGCATTGGTACACCACCGTAGTAACTCGGCGGCGCCAGGGTTCCTCCCAATGGTGGGACATATTTTGTTGTGCACCTTATTCTTGGGCCATAGAAGATCCTTCTCCTATAATCCTTCTCTTTTATTTTTCTTTGCCGGCACAAGAAGTCCTTCCTCTAACCAATCTTCTTCCCCTCAAGAAAAAGTTTTAACCTTCAATCCGGAAGGGGCAAATTCACCTAGGCCACTTGGAAGCCTCCTCTCTTATCTTCATTTAAATTTTCCTTTCTTCATATACCTAGGGAGGTCCCAGGTAGGATATGATTCAGGTTCCTTGTAATACCCGGTTTCAAAGAGATAGCCAACATAGAGAGGTAACACCCCAAACCAATATCTCCCGAACCCGATGTTGCTTCACAACACCACCGGTTGATCATGAGGTAAGAGGGGTCTATTGGCCACTTGGCAAGCCGAATAAAGCCAATTCAACTCCGTGTTGGTTATCTTTGTCTCTCTTGTTCTCCCAAAAATACACTTGCACAAAAGTGACACACTTGGATGATGGGGTTCCCGATAGTATTTCTTCGTTGATGGTCTCCTCCCGTGATCATACTCCAAAAACCTTCCCATGTGCCTTCATGCACATCCACTTGTTCCGGAGCTCCCTTTTGAAAATAGGAGACACTCGCCCATGGGTCTACAATACTAGAACATGCAATCATTTCGAACATGAAAGCCAATCTAATCTATCGGGGATTGTGTTGAATGGATCCAAGGAAGCATTGAGCCCTTTACTCCCTTTACGACATGGTAGCTAACCTTAAGCATTAAAGTATTTCCAACACAAGATGATAGATAGATAATCCAACAAAGTGTGATTACATTTCAAGATCGATTGCAACCCATGGATGAAAGGAGATTACCCCATCAAGGTGCTAGAAATAGCATCATTGATCAAGGTTACCCTTCCACCGGTGTCTTCCTTCTTCTCCACTTGTGGGCTCCCTCCAAACGGAATGAGAGACTCAGCACTCCTTCATCAAGGGTATGCGCCATGGTCATGAAAATTTCCTAGGCGGATTCCTTGTGGGTGTTTGCCGACACTCCGTTAGAGAATTGCACCGGTGTCCCGTGTGAAACCCAATATGTGGAGAGCTTGATTGTCGAAATTGACGTTCGCTACAAGCCTCTACTTAAGGCGAGCGAGCTTCTTCTCCTCCTCCTCCGTCATGATGACATACCCCTCGGAATACCGCGAAGCGTATGGAGGTGGAGCGGATGATCGTGTCAAATGGAGAGGTTGGACGAGCGGCTCCTCCATATGTTATTGAAGTTTGGTAAACCTAATAAACGAGTTTCGTGTGGCCCTCATGCCACCAAGGAGAAGAGTGGTTCCTCCTCGGCGGTGCCGTTTCCTCCTCCATACTCCGAGGAAACTCGGAAACCGAGTGCCTCCTCAAAGAGGTTAATGGCTTAGACGACGATGATCCCTTCTTTTTTTTGGTGAAAAGGCTTGTAGTTTTCCTCCATGATTGCAGCACTCTCCCTCACAAATATATATCCGGGGTTTTCACCCGGTAACAAGGTACACAAATATTATTTTGGAGCCTGGACTTTGAGTGGATTAAGGATGTGATTTGTTGCACGAAACAAACGCGGTGGATGGCTAAGTCTAAGGTGGTTCCGGCCTACAAACTAGAGCACACAAACAAAGAGTTGGATGAAAGACTTACCTCTCTCCTCCTCTTGGCTTGGTTCTTCTCTAGTGCATGTTGCTTCGTGACCGCGTACACCTTCCAAACGTTCCCGTCCACTCCTTCGCTTGCATTATTGCTCCTTCCACTTGATGTGTTCGCTTGATTCACTTCCATACTCCCTTGCCTAACATGCATCCATGATATTCCTACAAAACAAGGCCTTGGCTGCCCCCCATGCTTGTACTTTGCATGTGGTTTGATAAAAGATGTTGGAGGGGCATCCCATGATGTATCACGGTGCATGTATGGTTAATTCAAACTAGATTGCCTCCCTTTAAGTGTGTTTAAGGCTAAGCACTCCTCTAATTTTGAAATTTAAAAATATTTTTCAGAGCCATGCAAGAGCTCAAGCATAAATTTAGAGAAGTTTTTAAACCATTAAAAACAATTGTAAGTCGAAAATATTTTCCGACTACGTTGATATCGGTCTCACCGGTGTAGTTTGCCTTCATTGGTTGAGAGCGAACTTTTCCCGGCTTGATCATGGGGGCATAGGTTCAGGTCCTAATTTTGATTAGATGGGAGAGATTTTGAATGAAATAAAATTAATTGAGGCTTAGAAAAATTATAATCTTAGAGAAACCAAGGATAAGGATTTTTAAACCAACCAAAAGTTTAGTTTCTAGGTTCACGCGAGTCCTACCACGTGCTGAATTTAAATAACATCTAGATACAAGTCGTGGCTCTACTCGAGTGTTTTTAGCATGAAAGACAAGTCAACCACAACATCATAAAGAGGATGAAAGGTTGAGTTAGGTTCTGAATTTTTTTGGTTGTGGTTTCTCGAAAAAGAAGCAAACAATCACATAGGATGGTTCATGTAAAGGGTTTATGACAAAGCAAAATATTCAACCAAGAATTATGTCTCTAATATTATTCAACCATTCTAAGTCTAATGTTTCGTGTAGTAAAATTCAAAACTGAATTAAATTTAAAAAAACTTGAAAAACCTGGAATCGGGTTGTCCTCCGGTAGCTTATTCTTGACTCGACGAAACGGGTTGCATCCCGCCTAGCGCTTCGTTTATAGTCCATGGCTAGACTTCTTCACTTGATTACTCCAGATCAACGCTCTTTGTGGGCGTTGCAATCTTGGGTACCCACTTTGGCTTAGTCATTTTTTTGGTCTTCACAGGCTGGCTTTGTCCTTTGGTCTTGACGGATGCAACAACTTCCTTGTGGCTCGGCATCTCGAACTCCGGTCCTTCGGTCGTGATCTTCATGGTCTCTAGTGTGATCCTTTATCTTTCCCGAATGAGTTTGAGTAGCCTTCGCCGTCTTGGGACCTTGGAGTTATCTCTTATATTCCTCTTTGTTACCCATTGGGCACCCGGCAAGTTGTCCCACTTGCGTCTCTAGCATCTTCATAATGATGAACACTTCGCATGTGGATCTTGCCTTGGCAGCCTTTAGGTGTTGAGCTTCTTTCTCCATCTCCATCTTCTCCATCCTCCTCTTGATTTGAAGGCCTTCCGGCGTCTTGACTTGGAGGTGGTGACTCCCTTGGAGATTTTGACGGTCCTTAGACTTTGACTTTTGAATCTAGGGCTTCCAACCCTTTAGCATGTGTTGCACGTCACCTTTGCCTGTAAAGTTTTCCTGGATCATCCACAAAAAAAAGATTGGGTTTCTTGGAGAGGTAGCCAACCATCTCCGGTTAGGGTTAGCAATAAAACAAAAATCTAAAAAGAGAAAAATTAGGGTTAATCAAATCTAGATTAGATTGACTCTTTTTTTTTCTTTTTGAGAATGATCAAACTTAAGAGATGCAAAAGAAAATCAAAAGAAACACTGAAAAATAAGCGATACTAGATAGGATCTTGATTGCTTGTTCCCCAGCAACGGCGCCAAAAAAAGGGGCTTGTTGACGGTTAATAGTTGTATCAAAGTTCGTTTATGAGTTGCAAGCGGACAAGTCTCCCGTCGTAGTCAAGGGACCCTTCTTCCCTCGAGTGGTGAACCCAAGGTATCGAATCCGTGGAACAATGTGCAACTCAAGGATTCAATCTAGTAAAGCAAGGTAAAGCTATCTATTGAAGAATCAAATTGCATCTAATCTAAGATATCATAAGGAAAACACATCTAATCTAATCTACTAAAGAGGTAGCAAGAGAAAGCAAGAGATAACCAATCTAGAGAATCTAGATCATGCTTATGTTGTAGCTCCAAACAAGATAGATGAAGATAGAAAAGCGAATCTCATCAAAAGCATCTTTAAATCGTGGCCTTCCATCCGACTCTGAAAACGCCCGCCTTTCGGAACCCCCGTTCTGTCACAACGTATCCCTACTCATGCGGGTAGTCTAGGGAGAGTTCGATAGAACAAGTTGAAATCACTTGGCCGGTCCGGTATGCACCTCTAGCCACCGCGGCTACAAGAGCACCCTAAGTAATCTAGCTGCAAACTAGATCGTAGAAGAAGCAAAACCAAGAAGAAAACAAAATCATCGAGAAGGCACTTGATCGCTAGAAATCGAATTCACTTACAAACTCCACCATGAATGATTACATGAACAAGATCACCACCGGGGCCCTCCCTCGATCTTGATCCTCGCTCCGTAGCTCCGACGTGGTCTTCCATGCAAGGTTCCCACGTCGGCTAGGGAAACCCTAGACAACTAGCATGACCCTCATCTCCGAGATGGTGTCCCTCAAGCTTCTCTGCTCCTCGGCGGCGGATTACGACTTCGATTCTGTGTGGCTCTCGGTCAGGGGGCTATTAATAGCCTGAGAAGCAATTAGGTCAAAGGGGAGGCCGATTGGGCCCCGAAAAGGGTTGGGCCGGCCGGTCTGGGCCGACCGGCCTGGGCCCTTTTCGGCCCAATTTGCTGCCTGCTTCGCCCGGTGATGCTTCCCGCGTCTTCTAGATGTTCTCCCCTTTTGCATGTGGGCCCTTGACGTCGGTTTCTCTCCGAATTGGTCTCAACTCCTTGTCTTGCAAGATTCAACACTTTTCTGGTTCGGTCCTCGGAGTTTATCATCTTCTCGGGCTTGGTCCTTGGGCTCTTGGAGTCATGTTCACTTCATTGCTTGACTTGTATCGGGCTTCAAGGTCTTGTCATGAGGTGCTTAATGAACTTATCTCGGAAGTCTTGCTTTCAACGTTAAAACCCTGCGTAAACACTTAACTCCAAAACCGACATGCACAAGTGAACTTGTTATACCACAGGGGTTAGTACCAATGAATAAGGTACAAAAGTCATGCCAACACCGAAGGTAAACTCATGGCTAGGTTGACGGATTTTCACCGTCAACACCTACATATGGATTAATTGTCATGATCACTGGCTTTGAAAGGTAAACAACCATTAGAGGAAATTCTTAGTTTGACAATACTTGTGTTGATTGCACTATCCCTACCTATAGCTCCACTTTACATGTTATATGAGAGACTTATGGGAGGTGAGAGTTTTATTAAACTTATTTAGGATAGACACTTTATATGAGCGACTTGAGAAAGCTTGAAGAAAGGTTTTTGTCTAATACTTGTTGCAGGAATTTTGTTTTTGAAAATCATAAAAACCCTCTAATGGAAGCAAAGAGGTAAGCATGGCTGAGATTGAAGGCTTCGAGTGAAGCGTTTGAGTTGTGGGGTAAATCTTGACGTGGTAAAGATTCTAAACGCCCATGTTTATGTTTGATGATCATTACTTTATGTTTATGTATTAAAGATAAAGGATTGACTAACTTGTGAAGAAAGATTTAGCGGAACATGATTACAACACCGTGAACGAAGTTCTTTTACAAGTACTTGCTCGAGGACGAGCAAGAGCTAAGCGTGGGGGAGATGTTGACGGTGTATTTTGGTACACCAAACATGTTCAATGCACTATTGTTTGGATTTGTTTATGGAACTAACCTGCCACTAGGCACACTAATCATATAACAAGTTCATCTATGTGCATGCATTTGGAAGTGTTGTTTTATGTAGGAAAACATGGACATAAAGGATGGATTCGCAACAAGTTCAAAGGAGCATTTACGGAGTCTTGTTCGTGTTCATGAGCTTGATGAAGTCACTTCCAATAGTGGCGAGGACTGAAGTGTTTCGAAGGAACACCCCCGGGGATTCAAGCGTAAATGACCGAACTTCATGCACGGAGAACCTCCATCTTGGACGCGAGGATGACATCGTCAAAATCATGCAAGTGAAAGGGGTAAAGTGCATAATCACCTGAGGACCCACGGGAGCGAAGGGGCGACCGAACCGGGCCGAAATGGGCCTGGGCCGGTCTGCCCAAGCCGGCCGGCCTAGCCCACTCTGAGGGTCAGTTCGCCCCCCTCTTTCCTTGCACCCGAAGGATCTTCAACCCTAAAGCCCTGGAGGCGCCGCCATTCGCATAGGGGAGAGCCATTCGCACCAGGAGGCTATCCACAAGCTAGAGAGAGAGGAGGGAGATCTCCGGAGGGAGATCAACCACCTCGAAGGAAGCACCCACAAGTGGAGAAGGAAGACACCGTCGGAAGGGTGACCATGATCAACGATGCTATGTCTAGCACCTTGATGGGGTAATCTCCTTATTCGGCCATGGGTTGTAATCGATCTTGAGATGTAATCGTACTTTGTTGGATTATCTATCTATCATCTTGTGTTGAATATACTTTATTGCTTAAGGTTAGCTACCATGCCATAAAGGGAGTAGAGCTCCAATGCTCCCTTGGATCCATTCAATACGCCGTGTCCATCATAGGTCTAGTCACGATTACCTTCGCGTAGTGACAGTACGAGAGGTGGGAAAGGGCGAAACCGTGGTCACAACCCCCGATAGATTAGATTGGTTTTCTTGTTTAATGCGATTGCACGTTCTAGGATCGTAGACCCATGGGCGAGTGCCTTTTATCTTGATTGCTTAATCGTTCTCTCTAGTGTAGTTTAGTTGTTTTCTAGTTTAATCATAGTTAGGGTTTGAGTAGCTAGTGAGTGGAGTAGATCAAACGCTTGTAATCCCCTTGCTTCGAGGATTGACAAGAACCATGGGAATCCCGTGTTGAAAAATGTGTAGGTCCGTACGCTTGCGGATCGTAGGTGGATACGTCTTTTATCCATCAACAGGTTCGCACTGAGGCCGTCGACTGCACCGTTCCACGGGGTCGTACCCGGGTTGGAGGCACTCCCCATTAGGCAAATCGATCTGCCTGTCACGTTCGGGGATGTGCGGAACTTCTGCACAGAAACCCTCACCTTCGAAGTGGTGGGGTTCTTGAGGACGTACCACACGAACCTCGGGAGGCCGGCATACGCGAAGTTTATGGCCGTGCCAAATTATACATACCTAAAACTGAAGATTCCCAGTCTGAAGGGGGTCATCACTGTAGCGCCAACGTATCAGCGCGCATATCAGTGCGACGCTGAATGCTTTCAGTTCGCTGAGGCAATCATCCGGTCTGAGAGGCTCCGCACCGAGCCTCAATCCGAGGACCAAGATGTCCCCGAGTCGTCCAAGCGAGCAGTCTGCTCTTTCGAGCCCGCCCGGCCGTACACTCCATATCGGGACGACACTCGATCCTAAATAGGAAAGTGCGCTCGTCGACTTCCTCAAAGCGAACCTTGATGTGTTTGCATGGAAACCCTCCGACATGAAGGGGATCCCGAGAGAGGTTGCCGAGCACAAGCTAAACATCAAGCCGGGATCAAAACCGGTGAAACAGTGCCTTCACCACTTCAATGACAAGAAGTGCAAGTCGATTGGCAAGGAAATCATGAAGCTCCTTAGTGCAGGGTTGATTCGAGAAGTCTTCAACCCCGGGTGGCTAGCAAACGATGTACTTGTAAAGAAGAATAATAAGAAATGGAGGATGTGTGTTGACTACACGAGCCTTAACAAGGCGTGTCCCAAGGATCTCTTTTCTTTGCCTCGCATAGATCAGGTAGTCGATTCAACGACGGGGTGCGAAACCCTATGTTTTTTCGATGCCTACTCCGGGTACCACAAGATAGCGATGTGCATAGCGGACCAACTCGCGACTTCATTCATCACTCCGTTCGGCGCGTACTGCTACCAAAAGATGCTCTTCACGCTCAAGAACGCGGGTGCCACTTGCCAACGATGCATGCGACGTGTTTTTGGGGAGCTGATAGGCCGCATCATAGAAGCATACTTCGACAACATCGTCGTCAAGTCTAAGAAGACGGGGGACCTGGTCCCCGACCTCACCGAGGTCTTCGTGAAGCTACGACAACACGAGGTAAAGCTAAACACCGAGAAATGCATTTTCAGGGCTCCGAGGGGCATGCTCCTCGGCTTTGTCGTGTCGGAACGCGACATTGAGGCTAATCCCGAGATATCAGCCATCATGGACATGGGACCGATCAAGAACCTGAAGGGCGTGCAGCGTGTCACGGGCTGCCTCGCGGCTCTTAATCGCTTCATAGCGCGACCCAGAGAACGCAGCCTGCCACTGTACAAGCTTATAAAGAAGTCTGACAACTTCACGTGGACCCCCAAGGAGCAAGAGGCACTCGATTCTCTCAAGAATATGCTTAAGAGTCCTCCGATTCTGACCGCTCCGACCCCTGAGGAGCCAATGCTCCTGTACTCAGCGACAACCCAGGTGGTCAGTGCGGTGTTGGTGGTCGTGCGATAAGAGCCCGGAAGGTCGCAGAAGGTGCAACGACCTGTGTACTTCGTCAGCGAGGTGCTCTCCGACTCCAACACATGCTTCTCCCAGATGTAGAAGATCGTGTACGCGATCTTGATGACCAAGTGCAAGCTCCGACACTACTTCGACGCACACCCCATCACGGTGGTGTCCAAGTATCCACTTGGGGAAGTCATCTAGAACCCTGAGGCCGAAGGAAGGATCGCCAAGTGGGCGCTCGAGTTGATGGGACAGAACATCACGTATGTACCACGCAGTGCCATCAAGTCACAAGTACTCGTGGATTTTATGGCCGAGTGGACGGAGATTAACACTGCCCCGACGTCGGTCGAGCACGAGAAATGGATCATGTATTTCGACGGCTCGGTATGAAGGAAGGAGCCGGTGTAGGCCTTGTCTTCATCTCGCCTCTTGGCGTGCGCATGAAATACTTGGTATGACTACACTTCCTGGCATCGAACAACGCCGCTGAGTACGAAGCCCTGATCAACGGACTTCGAATTGCCGTTGAACAGGGATTAAGAGCCTCGAGATCAGGGATGACTCGGACCTGGTCATGGATCAAGTCATGAAGGACAAAAACTGCATGGACCCAAAGATGGTGGCATACTGTCAAGCCATACGAGATCTGGAGGGCATGTTCCACGGCCTCGAGCTCCACCATGTGCTGCATGACTACAATAAAGTAGCCGACATGCTCACAAAGACCACATCCAGTCGCAGCCCGGTGCCTCACAGGGTCTTCGCGAGTGATCAACATGCACCCTCTGTACGAGCGGAGGGCGAGAAAGCACCCGAGGAACCGGAACGTGAGGTCATGGCGGTCGACCAGCCGCCCGAACTAAATCTTGAAGATCCTAACTGGCGTTTCCCGATCCTCGAGTGGTTAGTCATGGGGAAGCTTCCCCCCGACTAGACAGAGGCTCGACGCATCGCCCGCCGAGCTAAAGCGTTCATCCTCATTGACGGTGAACTCTACAGGCATGGGGCAGTCGGCATACTCATGTGGTGCATCCTCAGGGATCAAGGCCGTGAGCTGTTGCAAGAGATACATGCCGGCACCTGCGGTCACCATGCCAGTCCGAGAACACTTTTCGGAAAGGCCTTCAGACAAGGTTTCTACTAGCCTACGGCGGTCGCAGACTCCAAGGATATCGTGCGGTGTGTGAAGGATGCCAGTTCTACACTCGACAAACTCACCTCCCGGCCCAGGCTCTGCAGACCATCCCCATCATGTGGTCTTTCGCCGTCTGGCACCTAGACATGGTGGGGCCACTATGACTAGCGCCTAGGGGCTTCACTCACCTCCTCGTAGTGGTCGACAACTTCTCCAAATGGATTGAGGCTCGGCCTATCGTCAACGTCCGCTCCGAGGAGGTGGTATCATTCTTCACCAACATCATCTATCATTTCGGCATACCCAACACGATCATTGCCGATAACAGCACCCAGTTCATGGGGAAGAAATTCCTCAACTTCTGTGACAACAACAACATATGTGTGGACTGGTCGGCTGTTGCCCACCCGAAGACGAACGGACAAGTCGAGAGGGCGAACAACATGATCCTACAGGGTTTGAAGCCGTGAATCTTCAAGCGCCTTGAAAAGTTTCGAGCAAGATGGGTGGCCGAGATGTCGTCCGTGCTGTGGAGCATGCGCGCCAGGCCGTGCCGAGCCATAGGGTTCACGCCTTTCTTCATGGTGCATGGCTCCGAAGTGGTCTTGCCCACGGACATCGACTACGGCAACCCGCGAGTACGGGCTTACATGGAGGAAGGGAATCAAGTCGCGCTCGAGGACATGATCGACCAACTCGATGAGGCACGCGATGTAGCACTATTGCGGTGCGCCAAGTACCAGCAGGCCCTGAGGTGCTACCACGAGCGCAACATGTGCCCCCGCGAGTTCCATGTCGGAGATCTTGTTCTCCGACGAGTTCAAGGCAGCAAGGACAGGCACAAGCTATCACCACCTTGGGAGGGTCCGTTCATCATCCACGAGGTGCTCCGACCAAGGACATACAAGATTCAGTACGAAGATGGGTGGGTCATCTGCAACACATGGAACATCAAACACCTGCGCCCGTTTTATCCTTGAGTAACAGTTCAAACCTCGTACATCAATAAATAGATGTTGTATGCCTTGTTCACATGTCTTTGAGTTTGGAAACTTATCATTGGCAGTGTTCATGTGTTTGTGACAACGTTTGGGGCTGAGCAGCGAATGTCTTTGCACCAGTGCAAAGATGCTCCCTGCTCGGGGGCTACCCAGGGCACGATGCCCTCCCCCGTTTTTAGGAAAATTTTCAAAAAATTCCGACAAACATGTCAAGGACAATCGCATGAGCGAAATGTTTTTTGACAGAAGCTCGATCTCTCGAAAGTAAAGATGATGACCTGCGTGGGGTGAGGGGCTGCTATTCGTTCAAAGCTCCTAGTGCTTACGCCTCCGCGGCTACGACACGAAGACTTGCAAACACTCCTCGAGTCCTTAGCTCTTCGTCCGACCTCTTTTCAAAAGCATTCGAGTGACCACCTGGACTTCGGTCCCAAAAATGATTTCACAAGCAAAACCACGTCAAGTTACCTCCCGAACCTTCCGAGTTCTCAGGGGCTGCAAACAAGTGGTTGTGCTTAGCGGATTGAGGAGGACGAGCCTTACGACTCCTTCGCCTCCGTGGCTCCAGAGTGAGGCTCGGTCGTCTCGGTTTTCTAAGATCGACTACGCATTGTTGCAGTCGTCCTCGGGTGCTCGGAAGCAGTCGGGATGTAACAGAACTCGAATAAAGTACTTAGCTACATGGCTTGTAGCCTTACGGCATGTTCGGGTTATTACATGCAACAATTTATGGTACAATTAACTTGAGGGCTCGGGGGCTTCTGGGTCCTCTGATGCATCCTGTGGCAGCAACTCTAGGTCCTTCAAGGCGGTGTCAGCCATGTCGCGGGTGAAGGAGGCGCAGTCTTCTTCCAGCCATTGCACTACATGTCGGAGATGCCAGGGGTCCAACCGCCGCTCAGCGCCATGCGGTCCATCCCTTGCTAGTGCGACTCGAACATGGCGAGAACTTGGTGCACTGCTTGCTGGGCTATCGTCAGCTCAAGCTCTCAGACCACGCCAGGGAGATGCCTGACTTCTTCAATTAGCGTCACATGTGTCATTGGTCTGAGTGATACGCCGAGCCCGGCCATAGCCGCGCTCATCACCCTTCCGAGCTTGGCTATGTCCTCGATGACCTTCTTACTGAAGGCCTCCGACTTGCACTGGGCATCCCGGGCTTGGTTTAGGGCGGCCGCATCCTACTCCCGAGCCATCTGCGACTACTCCAGCTCGGTCTTGACCTCTGAAAGACGAACAGAACGACAAGTTATGGCGGGTCTTCGGAAAAGTGGAAGACAGAGCCAAGGTTCGACACTTACTCTGAAGCAGCTCCGACAGGCGCCCGATTGCGCCATCCTTCTTGATGACCTTGAGGAGGGTGGTGTTCAGCTCCTGCTTCACCTCCGCCAACTTCGTGGTCATCCCGACGCGAATCATGCGCGCCCCTACGACCACAACCAACAAGTCAGAGCATGACAAGAAATGGGCAGCGAGCGAAGACAAAGAAAGAAAGCAACCATGCGGATCACCCTCAAGGTCTTGTGACAGCTTGACGTTGTTCTCGCGCAGCTGCGTCACCTCCTCGGAGACCACCTGAAGTTGGTTGGTGACCTGAGCAAACTGGCGGTCGGCCATCGCCAGGTCCATCGTGGCGGTGCTCGGGTCCTGCTCCAGCTCTGACTCCCTCGCCTCGAGTGTCGTCTTCTCACGAGAAGCAACCTGGGCTGCGTCCCGCACGGCGGTTTCTGTGGCAGCAGCGGCGGTCCGGGCCCTCTCAGCAGCCTCTTCAGCAGAAGCCGCGGTCGCACGAAGCTTCTTGACCTCGGCCTCGGTGAGAGCCAGCCTCGGCGCCAGCGAGTCCCGCTGGGTAGAAGCTACCTGGGTGGCAGTCCGGGCGGCGCTAGCACGGTCCTCCGCCGACTGCCGGGCGGACTCAAGGGACGACCGTGCCGACGCCTCGCTCTCCACCGCTGCAGCCGCCGCCACCCAAGCCACGATGAGCTGCATCTCCAGCTGGGCTCGCTCCGCGCGGAGCTCACGTCCTACACGGGCTCGCCTCCGACCTGATGCCGCAAGGGTCTACCCCGAGCAAGACAAGAATAAGCAACACTTCTTGGAAAAGACAGAGAACCGAAGAAACAAGTTTTAAACAGGAAAACATACCGATGTCGAGGGGAGAATCAACTCGTCAAATGCGCGGCATGCTCACTCCAACCTGCGCTCAAGGGTGTTGCGCGCCGCTACCTCCTCGTCATCATCGGTGTCATCGCCAGCCTCAAAGGCGGCTGCCCACGGGGTGCAGGCGAGTTCCAGGGCCTGGGCTCCACCGCTTGCAGCGCCTTGCGACAAGGCGGCGCCCGAGTCCTCCACGGCCTCCTGGATCTCCGGGGAGGCGACCCTTGTCGTGCCCTCAGGGGAAACACACTCTTGAGGGGCTGCGGCGGGCTCACCCAGCACGAGAGCCTCCTCCACGGCGGCGGCAACCGGACGGGGCGACGAAGGTCCCACCTCTCCGACAACACCCTCCGCCACGTCAGCCACCACATTAGCGGCTGCGGATGTGACTGCTTCTGCGGACTGGGGTAGGGACGCGTCTTGGCCCTTCCTGGTCGGCGATGGCGCAGGCACGACCACGGCTGACTCCGCTCCGGTCGTGGACTCCTCGAGAACTCCCTTTGCCGCCTCCGGTGCGGCGGGAAGTGCCGAGCCGGCGGCGCCCTCACATTGGCGCAGTGCCGACGCAACCGACACAATGGTCTCCAGGATCGACGGCTCGGCGAACATTTGCTCCGTTGCCACCTCCAGCATCTCCAGGTCGTTGCTCAAGAGATCGGGGGCGTCGAGGTCGACGGTCCAGATGCCGGGGAAGTCCACGAACCAGCACGCCGCCAGGTCCATCACATCCTCGACGGACGCAGCGGCCGCGACCGGTGAAGGCTCCGGCACCATTGACATCACGACATCACGATCCCCCGCCGGTGGGGGCAGCGCCGAGTCTTCATCTGAGGGAACCATCACCACGTTCGCGCTGCCCGAGCCAACCCCGGTCAGTGGCTCCAATGCCGCTTGGGAGGCGGTCGCCTCCGCGGCCGTCCGTCCCTCCTCGACGGCGGCGACGGTCACCGGCGGGGGCGGCGCGCCCGACTTCTCCACCGCGGAGGCCAGGGCCGGCCTCTTCTAAACCTACGCCGGGAGCGGCTCGGCACACAGAGGTTGGGGATGGGGCTCGAAGGCCACGACCCGCGTGTCGGTGTTTTAGACTGGCAACCTACTAAGGGGAGTACCCGAAGTAGATGAATGTGGCCTCGCCGAGATCGGTAACTCGAAGGAAGAGACACGTGACACACAATTTAGACAGGTTCGGGACGCGAGGTGCGTAATACCCTACGTCCTGTATGCTGCGTAGCTCTAGATTGATTGGATGTGATTACAAGATGGCATGTAATCTGATGAGAGAGGGAAGGGGTCCCTGCCTCGCCTTATATAGTCCTGGAGGCATGGTTACAAGTCGGTTTAGGGAGAGAGTACTAGTCGTGTAGGTCCAGGAGTCCTCTACACAGTACATGGTATCTATAGCTTCATATCCGAGTACTTCTCCACCGTAGTCCTTGCGCCTCACACCAACAGGTACCGTGCGGCACAAGTCGGGTAGTCCCAGGGGCCCACCGAGTAGTCGGTCCTGGTACCCACTGAGGTAGTGGGCCCAGGGAGGTCCATACGACAAGCCCCCGAGTACTTTGTAGTCGAGCAGGATAGCTTCGAGTAGTCTCGACGGCCTTAACGAGTAGTCCTCAAGCGTCCCTGAGTACTACAAGCCAAAATTCCTCAAGAATATTTGAAGCATCCCGAGGCTGGAATGTACTCCAGCTGATATTTGAGTAATCCTGAAGTCTTCTCGAGTAGTCCCAAGCGTCCTCGAGTGCTGCTCTTGAAGGTCTTCAACAATACCCATGTTGCCTTGGAGCCGGAGTTGATATGGAAGTGCGATTGTAAAATCGCACTCCATATGGAGTAGCCCCCGAGCCTTAGGTTGAGTTTTAGACTCAGACTGAGGGTCCATCTAAAGTTCTGGCAAGATTATCCTGAAAAATCCAGAGAAAAAACCGAAGGACACGTGGCACGGAGCCCCCGAGCCTTGAGTTGAGTACTACCTCTCGAATTGAAGGGTCATCTTGTATGTAGAAGGTGTCTTGAGTTCCTCTTGAATATTGTCGCTACCCATGGAGTTGATTAGATGTAGCCGAGCCCCCGAGATGAGGCGTATCGATTACTAGAAGTTGAAGGGTCAGGCGCCGCCGCTGAGTCAGCCGTCTGGAGACTTATCCATCCGGCCGTTGGAGGAGCCGCCGTTGACTTATAAATAGAAGCTGAAACCCTTAGGGTTTTTTCACCCCACGCACTTGCAGCCATTCCGAGCAGTTCGTGCCTAGAAACCACCATGGTGCGCACTGCCACCTCAGAGGAGAGTGTAGATCCAAGCGCGCCGCCGCCAGAAACTACCGCCGTAGCCCCCGAGCGAATGCGAGTGAAAACCCGGTGCACTTGGAGGATGAAGCCCTCGCCGTCGAAGAGCTTGAAGACCACCGGTGGGAAGAAGAGGTCCCGCGAGGAAGCCGCCGGATCCGCCGCGGGGACATCGCCGCCGGTGTCTCTGCCGTGGCCCAATCCCAACTAGGAGTGGAAGAAGTCAGAAGCGAAGACTGAAGATCTGCTGGTGCTCCTCAACAGTGGGTTTCTATGGGAGAAGGAAGTCGATATGTGGCGTGCCGCTGCGGGAGATCCGTATCCCATGGAGAAGAATCCAGATGAGATCCCCATGTTCACGCGATTCGCGGAGTGCGGGTTGTCTCTCGCGGCAAGCGATTTCTTCAAGGGGCTTTTAGAGTACTACGGCCTCGAGTACCTCAACCTCAACCCCAATGGTATCTTCCACACCTCTGTCTTCGTCCACTTCTATGAAGCCTTCTCGGCGATCAAACCCCACTGGGTACTTTTCCGGAAGTTTTTCCGAGTTAAGCCCCAGCCTAGCACCAACAACCCACGAGTAGTTGGGGGAGCCGGCATCCAGATGCGTGAGGATGCCGCGGAGCAGTACCTCACATACAAGCTGATCGACTCCAACCAAGATTGGAAGTCAAAGTGGTTCTACATCACCAATCACCACCCGGAGCTGCCGAAGCCGAGCGGGAAGCAGCCGAAGCACCGACCCTGGTGGAACTCCGAGCCGACGATGCAGGAGGGTATCCAGCTACCCAAGCTGCTGGCGAAGATCAAGGCTTTGAGAGAAGCCGGGCTGAGGGCCGAGCATGTGGCCTTCAGCTTCATGAAGAGAAGGGTGCAGTCGCTGATGGCTCGTGACACCCTGGGCTACCAGTACACCGGCGACGACGACACGTCACGGATGCCCGGGGGTGAAGTCAACGACGACGACATCGTCGACGGGATGGGGAGAATCTTTATCAACGGTGAAAATCTGTTAACCTAACCATGAGTTTACCTTCAGTGTTGGCATAATTTTTATATCTTATCCATTGGTACTAACCCCCGTGGTATAACAAGTTCACGTGTGCATGTCGGTTTTGGAGTTTAGTGTTTATGCAGGGTTTTAGCGTTGAAAGCAAGACTTTCAGGATAATTTCATCAAGCACCTTATGACAAGACCTTGAAGCCCCGTACAAGTCATGCAACGAAGTAAACTTGACTCCAAGAAGCCAGGGACTCCGAGGACCTAACCAGAAAAGTGATGAATCTTGCAAGACAAGGAGTTATGTCCAATTCGGAGAGAAACTGACGTCAAGGGCCTACATGCAGAAGGAGGAAGGATCTAGGAAGCAAGGGAACCGACATAGAGCAAATGATGCCTCGGGCTGGGCCTGGATGGGCCCAGGCCGGCCGGCCCAGGCCGACCGGCCCAGCCCTGTCCAGGGCCCAGTGATGCTCTCCTTTGCCCTAGCCGCCATTCAGGCAATTTATAGCCCCCTGACCGAGAGCCACGTATCATCATCGGCCGCCGAGGAGTAGAGAAGAGAGGTACACCATCTTGGAGAGGAGAGGGTCGAGCTAGTTGACTAGGGTCTCCCTAGCCGACGTGGGAACCATGCACGGAAGACCACGTCAGAGTTCCCGGTGCTAGAAGCAAGATCAAGGAAGGATGCCGGTGGTGATCTTGTGTATGTATCATTATCATAGTTGAATTATCAAGTTGAATCTATTCTTAGCGATCAAGTGTTTCCTCGAAGATTTCGTTTTTCGATCGGCTTTGCTTATTCCAATTGTATTCTCGAGATAGATTACATAGGGTGTTCTTGTAGCCGCGGTGGCTAGAGGTACACGCCGGATCTTCCGAAAGAATCTCGACTTGTCTTTTGACTCGCCCTAGACTCCCCACATGAGTAGGGATACGTTGTGACAGAACGGGGGTTCCGAAAGGCGGATGTTTTCGGATTTGGACAGGAAACCACGGTTTAAAGAGGCTTCTTATTAGATTCGACTTGCTACTTCTTCTCTTTCTTGGAACTTCAACAAAAGGCTTAACCCGATCTCTCTAGATCGGTTTATCTACCCAATCTTACTTTGTTATCTCTGGTCTTTAGTAGATTAGATTAGTTTCGTGTCTTTTATCTAGATGCATTAGGGTTTCTCTTTTATCGAAGATTGGAGTTACTTGGCTTTACTAGATCAACTTTTGCGTCACACATTTGTTCCATGGATTTGATACCTTGGGTTCACCACTCGAGGGAAGAAGTGTCCCTTGACTACGACGGGAGACTTGTCTGCTTGCAAGTCTAAACGAACTTTGATATAACTATTAACCGTCAACAAGCCCCTTTTTCTGGTGCCGTTGTCGGGGAACAAGTGATCAAGATTTGATTTTTTATTGCCTTTTTGTAATTTTCAGTTTTCTTTTTGTTTTTCTTTTCGCATCTACTAAACTTTGATCATCCTCAAAATACATCTAATCTAGTTTGTCTAACCCTAGTTTTTATAGATTTGTTTTTTACTTTCTAGTTTTTGCATACTTTGTTTATTGCTAACCCTAACAGGAGATGGACGACTACCTCTCCAACAAACCCGATAATTTTGTGGATGATCCTGAAAAACTTTACAGGCTAAGGAGACGCGAAGCACATCAAGCTAAAAAGCTGAATTTTGTAGATTCGGAGTCGGAAGACAAAGGATCGAAGGAAACTCCAAAGAATTCACCACCTCAAAGTCCTCGGGAGAATCGACTTCCACCGATGGGTGACCAACCACCGCAAGAGCTCAAGATTGGGGAGTTATGCACCCCGGACATTATCGACCTACCAATCTTGAACCTTGAGGAGATCGAAAGACCGTTCGAGATCAAGACCTCAACAATCCACATGGTGCAACATTCACCCTTCACCGGTAAAGAGGATCCGAACCTTCACCTCCAAGCGTTCATTCAACTATGTCAGACTTTCAACATGGATGGGGTGACTCAAGATCAAATGAGGGCAAGGCTTTTTCCGTTCTCACTACTCGGGAAGGCTTTGCAATGGTTCCACTCTCAACTGGCGGAAACGGTGCAAAATTGGAACACGTTGATGAAGGCTTTCATGAAGGAATACTACTCACCAGGTAAAACTCAAAGCTTGCGTAATAAGATTGCCACCTTTGTTCAATATCCTACGGAAACTATCTCGGAGGCATTCGAGCGCTGCAACGAGTACACTTGGGCGGTTCCACATCACAAGTTCCCGAAGGATGACCTCGTGCAAAAGTTCTATCAAGGACTCACCATGGCGTCAAGGACGATCATCGATGCATCGGCGGGAGGATCCATCATCGAGCTTACACCGACGGAAGCTTTCACTCTATTCAAGAAGGTCGCGGATAATGACACATGGGTGTCATCCGGGCGCCTACATCCGGTTCAACCCACGGGGAACGTCAAAGGAGTCTTGAAAGTGGAGAAAGAGAACATACTTGAAGGCAAGATCGACTCGCTCATGAGGAGGTTGGAGAAGATGGAGATAGAAAAGAAAGAGGCTCAAGACTTGAAGGCCGCCGAAGCAAGATCCACATGCGAATAGTGTGGAGAGTATGGCCATGTCCGCAAAGATTGTCCGGAGGAAGCCAAAACGCTCGACTACATGAGGAAGGGAGAATTGCCGAACTTCCGCTACGGGCAAGGTAGACCTCAAATTAATGCAATCTCATCTATTCCTAATGCGGTTCCGCTTTGTATACAATTGAAGAAGTTCATGGACGAGCAAGCTAAGATCAACAAGGACACCATCACCAAGTTCAAGACCATAGACAAGGTGTTGGAGGACATCGATAGCAAAGTGACGGAGGTCGGAAGTTCCAATCATCAAGTGCTCAACATGATGAAGATGCTCGAGACGCAAGTTGGACAACTTGCGGGGCACCTCACTAATGATGAAGGGAAGCTTCCGGGGCAACCTAAAAGTCCAGAATCGGCAAAGGCCATTCAAACACGTTCGGGAAAGGAGACCGAAGATCCGGAACATTCCGCGGGAGCAAGGAAGCTTAAACCATCCACCAAGGTGGAAGGAGTTGCTAAAAAGAAGGTTACGGGGATCGTCACCGAAGAGCCCGAATTTGAGATACCGGAGGAAGACACGAGGATACCACAACTCAAGTCACGCTACTTCCGAGGTAAACATGACAACCACTTTGAGAAGTTTGTGGAAGTTGTGCGTAGACTTAGCATCAACATGCCATTACTAGATGCCCTACAAGTACCTACATATTCTCGTTACTTTAAAGACATACTTGCAAATAAATATGAGATAGCAACACTCGGGGTAGATCATGTCAAGATGTCTGAGGAGTGTAGTGCTGCTATTGCTAATGGGCTAGAGAAGCAAAAGGACCCCGGGTGCCCTACAATTCCTTGTTCCGTTTGTTCTTTCAACTTCGAGAAGGCGTTGTGCGACCTTGGAGCTAGTGTGAGCCTCATGCGAAGGGATGTGTTCGAGAAGCTACGCCTACCAATGGAGCCTACGGGTATATGTTTGGAGTTGGGAGATAACTCCATTCGCTATCCCTTGGGCATTGCCGAAGATGTACCCGTGAAGGTCGGACACCACTTCATCCCCATCGAGTTCGTGATGCTCGAGATGGGAGAGAGGGAGAAGCCGCCACTCATCCTTGGGAGGCCTTTCCTCAAGACCGTGGGAGATACTATTGATGTTGGCAAGGGGGAGATCATGTTCGATATCAACGGAGAAAGGAGTTCCTTCAAGTTTCGACCACGAATCGAGGCATGAAACATGATTGGAGTGAAGGAAGAACCAAAGAAGAAGGAGGGGCTGAAAAAGAAGAAGGAGCCGAAAAAAAGGAATGTAAAGAAAATCAAAGAAGGTGTTGCATCCGTCAAGACAAAGGAAGAAAAGCCGCCTGTGAAGACCAAAAAAAATGACTAAGCCGGAAGACAAGCCCGTGCCCAAGATGGTGCGGAAGTGGGTACCCAAGATTGCAACGCCCGCAAAGAGCGTTGATCCGAAGTAATCAAGTGAAGAAGTCTAGACATGGACTATAAACGAAGCGCTAGGCGGGAGGCAACCCGTTTCGTCGAGTCAAGAATAAGCTACCGGGAGGACAACCCGATTCCAGGTTTTTCGAGTCTTTTTAATAATTTAGTTTTGAGTTTTATTACGCAAAGACATTAGACTTAGAAGTGGTTGAGCAATATTAGAGACATAATTCTTGATTGAATATTTTTCTTTATCATGAACCCTTTGCATGAACCCTCCTATGTGTTTGTTTGATTCTTTTCAAGAAACCACAACCAAATAATTTCAGAACCGAACTCAACCATTCACCCTTATTATGGTGCTGTGTTTGACTTATTTTTCATGCTAAAACCGCATGAGTAGAGCCACGACTTATACCTTGGTGTTAATTAAATTTCAGCACGTGGTAGGACCCGCGTGAACCTAGAAACTAAACTTTTGGTTGGTTTTAAAAAAAATCTATATCCTTGGTTTCTCTAAGATTAGAATTTTTCTAAGCCTCATTTAATTTTGTTTCATTAAAAATCTCTCTCATTTAGCCAAAATTAGAACCTAAACCTATGCCCCCATGATCAAGCGGGGAAAGGTTTGCTCTCAACCAATGAGGGCAAACTATACCGGTGAGACCGATATCAACGTAGTCGGAAAATATTTTCGAGTTACATTTGTTCTTAATGGTTTAAAAACTTCTCTAAATTTATGCTTGAGCTCTTGCATGGCTCTGAAAATATTTTTAAATTTCGAATTAGAGGAGTGCTTAACCTTAAACACACTTAAAGGGAGGCAATCTAGTTTGAATTGATCATGCATGCACCATTGGATACCCTTTCACCAACTTTCACCAATTCCAAATCCAAAGGACAAGCATGGTGGGCAGAAAGCATGAACTTTGCAGGAATTTCATGGTGGCATGTGAAGCAAGTGGAGCAAGGGAGCATGGGACATGACTCAAAGCATGAAGCATCAAGTGGAAGGACCAATAATGCAAAAAAAGGAGTGGACGAGAGCATTTGGGCGATGCAACTCGTGGAGCACGCGGGCAAGAAAGTTGCAGAGGAGAAATGATCGTGCTGGAAGAAAGCCGAAGCGGGGAGGAGCCAGAGGCTACCCAGGCCGGTCGGCCCAGGCTGGCCGGCCTCCCCTACTTAAGGAGCCCCTCGGCTCCCGTTTTCTGCAGGCAAGCTTCCCTCTCCTTACTTAGTTTGTGTGTTCAAGTTTGTGTGCCCAGAACCTCCGTAGACATAGCCAACCTTCCCAAGCTTGATAGCTCAAAAAAAATCCACCACCTTAATCCACTTAAAGTCCACATCCCGAAGTAAAATTTTAAGTGCCTAGTTACCGGTTGCAACCCGGAGTTTTAGTGGAGAGAAGAGTGCAGCAACCATGTGGAAGAAAACCACAAGTCTCTTCTCCAAGAAGAAGGGTTCATCGTCATCCAAGCCGTCGTCGACGACGTCTTCGAGGAGGCACTCGGTTTCCGAGTCTCCTCGGAGCATGGAGACGGATACGGCACCACCACCAAGGAGGAACTACGCCCTCCTCCTCGGTGGCATGAGGGCAACAAGGAGCACGTCCATGAGGTTTACTGAACCTCAAGAGCACACGGAGGAGCCGCTCGTGCCACCACGACGATCGACCCGTTCGACCGCGCCACCTCCATACACTCCGATATATTCCTCGTATGGCTTCATCATTTGGTCGGAGGAGGAGGAGAAGAGGCTCTCTCGTCTTGAGAAGAGGCTTGTGCCCAACGTCGAGTTCGACGACCAAGCACTCTACTACTTGGGTTTCGGCACCGACATATACTACATGTTGGGGCACCTTGGATGGGTGCAATTCTCCAACGGAGTGTCGGCGGACACCCACAAGGAGTTCGCCTTGGAAATCTTGATGACCATTGCACCTATCCTTGATGATGGGGTGCAAATCTTATCATTCCGTTTGGAGGGAGTCCAACAAGTAGTTCCCTACGAGCACGTTAGGGAGCTACTTGGATTCCATAATGGAGCTCCGGAGAAAGTTGACGTGCCACCCGGCATGTTAGATGGATTTTGGAATTTGATCTCCGGAGAAACCCACCAACAACGCAATTGCATCCGCAACCCCATTATCCGAGTATTCCACTCTTGGATGTGCAAGAGGGTATTGGGGACGATGAGGGAGACGAAGGTGACCGACACAGAGTTGAATTGGCTCTACTCGGCCTTAATTGCCAAGCAGCCAATAGACCCCTCATACCTTATGATCAACCGTTGGTGTTGCGAGGCAACATCGGGAGCGGGACATATTGGTTCGGGGTGCTACCTCTCTATGTTGGCCATCTCCCTACGGCCGGGGATCACAAGAAACCCCGAACATGTTTTGCATGGTACCTCTCTCGGCATTGAGTATTTGCGACAAGGCAAATATATTAGTGGAGATGAGAGAGGATGTTTTCGTTTGGCCACGGTGAACCTACCCCTTCCGGATGCGAGGCTTAGGCTTTTCATCCAAGGGATGGAAGATTGGTTGGAAGAGGGTCTCCTTGTCCCGGCAAGGAAAAATAAAAGAGGAAGAATTGTAGAGGAGGGATCCACCTCCGCTCAAGCGGGTAGTGCGCAACCCAATGTTGCGCCACCTTTCGGTGGGATTCCTCCTCCACCAAGTTATTACGGAGGGCCACAAGAGCAAGCATGGGGGGGTGGTGCACCGGTACCCCCACCAAATTATGTGGTGCCCAGCGTAAACTTCGCGGAGCCCTACGCACAATATCCCCAACCGCAACAAAGCGTGGCCATAATTGGAGGGTATGTTGCGAGAAACGCGCAAAACATCGCAGCCATCCAAGCCAACGCAGCTCAACTTGGTGAGGGCAATGCAAATATTGCCTATGAGCTTGGACGCCTTCACCTAGTGGAGCTGGATCAATTCATTGGAGGGGATGTCCAACCTTACTACGATCAAGGGTACTACTATCAAGATTATCAACACCAACCACCGGCGGAGGACTAGGAAGATTAAGGAACTTTAGTTTTCTTTTCTTTTCCCTTTCTCTGTAATTTTCAGCTTTTGTAGTGTGTGTTTGTGTAATATTTTCTGTTTTTATTTAAATTTCAGCAAGTGTTTTTGTTTATTTTCAGTTTGTAATTCAACTTGATTTCATCATTAATAAAGATACCACCTTGTTTATATCATTGGAAAAGTTACAAAAATTTGTGCCATGATGATACATGATTATAACTGCCGCTTTGTTTATCTTTGTAATTGATTTATGCATGTTAAAGCTGGTGCTCTCTTAAAATACGAATCTGAATTTATTTAAATACTAGCTTAATCTTTAGCGGGGGTTATGATTAAAATAAAGACCCATAGTGTTTTATGTGCTCTCAAGTAGTGAATAGATTGAAGATGGTTTTTATGCTCAAAAATATTGCTAACCTTGTCATAAATATCACTTGTGTGTTGCTCAACCTATCCAGAGCCTAATATATATTTGAGTGCATAAACCTTAGTGTACAAGATTTATTTTCGAGTGAGTTATTGCAGGCCATGATTTCTCTGGCCCGAGACTAAGAAGCTGGTCATTTCGTTTTTGCGTATCTATCTTTTTGCTAGCCTTTTATCCGTGCATTGTGTATCCCCGCATTGGAGATCTCACAAACCTCGCCGGATATCCACCCTTAAAACCAAATATCATCTTTTGTGATTACCGCCTTGACCACAACCTATCGTTGAGAATGGATCATCAATTCAAGGAAGATCACAAGACGGAGTTAACATTGAAGAATTCAAGTATCTCTCCAAGGAAAAATATTTCCGGTACCTACCTTATTTATCGCCTCTTTGCTCGAGGATGAGCAACGTCTAAGCATGGGGGAGGAGGTAGGTACGATGCAATTTTTAGAGTTCAAAGGGGAGCAAATAAAAAAAAGTTCAAAGGGGTGCAAATAAAAAAAAATCAAAACTCCGATGTGAAAGTCTCGTTACCGAATGTATGAAAAAAAGTAAGAGAAAAAAATGATGAATGAGGAAAAGAAAGAAAGAAAGAGATATATGAGAAGAAGAAAGAAAAAAATATGAGTATGCGTAAAGTGAACTCCCCGGTTCTCTAAAGTGCATTAGGAAATTCAAGGCTTCAAGATTAAAAGATCCATACTCAATTTTCCAACCATGTGCAATCCGATAACGAGGACTTCCTTTGTGCCTCGGGATCATTCTTTGCCATTTGCACATGTCCACTCATCTCAATTGTGTGTATTTTTCTCTTTCCCCTCCTTGATATAACATCATTTTCCAATGACCTTTTTGACGAGTCTCGGTAAGACCATGAGAAGCTTGTCTTGTTTTGACAACATCTCATATATAAGATCTTGGTAGGACTAAACTTTCCCAAAGCTCCATATAAAGCCTACCACATATATATGTTATGAGAGGGAAAGGAGTATAATATATAGGCTTGAGAGACAAGTGAGATGAGAGTTCATGAGCAATATGCAAGATGATTTAAATTTGTGAACTTGGTTTAGCTTTTCTTTATCTCATTCTTTATTTCAAAAATTCGGAGATCTATTTAAACTTTGGGAGCATGTTAATTCTTGTGGGATAGGCTTAATTAAGAATCTACCCTCCGTAGAGATGAAGGCTAGTACATTATGGAACTTTAACAAATTAAAATTTTGAGAGCATTATGTTTTCTCACGTATGATCAAGTGCAAGGTTTAAACATTGTTTGGCAACGATGATATCCATCGAAGGATTACTCGAGGACGAGCAAGGTTTAAGCATGGGACAGATGTTGACGGTGAAAATCTGTCAACCTAGCCATGAGTTTACCTTCGGTGTTGGCACAAGTTTTATACTTTATCCATTGGTACTAACCCCCATGGTATAACAAGTTCAAGTGTGCATGTTGGTTTTGGAGTTTAGTGTTTATGCAGGGTTTTAGCTTTGAAAGCAAGACTTTCGGGATAAGTTCATCAAGCACCTTATGACAAGACCTTGAAGCCCCGTACAAGTCATGCAACGAAGTAAACTTGACTCCAAGAAGCCAGGGACTCAACCCGAGAAGATGACAAACTCCGAGGACCTAACCAGAAAAGTGCCGAATCTTGCAAGATAAGGAGTTATGTCCAATTCGGAGAGAAACTGACGTCAAGGGCCTACATTTAGAAGGAGGAAGGATCCAGGAAGCAAGGGAACCGACATAGAGCAAAGGAGGCCTCGGGCTGGGCCTGGATGGGCCCAGGCCGGCCGGCCCAGCCCTGTTCAGGGCCCAGTGATGCTCTCCTTTGCCCTAGCCGCCATTCAGGCTATTTATAGCCCCCTGACCGAGAGCCACATATCATCCAATTCGTCATCGGCCGCCGAGTAGCAGAGAAGAGAGGGACACCATCTCGGAGAGGAGAGAGACGAGCTAGTTGACTAGGGTCTCCCAAGCCGACGTGGGAACCTTGCACGGAAGACCACGCCGGAGTTCTCAGAGCTAGAAGCAAGATCAAGGAAGGATCCCAGTGGTGATCTTGTGTATGTATCATTATCATAGTTGAATTATCAAGTTGAATCTATTCTTAGCGATCAAGTGTTTCCTCGAAGATTTCGTTTTTCGATCGGCTTTGCTTATTCCAATTCTATTCTCGAGATAGATTACATAGGGTGTTCTTGTAGCCGTGGTGGCTAGAGGTACACGCCGAATCTTCCGAAAGAATCTCGACTTGTCTTTTGAGTCGACCTAGACTCCCCGCATGAGTAGGGATACGTTGTGACAGAACGGGGGTTCCGAAAGGCGGATGTTTTCGGATTTACACGGGAAACCACAGTTTAAAGAGGCTTCTTATAAGATTCGATTTGCTACTTCTTCTATTGCTTGGAACTTCAACAAAAGGCTTAACCCGATCTCTCTAGATCGGTTTATCTACCCAATCTTACTTTGTTATCTCTGGCCTTTAGTAGATTGGATTAGTTTCGTGTCTTTTATCTAGATGAATTAGGGTTTCTCTTTTATCGAAGATTGGAGTTACTTGGCTTTACTAGATCAACTTTTGCGTCACACATTTGTTCCACGGATTTGATACCTTGGGTTCACCACTCGAGGGAAGAAGGGTCCCTTGACTACGACGGGAGACTTGTCCGCTTGCAAGTCTAAACGAACTTTGATATAAGTATTAACCGTCAACAATCTTCAAAGACATGCCAGCGTACACGCCGTGCCCCGTGCCCAAGTACTCCGCCGCGCGTCCACCCAATGAGGTCAGTAGCCGTACTCAAGTCGAGTACTGATTATGTAGTAGTCTCCGAGCCGGCGTCGCCTCCTCAACTTGTTGAGATCCCAGATGAGGGGAAGGGCAAGGCCAAGGAGCGCCGCGAAGTCGGTGAAGGAGATGACACAGTAGTCGTTGAAGATACTTCGGACGAAGATGATGAGGAGACGTTGCAGGAGCGGTTCCAGTTGCGGTCAAGATTCAGCCACCCTGGACTGCCGCATGTCCCTCTCGTTCAGGATTTGCCAACTAGCCTGGAGGCTAGTTTGCCTGCGCCGCCAAGGAAGCAGCGCAACATGGCCCGCAAGCGCGTGGCCAAGAAGCTTAAGGTCACGGAGACCACATCTCAAGAGGTAAGCTTCCTTGAGTAGGGTAGTCGAGTACTTGTTTCTCGATGTTGTGTATGCTGATGATGAAACTCCATTGCTTGTAGGAGATTCCGCCTTCCGACCCTGTAGAGCTGGGGGGCGAAGGCGACTGGGATACGGTGGGTGAGCCGGCTGGAGGCAGCCGCAGCCCAGCTCCCACCGTGGAAGAACTCATGGCGCAGCTGACGCGCCAGCCCCCAGTTACTGAGGGGAGTACTGAACCGGCCGCTGCTGTCGCTGAAGAGCCAGCGGCTACTGAGGCCCAAGAGGAGGCGCCTGCCGAGGCTGGACTGGTCGACATCGCCAGCATCCTCGGCGTCCCAACCGTGGCGGTAGTCCGGTCGAGCCTGTAAGTGAAGATCTTTCCCGAGTAGTACATTTGGTTTGGTAGTCGTACTGGGTTGACAACCAGTTGTGTACTCTGCAGGAAATCGACGGACTTGACCTGGGATGGGGATGAACCCAGCGCAGCGGTGGCAGAAGAGGAATCCACGCCAGCCGCTGAGGAGTCAGCTCCCACCACGCAAGCAGAGTCCGAGGCGCTGGCTGTGGAGGCTTCTTTGCCAGAGGCCAGCATCATAGAAGGTGAGTACACTGCACAAGTGCAAGTAACCTCAAGGAGTAGTCGTAGCCACCAAGGGTAACTAATCCCGTTGTTTGACAGGTGCCGAAGCCGAGGGAAGCACTATTCCCGAAGCGGTGCCTGTTGAAGGCCTGGCACCGGAGACCTAAGGAGCTGCCGAAGGAGCCCCCGAGCCGATGGATGTAGCCGGCGAATTAGCCCCCGCGATGACCGGAGGAGGACGCGACGACGTACTACCAGAATCTACTCTGGAAGTAGTCGTCCGTTCACCGGAGATCCATGATGCGGAGCCAATCTGTTCGGCGCCAATGTCTGGAGCCGCCACGAGTAGTCGTGGTGGGATTGAGCTGCTGGCAGATGACCTTGTCGACCCGGTGGCGGTAGCTCGTCACTTGGAGGCGATGCGCCAGGCCGAGCAATGGATGAAGGTGAGTTGTCGATACTCTGAAGTAGTCGATCTGCCATAAAATGCTGAGTACCCAATTGACATCCGTTGTCTGCTGCAGGACGTCGCGGAGAGATCCCGCTAGAAGTCTGGCATGCTCCAGGGGTATTGTAACGCAGTGCTCCGGGCGGAGGCCTTGGAGGAACAACTCGTGAAGGCCCGGAAGCACTCCGCCATGCTGCAATCAAAGCTGGACGGCGCCTACGCCCAATATCACAATGAAGTCCAAGATATGGAGGAGAAGAGCGACGAGCTTGTGCGGAAGAACAAGTCACTCCGCAACAAGAATAAAGGTACGTGTTGTCTTGTCGAGTACCTAATGGGAGTACCTTGTAGTAGTCTAACCCGCCTTGCTTGTGGATTGCAGAGCTTGAGACTCGTGTCGGGCAACTGATGGCCTCAGAAGTCGACATGAAGAACCTCTTCTATCGGGAGAAGGAGGCCCGTGAGGTACTTGAATATGACTATAAGCAGTTGGCTTACGAGTGCGATAAGCACATGGAGCTTCGCATTGCCTCGGATCGTGACCTCGTCAACTACTACAAATCTCTGCATAAGCTAAACGAGGACTGCGAGAAGCTGTGGGCCCAGCTGAAGGAACTCGAGGAGGCCGCACTTCCCATCGAGAGTGAAGGACCGATTAGGCGACCAGAGAGGGGGGAGTGAATGGGAGCCGATAAAAATTCCTCTCAAGAACTTGGCCTATGCCCCCAAATCACTTCCGAAGAATCTCGCACGCACTTGCCAAGATCACGTAGTCACAACGGACCTACTGACCCTAGGAACAAGTTAGATCAATCCTAAGAACAAAGCGGAAGCAAGCGCCAAACGAACTGAGAGAAAAGGCTAGCGCGAGGCAAACTGCAGCAGAAATTGTCGGTACTACCGTCCCCAGGTCGGTACTACCGATATGGTCTTACTGGCACCTAAAAACCAGGTTATCGGTACTACTGGCACTGGGTCGGTACTTCCGACTATCGGTACTACCGACCTTGTGTCGGTACTACCGATAAGGACTCTCTACGGGGCCTGAAAATCGGGTCATCGGTACTACTCCGCACGGTGTCGGTAGTACCGCCCCCCTAAAAATCAGCCCGCGAAACAGCCCCAAACTTTCGATCGACGAATCTCCCAAACCACTTGGAGTCTTGAGACGAAATTTTGGGGAGATGATGAACACCCCAAGGAGAGGTTATGCCCCAAAAATTACGGCCTCAAACTCCCTACAACTCCCGGAATCGCAAATCCTTGCCAAGAACACAAAGACCTAGGGTTCATCCAAAAGTCAACGAATCGAAGGCCAAATCCGGTGTTTGAGGGGTCAAGATCATCACCAAAGGTGCGCAAGGCATCCATCCATGTTTCCCTCAAAGAAATCCGGGGAGAAACCAACTCAAATTCGCGGAATCACACCAAGAACGAAAACAAGCACAAAGAGACCACGAAAAACACAACTCCGAATCTTCTATACAAACCAGGAAAGATTCACAAGGTCTAGCATGCCGCCCTAGCATCCATCCCTCTCAACAAATCTCACATGAATCTCTCATGCTAGACTAGAGAAAATGGAGAAGAAAATAGCTACGAAAATGAGAAATGGGAGGGAGGAAATGAAACCCTAAGTCCCAGAGGAAGAGAGCCATCCACACACCCTCATGGCTTATATATCGGGTCCCGCCGGAGTGGTAAATGACTCGACTACCCCTAACTTAACTACTGGCGATACAACCCACACAGGGGCATTTTGGTAATGTTTGTGGGTCTTGCCATCGGACGGTCACGCCTTTGCCGCACCCCGCATCCTCCCGACGCAAGCCATGCGATCCCGCCGCGTGTCCTCCGCCTCGAAGCTTCCCGACACGCCCGGATCCCGTCTCCGTCGTGTTGGGCCCTCGGACTTGGTTTTGAGGCCCAAACCAAGAAACCGTCCGCCGATGGTTTTGTGGGCAAACCACCAAACCCCGCGTGCTCGGTCCGGCCTCCCGCCAAACCACTTGACTTGACCGCCACCGTGCACCGGCTCGCTTGTCCATGACTTCGTCTTGCTTGTGTTGCCACCATGTGACCCGCACCCAGTCCCCGCCGTCCACCGGGTCCCTCGAACCGAGCCTACTTGTCTCTCCATCTCCCGGAGGCCCCTCAAGGCTGAAGACCTTTCGCGCCCGTTCTTCACCTGCAACAACACGAACTAGGCCGCAGCCTACACCTGGGCACTAAGCCAAGAGTCAGTCCAACACCCGTTGTCAATCACTCATCACTGAGGAGCGGTCATCCATCGACCACCGGGACGCTCCTGGTCCTCAGAGAGGCTACTGGTGCCTTATCTGGGCGGGCCGAAGATAGCTCCGTTGGTGGACCGGCTGAGGGAAGCACCCAGCCGTCTGGTGACGTACGTCAAGCACCTGGCGAAGTCGATCCCCAACCAGATCTTGTCATATATGAAGTTGTACTTCCCGAAGGCTCCAGTTGACGTAGTCATCGGCGGACTAGCCGCCAACTACACGGACGAGCAGTACTTGGAACTGCTGGAGCAGATGGTGCCAATTGCTGAACAAGTCGCCGAGATTCTCAACCTCTAGTAGTCCTATAGGGTTAGCTTGTAGCAGTAGTTGTAGATAAAAAAGTTGTAATGAACTTGTTTAAATTTGAATGAGAAAAACTTCCATAAATGAGTACTCGTTGTCGCAGTGTGTGTATGCAGAGTCCCATCATGGAGTTGTCACGAGTAGTCGTACTCGCCAGTAGGCCCGTTGAGGGAAAAAGACAGTAAATCAGTTGATAGATAATCAATCAAACTTTATTACTGAGAAGTACACCTGGATGGCTAGGGCCGTTTTACAGGAGTAGTCGCCAGGACCTGGAGGCTACCTATGGCTAAGTAGTGCTAGGGCGTACAGCCGCTTACAGCAGTAGACCCGTTAGTAGCCGCGTAGGCAGGATCTAGGAGTACATGGTCTCTCAGTTAGACCGCTGCTGGAGTCCTTTGTTGCTCGGAGCAGCCCAAGATCCATTAGTAGCCGTTAACGCTGGATCTTGGAGTAGAGTAGTCCGGAGACTGGTGCTTGGACCCGGAGGCTGCTTACGACGAAGGGGTCTTTGAGTAGTCGTGCAGACTTGAACCCCCAGGGTAGTCGGTAGACTAGGCGTAGAATCGACAGAGCTGGTCGATATTCCACGAGTTGTTGACGTCTTCGCCTTCGAGTGTCTGGAGGCGATAGGAGCCCGGTCCGGTCACCTTTGCAACTGTGAAGGGACCTTCCCAGGGCGAGCTAAGCTTGTGTAGTCCTTCCGTGTTCTGGATGCGGTGGAGGACAAGATTGCCAACATTGAAGGAGCGTTCCTTGACGTTGTGATCGTGGTAGTGGCGGATACCCTCGAGGTACCTTGCTGATTGGTCGAGGGTGGCACGGCGAGCTTCTTCGAGTCCATCGATGTCAACTCGTTTACTGTCTTTAGATATGCCTTCGTCGTATTGCTCCACTGCCGGTGAGTCCCACATGACGTCAGCAGGGAGGATTGCTTCGGAGCCGTAGACCAGGAAGTATGGCGATTGTCCCGTCGGCTTGGAGGGTTGAGTACGTAGCCCCTAGAGTGCATTGGGTAGTTCCTTGATCCACTTGCCTCCTTTGGTGTTGGCAGCGTCATGTAGCCGTTTCTTGAGAGCGTCGAGCACCATCCCATTGGCGCGCTCAACTTGTCCATTGGCCTGAGGATGGGCAACTGAGACATATCAGACGTCGATCCCGCTGTTCTCGCAGTACTCCCAGAACTGGTGATTGTTGAAGTTGGAGCCCAGGTCTGTGATGATGCGGTGGGGTAGTCCATAGCGATGTACGAGTTCATCCAGGAAGTCGAGTACTCTGTCAGCCTTAGGGCATGTGACTGGCTTGACCTCGATCCACTTGGTGAACTTGTCGATGGCCACCAGTACTTTGTTGAATCCACCTGGCGTAGTTGGGAGTGGCCCAATCATGTCGAGCCCCCAGCAGGCGAAAGGCCAGGTTGGTGGTATGGTGACTAGCTTGTAGGCCAGGACGTGTTGTTGCTTGGCGAAGTATTGGCACCCTTGGCACCTTCTGACGAGTTGTGGGCCAATAGAAAGCTTGTCGGAAGGCCTTGCTGACCAGCGTGCGAGAGGACGCATGGTTGCCGCAGACGCCTTTATGGATCTCCTCCAAGATGCCCTTGCCTTCTTCTCGGGGAATGCACTTCATGAGTACTCCAGAAGATGCGCCCCGCCTGTAGAGCTTGTCTCCGACTAGGACGTAGGACTTGGCATGGCGGATGAGTTGCTCGGCCAAGTTCTTGTCCGAGGGAACCTTCTGCTCGCTGAGGTAGTCGATGAAGGGTTGCCTCCAAACAACGTCGATCATCATGACCTCCTGGCCAGCCGGGGGATGTGCTGGATCAGTGGTCGGTGGCGCCGGCTCCGGGATGGATGGCGCGTGAAGCTCGTGGATGAAGACACCCGCTGGTACTTGAGCGCGAGTAGAACCAAGCTTCGACAGGATGTCCGCTGCAACGTTGTTGTCGCGGACGACGTGGTGGAACTCGAGACCGTAGAACTTGTTCTCGAGCTTGCAGACTTCTAGGAAGTAGGTGTCCATGTTCTCCTTGTTGCGGTCCCAGGACTTGTTGACTTGGTTGATAACCACTGCGGAGTCGCCGTAGACTAGTAGCCGCTTGATGCCCAGTGAAGCCACGAGGCGGAGCCCGTGTAGCAGAGCTTCGTACTCGGCTTCGTTGTTTGAGACCTTCCAGAAGATCTACAGGACGTACTTGAGTTGTTCGCCTGTTGCAGAGATCAAGAGTACCCCTGCACCCGTGCTTTCGAGCTTGAGCGAGCCGTCGAAGTACATCACCTAGTGCTCTGGGCGCTCGGATGGAGTTGGTAGTTAATTCTCCCACCACTCCGCCATGAAGTCGACTAGTGCCTGTGACTTGATGGCTGTGCGTGGCTTGAAGTCGATGTTGAGGGCGCCGAGTTCGACTTCCCACTTGGCGACTCTTCCAGTAGCATCTTGGTTCCGCAGGATGTCACCGAGCGGGTAGTCGGTGACGACGGAGATCGAGTACTCCTGGAATTAGTGTCGTAGCTTCCGCGAGGTGATGAGCACTGCGTACAGAAGCTTCTGTACTGGCTGGTAGCGTGCCTTGGATTCTGACAGGACCTCGCTGACGAAGTAGACTGGGCGCTGGACTGGGTAAACATGAACTTCTCTTGATGTTTGAGTAGTTTGAAGAAGGGGAGCCCCCGTTCTTCAAGCTTCGAGATGAATCTGTTCAGAGCCGCCATGCACCCGGTCAGCTTCTTCACGTCTTTGATGCACGTGGGAGCTTTCATGCTGGTGATGGCGAAGATCTTCTCGGGATTGGCTTCGGTGCCGTGGTGGCTGATGATGAAGCCGAGTAGTTTGCCCGATGGTACGCCGAAGATGCACTTGTTCGGGTTGAGCTTCCAGCGGTACTCTCGCGGGATGTGAAAGTCTCTTCAAGATCGGCGATGAGCGTGTTGGAGTTTCTAGTCTTGACGACTACGTCATCCACATAAGCTTCGACGTTCTTGTTGAGTTGCCTCTTGAAGCAGGCCTGGATATCTCGTTGGTAGGTAGCGCCGGCGTTCTTCAACCCAAAGGACATGGTCGTGTAGCAGTACGCGCCAAACGGGGTGATGAACGCGGTCTTCTCCTGGTCTTCTTCCTTGATCACGATCTGGTGGTACCCAGAGTAGCAGTCGAGGAAGCAGAGCAGGTTGCAGCCCGCAGTGGAGTCGATCACTTGATCAATCCGCGGCAACCCGAAGGGGTCCTTGGGGCAGTGCTTGTTGAGGTCGGTGTAGTCGACGCACATCCTCCACTCGTTCGAGTTCTTCTTGCGGACGAGGACGGGGTTGGCGAGCCACTCAGGATGGAAGACTTCTCTGATGAAGCCAGCCGCGAGTAGTTTGGCGAGTTCCTTCTTGATGGCGTCCCGTCTGTCGTCGGCGAAGCGGCAGAGGTGTTGTCACTTTGGGGTAGCTTTAGGGTCGACGTTGAGTGAGTGCTCAATCAACTCCCTGGGCACCCCTGGCATGTCCGCCGGTTTCCACGCGAAGATGTCGCGGTTAGCCCGGAGGAAGTTGATGAGCGCGTCTTCATACTTGGGGTCGTGGCCCGCCCCGATGGTTGTGGTCTTGCTGCTGTCGCCTGTCCCGAGGTCAATTGTCTTAACTAGAACCTCCTCAGCTGGCTGAGGCTTGTTGGCTTTGTCCGACTTCTCTGGGATATCGAGTTCACTTGGGGCAAGCTTCTTCGACGCATCGTAGATCTCCATCATTGCATTGGGTACTTGATTCGTAGCTGCCAGTTCCATAGCTTCTGTGTCGCAGTCGAAGGATATCTTCAAGTCCCCTTGCAGTGAGAGTACACCTGCTGGATGTGACGCCCCAGGTTTTCGGCCATGAACTCCATCGGAAAAGATCTGGAGAAGCCTCAACCCTTTGAGTCCTGCTCACCCCGAGTACCTACTCAGGGTGATATAAACACCATTGCTCGTGCAATCAAGATGTTGGAAGAACACAATTCAGTGTTAAGTCATATCGTGGACAATATCCTCCAAGATCATTATCAAGAGTTATCTCAAACTAGTTTAACTAATGGTCTCTCCTAGGCGTTATTTATGTCTGTGGTTGAGCAGGCCTGCTTATGCAATTTATTGGCGGATCATATGAAGAGGAGTCAACTCAACACCTCTGATTCTCTACTACCACCCTCGAAGCTACCAATGGACCTTACCAAGGAAGAAGGGAAAAGCCGGAGCCACAAGCGAGCATTTCCCGAAATGGATTTGAGTGAGTGGGATATTACCTGCAAGGAATTTTGTCCTCGCAGGGGCAAACAGAATGATAACAACGGCAAGAAGCCATGTCAACGAGCTTCCAAGCCTAAGGAACTTCCGCCCCGCATTTGCTACAAATGTAGACAACCCGGGCATTACGCCAATACATGCCCGAACCCTAGGTTGAACAAGCCCCGTTCACAAAGGCAAGGTTCCAAAGCAAGTAAGAGTCATCAGAACAAGAAGTCAAATATGCAAGGAAAGCAAGATCAGCGTAATTTCATGGGTAGTGTTTCTAGTTGAGAACATCTACCTCTTTGTTTTGTCGTCAATTGTTGGTTGTGAACCTTTCCCCTTGGACTTTTGATGGTAATGTTTGTGCCTCTTGATGCCCTAAGCTACCCTTGCTAGCAACATCCTTATCTCAATCGTGTTTGACCTTGCAATCTTGAACGTCTTCATCTTGATCTTGCTCACGACATTATGAACACATAAAACATGAGTAGAAAGAGTTAAATTCTGTTGGCACGCCTTGAGCATCATCCTGTCATGCATGGGTCGCACCCATAATTTAATAAATTCATGGGCATGGAAATGCATTACATAGCATGTGCATTGGAAACCTCGGATGGACTAACATGCATATACATTGAAGGTTTCAACCTTTCTCCCCCATCCTCCTTATGGCTGTTGAGATTGTTGTTCCATGACCACAAGTGCCGCGACGGAACCTAGTGCATCATGTGTGCTGCAGCCATGTGATTACCACTAGGGGCGCGCTAGGTATCTTGGTTGGGATCGTGCAACTCACCGCGAATCCAGGTGCTTCACTCTATGTTATCTCTATTGTTGCCAGCTAACTGCATGAGTAAACAAGTCATGCTAACAAGCATCACGAGCATCATATCCCATGAACATGTGCATTTCTCACTAGGCATCATGGCAAGTGCATCATATGTTCATATGCACAAGCATCATGTGCTCATCTGCATGTGCCTCACACTCTACGCACCACAACATGAGCATTAAAGTGTGTATCACTACATTGTTGCACAAAGTATCCCCGCATCATCGACATTCAATCACATGTCTCATTGGTGCATAGCTCATTCAATTTAAAATTGTTCATGTGAGCAAATATCTTCTGAAATTGTAGTATTTACCCATCTCTTTAAGTCATTCTCATTGCTATCCATAAACACTTCGTGCAATTGCTCCTTATGATCTTACCATCCTTTGTTGTTGCTATCAACAACTAACCTTCGACTCCTAAGGGTGGAACCTTGATCCATCCTTACACCTTTGTTGCCTTTCAAAAATAAATTCAGAAATCTTAGTAAACATATTTGTTTACTAGCCTTCCATTTCTTCATAGAAATCTCTTTTGGTAATCACCGTTGTCAAATTGGTTTCTTTCCGCCAAATCTCAAGCTCTATTAGCATCTGATCAAATCAATCGGCTAAGTTGAGGACATAGGAGCGAAGTTTTTGAAGCAATCCAGGTTCTCGAAAAGTCAAGGCATGAGAGTCCTTCATCACTTATCAATCCATGATCCGTTGATCATATCCTCCAAATCCTCTGAATCAAGAGGACAAGCAAGTAAAGGATTGATAAAATCTTTGGCTAAAATCCTCCTTGTTACAATCTCACCGTCACGGTCAATTCTTCCGACCGTTGGACCCCATTCTTTTCAGTGCCACGATGGTACGACGCCGCAGCGTCGCCCTGCCATGTCTTTCCCCGCGACCACGATCACGTCGCCGAGACCTCACGGGCCGACCATTATCGAGCCCCGTGTGGCAACCGCCAGATCTCTCCGCTAGTCCTTACCTCAGACGGTTGGGATGACCGTTGCGTTTCCGTTGAGGTATAAAAGGGAAACCCTCCCGCGGTGTTGCCATTGCCAAGTCTCGCCTGCTTTCGAATTTGTCAGTATCGCCGCTCTTGTTTTCCCCTCCGGCTAGTTTTGGCCAACCCGCCACTAGCCCATTCCCGTTGTTGCTTCGCTCACTCACCGGGTAAGCTGTTTAGCTGTCTTCGTCGACCACCTCCGGAAGAAGTTGGAAGAAGACCAAGAAGAGGAACCCCAGCTGCATCGCCGACCATGCCTCAGTTCGTGGAGATGTTCGAGTCTCTCCGTTGGACACTTGCAGCGATGTACCTCTGCATCGTCGGCGGAGTTTGTCTTCTTTTAGTTTTCTATGAACACATCCATCGCCCACTCCCTCATGAACTGCGTTGAGGCAGTGGGGAGAGCATCATGTATCTTTTGCCCTTTATGAATTCTCGTTGTCTCGAAATATGAGTGAGTATATTTTCCACTTTGTAACCTTTGCCTCATCAGGAAGTGTTGCTCCAATCCTGTCGACGAATCTCGGACGAGATTCTGTTTAAGGGGGGTAGGCTGTGACGCCCTAGGTTTTCGGCTGGGTTAATTAACCCTAATGATCCGGTCAACAGTGTTGACTTTGGTCAAACGACGGTCAACCTGGGCCATCACCTCAAAAACATCACCAATGACCCCCTAATGGCACCCCTTGGTCAACCCATGGTCAAGGTTGGGTCAAAACCCTAGTCAAACCCCTTGAACCCCTTTTGACCCACTAGTGTCAGCCGGAACTTTTGCCGCGTTCCTCGAATTTTCCCTAAACACTTCAAAATCTCCCAATGTGAAAGTTGTGTATTTTGTCGAGGGACACAATTTTAATGTTGAGTGGCATTGCTAGTTTGGAGTGGAAATGGGTGAAAAATGCAGGTCAACGCCTCAAGTTACTATTCACCGACGCCCAGAAAACAGCCAACTTGGCATGCATTTTGTGCACAATTTGTTGAGAAAAAGGCCATAAACCCTTTGTATAAGTTGTAGAGGGATGCTAGATCTACAACTTTCTTATTCAAACTTTTGTGCACTGCAGTTCAAATTTTTGGAGAAAAGTTCCGGTCAAAGAAGGCAGGTTGCATGGGTTATGACCCTGGCGCTCCAGAGCGGCGCCCGCGCCGGCGTTCGCGCGTCGTCCGTGGCGCGGCCCCGCCGGGCCCGGACGCCGAGGCCGATCTCGGTCCGCCGGTCCGCGCGCCATGGACCCCGCTCCTTGCACCGCACCACCATCCACACCCCCGTTCCCCGGACCCACGTGTCGCACGCGCCGTGGCCGTGCCGCGCCGACCAAGCCGTCGGCCGCCCATTGGCGTCTCGGCCGTACCCGCCCATGTCGTCGCCGTACCTTGCCGTGCTGTGCCCCATACCGCGACCATAGCCTTGGCACGCAAGGCAGCCCACCGCCCTTGTTGGCCTTCAAAAGCCGGCCGCCCCCTCCTCGCGCGCAAGGCGCCCTTGCAGAGCCGCCGCCGCTACCATGGGTGGCCACGCGGAGCTCCACCCGCCGGTCGCGTAGTCACCAACCCGCACTGCCCGTGCGTCCACTAGGACCTCCTGTAGCTTCCCCACCCACGCGTTGCCCCGGCCAAGCCCCAGGCTCGCCGAAGCCCAAGCTCCGGCGGTGCCGCCGCCGGCCTTCGCCGTGCCGCTCGCCGGCGGTCGTCGTCGTCCAAAACCAGCGCCCAAGTCGATTCTCCGCAGCCCCTAGAGCCTTCCCAAGCACTCCCCGGCCGAGGTCGCCGGAATTCCTCCAGGCCGCGCCGCCCCCATAGCCCGAGGGCCACATTGCAAAGCCCCCGAAACTTCCAGGGTGTTTTGTGCAATCCGAGGGTAGATCTGTGAAGGTGGAAAACTGTTCAGGGGCCGGGTTGCAGAAAGGTTTCTTACTCCCTTTTGTATTTCAGCTGAACCTTGTAAAGTCCATAACAAATCACAGAAAAATCCAAAAATTGCAAACCCAATTTTGTTGTGCTCGGTGTAACAAGAACTAGAACGTTCTCCAAAGTTGTATATACTTTTGAGCTACAGTTTTCGCTTGAAAAATAGAAATGTAAAATTCCTAGATCTATGTTTCTGCAAATTCTACACAAGTTCTTGAGCTATATTTTGGATATTTTGTACAACATGCCATGAATGGTCACCACACCAAAAATTGCACAAAGTTACTGTAGAAATCTTTTTATAAAAATCATTTTGTGAAATTGAAAAATCTGCTTAGATGATTTTTGTAGCCTCAAATATAATTATTTTTAGCCCAACTTGTGGCTATGGTCATGTTACCATGAAAAGCATCTTTAGTGAATTTACCATGATTTTGTCTCTGTTAGAAATATTATTTCCTTATTTATGCTTGTTTTTACTAATAAATATGTGTAGCATGTTTTATAAAGTCTATAGGTGTGTTCCTTGGTTCTTTGGGCTTGTTTTGGACCAAAGAATGTGTAAGAGAAAGTTGGGTTTCAATTATGTTGTATTTATTTTAATATGCATTATTCCCTTATATGCTAACTAGTAATGCATTTAAATTTAGTACTCCTGGTCATTAGAACCAGTGGGTACGGCTGGGACAGTTTGATATGTATTTAATTGATTAAAAGGTTGCAAACTAGATTAATCTAGTAAAGGAAAAATAGGAAAAATACAATCTTTTGTGAATAAGTCACATAAATGAGTTAGGAAAGTAAATTGTGGCATAAAGGTGACCTTTCCTTGCTGTTTGTATTCAAATTAAATATTTCTTTAATAGATGTGCACACAATCACCCTAAAGAGAAGGCTAAATAAGCTTTTTGATTATCTTTAAAAGGAGAAATGTTTAATTACTTTTCTTAAGGTGAAAATGACCAACCTTACACTCTTTGTAGCTGTTGCTACTGTTTTGTTGTGTGAATTACATTAATCAATTTAAATATATATGTACACAGTCACTATTAAAAGTCTAGATAATAAAGCAACACATATTGTTCCTTTATAGGAAGAGTATGCTGAATGTATTATTATCTAGGTGAATGTGTCCAAACATGCATCTCTTGGTTGACATAAGTTGTTTGAAATTAATTAAATTCAAATGGTCACTTAAGTCTTGCATTGCATCCTCCGTGTAGAAGTACCCGACGGTAGCTACACGCTCGTGCCGGCGGACGTGAACGAGGGAGCTGGAGAAGACGTGCACTACGTCGCCATAGAGCAAGACCCAGGCCAAAGTCCGGAAGGGTGTCTAACTACTTGTGCTAACAAAGGCAAGCCCCGGTTTATTCATTAACCCCTGTGTTTCTTTAAAACTTCTGAATTTACTTCTTGTTATTGTATGTGCATTTACGTTCAGTAGTTGAAATGAAACCCTAGTTGCATGATCCATAAGTACCTATGATCTTTTACTAGCATGTTAGGTCGCTAGTTGCTATGCTTAAGGATCCGGTACAAGTCGAGTGATGTTCGTCACTCGCGAGAATAGGATCTCCTTTATGGAATCACCATATGTTTAAATGGACTGCTCATGTGGTAAGAGCATGAGATTTGGGCTCCGGTCCAATGGCTTCGTTGGCTAAGTGTTTGAAAGTACTAAACACTTGTCGGAAATGGGTACGATAAGCCTAGTAACTAAATGAGGCGGTACGGGGTTTTACTATCACTACTCTTAGGGTTGTGGCCCCGGGCTTGCTACCCGAGTGCATGCGTGAGGCTGGGTGAACTTAGTGGCGTAGCCCAGATAAACCTTGTACTTAAGACTGTGAGCTATTATCCCCAAACCGAAGAATGACGGGAACCGCCTGGTTGGTGAACTCTTAGGGAGGGCACCTCCCGTGTGTTTAGGTCCACCTTGCAAGGTTTTGAATCAATCGATTGTCGGCCTCTCACTGTCATCTGAGACTACTTACCCGACTGTCCATGATATCCCTTTATGATGGAACTTTGTGAAGATTATTACTTTGATTAATTATTTGTACAACTTGGTTGTAATAGTTGCTTATCTAGTAATGATTACTTCAACTAGAACCTGAGCTAAAATATGGAAAGTAAGGATTTACTACTTAGCAGCGTTTTGGCAAACAAACCCACTAGCCAAAAGCCTTGCATGATTAGAGGTAAAGTCTTTTCTTTTAGACGGGTAAGTCTTGCTGAGTATTAGTATACTCAGCCTTGCTTTATAAATGTTGTTCCAGGTAATGCATCTGAAGTGTGGCCCGGAGAACTTCCACCCGGCTGGGAGCTGGAATGGGTGGATGACGAAGAGTGATTGCATCATGGACAGGCCTCCTATGATGTGGTCGTATCGTTTAGTTATCTTCCGCTGTTTTTCATAAACTCTGAACCATTTACGTTCATGTCAAAGGACTATGTTTGTAATAATGAACCCTACGGGGATGTGATAGTTTAATCTGTAAGGCACTCTGGACTCTCCTTCGTGGGAGTTTTAATGCATACGTTCGATCCTCTCTGTGTTTCCAAGTGATTTACCGGGTGTAAACCCGGCAACACTCAACGGGATACTTCTTTACTGTCGCTTAATGACCAAATGGAGTGGCTTAGGCGATAGTACGGAATTATCTCGGGTGGGGTTGTCACAGCTGGTATCAGAGCGATCGAATGCACTGGAGTGATTAAATTAATATTAATCACATGATTTACAATAAAACATGCCAAGACTGATTGGATTTTGAAAATCCGTTGGATCGTTAAGGAATGATATAGATTGAGAGGCCCTAGAGGGAATTTTTGGGTTCGTTAAGGTGGCATAAGAATCTATGGTTTATTTTTCTAACTTCCAACACTTTACTTTATGTCAGACTTACTTTATTTCACAACCAAACTAGATGAGCCACGTGTTTCATACGTGCGCTGTTCCGCATCACGGGAATTGCGAGGGTTGATGGAGTGATCCCTTCCATGGATCCCATCTTCGCGTCTAGATATGAGTTGTGGTGTCGCCACGTGTCTCATACGTGTGCATTCCGCATGTCGATCATGCGAGGCAAGGACACACTCCATTCAAACGGAGGGTTTCCGAGGTTGGACGCTGTCCATGCAACGGCTTGACGCATGGATACCGTTTCTATAAGCGAACGGTACTGTATGTGGACGCTTTCGTGACGTGATGGCACGAAAGGTTCGTTTTTTGCAGGTACACTAACCACGCTCGTAAGTCGTTAAGTGCGAATCGAATAGCTCCGACTAGTTATTATAAGGAGAGCCGACTATAAGCTTGCCACCGGCACTAACTAAGTCTTTTGGATCCATTTGCGTGAGGTCGTTTAAGGCGTGTGCATGCATGATTAAAATCTTGATGAACCTAAAATTTACCCTTACTTGTTTGAAGTAATTTTTATAGGGAGATTGCTTGATCTTAGATAAGGTTTTCCTCTCTTTTGAGTTTAGAAAAAAAAAATTCTGACAGATTCTGTCTGTGTCATTTCTCAATTTTTGTAGCCAACTCTGTAAGGAATCTGACAGAGAGTTATGCTCAGTTTAGTGAGTCTCTGTTCTGCTGTTTTCAGAGCAGTATTCCCTCTGAAAATGCAATTTTTCGAGTCTATTCCAACCCAATCTAGATCTACCTTTGAATACCAAAAGTGTGCATAACTATGCCACTGAGTTGTTGGTGAAATTTAGGAAATTTTTGGGACCCTGGTGTTTGAGTGGGAATTTTTGTTCCCCACTGCCAGAATAAGACCCCCGTACCAAATTTTTCCACACGTGATGACTTTAGCCTTTGATTCCAAGTTGGATATCAAATTGTTCCAAGCCTTGGTATTGGTTTGAAATTTTTGAGTCATGAATCATCGTAATCTTGAGCTGAGCACATAAAAAAATCTTAGTTCTAGAATATTGCTTGCCCAAGTCGAACTTTTGTTCCAATTGAGTTTTTCGTCATACATGTTCTGCTTGTGAGAACAAGCTTATGGATGTGTATTTAATGAAAGCTCTATTCTTCAGATGATGAGACCGACATGCAGCTCCCCGGATGGTTTTGGTGTGTCGAGTAGTGGTAGCGATCTACCACCACCACCACCCAGAACGAGGGTAGAGGCATTCATGGCTGCTCAAAAGGGAATGTTGTGCCAAATCCTTCAGACGCAACAGCAGCTCGTCCAGATGCTGCAGCAGCAACCTCCCCTTGGTGCCAATCTAGACAGACCAAATTTGGTCGCTCAGACCATGAACTCCATTGGAAAAGATCTGGAGAAGCCTCAACCCTTTGAGTCCTGCTCACCCCGAGTACCTACTCAGGGTGATATAAACACCATTGCTGGTGCAATCAAGATGTTGGAAGAACACAATTCAGTGTTAAGTCATATCGTGGACAATATCCTCCAAGATCATTATCAAGAGTTATCTCAAACTAGTTTAACTAATGGTCTCTCCCAGGCGTTATTTACGTCTGTGTTTGAGCAGCCCGCTTATGCAATTTGTTGGCGGATCATATGAAGAGGAGTCAACTCAACACCTCTGATTCTCTACTACCACCCTCGAAGCTACCAATGGACCTTACCAAGGAAGAAGGGATAAGCCGGAGCCACAAACGAGCATTTCCCGAAATGGATTTGAGTGAGTGGGAAATTACCTGCAAGGAATTTTGTTCTCGCAGGGGCAAACAGAATGATAACAACGGCAAGAAGCCATGTCAACGAGCTTCCAAGCCTAAGGAACTTCCGCCCCGCATTTGCTACAAATGTAGACAACCCGGGCATTATGCCAATACATGCCCGAACTCTAGGTTGAACAAGCCTCGTTCACAAAGGCAAGGTTCCAAAGCAAGTAAGAGTCATCAGAACAAGAAGTCAAATATGCAAGGAAAGCAAGATCAGTGTAATTTCATGGGTAGTGTTTCTAGTTGAGAACATCTACCTCTTTGTTTTGTCATCAATTGTTGGTTGTGAACCTTTCCCCTTGGACTTTTGATGGTAATGTTTGTGCCTCTTGATGCCCTAAGCTACCCTTGCTAGCAACATCCTTATCTCAATCGTGTTTGACCTTGCAATCTTGAACGTCTTCATCTTGATCTTGCTCACGACATTATGAACACATAAAACATGAGTAGAAAGAGTTAAATTCTATTGGCACGCCTTGAGCATCATCCTGTCATGCATGGGTCGCACCCATAATTTAATAAATTCATGGGCATGGAAATGCATTACATAACATGTGCATTGGAAACCTCGGATGGACTAACATGCATATACATTGAAGGTTTCAACCTTTCTCCCCCATCCTCCTTATGGCTGTTGAGATTGTTGTTCCATGACCACGGGTGCCGCGACGGAACCTAGTGCATCATGTGTGCTGCAGCCATGTGATTACCACTAGGGGCGCGCTAGGTATCTTGGTTGGGATCGTGCAACTCACCGCGGATCCAGGTGCTTCACTCTATGTTATCTCTCTTGTTGCCTGCTAACTGCATGAGTAAACAAGTCATGCTAACAAGCATCACGAGCATCATATCCCATGGACATGTGCATTTCTCACTAAGCATCATGGCAAGTGCATCATATGTTCATATGCACAAGCATCATGTGCTCATCTGCATGTGCCTCACACTCTACGCACCACAACATGAGCATTAAAGTGTGTATCACTCCATTGTTGCACAAAGTATCCCCGCATCATCGACATTCAATCACATGTCTCATTGGTGCATAGCTCATTCAATTTAAAATTGTTCATGTGAGCAAATATCTTCTGAAATTGTAGTATTTACCCATCTCTTTAAGTCATTCTCATTGCTATCCATAAACAACTTCGTGCAATTGCTCCTTATGATCTTACCATCCTTTGTTGTTGCTATCAACAACTAACCTTCGACTCCTAAGGGTGGAACCTTGATCCATCCTTACACCTTTGTTGCCTTTCAAAAATAAATTCAGAAATCTTAGTAAACATATTTGTTTACTAGCCTTCCCTTTCTTTATAGAAATCTCTTTTGGTAATCACCTTTGTCAAATTGGTTTCTTTCCGCCTAATCTCAAGCTCTCTTAGCATCTGATCAAATCAACCGGCTAAGTTGAGGAGATAGGAGCGAAGTTTTCAAAGCAATCCAGTTTCTCGAAAAGTCAAGGCATGAGAGTCCTTCATCACTTATCAATCCGTGATCCGTTGATCATATCCTCCAAATCCTCGGAATCAAGAGGACAAGCAAGTGAAGGATTGATAAAATCTTTGGCTAAAATTCTCCTTGTTACAATCTCACCGTCACGGTCAATTCTTCCGACCATTGGACCCCATTCTTTTCAGTGCCACGATGGTACGACGCCGTAGCGTCGCCCTGCCATCTCTTTCCACGCGACCACGATCACGTCGCCGAGATCTCACGGGCCGACCATTATCGAGCCCCATGTGGCAACCGCCAGATCGCTCCGCTAGTCCTTACCTCAGACGGTTGGGATGACCGTTGCGTTTCCGTTGAGGTATAAAAGGGAAACCCTCCCGCGGTGTTGCCATTGCCAAGTCTCACCTGAATTTGTCAGTATCGCCACTCTTGTTTCCCCCTCCGGCTAGTTTTGGCGAACCCGCCACTAGCCCATTCCCGCTGTTGCTTCGTTCACTCTCTGGGTAAGCTGTTTAGCCGTCTTCGTCGACCACCTCCGGAAGAAGTTGGAAGAAGACCAAGAAGAGGAACCCCAGCTACATCGCCGACCATGCCTCAGTTCATGGAGATGTTCGAGTCTCTCCGTTGGACGCTTGCAGCGATGTACCTATGCATCGTCGGCGGAGTTTGTCTTCTTTTAGTTTTCCATGTACACATCCATCGCCCACTCCCACATGAACTGCTTTGAGGCAGTGGGGAGAGCATCATGTATCTTTTGCCCTTTATGAATTCTCGCTGTCTCGAAATATGAGCGAGTATATCTTTCACTTTGTAACCTTTGCCTCATCAGGAAGTGTTGCTCAAATCCTGTCGACGAATCTCGGGACGAGATTTTGTTTAAGGGGGGTAGGCTGTGACGCCCCAGGTTATCGGCCGGGTTAATTAACCCTAATGATCCGGTCAACAGTGTTGACTTTGGTCAAACGACGGTCAACCTGGGCCATCACCTCGAAAACATCACCAATGACCCCTAATGGCACCCCTTGGTCAACCCATGGTCAAGGTTGGGTCAAAACCCTAGTCAAACCCCTTGAACCCCTTTTGACCCACCAGTATCAGCCGGAACTTTTGCTGCGTTCTCCGAATTTTCCCTAAACACTTCAAAATCTCCAAATGTGGAAGTTGTGTATTTTGTCAAGGGACACAATTTTCATGTTGAGTGGCATTGCTAGTTTGGAGTTGAAATGGGTGAAAAATGCAGGTCAACGCCTCAGTTACTATTCACCGACGCCCAGAAAACAGCCAACTTGGCATGCATTTTGTGCACAATTTGTTGAGAAAAAGGCCATACACCCTTTGTAGAAGTTGTAGAGGGATGCTAGATCTACAACTTTCCTATTCAAACTTTTGTGCACTGCAGTTCAAATTTTTGGAGAAAAGTTCCGGTCAAAGCAGGCAGGTTGCATGGGTTATGACCCTGGCGCTCCAGAGCGGCGCCCGCGACGGCGTTCGCGCGTCGTCCGTGGCGCGGCCCCGCCCGGGCCGGACGCCGAGGCCGTTCTCGGTCCACCGGTCCGCGCGCGCGTGGACCCCGCTCCTTGCACCGCACCGCCATCCACACCCCGTTCCCCCCGGACCCACGTGTCACATGCACCGTGGCCGCGCCGCGCCGACCAAGCCGCCGGCCGCCCACTGGCGTCTCGGCCGTACCCACCCATGTCGTCGCCGTACCTTGCCGTGTTGTGCCCCATACCGCGACCATAGCCTTGGCACGCAAGGCAGCCCACCGCCCTTGTTGGCCTTCAAAAGCCGGCCGCCCCCTCCTCGCGCGCAAGGCGCCCTTGTAGAGCCGCTGCTGCTAACATGGGTGGCCACGCGGAGCTCCACCCGCCAGTCGCGTAGTCACCAACCCGCACTGCCCGTGCGTCCACTAGGACCTTTCGTAGCCTCCCCACCCACGCGTTGCCCCGGCCGAGCCCCAGGCTCGCCGAAGCCCAAGCTCCAGCGGCGCCCGCCGCCGGCCTTCGCCGTGCCGCTCGCCGGTTGTCGTCGTCGTCCAAAACCAGCGCCCAAGTCGGTTGTCCGCAGCCCCTAGAGTCTTCCCAAGCACTCCCTGGCCGAGGTCGCCGGAATTCCTCCAGGCCGCCCCGCTCCCATAGCCCGAGGGCCACATCGCAAAGCCCCCGAAACTTCCAGGGTGTTTTGTGCAATCTGAGGGTAGATCTATGAAGGTGGAAAACTATTCAGGGGCCGGGTTGCAAAAAGGTTTCTTACTCCCTTTTGTATTTCAGCTGAACATTGTAAAATCCATAACAAATCACAGAAAAACTCAAAAATTGCAAATCCAATTTTGTTGTGCTCAGTGTAACAGGAAGTATAACTTTCTCCAAAGATGTATATACTTGTGAGCTACAGTTTTTGCTTGAAAAATAGAAATGTAAAATCCCTAGATCTATGTTTCTGCAAATTCTACAGAAGTTCTTGAGTTATATTTTGGATATGTTGTACAACATGCCATGACTGGTCACCACACCAAAAATTGCACAAAGTTATTGTAGAAATCTTTTTATAAAAATCATTTTGTGAAATTGACAAATCTTCCTAGATGATTTTTGTAGCCTCAAATATAATTATTTTTGAGCCCAGCTTCTAACTATGGTCATGTTATGGTAAATATCATATTTAGTGAATTTACCATGATTTTGTCTCTGTTAGAAATATTATTTATTTATTTATGCTTGTTTTTAATTATAAATATGTGTAGCATGTTTTATAAAGGCTATAGGTGTGTTCCTTGGTTCTTTGGGCTTGTTTTGGACCAAAGCAGGTGTAGGAGAAAGTTGGGTTTGAATTATGTTTTATTTATTTTAATATGCATTATTCCCTTATATGCTAACTAGTAATGCATTTAAATTTAGTACATTAAATTTAGTGGTGCAAAAATCAATTCCTTGCTGTCCAAGAGAGTACTCCTGGTCATTAGAACCAGTGGATACGGCTGGGACAGTTTGATATGTATTTAGTTGATTAAAAGGTTGCAAACTAGATTAATCTATTAAAGGAAAAATAGGAAAAATACAATCTTTTGTGAATAAGACACATAAATGAGTTAGGAAAGTAAATTGTGGCATAAAGGTGACCTTTCCTTGCTGTTTGTATTCAAATTAAATATTTCTTTAATAGATGTGCACGCAATCACCCTAAAGAGAAGGCTAAATAAGCTTTTTGATTATCTTTAAAAGGAGAAATGTTTAATTACTTTTCTTAAGGTGAAAATGACCAACCTTACACTCTTTGTAGCTGTTGCTACTGTTTTGTTGTGTGAATTACATTAATTCATTTAAATATATATATGTACAAAGTCACTATTAAAAGTCTAGATAATAAAGCAACACATATTGTTCCTTTATAGGAAGAGTATGCTGAATGTATTATTATCTAGGTGAATGTGTCCAATGATGCACCTCTTGGTTGACATAAGTTGTTTGAAATTAATTAAATTCAAATGGTCACTTAAGTCTTGCATTGCATTCTCCGTCTAGAAGTACCCGACGGTAGCTACACGCTCGTGCCGGCGGACGTGAACGAGGGAGCTGGAGGAGACGTGCACTACGTCGCCATAGAGCAAGACCCGGGCCAAAGTCCAGAAGGGTGTCTAACTACTTGTGCTAACAAAGGCAAGCCCCGGTTTATTCATTAACTCCTGTGTTTCTTTAAAACTCCAAAATTTACTTCTGGTTATTGTATGTGCATTTACGTTCAGGAGTTGAAATGAAACCCTAGTTGCATGATCCATAAGTACCAATGATCTTTTACTAGCATGTTATGTCGCTAGTTGCTATGCTTAAGGATCCGGTACAAGTTGAGTGATGTTCGTCACTCGCGAGAATAGGATCTCCTTTATGGAATCACCATATGTTTAAATGGACTGCTCATGTGGTAAGAGCATGGGATTTGGGCTCCGGTCCAATGGATTCGTTGAGTTGAGCCCGCTTCCACCGTCGATGAGGACCTTGTTGAGTTTGGAGCCCGCGACCACTGGTTTTAGGACGAGTGGGAACCGTCCTGGTTCGAAGAAGCTTGTCCATTGATCCACACGGGAGAAGGTAATGGGTACCTCCAACCACCGGAGAGGGGTCGGGTCCGCTGGTTCAATGTTCATGACTTCTCGACGGGTAGCTTTCTGAGCCCATCGGTTGGGTAGTTCGCCGAAGAGGACGTTCACAAATCTTGTCGGGTTCCTGGAAGTCGCCGTTGCCTTCGTCGGTTTTCTTCTTGCCTTTCTTGTCGTGAAGGTGTCGTGGCTCTGGAGTATCCTTGAGTGCTCGCCGGAGTTGGTAGCACTGCTCGGTTGTGTGGTTGTCGTCCAGATGCCACGGGCACTTCTCCTTCAGCAAGCCTTTGAAGCCGTCGGAGGTCTACTTCGAGTTCTCCTTCGCAGGGCACTGGATAGCCGCGATAGTGTTGTCTGGCTTGCGCTTGCGATTGGGACCCGAGTAGTTGTTATTGCGACCGCCTTGGTTCCCGTTGTTGCTGCTGCCGCCGCCCGTGTTCTGTTTGCTCTTGCCACGGATGGCGTCGTACTTGGCGTTAGCCTTGTCTTCTTCATCAGCCCAGGAGGTGATCATGTCCTTGAGGTGGGTGATGGAGCTTGGGCGGCGACGACCGAAGTCTTCGAAGGTGAGACGGTGGTAGAGACCGTCTTGGAAGAGGTCGATGACTTCCTTGTCAGAGACATCGACTACGGTGGCGCGTTTGTCGAAGAAATGCCGCATGTACTTGCGAAGGGTCTCGCCTTGTTCCTGCTTCACTATTGCTAGTCCATGCGAGTACCCGAGCGGCCCATGGCGCCTGTGAAGTTGCTGGTGAACTGTTCCTTCAACTGGTCCCACTTGTCGATCGAGTACTTCTCGGGTGACTCGAGCCATGTAAGCGGGGCTTGGTCCAGACAGAAGGGGAAGTAGAGGCACTTGGTGTCATTGTTGCCACCAGCATTCTCGATGGAGAGGGCGTAGCATCTGAGCCACTACACTAGATCTTGCTTCACGTCGTACTTGGTAATTCCCAGAGGCTTGAATTTCTCCGAGAGGAGTAGGTTGTGAAGTCGCGCAGAGAAGGCGGGGAAGCCGTCGTTGTCGCCTGCTGTTGAGGCCTTCTTGCGCCGTAGTTCTTCGATTTTCTGGTGGGCGTCGAAGCCGCCACGTGAGGCGCCGAAGACGTGGCTGTCCGCGTAGCCTCAGCCGCCGCGGTCGCCACCGCCCCCATCTCTCCTGTTAGCCCCATGGTTGGAGCTCCCGCCGTCGCTACCTCCACCGCCAGGATCGCGGTGAGGGACGATCTCCCGGTCACCACCGGCACTGTTGCCACCCTGAGAGGGTCCACCAGCTGTTGCCCGAGTACGGTTGGGGTTATCAAGTAGCTCTGCTCGAGTACGATTGTGACCGATGTCCGCACCGCGACTTGTGGCTTCGTTGTCGCGGTTCCTGACGGGGGCGCTTGAGCTACCCTGTTGTCGACTCGCTTGAAGTAAGCATCCTCCGCGAGCTTGGCGGTGACTTGTCCTACGCGCATCCCCTGAGCCTGACGTGCTATTGTAGTGATAGACATGAGGCATTGCTCTAGGGTAGTGTGTACCCGGCTCTCGACTTGGTCGAGTGCTTCTGAGAGGTTGCGGATGGGGAGGGACTCGCGGAGACGTCAGCGCCGTTCATTCCGCTTTCTGTTGCGTTCATGTTGGGCGTCCCTGTTGGCGTTGGTCTCATTGGCGGGCGCATTGGCGGACAGCTCGTCCGCTGAGATGTCCTCAAGGTATTGGTCAGGGACCGTCCCTGAGGGCCCTGGCGTCTCGTTGGTAGTCATGAAGACTTGCAGGTCAGGAGTGCCAAGGCTAGAGTCGTTGGTTGCCACCTCTGTCGGAGTGTGCTCCCCAGCTGGAGCAAGCGGTGTTCCCTCGTGGAAGGGAAGTGAGTCAAGGTAGGCGACGCAGCGTGAGTTCCCTCCTGTCAAGTCTGCGGGCTTGCGGTCTGGCCAGTAGACAAATCTCCCGGCGGGCGTAGATGTTATAACCAAGCTGGAAGCTGGTCGTGACAGGGGTTGCTTTGTGGTGTTGTTCTCGGACTCGGGCTCGTCAGGGTCTGACCCCAAGTCGAACTCGTAGGAGGAATCCTAGTAGAAGCCGAAGAGAGCGTTGGAGTCCGAGTTGTAGCCGAGGACGCTATTGGAGTCCGAGTCGTACTCGGGTACGATCTCCTTGCCGGCCCAGCGCGCAATGGGAGCCTTCACGTGGGCCCTTCTGACGTTGCGGGGGCCACGTGTGATGCGCTCACAGAGTAAAGAGACCGCACGCGATGGCTGGGTAGCCGACTCGCATGCGATAGCCCACGGGGACGTCGAGTTCGAGTTGGAGTCGGATCCGAGCTCGAAGTCAGCATGTTGGTTGTAGAGCGAAATTTTACCGAATTTTCCGGCGAGATTGCCCGTGACTACTTCGGGAAGCGTCACGAGCCTAGTCTCCGGGTTAGGAGACATGGTGAGGTGGCGTTGGAAGGATCCAGCGCCGTCAGCAGTGCAGACCCAGGAGCCAAAGACGAAGGTGTCGCCGCGGTTGAAGGCGACGGTTGGCTTGATGAAGATGGAAGCCGTCGAGTCCGCCATGTGATATTCGGCGAGATCCCCTACCTGCCGCGCCAGCTGTCGGTGTTTTAGACCGGCAACCTACTAAGGGGAGTACCTGAAGTAGATGAATGTGGCCTCGCCGAGATCGGTAACTCGAAGGAAGAGACACGTGGCACACAATTTAGACAGGTTCGGGCCGCGAGGTGCGTAATACCCTACGTCCTGTATGCTGCGTAGCTCTAGATTGATCGGATGTGATTACAAGTTGGCGTGTAATCTGATGAGAGAGGAAAGGGGTCCCTGCCTCGCCTTATATAGTCCGGGAGACAGGGTTACAAGTCGGTTTAGGGAGAGAGTACTAGTCGTGTACGTCTAGGAGTCCTCTACACAGTACATGGTATGTATAGCTTCCTATCCGAGTACTTCTCCACCGTAGTCCTTGCGCCTCACGCCAATAGGTACCGTGCGGCACAAGTCGGGTAGTCCCAGGGGCCCACCAAGTAGTCGGTCCTGGTACCCACCGAGGTAGTGGGCCCAGGGAGGTCCATACGACACCGCACGCTCTGGGCCAAGCGCTTCAGGGGCGTGAGGCTAAGCACCGGTGTTAGCATGCCTACGAGAAGACAGAATCGAGGTTAGTAAGCGAAGTAAGTAAAAGAATTCATGATGGAGGCTCCGAAGATGAGAACTTACATTTTGGAGCGCACCCGGGACTTCTTCACCGGGCGGCCCGACGAGCCCTACTCGGGGGGCTGCACGCTTAGAGCCCGCCGACTCGGGGGCTTCTCCTCTTTGATCCGCTACCTCAACAGCGGCAATGCACTCCCCCGACTGCTCGGGGGCTGATCCTCCAGCCTCTGCGACGGCCAGGGCCGGTCCTTGTCCCCCACTAGCGATGAGCGAAACGTGAACGTCCGGGGCTCCGCGGGGCGGTTCCAGAATCTACTGCCGACGGCGCGCTCGGTGCCAACGTCGAGTCTGTCGACCTCGCCGCGACTGACGCCTCTGTAGGGAGGCCGAGTCGGGGCGGTCGGAACCATCGAAAAGTTGGTGGACAGAAGCTGGTCGCTCCTACAACCGCCTTGGGGGGGTCAGCTTGGCGGGGGCGGCCTTCTGTGACTTAGAGGCACCCGTCTTGCTTGGCACCACACGAGTGCAGACCGTCTGCTGGTCCTCTCGGGGCAGGGCGAGCCGCTGGTCGCGAGGACGAGCCAATGTTTTGTCGCACACGGCTGTCTGCGGCCGCCACAATGATGACACTTCGGTGGCGCGGGGAGGCGACGACGAGGATGACCCTGATATGTCACTCCAGTCCACCGCCGCGCTAGGTACGTCGCTGCTCCACAACGGCTCCAGTGACGGATCTTCATCGGAGGAGACGCCACGCTCCCCCGCCTTCCGCCTCTTGATGTGGTTGTCCTTTCGATCGCGCTTGGCGATCTGGCGTTCTTTGTGCTGCGCCTTGCATGCAGCACGCTGCCTCTCCGCTACCGCCTTGTTCCGGTTAAATATCGCCTCCTCCGGGAGAGGCGCCTTGGCCAGAACGAGGTAGGCGCACTTCAACTGCAACGACAAGAAGGCAAAAAAGTCAGCCGGAGTAGAAGGCCTCCGAGAAGATCGACATCACAACAATAACACACGAGAAGCATCGACAAGATAATAACTCACAAATTTTTATGTCCCCTCGTGGGGGGGCATCGGGAGCAGCCATGACGGCAGCCACGAGTAGGTCGACATCCCGATCGCCTGTGCCACGCGGGGCTGGACCTCGAGCGGTGATGGGAGGGACGGTGCAGTCACGGTCCCCGTCCAGGGGGGCCGGTCAGCTGTCATCTCACAAAGACGAAGCGGCCGCCTTCGGAGCGACACGACTCCTTTGGCGTGGTACTGCCCGAGCAATTCCGCCAGGTTGACCCCGGCTCCTCAGAGACGTTGCAGCACCGCCCAGTGATCCTTGAGGATCTTCTCCTGTTCCGTCTTCGCCGGGCCGTCCGACTAGTTCCTCCGCGACTCCGTGATGGAGTTCCCGGTGTACGCCGGGAGCGCGAAGTCGGGGTCGTTCCGCAGATAGAACCACCCCTTGTGCCGGCCGTTGTTTGAGCTGGTCAGGGTCACCGAGATGTAGTCGTCGCCCGGGCCCTGCTTCATCTGGAGGTTGGTGCTGACGATCGTCACCGCCCGGGAACCTTCCTTTAGGCACACATACTTGAAGAAGTACCAGAAAAGGTGCTAATGGGCACTGATTCCAAGGTACCCTTCGCACATCACTTTGAACACCGCCATCTGCTAGATGTTGTTCAGGTTGAGGTGCTGTAGTTGATGCCTGTACTCAAAGAGGACTCCGCAGATGAACTGCTCGGCAGGGACAAAGAAGCCGCACCCGTGGAAGGCCATCCCCTTGGGGGCGCGCCACGGACTCGTCACCGGGCACCCTCCACTCCACGGTGACGGTGAAGGAAGAAGCTGGTCCACCTCGACAAGACGAAGGAGCTACTCGCGGGACACGTTGGAATGCGTCCAGTTCGACTTCGCGGCGGTGGAGTCTCGGGCAGGCTGGAAGCGCAAGAAGCGGTGGCATTGCGGATGCAAAAAGGCGCAGGAAGCAGGATCCGAGCACAGAGGAAGAAGATAATGGGAAGCAAAGTCCTGAACTTATGCCCGATGCGCGGTTTTAAAGGGACAAGCACGGCTTCTCGCCTTCGACTCTAGGCCCACCGTGTCAGCAGAACATTCGCCCACACGCGCGCGCACCTCGACGAAACAAGCACCCACTCGCGCAACGCCTCGATCCCTGGGCATATGGACCTGCAATGTCTGCGCACAGTCATGATGGAACGGTCACGTCCATCATGTCGGCCGAGATGCTCGTGCCCACTACTACGCCCACATTTACCTCGACAGCCACGACTACCTCGACGAAGCATCCCGAAGCTAGAACGACTGCAACCACACATAAAAGCTCGTGAGTGAGTCTCCAACTCAATCACGAGCTCGGGGGCTACATCAGGCGGATGCGCTTGTGCGCACCTACTGAGAACTCGAAGAACACCATCAACACCTGGATTGTCCAGCTGAGCCTGAGCGTGACTCCATAACTCCCTCTCAGGCTTGGGGGCTACTGACGAGGGCCCGGATTAAGGCCCCCTTTGACGGAAAAAGGATCATCATGAAACACAAGTTAAGCTAACATCAGTGACAACGTGAAGGCCAAGATTGATAATGTCAAGGCCAAGATTCGAGACGAGGAGGACTAAGGACCCCAGTCAAGACCCACACTGGCAAGATGTCCAGTCTCCAGTCAGTTGGCTACATCTCCGACCAGTTCCCTACAAGAGGGATCCCCATGACAAATCTCCGCCTCGCACGACAAGTCTCCCCCTCGCACGACAAGTCTCCACCTCACACGACAAGTCTCCGACTCGCACGAGAAGTCTCCGCCTCACACGACCTGCCCCCGGCTCTGACTGGAACGAGGGCCGTGATACGCGGTGCGAGCTCAGGGCACGAGCACCACCACCGACGCGTGTGAGGGAACGATTGCTCACGCCATGCAAGTACAACAGCTAGTGTCCATGCAAGCAACTAACCCCGACAAGATTTGATGGCTCTCTCCTCCTCCCCCGGGCGACTCCATGGTGCTCGTCTCTAGTTTGCCTTCGCTGTGGGCTCGTCGGTGTTTCAGCCGGCCATGGAGATTCCCTCAGATCTAATCTCCCGTCTGGATTTTTCACATGGCAAGAATTTTCAAGAGAAAGTTCGGGTACATCTCGGTCACTCGGTCCACCATCCCTCCTCCTCTCCTGATGAATAATTCTTGCTTCTGGCCATTTTTCGTCTCTACACTGTTTGTCTCTTTGAGAAATCTTTGTCCTGGATGTTACAATCGTGTCTCGGTGGATCTGCCGCTGGTTTTCATGTTGAGTTTCAATGTGATCGGCATTTTCATTTCTCTGTCTCCTCCAAGGCTGTTGGCTTCATGGTTTATTATCTCAAGTGATTCCTTGGGCCTTGTTTTGATGTTTATTTCTTCCTTTGGAGTAATGGTGCTACACATTGGGAGCGTGAACATCAACCTGTTCCTGTTCATTCGTCTCATCGCATTGGAAGTTTCGTCCTCGATACTTCTGTTCCACTGACAATAGTCTTTGGTCGCTTCAATAGTGATCTCAACCCTGGTTTCGCCTCGTCAGATCCGACATCTGCCGCTTTTTCTTCGCATGGTCTTTCAAAAGTTGGCACGTTGGCATCTAGTTCTTTCTTTCAAAATCCCCTGGGTCGGATTTTGTGCGCTAAGTGCTTGTCCTCGGGCCATTGTACCCGTTTCTGTCGTGCTACTTGGCACTGCAAAGCCTGCTTCAAGCTTGGTCACAAAGCTCGTTGGTGCCTTACTCAAGCCAAGCCCAGGATTGTTTGGGCCCCCAAAAAGATACCCACTTTTCACAGTCATCCTGCGTCAATATTTCCTGAGGCGGTCCCTCCGGAGTCTTCGGCTGAAGCAGCTCTCCTCGATTCTCGCAAAAACGCCACGGAGGACCCTAACTTACCCTGCGGCGTTCCAAATTCAGACCTTCCCAACTTTGCTTCGTCAGCTTCGCTGCCGCCCCTCTCATCGAACCCCCATCCTCGCTTGAGAGCTTTGATTCTCAATCCCATTCCTCAACCCCATTAGCCATCGACCTCCCACCCCACCGCCATTGCTAGAGATGGCCAATTTCCCCTGCAACCCGATGCTTTTCCTCTCAGCCGGCATGCACGTCGAGCATGGATGGCAACGGACAGCGCGCTCGCGAGTGGACGTGAGTGGCGAACCAGTCCGTCATCACGAGCAGTACGCGATTTTCGAGTTGGAGCCAGAACCTGCACCAACCCAAGTCATGGGTCTCCTGCACAAGGTATCAGCCTTTCTTGAGCATGATTTTGGCATCCGGGTGATGTCATCTTTTCCATCGCCTTTGGGTCTTGGACTTTTTCAACTTGAGGATGTCGTTCGGTGTGAAAATCTTCTAGATGCATCACCGATCAATTTTGGCCAGTGGGTAGTTACTGTCCGCAAGCATGATGAGGCTCATAATTTCCGCACCTGCAATTACATCAGAGAATGTTGGGTCATGTTCTTGGGCTTTCCATTAGATTATTAGTCTATTGAGTTTGTTAAGGCCTCTGTTGCTCCTTTCGGTCAGTTACTTAGTTGGTATGAGGGACCCAACAAATCTAGAATCCTAACCAAGTTCTTGATTCTGTCGCCGGATCGAGTGCCCCGCAGTGTTGTTGTTTCTGATGGTTCTCAACTGGGCGGTACTGGTCGGTCTTGGTCTATGCCAGTTTTTATGTTGAATGGCCATTTTCCTGATGACTTTCTCCAAGATGAAGATCCTGTGCCTATGGATGGCAATCCTCACCCGGCGCATGGTGAGGTACTTCATGCCAATTTTGATATGGTGCAGGGCTGGCAACATGACCTGCATGGTGCAGCAGCACATGTTCAACATGATTTTGGTCTTAATGATGCCCAGATTGATGCAGTACAGGCAGACATTCAGGCTCAGCCCATCCCGAAGGCCAATGCAGGCTGGGACGCCTGGCCTCCCCAGCCAATGGGCAATGCTCCAGTTCAGTAGCAACAACATGATCAATATCCAGATTTACCTGACCATCAGCAAGAATCTGTCTCTTTTGATCAGTCAGGTTCCACTGCTCGGTATCTGAGAGCCCATGGACCGGATATCTATCTGAACATTGAAGATGTCCTTGCTGGAACGGTCGTGGGCTCCTCCTCTTCATCTTCTTTAGATGCTTCTTCCAGGTCTGAAATGGAAATCCAGAGCACGCCCTCATGGGCTTTTCAGGTTGCTGAGCATTTGGATTTTGGTAACTTGTTTACCCCTGTTTTACCAAGAGGCCTCAGCCTGCATGACCAGACAGTTTCAGATGTAAGGGCTAGCTATTTTACAGCATCTCCCCAGATGGCTCAGCATGGTTTTGATGGAAATCTAGCAATGGCACTTGTTCCCTATCGGCCATGTTGGGTTGTTGGGCTTCTTGCTCTTCTGGCCTCCTTCAGATCAGAACCTCCTGTTTCTCAAAACCAGATTGAGAATCAGCTGGTCCACCAGTCCCCAATGGACACCAAGGAGATACCAACGAAGAAATGTTTTATTGCTCTTCTGGATGCAGTTTCTGATACTTCTGATGCGGCTGGGGATGATGCTGTGTCAGCCCGGCTTGATCCTGCTCCCCTTTCTTCTACTGCTGCAACACCTCTGCCTCCAAGGCCTCGTGGCTCCATTTCTTTGCCAAAAGCTGTGTCTCGGAAGGAACCCAGTAAACCTCTGAATGTGCAAGCCACTCATCGTAGTCCTAGACTGAGTAAACCAGAGGGTTTTCGACATCAACAGCTGGTCAACAGAACTCCACCAAAAAAGAGAGAGCTTTTGGCTGCAGAGCAGTCGTCTCCCACACACTCAGCTTTCAGCCTTGACGCCCCTCCTATACAACAGATGAAATGCCTGCCCCTGTGCCTCTGCAAGTTCTTCAGGACTGGGGGGTTTGATGCAGTGTCTCTCCTGATGATGTGACATTGGAAGCTCTTCTCGCACCTCATTCTGATGAAGATCACACCATCGAGTAGCTTTAGCAGTAGCTCCAGCTCTAGCTCTGCTTTCATGTTTATTTTGCCTCCTTTTGCGCCTGTGGGCTGGTCCTATCCTGAGTGTAATAAATCTTATGGGTCTCTCTCGTCCAGACAATGCACTATCTACACTATAATATTTGGTCTCTGTGTGACATTTTGTATTTCTCTTCAAATCTGGTCCTCTCCAGATTCATCTGTTTGCTTGGATGCTCTACTAGTTATGGCATGTTTTATTTTCCTTCCTCGGTTTTCCAATGCATAGCAGAACTTGGAATATTTTATGCTGGAATGTCAAAGGTCTTAACGCTACTGAGAAGCAAGATGCAGTTGGGTTAAAAATTGATGAAAGTGGATGTTCCATTGTGTGCCTTCAGGAGACCAAAATTCAATTGTTGACTCTTCCAGTATCAGGAAGTTTGCACCCAGACGTTTGGATAAGTTCGATTATCTTCCCTCGATTGATGCTTTGAGTAGTATTCTGGTGTTATGGAATAGTGCCATTTTTGCTGGGCTCACCATTGACAAGCTTCAGTTTGGTCTTACAATGGCCTTCACCTCCAACCTCTCGGTTGAAACTTGGAAACTGACCACCATTTATGGGCCTTGTGTTGAACCTGAAAGATCAGAATTTGTGGCCTGGCTCAAGTCTCATAGCATTGAAGATGACGAAAACTGGCTCTTTCTCGGAGACTTTAACTTCTACAGATCACTTGAGGACCGTAATCAACCTGGGGGTAACCTGCAGCACACCTTGATTTTTAATGACATCATTGGGCATCTTGGTTTAATTGAACTTCCTTTAAAAGGAATGGCTTATACTTGGTCTAACATGCAGCAAAATCCCCTCCTTGAGCAGCTTGATTGGTTTTTTACCTCGATTAATTGGACTCTAGCTTTTCCAAATACAATGGTTTTGCCCCTGGCCAAGGTCACATCAGATCATATACCCTGTAAGATTGTTATTGGCACAAGCATCCCCAAATCTAACATTTTCAGGTTTGAAAATGTCTGGCCAGAGCACCCTGGTTTCTTGTAATCAGTCAAGAGTGGATGGCAAAAACAAGTTAGGAACAATGGGGATGCTGCCTCCATTGTTTGTGGAAAGCTGAAAAATACTAGATACAGTCTCAAATCTTGGAGCAAGAACCTGTCCAATCTTAGCAGATTCTTTAACATTTGTGACAAAGTTATCTTCATTTTGGATGCCTTGGAAGAATGTCGACCCTTGCCAGAATGGAATTTGAGAGTGATCATTAAAAAGCGCCTGCAGAATCTTTTGAGGTACATGAACATCTACTGGAAGAAAAGATACACAGTCAACAGAATTAAATTTGGGGATGAATCCACCAAATTCTTCCATGCGATGGCCACAATCTATTATAGGAAGAATTCCATTACACAGCTCAAGGATTACAATGGAAACATAATCTCTGACCATAATGGCAAGGCAGCTTTGCTTTGGACTACATACAAAAACAGAATGGGAATTTCTGTACAGCCTCGTATGCAGTTCAATTTGTCTTCCTTGATTTCCCTCTATGTGAATATGGATAGTTTGATTTCACCTTTTCTTACAGGGGAAATTGACAACATTATTAGGCACCTCCCTTTGGACAAGGCCCCTAGCCCAGATGGTTTCAATGGCTCTTTCTCAAAAAAATGCTGGTCAATCATCAAAGAAGATTTTTATAAGCTGTGTCAAGATTTCTTTGATGGATGTGTCAACCTTGAGAGCATTAATGGATCCTTTATCACATTAATACCTAAGACCAATAACCCTGAGACAGTTAATGATTTTAGACCCATCTCCCTTTTAAATAGCAGTATCATGCTCTTAACCAACCTTCTAGCAGATTGGCTGCAACAATTGATCCTGCAACTCCTACATGCCAACCAGTATGGTTTCATTAGGTCAAGATCAATTCAAGATTGTATAGCCTGGTGTTTTGAGTTTATTCACCAATGCCAGCAGAGCAGAAGGGAGATTATCACTCTGAAATTAGATTTTGCTAAAGCTTTTAATACAATTAAACATGGTGCAATCTTGGAAGTTATGAAGGCCATAGGGTTCCCAAATAAATGGCTTTACTGGATATAAATGATTTTCAACTCAGGGTTTTCCTCTATCCTCCTCAATGGAGTGCTTGGGAAACAATTTAAATGTAAAAGGGGAGTGAGATAGGGTGACCCTCTGTCACCTCTTTTATTTGTCTTGGCAGTCGAGCTCTTGCAATACGTGATAAATGATGCTCTCAACTCTGGACAACTGCAAATGCCTATCCCTCACTCAACAAATGATTTCCCAGTGGTGCAATATGCAGATGATACCATTATGATAATGCAAGCTGACATGGAGCAAGTGATGCATCTCAAAATGCTCTTGGACAGTTTTCCTATTTCCACAGGCCTCAAAGTGAACTTTAACAAATCCTCCATGGTGTCTATAAATGTTTCTGAAGAAAAGATCGATGAACTTGCTGATGCCTTTGGTTGCTCTATAGCCTCCATGCCTTTCACCTATCTGGGGCTATCAATGGGCACCACTAAACCAAGAATGGCTGATCTCACACCTCTAATGGACAGAGTGGAAAGAAGGCTAACTGCTTGCTCCTCCCCCCTCTCCTACTCTGGCAGATTAGAAATGAACAATTCTGTTTTGACTCCAACTGTCACAAATGCAATGTGCTCTATTAAACTCCCCATTGGAGTCATTAAGAATATTGATCGAATCAGAAAACAATGTCTCGGGTGAGGAAATGATGCCACCAAGGAGGGAATCTTGTTGCTTGGTCAATGGTCCAAAAACCAAAACGAAAGGGGGGTTTAGGTGTGCTGAATCTCAGGTTGCAAAATAATGCTCTATTACTCAAGCAGCTCCATAAGTTTTATAGCAATAAAGAGACACCCTGGGTTCAACTCATCTGGCATAAATATTATGTCAACAGAGTTCCTCATGCCTCGAGTGAGGTAGGTTCCCTCTGGTGGAAAGATCTTTTAAGGCTCCAACTGCTCTATAGAGGCATTGCTAGGTGTTCATTTGGGGATGGGTCCTCGGTGACCTTCTAGGATGATTTGTGGGCGCTTGAGGTTTTATCAGCCAATTTCCCAAGGCTTTCGACCTTTGCCGCTGATGCGTCTATCTCTGTTAGCCAAGTCATGCAAGCAGAAGACCTTCATTCACTCTTCCAACTGCCCCTATCTATGCAAGCCTATGATGAATTGCTCGAACTTGAAGACTTCATTTGTCAGGTGCCTATCGTCCCAGTGCAAAGGATGTCTGGACCTTCATTTGGGGTAATGGCTCATATTCCTCCAGCAAGTACTATCAAATGGTTTTCAACAACCTAGATGCGCAGCCGATCTTCAACAAAATGTGGACATCCACATGCACGCCGCGGATCAAATTTTTTTCTTGGTTGCTGATAGTGGGCCGTCTTAATACACGAAATATGCTCTTGAGAAGGCACTTCAACATTCAGTCAACCGCCTTCTGTGTCCTCTATGACAGAGACATAGAAGAGTACATCCTTCACCTATTCTTTGAGTGTGATTTTGCTGTCGCCTGCTAGCAAAAGCTCGGTCTTACCTAGAGCTCAGATGTTGATATCTGTGATAAAGTGTTTCACACTCTCAGTCAATCTGTAACACCTCATGTGTTTAAATACCATTAGTTAGTGCTAATGACTCTCTTAATTAAGTCAACACACTTTTGTGGTCAAAGCTTGGTCAAACACTAGCTAAAACCCTAGTCGAAACCCTTGTCACTCCTTGTCCTTCTAGAACTTTTGCTGCGTTCTCCAAATTTCACCTAGACACTTCAAATTCTACCAATATAAAAGTTGTCCAGTTTTTTGAGGGACACAACTTTCATGTTGGATGGCATTTCAAATTTTGAGTGGAAAAAGGTGAAAAACATGGTCAACTACAATTTTCACTATTCATTAGTGCTCTGCAGAACCCGAACTTTGCTTGGCGTTCCTGCTCAAACCATTGAGAAAAATCATAGGACAGCCTTTGCAAATGTTGTAGAGGGATGTCTCATCAGCAAGTTTCGTATCTAGCATTTTTGTTGCACAGTTCAAATTTGTAGAGAAATTCACGGTCAAAGTCGGGTTGACCGGCTGGAAATCAGCCCGGCAGCGCTCTAGAGCGCCGCCGACGCCCTGCCCGCCGTCCCTGCGTCGCGCACGGCGTGCCTTGCCCACCTCTGCGTCCGAGCCGAACTGGTCACCAAGACCTCGGGGCGTGTGTGGATGGCCTGGTCTGGGCCCCCTCCCCTTTTCGCGCCCTTCCTCCTCGGGACGCGCGCGCCGCCCCCTACAGAGGCGGCATCGCCGCTGCCGCGTGGCATGCTGGCGCTCCTGCTCTCCAGACCCCTTCAGCGCGTTGCTCCCTTCCTGGCGAAGCGTCGACCACGTATAAAAAGGGCAATACCCCTGGCGCCCGAGTCTTGGCTACTGCCGACATCGTGTCGGCCGCCATTGAAGGCAGCACGTCGAAGCTCTGGCTTCCGGGCTCGTTTTCCATCGCCTGAGACCTCCGCCATCTCCTTACTCCCTCACGAGGACCATGTGTGGTTCGAGGACCGGTGGATGGTCGCTTCCTTGTGTGATGAGTGATTGACAACGTTGTGTGGATTCTTTGCTAAGTATTGCAGGTGCAGGTTGCGGCTTGACTGGTGTTGGTGCAGGTGAAGAACAAGCGCGAAAGGTCGTCGTCGGTGAGGCCTCCAGGTGTGGAGAAGACAAGTAGGCTTCGTTCGAGGGACCCGGTGGCCAGCGGAGTCAAGTGCGGGCCGCATGGTGGCATGAACAGCAAGATGAAGTCATGGACGGTTTCTTGGTTGAGCCTCAAAACCAAGGTCGAGCCGGGACTACGTGGGAGCCGAGTCATGAGTGGCAATTGGCGGAGGCTACACCGAGGTCGTGGGGTTTCCAGTGGTTCACCAGAAAACCACTGGGTTCCTTGGTTGATCCACAAAGCCAAGGCCGAAGAACAGAAGACGGAGATGCAGCAGTTCCAGACCGGTCTGACCAGTTGGTCTGACCGGTGTGCAACGCCGTTGTCCGGAATCTTCGAAGCGGAGGACACGCGTCGGGATCGCAAGGCTTGCGTCGAAGCTAAGCAGGTTGCGGTCGCCGGGCATCCGTCCGATGGAGAAAGCTTGAAGACTTCCAAAACCGCCCTTGAGGGGCTTGTATCCCTAGTTATTAGGAAAGGGTATTTTAGACTTTCGGTTGCCTCCATATAACCCATGAGGTGAGAGGATGGCAGCCAAGCTCTTGGAATCCTGGTTCATTTGCTTTCCTATTTTCCCTTCCTATTTTCTTAGGATTTCCATAGGACTAGCTTGAGAGCTTCATGGTGAGATCTTGTGAGAGGGTTGGATGATCGGGAGGCAAGCTAGACCTTGTATGAACCTTTGTGGCATGTATAGATGATTCAGCGTGGTTCCTCAAGGCCTTGTTGTGTTGTTCCCGGTTGTTCTTGGTGGTGATTTTCGGAGCCCTTTCTTGGTGTTTTTCTTGGGTTGTTTTCGGGACCTTTCTCTTGGGTATTTGATGGGGGAAATTTGTGGGAACCCTTCGTGGTTCTTTGGGCTTTGATTCCCCTCCCAAATCCGTGAGTAAAGGGGCTCGATTTTGGGGTTTTCCGAGTTCTAGGGTTAGAGGTGTTCTTGGTGGGATTTTTTGATTCCTCCTTTTTGGACAAGTTTTGGTGGGATTAAACTTGGCTATGGACTCCTCATGAGGTGTTCCTATTATCCCGAAAGTCTTGTTCAAATCCATGGAGATCGAGGTTTGGATTTGGGGGAGTTGACCCGCGGGTGCTGTTCATCCCGAGCTGCCCAGCCTACACCGGTCTGACCGGTGCTCTTGACCGGTCTGACCAGTGCAACCCTTGGTGGGTTTTAGCTCGGGTGAACGTTTGGGTGTGTCTGCTGTTGTCCTGTGTTGGAGCTGTTTCGTGTTTGGGTCAGTTTGGAGGTCGGTTGGCCTGTTTGGCGATTTGGGGGCTTTCAGGCTTAGACCGGTCAGACCGGTGTGTTGCACCGGTCTGACCGGTGTGGAGCCACTTAGTGGAAGTCGCCAAGTTTCACCAACAGGGACCGGTCTGACCGATGGTGCTCACCGGTCTGACCGGTGTTGGTCAGTGGACTCGAGGTTTGGTGTTCCACTGCGTTCTTGGGTCGCAAAGTTGTGTGTAGGTTCCTAGGTCCAGTGGCACTCCAGTGGCTACGTGGGCTTGGCCAATTTGGGTAGTGAGTCAGAGACGTGTGTTGGAAGCCGTGTTCATCTTGTTGGAGTTTCCATCTCCTTCGAGAAGAATTTTTATCGGCTCCCATTCACTCCCCCCCTCTCTGGTTCGCCATCTCGGTCCTTCAAGTGGTATCAGAGCCGGTTCGGGTCTTTATTGACTCTAACCAGTCTAAGATCCAAGGATGGCGTACCAGGAATGGGGTTCAGGTCCTCCACACTTTGATGGCAAGAACTACTAGATGTGGAGTAAGCGGATGGGGGCGTTCCTCCGCGGAAAGGGTCAGATCCTTTAGGATGTCACGGTGGACACATGCTATGTCCAGCCGATGGACTTCCTCGCTCTGGGATCGAGGGACAGATTCGACACCAACAATAAGGCGGTCGACTACTTGTTTCGTGCTTTGTGTCAGCCTGAGTTCGATCAGGTGCACACCGTGCACTTGGCTTGTAGAATTTGGACGGTGCTAAAGAAGGCTCATGTTGGGAATGCCCAGGTTCAGGCACGGATGTATGCGACCTACCGGAGAGAGTACGAGAACTTCACTCATCTCCCCGGTGAGTCCATCGATGCCCTGTTTCAGAGGTTCATGGTGGTTGTGAACAACATGAGGGCCAATGTGGACGTGCTCCCGTACGATGATCATGATAGAGCGGTCAAGCTCTTACACTCTTTGGATCGTACGATTTGGGGCGGAAAGTTCGAGGCCATTGTGGAGTCGGAGAAGCATGACACTCTGACGGTGAGGTGGATAGGGGCATGACTGCCAAGCTCGAGGGTCTGACTGATTCACATAGTCTTGCCCTCGTTGGTGGTTCGAAAGGAAAGGCTAACACTAACCCATCCACCAGGATGTTGTCTTTGTCCTCTTTGATGTCTATGCCAGATGAGGAGTCTGATGTGCTTGGAGAGGACGAGCTGGCGCTCCTGACGAGGCGGTTCGAGAGGCTGCACGAGAACCGAGTGAACATGAGGAGGAACACGAGTACATGCTTCCAGTGCGGCAAGCCAGGACACTTCGTCGCCGACTGCCCAGAGAAGGTCGAGGACAAGGACGGCTACAAGCACAAGTCGAGGATGGATGGCAAGTACCGGTCGAGGCGCGACCACAAGAGCAAGCACAAGAACAAGTACAAGGACGAGCGACGATCGAGGAAGAAGGAGAGCCGAGGCAAGGCCCGAGCGATGGTTGGAGCGAGCGACGTCGACTCCAGTTCCACATACTCCACCTGTTTGGTAGGCCTGTTTGGTGATTTGGGAGCTTTCAGGCTTGGACCGGTCTGACCAGTGTGTTACACCGGCCTGACCGGTGTGAAGCCACATAGTGGAAGTTGCCAACTCTCACCAGTAGGGACCGGTCTGACCGGTGGTGCTCACCGGTCTAACCGGTGTTGGTCTGTAGACTCGAGGTTTGGTGTTCCGCTGTGTTCTCGAGTAGGAAGGTTGTGTGTTGGTTCCTAGGTCCAGTGGCACTCCAGTGGCTACGTGGGCTTGACCAACTTGGGTAGTGAGTTGGAGAAGTGTGTTGGAAGCCGTGTTCATCTTGTTGGTGTCTCCATCTCCTTCGAGAAGAATTTTTATCGGCTCCCATTAACTGCCCCCCTCTCTGGTTTGCCGTATCGGTCCTTCAAGTGGTATCAGAACCGGTTCGGGTCTTTATTGACTCTAACCAGTCTAAGATCCAAGGATGGCGTACGAGGAACAGGGTTCGGGTCCTCCACACTTCGATGGCAAGAACTACCAGATGTGAAGTAAGCGGATGGCAGTGTTCCTCCGCGGGAAAGGTCAGATCCTTTGGGATGTCACGGTGGACACATGCTATGTCCAGCCGATGAACTTCCTTTCTCCAGGATCGAGGGACATGTTCGACGCCAACAATAAGGTAGTCGACTACTTGTTTCGTGCTTTGTGTCAGCCTGAATTCGATCGGGTACACACCGAGCACTTGGCTTGTAGAATTTGGACGGTGCTGAAGGAGGCTCATGTTGGGAATGCCCAGGTTCAGGCACGGATGTATGCGACCTACCGGAGAGAGTACGAGAACTTCACTCATCTCCCCGGTGAGTCCATCGATGCCTTGTTTCAGAGGTTCACGGTGGTTGTGAACAACATGAGGGCTAATGTGGACGTGCTCCCGTATGATGATCATGATAGAGCTGTCAATCTCTTACACTCTTTGGATCATACGATTTGGGGCGGAAAGGTCGAGGCCATTGTCGAGTCGGAGAAGTATGACATTTTGACGGTGAACGAGTTGTTCTCGATGCTCAAGTTGGCTGAGGTGGATAGGGGCATGACTGCCAAGCTCGAGGGTCTGACTGAATCCCACAGTCTTGCCCTCGTTGGTGGTTCGAAAGGAAAGGCTAACACTAACCCATCCAACAGGATGTTCTCTTTGTCCTCTTTGATGTCTATGCCAGATGAGGAGTTCGATGTGCTTGGAGAGGACGAGGCCGGTGCCGCCGTCGAGGAGGTTCGAGAGGCTGCACGAGAACCGGGTGAACATGAGGAGGAACACGACGACATGCTTCCAGTGCGGCAAGACGGGACACTTCGTCGCCGATTGCCCAGAAAAGGTCGAGAACAAGGACGGTTACAAGCACAAGTCGAGGATGGATGGCAACTACCGGTCGAGGCGTGACCACAAGAGCAAGTACAAGAACAAGGACAAGGACGAGCGACAATCGATAAAGAAGGAGAGCCGAGGCAAGGCCCGAGCGATGGTGGGAGCAAGCGACGTCGACTCCAGTTCCGCGTACTCCACTTTGAGATCGAGCAGCAGTGAAGACGAAGGTGATCGTCGCAAGAGCAGGAAGTCGTCCAGGAACCTGAGCGGGCTGAGCTGCTTCGCTAGTGACGGCTTCTGCACCATGGCTTTGAGCCACTAGAGCGACTCAGACTCCGACTCCGACGAGGAGGTGCGTGATGAGCTTCCCTTCTTGCGCCAAGAGCAACACTCGACTATTTGCGGGAAGACCAAGACACCAAAAAAGAACCCAAAAACTGGCAAGTCCGAGAAGTGGACTTCCTATCCAACCGACACCAGGCAAAATCCGCGTCTAAAAAACCATGAAGCGCCAAAGAAGAGGACGCGGAGTACCAAAGGACGAAGTCGGGAGTGTGACGCAAGTACCTGAAAATTCGCTTCACCGCTTGCCGATGCGAAGTCCTCGGGGACGCTTGAAAACGAGCGCATAGACATACCGAGAATTGGATGTCCGGCCTCGTCGCCGTCAAGTAGAGGAGTGACCCGATCATGCTCCGGTACTCCTTCTGGTCCACGTGTTCACCTTCCTCGTCCGCATCAGGAGCTGTAGTCCTACTCATCGGCGTCGTCATAGCCTTGGAATCCTCCATCTTGAACTTCCGCACAATGTCCTTGGTGTACTTAGCCTGGTGCACAAATGTTCCTTCCTTTGATTGTTTGATTTGTAGCCCAAGGAAGAACTGCAACTCGCCTATCATGCTCATCTCAAATTCCCTGCTCATATCCTATGCAAACCTTGCAACAAGAGAGTTAGACGAGCCACCAAAGACAATGTCATCCACGTACACCTGCACAATCAGGATATCTCTGTCCTGCCTCAGCAAAAACAAGGTCTGGTCGACCTTCCCCATCTCAAAACCTCTCTCAAACAAGAACCCCCTCAACCTACCATACCAAGCTCTAGGTGCCTGCTTCAACCCATAAAGCGCCTTCCTCAACTTGTACACTCGGTGAGGCTACTTCTCACTCTCAAACCCCGGAGGTTGCCTCACATACATTTCTTCCTCCAACACACCATTCAGGAAAGCACTCTCCACATCCATTTGGTGCAACTTGAACCCTTTAGCCACGCAAAAGGCTAGAAGGATCCTTATTGCCTCCAAACGGGCTACGGGAGCAAAGGTCTCCTCGTAGTCGATCCCCTCCTTCTGACTGAATCCCTGAGCAACAAGTCTTGACTTGTTTCTCACAACCTCACCTTTCTCTCCCTCTTTGTTCTTCCACATCCACTTTGTACCAATCGGCTTACACCCTAGTGGAGGGTCAACCAACTCCCAAACTTGATTCCTCTCAAAGTTCTCCAGCTCCTCATGCATCGAATTAACCCAATTGTGATCAGATAGTGCGTGTCCAATGTCTTTGGGCTCAAAAGTAGCAACAAATGCAGCATGAGCGAAATGAGAGTTGTTCCGAACCCTCAACCGTGTAGTGCGTTCATTCATGTCGCCGATGATCCTCGAAGCTGGGTGACCCACTTGTACTCGTCGGGGAGGTTCTCGCCTCGATGCTACCTCCCCCTCAACATCAGCTTCTCCTCGTTCTTGATTTGTCATCGTAGGTGTAGGAGAGGGTCCGTCCACCACCGTAGTCGAAGTAGTGGGTACAAGTTCAGCCGGAGGCACCACACCGCCATCTTCATCATTTCCATGTTCATGCTCCTCCTCCTGAAAAATCTCCTCTCCAAGCTCATCATCACTTGCACACTCAAAGACAAGCTGACTACGTGGCTCTGTCTCGTCGAAGGTTACCTCGCAAGTCTCCACGATTTGGTTAGTTTCAAGATTGAGCACACGATATGCTCTAGAATGAGATGCATAACCAGAGAACATACCATCGACAGACCTAGCCTCAAACTTATCCAACTTCCTGCCTTTCTTCATAATGAAACACTTGCAACCAAAGACATGGAAGTGACTCACCTTGGGTGTGCGACCATGCATCAACTCATAGCATGTTTTCTTCCTGTGCACTCTGAGGTAGATCCTGTTTGACACATAGCACGTGGTATTCACCGCCTCAGCCCAATACCTTCTCGGAGTCCTATGCTCATCAAGCATCATCCGAGCCATCTCGCACAAGGTCCTGTTCTTCCTTTCGACAACACCATTCTGGGGAGGCGTATACGGACTCGAAAAATGGTGCTCAATACCCAAGTCATGGCAAAAGGTTTCAAAACGAGAGTTTCTGAATTCTGAGCCATTATCACTGTGGATAGCTCGTATGGCATCTTCGTGCCTCTCGTTCCTGAACCTCAAGACTACATCTCGAACATAACCAAACGTCTCCCCCTTATCCTCGAGAAAGAACACCCACGCATACAGAGAGTAGTCGTCCACCACAACAAGGACATACCACTTCCCACCCACAGATCGCACACGAGCTGGGCCAACAAGGTCCATATGGAGCAGCTCGCATGGACGCTCAGTCATCACATCGGTGAGAGGCGGGTGAGAAGAGGCTACCATCTTGGCATGCCTACACGGCGCACAAACCAACTCTTTCTCAAGCCTCAACCGTGGCAATCCTTGGACCAAATTAAGTTTACTCAAGCGAGACAAAAGGTCAGAGCTCAAGTGACCCTACTTCCTATGCCACTTCCACAACTCACTCGAAGAACCAGCCAAGAAACAACGCTCCACACCCGAAGACTGAGAAAAAACAGCATGAAACACCTGACCCTCGGGAACGACCATACAGACAAGGTCCCCTCGAGAGTCCAAAATCCGAGAACCACCAGGCCGAAACAACACCTCAAAACCCTCATCCAACAGTTGGGACACAGAAAGCAAATTGTACCCCAGCGATTGAACAAGAGCAACACGCCTGAGAGTGATCTTATCACTCACTTTGATCTCACCTTCTGAAAGCACACGCCCACACCCATTGTCCGCAAAAGTGATGTACCTCCTTGTCACCACCGGGACGAGACTTGAGAACCACCCACTGTCTCCAGTCATAAGCCTCGAGCAACCGGAATCAATCAACCAAATGTTCTTCATGTCTCCCACCTGAAATTCAAAAATGAGCACGTGAGCGAACAAACGACTCAGCACTGGGGTTAGTACCAAAAGAGTAAAACCAGTGCTGAGCCATTTGCTCGAAAGTGGGGTTAGCACAAACCAAACCATCTCTCCCACCAAAGCTACCTCCACGAACACCACCACGGTAACCACCCTGAGGAAACCACCCCTCTCTTCTTGGAGGAGGACCAAAACCACGAAAGAAAGCTCGTGGACCGTCCCTCCTCTCCTTCTCAAAGCTACAACTCCTCTCATCCCCGTAGTGAACTCGAGGGGGAGAATGCCTAGCAACCTGACCACCTGCAAACTCTCCAGCCCAACCACCAGAACCACGAGCTGCAGAAACAACCCTCGCACCTGTACGAGCACGAAACCCAAACTGCTGCCTGTCCAGGCCTGCACCGGTCTGACCGGTGCCCCACACCGGTCTGACCGGTGTAGCCTGGGCAGCAGCACCTCCAACAGCCTTCCGCTCTCCCCAAGCCCGAACTATCCTCACACTCGCCTTGGCCCTGGGCATCTGCACACGAGGCTCAAGTACACCATCGGAAGGGTGGTACTTGTCCTTGTTAGCCCACTCCTTCGCCATTCTCTCCTCTCGCTTCCTCTTGAAAAAAAACTCATCCTTATGGCCATCTCTCCCACAATAGCCACAATGGAACCTCACAAGCTTAGGCTTAGGCTTGGGCTGTGGCTGCTCACTCGGTTTCTCTCCACTCAACTTCTCCACCGGTTTCCCTTCACTAGCCTTCTCACTTTCCTTCCCAAAGAACACTTTCCTCGAAGTGCTCACAAACTTGATAGGCTTTTGGAGATCATTTGTGGGTGTAGGAAATACGGGTGGAGTTGGGGTTGTTGTCTAGTCAGTTCCTAAGATGGTTACGTTTTGGGGGAAATCATTTTTGTGGTGGGTTTTTGGTGGCTCTGGGATATTCTCTCCACTTCCCTCACCAACCTTGTTTGCCCCAAGTCCCTCACCATCCTGCCTCTTAAATGCCTCGATCATCATCCTCAACTGAGGCTCATGACCAGACAACCAACCCATCAACTTCCTCAGCTCATCATTTTCATCCTGCAAACGATCAACATAATGTGCAAGTTCCAAATTTTTCAAAGCATGCATTTCACAGGTAGAGCATGATGTAGGCATGGGTTCTTTCAGCTTAGCCTCAAGAGAACTAGTGTAAGCATGCATCTCATCAATCTTAGCATGCAAAACAGGGCAAGAAGTGCAAGCACCTAGCAAAGCAGGTCTAGACTTAAGCAAAGCCACTTCAACCCTAAGCACATCTAGTTCCTCACACTTGGAGGCATACTTTTCCTTGAAAAAAGCAAGATCATCAAGGAAAATGGAGCAATCAGCACAATCAACCTCATCTGAAACAACAGGGCTAGCCTTAAGCGAATCAATCTCAAGCTTGCTATCAAGCACCTGTGTTTCTAGCTCAGCCACTCTAGTCCTAGCATCCTCGAGTGAAGCCATAAGCTCTTTTCTCATTTTCTTGGCCTCTCTAAGCATGTCATCACGGTTATCAAGCAAAGTGCCAAGCCTCTCATTCTCCTGGCGCAAGAAGGGAAGTTCATCACGCACCTCGTTGTTGGAATCAGAGTCCGAGTCGCTCTGTGTGGTCTTCTTGCTGCCAGAGTCAGCGCCATGGTGCAGAAGCCGTCTCTCGCGAAGCAGCTCAGCCCGTTCAGGTTCTTGGATGACTTCTTGCTCTTGCGACGATCACCTTCATATTCACTGCTGCTCGAGCTCGAGGTGGAGTATGCGGAACTGGAGTCGACGTCGCTCGCTCCAACCATCGCTCTGGCCTTGCCTCGGCTCTCCTTCTTCCTCGATAGTCGCTCGTCCTTGTACTTGTTCTTGTGCTTGCTCTTGTGGTCGCGCCTCGACCGGTACTTGCCATCCATCCTCGACTTGTGCTTGTAACCGTCCTTGTTCTCGACCTTTTCTGGGCAATCGGCGACGAAGTGTCCCGTCTTGCCGCACTGGAAGCATGTCGTCGTGTTCCTCCTCATGTTCACCCGGTTCTCGTGCAGCCTCTCGAACCTCCTCGACAGCAGCACCAGCTCGTCCTCTCCAAGCACATCGAACTCCTCATCTGGCATAGACATCAAAGAGGACAAAGAGAACATCCTGTTGGATGGGTTAGTGTTAGCCTTTCCTTTCGAACCACCAACGAGGGCAAGACTGTGGGATTCAGTCAGACCCTCGAGCTTGGCGATCATGCCCCTATCCACCTCGGCCCAACTTGAGCATCGAGAACAACTCGTTCACCGTCAAAATGTCATACTTCTCCGACTCGACAATGGCCTCGACCTTTCCGCCCCAAATCGTATGATCCAAAGAGTGTAAGAGATTGACGGCTCTATCATGATCATCATACGGGAGCACGTCCACATTAGCCCTCATGTTGTTCACAACCACCGTGAACCTCTCGAAACAAGGCATCGATGGACTCACCGGGAGATGAGTGAAGTTCTCGTACTCTCTCCGTAGGTCGCATACATCCGTGCCCTCGAACCCCGGGCATTCCCAACATGAGCCTCCTTCAAGACCGTCCAAATTCTACAAGCCAAGTGCTCGGTGTGTACCCGATCGAATTCGGCCGACACAAAGCACGAAACAAGTAGTCGACTACCTTATTGCCGGCGTCGAACATGTCCCTCGATCCTGGAGAAAGGAAGTTCATCGGCTGGACATAGCATGTGTCCACCGTGACATCCCAAAGGATCTGACCTTTCCCGCGGAGGAACACTGCCATCCGCTTACTTCACATCTGGTAGTTCTTGCCATCGAAGTGTGGAGGACCCGAACCCTGTTCCTCGTACGCCATCCTTGGATCTTAGACTGGTTAGAGTCAATAAAGACCCGAACCGGTTCTGATACCACTTGAAGGACCGATACGGCAAACCAGAGAGGGGGGCAGTTAATGGGAGCCGATAAAAATTCTTCTCGAAGGAGATGGAGACACCAACAAGATGAACACGGCTTCCAACACACTTCTCCAACTCACTACCCAAGTTGGTCAAGCCCACGTAGCCACTGGAGTGCCACTGGACCTAGGAACCAACACACAACCTTCCTACTCGAGAACACAGCGGAACACCAAACCTCGAGTCTACAGACCAACACCGGTTAGACCGGTGAGCACCACCGGTCAGACCGGTCCCTACTGGTGAGAGTTGGCAACTTCCACTATGTGGCTTCACACCGGCGGTGCCGGTGTAACACACCGGTCGACCGGTCCAAGCCCGAAAGCTCCCAAATCACCAAACAGGCCTACCAAACAGGTGGAGTATGTGGAACTGGAGTCGACGTCGCTCGCTCCAACCATCGCTCTGGCCTTGCCTCGGCTCTCCTTCTTCCTCGATAGTCGCTCGTCCTTGTACTTGTTCTTGTGCTTGCTCTTGTGGTCGCGCCTCGACCGGTACTTGCCATCCATCCTCGACTTGTGCTTGTAGCCGTCCTTGTCCTCGACCTTCTCTGGGCAGTCGGCGACGAAGTGTACTGGCTTGCCGCACTGGAAGCATGTACTCGTGTTCCTCCTCATCTTCACTCGGTTCTCGTGCAGCCTCTCGAACCGCCTCGTCAGGAGCGCCAGCTCGTCCTCTCCAAGCACATCAGACTCCTCATCTGGCATAGACATCAAAGAGGACAAAGACAACATCCTGGTGGATGGGTTAGTGTTAGCCTTTCCTTTCGAACCACCAACGAGGGCAAGACTATGTGAATCAGTCAGACCCTCGAGCTTGGCAGTCATGCCCCTATCCACCTCACCGTCAGAGTGTCATGCTTCTCCGACTCCACAATGGCCTCGAACTTTCCGCCCCAAATCGTACGATCCAAAGAGTGTAAGAGCTTGACCGCTCTATCATGATCATCGTACGGGAGCACGTCCACATTGGCCCTCATGTTGTTCACAACCACCATGAACCTCTGAAACAGGGCATCGATGGACTCACCGGGGAGATGAGTGAAGTTCTCGTACTCTCTCCGGTAGGTCGCATACATCCGTGCCTGAACCTGGGCATCCCCAACATGAGCCTTCTTCAGCACCGTCCAAATTCTACAAGCCAAGTGCTCGGTGTGCACCTGATCGAACTCAGGCTGACACAAAGCACGAAACAAGTAGTCGACCGCCTTATTGTTGGTGTCGAATCTGTCCCTCGATCCCAGAGCGAGGAAGTCCATCGGCTGGACATAGCATGTGTCCACCGTGACATCCTAAAGGATCTGACCCTTTCCGCGGAGGAACGCCCCCATCCGCTTACTCCACATCTGGTAGTTCTTGCCATCAAAGTGTGGAGGACCTGAACCCCATTCCTGGTACGCCATCCTTGGATCTTAGACTGGTTAGAGTCAATAAAGACCCGAACCGGCTCTGATACCACTTGAAGGACCGAGATGGCGAACCAGAGAGGGGGGGAGTGAATGGGAGCCGATAAAAATTCTTCTCGAAGGAGATGGAAACTCTAAACAAGATTAACACAGCTTCCAACATACGTCTCCGACTCACTACCCATATTGGCCAAGCCCACGTAGCCACTGGAGTGCCACTGGACCTAGGAACCAACACACAACCTTCCGACCCGAGAACGCAGCGGAACAACAAACCTCGAGTCTACAGACCAACACCGGTTAGACCGGTGAGCACCACCGGTCAGACCGGTCCCTACTGGTGAGAGTTGGCAACTTCCACTATGTGGCTTCACACCGGTCAGGCCAGTGTAACACACCGGTCCGACCGGTCCAAGCCTGAAAGCTCCCAAATCACCAAACAGGCCTACCGACCTCCAAACTGATCCAAACTCGAAACAACTGCAACACAGGACAACAGTGAACACACCCAGATGTTCACCCGTGCAAAAACCCACCGAGGGTTGCACCGGTCAGACCGGTCAAGAGCACCGGTCAGACCAGTGTAGCTTGGGCAGCTCGGGATGAACAGCACCCGTGGGTCAACTCCCCCAAATCCAAACCTCGATCTCCCGAATCGCTCCACGGACTTGAACAAGACTTTGGGGATAATAGGAACACCTCATGAGGAGTCCAAATCCATGTTTAATCCCACAAAAACATGTCCAAAAAGGAGGAATCAAAGAAATCCCGCCAAGAACACCTCTAACCCTAGAACTTGGAAAACCCCAAAATTGAGCCCATTTATTCACGGATTTGGGAGGGGAATCACAGCCCAAAGAACCACGAAGGGTTCCCACAAATTTCCCCCATCAAATCCCCAAGAGAAAGGTCTCAAAAACAACCCAAAGAAATCACCAAGAGAGGGCTACGAAAATCACCACCAAGAACAACCGGGAACAACACATCCAAACCTTGAGGAACCACGCCGAATCATCTATACATGCAACAAAGGTTCATACAAGGTCTAGCTTGCCGCCCGATCATCCAACCCTCTCAACAAGATCTCACCATGAACCTCTCAAGCTAGTCCTATGGAAAACCTAAGAAAATAGGGAGAGAAAAATAGGAAAGCAAATGAACTAGGGTTCCAAGAGAGTTGGCTGCCAACCTCTCACCTCTTGGGTTATATGGAGGCAACCGAAAGTCTAAAATACCCTTTCCTACCAACTACGGGTACAAGCCCCTCAAGGGAGGTTTTGGAAGTCTTCAAGCTTTCTCCATTGGAAGGATGCCCGGCGACCGCAACCTGCTTAGCCACGACGCAAGCCTTGCGATCCTGATGCGTGTCCTCCGCTTCGAAGATTCCGGACTACGTCGTCACACACCGGTCAGACCGGTGCTCCTCACCGGTCAGACCAGTACCCACCGGTCCAACCGGTCAGACCCACCGGTCAGACCGGTCTGGCACTGCTGCAGTTCCGTCTTCGTTTCTTCGGTCTTGGCTTCGTGGATCAACCAAGGAACCCAGTGGTTTTCTAGTGAACCACCAGAAACCCCGCGAACTTGGTGTAGCCTCCGCCAATCTCCACTCATGACTCGGCTCCCACGTAGTCCCGGCTCGACCTTGGTTTTGAGGCTCAACCAAGAAATTGTCCATGACTTCATCTTGTTGTTCATGCCACCATGCGGCCCGCACTTGATCCCGCTGGCCACCGGGTCCCTCGAATGAAGCCTACTTGTCTTCTCCACACCTGGAGGCCTCACCGGCGACGACCTTTCGCGCTTGTTCTTCACCTGCACCAACACCAGTCAAGCCGCAACCTGCACCTGCAATACTTAGCCAAGAATCAGTCCACACACCGTTGTCAATCACTCATCACACAAGGAAGCGACCATCCACCGGTCCTCGAACCACACATGGTCCTCACATCTGCCGCGAGCACCTATGAAGGTCGCTTGCAGAACTTCAAACTAGAATCCCCGGTGGCGCCGGAGGTTCCTGCATACTGCTTGCCATTGTGGTCAAACTAGTTGACCAGAACTTCCTCTGTGTCGATGAGCTTATTGACGACCTCCATGAATGGTGCGACCTTGGTGGCACCAGACTTGTGGATCTTCTCAAGGACCATGCGGCCCCTGAGACCTTTCTTGTAGCTGTCGACGACCTGGTTGTCCCTGACGCTGACGCAAGTGTTGCGGTTCTTGAAGAACCGGTTGGTGTAGTCCCGCAGCTGCTCATCGGCCTTCATGGTCACCCTCCCAAGGTTGAAGGCGTTTCTTGGGCGATTGTAGGTCGTCTGAAAGTTCAAAGTGAAGGCCTGGGACAGGTCGACCCACGACGTGATGCTGCCTGTCGGGAGGTTGTTGAGCCAGAGCGACGGTGCGTCGCCCATCACCAGCAGAAAGTAGGCCGCCATGTGGTCGAAGTTGCCACCAGCCGCCTTGACAGCGACGTAGTAGGTCGACAACCAAATGTTGGGGTTGGAGTAGCTGTCGTACTTCTGGATGTTTGGCTTGAAGTTGTCGTGATAGGTGACCGATCGGAGACGTGGTGCCAACGTGGGGAAGGCAGTGATCGCCATGTCATCGCCATTGTCGCCGACCTGGGTGGCGACGTCATCCTGTGCTGGGGCTACAATCTGGAATCTAGGCTGGCGGTCCGGGTTAGGTACCGGACCCTCGGTGTGGCCGTAATCCGCTTCGTACTAAGCACATCGTCGGTTTTCGATGTCATGGCGATCGCGTTTTTCGCGCTCCATGATCTGATGGACGGCGCCCGGGGGGCCATACTCATGATCGTCATCGAGGTGACGTCGAAGTTCTCACTCTTTGCGCTCGCAGTGGCGCTGGTCGATGTAGCTGCGGGCGCCGCGACCGTGCCGGTTCTTGTCGAGATTGGCGTGTAGGTCGACACCTAGCGCAGCATTCGCCCGAGGTTGGTAGACCTCCTCCTGGATGGTGGGGAGCTTGCTATGTGCAGGTCGATTGGCTCGACTACGGGAGTGCTGACTCGACATAAATGCCACAGACTTGGACGCCGCGCTCCTCTTCTCCACCAGAGCTGTGGCGGCCCGGATGTAGGCAATGGCTGTGTTGGTGTCGGGCGAAGGGTTGGCCTAATAGAGATGTGCCAACTCCACACCCAGGTTGTCCTGAGGGCTGTCGAACGTCAGCAGTTGTGCTTCTCTGCCCGCCTCCGCATGAAGGTACCGCCTGGTGCTGCTTCTCCGCCCGCCTCTGGGCGCGGTTCGCGTTGGCTTGGATCTGACATGCCTCCTCGGAATCCGTCGCACTGACTCACGGTGGGTCGTTCACCGAAACCACCAGGACGCGCCGCTAGGTGGATCTTTGGTCGTTGGGAGAGATGCCGATCCAGGCCTTTTGGAACTCGTAGATGTCCAGAGATGTGGGGGTCCGCGCGACGCGTGAAGTGTCGCTCTCCTGGTCAATCTTCTTCCGTAGCCGACAACCACAGAGAGTGTGTCATGCGCCCTTATGGTAGGTGCACGGTACATCGAGTGGGTCGCGGCGGGTGCGAGGTTCGATATTCAGGTCGCCAAATGGCTCCCGTCACCCAGATTGGATCTAGATGGACTAGGCCGCCTGACGAGCGTATGCATCGCTGGATGGCCGCAGACCAAAAGGGAAGGTCTTGCGGCGCGACACATCCTGCGTTGAGCGTTGAGGTCTCTCGCAAATTTGGAGGGTTTCCTCCATCATGTCAATGACTCACTCCATTCCCTGAACGATGTCATAGGGTTTGAGCCGGTGGGTCTTCGACTTCTTGTTAGAGCTGGGGGCGGCAACAGGAGTCGCCGGAGCCTTCACGAAGACCGTCAAGGAGCTCGCCACCGCCAGCGTGGTTGTGGTCGCTATTGAGGAACATGTGTGGTTCGAGGACCGGTGGATGGTCGCTTCCAAGTGTGATGAGTGATTGACAACGTTGTGTGGATTGATTCCTGGCTAAGTATTGCAGGTGTAGGTTGCGGCTTGACTCGTGTTGGTGCAGGTGAAAAACAAGCGCAAAAGGTCGTTGCCGGTGAGGCCTCCAGGTGTGGAGAAGACAAGTAGGCTTCGTTCGAGGGACCAAATCCGTGAGCAAACGGGCTCTATTTTGGGGTTTTTGGTGTTCTAGGGTTAGAGGAGTTTTTTCGATTTTGGGATTTTGGGATTTCTTCGATTCCTCTTGATTCAACAAGTTATGCAGTACCATAACTTGGCTATGGAGTGCCCATGAGGTGTTCCTACTATCCCCTAAGTATTGTTCGGATCTGTGGAGCGAATCGGGAGATCGGGAGTTGGGTTTGGAGGAGTTGACCCACGGGTTCTATTCATCCTGAGCTGCCCAGGTTACACCGGTCTGACCGGTGCTCTTGACCGGTCTGACCGGTGTGAGCCCTTTGTAGGATTTGACTCGAGTGAGTTGCTTGTCCCGTGTGTTTTTGGGTTGTGTTGTTGCTGGTATGTTCTTGGTCTGTTTGGAGTTGTTTTGCAAGGCTTTGTGTAGGGTTCTTCTTCTATGCAGGTTGTGTTTTGAGGGTGTTTTTGTTCCATGGGCCGAGAGAAGTCACTGAGGCTCTCTGGAACATTTGTTGTGCGGCTGTTGTAGCCACCGGCCTGACCGGCTCTGTCCACCAGTCTGATCGGTGTCACCGGTCTGACCGGCACAGGCTATCGGTCTGACCGGTGTAGCACAGGCAACAAGCCGTGCAACTTATCGTTGTGCGTGTTGGTGAGTTTTGGCTCGGAAGGTTGTGGTTGGTTCCTAGGATTAGTAGTACTCCACTGCCTATGTGGTCTTGACCAACTTGGGTAGTTGAGTCAGAGACGTGTGTTGGAAGCCGTGTTCACCTTGTTGGAGCCTCTATCTCCTTCGAGAAGAATTTTTATCAGCTCTCATTCACTCCCCCACCTCTCTGGTTCGTCGTATCGGTCCTTCAAGTGGTATCTGAGCCGGTTACGAGTCTTGATTGACTCTAACCAGTCTAAGATCCAAGGATGGCGTACCAGGAATGGGGTTTGGGTCCTCCACACTTCGATGGCAAAAACTACCAGATGTGGAGTAAGAGGATGGAGGCGTTCCTCCGCAGAAAGCGTCAAATCCTTTGGGATGTCACGGTGGACACAGGCTATGCCCAGCCGATGAATTTCCTTGCTCCAGGATCGAGGGACATGTTCGACGCCAACAACAAGGCAGTCGACTACTTGTTTCGTGCTTTGTGTAAGCCTGAATTCGATCAGGTGCACAACGAGCACTTGGCTTGTAGAATCTGGTCGGTGTTGAGGGAAGCTCTTGTTGGGAATGCCCAGGTTCAGGCTCAGATGTATGCGACCTACCAGAGAGAGTACGAGAACTTCACTCATCTCCATGGTGAGTCCATCGATGCCTTGTTTCAGAGGTTCACGGTTGTGGTGAACAACATGAGGGCCAATGTGGACATGCTCTCGTACGATGATCATGATAGAGCTGTCAAGATTTTACACTCTTTGGATCGTACGATTTGGGGCAGAAAGTTTGAGGCCATTGTGGAGTCGGAGAAGTATGAAACTCTGACCGTGAACGAGCTGTTCTCGAAGCTAAAGTCGGCTGAGGTGGATTGGGGCATGACAGCCAAGATCGAGGGCCCGACTGACTCTCATAGTCTCGCCCTTATTGGTGGCACGAAAGGAAAATCTAATGCTAACCCATCTAGTAGGATGTTCTCCATATCCTCTTTGATGTCTTTGCCAGATGAGGAGTTCGACGTGCTTGGAGTGGACAAGCTGGCGTTGCTGACCAGGCGGTTTGAGAGGATGCACGAGAACTGAGTGAACTCAAGGAGGAACTCACGGGTGTGTTTCAAGTGCGGCAAGGTCGGACACTTTTTCGCTGAGTGTCTGAAGGTGATTAACCACGACAAGCACAAGTTCAAGGACACGAGGAAGCAGTCCAAGAAGAAGGATCATTGACATGGGAAGAAGACACGGTCTCGAGAGAAGATGAAGAGATCGAGCGATATCGAGTCCGACTCCGAGAACACATCTTCAAGCTCGAGTGATGAAAACGAAGAGGGTGACAAGAAGAAGAAGAAGGAGGAGGAGGGGAAGAAGAAGGAGAAGAAGAAGAAGAAGAAGGAGAAGAAGAAGAAGAAGAAGAAGAAGAAGAAGAAGAAGAAGAAGAAGAAGAAGAAGAAGAAGAAGAAGAAGAAGAAGAAGAAGAAGAAGAAGAAGAAGAAGAAGGAGAAGCAGAAGAAGGAGAAGGAGAAGAAGGAGAAGGAGAAGAAGAAGAAGAAGAAGAAGAACCTCAGCAAGTATCTCAACGGCCTTTGTGTGATGGGCCTAAGCCTCAAGGACGACTTCTGCAGCATGGCTCGCAGCTCCAGCAGCAAGAGAAGCCAGAAGGACGCCTCGGACCTAGATTTTGAGGATGAGTTATGCGATGAGCTCTCTTCTTTGCGCAAGGAGAATGAGGAGATGGTTTACTTGCTTGACAATCGCGATCACATGCTTAGAGAGGCTAAGAAGCTTAGGAAGGAGCTTAGATCTTTGCTCGAAGATGCTAGGACTATAGTGGCTGAGCTAGAAACACAGGTTCCTGATGGCAAGCTTGAAATTGTTCTCTTAAGGCTAGCCCTCTGATTTCTGATGAGGTTGATTGTGCTGATTTCTCTGCTTTCTCAGCTGATTTGACTGTCCTTAGGGAAAAGCATGCCTCCAAGTGTGAGGAACGTGATGTGCTTAGGGTTGAGTTGGCTGAGCTGCAATCTAGACCCACTTTGCTTGGTGCTTGCACTTCTTGCCCTGGTTTGCATGAAAAAATCGCTGAGCTTCGATCTTGCATTGTTTTGCTTGAGGCTGATTTGAAAGTGCCTAGTCCTACTTCCTGTTCTACCTGTGAATTACATGCTGCAAAGAATTTGGATCTTGCAAAATGTGTTGGTCGCTTGCAAGATGAGAACGATAAGTTGTGTGAAGTGCTGAGCTGGTTGTCTAGTCAAGAACCTCAGCTTGGTATGATGATTGCTAGTTGTAAGCGCTTTGATGGTTGGGCTTTGGCATTTGATAAGGTTGGTGAGAGCAATGGTGAGAGAGAAGGGAATTTTGGGAATATTCCAGTTTCACCACAACCCACACCTAAAGACAAGTTTGCATCCAAGCTAAACCAGTTGCTTAAACCGAGAGAAAGACTAAGCGAGAAGGCAAGTGAAAAGCCTAGTGAGAAACCAAGTGGGAAGCCTAGAGAGAAGCCTTGTGAAGAACCTCACCCCAAACCTAAGCCTAGATCAATCCGTTTCCATTGTGAGTTTTGTGGAAAGGATGGTCACAAGAAAGAGTTTTGCTATAAGAGAAGGAGAGAGGCGAGAATGGCTAAGACAGGTACCACCCTTCTCATGGTGTGCCTGAGCCTCGTATGCTTCTGCCCAAGGGAAAGGGTTTTGTGTATATGGTTCCAGTATGGAGAGATAGGAGAGCCTCAGGTGGAGGCAAGTCAGCTGGACGAGGACCACCGGCCGGACCGGTCAGGATGACCGGTTAGACCAGTGCCATGCAGATTGCTGGAGAGTTTGGTTTCCATGGCCATGATGCTAGAGGGTTCAGTCCTTTCAGTCGTGGAACAGGTGGCAGGTACTTTGAGTCTGGTGGTGTTGAGTTTGCTGGACGTTCTCCACCTCGTGATCAATACAAGTTTGGGAGAGATCGCAGTTTTGAGTCTCAGAGGGGCTACGGACTACGCTTTCCCTTTCGTGGTACTCTGTTGACGGCGAAAATCCGTCAACCTAGCCATGAGTTTACCTTCGGTGTTGGCATAAGTTTTATACCTTATCCATTGGTACTAACCCCCGTGGTATAACAAGTTCACTTGTGCATGTCGGTTTTGGAGTTTAGTGTTTATGCAGGGTTTTAGCGTTGAAAGCAAGACTTCCGGGATAAGTTCATCAAGACCACATGCAAAGGACAAAGGACAAGCATGGGTGGGCAGCAAGCATAACTTTGCAGAAAATTCATGGTGACATGTGAAGCAAGTGAAGCAAGTGAGCATGGACATGACTCAAAGCATGAAGCATCAAGTGGAAGGACCAATAATGCAAGAAAATGAGTGGATGAGAGCATTTGGGCGGTGCAACTCGTGGAGCATGCGGGCAAGGAGGTCATGTAGGAGAAATGGTCGTGTTGGAAGAAAGCCGAGGCGGGGAGAGGCACGCGGCCACCCAGGCCGGTCGGCCCAGGCCGGCCGGCCTCCCCTTCGGCGGGCAAGCATCCCTCTCCTTCCTCAGTTTGTGTGCTCAAGTTTTTGTGCCCAGAACCACCGTAGACATAGCCAACCTTCCCAAGCTTGATAACTCAAACAATACACACCCTTAATCCACTCGAAGTCCACATTTCGAAGTAAGATTTTAAGTGCCTAGTTACCGGTTGCAACCCGGAATTTTAGTGGAGAGAAGAGTGCTGCAATCATGTGGAAGAAAACCACAAGTCTCTTCACCAAAGAAGAAGGGGTCATCGTCATCCAAGCCGTCTTCGACGACGTCTTCGAGGAGGCACTTGGTTTCTGAGTCTCCTCGGAGCCTGGAGGAGGACACGACACCGCCAAGGAGGAACGACACTCTCCTCCTCAGTGGCATGAGGGCAACAAAGAGCACGTCCATGAGGTTTACCGAACCTCAAGGGCGTACGGAGGAGCCGCCCGTCCCACCTCAGCGATCGACCTGTTCATCCGTGCCACCTTCATACACTCCGCGGTATTCCGCATATGGCTTCATCATATTGACGGAGGAGGAGGAGAAGAAACTCTCTCGTCTTGAGAAGAGGCTTGTGGCCAACGTCGACTTCGACGATCAAGTTCTCAATGCATTGGGTTTCGGCACGGATATATATTATATGTTGGGGCACCTTGGATGGGAGCAATTCTCCAACGGGGTGTCGGCAAATACCCACAAGGAGTTTGCCTTGAAAATCTTGATGACTATGGCGCATATCCTAGATGAGGGGGTGCAAAGTTTATCATTCCGTTTGGAGGGAATCCAACAAGTGGTTCCCTACGAGTATGTTAGGGAGCTACTTGGGTTCCAAAAGGGAGCTTCGGAGAAAGTTGACGTGCCGGATGGCATGCTAGATGGATTTTGGAATTTAATCTCCGGAGAAGACCACCAACAAAGCAATTGCATCCGTAACCCCATTATCCAAGTATTCCACTCTTGGATGAGTAAGTGGAAGAGTAAGAGGATTATGGGGAGGATGAGGGAGACGAAGGTGACCAACACAGAGTTGAATTGGCTCTACTCGGCTTTAATTGTCAAGCAGCCAATAGACCCCTCATACCTTATGGTCAACCGATGGTGTTGCGAGGCAACATCGGGATCCGGAGATATTGGTTCGGGGTGCTACCTCTTTATGTTGGCCATCTCTTTAAGATCGGGGATTACAAGAAATCCCGAACATCTTTTACGTGGAACCCCTCTCGGTTTTGAGTATTTGATACAAGGGAAATATATTAGTGGAGATGAGAGAGGAGGCTTTCATGTGGCCAAAGTAAACCTACCCCTTCCGGATTCAAGGCTTAGGCTTTTCATTCAAGGGAAGGAAGATTGGTTGGAGGAGGGACTCCTTATCCCGGCAAAGAAAAGTAAAAGAGGAAGAATTGTAGAGGAGGGATCTTCCTCCGCGCAAGTGGGTGGTGCACAACCCAACTATGTGCCACCATTCGGCGGGATCCCTACTCCGCCAAGTTATTACGGAGGGCCACAAATGCAAGCATGGGGGGGTGGTGCACCGGTGCCCCCACAAAATTATGTGGTTCCCAACGTAACCTTCGTAGAGCCCTACGCACAATATCCCCAACCACAACAAATCATGGCCATAATTGGAGGGTATGTTGTGAGAAACATGCAAAACGTCGCAGCCATCCAATCCAACGCGGTTCAACTTGGTGAGGGCAATGCAAAAATTACCTATGAGCTTGGACGCCTTCACCTAGTGTAGCCGGATCAATTCGTTGGAGGGGATGTCCAACCCTACTACGAGCAAGGGTACAACTACCAAGATTATCAACACCAACCACCGGTGGAGGATTAGGAAGAAGGAGGAACCTTAGTTTTCTTTTCTTTTCCCTTTTTTTGTAATTTTCAGCTTGTGTTTGATTGTGTTTGCGTAATATTTTCAGTCTTCATTTAAATTTCAGCAAGTGTGTTAGTTTATTTTCAGCACGTATTTCAGTTTGTTTTCATCATTAATAAAGACACCACCTTGTTTACACCATTGGAAAAGTTACAAAATTTGTGCCATGATGATATATGATTATAATTGCCGCTTTGTTTATCTTTATAATTGATTTATGCATGTTAAAACTAGTGCTCTCTTAAAATACGAATCTAAATTTATCTAAAAACTAGCTTAATCTTTATCGGAGGTTATGATTAAAATAAAGACCCATAGTGTTTTATGTGCTCTCAAGTTATAGATAGATTAAAGATGAATTTTATGCCCAAAAATATCGCTAACATTGTCATGAATATCACTTGTGTGTTGCTTAACCTATCCAGAGCCTTATATATATATTTGAATGCATAAACCTTAGTGTACAAGATTTATTTTTGAGTGAGTTATTGCAGAACATGATTTCTCTGGCCCGAGACTATGAAGCTGGTCATTCTGTTTTTGCGTATCTATCTTTTTGCTAGCCTTTTATCCGTGCATTATGTATCCCCACATCGGAGATCTCACAAACCTCGCCGGATATCCACCCTTAAAACCAAATATCATCTTTCGTGATTACCTCCTTGACCACAACCTATCGTTGAGAATGGATCATCAATTCAAGGAAGATCGCAAGACGGTGCCAACATTGAAGAATTCAAGTATCTCTCCAAGGAAAAATATTTCCAGTACCTACCTTATTTATCACCTCTTTGCCCGAGGACGAGCAATGTCTAAGCATGGGGGAGGATGTAGGTACGATTGTTGACGGTTAATAATTGTATCAAAGTTCGTTTGTGACTCGCAAGCGTACAAGTCTCCCGTCGTAGTCAAGGGACCCTTCTTCCCTCGAGTGGTGAACCCAAGGTATCGAATCCGTGGAACAAATGTGTGACGCAAAACTTAATCTAATAAAGCCATGTAACTCCGATCTTCGATAAAACCCTAATGCATCTAAGTAAAAGACACAAAACAAATCTAATCTACTAAAGACCGGAGAAAACAAAGTAAGATTGGGTAGATAAACCGATCTAGAGGGATCGGGGTAAGCCTTTTGTTGAAGTTCCAAGCAAGAGAAGAAGTAGCAAATTGAATCTTAATAGAAGCCTCTTTAAATCGTGGTTTCCCATCCAAATCCAAAAACATCCGCCTTTCGAGACCCCCGTTCTGTCACAATGTATCGCTATTCATGCGGGGAGCTTAGGGCGAGTCAAAAGACAAGTCGAGATTCTTTCGGAAGATCCGGCGTGTACCTCTAGCCACCGCGGCTACAAGAACACCCTATGTAATCTATCTCGAGAATAGAATTGGAATAAGCAAAGCCGATCGAAAAACGAAATCTTCGAGTAAACACTTGATCGCTAGGAAAAGATTCAACTTGATAATTCAACTATAACAATGATACATACACAAGATCACCACCGGGATCCTTCCTTGATCTTGCTTCTAGCTCCGGAACTCCGACGTGGTCTTCCGTGCAAGGTTCCCACGTCGGCTAGGGAAACCCTAGTCAACTAGCTCGACCCTCTCCTCTCCGAGATGGTGTCCCTCTCTTCTCTCGCTCCTCGGCGGCCGATGACGAATTCTTCTCCGCGAGGCTCTCGGTCGGGGGGCTATAAATAGCCCGATTGGCGGCTAGGGCAAAGGAGGGGGCATTTGGGCCCCGGATGGGCACCGGGCCGACCGGACCGGGCCGGCCGGCTTGGGCCCACCTAGGCCCCGCCCCGAGGGCTCCTTCGCTCCACGTCGGTTCCCTTGCTTCTCGGATGTTTCCCCCCTTCGCATGTAGGTCCATGTCGTCGGTTTCTCTCCGAATTGGACTCAACTCCTTGTCTTGCAAGATTCGAGACTTTTCTCGGTCGGGTCCTCGGAGTCCGTCGTCTTCTCGGATCAAGTCCCCGGCTTCTTGGAGTTAAGTTTGCTTCATTGCATGACTTGTACGGGGGCTTCAAGGTCTTGTCATGAGGTGCTTGATGAACTTATCCCGAAAGTCTTGCATTCAACACTAAAACCCTGCATAAACACTAAACTCCAAAACCGACATGCACACGTGAACTTGTTATACCACGGGGGTTAGTACCAATGGATAAGGTATAAAACTCATGCCAACACCGAAGGTAAACTCATGGCTAGGTTGACGGATTTTCACCGTCAACATCTCCCCCATGCTTAAACCTTGCTCGTCCTCGAGTAAGCCTTCGATGGATATCATCATTGCCAAACAATGTTTAAACTTTGCATTTGATCACACATGAGAAAACTTAATGCTCTCAAAATTTTAATTCATTAAAGTTCCATAATGTACTAGCCTTCATCTCTACGGAGGGTAGATTCTTATTAAGCTTATCCCACGAGTATTAACATGCTCACAAAGTTTAAATAGATCTCAGAATTTTTGAAGTAAAGAACGAGATAAAGAAAAGCAAAACCAAGTTCACAAATTTAAATCATCTCGTATATTGCTCATGAACTCTCATCTCACTTGTCTCTCAAGCCTATATATTCTACTCCTTTCCCTCTCATATATATGTGGTAGGCTTTATATGGAGCTTTGGGAAAGTTTAGTCCTAACAAGATTTTATAAATGAGATGTTGTCAAAACAAGACAAGCTTCTCATGGTCTTACCGAGACTCGTCAAAAAGGTCATTGGAAAATAATGTTAAATCAAAGAGGGGAAAGAGAAAAATACACACACTTTTAGATGAGTGGACATGTGCAAATGGCAAAGAATGATCCCGAGGCACAAAGGAAGTCCTCGTTATCGGATTGCACATGGTTGGAAAAATGAGAATGGATCTTCTTAACTTGAAGCCTTGAATGCACTTTTAGAGAGCCGGGGAGTTCACTTTACGCACATATATTTTTTTTTCTCTTTCTCATATTTCTCATTCTTTTCTTTCTTTCTTTCTTTCTTTCTTTCTTTCTTTCTTTCTTTCATTATATTTATTTTTCTTTCTTCACCTTGAAAGTCATGATCATCGCCGGATTTTTTTCTTTCATCATTATATTATTATTATTTTTTTTTTAAAATACTCCCTTTTTGAACTCTAAAACTGCACCGTACCTACCTCCTCCCCCATGCTTAGACGTTGCTCGTCCTCGAGCAAAGAGGCGAAAAATAAGGTAGGTATCGGGGTATTCTTCCTTGGAGAGATACTTGAAATCTTCTATGTCGGCACCGTCTTGCGATCTTCCTTGAATTGATGATCCATTCTCAACGATAGGTTGTGGTCAAGGAGATAATCACAAAAGATGATATTTGGTTTAAGGGTGGATATCCGGCGAAGTTTGTGAGATCTCCGATGCGGGGATACACAATGCACGGATAAAAGGCTAGCAAGAAGATAGATACGCAAAAACGGAATGACCAGCTTCTTAGTCTCGGGCCAGAGAAATCATGGCCTGCAATAACTCACTCAAAAATAAATCTTGTACACTAAGGTTTACGCACTCAAATATATATAAGGCTTTGGATAGGTTGAGCAACACACAAGCGATATTTGTGACAAGGTTAGCGATATTTTTGAGCATAAAAGACATCTTTAATCTATGCATAACTTGAGAGCACATAAAACACTATGGGTCTTTATTTTAATCATAACCTCCGCTGAAAATTAAGCTAGCATTTAAATAAATTCAGATTTGTATTTTTAAAAGAGCACTAGCTTAAACATGCATATATCAATTACAAAGATGAACAAAGCTGCAATTATAATCATATATCATCATGGCACGAATTTTGTAACTTTTCCAATGATATAATCAAGGTGGTGTCTTTATTAATGATGACATCAAGTTGAAATACAAACTGAAAATAAACAAACATGCTTGCTGAAATTTAAATAAAAACAGAAAATACTACGCAAACACACATAAGCAAAAGCTGAAAATTACGAGAGAAAAAGAAAAGAAAAGAAAACTAAAGTTCCTAAATCTTCTAGTCCTCCGCCGGTGGTTGATGTTGATGATCTTGATAATAATACCCTTGCTCATAATACGATTGGACATTCCCTCCGACGAATTGATTTGGCTCCACGAGGTGAAGGCGTCCGAGCTCAAAGGCAATATTTGCGTTGCCTTCACCAAGTTGAGCTGCGTTAGCTTGGATGGCTGCGATGTTTTGGGCGTTTCTTGCAGCATACCCTCCAATTATGGCCATGCTTTGTTGTGGTTGGGGATGATGAGCGTAGGACTCCGCGAAGTTAGCGTTGGGCACAACATAATTTGGTGGGGGTACCGGTGCACCACCCCCCCATGCTTGCTCTTGTGGCCCTCCGTAATAACTTGGCGGAGGAGGGACCCCGCCAAATGGTTGCACATTGGCTTGTGCTCCACTCGCTTGTGCGGAGGATGTTCCCTCCTCTACGATTCTTCCTCTTTTGTTCTTCCTTGCAGGGACGAGGAGTCCCTCTTCCAACCAATCTTCCCTCCCTTCGGTGAAAAGCCTAAGCCTCTCATTCGGAAGGGGTAGGTTCACTATGGCCAACCGATAACCTCCTCTCTCATCTCCACTAATGTATTTGCCTTGCCGCAAATACTCAATGCCGAGAGAGGTACCACGCAAAAGGTGGTCGGGGTTTCTTGCGATCCCCGCCGCAAGGAGAAGGCCAACATGGAGAGGTAGCACCCCGAACCAATATTACCCGCCCCCGATGTTGCTTCACAACACCAACGGTTGATCATAAGGTAAGAAGGGTCTATTGGCTGCCTGGCAATTAAAGCCGAGTAAAGCCAATTCAACTCCGTGTCGGTCACCTTTGTCTCCTTCATCCTCCCCAATACCCTCTTGCACATCCAAGAGTGAAATATCCGGATAATGGGGTTGCGGATCCAATTGCGTTGTTGATGGGCTTCTCCAGAGATCATATTCTACTCCTTTCCCTCTCATAACATATATGTGGTAAGCTTTATATGGAGCTTTTTGGGAAATTTAAGTCCTACCAAGATATTATAAATGAGATGTTGTCAAAACAAGACAAGCTTCTCATGGTCTTACCGAGACTCGTCAAAAAGGTCATTGGAAAATAATGTTAAATCAAAGAGGGGAAAGAGAAAAATACACACACTTTTAGATGAGTGGACATGTGCAAATGGCAAAGAATGATCCCGAGGCACAAAGGAAGTCCTCGTTATCGGATTGCACATGGTTGGAAAAATGAGAATGGATCTTCTTAACTTGAAGCCTTGAATGCACTTTTAGAGAGCCGGGGAGTTCACTTTACGCACATATATTTTTTTTCTCTTTCTCATATTTCTCATTCTTTTCTTTCTTTCTTTCTTTCTTTCTTTCTTTCTTTCTTTCTTTCATTATATTTATTTTTCTTTCTTCACCTTGAAAGTCATGATCATCGCCGGATTTTTTTCTTTCATCATTATATTATTATTATTATTTTTTTAAAATACTCCCTTTTTGAACTCTAAAACTGCACCGTACCTACCTCCTCCCCCATGCTTAGACGTTGCTCGTCCTCGAGCAAAGAGGCGAAAAATAAGGTAGGTATCGGGGTATTCTTCCTTGGAGAGATACTTGAAATCTTCTATGTCGGCACCGTCTTGCGATCTTCCTTGAATTGATGATCCATTCTCAACGATAGGTTGTGGTCAAGGAGATAATCACAAAAGATGATATTTGGTTTAAGGGTGGATATCCGGCGAAGTTTGTGAGATCTCCGATGCAGGGATACACAATGCACGGATAAAAGGCTAGCAAGAAGATAGATACGCAAAAACGGAATGACCAGCTTCTTAGTCTCGGGCCAGAGAAATCATGGCCTGCAATAACTCACTCAAAAATAAATCTTGTACACTAAGGTTTACGCACTCAAATATATATAAGGCTTTGGATAGGTTGAGCAACACACAAGCGATATTTGTGACAAGGTTAGCGATATTTTTGAGCATAAAAGACATCTTTAATCTATGCATAACTTGAGAGCACATAAAACACTATGGGTCTTTATTTTAATCATAACCTCCGCTGAAAATTAAGCTAGCATTTAAATAAATTCAGATTTGTATTTTTAAAAGAGCACTAGCTTAAACATGCATATATCAATTACAAAGATGAACAAAGCTGCAATTATAATCATATATCATCATGGCACGAATTTTGTAACTTTTCCAATGATATAATCAAGGTGGTGTCTTTATTAATGATGACATCAAGTTGAAATACAAACTGAAAATAAACAAACATGCTTGCTGAAATTTAAATAAAAACAGAAAATACTACGCAAACACACATAAGCAAAAGCTGAAAATTACAGAGAAAAAGAAAAGAAAAGAAAACTAAAGTTCCTAAATCTTCTAGTCCTCCGCCGGTGGTTGATGTTGATGATCTTGATAATAATACCCTTGCTCATAATACGATTGGACATTCCCTCCGACGAATTGATTTGGCTCCACGAGGTGAAGGCGTCCGAGCTCAAAGGCAATATTTGCGTTGCCTTCACCAAGTTGAGCTGCGTTAGCTTGGATGGCTGCGATGTTTTGGGCGTTTCTTGCAGCATACCCTCCAATTATGGCCATGCTTTGTTGTGGTTGGGGATGATGAGCGTAGGACTCCGCGAAGTTAGCGTTGGGCACAACATAATTTGGTGGGGGTACCGGTGCACCACCCCCCCCATGCTTGCTCTTGTGGCCCTCCGTAATAACTTGGCGGAGGAGGGACCCCGCCAAATGGTTGCACATTGGCTTGTGCTCCACTCGCTTGTGCGGAGGATGTTCCCTCCTCTACGATTCTTCCTCTTTTGTTCTTCCTTGCAGGGACGAGGAGTCCCTCTTCCAACCAATCTTCCCTCCCTTCGGTGAAAAGCCTAAGCCTCTCATTCGGAAGGGGTAGGTTCACTATGGCCAACCGATAACCTCCTCTCTCATCTCCACTAATGTATTTGCCTTGCCGCAAATACTCAATGCCGAGAGAGGTACCACGCAAAAGGTGGTCGGGGTTTCTTGCGATCCCCGGCCGCAAGGAGAAGGCCAACATGGAGAGGTAGCACCCCGAACCAATATTACCCGCCCCTGATGTTGCTTCACAACACCAACGGTTGATCATAAGGTAAGAAGGGTCTATTGGCTGCCTGGCAATTAAAGCCGAGTAAAGCCAATTCAACTCCGTGTCGGTCACCTTTGTCTCCTTCATCCTCCCCAATACCCTCTTGCACATCCAAGAGTGAAATATCCGGATAATGGGGTTGCGGATGCAATTGCGTTGTTGATGGGCTTCTCCGGAGATCATATTCCAAAATCCCGCCAACATGCGGGTGGCACGTCAACTTTCTCCGGAGCTCCCTTGTGGAATCCAAGCAGCTCCCTAACGTGCTCGTAGGGAACCACTTGTTGGACTCCCTCCAAACGGAATGACAAGCTTTGCACTCCATCATCATCAATGATGGGTGCAATAGTCATCAAAATTTTCAAGGCGAACCCCAAATGGGTGTCCACCGATACTCCGTTGGAGAACCGCACCCATCCAAGGTGCCCCAACATATAGTATATGTCGGTGCCAAAACCCAAGGTGTAGAGTGCTTGGTCGTCGAACTCGACGTTGGGCACAAGCCTCTTCTCAAGATTAGAGAGCCTCTCCTCCTCCTCCGCCGACAAGATGATGAAGCCGTACGAAGAGTATGTCGGGGTGTAAGGAGGTGGCGCGGTTGAGCGAGTCGATCGTCGTGGTGGCGCGGGCTGCTCCTCCGTGTGCCCACGAGGTTCGGTAAACCTCATGGAAGTGCTTCTTGCAGCCCTCATACCACCAACGAGGAGAGCATCGTTCCTCCTCGGTGGTGCCGTATCCGTCTCCATGCTCCGGACTCGGAAACCGAGTGCCTCCTCGAAGACGTGGTTGATGACGGCTTGGACGACGACGAACTCTTCTTCTTGGAGAAGAGACTTGTGGTCTTCTTCCACATGGTTGCTGCACTCTTTTCTTCAACTAAAACTCCGGGTTGCAACCGGTAACTAGGCACTTAAACTTCCTTGCTTCGGATGTGGACTTTGAGTGGATTAAGGATGTGGATTTTTTTCTTGAGCTATCAAGCTTGGGAAGGTTGGCTATGTCTACGGAGGTTTTGAGCACACAAACTTGAACACACAAGCAAAGGAAGGAGAGGGAAGCTTGCCTGCAGAAAACGGGAGTCGGGGGGCTCCTTATGTAGGTGAGGCCGGCCGGCTCCGGGCCGGCCGCCCGGGGTCCTTCGGCTCCTCCCCGCCTCGTCTTTCTTCCGAGCACGATCATTTCGCCTCCGCAACTTTCCCCGCCCGCGTGCTCCACGAGTTGCACCGCCCAAACGCTCTCGTCCACTCCTTTTCTTGCATTATTGGTCCTTCCACTTGATGCTTCATGCTTTGGGTCATATCCATGCTCCCTAGCTCCACTTGCTTCACATGCCACCATGAAATTCCTGCAAAGTTGATGCTTGCTGCCCACCATGCTTGTCCTTTGCATGTGGAATTGGTGAAAGTTGATAAAAGGGAATCCAATGGTGCATGCATGATTAATTCAAACTAGATTGCCTCCATTTAAGTGTGTTTAAGGTTAAGCACTCCCCTAATTCGAAATTTAAAATATTTTTCAGAGCCATGCAAGAGCTCAAACATAATTTTAGAGAAGTTTTTGAACCATTAAAAACAAATGTAAGTCGAAAATATTTTTCGACTACGTCGATTTCGGTCTCACCGGTATAGTTTGCCTTCATCGGTTGAGAGCAAACATTTCCCGGCTTGATCATGGGGGCATAGGTTTAGGTTCTAATTTTGGCTAAATAAGAAAGATTTTGAATAAAACAAAATTAGAATAGGCTTAGAAAAATTCTAATCCTAGAGAAACCAAGGATAAAGATTTTTAAAACCAACCAAAAGTTTTGATTTCTAGGTTCACGCGAGTTCTACCACGTGCTGAATTTTATTAACACATAGATATAAATTGTGGCTCTACTCGTGTGGTTTTAGCATGAAAAATAAGTCAACCTCAGCACCATAATGAGGGTGAAAGGTTGAGTTAGGTTCTGAAATTATTTGGTTGAGGTTTCTCGAAAAGAAAAGAACAAACAAGCACATAGGAGGGTTCATGCAAAGGGTTTATGATAAAGCAAACATTCAATCAAGAATTATGTCTCTAATATTGTTCAACCACTTCTAAGTCTAATGTCTTTGCGTAATAAATCTCAAAAACTAAATTATTAAAAAATACTCGAAAAACCTGGAATCGGGTTGTCCTCCCGGTAGCTTATTCTTGACTCGACGAAACGGGTTGCCTCCCGCCTAGCGCTTCGTTTATAGTCTATAGCTAGACTTCTTCACTTGACTACTCCGGATCAACGCTCTTTGCGGGCGTTGCAATCTTGGGTACCCACTTCCGCACCATCTTGGGCGCGGGCTTGTCTTCCGGCTTAGTTGGCTTAGTCATTTTTTTGGTCTTCACAGGCGGCTTCTCTTCCTTTGTCTTGACGGATGCAACACCTTCTTTGATTTTCTTTACGTTCATTTTTTTCGGCTCCTTCTTCTTTTTCAGCCCCTCCGTTTGTTTTGGTTCTCCCTTCACTCCAATCATGTTGCATGTCTCAATCCTTGGACGGAACTTGAAGGAACTCCTTTCTCCGTTGATATCGAACATGATCTCCCCCTTGCCAACATCAATAGTAGCTCCCACGGTCTTGAGGAAAGGCCTCCCTAGGATGAGCGGCGGCTTCTCCCTCTCTCCCATCTCAAGCACAACGAAGTCGACGGGGATGAAGTGGTGTCCAATCTTCATGGGTACATCTTCAGCAATGCCCAAGGGATAGCGAATGGAGTTGTCTCCTAACTCCAAACATATTCCCGTAGGCTCCATTGGTAGGCGTAGCTTCTCGAACACATCCCTCGGCATGACGCTTACACTAGCTCCAAGGTCGCATAACGCCTTCTCGAAGTTGAAAGAACCAACCGAACATGGAATTGTAGGGCACCCAGGGTCTTTTTGCTTCTCTAGCCCATTAGCAATAGCGGCACTACACTCCTCGGACATCTTGACATGATCTACCCCGAGTGTTGGTATCTCATATTTATTTGCAAGTATATCTTTAAAGTAACGAGAATATGTAGGTACTTGTAGGGCATCTAGTAATGGCATGTTGATGCTAAGTCTATGCACAACTTCCACAAACTTCTCAAAGTGGTTGTCAAGTTTATCTCGGAAGTAGCGTGGCTTGAGTTGCGGTATCCTCGTGTCTTCCTCCGGCATCTCGAATTCGGGTTCCTCGGTGACGATCCCCGTAACCTTCTCTTTAGCAGCTCCTTCCACCTCGGTGGATGGTTTAAGCTTCCTTGCTCCCGCGGAACGTTCAGGATCTTCGGTCTCCTTCCCCGAACGCGTTTGAATGGCCTTCGCCGATTCGGGACATTTGGGTTGTCCAGGAAGCTTCCCTTCATCATTAGTGAGGCGCCCGCAAGTTGTCCAACTTGCGTCTCGAGCATCTTCATCATGTTGAGCACTTGATGATTGGAACTTCCGACCTCCGTCACCTTGCTATCGATGTTCTCCAACACCTTGTCTATGGTCTTGAACTTGGTGACGGTGTCCTTGTTGATCTTAGCTTGCTCAGCCATGAACTCCTTCAATTGTATACGAAGCGGAACCGCGTTAGGAATAGATGAGCTTGCATTAAATTGAGGCCTACCTTGCCCGTAGCGGAAGTTCGGAAATTCTCCCTTCCTCATGTAGTCGAGCACTTTGGCTTCCTCCGGACAATCTTTGCGGACATGGCCATACTCTCCACATTCTTCGCATGTGGACCTTGCTTCGGCGGCCTTCAAGTCTTGAGCCTCTTTCTTTTCCATCTCCATCTTCTCCAACCTCCTCATGAGCGAGTCGATCTTGCCTTCAAGTATGTTCTCCTTCTCCACTTGCAAAACTCCTTTGATGTTTCCCGTGGGTTGAACCGGATGTAGGCGCCCGGACGACGCCCACGTGTCATTATCCGCGACCTTCTTGAATAGAGTGAAAGCTTGCGTCGGTGTAAGTTCGATGATGGATCCTCCCGCCGATGCATCGATGATCGTCCTTGACGCCATGGTGAGTCCTTGATAGAACTTTTGCACGAGGTCTTCTTTCGGGAACTTGTGATGTGGAACCGCCCGGTGTACTCGTTGAAGCGCTCGAATGCCTCCGAGATAGTTTCCGTAGGATATTGAACAAAGGTGGCAATCTTATTACGCAAGCTTTGAGTTTTACCGGAGAGTAGTATTCCTTCATGAAAGCCTTCATCAACGTGTTCCAATTTTGCACCGTCTCCGCCGGTTGAGAGTGGAACCATTGCAAAGCCTTCCCGAGTAGTGAAAACGGAAAAAGCCTTGCCCTCATTTGGTCTTGAGTCACCCCATCCATGTTGAAAGTCTGACATAGTTGAATGAATGCTTGGAGGTGAAGGTTCGGATCCTCTTTACCGGTGAAGGGTGAATGTTGCACCATGCGGATTGTTGAGGTCTTTATCTCGAACGGTCTTCCGATCTCCTCAAGGTTCAAGATTGGTAGGTCGATGATGTCTGGGGTGCATAGCTCCCCAATCTTGCGTTCTTGCGGTGGTTGGTCACCCATCGGTGGAAGTCGATTCTCCCGAGGACTTTGAGGTGGTGAATTCTTCGGAGATTCCTGCGATCCTTTGTCTTCCGACTCCGAATCTACAAAATCCAGCTTTTTAGCTTGATGTGCTTCGCGTCTCCTTAGCCTGTAAAGTTTTTCTGGATCATCCACAAAATTATTGCATTATGTATCCCCACATCGGAGATCTCACAAACCTCGCCGGATATCCACCCTTAAAACCAAATATCATCTTTCGTGATTACCTCCTTGACCACAACCTATCATTGAGAATGGATCATCAATTCAAGGAAGATCGCAAGACGGTGCCAACATTGAAGAATTCAAGTATCTCTCCAAGGAAAAATATTTCCAGTACCTACCTTATTTATCACCTCTTTGCCCGAGGACGAGCAATGTCTAAGCATGGGGGAGGATGTAGGTACGATTGTTGACGGTTAATAATTGTATCAAAGTTCGTTTGTGACTCGCAAGCGTACAAGTCTCCCGTCGTAGTCAAGGGACCCTTCTTCCCTGGAGTGGTGAACCCAAGGTATCGAATCCGTGGAACAAATGTGTGACGCAAAACTTAATCTAATAAAGCCATGTAACTCCAATCTTCGATAAAACCCTAATGCATCTAAGTAAAAGACACAAAACGAATCTAATCTACTAAAGACCAGAGAAAACAAAGTAAGATTGGGTAGATAAACCGATCTAGAGGGATCGGGGTAAGCCTTTTGTTGAAGTTCCAAGCAAGAGAAGAAGTAGCAAATCGAATCGTAATAGAAGCCTCTTTAAATCGTGGTTTCCCGTCCAAATCTGAAAACATCCGCCTTTTGAGACCCCCCGTTCGTCACAACGTATCCCTATTCATGCGGGGAGCTTAGGGCGAGTCAAAAGACAAGTCGAGATTCTTTCGGAAGATCCGGCGTGTACCTCTAGCCACTGCGGCTACAAGAACACCCTATGTAATCTATCTCGAGAATAGAATTGGAATAAGCAAAGCCGATCGAAAAACGAAATCTTCGAGGAAACACTTGATCGCTAGGAAAAGATTCAACTTGATAATTCAACTATAACAATGATACATACACAAGATCACCACCGGGGTCCTTCCTTGATCTTGCTTCTAGCTCCGGGAACTCCGACGTGGTCTTCCGTGCAAGGTTCCCACGTCGGCTAGGGAAACCCTAGTCAACTAGCTCGACCCGCTCCTCTCCGAGATGGTGTCCCTCTCTTCTCTGCTCCTCGGCGGCCGATGACGAATTCTTCTCTGCGAGGCTCTCGGTCAGGGGGCTATAAACAGCCCGATTGGCGGCTAGGGCAAAGGAGGGGGCATTTGGGCCCTGGATGGGCTCCGGCCGACCGGACCGGGCCGGCCGGCCCGGGCCCATCTAGGACCGGCCCGAGGGCTCCTTCGCTCCACGTCGGTTCCCTTGCTTCTGGATGTTTCCCCCTTCGCATGTAGGTCCATGTCGTCGGTTTCTCTCCGAATTGGACTCAACTCCTTGTCTCGCAAGATTCGGCACTTTTCCGGTCGGTCCTCGGAGTCCGTCGTCTTCTCGGATCAAGTCCCCGGCTTCTTGGAGTTAAGTTTGCTTCATTGCATGACTTGTACGGGGGCTTCAAGGTCTTGTCATGAGGTGCTTGATGAACTTATCCCGAAAGTCTTGCATTCAACACTAAAACCCTGCATAAACACTAAACTCCAAAACCGACATGCACACGTGAACTTGTTATACCACGGGGGTTAGTACCAATGGATAAGGTATAAAACTCGTGACAACACCGAAGGTAAACTCATGGCTAGGTTGACGGATTTTCACCGTCAACAACGATGCAATTTTAGAGTTCAAAGGGGAGCAAATAAAAAAATCAAGAGAAAGAAAGAAAGAAATAAAGAAATATATATATAAGAAAAAGAGAAAAAAATTTGAGTATGTGTAAAAATAAAAATAAATTGAACTCCCCGGTTCTCTAAAGTGCATTAGGAATTTGAAGGCTTCAAGATTAAAAGATCCATACTCAATTTTCCAACCATGTGCAATCCGATAACGAGGACTTCCTTTGTGCCTCGGGATCATTCTTTGCCATTTGCACATGTCCACCCATCTCAAGTGTGTGTATTTTTCTCTTTCCCCTCCTTGATATTACATTATTTTCCAATGACCTTTTTGACAAGTCTCGGTAAGACCCTGAGAAGCTTGTCTTGTTTTGACAACATCTCATTTATAATATCTTGGTAGGACTTAAATTTCCCAAAAAGCTCCATATAAAGCTTACCACATATATGTTATGAGAGGGAAAGGAGTAGAATATATAGGCTTGAGAGACAATATGAGATGAGAGTTCATGAGCAATATGCAAAGATGGTTTAAATTTGTGAACTTGGTTTAGCCCTTTTCATCTAGTTCTTTATTTTCAAAATTTTTGAGATCTATTTAAATTTTGGGATCATGTTAATACTTGTGGGATAAGCTTAATTAAGAATCTACCCTCTGTAGAGATGAAGTCTAGTACATTATGAAACTTTAACGAATTAAAATTTTGATAGCATTATGTTTTCTCATGTATGATCAAGTGCAAGGTTTAAACATTGATGGGCAACGATGATATCGATCGAAGGCTTATTCGAGGACGAGCAAGGTTTAAGCATGGGGGAGATGTTGACAGTGAAAATCCGTCAACCTAGCCATGAGTTTACCTTCGGTGTTGGCATAAGTTTATATCTTATCCATTGGTACTAACCCCCGTGGTATAACAAGTTCACTTGTGCATGTCGGTTTTGGAGTTTAGTGTTTATGCAGGGTTTTAGCGTTGAAAGCAAGACATCCGGGATAAGTTCATTAGGCGCCTTGTGACAAGACCTTGAAGCCCCTTACAAGTCATGCAATGAAGCAAACTTGACTCCAAGAAGCCAGGGACCTAATTCGAGAAGATGACAAACTCCGAGGACCTAACCAGAAAAGTGCTGAATCTTGCGGGACAACGAGCTACGTCCAACTAGGAGAGAAACTGATGACAAGGGCCTACATGCAGAAGAGGGAAAGATCTAGAAGACTCGGGAACCGACACCACCCGAAGGAGGCCGGGAACTGGGCCTGGAAGGGCCCAGGCCGGTCGGCCCAGGCCGGCCGGCCCAGCTCAGTCCAGGGCCCATTTGCCCCCTCCTTTGACCTAGCCGCCATTCAGGCTATTTATAGCTCCGGGGTCGAGAGCCACGCATCGATCAATTCGTCATCGACCGCAGAGGAGCAGAGAAGAGAGGGACACCATCCCGGAGAGGAGAGGGTCGAGCTAGTTGACTAGGGTATCCCTAGCCGACGTGGGAACCTTGCAGGGAAGACCACGTCGAAGTTCCCGGAACTAGAAGCAAGATCAAGGTAGGATCCCAGTGGTGATCTTGTTTATGTATCATTGTATTAGTTTAATTATCAAGTTGAATCGATTTCTAGCGATCAAGCGTTTCTTCGATGAATTCGTTTTTCGATCGGCTTTGCTTATTCTAGATATATTCTCGAGATAGATCACATAGGGTGTTCTTGTAGCCGCGATGGCTAAAGGTACACGCTGGATCTTCCGAAAGAACTCGACTTGTCCTTGGACTCACCCTAAACTACCCGCATGAATAGGAATACGATGTGACAGAACGGGGGTTCCGAAAGGCGGGCGTTTCCGGAGTCGGACGGGAAACCACAATTTAAAGAGGCTTTTAATAAGATTCAATTTGCTATTTCTTGTCTTGCTTGGAACTTCAACAAAAGGCTTAACCCGATCTCTCTAGATCGGTTTATCTACCCTATCTATGTTTGTTACCTCCGGTCTTTAGTAGATTAGATTTGTTTTGTGTTCTTTATCTAGATGCATTAGGGTTTCACTTTACCAAAGATTGAAGTTACTTGGCTTTATTAAATCATCTTTTGCGTCACACATTTGTTCCACGGATTCGATACCTTGGGTTCACCACTCGAGGGAAGAAGGGTCCCTTGACTACGACGGGAGACTTGTCCGCCTGCAAGTCTAAACGAAATACAACTATTAACCGTCAACATACTCGCACTCCTCCAATGAGACAGGAGTGGTTTTCCCATGGTGGTTCCAGGCTTGATAGGTTTGACAGGATGGATCGCAGTATTGATAGGCACGATAGGATAAATGTTGCTAATCCTACTTTCGAGAAAATGTCCCGACACTGGTTTGACACCTTTGGAACTAACCCCAGTGTTGAGTCATTTGCTCGCTCTCGCTCTTGGTTTTGAGTTGCAGGTGGGTGGCCCGGAGAACATTTGGTTGATATCGGGGGTGGTTCTCCGGCCTCATACCCCGGTGGTGACATGGAGGTAGATCACTTTCGGGGATGGTGGACAAGGATGAGTGACTTCTAAAGAAATGATAAAGGTTAGTGTTGTGACCTTCAAGTGTGTGGCCTTGGTCAAGCCACTTGGTTCTTTTTTCTGTTTGCCCTATCTCATGTGTGTAAGGTGAGCTTTGTATGCTCTTTGGCCTTAATACATGAGTTTAGGGGGAGCTTGTGAGTTTTGAGCTCCTTTGCTCTTTTTCCGGTGGTGTCGAGCCCTTTCTACCTCCTCTAGAGGAGCCAGTCGTTTGTGAGCTTTGTGTGTGTGGTTGGTTTCCTGAGCTGGTGGTGAAGCTCCTTGTGTAGCATATGTATAGCTTTCCTTTGTGCATTTTTTACATTCGGCATGGCATATGTAACATGATGTACAGGCATCCTTGTATCTTAGATTCCATGCATTTTGTATCATATGCATTGGTTAGGAAAAGCTTCTCCTATATACATTGTCCACCATGGAATGATATATATGTCTTTGTGAGCTTGTTTTGGTAAGCTATGGTTAGTTTGGCTTAGCTCTTGATAATCTTGGTTTATATCCCTGGTTGATGGCTATGTTTTTGAAAAATGTCACATGTATGCTCTCTTGTGAGTGAATGCCTTTATATGATCTTGACATGTTTTAGTGGCTTGGCTATGCTTAATTTGTGGTTGGATAGCTTATTTTGATCATATGGGGCCAAAGGCTCATTTTCCATCATGAATGTTTAGCCCTCTTGCTTTATCTTGTGGAGGGGCATAAGTTTCTTTTTGTCGCAAAGACATTTCATGTACCAAATATGAATCTGAAAATGAAATGTAAATTGCTTGGAAAATGTGCTCCCATTTCATATGTGCTAAATTTAATTTGCTTTGTGTGCTAAACCGTTGCATGATGCCTACCAATGAGAAGTCTCATATATAGAAGTAGGCACATGGCCTAGTGGCTTTGACATGACATGAGGTGCTTGTGGGTGTTTGTGATGGTCTTATGATTAGAATGGTCATCCTAGCATGAAGTTTGTGTGGCTTTGCCATTTTGACATATTTTGCTCATGTTTAGGACTTTGCTCATGAGATGGTAAATTTTCGCAAAATTGCTCAATTCTATCTTAGCTTCGTCCAATGGTTGTGAAACTTGGTGGTCATGAAGTTGATGTCATTACCAAGCTATAGAGTATCTAACTTGCTCATTGGGACATGTGTAGCATCCTATGTTGAATTTTGTCTATTTAAGAAGCTCTAGGTTGTTTTTTCGCATTTTTTGCTTGATTCATGCATTGTCAACAGGGGGGAGTTTGAGCTTGTTTTGGGCTACTGAATGCATTTAGATGGTTTTCAGGTGGTTTCGAGCCATTTCTGGGCTATGTGTGTCACCGGTCTGACCGGTTGTGGTCACTGGGCTGACTGGTCAGAGTGCTGGCCTTGTTCACATGTTGGGCACCGGTCTGACCGGTGGTAGTGACCGGTCTGACCGGTCAAAGCTGAGCTGATGCAGCTGCTCTGTTTTCATCAAGTGGTTTGCATGCATTCGTTCTAGGGGGAGTTGCATTGGTTCAAGGGGAGCTTGCATGTGTGCAGGGGGAGCTCTTTGTGGTTTTCGAGCTTTGGTTTGGTGGTTTGCGCTCTTTGCTTGAGCATAGTTTTGTCTCGGATGTGTCGAGCCGTGGCCCTTCCCTAAGGGGTCCGAGACTTGTCTTCTTCAGGTGATCTTTCTCTTTGCCTTTCTTTGGCATTCGATCGCTTGTTGAAGTTTCTTTTTTATTCATTTCTTTTTTTCTTTTCTCTCAGGTTACCATATGTGTGTGTTGTCAATGCACTCATCAAGGGGGAGATTGAGGACCATGTGTGGTTCGAGGACCGGTGGATGGTTGCTTCCTGGTGTGATGAGTGATTGACAACGTTGTGTGGACTGATTCTTGGCTAAGTATTGCAGGTGTAGGTTGTGGCTTGACTCATGTTGGTGCAGGTGAAGAAAAGTGTGAAAGGTCATTCCCGGTGAGGCCTCCAGGTGTGGAGAATACAAGTAGGCTTCGTTCGAGGGACCCGGTGGCCAGTGGAGTCAAGTGCGGTCCGCATGGTGGCAAGAACGGCAAGATGAAGTCATGGACGGTTTCTTGGTTGAGCCTCAAAACCAAGGTCGAGCCGGGACTACGTGGGAGCCGAGTCATGAGTGGCGATTGGCGGAGGCTACACCGAGTTCGCGGGCTTTCCAGTGGTTCACCAGAAAACCACTGGGTTCCTTGGTTAATCCACAAAGCCAAGACCGAAGAACCGAAGACGGAGTTGCAGCAGCTCTAGACCGGTCTGACCGGTGGGTCTGACCGGTGGGTACCGGTCTGACCGGTGAGGAGCACCGGTCTGACCGGTGTGCGACGACGCAGTCTGGAGACTTCGAAGTGGAGGACACGCGTCGGGATCGCAAGGCTTGCGTCGAGGCTAAGCAAGTTTGTGGTCGCTGGGCATCCGTCCGATGGAGCGATGACAAAGACTTTCGAATTCACCCTCGAGGGGCATGTATCCCTAGTTAGCTAGTAAGGGTATTTTAGACTTTCGGTGAGTCCATCGATGCCTTGTTTCAGAGGTTCACGGTTGTTGTGATCAACATGAGGGCCAATGTGGACGTGCTATCGTACGATGATCATGATAGAGCTATCAAGCTCTTACACTCTTTGGATCGTACGGTTTGGGGCAGAAAGTTCGAGGCCATTGTGGAGTCGCAGAAATATGACACTCTGACCGTGAACGAGCTGTTCTCGAAGCTCAAGTCGGCTGAGGTGGATCGGGGCATGACAGCCAAAATCGAGGGCCCGACTGACTCTCATAGTCTCGCCCTCATCGGTGGCTCGAAAGGAAAATCTAATGCTAACCCATCCACCAGGATGTTCTCCTTGTCCTCTTTGATGTCTTTGCTAGATGAGGAGTTCGACGTGCTTGGAGAGGACGAGCTGGCGTTGCTGACCAGGCGGTTCGAGAGGATGCACGAGAACTGAGTGAACTCGAGGGCGTGTTTCAAGTGTGGCAAGGCCGGACACTTTTCACCGAGTGTCCGAAGGTGATTAACCACAACAAGCACAAGTTCAAGGACAAGAGGAAGAAGTCCAAGAAGAAGGATCACGGACATGGGAAGAAGACACGGTCTCGAGAGAAGATGAAGAGATCGAGCGATATCGAGTCCGACTCCGAGAACACATCTTCAAGCTCGAGTGATGAAGACGAAGAGGGTGACAAGAAGAAGAAGAAGAAGAAGAACCTCGGCAAGTATCTCAACGGCCTTTGTGTGACGGGCCTAAGCCTCAAGGACGACTTCTGCAGCATGGCTCTTAGCTCCAGCAGCAAGAGAAGCCAGAAGGACGCCTCGGACCTAGATTCTAAAGATGAGGTATGCGATGAGCTCTCTTCTTTGCGCAAGGAGAATGAGGAGTTAGCTTACTTGCTTGATAATCGCGATCATATGCTTAGAGAGGCTAAGAAGCTTAGGAAGGAGCTTAGAGCTTTGCTCGAATAAGCTAGGACTAGAGTGAATGAACTAGAAACACAGGTTCTTGATGGCAAGCTTGAAATTGATTCTCTTAAGGCTAGCCCTCTAATTTATGATGAGGTTGATTGTGCTGATTGCTCTGCTTTCCTAGCTGATTTGACTACCCTTAGGGAAAAGCATGCCTCCAAGTGTGAGGAACTAGATATGCTTAGGGTTGAGTTGGCTGAGCTGCAATCTAGACCCGAGAGAAAAAACTGAGCGAGAAGGCAAGTGAAAAGCCTAGTGAGAAACCAAGTGGGAAGACTAGTGAGAAGCTTTGTGAAGAACCTCACCCCAAACCTAAGCCCAAATCAATCTGTTTCCATTGTGAGTTTTGTGGAAAGGATGGTCACAAGAAAGAGTTTTGCTATAAGAGAAGGAGAGAGGCAAGAATGGCTAAAGAGTGGGCAAACAAGGACAAGTACCACCCTTCTCATGGTGTGCCTGAGCCTCTTATGCTTCTGCCCAAGGCAAAGGGTTTTGAGTATACAGTTCTAGCATGGAGAGATAGGAGAGCCTCAGGTGGAGGCAAGTCTGCTGGCCGAGGACCACCGGCCAGACCGGTTAGGATGACCGGTCAGACCAGTGGTAGGCAGATTGCTGGAGAGTTTGGTTTCCATGGCCATGATGCTAGAGGGCTCAGTCCTTTCAGTCGTGGAACAGATGGTAGGTACTTTGAGTCTGGTGGTGTTGACTTTGCTGGACGTTCTCCACCTCGTGATCAATACAAGTTTGGTAGAGATCACAGTTTCGAGTCTCAAAGGGGCTACGGACTACGCTTTCCCTTTCGTGGTACTCACACTCCTCCAATGAGACAGGAGTAATAGCTTTGAGATGGAGAGGAGGGACGATCCACGGTTCTCCTTACGTGGTTTTGGTCCTCCTCCAGGCAGAGAGGGTTGGTTTCCTCAGAGTGGTTATCGGGGTGGTGTTCGTGGAGTTAGCTTTGGTAGGAAAGATGGTTTGGATTGTGCTAACCCACTTTTGGGAAAATGGCTCAACACTTGTTTTACTCTTTTGGTACTAACCCCAGTGCTGAGTCGTTTGTTCGCTCACGTGCTAACTTTTGAATTTCAGGTGGGAGACTTGAAGAACATTTGGTTGATTGACTCCGGTTGCTCAAGGCATATGACAGGAGACAAGGGGTGGTTCTCAAGTCTCGTCCTGGTGGTGACAAAGAGGTACATCACCTTTGGGGACAATGGGCATGGGTGTGTGCTTTCAGAAGGTGAGATTAAGGTGAGTGATAAGATCACTCTCAGGCGTGTTGCTTTTGTTCAATCACTTGGATACAATTTGCTTTCTGTGTCCCAGCTGTTGGATGAGGGTTTTGAGGTGTTGTTTCGGCCTGGTGGTTCTCGAATTTTTGACTCTCGTGGGGACCTTGTCCGTATGGTTGTTCCCGAGGGTCAGGTGTTTCGAGCTGATTTTTCTCAGTCTTCTGGTGTTGAGCGTTGTTTCTTGGCTGGTTCTTCGAGTGAGTTGTGGAAGTGGCATAGGAAGTTGGGTCACTTGAGCTTTGACCTTTTGTCTCGCTTGAGTGAACTCAATTTGGCCCGAGGATTGCCACGGTTGAGGCTTGAGAAAGAGTTGGTTTGTGCGCCATGTAGGCATGCCAAAATGGTAGCCTCTTCTCACCCGCCTCTCACCAATGTGATGACTGAGCATCCATGCGAGCTGCTCCATACAGACCTTGTTGGCCCATCTCGTGTGCGATCCGTGGGTGGGAAGTGGTATGTCCTTGTTGTGGTGGACGACTATTCTCGGTATGTGTGGGTGTTCTTTCTCGAGGATAAGGGGGAGACATTTGGTTTTGTTCGAGATCTTGTCTTGAGGTTGAGGATCGAGAGGCACGGAGATGCCATACGAGCAATCCGCAGTGATAATGGCTCAGAATTGAGAAACTCTCGTTTTGAAACCTTTTGCCATAACTTGGGTCTTGAACACCAGTTTTCAAGTCCGTATACGCCTCCCCAGAATGGTGTTGTGGAAAGGAAAAATAGGACCTTGTGTGAGATGGCTCGGACGATGCTTGATGAGCATAGGACCCCAAGGAGGTTCCAGGCTGAGGTGAATACCACGTGCTTTGTGTCGAACAGGATCTACCTCAGAGTGCATAAGAAGAAAACCTGCTACGAGTTGATGCACGGTCGCACACCCAAGGTGAGTCATTTCCATGTCTTTGGTTGTAAGTGCTTTATTCTGAAGAAAGGGAAGAAGTTGGATAAGTTTGAGGCTAGGTCGGTCGATGGTATTTTCTTTGGTTATGCATCTCATTCTAGAGCATATCGTGTGCTCAATCTTGAAACTAACCAAATCGTGGAGACTTGCGAGGTAACCTTCGGCGAGACACAGCCATGTAGTCAGCTTGTCTTTGAGTGTGCAGGTGATGATGAGCTTGGTGAGGAGATCTTTCAGGAGGAGGAGCATGAACTTGGAGATGATGACGATGGAGGTGTGGTGACCCCGGCTGAACATGTACCTACTACTTCGACTACAGTGGTGGACGGCCCCTCTCCTACACCTACGACGACAAATCAAGATCGAGGAGAAGCTACAGTAAAGGGGGAGGTAACATCAAGGCGAGAACCTCCCCGGCGAGTACAAGTGGATCACCCAATTTCAAAGATCATCTGCGACATGAATGAATGTACTACACGATCGAGGGTTCGAAACAATTCTCATTTCGCTCATGCTGCATTTGTTGCTACTTTTGAGCCCAAAGACATTGGACCCACATTATCTGATCATAATTGGGTTAATTCGATGCATGAGGAGTCGGAGAACTTTGAGAGGAATCAGGTTTGGGAGTTGGTTGACCCTCCTCCAGGGTGTAAGCCGATCGCGACAAAGTGGGTGTGGACGAGCAAAGAGGGAGTGAAAGGTGAAGTGGTGAGGAACAAGTCAAGGCTTGTTGCTCAGGGGTTCAGTCAGAATGAGTAGATTGACTACGATGAGACCTTTGCTCCCGTAGCCCGTTTGGAGGCGATAAGGATTCTTCTAGCCTTTTCTGTGGCTAAAGGGTTCAAGTTGCACCAAATGGATGTGAAGAGTGCTTTCCTGAATGGTGTGTTGGAGGAAGAAGTGTATGTGAGGCAACCACTGGGGTTTGAGAGTGAGAAGTACCCCCACCGGGTGTACAAGTTGAGGAAGGCGCTCTATGGGTTGAAGCAGGCGCCTAGAGCTTGGTATGGTAGGTTGAGGGGGTTCTTGTTTGAGAGAGGTTTTGAGATGGGGAATGTTGATCAGACCTTGTTTCTACTTAGGCAGGGCAGAGAGATCCTAATTGTGTAGGTGTACATGGATGATATTGTCTTTGGTGGCTCGTCTAACTCTCTTCTTGCAAGGTTTGCAGAGGATATGAGCAGAGAATTTGAGATGAGCATGATGGGTGAGTTGCAGTTCTTCCTCGGGCTACAAATCAAGCAATCAAAGGAAGGAACATTTGTGCACCAAGCTAAGTACACCAAGGATATTGTGCGGAAGTTCAAGATGGAGGACTCCAACGCTATGACGACACCGATGAGTACGACTACAGCTCTTGATGCAGATGAGGAAGGTGAACACGTGGACCAGAAGGAGTACCGGAGCAAGATCGACTCACTCCTCTACTTGACGGTGACGAGGCCGGACATCTAGTTCTTGGTATGTCTGTGCACTCGTTTTCAAGTGTCTCTGAGGAATTCGCATCGTCCAGCGATGAAGCTAATTTTCAGGTACTTGCGTCATACTCCCGACTTCGGCCTTTGGTACTCCGCGTCCTCTTCTTTGGCTCTTCATGGTTTTTCGGATGCGGAAATTGCCAGGTGTCGGTTGGATAGGAAGTCCACTTCTGGGACTTGCAAGTTTTTGGGATCTTCTTCGGTGTCTTGGTCTTCCCGCAAATAGTCGAGAGTTGCTCAATCCACTACAGAGGCAGAGTACGTTGCCGCCGCTAGTTGTTGCTCTCAGCTCCTTTGGATCACATATACCATGAGTGACTTTGGTGGGGAGTATACCCATGTCCCACTTCAATGTGACAGCATCAATGCCATAAGTGTTGCAAAGAACCCAGTGCTCCATTCCAAAACAAAACACATAGAAGTGAGGTATCATTTTCTGAGAGACAATGTAGAGAAAGGGAAGATAGCCTTGATCCATGTACCCACACATGACCAACTAGCTGATATTTTCACCAAACCCCTAGATCAAGCAACTTTCACTCGTTTGCGGGGGGAGCTTGGTGTGTGTTTGATTTCTTGAGTTGGGTGTGTGGGAGCTCCTTTGTAGCATATGTATAGCATTCCTTTGTGCATTTCTTGCATTTGGCATGGCATATGTAACATGATATATAGGCATCCTTGTATCTTAGATTGCATGCATTTTGTAGGCAAAGCTTCTCTCATATACATTGTTCACCATGATGTGCTATATATGATCGTGCGAGCTAGTTTGGTATGCTATGGTTAGTTTGGCTTAGCTCTTGATGATCTTGATTTATATCCATGGTTGATGGCTATGCTTTTGAAAAATGTCACATATATGCTCTCTCATGTGTAAATGCCTTTATATGATCTTGACATGTTTTAGTGGCTTGGTTATGCTTAATTTGTGGTTGGATAGCAAGTTTATTGATCATATGGGCCAAAGGCCTATTTTCCATCATGAATGTTTAGCCCTCTTGCTTTATCTTGTGGAGGTGCATAAGTTCCTTTTTGTCGCAAATACATTTCATGTACCAAATTTTGAAATCTGAAAATGAAATATAAAATGCTTGGAACATGTGCTCCCATGTCATGTGTGCTAAATTTAAATTGCTTTGGGTGCTAAACCGTTTCATGATGCCTACCAATGAGAAGTCTCATATACAGAAGTAGGCACATGGCTCGGTGGCTTTGACATGACATGAGGTGCTTGTGGGTGTTTGTGATGGTCTTATGGTTAGAATGGTTGTCCTAGCATGAAGTTTGTGTGGCTTTGCTATTTTGACATGTTTTGCTCATGTTTAGGACTTTGCTCATGAGAGGGTAACTTTTCGCAAAATTGCTCAATTCTATCTTAGCTTCGTCCAATGGTTGTGAAACTTGGTAATCATGAAGTTGACGTCATTACGAAGCTGTAGAGTATCTGACTTGCTCATTTGGACATGTGTAGCATCTTGTGATGAATTTTGTATACTTGAGAAGCTTTAGGTTGCATGTTTTCAAATTTGAACCTTGATTCATGCATTGGCAAAAAGGGGGAGAAAGAAAGGTGGAGAAAAGTTGCATTGCATCACTAGAACCTTTCCCAAGAGTCAAGGGGGAGATTGTGCATTTCTTTTGCAATTTTTGGATTTTTGGGAACCGGTCTGAACAGTTTTGGGAACCGGCCTGACCGGTTTGTGCCCCGAGTTGGCACTTTTTCAGAGGGAGTTTGCATATGTGCAGGGGGAGCTCTTGTAGAGAGTGAGAAGCCTAGTGAGGAGAAACCGATGGAGAAGCCGAGTGGAGAGAAACCAAGTAAGCAGCCCCAACCCAAGCCTAAACCTAAGCTTGTGAAGTTTCATTGTGACTATTGTGGGAGAGATGGTCACAAGGGTGAGTTTTGCTTCAAGATGAAGCGAGGGGAGAGAATGGCGAAGGAGTGGGCTAACAAGGACAAGTACCACCCCTCTAATGGTGTACTTGAGCCTCGTGTGCAGATGCCCAGCGCCAAGCCGAGTGTGAGGACAGTTCCATCTTGGGGAGAGAGAAAGGCTGCAAGAGGTGCTGCTGGCCGGGCTACACCATTCAGACCGATGCGCCGCACCGGTCAGACCGGTGCAGATCTGGACAGACAACACTTTGGGTTTCGTGCTCTGACAGATGCTAGGTTTAGTTTCGGAGGTCATGGTTCTGGTGATTGGTCTGGAGAGTTTGTAGGTGGTCAGTTTGCTAGGCGTTCTCCCCCTCGTGCTCAATACGGGGGTGGGAGGTGTCGTAGCTTTGAGATGGAGAGGAGGGACGGTCCACGGTCTTCCTTTCGTGTCTTTGGTCCTCCTCCAATTAGAGAGGGTTGGTTTCCTCATAGTGGTTACCATGGTGGTGTTCGTGGAGGTAGCTTTGGTATGAAAGTTGTTTTGGATTGTGCTAACCCCACTTTGGAGAAAATGGCTCGGCACTGGTTTTACTCTTTTGGTACTAACCCTAGTGCTGAGTTGTTTGTTCGCTCCCGTGCTCGTTTTTGAATTTCAGGTGGGAGACTTGAAGAACATTTGGTTGATTGACTCCGGTTGCTCGAGGCATATGACCGGAGACAAGGGTTGGTTCTCAAGTCTCGTCCCGGTGGTGACAAAGAGGTACATCACATTTGGGGACAATAGGCGAGGGCGTGTGCTATCATAAGGTGAGATTAAGGTGAGTGACAAGATCACTCTCAGACGTGTTGCTCTTGTTCAATCGCTTGGATACAATTTTCTTTCTGTGTCCCAGCTATTAGACGAGGGTTTTGAGGTGTTGTTTCGGCCTGGTGGTTCTCGGATTTTGGACTCTCGAGGGGACCTTGTCTGTATGGTCGTTCCCGACGGTCAGGTGTTTCGAGCTGATTTTTCTTAGTCTTCTAGTGTTGAGCGTTGTTTCTTGGCAGGTTCTTCGAGTGAGTTGTGGAAATGGCATAGGAAGTTAAGTCACTTGAGCTTTGACCTTTTGTCTCGCTTGAGTGAACTCAATTTGGTCCGAGGATTGCCACGGTTGAGGCTTGAAAAGGAGTTGGTTTGTGCGCCGTGTAGGCATGCCAAGATGGTAGCCTCTTCTCACCCACCTCTCACCGATGTGACGACTGAGCATCCATGCGAGCTGCTCCATATGGATCTTGTTGGCCCAGCTCGTGTGCGATCCGCGGGTGGGAAGTGGTATGTCCTTGTTGTGGTGGACGACTACTCTCGGTATGTGTTGGTGTTCTTTCTTGAGGAGAAAGGGAAGATGTTTTGTTTTGTTCGAGATCTTGTATTGAGGTTGAGGAGCAAGAGGCACGGATATGCCATACGAGCAATCCGCAGTACAATGGCTCAGAATTCAAAAACTCTCATTTTGAAACCTTTTGCCATAACTTAGGTCTTGAACACCAGTTTTCGAGTCTGTATACGCCTCCCCAAAATGGTGTTGTGTAAAGGAAAGACGGAACCTTGTGTGAGATGGCTCGGATGATGCTTGATGAGAATAGGACTCCGAGAAGGTTCTGGGCTGAGGCGGTGAATAACGTGTGCTATGTTTCGAACAGGATCTACCTCAGAGTGCATAAGAAGAAAACCTGTTACGAGTTGATGCACGGTCGCACACCCAAGGTGAGTTACTTCCATGTCTTTGGTTGCAAGTGCTTTATCCTTAAGAAAGGGAAGAAGTTGGACAAGTTTGAGGCTAGGTCGGTTGATGGTATTTTCTTTGGTTATGCATCCCACTCTAGAGCATATCGTGTGCTCAATCTTGAAACTAACCGAATCATGGAGACTTGCGAGGTAACCTTCGACGAGACACAGCCACATAGTCTGCTTGTCTTTGAGTGTGCAGGTGATGATGAACTTGGGGAGGAGATCTTTCAGGAGGAGGAGTATGAACATGGAGATGATGAAGATCGCGGTGTGGTGCCCGCGGCTAAACATGTACATACTACTTCGACTACGGTGATGGACGGCCCCTCTCCCACACCTACGATGACAAACCAAGATCAAGGAGAAGCTACTGTTGAGGGGGAGGTAGCATCAAGGCGAGAACCTCCCCGGTGAGTACAAGTGGATGACCTAGCTTCAAGGATCATCAGCGACATGAATGAACGTACTACACGGTCTAGGGTTCGAAACAATTATCATTTCGCTCATGCTGCTTTTGTTGCCACGTTTGAGCCCAAAGACATTGGACACGCACTATCTGATCATAATTAGGTAAATTCGATGCATGAGGAGTTGGATAACTTTGAGAGGAATTAGGTTTGGGAATTGGTTGACCCTCCCCCAGGGTGTAAGCCGATTGGGACAAAATGGGTGTGGAAGAACAAAGAGGGAGAGAAAGGTGAAGTGGTGAGAAACAAGTCAAGGCTTGTTGCTTAGGGGTTCAGTCAGAAAGAGGGGATCGACTACGAGGAGACCTTTGCTCCCGTAGCTTGTTTGGAGGCGATCAGGATCCTTCTACCTTTCTCTGTGGCTAAAGGTTTCAAGTTACACCAGATGGATGTGAAGAGTGCCTTTTTGAATGGTGTGTTGGAGGAAGAAGTGTATGCGAGGCAGCCACCGGGGTTTGAGAGTGTGAAGTACCCTCACAGGGTGGACAAGTTGAGGAAGGTGCTGTATGGATTGAAGTAGGCGCCTAGAGCTTGGTATGGTAGGTTGAGGGGGTTCCTGTTTGAGAGAAGGTTTGAGATGGGGAAGGTCGATCAGACCTTGTTTTTACTCAGACAGGGCAGAGATATCCTGATTGTGCAGGTGTACGTCGATGATATTGTCTTTGGTGGCTCGTCTAACTCTCTTGTTGCAAGGTTTGCAGATGATATGAGCAGGGAATTTGAGATGAGCATGATGGGTGAGTTGCAGTTCTTCCTCGGGCTACAAATAAAGCAATCAAAGGAAGGAATATTTGTGCACCAAGCTAAGTACACCAAGGACATTGTGAGGAAGTTCAAGATGGAGGACTCCAAGGCCATGGCGACGCCTATGTGTACGACTACAACTCTTGATGCGGATGAGGAAGGTGAACATGTGGACCAGAAGGAGTACCGAAGCATGATCGGGTCACTCCTCTACTTGGTGGCGACGAGGCCGGACATCCAATTCTCAGTATGTCTGTGCGCTCATTTTCAAGCGTCTCCAAGGACTTCGCATCGGCAAGCGGTCAAGCGCATACTTAGGTACTTGCGTCACACTCCCGACTTCGGCCTTTGGTACTCCGCGTCTTCTTCTTTGGTGCTTCATGGTTATTCAGATGCGGATTTTGCTGGGTGTCGGTTGGATAGGAAGTCCACTTCTGGGACTTGCCAGTTCTTGGGATCTTCTTTGGTGTCTTGGTCTTCGCGGAAACAGTCGAGTGTTGCTCAATCCACTACCGAGGCTAAGTACGTTGCCGCAAATAGTTGTTGCTCTCAGCTCCATTGGATCACATACACCTTGAGTGACTTTGGTGAGGAGTATACCCATGTACCACTTCAATGTGGTAGCACCAGTGCCATAGTGTTGCAAAGAACCCAGTGCTCCATTCCAAAACCAAGCTCATAGAAGTGAGATATCATTTTCTGAGAGACAACGTAGAGAAGGGAAAGATAGCCTTGATCCATGTACCCACACATGACCAACTAGCCGATATTTTCACCAAACCCCTAGATCAAGCAACTTTCACTCGTTTGCGGGGGGGAGCTTGGTGTGTGTTTGATTTCTTGAGTTGGGTGTGTGGGAGCTCCTTTGTAGCATATGTATAGCATTCCTTTGTGCATTTCTTGCATTTGGCATGGTATATGTGAAATGATGTATAGGCATCGTTGTATCTTAGATTGCATGCATTTTGTATCATATGCATTGGTTAGGAAAAGTTTCTCCTATATACATTGTTCACCATGGAATGATATGTATGTCTTTGTGAGCTTGTTTGGTAAGCTATGGTTAGTTTGGCTTAGCTCTTGATAATCTTGGTTTATATCCATGGTTGATGGCTATGTTTTTGAAAAATGCCACATGTATGCTCTTTTGTGAGTAAATGCCTTTATATGATCTTGACATGATTTAGTGGTTTGTCTATGCTTAATTTGTGGTTGGATAGTTATTTTTGATCATATGGGCCCAAAGGCTCATTTGCCATCATGAATGTTGAGCCCTCTTGCTTTATCTTGTGGAGGGGCATAAGTTCCTTTTTGTCGCAAAGACATTTCATGTACCAAATAAGGCATGTCTCACAATTTTATTCCTTAATATGTTTCTGTATGTTTATCTTTACAAGCTATATGGAGAAATCACTCCCAAGTCTATTGATTGTGTAGGGAGGACCCTGAGATCAGTGCAAGGGAGGGATCGGAGGATGACGAGGACGCTGGGTTTTACTGGAGGAGCTTGAGGACCAACATCGTGTGGCTCTCCTCTGTACCTCTACAAGCAATACAATCCGAAGCATTACACCTGATCATCTCCTCTTCCGTTGCTTTTCCACTGCATCTTTACCCTTATCTAGCCTCCACATTGTGAATTTGTGATTGTTCACTGCAATGCTTTCTTCTGTCTTTAAGGATTGCCACATTGGTATTTTGGTAATAGAAATTAAATTTTGATGGATTCCTATGTGACAGTTAATTGTATGATTTTGTTGCCCGCGGCAACACATGGGCACATTCCTTAATTACATAAAACTGAAAAAATAGTTACACATCATGTGTGGATAGAAGAACAATCTGAACAACTTTCCAAACAATTCCACCATACTTGTTTGGATTGGACCATCATATACTGCTACTACAGATACAAAGTATATGCTACTTTTTAGAAGAAAGTACTGCTGGGATGATAAACAATAGTTGTCGTAGCAATTTATTTATTAATCAATATTTTGTCGATTCAGCAATGCTTTGGGTTAGCAAAGTAATGATCAATCGTAAATGATAAACTTGTGACTTACAAACAATGCCTTCTATTTGACATGTTCCTAGAGAAAACCAAATAAAAGACAGCGGTTGTGGCATAAATATAACTGAAAATTAGATATATGATTTGTCGAGTCCTCTGTCATTTTTTGCTTAAAATTTTGAATTATAGTGATTATAGCGTTCTCGCTCCATTTTTCATTCTTGTTCATGTAATCTTGCTTCACTGACAGCATGATGAGTTACATACTCCTTGCTAGATATTGATTGTCAAATACTCTGATTTACTGGTTGGTGCTTGCTATGTGCTCCACTAATCAGTAGATATTTACTGTTACAATTTTGACATTTACTTATGCAGTGCCCTCCCACAAAATAAGGCATGTCTCACAATTTTATTCCTTAATATGTTTGTGTGTGTTTATCTTTGCAGGCTATATGGAGAAATCACTCCCAAGAAAATTGATTGTGTAGGGAGGACCCTGAGGTCAGTGCAAGGGAGGGAACGGAGGATGACGAGGATGCTAGTTTTTCCTGGAGGAGCTTGAGGCCCAACATCGTGTGGCTCTCCTCTGCACCTCTACAAGCAATACAATCCAAAGCATTGCACCTGATCATGTCCTCTTCCGTTGCTTTTCCATTGCATCTTTACCCTTATTTAGCCTCCACATTTTGAATTTGTGATTGTTCAATGCAATACTTTTTTCTTTAAGGATTGTCACATTAGTAATTTGGTAATAGGAATTAAATTTTAATGTATTCCTATGTGACAGTTAATTGTATGATTTTGTTGTTCCGTGGCAACTCACGGACACATTCCTAATCCCTGCAAACGCACCTTTATCCATCTTGCTCCTATTCATATCTGAGTCATTTACGTGTATGCCATTAAGAAAGTTGCTAGTTACGTGTATGCCATGAAAAAGTTCCCAAGCACGTGTATGCCACGCACCCGAAGTTCATTGACGTACATGCCATTTTGGATGGATTCCGTTAGGACTTAACAGTTGCACCCATCTGACATGTGGGACCCGCGTCGTGAAAAGGCTATTGTGCCCCTGTCCTATCTAGTTTGTTTCTGAGTCCTGCAAACGAATCGAGAGTTCCTCTCCTGCTCCAGTCCGTCTAGAACGCTAGCCGATCCGCCGCCGGCCGTCGCCGCAGACCCCGCCGCCGGCCAGATCCCGACGCTCCCGTGCACGGCCGCGGCCGGGGAGAAGCGGCCCGTGCGCGCGGCCGGGCGCGGCGGCGAGCACGCGCTCGCGGCCGGCGCGCACGCGGCCGGGCGCGCTCGCGGCTAGAGCTCGCTCACGGTCGGCATGCACGCGGCCGAGCTCGCTCGCGGCCGGCGCCCGCTTGGCCCGCCCGGCGCCCGCCCCTGATCCTGATTCCACTGTACAGGTAAAAAATCAAATTAATTCCTGTTTATCCCTTCTTTGCTCGCATATATGTGATGTATGCATATGTGCTGAGCATGCGTTGTTGTTTATCTGTAGGATGGACGCCGGCTTGGGTAGTGAACCTCCTGACATTTCAGAGTGGGAAATTGGTACTGGACAATCAGTTCAACTAAGCATAGGGGAATCTTGCCTTACTAAATCTACAGATAGTGAATTTCTTGCTAACCCAAACCCATCGAATGAGCATGCGGGTATTGATGATGAATGCTTGTATATTGACATCGGTCCTGAACATGGAGCACCTCCCATTCCCACTAGTCAAACTGAACCAGACACATTGTTAGATGATGAAATAGAGGGAGATGAAGTAGAGGAAGTTGAGGAGGATGAATCTTTGTCTGATGATGAAATAGAGGAAGATGACATTGTAATAGATAGAGAGCCTACACAAAAACCTGATGCACACTATGACAAGAACGATCCTCCTATGGCAGTAGGCACTATGTATTCAGATTAGAATGCTTTTAAGTTGGCTTTAGCTACACATTCTACCAAGTATGAGTTCCAATATAACATTGAAAAGTGTGATAAATCTCGGTACAGGGTGTATTGCAGTGGCAAGGATGTGGGCTGTAGGTGGAGAATTCACACTGCTACTTTGAGTGATGAAGTTATAGTGAAGGAAAATTTTTTAACACTCTTTATGCATTGATTTTTTTACATTGATTTGTAATACTCTATACCATTTGTTTCTACATTGGCAGATCACAAGAAACCCATACAAGCATGACAATTGTGAGAGCAAAAGAAGGAAAGGCAGTTGTGTAGGAGTGACACAATATTGGGTGTGTGAACAAGTTCTTGATTGGTTGAAGGAAAATGGAACAGTGGGTGCCAAAGAGCTGAAGAGAAGGTTGAAGGAGAGGCACAAAATTGATGTGACCTACAGAAAAGTTTATCTAGGTAAGCAACTTGCTATGTACAAAATTTATGGACCTTGGGGTGAAAGTTTTGACAACCTGTACAAATTTAAGGCTCAAATAGAGGATAGTAGTCCTGGATCCTTTGTTGTAATTGATCATCATACCATCAACAACAAAAAAAGGTTTAATAGGCTGTTTTTTGCTTTGAAAGCTTGTGTTGATGGTTTCCTACAAGGTTGTAGGACATATCTTGCCGTAGATAGCACATTTTTGAATGGAAGGTTTATCAGTTGTGTGTAGCTTGTGCATTTGATGGTCACAACTGGATGTACCCAGTAGCGGTTGGTGTTATTGACTCAAAAACAAATCCGAATTGGGAGTGGTTTATGGAGAGTTTGAAAGAAGCTATAGGCAATCCAGTTGGTCTTACATTCAACACTGATTGTGGGCAGCCAGAGTTGCATGGGGTTAGTAAAGTTTTTCCAGATGCTGAACATAGAGAGTGTATGTACCATCTAACACAGAATTTCAAGAAACACTATAGTGGACAGATTTTTGATGATCACTTGTGGGCATCTGCATATTCTTGGAGCCCTTACATGTTTGAGAAACATTATCAAGCCATGGCAGCAGCCAAACCAGAGGCTATGAAATGGCTTCAGGAAAATCACAAGAAATTGTGGACTAGGAGCCAGTTTTCCACATTATCAAAAGTGGATTATGTTACCAATAACTTGGCTGAGAATAAATGGGTAAGATTACCTTGTTTAACTTTGCATTGATTATCTTATTTTATTCCATGTTTGCTCAAAATTGAATTTCTATGTTGGCAGGTGAAGGATATGAAGGGCATGCATATGGATGAGTTGATGGACAACATTAGACAGAAGATCTTAATTAAATGGAACCTTAGAAGAAGGGTTGCCCAAAAGTTTGAAGGAAAGATCTTACCTCATATAGTGCAGAAGTTGAGAGGAGCTAGCTATAACCTGGACATTGAAGTAATCACAAGCTCACCTGATGGCATTGCAGAAGTTTGTGCTAAGGGAAGTTCTGCTAGTAGCTTCAGGTTTGTAGTGAATACAATTGAGAGGACATGTTCCTGCAGAGCTTGGCAAGGGTCAGGAATACCATGCAAACATGCCATTTCCTACATCACATCAATCCCTGGGGCCAAACTTGAAGATTATGTAGATGAGTGCTATTCAGTTGAGAAATTCAAAATTGCATATGCAGGTTCTATGTCATTTATTCCTGACAAGTCCATGTGGCCCAAACCCACACATGGCTTCTTCATGCATCCTCCATTGCTTAAGTCAACTGCAGGGGGAAGGAGGAAGAACATGATGAAATCAGCTTTGGAGGGAGGCAGTAGTAGGAAGAAATTAGGCAATGAGGAAGGTACTGGCAAAAGACAACATCAGTGCCCAATATGCCATCAGTTAGGACACCATTGGTACACATGTAAGAATGGCAATCCAGACGACATAGCTGCATTTGAGGCTGAGAGGTAGACTTTGTAGACATAGCTACACAATGACAACACTTCTTGTTTAGCTATGCAAAATAACAATTTTCCATAATTTATTTCAGGGGTCCACCAAAGAAAAGGCAGAAGAAAGCATCTTCCACTAGCACAGTCACTAGCATTGTTGTGGCCACTACTGATCAGGCATGGTATTTTCATACAATGAGGCGGTGGCCAATGCTACACATAAGCCAAAGAGAGTGAAAAAAGGTGCAAGAAAGGGAGCCACCACCAACAACAAATACTAGCAGGTTGATCTTTCACTTTTCTACATCTAGTCATTTACAATCTACAACCCAGCTGATTTTGTCATTTAACCTAGCTGATTTTGTCATTCAACCTAGCTGATCTTGTCATTCAACCTAGCTGATCTTGTCATTTATAACCTACAACCTAACTGATCTTTTTTCACACAAGGTCTGGAAGTGGACATGGATCCAATGACCCATTTCCTCTCCAAATTGAGCACCCTCCTGTTGTTCATGAAGAAATTGCATCTTATGAAGTCTTTACACCAAGGCAGAAGGAAGCCATCATGAAGAAGTGTACACCAAGGAGGGCTCCTGTTGAAGTGGTCAACCCATCCAGCCCAGCTTCTAATACCAGAAGAAAGAAGAAACTCCAGCTTGAATAAATTATGCGGAGGAACTATTACTTTTAATGTAATTTGAGACATGTTTGGTTTGGTGTGATGTCATTCAAACTAATGAACTGAACTTTCTATGTGTGGACTAAGTGTGATGTCTATGTATGGACTAAGTGTGATGAAAACTAGTGAACTTATCTGTTTAAATGTTGGTGATATGAACTTGTTACTAATGGTCAACCCTTATTTTTATCCATGTGATATGTACATTTGATGTATGCAATGGTCATGCACCTATTTTTCCCTTTTAAAAAATTAATGTCTAATTTTTTCTTATTTTTTGCAACCTTTTCTAATTTGTTCCACATTTAACTACATTTTTCTAGCATTTCTCTGGATTTTCCCAGATTTTTTAACCATTTAAAAAATTTATTTCCAATTTTCTAATTTTTTTAGATTTTTAAATCATTTTTATAATTTATTTCGGCTTTTCTGATTTTTTTAATCATCTGTATAATTTTTTATTTCGGCTTTTCTGATTTTTTTAATCATCTGTATAATTTATTTTCACTTTTCTAACTTTTTACGATTTTTTGAAATTATTTCTTATTTTTATCGAATTATTTACATTATTTCGATTTTTTCACTTTTCTGATTTTTTTTGAAACCCTTTATTGCACATAAGTCTAACACCTGTGTTAACTCTCCATCCATCCAAAATGGCATGTACGTCAACGAATTTCGGGTGCGTGGCATATATAGATGGCCAAATGGGCTGGGCCAAACGGGCGACACGAGGCACGACACAATTTGGCCCAGCCCGCATAAGGATGAGCCGGGCCGGCACGACCCATTATGGCGGGCCATGCTTGGGCCGCTGCCGCGGCACGTAGGCCGGCACGGGCACGACCCGTTTAAGTGGATGGCACGATTTGGCCCATTATATTTTTCCTTACACATTAAAATTTGTTATGTTTGCGATTGTCTGAACATATTATACCTAAATATAGGTCAATATATGACAAAATGTATATGTGTATCATTATATGTATGCTGAAACTATCAAAATTCTAAAAATGTGAGCATATTATATGTATTTATACATCAATTGTCATCAATTTTAAATTTTTATTCTTAGTGGGCTAATGGGCGGCCCGGCCCACCTAGCACGCGGGCTGTTTGGCCGGCACGGCACATAAGCCATACCCAGGCCGGGCCTGGGCCTATAAGGTGGCACGTGGGCCGGCACGGCACAGCCCGCCAACATGGTCGGACCAATGCAGGCCGGGCCTAAACAGGTCGGGCCAAGACGGGCCCGGGCCGGGCCGCCCGTTTGGCCATCTATAGTGGCATACACGTGCTTGGAACTTTTTCATGAATACACGTACGTAGCAACTTTCTGACATGCACGTAAATGACTCTTCCTCGGTCCTTTCGAGTCATCGTTACCCTGACGACGAGATGAGAGCCGCAGCTGCGACCTCCTTCCGGCTGCATCGCCGCGCCTTCGCCACCGCACCCTGCTCCGTGAAACCTGCCCCGACTGCTCGGCCATCTCGCCCCCTCACGCTCGCCCGCCGCGCGCCTGTCACCCGCGCCTCTCTCGGTAACCTTCGCCCCGCCCTCGTTCCTCATCTCGTATGCCGCTTTATTGTTTCCAATTTACATCAATCGTAGTGCCTGTCTCCTTGAATTAACCAATGGAATGGAACATTATTCCTTGAGTCTGTTACGCACTGGCGCACTGCCGTTGAGGGAACATGGCATTACACATTAGGAGGTATCCACTTCTCTCGAATAGCTTGGGGTCTTGTGACTAGTGCTTGTTTGAGTGGAGGCCAGGTTATCCACATTCGAAGCCTGTGCAAGTTGTGGGGGACGGTCTCACTCTGGTTTAGCACAAGGTTTTCGCCCTGTTCGCTTGGCTTATCAGCCACCAGCCAGTAGTATTTTTCTCTCAGAGCAAATCAGCCACCAGGAACCAGCCGGCAGTACTTTTCTCTCAGAACAAACCAACACCAACCATCAGCCACCAGCCAAACGAACAGGCCGTTGACAATACTGTTAATCCTTGCATGGTGGATGTTGATAGATCTGTTCTTAAATGGCAAAACCAAAGAACTGATACTTCCCCTGTTATGTCTGTTTTCTAGTCTACTCGAGCTTTGAGTGGGTGGAGTGGCTCCAAGTTTCGAAGCTTGCAGTTCCAATTTGATGTTCCACAATGCCACTGTACTGATTTCTCCATCAGAAAGCAGCTAGTTCATAATTTTGTTTCTACCTCAAGTAGACAGTAATGCAATTCACACATTAAAAATATTGCTGGGGTGGCGCTTTAGGGATTAGGCTTGCGACATTGTAGCCTGTGAATTTGTGCCATGTGTGTTCCAATTTGTATTCATTGCAGTGTGCTCAAAGTTGTAACTTGCAAACACTTAACACTCTACTGCTATCATTTAATTTTCGAATTAGGAAGTGCACAGGGATGTTGCAATTGACTGATGCTTTCTTTTGTTGCTGCTCCCAGGGATATCTCATGATAAAGGGGCCATGGTCTCTGGTGCCGATGTTGTTGGCCAGAATGATCTACTGATTGTGGGCCCAGGTGTGCTTGGACGAAGTGTAGCTGAGAAGTGGCAAAAGGTATTGCTAGCTATGGTTAATATTGCTGATGTATAATCTGTCACCTTTAACATTGAGAATTATGCACCAGAACTTGCTTACCAAGCCAATGATTATACTATTGAAATCCCGATTTACTTCAATGTCAATGTTATTGGAAATTATCAATTATTTGTTTTCTCAAACATGCAGAAGAGCTGTGCATCATTATATTAAGAACAAAAAAGGGGGGGGGGGGGGGGGGGGGGCACTCTAAGTTTTACAGGAAACTAACACGCCTGATAAAACATAAAAGCGACTAACTCTACCATCCCCTGACGTGGTCCAAGGGCGGGGATGTTAGAAATATCTCTGGCCCTGGCCAAACCCCATACATGTAATTCCTCACCAGCGAGCATTAGAGCTCTAGCTAGGTTAGGAGATACATAATCAAACACACATCTATTTCGGTGGTTCCATACGATCCATGCACCCAGAATAATCAGAGAATTGAGGCCCTTCTGCAGTTGTTCTCCTACTTCTGAAACTGCTCTTTCCCACCAATCATCAAAGGTGCCCAATCTGCGGAGCTAGTTCCTTCTGTCCGACAGTTTGCAAAAGCTTGTACCAGAATTCTCTAGCAAATACACTTGGAAATAGGAGGTGATTCATGATTTTTCCTTGATCACAATGAGGGCAGCAAACTGGGTGAGGAAGCCCCCTTCTAGCATGCCTGTCCGCTGTCCAGCACCTGTTGTGGGCAACCAGTCACACGAAAAATGTACATTTTCCTAGAGACCAAGCCTTCCATATTCTTGCCCAAGAACGAAATAACAATCTTTCCTTACAGGAGGTTTTCATAAGCTGAACTGGCGAAATACTGTCCATTCGTGGAAAAAGGCCAAACATGGGTATCTGCTACCTCAGGCTGCAACACCATTTTCACTGATTAAATCCCAAAGATCAAGATACTCTAAGAGTACACCCATGGTCAAGAAACTTGAATGTCCGAGACCCAAGGAGTGATCGATAGGGCGTCATTTCACTGATTAAAATATTGCTTCAACCAATAGTTTTCAGACATTTTGTGAAAAATGATTCATCCGAAGAACTCCCTGAGACCTGCTAAACATTTCTTTCTGAAAAGTGCTGATTCCTGTTGAAGTGTCCCCCTTTTAATTAAACATTATATGTTTTCTGTAAAAGGGGTTCCTTCATATCATCTCTTGCATATTTCCATGCCCTTCTTTTGTTTGCTTCTGTGTTTTTTGAGTGCTAATTCTTGGGAGAGCTAATATGTCAAAGCTATGTGTAAGATTTTCTTAGTATGTGTACCTTTTACCCTACAGGAACATCCAGGTTGCAAAGTTTATGTCCAGACTGCAAGCACAAATCATCATAGCGAGTTAACAGATCTTGGCATCATCCCCTCATTGAAGGGCTCCACTATTTCTCAGAAGGTTCCACATGTTATTTTCTGTGCTCCTCCATCTAGTTCTGATGATTACCCGGGGGATGTCAGCTGAATGGATGCAGCAGTAATTATGATTTCACACAATAAATTAATTACAGTGCCATATTTTCTCACGTACTTTGAGCGCTGCTAATATTAATGTTAAATGCTCTGGTTTACTCCTGATTGTTTATTGAAATCATGAAGTTCCCCAAATCTGTGTTCCTCTACTGCACTATTAAAACATTAACAAGTCTATAGAAAAAAATTAGGGTGTGTATATACTATTTAGGTTGAGATTTCTTATCCAAATTAAAGTTGAATGGGATTTGGGCACTATATCTAAATGAATATCAGTTGGGTCAATGTGATTACAATGATGATGGACAACACGCTGTACAATTGTTGACAACCATCATATATTTTCAATAGGACATTTTACAAAATCCAATGTTTTTACGTGGAGGTGATACAAATTCCTTGAACCATATTCCCGGCCTCTGCATTACCAAGATACACACAGCCAAAAGAAAGAAATAGAAAACAAAGAATCAGGGTGCTAATGACTGTCAATCAATAGACTAGACTGCTGCCCATGTGCCTGGCCAACTGAGCCAAGTGCTGCAATGCCACTGCTAGTGTAAAACAGCTGGTCAATCATTGTTGGAGACTAAGCATGGTGGTGTAAGACTAGCTACAGCAGTGTACTCTAGAGCTTCTAGTGGCTGTGCCATCATCACAATATCATACATAGTGACATATAAACACTGCAGAGTAAAACATGGCTGATTTCTCTATTCATGAATATGATGTGATGACCTCTTTTGCTTTACATTAGACTAATATAAGTGTACTCAGATAAATTACATGCTCAGGTTTTAGTTGCAACTCATCCCTGAGTTTACCAAGTGTATTATGCTTGATACAACTTCTGAATTTTTGATGAATTTGTTTGGATCTTGCACCAAAGAAGGTAAGGTATGTTTTGATCTTGTTAGCAAGGCAATATATTGTATTTGGCTGTTGCTGGGAATCGAGGTGATACATTTTTTATCTGGTATTTGGTTAGATATGAGACCTTAGGGAGTGGAATATCTCCAAGGACTTAGCTTTGGATAGGGGCGCTTGGAGACTAGCCATCAACGTTCCTGAGCCATGACTTCTTCTACGTGTCTTTATGTTGATGGTACCTTTGGGTTTCATATCTAGCCTACCCCGACTTGCTTGGGACAAAAGGCTAAGTTGTTGTTGTTGTTGTATTTGGTTAGTGTCGTCCAAGTTTTTATTTATGTTTGTTTAAGTATTGAGTTGCATGCAAACTTTTGGGTTGAACTAGTTGGTGCATGTAACTCAATAATGTTTATTGTTTAGAGTGAACGAAAAGGGTGCTTCACTATTTGTAGATTCTAATATGCTTTGTTAATCATGTGGCTATTGCTAGCTTTAGGTAGTGTCAACACACCTGTGTGTGCGTCACCATTCATAATCTGTCCTTTGTTGGATTTTACCACTGTTGGCATGTGAGACTGTTATAAATCGTACATTCATCTTTCTAACACTAATTAGATTGTATATTATGGAGTGTGGGCATGTGATATATGCTCATTTCACAAAATGCGTGCAGAGTGGCAGCGTCAAATTGGAGTGGTGAAGGATCTTTCCTGTTTACATCAAGTACTGCTCTGTATGACTGCAGTGACAACATGATGTGCAATGAGGTAGAGAAAGACTTGTATCCCGCAGGGATCACATCTGTCTCTACCATTTCTCTGGCTCTTTTGGATGGTATACAAGTTTGGTAAATTTAAAAACAAACCATGTTATGCAGCTAGTTATATTTTACTCTTTGAGTTGAAGCTTTGCTTGTCCTTTTTCGTTCCTTTTTTTTGTGATGCCTTAACCATAAAAGATTTTGTCGTTCAGGATTGCCCATCAGTGCCAATTGGCAGGAGCCCTCGTACAGATGTACTTCTAAAAGTGGAAAATGTTGTTCTTGAGGCAGGAGGCTGTGTTCTCAGGCTAGCTGGACTTTATATATCCTTGAATAGTGCCTATTTGTTTTTTCAAATGCAACCATTATAAACACACTCATATATTACTGTGGATGAAACCGGTATGGCATTTCCTTCACTTGGACACACAAGATAGACAGAGGTGCTCATGTTTTTTGGTTGAGGAAAGGAACTTTGGACACACGACCAGATCATATTATCAACCAGATTCATTATGAGGTAAGATGAGCCACAGATTTATCTCAGATGCACACATGTTTATAGTTTATCCTCTCACCCGCTTAAAAAAAGTTTATCTACTCATTGTTGAGCTTATAGATGTCATCTCTAAAAAACCGCTTACTGACCGGTTTGCTGATTCGAAAAAACCGGGCCGGTAACCGGTCAAACCGCGCGGTTAGCCGATGGGGGCGGTTTGCTAGGGTCAGTTAGAAGTGGTTATTGGCGGTTTTTAGAAACCGGACCCGGCGCAGTAAGACCGGTAACCGCGGTTACTGGCTGTTTTTTTTCGGTTTTTACCCTAGATGTACCTACAATTATTTTAATAGCCTTGCATTTGCCCAATCACAAATGCACAGCAGAATGCCTGTTATCTATCAAATGTTGGTATTTTTTATATTCTACTTATTGATGAAATACAAGTGTAGATTTCCAAATTTATATGTAGCCTATAGATTCTGAAGCTTACATTGTTGTAGTCTATGAAGCAAGTTGAACATTGCTATTTTTTTTTACTTTAGACATTGCAATTCTTAGAATAAAATGTAACTACATTTTCACTTAATTTAGATTTTGCAATAGTATTGTTTGAGCGTATCTTGGTGTTCAACCAACCTTGTTTTGTTATCGGCGATTATAGTTTTCGCATTGTTGCCAGGACGCCACTTCCCTTGCAATTGCAATCATGAAAAAGCAACTGGGGAGCCGAATATTTTTGGGCTGCCACAATAAGCCTCTTTCCAGGTCACTGCAGATCTTGTTGACATCAGTTTCTTGGTTCCGTAAAAGCCAGTTTTGCTGTGTGGTGTCTCTTTTGGTTAACCTAATTAAAAAGGACAAAAAAATGCAGGCAGGAAATAATGGATGCTGTTAACAGAAGTGGAAAATTTGACATGAAGTTTGAAGGCTTTACTGGTTACTATTTTACCTGCCCTTGGTGCTCTCATCCTTTTTTTAGTGCACATGCATTATGACCTAAATATCTGAAATGTGAAATCTGCTTTAACTGCAGGTACTGACGGTCCACTGGGGAAGAGGATGGAGAACTCAAAAACTCGGTCTGAGATCGGGTGGGGGCCTACGTATCCAAGCTTCACTGAATTCCTTGGTCTCAGCAGTTAGCATCTTTGCATAGTTTTCAGTTTTTCTGACCTGACTGAGTAGCAGCAGCGTACTCAACAGCGAGGAGGTCGTACCGACATTTTCAGTTCTTCTGACTTCGAGTCTGAACTGGTGAGGGTGTGTATACATAATACATGTGTCTGCTCCGGGAGGGGTTCTTTTGACTTTTACGTCCCTGCCATTAGGTCACTACCGTGTGGGTCTCACTGTGTTTGGGCCCACATGCCAGCTACTCAATGGTAGAGGCTGAAAGGCAGAGGATCTCGGTTTTTTTTTACAACAAGCTTTCATTAAATAGCAGCATGAAGCTGCTAAAACCCTTGAAGAATCAAGGGGTACAGAGGACAGTGCAGCCATAAGGGGGCAATGTTGATCGAGGTGCTCATATGAGCAAGAGGGTATATAGTCATGATGCTGCAGCTCAGGAGAAGAGCAGGCTAATCTAGCTAAAGAATCTGCAATAAAATTAAAAGATCTATCAATTTTCAGCACTTGTGGATTCCTTTCTCTAGTCTTGGAACATCTGAATGTGGTGTCATTCTCCAATCTGGGAGATCAGAGATTTCTTTGGAGTTGAGAAGCTTCACCAATTACAGAGAATCTGGAAGGAATGTAACTTGATGGTAGCCCAATTTGTGCATCACCGTAGCCGCCAAAGCAATGGCAGTTGTCGCAGCAAAGATGACACTGTGTGTCACTTGTAGGACAGCTTTGATGTATATGTAATTAGTTGGCTGGACCTGCATATTGACAACAAAAATACTAAGACCAGCCCTTCTCTGATGAGAGAGGCCATTATCTGCATGAGTATAGGTATCAACATAGCAAAGAAATTTTGAGAAATCAGATAGCATTTGCTACCAATCAAGAGAATCATCAGATGTCTCGCAAAACAAGTGAGACATAGCAGAAGTAGAAGTGTGAGGTGGATCATGTTGACTCTGTAAAGGTTGATCCATGTGGGTAGATTGGTGTGGCTGAGGATAGGTGTGGGCAGCTTGGGCTGTTTGGTGATGGGAAAAAGGTAGTATCAAGAGGATTTTTGAGAGGATGTAAAATTGTAGGATGGATGGGTTGCTGATTCAGGTTTTGGTTTTCCCAAGCAGAGATATGCTGTGGGCTTGGGCAGTTTGTAAAACTTGATAGGAGGTCCATTTTCTTCTCTGAAAATGGAGATCATTACGGGCCTTCCAGATGTACCAGGAAATGAAAAGAAAGTGTAAAAGATCCTGTTCCAGAGGAGAGGGGATAATGAGTAAGGAGAGCAGATTGTATACCATCTTTTGCAGGGTCCACCGTGTTTGGGCCCACATGTCAGCCACTCAATGGTAGAGACCGATTGACAGAGGGTCTCATTCGGTCTGCTCCGGGATTGTCATCCGTAGGGCATTTTCATCCCAGGACTATTTTGAGTTCTCCCAAAACTACGCACCATATTAGTTTCCAACGTCTGGTTCTGGATTACTTTTGCCTACCGCAAGTTTCTTAAGAAAGTCAAGCTGCGTGTTGGAGACCTTTTATTTTCTGGGCAAACTTCACCATCGCTTAAAAAAAAAAACTTCACCGTCGCGAACATGAAATGAAATTCATTAGGGTATTTATTTACTTCTCTTCATGATCGATAAGTTTCTACATGTTCGGATGCTAATTAGTAGTATTCAATGTAGATTAATGACAATTTTTTCAATAACTTTCGAGTAAATTTGATTAGACAATATGGTGCTATAGTAAACATATCCTAATTATGATTTAATTAGATTTAATATATTCTTTTTTTACTTTCATTTTATTTGTGTAATTAATCTTATAATTAGATCATGTTTATTCCTACTTACAAACTGGCAACTCAGTGTGACATTGTTGACAAGTTTTTTCACCAAACTAAAAGGGCTTGATTTTGAAAAGAAAACGAGCACCATCCATCCCATGTTCTAGTGGAATTCGATTCAATTGAAAGTGACATCACGCTAAACAAATCAAACTATCAAAGTTGCAACCAAGGACAGTAAGTTCAGCAGCCCTTGCATATTCCTAGATGAGAAACCAAAAGACCTTTTCTCTGTGCTCGCCGCTGCCATGTGGGGCCTCGTGGACTCGTGGTGCCATTGATCCTCTGCCGTCTCTGCACCGGTCTATTCTTCTTGGATCTGCGCCCATGGATGGTAGGAAACAAAAAAAAAAAAAAAAGAAAAGTGAGTCGTATATCCTGCACTCCTTGTGCTCCCAAGCAACCATTTGCGTCCTTTCTCCACGCCCGAAGCAACTCTCCACCTCGCTCGCTCCCTCCCTCCCTTACACTCACAAACACAAAGGAGACTGGAGACATCAGGAGCCTCACAAGAAGGTCGAGCTCTCCCCGGAGAAGGGCTTTGCGTCCGAAGCTTCCCATGGGATCGGGATCGTGCTGCTGCATCGGTTGCCACGGCGGCGACGACGACAGCGGAGGGGACGTTGGCGGTGGGCTGGACCCCAAGGGGTTCCTGCTGGCTATGATGATCGCCCTGGTGCTCTTCATGCTCTGCCACGTGCGGCCGCCCCGCCTGAACTCGTACGTCGTCTACCGCGCCTACTGATGGCCGATGGGCGACTACGCCGCCGGCCGGAGAAAGCCTTTGTTGGAACTGATCAAAATGACCAGCACCCCTCTTGCACTCTCACAGCTCACAACACTCAACACTTTGGAGAAGAAGCTCAGACAAGAACGCTAGAACACACAAGCACCATATGAACACACGCATACACCCACAGAGGATTTTTCAGCACTGCACGCCAGTGCTCACAGCACATGTATTCACTTCACCACTCGCCACACCCTCCACAAAGCTGATTACACAGACTTAAATAAGCACACGTTGAGCCATGCTTTTGGCCGCACCAACCGGCCAACACTTCATGGCTTAACCACTAAGCACTTCCCTACATGCAGGCCACATCTACTTGCATGTAGAGCACCACTCACGCACTAACAACCTGAGCACGTCTTCTCGCAGATATCCAGCCTGCCCACAATGCATGCACATCCATGCAAACCGACAAGCCTCTTCCTGCTCCTAAACGTGCGCTTGACTCAGTCGACCAAGCACCTGGCCGCCCTGACTCTAACCACACATGTAGGCCGTTAGTTAGTTGATTCAGTCTCACGCCACCTGCAGTCTCCTCTTGACTTGGCTGCACCTCCAAGTTACCATGCACCTTCATGCAATCACTAACTGCAGGTTGTGGCCTATCTAATCATAGCTAACTCACGCACATACACATCCAAATAACACTGACACAACTCATGACACGACTGACACGGACTCAAACTCCTAACAACAAGATTACTCTAACAATCACCCCCTAATCTTGTTGTATTTATTTTTATCAACTCCACACTGGGCTTCACAGCAAGGCCGGCTCATCTTCGGCGTCTGCAATGGCAAGCTGCGCCATTGCCTTGGTCATCTTTTTTGGCCTGTCACACTCATCAGCAAAATGACCAAACTCACCACACCTGCGACAATCGATCTTGGACTTGTGGAACTTGCCGCGGTACTTCTTCTCTCCGACGCCGCCGTTGCTGGAGCCACCTCCGCTCCTCCTCTCTTCAGCAACTTTGGCCTCCCACAACAGCAGCTGCGGCTCACCCTCCCTGTCACGACGCCGCCCCTTTGAAGACTCCTCGAACGCCCTCAAGCGCCCGATCGTCTCCGTCACTGTCATCGCCGACACATCTCCCCATTGCTCGATGGTGCTGATGAGGGGCCGGAACTTGTCGGGGACCGAATGCAGGAGCTTCTCGACGACGGTCGTCTCCTCCACTTTCGTGCGGAGGGCGTGAATCTCGTTCACGATCGTGGTCACCTTCAAAGCAAAATCATTAATTTTCTCAGAATCACCGATGTACATACCATCAAGCTCTCTCTTGAGGGTCTGCACTCGGGCCTTCTTGATGCGCTCTTCACCCATGTTCATCTCCTCCAGCGCGTCCCACGCCTCCTTGGCCGTCTCCTTCTCAGAGATGGCCATCACCACGGCCTCCGGCACAGCTTGGACAATGGTGGCGAGAGCCATTTGATCCATCTTCTCATCAACACCTTTCTTGTTCACCACGGCAGCCCACACACCTTGTGCACGCATGAAGATCTTCATCTTCACAGCCCACACGCCGTAGTTGTTCTCCGAAAGCATGGGGTAACGGAGTGTCACCCCCGCCTCCTTCACCACCAGCTTGTTGTCGTCGTGGTCGCCGCCGGCAACCGCCTTGCTGCCGTCGCCGATCTTCCCCGTCTCTCGAACGAGGCTCTGATACCACTTGTTGGAATTGATCAAAATGACCAGCGCCCCTCTTGCACTCTCACAGCTCACAACACTCAACACTTTGGAGAAGAAGCTCAAACAAGAACGCTAGAACACACAAGCACCAGATGAACACACGCATACACCCACACAGAGGATTTTTCAGCACTGCACGCCAGTGCTCACAGCACATGTATTCACTTCACCACTCGCCACACCCTCCACAAAGCTGATTACACAGGCTTAAATAAGCACACGTTGAGCCATGCTTTTGGCCGCACCAACCGGCCAACACTTCATGGCTTAACCACTAAGCACTTCCCTACATGCAGGCCACATCTCCTTGCATGTAGAGCACCACTCACGCACTAACAACCTGAGCACGCCTTCTTGCAGATATCCAGCTGCCGACAATGCATGCACATCCATGCAAACAGACTAGCCTCTTCCTGCTCCTAAACGTGCGCTTGACTCAGTCGACCAAGCACCTGGCCGCCCTGACTCTAACCACACATGTAGGCCGTTAGTTAGTTGATTCAGTCTCACGCCACCTGCACTCTCCTCTTGACTTGGCTGCACCTCCAAGTTACCATGCACCTTCATGCAATCACTAACTGCAGGTTGTGGCCTATCTAATCAAAGCTAACTCACGCACATACACATCCAAATAACACTGACACAACTCATGACACTACTGACACGGACTCAAACTCCTAACAACAAGATTACTCTAACAGCCTTGACCGTGGAACCGGTCGCCAGGAAGATGCATGGATGAGATGATGATGATGATCCAAGCTTGAAGGTCTCATCCTCTCTACTCTTATCGCCATGCTCTGCTCTGCTAACTTGATTCGTGGGTCCACCCTTTGTAGTAGAAGGCAAACTGAGTGAGTTCTACATTTTTTTTCTTTTTTATCAGCATATAACTAATTCAGGAGAAGGATTTTTTTTTGCGCAAAAAGCAGTACATGTTCGATGTGCCGTCATGTATCCAACTGAACTGATCAATCGGAAAGAGGAATTTGCACGGCTTATCTTCTTGATTGTCCTCATGATTTGCATTTGGTTCCTTTATTTGCTCTTTCTAGCTTCTTCATTTAAAAATATATTTCTGAGTTTTAGCAGGGATATATGAACAGATCGATCTTTCTTCGTTCATAGGCACCAACAACCAAGATATCAAAGCATATACAACAATAGGGTTTTGTGTTTCTGTCGCCAGATCGAGAACACCGGGTAGCAAAAAGTAGGATTGTTGTAGAGGAGCAAAGCAAATTAAACAGAAGTCACGTGTTTGAAAGCATCAATTCTGGTTCTTTAATTAAATTTACGTCTGTTAATTTTGTCCTATGTGTTTACCGGTGCTCATGAGAAGTGACGGGGGGCGTTTTGTTGGTTCATACGTACGTCGGTATGTGCATGGACTAATTTGCTTTGCTTAAAAAGTTGCTTAAATTAAAGCGTCCTTGCATCATTGGAATGTATACATGAGGTGAGCTAATCTGTATCGATTAGGTTCACGTCAACCGTTGGCTTTCGATCTGAACCTAACAGCTGATGTGAAACCTAGCGAGCTAGCAAGCGTCAAATTTTTGTTGATCCTTTGACATTTTACCTTTCGATTTTTGGAATGATCGAGCCGCAACACTGCGTTCGTCACCGCCTGTGATCGTTACCTATATCACTACCGGATTCGCGCGCTTTGCCAAAGGCTAGAATACGCACGACACAACCTTTGCCGTGCGCATTTTGCCCAAGCGCACGGCAAAGGGTGCACGGTGCATTTTTACCCGGCAAAGACCTTTGCCGTGCGCCTTGGGGAAAGGCAACGCACCGCACAGTTATTTGCCGTGCGTAATATGTAACGCACGACAAAGAAAAGCTAACAAACGGCGGCCCAACTTAGACGGCGTCCAGACGGCGTGCAACATCGTTTGCCGTGCGCCGGAGTTGAGACGCACGGCAAACAGAACAAAAAAAGAAAAAAAAACAACAAAGGTCGGGGCCCGCCGCCGGCTGGCCACCACCGCGTCGGAGCCGACCATCGGCCACCACCGCGCCGGGGACACACCGCGGGAGGCCGTCGCCCCTAGTCCGGATCCGCGTCGCGCACGGATGGTCGCCTCCCCCGCTCGAAATCCCCGCCGGTGAGGGAGAGGAAAGGTCGCCGTCGCTGTCCGCCGGGGGATCTTGGCCGCGGAGGGATCTTGGGGCCGCCGCCTACCGAGGCCGGGGGCTCAAGCCGCCGCTTCCCACGGCCGGGAGCTCGGGTCGCCGCCTCCCCGCGGCCCGGAGCTTCGCATCCCGCGGCCGGGAGCTCGGGCGGTGAGCTCGGGCCGCCGCCTCCTCGCGGCCGGGAGCTCCGCCTCCCACGCTTGGGAGCTCGGGCCACCACCTCCCCGCGGCCGGGAGCTCCGCCTCCCGCGCCCGGGAGCTCGGGGCCGCCACCTCCCGCGGCCAGGAGCTCGCCTCCCGCGCCTGGGAGCTCAGGCCGCCACCTCCCGCGGTGAGGAAGAGGCAGCAGAGGAGGTGGGGCGCAGGGTCAGGCCATGGATCCGGCCGCCACACACCGGATCCGACCGCCACGTGTCGGATCTAACCTCCACGCCCCGGTCATAGGGGAGGGGAAGGCCGGATCGAGATCACCGCCGCTCGCCGATGCCAGCCGGTCGCCGAGGCTGCCGCTCCGTTCGGTCGTCGAGGCCGCCGGTCGCCAAGGCTACAGCTCCGCTGGTCGCCGAGGCGGAGGAAGGAGTGGCGGCGCATGAGGGAGGGAGAAGGAGCGGCGGCGCATGAGGGAGAGAGAAGGGGTGGCGACGGGATGAGGGCTGCGTGGGGGGGTGGGAGTGGAGAGGCAGGGTTAGGGTTGGGAGGGAGATGCGTTGATTTTATATAGATGGCAAGCGCGAATTCTGACCATCAGATCGGAGATCAACGGCTGGCAGTGACTGTGGGCCGGCGTGATCCGTAAATGGGCCGGTTTGTGGGCCTTTTCCGTGCGCAAACACTCTAGTTTGCCATGCGTCGTACCCCACAGCGCACGACAAAGGCTATTTTTAATTTTTTTTGTGTTTCCATGAAAGTGATATTCAAATTTTCTTAAATGTATTCAAAATTAGATGAAGCTTTAAATTGTATTCACAAACATGAAGTCTTTTTTATAACTCATTTTTTGTTGAAGTTATTAATCAAATTCAATGCATGTCCATTTAAAATTACTTAATAAGAGTTAATATTCAAAAATTAGCAAATGGAAGCGAAAATTACCATAAACTAACATGAGACAATGTATGTTGTATGTTCACTAGAGAAAAAGTTCTCAAGTCAAAAACCAAAAGTTCAAATTTTACTAAGACTACGAACCAAGTGAGATGACTCTAAACACTCTAAATCGAGTTAGACGCTTCAGTTTCCAAACACTATGCATGATGAATTGTTCAAAACCTTTCTCTACTATTTTTCACAACCTTCCCATAGTATATCATGAGCTCTCAACAAATCTCATGACTTTTAAACTTCGTTTACATTTTATACAATTAAAAAACATTTCAAAAACACGTGGATTTTCATTCTTTGCAAACAAAATATTTGAAATTTCAAGTATTTTCCTGGGTAAGGTCTTAAAAAGGACTCAACTACACAAATAGCATTTTTCACGAACTTTACTTTTTAATTTTATGCACTTGTAGTTCAAATTTGACTTAAACGAAAAAAATCCTTTCAATGAAATAAATTCGTTAAAAATAGCAAAAAAATCGAGATGAGTACGAAATTGAAATATATATTACAAAGTAGTGTATTTGTAGTGCACAAATAGAATGAAGCCAAAAATTCATTTTTTTGAAACTTTGTCGTGCGCCTTCACAAAAAGCACGGCAAACACAAAACTTTGCCGTGCGTTTTGTTAAAGCGCACGACAAAGATTTGTTTCATTATTATACTTAATTCATAAAAATCATCAAACAAGTTTGAAAAATTCTCGAAAATTAAAACAAAATAAGTTATGTTGTCTATTGCTTATAGAAAACAAGTTTGAAGTCAAAACACAATTTGAATATATAACATGAATATAAGTTTTCCACTCATTTCATTCTATTATTTGACTGACTTGCATTTCATAATTATACTTAATTCATAAAAATTAGTTTGTTAAATATAGCAAATCAAAACAAAAAATCAACCAAATTTTACAATGACGTATGGCATGTTGTATGTATATAGTGGAAGGAATTTAAGTTGAGAAGAATATTTTTAGGAGCAATTGAATTTGGGACTTAGGAGGCGAAAATACATTGTCGTGCACCTGAGGGAAACGCGCGACAAAGATTTATCTTTGTCGTGCGTTTCCAAGCGACGCATGTCAGAGACTAACGGCCGTTTATTGCAAGGGTGGAGGAAGAAAAAAAAATCTTTGCCGTGCGTCGGTAATTAGAACGCACGGCAAAGCTTCTTTGTCGTGCGTCGTAAAATAAGACGCACGGCAAAGCTTCTTTGCCGTGCGTCGTAAAATAAGACGCACGGCAAAGATTTGTTGCCGTGCATTTTGGACGACGCACGGCAAAGAAACTCTTTGTCGTGCGCTCGATAAAAGACGCACGACAAAGATTTGAACGCACGGCAAAGGCCGCGTTTCCGGTAGTGTATCTTGCGGTCCCGTGTAACGTTAGGATGGCCGACATGTCACTGCCAGCCGCCATTTCTGACGTGCGCACGCAACCGTGTCTCTATCGTTTGAATCTCCCTTCGGAATGTGTGATGACTGCTGATCATACCCTATCATGTTCATACCATATCCAAATGCTAGAACCAAAATTTCTTGCAACATAGTGACTTATACCTCCTGACTGAGAGTATCGTACAGAGGGGCACAGTGGCAAGATCAAGCTTCACTTGCATCTTCTATCCGAATGTTTACTTACGGAAGCTTGTAAACGACATTGTTAGCACATCACAGTGTAAGTAATAGGATGCTCGTAGCTTAACAGAGAGAGGAGGTGAATTATGCAACTTAAAAACTTAACCTATGTACTTGGCATAAAGTAAATTAGATCATTTCTATCTAGATGTGCAATCTAAGGTTTATATAGTTTGAAACCCTCATCCCAAAACAAGTTTTGCAACCTATAGCCAATCCTGACATGATACTGAAAGTAAAAGGCAAGTAAGGATCGCATGAGATTAATGCGGAAACGTAAAGAGGGATAAGAGGAAGGAAACTCTTACACACGTTTATCCCTTGGTATTGGTAGCATGGGCAGACAGTGAGGGCACTAGCCCCTCACTCAAATTCCAGATGCCAAGCTAATTTATAAAATTTCACCGTAGAAAACCTTCACAAATTTATATACTTCCAAGGTGTGTCCTCACTCAAATTATTCTCTAGGTTCGCTCCTATTCGGTAGGCACTAAGTCACCTCTAGTCCATGTTGTTGAAGTACTCCACACAAGAGTATTGCTTCCCGGTCACCAAGTCTTTCCCAAGACCACCACTTGACTAGCCACAAAGGCTCGCCACAAATGCACTCTCCAAGCTCTCTTGGTCACCTTGATGCCGCCTCCACTAAGGAGCTTCTCCACAAAACAAAGGGGTCTCCACTTCCCCCACACAAAGTGTTCTCGCCACTCCACACCAAGTCGGAGGGTCGAAGATGTATGTCGGTGAGCCACTTAGGCCCCAAGGCTTTCAGCGTACCTTGTACAATTTGATCCACTCAATAATCACCTCACAAGGTAGACACACTTTGCACTCACTCAGCTCTAAGCTAAGCCTAGCACTAAGCACACACACAAAGAATACGCAAGTCTTTGGATGAGCAATTTAGCACTTTGATGGCTTGGATATGATATTAGTGTCTTGCACTCTTCTGCCTCTTCGACACAATCCACAACCTCAAATGGGTGAGTGGAGGGGGTATAAATAGTCCAAGGTGTCGAAAGAGCTATTGGCTAAAAGCTGCAGAAACTCATACTGTCGGATGAACTGATGGTCCCTTTTTCACCACCGTCGGTTCATCTGGTGCCCCTCCATGTCATTGTAACCATCTAGGCCCTTTCTCACCTTTGGTAAGGGTGTGTTTCGGTGATAAATGACAACCATATGCTTGTGACTAACCTTAGTTTTGTAGAAGATTAAATCTTGAGTTAGTGTCATAAGTATTGAATGAAAAGAGACCCCTCAATTTGAATATATGGATGATCAATGGACAAATACTACAAGGCTAAGGACTTTGTTTGTTGTAAGTATCACAAGGAGATGAAGGACACTTGGATTTCTAGTTTGTAGTGTTTGACCGTACTATTAAGAGGGTTCATGCACTAGTAGATTAACCATGCACCAAACGCCATGAAAATATGCACACTCAAGTTCCTTGGATGCTAAACAGCTCAAAGTACTCATGGAAACACATTGGAAGCAAAAGAATCGACGGAAAACTCAAAGGTGTTTGAATTGGATGAGTTGAAATTCAAATCATAGCATCGGATGAACCGACACCCTTATTTCTACATTCGTCAGATGAGTTCTACGGCTGGAATTTTCAAAAGTGACCATCGGATGAACCGACGACCCTAGCATCGGTTCATCCGGTGACCTAGGGTTTGGTAACAGTAAGGATTGAAGTTCAGTCGCTTCAGCACTGGATGATCTGACGCCTTGACCAGCAGTTCATCTGACGCCCTCATTCAAATTAGACAGAGAGACACCAAGAATTTGGATTCAGCACCGGATGATCCGACGCTTCATGAACATCTCAGCGGTTCATCCGACGCCTGTGTTTGAATTACACAGTACTGCACCGAGTGGGTGCTCTTCAGCAGCGGATTCGACCGCACATCGGTGCAATGTATGGGTCACTTGGGTTCAACGACTATTTCATTGCCTGTGAGGGACCGGATGATCCGACGCCTGTGTAAGGGGGACCCATCAATTCATCTGACAGTACTACTTTTCAGTGAAACCTTTCCAACGGCTAGCTGAGGACCATGTGTGGTTCACGGACCGGTGGATCGTCGCTTCCTGGTGTGATGAGTGATTGACAACGTTGTGTGGACTGATTCTTGGCTAAGTATTGCAGGTGCAGGTTGCGGCTTGACTCATGTTGGTGCAGGTGAAGAACAAGCATGAAAGGTTGTTGTCGGTGAGGCCTCCAGGTGTGGAGAAGACAAGTAGGCTTGGTTTGAGGGACCCGGTGGCCAGCGGGGTCAAGTATAGGCCGCATGGTGGCAAGAATGGCAAGATGGAGTTGAGGACGGTTTCTTGGTTGAGCCACAAAACCAATGTCGAGCCGGGACTTCGTGGGAGCCAAGTCATGAGTGGTGATTGGCGAAGGATATATCAAGTTCGTGGGGTTTGCGGTGGTTCACCAAAAAAACATCGGGTTACTCAGCTGAGGCACAAAGCCGAGGCCAAAGGTCGGGCGTGGCTGTCAGGCCAAAACCGGCCTGACCGGTTTGGAGAACCAGTCTGACCGGTTTGGGGTCGCAGGGCACTAGAAGCTTTGAGGTAGATGACATGCGTCAGGATCGCAAGGCCTGCGTCGAGGCTACGCAAAGTGCGGTTGCCGGGCATTCGTCCGATGGTGCTACAAAGACAAATTCCCAAAGTGCCCTTGGTGGGCGTGTATCTTAGTTTAGGCTTTAGGGGTATTTTAGTGTTTTGTCTTGCCTCCATATAACCCAAGTGGTGAGAGGATGGTAGCCATGTCTTGAACCCTAGCCCATTTTGTTTTCATATTTTCCCTTCCTATTTTCCCTTAGGATTTCCATAGGACTAGCTTGAAAGCTTCATGGTGAGATCTTGTGAGAGGGAAGCATGATCGGGCGGAAGCTAGACCTTGTATGAACCTTGCATGGTATGTATGGATGATTCGGCGTGGTTCCTCAAGGCTTGTTTGTGCTTCTCTCGTTTTTCCTTTTTGGTGATTTTCAGGGTTTTTTCTTGGAATTTCCGTGGGGAAGTTTTGAGGGTGTTTCTTTGAGGGATTCTTATTGGATGTCATGTATGAGGACCTCGTGCCTCTTTGCTTGGTGATCTTGCTCCAACAATCCCTCCGAAATGGCTTCGATTTGGGTGTTTTCGGTGGTTTCCATGGGAAGGTGTTCTTGAGGGTTGACTTCCGATTCCTCTTGATTGAGTGCGTTTTGGGGACTGAGCTCCTAGCCAAAGGTAGAACACGAGGTACCCCAGCTATCACCTAAGTCTCACTTTGATCTGAGGAACAAACCGGGAGATCGATCGCTTGGAAAGTGGAGTTTTTCCCGCGGGCTTTGTTCTTCCCGACTGTCGAGGCAAAACCAGCCTGACCGGTTTGCCAAACCGGTCTGACCTGTTTCCCCTATCTGTTGAGAGGCTAAGTCCCACAGAAGCGGTCTGACCAGAAACCGGCTTGTCCGGTTTTAGGTGCCAGCAGCTGTGTTGTGTGAGTTTCCGCTGCGTGTGTGGAGTGGCTGTTGGTTGTGTCTTGCCCCTAGGTCCAGTAGCACTCCAGTGGCTGTGTGGACTTGGCAAGAGAAGTTCGCGGAGGTGCACGAGTGAAATCGGGTTCATAGGCCGAGTTCTTCAATAGAATTTTTATCGGCTCCCATTCACTCCCCCCTCTCTGGTTCGCTGTTTCGGTCCTTCAAGTGGTATCAGAGTCGGTTACGGGTCTTGATTGACTCTAACCAGTCTAAGATCCAAGGATGGCGTACCAGGAACGGGGTTCGGGTCCTCCACACTTCGATGGGAAGAACTACCAGATGTGGAGTAAGCGGATGGCGGTGTTCCTCCACAGTAAGGGTCAGATCTTTTGGGATGTCATAGTGGACACAGGCTATGTCCAACCGATGAACTTCCTTGCTTCAGGATCGAGGGACATGTTCGACACCAACAACAAGGCGGATGACTACTTGTTTTGTGCTCTGTGTCAATCCGAATTCGATCGGGTGCATATGGAGAACTTGGCTTGTAGAATTTGGACAGTGTTGAAGGAAGCTCATGTAGGAAATGCTTAGGTTCAAGCTCATATGTATGCGACTTAACGGAGAGGGTACGAGAATTTCACTCATCTCCCTGGTGAGTCCATCAATGCCCTGTTTCAGCGGTTCACGGTTGTGGTGAACAACATGAGGGCCAATGTGGACGTGCTCCCGTACGATGATCATGATAGAATCGTCAAGCTCTTGCACTCGTTGGATCGTACAGTTTGGGGCATGAAAAATCGCAGAGCTTCGATCTTGCATTGCTTCGCTTGAGGCTGATTTGAAAGTGCTTATTCTTACTTCCTATTCTACCTGTGAATTACATGATGTAAAGAATTTGGATCTTGCAAAATGTGTTGGTCGCTTGCAAGATGAGAATAATAAGTTGCGTGAAGTGCTGAGTTGGTTGTCTAGTCAGGAACCTCAGCTTGGTATGATGATTGCTAGTTGTAAGCGCTTTGATGGTTGGGCTTTGGGATCTGATAAGGTTGCTGAGAGCAGTGGTGAGAGAGAAGGGAAATTCGGGAATGTCCAGTTCCACCACAACCCACACCCAAAGACAAGTTTGCATCCAAGCCAAACCAGTTGCTTAAACCGAGAGAAAAACTGAGTGAGAAGGCAAGTGAAAAGCCTAGTGAGAAACCAAGTGTGAAGGCTAGTGAGAAGCCTTGTGAAGAGCCTCACCCCAAGCCTAAGCCTAGATCAATCCGTTTCCATTATGAGTTTTGTGGAAAGGATGGTCACAAGAGACAGTTTTGCTATAAGAGAAGGAGAGAGGCGAGAATGGATAAGCAGTGGGCAAACAAGGACAGGAACCACCCTTCTCATGGTGTGCCTGAGCCTTGTATGCCACTGCCCAAGGGAAAGGGTTTTGTGCGTAATGTTCCGGCTTGGGAAGAAAAGAGTGCTTTGGGAGAAAGGGACCCTACTGGAGGAGTTAAACCGGCTAGACCGGTTTGGAGGCAGTAGTGGGACATGGCTGGTTTTCGTGTGCGCAATGAGTCTTGATTTGGTTCACGAGGTTGTGGTTCTGGTGGTTGGTCTGAAGAGTTTGCAGGTGGTGAGTTTGCTGGACGTTCTCCATCTCATGATCAGTACGAATTTGGAAGAAGTCGCGGCTTTGAGTCTCAGAGGGGCTATGGACCACGCTTTCCCTATCGTGGTAGTCGTACTCCTCCAATGAGACAGGAGTGGTTTTCCCATGGTGGTTCTAGGTTTGGTAGGTTTGACAAGATAGATCGTAGTTTTGATAAGTGCAGTAGGATGGATGTTGCTAACTCTACTTTTGAGGAAATGGCCCGACACTAGTTTGACACCTTTGTAACTAACCCCAGTGTTGAGTCATTTGCTCGCTCTTGCTCTTGGTTTTGAGTTGCAGGTGGGATGACCAGAGAACATTTGGTTGATATCGGGGGTGGTTCTCCGGCCTCATACCCCGGTGGTGACATGGAGGTACATCACTTTCGGGGATGGTGGACAAGGACAAGTGACTCTTGAAGAAATGATAAAGGTAAGCGAATTTGTGACCTTCAAGTGTGTGGTCTTGGTCAAGCCACTTGGTTTGTTTCGCTCCTTGCCCTATCTCATGTGTGTAAGGTGAGCTTTGTATGCTTTTAGACCTTAATGCATGGGTTCAGGGGGATCCTGTGTGCTTAGTGTGCTCTTTGCTCTATCATGTATACTATGGGTGAGCTTTGTATGCTCTTTGGCCCTAGTGCATGTGTTTAGGGGGAGTTTGTGGGTTTTGTGCTTCTTTGCTCTTTTGCTGGTGGTGTCGAGCCCTTTTTTGCCTCCCCTCGAGGAGCTGGTGCTTTGTGAGCTTTGTGTGGGAGATCCTTTGTAGAATATGTATAGCTTTCCTTTGTGCATTTTTTGCATTTGGCATGGCATATGTAACATGATGTATATGCATCCTTGTATCTTAGATTGCATGCATTTTGTATCATATGATTTTTGTAGGAAAAGCTTCTCTCATATACATTGTTCACCATGATGTGATATATATGATATTGTGAGCTAGTTTGCTATGCTATGGTTAGTTTGGCTTAGCTCTTGATGATCTTGATTTATATCCATGGTTGATGGCTATGTTTTTGAAAAATGTCACATGTATGCTCTCTTGTGAGTAAATGCCTTTATATGATCTTGACATGTTCTAGTGGATTGACTATGCTTAATTTGTGGTTGGATAGCTTATTTTGATCATATAGGGCCAAAGGCTCATTTGCCATCATGAATGTTTAGCCCCCATGCTTCATCTTGTGGAGGTGTATAAGTTCCTTTTTGTCGCAAAGACATTTCATGTACCAAATATGAATCTGAAAATGAAATGTAAATTGCTTGGAAAATGTGCTCCCATGTCATATGTGCTAAATTTTATTTTCTTTGGGTGCTAAACCGTTGCATGACGTCTACCAATGAGAAGTCTCATATATAGAAGTAGGCACATGGCTCGGTGGCTTTGACATGACATGATGTGCTTGTGGGTGTTTGTGATGGTCTTATGATTAAAATGGTTGTCCTAGCATGAATTTTGTGTGGCTTGATGCACCAAATCGGTCTGACCGATTTTGGTAAGCTACCTGATCGGTTTTGGTGGAATCGGTCTAACCGGTTTTGCGAACCGGCCTGACCGGTTTGTGCCCAGATTTGGTACTTGTTCAGGGGGATTATGCATATGTGCAGGGGGAGCTGTTGTATGCTTTGGTGGTTTGTGCTCTTTGCTTGAGTATAGTTTTGTCTCGGATGTGTCGAGCCGTTGCCCTTGTCTAAGGGGTCCGAGACTTGTCTTCGTCAAGTGATCTTGCTCTTTGCCTTTTCTCGGCTTTTGATTGCTTGTTGGAGTTTCTTTTGGTCGTTTCTTTTTTGTTTTCCTTCTATCTCTGATTATCAAATGTGTGTGTTGTCAATGCACTCATCAAGGGGGAAATTGAGGACCATGTGTGGTTCGAGGACCGGTGAATGGTCACTTCCTGGTGTGATGAGTGATTGACAACGTTGTGTGGACTGATTCTGGGCTAAGTATTGCAGGTGTAGGTTGCGGCTTGACTCGTGTTGGTGCAGGTGAAGAACAAGCGAGGAAGGTTGTTGCCGGTGGGGCCTCCAGGTGTGGAGAAGACAAGTAGGCTTGGTTCGAGGGACCCGGTGGCCAGCGGGGTCAAGTACGGGCTGCATGGTGGCAAGAACGGCAAGATGGAGTCGAGGACAGTTTCTTGGTTGAGCCACAAAACCAAGGTCGAGCCTGGACTTCGTGGGAGCCAAGTCATGAGTGGTGATTGGCGGAGGCTACATCAAGTTCGCGGGGTTTGCGGTGGTTCACCAGAAAACCATCGGCTTACTCGGCTGAGCCACAAAGCCGAGGCCGAAGACCGGGAGTGGCTGTCAGGCCAAAACCGTCCTAACTGGTTTGGAGAACCGATCTGACTGGTTTGGGGTCGCAGGGCGCCGGAAGCTTCGAGGCGGAGGACATACGTCGGGATCGCAAGGCCTAAGTCGAGGCTATGCGAAGTGCGGTCACCGGGCATCCGTCTGATGGTGCTACAAAGACAAATTCCCAAAGTGCCCTTGGTGAGTGTGTATCCTAGTTTAGGCTTTAGGGTATTTTAGTCTTTGGCTTGCCTCCATATAACCCAAGTGGTGAGAGGATGGCAGCCATCTCTTGAATCCTAGCTCATTTTGTTTTCCTATTTTCCCTTCCTATTTTCCCTTAGGATTTCCATAGGACTAGCCTGAAAGCTTCATGGTGAGATCTTGTGAGAGGGAAGGATGATCGGGCGGAAGCTAGACCTTGTATGATCCTTTCATGTATGTATAGATGATTCGGCGTGGTTCGTCAAGACTTGTTTGTGCTTCTCCCGCTTTTCCTTTTTGGTGATTTTCGGGGCCTTTTCTTGGAATTTCCGTGGGGAAGTTTTGAGGGTATTTTTTGAGGAATTCTTGTTGGATGTCACGTATGAGGACCTCATGCCTCCTTGCTTGGTGATCTTGCTCCAACAATCCCTCCGAAATGGCTTCGATTTAGGTGTTTCCGTTGGTTTCCATGGGAAGGTGTTCTTGATGGTTGACTTCCGATTCCTCTTGATTGAGTGGGTTTTGGGGACCGAGCTTCTAGCCAAAGGTAGCCACGAGGTACCCCAGCTATCCCAGAGTTTCACTTTGATCCGTGGAACGAACCGGGAGATCGATCGCTTGGAAAGTGGAGTTTTTCCTGCGAGTTGTGTTCTTCCGGACTGTCCAGGCAAAACCGGCTTGACCGGTTTCCCAAGCCGGTCTGACCGGTTTAGCCCTGTGGGCTGTCGTGAAGTGTTTTTGAGCAGGAAGGTCTCTGTCGTGCTATGGCTTTTCTTGTTCAAAGGAGGAGAGGTTCTTGAGGTAGCTTTTGTCTCGGAGGGGTTTTCGGCGAGTTCTGGACAGAACCGGCCTGACTGGTTTGCCAAACCGGTCTGACCGATTTCCCCTGCCTCTTGAGAGGCTAAGTCCCACATAAGCGGTTTGACCGGTTTCAGAAACCGGCCTGACCGCTTTTAGTGCCAGCAGCTGTGTCATGTGAGTTTCCGCTGCGTGTGTTGAGTGGCTGTTGGTTGTGTCTTGCTCCTAGGTCCAGTAGCACTCCAGTGGCTACGTGGACTTGGCAAGAGAAGTTCACGGAGGTGCACGAGTGAAATCAGATTCATAGGCCGAGTTCTTCAATAGAATATTTATCGTCTCCCATTCACTCCCCCTTCTTTGGTTCACCGTTTCGGTCCTTCACTAGCCACCATTGCTAGGCCTATAAATATGACACTCGTACATCTCTTGAGCTGCCTTTGCCACTCTGAAGATCTACAACAGCCAAGGATAGACGGATATTGTGTTCTTGCTCATTTGGGATTCTCTTCTTGTTTGAAGAGCTCTTTCTTAGTGATCAAGGGTTTCAAGGTGGATACATGGCTTAGCTGAGTGCTCTAGTCAAGTGAAGGTGTGTGGGCTTGTTACTCTTGGAGTTTGAAGGCTCCTAGACGATCTTGGTGCTTTGGGGGTTCTTGCTGAGCTCTCGGAGGTTGTGGGAGCCTCAAGAAAGCTTAGTGTACACGGTTCGAGACCCACCATTCCGGATATGGAGAACGGGTACTCTTAGTGAGCACTTGAGTCTTGGAGACTTGAGGGGGAGCAATACTCTTAGTGAGTGCTCCAACGTGGATTAGGGGGAAGCGTCAACTTCTCGATAGCAGAAGAAAAAATCCGGTTGTCTCTTGTGCCTCTCTCTCTGTCGGGCATACTCCCTAGGTACCATACGAGGAAGGATGAAGACCTACTCCTACTAGAATTCCCCTGTAATCCTATTAGGACTCGTTCCGTGTAGTCCTACTAGGACTCCTGCCTTGTAACCGACTAGGAAGCCACCCCCTGAACTATATAAAGGCGGGTCGGGTACCTAGTCGGGCACTCAACCCAACACCAAGCGCAGGGCGCCATACTTGATCCCCAAACAAGACGTAGGGTTCGCCACCTTGGCAGCCCGAACCTGTATAAACTTGTGTCCCGTGTGCTTGCGCATACCTTCGCGTTCTCGGTCTCCCAATCACGATCCTCACCGCACAATCTACTACCTTGGGTACCCCCTTGGTAGGTTTACCGGTCTAAAACACCAACACTCTCTACTTTCTTGCATTTATTTTCAGCACCTAATTTTTGCACTTAAGTTTCTTTGCTCTAGTTCTTTTTAGGTTTCTTGTTTTCCTCTTATCTTAAATAGGGTGTTCCATATCTCTTAGTGTGATATTTGCTAAGGAAACTCTTGTTAGTGTGCTTAGTAGTAAAGAAAAACCTTTTTAGATGGGCAACACTAGTAGATAGGCTAAGGTTTTCTTCATGTTTTAGAAACTGAAAAGAAGACCCATATTTAACCCCCCTTCTATGAGCCATTTATCCTACAAGTGGAATGAGAGCTAGGCTCTCTATGTGCTTGGCTTAACCGCCTAGAGAGATGGGGAAAGGTAGTGGTAATGGCCCTCCCTAGTTGGCGGGGAAATGGTTCAACTTTTGGGCAATAGAATTGTTAGCTACCTTCAAGCACAACACCATGATGCGTGTCTTGCCACCATGTATCCTTTTCCTAGAGTTCCCACCGAGAGTGAGGCCAAGTGGAATTCGCACGCTAGAAACCATATCTTTGAGGCTCTAGATGAGGAATTGTTTGATTAGGTCTATACTTTGGAAACTGCAATGAGGTGTGGATGGAAGTTAAAGACATCCATGTGGGTAACTGTTGACACCATTTTTTGGAAAAACAAGTCAAAAGGGATAAGGAGAAGCGACCGATGAAAAATAGAGTGCGATCGGTCGATTGAATGAAGAGAAGGACGGTCAACAAGATTCGACGATGGTAAGAGGGATTCAACCCTGACAGTGGGCCAGTTGATCAAAGCGATCGGCCGATGGTCAACCAGGAGATCGGCCGATGAAGAAAGAAAAGGTGGTAATCAAAGAGATAGGCCAGAAGGAAAGCATGGTGGAGGCGGGTCAATCCACGATTGTCAACGGGTCAAAGAGTCAGTTTTTAGAAGGTCTTTTGACCCATGCGAGAGTCCTTTTCTATTTTTAGTCTTCTTGTCTTTAGATGCAAGTAAATAGTGCCGTGATCGTCTAGGAGTAGGGTTTGTCCTCAAGACATAAATAGTGACCCTCCGTGGTCGGAACAGAGTGTACACACCAATATCAAACAAACCACCTCCGGGCAAACCCTTTACTTTTACTGCATCTACTTTATAGCATCTACCTTTACAACATCTACTTTTCGGCGACTACACAATTGTGATTTTTTCTTTTCTCAACGCTGTGCTTCGAGTTCGTCGGACTGCATCAACTGACCTCTGGCAAGCTTGTGAGTACCGTTTTACCGAATAATCCTAGGCTTTAACCGCCGGGCACATTTCTGTGGTTTCGTCTAGTTCTTTATTCACCCCTTACCGATATTAGCTAGATCTACAAGTTTTTGTACCAATTCTTGTGGTTTTAGCTATTATCATTATCATCCGCTCGATCTAAATCATATCGGCTTCTAACACTACAGCCGATTCTGACCTACTCGAGTGCTGACGTCACGATCGGTCGATCCAGCCGATCTATCTACTTACGCACCCGCGCTTCGGTCGCTCTCGAGCCGGCCAATCCCGCTTTACCCTGTATCAGCCGATTGGCTGGTACACGTGTCGCTGAAAGGCCATTGGTTCTCTAGCCGATCCCTAATATTTTCCATTGTCAATCAACAAGTCAGATTGGCTGGCACGCCTCGCTACAAAACAGGGAATCACGTGTGCTGCGCGCGGAGGTGACGTCCTATTTTTGCGTAAACACACATTTGTGAGGACCATGTGTGGTTCGAGGACCGGTGGATGGTCGCTTCCTTGTGTGATGAGTGATTGACAACGTTGTGTGGACTTATTCTTGGCTAAGTATTGCAGGTGCAGGTTGCGGCTTGACTGGTGTTGGTGCAGATGTGAAGAACAAGTGCGAAAGGTCGTCGCCGATGATGCCTCCAGGTGTGGAGAAGACAAGTAGGCTTCGTTCAAGGGACCCGATGGCCAGCGGGGTCAAGTGCGGGCCTCATGGTAGCATGAACAACAAGATGAAGTCATGGACGGTTTCTTTGTAGAGCCTCAAAACCAAGGTCGAGCCAGGACTACGTGGGAGTTGAGTCATGGGTGGCGATTTGCGGAGGCTACACCGAGTTCGCGGGTTTTCCGGTGGTTCACCAGAAAACCACTGGGTTCCTTGGTTGATCCACAAAGCCAAGACCGAAGAACCGAAGACGATGCTACAGCAGCTTCAGACCATTCTGACCCGTGGGTCTGACCGGTCTGATCGGTGGGTACCGGTGTGACCGCTTGTATCCCTAGTTATTAAGTAAGGGTATTTTAGACTTTCTGTTGCCTCCATATAACCCATGAGGTGAGAGGATGGCAGCCATATCTCTTAGAACCCTAGTTCATTTGCTTTCCTATTTTCCCTTCCTATTTTCTTAGGTTTTCCATAGGACTAGTTTGACAGCTTCATGGTGAGATTTTGTGAGAGGGTTGGATGATTGGGCGACAAGCTAGACCTTGTATGAACCCTTGTGGCATGTATAGATGATTCGGCGTGGTTCCTCAAGGCCTTGTTGTGTTGTTCCCGGTTGTTCTTGGTGGTGATTTTCGGAGCCCTTTCTTGGTGTTTTTCTTGGGTTGTTTTCGGGACCTTTCTCTTAAGGATTTGATGGGGAGGGGAAGACAAGTAGGCTTCGTTCGAGGGACCCGGTGGCCAGCGGGGTCAAGTGCGGGCCGCATGGTAGCATGAACAGCAAGATGAAGTCATGGACAGTTTCTTGGTAGAGCCTCAAAACCAAGGTCGAGCCGGGACTACGTGGGAGCCGAGTCATGAGTGGCGATTGGCGGAGGCTACACTGAGTTCGTGGGGTTTCCGGTGGTTCACTAGAAAACCAATGGGTTCCTTGGTTGATACACAAAGCCATGACCGAAGAACCGAAAATGGTGCTGCAGCAACTCCAGACCGGTCTGACCGGTGGGTCTGACCGGTCTGATCGGTGGGTACCGGTATGACTGGTGAGCAGAACCGGTCTGACCGGTGTGCGACGACGCAGTCCGGAGACTTCAAAGCGGAGGACACGTGTCGGGATCGAATGGCTTGTGTCGAGGCTAAGCAGGGTGCGGTCGCCGGGCATCTGTCTGATGAAGAAAACTTGAAGACTTCCAAAACCGCCCTTGAGGGGCTTGTATCCCTAGTTATTAAGTAAGGGTATTGTAGACTTTTAGTTGCCTCCATATAACCCATGAGGTGAGAGGATGGCAGCCATATCTCTTGGAACCCTAGTTCATTATCTTTCCTATTTTCCCTTCCTATTTTCTTAGGTTTTCCATGGGACTAGCTTGAGAGCTTCATGGTGCGATTTTGTGAGAGGGTGGGATGATTGGGCGGCAAGGTAGACCATGTATGAACCTCCTTGGTATGTATAGATGATTGGGCGTGGTTCCTCAAGGCTTTGTTGTGTTGTTCCCGGTTGTTCTTGGTGGTGATTTTCGGAGCCCTCTCTTGGTGGTTTTCTCGGGGTGTTTTCGGGACCTTGCTCTTGGGGATTTGATGGGGGAAATTCATGTGAACCCTTCCTGGTTCTTTTGCCTTTGATTCCCCTCCCAAATCCGTGAGTTAAGGGACTCGATTTTGGGGTTTTCGGTGTACTAGGGTTAGAGGAGTTCTTGGCGGGATTTCTTCGATTCCTCTTGATTTGGCAAGTTTTGGTGGACAAAATCGTGGCTATGGACTCCTCATGAGGTCTTCCTACTATCCCCAAAGTCTTGTTCAAGTCCGTGCAGCGATTCGGGAGATCGAAGTTTGGATTTGGGGGAGTTGACCCGCGGGTGCTGTTCATCCCGAGCTGCCCAGGTTACACCGGTCTGACCGGTGCTCTTGACCGGTCTGACCGATGCGAGCCACTTGTGGGATTTGCCTCGGGTGAACTGCTTGACTCGTGTGTCTTTGGGTCTTGGTGCTGCTGGTGAGTTCTTGGTCTATTTGGAGTTGGTTTGTTAGGTTTTGTGTAGGGTTTTCCTTCCGTGCAGGTTGTGTTTTGGGGGTGTTTTTGTTCTAGGGACTAGAGAAGTCACTGAGGCTTTCTGGAACGCTTGTTGTGCAGCTGCTGTAGCCACCGGCCTGACCGGCTCTGTCCACCGGTCTGACCGGTGTCACCGGTCTGACCGGCGCAGGCCATCGGTCGGCGGTGCCGGCACGGACAGCAAGCCATGCAAGTTTCCGTTGTGCGTGTTGGTGTGTTTTGGCTTGGAAGGTTGTTTGTTTGTTCCTAGATCCAGTAGCACTTCAGTGGCTGCGTGGGCTTGGCCAACTTGGGTAGTGAGTCGGAGACGTGTGTTTGAAGCCGTGTTCGTCTTATTGGAGTCTCCATCTCCTTCGAGAAGAATATTTATCGGCTCCCATTCACTCCCCCTCTCTGGTTCGCCGTATCGGTCCTTGAAGTGGTATCAGAGCCGGTTCGGGTCTTTATTGACTCTTACCAGTCTAAGATCCAAGGATGGCATACCAGGAATGGGGTTCGGGTCCTCCACACTCCGATGGCAGAAACTACCAGATGTGGTGTAAGCGGATGGCGGTGTTCCTCCATGGAAAAGGTCAGATTCTTTGGGATGTCACGGTGGACACATGCTATGTCCAGCCGATGAACTTCCTTGCTCCAGGATCGAGGGACATGTTTGACGCCAACAACAAGGCAGTCGACTACTTGTTTCGTGCTTTGTGTCAGCCTGAGTTCGATCTGGTGCACACCGAGTACTTGGCTTGTAGAATCCGGTCGGCGTTGAAGGAAGCTCATGTTTGGAATGTCCAGGTTCAGGCTCGAATGTATGCGACCTACCGGAGAGAGTACGAGAACTTCACTCATCTACCCGGTGAGTCCATCGATGCCTTGTTTCAGAGGTTCATGGTGGTTGTGAACAACATGAGGGCCAATGTGGACGTGCTCCCGTACGATGATCATGATAGAGCTGTCAACCTCTTACACTCTTTGGATCGTACGATTTGGGGTGGAAAGTTCGAGGCCATTGTGGAGTCGGAGAAGTATGACACTCTAACGGTGAATGAGCTGTTCTCGAAGCTCAAGTCGGTTGAGGTGGATAGGGGCATGACAGCCAAGCTCGAGGGCCCGACTGACTCTCATAGTCTTGCCCTCGTCGGTGGTTCGAAAGGAAAATCTAACACTAACCCATCCACCAGGATGTTCTCTTTGTCCTCTTTGATGTCTATGCCAGATGAGGAGTTCGACATGCTTGGAGAGGACGAGCTGGCGTTGCTGACGAGGAGATTCGAGAGGCTACACGAGAACCGGGTGAACATGAGGAGGAACACGAGGACATGCTTCCAGTGTGGCAAGCCGAGACACTTCATCGCCGACTGCCCGGAAAAGGTCGAGAACAAGGATGGCTACAAGCACAAGTCATGAACGGATGGCAAATACCGATCTAGGTGCGACCACAAGAGCAAGCACAAGAACAAGCACAAGGAAGAGCGACGATCAAGGAAGAAAAAGAGCCGAGGCAAGGCCCGAGCGATGGTTGGAGCGAGTGAGGACCATGTGTGGTTCGAGGACCGGTGGATGGTCCCTTCCTTGTGTGATGAGTTATTGACAACATTGTGTGGACTGATTCTTGGCTAAGTATTGCAGGTGCAGGTTGTGGCTTGACTGGTGTTGGTGCAGGTGAAGAACAAGCGTGAAAGTTTGTCACTGGTGAGGCCTCCAGGTGTGGAGAAGACAAGTAGGCTTCGTTCGAGGGACCCGGTGGCTAGCGGGGTCAAGTGCAGGCCCCATGGTGGCATGAACAGCAAGATGAAGTCGTGGACAGTTTCTTGGTTGAGCCTCAAAACCAAGGTCGAGCCGGGACTATGTGGGAGCCGAGTCATAAGTGGAGATTGGCGGAGGCTACACCGAGTTCGCCGGGTTTCCGGTGGTTCACCAGAAAACCATTGGGTTCCTTGGTTGATCCACAAAGCTAAGACCAAAGAACCGGAGATGGTGCTGCAGCAGTGCCTGACCGGTCTGACCGGTGGGTCTGACCGGTCTGACCGGTGGGTACCAGTCTGATCGGTGAGGAGCACCGGTCTCACTGGTGTGCGACGACGCAGTCCGGAATCTTCGAAGTGGAGGACACACGTCGGATCGCAAGGCTTGCTTCGAGGCTAAGCTGGTTGCAGTCGCCGGGCATCCGTCCGATGGAGAAAGCTTGACAACTTCCAAAACCGCCCTTGAGGGGCTTGTATCCGTAGTTGTTAGGAAATGGTATTTTAGACTTTCGGTTGCCTCCATATAACCCATGAGGTGAGAGGATGGTAGCCAAGTTCTTGAAACCCTAGTTCATTTGATTTCCTATTTTCTCTTCCTATTTTCTTAAGATTTCCATAGGACTAGCTTGAGAGATTCATGGTGAGATGTTGTGAGAGGGTTGGATGATCGGGCGACAAGCTAAACCTTGTATGAACCCTTGTGGCATGTATAGATCATTCGGCGTGGTTCCTCAAGGCCTTGTTGTGTTGTTCCCGGTTGTTATTGGTGGTGATTTTCGGAGCCCTTTCTTGGTGTTTTTCTTGGGTTGTTTTCGGGACCTTTCTCTTGGGGATTTGATGGGGGAAATTTGTGGGAACCATTCGTGGTTCTTTGGGCTGTGATTCCCCTCCCAAATCCATGAGTAAAGGGGCTCGATTTTGGGGGTTTTCCGAGTTTTAGGGTTGAGGTGTTCTTGGCGGGATTTCTTTGATTCCTCCTTTTGGACAAGTTTTGGTGGGATTAAACTTGGCTATGGACTCCTCATGAGGTCTTCCTATTATCCCCAAAGGCTTGTTCAAGTCCGTGGAGCGATTCGGGAGATCGAGGTTTGGATTTGGGGGAGTTGACCCGTGGGTGCTGTTCATCCTAAGCTGCCCAGGCTACACCGGTATGACCGGTGCTCTTGACCGGTCTAACCGGTGCAACCCTCGATAGGTTTTTGCTCGGGTGAACGTCTGGGTGTGTTCGCTGTTGTCCTGTGTTGGGGTTGTTTCGAGTTTGGGTCAGCTTGGAGGTCGGTTGGCCTGTTTGGCGATTTGGGGGCTTTCAGGCTCAGACCGGTCTGACCAGTGTGTCGCATCCGTCTGACCGGTGTGGAGCCACTTAGTGGAAGTCACCAAGTTTCACCAGCAGGGACCGGTCTGACCGGTGGTGCTCACCGGTCTGACCGGTGTTGGTCAGTGGACTCGAGGTTTGGTGTTCCGCTGCATTCTCGGGTCGGAAAAATGGTTGTTGGTTCCTAGGTCCAGTGGCACTTCAGTGTCTACATGGGCTTGGCCAATTTGGGTAGTGAGTCGGAGACGTGTGTTGGAAACCGTGCTCATCTTGTTGGAGTTTCCATCTCCTTCGAGAAGAGTTTTTATCGGCTCCCATTCACTCCCCCCTCTCTGGTTCACCGTATCGGTCCTTCAAGTGGTATCAAAGCCGGTTCGGGTCTTTATTGACTCTAACCAGTCTAAGATCCAAGGATGGCGCACCAGGAATGGGGTTTGGGTCCTCCACACTTCGATGGCAAGAACTACCAGATGTGGAGTAAGCGGATGGGTGCGTTCCTCCGCGGAAAGGGTCAGATCCTTTTGGATGTCACGGTGGACACAGGCTATGTCCAGCTGATGGACTTCCTCGCTCTAGGATCGAGGGACAGATTCGACGCCAACAATAAGGCGGTCGACTACTTGTTTCGTGCTTTGTGTCAGCCTGAGTTCGATCGGGTGCACACCGAGCACTTGGCTTGTAGAATTTGGACGGTGCTGAAGGAGGCTCATGTTGGGAATGCCCAGGTTCAGGCACGGATGTATGCGACCTACCGGAGAGAGTACGAGAACTTCACTCATCTCCCCGGTGAGTCCATCGATGCCTTGTTTCAGTGGTTCACGGTGGTTGTGAACAACATGAGGGCCAATGTGGACGTGCTCCCGAACGATGATCATGATAGAGCCATCAAGCTCTTACACTCTTTGGATCGTACAATATGGGGTGGAAAGTTCGAGGACATTGTGGAGTCAGAGAAGTATGACACTCTGACGGTGAACGAGCTGTTGACGAAGCTCATGTCGGCTGAGGTGGATAGGGGCATGACTGCCAAGCTCGAGGGTCCGACTGATTCCCATAGTCTTGCCCTCGTTGGTAGTTCGAAAGGAAAGGCTAACACTAACCCATCCACCAGGATGTTCTCCTTGTCTTCCTTGATGTTTATGCCAGATGAGGAGTTCGACGTGCTTGGAGACGACGACCTGGCGCTCCTGACGAGGCGGTTCGAGAGGCTGCACGAGAACTGAGTGAACATGAGGAGGAACACGAGGACATGCTTCCAGTGCGGCAAGCCAGGACACTTCGTCGCAGACTGCCCGGAGAAGGTCGAGAACAAGGACGGCTACAAGCACAAGTCGAGGATGGATGGCAAGTATCGGTCGAGGCGCGACCACAAGAGCAAGCACAAGAACAAGTACAAGGACGAACGACGATCGAGGAAGAAGGAGAGCCGAGGCAAGGCCCGAGCAATGGTTGGAGCGAGCGATGTCGACTCCAATTCCGCGTACTCCACCTCGAGCTCGAGCAGCAGTGAAGATGAAGGTGATCGTCGCAAGAGCAAGAAGTCGTCTAAGAACCTGAGCGGGCTGAGCTGCTTCGCGAGAGACGGCTTCTGCACCATGGCGCTGAGCTCCGGCAGCAAGAAGAGCACACAGAGCGACTCAGACTCTGATTCCGACGACGAGGTGCGTGATGAACTTCCCTTTTTGCGCCAGGCGAATGAGAGGCTTGGCACTTTGCTTGATAACCGTGATGACATGCTTAGAGGGGTCAAGAAAATGAGAAAAGAGCTTAGGGCTTCACTCGAGGATGCTAGGACTAGAGTGGCTGAGCTAGAAACACAGGTGCTTGATAGCAAGCCTGAGATTGATTCGCTTAAGGCTAGTCCTGTTGTTTCGGATGAGGTTGATTGTGCTGATTGCTCCATTTTCCTTGTTGATCTTGCTTTGTTCATGGAAAAGCATGCCTCCAAGTGTGAGGAACTAGATGTGCTTAGGGTTGAAGTGGCTGAGCTTAAGTCTAAACCTGCTTTGCTAGGTGCTTGCACTTCTTGCCCTGTTTTGCATGCTAAGATTGATGAGATGCATGCTTACACTAGTTCTCTTGAGGCTAAGCTGAAAGAACCCATGCCTACATCATGCTCTACCTGTGAAATGCATGCTTTGAAAAATTTGGAACTTGCACATTATGTTGATCGTTTGCAGGATGAGAATGATGAGCTGAGAAAGTTGATGGGTTGGTGAAGGACCAATACAGCGAACCAGAGAGGGGGGGGGGAGTGAATGAGAGCCGATAAAAATTCTTCTCGAAGGAGATAGAAACTCCAACAAGATGAACGTGGCTTCCATCACACTTCTCCAACTTACTACCCGAGTTGGTCAAGCCCACGTGGCCACTGGAGTGCCACTGGACCAAGGAACCAACACACAACCTTCCGACTCGAGAACGTAGCGGAACACCAAACCTCGAGTCTACAGTCCCACACCGGTCAGACCGGTGAGCACCGACGGCCGGTCGGATCGGTCCCCGCCGGTGAAACCGAGCAACTTTCACTAAGTGGCTCTACACCGTCGACCGGTGAGACACCCGGTCGGACCGGTCCACAAACGAAAGCCCCCAAATCACCAAACAGGCCAACCGACCACCAAAATGACCCAAACTCGAAACAACCCCAACACAGGACAACAGCGAACACACCAAGACGTTCACCCGAGCAAAATCCCACCGAGGGTTGCACCGGTCAGACCGGTCAAGAGCACCGGTCAGACCAGTGTAGCCTGGGCAGCTCGGGATGAACAGCACCCGCGGGTCAACTCCCCCAAAACCAAACCTCGATCTCCCGAATCGCTCCACGGACTTGAACAACACTTTGGGGATATTAGGAACACCTCATGAGGAGTCCATAGCCATGTTTAATCCACCAAAACTCGTCCAAAAAGGAGGAATCAAGGAAATCCCACCAAGAGCACTTCCAACCCAAGAACTCAAGAAACCCCAAAATCAAGCACCTTTACTCACGGATTTGAGAGGGGAATCACAGCCCAAAGAACCACGAAGAGTTCCAACAAATTTCCCCCATCAAATCCCCAAGAGAAAGGTTCCGAAAACAACCCAAATAAATCACCAAGAGTGGGCTCCGAAAATCACCACCAAGAACAACCGGGGAAAACACATCCAAACGTTGAGGAACCACGCCGAATCATCTATACATGAAACAAAGGTTCATACAAGGTCTAGCAAGCCGCCCGATCAACCATCCCTCTCAACAAGATCTCTCCATGAAGCTCTCTTGCAAGTCCTATCGAAAACCTAAGGAAAATAGGAAAGAAAATGGGAAAACAATTGAGCTAGGGTTCCAAGAGTTGGCTGCCATCCTCTCACCTCTTGGGTTATATGGAGGCAATCAAAAGTCTAAAATACCCTTCTCTAACAACTACGGATACAAGCCCCTCAAGGGCGGTTTTGGAAGACTTGAAGCTTTCTCCATCGGACGGATGCCCGGCGACCGCAACTTGCTTAGCCTCGACGCAAGCCTTGCGATCCCGACGCGTGTCCTCCGCTTAGAAGATTCTAGACTGCGTCGTCGCACACCGTTCAGACCGGTGCTCCTCACCGGTTAGACCGGTACCCACTGGTCAGACCGGTCAGACCCACCAGTCAGACCGGTCTGGCACTGCTGCAGCACCGTCTTCGGTTCTCCGGTCTTGGCTTTGTGGATCAACCAAGGAACCGAGTGGTTTTCTGGTGAACCACCGGAAACCCCGCAAACTCGGTGTAGCCTCCGCCAATCTCCACTCATGACTCGGCTCCCACGTAGTCCCGACTCGACTTTGGTTTTGAGGCTCAACCAAGAAACCGCCGATGACTTCATCTTGTTGTTCATGCCACCATGCTGCCCGCACTTGACCCCGCTGGCCACCGGGTCCCTCGAACGAAGCCTACTTGTCTTCTTCACACCTGGAGGCCTCACCGGCGACGACCTTTCGTGCTTGTTCTTCACCTGCACCAACACCAGTCAAGCCGCAACCTGCACCTGCAATACTTAGCCAAGAATCAGTCCACACAACGTTGTCAATCACTCGTCACACAAGGAAGCGACCATCCACCGGTCCTCGAACCACACATGGTCCTCAATCTCCCCCTTGATGAGTGCATTGACAACACCCACACAAAAGTAACAAGAGAGAAAAGAAAACGAAAAGAAACGAACAAAAGGAAACTCCAACAAGCGATCGAAAGCCAAACAAAGGCAAAGAGCAAAATCACTTGAAGAAGACAAGTCTCGAACCCCTTAGGCAAGGGCAACGACTCGACACATCCGAGACAAAACAAAGCTCAAGCAAAGGGCGCAAACTACCAAAGCAAAGCTCGAAAAAAACCACAAATAACTCCCCCTGCACACACGCAAGCTCCCCCTGAAACAATGCACCCCCCCTAGACGAATGCATGCAAACCAGCTGAAAACAGGGCAGCTGCAGCACTTTCAGCTCACACCGGTCAGACCGGTCATCACCACCGGTCCGACCGGTGCCTAACATGTGCACAGGACCAGCACTCACACCGGTCAGACTGGTGCTCCTCACCGGTCAGAACGGTGTACAACAGAGCCCAGAAATGGCTCGAAACCACATGAAAACCTTCTAAATGTGTTCAGTAAGCCATTTCAAGCTCAAACTTCTCCCCCTTGTTGGCAATGCATGAATCAAGCCAAAAATGCAAAATTTACAACCTAGAGCTTCTCAAATAGACAAAATTCAACAAGGAATGCTACACATGTCCAAATGAGCAAGTTAGATACTCTATAGCTTCGTATCGATCTCAACTACATGATCACCAAGTTTCACAACCATTGGACGAAGCTAAGATGGATTTTGGCAATTTTGCGAAAAACTTGCCTCTCATGAGCAAAATCCTAAACATGATCAAAGCATATCAAAATGGCAAAGCCACACAAACTTCATGCTAGGACAGCCATTCTAACCATAAGACCATCACAAACACCCACAAGCACCTCATGTCATGTCAAAGCCACAGAGCCATGTATGAGACTTCTCATTGGTAGGCATCATGCAACGGTTTAGCACCCAAAGCAAATTAAATTCAGCACATATGACATGAGAGCATATTTTCCAAGCATTTTTCATTTCATTTTCAGATTTATAAATGGTACATGAAATGTCTTTGCGACAAAAAAGGAACTTATGCCCCTCCACAAGATGAAGCAAGAGGGCTAACATTCATGATGGCAAATGAGCCTTTGGCTCCATATGATCAATAAACTAGCTATCCAACCACAAATTAAGCATAGCCAAGCCACTAAAACATGTCAAGATCATATAAAGGCATTTACACCTGAGAGAGCATACATGTGACATTTTCAAAAACATAGCTATCAACCATGGATTATTCATCAAGATCATCAAGAGCTAAGCCAAACTAACCATAGCATTCCAAACAAGCTCACAAATACATAAATAGCATTCCATGGTGAACAATGTATATAGGAGAAGCTTTTCCTATCCAATGCATATGATACAAAAAACATGCAAACTAAGATACAAGGATGCCTATACATCATGTTACATATGCCATGCCAAATGCAAGAAATGCACAAAGGAAAGCTATACATATGCTACAAAGGAGCTCCCTCACAAAACTCACAAACCACCGGCTCCTCGAGAGGAGGCAAAAAGGGCTCGACACCACCGGCAAAAGAGCAAAGGAGCACAAAACTCACAAGCTCCCCCTAAACTCATGCATTAAAGCCAAAGAGCATACAAAGCTCACCTTACACACATGAGATAGGGCAAAGAGCAAAAGAACCAAGTGGCTTGACCAAGGCCACACACTTGAAGGTCACAAATTCACTTACCTTTATCATCTCTTCAGAAGTCACTCATCCTTGTCCACCATCCCCGAAAGTGATGTACCTCCATGTCACCACCAGGGTATGAGGCCGGAGAACCACCCCCTGATATCAACCAAATGTTCTCCGGACCATCCACCTGCAACTCAAAACCAAGAGCGAGAGCGAGCAAACGACTCAACACTGGGGTTAGTTCCAAAAGTGTAAAACCAGTGCCTAGCCATTTGCTCAAAAGTGGGGTTAGCACAAACCAAACCATCTTTCCTACCAAAGCTACCTCCACGAACACCACCAAGGTAACCACCATGAGGTAACCAAACCTCTCTACCTGGAGGAGGACCAAAACCACGAAAGAAAACCCGTGGACTGTCCCTCCTCTCCTCTCAAAGCTACGGATCCTCCCATCCCCATATTGAGCACGAGGAGTAGAATGCCTAGCAAACTGACCTCCTGCAAACTTTCTAGACCAACCACTAGAACCACGACCTCCAGAAACAACCCTCGCACCTGTACGAGCACAAAACCCAAACTGCTGCCTGTCCAGGCCCGCACCGGCTCGACTCGTGCCCCACACCCGTCCCGACCGGTGTGACCTGGGCAGCAGCACCTCCAACAGCCTTCCGCTCTCCCCAAGCCCGAACTGACCTCACACTCACCTTGGCCCTGGGCAACTGCACACGAGGCTCAAGTACACCATCTGAAGGGTGGTACTTGTCCTTGTTAGCCCACTCCTTCTCCATTCTCTCCTCACGCTTCCTCTTGAAGCAAAACGCTCTCTTGTGACCACCCTTTCCACAAAACTCACAATGGAAACGGATCGATCTAGACTTAGGCTTGGGATGAGGCTCTTCACAAGACTTCTCACTTGGCTTCTCACTAGGCGTTTCACTTGCCTTCTCACTCGGTTTTTCTCTTGGTTGGTTTGGCTTGGATGCAAACTTGTCTTTGGGTGTGGGTTGTGGTGGAACTAAAACATTCCCAAATTTCCTTTCTCTCTCACCACTGCCCTCACCAACCTTATCCAATCCCAAAGCCCAACCATCAAAGCACTTACAGCAAGCAATCATCATACCAAGCTGAGGTTCTTGACTCGACAACCAACTCAGTGCTTCATGCAACTTATCATTCTCATCTTGCAAGCGACCAACACATTTTGCAAGATCCAAATTCTTCATAGCATGCAACTCACATGTGGAGCAAGAAGTAGGAATAGGCACTTTCAAATCAGCCTCAAGCGAAACAATGCGAGAACAGAGCTCAGCAATTTTCTCATGCAAACTAGGGCAAGAAGTGCAAGCACCAAGCAAAGTGGGTCTAGATTGTGGCTCAGCCAACTCAACCCTAAGCACATATAGTTCCTCACACTTGGAGGCATACTTCTCCCTAAGATCAGTCAAGTCAGCCAGGAAAGCAGAGCAATCAGCACAATCGTTCTCATCAGAAACAACAGGGCTAGCCTTAAGAGAATCAATTTCAAGCTTGCTATCAAGAACCTGTGTTTCTAGCTCAGCCACTCTAGTCCTAGCATCCTAGAGCAAAGATCTAAGCTCCTTCCTAAGCTTCTTAGCCTCTCTAAGCATGTGATCTCAATTATCAAGCAAGTCAACCAACTCCTCGTTCTCCTTGCGCAAGGAAGAGAGCTCATCACATACCTCATCCTCAGAATCCAAGTCCGAGGCGTCCTTCTGGCTTCTCTTGCTGCTGGAACTGCGAGCCATGCCGCAGAAGTCGTCCTTGAGGCTTATGCCCGTCACACAAAGGCCGTTGAGATACTTGCCGAGGTTCTTCTTCTTCTTCTTCTTCTTCTTCTTCTTCTTCTTCTTCTTCTTCTTCTTCTTCTTCTTCTTCTTCTTCTTCTTCTTCTTCTTCTTCTTCTTCTTCTTCTTCTTCTTCTTCTTATTGTCATCCTCTTCGTCTTCATCACTTGAGCTTGAAGACGTGTCCCCGGAATCGGACTCGATGTCGCTTGATCTCTTCATCTTCTCTCGAGACCGAGCCTTCTTCCCATGTTCATGATCCTTCTTCTTGAACTTCTTCCTCTTGTCCATGAACTTGTGCTTGTCGTGGTTGTTCACCTTCGGACACTTGGCGAAATAGTGCCCAGTCTTGCCGCACTTGAAGCATGTCCTCGTGTTCCTCCTCATGTTCACCCGGTTCTCGTGCAGCCTCTCGAACCGCCTCGTCAGGAGCGCCAGCTCATCCTCTCCAAGCACGTCGAACTCCTCATCTGGCATAGACATCAAAGAGGACAAAGAGAACATCCTGGTGGATGGGTTAGTGTTAGCCTTTCCATTTCGACCACCGATGAGGGCGAGACTATGAGAGTCAGTCGAGCTCTCGATCTTGGCTGTCATGCCCCTATCCACCTCAGCCGACTTGAGCTTCGAGAACAGCTCGTTCACCATCAGAGTGTCATACTTCTCTGACTCCACAATGGCCTCGAACTTTCCGCCCCAAATTGTACGATCCAAAGAGTGTAAGAGCTTAACAGCTCTATCATGATCATCGTACGGGAGCACGTCCACATTGGCCCTCATGTTGTTCAACACCGCTGTGAACCTCTGAAACAAGGCATCGATGGACTCACCGGGGAGATGAGTGAAGTTCTCGTACTCTCTCCGGTAGGTCGCATACATCTGTGCCTGAACCTGGGCATTTCCAACATGAGCCTCCTTCAGTCCTACATGCCAAGTGCTCGGTGTGCACCCGATCGAACTCAGGCTGACACAAAGCATGAAACAAGTAGTCGACCGCCTTATTGTTGGTGTCGAATCTGTCCCTCGAGCCTGGAGCGAGGAAGTCCATCGGCTGGACATAGCCTGTGTCCACCGTGACATCCCAAAGGATCTGACCCTTTCCGCGGAGAAAAGCACCCATCTGCTTACTCCACATCTGGTAGTTCTTGCCATTGAAGTGTGGAGGACCGAACCCCGTTCCTGGTACGCCATCCTTGGATCTTAGACTGGTTAGAGTCAATAAAGACCCGAACCGGCTCTGATACCACTTGAAGGACCGATACGGCGAACCAGAGAGGGGGGGGGGGAGTGAATGGGAGCCGATAAAAATTCATCTCGAAGGAGATAGAAACTCCAACAAGATGAACGAGGCTTCCAACACACTTCTCCAACTCACTACCCGAGTTCATCAAGCCCACGTAGCCACTGGAGTGCCACTGGACCTAGGAACCAACACACAACGTTCCGACTCGAGAACGCAGCGGAACACCAAACCTCGAGTCTACAGACCCACACCAGTCAGACCGGTGAGCACCACCGGTCAGACCGGTCCCTGCTGGTGAAACTGAGCAACTTTCACTAAGTGGCTCTACACCGGTCAGACCGGTGAGACACACCGGTCAGACCGGTCACAGCCTGAAAGCCCCCAAGGCACCAAACAGGCCAACCGACCACCAAACTGACCCAAACTCGAAACGGCAGCACCACAGGACAACAGCGAACACACCAAGACGTTCACCCAAGCAAAATCCCATCGAGGGTTGCACTGGTCAGACCGGTCAAGAGCACCGGTCAGACCGGTGTATCCTGGGCAGCTCGGGATGAACAGCACCCGCGGGTCAACTCCCCCAAAACCAAACCTCGATATCCCGAATCGCTACACGGACTTGAACAAGAATTTGGGGATATTAGGAACACCACATGAGGAGTCCATAGCCAAGTTTAATCCCACCAAAACTCGTCCAAAAAGGAGGAATCAAGGAAATCCCGCCAAGAGCACTTCCAACCCAAGAACTCAAGAAACCCCAAAATCAAGCACCTTTACTCACGGATTTGAGAGGGGAATCACAGCCCAAAGAACCATGAAGAGTTCCCACAAATTTCCCCCATCAAATCCCCAATAGAAAGGTCCCGAAAACAACCCAAAGAAATCACCAAGAGAGGGCTCCGAAAATCACCACCAAGAACAACCGGGGAAAACACATCCAAACCTTGAGGAACCACGCCGAATAATCTATACATGAAACAAAGGTTCATACAAGGTCTAGCAAGACGCCAGATCATCCATCCCTCTCAACAAGATCTCTCCATGAAGCTCTCTTGCTAGTCCTATCGAAAACCTAAGGAAAATAGGAAATAAAATGGGAAAACAAATGAGCTAGGGTTCCAAGAGTTGGCTGCCATCCTCTCACCTCTTGGGTTATATGGAGGCAACCGAAAGTCTAAAATACCATTCCCTAACAACTACGGATACAAGCCCCTCAAGGGCGGTTTTGGAAGACTTGAAGCTTTCTCCATCGGGCGGATGCCCGGCGACCGCAACTTGCTTAGCCTCGACGCAAGCCTTGTGATCCTGATGCATGTCCTCCGCTTCGAAGATTCTGGACTGCGTCGTCGCACACCGGTCAGACCGGTACCCACGGGTCAGACCGGTCAGACACACCGGTCAGATCGGTCTGGCACTGCTACAGCACCGTCTTCGGTTCTTCGGTCTTGGCTTTGTGGATCAACCGAGGAACCCAGTGGTTTTCTGGTGAACCACCGGAAACCCCGCGAACTCGGTGTAGCCTCCGCCAATCTCCACTCATGACTCGGCTCCCACGTAGTCCCCGCTCGACCTTGGTTTTGAGGCTCAACCAAGAAACCGTCCACGACTTCATCTTGCTGTTCATGCCACCATGCGGCCCGCACTTGACCCCCGCCGGCCACCGGGTCCCTCGAACGAAGCCTACTTGTCTTCTCCACACCTGGAGGCCTCACCGGCGACGACCTTTCGGGCTTGTTCTTCACCTGCACCAACACCAGTCAAGCCGCAACCTGCACCTGCAATACTTAGCCAAGAATTAGTCCACGCAACGTTGTCAATCACTCTTCACACAAGGAAGCGACCATCCACCGGTCCTCAAACCACACATGGTCCTCAGTTGGTTGTCTGGTCATGAGCCTCAGTTGAGGATGACGATCGAGGCATTTAAGAGGCAGGATGGTGAGGGACTTGGGGCAAACAAGGTTGGTGAAGGAAGTGGAGAGAATATCCCAGAGCCACCAAAAACCCACCACAAAAATGATTTCCCCCCAAAACCTAACCATCTTAGGAACTGACTAGATACAACCCCAGCTCCACCCGTGTTTCCTACACCCACAAATGATCTCCAAAAGCCTATCAGTTCGTGAGCACTTCCGGAAAAGTGTTCTTTGGGAAACAAAGTGAGAAGGCTAGTGAAGGGAAACCGGTGGAGGAGTTGAGTGGAGAGAAACCAAGTGAGCAGCCACAGCCCAAGCCTAAGCCTAAGCTTGTGAGGTTCCATTGTGGCTATTGTGGGAGAGATGGCCATAAGGATGAGTTTTGCTTCAAGAGGAAGCGAGACGAGAGAATGGCAAAGGAGTGGGCTAACAAGGACAAGTACCACCCTTCCAATGGTGTACTTGAGCCTCGTGTGCTGATGCCCAGGGCTAAGGTGAGTGTGAGGACAGTTCGGGCTTGGGGAGAGTGGAAGGCTGTTGGAGGTGCTGCTGCCCAGGTCACACCGGTCAGACTGGTGTGGGGCACCGGTCGGCCGGTGCGGGCACAGACGGACAGCAACTGTTCGGGTTTCGTGCTCGTACAGGTGCGAGGGTTGTTTCTGGAGGTCATGGTTCTGGTGGTTGGGCAGGAGAGTTTGTAGGTGGTCAGGTTGCTAGGCATTCTCCCCCTCGAGTTCACTACGGGGATGGGAGGAGTCGTAGATTTGAGAAGGAGAGGAGGTACGGTCCACGGGCCTTCTTTCGTGGTTTTGGTCCTCCTCCAGGCAGAGAGGGGTAGTTCCCTCATGGTGGTTACCGTGGTGGTGTTCATGGAGGTACCTTTGCTACGAGAGATGGCTTGGTTTGTGCTAACCCCACTTTCGAGCAAATGGCTCGGCACTGGTTTTACTCTTTTGGTGCTAACCCCAGTGCTGAGTCGTTTGTTCGCTCACATGCTCATTTTTGAATTTCAGGTGAGAGACTTGAAGAACATTTGGTTGATTGACTCTGGTTGCTCGAGGCATATGACCGGAGACAGGGGGTGGTTCTCAAGTCTCGTCCAGGTGGTGACAAGGAGGTACATCACTTTTGGGGACAATGGGCATGGGCGTGTGCTTTCAGAAGGTGAGATTAAGGTGAGTGACAAGATCACTCTCAGGCGTGTTGCTCTTGTTCAATCGCTGGGGTACAATTTGCTTTCTGTGTCCCAACTGTTGGATGAGGGTTTTGAGGTGTTGTTTCGGCCTGGTGGTTCTCGGAGTTTGGACTCTCGAGGGGACCTTGTCTGTATGGTCGTTCCCGAGGGTCAGGTGTTTCGCGCTGATTTTTCTCAGTCTTCGGGTGTGGAGCGTTGTTTCTTGGCTGGTTCTCTGAGTGAGTTGTGGAAGTGGCATAGGAAGTTGGGTCACTTGAGTTTTGACCTTTTGTCACGCTTGAGTAAACTCAATTTGGTCCGAGGATTGCCACGGTTGAGGCTTGAGAAAGAGTTGGTTTGTGCGCCTTGTAGGCATGCCAAGATGGTAGCCTCTTCTCACCCGCCTCTCACCGATGTGATGACTGAGCGTCCATGCGAGCTGCTCCATATGGACCTTGTTGGCCCAGCTCATGTGCGATCTGCGGGTGGGAAGTGGTATGTCCTTGTTGTGGTGGACGACTACTCTCGGTATGCGTGGGTGTTCTTTCTCGAGGATAAGGGGGAGACGTTTGGTTTTGTTCGAGATCTAGTCTTGAGGTTGAGGAACGAGAGGCACGGAGATGCCATACGAGCAATCCGCAGTGATAATGGCTCGGAATTCAGAAACTCTCGTTTTGAAGCCTTTTTCCATGACTTGGGTCTTAAGCACCAGTTTTCGAGTCCGTATATGCCTCCCCAGAATGGTGTTGTGGAAAGGAAGGACATGACCTTGTGCGAGATGGCTCGGACGATGCTTGATGAGCATAGGACTCCAAGAAGGTATTTGGCTGAGGCGGTGAATACCGCGTGCTATGTGTCAAACAGGATCTACCTCAGAGTGCACAAGACGAAAACATGCTATGAGTTGATGCATGGTCGCACACCCAAGGTGAGTCACTTCCATGTCTTTGGTTGCAAGTGTTTCATTCTGAAGAAAGGCAGGAAGTTGGATAAGTTTGAGGCTAGGTCTGTCGATGGTATTTTCTTTGGTTATGCATCTCATTCTAGAGCATATCATGAGCTCAATCTTGAAACTAACCAAATCGTGGAGACTTGCGAGGTAACCTTCGACGAGACACAGCCACGTAGTCAGCTTGTCTTTGAGTGTGCAGGTGATGATGAGCTTGGCGAGGAGATCTTTCAGGAGGAGGAGCATGAACATGGATACGATGAAGATGGCGGTGTGGTGCCCCCGGCTGAACATGTACCCACTACTTCGACTACGGTGGTGGACGGACCATCTCCTACTGCATTTGTTGCTACTTTTGAGCCCAAAGACATTGGACACACACTATCTGATCATAATTGGGTTAATTCGATAAATGAGGAGTTGGAGAACTTTGAGAGGAATCAGGTTTGGGAATTGGTTGACCCTCCCCCAGGGTGTAAGCCGATTGGTACAAAGTGGGTGTGGAAGAACAAAGATGAAGAGAAAGGTGAAGTGGTGAGAAACAAGTCGAGGCTTGTTGCTCAGGGGTTCAGTCAGAAGGAGGGGATCAACTATGAGGAGACTTTTGCTCCTGTAGCCCGTTTGGAGGCGATAAGGATCCTTCTAAATTTCTCCATGGCCAAAGGGTTCAAGTTGCACCAAATGGATGTGAAGAGTGCTTTCCTGAATGGTGTGTTGGAGGAAGAAGTGTATGTGAGGCAACCACCGAGGTTTGAGAGTGAGAAGTACCACCACCGGGTGTACAAGTTGAGGAAGGCGCTTTATGGGTTGAAGCAGGCGCCTAGAGCTTGGTATGGTAGGTTGAGGGGCCTCTTGTTTGAGAGAGGTTTTGAGATGGGAAAGGTTGATCAGACCTTGTTTCTTCTTAGGCAAGGCAGAGATATCCTAATTGTGCAGGTGTACGTGGATGATATTATCTTTGGTTGCTCGTCTAACTCTCTTGTTGCAAGGTTTGCAGAGGATATGAGTAGGGAATTTGAGATGAGCATGATGGGCGAGTTGCAGTTCTTCCTCGGGCTACAAATCAAGCAATCAAAGGAAGGAACATTTGTGCACCAAGCTAAGTACACCAAGGATATTGTGCGGAAGTTCAAGATGGAGGACTCCATGGCTATGACGACGCCGATGAGTACGACTACGGCTCTTGATGCGGACGAGGAAGGTAAACATGTGGACCAGAAGGAGTACCAGAGCATGATCGGGTCACTCCTCTACTTGACGGCGACGAGGCCGGACATCCAGTTCTCAGTATGTCTGTGCGCTCGTTTTCAAGCGTCTCCGAGGACTTCGCATCGACAAGCGGTGAAGCGAATTTAGGTACTTGCGTTACACTCCCGACTTCAGGCTTTGGTACTCCGCGTCCTCCTCTTTGGCGCTTCATGGTTTTTCAGATGCGGATTTTGCCGGGTGTCGGTTGGATAGGAAGTCCACTTCTGGGACATGCCAGTTTTTGGGATCTTCTTTGGTGTTTTGGTCTTCCCGCAAACAGTCGAGTGTTGCTCAATCCACTACCGAGGCAGAGTACGTTGCCACTGCTAGTTGTTGCTCTTAGCTCCTTTGGATCACATACACCATGAGTGACTTTGGTGAGGAGTATACCCATGTCCCACTTCAATGTGATAGCACCAGTGCCATAAGCGTTGCAAAGAACCCAGTGCTCCATTCCAAAACCAAGCACATAGAAGTGAGGTATCATTTTTTGAGAGACAATGTAGAGAAAGGAAAGATAGCTTTGATCCATGTACCCAAACATGACCAACTAGCCGATATTTTCACCAATCCCCTAGATCAAGCAACTTTCACTCGTTTGCGGGGGGAGCTTGGTGTGTGTTTGATTTCTTGAGTTGGGTGTGTGGGAGCTCCTTTGTCGCATATGTATAGTTTCTTTTGTGCATTTCTTGTATTTGGCATGGCATATGTAACATGATGTATAGGCATCCTTGTTGTTGGGGAATTCAGGAAAACCCGTCACCCTCGAAACGTTGAGTTTATCAAAGTTCTCGAAACATGTTTTTCAGGGGTAGGGAATTCACGATTTTCGGAAGCCTGGAACCTGTGAAGCCTCGAATTCGCGAATGTGCGAAGTTCGGGAATCTTGATTCGGTGAAGAAATGGGGTTACAAACATGCGGAAGCCCGGAGTCTCGAGCTGTCGATGGCCCGAACTTCGGAGGACGGCCGATTCGGGAATCTGTCAAGGGCTAAGTTCGGGAGTCACGTGCGAGGACATGCGCGAACCTGCGGAGAAGCGAAGGACAATTCGGGAATCTGTCGAAGACCCAGTTCGGGAGTTTCACGTGAAGAAATTCACGAATCGGGGGAGAAGCAAAGTCAAAGTTGTTGTCCCAAAAAGTCTGGGTTTAGAGTGTGAACTAGTGGCAGATTTGTAAATATGTTAGACGAAAAAGACATTCTTGTATGCGTTCAGACTAGGAATATTCTCTGAGCCAGAGGGTGTTTTCGGTATGTAAAAGTCCCCACATCTCCCTATAAAAGGGGGCCCGAGGGCACGTGTAAACGGATTCAGGCTTTTTGGAACTTGTGCTATTTGCAGAGGGAATTACAGTCTCTTTGCGCTCTCGCTTTGTACTTGAACGTGATAAGAACTCTCTCTCGTGTTAGGGTAGTCATCCAAATTTTCGGGTAACCCCCCAATACTTGTATCTTAGATTGCATGCATTTTGTATTATATGCATTGGATAGGAAGAGCTTCTCCTATATACATTGTTCACCATGGAATGCTATTTATGTCTTTGTGAGCTTGTTTGGTATGCTATGGTTAGTTTGGCTTAGCTCTTGATAATCTTGATTTATAATCCATGGTTGACGGCTATGTTTTTTGAAAAATGTCACATATATGCTCTCTCATGTGTAAATGCCTTTATATGATCTTGACATGTTTTAGTGGCTTAGTTATGCTTAATTTTTGGTTGGATAGTTAGTTTATTGATCATATGGGGCCAAAGGCTCATTTGCCATCATGAATGTTTAGCCCTCTTGCTTTATCTTGTGGAGGGGCATAAGTTCCTTTTTGTCGCAAAGACATTTCATGTACCAAATTTGAATCTGAAAATGAAATGTAAAATGCTTGGAAAATGTGCTCCCATGTCATATGTGCTAAATTTAATTTTCTTTGGGTGCTAAACTGTTGCATGATGTCTACCAATGAGAAGTCTCATATATAGAAGTAGGCACATAGCTCGGTGGCTTTGACATGACATGAGGTGCTTGTGGGTGTTTGTGATGGTCTTATGATTAGAATGGTTGTCCTAGCATGAAGTTTGTGTGGCTTTGCCATTTTGACATGTTTTGATCATGTTTAGGACTTTGCTCATGAGAGGTAAAATTTTAGCAAAATTGCTCAAATCCATCCTAGCTTTGTCCAATGGTTGTGAAACTTGGTGATCTTGTAGTTGATGTCATTACGAAGCTATAGAGTATCTAACTTGCTCATTTGGACATGTGTAGCATCCTTTGTTGAATTTTGTCTATTTGAGAAGGTCTAGGTTGAAATTTTTGCATTTTTGGCTTGATTCATGCATTGCCAACAAGGGGGAGAAGTTTGAGCTTGAAATGGCTTGTTGGATGCATTTAGAAGGTTTTCAGGTGGTTTCGAGCCATTTCTGGGCTCTGGTGTGCACCAGTCTGACCGGTCGAGGTCATCGGTCTGACCAGTCAGAGTGTTGGTCCTGTGCACATGTTGAGCACCGGTCTGACCGGCGGTGGTGACCGGTCTGACCGGTGAGAGCTGAGTTGTTGCAGCTGCCTTGTGTCAAGTGGTGTTTTGCATGCATTCATCCAGGGGGAGTTGCATTGGTTCAGGGGGAGCTTGCATGTGTGCAGGGGGAGCTCTTTGTGGTTATTCGAGCTTTGGTCTGGTGGTTTGCGCTCTTTGTTTGAGCATAGTTTTGTCTCGGATGTGTCGAGCCGTTGCCCTTGCCTAAGGGGTCCGAGACTTGTCTTCTTCAAGTGATCTTGCTCTTTGCCTTTGTTTGGCTTTCGATCGCTTGTTGGAGTTTCTATTTATTCATTTCTTTTCTTTTTCTTTTCTCTCGTGTTGCTTTATGTGGGTGTTGTCAATGCACTCATCAAGGGGGAGATTGAGGACCATGTGTGGTTCGAGGACCGGTGGATGGTCGCTTCCTTGTGTGATGAATGATTGACAACGTTGTGTGGACTGATTCTTGGCTAAGTATTGCGGTGCAGATTGCAGCTTGACTGGTGTTGGTGCAGGTGAAGAACAAGTGCGAAAGGTCGTCGCCGGTGAGGCCTCCAGGTGTGGAGAAGACAAGTAGGCTTCGTTCGAGGGACCCGGTGGCCAGCGGGGTCAAGTGCGGGCCGCATGGTAGCATGAACAGCAAGATGAAGTCATGGACAGTTTCTTGGTAGAGCCTCAAAACCAAGGTCGAGCCGGGACTACGTGGGAGACGAGTCATGAGTGGCGATTGGCGGAGGCTACACTTAGTTCGTGGGGTTTCCGGTGGTTCACTAGAAAACCACTGGGTTCCTTGGTTGATACACAAAGCCAAGACCGAAGAACCGAAGATGGTGCTGCAGCAGCTCCAGACCAGTCTGACCGGTGGGTCTGACCGGTCTGATCGGTGGGTATCGGTCTGACCGGTGAGCAGCACCAGTCTGACCGGTGTGCGATGACGCAGTCCAGAGACTTCAAAGCGGAGGACACGCGTCGGGATCGCATGGCTTGCGTCGAGGCTAAGCAGGGTGCGGTCGCCGGGCATCCGTCTGATGAAGAAAACTTGAAGACTTCCAAAACCGCCCTTGAGGGGCTTGTATCCCTAGTTATTAAGTAAGGGTATTGTAGACTTTAAGTTGCCTCCATATAACCCATGAGGTGAGAGGATGGCAGCCATATCTCTTGGAACCCTAGTTCATTATCTTTCCTATTTTCCCTTCCTATTTTCTTAGGTTTTCCATAGGACTAGCTTGAGAGCTTCATGGTGAGATTTTGTGAGAGGGTTGGATGATCGGTCGGCAAGGTAGACCTTGTATGAACCTCCTTGGTATGTATAGATGATTGGGCATGGTTCCTCAAGGCTTTGTTGTGTTGTTCCCGGTTGTTCTTGGTGGTGATTTTCGGAGCCCTCTCTTGGTGCTTTTCTCGAGGTGTTTTCGGGACCTTGCTCTTGGGGATTTGATGGGGGAAATTCGTGTGAACCCTTCGTGGTTCTTTTGCCTTTGATTCCCCTCCCAAATCCGTGAGTTAAGGGGCTCGATTTTGGGGTTTTCGGTATTCTAGGGTTAGAGGAGTTCTTGGCGGGATTACTTTGATTCCTCTTGATTTGGCAAGTTTTGGTGGACAAAATCGTGGCTATGGACTCCTCATGAGGTGTTCCTACTATCCCCAATGTCTTGTTCAAGTCCGTGGAGTGATTCGGGAGATCGAAGTTTGGATTTGGAGGAGTTGACCCGCGGGTGCTGTTCATCCCGAGCTGCCCAGGTTACACCGGTCTACCGGTGCTCTTGACCGGTCTGATCGGTGCGAGCCACTTGTGGGATTTTCCTCGGGTGAACTGCTTGACTCGTGTGTCTTTGGGTCTTGGTGCTGCTGGTCAGTTCTTGGTCTGTTTGGAGTTGGTTTGTTAGGTTTTGTGTAGGGTTTTCCTTCCGTGCAGGTTGTGTTTTGGGGGTATTTTTGTTCGAGGGCCTAGAGAAGTCACTGAGGTTTTCTGGGACGCTTGTTTGAAGGACCGATACGACGAACCAGAGAGGGGGGGGGATTGAATGGGAGCTGATAAAAATTCTTCTCGAAGGAAATGGAAACTCCAACAAGATGAACACAGCTTTCAACACACGTCTCTGACTCACTACCCAAGTTGGCCAAGCCCACGTAGCCACTGGAGTGCCACTGGACCTAGGAACCAACACACAACCTTCCGACCCTAGAACGCAGCGGAACACCAAACCTCAAGTCCACTGACAAACACCGGTCAGACCGGTGAGCACCACCGATCAGACTTGTCCCTGCTGGTGAAACTTGGCGACTTCCACTAAGTGACTCTACACCGGTCAGGCCGGTGCACCACAACGGTCAGACCGGTCACAGCCAGAAAGCCCCAAATCACCAAACAGGCCAACCGACCTCCAAACTGACCCAAACTCCAAACAGCCCCAACACAGGACCACAGCAAACACACCCAGACGTTCACCCGAGCAAAAACCCACCAAGGGTTGCACCGATCAGACCGGTGTAGCCTGGGCAGCTCGAAATGAACAGCACCCGCGGGTCAACTCCCCCAAATAAAAACTTCGATCTCCTGAATCGCTCCACGAACTTGAACAAGACTTTGGGGATAATAGGAACACCTCATGAGAAGTCCATAGCCAAGTTTGATCCCACCAAAACTTGTCCAAAAAGGATGAATCGAAGAAATCCCGCAAAGAACACCTCTAACCCTAGAACTCGGAAAACCCCAAAACCGAGCCCCTTTACTCACGGATTTGGGAGGGGAATCACAGCCCAAAGAAGCACAAAGGGTTCCCACAAATTTCCCCCATCAAATCCCCAAGAGAAAGGTCCCGAAAACAACCCAAGAAAAACACCAAGAAAGGGCTCCGAAAATCACCACCAAGAACAACCGGGAACAACACAACAAGGCCTTGAGGAACCACGCCGAATCATCTATACATGCCACAAAGGGTCATACAAGGTCTAGATTGCCGCTCGATCATCCAACCCTCTCACAAGATCTCACCATGAAGCTCTCAAGCTAGTCCTATAGAAATCCTAAGAAAATAGGAAAGCAAATGAACTAGGGTTCCAAGAGATTGGCTGCCATCCTCTCACCTCATGGGTTATATGGAGGCAACCGAAAGTCTAAAATACCCTTTCCTAATAACGAGGGGTACAAGCCCCTCAAGGGCGGTATTGGAAGTCTTCAAGCTTTCTCCATCGGACGGATGCCCGGCGACCGCAACCTGCTTAGCCTCTACGCAAGCTTTGCGACCCCGACGCGTGTCCTCCGCTTCGAAGATTCCGGACTGCGTCGTCGCACACCGGTCAGACCGGTCAGACCCACCGGTCAGACCGGTCTGGCACTGCTGCAGCACCGTCTTCGGTTCTCCGGTCTTGGATTTGTGGATCAACCAAGGAACCCAATGGTTTCTGGTGAACCACCGGAAACCCCGCGAACTCGGTGTAGCCTCCGCCAATCTCCACTCATGACTCGGCTCCCACGTAGTCCCTGCTCGACCTTGGTTTTCAGGCTCAACCAAGAAACCGTCCACGACTTCATCTTACAGTTCATGCCACCATGCGGCCCGCACTTGAACCCGCTGGCTACTGGGTCCCTCGAACGAAGCCTACTTTTCTTCTCCACACCTGGAGGCCTCACCGGCGACGACCTTTCACGCTTCTTCTTCACCTGCACCAACACTTGTCAAGCCGCAACCTGCACCTGCAATACTTAGCCAAGAATCAGTCCACACAATGTTGTCAATCACTCATCACACAAGGAAGCGACCATCCACCGGTCCTCGAACCACACATGGTCCCCAATCTCCCTCTTGATGAGTGCATTGACAGCACCCACACAAAGTAACAAGAGAGAAAAGAAAAAGAAATGAAACGAACAAAAAGAAACTCCAACAAGCGACCGAAAGCCAAACAAAGGGAAAGAGCAAGATCACTTGAAGAAGAGAAGTCTCGGACCCCTTAGGCAAGGGCAACGGCTCCACACATCCGAGACAAAACAAAACTCAAGCAAAGAGCGCAAACCACCAAACCAAAGCTCGAAAACCACAAAGAGCTCCCCATGCATACATGCAAGCTCCCCCTGAACCAATGCACCTCCCCATGGACGAATGCATGCAAACCACTTGAAAACAAGGCAGCTGCAACAACTTCAGCTCACACCGGTCAGACCGGTCACGACCACCGGTCAGACCGGTGCCCAACATGTGCACAGAACCAGCACTCTGATCGGTCAGACCAATGACCTCGCCGGTCAGACCGGTGCACAACAGAGCCCAGAAATGGCTCGAAACCAGCTGAAAACCTTCTAAATGCATCCAGCAAGCCATTTTAAGCTCAAACTTCTCCCCCTTGTTGGCAATGCATGAATCAAGCCAAAAATGCAAAACTTTCAACCTAGAGCTTCTCAAATAGACAAAATTCAACAAAGGATGCTACACATGTCCAAATGAGCAAGTTAGATACTCTATAGCTTCGTATCGACATCAACTACATGATTATCAAGTTTCACAACTATTGGACGAAGCTAAGATGGATTTGGGAAATTTTGCGAAAAACTTGCCTCTCATGAGCAAAGTCCTAAACATGTTCAAGGCATATCAAAATGGCAAAGCCACACAAACTTCATGCTAGGACAGCCATTCTAATCATAAGACCATCACAAATACCCACAAGCACCTCATGTCATGTCAAAGCCACCTAGCCATGTGGCTACTTCTATGTATGAGAGTTCTCATTGGTAGGCATCATGCAACGGTTTAGCACCCAAAGCAAATTAAATTCAGCACATATGACATGAGAGCAAATTTTCCAAGCATTTTACATTTCATTTTCAGATTCATAATTGGTACATGAAATGTCTTTGCGACAAAAAGGAACTTATGCCCCTCCACAAGATGAAGCAAGAGGGCTAAACATTCATGATGGCAAATGAGCCTTTGGCCCCATATGATCAATAAACTAGCTATCCAACCACAAATTAAGCATAACCAAGCCACTAAAATATGTCAAGATCATATAAAGGCATTTACACATGAGAGGGCATATATATGTGACATTTTTCAAAACATAGCTATCAACCATCGATTATTCATCAAGATCATCAAGAGCTAAGCCAAACAAACCATAGCATACCAAAAAAGCTCACAAAGACATAAATAGCATTCCATGGTGAACAATGTATATGAGAGAAGCTTTTCCTAACCAATGCATATGATACAAAATGCATGCAATCTATGATACAAGGATGCCTAAACATCATGTTACATATGCCATGCCAAATGCAAGAAATGCACAAAGGAAAGCTATACATATGCTACAAAGGAGCTCCCACACACCCAACTCAAGAAATCAAACACACATCAAGCTCCCCCCGCAAACGAGTGAAAGTTGCTTGATCTAGGGGTTTGGTGAAAATATCGGCTAGTTGGTCATGTGTGGGTACATGGATCAAAGCTATCTTTCCTTTCTCTACGTTGTCTCTCAGAAAATGATACCTCACTTCTATGTGCTTGGTTTTGGAATGGAACACTGGGTTCTTTGCAACGCTTATGGCACTGGTGCTATCACATTGAAGTGGGACATGGGTATACTCCTCACCAAAGTCACTCATGGTGTATGAAATCCAAAAGAGCTGAGAGCAATAACTAGCAGCAGCAACGTACTCGGCCTCGGTAGTGGATTGTGCAACACTCGACTATTTGTGGGAAGACCAAGACACCAAAGAAGAACCCAAAAACTGGCAAGTCCCAGAAGTGGACTTCCTATCCAACTGACACCCGGCAAAATCTGCGTCTGAAAAACCATGAAGCACCAAAGAAGAGGACGCGGAGTACAAAAGGCCGAAGTCAGGAGTGTGACAAAAGTACCTGAAAATTCGCTTCACCGCTTGCCGATGCGAAGTCCTCGGAGACGCTTGAAAACGAGTGCATAGACATACCAAGAACTGGATGTCCGACCTTGTCACCGTCAAGTAGAGTAGTGACCCGATCATGCTTCGGTACTCCTTCTGGTCCACGTGTTCACCTTCCTCGTCCGCATCAAGAGCTGTAGTCGTACTCATCGGTGTCGTCATAGCCTTGGAATCCTCCATCTTGAACTTCCGCACAATGTCTTTGGTGTACTTAGCTTGGTGTACAAATGTTCCTTCATTTGATTGCTTGATTTGTAGCCCGAGGAAGAACTGCAACTCGCCCATCATGCTCATCTCAAATTCCCTGCTCATATCCTCTGCAAACCTTGCAACAAGAGAGTTAGACGAGCCACCAAAGACAATATCATCCACGTACACCTGCACAATCAGGATATCTCTGCCCTGCCTCAGTAAAAACAAGGTCTGATCGACCTTCCCCATCTCAAAACCTCTCTCAAATAAGAACCCCCTCAACCTGCCATACCAAGCTCTAGGCGCCTGCTTCAACCCATACAGCGCCTTCCTCAACTTGTACACCCGGTGGGGGTACTTCTCACTCTCAAACCCCGGTGGTTGCCTCACATACACTTCTTCCTTCAACACACCATTCAGGAAAGCACTCTTCACATCCATTTGGTGAACTTGAACCCTTTAGCCACGGAAAAGGCTAGAAGGATCCTTATTGCCTCCAAACGGGCTACGGGAGCAAAGGTCTCCTCGTAGTCGATCCCCTCCTTCTGACTGAACCCCTGAGCAACAAGCCTCGACTTGTTTCTCAGAACCTCACCTTTTTCTCCCTTTTTGTTCTTCCACACCCACTTTGTACCAATCGGCTTACACCCTGGGGGAGGGTCAACCAACTCCCAAACCTGATTCCTCTCAAAGTTCTCCAACTCCTCATGCATCGAATTAACCCAATTTTGATCAGATAGTGCGTGTCCAATGTCTTTGGGCTCAAAAGTAGCAACAAATGTAGCATGAGCGAAAGGAGAATTGTTTAGAACCCTCGACCGTGTAGTGCATTCATTCATGTCGCCGATGATCCTCGAAGCTGGGTGATCCACATGTACTCGTCGGGGAGGTTCTCGCCTCGATGCTACCTCCTCCTCAACAACAACTTCTCCTCGTTCTTGATTTGTCGTCGTAGGTGTAGGAGATGGTCTGTCCACCACCGTAGTCGAAGTAGTGGGTACATGTTCAGCCGGGGGCACCACACCGCCATCGTCATCGTCTCCATGTTCATGCTCCTCCTCCTGAAAGATCTCCTCGCCAAGCTCATCATCACCTGCATAGTCAAAGACAAGCTGACTACGTGGCCGTGTCTCGTCGAAGGTTACCTCGCAAGTCTCCACGATTTGGTTAGTTTCAAGATTGAGCACACGATATGCTCTAGAATGAGATGCATAACCAAAGAAAATACCATCGACAGACCTAGCCTCAAACTTATCCAACTTCTTGCCTTTCTTCACAATAAAGCATTTGCAACCAAAGACATGGAAGTGACTCACCTTGGGTGTGCGACCGTGCATCAGTTCGTAGCATGTTTTCTTCTTATGCACCCTGAGGTAGATCCTGTTCGACACATAGCACGCAGTATTCACCGCCTCAGCCCAATACCTCCTCAGAGTCCTATGCTCATCAAGCATCGTCCAAGCCATCTTGCACAAGGTCCTGTTCTTCCTTTCGACAACACCATTCTGGGGAGGCGTATACGGACTCGAAAACTGGTGCTCAAGGCCCAAGTCATGGCAAAAGGTTTGAAAACGAGAGTTTTTGAATTTCGAGCCATTGTCACTGCGGATTGCTCGTATGGAATCCCGTGCCTCTCGTTCCTCAACCGCAAGACTATATCTCGAACAAAACCAAACGTCTCCCCCTTATCCTCGAGAAAGAACACCCACGCATACCTAGTGTAGTCGTCCACCACAACAAGGACATACCACTTCCCACCCGCAGATCACACACGAGTTGGGCCAACAAGGTCCATATGGAGCAGCTCGCATGGACGCTCAGTCATCACATCGGTGAGAGGCGGGTGAGAAGAGGCTACCATCAGTGCTTGCCTAAACGGCGCACAAACCAACTCTTTCTCAAGCCTCAACCGTGGCAATCCTCGGACCAAATTGAGTTTACTCAAGCGAGACAAAAGGTCAAAGCTCAAGTGACCCAACTTCCTATGCCACTCTAGTCCTAGCTCTTTTCTCATTTTCTTTGCCTCTCTAAGCATGTCATCACTATTATCAAGCAAAGTACCAAGCCGTTCATTCTCCTAGCGCAAGAAGGGAAGCTCATCACTCATCTCGTCGTCGGAGTCGGAGTCCGAGTCGCTCTGGTGGCTCTTCTTTCTGCCGGAGCTCAAAGCCATGGTGCAGAAGCCGTCGCTAGTGAAGCAGCTCAGCCCGCTGAGGTTCTTGGACAACTTCCTGCTCTTGTGACGATCACCTTCGTCTTCACTGCTGCTCGAGCTCGAGGTGGAGTACACAGAACTAGAGTCGATGTCGCTTGCTCCCACCATCGCTCGAGCCTTGCCATCAAAGTGTGGAGGACCCGAGCCCCATTCCTGGTATGCCATCCTTGGATCTTAGACTAGTTAGAGTCAATAAAGACCCGATCCGGCTCTGATACCACTTGAAGGACCGATACGGCGAACCAGAGGGGGGGGGAGTGAATGGGAGCCGATAAAAAATCTTCTCGAAGCAAATGGAAACTCCAACAAGATGAACACGGCTTCCAACACACGTCTCCGACTCACTACCCAAGTTGGCCAAGCCCATGTAGCCACTGGAGTGCCACTAGACCTAGGAACCAACACACAACCTTCCGACCCGAGAACGCAGCGGAACACCAAACCATGAGTCCACTGACCAACATCGGTCAGACCGGTGAGCACCACCGGTCAGAATGGTCCCCCATCAAATCCCCAAGAGAAAGGTCCCAAAAACAACCCAAGAAAAACACCACGAAAGGGCTCCGAAAATCACCACCAAGAACAACCGGGAACAACACAACAAGGCCTTGAGGAACCACGCCGAATCATCTATACATGCCACAAGGTTCATACAAGGTCTAGCTTACCGCCCGATCATCCAACCCTCTCACAAGATCTCACCATGAAGCTCTCAAGCTAGTCCTATATAAATCCTATAACAAAAGAAAGAGAAATTAGGAAAGCAAATGAACTAGGGTTCCAAGAGATTGGCTGCCATCCTCTCACCTCATGGGTTATATAGAGGCAACCGAAAGTCTAAAATACCCTTTCCTAATAACTAGGGATACAAGCCCCATGGGCGGTTTTGGAAGTCTTCAAGCTTTTTCCATCGGACGGATGCCCGGCGACCGCAACATGCTTAGCCTCGACGCAGGCCTTGCGATCCCGACGCGTGTCCTTCGCTTCGAAGATTCCAGACTGCGTCGGCGCACACCGGTCAGACCGGTGCTCCTCACCGGTCAGACCGGTACCCACCGGTCAGACCGGTCTGGCACTGCTGCAGCACCGTCTTCGGTTCTCTGGTCTTGGCTTTGTGGATCAACCAAGGAACCCAATGGTTTTCTGGTGAACCACCGGAAACCCCACGAACTCGGTGTAGCCTCCGCCAATCTCCACTCTTGACTCGGCTCCCACGTAGTCCCGGATCGATCTTGGTTTTCAGGCTCAACCAAGAAGCCGTCCACGACTTCATCTTGCTGTTCTTGCCACCATGTGGCCCGCACTTGACCCCGCTGGCCACCGGGTCCCTCGAACAAAGCCTACTTGTCTTATCCACACCTGGAGGCCTCACCGGCGACGACCTTTCACGCTTGTTCTTGACCTGCACCAGCACCAGTCAAGCCGCAACCTGCACTTGCAATACTTAGCTAAGAATTAGTCCACACAACGTTGTCAATCACTCATCACAAAAGGAAGCGACCATCCACCGGTCCTCGAACCACACATGGTCCTCATTGTTGTGCGGTTGCTGTAGCCACCGGCCTGACCGGCTCTGTCCACCGGTCTGACCGGTGTCACCGGTCTGACCGGCGCAGGCCATTGGTCTGACCGGTGCAGCACATGCAGCAAGCCGTGCAAGTTTCCACTGTGCGTGTTGGTTTGTTTTGGCTTGGAAGGTTGTTTGTTGGCTCCTAGGTCCAGTAGCACTTCAGTGGCTGTGTGGGCTTGGCCAACTTGGGTAGTGAGTCGGAGACGTGTGTTGGAAGCCGTGTTCGTCTTGTATGAGTCTCCATCTCCTTTGAGAAGAATTTTTATCGGCTCCCATTCACTCCCCCTCTCTGGTTCGCTGTGTCGGTCCTTCAATTTGGCACACCTAGTGCGACACAAAATAGTCAACAATAGCACAGCCTATGAAGACTGGTCCTCATGATGTTCATCCAGAAAACGTTCAAGTAATCACCAGGGATCAGCTGAAAGATACAAACAAAGCTGAGTTCGAAACTCAAATGAAGCATTATGAAGAGCTTTGTCTGGAATCATACGGTCAGACTAAAGGTGGAGTCTTCAAGAAGAATCCTTTGCCAACACCTAAGCAAGTCACCTTCTCAGCCGATCCTGAAGGGCTTCAATACATGATGACCAAAGTGATGCATCAAACAATGATTGATCCATCTAAGGTTTTCGTAAATACTATTCAGAACGCCATAATTGATGCACTCAAGAAAGGAGCAGAAGGAGGATATCTGGGGCCTGCATATTTTCAACCAAAACAAACTTCTCCAATGTTCCAGCAGGACCAATCAACTACAGCGCCTATTGATGATTCAACAGTAAAAGTAGTACCATCTCCACAGGCTGCTACTGGTTCTTCATCAGACACCTAGCCGATTTAGAATCAAAGTGGTGATGGTAAATCTAAAAGCCCTGCCGTCACAACGCTAGTACAGTCTAACATCCAGGATCAGATGCTTCTAGTGCAGAATTAGCAAAAATATCTTGTGATGAGAGATCAAGACGGAAGGCTTGCAGGTTGGGATTTGCCTCGCGATCACTTTGAGACTAACATCTTAAATCTCTTTGAACCTGTGCCTAAGAAAATTCCATAAGTAAAGTACCCACAGTCTTATCAAGCTACATTTGGGGGTACTCTAGGGACTGTGGACATGAATCGGGAAGAAGTGGTGTTCGTCTACTTCAATCACGGGAGCAAAGCTTTTGAAAGAGTCAAGACTAGTCCAGCTCATGCTCATATGGTCATACCGACAGAGAGAAAAGCTCCCATTCCACATGAGAAACCAAATCCTGCTCCACCTCAGAGATCGGCTCAACAGTCAATACTAGGGATGCCCATGGAAACTACTCCACTATAGCAACCAATGCTAGGGATGCCTGTCCAGACTGCCCCACTTCAACAGTCAACGACAATGCAGGCTGTCTTAACCCCAACTAATATGGTGGCTAATACAAGATCATCACCTCAGTAGCCAATCAACCAAGGGGTGACAGGACAACCAGCAATTCCACAGATGGATCGTGCACAATTGCTGAAAACACTTTTAAATCAATTGGCTATTTCGAGCTAGTTGAATTTACAGCAATCAGCCCCATCACCTAGTCAGCCGATTAGACAGACCCCACTTGTTACAGGTCATTCGAACACTCAAGGTTCTGCTGAAGCAAGGACATCAACAACTCCAGATCCACAACCAAGAATCTTAGAACGAGCTCCAGAAACTCTAGCTAAGATACAAGCAAGTTAGCAACTATCTGCTGAATTGAAGTCTCACAGAATCAGGAGTTGATCGATCACTTCTTAGAGATGCTACTGAAGCAATATGGGATAAAACCCAAGCAACAATCCTACATGTATAGGACACCGTATCCGTCTAGCTATGATCAGATACCGTTCCCTCCAAGATTCAAAGTGCCAGATTTCACCATGTTCTCTAGGCAAGATGAAACATCCACTATGGAGCACATCACTTGGTTTATAATCCAATATGTAGAAGCAGGGAACGTTGATGCACTTAGGATATGTCTGTTCTCATCATCTTTGTCAGGACTACCGTTCTCATGGTTCACATCGTTGCCAGCGAACTCTATCATCAAGTGGTCCGATTTGAAATAGCAGTTCCATAATTACTTCTTCCCTAGCATCCATGAGATGAAAATCACTGATCTGACCAGGCTCACGCAAAGGAACAATGAAACAGTAGCTAGATTCGCTCAAAGATTCAGAGAGGTCAGAAATAAATGCTATAGTGTGAACTTGGGAGACAAACAATTGGCTGAGCTAGCTTTCCAAGGTATCTTGCCGACCTTGAGGGAGAAATATGCATCACATGACTTCGAGAGTCTCAGCCAGTTGGTTAGTCGGATGAGTCGGGAAACTGCAAAGTCCTACGAGCCTAGAAGAAACTTTCAGAAGAAGGTGTCTTATGTGGACTATTTTGATTCAGAAGATGAAGACAATATGATAGGGCTCGCAGAGTGGGTCAAAGGCAAGAAGACAGTGTCCTGTCCCTTTGGTAAGAAAGAGCCAGAGAAATTCTGCTTTGATATTACTAAGGCCAATTAAACTCTCCTAGTTCCATACCATTGGATAGGAAGTCCACTTCTGGGACTTGCCAGTTTTTGGGATCTTCTTTGGTGTCTTGGTCTTCCCGCAAACAGTCAGAGACGACCCGGATTTCCTCGGACGGAAACCCGACTCTTAGCACCTCGGTGGTAGTCCCAGGAGGGCTACCACGTGCAATCCCTGTCTCAGCGATGCCAAAATCCATACAGAAAGATAAAAAAACAGTAATGAAGAGTACAACATTTATTTTATTACATTAATCAGAGTACATCTCTTCGGCTCATGCCGGGTACAAGTCCATCGGGACTGAAACAAACATAAATAAAACGTCTAGCAGTGGCTCCATGAAAGCGCGGGAAACTCCATATCCGCAGGCAGCTCAAGTGTAGGAAGAGCTCTAGTCCACCCAACCGTCGTTGTCGAAGTCGTAGTCCGGCTCTGCGTCAGAGGCACCAGGGTCTACCCGATAAGCGGGTAGGTCATGTCAGCTTCCCAACAAAGAGGCAAAAGCGGTGTATATTCTACTATGCATGAGATATCCCTATTCTGGCTGTAGAAAGCTTAAGCAAAGCAGAATTGCAACGTACAAGGTAAGCAGAAAACAGCTAGGAGGTCCACACCTCGGGGAAGCTTCCGCTTCCGAGGTCCACACCTCAGGGGTCCACACCCCACTCAAGGAAAACCACACCAAAACTCCGGATCTCAACCACGATCCAGAACCCAACTCTCATCTGCGATGTAGGGCCCACCTGCTCCTATCCCCACATCTCAACGGCCGAAGTCGGGCTCACACACTCGGGGGAGAGAAGATGCACAAGAGAAGTGTAGCTAGTCAGGTGAGAGATCGAAAGACTGTCCATAACCAGTGGGCACAGACTATAGCTATAGGTTTAACACTCTGCAGAGGTTGTACAACTGTACCCGCCCGAATAGGACCGGAACCGGCCGTCACCGGTACCCGACCCTACCATGCGGCTGAAGGCCAAGTAAGTGGATAGTACCCTCTCCGCGTCTCCGAGCACCGGCCCGGCCTCCGCGGCGAGCTCATACTACCCGCGAGAGGTCCCTCGAAGCTGTGGAACCCTTCCCCGGCCTCACCGGGGCAAAGTCTACTAAGGAGGGAAAGACCACTCCCGACACGGTCACACCGATCCTCCTACAGGAGGGGTGCTATCCACTACAAGTCTCACCCCGCACCCCCGCCCAATACAAGGCGGGCGGTCTGTACGAAAATAGTCATCCGAAACAAGGTCAACTGACGATCGGTCCTTAAGGGGCCGAGAGCGAGCACTCACCATCTCCACCCCACACGACACGACCCTCGGGTAAGAGGCCAGATCGCATCTTCCCTCGGCAGCCGATCACAAGTAACCAAGCGGCTCGCTCCCGCCAAAACACAGCAAGGAGATACGCACCCAGAACGCACGCTAGAAACACACCGAGATATCCACATCTCAGTCCAAGCCCAGAGTACCATCCATAATCAAGCAACAAAAGTATGGATAGTTGAGGTAAGGGACTAGCTAGGGGTCTGTAGCTAGTCCCGCAGGAAGTAAAACAAGGGTACAGGGTATAACAAAGCATCAAAGCATGGCTATTAAACTGGTTATGCAATTCATCAGAACAATGCATTAAAGTAAAGCACTAGCAGCTATTTAACAACATGGGATCTACATGGTTGGGAGTGACATGACACCTTCGTTGCAGTTGAAGCAGTCGGCCGGAGCAAGTGTACTCGGGGTCCTCCGCGTCCTCCTGGTCGAAGCTCGGGTCTGTGGCACGAGATTCGACGCGAAAATAAGAATACGGTGCACATCTAAGCAAGAACTCCAAATAAGAATCAATTTAGAAGATCCAAAAGAACCCAAACTACCTATAATCAGCAAGGTTTCGAAATTACGGATTTTTAGAAATTAGTTTTATATTTTTCTGAGCTTTCCATAAAAAGTTATGAATTTTTTAAAGGTTAAAACCATATTTTAGGAATTTCTGGAAATTAACCCAGAAAAAGAAAATGAATTTTTAGAAAATATGCCGTTGACGTCAGCACGACGTCAGCGACCTGCGGTTGTCAGGCCGAAGATGGGCCAGAAGTGTCAATGGGCCGTAGGTGGCCCAATGGTCTTGGCCTAGATGGTTGGTGGGTCACGACCCAGATGTACCAGGCTTGATAGCCCAACAGGCTACACCACCCAGGTTCGAAAAACCCCCCCTCCCTTCTACAAAACTCTGCGCTGGGCCGACAGCCTGCTAGAGGTTAGATGGGCCTAAGGCCCAGATCCGACCGACCGGCGGCCCACTCCTTGGGTTACACGCGTTCAGGTGAACCATGCACACTAGGTGCTCGACGTTATGCCAGGCGGCACAGCGGCCGCGCGGCACGTCCTTGCGCCGGCGAGCTCCCCGTCCGCCGGCGGCGTCCCCTCACCTCGCCGGGGTGCGAGCAGGGAGGGTCACCTCCGCGCCCGTCCTCGGGACGACAAGCCGTGCCGAAACCGGCCCACGGAGGAGGGGGCCGACGGCGCGACGCGCGGCGCGCGGCGCCGGGGGTACGGCGACGCCACGGCTACGCCGTCCGTCCGTGGCGCGGCGTGCCTGGGTCCACGCGCTGGGGTGCGCTCGACCCTGGGCTTCCGCCCACCCAAACCTGCAGGAAGATTACGCCTTGGCTCGAAGGCCGGTCGTTCAGAGCTCAGGGCTCGGCGCGTCGCCTCCTTGTGGCACGGCGGCGCGTCGAGGGGTCTTCCCCCCAGCCCAGCACAAAAGGGGTGCGGCGTGACGCCCGCACCAGGAGTGCTCGCCCACTAGCTTGGGGTAGCCACGGCGCGACGCCTCCTCTGCCCACCCTTTCACAACATCGAGACCTCGTCGCTCTTCGCACGGCGACGGCGGCGCTCAGGAGCACAAACGGCCCAGGAGCCCCATCCGTCGCGGCACGGCAGTACTGCGGCTCGAAGGCCAGCACCCAGGAAAGAAATCAACAGCGACGCGTCCCATTACTTGGGTAGCCATCACAGGAAGGAGTCCAAGGGGGAGAAGAGAGAAGAGGGGCCGCGGTGCTCACGGTGGGGCGACGGTGTAGTCGTGGCCGGCCTGTCGGTGGCGTGGCGTCGGTGTTCCGGGCGTGAAGGCGTTCCGGCGAAGTAGATGCCCCCGGTGGTGTAGGTGTTCACGCCGGCGATGTACTCCGCAGCTCCGGTCCGTGCTCCCGCCGCTCCTGGTTCACGGCCTCTCCTTCTTCTGGTGCGGCGCGCGACGCGGCGCACTCCTCCCCTGGCTCGCCGTCGGCGCGCCGGTGTGGCCACGTCCTCCCTTGGACCTGCGTAGCAGCGGCGCCTTCTCCTGCTTCCTCTCACGGTGCTCTCACAGATAGGGTGGAAAGGGAAAACCCCAATGGGGTTGGTGGCGGTGGACAACAAGCTCTCTGCCTCCCCCCCTTGCTTTTGAATCCCCAGCGCCGCAAGGGCAGGGCGAAATCCCTGCGCTGCCCCGGCTTGGACTGCCTGGGCGCCCGTGGCGGCGCCGCCTCCTCTCTTTGTGCGACCGAGGTCACAGGGACAAGGCGCGGGGGTAAAAGGGGCTTTTCCTCCCCCGGCCCCGGCTCGATTCGCGTGCGGGCGCGCTCGGCCCCGCGGCGTGCGTGCCGGGCCGGGTGGTCCGGCCGCACCCCGCCCCCGCACGCGCTGGTGCGGCGAGACCGGCGGCGCAAAGGGGCGGCTCGGTGACTAGGCGGGTTGGTGAAGATAAGGGCTCTGACACGCGGGGCCCACGCAACAGAGATAGGGAGGGGTGTGGATGAAGCACAGCTTAGCTGGGCCGAAAAGATGCACGGGCTGGGCCGGCTGGATCAGAAAGGAAGAAGGATTCGGCCTGGGTCAAGGTTTGGTGTTTTGGAAATAAAGAGAATAGGTTAAGAGCTAGGGGTAGATTTAGAGTTTGAATTTGATTCCCACTCAAATTCAAACTTCACACATTTGAACTCCAAATAAACCAGAGAAAAACCAACTCACATATTTTACCATAATTTAAATATATGTTTTTATAAATGGGCTAAATTGGTGGAGAATTCAGAGAAGGGCTAGCAATTTGGCTCAAAAATTGATAGCACTCAAGTTCAATAAAAAAGTTTTAATTTTTCGCAAAAATTACACACCTAAAATCCTGGGTTGTTACATTCTCCCCCACCACCGAGAATCTCGTCCTCGAGATTTAGTCCTCGACCTCCTCCGTGAACAAGTGAGGGTACTCTTTTCTGAGATCAGCTTCTTCTCCCATGTTGCTTCTCGCTCTGTATGGTTGCTCCACAACACTCTACAGAAAGGAATGGTTGTTCTCCTTGTCTCCTTGACCTGGCTACTCGTCCAAGATTTTCTCAGGATACTCTGCATACTCAAGGTTGTCTTGCAAGTCAAGCAACTCCATGGGCACTTGCTTAGCCTCCACTGCCTTCTCACTCTTTTTCAGCTGTGACACGTGAAACACTGGGTGTACTCCTGCCATTGCCTCGGGTAGCGCAAGCTGGCAGGCCAACCTTCCAATCCTTCGGGTGATAGGGTACGGTCCTACGTACCTCGGTGCAAGCTTTCCTTTCACCAAGAACCTCTTTGTCCCTCGGAGCGGAGAGACCTTCAAGTACACTCGGTCGCCAACTGCAAAAGTCAACTCCCTCCTTTATTTGTCGGCATAGCTCTTCTGACGGCTTTGAGCGATCTTCAAGTTCTCACGAACTTTCTCTACTTTTTCCTTTGCTTCCTCAATGATTGCTGGCCCAAACAGTGCTCGTTCTCCCACCTCTGACCAAGCTAGCGGGGTCCTGCACTTCCGCCCGTAAAGGGCCTTAAAGGGTGCCATCCAGAGACTTGCTTGAAAGCTGTTGTTGTACGAGAACTCTGCAAACGGCAAACTACTCTCCCAATCGGTGCCATAGGTGAGTGCACACGCTCGTAGCATATCCTCCAACACCTGGTTGACCCTCTTGAGGACCATGTGTGGTTCGAGGACCGGTGGATGGTCGCTTCCTTGTGTGATGAGTGATTGACAATGTTGTGTGGACTGATTCTTGGCTAAGTATTGCAGGTGCAGGTTGCGGCTTGACTCGTGTTGGTGCAGGTGAAGAACAAGCGCGAAAGGTCGTTGCCGGTGAGGCCTCCAGGTGTGGAGAAGACAAGTAGGCTTCGTTCGAGGGACTCGGTGGCCGGCGGGGGTCAAGTGCGGGCCGCATGGTGGCATGAACAGCAAGATGAAGTCCTGGACGGTTTCATGGTAGAGCCTCAAAACCAAGGTCGAGCCGGGACTACGTGGGAGCCGAGTCATGAGTGGAGATTGGCGGAGGCTACACCGAGTTCGCGGGGTTTGCAGTGGTTCACCGAAAACCACTGGGTTACTCGGTTGAGCCACAAAACCGAGGCCGAAGACTCGACGAGGAGGTGCGGCCACCCAGGCCGGTTGAACCGCCCAGGAGGGGCGGTCAGACCGCCTGGGGCCGGTCACATCCACCGGGCCGGTCTAACCGCCCGGGGGGGGCGATCCGACCGCCCGGCCGCCGGCGCCGAGAAGCTTCGAAGCGGAGGACACGCGTCGGGATCGCAAGGCGTGCGTCGAGGCTACGCGGGGTGCGGTCGCCGGGCATCCGTCCGATGGTGAAGACATCAAGAATTCCAAATCCGCCCTTGAGGGGCATGTATCCCTAGTTAGTAGAGAGGGGCATTTTAGACATTCGGTTGCCGCCTATATAACCCAAGAGGTGAGAGGTTGGCAGCCAACTCTTGGAACCCTAGCTCATTTCGTTTTTCCATTTTCGTTCTCTATTTTCCCTAGGTTTTTAGGAGGCTAGTTTGAGAGCTTCATGTGAGATCTAGAAAGAGGGATGGATGTTTGGGTGGCAAACTAGACCTTGTACGAACCATTCATGGCATGTATAGAAGGTTCGGCGTGGTTCTTGATGGTGGTTTTCCCGTCTCTTTGATGTTGATTTTCGGAGCTCTTTTTGGCGGTGTTTTGAGAACGATTTCTTGGGGTTTTTGGTGGGTGTCACGTATGAGGTTCTTGTGCCTCTTTGGTCGGTGACTTTGCCCCCAAATCCCCTTTGAATCGGACTCGATTTGGTGGTTTTTCGAGTTGGGCGAGTTCTTGACCTAGAGAAGCGATTTCTTCGATTCCTCTTGATTGTGAGCGTTTCGGGTCGATTCCTTTGAGGTAGAGGTTGCCCGAGAGGTAACCCGACTATCCCCGAAGGTTGGCCGCAATCCGTGGAGTGATTCGGGAGATTGAGCGCAAGGAAGTTGAGGTTTGACCCGCGGGTTCCTGTTCGGGAAGGGGCGGTCTAACCGCTGCGGGGGCGGTCTAACCGCCCGGGTGTGTTCCGGGTCAAAGTTTTGTTTCGCCGGATTTTCCTCCGTGAGTTCGTTCGCCTTGATCGGAGGAGTGTCCGGGTGAAATTTGGGGTCGTTCTCGTGCGGTTGCTAGGTGTTCTTGGTCGGGGTTCGTTCTTGGGTACGGGAGGTTAGACCGCCCCGGTAGCCGGTCTAACCGCCCCTAGGCCCTTGGGTGAAGGTTTGGTTTTCGCCAGGATTTTCTCGGTAGCTAGCATGGCCTTGACCGAGAGATCTCTCGTTGGTGAAACCGTGGTGTGTTTTGGTGCTCGGAAGAGGCGTTTCGGAGGATTTCTTGGTTGCCGTGTGGAGGCGGTTTAACCGCCCCCTATACCCGGTCTAACCGCCCCCTCTGGTTAGTCGGCTTTCGAGTTGTTTCCGCTGTCGGTGCTTGTGTGTGTGTTGTGGTTGCTTGGTAGAGTTTGTTCCTAGAACCGGTAGCACTCCGGTGGCTACGTGGTTTTGGCAAACGGGAGGTAGAAGTGCGGAGCGTGTGATTTCGGGGGTTCGACCGAGCTAGTTCGTCTTGTCGGAGTTTCAATCTCCCTCGAGAAGAATTTTTATCGGCTCCCATTCACTCCCCCCCCTCCCTCTCGGTCGCCTTATCGGTCCTTCAAGTGGTATCGAGCCGGTTCGGGTCTTTGTTGACTCTAACCGAGTCTAAGATCCAAGGATGGCGTACCGAGAACGGGGTTCGGGTCCTCCACACTTCGATGGAAAGAACTACCAGATGTGGAGCAAGCGGATGGGTGCGTTCCTCCGCGGAAAGGGTCAGACTCGTGGGATGTCACGGTGGACACAGGATATGTCCAGCCGATGGATTTCCTTGCTCCAGGGTCGAGGGACAGATTCGACGCCAACAATAAGGCGGTCGACTACTTGTTTCGTGCTTTGTGTCAGCCTGAGTTCGATCGGGTGCACACCGAGCACTTGGCTTGTAGGATTTGGGCGGTGTTGAAGGAGGCTCATGTTGGGAACGCCCAGGTTCAGGCATGGTTGTATGCGACCTACCGGAGAGAGTACGAGAACTTCACTCATCTCCCCGGTGAGTCCATCGATGCCTTGTTTCGCAGGTTCACGGTGGTTGTGAACAACATGAGGGCCAATGTGGACGTGCTCCCGTACGATGATCATGATAGAGCGGTCAAGCTCTTACACTCTTTGGATCGTACGATATGGGGCGGGAAGTTCGAGGCCATAGTCGAGTCGGAGAGGTACGACACTGCGACGGTGAACGAGCCTGTTCTCGAAGCTCAAGTCGGCCGAGGTGGATAGGGGCATGATTTGCTAAGCTCGAGGGACCGACTGACTCCCATAGTCTTGCCCTCGTTGGTGGTTCCAAAGGAAAGACTAACTCTAACCCATCCACCAGGATGTTTTCGTTTTCCTCTTTGATGTCTATGCCAGATGAGGAGTTTGATGACCTTGGAGAGGACGAGCTGGCGCTGTTGACGAGGCGGTTCGAGAGGCTGCACGAGAACCGCGTGAACATGAGGAGGAACACGAGGACCTCGCTTCCCGGTGCGGCAAGCGGGACACTTCGTCGCCGACCGCCCGGAGAAGGCTGAGAACAAGGACGGCTACAAGCACAAGCCGAGGAAGAACGACGACAAGTACCGTTCGAGGCGCGACCACAAGAGCAAGCACAAGAACAAGTACAAGGACGAGCGACGATCGAGGAAGAAGGAGGGCCGAGGCAAGGCCCGAGCGATGGTGGGAGCAAGCGACGTCGACTCCAGGCCCCGCGTACTCCACCTCGAGCTCGAGCGACGGCGATGACGAGGGAGATCGTCGCAAGAACAAGAGGTCGTCCAAGAACCTCAGCGGGCTGAGCTGCTTCGCGAGAGACGGCTTCGTACCATGGCGCCGAGCTCCGGCAAGCAAGAAGAGTACACGGAGCGACTCGCACTCGAGTCCGACGACGAGGTGCGTGATGAACTTCCCTTCTTGCGCCAGGAGAATGAGAGGCTTGGCTCTTTGCTTGATAACCGTGATGACATGCTTAGAGAGGCCAAGAAAATGAGGAAAGAGCTTAGGGCTTCACTCGAGGATGCTAGGACTAGAGTGGCCGAGCTAGAGACACAGGTGCTTGATAGCAAGCTTGAGATTGATTCGCTTAAGGCTAGCCCCGTTGTTGCCGATGAAAATGATTGTGTTGATTGCTCCATATTCCTTGCCGATCTTGCTTTGTTTAAGGAGAAGCATGCCTCCAAGTGTGAGGAACTAGATGTGCTTAGGGTTGAAGTGGCCGAGCTTAAGTCTAGACCTCGCTTTGCTAGGTGCTTGCACTTCTTGCCCCGTTTTGCATGCTAAGATTGATGAGTTGCATGCTTACACTAGTTCGCTCGAGGCTAAATTGAAGGAACCCATGCCTACATCCTGCTCTACTTGTGAAATGCATGCATTGAAAAATTTGGAGCTTGCACATTATGTTGATCGCTTGCGGGATGAGAATGATGACTTGAGGAAGTTGATGGGTTGGTTGTCCCGGTCATGAGCCTCGCTTGAGGATGATGATCGAGGCCTTTAAGAGGCAAGATGGTGAGGGGCTTGGGGCAAACAAGGTTGGTGAAGGAAGTGGAGAGAATATCCGGAGCCACCAAAAACCCACCACAAAAATGATTTCCCTCCAAAACCCAACCATCTTAGGAACCGACTAGACACAACCCCGGCTCCACCTATATTTCCTACACCCACAAATGATCTCCAAAAGCCCATCAAGTTTGTGAGCACTTCGGGGAAAGTGTTCTTTGGGAAAGTGAGAGAGAAGGCAAGTGAGGAGAAATCGGTGGAGGAGTTGAGTGGAGAGAAACCAAGCGAGCGGCCCCAATCCAAGCCAAAACCTAAGCTTGTGAGGTTCCGTTGTGGCCATTGTGGGAAGGAGGGTCACAAGGATGAGTTTTGCTTCAAGAGGAAGCGGGAAGAGAGGATGGCAAAGGAGTGGGCGAACAAGGATAGGTACAACCCCTCCCATGGTGTACCTAAGCCTCGTATGCCACTGCCCAGGGGTAAGGCTGTGGTGAGAAGTGTTCCGGCATGGGGAGATGCGAGTTCTCGCAGCCGAGGAGCTGTTCTGGAGGGGGCGGTCAGACCGGCCTGGCTAGGCGGTCAGACCCGCCGGCCCGCAGGGGGCGGTTAGACCGGCCTGGCTAGGCGGTTTAACCGCCCCCCCCCCCCACTCCGGGCGGAGTGGTTTTCGAGGTGGTGAGTCGAGAGGTTTCAGGTCTGGAGGTGGAGTTACTGGTGGTTGGTCTGGAAAGACAGCAGGTGGTCAGTTTGCTAGGCATTCTCCCCCTCGAGGTCACTACGGGGATGGGAGGAGTCGTAGCTTTGAGAAGGAGAGGAGGGACGCTCCACGGGTTGTCTTCCGTGGTTTTGGTCCTCCTCCGGGCGGTGAGGGTGGTTTCCTCGGAGTGGTTACCGAGGTGGTGTTCGTGGAGGTAGCTTTGGTAGGAGAGATGCTTTGGTTGGTGCTAACCCCACTTTCGAGCAAATGGCTCGGCAAGCCTGGTTTTCCTCCTTTGGTGCTAACCCCGGTGCGTTGAGTCGTTTGTTCGCTCACGTGCTTGTTTTTGAATTTCGGTGGGAGACTTGAAGAACATTTGGTTGATTGACTCCGGTTGTTCGAGGCATATGACCGGAGACAGGGGGTGGTTCTCAAGTCTCGTCCCGGTGGTGACGAAGAGGTACATCACTTTTGGGGACAATGGCCGTGGGCGTGTGCTTTCGAAGGTGAGATAAAAGTGAGTGACAAGATCACTCGAGGCGTGTTGCTCTTGTTCAATCGCCGGGGTATAATTTGCTTTCGTGTCTCGGTTGTTGGATGAGGGCTTTGAGGTGTTGTTTCGGCCGGTGGTTCTCGGATTGTGGACTCTCGAGGGGACCTTGTTTGTATGGTCGTTCCCGAGGGTCGTGTGTTTCGTGCTGATTTTTCTCAGTCTTCGGGTGTTGAGCGTTGTTTCTTGGCTGGTTCTTCGAGTGAGTTGTGGAGGTGGCATAGGAAGTTGGGTCACTTGAGCTTTGACCTTCGTCTCGCTTGAGTAAACTCAATTTGGTCCGAGGATTGCCACGTTTGAGGCTTGAGAAAGAGTTGGTTTGTGCTCCGTGTAGGCATGCCAAGATGGTGGCCTCTTCTCACCCGCCTCTCACCGATGTGATGACCGAGCGTCCATGCGAGCCGCTCCATATGGACCTTGTTGGCCCGGCTCGTGTGCGATCCGCGGGTGGGAAGTGGTATGTCCTTGTTGTGGTGGACGACTTTTATCGGTATGCGTGGGTGTTCTTTCTTGAGGAGAAGGGGGAGACGTTTGGTTTTGTTCGAGATCTAGTCTTGAGGTTGAGGAACGAGAGGCACGGAGATGCCATACGAGCTATCCGCAGTGATAATGGCTCGGAATTCAGGAACTCTCGTTTTGAAACATTTTGTCATGACTTGGGTCTTGAGCACCGGCTTTTCGAGTCCGTATACGCCTCCCCGCAATGGTGTTGTGGAAAGGAAGAACAAGACCTTGTGCGAGATGGCTCGGACGATGCTTGATGAGCATAGGACTCCGAGGAGGTATTGGGCTGAGGCGGTGAATACCGCGTGCTATGTTTCGAACAGAATATATCTCAGAGTGCACAAGAAGAAGACATGCTATGAGTTGATGCATGGTCGCACACCCAAAGTGAGTCACTTCCATGTCTTTGGTTGCAAGTGTTTCATTCTCAAGAAAGGCAGGAAGTTGGATAAGTTTGAGGCTAGGTCTGTCGATGGCATTTTCTTTGGTTATGCATCTCATTCTAGAGCATATCGTGTGCTCAATCTTGAAACTAACCAAATCGTGGAGACTTGCGAGGTAACCTTCGACGAGACAGAGCCACGTAGTCAGCTTGTCTTTGAGTGTGCAGGTGATGATGAGCTTGGCGAGGAGATCTTTCAGGAGGAGGAGCATGAACATGGTGATGATGAAGATGGCGGTGCAGAGGTGCCCCAGCCGGACATGTACCCACTACTTCGACTACGATGATGGATGGACCCTCTCGCTACACCTACGATGACAAATCAAGAACGAGGAGAAGCTGATGTTGAGGGGGAGGTAGCTTCGAGGCGAGAACCTCCCCGACGAGTTCAAGTGGATCACCCGGCTTCGAGGATCATCGGCGACATGAATGAACGCACTACACGGTCGAGGGTTCGAAACAATTCCCATTTTGCTCATGCTGCGTTTGTTGCTTCTTTTGAGCCCAAAGACATTGGACACGCACTATCCGATCACAATTGGGTTAACTCGATGCATGAGGAGTTGGAGAACTTTGAGAGGAATCGGGTGTGGGAGTTGGTTGACCCTCCCCCCGGGGTGTAAGCCGATTGGTACAAAGTGGGTGTGGAAAAACAAAGAGGGAGAGAAGGGTGAGGTTGTGAGGAACAAGTCGAGACTTGTTGCTCGGGGGTTCGGTCGAAGGAGGGGATCGACTACGAGGAGACCTTTGCTCCCGTAGCCCGTTTGGAGGCGATTAGGATCCTTCTAGCCTTTTCTCGTGGCTAAAGGGTTCAAGTTGCACCAAATGGATGTGAAGAGTGCTTTTCCGAATGGTGTGCTTTGGAGGAAGAAGTGTATGTGAGGCAACCTCCGGGGTTTGAGAGTGAGAAGTACCCCCACCGGGTGTACAAGTTGAGGAAGGCGCCGTATGGGTTGAAGCGGCGCCTAGAGCTTGGTATGGCGAGGTTGAGGGGGTTCTTGTTTGAGAGAGGTTTTGAAATGGGGAAGGTCGATCGGACCTTGTTTTTGCCGAGGCGGGGCGGAGATATCCCGATTGTGCGGTGTGTACGTGGATGATATTGTCTTTGGTGGCTCGTCTAACTCTCTTGTTGCGAGGTTTGCGGATGATATGAGCAGGGAGTTCGAGATGAGTATGATGGGTGAGTTGCGCTCTTCCTCGGGCTACAAATCAAGCAATCAAAGGAAGGAACATTTGTGCACCAGGCTAAGTACACCAAGGACATTGTGAGAAAGTTCAAGATGGAGGACTCCAAGGCTATGACGACGCCGATGAGTACGACTACGGTTCTTGATGCGGACGAGGAAGGTGAACATGTGGACCAGAAGGAGTACCGAAGCATGATCGGGTCACTCCTCTACTTGACGGCGACGAGGCCGGACATACAGTTTTCAGTGTGTCTGTGCGCTCGTTTTCAAGCGTCTCCGAGGACTTCGCATCGGCAAGCGAGTGAAGCGAATTTTCGGTACTTGCGTCACACTCCCGACTTCGGCCTTTGGTACTCCGCGTCCTCTTCTTTAGCGCTTCATGGTTTTTCAGACGCGGATTTTGCCGGGTGTCGGTTGGATAGGAAGTCCACTTCTGGGACTTGCCAGTTTTTGGGTTCTTCGTTGGTGTCTTGGTCTTCTCGTAAGCGGTCCGAGTGTTGCTCAATCCACGACCGAAGCCGAGTATGTTGCCGCCGCTAGTTGTTGCTCTCGGCTCCTTTGGATCACCTACACCATGAGTGACTTTGGTGAGGAGTATACCCATGTCCCACTTCATTGTGATAGCACCAGTGCCATAAGCGTTGCAAAGAACCCAGTGCTCCATTCCAAAACCAAACACATAGAAGTGAGGTATCATTTCCTGAGAGACAACGTAGAGAAAGGGAAGATAGCCTTGATCCATGTACCCACACATAACCAACTAGCCGATATTTTCACCAAACCCCTAGATCAAGCAACTTTCACTCGTTTGCGGGGGAACTTGGTGTGTGTTTAATTTCTTGAGTTGGGTGTGTGGGGGATTTCTTTTGCCGGTGGTGTCAAGCCCGTTTTGCCTCCCCTCGAGGAGCCGGTTTGTAGCATATGTATAGCTTTCCTTTGTGCATTTCTTGCATTTGGCATGGCATATGTAACATGATGTATAGGCATCCTTGTATCTTAGATTGCATGCATTTTGTATCATATGCATTGGATAGGAAAAGCTTCTCCTATATACATTGTTTACCATGGGTTGCTATACATGTTCTTGTGAGCTTGTTTGATATGCTATGGTTAGTTTGGCTTAGCTCTTGATGATCTTGTTGAATGATCCATGGTTGATGGCTAATTTTTGAAAAATGTCATATACATGCTCTCTCATGCGTAAATGCCTATATATGATCTTGACATGTTTTAGTGGCTTTGCTATGCTTACTTTGTGGTTGGATAGCTAGTTTATTGATCATATGGAGCCAAAGGCTCGCTTGCCATCATGAATGTTTAGCCCTCTTGCTTAATCTTGTGGAGGGGCATAAGTTCCTTTTTGTCGCAAAGACATTTCATGTACCATTTACAAATCTGAAAATGAAATGAAAAATGCTTGGAAAATATGTTCCCATGTCATATGTGCTGAAATTAATTTGCTTTGGGTGCTAAACCGTTGCATGATGCCTACCAATGAGAAGTCTCATACATAGAAGTAGGCACATGGCTCGGTGGCTTTGACATGACATGAGGTGCTTTTGGGTGTTTATGATGGTCTTGTGATTAGAATGGCCGTCCTAGCATGAAGTTTGAGTGGCTTTGCCATTCGATATGTTTTGCTCATGTTTAGGTATTTGCTTGTGAGGGAGTAACTTTTCGCAAAATTACTAAAATCCTTTTTAGCCTTGTCCAATGGGTGTGAAACTTGGTGATCACGTAGTTAAGGTCCTTACGAACTCCGTCGAGTATCTAACTTGCTCATTTGGACTTGTGTAGCTCCTTGTGATGAATTTTGTATATTCGAGAAGCTATATGTTGCAAGTTTTCGCATTTTGCCTTGATTCATGCATTGTCAACAAGGGGGAGAAGTTTGTGCATGTTTTGGGCACCTGGGAGTGTTTGGAAGGTGTTCCAATTGTTTCGGGCAGTTTTTGAGCAGTTTGGTGCAGGGCCGGTCTCTTTGGGCGGTCTAACCGCCCCCCAGGCGGTCTGTTCATGCAGAGGCGGTCTAACCGCCCTGGGCAGGCGGTCTAACCGCCCTGGGCAGTGTGAGCAGGTTTTTGCTCTTTGTTGCATTCCCGAGTTGCATTGATGCATGTGTTCAGGGGGAGTGTGCTGTGGCTCAGGGGGAGCTTGCATTTGTGAAGGGGGAGCTCTTTGTGGTGTTCGAGTTTTGCTTTGGTGGTTTGCGCTCTTTGCTTGAGCTGCGTTTTGTCTCGGATGTGTCGAGCCGTTGCCCTTGCCTAAGGGGTCCGAGACTTGTCTTCTTCAAGTGATCTTGCTCTTTGCCTTTCTTTGGCTTTCGATCGCTTGTTGGGGTTTCCTTTTATTTTGTTTCTTTTCTTTTCCTTTTCTCTTATGTTACTTCATGTGAGTTTGTTGTCAATGCACTCATCAAGGGGGAGATTGAGGACCATGTGTGGTTCGAGGACCGGTGGAAGGTCGCTTCCTTGTGTGATGAGTGATTGACAACGTTGTGTGGACTGATTCTTGGCTAAGTATTGCAGGTGCAGGTTGCGGCTTGACTCGTGTTGGTGCAGGTGAAGAACAAGCGCGAAAGGTCATTGCCGGTGAGGCCTCCAGGTGTGGAGAAGACAAGTAGGCTTCGTTCGAGGGACCCGGTGGCCAGCGGGGTCAAGTGCGGGCCGCATGGTGGCATGAACAACAAGATGAAGTCGTGGACGGTTTCTTGGTAGAGCCTCAAAACCAAGGTCGAGCCGGGACTACGTGGGAGCCGAGTCATGAGTGGAGATTGGCGGAGGCTACACCGAGTTCGCGGGGTTTGCGGTGGTTCACCGTAAAACCACCGGGTTACTCGGTTGAGCCACAAACCGAGGCCGAAGACTCGACGAGGAGGTGCGGCCACCCGGGCCGGTTCAACCGCCCGGGAGGGGCGGTCGACCGCCCGGGGCCGGTCGGATCCACCGGGCCGGCCTAACCGCCCGGGGGGCGGTCCGACCGCCCGGCCGCCGCCGCCGAGAAGCTTCGAAGCGGAGGACACGCGTCGGGATCGCAAGGCGTGCGTCGAGGCTACGCAGGTGCGGTCGCCGGGCATCCGTCCGATGGTGAAGACATCAAGAATTCCAAATCCGCCCTTGAGGGGCATGTATCCCTAGTTAGTAGAGAGGGGCATTTTAGACATTCGGTTGCCGCCTATATAACCCAAGAGGTGAGAGGTTGGCAGCCAACTCTTGGAACCCTAGCTCATTTCGTTTTTCCATTTTCGTTCTCTATTTTCCCTAGGTTTTTAGGAGGCTAGTTTGAGAGCTTCATGTGAGATCTAGAAAGAGGGATGGATGTTTGGGTGGCAAACTAGACCTTGTACGAACCATTCATGGCATGTATAGAAGGTTCGGCGTGGTTCTTGATGGTGGTTTTCCCGTCTCTTTGATGTTGATTTTCGGAGCTCTTTTTGGCGGTGTTTTGAGAACGATTTCTTGGGGTTTTTGGTGGGTGTCACGTATGAGGTTCTTGTGCCTCTTTGGCTGGTGACTTTGCCCCCAAATCCCCTTTGAATCGGACTCGATTTGGTGGTTTTTCGAGTTGGGCGAGTTCTTGACCTAGAGAAGCGATTTCTTCGATTCCTCTTGATTGTGAGCGTTTCGGGTCGATTCCTTTGAGGTGGAGGTTGCCCAGGAGGTAACCCAGCTATCCCCGAAGTTTGGCTGCAATCCGTGGAGTGATTCGGGAGATTGAGCGCAAGGAAGTTGAGGTTTGACCCGCGGGTTCCTCGTTCGGGAAGGGGCGGTCTAACCGCCTGCAGGGGGCGGTCTAACCGCCCGGGGTGTTTCCGGTCAAAGTTTTGTTTCGCCGGATTTTCCTCTCGTGAGTTCGTTCGCCTTGATCGGAGGAGTGTCCGGGTGAAATTTGGGGTCGTTCTCGTGCGGTTTGCTAGGTGTTCTTGGTCGGGGTTCGTTGCCTGGGTACGGGAGGTTAGACCGCCCCGGTAGCCGGTCTAACCGCCCCTAGGCCCTTGGGTGAAGGTTTGGTTTTCGCCAGGATTTTCTGGTAGCTAGCATGGCCTTGACCGAGAGATCTCTGTTGGTGAAACCGTGGTGTGTTTTGGTGCTCGGAAGAGGCGTTTCGGAGGATTTCTTGGTTGCCGGGTGGAGGCGGTTTAACCGCCCCCTATACCCGGTCTAACCGCCCCTCTGCGGTTAGCCGGCTTTCGAGTTGTTTCCGCCGTTGTCGGTGCTGCGTGTGTGTTGTGGTTGCTGGTAGAGTTTGTTCCTAGAACCGGTAGCACTCCGGTGGCTATGTGGTTTTGGCAAACGGGAGGTAGAAGTGCGGAGCGTGTGATTTCGGGGGTTCGACCGAGCTAGTTCGTCTTGTCGGAGTTTCAATCTCCCTCGAGAAGAATTTTTATCGGCTCCCATTCACTCCCCCCCCTCTCTGGTCGCCTTATCGGTCCTTCAGCTCTCTGTCTGACCATCTGTCTGTGGGTGAAAAGCTGTGCTGTAGTTAAGAGTAGTGCCCATAAGCTTGTGGAAACTCTGCCAAAACTTGGAGACAAACTGTGGCCCCCGATCAGATACAATACTTCTGAGTGCCCCGTGCAGCCTGAGTATGTGCTCTACGTACAGTTCTGCCAACTTCTCGGTTGCGTACCGGGTCTTCACCGGCACAAAGTGAGCCACTTTGGTCAGCCTGTCCACTATGACCCAAACTGAGTCATTCCCTTTTGGTGTTCGAGGAAGTCCCACCACAAAGTCCATGGAAATGTCCTCCCACTTCCAAACTAGAATAGCCAACGGCTTAAGCAATCCTGCCGGTTTCTGGTGTTCGATCTTCACCCTGCTACAGGTGTCGCAACAGGCTACGTAGTGTGCTATATCCTTCTTCATGTCCTTCCACCAGTATCTGATCTTTAGATCTCTGTACATCTTTGTGCTGCCTGGGTGGATCGAGTACCTCGAATCGTGAGCCTCCCTCATGATCTGCTCCCGGAGTGCCTTGTCTTGTGGTACACATATCCGTTCTTTCAACCACACAGTGCCCTGTTCATCTACCCGGTAGTCCTCTGCTTTACCCTGCTTCATTAGTTCCCGCAAAGCTTTGATTTCTGCACACGACTTCTGGGCTGTACGGATTCGTTCCTCCAGGTCATAGGTCACTCGCAGCTCATTGACTTGTCCTTGGTCTACAATTTCAATTCTCAGCTTTTCTAACTCTTCATGCAGAGCAGGTTGCTCTTCTCTCACCATGAGGTTGTTGCAATAAGTTTTCCGGCTCAGTGCATCTGCCACGACGTTAGCTTTGCCAGTGTGGTAGTTGATCTCGACGTCGTAGTCCTTGATCAGCTCTAACCATCGCCTCTGCCTCATGTTCAACTCTGTCTGTGTAAAGAAGTACTTCATGCTCTTGTGGTCGGAAAACAGCTCACACTTGTTCCCTATCAGGTAGTGTCTCCAGATCTTGAGTGCATGCACAACAGCTGCCAACTCTAAGTCGTGTGTTGGGTAGTTTTCCTCGTGTTTCTTCAGCTGCCTGGAAGCATAAGCCACAACTTTCCCTTCCTGCATCAGCACACATCCGAGTCCTTGCCTTGAAGCGTCACAGTAGACCACAAAGTCCTTCTTGATATCTGGCAAGGTAAGCACTGGGGCTGTGGTGAGTCTCCTTTTCAACTCCTGGAAACTCTTCTCACACGCCTCTGACCACTCAAACTTTGTGTTGTTCTTGAGCAACTCCGTCATTGGCTTTACGATCTTGGAGAAGTTCTCAATGAATCTTCGGTAGTAACCTGCCAGCCCAAGGAAGCTCCTGACATCTGTCACGTTCAACGGCTGCTCCCACTTGGTCACTGACTCTACCTTGGACGGATCCACGGCTATCCCCTCTGCTGACAACACGTGTCCCAAGAACGCGACCTTCTCCATCCAGAACTCGCACTTGCTGAACTTGGCGTACAGTTTCTGCTGCCTCAGCCTCTCTAGCACGACCCTAAGGTGTTCCTCGTGCTCCTCCATGGTCTCAGAGTAGATCAAGATATCGTCGATAAACACCACCACAAATCTGTCCAACTCTTCCATGAAGACCTTGTTCATCAAGTTCATGAAGTAAGCAGGGGCGTTGGTCAACCCGAAGGAAACCACCACGAACTCGTACAAGCCGTAACGTGTGGTGAAGGCTGTCTTGGGAATATCCTGCTCTCGAATCTTCATCTGGTGGTAGCCTGACCTCAAGTCGATCTTGGAGAAGAACCTTGCCCTTTTGAGCCTATCCAGCAAGTCCTCGATTCTGGGTAGTGGGTACTTGTTGTTGATTGTCATCGAGTTGAGCGTGCGGTAGTCTATGCACATCCTCTTTGTGCCGTCCTTCTTCTCCACGAAGAGCACTAGCGAACCCCATGGTGAGGCACTCGGCCGAACAAACCCTTGCTCGAGCAGCTTCTTGAGCTGTTTCTTCAACTCGTCCAGCTCGTCGGACGACATCCGGTACGGACTCTTTGCAACAGGCCCCGCCTCTGGCATCAGCTCGATTACAAACTCCACGTCCCGGTCTGGGGGTAACTCCGTAAGCTCCTCTGGGAACACGTCCGGGAACTCACAGACCACTGGGATTTCTTCAATCTCTTTCCCACTCATGTTGCACAACATCGTAGCAGCCTTCAGACTCTGTGGTTCGATCCGTACTTTGGTTCCACTGGGGTGTTCTAGCTGTATAACTCTGGGGTTGCAAGAAACTATCCCGTTGTGCTTTGCCAACCAATCCATCCCTAGGATCACGTCTATCCCAGTAGACTCCAACACTGTCAAGTCTGCCGTGAACTGTTGCCCCTCAAACACCATCCTCACTCCCCTGCACTCTAACGTACTCCTCTTCTCTCCTAGCGGAGAGCTAGTCAAGATAGGCCTTGGTCGAGGCTTAGTTGGTAAAGACCTTTCTTTAACAAACTTGGTAGAAATATACGAAAACCGAGCTCCGGATCGAACAAAACAAGCGGTTGCCAAAACCGAGTCAACAAGGAACTCACCAAGTGTGACGTTGGGTGCGGGCCGCCGCATCCTCGGCGGTGAGGTGGTTCAGACGGCCTCGAGTAGGCGGCGGGCCGAGCGCGTCCTCTCCGCCGTGTACGGGGTGGCTGTCCTCCTCGGTGGCCGGTGGCTTGGCCGGGGTCCGGAACTGAGAGCTGCGGTTCTGACTCCCCGGTGGCGCCTGTTGTGGACACTCGAACGACTTGTGCCCAACCTGACGGCAGTTGAAGCAAGTCACCTTGGATCTGTCTGCTAACTGCGGTGGTGGTCTTGGTTTCCAGCTGTTCTGTCCTCCACTCCCGCCTGGGTTGGCTCTGCTCTGCGGCTAAGACTGAGTAACGTGGTGCCTCTGCTGTGACTGGTGGCCCTGAGCATAACCTGTCCTCTGCCTCTGTGGTGGACCTGAGCGTCCTGCCTGGTCTGTGCGCTTGGACTTGTTTCCACGAACCTCCATGTACTCAAGCCTTGACCTCTCCACGATCAGTTCCTTGTCGATAATGGAGCGAAGTGTCGGGCAGTCGTGTGCGGACAAGTGGTGTGCCATCCCCTTGTGCAGCCCCTTCCTGAACCAGTAGACTTTCTTCTTCTCTGTGTCGGTGTCGTCTGGCACATACCTCATCAGCTCTTGGTAGCGGTTGGCATACTCCTGCACCGACATGTTTCCCATCTTGAGGTGCCTGAACTCGTCAGCCTTCCTGTCCATCACTGCCTCTGGGATGTGGTGGCTCCTGAAGGCCTCCACAAACTCATCCCACCCGATGTGCAACGGGTCCCGGTGCGAGTCACAGTAGCTGTCCCACCACGCACCGGGCCGTGCCGATCGCCGGTGCGCCGCCACGGTCACACACTCCTCCTCAGTGAGCTCGGTCAACTCCAGTTTCTTCTCGATCTCCCGTAGCCGGTGTCCGCGTCCATCGGGTCCGCCGAGTGGTCGAAAGTAGGCGGTCGCAGCTTGTTGAAGTTCTCAACCTTCTTCTGGAAACCCTCTGGCGCGTTGCGGTGCTGACCCCTGTGGTTGTTGTTGTTCTGAGCTAGCAACTGGGTGATCGTCTGCATCAGCTGGGTCTGTACTGCCATCACGTCGGCCAAGTTCGGGGGAGGTGGCGGTGGTGGCACCTCGTGTCCCTGAGCCTGGCCTGCTCCTCCCTCGGGCTGGGGTACCGCTCGTGCTCGAGCTCCTCGCTCCCCGAGCTCCCTCGTCGTCGTGCGTGGCTCCTCGTTCGCCAACTCGGCCTCCTCGGCCTTCGCGGCCTGCCAGGCCTCCGCGGAGTCCGCCTCGTGGCACGTGACCTCCACGACGTCCGCGGCCTCTCGCTCCCGCTGGGTTAGGGGCATCCTCCCCTCCGTCGTCCCCAGCGACCTCCTCGAAACGGGCCAGGAGTCGCCCGGACCTCCGTGCTCCCGACATCTGTTCCAGTTGGAAGAGTCAGTAGTGGTAGGGAGAATATATCTATTAAGGTTATTAACTATAAAGGAGTAATCCTGCTAACAATCAAAGAATTCATACAGACATAAAGAAGCATGAAATCCGAGAAAAACCATGAAGATCCATGTCACTCAATCAATGCCACCATACAAAAGGGGTGCACCTCAAAGTTTACTCCAACGACCTTCGAGGGTGCACGGCAACACATCACGCTAACGTATGGTACATCATGGGGTAGCTACTATAGGCATGACAACATGAGCGGTAGCATTACATATAACTCATTACAACGACTCAGAATCTGCTGCTAGATCTCTACTCCCATCACGGGGTACTCTGAGGTGCCTCTGGGCTGGAGTCTGGTGGAACCGAGTAGAACGGCGGTGAGTGAGCCCCTGGGTAACCCGGCATCCTGATCGCCGGTCCTCCGTAGTAGTCTCGGGTATCCTGGAGAGCATGGTCCATCTCTGCTGTGTCCTGAGAACCTCTCGGGTACGGGCGCACACGTGGTAGGAGTGTCGGGGGTAGCTCGAAGGTCTCTGTCCTCAGTCGTGGCCTTTTCTTGGGGGGTAGCTGCGCGGAGAGCTCCTCCAACTCTCTTAGCCTCTGCTGGTCGGAACGCTCCCAGGCCGTGCGGGTCCTGGCTGCTCGGTCTCTCTCCTTGTAGACCAGCCCTCCGAGGTAGCACAAGTGGTGGTAGTTGTGTCGACTCACCTCCTGAAGATCCCACATCTTTACTTGATAGTCAGCTGCTGCAACTCCAACCGACTCCAACTGGTCCCTCGCCTCTACAAGCCTCACCCTGTCCTCACGCGTGGCCTCCACTGTAGCCTGGTGTAACTCCTGCTCTGTCCTCAGCCGTGCCTCCAGTGTAGCGATCCTCCTGGCGTACCTCTCGGTGCTGGCTCTAGCTGCCGCCAGCCCAAGCTGTACCAGCTCCCCGTTCCTCTGGTGTGACTCCTCCAACTGGTCGAGTAAATCCTCTCTCTCCATCTCCAGGTCCTGAGCCCGCTGCAGACACCCATCCCATTTCCACCTCAGGTACGCGATCTCACAGTCTGCCCAGAAGAGCGCCTGGTCCTGGGCCAGGATGCACCGTCTGGCTGCGTGCATCTTCTTGTCCTCCTCCACAGAAGTCACCTCAAGGTACTGAGCTCGGTCGCTCGTGTCCCAGCGACTCGGGTCGTAGATCCCTGTCGGAAGCACGCTGAACGGGGCGTCCTTAAGCTTCTCCCTAAGCTGGACACAAACCATCTTGAGAGCTCGGTGTGCGCCAGTCTGGTGTGCCTCCGTGGTCGAACTCTCAAAACAGTGCACCTTAACCTCCTTGAACTCTGGCACCCGTGGGTCCGCCGGTACCGTAACGGTCAGGAAAGTGGCAGACTGCTCCCTGTGCCCCATGGTCCTCCCCTTGTAGTTGACTCGGTCGGTCCCCACTCCAGCTGCCACCAGGCACTCCCTCAGCAAGTGGCAGAAGCCTCCGACCTTCCTGCCGTCCGACTCCAAAGGGATCCACGCTTCTTCCGCCATCTGCACAACGTTGTTAGAGCGTAGTTAGTAAGGTAGTTAGTGAAAATTAATCAAGGTAATGCATATATATAAGTATAGTTATATACATACGGAAGCCAAGGGGTTTATATAAAGTTTCAAGGTTCAAAAACGGCTTCCTATGCTATCGACCAATCCTGGGGCTCGTCCTACAGTCAAGCATGGCTCTGATACCAACTGAAACGACCCGGATTTCCTCGGACGAAAACCCGACTCTTAGCACTTCGGTGGTAGTCCCAGGAGGGCTACCACGTGCAATCCCTGTCTCAGCGATGCCAAAATCCATACAGAAAGATAAAAAAACAGTAATGAAGAGTACAACATTTATTTTATTACATTAATCAGAGTACATCTCTTTGGCTCATGCCGGGTACAAGTCCATCGGGACTGAAACAAACATAAATAAAACGTCTAGCAGCGGCTCCATGAAAGCGCGGGAAACTCCATATCCGCAGGCAGCTCAAGTGTAGGAAGAGCTCTAGTCCACCCAACCGTCGTTGTCGAAGTCGTAGTCCGGCTCGCGTCGAGGCACCGTGGTCTACCCGATAAGCGGGTAGGTCATGTCGCTTCCCAACAAAGAGGCAAAAGCGGTGTATATTCTACTATGCATGAGATATCCCTATTCCGTCGTAGAAAGCTTAAGCAAAGCAAAGATTGCAACGTACAAGATAAGCGAGAAAACGCCTAGGAGGTCCACACCTCGGGGAAGCTTCCGCTTCCGAGGTCCACACCTCGGGGGTCCACACCCCACTCAAGGAAAACCACACCAAAACTCCGGATCTCAACCACGATCCAGAACCCAACTCTCATCTGCGATGTAGGGCCCACCTGCTCCTATCCCCACATCTCAACAGCCGAAGTCGGGCTCACACACTCGGGGGAGAGAAGATGCACAAGAGAAGTGTAGCTAGTCAGGTGAGAGATCGAAAGACTGTCCATAACCAGTGGACACGGACTATAGCTATAGGTTTAACACTCTGCAGAGGTTGTACAATTGTACCCTCCCGAATAGGACCGGAACCGGCCGTCACCGGTACCCGACCCTACCATGCGGCTGAAGGCCAAGTAAGTGGATAGTACCCTCCTGCGTCTCCGAGCCTGGCCCAGCCTCCGCGGCAGAGCTCATACTACCCGCGAGAGGTCCCTCGAAGCTGTGGAACCCTTCCCCGGCCTCACTGGGGCAAAGTCTACTAAGGAGGGAAAGACCACTCCCAACACGATCACACCGATCCTCCTACAGGAGGGGTGCTATCCACTACAAGTCTCACCCCGCACCCCCGCCCAATACAAGGCGGGCGGTCTGTACGAAAATAGTCATCCGAAACAAGGTCAACTGACGATCGGTCCTTAAGGGGCCGAGAGCGAGCACTCACCATCTCCATCCCACACGACACGACCCTCGGGTAAGAGGCCAGATCGCATCTTCCCTCGGCAGCCGTTCACAAGTAACCAAGCGGCTCGTTCCCGCCAAAACACAGCAAGGAGATACGCACCCAGAACGCACGCTAGAAACACACCGAGATATCCACATCTCAGTCCAAGTCCAGAGTACCATCCATAATCAAGCAACAAAAGTATGGATAGTTGAGGTAAGGGACTAGCTAGGGGTCTGTAGCTAGTCCCGCAGGAAGTAAAACAAGGGTATAGGGTATAATGAAGCATCAAGGCATGGCTATTAAACTGGTTATGCAATTCATCAGAACAATGCATTAAAGTAAAGCACTAGCAGCTATTTAACAACATGGGATCTACATGGTTGGGAGTGACATGACACCTTCGTTGCCGTTGAAGCAGTCGTTGTCTGGAGCAGTGTACTCGGGGTCCTCCGGTCCTCCTGGTCGAAGCTCGGGTCTGTGGCACGAGATTCGACGCGAAAATAAGAATACGGTGCACATCTAAGCAAGAACTCCAAATAAGAATCAATTTAGAAGATCCAAAAGAACCCAAACTACCTACAATCAGCAAGGTTTCGAAATTACGGATTTTTAGAAATTAGTTTTATATTTTTCTGAGCTTTCCATAAAAAGTTATGAATTTTTTAAAGGTTAAAACCATATTTTAGGAATTTCTGGAAATTAACCCTGAAAAAGAAAATGAATTTTTAGAAAATATGCCGCTGACGTCAGCACGACGTCAGCGACCTGTGGTTGTCAGGCCGAAGATGGGCCAGAAGTGTTAATGGGCCGTAGGTGGCCCAATGGTCTTGGCCTAGATGGTTGGTGGGTCACGGCCCAGATGTACCAGGCTTGATAGCCCAACAGGCTACACCACCTAGGTTCGAAAAACCCCCCCTCCCTTCTACAAAACTCTGCGCTGGGCCGACGGCCTGCTAGAGGTTAGATGGGCTTAAGGCCCAGATCCGATCGACCGGCGGCCCACTCCTTGGGTTACACGCGTTCAGGTGAACCATGCACACTAGGTGCTCGACGTTATGCCAGGCGGCACAGCGGCCGCGCGGCACGTCCTTGCACCGGCGAGCTCCCCGTCCGCCGGCGGCGTCCCCTCACCTCGCCGGGGTGCGAGCAGGAGGGTCACCTCCGCGCCCGTCCTCGGGACGGCAAGCCGTGCCGAAACCGGCCCACGGGGGAGGGGCCGACGGCGCGACGCGCGCGCGCGGCGCCGGGCACGGCGACGCCACGGCTACGCCGTCCGTCCGGTGGCGCGGCGTGCCTGGGTCCACGCGCTGGGGTGCGCTCGACCCTGGGTTTCCGCCCGCCCAAACCTGCAGGAAGATTACGCCTCGGCTCGAAGGCCGGTCGTTCAGAGCTCAGGGCTCGGCGCGTCGCCTCCTTGTGGCACGGCGGCGCGTCGAGGGGTCTTCCCCCCGGCCCAGCACAAAAGGGGTGCGGCGTGACGCCCGCACCAGGAGTGCTCGCCCACTGGCTTGGGGTAGCCGCGGCGCGACGCCTCCTCTGCCCACCCTTTCACAACATCGAGACCTCGTCGCTCTTCGCACGGCGACGGCGGCGCTCAGGAGCACAAACGGCCCAGGAGCCCCATCCGTCGCGGCACGGCAGTACTGCGGCTCGAAGGCCAGCACCCAGGCAAGAAATCAACAGCGACGCGTCCCATCACTTGGGTAGCCATCACAGGAAGGAGTCCAAGGGGGAGAAGAGAGAAGAGGGGCCGTGGTGCTCACGGTGGGGCGACGGTGTAGTCGTGGCCGGCCTGTCGGTGGAGTGGCGTCGGTGTTCCGGGCGTGAAGGCGTTCCGGCAAAGTAGATGCCCCCGGTGGTGTAGGTGTTCACGCCGGTGATGTACTCCGCAGCTCCGGTCTGTGCTCCCGCCGCTCCTGGTTCACGGCCTCTTCTTCTTCCGGTGCGGCACGCGACGCGGCGCACTCCTCCCCTGGCTCGCCGTCGGCGCGCCGGTGTGGCCACGTCCTCCCTTGGACCGGCGCAGCAGCGACGCCTTCTCCTGCTTCCTCTCACGGTGCTCTCACGGATAGGGTGGAAAGGGAAAACCCCAATGGGGTTGGTGGCGGTGGACAACAAGCTCTCTGCCTCCCCCCCTTGCTTTTGAATCCCCAGCGCCGCAAGGGCAGGGCGAAATCCCTGCGCTGCCCCGGCTTGGACTGCCCGGGCGCCCGTGGCGGCGCCGCCTCCTCTCTCTGTGCGACCGAGGTCACAGGGTCAAGGTGCGGGGGGTAAAAGAGGCTTTTCCTCCCCCCGGCCCCGGCTCGATTCGCGCGCGGGCGCGCCCGGCCCCTCGGCGTGCGTGCCGGGCCGGGCGGTCCGGCCTCACCCCCGCCCGCGCGCGCGCTGGTGCGGCGAGACCGGCGGCGCAAAGGGCGGCTCGGTGACTAGGCGGGTTGGTGAAGATAAGGGTGCTGACACGCGGGGCCCACGCGACAGAGATAGGGAGGGGTGTGGATGAAGCACAGCTTAGCTGGGCCGAAAAGATGCACGGGCTGGGCCGGCTGGATCAGAAAGGAAGAAGGATTCGGCCTGGGTCAAGGTTTGGTGTTTTGGAAATAAAAAGAATAGGTTAAGAGCTAGGGGTAGATTTAGAGTTTGAATTTGATTCCCACTCAAATTCAAACTTCACACATTTGAACTCCAAATAAACCAGAGAAAAACCAACTAACATATTTTACCATAATTTAAATATATGTTTTTATAAATGGGCTAAATTGGTGGAGAATTCAGAGAAGGGCTAGCAATTTGGCTCAAAAATTGATAGCACTCAAGTTCAATCAAAAAGTTTTAATTTTTCGCAAAAAATACACACCTAAAATCCTGGGTTGTTACACAGTTGAGTGTTGCTCAATCCACTACCGAGGCCGAGTACGTTGCTGCTGCTAGTTGTTGCTCTCAGCTCCTTTGGATTGCATATACCATGAGTGACTTTGGTGAGGAGTATACCCATGTCCCACTTCAATGTGATAGAACCAGTGCCATAAGCGTTGCAAAGAACCCAATGCTCCATTCCAAAACCAAGCACATAGAAGTGAGGTATCATTTTTTGAGAGACAATGTTGAGAAAGGAAAGATAACTTTGATCCATGTACCCACACATGACCAACTAGCCGATATTTTCACCAAACCCCTTGATCAAGCAACTTTCACTCGTTTGCGGGGGGAGCTTGGTGTGTGTTTGATTTCTTGAGTTGGGTGTGTGGGAGCTCCTTTGTAGCATATGTATAGTTTCCTTGGTGCATTTCTTGCATTTGGCATGGCATGTGTAACATGATGCATAGGCATCCTTGTATCTTAGATTGCATGCATTTTGTATCATATGCGTTTTGTAGGAAAAGCTTCTCTCATATACATTGATCACCATAATGTGCTATATATGATCTTGTGAGCTAGTTTGGTATGCTATGGTTAGTTTGGCTTAGCTCTTGATGATCTTGATTTATATCCATGGTTGATGGCTATGCTTTTGAAAAATGTCACATATATGCTCTCTCATGTGTAAATGCCTCTATATGATCTTGACATGTTTTAGTGGCTTGGTTATGCTTAATTTGTGGTTGTATAGCTAGTTTATTGATCATATGGGGCCAAAGGCTCATTTGCCATCATGAATGTTTAGCCCTCTTGCTTTATCTTGTGGAGGGGCATAAGTTCATTTTTGTCGCAAAGACATTTCATGTACCAATTATGAATCTGAAAATGAAATGTAAAATGCTTGGAAAATGTGCTCCCATGTCATATGTGCTGAATTTAGTTTGCTTTGGGTGCTAAACCGTTGCATGATGCTTACCAATGAGAAGTCTCATACATAGAAGTAGGCACATGGCTCGGTGGCTTTGACACGACATCAGGTGCTTGTGGGTGTTTGTGATGGTCTTGTGATTAGAATGGTTGTCCTAGCATGAAGTTTGTGTGGCTTTGCCATTTTGACATGTTTTGCTCATGTTTCGGTTTTTGCTTGTGAGAGTAACTTTTCGCAAAATTACTCAAATCCTTGTTAGCCTTGTCCAATGGTTGTGAAACTTGGTGATCATGAAGTTGATGTCATTACGAAGCTGTAGAGTATCTAACTTGCTTATTTGGACATGTGTAGCATCTCGTGATGAATTTTGTATACTTGAGAAGCTCTAGGTTGCATTTTTTTTCAAATTTGTGTCTTGATTCATGCATTGGCAACAAGGGGGAGAAAGAAAGGTGAAAAAGTTGCATTGCATTCCTAGAACCTATCCCAAGAGTCAAGGGGGAACTTATGCATTTGTTTTGCATTTTTGGCTTTTGGAGTGTGCTGTTGAGGAAAACCGGTTGGACCGATTTTTGAAACCGGTGTGACCGGTTTTGGCTGCTGAGCATGCACAAGTCCAAGGGAAGTGTGTTTTGGCTCAGGGGGAGTTGCATATGTGCAGGGGGAGCTCTTGTATGCTTTGGTGGTTTGTGCTCTTTGCTTGAGCATGGTTTTGTCTCGGATGTGTCGAGCCGTTGCCCTTGCCTAAGGGGTCCGAGACTTGTCTTCTTCAAGTGATCTTGCTCTTTGCCTCTCTTCGGCTTTCGATCGCTTGTTGGAGTTTCTTTTATTCGTTTCTTTTCTTTTTCCTTTTCTCTTTGTTTACCAAATGTGTGTGTTGTCAATGCACTCATCAAGGGGGAGATTGAGGACCATGTGTGGTTCGAGGACCGGTGGATGGTCGCTTCCTTGTGTGATGAGTGATTGACAATGTTGTGTGGACTGATTCTTGGCTAAGTATTACAGGTGCAGGTTGCGGCTTGACTTGTGTTGGTGCAGGTGAAGAACAAGCGCGAAAGGTCGTTGCCTGTGATGCCTCCAGGTGTGGAGAAGACAAGTAGGCTTTGTTCGAGGGACCCGGTGGCCAGCGGGGTCGAGTGCGGGCCGCATGGTGGCAAGAACAGCAAGATGAAGTTGGTGGACGGTTTCTTGGTTGAGCCACAAAACCTAGGTCAAGCCAGGACTTCATGGGAGCCAAGTCATGAGTGGTGATTGGCGGAGGCTACATCAAGTTCGCGGAGTTTGCGGTGGTTCACCAGAAAATCACCGGGTTACTCGGTTGAGCCACAAAGCCGAGGCCGAAGACCGGGCGTGGCTGTCTGGCCAAAACCGGCCTGACCGGTTTTGAGAACTGCTCTGACCTGTTTGGGGTCGCAGGGCGCCAGAAGCTTCGAGGTAGAGGACACGCGTCGGGATCGCAAGGCTTGCGCCGAGGCTACGCGAAGTGCGGTCGCCGGGCATCCGTCCGATGGTGCTACGAAGACAAATTCCCAAAGTGCCCTTGGTGGGCGTGTATCTTAGTTTAGGATTTAGGGGCATTTTAGTCTTTCGGCTGGCCTCCATATAACCCAAGGGGTGAGAGGATGGCAGCCATCTCTTGGAACCCTAGTTCATTTGCTTTCCTATTTCCCTTCCTATTTTCTTAGGATTTCCATAGGACTAGCTTGAGAGCTTCATGGTGAGATCTTGTTGAGAGGGTTGGATGATCGGGCGGCAAACTAGACCTTGTATGAACCTTTGTGGCTTGTATAGATGATTCAGCGTGGTTCCTCAAGGTACGGATGTGTTCTTCCCTGTTGTTCTTGGTGGTGATTTTCGGTGCTCTCTCTTGGTGATTTTCTCGGGGCGTTTTCGGGACCTTGCTCTTGGGGATTTGATGGGGGAAATTTGTGGGAACCCTTCGTGGTTCTTTGGGCTGTGATTTCCCTCACAAATCCGTGAGTTAAGGGGCTCGATTTTGGTGGTTTCGGAGTTCTAGGGTTGGAGGTGCTCTTGAGAGTTGACTTTCGATTCCTCTTGATTTAGCAAGTTTTGGTGGACCAAATCATAGCTATGGGATGCCCATGAGGTACTCCTAGTATCCCCAAAGTCTTGTACGAATCCGTGGAGCGAATCGGGAGATCGGTGGTTTTGAGGAAAAAGGTCTCTCTCTAGGGTTCCTAGACTAAATAATTTTTCTGGTGGTGATGGCTTGATCTTCTTGGGAAGATCCTTTGGGAAAAGCTTCTTTGTGATGTTGAGAGGCCTTGGTTCAAATTTCGTGATTTTTGGAGGTCGTTTGATCGAGTTTTGCCTTTTTCCCTTCTCCCTCTCGAAGGCTGAAATTTTACTCCGGGCTCTTCTCCAGGAAAAAATCCGGAATCTCCGGACTTTTATTCCAGACTTTTTCTCCGTACTTTTTTTTCGGAAACCTCGGAGACTCCGGGAAAAAGTGCGGAGATTCCGTACTTTCCAGTGAGGTTTGCCTAGGCTTGTTCGATTGTGCTTCCGCTTTGTTTCTAAGCTTGCTCTAACTTGTTCCTAGGGTCAGTAGGTCCGTTGTGACTACGTGATCTTGGCAAGTTTGTGTAGAGGTCTTTGGAAGTGACTTTGGGTCTTAAGTCGAGTTCCTGGAGAAGAATTTTTATCGGCTCCCATTCACCCCCCCTCTTTGGTTCGCCGTTTCGGTCCTTCACCCAGTTAAGTCCAGGGAGCATGTGCGCACCCGAGGGAGAGCTGGGGCCACTTTTAGACTTTCGAACGCGAATGCAGGCCGATGCTTGAGCTTGTGCCTATCCGAGCCCAGCAAGCCACTGTAGGCCCAATCATCCTGGGCCTTTATGTTCAGGGTACTTTCTATACTTCGGTCTCACGGGCCAACTGGGCTGAGTCCAATGGGCCCTTATGGCCCAATAGCACTTTCGGCCAAACTTTGGCCCACTAACCGAGGGTCGCTGACGTCAGCGGCGTTTTTAATAAAAATCCTATTCTTTTCGTAAAATGATTTCAGAAATGTTTTAAAATGATTTAAACCTTTGAAAAATCATAACTATTTCTAGGAAGCTCAGAAAATTATAAAAACAACTTCTTTAATTTTGCAATTTGAAATCCTTGCTGCTTGTAGATAGTTTGAGCTCTTTTGGGTTTTCAAGAAAGAGGTTTCTATTTGGAGTTAATGCTTAGATGTGCACCAATTTCTTACACGCGCGTCGAATCTCGTGCCACAGACCTGAGCTTCAACCAGGAAGACACAGAGGACCAAGAGTACGTCGTCCCAGACAACGAGTGCTTCAACGGCAACGAAGGTGTCATGTCACTCCCAACCATATAGATACCATGTTGATAACTAGATGCTAGTGCTTTACTTTATAATGCATTGCTTGGTTGAATTGCATAGCCATTTGATTAGCCTTGCCTTGTTATTTGATATATCCTGATTCCTTGCTTTGCCTACTACAGCATTAGCTACAGACCCCTAGCTAGTCCCATGTACCAACTATCCATACTTTTGTTGCTTGATTATGGATGGTATTTTAGGCTTGGTCTGAGTTGTGGGAGATCTCGGTGTGTTCTAGTGTGAGTTCTGGGTGCGTTCCTCCTTGACGTGTTTTTGGTGGGAGCAAGCCATTTGGTTACTGGTGAACGCCTGCCTCGGAAAGATGCGATCTGGCCTCTTACCCGAGCGGCGTGTCGGACGGATTGGAGAGGGGAGTGCTCACCCTCGGCCCTTGCAGACCGATCGTCAGTCTAACCGTGCTTCGTCGGGCTCTTACCGTACAAATCACCCTCCTTGTTATGGGCGGGGGTGCGGGGTGAGACTCGTAGTGGATAGCACCCTTCCTGTTATGGGCAGTACGAGCTCTACAGCGGAGGCTGCGCCAGACTCGGAGACGCAGGAGGGTACTATCCACTTACTTGGACTTCAGCCGTATGGTAGGGCCTGGAACCGGTGACGGGCTGTTTCCGTCCTATTCGGGCAGATATAGTTGTACAACCTCTGCAGAGCATTTAAAGCTATAGCTATAGTCCGTGTCCACTAGTTATGGATAGTCCTGAGATCTGTTATTCTAGCTAGACAGTCTTTTATTTTGCTTCTTCTCTCCCTCGAGTGAGTGAGCCCGACTCAGGCTGTTGAGATGTGGGGATAGGTGCAGGTGGGCCCCACATCGCAAATGAGAGTTGGGAGCTGGATCGTGCTTGTGATTCGGTGCTTTGGTGTGGTATCCTTGAGAGGGGTGTGGACCTCGGAGGAGTGAGCCTTCCTAAGGTGTTGACCTCGCTGCATATTCTGCTTACCTTGAATGTTGCTCCACTATTTTGCTTTAGCCTTTTACAGCCAGAGTAGGATTATATCCTGCATAGTAGAATATACACCACTTTTGCTTCTTTGTTGGGAAGCTGACATGACCTACCCGCTTATCGGGTAGATCCTGGTGTCTTTGACACAGAGCCGGACTACGACTTTGACAACGACGGATGGGATGATTAGAGCTCTTCCTACTCTCGAGTTGCCTGCGGATAGAGTCTCCCGCGTTCTCATGAAGCCGCTGCTATACAATTTTTTCTGTCTGATTCAGTCCTCTTGGACTTGTACCCGGCATGTACCGAAGAGATGTACTCTGATTAATGTAATAAATAAATGATGTACTCTATTTGTTTCCTGTTTTGTATGGATTTTGGTATTGCTAAGACAGGGTATTGCATGTGGTAGCCCTCCTGGGACTATCACTGAGGTGCTGAGAGTCGGGTTTCTGTTCGCGGAAATTCGGTTCGTTTCAATCGAAGCACTCAAGAAAGGAGCAGAAGGAGGATACCTAGGGCTTGCATATTTTCACCAAACTGAACTCCTCCAATGTCCCAACATGACTAATTGGCCACTCCGCCGATTGATGATACAATAGTAAAAGTTGCATTGTCTCCACAAGCTGCTCTTGGTTCTTCATCGGACTCCAGCTGATTCAAAATCGAAGTGGTGATGGTAAAGCTAAGGACCCCGCCATCACAATGCCAGTACAATCTAACGTCCAGAATCAGATATTCCCAGTGTAGAGTCAAAAATATCCTGGGATGAGAGATCAAGACGGAAGACTTGAAGGATAGAGCCTACCTCGTGATCATTTTGAGAATGATATCTCAAATTTTCTTGAGCCTCAGCCTGAGAAAATTACGCGAGTGAAGTACCCACAGTCTTATCATGTCACATTTGGGGGTACTCCAGGGACTGTGCACATGAATGGGGAGGGAGTAGTGTTCGTCTACTTCAATCACAGGAGCAAAGCTTTTGAAAGAGTCAAGATCAGTCCAGCTCATGCTCACATGGTCATACCGACAGAGAAAAGAGCTCCCATTCCACCTCAAACCAACTCCTGTTCCACCCCAGAGATCAGCTCATCAGCCGATACTAGTAATACCCGTGCAAACTGCTCCACTATAGCAGCCAACACTAGGGATGCCTGTGCAGATTTCCCCACTACAGCAGTCAACATCAATGCAGCCTGTATTGACCCCGGCCAATATAGTAGATCATACAAGATCATCGCCCCAACAGCCGATCAACCAAGGGGTGACAGGGCCGTCAATAATTCCACGGGTGGATTATGCAGAGGTACTGCAAACGCTTCTGAATCAACTGTCTATTTCAAACTAGTTGAATCTGCAGCAACCAACCCATCGACTGGTCAGCCGATCAGACAAGCTCCACCTGTTGCAAATATAAAGAGTTCTTATGGGACAGGGACATCAATGGTACCAAATCCACATCCAAGAATCTTAGAAGAATGACCTCTAGAGACGCCAACTGAGAAACCTGCAATTGAACAAGTGTCTGCTGAATGAAGTCTCACATGAAGCTGGAGTTGATTCACCACTTCACAGAGATGCTGTAGAAGCAATACGGGATAAAACCCAAGCAGCAGTTCCATCTGGCTATGATCAAATACCGTTCCCGCAAAGATTTAAAGTGCCAGATTTCGCCATGTTCTGTGGGTAAGATGAGACATCCACTAAGGAGCATATCACCCAATTCATCATCAATGTGGAGAAGCAGGGAACATTGATGCGCTCAAGATACGTTTGTTCTCTTCATCTCTATCAGGGCCAGCATTCTCATGGGTTACACCACTTCCAGCTAATTCTATCATCAAGTGGTCCAATTTGGAACAATAGTTCCACAACTACTTCTTCTCTTGCATCCATGAGATGAAGATTACTGATCTGACCAGACTCAAGCAAAGGAACAATGAAACAGTTGTTGGATTGGTTCAAAGATTCATAGAGGTCAGAAACAAGTGCTATAGTCTGAACTTGGGAGACAAACAACTTTCTAAGTTGGCTTTCCAAGGTCTCTTGCCAACGTTGAGAGAAAAATATGCATCACATGACTTCAAGAGTCTCGGCCAATTGGTCAGTCGAATGAACCAAGAAACTGCAAAGGCTTATGAGCCTAGAAGAAACTTTCATAAGGTGTCTTATGTGGACTACTCTGATTCAGAAGATGAAGACAATATGATAGGGCTTGCAAAGTGGGTCAAAGGCAAGAAGATTGTGTCCTGTCCTTTTGGCAAGAAAGAACCAGATAAATTTGGCTTTGATATCACTCAGGCCAATAAAATATTTGATCTGTTGCTTCAACAAGGGAAAATTAAATTATCCCAATTCCATACCATACCATCTGCAAAGGAGCTGAAGAGGATGAAGTATTGCAAGTGGCACAATGTAACATCACACGACACTAATGATTGCATGATCTTCAGATTGTAGATACAGTCAGCTATTGATAAAGGCAGGCTTAAATTTGAAACTCCTACCAAAGCAAAAAGGCGATGAAGATTGATCAGCACCCCTTACCAACTAATAGAGTTGAGGTATCTAGTTGTTGACGGATAAAAGACGTATCCCTCTATGATCCGCAAGCGTACGGACCCCACACCTTTTTCACCACGGGATTCCCAAGGTTCTTGTCAATCCGCGGAGTAAGGGGATTACAAGCGTTCAATCTACTTCTACGCACTAGCTATTAAAACCCTAACTATTTATATACTAGAAAACAACTAAGCTACACTAGAGAGAACGATAAGCAATCGAGATAGGAGACACTCGCCCATGGGTCTACGATCATGCAATCAATTAAAGACATTAAACCAATCTAATCTATCGGGGGTAGTGACCACGGTTTCACCCTTTCCCTCCTCTCGTACTGTCACTACGCGAAGGTATTCATGACTAGACCTATGATGGACACGGCGTATTGAATGGATCTAAGGAAGCATTGGGGCCCTACTCCCTTTACAGCAAGGTAGCAAACCTTAAGCATTGAAGTATATTCAACACAAGATGATAGATAGATAATCCGACAAAGTATGATTACATCTTAAGAAGATTACCCCATCAAAGTGCTGGACATAGCACCATTGATCATGGTTTCCCTTCCGGCGGTGTCTTCCTTCTTCTCCACGAGAGGGTGCTTCCTTCGAGGTGGACGATCTCCCTCCGGAGATCTCCCTCCTCTCTCTCTAACTTGTGGATGGCCTCCTGGTGCGAATGGCTCTCTCCCTATCGAATGGCGGCGCCTCCAGGGTTTTAGGGTTGAAGATCCTTCGGGTGCAAGGAAAGGGGGGCCCAACCGGCCACCGGAGTGGGCTGGGCCGGCCGGCCGGCCGACCGGCCCAGGCCCATCTCGGCCCGGCTCGGTCGCCCCTTCGCTCCTGTGGGTCCTCAGGTGATTATGCACTTTGCCCCCTTCACTTGCATGGTTTTGACGATGTCATCCTCGCGTCCAAGATGGAGGTTCTCTTCGCATGAAGTTCAGTCTTTTACGCTTCAATCCCCTGGGATGTTCCTTTGTAACACTTCGGTTCTTGACACCATTGGAAGTGATTTCATCAAGCTCATGAACACGAACAAGACTCCGTAAATGCTCCTTTGAACTTGTTGTGAATCCGTCCTTTATGTCCATGTTTTCCTACATAAACACAACACTTCCAAATGCATGCACATAGATGAACTTGTTATATGATTAGTGTGCCTAGTGGCGGGTTAGTTCCATAATCAAATCCAAACCAAAGTGTAATGAACATGCTAGGTGTACCAAAATACACCGTCAACACTAGCAAAGACACGTCACGAGCTAAGTTGCTGACATCTGATTTGGCTCCAAATAAAGGAGCTGTCGATCCCAAGGTACAAGTAACCGCTGCCGATGTCAAAGGAAATGGGTTACTACTTGAAGAAGGATACATGAAACCATGCCTGCCTGTTACGTCCAAGATGTTGATCAACAAGTTCCATTGTCAACAAGAAAAAAGAAAGGGAAGAAAATAATGGGCACGACGTAACGAAGGACATTCGAGATGTCCGTTCTTCAAATACTGCTGGGAAGAAGGGATCAAGCTACAGACGGTAGAAAATTGTCTAGAATGCAATGGGGCTACAACAATAGCAGCTCATCTAAGATAGTTTTCTTAAATGACAAAAGACCTTAGCCAAGGATCACCGTGAATTCAGCAATCAACGGACCTCAGTCCATGATCGGCTGGGGGGCAAGGTTAGTGTCCACGATCGGCTGGGGCAAGGTCAATGTTCATGATCAACTGGGAGGCCAAGTCAGTGAAGAGTCAAACAATCGGCTAGAAGAGATGGCCGATTCTCTGGTCCCTGATGAAAATATCATATGTCGAGCTCCTAAATGTCGATGCACATTGCAACTAGATAATGAAGGGTCAAGCCAAACACGTAAGAAGCCCAATCCACAATGGTGTCCAAATGGCTTGACCAAGCCCCAGAAGAGGAGAGTCTAGCACCTACATCAGCTAAAACAACAAGAAGAAGTAGAGAGACACGTGCTAGACAAGAAGAAGGTTCTGTCTAAAGTTTGACGCCCAAAGCCCAAGGACGATGATGAGAAGGATGACAAACCACTAGCTGATATAAATATGGTTGTCTTCCTACCAAAAGATTTCATGGCTCCACTTGATTCGGATGTGTCCGATGAAGAACTTGGCATGGCTCAGTTGGCACTGGAACCTAGACAAGCTATCTTTGAGAAGCTAGAAGGCAAGAAGAGACAATGTTTGAAGGCTTTGTTTCTTAAAGGATGTGTCAACAAAAAGCTAGTCACTAGGATGCTAATAGATGGGGGAGCAGCAGTCAATCTGATGCCATACAATATGTTGTGCTAGATTTGGAAATCTGGTGATGATTTGACCCAACCCGATATGATGTTGGTGGACTTTGAAGGCAATGTCTCTCCGGCTCAAGAAGCAATATGCGTGGAGCTCACCATCGGCAGCAAGACCCTTTCAACCGCTTTCTTTGTCATTAAAGGGAGGGGATCTTGTAATCTACTGCTGGGTCGGTGTTGACGGTGTATATTCGTATTAAACTTCAAGTGGACTTGCAAGCAGACAAGTCCTCCGTCGTAGTCAAGGGACCCTTCTACCCTCGAGTGATGAACCCAAGGTATCGAATCCGTGGAACAATGTGTGACGCAAGAGTTGATCTAATAAAGCCAAGAACTTTGATCTTCAAAAGGTGAATCCTATGCATCTAATCTTAAAGTACATCATGAAAATGAATCTAATCAATGAAAGCCAGAGGTAGCAAGAGATAGAGGGGGATAGATAAACCAATCTAGAGAGATTGGATCACGCCTTCGTTGAAGTTCCAAGCAAAGGAGAAGTAAACAAGTTCAATCTCATAAAAAGCTTCTCTAAACCATGGTTTCTTGTCTGACTCCGAAAACACCCGCCTTTTGGAGCCACCGTTCTGTCACAAAGCACCCCGATTCGTGCGGGTTAGTCTAGGTCGAGTCCAAAGACAAGTTGAAATCTCTCGGAAGGTCAGGCATGCACCTCTAGCCACCACGGCTACAAGAACATTCTCGATGATCTATCTCGAGAATAGATTTTAAGATACGAAAAGCTAATCGAAATCAAAGACGTAGGAGAAACACTTGATCATTAGAAATCAGATTGCAACGTGATAATTCAACATTACATGATACATGAATCAAGATCACCACCGGGATCCTACCTTGATCTTGCTTCTAGCTCCGGGAACTCCGAAGTGGTCTTCCTTGCAAGGTTCCCACGCTGGCTAGGAAGATCCTAGACAACTAGCTCGACCCTCTCCTCTCTGAGATGGTGTCCATCTCTTCTCTGCTCCTCGGCGGCCGATGACGAATGAATTGATGCGTGGCTCCTGGCCTCGGGGCTATAAATAGTCCGAATGGCGGCTAGCTGAAAGGGAGGTCGACTGGTTAGAAATGGGCTGGGCCGGCCGGCCTGGGCCCATTTCGGCCCAGCTGACGGCCTGCTTTACCTAGTGTTCCTTCCCGAGTCGTCTAGGGCCTCCCCCCTTCTGTGTGTGGGCCCTTTTCGTCAGTTTCTCTTCAGATTGGATGAAGCTTTTTGTCCCGCATGATTCGACACTTTTCCGACTGGGTCCTCGGAGTTTTTCATCTTCTTGAGTTTGGTCCCTGGGCTTCTTTGAGTCATGTTTACTTCATTGCTTGACTTGTACCGGGCTTCAAGGTCTTTTCATGAGGTGCTTGATGAACATATCCCGAAAGTCTTGCTTTAACCACTAAATTCCTGCATAAACACTAAACTCCAAAGCTGACATGCACGAATGAATTTGTTATACCAAGGGGGTTAGTACCAATGGATAAGATATAAAAATCATTCCAACACCGAAGGTAAACTCATGGCTAGGTTGACGGAACACCATCAACAGTCGGGATTGGATACATGCAAATTGTTGCATACCATGTACAATGCATCATCCAATGTATCAGATATTTAGTGGAGGTTGTACAAGGAGAAACCTCCTTGACAGTGGCAGCTAGAAAAGCACAAGGATGGACTTATGATCATGTAAGCTACATATCCAGATAAGTAGGGATACCAAGTGTCTCAAAGGGTTCGATTGTGGACAAAGCCGGTTCAAGCAATCGGCTCTGATGAGAAGATTTAATGGACCATTTTATTGAAGATAAAGGGAAGCTTGGGCATGGGTTTATTACATCCATCGATGAGGATCGGAGCATTCGAGGACCGGTATTTGGTCGCTCCTGGCTGTGATGAGTGATTGACAGCGTGGTGTGGACTGACTCTTGGCTGAATAGTACAGGTGCAGGTTGAGGCTTGATTCGCGTTGCTGCAGGTGAAGAGCGGGTGTGAAAGGTCTATAACTTGCGGGGCCTCCGTGGAGTGGAGAGACAAGTAGGCCTGACTCGAGGGACCCGGTGGCCATCGGGGTCAAGTGCGGGCCGCATTGTGGCAAGAAAAGCAAGACGAAGTCGTCGATCGGAGCCGGTGTAGGGTAGCGGCTCACGACCGGAGTCTGCACGCGGGGTTTGTGGCAGTTCACCACAAAACTGTCAGGTTACTTGGTTGAGTCACAAAACCAAGACCGGAGGCTTGGCGGGCAAAGACGGGATCCGGGCACGCCGAGAAGCTTCGAATTGGAGGACACACGTCAGGATCGCAAGGCTAGCGTCGAGGCTACGTGAAGTGCGGTCACCGGGCATCCGTCCGATGGTTCTACAAAGACATATTCCCAAAGTGCCCTCAGTGGGCATGTATCTTAGTTTAAACTTTAGGGGTATTTTAGTCTTTCGGTTGTCTCCATATATACTTAGAGGAGAGAGGATGATAGCCATCTCTCGAAACCCTAGTTCATTTGCTTTTGCTATTTTCCCTTCTTATGTTCCTTACGTTTTCCATAGGACTAGCTTGAGAGCTTCATGTTGACATCTTGAGAGAGGGATGGATGTTGAGGAGGCAAGCTAGACCTGTATGAATGTTTCATTGTTTGTATAGAACCTTCGGCGTTGTGATTTTCGTCGGTCTTTGTGTGCCTCTTTGGTGTTTTCGTTCTTCGGTTGGTTCCACTGATTTGAGGGGGTTTTTCTTGCCTTGTCCCTATTTGTGGATGATCTTGACCCCTTAAACGCCGGGAAACCTCCTCGATTCGATGATCTTTGGGTGGAGTTCCTTGTTCGTGGTTGAGTTTTGTGATCCGCGATTCCCGTTGTTATAGGGAGTGAGAGGTCGAGAGTTTTGGGGCATAGCATCACCTAGTGACGCACATCAACTCCCCCAAATCTTGCCTCAAGAGCTTCAGCCGTTTGGAAGATCTGGTGACAACTTTGGGGAGCTGTTCCTGCGGGTTCGCGTTTTTTCTACGCAGTTTTTCGCAAGACCATCCGCGCGTGGCTGGCGGACAGTCCGCAAGGGCTTTGCAGACCGTCTCGCAGACTGTTTACACAGAACCGTGTTTTTGCGGTTAGAGACGCTTTTTGTGATACAGATAGTTCGTGGTAGCTAGGCGGACAGTCCGATCTGTACGCAAAAACTTGCCAAGTTTATTCGGTTCCTTTGCTTCTTCTCTAGTGCTTCCGTGTGTGCTTCAAGGAATCGTTTCTAGGACTTGTGGTTGATCCATAACTATGTTATCTTGGCGATTGGTGTTTTTGTGTGACTTTTGGAGTTGCGATTGGGACATAGGCCGAGCTCTTTGAGGAGAATTTTTATCGGCTCCCATTGATGGTAAGAACGGCCATATGTGGCAAAGGCGGGTGACTGCTTTGCTCCGCGGAAAGGGTCAGATCATATGGGATGTCACAGTCAAAATGGCTTACGTTCATCCACTGAACTTCCTTGGTCCAGGATTGAGGAACATGTTCTATGCCAACAACAAGGCGGTCGACTACCTGTACCGTTCTCTGTGTGAATCCAAATTCGAACGGGTTCAGACAGAGGATTTGGCGTGCAGTATTTGGGAGCAGTTGAAGAATGCTCATGCCAGGAACACTCAAGTTCAGGCTCGGCTCTTTGTGACCTACCAAAGAGAGTACGAGAACTTCACTCGTCTCCTTAGTGAGTCCATGGATGCCATGTTTCAGCGTTTCACGTTGATTGTGAACAACATGAGCGCTAATATGGTCGTGCTCCCGTATGATGAGCATGACAGGGATGTCAAGCTCTTGCATTCTCTGGATTGTACCGTGTGGAGTGGGAAGTTCGAGGCCATCCTAGAGTCGGAGAAGTATGAGACCCTCACGTAGGACGAGCTATTTTCCAAGCTCAAGTCGTCCGAGGTGGACCGTGGGGTGCATGCAAAGAATGAGAACCCGACTGATCCCCATAGTCTGGCTCTCGTGTCTGGTTCAAGGACTAATGCTAACATGTCTTCAAGACATTTTTCTTTGTCTTGACTTGTATCCATGCTTGATGAGAAGTTCGATGTACTGTGCGAGGAGGACCTCACGTTGTTGAGCAGGTGATTTGAGCGCAAGTACACGAACCAGAAGAACGCTCGGAGGAGCTCAGGCATGTGTTAATGGTGCGGGAAGCATGAGCACTTCATCGCTGAGTGCTCGAATGCCATGGAGGTCAAGCCAGAGCACAAGCACTGTCCGAGGACCGACCACAAGCACCACTCGAGGGACGACTACAAGGGCAAGAACAAGTCCGAGTAGAGGCCAAGGAGGAGTGGTGGTCACAAGAAGAAGGAGCGGACAATGGTGGCTGGTGCGAGAGACATTGACTCAAGCTCCTGTTACTCTTCATCGAGCTCAAGTGATGAAGAAGAGAACCGGCACAAGAGCAAGTGGTCGGGCAAGAACATCAACAGCTTGTGCTTCGCCGCCCAAGGCTTTTGCGGCATGTCACATAGCTCCGCAAGCAAGAAGAGAAACAAGGATGACTCGGGCTCCGACTACGAGGAAGAGGTAAACAATGATCCATCCTTCTTGATAGCGGAGAATGCTAGGTTGAATGACTTGCTTGACAACTGTGATGATGTTCTTAGAAAGACCAACAAGGAGAAGAGGGAGTATAGGTCTTTGCTTAGAGAGGCTAAGTAGAAGGTGGTTGAGCTAGAATCTTTGCTTGATGATGCTAGGGCTCAAATAGATTCTGTTAAGTCTACTCCTGTTGTGACCAATGAACCTCAATGCATTGATTGTTCCACTTTTCTTGGTGAATTGACTATGCTTAAGGATAAGTATGCCTCCAAGGTTGAGGAACTAGATGTGCTTAGGGTTGAGCTAGATGAGATGAAATCTAGGCCATCCTTGCTTGATGCTTGCACTTCTTGTCATGTTTTGCATAAGAAGCTAGATGTTTCGCTTGTTTATGATAGATCTTTAGAGGCTCAGCTGAAAGCTCCAATTCCTACAATTTGTTCTACTTGTGAAATAAATGATGTGAAGAATATGGAGCTTGCACACTATGTTGATCGTTTGCAGGATGAGAATGATGAGTTGAGAAAGTTGATGGGTTGGTTGTTTGGTCATGAGCCTCAGTTGAGGATAATGATCGAGACATACAAGCGCCAGGATGGGGAAGCGCTTGGGGCAAACAAGGTTGTTGAGGGAAGTGGTGAGAATGATATCCGAAAGCCACCAAAAACCCACCACAAAAATGCCTTTGTTCCTAAACCGAATCGTTTTAGGAACTGACTAGACATAACCCCAGCTCCACCCGTGTTTCATCCACAAACCGACAACTTCCAGAAACCTGTCAAGTTCAAGAGTGTATTGGGAAATGAGTTCTTTGGGAAGAAAGGAGAGAAACCAAGTGAGGAGAAACCGGAGCCCAAAGAGAACCCAAAACCAAAGCCAAAACCGAAACCCTTCCATTGTGAGCATTGTGGAAGGGATGGGCACCTTGCAGAGTTCTGCTTCAGGAGGAAGCGTGAGGAGAGGTTGTCTAGAGAATTGACCAACAAGGACATGTACCGCCCTTCTCATGGTGTACCTGAGCCTAGGTTGGTTCCGAGAGGCGAGGTTATGGTGCGTACCATTTACCCTCGAGAGAGGCATGAGTTTGTGCCTCGTGGAGAGCCACCACATAGAGAAGGTGGTAGGCGTGTTGGGTTTGGGCGTGGTAAGTTTGCTGAACGTTCCTTCGCTCGTGGCCAATACGAGTATGGGGGGAACGATCGCAGTTTTAGGTCCTAGAGGAGCTACAGGCCACTGTCTCCCCTTCGTAGTGCGCGTAGTCCTCCAAGGGGACATGTGGGTGTTTCACCTAGGAGAGATAGGATGGATTTTGCTAACCCCATGTTTGAGCAAATGGCGAGGCACTGGTTTGATTCGTTTTGTACTAAACCCAGTGCTGAGTCTTTTGCTCACTCTCGCTCTCGTTTTTGATTTTGCGGGTGGCAGGCATGGAGGGCTTTTGGTTGATCGACTCCGGTTGCTCATGACACATGACCAAAGATCAACGGTGGTTCTCCGGTCTCACCCTGATGATGACCAAAGAGTACATCACTTTTGGGGATAATGGGAAAGGTAGAGTGCTTTTGTGGGCACGGTGAAGGTGAGTGAGTCTGTTACTACTCGGCGTGTTTCTCTTGTCAAGTCTTTGCGGTACAATCTTCTCTCTGTCTCCCAACTTCTTGTTGAGGTTTTTCAAGTCCGTTTCAAAACGAGTTGTTCTCGTGATTTGGATTCTCGAGGCGATCTCATGTGCACGATCGTCCCCGAGGGTCAGATTTTCAGAGCTGTTTTTTCTCAGTGTGTAAGTGTTTCGGTGTACCTTTGGAAATGGCATAGAAGAATAGGTCACTTGAGTTTGACTGGTTGTCACGCTTGAGTGGACTAGGATTGGTCTGAGGATTGCCAAACTTGAAATACCAAAACGATTTGGTATGTGCTCCGTGTAGGCATGGCAAGATGGTCGCCGCCTCTCACCCACCTCTGACATCCGTTATGACAGAGAGGCCATGCGAGCTGTTTCATATGGACTTGGTTGGTCCAGCTCGTGTGTGCTCGGCGGGTGGGAAATGGTATGTCCTTGTGATCGTGGACGACTATTCTCGCTATGCTTGGGTCTTCTTCTTAGCTGACAAGGGGGAGACGTTTGGTTTTGTTTGGGATCTAATCTTGAGGTTGAATAATGAGATGAATGGACATGTTGTTCGATCTATTCGTAGTGACAATGGTAGTGAATTTAAAAACTCTCATTTCGAAACCTTTTGTTGTGATTTGGGTCTCGAACATCAGTTTTCTTCTCCTTATGTGGCTTGTCAAAATGTTGTAGTTGAGAGGTAAAATCATTCCCTTTGTGAGATGGCTCGGACGATGCTTGATGAGCATAGGACTATGAGGAGATATTGGGTGGAAGCGGTGAATACCGCTTACCATGTTGGAACCAAATTTTTCTAAGGGCCTTCTTGAACAAGACGTGCTATGAGCTCATGCACGGGTGAGCACCTAGAGTGAGCCATTTCAGGGCTTTTTGTTATCTGTCCTTTATTCTCAAGAAGGGTAGGCTTGATAAGTTTGAGTCAAGGTCTTCCGATGGGATTTTCTTGGGTTATGCTAGTCATTCTCGAGCATTTCGTAATCAAGCCCGCAATGAAGCTCTCCCTTCATTACCGGCCACCTTCAAGGCGCTGGCCATTACCGGCCGCCTCCCACGCACCCCTCACCTTCAAACATCGCAATCAAGCCCGCAATGAAGCTCTCCCTTCATTCCCCCTCTTCAATCGGCTGTTACCCTCCTTAATCCCCCCCTTAATTCTCCATCAAGGCCGCGGCCATTGATGGCCATGCCCGCCGGGAAGCCGCCTTCCCCTTCTATGCCGAGCCTATATAAGCGCCCCCAGGGCACCTCCGTACCCCCCCTTTGCACACTCCCAAGCTCCCACGCCTTCCCGTGCCCTCGCCGCCCTTGCCACCGAGTTGGAGCGCCGGCCGCCGCGCCATTTCCTTCGCCCGAGCTCCCTCATCATCGGTGAAGCTCCCTAACCTCTCTCCTTCACTTCTTCTTCACGCATGAGGCTCACACGTGTATCCGTTCGAATCCGCAGGGTCCCTTGCGCCCCAATCGAGCTCGCCATCACCGCCCGTTGAAGTTCGGCCGCCGGCACCGATCTCCGCCACCGTCGACTCCCTCGCCATCCTTCCTTCCATCTAAGCTCCAGTGCGTGGTGAGAAAGCAAACCCCACCCTTCTTTATTTCTTTACCGAGCCGCGCACCTCGCCGCCACACACCGGCCACCGACAGCCCGCCCCCTTGCGGTGCTAGCCACCACGGCCGCCGGAGCCGCCCTCCTAGCCACCTGAGAAGCCTACCCGTCGCCCCAGCTTCGCGTAGAGCCATTTCCCGTCCAAAACCGTGGCCCCTAGCTCCTTTTAGCATTCGCCGGCGAACCTCCGGCGAGGTTCCGGCCGGGCGCCGCCGCGGGCCGGCCGGCGCCGCCGTCGGGCGCACGCGTGCAACCGCAGCCACGGATCGCGCATCCAACGGCCCGGATTAGAAAGGGATGAAACCCCCTGCCTCGGTCCACCGTGGACCAGTGGACTTGGTCCACGGCGCTGGTCTACGACCGCGCCCGCCGCCCGATCAAAGATCGATGGCGCAGATCGCGCCCAGCCCAGGTCCACACGGTGGCCGCCGGCCATTTTATGAAAAACCCCCTGAGCTCTTTAATATTATGTCCAAACTCTTCCACCTTTAAAAGATCCTCGCATATAGGTCCTGTTTTTATTGTTTTGACCCCTGATCTATTAGAAAACTCTACCCGAGGTCCATAGCACCCTTTTAATAATTTAAACCTTCTGTTTTAAGTATAATTACGTTTTAGCCCCTGTTTTCTTGCTGTTAGGTCCCTGTAAAGTCTATTTTATCGCAGATTAGTCCTTATACCTTGTTTTTAGCATAAGTTCTCCGTTATAGCTCCGTTTTTAGCGTTCTAGCAGTCCTTGCGATCGTCTCAGCGAGCCCGTCACTTTAGTAGCATGTTTTCAGTCTTTAGGATTGATTGGTGATCTGTTTTATTTATTGTATGCTTTATGTGTGAATGGTAGATATCGTGCCTGTTGCAACTGAGCCACCTCTCGGGGACGATTAGGAGTAGTTGTTTGAGAAGGAGGAAGTTTTGCTGTAGCCGAAGAAGGAAAGTGGTCTTCTCCCCCTGCATGTTCTATTTTGTCCTATATAACTACATTATAATTAAAGTTTACTTTTATAATATCATTGCATTAATTTGACGGGAATACCTTTTAAGGACTTACCTAGATCTTTTACCCTGATCCTTGGTCTAGCCCCTTTTGAATAATGTTTTGGGTAGAAATCGCTAGTTGCTCAACATGGGTTGGATAAATGGGTCTTTTATGGAAATGATATATGTTTAATAATGAATGTTTTGGGTAATGCAAGAACACTTGATTTAATCGGAACATGGAGAACCACCCAAAAAAACATGCGCAACCACATTGTTACATGGCTCTGACCTTAGCCGAATAATTAGGTGTGTGATCGTACTAGTATCCTTTTTCCGAAAGGAGCAGAGGGGATCCGGGTTGCAGGGGAATAGCCTGGTCCTTTTGGGGTAGTAGCCTTTGCTAAGGTACTAACCACTAGAGAGGGTTATGGTCCGCCCTGATTTATAACTATGTGGGTCCTTAGTCTTTTGCATGCCTTTGTAAAGGCTTCATAGCATCCCTATGCAATCACACCTCGGAAGTGTGGTATGGTGCTTGGCCAGCATCGCATGGTTGGGTTTAAAGTTCTTCGGAGCTTTTACGCGAACTGTGGGTAAAGTGTGCAAACCTCTGCAGAGTGTAAAATTGATCGATCAGCCGTGCTCACGGTCATGAGCAGCTTAGACCCTCACATGATTAATAAACTTAAAGACGAGTTAAATCATGGTTGGTGAAGCTCGTTGAGCTTGGGATGTTTTGTACTTATGTTTTTCTTAAGTGGGATGGTACGAACTTACACGTAGTAATTAGGTGTTCTTTAATTAAAACTTGACCAACATTAAAATGCTAACCGCTGCAAAACTTAGCCTATCCTTGATAGCCTTGCATTTTCCCCCACTTGCTGAGCTCCAACCATAAGAGTGCTCAGCCTTGCTTATCGCTGTTCAGAGGAAAATTTTGGAGGGGAGTTCTACGACGACTACGATGAGATCTGAGGCTTGCGGACCCCCAGTCAAGTGCCTGTGGGAGCGGAAGACGAGGACTCGACGATTAGTTATCGTTTTCCGTTGTTAGAGACCTTCGAGTCTCCCGCATGAGTGTAATAAGTGGTTAAACTCTGAAATACGTTTTAATACTGTTTATGATATTTCACTCATTTTCGTCTATCATATGTGTGTAAACTGATCCTGGCGCACATATGAGATGCACTTGGTTCCTCTTCAGAGATCAGGTGTGACAACCTTGATACTAACCTAGTCATTTAGACTTGCGAGGTGACCTTCGATGAGACACAGCCATGCAACTCGTCTATATTTGAGTGTGCGGGTGACGATTAAGTTGGCAAGATATTTGAGGACGAGGAGGATGATGCTGGAGAGGATGATGGTGATGATGGTGAAGCTCCAGTCATGCATGTACCCTCTACTTCCACTACAACGACTACGGTGCAGGACGGTCCATCCCCTACACCGCCTACGATCCAGCAAGATCAAGTGGAAGCAGCTGCTGAGGGGGAGGTTGTCTCTAGGCGAGAGGCACCGAGGCGTGTTCAAGTTGATCATCCACCCTCAAGAATCATCGGTGACATCAATAAGCATACGACACGGTCGAGGTCCAGAAATGCTTCTCACTTTTCTCATTCAGCTTTTGTTGCTACTTTTGAGCCGAAAGACATTGGACATGCTCTATCTGATCCTAATTGGGTGAATGCCATGCATGAGGAGTTGGTGAATTTTGAGAGAAACCAACTGTGGGAGTTAGTGGAGCCACCACTAAATTGCAAACCTATTGGGACAAAATGGGTGTGGAAAAACAAAGAGGGAAAAAATGGTGAGGTGGTGAGGAACAAGTCGAGGTTGGTTGCTCACGGTTGTAGTCAGAAGGAGGGGATAGACTATGAGGAGACATTTGCTCCTTGAAGGATCAGATGGCGACTAGAGAGGGGGGGGGGAGTGAATAGGAGCCGGTAAAAGTTCTTCCAAAAGAATCCGGCCTATACCCTAGACAAACCCCGGTCACACACAAGCGATGGATCGAATCACGCACCAATCGCCAAAACCACGAGGCTATGGATCAACCCCTAGCCTTAGGAACGATTCCTAGAAGCACACGCGGAAGCACTAGAAAGGGAAGGAAGGAATCGAAACAAACAGCACTGCACACGGCTCCTAGCGGACTGTCCGGCCTGGCAGTGCGGACCGTCCGCGATGAACCGCGCGGACTGTCCGACCTGCCCCCGCGGACCGTCCGCGCCGACGTCGCGGACCGTCCGGCCCTTCCCGCGGACCGTCCGTTAAATCACACGAACGAACCAAAGTCACCCACGAACCACGGACCGTCCGCGGGGAGCACGCGGACCGTCCGCCAAGCACCCGCGGACCGTCCGCCCAACGCCGCGGACCGTCCGAAACTCCGTCCAACCAAAAACCAAAAATGCGACGGATCAAAACGAAAGACGAGCAAGAACACGAAGAACACAGGACGAACCCTAGCCGCGCGGACCGTCCGCCAGGTGCGGACAGACCTGAAAACGCCCGACCCCGAAAGTCAACTCCCCCAAATCATCATCGGATTTCCCAAACGGTTGAAGCTGTAGAGACAAGGGTTTGGGTACTTGAAAAGCGTCACACAAGGATGCTATAGCCCAAAAATCTTGCCTCCTAACTCCCTAAATCACCGGGAATCGCGAATCCTTTGAGCACCACCAAAAGCTAGACCACCGAACGAAAACTCACGAATCGAAGTGGTTTCCGGCGTTTGAGGGCACAAGATCAAGCACAAAGATGCATAAGACATCTATCCATGTTTCCCTCAAAGAAATCCGGGGAGAAACCCACTCAAATCCGCGGAATCACACCGGGAACAAAGGCACGAAAACAAGCGCAAAAAGCCACGAAAAACAACCCCGAATCTTCTATACAAACCAGGAAAGATTCACAAGGTCTAGCATGCCACCCTAGCATCCATCCCTCTCAACAAATCTCTCATGAAGCTCTCATGCTAGCCTAGAGAAAATAGGAAGGAAAAAAGCTACGAAAATGAGAAAGAGGAGGGAGCAAATGAAACCCTAAGACGCAGAGAGAGAGAGAGCCATCCACACACACTCATGGCTTATATATCAGGTCCCGCCGGAGTGGTAAATGACTCGACTACCCCTAACTAAACTACTGGCGATACAACCCACGTAGGGGCATTTAGGTAATGTTTGTGGGTCTTGCCATCGGACGGCCACGCCTCTGCCGCACCCCGCGTCCTCCCGACGCAAGCCATGCGATCCCGCCGCGTGTCCTCCGCCTCGAAGCTTCCCGACACGCCCGGATCCCGTCTCCGTCGTGTTGGGCCCTCGGACTTGGTTTTGAGGCCGAAACCAAGAAACCGTCCGCCGATGGTTTTGTGGGCAAACCACCAAACCCCGCGTGCTCGGTCCGGCCTCCCGCCAAACCACTTGACTTGACCGCCACCGTGCACCGGCTCACTTGTCCATGACTTCGTCTTGCTTGTGTCGCCACCATGTGGCCCGCACCAAGTCCCGCTGTCCATCGGGTCCCTCGAACCGAGCCTACTTGTCTCTCCATCTCCCGGAGGCCCCTCAAGGATGAAGACCTTTCGCGCCCGTTCTTCACCTGCAACAACACGAACTAGGCCGCAGCCTACACCTGCGCACTAAGCTAAGAGTCAGTCCAACACCCGTTGTCAATCACTCATCACTGAGGAGCGGTCATCCATCGACCACTGGGACGCTCCTGGTCCTCAATCTTCCCCTTGATGAGTGCATTGACAACACACAACGCGAAATGAAATTCAGAGAAAAAGAGAAAGAAAGAAGAAAGAAAAACAAAGAAGCTCAACTCATGACCAAAACCAAAGAAAGGCAAAGAAAGGTCACAAGCCAAGTAAAGCACAAAATCCACACCGAAAACAGCAAGAAAGCTCCCCCTGAACAAATGCAAGCTCCCCCTGAACATGTGGATGCAAACTTCCAAATTTCAGCTCACCTCTTCTGAATTTTCATTAAGCTCACCTTTTCTCCCCCTTGTTGACAATGTATGAATCAAGGTGAAAATGCAGAAATGCAAAGCAAAGCATATAAACATCTACATGAGCTTCTCAAATAGGCCAAATCTAGTGTCAAAGGCTAAAAATGAGACAAAGATCACACATATGAATCATAGCATGGTCAAAGCATTGCCACAAGTAATATATGAAAATACAAGCATATGACAAAGCAAAATTTTCAGATTTAAGCAGTTTTACCAAAAGAAGGCTCGCTTCACATGTAAAAGCCTATCCATGTCACACTTGAGCCACAAACATGCATACCATTCAAAGATCATACAAGGATATCAAATTCTCAAAGCAAAAGATCATGGCAAACACCCATAAAGCAAAGCATGTCATGTCAAAGCTCATGAGCCATGTGTCCACTTCGGGAGACTTCTCCACCGGTGAACATCATGCAACATGTTTTGCACCCATATGTGAAAGATAAGACATTTTAAGCATAGACATGATGGATGGAGCATTTTTCAGGCATTTTACACTTCTTTTCAAGATTAAGTCATTTCATGGTACATGAAGTGCCTTTGCGGCAAAAAGAAGCTTATGCTCCCCCATGAATGCAACATAGGCTAAACATTCACAATGATATTCGGCCTTTGGCCCAAATGCAAGAACAAGGCATCCAAGCACAATCTAAGCATGAAAAGCACATTTAGACCAAACTGACATGGATACACAACTACACACGAGTGGAGCGTATTTCATCAAAAATTAGTCAAGATTAGCATTTATTTCAAAAAGTGCTATCTCACCACACATATATCTCAAATATTCCAAGAGCATAGCCTCACATCACCATTTCTCCACACATATGACCAAAATCTCACAAATAGCCAAAGAGACTCAAATATGGCATATGAAAGAAGCTCATCATCCTAAAATGCAGTATATGACAAATGCAACATGATATATAACAAGATGGCTATCCTACCATGGTTTGTGCATCAAGCAAAGCATGTATATACAACAAAGTAAAACATGGTATGATACATATGGTACAAAAGGAAATCCCCCAAGAATCAACTAGAAAGGGCAACAAACCCCAAGTTCCCCCCGCAAGCGCACAAATGTAGCTTGGTCGAGAGGCTTTGTAAAATATCGGCTAGCTGATCTTGGGTAGGGACATGGCTCAAAACAATGGTTCCTTTCTCCACATTGTCCCTCAAGAAATGATACCTCACTTCTATATGTTTGGTTCTGGAGTGAAGCACTGGGTTTTTGGCTACGCTTACGGCACTGGTGCTATCACAAAGAAGTGGGATCTGGGTGCACTCCTCACCAAAGTCTCTCAAAGTGTATGAAATCCACAACAACTGGGAGCAACAACTCGCGGCAAAGAACATACTCGCCTCCGTGGTAGACCGAGCTACACTAGACTCGCTTTGCGGGAAGACCATGAGACCAACGAAGAACCAAGAAACCGACAAGTACCGAAGTAGACTTCCTCTCGACTCGACAACCAAAGAAAATCCGCATCGGAAAAACCGTGAAGAGACAGAGTCGAGGAGGAAGAATACCAAAGGCCAAGACCAAAGGGGATCGTAGGTACCGAAAATCCTCTTGACGGCCCGTCGATGTGATGTCCTCGGCAAAGCCCGAAAACGAGCGCACGGACACACACCGAACCGTATGTCCGGCCTCGTCGCCGTCAAGTAGAGGAGGGAGCCGATCATGCTCCTGTACTCCCGCTGGTCCACTGGTTCTCCGTCCTCATCCGCATCCAAAGTGGCCGTACTCCCCATGGGAGTCGACATCGGCTTCACATCTTGCATCTGGAACTTCCTCAGCATGTCTTTTGTGTACTTGGTTTGGTGCACAAATGTACCGTCCTTCACTTGCTTGATCTGCAGTCCGAGAAAATACTGCAACTCGCCCATCATGCTCATCTCGAACTCCCTGCTCATCTCATCTGCAAACTTGGCAACAAGGTTATGTGACGAGCCACCAAAGACAATATCATCCACGTATATCTGAACAATCAGCAAGTCATTTCCATGCTTGAGGAGAAACAAGGTTCTATCCATGGTACCCATCACAAACCCTCTGCTCAAAAGAAAACCTCTCAATCTCCCATACCAAGCACGGGCGCCCGTTTCAACCCATACGAGCCCTTTTCAACCCGTATACCCCGTGTGGGTACAGCTCGCTCTCAAACCCGGTGGGTCGCTTCACATACACCTCCTCCTCTATGACCCCATTCAGAAAAGCACTCTTCACGTCCATCTGAAACAACTTGAACCCTTTAGCCACGGCAAAGGCTAGAAGGATCCGAATTGCCTCAAGACGGGCCACAGGAGCAAAAGGTCTCCTCATAGTCGATCCCCTCCTTCTGACTAAACCCCTGAGCAACAAGTCTCGACTTGTTCCTCACAACCATCCCATTCTCTCCTGCTTTGTTCTTCCAAACCCACTTGGTTCCTATGGGATGGCAATTTGGAGGTGGTTCAACTAACTCCCACACCTGGTTCCTTTCAAAATTTTCCAACTCCTCATGCATAGAATTGACCCAGTTTGCATCAGATAAAGCATGTCCAATGTCCTTGGGCTCAAAAGTAGCAACAAAAGCAGCATGAGCAAAATGAGAGGAATTCCCGGACCTCGACCGTGTAGTGCGTTCATCAATGTTCCCAATGATCTTCGACAGGGGGATGCACTTCTTGAATCCGCCGGGGAGCCTCACGCCTCGAGACTACCTCCCCCTCAACTTCAGCCTTCTCTCGCCCGGTCCTCTTGTTGCACCGTCGTTGTCCATGATGTAGACGGTCCATGTTCCAAAGTGGTTGTAGGGGAAGTAGTGGGTACATGCTCGGCTTCGGCGCATGGTTCTCCCCATCATCATCTCCAGCTTCATCTTTCTCCTCCTCAAAGAGGTCCTCGGCCATCTCTTCATCACCCGCACATTCAAAGCCAAGAGAGGTACATGGCATTGTCTCGTCGAAGGTCACCTCGCAAGTCTCCATGATTTTGTTAGTCTCAAGGTTAAGCACCCTATAGGCTCTAGAGTGGTTAGCATATCCAAAGAAAATACCATCACCGGACCTAGCCTCAAACTTGTCGAGTTTTCCCTTCTTCAAAATAAAGCACTTGCGGCCAAAAACTCGGAAGTGACTCACCTTGGGTGCCCGACCATGCATAAGCTCATAACAGGTCTTCTTCTTGAAAGCTCGCAATAAAATCCTGTTGGAAACATGACAAGCCGTATTGACCGCCTCAGCCCAATACCTCCTAGGAGTCCTGTGCTCATCGAGCATCGTCCTAGCCATCTCACAAAGAGTCCGATTTTTCCTTTCCACGACTCCATTTTGAGGGGGCACATAAGGGGTCGAATACTGATGTTCAAGACCTAGATCACGACAAAAGGCATCAAAACGAGAGTTCTTAAACTCGCAGCCATTATCACCGCGGATAGCTCGAATAGCATTCCCATGCCTCTCGTTTTTCAACCTCACGATCCGATCTCGAACAAAACCAAAAGTCTCACTCTTATCCTCCAAGAAGAACACCCGTGCATAGCGAGAGTAATCGTCCACCACAACAAGGACATACCACTTCCCACCCACCGAGCGAACTCGAGCTGGCCCAACAAGGTCCATATGCAACAGCTCCGTTCGGACGCTCGGTCATGACATCGGTCAGGGGTGGATGGGGAGTGGCTACCATCTTACCATGCCTACAAGGAGCACAAACCAAATCCTTTTCGAGCTTCAACCTCGGCAATCCTCGGACAAGGTCAAGACCACTCAAGCGGGAAACCAAATCAAAGCTCAAGTGTCCCAACCGCCTATGCCATTTCCACAAATCGAAGAAGGACCGCCCATCAAACAAATGAGCAGGACCCAAAGAACGAGAGAAATCAGCCCTGAAAATCTGACCCTCGGGGATGATCATACAGACAAGATCACCTCGAGAATCAAGCAAACGAGACTCGCCAGACTTGAAACGCACCTCAAAACCCTCATCAAGCAACTGAGAAACCGAAAGCAAATTAAAACCCAAAGACTTCACAAGAGCCACTCTCTTCAACGTTACCTTGTCACTCACATGCACAACACCCTCTGAAAGCACCCTACCTCATCCATTGTCCCCAAATGTAATGTACATCTTTTCCTTCACTGGGGTGAGGCTGGAGAACCACTTCTTATTTCCGGTCATGTGTCGAGAACACCGGAGTCGATCAACCAAATGTTCTCCAAGCCTCCCGCGCCGCAACGAAACAAGAACGAGAATGAGCTAGCGACTCGACACTGGGGTTAGCACAAAGAAAGTTAAACCAGTGTCGAGCCATCTGCTCAAAAGAGGGGTTAGCAAACATCACTCCCTTGCCACCAAACTTCCCATGTCCCATGGGAGGAGTACGAGCACCACGAGGGGGAAAACGTGGTCCGTAGTTCCTCTAGAACCCAAAGCCGCGATCATCTCCCCTAAACCCGTACTGAGGACGAGTAGGAGGACGTCCAAGAAAACCACCACGAGCCCGACCAAACCTCTCACCAAAGACGCACACCATCATCTCTCCCGACAAACCTCTCACCACCACCTCTCCGTGGGAACCCGCCAACACTCCTCACACTTCCCACACCCCGTGGAAGTGGCACTCTAGGCTCGGGAATACCATGAGGCCGGCGATACTGTCCCGGTTCGCTTGCTCCCTAGCAAGCCTCTCATCCCTCTTCCTCTTGTAGTAAAACTCGCAAGATGCCTCTCCTTGCCACAATACTCACACCTCGAAGGGGATGGGTTTTGGTTTTGGCTCGGCTTCTCTCTAGGTTTCTCACCCTTCTCACCCACAAACTTCACTGGTTTTTGGAAATCATTTGTCTTAGGTGGGAATTTGGGTGGATCTTGGGTTGTGTCAAGCTTGTTGCAAAGGTGGTTGGGATTTGGTGTGAAAGAGTTCTTGGGTGCTTTTGGGAGTGGGACTTGGATCTCTCCGATCACCTCGAACTCGGGGTTAGACTCAACACACTTCTCATACACACTCTCCCCACTGTTCTCTCCCACTTTCTCACCCACCTTCTCAAAACCCAAACCACGACCATCGCCTCTCTTGAACTCCTCAATCATGATTTTTAATTGTGGTTCCCGCCCGTACAACCAACCCAACACCTTCCTCAAATAGTCATTCTCCTCATAGATGACATCCAAACGGGAAGTAAGTTCAAGATTACGCAAAGTGACTTCATCACAACCTAGAACATGCATTTGCAACAGGAGATTTCAAAGATGCTTCCAAAGAACTAATGGTAGAACGAGCATCGACAAACTTAGCATGCATAGTAGGACATGATTTACAAGCACCAAGCAAAGTGGGTCTAGCCTTAAGCTCATCATGTTCGATCCTAAGAGCATCTAGTTGAGCCAAAATAGAAGCATTCTTCTCATTAAGCGAGCTTGATCTCATTCAACCAAGCATCACATTCAACACATTCAACATCATCGGGAGGAGTAGGAGCAGTTTCAAAGAGTCATTCTCAAGTTTCAATTCAAGCAATTTTGACTCTAACTCTCCTACTTTCTCGCTAGCATTCTCAAGCTGAGCCCTAAGATCTTTCCTCATCTTTTTGGCATCTCTCAAGACACTATCACGGTTATCAAGCAAACCATTCAACCTAGCAATCTCAGCAAGCAAAGAGTCGGGATCACGGTTTACCTCATCCTCCGAGTCGGAGTCGCCGTCTTCCTTCACACTCTTCTTGCCGCTTGAGCTATGGGCCATGCCACAAAAGCCCTCGAGCGCCACACGGCTCCGCCCCGCCGAGGTTCCGGCTTGCACTCTTCTTGCCATTGCGCCTCCCGGCGTCTTCATCTTCGCTGCTTGAGCTTGACTCGCTCCTCGCTTGATCTTGAGTCGACGTCGCTCGCACCGGCCACCATCGCTCTTGCCTTGTTCTTCTTGTAGGCGCTCTTGCTCGGTCGCCGCTTGTCCTTGTCCTTGCTCTTGGACTTGTTGAAGTGCTTGCCCTTGGAGGAGTACTTGTCTTCACGCCTCGGGTGCGCCTTGTACTCGTTCACCTTGTACTTGTTTTCCTCTCGCTTCCGGCACTCGGCGATGAAGTGGCCACGCTTGCCACACTTGTAGCACGTCCCCGAGCTCCGCCTTGCGTTCCTCCGACTCTCGTGTAGTCGTTCAAACCTTCTTGAGAGCAAGGCCGCCTCCTCCTCGCCCAAAGACATCAAACTCCTCATCCGGAATAGACATAAGAGAGGACAAAGAAAACTGTCGACAGGAAGGGTTAGATTTGCCCTTTGATCCTCCCACAAGAGCAAGACTATGGTCAGTCGAGCCCTCATGCTTGGATAGCAACTTCCTGTCAACCTCAACCGACTTGAGCTTAGAAAAGAGGTCATCCAACTCAATAGTCAAGTAATGCCCAGACTCCTTGATGGCGTCAACCTTAGCACCCCAAACGTTTGGGTCCAAGACATGCAAGAGCTTCAAAGCCTGATCATGCTCGGAGTACGGAAAATACTCAACATTAGCCTTCATGTTGTTCACGATGGCAGTGAACCTCTGAAACATCGCATCAATGTCCTCACCGGGAAGTGGAGTGAAATTCTCATATTGCATCCGGTAAGAGACAAAGAGGCGAGCCTTCACATGGTTATCACCACCGTGAGCAACCAACAACTTTTCCCAAATTTGCCAAGCAAGATTCAAATGGCGAACACGCTCAAACTCTGGATCACACAAGCTCCGGCACAAGTGATCAACGGCTTTTGCATTAGCCTTATACTTGGCCTTGGCATCGGCATCGGTCACCATAAGAGTATGGATGTTGACCGGAATAGCATAGGTCTTGTCAAGCACAATGAAATCCAACAGCTTCCCTTGAAGAAAGATCATCATACGAGCCGCCCACTTGTGGTAACCCTTGCCATCGAAGTGTGGCGGACCGCCCCGCTCAACGTACGCCATCTTAGGATTCGAGACTTGTCAAAGTCGCAAAGAATCCGGCACCAAGCTCTGATACCAATTGAAGGATCAGATGGCGACTAGAGAGGGGGGGAGTGAATAGGAGCCGGTAAAAATTCTTCCAAAAGAATCCGGCCTATACCCTAGACAAACCCCGGTCACACACAAGCGATGGATCGAATCACGCACCAATCACCAAAACCACGAGGCTATGGATCAACCCCTAGCCTTAGGAACGATTCCTAGAAGCACACGCGGAAGCACTAGAAAGGGAAGGAAGGAATCAAAACAAACAGCACTGCACACGGCTCCTGGCGGACTGTCCGGCCTGGCAGTGCGGACCGTCCGCGATGAACCGCGCGGACTGTCCGACCTCGCCCCCGCGGACCGTCCGCGCCGACGTCGCGGACCGTCCGCCCTTCCCGCGGACCGTTCGTTAAATCACACACGAAACGAACCAAAGCCACCCACGAACCACGGACCGTCCGCGGGGAGCACGCGGACCGTCCGCCAAGCACCCGCGGACCGTCCGCCCAACGCCGCGGACCGTCCGAAACTCCGTCCAACCAAAAACGCGACGGATCAAAACGAAAGACGAGAAAGAATACGAAGAACACAGGACGAACCCTAGCCGCGCGGACCGTCCGCCGGGTCCTCGCGGACCGTCCGCCAGGTGCGGACAGACCTGAAAACGCCCGACCCCGAAAGTCAACTCCCCCAAATCATCATCGGATTTCCCAAACGGTTGAAGCTGTAGAGACAAGGGTTTGGGTACTTGAAAAGCGTCACACAAGGATGCTATAGCCCAAAAATCTTGCCTCCTAACTCCCTAAATCACCGGGAATCGCGAATCCTTTGAGCACCACCAAAAGCTAGACCACCGAACGAAAACTCACGAATCGAAGTGGTTTCCCGGCGTTTGAGGGCACAAGATCAAGCACAAAGATGCATAAGACATCTATCCATGTTTCCCTCAAAGAAATCCGGGGAGAAACCCACTCAAATCCGCGGAATCACACCGGGAACAAAGGCACGAAAACAAGCGCAAAAAGCCACGAAAAACAACCCCGAATCTTCTATACAAACCAGGAAAGATTCACAAGGTCTAGCATGCCGCCTTAGCATCCATCCCTCTCAACAAATCTCTCATGAAGCTCTCATGCTAGCCTAGAGAAAATAGGAAGGAAAATAGCTACGAAAATGAGAAAGAGGAGGGAGCAAATGAAACCCTAAGACGCAGAGAGAGAGAGCCATCCACACACACTCATGGCTTATATATCAGGTCCCGCCGGAGTGGTAAATGACTCGACTACCCCTAACTAAACTACTGGCGATACAACCCACGTAGGGGCATTTAGGTAATGTTTGTGGGTCTTGCCATCGGACGGCCACGCCTTTGCCGCACCCCGCGTCCTCCCGACGCAAGCCATGCGATCCCGCCGCGTGTCCTCCGCCTCGAAGCTTCCCGACACGCCCGGATCCCGTCTCCGTCGTGTTGGGCCCTCGGACTTGGTTTTGAGGCCCAAACCAAGAAACCGTCCGCCGATGGTTTTGTGGGCAAACCACCAAACCCCGCGTGCTCGGTCCGGCCTCCCGCCAAACGACTTGACTTGACCGCCACCGTGCACCGGCTCACTTGTCCATGACTTCGTCTTGCTTGTGTCGCCACCATGTGGCCCGCACCAAGTCCCGCTGTCCATCGGGTCCCTCGAACCGAGCCTACTTGTCTCTCCATCTCCCGGAGGCCCCTCAAGGTTGAAGACCTTTCGCGCCCGTTCTTCACCTGCAACAACACGAACTAGGCCGCAGCCTACACCTGCGCACTAAGCCAAGAGTCAGTGCAACACCCATTGTCAATCACTCATCACTGAGGAGCGGTCATCCATCGACCACTGGGACGCTCCTGGTCCTCACTCCTGTATCCCGTTTGGAGGTGATTAGGATCCTTCTAGCCTTTTCTTTGGCTAAAGGGTTCAAATTATACCAAATGGATGTGAAGAGTGCCTTCTTGAATGGGTTTTTAGAGGAGGAAGTTAATGCGAAGCAATCATCGGGCTTTGAGAGTACTGAGTTTCCCCAAAGGGTGTAAAGGCTGAGAAAGGCATTGTATGGGCTGAAACAACCTCCCTGTGCTTGGTATGGCTGTTTGAGGGGGTTTTTGTTCAGCAAGGGGTTTGAGATGGGCAAGGTTGATAAGACTCTTTTTCTCCTCATGCAGGGTGATGATATCCTAATTGTTTAGGTGTACGTGGATGATATTGTCTTTGGCGGCTCGTCTCACTCTTTGGTTGCGAGGTTTGCAGAGGATATGAACAGAGAATTCGAAATGTCGATGACGGGAGAGTTCAAGATGGATGACTCGAAGCCCCTGTCGACACCGATGAGTACGACTACAGTTCTTGACGCAGACGAAGACGGAGTACCGGAGCATGATTGGCTCCCTCTTGTACTTGAAGGCGACGAGGCCGGACATCCAGATTTCCGTGTGTCTATGCGCTCGTTTTTAGGCATCACCGAGGACTTCACATCGGCAGGCCGTCAAGTGGATCTTCAGGTATCTTCGATAAACTCATGTGCTCAGTCTTTGGTATTCGGCGTCCTCTTCCCTTTCGCTTCTTGGTTTTTCAGATGCCGACTTTGCAGGGTGTCGAGTTGATAAGAAGTCGACTTCGGGGACTTGCCAGTTTTTGGGATCTTCACTTGTTCTTCTCACAAACAGTCTAGTGTAGCTTAGTCTACCACATAAGCCGAATATGTTGTTGCCGCTAGTTGTTGCTCACAGCTGCTTTGGATCACATACACGCTGAGTGACTTTGGTGAGGAGTGTTCCCATGTGCCTCTCATGTGTGATAGCACGAGTGCCATTAGTGTTGCCCAAAACCCCGTGCTTTACTCCAGAACCAAACACATGAAAGTGAGGTACCATTTCCTGAGAGACAATGTTGAGGAGGGAATCATAGACCTCATCTATATACCTACAGAAAAGCAGCTTGCCGATATCCTAACCAAGCCACATTTGCTCGTTTGTGAGGAGAGCTTGGAGTTGTTTTTACTTTTTGAGCTTCGGTTGGGAGGATTGTTGTACATATGCATGTTGCATTTTTATTTATGTATCATATCATGTTGGCATCTTTGTATTATAGACTGCATTTGTATCATATGCCATAGAGATGTGGTTCTCTCATATGTTTTGATCACCATGATATGCTAGATATGAGGTTATGACTTTGCTTGTGATGCTCATGAGATGTATAGCTATGCTCTTGGTAGCTTTGGGATATATACGCTTGTGGATGGCTTTCTTTTTGTACAAAATGCTATATGGTCCTTTCTTGTGAGTAGAATGCCTCTCATGTTCAAATTGGGTGCTTATGGCTATATCTTGCTTAATTTGTGCTTGGAACCCTGTTCTTCTCATTTGGGATGAAAGATCCATTTATCATCATTTATTTTTACATGCTACTTTGTGGAGAAGCCTAAGGTTCTTTTTGCCGCAAAGGCACTTCATGTACCATGCTGAACTTGTAAATTATAATAATGGTATGTGAGATGCCTATGCTTGAAAAATATGCTTCAATGTCATAAATGCTTTGAATTTCTTATTTTGTGTGCTAAACTGTTGCATGATGTTCACCAATGAGAAGTCTCATATCTAGAAGTGGACACATGGCTCGGTGGCTTTGATATGACATGAGATAGCTTGTAGGTGTTTGTGATGGCCTTATGATGAGAATTTGTGACCTTGCATGAAGTTCGTGAGTTATATGTTGTTTGTGCTTAGTTTGATCATGTTTAGGTCCTATGCTCACGAGAGGGAATTTTCGTGAAAAATGTTTTAGTTTGATTACGGCTATGTCACATGCTTGTATTGCCCTTTCTATCTTGTTGGCGATGCTTATGCTCAAATTGTGGCTACCTTGCTAGTCTATGTCTCAATTTTACCATATTGTAGTGCCCTTTGTATATTTGAGAAGCATATGCTTGTATTTGGTTACTTGATTCATGCATTACCAACAAGGGGGAGGAAAGTACCTAATTCATGCTTCCAGGGGGGGTTTTGAATCAAGGGAAGAAAATTTGGGAGAAATGCATTTGTTCTGGGGGAGCTTGCATTCATGCATTTGGGAGCTCTTCTTCACCTAAATTTTAGTTGTGCTCTTTTGTCGATGGTGTCGAGCCCCTTTTGCCAATGGTATCGACCACTTTTGCCTCGCCTTGAGGAGTTGGCAATTTTGGAGCATTTTATCTCGGTTGTGTCGAGCCATTGCCCTTGCCTTAGGGGACCGAGATTTTTCTCACTCAAGTGATCTTCTCTTGGCTTTTGTTTGGCTTTTGATCACTTATTGAGTTTTTCTTTCGTTTCTTTTCTTTTTCTCTTTTCTCTGAATTGGTTACTTGTGTGTGTTGTCAATGCACTCATCAAGGGGGAGATTGAGGACTGGAGCATCTCAGGACCGGTGGTTGGTCACTCCTGGCTGTGATGAGTGATTTACAATGTGCTGTGGACTGACTCTTGGCTGAGTATTGCAGGTGCAGGTTGCGGATTGATTCGCGTTGGTGCAGGTGAAGAGTGGGCGCGAAAGGTCTATGCCTTGCGGGTCCTCCGAGGAGTAGATGAAGGACCGATACGGCGAACTAGAGTGGGGGGAGTGAATGGGAGCTGATAAAAATTCTTCTCGAAGGAGATGGAGGCTCCAACAAGATGAACACGGCTTCCAAACCATGTCTCCGACTTACTACCCAAGTTGGCCAAGCCCACGCAGCCACTGGAGTGCTACCGGACCTAGGAACCAACTCCCATCCTCTTAGACCCGAGAACGCAGCAGAACACAAAACTCAAGCCTCACTGACCTACACCGGTCAGGCCGGTGAGCACCACCGGTGAGACCGGTCCGTGCTGGTGAAACCTGGCAACTTCCACAGAACAACCCAGCTAGAAAGCCCCAAAACACCAAACATTCCTACCGAGCTCCAAACTGACCCAAAATCGAAACAGCAGCAACAAGGTACAACAGCGAACTCACCCAAACGTTCACTCGAGGAAAACCCAACAGGGGTCTGCACCGGTCAGACCGGTGAGAGGCACTGGTCAGACCGGTGTGACCTGAGTTCGTTGGGATGAACAACACCCGCGGGTCAACACCCCCAAATCCAACTCTCGACCCCCCGAATCGCTCCACAGATCTGCACAAGACTTTGGGGATAGTAGGAATACCTCATCGGGAGTCCATATCAAAGTTTTTGTCCACCAAAACTTGCCAAATCAAGCGGAATCAAAGAAATCCTGCCAAAAGCTCCTCTAACCCTAGAACACCGAAAACCCCAAAATCGAGCCCCTTTACTCACGGATTTGGGAGGGGAATCAAAGGGAAAAAAACCACAAAGGGTTCAAACATATATCCGCAAACAAATCCCCAAGAGAAAGGTCCCGAAAACACTCCAAGAAATCCACCAAGAGAGGGCTCCGAAAATCACCACAAAGAATGAACGGGAACACCACATCCAAGCCGTGAGGAACCACGCCGAATCATCTATACATCACAAAGAGGTTCATACAAGGTCTAGCTTGCCCCCCGATCATCCTACCCTCTCAAAAGATCTCACCATGAAGCTCTCAAACTAGTCCTATGAAAATCCTAATAAAAAATAGGAAGGGAAAATAACAAAGCAAATGAACTAGGGTTCCAAGCGATGGCTGCCATCCTCTCACCTATTGGGTTATATGGAGGCAACCAAAAGCCTAAAATACCCTTACTAGATAATTGGGGATACATGCCCCTTGAGGGTGAAATCGGAAATCTTTGTCATCACTCCATCGGACGGATGCCAAGCGACCCCAAACTTACTTAGCCTTGATGCAAGCCTTGCGATCCCGACGTGTGTCCTTCGCTTCGAAGTCTCCGGACTGCGTCGTCGCATACCGGTCAGACTGGTGCTCCTCACCGATCAGACCGGTCAGAAACACCTGTCAAAATCGGCCTGGAGCTGCTGCATCTCCGTCTTTGGTTCTTCGGTCTTGGCTTTGTGGATCAACCAACGAACCCAGTGGTTTTCTGGTGAACCACTGGAAACCCCGCGAACTCGGTGTAGCCTCCGCCAATCGCCACTCATTACTTGGCTCCCACGTAGTCCCGGCTCGACCTTGGTTTTGAGGCTCAACCAAGAAACCGTCCATGACTTCATCTTGCCGTTCTTGCCACCATGCGGCCCGCACTTGACTCCGCTGGCCACCTGGTCCCTCGAAAGTAGACTACTTGTCTTCTCCACACCTGGAGGCCTCAGCGGCAACGACCTTTCACGCTTGTTCTTCATCTGTGCCAACACCAGTCAAGCTGCGACCTCCACCTGCAATACTTAGCCAAGAATTGGTCCACACAACGTTGTCAATCACTCATCACAGCAGGAAGTGACTATCCACTAGTCCTCGAATGACACATGGTCCTCAGTGGAGAGACAAGTAGGCCTGACTCGAGGGACCCTGTAGCTAGCGGGGTTAAGTGCGGGTCACATGGTGGCAAGAAAAGCAAGACGAAGTCGTCGATCGGAGCCAGTGCAGGGTACCGGCTCACGACCGAAGTCTGCACGTGGGGTTTGTGGCGGTTCACCACAAAACCGTCGGGTTACTTGGTTGAGGCACAAAACCAAGACCGGAGGCTGGCGGGCACAGATGGGATCCGGGCACGCCGAGAAGCTTCGAAGCGGAGGACACGCGTCGAGATCGCAAGGCTTGCGTCGTGGCTACGCGAAGTTCGGTAGCCGGCTATCCGTCCGATTGTGGTACAAAGACATATTCCCAAAGTGCCCTTGGTGGGCGTGTATCTTAGATTAAGCTTTAGGGGTATTTTAGTCTTTCAGCTGTCTCCATATATACTTAGAGGAGAGAGGATGGCAGGCATCTCTCGAACCCCTAGTTCATTTGCTCGTGCTATTTTCCCTTCCTATTTTTCCTAGGTTTTCCATAGGACTAGCTTGAGAGCTTCATGGTGAGATCTTGAGAGTGGGATGGATGTTGAGGAGGCAAGCTAGACCTGTATGAATCTTTCATGGTCTGTATAGAAGCTTCGGTGTTGTGTTTTTCGTGGGTCTTTGTGTGCCTCTTTGGTGTTTTCGTTCTTCGGTTGGTTCCCCAGATTTGAGAGGGTTTTTCTCTGGATTTATTTGAGAAATTAACAATATGAAAGCACCATTAAACAAGAAAGAGCTCCAGTCATTGATTGGCAAGATCAATTTCATCAGAAGATTCATATCTAATCTGTCAGAAAGGATTCAACCATTTACACCTCTACTGAAGCTCAATGCCAATCAAAAATTCGTATGGGGAGAAGAACAGCAGAAAGCTCTAGATAATGTCAAGCAGCATTTAAAATCTCCTCCTATCTTAACGCCCCTCAAGACAAGAAGCCATTCAAGGTATACTTATCGGCTAATGAGCAGGCTACTAGATCGGCCCTGGTGCAAGAGTTTCAAGGAAAAGAGCGAGTTGTATATTTCATGAGTAGAAGATGCTTGGGTGCAGAAACAAGATCTTCGACGGTAGAAAGACTATGCTCGTGCTTATATTTCTCATGCACAAAGTTGAGGCCTTACTAATTAATTGCCGAATGCACCGTGGAGTGCAAAGATGATGTGGTCAAATATATGCTATCATTACCAATCTTGAATGGTAGGATCAGAAAATGGATCTTAGCTTTGTCAGAATTTGATTTGACCTATCAATCGGCCAATGCAATCAGAGGGCAAGTAATGGCTGATCTGGTAACTCAGCATGGCGACCCGAAGTTGCAGTTGTAGGACCTATTCCATGGACTATGTTGTTTGATGGATCATCATGTGGAGTAGGAGCTGGGATTGGAATCGTCCTCATCTCGCCTCAAGGAGTAAGTTACGAGTTCTCCATCCCAATTGAGAAGAGTTTAGCACACAATCAAGCTAAGTACTAGGCAGTGTGAAAGGGGATAAAATTACTACGAGATGTCAATGTTGAAGTCGTTGAGATATTTGGAGATTCTCAACTCTTGATAAATTAATAGGCCGGGGAATATGAATGTAGAGATGATATATTGAGGGTTTATCATGAAGAATGCCTTCAGTTACTTCGAGAGTTCAAGATAGTTAAACTTGAACATATCCCTAAAATTTACAATAGTGAAGCTAATCGGCTATCCCAAGGATCATCAGGATATCGGCCAATTCTTATAGAGTTATCAGCTGAAGATTGGAGGAAGAAAATAATAGATTATCTGAAAGATTCATCTAAGAAAGTTGATAGACACTTAAGGAACAAGGCCATTAAATATATCCTGCTAGAAGATGAGCTATACTATCGTACAGTTGATGGAGTTCTGCTCAAATGCCTCAGTGAAGAGGAAGCCAAATCTTTGATGGGATAAATTCACGAGGTAGTCTATGGAGCTCATCAATCAGCATTTAAGATGAAGTGGATAATCAAAAATAATAATTATTATTATTGGCCAATGATATTGGAAGATTGCTTCAAGTATTACAAATGATGCCAAGAATGTCAGAAGTTTGGAAGCATTCAAAGAGTTCCAACATCAGCAATGAACCCAATAATCAAACCATGGCCGTTCACGGGTTGGGCAATTGATCTGATTGGACAGGTATATCCACCATCAGGCAAAGGTAATAAATTCATGCTGGTGGCTACAAATTATTTCACAAAGTGGGTTGAAGCCATCCCAATTATGATTGTGACATCAAGCAATATGATTGATTTTGTTAAAGAGCATATTGTCTATCGGTTTGGTATACCACATACTATTACAACCAATCAAGGGATTCAATTCACTTTAGGGTAGTTTGAAGAATATGCAAATTCTTTGGGAACTAAGCTGTTAAATTCATCTCCCTATTATGCTCAAGCAAACGGACAGGCAGAAGCAGTGAACAAGGGTATTATCAAGTTGATCAAGCTAATATCGATGAACATCCTAAGTGATGGCATACGGTCCTTAATAATGAAGCACTATGGGTGTACAAGATGGCATGCCACGGAGCAACCAAGGTATCACCATATCAACTAGTGTATGGTCATGATGTTGATTACCTTGGGAACTAAAAACCGGATCCTGAAGAGCTTCTTTACAAGATCACCTATCGGCCGATGATTATTCAACTATGATGAAAGAGGAGTTTGAAGATCTTGCTAGTAATCGGCTGAGAGCTTTGGAGAATATCGAAAAGAATAAAAGAATGATAGCCAGATGGTATGACAAGAAAATCAAAGTTAAGGAGTTTGCCGAAGGGGATCTGGTTTGGAAGCTCATATTCCCGATCGGCTTTAGGGATCCTAAATATGGGAAGTGGTCACCTAATTGGGAAAGACCATATCAGATCAGCCAATGTGAGCCAGGCAATGTATATATCTTGGAGACATTGGAGAAGAAAAGTTTGCCAGAGAGTTAAATGGGAAATATTTAAATAAATACTATCCAAGCATATGGGTAGACGCTTAGTCCAATCAGAGCCTAAAAGTGGCCGATTCGAGACTCAAATTACAGTCGATTGAAAATAAAATCGTCTTTAGTAGTAGAAAGCCGAATCATCGAAGCATGTTCGGTTTCAGGTTATGGCCTATGTACAAATTGCCGTTAGAATAAAAAATGTATACATATATATTTTCTCTCATCTTCTATTACAATGGTGATATCACAGTACAGATCTGAAGAATACATTTGAGAAGACAGACTTGGACGATTCATTACATATCGATTACATTAGAACAGACGATGGGGACAAAAAAGAGAAAAACAAAAAAGAAAGCGTAAATTCGACAAAGATGAATCACCAGATGTGGTAATTCTTCCCATCAAGATTGTTGGGAAAGAAGACATAAGATTGTTCTTCTTTCCACAACACCCAGGGACGACTTCCACTCTTCTCCACCAGCTGATGCACCTAAGTTGCATCATATGGCTTCTTCTAGCTGTTGGACCTCCTGGCTTCACAAAATGAGGCTAGAGAGGAAAGTATGTTTTGGGATGTTTCACAAGAATTCTTCTAACCATCTTGAGTCAGAGAAGAAGAAAGGAATCAAAGAGCAAAAGTCTATGGTTCCCTGGACCTATATCTCGAACCATGGATGAAAACATGTGGTTTCTGTGAGGGTATGAGGACGGTTATTTATAGCTAAGGCACCGGAGGGATAAGGATAAAGGGGCTAGAAAAAAATGGAAGCCGAAGATGCAGGACCCGATAAAAAAGCAAACAGGTGAGCCGTGATTGGTTCGGTTTCCAAAAGGACGACTGATTCAGAGGAATCGACCCCAAATAAAGGATACCCGCACACAAGACGATGGGAAATTTCTCTAACACGTCCACAAACTGCAGAGCATGGCTCACAGAAATCTTCTGCCCAACATTGTAGACAGAGTCTACAAGCTCACTAGCAGCACCTAGGAGAAATGCTATTTCAAGCTACAATCTGTCAATGGCTAGTAATGATCATCGACACTCGCAGAGTTTTCCAGGGAAAGATGCCTCTCATACCCTAAAGCTAAGGGGACTAACACTTACATCAGGAAGATCCAAAGGGATGAAAAGAATACAGAGAATCCCCGGATAGAAGGGTGAGTCTTATAGGGAAGGGGAGCAACACTACTTGAGAAACTCGCTTTTGTAATGGGCATAGATTGCCTTTGCTAACGGGCAAAGCGCCCGTTACCGATCAATTGTTACAAATAAGCCAAGAAAGGTAACGGGCAGATGCCCATTACTGATAAGACATATACGTAACGGGCATTAAACAAAGACCGTTACCACAACTAGCCAGGAGTTACATGAAATGGCAGTTTCTCTGTCCCCATAGGGAACTTTTGTAACGAGCACCAAAGCAAAGCCCGTTACAATAGCCCAATATCGGAGATGCCTGTTGTGCACATGTGTCTCCACTATCTTAACAAACTAAGACACATCTATTTCACGCACGTCTCAACACATATAGGTTTCGTAACGGGCATCAAACAAGGACTGTTACCACAACTAGTCGTCGGTCACGTGAAATAGTTGTTTCTCTGGGCCCACAGGGAACTTTGGTAACGAGCATGAAAACGGAGCCCGTTACTATGAAATTAACATCAGAGATGTGTTTCGTGAACCTACATCTCCTCTGTCTCGACGAAATGAGACGCATCTGTTTCTACGCGTGTTTGCTTTCACTCGATTAAAGGAGACACGTGCTTCCAACCTGCGTCTCCTATATCTCGATGAACGGGCTAGGTCCTGGGGTCCACCAGTCAGGACTGGTAACGGGCTTTTACACTTCCCGTTGCATTGTTGGCATGTTTGTAACGGCCTTTCCGAATGAAGCCTGTTACTCACTGGTCAGTGTTTGTAACGAGCTTTAATTAACACCTGTTTAGATACGTAGGCCACCCCTACAGTAACCTGCATGCTTGCCAGCTGCATCCTGGAACCAGCCAGAATATGGAAACTACCACAACAAGGAGACATCACAAATTAACACATTCTCACATCACAGATATAGGCAAAGCAAGATCACATTTATAGACAAGCAAGGTGACATTTATAGACAAGCTAGGATCACATCAAGTTTCAAGTTACTCTAATCAGGGCTTGTTTGGATGGAGTCATGAGAAAACTACCTGAACTAGGCAGTATCTAACCCCAACCAAGCAAGCCAAGCAGGTTTCTCAGGCAACAACACCTGACTAAAGAAGACTGGATGAGTTTCAAGTTTCTAGCTACAATAAACTCATTGTGCACCATTGTAGAAGTTGCCCTTTCGGTCGATGGTCTTCTTAAGAATGTACTCGCACAACATCTCCCGGACACGCTTTAGATCTTCTATGGAAAAATCTACATGAGATTTGAAATCCTGCAAAATACAATCATTTATGAGAATACAAGTAGAAATCAGTTTCTAAAATCAGATTGATAATGTGAGCAGAGACAAGGTTGAGTATTATTATCTACTTACAGCAGCCTTCTTGATGTCAGGTAGGTCATCGAGTAGTCTTAACATATGGAATACCACATGGAATCCACACAAAGAGGACCCACATGGCTGCTGAGCACACTGCATTGAGGTACCAAAATGACAAGAATGCAGTACCAAATAGGTAAGAAGGGACCATAAGAAAACCTTGGTCTTATAGCGAGATTTGCTTTGTGCTTGAGTGTGGCTTTTAGCTTTTTTTCTTTTGTTTCATCACTCTGTATTGTGCATGTTCACCAAAGGCCCTGCATGATCAACAATACCAATTATAAACACTAAGCGATTGAATTTGTGAACAAAACCTACAAATGTTGTACCAAAGGACCTACATGGTCAACAATAACAATTAGAAATACTAAGAGATTGAATTTATGTGAAGAAAAACCTACAAGAAACTGACTAGTCCACAAATAGTTTTAGGTTTGGGAACTTTAGCAGGGGATGTTTTATCGGAATCTAGATACCAAACCTCTTTGAACTTCATACAGATGATCACTATTACCCAGTGGCTAGTGCAGTAGGCACGCACTACGTAGTCGTTGTTCATTGGATTTGAGATTGCTTTGTCAACTAGGTGAGTGTCACACCTGATTTTCCGAAGAAAACAAATTGATAACTATATGTATGCCAGGATCTAATTTTATACATATAGTGACATCATAGTGAATAACAAAAAAAATATCATGTAAAGAATGAGAGAGTATCAGGGATTTACAACGAAATCCTAGGAAACAAAGGCTCCAAACTTCACTGGCAATCGACTGGGGTTGCGTACGTCTAGCACCATCTTCTGGATATCATTCACTTTCTTCATCTTCTCTGAACAGCGATTTAGCAAGGGTGAGCACCCTTATGGTTGGAGCTCAGCAAGTGGGGGAAGATGCAAGGCTATCAATGATATGCTAAGATTTTGCAATGGTAAGCATGTTAATGTTGGTCAAATTTTATTAGCAAGCACCAATTTACTAGGTCTAAGTTTATACCAACCCAAAATTAAGCATTTAGAAAACATTATCTCAAAACCATATAAAACCATGATTTCGTTGTATCATCAGGTTCACTTATCATGTGAGGGTCCAGTCCGCTCATAATCGTGAGCACGGCTGGTCGATCAGTTTTCACTCTTTAGATGTTGTACACTTTACCCACAGTCCGTGTTCCCCATGTTTCCTAGGTTGATTAGACCCTTAAACACTACCGAGGTGAGTGACTAGGGGTCCACTACGAAGCCTTTACAAAGATATGTAGAAGACCAACAACATGCGACAGTTACAACAGCGGAGCGGACCATAACCCTCCCTAGTTGTCAGCAGCTTAGCAAAGGCTGCTACCCCAAAAGAACCGGGCTATACCCCTTCAACTCCACCCCCTGTGCTCTTTTTGGATAAGGCTGTCAGGTAATTATACACACCTAATTAATTGGCTAAGCCAGAGTCATATGGAATTTGGTTGCACTATCTTCCTGGGTGGTTCTCCATGTTCCAATTATAACATATGATCTTTTTATTAACCAAAAGTTTCATCTTCACCATAGTTATCATGATCAACATTCATCATATTGTAAAATTCTATTTGAACCATCCCAAGTTATAGCAACTAAGCATTTCTACCCAAAACGTTTATAAGAAAAAAGGTTGTTCAAGGTAATGAGGATAAAATCTAGTCATCTCCTTATAAAGGTAATTTTACCATCAATTTATGCATAGCAACAATTAAAAGTAAATATTAATTTAATATGCATTTATTTAGGACAAAGAGGAATATGCAGAGGGAGAAGTCCACTTGCCTTTCTCCAACGTAAAGCTACTCTTGCTCTTCCGATCAGCAGCTCGATCTTCTACTCGAAACAAGCATGAAGCACAAACATGCAAAAGCAAACGATCACAACTAAGAACAATACACCAAGCATGAAAGGTTTAGAAAGAGGAGAAGGTTTGGCTCTAGGAACGTGTAAGCAAGAAACTCTCAGAACTATCGAGAGATTTGGATAAAAAACACACAAGGTTAATTAAAAGACATTCACATAGGTTATTTCAGACAAATATCCTATTTAGAATCAGCAGGTTTAATTTAGATATAAAAGGATGATGTTAAACTTAGTCTAATATTATTTATAATTATTCAAGTATAATTTATGCAAATTAAACATTTAACTCTAAAAGAAGCTTGCAAAGCATCTAAATGTATAACTCTATGTTTCGAGTTCAACTAAGCAAATTATAATTCAGACACACATTTAGATTTATATTAGTCAAATTAACAATGCATAAGAAAACACTGGATAGAACCTATGTTGCTTTTATTTAGAAAGCAAATTGCATAAATGTTAATCAATTTAACATTTAACTATGAAAACACGTTATATAGGCACTAATAAATTATTATTAAGAAAAGACATTATAATAAACATTAATCAAACTAATTTAGGATAGCTTCTCAAAACATATTTTATGGTGATCATGTCTAGCGCATTATTTATGGTGAGACGAGACTAAAGCGACAAGAACGAACTTAAACGGAGCTAAAACATGAATATATGGATTAAGAAAAAGGGTTAGGGAATCTAAACAAGATTAACTATAGATTGGATGCAAGATTTACACAACATGTTGGCTCTCGAAGGAAAAGAATATATATGACATAAGCATGATGTCATGCTCACATCAAGCAAGCATGGAATGAACAGATACGTGATCTACAGTTTTACACTAGTGTGCCCATTCTGTTTAGTCTACAGAAACGTCAAGCACAAGCACACCATTAGTTTGCATGCTACTGTTTGGTGGGCTAGCTTCTCACGGTTGGTAAACATGATTCAAACATTGATTTGCGAAGAACGATTATGATGATATAAACAAAGCAGGCATTGATGGACTACAGATCAAAGGATATATATTGTCAGGCTTCAGTTCGTGATCACTAGTGCATGGTAAAGAAGGATGGAAAATAAACTACAAGAACGAAACTACTGAATTTTGCATGCACCAGCTACTGGATGTGGCCAACGTGAGAACAGAGATAACATGCTAGTGATGAGCACCGAACACAAAAACATAATTAAATGAGCATGAGGCGTCTCACCTCTGACGTGGTAACAAATGGTGAACGGCGTGTAGCTGATGAGGAAGGAGCGTTGGCGCTTTGTTGGGACAGAAACGACCGACACTACGTGAAAAACTGGCTTTGGTAACGGGCGTAGATCGCCTTTGGTAACGGGCAATGCGCCCGTTACCGATTAAGTGTTACAAATAAGCCAAGAAAGGTAACGGGCAGATGCCTATTACTGATAACACATACTTGTAACGGACATCAAACAACAACCGTTACCACAACTAGCCACCGGTCACGTGAAACTGACTGTTTCTATGGGCCCATAGGGAACTTTGGTAACGGGCACCAAAACAAAGCCCGTTACTATGAAATAAATATCAGAGACGCGTGTGGTGAACCTGCGTCTCTGATGTTCAACGAACGGGCCATGTATTGGTAACAGGCTTTTACGGTGCCTGTTACTTTGTTATAAAGTTTGTAATGGGTGTTCCAGTTGAAGCCCGTTACTTAGTGGTCAGTGTTTGTAACGGGCTTTAACTAACGCCCATTACAGATACGTAGGCCACCCTTACAGTAACCTGCTGCCTGCTTGCCGGCTGCATCCTGGATCCAGCCAGGATTTGGCAGCCATAAGGGGCTGCATCCTGGAACTAGGCAGTATATGACTAAATTCACAGAAATTAGATCCAACATCCAAATTCGCAGAAATCCACAATTCACATGCATCATATGAAAAAATTCAGCATCATCATCTCATACAAGGAGGAAATGCATCTCCCAAGGAGGAATGCAACAATATCACAAATATTCGTGGACAATGAGGAGGAATGCAAAAATTCATGGACAAGGAGGAATGAAAAAATTTCCTAGTCACCAAACATAATCTCAACCCACACAGTTTCATCAACATGAAATTTTCCTCCGGTTGTGATCACCTGTTCCATGAGGAATGTGGCAATTCTTTCACGAACATCTGCTAGCAATGATTTGTCGAGAGGACGTTCATCTAGCCCTAATCTCTAGATATAATAATGTCACCAGTCAGCACACATATATAGTGGTTACCAAACATATGTAGTGCTAATAAGCAAGAACTGTGCTCAGTTGCAGGTTTTACAAATGAAGATCCCATCCCAGGAGCTTGATTATCAGTGAAGGAAGTACAGTTGGTGCTACTGGTAATTCTTGGACTGTGCCTGTGTTTGTCCTTGACAGTCATTTGAATGATATTGAGCCAGCTGATGAGGACCAAATCCCCCCCAATGGTAACCCTCACCCTGATAACCTGCATTTCAATGCTAATCCAGGGGATCATCCTCAGGGTCAGTTCAAGGATGTTGGTGACCTTGATCAAGTGCAGCAATAGAATGTTAATCATGGCTGGGAGGTGCCTCCTGCCCCTCCACAGGGGAACAATATGGATTGGGAGCCGTGGCCGCAACAGGATGGTGAGTTAGTTACAGAAAATGAGCTTGTTGATGTTTAGAATCTTGCAGATGCTGCTGTTGCAAATGCTGTTGCGGCTGGGATTATGCAGCACCCGGATCAACCTCAGGACAGTCACTCTGTGAGCAGTGAAACCAATGCTTTCTTCAGAGCTCAGGGTACTCCTGTCACCCTTGAATTGCCTTTGCCTGATACGTCTTCCTCGCGTGCTCTCACTGTCTTTCAACAGAACTCCATGACCTTTGAGAGTGACTACCTTGTCAGAGAATTGGCTAAGAGTCTTCGGCTGCATCAGAGTTTTGGCCCAGTTCCTTCTGTGGAAATGCTTCTTCAGGACTTGGCTCTGAGAGCTCATGGATTGCACCATCGTCTTGCTCTAAAGACTCAGCTCCCTTGGCACAACTGGAATACTGGCCCAATTAGAGTTATTCCAGATGCTTGGCTCCTCATTGTGGACCATCCCAGTTGGGGAAACAATGCTGAGGCTTCCACCTCGTCTGGTTACAGGAGACCTATTCTGGAGCCTATCTCCAAAGAAACTATCAACCAGGAGCCCCAGCTTTCAAGGCAGTCCTCTCCTGTCAACCTTGTGCAGCCCAATGAGGATGATATTGCAAACTCTCCCTCAGATCCATGTGGTCAAGAGCAGCTATCCATTAACGCTGCATCCCTGCAACCTAACTCTTCTGAAGGCATGAACCTTGATCAGTCTGAGGTTTTTTTTGCTCCCTCACCTATTGCTGTGATCACCCCACCTACTGCAGCTAAAATAAAGTCTAGGGGTAAAACCCCTATTGTGGATGATGAAGTTAGAAGATGCTCACGTTTCAGAAAGGAGGCAGAAGCCCTGGTCCAGCTTGTTAACGAGCCCAGAAGGAAGAAAGGAGCTCCCAACAAAACTGTCTCTTTCTCTACTGTTGATGAGCTCAAGACAACAATAGTCAGCAGGAGCCTGGAAGAAGAGATGGAAGATATAGTTGTTGAACCCCTCCAAATCACCACTCTAGTTGAGCTGGGAACATCTTTCTGTGGCGTTCCTCCTGAGGAGTTGAACGAGGCCACGCTGAACCAGAACAACAAAGATTAATTTATGGATCAGGCAGTCTTTCTTTTGGTTTTGGTGGGATGCGTTGTTTGCTCCAGAACTTCTATATGCTTTTATGCTACTTCTGTCTTTTGTTTGGTCCCTTACTTCTGCTGGCCCACTCTTAGCTTGTGGTGGCTGTGCCCCGCTATTTGCTCTGCTTGTTTTTGTTGGTGTCACCATGAATTGTAGATCTTGGAATATTTTGTGCTGGAATGTTCGTGGGCTGAATGATAAGGCTAGATGGGAGCCAATTCGAAACAAAATTGATGAAAGTAATGCTAATATTTTCTGTTTACAAGAAACAAAGAAGGATGATTTTGACCTACACTTTATCAGAAAATTTGCTCCAAAGAAGTTTGATAAATTTGAATTTTGTCCCTCAGTCGGGGCATCAGGTGGCATCTTAGTTTGCTGGGCTTCATCTTATTTCTCCATGCATTTTATTGAAAAACAACAGTTCGCTATCAGACTTTCTGTCACTTCTACTCACAATCTTGAGGCCTGGACTCTTGTTGTTGTTTATGGTCCCTGCAGACAACCGGCCAGAGATGTTTTTGTTAATTGGCTTTTCAATCTTGTTATTGATGAGGATGATCTTTGGCTTCTCATAGGAGACTTCAATTTCTATAGATCGTCAGATAACAGGAATAGACCTGGTGGTAATTTTAATGATACTATGGTGTTCAACAATATTATTAGTCATCTTGGACTCATTGAACTTCCTCTCAAAGGGCGAAGCTATACTTGGAGTAATATGCAGGAAATTCCTCTTCTTCAGCAAATTGATTGGTTCTTCACTTCTGTTGCTTGGACTACTCAGTTCCCCCTCTCTCTAGTTCTACCTCTTGCAAAAATCACTTCTGACCATTTGCCCTGTAAAGTTCAAATAGGCACTAACATTCCCAAGGCAAACATTTTTCGGTTTGAGAATTACTGGTTCAACCACCCTAGTTGTATGGAACAGATCACCAATGCTTGGCTTGCTCCGACCAGATAGACTATTAGTGCTCATGTGATTAGTGCCAAACTTAAACTTCTCCGGAAAACGTTGAAGTCCTAGTCTCGGGGTCTCTCGAATCTCTCAAAGCTCATTGCTGGCTGTAATATGACAATTGCTTTTCTTGACAAGCTTGAGGAAATCAGAGTTCTGCTCAGACATGAGGCCCTTTTTCGTAACATCATTAAGAATCATATCAATAATCTCCTTGCCATGCAAAATATTTATTGGAAATAAAGGTTCACCCAAAGAGTCACACAGTTCGGTGATGAAAATACTAAGTTTTTTCATGGGATGGCTACAGAGCGGTACAGGAAAAATGTAATAAGCCAAATTGTGGATGATTCCGGCAGGATGGTTACTGATCACAATGAAAAGTGTGCTCTGTTATTTCAGGAGTTCAAACGTCGGCTTGGTACTACTGTCGATATCTCTATTCAGTTTGACCTTCAGTCAATTATCCATATGCATGAAGATCTTGAGCATCTTGCCCTCCCATTCAGTGTGGAGGAAGTTGACAAGGTGATTCTTGAGCTGCCTCATGATAAAGCCCTGGCCCTGATGGCTTTAACACTTTGTTCTTTAAGAAAGCTTGGCCAATCATCAAACATGACATATACAAACTCTGTGAGGACTTCTATTTCCATCGAGCTGACCTTAAGAGTGTGAATCGTTCTTTTATCACCCTTGTTCCCAAGAAGGATAGCCCTGAAACCGTCAATGATTTCAGGCCCATTTCATTACTGAATTCAGCTCCAAAGCTGGTTTCCAAGCTCTTAGCTAATAGGTTACAATCAGTTGCTCTGCAGGTCATCCATGAAAACCAGTATGGATTTATTAAAGGCAGGACAATTCAGGATTGTCTGGTTTGGGCTTTTGAGTATTTGCACCAATGTCACCACTCCAAAAGAGAGATTGTCATATTGAAACTTGACTTTGAAAAAGCCTTTGATCTGATAGAACATGGTATTGTGTTTGAAATGCTTAAAGGCAAAGGCTTCCCAACTAGGTGGATTAGTTGGGTTGAGGACCTTCTCTCTTCTGCTACCTCGGCTGTCCTGCTCAATGGTACTGCTGGTAAAGAATTCAAATGCAAACGTGGTGTCAGGCAAGGTGACCCCCTCTCCCCTCTGCTCTTTGCCATAGCTGCTGACCTGCTGCAAAGTGTGATCAATCATGAGTATGAGCTTGGCCGTCTGCTTCCCCCTTTCCCACAAAACCCTGATATGCCGTTTCCAATTGTCCAATATGCTGATGATACTATTTTGATCCTGCATGCAAGTGAATCTCAGCTTGGGGTGTTGAAGGATGTGTTGAGGAAAATAGAGTTATCAAGTGGTTTGATTGTCAATTACCACAAGTCCTGTCTGCTTCCCATTAACATTGATAATGACAAAGCTGGCGAGTTGGCTAATATCTTTGGTTGCTCGGTAGGGGTTTTCCCTTCACCTACCTTGGACTGCCAATGGGGCTTACTAAACCTCAAGTGAAAGATTATGCTCCACTCATCTGCAGAATTGAGAGAAGGATGTCGGCCACTTCCCAATTCCTATCTTATGCTGGACGCTTACAGCTGGTAAACTCAGTTATCACCTCGCTCCCCACCTACTATTTGTGTTCCCTTAAACTTCCTGTCACAGTACTCGAATTGATTGATAAGCATAGAAAAATTGCCTCTGGAGAGGAAGGGATTTCAGAAACAAGGGCTATAATCTAGCTGCTTGGGACCTGGTCAGGTTGCCAAAAAAGAAGGGTGGGTTAGGGGTTATCAATTTGTCTATTCAAAATGATGCCCTTCTTCTCAAGCAGCTGGACAAATTCTACAAGAAGGAAAATGTGCAATGGGTGAACCTCATTTGGCAGAAATATTACCCCTCTTCTGTCCCGCACCTGGCAAGAGAGAAGGGCTCTTTTTGGTGGAAAGATATCCTTAGACTGCACATTCGCTATAGAGGTTTTGCAATTTGTACTCCTGGTATTGGTGACACTGTGGGCTTCTGGGAGGACTTGATCAATGGCCAACTCCATGCTAACTTATTCCCTAATCTCCTAGCTTTTGCGAAGGACACTTGTGTGTCCCTTTCCAAGCTTAAAAATGCTGAAAACCTCCTAGACTTCTTCAGATTGCCTATGACAAGGCAGGCTTACAATGAGTTTCTTGAGTTGCAGCATTGTCTGACTAATATTGCTCTCAACAGTGGGAATGAGAAGGATTCGTGGTCCTTCATTTGGGGTCAGCAAAAATTCTCTTCTAGCAAGTACTACAATCTCCAGTTCAGTACCATTCAACCAAATAGAACTATTGTCTGGATTTGGGAAACTAAATGTGTGCCAAAAATCAAATTCTTTGCTTGGTTATTACTCAATGACAGACTCAACACAAGAAACATTCTGAGAAGAAGAAATAAAGTCTTGGAGGATGGTACAATTGTGTTCTTTGTCATGAGGAAGTTGAAGAAACATTGGAGCACCTTTTCTTCGACAGCCCTTCGGCGACTTGCAGATGGTTAGCTCTTGGAATCAACTGGGCTAGCAATGCTAATGTTCACCAAAAAATTTACATTGCTAGGCAAGCTTTTTCGGAGCCTTTCTTTATGGAAATCTTCCTTATTGGAGCCTGGTGCATCTGGAATGAGAGGAATGATTTCATCTTCAACAACAAACTGCCGAGTCTTGCTGCTTGGAAGGACTCATTCAAGTTGTTAGTTTCCAATCATTTCTGTAGAATTAAGAGCAACTTTCATACTTCTTTATATTTCTGGCTTTCAACCCTGTAACCCCCTATCCTTCCTTCCCTTCTCATTGCCTAACTGCTGGTTAGGTCACAAGTTGTAAGTAACTATGTATTCCTTTTGTTCTGCTTTATTTATTCTCGTTGCCGGGGGGCTTTGCCCCACGGAGGTTGCTCAAAAAAAAGAAAGTACCTCCATACGTGGGCTGCTATCTTTTAATTGAAGCATGTGATAGGCACAATAGAAGCCGCAGAGTCTGGATCCAGTACGTTGTTGGTGGCACTGCAATAAACGTACAAATAAAAATATTGGTGATTAAGAAGAAATAAACTCAAGCTTTAGTACTATCTTCCACATGAAGGAAATAAGTGGTATGTACCTTAACATCTTTGACGTGTTTCAAGGGGACATGGCGCGAGAACTTTTTGCAGCAGTAACATTCCCAAGCCCTACAACGAAACAATCAACAATGGTTAGGACACTATTAATTAATATACTCTGTACAGTTTGTTGAGGAACGTCTGCAGGTAAAGAAAGAAATAACTTACTCATTAATCATTAGCTCAAAAGGGATAGTATTAATATTAATTGTCTTCAATGAATCAAGATAGTAGACCTTTCGCTGCTTCGGAACGATCGCCACTGCAATCCAGTTGTTCATACTGAGATAAGCGATAAGCATTAAATTCTTTGTAGCATATTGTTCGAAGGCATTGAGCATATAGGACACAGACAAAGAAGCAGTGTTATTCGTGCTACTTAACATTGTCGAGCAAAGGCATTCAGCATCAAGGTAGCCAACTGCAGGGCCCTTGTTGTCAACTTCTACAGTCATATTCCTATTAGTAAGAAAAACAAAGTATAAGGAAGCAAAATACATGGTAATAAAGATGATGTGAGGCTAAAAGCACAGTTCGATAGAGGATGTGATTAGTGAGAACCAAATTAAATTTTCAAGCAACTTACAGGATGAAGCAGTGGAGAAGTGTTAGATCCAAAGCATCCAAGTTGAAGAGATCATACAAATCACTGAGTTGCACAGGCATCTGCTGGAGTGCGTTTGACGATTCATCTCTCTTCAGCCATGCATTGGTCCGAGGCCGAAGTGCGACCGTAATGTCAGAAGCATCATCTGACTTACCACGTTGCATGTAGAATGTGTGGAGCTTTCTAGTAAAAGGAGCAGCCTTTGTGAGACCGCCATCATTGAGAATGTTCGTTCCGAATTTGTAATTTGGGTTAGCCATAGCCCAAGAATTCTTCTTAGTGTCACTCTCAGATTGCTTTGGGTTAGTCATATGCCGACGATTCTCCTTGGTGTTTCTTTTAGATCGCTTTCTAGTAGGCCTCTTAGAGGTTTTATTTACAACAATTTCCTTTTCCTGCTACTTTGAGATGGCTGAAGAAGATTTCTTAAGGGCTTTATTGCCTGTTGTAGGTGATGTAGAGCTGTTATTTTTGGAAAGTTTCTCTTCTTGCAGCTTTGAAATGGCTGAAGGTTTCTCAAGGGCTTTCTTGCCTAGTGGTGTCTCACCAGGACCTATTACAGAGGTATTAGGCCCAGATGTACCTACTTTGGCATGATTGTTTTGAGCACTTCTGTTTGGTGGTGTAGGTTTTGTTGGTTCATGAGGAGGAGAAGGAGGAGGAGGTGGTGGGTGTGGTGGTGGGGATGGAATATTTGGTGTCTCTTGCGAATGTGGGGATGCAAGTTTTTCTGTTTTTTCATGACTAGGAGTATGTGGGGATGGAATATTTTGTGTACCTTCCGGATGTGGGATGGAACGTGTGGGGATTGAGGAGGAGGAGAAGGAGGAGGAGGAGGGGAACCATCTGAGGATGAAGGATCTGATGGCGACTAGAGAGGGGGGAGTGAATAGGAGCCGGTAAAAATTCTTCCCAAAGAACCCGGCCTATGTCCTAGTCAAATCCCGGTCACACACAAGCGATGGATCGAATCACACGCCAATCGCCAAGACAATGAGGTTATGGATCAACCTCTAGCCTTAGGAACGATTCCTTGAAGCACACGCGGAAGCACGAGAAAGGAAGGGAGGAATCGAACCAAAAAGCAAAGTTCACAGGCTTTGGCGGACCGTCCGGCCAGGAGGGGCGGACCGTCCGCACTGGCCTCGCGGACTGTCCGGCCTGGTACCGCGGACCGTCCGCGCCAACCCTGCGGACCGTCCGGCCCTCACCACGGACCGTCCGTTAAATTACACAGAACCAACCGAAACGACCCACAAACCACGGACCGTCCGCGGGGAGCACGCGGACTGTCCGCCAGGCACCCGCGGACCGTCCGCCCTCTGCTACGGACCGTCCGAAACTCCGTCCAACCGAAAATCAAAATCGCGACGGATCGAAACGAAAGGCGAGAAAGAACACGAAGAACACGGGGCGAACCCTAGCGGCGCGGACCGTTCGCCGGGTCCTCGCGGACCGTCCGCCAGGTGCGGACAGAGCAGAAAACGCCCGACCCTGAAAGTCAACTCTCCCAAATCATCATCGGATTTCCCAAACGGTTGAAGCTGTGGAGACAAGGGTTTGGGGTCTTGAAAAGCGTCTCACAAGGATGCTATAGCCCAAAAACCTTTCCTCCTAACTCCCTAAATCACCGGGAATCGCGAATCCTTTGAGCACCACCAAAAGCTAGAGCACCGAACGAAAAACTTCGAATCGAAGTGGTTTCCCGGCGTTTGAGGGCACAAGATCAATCACAAAGATGCACGATACATCTATCCATGTTTTCCTCAAAGAAATCTGGGGAGAAACTCACTCAAATCCGCGGAATCGCACGGAGAACAAAGGCACGAAAACAAGCACAAAAGACCACGAAAAACACAACTCCGAATCTTCTATACAAACCAGGAAAGATTCACAAGGTCTAGCATGCCGCCCTAGCATCCATCCCTCTCAACAAATCTCTCATGAAGCTCTCATGCTAGCCTAGAAAAAATGGAAGAAAAATAGCTACGAAAATGAGAAATGGGAGGGAGGAAATGAAACCCTAAGACGCGGAGAGAGACAGCCACTCACACACCCTTATGGCTTATATATCAGGTCCCGCCGGAGTGGTAAATGACTCGACTACCCCTAACTGAACTACTGGCGATACAACCCACGCATGGGCATTTAGGTAATATTTGCGGGTCTTGCCATCGGACGGCCACACCTTTACCGCACCCCGCGTCCTCCCAACGCAAGCCATGCGATCCCGCCGCGTGTCCTCCGCCTCGAAGCTTCCCGACACGCCCGGATCCCGTCTCCGTCGTGTTGGGCCCTCGGACTTGGTTTTGCGGCCCAAACCAAGAAACCGTCCGCCGATGGTTTTGTGGGCAAACCACCAAACCCCGCGTGCTCGGTCCGGCCTCCCGCCAACCCACTTGACTTGACCGCCACCGTGCACCGGCTCACTTGTCCATGACTTCGTCTTGCTTGTGTCGCCACCATGTGACCCGCACCCAGTCCCGCTGTCCACCGGGTCCCTCGAACCGAGCCTACTTGTCTCTCCATCTCCCCGGAGGCCCCTCAAGGCGAAGACCTTTCGCGCCCGTTCTTCACCCGCAACAACACGAACTAGGCCGCGGCCTACACTGCGCACTAAGCCAATAGTCGGTCCAATCGTCACACCCGATTTTACAAGGAAAACCGAATGCATCTCACATGTGCGCCGGGATCATTTACACACACGTGATTAGACAAAACGAGAGTAATACCATTGCTTGTAAAAAAACGTACAAGAGTTTAAACCAAAGTATGATATCCATTATTACATCCATAAGGGTGGACTCGAAGGTCCGAACAAGACAATAACTAATCGACGACGAGTAACTCCATCGCTGACATCCACAGGCATGATGACTGGGGGATCCGCATGCCTAGAACTCCTCGAAGTCGCTCCAATACTCGTCCTCGCCTCCGACGTTCTCCTGCGAACGGCGGTAAGCAAGGGTGAGCACACTTATGGTTGGAGCTCAGCAAGTGGGGGAAAATGCAAGGCCATCAAGGGTAGGCTATGGTTCACAGCGGTAAGCATTTTATAAGTTGGTCAAGTTTTATTAGCAAGCACCTAGTTACTAGATGTAAGTGTATACCAACCCACTTAACCTTCAAAGAAACCTCAAACCAAACCTTCAACCCATGATTTACATTAAACTTCAAGTTCATTAATCATGTGAGGGTCCAAGCCGCTCGTGACCGTGAGCACGGCTGATCGATCAGTTTTACACTCTGCAGGGGTTGTACACTTTACCCACAGTTCGTGTTCCCCATCTTGCCCGAGTTATCTAGACCCTTAAACACTTCCAAGGTGAGTGGCTAGGGGTCCACTACGAAGCCTTTACAAAGGAAAGAAGAGAAACCAACAGCCCGCAACAGTTACAGCAGCGGAGCGGGCCATAACCCTCCCTAGTGGTCAACACCTGCTGCTACCCCAAAAGGACCGGGCTATACCCCTTCAACTCCGGCCCCCTGTGCCCCTCTCGGATAAGAGCTATCAGCTACCCCACTCTCCTAATTAATTGGCTAAGCCAGAGCCATGTGGACTGTGGTTGTACTGTTATCTTGGGTGGTTCTCCATGTTCCGATTATGAATCAAGTTATCTTGGTTTAAGCACAAACATGTTTATAAGCAAAGCGAGACATATAACATAAACAAGCATAACCAAACTTATGTTGAGCAAGCTAAGCATTTATCTACCCCAAACATTTGTTTAAACAGGGTTGATAAAGGTAAAGTGGTGAAACATCTAGTCAAGTCCTTAGCTAGGTGTTTGCCCATCAGATTTATGCATATCAACAGAAATAGTAAATATTGTTTAGCATGCAGTGTCATAGGTTCAAAAAGATTATGCAGAGGGGGAAAGCCACTTGCCTTCCTCTACAAGCTGGGTGAAATCCTCCTCGAAGACAGGTTCTTCCGGATCACTTCCGACAGGGAGCTCAGACGAAACAGGCACGATATCTACGAGTCAAACATGGATAACAATCAATAAACAAAACAGTACACCAAACAGTAACAAAACTGGTAAATTTACTGTTTAAAAGATTCTACTCGTCAAGACGATCGTTTCGGTATATTGAACGCTAAAAACGGAGTTAAAATGAGAAAGATATGATTAAAACGAGTTTTCGGGGGCCTATTTGCAAGAAAACTATGTTTACAGGGTTGTTTATGAATAAAATCAGGGGCTAAAACATTTTTATAAATTAAATCAGAGGGTCTAGGTGCAAAAAGAAGTGAAAAGGGCTTAAAACAAAATTAAACAGGGTAGGTAGGGGCTAGATTGCAAGAATCAGGACCTAACCGTGAATATTCAAAAAGGTGGAAGGACCGGCCTGCTATTATTTAAAAACCCAGGGGTTCTTAATCAAATCTGCCACTCCGCACCGTGGATCTTAGATCCAACGGCAGATGGCGCATGGGTGCACCGTGGACCTGGCCGTGGGCGCGGTCCATGGGTCCACCGTGGACCAGCCACTTAAAACCGAAGGGGTACGCGATCCCCCTCGTCCGCGCGTGATCCAACGGCCCTGGATGAATGCGTGTGGCGGGCGGCGGCGATGACGCCGGGAACGGGGCGGCGCGGCGGCGTGCGGCAAGAGCTCGCCGGCGTGAGCCCTCTACGGCGCTCCGGGCCACTACTTCGACTATGGGTTGGCGCAAAATGATGTGGGGGAACTTGTGCACATGATCGTGGGCTCTACGGGTGCGATTAGGCCTCACCGCGGCCGGCACCGTGAGGGGGGCGGGCGCGGCTGCTCCGGCGAGCCCGCGGGGAAGGCACTGGGTGCGATAAGGAGGGAACCGGGCGGGGGGGATTTGCTTACCACACACGGGAGATGAGGACGGGCCAATGGGTGGAGAAGAGGCGGCAACGGGCGGCTTGGCGACGGCGGCGGCTCGGGCGGCGCTCCGGTGAGCTCGGGGCGCGGCTGCCACGGGCGTCGAGGACGAAAACCTGCGGGCACACGTGCTTGTCAAGCTCCTTGCGAACCTAATGGTCAAAGAAATCGGGCAGGAAGTCTTGCTCTTCACCGGCGGCGACGAATCAACGGCGGCGGCGGAAACCGAGGCAGCGGCGCTGTTGAAATTGAGCTCGGCTCGTGCGCGTGTGCGTTGCAGAGGCGAAAGGGGAGCCAAGGGGTGCGTGAGCGAGATTATAAGGGCCCGAGGAAGGGAAGGCGAAGCGGCTAGGGGACGGGGCGGCGGCGGCTTGCCATTGATGGTCGGCGGGCCGTCCGGGCTTAAAGATGGTAAGGGAAACGGCCGTGGGTTTTGGGTGGGGAGTAATTGCCTTAATTGGCATGCTCACGGAGAAGGGAAAGGAAGGGGAGAGGGCGGGAGCAAGGCGGATTCAGCGGCATGAGGCGGCGGCCGGCGGACGCGGTGAAGAAGAAAGGAAGGAGGGGGAAAGGGGGCTGACAGGTGGGTCCCTCCTGTCGGCGCCGCGGTGAAAGGAAAAGGGGAAGGGGAGAGGCTGACGAGTGGGGCTCGGCTGTCAGTGAGAGCAGGAAAAAGAAAAGAGAGAGAGAGAGCACGCGGGCCGGCACGGGGAGTGGGATAGTGGGCTGCTGGGCCGCCTGGGCCGAAAGGGTGGCCGGTGCTGGTTTTGTTTTTTTTCTTTTTTTTTCAAACTTCATTTTCAAACCCATTTTCAACTCAAATTCAATTCAAACTTTTGCAAACTTCTCTCAAAAATTTTATAGACTTTTTAGAGACCACACAAGCAACCAAAATCATGCAAGCCAAATGATGATGCACATACACTTGTTGTTTCTAAGTTTATTAAATTATCTTTAATATTTTTAGAGCTCAATTTAAATAGCAATTTAATCTCCTTAAATCCCTAAGACAAATTTAAGTTGCTAAGTGATTTTAGTGATGGAATTTTTAGGGTGTCACAAATCCTACCCCCTTAAAGAGAATCTCGTCCCGAGATTCAGAAGATTTAGAGAACAGCTGAGGGAAGTCTTCCTTGAGTTCATCCTCTCTCTCCCAAGTTGCCTCTTCCTCGGTGTGATGACTCCACTGCACTTTACACATTCTGATGATCTTACTCCTGGTAACTCTTTCTGACACATCCAAGATCTTAACAGGGTATTCCTTGTACGTCAGATCATTCTCCATTTGAATATCCTCTAACTGTACCGGTTCTATTCTTACCTCACTTGTGCATTTCTTTAGCTGAGATACATGAAACACGTCATGAACTCCTGCCAACTGTGCTGGCAACTCTAACTGGTATGTTACTTCTCCTTTCCGTTCCAAAATCTTGAATGGTCCGATAAATCGAGGTGATAACTTTCCTCTGACATTAAACCTTCGTAACCCCCGAATAGGTGGCACTCTGAGGTACGCATAATCACCGACTTCCAAGATCACCTCTCTTCGCCGAGGATCAGCATAACTCTTCTGTCTTGACTGTGCTGCCTTAAGATTCTCCCTTATGATTTCAACTTGCTTTTACGCTTCTCGTATCTTTGTCGGCCCAAAGAACTACCTTTCACCGGTCCGATTCCAAAACAACGGTGTTCTACACTTCCTTCCATACGAGCTTCAAAAGGTGCCATTTTGATGCTGGGATCGATAGCTGTTGTTGTAAGCAAACTCTGCATAAGGCAAACTCTTATCCCAACTGCCACTGTTCTTCAACGCACAAGCTCTCAACATATCCTCGAGTATCTGATTTGTTCTCTCTGTCTGCCCATCTGTCTGAGGATGGTATGCTGAGCTGAAGTTTAACTTTGTATCCATTGATTCATGCAACTTCTGCCAAAACCGTGAGGTGAACTGTGTGCCTCGATCTGACACTATCTTCTTCGGTACCCCGTGCAAACACACTATCCTTGAATTATACAACTCAGCTAGCTTCACTCCTGTATAGGTCGTCTTCACTGGAATGAAGTGCGCTACCTTGGTTAGTCTATCCACAATAACCCAAATAGAATCATACCCGTCACGAGTACGAGGTAATCCTACTATGAAATCCATACCGATTTCCTCCCATTTCCACTCAGGTACCTTCAGAGGTTGTAGCAATCCTGCTGGTCTTTGATACTCAGCCTTCACTCTTTGGCACACATCACACAAAGCTACATGAGCTGCCACATCTTTCTTCATCCCATACCACCAGTATCTCTGCTTCAAGTCCTGATACATCTTGGTACTACCAGGGTGTATAGAGTAAGCTGAATCATGTGCTTCCTTCAAGATAGCTTCTCTCAATTCCTTGATCTCAGGTACACAGATTCTGTTCTTAAACCACACTGTTCCTTGCTCATCTTCTCGAATTCGGAACTTTGCCTAACTTAATCAACTTCCCCGTATTCTCGCAATCTTGGCATCAGTCAACTGTCCCTTCCTGATATCTTGCTCAAGGGTCGACTCGATCTCTAACGTCAGAGTCTCACTCGAAGCAACCATTCCCAAGTTAAGTTGTGCCATCTCCCAACATAGCTCCTGAGGTAACAGGTGTCCCAATAGCATGTTAGTCTGTCCCTTCCGACTCAAAGCATCTGCCACAACATTCGCTTTTCCTGGATGATACTGGATATCCAAATCATAATCTTTGATCAACTCTAACCATCTCCTTTGCCTCAAATTCAGATCCTTCTGAGTAAAGATATACTTCAAACTCTTATGGTCAGTAAAGATCTTACACTTGTTCCCAATCATGTAATGTCTCCAGATCTTCAATGCGTGAACAACCGCAACCAACTCAAGATCATGAGTAGGATAGTTCTGTTCATGTTTCCTCAACTGTCTAGAAGCATAAGCTACTACCTTTCCTTCTTGCATTAACACACATCCCAAACCTTGCCGAGAGGCATCACAGTATACATGGAACCCTTTGTGTATGTCTGGCATGATCAACACGAGTCCGTGGTCGGCCCTCTTCTTCAACTCCTCAAAACTAGCCTGACATTTCTCATCCCACTTGAATTCTCTTCCTTTCTCGAGCGAGTGGTAAGTGGCTTCACTATCTTAGAAAACCCTTCAATGAACCTGCGATAGTATCCTGCAAGTCCAAGGAAACTTCTGATCTCTGGCACATTCTTAGGCGGGCTCCAGTTCAATACATCCCGAACCTTGCTTGGATCTACTGCTATGCCTCCATCTGTGATGATGTGTCCGAGAAAAGAGACCTCCTTCAACCAGAAAGCACACTTGCTGAACTTGGCATACAGCTGATGTTCCCGTAACTTCTGTAACACAAGACTCAGATGTTCTTCATGTTCTTCCTCACTCCGAGAGCATACCAATATATCATCAATGAATACCACAACAAACTTATCCAGATACTCCATGAATACCTTGTTCATCAAATACATAAAGTATGCTGGTGCATTGGTCAGGCCAAAGGACATCACAGTGAACTCATATAACCCGTATCTAGAAGTGAATGCTGTCTTTGGTATATCCTCCACACGGATCTTCAACTGGTGATAACCTGATCTAAGATCTATCTTAGAGAAGGCCTTAGCTCCTCTCATTTGATCAAACAAATCCTCAATCCGAGGTAAAGGGTATTTATTTTTGATAGTAACCTCGTTAAGTGATCGATAATCTATACACAATCTCCTAGATCCATCCTTCTTATCAACGAAGAGTGTGGGGGCTCCCCATGGTGATGAACTAGGACGGATAAACCCTTTACTAAGCAATTCTTCAATTTGTTTCTTTAATTCAGCTAAATCTTTAACATCCATTCTATATGGTCTTTTAGATATGGGAGCAGTACCAGGTATAAGTTCAATACTAAATTCAATGTCACGATCAGGTGGCATACATGGCAAATCCTCTGGAAACACATCAGGGAATTCATTCACTACCCTTATATCCTCCAAGGCCTTGCCTTCAACAGAGTTCATAACTCCTTTGACAGATGAGGGTGCACTCACATATTCTACTCTTTCCCCTTGAGGACCGGTTAACGATCGACCTCTTCCGACACTGAATAACTCCATCACAACTCCTTAACCAATCCATACCAAGAATGACATCTATCCCCCATGATTTTAGAACTACCAGATTAGCAAGAAAGTCTACCCCCATGATATTAATCTTTACTTGTGGGCATATATGACCGTTTTCATTTCTCCCCCGGGAGTGCTAACTATCGGTGGGTTCTTCATTGTACTCATAGATAAGTTATATTTTGCCACAAATTGATCGGTTATGAATGAATGTGATGCTCTCGAATCAAATAATACGGTAGAAGGTACGAGTTGACGAAAAACGTACCCAATACCACGCCGGCATCATTCGATCTTGCTCCACCGATACATGATTGACTCGGCCACGCACATGACTCTGCCGGCCTCTCTTGCCGAGTGTACGTGGAGTACGAGCCTGAGAAGATGGCTGCCCAGTCCTGTTCCCAATGTCCCTCTGCGGAGTCTGCATCACCCTCTTAGGACAGTTGTTAGCATAATGCCCCAGCTCTCCACACTTGAAGCATCCTCCAGGCTGAACAGGGTTGGTGTTTCTGACAGGTGCCCCAGAGTTGTTGCTAGGACGACTCAGCTGTGGGGTAGGAGCTCTAGGTGTCTGAGGATTGAAGCGCTGTGGCTGAAACGAGCGCTGGAGTTGCATGTTCTGTGGGTACCTCCCAGCTTGACCACCAGGACGATATGGAGTCAGGCTCTGCTGAGAACTGTAACGGGGACGGGTGTTACTGCTAGACTGCCCATGAGACTGAAACTTGCGTTTATGTTCACCCATCTCCTTTCTCTTGCTTTCCAGCCCAATAGCTTTGTTCACCAGCGTCTGAAAGTCCGGGAAGATGTGACTGCGGTAGATAGTTCGGAGGACTAATCAAGCCATCCAGGAACCTTTCTTGCCTCTTTGGATCAGTGTTGACTTCATCAGGTGCATAGCGTGACAAGTGAGTGAACTTGTCTAGATACTCAGTCAATGACATATTGCCTTGCCTCAGTGACAAGAACTCCCTCTGCTTGAGCTTGAGAACCCCTGAAGGAATGTGATAAGTGCGGAAGTTGTCACGGAATTCCTGCCAAGTGATGTTCTGCCTGTTGGGATGAGCAGTTGAGTACGCATCCCACCAATCTGCGGCCTGCCCCACAAGTCTTCCAGCAGCATACAGAACCATCTCTCTGTCAGTGCACTGCACGATTTCCAGCTTCTTAGTGATAGTTTTCAGCCAGTCATCAGCATCTAGTGGATCAGCTGAGTGAGAAAATGTAGGGGGTGGTGGCTCATAAACTCCTTGTGCCTGTCCCTTGGTGGCGGGGGTGGTGGAGGAATCGGTGGTGGTGGCTGGTTCTGTTGGGCTTGCATCTGCTGCAATGTGTTGGTAAGGTTTTGAATCAGTTGCATCTGCGCTGCCAGGAATTGCTGCATGTTCGGGTCCATTGCTTGGTTGATCGGTGGAGGTGGTGCCGGGTTTGGTTGATTTGCAACATGTGCCCGAATCACAGGTGGCACGTCTTGACCTCCTCCGGACCTGGTGTTTACCATCTGACCGTTAGAAAAATCATATCTCAGATAATTGTACTTGAATCATTTGCATAAGAGAATAACTCAAAATAAAATGACAGCATGTACTTCAGTTAAGACAGATTCTGTTGACCTCAAAGAATTATGCATAACTTTCTGTGTAATTGTCCAATGACCACGAATTTTTACCAGATTATAGTGTGTAAAATTATGGAACCATCCCAACTGGAATCACCTCATTTGGATATGTATAACTCGAGATATAATTCAAACAGTACAGCTATATCAGCAGAGATTTACAGATTCTGACATGTTCATTACTTTGTGTATAACTCCCAGAATATGTATTGTATGCTATTGAATTTTTGACAGCAATTCATCCTCTAAATTTGTGAACTAACCCAACTGGTTTCATGTCATTTGGAGTTATATATCTTGAGTTATAAGCAAAACATTACTGATATGTCATATGACTGCGAAAACAGATTTGATCCAATCATACTTGCATGAGAGATTAAGCAATGACAACCGATAAAACCCAAACCAAACTTTAATTAACTTAAAATTTCAGATTGCATAGTGGCCATCACTCCACCATACAATTTACAATCAAGCAAAGATCCAACTCAAGCATGTTTGCAAACAGCATTCATTATTACAAGCAAATACGTTCACGCAGGAACGGTCTATCGAAAAGGTAAATGATAAAGGCGAGCATCCTAGGATCCTAGCCAAGACGAGTGGTAGCTTCATCAGTGCCATAACGAAGCCTCTTGCGCGGAGGGGAAGCTGTAGTCTGATATGGCATGACTTCCTGAGGCAGTCGCTGTCCTGCAAGCTGTGCTTCCAGACGTGCTATTTTTGCCCCGAGCGACTGCGGCTCTTCATGATACTTGTTTATCTCCAAAGTTGCTCCCTCCGGATCCGCATTCGCAGCAGCGATCACCCGTGCCAAGACATCGATGCGGTCATCGCCTCCTGCTGGCACCACAGTCACTTCTGTGCCACTTGCACGTCGAGGCACATGGCGGTACTCCGATTGGAACAACTGCACTCGATTAGCATGGCAGACCGACCAGAGCGCCCTCCTTGCTGCATCATTCACCGCAGCGTCATCCGTAGAGAACTGAGCTGTGCTATGGTGAGATGAGCGATACCTCCATCCTTCAGTATCATTCAGAGGCTTCCTGATGTAAACTTTGCAAGTGTAGTAATCCCTCATTCCAGGCTCACTGAAATGCTTGGTCACATAGAGAGGCCTTATGGTATACCCAAGATACCTCAGAACATCCCACAGAAGAATGCAGAATCGTCCATTCTCAGCTTCAGTAGAGTGTTTATGGTATTCAGCTCCATGGTAGCGGGGATCTTCATCTTCCTCTGGGTTGCCAGCAGCATTGTCACCATCATCCTCACCCACACTGTCATCACTGCAGTCTTCTGGATCACCTTCTGGCACAGGATCAACAGGTGCAGGGGGTGCTTCTTCATTGACTGCAGGCGCCGGTGGAATCACGATGTCACCGTCTGCGTCTGCCTCAAGCACTGTGCCATCGTACAGCTGTGGCTGTTCCAATGGCTCTTCTGGCTCCTCCTCCTCCATCTCGACTTCTTCAGGATCCTCTTCTTCTTCTTCTGGCTGAACCTCCTCTGGGTCTTCCTCAACCTCAACCTCCGGCTGGAACTCCTCCTGTTCCTCCTCAACATCTTCAAGACGATGGCGAGGGGCCAGCTGTCAAGTAGGAAAACGCCCACCAGTGCTCTTGCGAGGGGTCATGTAAGTCCTGGCCATCTGTCAAAGCAAAACTGATCTCAGAGTACAGAATAAATCAAAATGATAGTTTAAAATGATAAACAAAAATTAAATTAGATTTTTATTGTGTAAATAAGATGATTTGAAGCATGACAAGGCTTTCTAGAACATGAATCCTTAATTTCGTCCATTTCTAACTAAGGCTGCGACCTACAGTCATCACGGCTCTGGTACCACTTTGTCACACCCGATTTTACAAGGAAAACCGAATGCATCTCACATGTGCGCCAGGATCATTTACACACACGTGATTAGACAAAACGAGAGTAATACCATTGCTGTAATAAAACGTACAAGAGTTTAAACCAGTATGATATCCATTATTACATCCATAAGGGTGGACTCGAAGGTCCGAACAAGACAATAACTAATCGACGACGAGTAACTCCATCGCTGACATCCACAGGCATGATGACTGGGGGATCCGCATGCCTAGAACTCCTCGAAGTCGCTCCAATACTCGTCCTCGCCTCCGACGTTCTCCTCTGAACAGCGGTAAGCAAGGGTGAGCACACTTATGGTTGGAGCTCAGCAAGTGGGGGAAAATGCAAGGCCATCAAGGGTAGGCTATGGTTCACAGCGGTAAGCATTTTATAAGTTGGTCAAGTTTTATTAGCAAGCACCTAGTTACTAGATGTAAGTGTATACCAACCCACTTAACCTTCAAAGAAACCTCAAACCAAACCTTCAACCCATGATTTACATTAAACTTCAAGTTCATTAATCATGTGAGGGTCCAAGCCGCTCGTGACCGTGAGCACGGGCGATCGATCGCTTTTACACTCTGCGGGGGTTGTACACTTTACCCACGGTTCGTGTTCCCCATCTTGCCCGAGTTAGCTAGACCCTTAAACACTTCCAAGGTGAGTGGCTAGGGGTCCACTACGAAGCCTTTACAAAGGAAAGAAGAGAAACCAACGAGCCCGCAACGATTCACGGCGGAGCGGCCATAACCCTCCCTAGTGGTCAACACCTTCGTTGCTACCCCAAAAGGACCGGGCTATACCCCTTCAACTCCGGCCCCCTGTGCCCCTCTCGGATAAGAGCTATCAGCTACCCCACTCTCCTAATTAATTGGCTAAGCCAGAGCCATGTGGACTGTGGTTGTACTGTTATCTTGGGTGGTTCTCCATGTTCCGATTATGAATCAAGTTATCTTGGTTTAAGCACAAACATGTTTATAAGCAAAACTGAGACATATAACATAAACAAGCATAACCAAACTTATGTTGAGCAAGCTAAGCATTTATCTACCCCAAACATTTGTTTAAACAGGGTTGATAAAGGTAAAGTGGTGAAACATCTAGTCAAGTCCTTAGCTAGGTGTTTGCCCATCAGATTTATGCATATCAACAGAAATAGTAAATATTGTTTAGCATGCAGTGTCATAGGTTCAAAAAGATTATGCAGAGGGGGAAAGCCACTTGCCTTCCTCTACAAGCTGGGTGAAATCCTCCTCGAAGACAGGTTCTTCCGGATCACTTCCGACAGGGAGCTCAGACGAAACAAGCACGATATCTACGAGTCAAACATGGATAACAATCAATAAACAAAACAGTACACCAAACAGTAATAAAACTGGTAAATTTACTGTTTAAAAGATTCTACTCGTCAAGACGATCGTTTCGGTATATTGAACGCTAAAAACGGAGTTAAAATGAGAAAGATATGATTAAAACAGTTTTCAGGGGCCTATTTGCAAGAAAACTATGTTTACAGGGTTGTTTATGAATAAAATCAGGGGCTAAAACATTTTTATAAATTAAATCAGAGGGTCTAGGTGCAAAAAGAAGTGAAAAGGGCTTAAAACAAAATTAAACAGGGTAGGTAGGGGCTAGATTGCAAGAATCAGGACCTAACCGTGAATATTCAAAAAGGTGGAAGGACCGGCCTGCTATTATTTAAAAACCCAGGGGTTCTTAATCAAATCTGCCACTCCGCACCGTGGATCTTAGATCCAACGGCGGATGGCGCATGGGTGCAGCATGGACCTGGCCGTGGGCGCGGTCCATGGGTCCACCGTGGACCAGCCACTTAAAACCGAAGGGGTACGCGATCCCCCTCGTCCGCGCGTGATCCAACGGCCCTGGATGAATGCGTGTGGCGGGCGGCGGCGATGACGCCGGGAACAGGGGCGGCGTGGCGGCGTGCGGCAAGAGCTCGCCGGCGTGAGCCCTCTACGGCGCTCCGGGCCACTACTTCGACTATGGGTTGGCGCAAAATGATGTGGGGGAACTTGTGCACATGATCGTGGGCTCTACGGGTGCGATTAGGCCTCACCGGCGGCCGGCACCGTGAGGGGGCGGCGCGGCTGCTCCGGCGAGCCCGCGGGGAAGGCACTGGGCGCGATAAGGAGGGAAACTGGGCAGGGGGATTTGCTTACCACACACAGGAGATGAGGACGGGCCAATGGGTGGAGAAGAGGCGGCAACAGGGCGGCTTGGCGACGGCGGCGGCTCGGGCGGCGCTCCGGTGAGCTCGGGGCGCGGCTGCCACGGCGTCGAGGACGAAAACCTGCGGGCACACGTGCTTGTCAAGCTCCTTGCGAACCTAATGGTCAAAGAAATCGGGCAGGAAGTCTTGCTCTTCACCGGCGGCGACGAATCGACGGCGGCGGCGGAAACCGAGGCGGCGGCGGCGGCCGTTGAAATGAGCTCGGCTCGTGCGCGTGTGCGTTGCAGAGGCGAAAGGGGAGCCAAGGGGTGCGTGAGCGAGCTTATAAGGGCCCGAGGAAGGGAAGGCGAAGCGGCTAGGGGACGGGGCGGCGGCGGCTTGCCATTGATGGCCGGCGGGCCGTCCGGGCTTAAAGATGGTAAGGGAAACGGCCGTGGGTTTTGGGTGGGGAGTAATTGCCTTAATTGGCATGCTCACGGAGAAGGGAAAGGAAGGGGAGAGGGCGGGAGCAAGGCGGATTCAGCGGCATGCGGCGGCGGCCGGCGGACGCGGGGAAGAAGAAAGGAAGGAGGGGGAAAGGGGGCTGACAGGTGGGTCCCTCCTGTCGGCGCCGCGGTGAAAGGAAAAGGGGAAGGGGAGAGGCTGACGAGTGGGGCTCGGCTGTCAGTGAGAGCAGGAAAAAGAAAAGAGAGAGAGAGCACGCGGGCCGGTGCGGGTAGTGGGATAGTGGGCTGCTGGGCCGAAAGGGTGGCCGGTGCTGGTTTTGTTTTTTTTCTTTTCTTTTTCAAACTTCATTTTCAAACCCATTTTCAACTCAAATTCAATTCAAACTTTTGCAAACTTCTCTCAAAAATTTTATAGACTTTTTAGAGACCACACAAGCAACCAAAACCATGCAAGTCAACTGATGATGCACATACACTTGTTGTTTCTAAGTTTATTATATTATCTTTAATATTTTTAGAGCTCAATTTAAATAGCAATTTAATCTCCTTAAATCCCTAAGATAAATTTAAGTTGCTAAGTGATTTTAGTGATGGAATTTTTAGGGTGTCACACCAACACCCGTTGTCAATCACTCATCACTGAGGAGCGATCATCCATCGACCACTGGGACGCTCCTGGTCCTCAATCTCCCCCTTGATGAGTGCATTGACAACACACAACGCGAAATAAAATTCAGAGAAAGAAAGAAAGGAAGAAGAAAGAAAAACAAAGAAACTCAACTCATGACCAAAACCGAAGAAAGGCGAAGAAAGGTCACAAGCCAAGCAAAGCACAAACTCCACACCGAAAACAGCAAGAATGCTCCCCCTGAACATGTGGATGCAAACTCCCAAATTTCAGCTCACCTCTTCTGAATTGTCATTAGGCTCACCTCTTCTCCCCCTTGTTGACAATGTATGAATCAAGGTGAAAATGCAGAAATGCAAAACAAAGCATATAAACACCTACATGAGCTTCTCAAATAGGCCAAATCTAGTGTCAAAGGCTAAAAATGAGACAAAGATCACACATATGGATCATAGCATAGTCAAAGCATTGCCACAAGTAATATATGAAAATACAAGCATGTGACAAGGCAAAATTTTCAGATTTAAGCAGTTTTACCAAAAGAAGACTCGCTTCACATGTAAAAGCCTATCCATGTCACACTTGAGCCACATACATGCATACCATTCAAAGATCATACAAGGATATCAAATTCTCAGCAAAAGATCATGGCAAACACCCATAAAGCAAAGCATGTCATGTCAAAGCTCATGAGCCATGTGTCCACTTCGAGGAGACTTCTCCACTGGTGAACATCATGCAACATGTTTTGCACCCATATGTGAAAGATAAGACATTTTAAGTATAGACATGATGGATGGAGCATTTTTCAAGCTATACACTTCTTTTCAAGATTAAATCATTTCATGGTACATGAAGTGCCTTTGCGGCAAAAAGAAGCTTATGCTCCCCCATGAATGCAACATAGGCTAAACATTCACAATGATATTCGGCCTTTGGCCCAAATGCAAGAACAAGGCATCCAAGCACAATCTAAGTATGAAAAGCACCTTTAGTCCAAACTGTGACATGGATACACAACTACACACGAGTGGAGCATATTTCATCAAAAATTAGTCAAGATTAGCATTTACTTCAAAAAGGGCTATCTCACTACACATATATCTCAAATATTCCAAGAGCATAGCCTCACATCACCATTTCTCCACACATATGACCAATATCTCACAAATAGCAAAAGAAACTCAAATATGGCATATGAAAGAAGCTCATCGTCCTAAAATGCAATATGATACAAATGCAACATGATATATGACAAGATGACTATCCTACCATGGTTTATACAACAAGCAAAGCATGCATATACATCAAAGTAAAACAAGGTATGATACATATGGTACAAGAAGAAATCCCCCAAGAATCAACTAGAAAGGGCAACAAACCCCAAGATCCCCCCGCAAGCACACAAATGTAGCTTGGTCGAGAGGCTTTGTAAAGATATCGGCTAGCTGATCTTGGGTAGGGACATGACTCAGCACAATGGTTCCTTTCTCCACATTGTCCCTCAAGAAATGATACCTCACTTCTATGTGTTTGGTTCTGGAGTGAAGCACTGGGTTTTTGGCTACGCTTATGGCACTGGTGCTATCACAAAGAAGTGGGATCTGGGTGCACTCCTCACCAAAGTCTCTCAAAGTGTATGAAATCCACAACAGCTGGTAACAAAAACTCGCGGCAGCAACATACTCCGCCTCGATGGTAGACTGAGCTACACTAGACTGCTTGTGGGAAGACCATGAGACCAACGAAGAACCAAGAAACTGGCAAGTACCAGAAGTAGACTTCCTCTCAACTCGACAACCAGCAAAATCCGCATCGGAAAAACCATGAAGAGAAAGAGTCGAGGAGGACGAATACCAAAGGCCAAGACCGAGGGCGGACCGTAGGTACCGAAAATCCTCTTGACGGCTGTCGATGTGATGTCCTCGGCGAAGCTCGAAAACGAGCGCACAGACACACGCTGAACTGTATGTCTGGCCTCGTCGCCGTCAAGTAGAGGAGGGAGCCGATCATGCTCCTGTACTCCCGCTGGTCAACTGGTTCTCCGTCCTCGTCCGCATCCAAAGTGGCCGTACTCCCCATGGGAGTCGACATCGGCTTCACATCTTGCATTTGGAACTTCCTCAGCATGTCCTTCGTGTACTTGGTCTGGTGCATGAATGTTCCATCCTTCACTTGCTTGATCTGCAGCCCGAGAAAATACTGCAACTCGCCCATCATGCTCATCTCGAACTCCCTGCTCATCTCATCTGCAAACTTGGCAACAAGGTTATGTGACGAGCCACCAAAGACAATATCATCCACGTATATCTGAACAATCAACAAGTCATTCCCATGCTTCAGGAGAAACAAGGTCCTATCCACTGTACCCATCACAAACCCTCTGCTCAACGAAAAACCTCTCAATCTCCCATACCAAGCACGAGGCGCCCGTTTCAACCCATACGAGCCCTTTTCAACCCGTATACCCCGTGTGGGTACAACTCGCTCTCAAACCCGTGTGGGCCGCTTCACATACACCTCCTCCTCTATGACCCCATTCAGAAAAGCACTCTTCACGTCCATCTGAAACAACTTGAACCCTTTAGCCACGGCAAAGGCTAGAAGGATCCGAATTGCCTCAAGACGGGCCACAGGAGCAAAGGTCTCCTCATAGTCGATCCCCTCCTTCTGGCTAAACCCCTGAGCAACAAGTCTGGACTTGTTCCTCACAACCATCCCATTCTCTCCCTCCTTGTTCTTCCAAACCCACTTGGTTCCTATGGGATGGCAATTTGGAGGTGGTTCAACTAACTCCCACACCTGGTTCCTCTCAAAGTTTTCCAACTCCTCATGCATAGAATTGACCCAGTTTGCATCAGATAAAGCATGTCCAATGTCCTTGGGCTCAAAGGTGGCAACAAAAGCAGCATGAGCAAAATGAGAGGAATTCCTAGACCTTGACCGTGTAGTTCGTTCGTCGATGTTCCCAATGATCTTCGACAGGGGATGCACTTCTTGAATCCGCCGAGGAGCCTCACGCCTCGAGACTACCTCCCCCTCAACTTCAGCTTCTCTCGTCTGGTCCTCTTGTTGCACCGTCGTTGTCCATGAAGTAGACGGTCCACGCTCCGTAGTGGTCGTAGGGGAAGTAGTGCGTACACATTCAGCTTCAGGCGCATGGTTCTCCCCATCATCATCTCCAGCTTCGTCCTTCTCCTCTTCAAAGAGGTCCTCGGCCATCTCCTCGTCACCTGCACATTCAAAGCCAAGAGAGGTACATGGCATTGTGTCGTCGAAGGTTACCTCACAAGTCTCCATGATTTTGTTCGTCTCAAGGTTAAGCACCCTATAGGCTCTAGAGTGGTTAGCATATCCAAAGAAAATACCATCACTAGACCTAGCCTCAAACTTGTCGAGTTTTCCCTTCTTAAGAATAAAGCACTTGCAGCCAAAGACTCGGAAATGACTCACCTTGGGTGCCCGACCATGCATCAGCTCATAATAGGTCTTCTTCTTGAAAGCTCGCAATAAAATTTTGTTGGAAACATGACAAGCCGTATTGACCGCCTCAGCCCAATACCTCGTAGGAGTCCTGTGCTCATCGAGCATCATCCTAGCCATCTCACAAAGAGTCCGATTTTTCCTTTCCACGACTCCATTTTGAGGGGGCACATAAGGGGTCGAATACTGATGTTCAAGACCTAGATCACGACAAAAGGCATCAAAACGAGAGTTCTTGAACTCGAGCCATTATCACCTGCGGATAGCTCGAATAGCATTCCCATGCCTCTCGTTTTTCAACCTCACGATCAGATCTTGAACAAAGCCAAATGTCTCACTCTTATCCTCCAAGAAAAACACCCAGGCATAGCGAGAGTAATCGTCCACCACAACAAGGACATACCACTTCCCACCCACCGAGCGAACTCGAGCTGGCCCAACTAGGTCCATGTGCAACAGCTCTGTCAGACGCTCGGTCATGACATCGGTCAGGGGTGGATGGGGAGTGTCTACCATCTTGCCATGCCTACACGGAGCACAAACCAAATCCTTCTCAAGCTTCAACCTCGGCAATCCTCGGACAAGGTCAAGACCACTCAAGCGGGAAACCAAATCAAAGCTTAAGTGTCCCAACCGCCTATGCCATTTCCACAAATCAGAAGAAGGACCAGCCATCAAACAGCGTGCAGGACCCAAAGAACGAGAGAAATCAGCCCTGAAAATCTGACCCTCGGGGATGATCATACAGACAAGATCACCTCGAGAATCAAGCAAACGAGACTCGCCAGACTTGAAACGCACCTCAAAACCCTCATCAAGCAACTGAGAAACCGAAAGCAAATTGAAACCCAAAGACTTCACAAGAGCAACTCTCTTCAACGTTACCTTGTCACTCACATGCACAACACCCTCAGACATCACCCTTCCTCGTCCATTGTCCCCAAATGTGATGTACATCTTTTCCTTCACTGGGGTGAGGCTGGTGAACCACTTCTTATCTCCGGTCATGTGTCGTGAACACCCGGAGTCGATCAACCAAATGTCCTCCAAGCCTCCTGCCTGTAGTCAGAAACAAGAACGAGAGTGAGCTAGCGACTCGACACTGGGGTTAGCACAAAGAAAGTTAAACCAGTGTCGAGCCATCTGCTCAAAAGAGGGGTTAGCAAACATCATTCCCTTGCCACCAAACTTCCCATGTCGCATGGGAGGAGTACGAGCACCACGAGGGGGAAAACGTGGTCCGTAGTTCCTCTGGAACCCAAAGCTGCGATCATCTCCCCTAAACCCGTACTGAGGATGAGTAGGGGGCGTCCAGCAAAGCCACCACGAGCCCGACCAAACCTCTCACCAGCACGCACACCATCATCTCTCCTAGCAAACCTCTGACCACCACCTCTCTGTGGGAACCTGCCAACACTCCTCACACTTCCCACACCCCGTGGAAGTGGCACTCTAGGCTCAGGAATACCATGAGACTGGCGATACCTGTCCTGGTTTGCTTGCTCCCTAGCAAGCCTCTCATCCCTCTTCCTCTTGTAGCAAAACTCTGCAAGATGCCTCTCCTTGCCACAATACTCACACCTGAAGGGGTGGGTTTTGGTTTTGGATCTGGCTTCTCTCTAGGCTTCTCACCCTTCTCACCCGCAAACTTCACCGTTTTTTGGAAGTCATTTGTCTTAGGTGGAAATTTGGGTGGATCTTGGGTTGTGTCAAGCTTGTTGCAAAGGTGGTTGGGCTTTGTTGTGAAAGAGTTCTTGGGTGCTTTTGGAAGTGGGACTTGGATCTCTCCTATCACCTCAAACTCGGGGTTAGACTCAACACACTTCTCATACACACTCTCCCCACTGTTCTCTCCCACTTTCTCACACAACTTCTCAAACCCCAAACCACGACCATCTGCTCTCTTGAACTCCTCAATCATGATTTTCAATTGAGGTTCCTGCCCAGACAACCAACCCAACACCTTCCTCAAATAGTCATTCTCCTCATAGATGACATCCAAACGGGAAGTAAGTTCAAGATTGCGCAAAGTAACCTCATCACAGCTAGTGCATGCATTGACAACAGGAGATTTCAAAGATGCTTCCAAAGAACTAATGGTAGAACGAGCATCAACAAGCTTAGCATGCATATTAGGACATGATTTACAAGCACCAAGCAAAGTAGGTCTAGCCTTAAGCTCATCATACTCAGTCCTAAGAGCATCTAGTTTAGCCAAAGTAGAAGCATTCTTCTCATTAAGCAACTTGATCTCATTGAACCATGCATGACACTCAAGGCATTCGACATCATCAGGAGTAGTAGGAGCAAGTTTCAAAGAGTCATTTTCAAGTTTCAATTCAAGCAATTTCGACTCTAACTCTCCTACTTTCTCAGTAGCATTCTCAAGTTGAGCCCTAAGATCTTTCCTCATCTTTTTGGCATCTCTTAGCACACTATCCCGGTTGTCAATCAAGCCATTCAACCTAGCGATCTCAGCAAGCAAAGAGTCAGAGTCACGATTTACCTCATCCTCCGAGTCGGAGTCGCTGTCTTCCTTCTCGCTCTTCTTGCTGCTTGAGCTATGGGCCATGCCACAAAAGCCCTCAAGCGCCACACAGCTCAACCCGCTGAGGTTCCGGCTTGCACTCTTCTTGCCCTTGCGCCTCTCGGTATCTTCATCTTCGCTGCTTGAGCTTGACTGCTCGTCGCTTGAGCTTGAGTCGACGTCGCTCGCACCGGCCACCATCGCTCTTGCCTTGTTCTTCTTGTAGCCGCTCTTGCTCGGTCGCCGCTTGTCCTTGTCCTTGCTCTTGGACTTGTTAAAGTGCTTGCCCTTGGAGGAGTACTTGTCTTCACGCCTCGGGTGCGCCTTGTACTCGTTCACCTTGTACTTGTTCTCCTCCGCTTCCGGGCACTTGGTGATGAAGTGGCCTCGCTTGCCACACTTGTAGCAAGTCCCTGAGCTCCGCCTTGCATTCCTCCGACTCTCGTGCAGTCGATCAAACCTTCTTGAGAGCAAAGCTAGCTCCTCCTCGCCCAGCACATCAAACTCCTCATCTGGAATAGACATAAGAGAAGACAAGGAAAACTGTCGACAGGAAGGGTTAGATTTGCCCTTTGATCCGCCCACAAGAGCAAGACTATGGTCAGTCGAGCCCTCATGCTTGGATTGCAACTTCCTGTCAACCTCAGTCGACTTGAGCTTAGAAAAGAGGTCATCCAACTCAATAGTCAAATATTGCCTAGACTCCTTGATGGCCTCAACCTTAGCACCCCAAACATTTGGGTCCAAGACATGCAAGAGCTTCAAAGCCTGATCATGCTCGGTGTAAGGAAAATCCTCAACATTAGCTTTCATGTTGTTCACGATGGCGGTGAACCTCTGAAACATCGCATCAATGTCCTCACCGGGAAGTGGAGTGAAATTCTCATATTGCATCCGGTAAGAGACAAAAAGGCGAGCCTTCACATGGTTATCACCACCGTGAGCAACCAACAACTTTTCCCAAATTTGCCAAGCAAGATTCAAATGTCGAACATGCTCAAACTCTGGATCACAGAAGCTCCGGACCAAGTGATCAACGGCTTTTGCATTAGCCTCATACTTGGCCTTAGCACCGGCATCGGTCACCATAAGAGTATGGATGTTGACCGGAATAGCATAGGTCTTGTCAAGCACAATGAAATCCAACAGCTTCCCACGAAGAAAGAATATCATTCGGGCCGCCCACTTATGGTAACCCTTGCATCGAAGTGCGGCGGACCACCCCGCTCAACGTACGCCATCTTCAGATTCGAGACTTGTCAAAGTCTCAAAGAATCCGGCACCAAGCTCTGATACCAATTGAAGGATCAGATGGCGACTAGAGAGGGGGGGAGTGAATAGGAGCCGGTAAAAATTCTTCCCAAAGAACCCGGCCTATGCCCTAGTCAAATCCCAGTCACACACAAGCGATGGATCGAATCACACGCCAATCGCCAAGACAACAAGGTTATGGATCAACCTCTAGCCTTAGGAACGATTCCTTGAAGCACACGCGGAAGCACGAGAAAGGAAGGGAGGAATCGAACCAAGAAGCAAAGTTCACAGGCTCTAGCGGACCGTCCGGCCAGGAGGGGCGGACCGTCCGCACTGGCCTCGCGGACTGTCCGGCCTGCTACCGCGGACCGTCCGCGCCAACCCTGCGGACCGTCCGACCCTCGCCGCGGACCGTTTGTTAAATCACACAGAACCAACCGAAACGACCCACGAGCCACGGACCGTCCGTGGGGAGCACGCGGACTGTCCGCCAGGCACCCGCGGACCGTCCGCCCTCTGCTACGGACCGTCCGAAACTCCGTCCAACCGAAAATCAAAATCGCGACGGATCGAAACGAAAGACGAGCAAGAACATGAAGAACACAGGACGAACCCTAGCGGCGCGGACCGTCCGCCGGGTCCTCGCGGACCGTCCGCCAGGTGCGGACAGAGCAGAAAACACCCGACCCCGAAAGTCAACTCCCCCAAATCATCATCGGATTTCCCAAACGGTTGAAGCTGTGGAGACAAGGGTTTGGGGACTTGAAAAGCGTCACACAAGGATGCTATAGCCCAAAAATCTTGCCTCCTAACTCCCTAAATCATCGGGAATCGCGAATCCTTTGAGCACCACCAAAAGCTAGAGCACCGAACGAAAAACTTCGAATCGAAGTGGTTTCCTGGCGTTTGAGGGCACAAGATCAATCACAAAGATGCACGATACATCTATCCATGTTTTCCTCAAAGAAATCCGGGGAGAAACTCACTCAAATCCGCGAAATCGCACCGAGAACAAAGGCACGAAAACAAGCACAAAAGACCATGAAAAACACAACTCTGAATCTTCTATACAAACCAGGAAAGATTCACAAGGTCTAGCATGCCGCCCTAGCATCCATCCCTCTCAACAAATCTCTCATGAAGATCTCATGCTAGCCTAGAGAAAATGGAAGAAAAATAGCTACGAAAATGAGAAATGGGAGGGAGGAAATGAAACCCTAAGACGCGGAGAGAGACAGCCACTCACACACCCTTATGACTTATATATCGGGTCCCGCCGGAGTGGTAAATGACTCGACTACCCCTAACTTAACTACTGGCGATACAACCCACGCAGGGGCATTTAGGTAATGTTTGTGGGTCTTGCCATCGGACGGCCACGCCTTTGCCGCACCCCGCGTCCTCCCGACGCAAGCCATGCGATCCCGCCGCGTGTCCTCCGCCTCGAAGCTTCCCGACACGCCCGATCCCGTCTCCGTCGTGTTGGGCCCTCGGACTTGGTTTTGAGGCCCAAACCAAGAAACCGTCCGCCGATGGTTTTGTGGGCAAACCACCAAACCCCACGTGCTCGGTCCGGCCTCCCGCCAACCCACTTGACTTGACCGCCACCGTGCACCGGCTCGCTTGTGCATGACTTCGTCTTGCTTGTGTCGCCACCATGTGACCCGCACCCAGTCCCGCTGTCCACCAGGTCCCTCGAATCGAGCCTACTTTTCTCTCCATCTCCCGGAGGCCCCTCAAGGCTGAAGACCTTTCGCGCCCGTTCTTCACCTGCAACAACACGAACTAGGCCGCAGCCTACACCTGCGCACTAAGCCAAGAGTCAGTCCAACACCCGTTGTCAATCACTCATCACTGAGGAGCGATCATCCATCGACCACTGGGACGCTCCTGGTACTCAGAGGAAAGGACCTGTGCCGTACTGTGTGAACTAGAAGGAATCTGTACAATAGCCTATGATCAAGATATACATGTTGGCGCTCCTTTGATGTCAATCCGACACCTTCTCCACTATAACCTCTATCCTTGAGCTTGTATGAGTTTCATCACCTCGTCACTAGGAGGGCATTCCAACACTTCTTCCGCAAAGATAGTATATACTGTGATCACTTCTACCACAAGACAGCCTTCATGAATCGGGACTGTTTGTAGTGTATTCTCCTCTAGATGAACAAGACCAAGTGCAGCCTTACATTGAAGGTCCCTCCACGCGATCCATAGGCCACAGTGTGTGGGTTCAGTCATCATGCCTATAAGGTCTTCATGTGTACGATCGTCTCTGTGGACCTCTGTCGCCAACTCTGCAGTGCCATCGATCAAACCTACATCTGTGGACGCACAACTGCTCTTTAGTGTGGTGGGTGAAGGGCTTGCGCGATTAGACATTGGTGACAACACCACCTCTGCATTTGCATGTTGTGCATTCGCATGTCAGCCACCAGTTTTTGCTTGATTTGTTCCTTTATCTTTTCTGTATCAACTCATGTGTTGGTCTTCGTCCTCTTCTTCTTCCTGTACATCTCGATATGCTGAGGCCATGCATACTTCCAGCCATGGTAGCTGGAGACACCACGCACATGACCGTGTGGTTCAGGGCGGCCTAAGCACTGAGTTAGCACATCATACACCCTCTGCCCTGCCATTCCTGAAGATTCTGCACATGCAATCTTCTCCATGATGTCCGCAACCAATTTTTCTACCTCTTTGTTGTTGAACACTATGTCGACAACATGGTCTTTAATCACTAGCTTACTCCTTGCTCGTAGCCAATTGCTGGAACGATCGTCAGGGTAGGCGTCATTTGGGTTGGGGATACCAACTACAGCTAATTGTCTGTCCTCTTCCTTCCATTGTTCTAGTTTCACAGTATAACCAGCTAAACCCATGTTGTGCTTTCTTGTGTTCCAACTTCGGAGTTCTTTGAACTTGACAGTAGCAGATGAGGCTTGCTCGGTTTCTGCCTGTTTCATGAACTCCTTCCACTATTCCGAGACAATAAACGGGTGCCTTGTAAATGGCTCAAGTCCTTTTCTGATAAAATCTCGCCTAAGCTGAAATCTGAATTGTCTCCGTGCCTTGGCTGCTGTCTTCTAGAAAAGCTTGAATGCCTATGGTTTCGCATCTTCCTGGAACTTCAAGTGTTTCCGCACATGCTTATCAAACAAGTCCCACTTTTCATCATTTCTTAGTTCTTTGATTTCTGGCAAGTACAAAGGTATCTTTTGTCTGGCAACGAGCCCCGCAAGCGCTCTAAACCTGCGCTTTTGTGTCAATGGTACCAGCATCCCCACTATGTCGACCTCAGTTACTATCATTGTGTCACTTGGCCACTTTGTGGATGTCCTTGGCGCTCTGCCTCGACGCTGAGCCCCACCCATCTTGTCTTGTTGTGCACTAACAGTGCCATAACCCTCTACTTCATCTTGTGGTGCATGTCTATAGTCCTCGTTAGAATTATCTTGTGAACTAATAGCCAAGGGAGTTAAAGTAACTACTTTAGCCCACTGTAATAACATTGGTTCTTGGTAAACCATTAACATAAATGGAAAATTTAGTAACCAAAAAATTAGTGCAGGGAAAGTGACCATGCCATTAGATGCAGGCTGCCTATGTTGATGATGAGGTACTTATTGAACTTGGAAGGAATGTGCAGATGTGCATAGGATCAAGAGCAAAACCAAATGTAAGAGTCAACCTAAAGGGAAATGCTAAGTATGTATATGATTGACAGCAAACCCTGCAATCCCCACAAGTTCAAGTACATTATACGCATTTATATAAAAAGAAAACCATACGCACGTGTTTGTTGTATACTTGATTACCTGAACGCATGTGTGCTGCAAAAGCGCGCTTGGCATAATTCCATTAACTCGAGCAAATTAATATACCAAATTACCTTACTACCGAATTGTTGTTAATTTTACAATTATTACCGAGTTGGTAGAATGCATTTACCGAATGTATAATACATTTTTAGAGCGGCATACAATAAACTCAAATCCTAGATTCGCCACTGACCTTCGCACTGCCGGAGCGGAAGGATCTCTACTCCTCGTCGTTGCCTGATCACCGCCATGCCCTCGTCCTCGCGTCGACCTCGTGACTGGATCCCTCCTCCTCCTAGTCATTGTTGTCGTCATCGTCGTCGCTGAATTTGTCCTCTAGTCATCGTCGTCGTCGTCGCCGCCACCGCAGCTGGGTCCCTCCTCCTCTATATCTCACTGTCAGAGGTGTGGTGCACGTCGAACCGAGCGTGGTGTGGTGTGGCGTGCATCTCAGCGAAAGGGTGTAGAGTGGGTCGCGCATGGGGGGAGGTGAGAGGGACGAAGGCGAGGGGGAGAAACTGGCGGCGACGGTGCGAGGGGGAGTGTGGGAGGAGACTGCGTGAGGGAGGCGTCCTTCCCTACTAAGTACTAACCTAGCGCGAGTGGGCTTGTGTGGGCCTTAAAACGAGTAATGTAGGTCACATCACCAAGCAAATTAACTCATAAGTCATAACAAACATATTCACATTTGACTTGCATCATCAAGGCACATCACCAAAATAAGACCGCATCAGCTGGTCGCATCACCAAACTAGATTGTTGCTGCAAGGGAACTAGTTAGCTAGCTAGTTGGCTTCTTTTGTGCTGCTGCCTCAAGTTCAACTAGCCTTGTCTCTAGTTTTGCCACTCTTTCTGCCAGCTCAACATTCTTCTTTAGAAGTTCAATCTCCTGTCTGTTTTGTGCGGCTTTAAGCTGCTCATCTTGCTTGTCGATTCCTTTCCAGATGTAGTCAATGTCATCACGAGTAACAACATTGTCCTAAAACAAAGGCAAATATTATATTGATGCAAGCTTCATAATAGTTGTAATTTACAAGAAAGCTGTTTTAACTCTATCTGGTTTCAAAACATGCCTGCTTCTCTTCAGCCGATTCCTTGAGCTAGTTTATTTTAGTCCAAATCCTGTCAATGTCATGTGCAATAACTTTCTACAGCAGATGGAAATTGATGCATTAGAACAATTGATAAGTGAAGATGTGAAGGTCCAAGGACAAATCTCGTGCATGATGGTTTCAGAACTTGCCTCATGGTCTTCAGAATCATTGCCGGAGTTGTTGCCGGAGTCGTCACCGGAGTTGTTGCCAGAGTTGTTGCCGGAGGAGATGAGGTCTACCAGCACCACTCTTCTACCGGGGTCGTCGCTAGAGGAGTCCACGCTCACCTCAATGCGCGTGGACCACTTCTTCCTTCGCGTTGAGGAAAAAAACCCAGCCTCTCCATGGCCGGTGTCGCTGGAGTCCGCCAACTTCGCCCTTGCTCGTGTGTACGGCTTCCTCCCCCGGGCCGACGAAGAACCGGCCTCTTCCATGGAGCGCCGAGGAAGACGCACGGGGGAGGCACGCTAGGACGACTCCTCTTCATCACCGCGGAACCTCACTCTCTTGGCGGGGGCGGTGGACAGCACCGAGGAATACGAATAGGGACGTGGCCTCGGGGCCTCCTCCTTGCAGAACCCCCCCAGATTCGCGGGCCATACCTGCGACGGAGACAAGGCTGCGACGGAAACAAGGAAGGCGGAAGCTGGAGAAGGGGATAGAAGGTGAAAGGCAGGGTGCAACATTTATTAAAAAGGTTCGGATGCACAAATGATACGTTGATTAACAAACACTCGTCGCCAATGAAGGGGTGGGGCCAGGTCTATTCGAATGAAGAACAATTTGCTTTTCCCTTTTAATCTGCAATCAAATTTTGTATCATGTTTTCCTCCGTCAACCGTAATCCAAATTTGATGATATTTGTTTCTGATTTTTTTTTAAAATCAACATTTATTCATTTATGACATTTTTTCGTATGTAATACCATTTCTTGGATGTTGTTTATACACCTTATATTGTTGCTTATAAGTACACCATATAAATAATATTTCTTTTACACAATCATTACTAATTAAACTTTGCATTTCGCAATCTTATGGTGAACATAAGGTTATTTTAAAATTTCAAATGCATATGAGTTCGAACATGTTTTACAGTGTGGAACACTTCAATATTGTAGTAACATTCGAAGAAACTATGCGACAGATGTAGACATTTGTACACAAGTATAATCTTCTGTTCTCGAAACCATTTGAATTTTTGTAGACAAGCTTAGGGAGCTAAATTATGTTGCCAAGTCAATTTGTAGAATTTTTAGAACACATTAAGACATAATTATAATTATTATATCGTAAACAAAAGATAAAAATTCTAATTTTAAGAAATTTGGTTAGACAAGTGTGGCAGTTGATATTTTATTCAAGTACTCAATTACCAACTATGAATTGTTAGTTTTTTACGATTTTTTGGTGCTGTTTATGGGGTATAATATTTGAGGGAAGCAAGTTTCAATTCAGAAAAAATAGTGTCGGGCCCACGCGTCAGCGTCAGAAGCCTATATAAAAAAGATAACCGTAGCGTGCTCGATCGACAAAGACGATCCGGGTAGACTAATCATCGTCGCCAATGAAGGGGCGGGGCTAGGTCCGTTCGAATGAAGAACAGTTTGCTTTTCCCCTTTTAATCTGCAATCAAATTTTGTATCATGGTTTTCTCCGTCAACCGTAATCCAAATTTTATTATATTTGTTTTTGAATATTTTTAAAAATCAACATGTATTCATTTATGACATTTTTTCGTATGCTATACCATTTCTTGGATGTTGTTTATGCAACTTATATTGTTCCTTATACGTACAACATATAAATAATTTTTTTTACACAACCATTACTAATTAACTTTGCATTTCATAATCTTATGATGAACATAAAGCTATGTTAAAATTTCAAATGCATATGAGTTCGAACATGTTTTAAAGTGTGGAAAACTTCAATGTTCAAGTAACATTCTAAGAAACTATTTGAGAGATGTAGACATTTGTACACAAGTATAATCTTCCGTTTTCAAAACCATTTGAATTTTTGTAGACAAGCTTAGGGACATAAACTATGTTGCCAAGTTAATTTGTAGAATTTTTAGAACACACTAAGACGTTATTATAATTATTATATCGTAAACAAGAGATAAAAATTCTAATTTTAAGAAATTTGGTTAGACAAGTGTGGCTGTTGATATTTTATTAAAATACTAAATTACCAACTATGAATTATTCGTATTTTTTACTATTTTTTGGTGCTATTTATGGGGTATAATGTTTGATGGAAGCAAGTTTCAATTCAGAAAAAATAGTGTCGGGCCCACGCGTCAGCGTCAGAAGCCTATATAAAAAAAGATAACCGTAGCTTGCCCGACCGAAAAAGGCGATCCTGGTAGACTAACCATCGTCGTCAACAAGTGCTCCATTATGCCCCTGGCCGGCATCCGCCCCGGCAACGGTGGTACACTAACCATCGTCGCCAACAAGTGCTCAATTGTCAGAAATGCCCCTTGCCGAATGAATATGCATTCGCCCCGGCGCCCCGACCCCTGCCCCCTTCTTCTTCCCCGATCTGAGCTCCACTGCCGCCGCCCGCCCGTCCTTCCCGGCTGTCGCACACATGTCGCACTACGCCGATTCGTCTGGATGTGCACGTGTGAGGAGCAGGGTCCAAGGCTGCTGGAGCAGCCGCAATCACTCCATGGGCTTGGATCCAATCGGTCAGCTAAGCGGCTTTCCACTGGTCCCTTGCCTGGACTGTGGTATGGTTCGGGTGGTGGAGGGTCGGACGCAAAAGGAAGGTGAAAACCATGGTCGTCTTTATTTCAAGTGTGCAAGGAACTTGGTGAGTAGTCTGGTGTGTCTCCCAAATCTGAGTTAGGGTTCTTATGTGCTTTTGATTCTGCAGTACTCCAAGAATTGTGGATTTTATCGTTTCCACAAGGAGTATCTCTAGATGCTGAAAGATGTTGGCATCACTGTTTTTCGACCGTCGAACTGGGCACACACGGTCGATGAAGTAGTTGATTCAGTTGAATGTCAAATTGGGAGTGGCGAGCAGAGGCAAGCACTGGAGGACAAGCAGAAGAAGAAAGCACCGGATGAGAAGATGGACAATGTGATCTAGAAGATGAACTTGATTATTGTGGTCGTTGTTTCTGTATTATTTGGATGTTTACTAGGGATGTATGCTGTAAAGAAGTAATTCTGATGTTAAAAGTGGTGCTTTTGCTTCATCTGTGGGGATGAAGAATGAAAAATTTGTCACATATGACATATTTAAATGTATGAATGAAGAATGAGTGGAATGACAATTGGGTCACAAATACTTAATGTGTCACACATCACAAAATTCATCAATTCATCTATGCTGACATTTCATTGCAGCACAAGGCAAAGGAAATGTGGATTATTAAGACAAACAAAGTAACAAAATTCTGGCATAACTCTGGCATATATACACATTGCAATTCATTGTGAATTGCTTCCATATAATAACACAAATAGAGTATCAAACTTCTGGCATACACATTGCAATTCATTGTAAGCTGCTACCATAGACATTGCAATGCCTTCCAAAATAGGAGATATAGATTGATCTACCGCGTTTCTTAGATCTACTAGTTCATCACAAGTTCAACATACACAGATCTACTAGCTAGTCCATCACAAGTTCAACAAGCACACTGGAAGAACACATTAACAGAGAAACAAATTAATTAAGCAGAGGTAGTCGCCGCCGGAGGAGCCCCACCGTCCGAGTCGGAGTCAAAGTCGGAGCCGGAGCTGGAGACGTCGAGGCCACCATTGTCGTCGTCGTAGACGGGGGGGGGCACTTCTCTCTCCAGCTTCCCGTCCAAGACATTGACCTTGAAGGCGTAATCCATCATGGTCGTCTGCAGCACACTAGGGGGTCGTTGGACCCCGAGATGAATAGCCAGCTTTCCAAGACTCTGCCAAGCCTCGTACAACATCTTCACTAAAAAACAGGCATCTGAATATTCTACTTTTGGAGCACGTAGGGGCACCACGGGCTGCTGCGCCAACTTGCGCCGGGGCGACTTCAGCCGCTGCACCTCCTCGGGCGGGGGTGGCGGCACCTCCTACGGCTCGGTGGGCGGTGGCGGCGGCACCTCCTCGGGCTCGGCAGGTAGGGTCGGCGGCTCCTCCTTGGGCTCGGTGAGCGGGGGCGGCAGCACCTCCTCCCCCCCCCCCTTCCTTGATGGCTGGCTTGACGCCATGTGTTTGGTTGAGGAAGGGGAAGCTCTTGGATTCACTTCTTGGGGACCGGAGATGGTGGTGCTGGGGTTTTCTTGGTGCCGCGGTTGACGAAGTTCTTGGCCGGCCAGGATTTATATTGACAAGACGGCGAACTGTCAGACGGTCGGTCACGCGCCTCGGAACCCATGTCTGTTCAGGAGAGCTCTTGGCCACAAAAATCATGTGGTCACAAGGAGACGTGTGACTGTTCATATTTTATTCAAAATACCAAATGCCCAACTACTCCTATGAGTTGTTCGATTCTTTAAAAAACTATGAATTGTTCGTATTTTTATTAATCTATATAACTTATATAATTGGTACCCACTATCATTAACTTAATTTCTCTCTTCATGCAAGCTACCCACATCATCTCCCATCAAACTAAGGGTTATTAACTCTATCTCTTTTTCTCTTCATTACACCAATTTGTTCTTCATACAAACTACCCACATCATCTTCCACCAACTAAGGGTTATTGCATAAACTAGTTGTGGTAGCAAATTGGTTTATAATTTATCAAACAAATTTCTCATATCTCGCAGCTATGCACGGGGAATTACCTTGTTTTTAGGTGCTGCTTTATGGGCCCTAATTTTTGAGGGAAGCAATTAAGTGTCATTTCAAAAAAAAAAGAGTTAAAGAAGGTAACCATTGCCCAGGCACCAGCCAACAAAGCGACCCGGGTTTGCTAACCCGCGTCGGCATTGACTACTACCCCCTCCATCCCAAATATTGCCCCTTTCTTCTTTCCGAATGGATAAGCACAACACATTCATTGAAAAAAGTGCAGAGGAGGCGTGGAGACAGAGACGACGATGAGCGCCGGCGAGGGGCCAAGCAGCGGACGACCCGCGCACCCGGGATCGAGGAGAACCGGAACACAAAGCGGTGCCGCAACTGGATCTGCGCGCGTGCCAGCGAGATGGCAGTGAAGAGGGAGACGACGATGAGTGCCGGAGAGGGGCCAAGCGGTGGTGCAGTGAACCCAATGCTGGAGACGAGGGTCCTCGACTGGATCCTCTCAGATTCCGATGAGGGGCCAAACAGCAGCAAGGAGGAGCGTGCCGGCGAGGGGGCAGCGAAATGGCTGAGGGGCCTGCCTCACATTTGCGAGCACAAGTGTCTGGCAACTACAAAGAGGTGTCGAGGGGGCGGCGAAGAAGGTGTAGAAGACCTCATCTCTGACTCTATCAACGAATACGATGACGGCGAGGCAAGTTTAATTCTCTGAATCTCACTGCCTTTTTACTTGTTCTATAGATGGAGCTTAAGGTAGCTTGAGCTTGAGCTTCATAAAGTCAATTAGTGCCTATGATGATGTTTTTCATTCTTGTCATGATCTTAATTATATCAAGTTCTGAGGTAAATCAGTTTTGAACTTAGTTCTGCTTTTACTTGTCACACCCTGCTCCAAAGGTGTGAGGCAAATTAGTTCTGAATTAACTATTTTGTTCTTATACCATGTTTAACCCTGTTTCAGGCAAAACTCTTTGAGTCGCGAGCAGAGCTTGATTTACTTCTTAACCTTAATGTCTGGGATTATGTGAAATCTAAGTTTGAAAAAATCACAAAAGAAGTGAACATCCTCATCTAAAAGGCTAAGCACATAAGGAGGTACAATTATACTACTAAAAAAGATCGCGAGCCCATTGAAGGTGCGTTAGAAGGGCTTCAAGAATCCTTGGTTGCTTACGAAGAGGCTGCAAAAAGAGCCAATAATCCTGATGGGGCATGATCTAGTTCAACTTGTTGATGTGGAGGGTGAGTAGCCATACTTTTGTGGATGTTCAAGGGGCATACCTTTGTTGATGTGTATGGTCAGATAGCACGACCATAGTAAATAATGTGATGGACTAGTTAAGTCCTAGCCTGATATATATGGACAAGTTAACCTTTTGTAATAATTATCTATATTCATGTGGACAAGTTATCTTCGTCTTTGTGGACAAGTTATCTCTCTTATGATGTCTGTTTTGTCTCAGAAGATATGTGTGTTGATTGTGCCAGTACGTCAAAATGGAGGCAATGAGAGATGGGTCGAGTTGACCTTTCAATGAGGACAGACTCAAAGGAGACGATGATTAACAAACCACTGTCTCATTTGTTCACTGACGCAACGCTCCCGCTACATGGCAGTTGAGTGCTCCTAGACTTGAATTATTGGGCTCTCAAAGTACGGGCGTCAAATGCTCATCTGTAACGGACTCGATAGCACGTTACCAATACGGAGGATCAGTAACGGGCTTAAACAGCCTATCACCGATAGGGCGTTGATCACTAATGGACTTTACTAGTTCATTACCGATAGGTTTAACTTGTGTAACGGGCTCGATTTAACATCTGTTAGAAAGAATTCATGTAACGGGCGTTTAAGAAGCCCGTTACCAGAAGTCCACATTGGTAATGGGCGTTGTGGAGGCCGACCCAGGGTCGTCCTGGCGCGCTTATAGGTAACGGGCGCCAGACAATAACCATTGCAGATGTGGTTGGATGTAACGAGCGTTAAGGGCCCGTTACATATGTTGTGTGACCTATTTTAGGTTTTCACATAGTGCGGACTCCAACAAAGGCGTCGGATTCAGTCCCTGCGAATAGCTAGCAACATCGACGAGTCGACAGGCAAAAGAAGACAGATTTTGGAGCGGATGACAGAGACGGCAGGTAGTAGTTCGAGATTTAGAAGCTGCAGGTCCGTTTTGGGGTGTCCGGCGACAGGGAGGTGGTGCAACGGCCGGAAACTTGCAGGCAGAACAGAATGGGCAGAGCTCATGCAGTTTGGCATTGTGGTACGTCATTGGCTTGGCCTTCATGTGAGGAAAGCTCCTCCTATGCCTGCATGAAGATGACGAGCGCGGCGGCCAGCCGGTACACAGCTCGGTGTGGTGGTGTGGAGATTCTTTGGAAGCGAGGCGATGGCGGCAACTGGTGGAACGGGTGCGGCTCAGCGACGGCATCGCGCCGAAGAAGGCTAGCTCTTGTGCCCATGGTCGAGGGTGCTCCGGCGACAAGAGGACGACGACGACGAGCAGCGGTGGCGGGTGTACAACTTGATGACACAGATGTCCTGGTGGCATCGGCCTGGTCCAGCAGCATGCGAGCGCGACGGAGCAACACTGGCACTCGGCGGACAACGTGAAGGTAGCCGGCATGGGCTCCTCTTCGTGAAGCTGTGATGGTACTCTGGGCCTCCAGCTACGGGATGCGGACAGGGGCTTGTGTGTGGTGTAGAGCGTGGATTCGATGTCATGGTGCTCCTATACGGCGCAAGGCGGTGACAAGGCAGGTGCACAAGGCGACAGCGCTGTGTAGGCGATGCAGCAGGAGGTGAGCAGACGGCCATGCATAGCAGGGGACGCGCGGAGGGCTCGACCTTCTGGTTTCATAGGCGCTGAAGTGGAAACATAGGCAGTTCTTGTGGGATTGAAAGCGAGTGATGGCCGACCATTGATGGCCATGACAAGCGTCTATTACCAGAGAGGAGGAAGGGGAAACAGAGGGAATTTCAATGGAAATTGAAGGGCCTACCATTGCTGCCATGGGGGCTGGCCATTCAGTGGAGCCGTGAAGGGAGACAAAATGGAAGGGCACGATTAAATGCTCCATCTAGCATTGAAGGGAAATGACGCAACACTGCAGGAGTAGAGTGAGCAGCGTGGCCAAGCGCGAGTGTAGAGCCGGGCGAGGTGTGCGGCGTGCGATAGGTGGCAAGGGATGCGCATGAACGAGAACCAGGCGTGTGGCATGCTGAGTAGGCACGTGGTTTGGGTGGGAAACCATAGTGGACAGGGACACAGAAGGACGACAAACGTGCGGTCGCGCAGGGGAGCCGTTTAGGTGCGCGGTGGTGCAGACACACGAGTGCGTCCGGGAGTAGGTGCATGATGGCGAACAGGTGCGGCCAGGGAGGCTGATAGGTGAGTGTGGTACGACGCTCAGGCGCGACCAGCAGGACGACGTGTCCATGTGCCGGTTTTCTGGACGGTCGGCCACAACATGGGAGAAATGCCTGAACATGTGGTGCTTGCACGTTGATGGAGAGGAAGCGGTGCGTCCCGGGAAAAGGTTGGTGCTCGTGAGCTGACCGGCTCGGTCACGGGCAAGCATGTGCGTGAGGGAACCGGGCAGATGCGACGGTGCAGACTCGGTCCGAGTCGGTCGTGTGTGCCAGACGAGGAAGACGGGTTTGACGCTGGCAGTGAGGTAGAGAGGAAAAGTAGGCTAGCGGGTTAGATAGCCTGCAAACATCACGGGAAGGCGAGCGGCGACCGGGGAGGCCAGGCGTTGTGGGCAGGGAACACGCATAGGAGCCTAGCGAGTGCTCGGTCTCGGGTCTGGCTCGGGTCGGATCTAAATGAGTGGGATGACAAGTGGGGTCTACCCGTCAGCAGTACAAAAGAGAGAGGGAAACAACATGTGACTAATGGGCCGCGACCATTGATGATGATGGTAACTACGGCCATTCTTGCGAAAAGAATAAAGGCAGGTGGCCAATACATGTGGAGGAAAAGGAAATGGTAGGGCCGATGATTGATTGCAAGCCGGCATTGCGGAGCGGAGAGGTCGGGCGTCGCGGGCATGGGTTGGGCTGGAGCGGCGCCAGCCAAGGATGCAGACAAGCACACGAGAGGGCGAGCAGGTACGGAGCCGAGGAGGTCGAGCAAAAGCGGCCAGGCGGATGGCTGGGCGCACACACTGAGATGGCGATGGCACACTGATCGGCTCAGGCACGATCATGTGCGGCCAGAGATTGGAAATGGCCTGGCGCATGGGCCCAGGCCATCACGGCACGTGGCCACGCGGGTAGGATGTGAGCTGGCATGGGGGAGCCGAGCAGCTCGGGCGCAAATGAGTGCCAGCACATCGCATGGGTGCGAGAGCCAAGCAATGCATGCGGTGCGAGGTAGACAACCAGAGATGCGCAGACACATAGGCCGGATAGGTGGTGCACTGTGCAGGCGCATGAGGGTGCGCGGATCAGTTGTGAAGCATGGTGCACAAGAGCTGGGTGGCCGCGGGCTAAGGCCGGCGTAAAGGCCAAGGATGGTCGGATGGGTCAGAAAGAAAGATGGAGAGAGGATGAGTTGGATGTACCATAGAAAATATAGAGAGATGGAAAAAGATATTTGAATTTGGTTTTTTTATTATTTTGAAAACACTACAAACATCAACCAAAAATCATGCAAACGAATATGAATGCATCACACATGAACCAATGATTTTCCTGTGCTAAACTTTCTGTAAAGAAAATAAATGTTGAGCAAATTTTAAAATTATTTCAAAATCATTACTTAATTATTCTTCCTAATAACATCCTGAAATCAAAAATTTTTAGGGTGTTGCAAATCTACCCCACTTAACATGAATCTCATCCCAGCATTCAAAGAGAGAAGAAACAAGGAGTAGGGAGATAAAAAAGATTATGATCACAGAGTTGACATCTTTCCGTGTCGCATGTTGAATCTTCGTGCTTTCACTTCATGTTGGTTTTTCATGTCTTCATTAGAGTAAGGTTGGGGAGAAGAGAGTAAGACCTTATTTTTCTTCAACTTGCTTGCATGTAGAAATTGGTGTTGGCGATTCTTATTGTTGACTCTGCGAGGAGTGTTGTTGGAACCAAATTCCTCTTCCGACACCATCTATTGTATTGAGCAGAGAGAAATAAGGATAAACAAGGAGGTGGGAGGTACAAAAGAAGTACTCGACTAAGCAACTAATGTCATTGAAGGTAAAAGACCCACAATACACCAACAATCAATACAAAGAACCAACTCAAACAAGCTCATAAAGACAAGCATCATCAAGCAAAACACATAACTGCACCTATCAGCATAGAACCAAAGGAACGATGCTACACGTTGTTAACAAGGCTGCAAGGGGTACTTCATAAACCTATGTGGTATGTTAAAACTTGAACATAAGAATTGGTAGCTTCATTCCTTAGATGACTTGAGGAATCTTTAGGACTGGTGGCATGAATCATCTAAACAGTTTTTTAATAAAAAGTAGAGTAGGATATCACTTTCGGAATAAAAAGCAAGGGAAAGGATCCAAAGTGACAAAACTTAGGAAGCAATGAGAAAATAATTTTAGAAGATAGATACCCTGAAAAAAATAAAGTCAACGAGGAGATTGGTGGAGAGACAACTTAGAAGTAAAACATCAACAAGTAAATAATATCACCATAAATCAAATGGAGGTGAGTTGAGTGAGGTAAGATCATTCATCAAAAGAGATGTATGATCATGCTCAAGGAGAAATCAAGGAGAGATGGAATATATAATCAAGGATTAAGGATTTACCATTTGCAAAGCAAGAATGTGCAAATGAAAAACATAAGCAGTAGAAATAAACTATCAAGGATGATTTGAGAAAAGAAAAATGATCAAAGAGTGAGAATATTTCATAGAATGGTCAAGGGTAAGGTAGAAATTGTTTTAATAGCAAAACAGATCATAGGAGGTGACCATTTCTACTTAGGCTTATGTGTTATAGTTGATATAGCTCTGGTACCACTCTGTCACACTTGATTTTTTGAAGAAAACCAAGTGATAACTATATGTATGCCAGGATCTAGTTTCATACATATAGTGACATCATAGTGAATAACAGAAACAATATCACGTAAAGAATGAGAGATTATCAGAGATTTACAGCGAAATCCTAGGAAACAAAGGCTCCAAACTTCACAGGCAATCGACTGGGGTTGCGTACGTCTAGCACCATCTTCTGGATATCGTTCGCCTTCTTCTTCTTCTCTGAACAGCGGTTTAGCAAGGGTGAACACACTTATGGTTGGAGCTCAGCAAGTGGGGGAAGATGCAAGGCTATGAAGGATATGCTAAGATTTTGCAACGGTTAGCATTTTAATGTTGGACAAATTTTATTAGAAATCAGCTATTTACTAGGTGTAAGTTTATACCAACCCAAAATTGAGCATTTAGAAAACATTACCTCAAAACCATATAAAACCATGATTTAGTTCCATCTTCAAGTTCACTTATCATGTGAGGGTCCAGGCCGCTCATAACTGTGAGCACTGCTGATCGATTAGTTTTCACTCTGCAGAGGTTGTACACTTTACCCACAGCTCGTGTTCCCCATGTTGCCCAAGTTGATCAGACCCTTAAACACTTCCGAGGTGAGTGACTAGGGGTCCACTACCAAGCCTTTACAAAGATATGCAGAAGACAAACAACCCGCGACAGTTACAGTAGCGGAGCAGACCATAACCCTCCCTAGTGGTCCGCACCTTAGCAAAGGCTGCTACCCCAAAAGAACCGGGCTACACCCCTTCAACTCCGCCCCCTGTGCTCCTTTTGGATAAGGCTGTCAAATAATTATACACACCTAATTAATTGGCTAAGCCAGAGCCATATGGGCTGTGGTTGCACTGATTTGCTGGGTGGTTCTTCATGTTCCAGTTATAACATATGATCTTGTTATTAACCAAAAGCATCGTCTTCACCATAGTTATTATGATCAACATTCATCATATTGTAAAATTTTATTTGAACCATCCCAAGTTATAGCAACTAAGCATTTCTACCCAAAACATTTATATGAAAAAGGTTGTTCAAGGTAATGAGGAGTCATGTCCTTAAAAAGGTAATTTTCCCATCAATTTTTGCATAGCAACAATTAAAAGTAAATATTAATTTAATATGCAATTATTTAGGACAAAGAGGAATGTGCAGAGGGAGAAGTCCACTTGCCTTTCTCCAGTGTAAAGCTACTCTTGCTCTTCCGATCAGCAGCTCGATTTTCTAGTCGAAACAAGCATGAGGCACAAACATGCAAAAGCAAATGATCACAACTAAGAGCAATACACCCATCATGAAAGGCTTAGAAAGAGGACAAGGTTTGGCTATAGGACCGCAAACGCAAGAAGCACTCAGAACTATCGAGAGATTTGTATTATATCACACAAGGCTATATGCTTGGTATATTTTAATTAAAAGACATTCACATAGGTTATTTTAGAGAAATATCCTATTCAGAATTAGCAAGTTTAATTTAGATATAAAAGGACGATGTTAAACATAGTCCAATTTTATTTATAATTATTCAAGTAATAATTTATGCAAATTGAACATTTAACTCTAAAGAAGCATGCAAAGCATCTAAACGTATAACTCTGTGTTTCGAGTTCAACTAACACTACGTGAAAACCTCAAATAGGTCACGCAGTATTTGCAATGGGCCCTTAACGCCTGTTACATGCACCCACATCTACAACGGTTGTTGTTTGGTGCCCGTTACTGAAGGATCAGATGGCGACTAGAGAGGGGGGAGTGAATAGGAGCCGGTAAAAAAAATTCTTCCAAAAGAACCCGGCCTAAGCCCTAGACAAATCCCGGTCACACACGAGCGATGGATTGAATCACACGCCAATCGCCAAGACAACGAGGTTATGGATCAACCTCTAGCCTTAGGAACGATTCCTTGAAGCACACGCGGAAGCACGAAAGAAGAAGGAGAGGAATCGAACCAAGAAGGAAAGCGCGCAGCCTCTGGCGGACCGTCCGGCCAGACAAGGCGGACCGTCCAAGATGAGCCGCGCGGACCGTCCGCGGGGGGGACCGCGGACCGTCCGCCCCCTTGCCGCGGACCGTCCGTCCCGAGCCGCGGACCGTCCGTTAAATCACACGGAACCAACCGAAGCGACCCACAAACCACGGACCGTCCGCGGGGAGCACGCGGACGTCCGCCGTGCACCCGCGGACCGTCCGCCCTCTGCTGCGGACCGTCCGAAACTCCGTCCAACCGAAAACCAAAATCGCGACGGATCGAAACGAAAGACGAGCGAGAACACGAAGAACACGGAACGAACCCTAGCGGCGCGGACCGTCCGCTGGTCCTCGCGGACCGTCCGCCAGGTGCGGATAGAGAAGAAAACGCCCGACCCCGAAAGTCAACTCCCCCAAATCATCATCGGATTTCCCAAACGGTTGAAGCTGTGGAGGCAAGGGTTTGGGGACTTGAAAAGCGTCACACAAGGATGCTATAGCCTAAAAATCTTGCCTCCTAACTCCCTAAATCACCGGGAATCGCGAATCCTTTGAGCACCACCAAAAGCTAGAGCACCGAACGAAAAACTTCGAATCGAAGTGGTTTCCCGGCGTTTGAGGACACAAGATCAATCACAAAGATGCACGAGACATCTATCCATGTTTTCCTCAAAGAAATCCGGGGAGAAACCCACTCAAAACCGCGGAATCGCACCGAGAACAAAGGCACGAAAACAAGCACAAAAGACCACGAAAAACACAACTCTGAATCCAAACCAGGAAAGAATCACCAGGTCTAGAATGCCGCCCTAGCATCTATCCCTCTCAACAAATCTCTCATGAAGCTCTCATGCTAGCCTAGAGAAAATGGAAGAAAAATAGCTACGAAAATGAGAAATGGGAGGGAGGAAATGAAACCCTAAGTCCCCGAGAGAGAGGGAGCCACTCACACACCCTTATGGCTTATATATCGGGTCCCGCCGGAGTGGTAAATGACTCGACTACCCCTAACTTAACTACTGGCGATACAACCCACGCAGGGGCATTTAGGTAATGTTTGTGGGTCTTGCCATCGGACGGCCATGCCTTTGCCGCACCCCGCGTCCTCCCGACGCAAGCCTTGCGATACCGCCGCGTGTCCTCCGCCTCGAAGCTTCCCGACACGCCCGGATCCCGTCTCCGTCGTGTTGGGCCCTTGGACTTGGTTTTGAGGCCCAAACCAAGAAACCGTCCGCCGATGGTTTTGTGGGCAAACCACCAAACCCCGCGTGCTCGGTCCGGCCTCCCGCCAAACCACTTGACTTGACCGCCACCGTGCACCAGCTCGCTTGTCCATGACTTCGTCTTGCTTGTGTCGCCACCATGTGACCCGCACCCAGTCCCGCTGTCCACCGGGTCCCTCGAACCGAGCCTACTTGTCTCTCCATCTCCCGGAGGCCCCTCAAGGCTGAAGACCTTTTGCGCCCGTTCTTCACCTGCAACAACACGAACTAGGCCGCAGCCTACACCTGCGCACTAAGCCAAGAGTCAGTCCAACACCCGTTGTCAATCACTCATCACTGAGGAGCGGTCATCCATCGACCACTGGGACGCTCCTGGTCCTCAATCTCCCCCTTGATGAGTGCATTGACAGCACACAACGCGAAATGAAATTCAGATAAAGAAATAAAGGAAGAAGAAAGAAAAAACAAAGAAGCTCAACTAATGACCAAAACCAAGGAAAGGCAAAGAAAGGTCACAAGCCAGGCAAAGCACAAAATCCACACCGAGAACAGCAAGAAAGCTCCCCCTGAACAAATGCAAGCTCCCCCTGAACATGTGGATGCAAACTTCCAAATTTCAGCTCACCTCTTCTGAATTTTCATTAAGCTCACCTCTTCTCCCCCTTGTTGACAATGTAGGAATCAAGGTGAAAATGCAGAAATGCAAAACAAAGCATATGAGCATCTATATGAGCTTCTCAAATAGGCCAAATCCAGTGTCAAAGGCTAAAAATGAGACAAAGATCACACATATGAATCATAGCATAGTAAAAGCATCGCCACAAGTAATATATGAAAATACAAGCATGTGACAAAGCAAAATTTTCAGATTTAAGCAGTTTTACCAAAAGAAGACTCGCTTCACATGTAAAAGCCTATCTATGTCACACTTGAGCCACAAACATGCATACCATTCAAAGATCATACAAGGATATCAAATTCTCAGCAAAAGATCATGGCAAACACCCATAAAGCAAAGCATGTCATGTCAAAGCTCATGAGCCATGTGTCCACTTCGGGGAGACTTCTCCACTGGTGAACCTCATGCAACATGTTTTGCACCCATATGTGAAAGATAAGACATTTTAAGCATAGACATGATGGATGGAGCATTTTTCAAGCAATATACACTTCTTTTCAAGATTAAATCATTTCATGGTACATGAAGTGCCTTTGCGGAAAAAAGAAGCTTATGCTCCCCCATGAATGCAACATAGGCTAAACATTCACAATGATATTCGGCCTTTGGCCCAAATGCAAGAACAAGGCATCCAAGCACAATCTAAGCATGAAAAGCACATTTAGACCAAACTGTGACATGGATACACAACTACACACGAGTGGAGCATATTTCATCAAAAATTAGTCAAGATTAGCATTTACTTCAAAAAGGGCTATCTCACTACACATATATCTCAAATATTCCAAGAGCATAGCCTCACATCACCATTTGTCCAGACATATGACCAATATCTCACAAATAGCCAAAGAAACTCAAATATGGCATATGAAAGAAGCTCATCATCCTAAAATGCAATATGATACAAATGCAACATGATATGTGACAAGATGACTATCCTACCATGGTTTATACAACAAGCAAAGCATGTATATACATCAAAGTAAAACATGGTATGATACATATGGTACAAGAAGAAATCCCCCAAGAATCAACTAGAAACGGCAACAAACCCCAAGTTCCCCCCGCAAGCGCACAAGTGTAGCTTGGTCGAGAGGCTTTGTAAAGATATCGGCTAGCTGATCTTGGGTAGGGACATGACTCAACACAATGGTTCCGTTTTCCACATTGTCCCTCAAGAAATGATACCTCACTTCTATGTATTTGGTTCTGGAGTGAAGCACTGGGTTTTTGGCTACGCTTATGGCACTGGTGCTATCACAAAGAAGTGGGATCGGGGTGCACTCCTCACCAAAGTCTCTCAAAGTGTATGAAATGCACAACAGCTGGGAACAACAACTCGCGGCAGCAACATACTCCGCCTCGGTGATAGATTGAGCTACACTAGACTACTTGCGGGAAGACCATGAGACCAACGAAGACCCAAGAAACTGGCAAGTACCAGAAGTAGACTTCCTCTCGACTCGACAACCAGCAAAATCCGCATCGGAAAAACCATGAAGAGAAAGAGTCGAGGAGGACGAATACCAAAGGCCAAGACCGAGGGCGGATCGTAGGTACCCGAAAATCCTCTTGACGGCCTGTCGATGTGATGTCCTCGGTGAAGCCTGAAAACGAGCGCACAGACACACGCTGAACTGTATGTCTGGCCTCGTCGCCGTCAAGTAGAGGAGGGAGCCGATCATGCTCCTGTACTCCCGCTGGTCCACTAGTTCTCCGTCCTCGTTCGCATCCAAAGTGGCCGTACTCCCCATGGGAGTCGACATCGGCTTCACATCTTGCATTTGGAACTTCCTCAGCATGTCTTTCGTTTACTTGGTCTGGTGCACGAATGTTCCATCCTTCACTTGCTTGATCTGCAGCCCGAGAAAATACTGCAACTCGCCCATCATGCTCATCTCGAACTCCCTGCTCATCTCATCTGCAAACTTGGCAACAAGGTTATGTGACGAGCCACCAAAGACAATGTCATCCACGTATATCTGAACAATCAACAAGTCATTCCCATGCTTGAGGAGAAACAAGGTCCTATCCATTGTACCCATCACAAAACCTCTGCTCAACAGAAAACCTCTCAATCTCCCATACCAAGCACGGGGCGCCTGTTTCAACCCATACAGAGCCCTTTTCAACCTCTATACCCTGTGTGGGTACAACTCACTCTCAAACCCAGGTGGCTGCTTCACATACACCTCCTCTATGACCCCATTCAGAAAAGCACTCTTCACGTCCATCTGAAACAACTTGAACCCTTTAGCCACGGCAAAGGCTAGAAGGATCCGAATTGCCTCAAGACGGGCCACAGGAGCAAAGGTCTCCTCATAGTCGATCCCCTCCTTCTGACTAAACCCCTGAGCAACAAGTCTGGACTTGTTCCTCACAACCATTTCGTTCTCTCCCTCCTTGTTCTTCCAAACTCACTTGGTTCCTATGGGATGGCAATTTGGAGGTGGTTCAACTAACTCCCACACCTGGTTCCTCTCAAAGTTTTCCAACTCCTCATGCATAGAATTGACCCAGTTTGCATCAGATAAAGCATGTCCAATGTCCTTGGGCTCAAAGGTGGCAACAAAAGCAGCATGAGCAAAATGAGAGGAATTCCTGGACCTTGACCGTGCAGTGCGTTCATCGATGTTCCCAATGATCTTCGACAGGGGATGCACTTCTTGAATCCGTCGGGGAGCCTCACGCCTCGAGACTACCTCCCCCTCAACTTCAGCTTCTCTTGCCTGGTCCTCTTGTTGCATCGTCGTTGTCCATGAAGTAGACGGTCCACGCTCCATAGTGGTCGTAGGGGAAGTAGTGGGTACACACTCAGCTTCAGGCGCATGGTTCTCTCCATCATCATCTCCAACTTCATCCTTCTCCTCTTCAAAGAGGTCCTCAGCCATCTCCTCATCACCTGCACATTCAAAGCCAAGAGAGGTACATGGCATTGTCTCGTCGAAGGTTACCTCGCAAGTCTCCATGATTTTGTTAGTCTCAAGGTTAAGCACCCTATAGGCTCTAGAGTGGTTAGCATATCCAAAGAAAATACCATCACTAGACCTAGCCTCAAACTTGTCGAGTTTTCCCTTCTTCAGAATAAAGCATTTGCAGCCAAAGACTCAGAAATGACTCACCTTGGGTGCCCGACCATGCATCAGCTCATAACAGGTCTTCTTCTTGAAAGCTCGCAATAAAATCCTGTTGGAAACATGACAAGCCGTATTGACCGCCTCAGCCCAATACCTCCTAGGAGTCCTGTGCTCATCGAGCATCGTCCTAGCCATCTCACAAAGAGTCCGATTTTTCCTTTCCACAACTCCATTTTGAGGGGGCACATAAGGGGTCGAATACTGATGTTCAAGACCTAGATCACGACAAAAGGCATCAAAATGAGAGTTCTTGAACTCTGAGCCATTATCACTGCGGATAGCTCGAATAGCATTTCCATGCCTCTCGTTTTTCAACCTCACGATCAGATCTCGAACAAAACCAAATGTCTCACTCTTGTCTTCCAAGAAAAACACCAGGCATAGCGAGAGTAATCGTCCACCACAACAAGTACATACCACTTCCCACCCACCGAGCGAACTCGAGCTGGCCCAACAAGGTCCATATGCAACAGCTCTGTCGGACGCTCGGTCATGACATCGGTCAGGGGTGGATGGGGAGTGGTTACCATCTTGCCATGCCTACACGGAGCACAAACCAAATCCTTCTCAAGCTTCAACCTCGGCAATCCTCGGACAAGGTCAAGACCACTCAAGCGGGAAACTAAATCAAAGCTCAAGTGTCCCAACCGCCTATGCCATTTCCACAAATCAGAATAAGGACCAACCATCAAACAGCGAGCAGGACCCAAAGAACGAGAGAAATCAGCCCTGAAAATCTGACCCTCGGGGATGATCATACAGACAAGATCACCTCGAGAATCAAGCAAACGAGACTCGCCAGACTTGAAACGCACCTCAAAACCCTCATCAAGCAACTGAGAAACCGAAAGCAAATTGAAACCCAACGACTACACAAGAGCCACTCTCTTCAACGTTACCTTGTCACTCACATGCACAACACCCTCAGACATCACCCTTCCTCGTCCATTGTCTCCAAATGTGATGTACATCTTTTCCTTCACTAGGGTGAGGCTGGAGAACCACTTATTATCTCCGGTCATGTGTCGAGAACACCCGGAGTCGATCAACCAAATGTCCTCAAAGCCTCCTGCCTGCAGTCAGAAACAAGATCGAGAATGAGCTAGCGACTCGACACTGGGGTTAGCACAAAGAAAGTTAAACCAGTGTCGAGCCATCTGCTCAAAGGAGGGGCTAGCAAACATCATTCCCTTGCCACCAAACTTCCCATGTCCCATGGGAGGAGTCCGAGCACCACGAGGGGGAAAACGTGGTCCGTAGTTCCTCTGGAACCCAAAGCTGCGATCATCTCCCCTAAACCCATACTGAGGACGAGTAGGGGGACGTCCAGCCAGAAAGCCACCACGAGCTCGACCAAACCTCTCACCAAAGACGCACACCATCATCTCTCCTAGCAAACCTCTCACCACCACCTCTCTGTGGGAACACCGCCAACACTCCTCACACTTCCCACACCCCATGGAAGTGGCACTCTAGGCTCGGGAATACCATGAGACTCGGCGATACTGTCTCCGGTTTGCTTGCTCCCTAGCAAGCCTCTCATCCCTCTTCCTCTTGTAGCAAAACTCTGCAAGATGCCTCTCCTTACCACAATACTCACACCTGAAGGGGATGGATTTTGGTTTTGGCTCTGGCTTCTCTCTAGGCTTCTCAGCCTTCTCACCCACAAACTTCACCGGTTTTTGGAAGTCATTTGTCTTAGGTGGAAATTTGGGTGGATCTTGGGTTGTGTCAAGCTTGTTGCAAAGGTGGTTGGGCTTTGGTGTGAAAGTGTTCTTGGGTGCTTTTGGAAGTGGGACTTGGATCTCTCCGATCACCTCAAACTCGGGGTTAGACTCAACACACTTCTCATACACACTCTCCCCACTGTTCTCTCCCACTTTCTCACCCAACTTCTTAAACCCCAAACCACGACGATCAGCTCTCTTGAACTCCTCAATCATGATTTTCAATTGAGGTTCCTGCCCAGACAACCAACCCAACACCTTCCTCAAATAGTCATTCTCCTCATAGATGACATCCAAACGGGAAGTAAGTTCAAGATTGCGCAAAGTAACCTCATCACAACTAGTGCATGCATTGACAACAGGAGATTTCAAAGATGCTTCCAAAGAACTAATGGTAGAACGAGCATCAACAAGCTTACATGCATAGTAGGACATGATTTACAAGCACCAAGCAAAGTGGGTCTAGCCTTAAGCTCATCATATTCAGTCCTAAGAGCATCTAGTTTAGCCAAAGTGGAAGCATTCTTCTCATTAAGCAACTTGATCTCATTCAACCATGCATCACACTCAAGACACTCAACATCATCAGGAGTAGTAGGAGCAAGTTTCAAAGAGTCATTCTCAAGTTTCAATTCAAGCAATTTCGACTCTAGCTCTCCTACTTTCTCACTAGCATTCTCAAGTTGAGCCCTAAGATCTTTCCTCATCTTTTTGGCATCTCTTAGCACACTATCACGATTGTCGATCAAGCCATTCAACCTAGCGATCTCAGCAAGCAAAGAGTCGGGGTCACGATTTACCTCATCCTCCGAGTCGGAGTCGCTGTCTTCCTTCTTGCTCTTCTTGCTGCTTGAGCTATGGGCCATGCCACAAAAGCCCTCAAGCGCCACACAGCTCAACCCGCTGAGGTTCTGGCTTGCACTCTTCTTGCCCTTGCGCCTCTCGGCGTCTTCATCTTCGCTGCTTGAGCTTGACTGCTCCTCGCTTGAGCTTGAGTCGACGTCGCTCGCACCGGCCGCCATTGCTCTTGCCTTGTTATTCTTGTAGCCGCTCTTGCTCGGTCGCCGCTTGTCCTTGTCCTTGCTCTTGGACTTGTTGAAGTGCTTGCCCTTGGAGGAGTACTTGTCTTCACACCTCGGGTGCGCCTTGTACTCGTTCACCTTGTACTTGTTCTCCTCCACTTCTGGGAACTCGGCGATGAAGTGGCCACGCTTGCCACACTTGTAGCACGTCCCTGAGCTCCGCCTTGCATTCCTCCGACTCTCGTGTAGTCGTTCAAACCTTCTTGAGAGCAAGGCCAGCTCCTCCTCGCCCAGCACATCAAACTCCTCATCTGGAATGGACATAAGAGAAGACAAGGAAAACTGTCGACAGGAAGGGTTAGATTTGCCCTTTGATCCGCCCACAAGAGCAAGACTATGGTCAGTCGAGCCCTCATGCTTGGATTGCAACTTCCTGTCAACCTCAGCCGACTTGAGCTTAGAAAAGAGGTCATCCAACTCAATAGTCAAATATTGCCCAGACTCCTTGATGGCCTCAACCTTAGCACCCCAAACATTTGGGTCCAAGACATGCAAGAGCTTCAAAGCCTGATCATGCTCGGTGTAAGGAAAATCCTCAACATTAGCTTTCATGTTGTTCACGATGGCGGTGAACCTCTGAAACATCGCATCAATGTCCTCACCGGGAAGTGGAGTGAAATTCTCATATTGCATCCGGTAAGAGACAAAAAGGCGAGCCTTCACATGGTTATCACCACCATGAGCAACCAACAACTTCTCCCAAATTTGCCAAGCAAGATTCAAATGGCGAACACGCTCAAACTCTGGATCACACAAGCTTCGGACCAAGTGATCAACGGCTTTTGCATTAGCCTCATACTTGGCCTTAGCATCGGCATCGGTCGCCATAAGAGTATGGATATTGACCGGAATAGCATAGGTCTTGTCAAGCACAATGAAATCCAACAGCTTTCCACGAAGAAAGATCATCATACGAGCCGCCCACTTGTGGTAACCCTTGCCATCGAAGTGCGGCGGACCGCCCCACTCAACGTACGCCATCTTAGGATTCGAGACTTGTCAAAGTCGCAAAGAATCCAGCACCAAGCTCTGATACCAATTGAAGGATCAGATGGCGACTAGAGAGGGGGGAGTGAGTAGGAGCCGGTAAAAAAAATTCTTCCAAAAGGACCCGGCCTAAGCCCTAGACAAATCCCGGTCACACACAAGCGATGGATCGAATCACACACCAATCGCCAAGACAACGAGGTTATGGATCAACCTCTAGCCTTAGGAACGATTCCTTGAAGCACACGCGGAAGCACGAAAGAAGAAGGAGAGGAATCGAACCAAGAAGCAAAGCGCGCAGCCTCTGGCGGACCGTCCGGCCAGACAGGGCGGACCGTCCGCGACGAGCCGCGCGGACCATCCGGCAGGGGACCGCGGACTGTCCGCCCCCTTGCCGCGGACTGTCCGTCCTGAGCCACGGACCGTCCGTTAAATCACACAGAACCAACTGAAGCGACCCATGAACCACGGACCGTCCGCGGGGAGCACGCGGACTGTCCGCCAGGCACCCGCGGACCGTTCGCCCTCTGCTGCGGACCGTCCGAAACTCCGTCCAACCGAAAACCAAAATCGCGACGGATCGAAACGAAAGACGAGCGAGAACACGAAGAACACGGAACGAACCCTAGCGGCGCGGACCGTCCGCCAGGTCCTCGCGGACCGTCCGCCAGGTGCGGACAGAGCAGAAAACGCCCGACCCCGAAAGTCAACTCCCCCAAATCATCATCGGATTTCCCAAACAGTTGAAGCTGTGGAGACAAGGGTTTGGGGACTTGAAAAGCGTCACACAAGGATGCTATAGCCCAAAAATCTTGCCTCCTAACTCCCTAAATCACCGAGAATCGTGAATCCTTTGAGCACCACCAAAAGCTAGAGCACCGAACGAAAAGCTTCGAATCGAAGTGGTTTCTCGGCGTTTGAGGACACAAGATCAATCACAAAGATGCACGAGACATCTATCCATGTTTTCCTGAAAGAAATCCGGGGAGAAACCCACTCAAAACCGCGGAATCGCACCGAGAACAAAGGCACAAAAACAAGCACAAAAGACCACGAAAAACACAACTCCGAATCCAAACCAGGAAAGAATCACCAGGTCTAGCATGCCGCCCTAGCATCCATCCCTCTCAACAAATCTCTCATGAAGCTCTCATGCTAGCCTAGAGAAAATGGAAGAAAAATAGCTACGAAAATGAGAAATGGGAGGGAGGAAATGAAACCCTAAGTCCCCGAGAGAGAGGGAGCCACTCACACACCCTAATGGCTTATATATCGGGTCCCGCCGGAGTGGTAAATGACTCGACTACCCCTAACTTAACTACTGGCGATACAACCCACGCAGGGGCATTTAGGTAATGTTTGTGGGTCTTGCCATCGGACGGCCACGCCTTTGCCGCACCCCGCGTCCTCCCGACGCAAGCCATGCGATACCGCCGCGTGTCCTCCGCCTCGAAGCTTCCCGACACGCCCGGATCCCGTCTCCGTCGTGTTGGGCCCTTGGACTTGGTTTTGAGGCCCAAACCAAGAAACCGTCCGCCGATGGTTTTGTGGGCAAACCACCAAACCCCGCGTGCTCGGTCCGGCCTCCCGCCAAACCACTTGACTTGACCGCCACCGTGCACCAGCTCGGTTGTCCATGACTTCGTCTTGCTTGTGTCGCCACCATGTGCCCCGCACCCAGTCCCGCTGTCCACCGGGTCCCTCGAACCGAGCCTACTTGTCTCTCCATCTCCCGGAGGCCCCTCAAGGCTGAAGACCTTTCGCGCCCGTTCTTCACCTGCAACAACACGAACTAGGCCGCAGCCTACACCTGCGCACTAAGCCAAGAGCCAGTCCAACACCCGTTGTCAATCACTCATCACTGAGGAGCGGTCATCCATCGACCACTGGGACGCTCCTGGTCCTCGGTTACCTATAAGCGCGACAGGCAGACCCCGGGGTTGGCCTCCACAATGCCCGTTACCAATGTGGACTTCTGGTAATGGGCTTCTTAAACACCCGTTACATAAATTCTTTGTAATGGATGTTAAATAGAGCCCGTTAAAAATGTTAAACCTATCAGTAAGAGGCCTATAAAGCCCATTACCGATCAATGCCCTATCAGTAACGGGCTGCTTAAGTTCGTTACTGATCGCTGCCGTATTGGTTACGGTCTATAAAGTCCGTTACCGATAATTTCGTACTGGAGACGCATGCTTGTAGGATGCATCTCTCTTGATTGCCACCCAAGGTCGCCTTTTTCTCAAATCAGAGACGCACATTGTTATCTCGTCTGTGTCTTCTCCTTCCGACACCACTCGCTCTCTCCACAAAAGGACACTCCTGTTCTGACAACAACACTGGCTTTCTCTCCTCACAAGGTCACTCGCTCGATCTGTGTGCTCAGATGTCCTAGCCGGTATATCCTGTTCGCTGCCGCCAGCTGCCCGCGCTCTGAGGATCGCGCTTAATTTCTCTCCTCAGAAATCCAGGGCTGCAGCAGACCGGTCGACCGCGTGTGCGCGACAGCGAAAGGGGCCAAAGAGGACGTTGAAGCCGCCTCTGATCTTCCTCCTCGGCCTTGCTCGCCTCGTAAAAAGTCCTCGTCAAGGTGGAAATTAATTGGCCCCTCTTATTGAAAGTCTTCAGCTGTCTTTTTGTGTGATGAATTATACTCATTTGGTGTATGGAATGTAGACGACATCTGCTGCTCGGGCTTGGATGTACAGACAGCCCCAAGAAGATTGGGAGAATTTCTTAAGCGGGGTCAATTGTTTTCAAAATCAAGCAGGGGCAGATATGAGAAACCATGGTGTCAGACAATGCTTTGCCCCTGTATTGATTGTCTCAACCAAAAGAAATTCGCACAATGGGAAATTATTTTTCATCATTTGGTCACACGTGGTTTCACAAAAAATTAGACGTGTTGGAATTAACTTGGTGAGGAAGGCCTTAATGAACTCGAAGCAGGCTGCCTAAATGAAGGTGAAGTGCGACGCCATGCTACCAACCATGATGAAGACCTTGATGACAGTGGACTTTTTGAGGGAAATGAACCATTATTCGCACGAAATGTGTTGAGGCCCACTATGTGATAAATTGGCTTTGGTAACGGGCGTAGATCGCCTTTGGTAATGGGCAATGCGCCCGTTACCGATCAAGTGTTATAGATAAGTCAAGAAAGGTAACGGGTAGATGCCCGTTACTGATAAGACATATTCGTAACGGGCATTGAACAACGACCGTTACCACAACTAGCCACCGGTCACGTGAAATGGCTATTTTTCTAGGCCCATAGGGAATTTTCGTAACGGGCACCAAAGCAAAGCCCATTACAGAAGCTCAATATCACAGACGCCTGATGTGCACCTGCGTCTCCACTATCTTGACGAACTAAGACGCGTCAATTTCACGCGCATCTCAGTACATATATGATTCGTAATGGGCATCAAACAACAACCGTTACCACAACTAGTCACCGGTCATGTGAAATGGTTGTTTCTCTTGGCCCACATGGAACTTTGGTAACGAGCATGAAACAAAGCCCGTTACTGTTAAATTAACTTCAGAGACGCGTTCGGTGAACCCGCGTCTCCATTGTCTCGATGAAATGAGACGCATCTATTTCCACGCGCATCTGCATTCTCTCTATTAAAGGAGACACTTGCTTTTAACCTACGTCTCATATATCTCGATGAACAGGCCAGGTCCTGGGGCCCACCGGCCATGACTGGTAACGGGCTTTTACACTGCCTGTTACATTGTGGGCATTTTTGTAATGGGCTTTACGAATTAAGCCCGTTACTCACTAATCATTGTTTGTAACGAGCTTTAATTAACACCTGTTACAGATACGACGGCCACAGCTACAGTAACCTGCCAGGTTGCCGGCAGGATCTTGGAACCTGCCAGGATTTCACAGCCACCAGGGGCTGCATCCTGGAACCAGCCAGGATTTGGCAGCCACCACAGCAAGGAGACATCACAAACACATTCTCACATCACAAATATAGGCAAAGCAAGATCACATTTATAGACAAGCTAGGATCACATGAAGTTTCAAGTTACTCCCATTAGGGAATGTTTGGATGGAGTCATGAGAAAACTGCCTGAAGCCCTGAACCAAGCAGTATCTGACCCCAACCAAGCAAGCCAAGCAGGTTTCTCAGGCAATAACACCTGACTAAAGAAGACTGAATGAGTTTCAAGTTTCTGGTCACAATAAACTCACGGTGCACCACTGTATAAGTTGCCCTTTCGGTCGATGGCCTCCTTAGGAATGTACTCGCACAGCATCTCCTATACACGCTTTACATCTTCTATGGAAACATCTACAGGAGGTTTGAAATCCTGCAAAATACAATCATTTATGAGAATACAAATAGAAATCATTTTCTAAAATCAGATGGATAATATGAGCAGAGACAAGGTTGAGCATTATTATCTACTTACAACATCGAGTAGTCTTATCATATGGAATGCCACATGGAATCCACACAAAGAGGACCCCCGTGGCTGTTGAGCACACTTCATCCAGGTAACAAATGACAAGTTAATGCAGAACCAAATAGTTAAGAAGGGACAATAAAAAACCTTGGTCTTACAACGAGATTTGATTTGTGCTTGAGTGTGACTTTTGGCTTTTTTTCTTTCCTTTCGTCACTCTGTACTGTGCATCACCAAAGGCCCTGCATGATCAGCAATACCAATTAGAAACACTAAGAGATTGATTTTTTGTGAACAAAAAATACTGTACCAAAGGCCCTACATGGTCAGCAATACCAATTAGAAGCACTAAGAGATTGAATTTATGTGAATAAAACCTACAAGAAACTAACCAGTTCAAAACATTTTCGAGGTCTGGGAACTTTAGCGGGGGATGTTGTTTAGCAGAATCTAGATACCAAACATCTGTGAACTTCATACAGACATATACAGTTCATATTTTACTTAATTAGCATATAGGGATAGGTGCTAACCATTTTGACATGGACACAACAACATGCTTATATATCAAAGCAGAGAATAAATTCCTACAACTGCTTCCCTGTACAACTTGAGCAGCGATGGATTGTTTGTTCCATATGTACATGCAACAAGAGGATAAAGCAATGATCATGACATTATATATGATAGTAGTGAAACAACACTCACAACACATCATGACACCAACAATAACAATATATATGACAGTAGTGAAACAATTAACACTCACAACAAAGCATAAGACAGTCTAGTTATCACTACCTTCTAAACCATTGCGATGCAATTCATGACACCAACAATAACAATATATATGACAGTAGTGAAACAATTAGCACTCGCAACAAAGCATAAGAAAGTCTAGTTATCACTACCTTCTAAACCACTGCGATGAAATTCCCACTGACATTATGTGGCCATCAGAATTAAAGTATGCTAATAGGTCCAAAGCATAAGTGTCGATCTAGTACATTCAAAGCATAGCAGAATTAAAGTATGCTAACATCCTTTATGCTTTTCATGAATTTATAGTGCAAAAATTACAGCACCAGGAACATGAAAATGAATTTCAACATTTCATATAACTTAATCTGTTAGCAACAATTTATTCAAAAAAGACTTGGAGCAACAAAATTCATCCATCAAATCCATAGTCAATCAATTGAAAATGAACTATTAAGGCATGTCTCCGTAATGCACCTTGACATGAATACATAGCAGATTGGGTGGACTACATTATAAAGCACTTTGATGCAATTCTCAATGACATTATGTGGCCATCAGAATTAAAATATGCTAACAGGTCCAAAGCATAACTATCGATCTGAGCATAGCAGAATTAAAGTATATGCTAACAGGTCTAAAGCATAACTGTCGATCTGAGCATAGCAGAATTAAAGCATATGCTAACAGGTCCAAAGCATAACCGTCGATCTGGTACATTAAGAGCATAGCAAAATTCAAGTATGCTAACATCCTTTGTGCTTTTCATGAATTTACATTACAAAAATTATACCACCAGGAACATGAAAATGAATTTCAACATTTCATATAACTACATCTGTTAGCAACAAATTATTCAAAACAGACTTGGAGCAACAAAATCCATCCATCAAATCCACAATCAATCAATTGAAGATGAACTATTAAGGCATGTCTCCCTAATCTAGCTTGACATTAATATATAGCAGATTTGGTGGACTACATTATAAACCACTGCGATGAAATTCCCACTGACATTATGTGGCCATCAGAATTAAAGTATGCTAACAGGTCAAAAGCATAAGTGTCGATCTGGTACATTCAAAGCATAGAAGAATTAAAGTATGCTAACATCCTTTATGCTTTTCATGAATTTACAGTGCAAAAATTACAGCACCAGGAACATGAAAATGAATTTCAACATTGCATATAACTTCATCTGTTAGCAACAATTTATTCAAAACAGACTTGGAGCAACAAGATTGTCACACCTGTTTTTTCAAAGAAAACCAAGTGCAAATCTATATGCATGTCAGGATCAAGTTTCATGCATATAGTTGACATAAGTGAATAATAGAAAAATATCACGTAAGAAAAAGGGAGATTATCAAAGTTTTACGCTAAATCCTGGAAACGAAGGCACCAAACATCACAGGCAGTCGACTGGGGGTTGCGTATGCCTAGCTCCCGCAACATCTTCATAGTAGCTTCCTCCTTCTGAGCAACATTGATTATAGCAAGGGTGAGCACTTGTCGTACTCAGCAAGTGTGGGGAATGATATGAATGCCAAGGCTTTGTAGTGGACTGGCCATATGTGTAACACCCCGTGTTTTTGCTCATTGTCATTTTGTGCATATAACCCACTTAATCACCTTGATGACCATAGGTCAACCTTGGTCAAAACCCTAGCTCAAAACCCCTCTTATTCCCTTAACCTCCTATGCCATTGTAGAACTTTGGCGCGTTCCCCAAAAATTTCCTTAAACACTCCAAAACCACCCAAAAAGAAAAATGTGCAGAATGTTGGGGGACACAACTTTGCTGTTGAGTGGCATTTGAAATTTCGAAGAATTCTTGGTGAAACAAACCTTGGAAGGTGTCCTGCTCCTGTTCACTGGCGCCGAGTTTTCAGCCATGTTGGCATGGCGTTCCTGCTTCATTCCTTGGACCAAACCCATGCAAGCCTTTGTGAAAGTTGTAGAGGGATCCCTAATCTCCAACTTTGCTTCAGATGCTAAGGTGCAGTTTAGTTTGGAAAACTGGAGAAAAACAATTTTGAAAATCGAACGCTGAAATACTTTTGCACCCCGAGCTCCGGAACGCGTCCAGAGCGCGACGTCGCGCGCGGCCACGTCGGCCACCACCGTACGCGCCGTACCCGCTTCGGCGCGCATGCCGAGGCGCCGGTGTGACCGCCGGTCACCGCGCGCCGCCGGCGAGCACCCGTGCGTGCCGTCCGTGGCAACCGGGGAGGGCTAGGTGGCGCGAATCCGCCGGCCGGCGCACCGCCCGCGGCGTGCCATTGGCCGTCGGAGCGGCGCACGTCGCCGGCCATGCCCTCGCCTCCCCTACGCGGTCTAGTGGCCCGGCACGTTCCTACCTACCCCAACCGACCTTCCCACGCGCATATAAGCCGGTCCTCGCCATCCCTCGCGCGCATGCTTGCCTGCCCGAGCCGCCGCCGTCCGCCATTGCCGCCACTCGGTGAGCATCGTGCTCCGCTCGTTTTTCTCGTGAACCAGTGAGCCTCAGCCCTTCCCTGTGAACCACAACACCTCCCCGAGCCTCGTGTTGATCAAGCTGAGCCACCTTTTCGCCGGAGCCCGAGCCTCCGCCGCCGCCGCTCGCCGGAGTCCCCACCGGCCGATCCACCGCTGCCAATCGGTAGCTGGTAAGCCTAATTGGAGACCCCCCTTGCTTGTTTGCGTGCCCGAGCCCTACCTCGCCGGCGGCGAGCTAATCTCCGCCGTCGGGCCCTAGGGGGAGCACCCAAGGGCATAGTTGTGAAGATTTCAAAAGTTCTAAGGTCCCTGGCGTAAAAAGATTGTTCCCAGTTTTGTGTTTGAGTCCAGCCTCTTGTAAAATCGATTAAAAATTGTAGAAAATTCCAAAAATAGCAAAATCAATTTTTCTGTGCTTAGTGTGACAAGAACTACAACTTTGTCCAAATATGTATATACTTTTTAGATTTAGTTTTTGCTTCAAAAATAGGAATGTGAAATGCTTCGATTGGTGTTTCTGCCAAATCCACCCATGCTTTTGAGCTGGATTTTGGATATGTTGTGAACACTAGTGTGCCTAGACTCTGTGCCAAAATTTGCATAAAGTTATTGAAGGGATCTACCTGAATAAATTATTTTGTGATATTGGAAAATCTGCTTAGATGATTTTTGTAGCTCCAAATATAATTATTTCTAAGCCCAACTTCTGGATATAGTCTTGACATGATAGAAACCACCTTTGGTGAATTTACCAAGATTTTATCTCTGTTAAAAATATTATTTCCTCTTTTATGCTTGTTTTAATCATAAAAAATGTGTAGCATGTTTCATGAAGGTTATATGTTTGTTTGTTAGTTCTTTAAGCTTTTTTTGGACCAGAGTGTGTGTAGGAGAAAGATGGGGTTCATTTCTGTGCTATTTATTTTCATATGCATTATTCCTCTTATGCTAAATAGGAATGCTCCAATTTTGGCATATTGAAATCCTTGGTGCTAAAATCCTTTGCTTGCTGTTCATGTATGCCTCCTGGTCAGTAGGATCAGTGAGGGGGGTTGCTGGATCAGCTTGTATGGTTTGGTTATGCATGAGAAACTCAAAACTAGAATAATCTAGAGAAGGAAAAATAAGGAAAATCACTATCTCTAGTGCATGCCTTAAGAATAAGTGTTAGGAAAAGTAACATGGTGCTAGGAATATAATGGCATTGCTGTTTGTTGTTAAATTAATTAATTCTTTAATAGATGTGCACACAATCACCTTAAAAGGGTAGGCTAAATAGGCCTTGGTTTAAATCTTTTAAAAAGAGGAATGTATAAATACTTTTGTTAAGGTGAATATGGCCAACCATATACTCCTAGTGGCTGTCGCTACTGTTTGTAAATTAATTTAAATTAATTACACTCCTAACCCCTGCATGTCATTCCCCGTGTAGAAGTCCCCGACAGTAGCTATACGCTTGTGCCGGCTGACCAGGACGAGGGAGCTGGAGGAGACGTGCACTATGTGACCGTAGAGCAAGACCCGGGCCAAAGTCCGGAAGTTTGTGTGTCTGCTTGTGCTGATGAAGGCAAGCCCCGGTTCATGCATTAACCCCTGTGTTTCTCTAAAACTTCTGAATTTACTTCTTGTTATTGTATGTGCATTTACGTTCAGGAGTTGAAAAGAAACCCTAGTTGCATGACCCATAAATACCTATGATCTTTTACTAGCATGTTAGGTCGCTAATTGCTAGGCTTAAGGATCCGGTACAAGTCGAGTGATGTTCGTCACTCGCGAGAATAGGATCTTCTTTATGGAATCACCAAATTGATTAAATGGATTGCTCATGTGGTAAGAGCATGGGATTTGGGCTCCGGCCCAATGGCTTCATGGGCTAAGTGTATGAACGTACTAAACACTTGTCAGAAATGGGTACAGTAAGCCTAGTACCTAAATGAGGCGGTATGGGGTTTTACTATCACTACTCTTAGGGTTGCAGCCCCGGGCTCGCCACCCGAGTACATGTGTGAGGCTGGGTGACCTTAGTGGCGTAGCCCAGATAAACCTTGTACTTAAGACTGTGAGCTATTATCCCCAAACCGAAGAATGACGGGAACCGCCTGGTTGGTGAACTCTTAGTGAGGGCACCTCCCGTGTGTTTAGGTCCACCTTGCAAGGTTTTGAATCAATCGATTGTCGGCCTCTCACCGTCATCTGAGACTACTTACCCGCTGGACATGATATCCCTTTACGATGAAACTTTGTGAAGATTATTACTTTGATTAATTGTTTGTACAACTTTGGTTACAATAGTTGCTTACCTAGTAATGATTACTTCTACTAGAACATGAGCTAAAATGTGGAAAGTAAGGATTCACTACTTAGTAGCTTTTTGGCAAATAAACCCACAAGACAAAAGCCTTGCATGCTAGAGGTAAAGTCTTTTCTTTTAGACAGGTAAGTCTTGCTGAGTATTAGTATACTCAGCCTTGCTTTATAAATGTTGTTCCAGGTAATGCATCTGATGTGTGACCCGAAGAACTTCCACCCAGCTGGGAGCTGGAATGGGTGGATGACGAAGAATGACTTCATCATGGACAGACCTCCTATGATGTGATCGTATCGTTTAGTTATCTTCCGCTGTTTGCAATAAACTCGGAACCATTTACTTTCATGTCACAGAACTATGTTTGTAATAATGACCCCTACGGGGAGGTGATGGTTAATTTGTAAGGCACTCTGGACTCTTCTTCGTGGGAGTTTTAATGCATTCGTTCGATCCTCTCTGTGTTTCCAAGTGATTTACAGGGTGTAAACCCGACAACACTCAACGGGATGCTTCTTTATTATCGCTTAATGACCAAAAGGAGTGGTTTAGGCGATAGTACGGAATTATCTCGGGTGGGGTTGTCATAGCTGGTATCAGAACGATTGAATGCACCTGAGTGATTAGCTTAATACTAATCACATGTTTTACAATAAAACTTGCCAAGATTGATTGCATTTCGAAAATCCGTTGGATCATTAAAGAATGATCTAGATCGAGAGGCCCTAGAGAGAATTTTAGGTTCTTTTAGGTGGCATAAGAATCTATGGTTTATTTTGCTAACTTCCAGCACTTTACTTTATGTCAGACTTACTTTATTGCACAACCAAACTAGATGAGCCACGTGTTTCATACGTGCGTTGTTCCGCATCACGGGAATTGCGAGGGTTGATGGAGTGATCCCTTCCATGGATCCCATCTTCGCGTCTAGATAGGAGTGGTGGTGTCGCCACGTGTTTCATACGTGTGCATTCTGCATGTCGATCATGCGAGGCAAGGACACACTCCATTCAAACGGAGGGTTTCCGAGGTTGGACGCTGTCCATGCAGCGGCTTTACGCATGGATACCGTTTATATAAGTGAACGGTAATGTTTGTGGACGCTTTTGTGACGTGCTGGCACGAAAGGTTCGTTTTCTGTAGGTACACTAACCACGCTCGTAAGATGTTAAGTGCGAATCGAGTAGCTCCGACTAGTTATTATAAGGAGAGCCAATTATAAGCTTGCCACCGGCACTAACTACGTCTTTTTGCTCCAATTGTGTGAGGTCGTTCTAGGCGTGTGCATGCATAATTAAAATCTTGATAAACCTAAAATTGGTTCCCAATTGCTTGAATCATTTTTCTGGGGTGAATTGCTTGATCTTAGATAAGTTTTCCTACCTTTTGAATTTAGGAAAATTCGGCAGATTCTGTCTCTGTCGTTTCTCAATTTTTGTAGTCCAATCTGTAAGGAATATGTCTAGACATCCTTTACGAAAATGGTTTGTTATCAAGTAGAGCATCCACTGTGAATTTTCCAGGATTTTAGGAATTTTCTGTAGAAAGTTATGCTCAGTTTAGTGAGTCTCTATTCTGCTGTTTTTCAGGGCAGTACCCCTCTGCAAATGAGATTTTTTTTCGAGTATGTTCCCATCTAATCTAGATCCACCTTTGAATACCAAAATTGTGCAAAATCATATCAACAAGTTGCTGTGAGAAATTGGGAATTTTTGGGTTCCTGGTTTTCACATTGTGAATTTTTGTTCATACCTACCAGATTTTTCCCTATTGCTTGTTGATGTCGATTGATATCTGACGTGTAGTTCCTAAATTTTTGTACAGATGGCGCAGCCACCTATCTACGAGATCGACGCGGACAGTATGATCCGTACCGATGCCCTGCACTGGGAGGGTTTTCCCCGTATATTGTGGGAGACTCTCAGTGAGGTGGGCTACGTTACGCCGCCGCTGTACGAGGTGGTCTCTTTTTGGGACCAGGGTGTTCCCTACGCCCGCACGACCGCTACGGTGCTTCCTCACCCCGAGCACCCGGAGTGGGCGGACTTGAGCATGGTATTCTTTGCTCACCGCGGTGTTGAGTCGGTTGAGTCCGCGGCCATGCGGATTCTTCACACTTTTTGTGAGCAGCACCCGGACGAGGTGATGCTTACTGCGCTGGGTTTGTTCCCAGCCATGGACCCACTCGACCCGGCTTGGCGTGAGCGTCTCTCGCTCATCGACATGTTACTCACGGCAGACCCTCCAGCGGTTGTTGTGTGTCAGCTTCTGAGGTTCTTGGAGGCGGTGTACAACATGCAGGTGTTCCGTCTCTCCACGCAGGGTATGCTCTCTGTTGTGTTGATGGACTCCACAGCGATGAGGGATATCCTTACTCTTGACCTTTAGTACGAGCACCAGACCGTTGCTCACCTCCAGCAGGAGATCGTTACGCTTCAGGACGAGCGTATTTAGTGGCACCAGGAGTGTGCCGAGCTCATGGAGCAGTTGTTTGCCCGCGAGCACGCGCTTGAGATGACTCAGGTACAGCTCACTCACACTGAGGCTCATCGTTTTGCCTTGGTGCAGAACTTGATGGAGATGCAGAACCAGGTAGCAGAGATGGAGATCGAGGTAGAGGTGTGGCAGGCGATGGCTCAGCAGGGTCAGCAGCCGCCGATCGCCCCACCGGCCGCACCTGCCGCTCCAGACGAGATACAGGGAGATTCAGGCTTGAGCGAGGGCAGTACTGGTGGTCCACCACCTGACTATCCGGACACTAGTACTGGGTCCGCTGCAGGTTACTCGTAGTTAGCAGGTGTCTTTAGAGGATGATCATGTACTCTTAGTTTAGCCTCCTCAGCTAGCTTTTGTGTAAGGGTAGAGGCTGCTCAGAGAGTATATTGGATGACCTTTTGTTGTACATAGGTGTGTAAGCGCTTCCAAACTCCGCATCATGTAATGCGTGGATGGACATCTCGGGGTAGTCATGTTTGATGAATAATTTAGGGTTGTTGTGGTCAAAATCTCGTTTTGTGTTGAATACCAATCTTGTGTGAATTGTTGTGGAGATCTTGCTCACCGAAACTCACCACCATCGCATAAACGTACCGAGAACTATGGCGAAAATAGTGCAGTTTGGCCTACATAAAAAAACAGCTAGGCAGAACTCCGGTATCGGAATTTTTCGGGCATGTTAACGTTGGATTTAGACTTCGGGTTGAATACCAATGTTGAAGCTCAGGAAATTTTGCACTTGCTGACCAAAAATGGGGATTTTTGCTATTGCGAGCAGAGAGTTATGAGATTTCTAGTAACTCTGTTGTGCTGTCCGGTTTTCCACCAAATTGATGCTATGAGTTTCATTCTGCATATTCTTCTTGTGGATGACGTGAACAAACTTGTGAGTATGTACTAATGAAAATCTTATGGATTTCAGATGGTGGGACAAACTCGTGCTTCTCCCAATGGCTTTGGTGCGAGCGGAAGCGATGCTCCGCCTCCTCCTCCCAACATGACCATCCAGGAGCAGTTTATGGTCACCCAAACCGAGGTGATGAGGCAGCTCTTACAGACGCAGTAGCAGCTTGCTCAGCAGCTGCAGAAGAACCCTCGTGGGGAAAACGTCGACGGCCAGCCTCGAGTCACAAAATATGAGCATTTCTATGCCATGAAGCCCCCGACTTTTGAAGAGGCCAAGGAGCCACTGGCTGACGATGCGTGGACCAAGGCTATTGAAGCCAAGTTCTCTGTGTTCACCTTGCCCTGCTCCGTGGAGCGAAAGGCCAACTTTGCTGCTCTCCAGCTTCGTGGTGCAGCCTTGATATGGTGGGAGAACTTCAGGACCATGATTACATGGGCTGAATTCAAGCAGTCCTTCAAGGAACATCACATTCCTAAGGGTCTCATGGATAGGAAGATGAAGGAGTTGCTTGCTTTAAAGCAAGGAGCTGACACAGTGTATGAGTATGCAAAGAAATTCCATGCCTTATGTCAGTATGGCGGGCACCATGTGGACAATGATGCCAAGAAGATAGAGCGTTTCCGTGATGGGCTACACGGGGACCTCTATGAGAGGCTTAACCTTTATGAGCCTAACAGCTATCAGGACGTTGTGAACAGGGCCAATTCTCAAGAGGATGCCATGTCCAAAGCCCAGAGGGATAGAAAGAGGCAGGCCGGATTCACCACCACCAGTGGGTCGGTCAAGAAATTCCGTTTAATCAAGAAAAGTACTCAGGGTCCTCCCCAGTCATCTTCAGTTGGACACTGGAGAGTGACCCCATCTCAGAACAAGCCATCTGGGAACTTTCAGTTCCGCAAGGCACAGCAGCAACCATTCAAGCCTAATGCACCCCCGGCTAACAACAACAACAATGCTATCAAGGATCGTCGCTACTATAATTGTGGGCAACCCGGACACTATGCTAATGAGTGCCCCAAGCCCAGGCAGAACAAGCAGGGTGAAAGCTCATGCTTCCGTCAGGGGAATCAAGTCAAGAAGCCCCGTGGTGCAAGTCAAGCAGGGTAAACTCAACTTTACCACCCTAGCTGACGTTCGAGAGGGCGCAGTAGTGCTGACGGGTACTTTCTCTATCCGTGATCACCCCATTAGAATATTGTTTGATTCTAGAGCAACTCACAGCTTCATCAGTGAAAGTCTAGTGAGCAAGTTAGGCTTACATTCTTGTCATACCAAGGACTCTTTCGTCGTAGCCACGGCGGGAGGAAGAATCCTCTCCAACACTATAACCAAAGTCGTTCCCTTGCAGCTCGGCAGTAAAACTTTCTTAACCAAACTAATTCATTTGGGATTAGGAGGTCTAGATGTGATTCTAGGAATGAATTGGTTGCCCCAACATCAAGTTGTTTTGGACATTGCCACTAGAATGGTAGAAATCCATTCCCCTACCAGTGGTCATACTATCTTGTACCTACCCCAGGTAGAAAGCACCCATCCTTGTTCCTATGCTGCCATAGCCACCCAACTAGAAGATATTCCAGTGGTGTGCGAGTATCCCGATGTCTTTCCAGACGACTTGCCTGGTATGCCACCAGACAGGGACGTCGAATTTGTCATAGAACTTCAACCAGGTACCGCACCAATATCTAAAAGGCCCTACCGAATGCCACCCAAAGAACTGGCAGAATTGAAGGTTCAGTTGCAAGAATTGCTTGATAAGGGATATATCCGCCCAAGTTCGTCTCCTTGGGGAAGTCCTGCTCTATTTGTGAAAAAGAAAGATGGTAGTTTATGGATGGGCGTTGACTATCGTCCCCTCAATACGGTGACAATTAAGAATAAATACCCATTGCCCCGCATTGACGTTCTTTTTGATCAATTGGCTGGTGCCAAGGTCTTTTCCAAGATTGATCTTCAATCGGGCTATCATCAAATCAAAATTCGAGCGAGTGACGTACCAAAGACAGCCTTTTCCACCAGATACGGTCTTTATGAATTCCTAGTGATGTCTTTTGGTCTCACCAATGCACCTGCCTTTTTCATGTACCTCATGAACTCAGTTTTCATGAACGAACTGGACAAGTTCGTAGTGGTCTTCATTGACGATATTCTCATTTATTCCAAAAGCGAAGCCGAGCATGCGAAGCATCTTCGTATTGTTTTGCAACGATTGAAAGATCACAAACTCTATGCCAAATTCTCCAAATGTGAATTTTGGTTGGATAGTGCGAAGTTTTTGGGTCATACTGTTTCCAAGGATGGTATCTCCATGGATCCTAGCAAAGTGCAGGAGGTCATGGATTGGAAGACACCCAAATCAGTACACCAAATCCGTAGCTTTTTGGGTCTAGCAGGCTATTATCGTCGGTTTATTCCAAATTTCTCCAGAATAGCCAAACCCATGACTGAACTTCTGAAGAAGGGTGTCATGTTCGTGTGGAGCGAGAAATGTGACCAGGCTTTTCACACCTTGAGGAAACACTTAACCTCATCCCCCGTATTGACTCAACTTGATATGTCCAAACCGTTTGAGGTGTTTTGTGACGCTTCGGGCACTGGTCTTGGTTGCACGCTCATGCAAGAAAACCGAGTCATTGCCTACGCCTCGCGAGCACTTCGACCTCATGAGAAGAATTATCCGACTCATGATCTTGAGTTAGCAGCAGTTGTGCATGCCTTTAAGCTTTGGCGGCACTACCTGATGGGTAATCACTGCAATATCTACACCGACCATAAGAGTCTCAAGTACATTTTCACTCAATCTGACTTGAATATGAGGCAACAAAGATGGTTGGAATTAATCAAGGATTATGATTTGGAAGTCCATTATCATCCCGGCAAGGCTAACGTGGTTGCGGATGCGCTTAGCCGCAAGCATTGCAACTATGTGACGTTAGAGCCGAAGAATGAAGCTTTATGTGAAGAAATGAGGAAGCTTAGCTTGGAAGTGGTCGAACATGGCAAGCTTCATGATGTTTCGATCGAATCCCCTCTCCATGAGAGAATTGCTATAGCTCAACTCAGTGATGAAGAGATTCACAAAATCAACTAAAAATTAGAAGAGGGAGACCCTAAGTATGAATGCTTTCGAAAGGATGACAACGGAGTTGTTTGGTTCGGACACAGGTTAGTAGTACCACGGAATCAAGAATTAAAGAAGGAAGTTTTAGATGAGGCTCATCTCTCTAAATTCACCATGCATCCCGGAAGTACCAAGATGTACTGAGATCTTAGGGAAAATTTTTGGTGGTCAAAAATGAAGAGTGAAATAGCCGAGTATGTGTCCAGTTGTGACACGTGCCAAAGGATCAAGGCTAGTCATCTAAAGACCGCGGGTCAAATGCAACCATTAACCATCCCTGCCTGGAAGTGGGACGATATCAGTATGGATTTCATTGTCGGTTTACCTCTCACGCCTCGGAAACATGATTCCAATTGGGTCATAGTGGGCCGACTTACCAAGACCGCTCACTTTATCCCCGTTCACACCACTTATTCAGCTGAGCGATACGCGGAAATCTATATTGATCTCATGCGACTACATGGTGTTCCCAAGACCATCTTGTCAGATCGTGGCACTCAGTTCGTCGCTCGTTTCTGGGCACAAGTGCACGAATCTTTGGGAACCAAGTTAATTCATAGCTCTAGTTATCATCCCCAGACTGATGGTCAGACGGAAAGAGTAAACCAAGTAGTAGAAGATATGTTGAGGGCTTGTGTCATTCATTTTGACAAATCGTGGGACAATGCCTTGTTCTAGCAGAGTTTGCTTACAACAATAGCTATCAGGCTAGTCTGAAGATGGCCCCGTTTGAAGCCTTGTATGGAAGAAGGTGTTGTACCCCTTTGAATTGGTCACAAGTGGGTGAACGAACCTTGTTTGGCCCTAAGCTAGTGCAAGAAGCTGAAGAGAAAGTGATTGTCATGAGAGAGAATCTGAGGGCAGCTCAGATGAGGCAAAAGAGCTACCATGATAAATCTAGAGCTCCCCGAGAGTTCGAGGTTGGTAATTATGTATACCTAAAGGTATCTCCAACCAAGGGCGTGCAACACTTTGGAGTAAAAGGGAAATTAGCTCCACGCTATATTGGTCCTTATGAAGTCACCGAGAAGTTTGGTACGACTGCTTACTGTATTCAACTTCCCGACCAATTATCTGCAGTGCACGACGTGTTTGATGTCTCGCAATTGAAGAAGTGTCAGCAAATCCCTGAGGCACAAATAGTTGAAGAGACCAAATGCATAAATAGAACCAGACCTATCGCTAGCAGAGTTCCAATGAGGGTATTGGACCATAAAGAAAGGCAGACGAGAAGACAAAAGGTGAAAATGTACAAGATACAATGGAGTCACCACACAAAAGAAGAAGCTACATGGGAGGCCGAGTAGTTTCTCAAGGCCAAGTACCCCGACTTTCTTCCGAGTCAAGCTCGTAAGTGAACTCTCCTCACGCCTGTTGATTCGAATCTCGGGACGAGATTCCCGTTAAGGGGGGTAGGCTGTAACACCCCATGTTTTTGTTCATTGTCATTTTGTGCTTATAACCCACTTACTCACATCTATAAATCACCTTGATGACCATAGGTCAACCTTAGTCAAAACCCTAGCTCAAAACCCCTCTTATTCCCTTAACCTCCTATGCCATTGTAGAACTTTGGCGCGTTCCCCAAAAATTTCCTTAAACACTCCAAAACCACCCAAAGAGAAAAATGTGCAGAATGTTGGGGGACCCATCTAATCTTGATCCACCTTTGAATACCAAAATTGTGCAAAATCATATCAACAATTTGTTGTGAGAAATTGGGAATTTTTGGGGCCCTGGTTTTCACGTTGTGAATTTTTGTTCATACCTACCAGATTTTTCCCTATTTCTCGTTGATGTCGATTGATATCTGATGTGTAGTTCCTAAATTTTTGTACAGATGGCGCAGCCACCGATCTATGAGATCGACGCGGACGGTACGATCCGTACCGATGCCCTGCACTGGGAGGGTTTTCCCCGTATCTTGTGGGAGACTCTCAGTGAGGTGGGCTACGTTACGCCGCCGCTGTACGAGGTGGTCTCTTTTTGGGACCAGGGTGTTCCCTACGCCCGCACGACCGCTACGGTGCTTCCTCACCCCGAGCACCCGGAGTGAGCGGACTTGAGCATGGTGTTCTTTGCTCACCGCGGTGTTGAGTCGGTTGAGTCTGCGGCCATGCAGATTCTTCACACTTTTTGTGAGCAGCACCCGGACGAGGTGATGCTTACTGCGCTGGGTTGTTCCCAGCCATGGACCCACTCGACCCGGCTTGGCGTGAGCGTCTCTCGCTCACCGAACTGTTACTCACGGCAGACCATCCAGCGGTTGTTGTGCGTCAGCTTCTGAGGTTCTTGGAGGCGGTGTACAACATGCAGGTGTTCCGTCTCTCCACGCAGGGTATGCTCTCTGTTGTGTTGATGGACTCCACAGCGATGAGGGATATCCTTACTCTTGACCTTCAGTACGAGCACCAGACCGTTTCTCACCTCCAGCAGGAGATCGTTACGCTTCAGGATGAGCGTATTCAGTGGCACTAGGAGTGTGCCGAGCTCACGGAGTAGTTGTTTGCCCGCGAGCACACGCTTGAGATGACTCAGGTGCAGCTCACTCACACAGAGGCTCAACGTTTTGCCTTGGTGCAGAACGTGATGGAGATGCAGAACCAGGTAGCAGAGATGGAGGTCGAGGTGGAGGTGTGGCAGGCGATGGCTCAGCAGGGTCAGCAGCCGCCGATTGCCCCACCGGCCGCACCCGCCACACCCGCCGCTCCAGATGAGATACAGGGAGATTCAGGCTTGAGCGAGGGCAATACTGGTGGTCCACCACCTGACTCTCCGGACACTAGTACTGGGTCCGCTGCAGGTTACTAGTAGTTAGCAGGTGTCTTTAGAGGATGATCATGAACTCTTAGTTTAGCCTCCTCAGCTAGCTTTTGTGTAAGGGTAGAGGATGCTCAGAGAGTATATTGGATGACCTTTTGTTGTACATAGGTGTGTAAGCGGTTCCAAACTCCGCATCATGTAATGCATGGATGGACATCTCGGGGTAGTCATGTTTGATGAATAATTCAGGGTTGTTGTGGTCGAAATCTCGTTTTGTGTTGAATACCAATCTTGTGTGAATTGTTGTGGAGATCTTGCTCACTGAAACTCACCACCATCGCACAAACGTACCGAGAACTATGGCGAAAATAGTGCAGTTCGGCCTACATCAAAAAAAACAGCTAGGCAGAACTCCGGTATCGGAATTTTTCGGGCATGTTAACGTTGGATTTAAACTTCGGGTTGAATACCAATGTTGAAGCTCAGGAAATTTTGCACTTGCTGACCAAAAATGGGGACTTTTCCTATTGCGAGCAGAGAGTTATGAATTTCCTAGTAACTCTGTTGTGCTGACCGGTTTTCCACCAAATTGATGCTATGAGTTTCATTCTGCATATTCTTCTTGTGGATGACGTGAACAAGCTTGCGAGAATGTATAATGAAAATCTCATGGATTTCAGATGGTGGGACAAACTCGTACTTCTCCCAATGGCTTTGGTGCGAGCGGAAGCGACGCTCCGCCTCCTCCTCCCAACATGACCATCCAGGAGCAGTTTATGGTCACCCAAACCGAGGTGATGAGGCAGCTCTTACAGACGCTGCAGCAGCTTGCTCAGCAGCTGTAGAATAACCCTCGTGGGGAAAATGTCAACGGCCAGCCTCGAGTCACAAAATATGAGCATTTCTATGCCATGAAGCCCCCGACTTTTGAAGAGGCCAAGGAGCCACTAGCTGACGATGCGTGGATCAAGGCTATTGAAGCCAAGTTCTCTGTGTTCACCTTGCCCTGCTCCGAGGAGCGAAAGGCCAACTTTGCTGCTCTCCAGCTTCGTGGTGCAGCCTTGATATGGTGGGAGAACTTTAGGACCATGATTCCTGCCGGACACCAGATCACATGGCCTGAATTCAAGCAGTCCTTCAAGGAACATCACATTCCTAAGGGTCTCATGGATAGGAAGATGAAGGAGTTGCTTGCTTTAAAGCAAGGAGCTGACACGGTGTATGAGTATGAAAAGAAATTCCATGCCTTGTGTCAGTATGGCGGGCACCATGTGGACAATGATGCCAAGAAGATAGAGCGTTTCCGTGATGGGCTACACGGGGACCTCTATGAGAGGCTTAACCTTTATGAGCCTAACAGCTATCAGGACCTTGTGAACAAGGCCATTTCTCATGAGGATGCCATGTCCAAAGCCCAGAGGGATAGAAAGAGGCAGGCCGGATTCGCCACCACCGGTGGGTCGGGCAAGAAATTCCGTTTCATCAAGAAAAGTACTCAGGGTCCTCCCTAGTCATCTTCAGCTGGACACTGGAGAGTGACCCCGTCTCAGAACAAGCCATCTGGGAACTTTCAGTTCCGTAAGGCACAGCAGCAACCATTCAAGCCTAATGCACCCCCGGCTAACAACAACAACAGTGCTATCAAGGATCGTTGCTGCTATAATTGTGGGCAACCCGGACACTATGCTAATGAGTGCCCCAAGCCCAGGCAGAACAAGCAGGGTGAAAGCTCAGGCTTCCGTCAGGGGAATCAAGTCAAGAAGCCCATGGTGCAAGTCAAGCAGGGTAAACTCAACTTCACCACCCTAGCTGACGTTCCAGAGGGCGCAGCAGTGCTGACGGGTACTTTCTCTATCCGTGATCACCCCATTAGAATATTGTTTGATTCTGGAGCAACTCACAGTTTCATCAATGAAAGTCTAGTGAGCAAGTTAGGCTTACATTCTTGTCATACCAAGGACTCTTTCGTCGTAGCCACGGCGGGAGAAAGAATCCTCTCCAACACTATAACCAAAGCCGTTCCCTTGCAGCTCGGCAGTAAAACTTTCTTAACCAACCTTCATTTGGGATTAGGAGGTGTAGATGTGATTCTAGGAATGAATTGGTTGACCCAACATCAAGTTGTTTTGGACATTGCCACTAGAATGGTTGAAATCCATTCCCCTACCAGTGAACATACTATCTTGTACCTACCCCAGGTAGAAAGCACCCATCCTTGTTCCTATGCTGCCATAGCCACCCAACTAGAAGATATTCCAGTGGTGTGCGAGTATCCCGATGTCTTTCCAGACGACTTGCCTGGTATGCCACCAAACAGGGACGTAGAATTTGTCATAGAACTTCAACCAGGTATCGCACCAATATCTAAAAGGCCCTACCGAATGCCACCCAGAGAACTGGCAGAATTGAAGGTTCAGTTGCAAGAATTGCTTGATAAGGGATATATCCTCCCAAGTTCGTCTCCCTGGGGAAGTCTTGCTCTATTTGTGAAAAAGAAAGATGGTAGTTTACGGATGGGCGTTGACTATCGTCCCCTCAATGCGGTGACAATTAAGAATAAATACCCATTGCCCCGCATTGACGTTCTTTTTGATCAATTGGCTGGTGCCAAGGTCTTTTCCAAGATTGATCTTCGATCGGGCTATCATCAAATCAAAATTCGAGCGAGTGACGTACCCAAGATAGCCTTTTCCACCAGATACAGTCTTTATGAATTCCTAGTGATGTCTTTTGGTCTCACCAATGCACTTGCCTATTTCATGTACCTCATGAACTTAGTTTTCATGAACGAACTGGACAAGTTCGTAGTGGTCTTATCGACGATATTGTCATTTATTCCAAAAGCGAAGCCGAGCATGAGAAGCATCTTCGTATTGTTTTGCAGTGATTGAGAGATCACAAACTCTATGCCAAATTCTCCAAATGTGAATTTTGGTTGGATAGTGTGAAGTTTTTGGGTCATACTATTTCCAAGGATGGTATCTCTGTGGATCCTAGCAAAGTGCAGGAGGTCATGGATTGGAAGCCACCCAAATCAGTACACCAAATCCGTAGCATTTTGGGTCTAACAGGCTATTATCGTCGGTTTATTCCGGATTTCTCCAGAATAGCCAAACCCATGACTGAACTTCTGAAGAAGGGTGTCAAGTTCATGTGGAGCGAGGAATGTGACTAGGCTTTTCACACCTTGAGGAAACACTTAACCTCAGCCCCCGTATTGACTCAACCGGATATGTGCAAACCGTTTGAGGTGTTTTGTGACGCTTCGGGCACTGGTCTTGGTTGCATGCTCATGCAAGAACACCGAGTCATTGCCTACGCCTCGCGAGCGCTTCGACCTCAAGAGAAGAATTATTCGACTCATGATCTTGAGTTAGCAGCAGTTGTGCATGCCTTGAAGCTTTGGCGGCACTACCTGATGGGTAATCACTGCAATATCTACACCAACCATAAGAGTCTCAAGTACATTTTCACTCAATCTGACTTGAATATGAGGCAACGAAGATGGTTGGAATTAATCAAGGATTATGATTTGGAAGTCCATTATCATCCCGGCAAGGCTAACGTGGTTGCGGATGCGCTTAGCCGCAAGCATTGCAACTATGTGACGTTAGAGCCGAAGAATGAAGCTTTATGTGAAGAAATGAGGAAGCTTAGCTTGGAAGTGGTCGAACATGGCAAGCTTCATGCTGTTTCGATCGAATCCCCTCTCCATGAGAGAATTGCTATAGCTCAACTCAGTGATGAAGAGATTCACAAAATCAACCAAAAATTAGAAGAGGGAGACCTTAAGTATGAATGCTTCTGAAAGGATGACAAGGGAGTTGTTTGGTTTGGACACAGGTTAGTAGTAACACGGAATCAAGAATTAAAGAAGGAAATTTTAGATGAGGCTCATCTCTCTAAATTCACCATGCATCCCGGAAGTACCAAGATATACCGAGATCTTAGGGAAAATTTTTGGTGGTCAAAAATAAAGAGTGAAGTAGCCGAGTATGTGTCCAGTTGTGACACGTGCCAAAGGATCAATGCTAGTCATCTAAAGACCGCGGGTCAAATGCAACCATTAACCATCCCTGCCTGGAAGTGGGACGATATCAGTATGGATTTCATTGTCGGTTTAGCTCTCACGCCTTGGAAACATGATTCCATTTGGGTCATAGTGGACCGACTTACCAAGACCGCTCACTTTATTCCCGTTCACACCACTTATTCAGCTGAGCGATACGAGGAAATCTATATTGATCTCATGCGACTACACGGTGTTCCCAAGACCATCTTGTCAGATCGTGGCACTCAGTTCGTCGCTCGTTTCTGGGCACAAGTGCACGAATCTTTGGGAACCAAGTTAATCCATCGCTCTAGTTGTCATCCCAGACTGATGGTCAGACGGAAAGAGTAAACCAAGTAGTAGAAGATACGTTGAGGGCTTGTGTCATTCATTTTGACAAATCGTGGGACAAATGCCTTGCTCTAGCAGAGTTTGCTTACAACAATAGCTATCAGGCTAGTCTGAAGATGGCCCCGTTTGAAGCCTTGTATGGAAGAAGGTGTTGTACCCCTTTGAATTGGTCACAAACGGGTGAACGAACCTTGTTTGGCCCTAAGCTAGTGCAAGAAGCCGAAGAGAAAGTGAGTGTCATTAGAGAGAATCTGTAAGCAGCTCAGATGAGGCAAAAGAGCTACCATGATAAAGCTAGAGCTCCCCGAGAGTTCGAGGTTGGTAATTATGTATACCTAAAGGTATCTCCAACCAAGGGCGTGCAACTCTTTGGAGTAAAAGGGAAATTAGCTCCACGCTATATTGGTCCTTATGAAGTGTTGGGGAATTCAGGAAAACCCGTCACCCTCGAAACGTTAAGCTTAACAGAGTTCTCGAAGTATGTTTTTCAGGAACAGAGAATTCGCGATTCTCGGAAGCCTGGGACCTGTGAAGTCTCGAATTCGCGAATGTGCAGAGTTCGGGAATCTTGATTCGGCGAGGAGGTGGAGTCACGAACATGCGGAAGCCCGGAATCTCAACTGTTGATAGTCCGAACTTCGGAGAATTGCCGATTCGGGAACCTGATGAAGACTCTGTTCGGGACTCAGGCGCATGGACATGCACGAACCGGCTGGGAAGCAAGGAACACTTCGGGAATCTGTTGAAGACTCAGTTCGGGAGTTTTGCGCGAAGACGTTCACGAACCAGGGGAGAAGCAAAGTCAAAGTTGTAGTCCCAAAAAGTCCGGGTTTAGGGTGTGAACTAGTGGCAGATTTGTAAATAAGTTAGATAAAAAAGACAATCATGTATGCGTTCACACCAGGAATATTCTTTGAGGCTAGGGGTGTTATCGGTATGTAAAAGTCCCTTCATCTCCCTATAAAAGGGGGCGCAAGGGCACGTGTAAACGGATTCAAACTTTTTTGGAACTTGTGCTACTTGCGGAGAGAATCACAGTCTCTTTGCGCCCTGATTTTGTACTTGAACGTGTTGAAAACTCATACTCGTGTTAGGGTAGTTATCCGAATTTTTCGGGTATCCCCCAACATTGGCGCCCACCGTGTCTCAGCAGAAAAAGAAGCTCACGATGCCACCTCAAAAGAAATCCAAGAAGAATGCTCCAGTACAGGCAAACCAGGATGATCGCCTTCCTACCCAAGGGAATGAAACCTCGTTCATTCCTGAATCCTCGAACATAACAGACCAAGAACGAAGAGAAAAGCTCGAGGCCCTCATGAAGGCAAGAGCAGAAAAGACAGCTCACATCCAAGAACAACCTGCTGAACAGCAAGAGTTCGAGAATGTTGATGATGATGATGATACCATAGACAGACAGCTAGCCATGGTTCACCAAAAGATACAGTAGCTGCAGAAAGATAAGGAAAAGTTCGCAGCTCAGTTGCAAGCAAAGAGAAAAATCTCCGAAAAGCTAGAGCAACTGAACAAAGCAAAAGCGCAGATAGAAGCGATACAAAAAGAAATCGATGAGATGAAAGAGCAAGAGAACAGTTCCTTATGGCAGGAGTCACCACGTCAAAACCCTGCACCTGCTAGAGAATCCCCGAAAGAAAACTTCTTCGCAGGAAACGGGGTCTTGCATTTCGTAGATTCTGAATCGCCGCTGTCAATAGGGCTCCAAACAGCACCTTGGCCGCCGAAATTCAAGCCTGTCTCTCTTCCCAAGTACAACGGTTTCGGAAACTCCAGGCAGTTTCTCATGAGATACGAGTCAGCTGTGAACTCGGCAGGAGGAGATGATGTCGCGCTGGCCAAATCCTCCATCATAGCTTGCGAAGGACCAGTACTGAATTGGTACTCACTGCTGCCTCCACACTCGATCTACAGCTGGGTAGATCTCAAGACAAAGTTCATGCAAGCTTTTCAGATGTTCCACGACACAACAGCCGAAGCCTCAGATCTGTACAACTGCAAGCAGAAGGACAGAGAACCACTGTGGAACTTCGTGAGAAGGTTCATGCAACAGAGGTCTCAGATCCCCGACGCTAATGACAAGACAACGATCAAGGCACTGATCAAAGGTCTCACCCCAGGGCCAACGGCTTCTCACCTCACAAGAAAGAAGCCCGAGACAGTTGAAGAACTATTTCGAGAATTGGAAGATTATATCCTGTCTGGTGATGACCACCGCAAGAGAGTAGCCGAACGAAACGAGGCAAGACAGGGCAGCAGAGATATGACCTGGCGGGCACCACCCCAGCATCCACGAAACGTAAACAGTGTTGCAAATCCTCAGCCGCAACAAGACAGCAGGCCAAGTGCCAGGGGAGGATTCAGTCCCAGAGGAAGGGGAAGAGAAAGAGGAACCCCAGGACTCCCGAATCATAACCCGAGAGATCCCCACTTCTACTGCCTGTATCATGGAAGAGGCTACAGCACCGAAGGATGCCCAGAGACAAAGAAGAACATGGCAAGAATCCAACAAGAGAAAGCACTGATGAGCATTGCATCCTCGATGCCAACCCAGTTTCGGCCGAACTTCTGGCAACCGCAGTTCGCGAATCCGCAGTCAAGCTCTGTATCAGTTCAGCAATTTCCACAATCACAATCAGCATGGCAGCCATCGCAGCAGTTCTTCCCTCAGTCGCAAGCAATACAGTCAATCCAGCAACCACAGCCCATTCGGGAAATCTTGCCACCACCTCCAGAAAGCTCATCAAGGCCTCGGTCAAGTTCGGGACCTCAGAACTCCAAAGCATTGCCGTCCTTCGGGACTATCATGCCAATCACAGGCGGATCCGCTATGGAATTCGAAACAAAGAAGCAACAAAGCAATTACTTCAGATCTGTGAATACCATCATCAACGATGGCCAGTACCGCCCGCCGGAGTGGGCGAAGGTGCCAATCACCTTTACGAAGAAGATTTCAGGTTGAAATCCGCGATTCACAATGATGCCATGGTGATCGAAGTCAATATTGCTGGGTGGGTCATAGGAAAAATCCTGGTGGACAAAGGGAGTTCAGCGGACATCCTGTTCCTGAAAACATTCGAGAAAATGAACCTGAGCCAGCACATGTTGGATCCACCAGAGTACCCACTGCAGGGGTTCGGAGGAAAGCCCATCAAGCCGGTGGGAAAAATTTCACTCCCAGTTTCTTTCGGAGATCTTGAGAATGCCAGAACGGAGAACCTCACCTTTGATGTAGTTGACATATATCACCCGTACCTTGCGATCTTCGGCAGAGGATTCATGAACAAGTTTGATGCTGTCATAAGGCAACAGTTCCTATGCATGAAGATGCCTACCCCCAAAGGGGTTATCACGGTGTTCGGCAATCAGCAGGAGGCCAGGAACATAGAAAAGGGCCACACGCCTGGCCAAACGAATGTGTACCAGCTGAAAGCAGCTGAAGAGAGGAAGGAAACCTATGAAGAGCCTAAGCGGGACAAAGAGAAAAATAATAGAGCCGCAGAAGATGAAACAAAGAAAGTGTATTTGGATGACATGCCCGACAGAGCAGTCATAATAGGGGCGAACCTCAGCGCCGAAGAGGATGATGAACTCATACGCTTCCTGAACAGAAACAAGGATGTTTTCGCATGGTCAGCTAAGGACTTGCAAGGTGTTGACAGAGACATAATCAAACATGCCCTTGAAACGGATGACAAGATACAACCCAAGAAGCAAAAACTTCGAAAAATGTCTGACGAGAAGGTCAAAGCAGTAGAAGCAGAAGTTCAGAGGTTGCAGGACGCCCAGGTAATCAGAGAGGTCAAGTACCCACTCTGGTTAGCCAACACTGTGCCAGTCAAGAAGAAAAATGGCAAATGGAGAATGTGTGTGGATTTCACAGATCTGAACAAGGCGTGCAAGAAGGACAATTTTCCCTTGGAAAGGGTAGACAAAATCGTGGATGATGCAGCCAACAGTGAGATGCTTTTGCTCCTGGACATGTTCTCTGGGTATCATCAGATCAGAGTTCGCAAAGAGGACGAAGAGAAGACAAGTTTCATCACTCCTTTCGGAACATTTTGTTTTGTAAGAATGCCAGAGGGGCTGAAGAATGCGGGATGCACGTTTTTGAGAATGATAGCAATAGTACTGCACCAGCAGATTCGGAGAAACATTCTGGCATATGTGGATGACATAGTCGTCAAAAGCGTTCAGAGAAGAGACCATATCAGTGATTTGGCAGAGACATTCGCGAACATGAGGGCAGCAAACTTGAAGCTAAATCCAGAAAAATGTGTGTTCGGCATTCACAAGGGGAAAGTTCTTGGATGCCTAGTTTCAACGAAAGGCATTGAAGCAAACCCTGACAAGATAAAGGCTCTGATGGAGATGCAAGAGCCAATCTCAGTGAAAGATGTTCAGAAGTTGACAGGGAGAGTGGCTGCCCTCAACAGATTCATCCCCAGAGCCGCAGAAAGAAGTTTGCCATTCTTCCAAGTTCTCAGAAGTGCCAAGAAATTCCAGTGGTCCGAACCTCAGAAGCAGGCCTTTCGCGAACTGAAAAACTACTTGTCCAACATGACCAAGCTCTGCGAAGGGTACCTGGGGATCCCGGTCAATTGGGAGCTCTGGGTACATCTTTTCCGCGCGGAGCTCATCACGCAGCCCACGACGGAGCCGAGGACCCGCCGCGTGATGCGCGCCGGCGGGATGTCGCTTGCCCTGCGGGGGCAATTCAAGGACGTCTACATCCCCTGCACCATGACGACGAACAACGCCGGCTGGGAGCGGGGATGGTTCTACTTGCGTAACGCCGAGCCCGGCCTCCCCCCCTACACCGGCCGGGTGTTCAAGGAGAGGCCTGACTCCTGGGGCTACGGGGTGCCCACGGCCCCGCATCGGAGGCGGCAGGAGTCGGTCCTGGCCGCGCTGCAGCGCCTGGCGAAGATGGGGCTAAACGCGATGGGCGTCCTCGCCTTCCTTCATCACCGGCGGATCGTGCCGTTGATGGAGAGGCCGCTCTGCATCTTCGAGATGACAGAGGCGGCCAATCCCGTCGACCTGGCGAGGTCGCGGATGCTCCCGACGCCCCTTGAGCGGCCGTACGCGCTCACCCGGCACGGAGCGCCGTCGACACCCGGTGCCGCCGCTCGCGGGTCGGACCCCGTGGGACATCGAGATGCTCCCCACCGGCCCGTTGGTGAGTGTGGTTCTTGATTTCGTTTTGGTTCTTAGCGTTGCCTTTGCCTCCCCGACGCGCCCTTGTTGCTTCCGTGTACGGTGGTGACCTTCACCATCGCCAAGTCCGTCCCGCCTACCCCCGACTCCCCGCGCCGCGCCGGGCGGGCGGCGCGGCGGCCGGCCGCAAGAGCGGGCGGCGCGCAAGAGGGAGCACGCGAGGCGCCGTCAAGCGCATCGCGGCCGGCGGGCCGCGGAGTATCGGCGGCGTGAAGAGCCGGGGCTCTCCTCCCCGGGGACCGAGGAGCCCTCGTCCTCGGAGGAGGACGAAGAGGAAGAGGGCGAGGGGGAGGGCCCCTCGACGGGTGGCGCCCGCGCCTCCGTCGCCGGAGCCGCGTCGCCGTCGGCGAGGGCGGCGTCGCCGGGGCGGGCGCAACGGCCCCCGCCGCCGGGCCATCGACATCGAGGGCGCGCGCGCGCGCGGAGGGCGCCGGCCGCGCTCGTCGGGGGCGCGTGTGGCGAGCGCGCGCGCGCGCGCATCGAGCGTGCTCGCGCGCGGGGAAGCGCGTCCACGCGCGCGGCGACGTCGTCGGGGGGTGCGTCGGCGAGGCACACCCGTACGCGGGGGCGAGCGTACCGCGCACGCGGCGGCGTCGTCGGGAGGCGCGTCATCGGGCGCGGCCGTGCGCGGGGGGCGCGCGCCGCGCGCGCGTGGCGGCACCGTCGGGGAGACGCGGCGGCGAGCGCGCCGGCCACGCCGGCCTCATCCGCTGAGGCTTCGAGGAAGAGGAAACGGGCCTTTTCCTCTTCGAGGTAAGAGGCCTGTCTTTTTTCGTTTGATTTGATTTGCCGATGATTGGGTGCCCTAACCCTCTATCCGTGCCTGTGCAGGGTGGCGCCAACCGTGCCTCCTCTCGCACCTGCCAAGGTGCTGAGGATGGACGCGTCCATCCCTACCCGGCGGCGCTTGTTGACGGTTAATAGTTGTATCAAAGTTCGTTTGTGACTTGCAAGCGGACAAGTCTCCCGTCGTAGTCAAGGGACCCTTCTTCCCTCGAGTGGTGAACCCAAGGTATCGAATCCGTGGAACAATGTGCAACGCAAGGATTCAATCTAGTAAAGCAAGGTAAGCTATCTTATGAAGGTAAGTTGCATCTAATCTACTAACTCATAAAGAAAACGAATCTAATCTAATCTACTAAAGAGGTAACAAGAGAAAGCAAGAGATAACCAATCTAGAGAATCTAGATCATGCTTATGTTGTAGCTCCAAACAAGATAGATGAAGATAGAAGAGCGAATCTCATTAAAAGCATCTTTAAATCGTGGCCTTCCCATCCGACTCCGAAAACATCCGCCTTTCGAGACCCCCGTTCGTCACAACGTATCCCTATTCATGCGGGGAGCTTAGGGCGAGTTCGATAGAACAAGTTGAAATCACTTGGCCGGTCCGGTATGCACCTCTAGCCACCGCGGCTACAAGAGCACCCTATGTAATCTAGCTATAGACTAGATCGTAGAAGAAGCAAAACCAAGAAGAAATCAAAATCATCGAGAAGGCACTTAATCGCTAGAAATCGAATTCACTTACAAACTTCACCATGAATGATTACATGAACAAGATCACCACCGGGGCCCTCCCTCGATCTTGATCCTCGCTCCGGAGCTCCGACGTGGTCTTCCATGCAAGGTTCCCACGTCGGCCGGGGAAACCCTAGACAACTAGCACGACCCTCATCTTCAAGTTGGTGTCCCTCAAGCTTCTCTCGCTCCTCGGCGGCGGAATACGACTTCTCCTCTCGCGTGGCTCTCGGTCGGGGGACTATAAATAGCCCGATTAGCGGCTAGGGCAAAGGACGACGCATTTGGGCCCTAAATGGGCCCGGGCCGACCGGACCGGGCCGGCCGGCCCGGGCCCATTTAGGCCCGGCCCCGCGGGCTCCTTTGCCCGAGGTCGGTTCCCTTGCTTCCCGGATGCTTCCCCCTTCGCATACGGGTCCATGTCGTCGGTTTCTCTCCGAATTGGACTCAACTCCTTGTCTTGGAAGATTCAAGACTTTTCCGGTCGGGTCCCCGGAGTATGTCGTCTTCTCGGATCAAGTCCCCGGCTTCTTGGAGTTAATTTTACTTCATTGCATGACTTGTTCGAGGGCTTCAAAGTCTTGTCATGAGGTGCTTGATGAACTTACCCCGAAAGTCTTGCATTCAACACTAAATCCCCGCATAAACATTAAACTCCAAAAACGACATGCACATGTGAACTTGTTATACCACGGGGGTTAGTACCAATGGATAAGGTATAAAATTCATGCCAACACCGAAGGTAAACTCATGGCTAGGTTGACGGATTTTCACCGTCAACATCTCCCCCATGCTTAAACCTTGCTCGTCCTCGAGTAAGCCTTCGATGGATATCATCATTGCTAAACAATGTTTAAACTTTGCATTTGATCATACATGAAAAAAAACATAATGCCCTCAAAAGTTTAATTCGTTAAAGTTCCATAATGTACTAGCCTTCACCTCTACGGAGGGTAGATTCTTATTAAGCTTGTCCCACAAGTATTAACATGCTCACCAAGTTTAAATAGATCTCGAAATTTTTGAAATAAAGAACAAGATAAAGAAAAGAGCTAAACCAAGTTCACAAATTTAAATCATCTCGTGTATTGCTCATAAACTCTCATCTCGCTTGTCTCTCAAGCCTATATATTCTACTCCTTTCCCTCTCATATATATGTGGTAGGCTTTATATGGAGCTTTGGGAAAGTTTAGTCCTATCAAGATTTTATAAATGAGGTGTTGTCAAAACAAGACAAGCTTCTCATGGTCTTACCGAGACTCGTCAAAAAGGTCATTGGAAAATAATGTTAATCAAGGAGGGGAAAGAGAAAAATACACACACTTTTAGATGAGTGGACATGTGCAAATGGCAAAGAGTGATCCCGAGGCACAAAGGAAGTCCTCGTTATCCGATTGCACATGGTTGGAAAATGAGAATGGATCTTTTTAACTTGAAGCCTTGAATGCACTCTTAGAGAACCGGGGAGTTTACTTTACGCACATATATATTTTTTCTCGTTTCTCATATTTCTCATTCTTTTCTTTCTTTCTTTCTTTCTTTCTTATATATATATTTTTTTTTTCTTTCTTCACCTTGGAAGTCACGTACATCGCCGAATTTTTTTTTCTTTCATCATTATATATATATTTTTTTAAAATACTCCCTTTTGAACTCTAAAACTGCACCGTACCTACCTCCTCCTCCCCCATGCTTAGACGTTGCTCGTCCTCGAGCAAAGAGGCGAAAAATAAGGTAGGTAACGGAATATTTTTCCTTGGAGAGATACTTGAAATCTTCAACGTTGGCACCGTCTTGCGATCTTCCTTGAATTGATGATCCATTCTCAACGATAGGTTGTGGTCAAGGAGGTAATCACAAAAGATGATATTTGGTTTAAGGGTGGATATCCGGCGAGGTTTGTGAAATCTCCGATGTGGGGATACACAATGCACGGATCAAAGGCTAGCAAAAAGATAGATACGCAAAAACGGAATGACCAGCTTCTTAGTCTCGGGCCAGAGAAATCATGGCCTGCAAAAACTCACTCAAAAATAAATCTTGTACACTAAGGTTTATGCACTCAAATATATATAAGGCTTTGGATAGGTTGAGCAACACACAAGTGATATTTGTGACAAGGTTAGCGATATTTTTGAACATAAAAGACATCTTCAATCTATTCATAACTTGAGAGCACATAAAACACTATGGGTCTTTATTTTAATCATAACCTCCGCTGAAGATTAAGCTAGCATTTAGATAATTTCAGATTTGTATTTTTAAGAGAGCACTAGTTCAAACATGCATAAGTCAATTACAAAGATAAACAAAGCGGCAATTATAATCATATATCATCATGGCACAAACTTTGTAACTTTACCAAAGGTAAAAACTTGGTGGTGACATTATTCATGATGAAAATAAAAACTAAGACACATGCTGAAAAAAATTAAACTAACACACTTTCTGAAATTTAAATAAAAAAACTGAAAACACTACGCATACATTGGCGCAAACAAGCTGAAAATTAAAGAAAAGGGGGGTAAAGGAAAGATAACTAAAGCTCCTCCTCTCTCTAATCTTCCGCCGGTGGTTGATATTGATAGTCTTGGTTGTTGTACCCTTACTTGCAATAGGAATGCACCACTCCTCCTATGAATTGTCCGACGGTCTTTGGGTGAAGGTGTCCAAGCACATAAGCGACGTTTGCATTTCCTTCACCCATTTGGTTTGCATTAGTTTGGATGGCTGCAATAATTTGCATGTTCCTTGCAGCGTATCCTCCAATGGTGGCTCCATTTTGTTGTGGTCGAGGAAGGTGTGCAAATGGCTCCGCAAAGGCTACGTTGGGCACCGCAAAAATGGTGGGGGTATGGCTGCACCCCTCCCCCATGCTTGCATTGGTACACCACCGTAGTAACTCGGCGGCGCCGGGGTTCCTCCCAATGGTGGGACATAATTTTGTTGTGCACCTTATTCTTGGGCCATAGAAGATCCTTCTCCTATAATTCTTCTCCTTTATTTTTCTTCGCCGGCACAAGAAGTCCTTCCTCTAACCGATCTTCTTCCCCTCAAGAAAAGTCTTAATCTTCAATCCGGAAGGGGCAAATTCACCTAGGCCACTTGTAAGCCTCCTCTCTCATCTTCACTCTTATATTTTCCTTTCTTCATATATTCCTAGGGAAGTCCCGGGTAGGAGATGATTTGGGTTCCTTGCAATACCCGGTTTTAAAGAGATAGTCAACATGGAGAGGTAACAACCCGATCTCCCGAATCCGATGTTGCTCACAACACCACCGGTTGATCATAGGTGAGTAGGGTTGATTGGCTGCGAGTAAATCCAATTCAACTCCGTGTCGGTTATCTATGTCTCTCTTATTCTCCCCAAAAATCCACTTGCACAAAAGTGACACACTTGGATGATGGGGTTCCGGATAGTATTTCTTCGTTGATGGTCTCTTCCCGTGATCATACTCCAAAAGCCTTCCCATGTGCCTTCATGCACATACTTGTTCCCGAGCTCTCTTTTTGAAAGTAGGAGACACTCGCCCATGGGTCTACGATACTAGACATGCAATCGTTTCGAACATGAAAACCAATCGATCTATCGGGGATTTGTGTTGAATGGATCCAAGGAAGCATTGGAGCCCTACTCCCTTTATGGCATGGTTGCTAGCCTTAAGCATTAAAGTATTTTCAGCACAAGATGATAGATAGATAATCCAACAAAGTATGATTACATTTCAAGATCGATTGCAACCTATGGATGAAAGGAGATTACCCCATCAAAGTGCTAGAAATAGCATCGTTGATCAAGGTTACCCTTTCGACGGTGTCTTCCTTCTTCTCCTCTTGTGGGCTCCCTCCAACGGAATGAGAGACTCAACACTCCTTCATCAAGGGTATGCGCCATGGTCATGAAAATTTCCTAGGCGAATTCCTTGTGGGTGTTTGCCGACACTCCGCTAGAGAATTGCACCGGTGTCCCGTGTGAAACCCAATATGTGGAGAGCTTGGTCGTCGATGTCGACGTTCGCTACAAGCCTCTACTTAAGGCGAGCGAGCTTCTTCTCCTCCTCCGTCATGATGACATACCCCTCGGAATACCGCGGAGCATATGGAGGTGGAGCGGATGATCGTGTCAAGTGGTGAGGTTGGACGGGCGGCTCCTCCATACGTTATTGAAGTTTGGAAAACCTAATAAACGAGTTTTGTGTGGCCCTCATGCCACCAAGGAGAAGAGTGTGATTCCTCCTCGGCGGTGCCGTGTCCTCCTCCATACTCCGAGGATGCTCGGAAACCGAGCGCCTCCTCGAAGAGGTTGTCGATGATGGCTTAGACGACGATGATCCCTTCTTCTTCGGTGAAAAGACTTGTAGTTTTCTTCCTTGATTGCAGCACTCTCCCTCACAAATATATATCCGGGGTTTTCACCCGGCAACAAGGTACACAAATATTATTTTGGAGTCTGGACTTTGAGTGGATTAAGGATGTGGATTTTTTTTTTTGAGCTATCAAGCTTGGGAAGGTTGGCTATGTCTACGGAGGTTTTGAGCACACAAACTTGAACACACAAACAAAGGAAGGAGAGGGAAGCTTGCCTGCAAAAAACGGGAGCCGGGGGGGCTCCTTATGTACGTGAGGCCGGCCTCGGTGCTCCTCCCCGCCTCGTCTTTCTTCCAGGCACGATCATTTCACCTCTCGCAACTTTCCCGCTCGCGTGCTCTACGAGTTGCACCGCCCAAACGCTCTCGTCCACTCCTTGGTCCTTCCACTTGATGCTTCATGTTTTGGGTTATGTCCATGCTCCCTAGCTCCATTTGCTTCACATGCCACCATGAAATTCCTACAAAGTTGATGCTTGCTGCCCACCATGCTTGTCCTTTGCATGTGGAATTAGTGAAAGTTGATGAAAGGGAATCCAATGGTGCATGCATGATTACTAGATTGCCTCCCTTTAAGGCTAAGCACTCCTCTAATTTCGAAATTTAAAAATATTTTTCAGAGCCATGCAAGTGCTCGAACATAATTTTAGAGAAGTTTTTAAACCATTAAAAACAAATGCAAGTCGAAAATATTTTTTTATTACGTCGATTTCGGTCTCACCGGTATAGTTTGCCTTCATTGGTTGAGAGCAAGCTTTTCCCGGCTTGATCATGGGGGCATAGGTTTAGGTCCTAATTTTGATTAGATGAGAGAGATTTTGAATGAAATAAAATTAAGTGAGGCTTAGAAAAATTCTAATCTTAGAGAAACCAAGGATATGGATTTTTAAACCAACCAAAAATCAAGATTCTAGGTTCACGCGAGTCCTACCACATGATGAAATTTAAACAACATCTAGATACAAGTCGTGGCTCTACTCGTGTGTTTTTAGCATGAAAAACAAGTCAACCACAACATCATAAAGAGGATGAAAGGTTGAGTTAGGTTCTGAAATTTTTCTTTTTGGTTGTGGTTTCTCGAAAAAGAAGCAAACAATAGGATGGTTCATGTAAAGGGTTTATGATCAAGCAAAATATTCAACCAAGAATTATGTCTCTAATATTGATCAACCATTCTAAGTCTAAGGTTTTGCATAGTAAAATTCAGAACTGAATTAAAAGGACTCGAAAAACCTGGAATCGGGTTGTCCTCCCGGTAGCTTATTCTTGACTCGACGAAACGGGTTGCCTCCCGCCTAGCGCTTCGTTTATAGTCCATGGCTAGACTTCTTCACTTGATTACTCCGGATCAACGCTCTTTGCGGACGTTGCAATCTTGGGTACCCACTTTGGCTTAGTCAATTTTTTTGGTCTTCACGAGTCGGCTTTGTCCTTTGGTCTTGACGGATGCAACATCTTCCTTGTGGCTCGGCATCTCGAACTCCGGTCCTTCGGTCGTGATCTTCATGGTCTCTAGTGTGATCCTTCATCTCTCCCGAATGAGTTTGAGTAGCCTTTCGCCGTCTTGGGACCTTGGAGTTGTCTCGGATATTCTTCTTTGTCACCAATCGGTTGTCCGGCAAGTTGTCCCACTTGCGTCTAGCATCTTTATCACGATGAACACTTCACGCTCCTTGCATGTGGATCTTGCCTTGGCAGCCTTTAGGTGTTGAGCTTCTTTCTCCATCTCCATCTTCTCCATCCTCCTCTTAAGTAAACCGATATGCCACTCAAGGAATCCGGCTCGTATGCATTCGGCTCTCGCAATCGTCATGCGGATAGTTGAGACTTTGATCTTGAACGGCCTCCCGGCGTCTTGAAGGTTTATGATAGGTAGATCAACAATGCCCGGGGTGCATAGCTTGATCTCGCGCTCCGTGGTTGAGGTTGATCTTCCTTTGGACTTGAAGGTGGTGATTCCCTTGGAGATTTTGATGGTCCTTCGAGCTTGTGTTGCACGTCACCTTTGCACGTAAAGTTTTCTGGATCATCCACAAAAAGGTTTTGGGTTTCTTGGAGAGGTAGCCAACCATCTCCGGTTAGGGTTAGTAATAAAACAAAAATCTAAATAGAAAAGAAAAAAAAAAAAAATTAGGGTTAATCAAAACTAGATTAGATTGACTCTTTTTTTTTTTTTTGAGGATGATCAAACATAAGAGATGCAAAAGAAAATCAAAAGAAAAACTGAAAGATAAGCGATACTAGATCGGATCTTGATTGCTTGTTCCCCGGCAACGGCGCCGGAAAAAGGGGCTTGTTGACGGTTAATAGTTGTATCAAAGTTCGTTTGTGACTTGCAAGCGGACAAGTCTCCCGTCGTAGTCAAGGGACCCTTCTTCCCTCGAGTGGTGAACCCAAGGTATCGAATCCGTGGAACAATGTGCAACGCAAGGATTCAATCTAGTAAAGCAAGGTAAGCTATCTTATGAAGGTAAGTTGCATCTAATCTACTAACTCATAAAGAAAACGAATCTAATCTAATCTACTAAAGAGGTAACAAGAGAAAGCAAGAGATAACCAATCTAGAGAATCTAGATCATGCTTATGTTGTAGCTCCAAACAAGATAGATGAAGATAGAAGAGCGAATCTCATTAAAAGCATCTTTAAATCGTGGCCTTCCCATCCGACTCCGAAAACATCCGCCTTTCGAGACCCCCGTTCGTCACAACGTATCCCTATTCATGCGGGGAGCTTAGGGCGAGTTCGATAGAACAAGTTGAAATCACTTGGCCGGTCCGGTATGCACCTCTAGCCACCGCGGCTACAAGAGCACCCTATGTAATCTAGCTATAGACTAGATCGTAGAAGAAGCAAAACCAAGAAGAAATCAAAATCATCGAGAAGGCACTTAATCGCTAGAAATCGAATTCACTTACAAACTTCACCATGAATGATTACATGAACAAGATCACCACCGGGCCCTCCCTCGATCTTGATCCTCGCTCCGAGCTCCGACGTGGTCTTCCATGCAAGGTTCCCACGTCGGCCGGGGAAACCCTAGACAACTAGCACGACCCTCATCTTCAAGTTGGTGTCCCTCAAGCTTCTCTCGCTCCTCGGCGGCGGCGGAATACGACTTCTCCTCTCGCGTGGCTCTCGGTCGGGGGGACTATAAATAGCCCGATTAGCGGCTAGGGCAAAGGACGACGCATTTGGGCCCTAAATGGGCTCGGGCCGACCGGACCGGGCCGGCCGGCCGGGCCCATTTAGGCCCGGCCCGCGGGCTCCTTTGCCCGAGGTCGGTTCCCTTGCTTCTCGGATGCTTCCCCCTTCGCATACGGGTCCATGTCGTCGGTTTCTCTCCGAATTGGACTCAACTCCTTGTCTTGGAAGATTCGGCACTTTTACGGTCGGTCCCCGGAGTATGTCGTCTTCTCGGATCAAGTCCCCGGCTTCTTGGAGTTAATTTTACTTCATTGCATGACTTGTTCGGGGCTTCAAAGTCTTGTCATGAGGTGCTTGATGAACTTACCCCGAAAGTCTTGCATTCAACACTAAATCCCCGCATAAACATTAAACTCCAAAAACGACATGCACATGTGAACTTGTTATACCACGGGGGTTAGTACCAATGGATAAGGTATAAAATTCATGCCAACACCGAAGGTAAACTCATGGCTAGGTTGACGGATTTTCACCGTCAACGGCGCTCGTCAAGGGTGCCGCGGGCGGGGACAAGCACGGCGGCGGCGGGAGAGAGCTCGCAAGGTGCGGCCGGGGCCCCGAGGCCTCGGCCGACGGATCGCCCGCCGCGGCGCGGCCGGCGGTCGGCCGAGGAGCGGCCGGCCGCGGCCGTCGCGGGGGTGCAGGCCGCGGTAGTGGCGGTGGTGGAGGCGCGCCCGCGGGGGCGCTGCCGCGAGGGGGCGGAGCGGGAGCAACCCGCGGCGCCCGTGGGCGCGGAGGCGCGGCCGAGAGGTGGTGGCCGCGGCGCGCGTGCCGGGGAGCCCGCGGCCGCGGTGACACGAGCGGAGGCGCCGGTGGAGGCGGCACGAGCGGCGGCGCCCGCCGGCGTTCTGCGGCGGAGGTGGTGGAGGTCTCGGACGACTCTCCGCCGCCCGGATGGGATCGGTGGGCCGGGCCGGCCCACGACTCCCCCCGAGCCCCAGGAGGGGGCCCTCGTCAGGCGGCACGAGGGTCACCTGGTGGTGGGGGGTCGAGGACACGGCGTCGAGGCCTCGTCTTCCCACGCCGGCCGCCCTGCCCAGGTGGAGGGGGCCATCGATGATCCCCCGGCATTTGTTGACGCCCAGGGGGAGCAGGAGCTCTGGGGCGAGCTCCGGAGCCATGGCGCTACGCTCAACAGCGCGCTGAACGAGGCGCTGCAGGTCCACGGGGGCCCCGCATGGCGCGTCTTTCAGGTAGGGTGTCGTCGCTTGCTTTCCTCTTCTTCTCGTCTTCGTGTGTTGCTTTCGTGCCGTAGTGCTTACGGATCTCGGTGTGTGGATGCCAGGAGCTGGAGCGCCGCGCGCACGACAAGTACGACGCGTTCGACCGGGTGAACGCCGAGGTCCACCAGCTCCGGGAGCAGTGCCGCGCTTTCGACGCGCTTGCTGACGCCCTTGGGACGCCGGACATTTGGCTGGCGTACCGGGCCCTGGCCTGGCCTGACGAGCTCCCCGAGAGCTCGAGGCAGGACACGGCGCGTCGCTCGAGCCTCGAGCGGGTTCGCGCGCGCCCTCATCGATCGTGATGAGGCGCTGTGGAATGCGCGCTCGGACTTGGAGAAGACGCGGACGCTGGCCGCCAACTGGGAGGCGGAGGTGGCCACCGCTCGCGCCGAAACCCGGAGCTCCGCACGTCGCTTGAGGGGGCGGGCGCAACGGCGCCGGGGCGAGGAGCGGGCGCGCGGGGCGGGAGCGGCGCGCCAAGGAGGCCGACGACCGAAGGCCGCCCTCGATGCCAAGGCCGCGGCCCTCGTCGTCGCTGAGGGGCGGCTCCTGCAAGAGAGCACCGCCCGCCAAGGGGCTGAGGAGCGGCTTCAGCAGGGGCAGGCCGCCCTCGTCGACACCTGTGCAGCGCTGGAGCAAGAGCGCGCCGCCCACGAGGTGACGCGGAAGTCGCTGGAGGAGCGGAACACCGCGTTCTCCAAGGTCGAGGACGAGGCGCTCATGCTCAGCATCAGCAACGCCAACCAGGAGCTGGCCCTCCGCGAACAAGGCGAAACCGTCCGGCGCCTCGAGCTATCGGTCGAGGCCGTGCGCCGGGACTTCGAGATGGAGAGGAAGCAAGTCGAAGGTGAGCCACTGTTTGACTCTTGCTCGTTGGTTTTTCGTTTGGGAACTCGCATTCCCTTTTTCTGATTTCTTTCTTGCCTTGGCGTTTCCAGGCTTGCGCACCGCTTTGGGGCATGCGGCTGAGCGGGCCGAGGCGCTGCAGGTTTCCTACAATTCCTCCGAGCAGGAGTTGCGGGAGCTGCGCGATGCGGCCCTCGAGACCTGCCGCTCCGTCGAGGAGGGCGAGGCCCAGGCCGGCAGTTCCCTGGCTAGCCGTCTGCGTGCCCTTGGTGGCCATGTCACCGAGCGGATGCGCCGGCGCCGCGCTCGGGTGTCCGAAGGCCCTCGGAGTGGTGCGATCCCACTACGAGGTTAACTTCGAGGCGCTGGCGGAGGGGTACATCGTTCCCGAGGGCGTCGAGGACGAGGTGGCCATGGAGCGTGTGGATGCGCTCGGCCGCCGATGCCGCCGGGTCGCTCGCCGAGGCCTTCGAGGAGTTCCTCTTCCCGGACGCCGCTGACGCTGCTGCTCCTCCCGCCTGAAAGCAGTTGGGCGCTAGGCCCGTTTTTTGTTTATGTGTATCAGTATTCTGGCCTCGTGGCCTTTTGTAAATGAACAAGCTGTTTCATGAACATGAGCATCTGCTGTAAATGAAGTTGTTTGTTTATCACGCTTTTTGTTTCTCCTTCTTCCTGAGTGGATTCTAGTTAGGGAAGTTCGATTTTCGCGGGGGGCCTGCTGGGTTGGAGGCGAGAGAGAAGGGCCATGTCCACGCGGCGTAGGCTATCTCTGGCTCGCACGCTCCTTCCGCCGTGCCGCCTGCGCCCTGTTCGAATCGTGGCTCGAGGTTGAAGTAGGAAACAAACTTAGCGCGTGTTGTTTTGTTTTTTGCGCGAAAAATGGGACCATTTTGGGGGGGGGGGGGGGGGGATGCCCCCCGCAGTAGCCCCCGAGGGTAACTTGGGTTTCAGGGGAAAGCCGAGTTATCCTTTTCATTAGACTTGACGTATTTACATAGTCGTTGCCAACTGGGGCGTTGGCGATGTGATTTTTACAACAAAAATACTTGGAAAATCCTAGCTAAGGGTAGAAGCGACGTAGGCTTGTTGCATGTTTCAAGCGTTGGTGAGCTCTTCGCCGTCCTCGTTGGCCAACTTGTATGTGCCGGCTTGAGTACCTTCACCACGACGTAGGGTCCCTCCCATGGGGGCGATAGCTTGTGGCGCCCTCGGTTATCTTGGCGCGGCCTTAGGACCGCATCCCCCTCGCCGAAGTCCCGTCGACGTATCTTGCGTGCTTGGTAGCGTCTTAGGGACCGTTGATACCTCGCGGAATGCATTAAGGCTACAAGGCGTGCCTCGTCCGGTCGGTCCGGCGAGTCCTCGCGGGCTCGGCTCGGTTAGCATCCTCGTCGTAGCCTCGAACCTTGGGCGACCCGTATTCTAAATCCGTGGGGAGGACGGCCTCCGCGCCGTGGACTAGAAAAAATGGGGTGAACCCGGTGGCACTGCTTGGGGTGGTCCTTAGGCTCCACACGACCGCTGGTAGTTCTTGGAGCCATTTTTGCCCAGATTTGTTGAGCTGGTCGAAAATTCTGGGTTTTAGGCCTTGTAGGATCATGCCATTGGCACGTTCCACTTGGCCGTTGGTCTGTGGGTGCGCCACAGCTGCCCAGTCCACACGGATGTGGAACTTGTCGCAGAACTCCAAGAACTTCCGGCCCGTAAACTGGGACCCATTGTCTGTGATGATGGAGTTTGGCACTCCAAAGCGGTAGACGATGTCGGTGAAGAATGTCACCGCCTGCTCAGCCCTTAGGTTCGTGATGGGGCGCACCTCCACCCACTTGGAGAACTTGTCAATCGCGACTAGCAAGTGGGTGAAGCCCCCGGCGCCTTCCGCGAGGGGCCCGACGATGTCCGATCCCCCCCCCGGCGAAAGGCCATGTGACGGGGATGGTCCGTAGGGCGTGGGCGGGCAAGTTGGACTTGCGGGCGTAGAACGGCACCCTTCGCGGTGCGTACGATTTCGGCGGCGTCCGCGACCGCGGTAGGCCGATAAAAGCCTTGGCGGAACGCGTTGCCGACGAGGGTGCGGGGTGCGGCGTGGTGGCCACAGATCCCCGCATGGATGTCCCGTAGGAGCTCGCGCCCCTCGGGGTTGGCACGCACCGCCGTAGGATGCCGGAGGGCGCGCGCTTGTACAGCTCGCCGTCGATGAGGGCAAAAGACTTGGCCATCCTAGCGATGCGCCTAGCCGCGGCCCGGTGCGGGGAGTTCCCCCTCGAGCGATCCAGGCGATGTATTTCTCCCGCCAGTCCGCCTGGACGGGGGCCGGCTCGATGTCCATCACGTCGGCTTCGTGAGAGCCGTACCCCTCGAGAAGGGAGAGCACGTACGCCTCGTTCGAGGGGTCCTCGTCCATGGGCTCCGTGCCCACTGGGTTCGAGGGAGCCCCCGAGGGTTCGTTGTGATTCGAGGGGTAGGGCTCGAAGACGACCGAGGGTTGAGCGATGTCACGCGCGAAAACGTTCGGGGGGACGGTGATCCGCCCGGACGCGATCTTGGCGAGCTCGTCCGCCTCTTCGTTGTACCTTCGGGGCACATGGTTGAGCTCGATGCCGTAGAACTTGTCCTCGAGGGCTCGCACGGCCTTGCAGTAGGCCTCCATCTTGTCATCATGGCAGCTCGCGTTCTTCATGACTTGATCGATCACGAGCTGCGAGTCCCCCCCGCACGTCGAGGCGCTTGACGCCCAACTCAATGGCGATTTTGAGGCCGCGAGAGCGGGGCCTCGTACTCGGCCATATTGTTGGACGCGGGGAAGTGGAGGCGCCTTGCGTAGCGCATGTGCTCCCCGAGGGGTGACACGAAGAGCGGGCCCGCGCCCGCTCCCGTTTTCATCACCGAGCCGTCGAAGAACGGAGTCCGGCCTCGCCCGGATTTGTGGGGGCGGCAGCTGTGTGTCTGTCCACTCAGCGACGAAATCCGCCAGGATTTGCGATTTGATTGCCTTGCGTGGGGCGTAGGCGAGCGTTTCGCCCATCAGCTCCACGGACCACTTGGCGATCCTCCCCGCGGCGTCGGGGTTGCGGATGATTTCTCCTAGCGGAAAGGAAGAAACCACCGTGACGGGGTGGGCCTCGAAGTAGTGGCGGAGCTTGCGCCGCGCAAGGACTACCGCGTATAGCAGCTTCTGGACCTAGGGGTAGCGCGTCTTCGTGTCCGAGAGGACCTCGCTGATGTAGTAGATTGGCCGCTGCACAGGCAAGGCGTGCCCTTCCTCCGTGCGCTCCACAACGATCACGGCGCTTACCACCTGGGTGGTCGCGGCCACGTAGAGCTGCAGGGGCTCGCCGTCCTGTGGTGGCGTGAGAATCGGGGCGTGCGTCAGAGACGTCTTCAGCTTGTCAAGCGCATCTTGGGCCTCGGTGGTCCAGGAGAAACGCTCGTGCTTCTTGAGTAAACGGTAGAGGGGCAGGCCCTTCTCACCGAGCCGCGAGATGAAGCGGCTCAAGGCGGTAAGGCACCCCAACACCTTCTGCACCCCTTTGAGGTCCCGGATCGGACCCATTCGTTCGAGGGCCGCGACCTTTTCAGGGTTGGCCTCGATTCCTCGCTGGGAGACAATGTACCCCAGGAGCATGCCTCGCGGCACTCCAAAGACACATTTTTCGGGGTTTAACTTGACCCCATTGGCCCGTAGGCAGCTGAACGCGACGCCAAGGTCGCCAACCAGGTCGTTCGCCTTCCTGGTCTTCACGACGATGTCGTCCACGTATGCTTCGACCGTCCGCCCAATGTGATCCCCAAAAACGTGCTGCATGCAGCGCTGGTATGTTGCACCCGCGTTTCTGAGGCCAAATGGCATCGTGACGTAGCAGAACGTCCCGAGCGGTGTGATGAATGAAGTCGCGAGCTGGTCGGACTCCTTCATTTTTATTTGGTGGTACCCGGAATAGGCATCAAGGAAACAGAGTAATTCGCACCCAGCCGTTGAATCAATGATTTGATCTATGCGCGGCAGAGGAAAAGGAACTTTGGGACATGCTTTATTAAGACTAGTATAGTCTACACACATCCGCCACTTCCCATTTTTCTTCTTTACAAGCACGGGATTAGCTAGCCACGTAGGGTGGAATACTTCCTTGATGAATCCGGCCTCGAGGAGCTTCCGCAGCTCCGCTCCGATTGCCCGTCGCCGCTCCTCGTCGAAGCGGCGCAGCCGCTGTTGCACGGCGCGGGCGTTTGGCAGGATGTCAAGGGAGTGCTCGGCGACTTCCCTCGGGATGCCTGGCATGTCCGAGGGGCTCCACGCGAAGATGTCGGCGTTGGCGCGGAGGAAGTCGACGAGCACTGCTTCCTATTTGGGGTCGAGGGTGGAGCTGACCCTCAACGCCTTGCCCTCGGGGGGCCGAAGGGTTGAGGGGGACCCCTTTGGTGCGCTCCGCCTGCCTCGAAGGCGCCGACGTGCTTGGCGGCGGAGTTGAGGTCCTCGTTGACCATCTTCTCCAGCGTGTTCACCAGCGCTTCATCCAGCGCCAGTGCCTCTGCGTGTTCCACGCACTCGACGTCGCAGTCGAATGCGTGCTCGATAGACGACCCGACGGTGATGATGCCGTTTGGGCCGGGCATCTTCATCTTCAGGTAGGTGTAGTTGGGGACCGCCATGAATTTGGCGTAACATGGTCGCCCAAGGATGGCATGCTAGGCCCCTTTGAACCCCACCACCTCGAAGGTGAGGATCTCCTTGCGGAAGTTCTTAGGGGTGCCAAACCAGACCGGCAGGTCGATCTGCCCGAGGGGCTGAACCTGCTTGCCGGGCGCGATGCCGTGGAACGGCTTCGTCTTGGGCCGGGCCGCAGCTGGTCCAACCCGATCCCCATCAGGCGCAATGTATGCGCGAAGAGGATGTTGAGGCTACTGCCTCCGTCCATAAGGACCTTTGAGAACCGGGCGTTCCCAATGATGGGATCGACCACCGGCGGCATCTGGCCCGGTTGGGGATGCAATTCGGGTGGTCTTCCCGCCAAAGGTGATGACGTCCTCCGACCAATTGAGAAAGGCCGGAGGCGCCCTCTCCGCGGCGAGGACTTCGTGCCGCTCCTTCTTGCGCCGCCGGGTCGACATGTCGACGGTAGGTCCCCCCAAAGATGAGGAACACATTTTCAACGGCGGGGGAAGCCGCCGCATCGCCATCGCCTCCGTCTTTCTTGGCCTCTCGCCTCCTTCGCGGCGGCGCGGCCATAGAATTTCTTGAGCATGTCGCCTTTGCTCAAGGGTGTGTTGCACTCGGGGTTTTGTGGTAGGGACATGGCTTCTTCGGCATGTCGTCGAACACTCCGGGCCTCGAGGGGCCGGTCGAGGGCCCCGTCGAGCCGGGTCGACGGCGAGGGCCTCGGCGTTGCCGCCGTCGCGCCCCTGCTCGCGCGCCTCGCGGCGCGGCTTCTTCCCCTTGTTGCCCCGCTTGTCATTGCGGTGCGGCCCCTTGGACTTGCTGCCCTCCGCGGGCACGTCCTCAGAGCGCTTGCCTTTTTTGCCGTCGAAGATCGCCCCCACGGCCTCCTCCCCGGAGGCGAAGCTGGTGGCGATGTCGAACAGCTCGTTGGAGTCCGCAGGCGGGGGCGCGTCCCGGCTCCCGCACGAGATCCCGCACGTGGTGCCCTCGAGGAAGGCATGCACGATTTCGGACCGCGCCACGGCCGGGGAGCTCCGTGCGGCGCTTGGAGAAGCGCCGTATGAAGTCCCGCGGCGACTCGCCGGGCCCCCGCGTGCGGGGAGCGCGAGTCCCAAGAGTTCCCGGGGCGCACGTATGTGCCCTGGAAGTTGCCCACGAACGTGTGGACTAGGTCGTCCCAGTTATGGATCTGGCTGGCGGGCAGGTGCTCGAGCCATGTCCGGGCCGCATCGCCAAGGTGCAGGGGCAAGTTGCGGATGATGACCTCATCGCTAGTGGCCCCGCCCAGCTGGCAAGCCAAACGGTAGTCGTTGAGCCACACGCGGGGGTCTGTCTCCCCGTTGTACTTGACGATCGTCGAGGGTTGGCGGAAGCGTTGGGAGAACGCTGCCGCTCGGATCTCCCGGCTGAACACGCGAGTGCCCGGGGGCTCCGGCGTCGGGGAGCGGTCCTCGCCGCTGTCGTAGCGCCCACCCCGTCGAGGGTGGTAACCCCTTGCCGCTCGCGCGTCCGCCTTGCTGGTGCGCCGGGTGTTCATGACGTTGCGAGCGTCGCCATCTAGTGCCCTACGCGCGTCGAGGAGTCGCTCCTTGGCCGGCGTGCGCCCTTGCTCGGTGGGATGCCCCGCTGGTCCCCCCCCCGTGCACCGAGGGTTCGCCTCTGGTGCGGCTTCATCGCCCCCGCGCATCCCCCCCGTTGGCGGATGCGTGAGGCCGAGCTCTCGGCCCGCCGGACGGCCGCTTGCTCAATGAGGGTTTGCACCTCGCGGTGCATGTCTCGAGCCTCGGGGGTCGAGGGTGCTGGCATAGCCCGCGGCGGCCGTCGCGGCGGCGACGAGCTTCTGGCTCGCCCGTGGGGGCACGTCCGCGTTCCCGACGTTGGGGGTGGTGTTGATGCGGTCGCGGACCTGCTGGCCCAGCTCCCGCGCGCGTTCGCCACGCGCAGAAGCCTCCCCTGCCATTGAGGCGCGGAGCAACCGCACCGTTCGGTACTCTTCCGCCAGCTTGGCCTCGAGCTCGCGGGCTTGGGCCGCCCGTGCGTCGACGTCGGCCCCAACAGAGCGCTTGGCCCCGCGGCCGGGCGCGTGGCGATCCCCGGGGCGGCGTGACTTCCCCGTCTCCCGGCGCCCACCGCGCCGGCGGTGTTGGCCGGTCGTTGGTGATGACGGCGCAACACTCCCGCGTGGGGTCGTAGCTCCCGGTGCTTCGGAGTCGTCGGAGCGGCCGAACCCGGTAGTCCGCGGCGTCGAGGAAACGCCGGAACGCGGCCGGGTCCGGCACGCCGAGAAGTCCCACTCCGCGTATCCGTGGCGGTTGGCGGGTGGCATCGTGTCGACAGAGCCCAGGGATGACTCATCTGCTGCTGAGGTGCCGGGGTCCCTGGCAACGAAGACATGGCGGCCAGGCGGAACCCTGCGCATCGTCGTGTTGACGTTGGCGTTGTAGGCCGTCGTAGCGCCACGCAGCCCGATGGGGATGCGCGGTCCAGAGACTGCGCGCTGTCCCGCCGGGGTGGTGGCGGTCGTGATGGTCGGCGCACCGCGTTGGGCGGCGGCGCGCTCGGCCTGCCGCCGCTCGGACCGCGCCCGGCGCGAGCGTTGCCCCGAGCGACGACGGCGTCGTGGCGTCGATGGACCCGCGGCCTCCGTGCCCGCGGGCGCTTGCGCCGGAGTCGTGCGTGCGATGGGGGTCTGAGCAGACCTGGCTTGACGCCGCGCGCGGAGTTCCTCACGGTTAGTGAGGCGCATGAGATAGCCGTTCCCCGTGGCCTGAAAGTTCAGGTCCCCGAAGCGGATCTCGAACCCGGCCGGGAGGGGGTCCGAGCTACACATGCAGTAGCGTGTAGCACGGTACTCAGTGCGGATCACCATGGAGGGAGTTGGCGAAATGACCTTAGGCGCTCGCTTGCCCCACGGTGGGCGCCAACTGTCGGTGCGGAATGTGGTCCCGACACTAACCAGTAGATAGCGCCGAGGTCTATCCCTCAATGGTCGATGCTAAGTAACAAGTGACACAGAGGTTTATCCTGGTTCCGGCCGAGGGGGCCGTACGTCCAGCAGGGGTGTGCTCGGGGCACTATATTACTTAGCACCGGGGGTGCTTGTAGTGGGGCAAATACAAGAAAGGCGGGAGAGGAAGCGTGGCTTCCAAGTCCCTGGAGGAGTGGCTGAAGATATTGTGGGAGAATGAGAATGAGTACGCGGTGTGTGAAGTGTTCTCGTGTCTCTGTTCGTCTGTCCCCCCCTGCGGCTGGGGGTTCGCCTCCCCTTTTATAGATCAAGGGGGCGGCGGGTTACATGCGCGCCGCGCTACCTAGCTATGTGGAGGAGTGCGACGTGCTACGGTGTAGAGTGGGCGGCCGTCCGGGCGATCCCCCGCCGCGATCCGGTCATCATGGCCCGACTCGTACCCGAACAGTGGCGGTTCGAGGGTAGGAGGGCAACGGATGGCGGTGATGTCCTCTGATAGGCTTGGGGGTGGTGCTGACGCAAGCTTGTACGGAGTACAGGGGCAGGCAGAACGGCGTTCCTTCCCAACGCGCCTCACGGGGCTGGAGTCGTTGCTACAGGATCCGGCGTGCGCCTGCACGCGCGGGTACGGCGGCCACGCCGTTACAGTGGCCGGGATGGCAATCCACCGGCCTAGCGCCTCCACCTAACCCTGTAGGGTCACGGGAAAGTAAAATCGAGGGTGCGCCCGGCCCCCCTTCGAGGGTCGGGCGCGTTAGCCGTCTTCGCGAGGCGCGCGGTGTCACGGGACTAACACCGGCCGTACCGCACAGTCCCCCTCCACAGTGGTGGGGATGGGCTCCTCCCTGGGGAGTTGGTGCGGCGGCACCGGGCGCGAGCCCCGGCGCATGATGGCGCCGTCCTGCGGCGTCAGGGCGTTAAATGCCCGTGTACGGGGCCGGCGCACGCGTGAGGGGCACCCTCGAGCGTGGCGGGCCCCGGCCGAGGGCGGGGCGTACCCTCGAGCGAGGCGGAGCCCGCTCGAGGGAAATGCCGCCCCTCGAGCGGGGGGGTGCCCGCCCGAAGGGGAGTGCGCCCCTCGAGCGGGCGAAACCTTTTCGAGGGGATCCTTTCGTGGGCCGCCTCGATGGGCCGTCGGAGTCCCCGTGGGCTGTGTCCTGCATGGTTAGGTGCCTGCATGGTTAGGCTTAACGTATTTGGGTTTCGTTGCGGGTTTTAAGTGAGGTTTTCCCCATTGCTTAAGGGGACCCCTAGGGCTGTCCCCGACAATACGCTTGGCATATTTTAATTAAGAAATCATGTGAAAGAATATTTCCGAGAAATACTCTATGTTACCATTAAACAAGTTACATTTAATTAAAGAAATCACGATAAACCTAATAATAATTTCTTTATAATATTCGAGTAGAAGTTATGTCAAATTAACCATTACTTTAGAAAGATAAAGCAGTATAAGATATCTAGGCGAGTAACTTTATGTCACATGTTCAACTAAACATATTTAATATTGAAAAGGCATTTATGATGTCATTAGGCATATTAACTTTATTATGAAAACCGATGATTAACTCTAACATATTATATTTAGATAAACTAGTTATGAATAGAGATTAACCAATTACATCATTATTAAAGAAAACCGGATTAGAACCTCATCACTTTTTTATTTATAAAAGAAATGAAATAAGAATTATTCAAGATTAACATGCGGTTTTAGTGTTAAAACAAGTAACATGTGATACACACGCTAACGTACAAGTTAAGGTGGAACGAACAAAAACGGTAGAAGCGAACTATAACGCACTCACAAACCTTAAGGTGGGCTTAGAAAAACTAGTCTGCGAAGAGAACTAGACCGAAAGGACAACACTAAACAAAGGTAAGCTGAACTGATGCTGGTAGAGAAGAGATAACAAGATTGGCTCTAAAAGAAGATAGCTGTGGAAGACTAGACACAAGAACATAGCTGATTCATGAACTAGCTAGATGTTAAAGATTGGATCACATAGAACTGAAAGAGTGTAGTTGTCTTACATAATAGACAATTACGATAGGATGGCATGTACTAGGATTGGAAAGATCTGGAGCTTGAAAGAAGGCTAACTCTATAACAGAGACACACTGAGACAGAGCTTGATAAAAAACGATTAACGAACAGTTTGCATAAATAAGTGAACAAAACTATGAGGTAGATTGATTTTAATTAACAAAATATAGGTAAGGATATTTCATAAAAAATACCCCATGTTAGAATTAAAGCAAATTAAACTTTGTTTACAAACCCCGTGTAAAGAATTAGTCAAGTTTTATTTACAAAGATTCATATATAGAGTATACCAATTAAACATTTATTTTTATAAAAACTAAACTATATGAATCCTCTATTCGAAACTTTGTAATTCGAGTTCATCATATCATTATTAAAAACAACATTACATTAGTATCAATCAAAATTAACATTTATTCATAAAGCCGGAGTAAAAGCCTAATCAACTTTTAATTATAAAAGTTAATTAATCATTAAGCAAATTAATATTTGACTTATAGAAAAGTAGGTAAAAGATCTAATTAAATTTTATGTACAAATGTTAGTGAGAGAAAAATTAATCAAATTAAATTTGATTACGAAAAACGGTGTATGGATCTATTTTGCTTTCATTTATAAAAGGCATGCATATCTAGGCATTAATCAAGATTAATATTAATTTTCAGAATACAGACATGATAAAAACACACCGCTAATGCGTGCTTTAATTTATTATGAACCTACCGCAACTTGAACGGATGAAATCGGAGCTAAAACAAAGAAACTATGAGCAAAACAAGATTGCAGGGACCTATCTAAAATTAACTATAGACTTCAGGGGCTAGCTGAGAAGAAACTCGAGACACAACAAACAGTCCTCGTGAATAGATCTAAGATTAGGGTTAGAACTGAAAAAGAGCCTCGAGATGGATTTGGTTGAAAGGAATCTAAAGATTTAGGGTTTTACATGAAAAAGATGCAAGGGACAAAAACTAACTTATGGATTAAAGGAAACTTCAGGGGGCTACTAGCAAACCGACCAACCTTCATCTCCTACCTCTGGACAGAGATGGCCGACGGATAGGAAGGCCACTGGCCCTTGGCGGTGCCGACGATTGGGTGGCCTAGGGGCTCGATTGAGTTGGGGAAAAGGAAGTGGAGATCGAGGGAAACGCGATGGAGGGCTTACCGGCGTCGGGGGCGCGAAGGGGCGGCCGGAATCGGAGACGACGACACCGGCGGTTGAGCTTGGAGGCGGCCGGACTTCGTGATGGCGCCGGCGCTCCAGTGGTCAACCCGTGATGGAAAGCGGCGCTACGGCCTCGGCTCGTCGTCACGGAGCTCATGGCGTTGCCGGCCAGCTCTGGGATGGTGCTGACGAGGCGCTCGGCGGTGGGGGCGCACCGGCCGGTGGCGGCGCTCGGGTTGGCCGGTGGCGCAAGGGCGGGGTGAGGCATGCGCGGCCTCGGCCCCGAGGCTATATAGGGCGGGGGGGCAGCCATGGCTTGGCACGCACGCCAAGGCCGGTGGCGGCGGCTGCCGTGGTGCCCCCGGCTCCGCGGCGGCTCGGGCGGCCGGCCCGGATGGGCCTTGGCGGGCCGGCGGCTATGCCGGGGCGCGGGCTGGCGCGGACATGCGGGTAGAGTAGGGCCCGTGGGCTCGGCCCGTTAGGGAAGGATAGGACTTTTTTTCCTAAATACTTTTCAGTGCCTAAGTAATTCCAGAAAAAGTTCGGAAAAAACTTTAAAGCACGAAAAATAATCAAAAAATCCCAAAAATTCCAGAAAAATTCCTAGAGATAGATTGGGACACGATCAATCCAAATAAAATATTTGGATCACATGAAAAATAGTTTAGAGCCTACTAGTAAATAGAAAATGCTCAGAGAGAAATGAGAATTAGTCCTAGAGAATTCCGGAAAATTCTCGGAAGAGTTTGGACAGCACTTAAACATATTTTTGAAACCTTTTGCACTCAAGAAGCACTAAGATACATCGGCATGAATGCAACACTCACAACTTTTTATTTAATTTAGAAACCCAAGCAAGGGATTTTCCTATACTATATTTCCTGTAGAGAAAAAGATAAATGTTAGTAAAGTTTTAAAATTATGAGAAAATTGTTATTTAATTATTCTCTCTATTCACATCCTGAAATTGGAAATTTCAGGGTGTGACAAATCTACCCCCCTTAAAAGGAATCTGTTCCGAGATTCGAGAAAGGCTAGCAAGAAACAAAGACTCATGTGGGTATTATCCAAAGCTTATCAACTTTCCTCATATCGACCTTCCTTACACAAGCATACCAAACATGCTCTTCTATCCTCCATAGATCATTTGACTTGTATAGGAATATATAGTCTGGTTTCACGTATAACTTATCAATTCTTCTACCGTTGTGATTTCTCCACTCTTCGTTTGGTCCATCATAGTCCTTGGTAGATCAACTTGTGGATCAGGATTCTTCTTGATAGGAGTGACATATATAGGTCGAACAATCTTAGGCTGGGGTTTGTTGGAACCAGGTTCAGTACCATTATCTGCCCCTAGATGTGACAACTTCTTCTCTCGTCTTGTTTTACGGTTTTGTTCGTCAGATCGCTTGCATCTACCAGGTTTGTATTCCTTGCAAGTGATACTCCAATCATCAAGGTTTAGGGTTTAAGTATGACCTTCAGCTTGAGAACCTTTTTCTTGAGTTAGGTTTTGGGTGGGCAACATCCTCTGGTTATTGATTTCTATAGGGTTATGTTGGCGAGCTTCTGCTGTCATAAGACTAGCTTCCGTCTAGGGGCATGAAAAACCATGGTGCTCACCACATGGTCACATATCTGGAGCCTTGTTAATCTCATGTTGTTTCTCCATTGTTAGTTTTAGTGCTTCTTGCTTCTTCTTCTTCTTTTGATTATTCCATGCTTTAGCAACTTGCCTCTTCATTAGCCAAATGGGAGCTCTGTCTTTGGCCATTTCATTACGAAAGTAGGTTGTGTAGGCTGCGTCCTTCCTTGTAAGACTTGAGTCTGCATAGCTGGTAGCTTCCCTTTATCAAATGCTGGAGGAGTCATGTTTTGATGGTTATCATCGGTGACAGTATTGTGGGCTTTAGGGAGTGAAGCTTGCTCTGTAATGGACTGATGAATCTTAACCATGGTATGGGTCATTGCTTGCAAAACCTAAGTTTGTGTAAAGATATACTCCAACATCTTGCGCTCCAATGATGAAGTTGCGAGAGGAATGTTGATGTTTCCTTCATTATCTTTATCTTCATAATTTGTATTGGAGCTCCCCATCTGACTGGGTATTTGTGATAGGATCAGAAGAGATAGACTGAAGAGTAGAGAGAAAGAATGGGAAGAGCAAGGAGGTGGAAGATGCAAAAGAAGAACCCAACTAAGCAACTGATGTCATTGCAGATGTAAGATCCATAATACACCAACACTCACTTCAAAGAACCAACACAAACAATGTCATAAAACCAAGCATCATCATGCAAGCACTGAACTTCACCAAACAAGACACGGTTAAGGGAACGAACTACACGTTGTTAATAAAGTCAGAGGATATCCTCCTAATAGATCAGATGTAGCTCCCAGCAATGATATCCATAAATAATGAATTTTTACACCATGAAGGAGTACAAAATTATTAGTTCAACCCAACTGGAATCTTCTCAATCGGAGGTTTAAAACTCGAGATATGAATTAAACAAGATGGCTATGTCAGCCGTGTTGACAGATTCTGAATGCTCCACTAATTCGTATGTATCTCCCTGGATACAAAACGAATACTGCTGAATTTTGGAAAGAAATTAATACACGAAATTCTGGGACTAACCCAACTGATTTCATGTCAATCGGAGTTCTGTAACTCGAGATAAAATTAAAACAACACTGATGTGTCGGAGAGCTGCGCGAACAGATAGAATATTAAGGGTAACAATTCACCTTTTGACTTATTGTTGGAATTGCTTGAGAGAAGTGGAAAAGAGAGACAAGATCAAGACCAAGGGAAGAGTGAATAAATAGGCAAGGGTAGTGTCGGTGTTTTAGACCGGCAACCTACTACGGGGAGTACCCGAAGTAGATGAATGTGACTCGCCGAGATCGGTAACTCGAAGGAAGAGACACGTGGCACACAATTTAGACAGGTTCGGGCCGCGAGGTGCATAATACCCTACGTCCAGTATGCTGCGTAGCTCTGGATTGATAGGGCACAATTACACGATGGTGCAGTAGTGCGTCGTGGGTTGTATGAGATGAGATTGGATGAGGGGATCGGTCCCTGCCCCGCCTTATATAGTCCGGGAGGCAGGGTTACAAGTCGTAGTAGGAAGAGAGTACTAGTCGAGTACGTCTAGGAGTCCTCCGTACAGTGCGGAACATGCACAGCTTCCTAACCGAGTACTACTCCTGTGTAGTCCTTGTGCTCCACGCCTTCAGATGCCGTGTAGCGCAAGCCGGGTAGTCCCAGGGGCCCACCGAGTAGTCGGTCCTGGTACCCACCGAGGTAGTGGGCCCAGGGAGGCCCATACGACAAGCCCCCGAGTACTTTGTAGTCGAGAAGGATAGCTTCAAGTAGTCTTGACGGCCTTAACGAGTAGTCCTCAAGCGTCCCTGAGCGCTACAAGTCAAAAGTCCCCAAGAGTAGTCGAAGCATCCCGAGGCCGGGAATGTACTCCGACCGATGTTTGAGCAATCTTGAAGTCTTCTCGAGTAGTCCCAAGCGTCCTTGAAATCTGCCTTCGAAGGTCTTCAAGAAATGCCAGTCTTGTCTTGAAGCCGGAGCCGCCATGGAGGCGCGACTTGCAGAACCGCACTCCACATGAAGTAGCCCCCGAGCCTCGAGCCGCGGGCTCTGGCTCAGGGTCCACCTGGAATCTTGGCAAGATAATCCCGAAAAATCCGAAGAGAAAAAACCGAAGGACACGTGGCACGGAGCCCCCGAGCCTTGAGTCGAGTACTTCCTCTCGAATTGAAGGGTCTTCTTGGAGAATGTGTCCTGAGATGCTCTTGAGACTAGCCGCTTCCCAGGTAGTCGAGTAGAAGTAGCCGAGCCCCCGAGGTAAGGCGCGTCGACTAGTAGAATACGAAGAGTCACGCGCAGCCGCTGAGTCAGCCTCGCGTGGACTTATCCAGCCGCCCGTTACGGAGGCGATTTGGCTTATAAATAAGAGCCAAAACCCTTAGGGTTTTCACCCAAGTGAGCCGCAGTCATTGCCATTTGAATCTGGAAGTAGATCCACTCCAGCGCCTGCTGCCGCCGTAATAGACCCGAGCGCATCACCACCCGAAGCCTTTAGGGTAGCCCCCGAGTGGATGCGAGTGAAAACTCCTTGCACTTGGAGAATGAAGCCGTCGCCGTCGAAGACGTCGAAGGCCGGCGGGAAGAAGAGGGGCCGTGCAGAGGCCGCCGCGGCCGCCACCAGTGCGGCGCCGCCTCTGTCTCCACCGCGCGCTGATCCAAGCCGCGAGTGGAAGAAATCGAAGGTCAAGACAGAGGACATGCTGACCCTGTTGAACAGCGGGTTCATCAGGGAGAAGGAGATCGACATGTGGAGATCCGCCGCAAGAGATCCTTATCCGATGGAGAAAGCTGAAGACGAGATCCCAATGTTCTCGCGCTTCGTGGAGCGCGGGCTTGCGCTCCCAGCAAGCGACTTCTTCAAGGGGCTACTCAGGTACTACGGCATCGAGTACCTCAATCTGAACCCCAACGGAGTCTTCCATACATCTGTCTTCGTACACTTCTGCGAAGCCTTCTTGGGAATCAAGCCGCACTGGGTGCTCTTCCGGAAGTTCTTCCGTGTCAAGCCGCAGCCCAGCGCCTCCAACCCTAGGGTAGTCGGAGGGGCCGGAATCCGGTCGAGGGAGGACGCCGCGGAGCGATGCACCGGCGTACAAGCTCGTGGACTCCAACACCGACCGGAAGACGAGATGGTTCTACATCACGAACCACCATCCCGAGCTACCGAAGCCGAGCGGACGGCGGCCCGGGCACCAAGAGTGGTGGAACACGGAGCCCACCATGCAAGAGGGGATCCGGCTCCCGAGTTGCTAGCGCGCATCAAGACTCTCGGGGATGCGGGACCGAGGGCCGAGCACGTGGCCTTCGGTTTCATGAAGCGCGGATCCAACCGGCCGATGGCGCGGGATACGATGGGCTTCGAGTACACCGGCGACAACGACACGTCGCGGATGCCGGGGGCGAGCTGGACGACAACGACATCGTCGAGAGGTTGTCGAGGATCTTCAAGGACATGCCGCCGTACACGGCGTGTCCGGTCGAGGAGTACTCCGCCGCGCGCCCGCCCAACGAGGTGAGTAGTCGTACCCCCTCGTCGAGTAGTGAGTACCCGTAGTGAAGTTTTTGACGCCTTGTGTCTTTGCGCAGGATGATGTGAAGCGGTTCGTCTCCGAGCCGTAGCCGCCACCGAGCGGGATCGAGATCCCGGCGGTGGGGAAGGTGAAAGAGCACCGCGAAGTCGGAGAAGGCGACGACACCGTCATCGTGGAGGATACCTCCGATGACGACGATGAAGACGAGGAGACTCTTCAGGACCGCTTCCAGCTGCGGTCGAGGTTTAGCCGTCCGGGCTTGCCTCATGTGCCACTTGTTCAAGACCCTCCGGCTAGCACCGGAGGCTAGCCTTGCTGCGCCGCCAAGGAAGCCGCGCAACCCCGCCAAGAAGCGGGTGGCGAAGAAGATGAAGGTCTCAGAGACCACGCCTCCGGAGGTAAGTCATCTTGAGCAGAGTAGTCGAGTACCCGTTAGTCGAGTACATTGCTGACGAGTAGTATTCCTTTGTGTGCAGGAGGTGCCGCCAGCGGAGCCCGTCGAGGAGGGCGACGAGGGCGTGTGGCCCACGGTGGGGGAACCGGCTGGAAGCCGAAGTCCAGCCCCCACTGTCGAAGAACTTCTGGCGCAGCTGGAGCGCCAGCCCCCTGCTCCAGAGGAGAGCAGAGTACCCGCGGCCGCCGCCGTTGGAGAGATGGAAGCCACAGGGACGCAGGAGACGTCTGCGCCGGCCGCCGCCACCGTGGAAGAGGTGGAGGAAGAGACGCCCGCCGAGGGTGGACTGGTTGATATCGCCAGCATCCTCGGCGCTCCGGCCGTGACTATCGTCCGGTCGAACTTGTAAGTACCACGTCTTCATGAGTAGTACGCGTTGCAGTAGTCGATTTGTCTGACGACCCTCTGTGAATACTTCTGCAGAAAATCCACAGATCTGAGCTGGGACGGGGAAGAGCCCTCGACAGCGGAGGCGGAGGAAGCTGCGCCGTCCGTCGTGGAGGCCACTCCCGAAGCCCAGGCCGCGACCGAGCCCCCGGCTACCGAAGCGCCGCTGCCAGAGGCGGTCGTAGTCGAAGGTGAGTTCTCGTCTTGAAGCCGTAGGACTCCAGGATGAGTAGTCGTAGGCACTGATGCGTGTTGTTTGTTGGCAGGTGCTGAAGGGGGTGACATCCCTGCAGGGGTGCCCATGCAGGAGTTGACACCGAGAGGCCACGGGAGGCCGCGGGAGGAGCCCCCGAGCCCGAGGGGGAAGTCGTCGAGAAGTCCGCCGGGGGAGAAGCGGCTACCACGTCGCCAGGGGTTGCCCTGGAGGTGGCTATCCGATCCCCCGAGATCCAAGACGCAGAGCCTATCCGCTCGGCGCCGATGACAGAGGCTACGTCGAGTAGCCGCGGCGGGATTGAACTTCTGGCCGACGACCTTGTCGAGCCGACGATGTTGGCGCAGCACCTGGAGGCGATGCGGCGAGCCGAACAGTGGATGAAGGTACGTAGCCGTATCCTCCCGAGTAGTCAATCCTTTGCGTTGAGTACTCTGCTTGACTTGAGCTTGTCTTGTGCAGGACGTCGCGGAGCGATCCCGCGAGAAGTCGAATCTGCTGCAAGGTTACGGCGACACCGTGCTCCGAGCGAGGGCCCCGGAGGAGCGGCTCGTGAAGTCGCGAAGCACGCGGCCGCCATGCGGTCGAAACTCGATGCCGCCTTCGCCAAGTACCACAACGACGTGATTGAGTTGCGGGCGAAGGGCGACGAGTTGGTGCGGAAGAACAAAGGTCTCCGCAACAAGAATAAAGGTATGTCTCTTGACTTGTCGGGTACTTGTTGGAAGTCGTCAAGCCTCGACCCGTTCTTTGTGTTTGCGAACTCGAGGGCCGGTGGAGCAGTGAAGGCCTCGGAGGTCGGCATGAAGAACTTCTTCTACGGGAGCGAGGAAGCCCGACGGTACTTGAGCTCGACTACAAGGAGCTCGCCTTCGAGTGCGAGAAGCACATGGAGCTGCGGATTGCCTCTGACAGAGATCTCGTCAACTGCTACAAATCTTTGCAGAAGTTGAATGAAGATTGCGAGGCGCTCCGGGCCCAGCTGAAGGACCTTGAAGAGGCTGCTCTCCCGATCGCGAGGCTTCTGGTGCCGCACCCGGGCGGCCCCAAGATCGCCCCTCTGGCGGATCGACTTCGTGAGGCGCCAAGCCGGCTGGCCGCCTATGTCAAGCACATGGCCAAGTCGATCCCGAAGCAGGTCCTGGCCTTCATGAAATCGTACTTCCCGAAGGCTCCAGTGGAGGTGGTCGCCGGCGGGGTAGCCGCCAACTGCTCGGATGAGCAGTACGCAGAGCTGCTGGAGCAGATGGCTCCCATAGCGGAGCAGGTAGCCGAGAAGTTGAACCTCCGGTAGTCCCGCATAGGTAGCTAGTAGCCATAGTTGTACGGAAACGATTGTAATGATCTATTCATGTATCAATGAAATGAGATTTTCCATCAATGAGTACTCGTAACCGCGATCTCGAGTGCGGAGCGCCCATCGTGGAGTAGGTGCGAGTAGTAGTACTCGGCTTAGTAGTCCCGTCGTAGGGAGCGAACGATAAACAAAGTTGATGAACAATCAAGCTTTATTGCCGAAGAAGTACACACGGGTGGCCGGGGCCGTAGTTACAAGTAGTCGCCTGGACCCGGAGGCCGCTTACAGCTAAGTGGCGCTGGAGCGGGTAGCCGCTTGCAGTGAGTGATTCGTAGGTAGCCGTGTAGGCTGGATCGCAGATCCGTAGGTAGCCGAGCAGGCTGGATCTTGGAGTGTGGTCTCTTGGTAGACCGCTGCTAGAGTCCTTGACGCTCGTCGCAGCCCAGGGTCCGTAGGTAGCCGCACGGGCTGGACCTGGAGGAGAGTAGTCCGGAGACTTGAAGCCAGGACCCGGAGGGTCGCTTGCGGCAAGGGGTGTTGGTGTAGTCGTGTAGACTTGAACCCCGGAGTAGTCGTGTAGACTAGGCGTAGAATCGACAGAGTTGCTCGACGTTCCACGAGTTGTTGACTTCTTCGCCTTCAAGTGTTTGGAGGCGGTAGGAGCCTGGCCCGGTCACCTTAGCCACGGTGAAGGGGCCTTCCCAGGGGGAGCTGAGCTTGTGGAGTCCTTCCGTGTTCTGGATACGGCGGAGGACAAGATCTCCAACGTTGAAGGAGCGTTCCTTGACGTTGCGATCGTGGTAGTGTCGGATACCCTCCACGTACCTTGTTGATTGGACGAGGGCGGCGCAGCGAGCTTCTTCGAGGCTGTCAATATCAAGTCGTCTGCTGTCTTCTGAGACGCCTTCGTCGTAGTGCTCCACTGCTGGCGAGTTCCATATGACGTCGGCAGGGAGGATGGCTTCAGAGCCATAGACCAGGAAGTAGGGGATTGCCCCGTTGGCTTGGATGGTTGAGTCCGCAGCCCCCAGAGTGCGTTGGGTAGTTCCTTGATCCACTTGCCCCCTTTTGAGTTAGCAGCGTCGTGTAGCCGCTTCTTGAGGGCGTCGAGCACCATCCCATTGGCGCGCTCGACTTGTCCGTTGGCCCGTGGATGGGCGACTGAGACGTATCTGACGTCGATTCCGCTGTTCTCGCAGTACTCCCAGAACTGGTGGTTGTTGAAGTTGGACCCCAGGTCTGTGATGATGCGGTGGGGTAGCCCATAGCGGTGTACGAGTTCATCCAGGAAGTCGAGTACTCTGTCAGCCTTGGGGCATGTGACCGGCTTGACCTCGATCCACTTGGTGAACTTGTCGATAGCCACCAGTACCTGTTGAATCCTCCTCGGCGCGGTTGGCGGTGGCCCAATCATGTCGAGCCCCCGGCGAGGCAAAGGGCCAGGTTGGCGGTATGGTGACTAGCTTGTAGGCTGGGACGTGTTGCTGCTTGGCGAAGAACTGACATCCTTGGCACCTTCTGACGAGTTCTTCGGCATCGCCCAGGGCTGTGGGCCAGTAGAAAGCTCGTCGGAAGGCCTTGCTGACCAGCGTGCGTGAAGATGCATGGTTGCCGCAGATGCCCTTGTGGATCTCCTCCAAGATGTCCTTGCCTTCTTCGCGAGGAACGCACTTCATGAGTACTCCAGAAGATGCGCCCTGCTTGTAGAGTTTGTCTCCGACGAGGACGTAAGACTTGGCGCGGCGGACGAGTTGTTCGGCTGCGTTTTTGTCGGAGGGGACCTTCTGCTCGCTGAGGTAGTCGATGAAGGGTTGCCTCCAGTCTACGTCGATCATCATGACCTCCTGCCCAGCTGGTGGATGGGCTGGTACAGTGGTCGCTGGCGCCGGCTCCGGGATGGATGGCGCGTGAAGCTCATGGACGAAGACGCCCGCGGGTACTTGGGCGCGGGTAGATCCGAGCTTCGAGAGGACGTCCGCTGCGACGTTGTTGTCGCGGACGATGTGATGGAACTCGAGACCATAGAATTTGTTCTCGAGCTTGCGGACTTCTAGGCAGTAGGCGTCCATGTTCTCCTTGTTGCGGTCCCAGGACTTGTTGACTTGGTTGATGACCACTGCGGAGTCGCCGTAGACTAGTAGCCGCTTGATGCCCAATGAAGCCGCGAGACGGAGCCCGTGTAGGAGAGCTTCGTACTCGGCTTCGTTGTTTGAGACCTTCCGAGAAAATCTGCGGGGACGTACTTGAGTTGTTCGCCCGTTGGAGAGATCGGGGAGTACCCCCGCGCTGCGCCCTCGAGGTTGAGTGAGCCATCAAAGTACATCACCCAATGCTGCGGTCGTTCGGTGGGAGTGGGTAGGCCGGTTCTCCCGCCACTCGCCATGAAGTCGACTAGTGCTTGCGACTTGATGGCCGTGCGTGGCTTGAAGTCGATGGTGAGGGCGCCGAGCTCGACGGCCCACTTGGAGATTCTTCCGGTGGCGTCTTGGTTCCTCGGGATGTCGCCGAGCGGGTAGTCGGTGACGACGGAGACCGAGTACTCCCGGAAGTAGTGTCGTAGCTTCCGCGAGGTGATGAGTAGAGCGTACGGGAGCTTCGCACGGGCCGGTAGCGAGCCTTGGACTCGACGAACCTCGCCGATGAAGTAGGCCGGGGCGGCCGGACCGGATAGGCGTGGCCGTCTTCCTCGCCGCTCGACAACGATGGCGATCGACCACGTGAGTAGTCGCGGCTAGGTAGAGCGAGAGGCTGCTCGCCCTTGTGAGGAGCCGTGAGGATTGGCGGCTTCGACAGGAAGTCCTTGAGCTGGGCAAGGGCTTGATCCGCCTTTGTAGTCCACGCGAACTTCTCGTGATGCTTGAGTAGCTTGAAGAAGGGGAGGCCCCGTTCTCCTAGCCTCGAGATGAATCTGTTCAACGCCGCCATGCACCCCGTCAGCTTCTGGACGTCCTTGATGCTCATGGGAGCTTTCATGCTGGTGATGGCGGAGATCTTCTCGGGGTTGGCTTCAATGCCGCACTGGCTGATGATGAAGCCGAGTAGTTTGCCCGAAGGGACGCCGAAGACGCACTTGTTCGGGTTGAGCTTCCAGCGGTACTCGCGTAGTGATGCGAAGGTCTCTTCAAGGTCGTCGATGAGGGTACTGGAGTCCCTGGTTTTGACAACCACGTCATCCACGTAGGCCTCGACGTTCTTGTTGAGTTGCCGCTTGAAGCAGGCCTGGATGGCCCGTTGATAGGTAGCGCCGGCGTTCTTCAACCCGAATGACATGGTCGTGTAGCAATACGCGCCGAACGGGGTGATGAACGCGGTCTTCTCCTGGTCTTCTTCCTTGATTGCGATCTGGTGTACCCGGAGTAGCAGTCGAGGAAGCGGAGAGCGAGTCGCGGCCCGCCGTGGAGTCGATGACTTGATCAATCCGCGGCAACCCGAAGGGGTCCTTGGGGGCGGTGCTTGTTGAGGTCGGTGTAGTCGACGCACATCCTCCACTCGTTCGAGTTCTTCTTGCGGACGAGGACGGGGTTGGCGAGCCACTCAGGATGGAAGACTTCTCGGATGAAGCCGGCCGCTAGGAGCTTGGCTAGCTCCTTCTTGATGGCGTCCCATCTGTCGTCGGCAAAGCGCCGGAGGTGTTGTCGCTTGGGGGTGGCCTTTGGATCGACGTTGAGGCAGTGCTCAATCAGCTCCCTGGGCACTCCTGGCATGTCTGCTGGCTTCCACACGAAGATGTCGCAGTTAGCCCGAAGGAAGCTGATGAGCGCGTCTTCCTATTTGGGGTCGAGGCCGGCCCCGATGGTGGTGGTCTTGCTGGGGTCGCCTGTTCCGAGGTCGACCGTCCTGACGAGTACCTCCTCAGGTGGCTGAGGCTTGTTGGTACTGTCAGATTTCTCTGGGATGTCGAGTTCGCTCGTAGCGAGCTTCTTCGACGCGGCGTAGACCTCCATCATTGCATTGGGTACTTGGTTCGTGGAGGCGATCACCACGGCTTCTGTATCGCAGTCGTGGGAAATCTTCAAGTCCCCTTGGAGGGAGAGTACGCCAGCTGGACTTGGCATTTTGAGTACCAAGTAGGTGTAGTGGGGCACCGCCATGAACTTGGCGATGGCCGGTCTGCCGAGGATGGCGTGGTAAGAAGTCTCGAAATCCGCGACCTCGAACTTAATGTACTCGGTGCGGTAGTTATCCCGAGACGCCCCGAAGGTAACTGGCAGTACCACTGAGCCCAGTGGGATAGCCGCGTTGCCTGGGACGATGCCGTAGAAGGGCGTGCTGCTCTTGGTGAGCATGGGGGTGACGTCGAGGTTCATCTTCTTCAAGGTCTTGGTGAAGAGGACGTTGAGCCCGCTTCTGCCGTCGATGAGCACCTTGTTGAGCTTGGAACCCGCCATCTTTGTTGGCTTCAGGACGAGGGGGAACCGTCCTGGTTCGGAGAAGTTGGTCCATTGGTCCGCGCGGGAGAAGGTGATGGGTACCTCCGACCATGCGAGAGGGGTCGGGACCGCCGGTTCAATGGACATCACTTCACGACGGGTAGCCTTCGCTCCCGCCTGGCCGGCGGTCCGCCGAAGAGGACGTTGACGGTCTTCTCGGGTTCTTGGAAGTCGTTGTCGTCGCCGTCCTTCTTCTTGCCCTTTTGGTCGTGAGGGTGCGGTGGCTCCGGCGTATCCTTGAGTGCGTGCACGAGCCGGTAGCACCGCTCGGTAGTGTGGTTGCCGTTTGGATGCCACGGGCACTTCTCCTTCGGCGGGTCCTTGAACCCGCCGAGAATTCTTCTTCGAGTTCCCTTTCGGAGGGCGCTGGATAGCCGCGACGGTGTTGTCTGGCTTGCGCTTGCGGTTGGAACCCGAGTAGTTGCTGTTGTTGTTGTTGTTGTTGTTGTTGCGGCCGCCTTGGTTTGCATTGCTGCCGCTGCCGCCGCCCTGGTTCTGCTTGGACTAGCCGCGGATGGCGTCGTACTTGGCATTGGCCTTGTCCTCTTCATCCGCCCAGGACGTGATCATGTCCTTGAGGTGGGGAATGGACCTGGGGCGGCGACGACCGAAGTCCTCGAAGGTGCGGCGATGGTAGAGGCCGTCCTGGAAGAGGTCGATGACCTCCTTGTCGGTGACGTCGACGACGGTAGCTCGCTTGTCGAAGAAGCGGCGCATGTACTTGCGGAGGGTCTCGCCTTGTTCTCGCTTGATCATGGCAAGGTCCATGCGAGTACCCGAGCGACCCATGGCGCCGCGCGAAGTTGCTCGTGAACTTGCTCCTTCGGTGGTCCCACTTGTCGATCGAGTGCTTGTCCAGCGACTCGAGCCATGTGAGTGGAGCCTGGTCCAGGCAGAAGGGGAAGTAGAGGCACTTGGTGTCGCTGTTGCCGCCAGCGTTCTCGATGGAGAGGGCGTAGCATCGGAGCCACTGGATGGGATCCTGCTTCGCGTCGTACTTAGTGATCCCCAAAGGTTTGAACTTGTCGGGGAGGAGCAGGTTGCGAAGCCGGGGTGAGAAGGCGGGGAAGCCGTCGCCTTCAGCAGCGGTGGTCGACTTCTTCTGCCGCAACTCCTCGATCCTCTGGCGAGCATCGTACCCGCCATGAGAGGCACGGAGGCGTGGCTATGCGCGTGGCCACGGCCGCCGCGGCTGCCGCCGCCTCCGGCTTTCTGTTGGCCTCGTGGTTGGAGCCGCCGCCGTCGGCTGGCCGCCGCCGTCGGGGTCGTTGCCGCCGCCACCGGCCGGACCACGGTGGGGAACGACTTCTCGGTTGCCTTGGTCTTGTCGTGAAGGTCCGCCGGCGTTGGAGCGGCGGCGGTTTGGATCGGCGGGAGGTCGGCTCGAGTACGGTTGGGACCGGAGTTAGCACTTGCGACTAGTAGCTTCGTTGTCGCGGGGCTTAGGCCGGGAGAGGTTGGGCGACTCGTTGTCGACCCGCATGAAGTAGGCTTCTTCGGCGAGCTTGGCGATGACCTCTCCCGGCGCGTATGCCCCGAGCTCTGTCGTGCGATCGGCGCGATCGACATGAGAGCCTTGCTCGGGGGGTGGTGTGTACTACTGCTCTCGACCGCCTCGAGAGCTTCCGCGGGGTTGCGGATGGGAAGGTTGTCTCCGAGCCGCGCCGCGCCGTTCGCTACGCTTCTGTTGCGTTCGCGTCGGGCGTCCCTGTTGGCGACGGTCTCGTCTGCAGGTGCGTTGGCAGACAGCTCGTCTGCGGAGATGTCCTCCAGGTACCTGTCTTCAGCCGTGCTTGAGGGTCTTGGGGTGTTGTCGCCGGCCGCCATGAAGACTTGGTGATCGGGGGTACCCAAGCTAGACTCAGAGGGTGCATCCTCAGTTGGTGTGTTTGAGTCGGCCTGGGCTAGTGGTGTTCCCTCCTGGAACGGTAGTGAGTCGATGTAGGCGACGTAGCGTGAGTCCTCCTTTGCCAGGTCAGCAGGTTTGCGGTCTGGCCAGTAGACGTATCTTCCGGCCGGCGTCGATCTTATAACCAGCCCAGAGGCTGGCCCTGACAAGGGAAGCTCAGCGGAGTCATCTTCGGACTCGGGCTCCTCAGGGTCCGACCCGAAGTCGAACTCGTAATCCGGGTTCGAGTAGAACTCGAAGAGAGGGCTGGAGTCTGAGACGTGGTCGGGGACGGCGTCGGAGTCCGAGTTGCACTCGGGTACGGGCTCCTTGCCGGCCCGGCGTGGGGTAGGAGCCTCCGTGCGGGCCCGGCTAGGGGCGCGGGGGCCACGCGCGGAGCGCTGGCGTGGTGAAGGGACCGCCTGCGATGGCTGAGCAGCCGGCTCGCATGCGATGGCCCATGGCGACGTCGGGCTCGAGTTGGAGACGGACTCGAGCTCGAAGTCAACGTGGTGGTCGAAGAGCGAAATTTCGCCGAACTTGCCGGCGAGTTCGCCTGTGACAACTTCGGGAAGCGTCACGAGGCCTGTCCTCGGATTGGGCTGCATGGTCAGGCGGCGCTGGAAGGAGCCCGCGCCATCAGCAGTGCAGACCCAGGCGCCGAAGACGAAGGTGTCGCCGCGGTTGAAGGCGACTGTTGGCTTGATGTGAACGGAAGCCGTCGAGTTCGCCATGTGATCTCGAGCGAGGTCCCCTACCTGGCGCGCCAGCTGTCGGTGTTTTAGACCGGCAACCTACTACGGGGAGTACCCGAAGTAGATGAATGTGACTCGCCGAGATCGGTAACTCGAAGGAAGAGACACGTGGCACACAATTTAGACAGGTTCGGGCCGCGAGGTGCGTAATACCCTACGTCTGTATGTCGCGTAGCTCTGGATTGATAGGGCACAATTACACGATGGTGCAGTAGTGCGTCGTGGGTTGTATGAGATGAGATTGGATGAGGGGATCGGTCCCTGCCCCGCCTTATATAGTCCGGGAGGCAGGGTTACAAGTCAGAGGAGGAAGAGAGTACTAGTCGAGTACGTCTAGGAGTCCTCCGTACAGTGCGGAACATGCACAGCTTCCTAACCGAGTACTACTCCTGTGTAGTCCTTGTGCTCCACGCCTTCAGATGCCGTGTAGCGCAAGCCGGGTAGTCCCAGGGGCCCACCGAGTAGTCGGTCCTGGTACCCACCGAGGTAGTGGGCCCAGGGAGGTCCATACGACAGGTAGAGGTCATAATCATTTGCAAAACAATGATGTGCAAATGAAAATGTGACAGTCAAAGGTGAGCTATCAAGGAGGATTGATGAAAGATATGATTTAAGGAGCGAGAATATTCATCACAGAGCTCAAGGGAAAGGTAGTGATGAATTTTAGATCAAAGGAAACCTTAAGAAACGACCATTACTATCTAGGCTCACGTCCTACAATCGATACAACTCTGATACCACTCTGTCACACCTGTTTTCCAAAGAAAACCAAGTGGAAATCTATATGCATGCCAGGATCAAATTTCATGCATATAGTTGACATAAGTGAATAACAGAAATAATATCACGTATGAAAAAGGGACATTATCTGAGTTTTACGCTAAATCCTAGAAATGAAGGCACCAAACTTCACAGGTAGTCGACTGGTGGTTGTGTACACCTAGCTCCCGCAACATCTTCAAAGTAGCTTCCTCCTTCTAAGCAACATTGATTATAGCAAGGGTGAGCACTTGTCATACTCAGCAAGTGTGGGGAAAGATATGAATGCAAAGCCTTTATAAGCATTTAGCATTTTTAGTTGGTCAAATTTTATTTACACCTGATTACTAATAGAGTATAAGTTTATACCAACCCACATTAAGCATAAGGTAAGATGCACCATAAGAATATGGCAAGCATAAACAGAGAGCACGATTTAAGTCCATCTTCAAGTTCGATTAATGATGTGAGGGTCCAGGCCGTTCTTGACCGTGAGCACGGCTAATCGATTAGTTTTACACTCTGCAGAGGTTGTACACTTTCACCACAAGCAGCGTAAAAGCTCTGAAGAACTTTGAACTCAACCATGCGATGGTGGCTAAGCACCATACCACACTACCGAGGTGTGGTTGCATAGGGACGCTACATGGCCTTTACAAAGGTTGTCCAACAAGTTGTGACCCACAAGGTCCGGATCAGTTAGCAAGGTATAAAGTCCCATAGAAGGTCAATACCCCACCATAGAATAAAGAACTCACCTAACCCATTGCTAGAGCGAGTCCATACCCCGCAGCACCGCCGATCCCTTGTCCTTATCAGGTAAGATCACCCCAAGCTAAAGTTCCTAATTACTCAGCCAAGACCAGTGCCCGTTTAGTTCCTGTGGTTGTACTATTTTCCTGGGTGGTTCTCCATGTTCCGATTAACATAGCATAAGTGGCATTACAATTAAAATTGACATAAAGGAACATAGAGCATAAAGAGTAAGCATGTTAATTAACACCAACCTAGTTGAGTAAACTAAGCAATATCTACCATCAACATTAATTAAGCAAACAGTTTAAAGAGGGCGATGGTAAAAGATTACTAGTCATCATCCTTAATAGGAACCCATCAAAATTAATGCAAGCAATACGATGTGTGATTAAATAATTATTAGGATAAGGAACCACACACTTGCCTTTAACCAAAGTAGTTGCTCGGAATATCTTCACCTTCACGCGCTTCAAAGCTCTTGAACCACGTTCACTCTAAACGCATCAATCATCGGGCACAAGCATACAAAGCAAACAAGCAAGCAACTAAGAACAATGCATCAATCAAAAGAAAAGCTTCAAAAGAGCGCACTAAGAGATAGGCTCGATTCTATTGGTTACGCATGAACGAGGGAAACACTGAGAATGAGACTAAGGTCGAACAAACGAAACTATTGTGAGATCATTATAAAAAACAAGAGACTATACGCTTGGCATATTTTAATTAAGAAATCATGTGAAAGAATATTTCCGAGAAATACTCTATGTTACCATTAAACAAGTTACATTTAATTAAAGAAATCAAGATAAACCTAATCATATTTTATTTATAATATTTGAGTAGAAGTTATGTCAAATTAACAATTACTTTAGAAAGATAAAGCAAGTATAAGATATCTAGGCGAGTAACTTTATGTCACGTGTTCAACTAAACATATTTAATATTGAAAAGGCATTTATGATGTCATTATGTATATTAACTTTATTATGAAAATCGATGTTTAACTCTAACATCTTTTATTTAGAAAAACTAGTTATGAATAGGGATTAACCAATTACATCAGGATTAAAGAAAACCGGATTAGAACGTCATCACTTTTTTTATTTATAAAAGCAATGAAATAAGAATTAGTCAAGATTAACATGCCGTTTTAGTGTTAAAACAAGTAACAGGTGATACACAAGCTAACATACAAGTTAAGGTGGAACGAACAAGAATGGTAGAAGCGAACTATAACGTACTCACAAACCTTAAGGTGGGCTTAGAAAAACTAGTCTACGAAGAGAACTAGACCGAAAGGACAAAACTAAACAAAGGTAAGCTGAACTGATGCTGGTAGAGAAGAGATAACAAGATGTTAAAGACTAGACTTAAGAACATAGCTGATTCATGAACTAGCTAGATGTTAAAGATTGGATCACATAGAACTGAAAGAGTTTAGTTGTCTTACATAATAGACAATTACGATAGGATGGCATGTACTAGTATTAGAAAGATCTGGAGCTTGAAAGAAGGCTAGCTCTATAACAAAGACGCATTGAGATAGAGCTTGATAAAAAAACGATTAATGAACAGTTTGCATAAATATGTGAACAAGGCTATGAGGTAGATTTATTTTAATTAACAAAATATTGGTAAGGATATTTCATAAATAAAATAGCCCATGTTGGATTTAAAGCAAATTAAACTTATTTACAAACCCCGTGTAAAGAATTAGTAAAGTTTTATTTACAAAGATTCATATACAGAGTATACCAATTAAACAATTAATTTTAGAAAAAACTAAACTATACGAATGCTCCAATCGAAACTTTGTAATTCGAGTTCATCATATCATTATTAAAAACAACATTACATTGGTATTAATCAAAATTAACATTTATTCATAAAGCTGGAGTAAAAGCCTAATCAACTTCTAATTATAAGAGTTAATTAATCATTAAGCAAATTAATATTTGACTTATAGAAAACCGGGTAAAAGATCTAATTAGATTTTATTTACAAAAGAATGTGAGAGAAACATTAATCAAATTAAATTTGATTATGAAAAACGGTGTATGGATCTATTTTGCTTTTATTTATAAAAGGCATGCATATCTAGGCATTAATCAAGATTAATATTAATTTTCAGAAAATGAACATGATAAAAACAAACCGCTAATGCGTGCTTTAATTTATTATGAACCTACCGCAACTTGAACGGATGAAATAGGAGCTAAAACAAAAAAAACTATGAGCAAAACAAGATTGCAGGGACCTATCTGCAATTAACTATAGACTTCAGGGGCTAGTTGAGAAGAAACCTGAGACACAACAAACAGTCCTCGTGAATAGATCTAAGATCAGAGTTAGAACTGAAAAAGAGACTCGGGATGCATCTGGTTGAAAGGAATCTAAAGATCTAGGGTTTTACATGAAAAAAGATGCAAGGGACAAAAACTAACTTATGGATTAAAGGAAACTTCAGGGGCTACTTGCAAACCGACCAACCTTCATCTCCTACCTCTGGACAGAGATGGCCGGCGGACAGGGAGGCCACTGGCCCTTGGTGGCACCGGCGATTGGGTGGCCTAGGGGCTCGATTGAGTCGGGGAAAAGGAAGAGGAGATCGAGGGAAATGCGATGGAGGGCTTACCGGCGGCGGGGGCGTGAAGGGGCGGCCGAATTCAGAGATGACTGCGCCGGCGGTTGAGCTTGGAGGCGGCCGGACTTCGTGATGACGCCGGTGCTTTGGTGTTCAACCCGCGATGGAAAGCGGCGCTACGACCTCGGCTCGTCGTCACGGAGCTCAAGGCGTTGTCGGCGGCGGCGCTCGTCTTGGCCGGCGGCGCAAGGGCGGGGGCGAGCGGGGCGAGGCGCGTGCGGCCTCGGCCCCGAGCTACATAGGGCGAGGGCGCAACCATGGCTTGTCGCGCACACCAAGGCCGGCGGCGGCGGCTCGCCGTGGTGCCCCCGGCTCCGCGGCGGCTGCGGGCGGGGCGGGCCCCCGATGGGCCTTGGCGGGCCGGCGGCTACGCCGGGCGCCGCGGGCTCGGGCGGACGAGCGGGTGGGGTCGGGCCCGTGGGCTCGGCCCGTTAGGGAAGGATAGGATTGTTTCCTAAATACTTTTCAGTGCACAAGTAATTCCAGAAAAAGTTAGGAAAATAGTTTAAAGCATGAAAAATAATCTGAAAATCCCAAAAATTACAAAAAAATTCCCAGAGATAGATTGGGACACGAGCAATCAAAATAAAATATTTGGAACTCATGAAAAGGATTCTAGAGCCTCCTAGTAAATAGAAAATGCTCAAAGAGAAATGAGAATTAATCCCAGAAAATTCTCAGAAGAGTTTGGACAACAGTTAAACGTATTTTTGAAACCTTTTGCACTCAAGAAGCACTAATATGCATCGGCGTGAATGCAACACTCACAACTTTTTATATAATTTAGAAGATCGAACAAGGGTTTTTCCTATACTATATTTCATGCAAAAAAAATAAATGTTAGAAAAGTTTTAAAATTATGAGAAAATTGTTATTTAATTATTCTCTCTAGTCACATCGTGAAATTGGAAATTTTAGGGTGTGACAAAAATCCATCCATCAAATCCACAGTCAATCAATTGAAGATGAAGTATTAAGGCATGTCTCCCTAATCCACCTTGACATGAATATATAGCAGATTGGGTGGACTACATTATAAACCACTGTGATGCAATTCCCAATTCCATTATGTGGCCATCAGAATTAAAGTATGCTAACAGGTCCAAAGCATAACTGCCGATCTGAGCATAGCAGAATTAAAGTATATGCTAACAAGTCCAAAGCATAACTGTCGATCTGGTACAATCAGAGCATAGTAGAATTAAAGTATGCTAACATCCTCAATGCTTTTCATGAATTTTCAGTGCAAAAATTATAGCACCAGGAACATGGAAATGAATTTCAATAACTCATATAACTACATCTGTTATCAACAATTTATTCACATAGACTTGGAGCAACAAAATTCATCAATCAAAACCACAATCAATCAATTAAAGATGAACTATCTAGGCATGTCTCCATAATTAATCCACATTGACATGAATATATAGTAGATCGATTTTGGTGGCCGATGAGAGAGAGGGCATTGGGGGTTCAAGAGGGACTAACCTCTGTCGCGAATGAAGTAGTTGTTCTCGTGATGGTCGGAGGGGCCAGATCCACAGTGGCATGTGGCCTGAGGCGGCCGGGCGGCTCGTCGTCGTGGCTGGGGACGACGTCGATGGATTTGTGTCAACCGTCTTTAGGTTCGATGGACGTATGTCCGCACGCCAGTAACCGCGTCCTCGTCACCATCGTCACGCAGGGAGCGGTGGGGCTGGAGAAGAGCAGGGCTGCGGCGGGGAGAGAGCGGCGAAGGCGAGCGGGCGACTGGCAGAGGCGGTGGGGAGAATGCGGGCATTGTGGATCTGTCTAGCGAGGAGCCGAATATGAATGACACACGTAAATGTGTTTAATGAAACTACCGGCGTGGCCTTGACGGCTTTGTGCACAATTGGAATTTCATGAGCACTATAGTAAATATAGGTGGGAAATTTTGAGCAGCCTGAGCACGGTTTGCCTGCTAACGCTGACGAGTGGGCCAGTGCCATGGGCGACGATGGTTAGTGAACCCGGATCACCTATGTTGGGAGTTGGGTCAGTGGTTATCATTTTTATATTGGCTGCTGACGCTGACGCGTGGGCCTGTCACATTTTTTTTAAATGAAACTAGCTTCCCTGATTAGTAACAATAATGTCTCTATGTGCTTTTGTGTCTTCGTCCGGTTCTTGGACATAAACTACTTAGTTTGTCTGTTGATCATGAATTGCTTAGTTAATTAGCTTGGTTGTTAGATTTTGTATGTCATGAACTCGATCTAATATATGTGAGTAGATCCAACCGCATTGTGATAAACTGTGTTCTATTGTGATTAACTGGAGATCTGTTGTGATGAATTAGATCTTATTAGAGTAGTCGATACCGACCCAGGATAGCCTGATGACGCTAACGCTGACGCGTGGGCCAGTGTCAAAGGCGACGATGGTTAGCGAACCCGGATCGCATTTGTTGGCAGTTGGGTCCGGGTGGGCAAGCAACGATTATCTTTTTTTTATATTGGCTGCTGACGCTGACGTTGTCCCAATTTTTTTTGGAATGAAACTTACTTCCCTGAATTATTAGAGCCCATAAAACAGTACCTAAAAATCATAAAAATACGAACAATTCGTATTTGGACATTCATGTATTTGAATAAAATATCAACAGTCAAACTTGTGTATTCATAATTCATATATTTTGGTTTTACACCCCATGGTAATTATATAATAATTCTAATAACATCAAATTTGCTCTAAAAAATCTACAAATTGACTTGGCAACATAATTTGGGTACCTAAACTTTTTCTTCGAAATTTTAAGTGGTATCGACGAAGGAATAATATACTTGTGTACAAATGTCTTCATCTCTCACATAGTTTCCTAGAATGTTTGCTTGAATATTGAAGTTTTCCACACATTGCAACATGTTCAAACTCATATGCATTTGAAAACTTAACAAAACCTTGTGTTCACCTTAAGCTTACGAAATGTAAAGTTCCATCACTAATGGTTATGTAAAATAAATATTATTTGTATGTTGTACTTACAAAGAACAAGATAAGGTGATTTATGAATAGATGGTGATTTTAGAAAAATTAGTTCGTGATTTTAGAAAAAATTAGAAAAAAAGTATCAAATTTGGACTAATAACGACAAATAAATACTTTTTACAACATTTGATTGCAGATTAAAAGGAGAAATAGGAACTATTTTTCATTTGAATAGAACTGGGCCCCACAGTCATTAGCTACGCGGGGCTGCTCTCCCAAAATTTTACACAGATAATTCAAGCATGATACAAAAGCTAATCTACTACTGATTTCCTATTCTTTGTGCGAACTTCACCATTTCGCAGTGCAACCTACAGTCTTCGTTGCAAAACAAAGAAATTCGAAGCCATCCTTTTCCATGCCGCAGCCGCCATCGGTGCCTGTGCACGGCTGATCGCCGCGCACCTGTGTCGGAGGCAGCAGCGGTTCACCCCAAATGCGCCAAGTCGAGAAGTGGAGCGCATGCGCGGCCTTCTCGCACAAAGGCAGACACTCATCGTTGCTCAGCCATCTCGACGACGTCGTACTGCCGCCGCCCGCGACCCGCCTCATGTACCCCTTCGCGGTGTCATCGTCGGCGGCACCACCATTGTCTCTGTAGAGCAAGATGGTGTATAGATAGGCCGCCGCATCGTGCCCACCCTCGGCGGCGCGCTGGAGATCATTTTATCCCCTGTCTTCGATAAAGAAGGCTTTGATTCCAGAGAGGAAACAAGGCTTTGGATTTGCGTGACCACTCAGCATAGCAAGGAATGCTTTATAAGTGGTGTGGTTCGACACCTAAGAAATCTCATCTTGTATCCCCTCTATCAACAAACGCCGACCGACGTCGCTGTGGCCGCACACACGACGCATGGTCGAGTAAGTACCGCGTAAGCTGCGGAGGTCAGCCAAGGGCCGCTCTGAGGTCGCACCGACGCGCGCCGCAATATCAATGCGGAGGTCTTGAGGGAGGCCTAGCAGCAGCGATGACGGATGGTGCCTCGTGCTTCTTCCCGGCATGCTATCCATCTCCGGCCGGGAATGGTGATGATGAGGAGTAGGCAGTTGTTGTTTTTCGTGGGTAGAGAAGAAGGGGTAGGGGACCTAATTGTTTTGGAAGGAGAAGATACAGGAGATTTGTTTCCAAACACGGTTTAAGTATTCAATGGAGATGACTTTTGGCTAATCGGCATTATCATTTAATTCTCCATTGGAAATGGCGTTTGGCTAATCCGCGTAGAGATAATGTTTCGTTACCCCGCATATCATTTGATTCTACTTTGGAATCACTACCTCTGCAGCTCTGCTCTCAGCCATTGACTGACAACAGTTTCGCCATTGACCGTCTTGGGAACCTCTTCCCATTTCCTGTGCTCTTGATCTTATCCCTTCCTCTACTTTTTTGGAGGTGATGACTACATTGGATGTTTGGATGGAGGTGTTAGTGTTAGTTTGTAGCAAACTAACACCAAAACTAACACATGTGTTAATTTGGAGGTGTTAAAAACTACCACTAACAGTAACACTAACATCTACCATCCAAACACGGCCTTTGGAGACGATGTTTGCTTACTCTGCGTATCATTTAATTCTACATTGGAATCACTACCTCTGCAGCTCTGCTCTAAGCCATTGACTAGCAATAGTTTCTCGGCCGTCTTGACCGTCTTGGGAACCTTCCCGGCCATTCCTGTGCTCTTGATCTTATCTCTTCCTTGTTTTTCTATAAAAAGGCACCGACGCCTATCGGTCCTCCTCACTTCAAGTTGCTTCCTTCTTCTCTAGATCTAGATCTAGCTATGGCGCAAAGAATTGATCTTGTAGGGTGCAAGCTTTTGCTTTTCTCCCTTCTTCCTCCTCCTCGATCTCTTAGTTGCTAGAAGAATTCTTGTGATAGGGGGTGATTGGGTTGCTCATCCCTCGAACACAGCTGCCAGAAGAATCCTTGTCACATACCCCTTGCTCGCAGCCGTGTCCTGGGAAGGTAGCCCAGAACCTCCTGGCATCAGGATGTACAAGCCGACGGAAAGCTTGCTGTAGCTTTTCCATCACACTTGGGCTTCCTTTTGCTTTCCCCTTCTTCTCTAGGAGGAGGGAGTTTTTAAGGAATATGTTTCCACCCTCTCTGTATCTTTCTCTTGTGTTCACTTGTAAGATGAGGAAGCAGCCAACATCTGGATGGAGCATATCTCATTATTTTTCCTTATAAGATGAGCATAATTAAGGAAAGCTTTTGTCTTGCAAACAAAAATTAGGGTTGCAAGATAGAAGCTCTCTTTAATTAGTCATGCCAGGAATCAAGTCTCTAAGCCGTCAGCAGAAATGGAGCTTGTTCGATGACCACGTGCAACAAGATCGACAACCTGCGAGCAAGATTGATGTGTGTGTGTGATTTTTCATATCTTGTCATGAAGATATGGCCGCATTGTAACCTTGTTCTGATGTATCAATGATGATTGTAATCTATGTGTGTGTGCTTTTGCATCTCAAGAGACATGCTTTTGTGAAATTATGCCAGATTGTTGCAGATGAACTCTTTTTTTACTTGGCATATCTTTTTAGAAGTTGGCAAAGCATAAGATTTGCAAAGTAAAATTGGGCAAACTCTTAGAGATGCTTTAATCCGTGTCTCTTTTGAAGTAACCTGTTAGTGATTTCGCATATCTTCTTGCCCATAACAAAAGTGACACTAGTTCTTTAGTCGTCGTCTCTTGCCCATAACAAAGGCGATGATGGTTCATTAGTCCACGTCTCTTGACCGTAACAAATGCAACACTGGTTCGTTAGTCCTCGTCTCTTGCCCGTTACTCAACTGAAGCAGCATATAAAAAGAGTATATATAGTATCTTTGGAAGAATATATTACAAGTAGGATTCAAATTCCACCACATCCCATATATTACAAAAAGATTGAAATTCCACCAATACATCGCATCCTTTATATTACAAAACAGATTCCATTTCCACCAATATACACATCCTCCGGCATTACAAAAAGGATTCAACAGAAATTAGGCTTGCTTTTTCTTCCTTGATTTCTGTATATGGATTTTTTCACTATGGTCGCTTCGCAAGTACGGTGTTTTGTTAGTTCCGTAGAGTTGGGGCTTGTATGAAGTGTCAAAGGATGGAATTTCGTCAAACTGGTTGTATTCCTCCTCCTCAACAACATTTTCAATCCCCACGACCCTTTTTTCAGGCATAACCACGGACCACTTCTTCTTTGCATGGTCAGGTACATAGAACACTTGCTCAACATTGTTGGCGAAGACAAACGGTTCGTTGTTGTAACCAAGGACCCGGAGATCAACACTAACATAACCATATTTGTCCTTGCTCACAGCTCTCTTCCCATTGGTGACCCATCTACACCGAAACAAGGCTACCTTCAATCCAACATAATCAAGCTCCCATAGCTCCTCTATTTGACCATAATATGTGTCTGTTTCCATGTCATCATCATCGTCATGACTGTCGTCAACGACGGCCCGTACACGCACACCACTATTTTGATAGATGCTCTTTTTATCCTGGGTCATGGTGTAGTACGTGTATCCATTGATATCGATTCCTTCGTATCATGTAACAGTGAACAATGGCCCCACTGCTAGATTCCTTATCTCGTCGGTAATTACAACATTACTATTGCATGTCTCGACATAATCTCGGAGCCACCTGCAGAAACCTTGCATGTGCATATTTGCAAGCCAAGCCCTACCACGGTTAGGGTTGTCTTCACGTAGTTGTCATTTGCGCTCATTGGCTAACAGTGTAATTAGGTGCAGCTGCTGTATCACGGTGACATGAGACTTTTCGAAGGCATCTCCATCCGGAGTGACTGACCTTTTCCCCATGGCCCAACACCTGAAAGCCTACCCTCATGCCGTGAGCGAGGCACACCAACGGGATTTTGTGGGTTCATATAACCCATGGCCCACTCCACTACTTCGATGGTCTCATAGCCATGAACAATGGCTCCCTCCGAAAATAACCGGTTATGTACCAATGATTTCAGGAATCTATAGAACCTCTCCTATGGAAACATCTGATGAAGGTAAGATGGGCCAAGGAACCAGATTCCCCTCGCGAGGTGTGTTGTTAGATGCAGCATGAGATCGAAGAACGGCGGTGGGAAGGTAGCTTCAAGCAGGCATAGGGTCTCGAAATGCCTCCTCTCCAAGTCCAATAGTTTTTCCTCATCAATCACCTTTTGTTCTATTGCATTGAAGAATAAACACAAGCTCGTGACCGCGTCGCGAACCAGTTCTGTCTTGATACCTATAAGTGCAACAGGAAGAAGAGTTGTCATCAACAGATGGCAATCATGAGATTTCATCAAGTTGAAATTCATTTTCATGTCCTTCACTGACACTAGCTTCTTGAAGTTTGATGAGTAGCCTGAAGGTACTTTCAAATCATGCGAAAACTGAAAATTCTTTTCTCTCTGCCTTTGATAAGGTGGTTGCAGCAACGGGAAGGTTTGTCCCCACCTCTGTTTCCTCTGCATAGAGCTCCGGCCTAATGCCCAGATCTTTAAGATCCTCCCTTGCATTTTTATGAACTTTTCCTTTGGACTTCTGTTGTAGCAATGTTCCACAAGTAGCTTCACACACATTCTTCTTGACGTGCATGTTGTCAATCGATTGACGCACATGCAACATCAGCCAATACTCTAGCTCCCATAGAATTGATTTCTTGTTCCACATTCCTTCTTCTTTTTCACCATCTCGTTTCTTTATTTTGCCAAGGGTTTTTTCAGTCAGTTTGGGTACTCCTCGATAGTTTTGATGTCCTTGACTTTCAAGTGGACCAGATCTCCAGTCACATGCAACGGCGCCTCTCGATTCTCCTTTTCCCCATTAAACTGACAATCCATGGACCGGTATGGATGTTTCTTTCTGAGGAAACGACCGTGCCCTATAAATATGTATTTCTTTGAATGTCTTAGCCATATTACACAAGTATCTTCCAAGCAGTGTGGGCAAGCTGCACCTTTCCTTTTACTCAGGATATCATTGATCAAGATGTTAGGGGCTTCGATGATGGTGAGGTGTTGCAATGTGTGCACAATGTTAATTAAATGTTGCGGGATGTTGAGTTTCAATGAGTGTACACACCTTCTGAATTAGCGAGGTTGAAGCAGTTCATTGAAGATTCAAAGAAACCCCTCTATCCTGGTTGCCAGAAGTACTCTCGCCTTTTTGGTGATCTAAAACTTTTGCAGCTTAAGGCAGATCATGGTTGGAGCAACAAAAGTTTCAAACATCTATTGGATGTTCTTAGAGACATGCTACCTGAAGGAAACCAAATAGCAGAGTCTGTCTATGAAGTGAAGAAGATAATCTGTCCTCTGGGAATAGAGGTTGAAAAAATCCATGCATGCAAGAACAGTTGTGTATTGTTTCGTGGAGATTATGCAGACCTTGACAAGTGCCCCAAGTGTGGCTATGATCCATACAAGAGGAAAAAGGATGGTGGAGATGTTAATAATGCTGATGACGAGAACGAGCCCAGCGAGATCAGAGGCAACAAGAAGAAGGCTAACAGAGGGGCTCCTGTGAGGGTGGCATGGTATTTTTGCATCATTCCTCGCTGAGAAGATGGTTTGCAACACGAAAGGAGTCCCAACTCTTGCGTTGGCATGACGAAGGCCGAAAGGAGCTTTATTATAAGAAAGATAGCAAGTTTAGGCACCTCGCAGATGCAGCGCAATGGGGTAACATTAATAACCACTTCCCATGGTTTGACAACGCAAGGAGCATATGGTTTGCTATGAGCATAGATGGCATGAACTCATTCGGTAACCAGAGCGCAACACATAGCACCTGGCCTGTTGTGCTGTCATTGTACAACTTCCCACACTGGCTATGCAAGAAACAAAAATATATGATGCTGACAATATTGGTCTCCGGGCCAAAGCTACCTGGCGACCGTATTGATGTCTACTTGAGGCCACTAGTTGACGACTTGAAGATATTGTGGAAGCCTGGTGTGCCGGAGGTTTGGGATGAGTACAAGCGTTAGGAGTTCACAATGCATGGCATGTTGTTCACCACCATCAACGACAACCCAGCTCATCGCAACCTCTCTGGCTAGAGTAAAAGGAAAGGTGCAGCTTGCCCACACTGCTTAGAAGATACTTGCACAATATGGCTAAGACATTCAAGGAAATACGTATTTATCAGGCACCATCATTTCCTTAGCAAGAAGCATCCATACCACGCCATGGATTGTCAGTTTAATGGGGAAAAGGAGAATCAAGAGGTGTCGTTGCATGTGACTGGAGATCTGGTCCACTTCAAAGTCAAGGACATCAAAACTATCAAGGACTTACCCAAACTGACAGAAAAAACCTTGGCAAAAGAAAGAAATGAGATGGTGAAGAAAAAGAAGGAATGTGGAACAAGAAATAAATTCTATGAGAGCTAGAGTATGGGCCGATGTTGCATGTGCGTCATTCGATTGACAACATGCACGTCAAGAAGAATGTGTGTGAAGCAACTTGTGGAACATTACTACAACGGAAGTCCAAAGGAAAAAATCATAAAAATGCAAGGGCGGATCTTAAAGAGCTGGGCATTAGGTCGGAGCTCTATGCAGAAGAAACAGGGACGGGGACTGTCATATGGACCTCCCTGGGCCCACTACCTTGGTGGGTACCAGGACCGACTACTCGGTGGGCCCCTGGGACTACCCGACATGTGCCGCACGGTTCTTTGTTGGCATGAGGCGCAAGGACCGCGGTGGAGAAGTACTCGGATAGGAAGCTACGCATACTATGTACTGTGTAGAGGACTCCTAGACGTACACTACTAGTACTCTCTCCCTAAACCGACTTGTAACCCTGCCTCCCGGACTATATAAGGCGAGGCAGGGACCCCTCCTCTCTCATACGCATCAGATTACGCCATCTTGTAATCACACCCAATCAATCCAGAGCTACGCAGCATACATGACGTAGGGTATTACGCACCTCGCGGCCCGAACCAGTCTAAATTGTGTGCCACGTGTCTATTCCTTCGAGTTACCGATCTTGGCGAGGCCACATTCATCTACTTCGGGTACTCCCCTTAGTAGGTTGCCGGTCTAAAACACCGACAGCTAGCGTGACGGGTAGGGGATCTCGCCGAAGATAACATGGCGAACTCGACGGCTTCCATCTTCATCAAGCCAACCGTCGCCTTCAAGCGCAGCGATACCTTCGTCTTCGGCTCCTGGGTCTACACCGCTGACGGCGCTGGATCCTTCCAACGCCGCCTCACCATGTCGCCCAACTCGGAGACCGGGCTCGTGATGCTTCCCGAAGTAGTCATGGGCAATCTCACCGAAAAATTCGGCGAAATTTCGCTCTACAACCAACACACCGATTTCGAGCTTGGATCCGACTCCAACTCGAACTCGACGTCCCCGTTGAAGGACTGATACGGCGAACCAGAGAGGGGGGAGTGAATGGGAGCCGATAAAAATTCTTCCCGAAGGAGATGGAGACTCCAACAAGATGAACGCGGCTTCCAACACACTTCTCCAACTCACTACCCAAGTTGGTCAAGCCCACGTAGCCAGTGGACCTAGGAACCAACACACAACCTTCCAACTCGAGAACGCAGCAGAACACCAAACCTCGAGTCTACAGACCCACACCGGTCAGACCGGTGAGCACCATCGGTCAGAGCGGTCCCTGCTGGTGAAACTGAGCAATTTTCACGAAGTGGCTCTACACTGGTCAGACCGGTGAGACACACCGGTCAGACCGATCACAGCCTGAAAGCCCCCAAGGCACCAAACAGGCCAACCGACCACCAAACTGACCCAAACTCGAAACAGCAGAACCACGGGACAACAACGAACACACCAAGACGTTCACCCGAGCAAAATCCCACCAAGGGTTGCACCGGTCAAACCGGTCAAGAGCACTAGTCAGACCGGTGTAGCCTGGGCAGCTCGGGATGAACCGCACCCGCGGGTCAACTCCCCCAAATCCAAACCTCGATCTCCCGAATCGCTCCACGGACTTGATCAAGACTTTGGGGATATTAGGAACACCTCATGAGGAGTCCATAGCCAAGTTTAATCCCACCAAAACTCGTCCAAAAAGGAGGAATCAAGGAAATCCCGCCAAGAGCACTTCCAACCCAAGAACTCAAGAAACCCCAAAATCGAGCACCTTTACTCACGGATTTGGGAGGGGAATTGTGACGCCCCAGGTTTTTAATTACCGTCGTTAACGCTAACGACACGATTAGCCGGTCAAATGGTCAACCCTAGGTCAACCTGGGCCCTCACCCATGAAAACTCCCTAACATACCCCTAAGTGACCCTAGTGAATAGTAAAACACTGGTGGGGCCAACCCTTGGTCAAAGGGTGGGTCAAAGTCCCCCTTGCCACCCAATGCCCACGAGTGTACGCCGGAACTTTTGCCGCGTTCCCCAAAATTCACCTAAACACTTAAAATTCTACCTTTGGGAAAGTTGTAGATCTTGTTGAGGGACACAACTTTCATGTAGAGTGGCATTGCTGATTTGGAGGGGAAAATTGTGAAAAAGCCCTTACAAGCCAGAAATCACTGTTGACAGAACCCTGCTGACATTCAAAGTTGGCACTTCCACAGATTCAGATCTAGGCAACAAAACCCTATACAACCTTTGTAAAAGTTGTAGCTGGTACCTAGATCTACAACTTTGGTATTCATCACTTGGTACAGTTCTGTTGAAAAATTTTGAGAAAAATCGAGTCAAAGATGGCACCAGCAGCACAGCCAGAGCCTGAGCGCGCCATGCGCGACGTCGTGCGCGTCCCGAGCGCCACCGTGCCGCCGCCGCCGGTCTTGCCCCGGCGGCCGTGCCCACGCCACCCGAGACCTCGACGTCCGCGCCACGCCGCGTCCCGATGCACGCGCGCCCCGATGCGCACCGTCCCGAGGCGTCTTGGCGTCCGCGCCGCCGCCGCGCGCGCGCGCGCCACGGACCGGCGGTCCGTCGGCCGGCGTCGCCGCCGTACGCGCGCGCGACCCGACGCGCGCGTAGCACGGCCGCATCTCCCGCCGTCACCAACGCGTCACCCACGGGCCGCCCGAGCCGGGTATAAAGCCTCCCGGCCTCTCCTCGTGCGCCGCACCGAGCCGCCGCGCGCATCGCCGCCGCCGGTCCACCGCCGCCGGTGCCGGCCCTCCCGGCCCGCGCTCGCCGCCGTCCAAGCACACCGCTAGGCTCCTTAGCATCCGGGCCAGCTCACAAGCGCGCTTGTTTGCGCCAATTTGATCTCCACGGCTGCGCCGCACCGAGCCCTCTCGAGCGCCGCCGCCGGTCGCCGCCGTGCACCGTCGCCGGAGCCAACTCCACCCTCGCCACCACCACCAACCGGACCGTGGTGAGCTCAATTTCATCATGGTGCCACTTGTTGTCGTGGTCGGGCCCCACATCGCCGCCGGCGAACCCTCCCGCCGCCGGCAAGGGCACAGATGTGAACCCAGGGGCATATGTGCAAGGATTCTTAACTTAGTTTATTTGCAGTTCAGTCCACAGTCTTAGAAAATCCCTAGAAAATCACAGAAAATTCCAAAAATTCCCAAACAAATTTTGTAGGACTCAGGATGCCAAACCCCATCCATGTGTGGTACACTTGTGACTAGATTCAAAGTAGCTTTGGCAGGGAAAATTTCAAATATGTTATGCTTGAATATGTCATATCTTGAAATGTACAGCTCCTCTGTAGTTAGGCTTTGGATATGATGTGTGTTAGAGTAAGACTAGATGCTGTGCCAAAAATTGCACAAAGTTATCATGTGAATCTTTTTATAAAAATGTTTTTCCATCTCTGGCAGAGCTACATAAATGATTTTTCATGTTAAATATATTAATGTTCTTGAGCCCAACTTGTGCACCCTACCTTGAGATGCCAAAAGGCACCTCTTGTGAATTAATCATGAATTTAGGAGTGCCAGGACTAATTATTCTTGTTCAGTGCTTGTTTTCCTTTGTAAATTAATAAACCAAATTCAGTAGAGGTTCCATGTGAACATGTTGGTTTTCTAAGCTTGTTTAGGACCAGAGAGCACCCACCAGAAAGTTTGGGTAATTTTGACGCTTAATTATTTTTATTTGCATTTAAGTTGAATTACTAGATAACCTTTGTTATTTTCAATAATACTTAATTTTCTAGCATCCAACATTTACATGTGGGCCCAATGGACCAGAATAGGTACTGTTAGGCTTAAGAAACACTCCTTTAATTTTTGGCAATTTAATTGTTTAAGTAATGGCTTAAATGCCCTTTTGATATTTAAGGGAAATTAAAATAAAGAGAAATCCTTAAATAAATCCTTTTTCTTTTCGGAAATAGTACTTAATATAAGTAAAAGCAATTTAATTAATATTACTTGGTAAAGAAATTTAATTCATAAATAAAAGTTATTAATTACACTTTGTTGGTAAAAATAATGAAATAAAGCTTTCACATGAAATGATAAGCTTAAATAAAACCTTTATTCAAATAAGGAATAAAAGAGTAATCCATGTACCACCAATGACTTCCTCAAGTAGAAACCTTAGACGAGAGGCTTGTTAAGGTGAATATGACCAACAAGAGTTGGATAAGACAACAAACTATCACATCACCTAAAGTGCATCGCATTCCGTGTAGATCTTCGGACGGAGATTACTCCCCGGTCCCGAAAACCGAGGAAGGCGGAGCGAGAGGTTCTCTGCACGTACGTGGACGGACTCGACACCGAGGGTGCCCAAGCTAACCTAGCTGACGAAGGCAAGCTCCGGTGCATCTAACCCAGTTTTAGAATTCTTTATTCAATTTTCTATGAATGATTGTGCATTTAGGTTCAGGAGTTGAATGAAACCCTAGATGCATGATACATAGGTACCTTTGTCCCTACTAGTATGATAGGTCGATAGCTGCTAAGCTATAGGACCGTTACAAGTCGAGTGATGACCTCACTCGCGAGAATAGGTTCCTAGATAGGAATCATACTATATCCTTAAATGGATTGCTCACGTGGTAAGAGCATGGGATGCGGGCTCCGGTCCGGTGGTTATGTGGGTTAAGTTTTTGAACATACCAAGCATATGCGGGTATGGGACCGGTAAGCCTAGTACCATAATGAGGCGGTGAGGGATCTTACTATTACTACTCTTGGGATTCGCTCTCACGGCTAGCTACCGATGGTGTATGGTGACTCCGGTATCTCGCGGGGTATGCGGATAGCTTTGCACCAAAGACCGTAAGATTCGATCCCAACCCGAGGATTTATGGGGACGGCCTGGGGAGTTGTCCTCGCGGGGGCAACCGACCGTGTGTTTGGGTTTACCTTGCAAGGTTTTTAATCAATCGATTGTCGGCCTCTCACCGTTACCCGAGACTACTTACTCCACTAGTCATGTGATCCCTAATGATGGAAGTGATGAAGATGGTGTTTGAATAATTGTATTGTACAACTTTGTTTGTACTAGTTGGCTAATGTAGTAAAGATTAAACTACTAGAACTTGTGCTAAAATCTTGAAAGCAAGGACCTACTCTTTATTACTTTTTAGCAAAAGCAACCCAGTAGCCAAAAAGCCTTTCATGGTCTAGATGTGGTGAAGTAGATATCACCGACGGGTAAGTCTTGCTTGAGTATTATTTTACCAGCCCTGCCTTTAATGTTTTAATCAGGTAATGCCTTCAGTGATGTGTGGCCGGTGAGATCCCGCCGGCTGGGAGCTAGAGTGGGTGGAGGACGACTACTGAAGTATCATGGATGGCCTCCCGTGGTGACTTCGCTACCGCTAGTTAAATTCCGCTGTCTTTTCAAAACTCTGAACTATTCTGTCATGACAAAAACTACGGTTTGTAATAATTAAACCCTTCGGGGTACTAATCTGAGGTTTAATGTTGTTGTATCTCTGGACTCGCCTTCGAGTGAGTTTTAATGCATATATCGATCCTTGTGCTATTCAAGTGATTTACGGGCGTTAACCGGCGACTTACGACAGGATGATACTTTACTATTGCTTAACGACCAAAGTGGATCGGTCTTAGGCGATAGTACGGTATTTTCCTGGGCGGGTTGTCACAGTTGGCATCAGAGCTTATATGCACCAGAGATTAATTAATAAACCTTAATCACTGATTTTTGAATAAAATTTGCCAAGATCTTCTGATTTTTTCAAAATACGTTGGTCCGCTAAGGATAAACTAGATCGAGAGGCCCTAGAGGGATATTTGGGTTCTTTCAGGTGGCTTATTAACTTATGGTTTATTTTGCTAACTCCCAGCACATTACTTTATGTCAGACTTACTTTTATGCCCAACCAAACTAGGAGCCACGTGTTTTATACGTGTGCTGTTCCGCATCACGGGAATTGCGAGGGTTGATGGAGTGATCCCTTCCACGGATCCCATCTTCGCGTCTGTTTATGAGTTGTGTGTCCCCACGTGTTTCATACGTGAGCATTCCGCATGTCGCTCATGCGAGGCAAGGATACACTACATTCAAACGGAGGGTGTCCGAGGTTGGACGCTGTCCATGCAGCGGCTTAACGCATGGATACCGTTTCTATAGCGAACGGTAATGTATGTGGACGCTTTCGTGACGTGCTGGCACGAAAGGTTCGTTTTCTGCAGGTACATAACAGCGCTTCGTTAGTGATTAAGTGAGTACCGTATAGCTCTCGACTAGATATTATAGGGAGAGACGAGTATAAGCCTTGCCACCGGCACTAACTTCGATTTTTGGCTTGATTGCCATGTGAGGTCGAATAGGACGTCTTGCATACATATTAAAAATCGAAACAACCAAAATGGACCCAAAAATCGAAATTTCCATGTGTTCTCTAAGGAAGTTTATGCTAGTATGTGCTTTTTATAAACTAGAATACCCCTTATACCTAGTTGTCATGCTGCCAAAATTTTGTGAAAAATTTGTTTACCTTGTGCTAGGTTAACTAAACCAAATTGTTAAAAACAGTTGTTTCTCAACTAGTTACCTGGTGTAGCAAGTCTCAGTTCTATTTTTGTTGGGTTGGTTCACTTTTCCTTTAAGCACATCCAAGTTAAGGACCCTCCATCTTGTTTCCTTGATCGTGGTTCAACCTTAAAATCCTGAACAAGAGTACTAAAGGAATAATTTAAAAGTTGGGAAAAATTTTGAGGTTTCTGGGCTTTTGGTTATGAAATTTTGTTCTCAAATCGCGAACTTCATCATTTGTCATGCCGTTCTCTTTTGAGATCGACATGGGTTACCTTGTGTACGGATGGATTTCCCCGTGTTTCACCGGTTCGACGGCGACGGTACGATCCGTACCAACGGGTTGCACCGGGAGGGTTTTCCGCGCTTGGCGTGGGAAGCACTTAGTCTTTGCGAGCTACCTTACCCCGCCGACGTACGAGGTGAAGGAGTTTGAGCGCTTTGGTGTTCCCCGTTGCGGGGGTGATCGTGGTCCGTGCCGCCGCACCCCGATCACACCGACCGGTTCGACCCGAGTTTTATTTACGGGGATTTATCACGCACGAGTCCGTGGAGTCGGCCGCCCTCGAGTGCCGACGGACTTTTGTGACCACAACCCTACCGTGGTAGCTCTTTCACCGTTTGGACTTGTTTCCACCGTGAGTCCTCACGACCCAGCTTGGTTGGACCGTTTGGACCATCTAAGGGAGTTGCTGACCCTAGCAGAGCCGTTGGATATTACTCAGACACTTGCCCGTTGCCTGAACGTGGTTTTCACACTCCAGGGGCTGCGTTTTAATACCGCAGCAATTATTGCACAGCGCTTGGAGGCATCTAGGTGCGATTGGGAGCAGCTTTCAGCAGCACACCAGCAGCTGAACTTCACACTTACCCAGGTGCGGCGGGGAGAACGACGGATCGCGTACTAGGAGATTCCAGTTGGAGCTTGAGCGAGGTGACAACCTCCGGAGGATCGTGGACCTAGAGACGAGAGAACAATGCACTAGAGGAGGATGCCGACGCACACGAGATTGAGAGGCCGACCTGTTGTAGAACATTGCGATATGCGGCGGCGAGTGCGGGGAGGCCGAGGTACGGGTGGCGGCCCCGCATGCTATAGTGGCCTTACGACCCGCCCCCCGATGTACGAGCACACCCGGAGGAGCAGCAGGCTGTGTCCGGTCTGGATCAGACGAGCCAGGCAGGACCACCGCTACCGACTCCCCCAGCTTCGCCTTCGTACAGTGGTGCTTCAGTGGGCAACTAGGTTGCCGACAGCAGGGAGCAGCAGGATATCGATCTTATCGAGTGGTTTTAGAGATGTTGGAGTAGTGGCTTGACAGCACGTCTTCGTGCCAAGCAACTATTGTATCATGTGTTGTCTTGATGTTTCCAAATCGAGTTGTAATGACATTGAACCTTGTTCTGTCATGTTGTAGTAAGAATGCTTAAGCTTGTATGCTTTAAGTGAATTCCGTTGTCTTTAAAAATTGAATTTCTTGTGCTAATTACCATATCTTTGGATAACTCATGCGAATGATCACGCTTGTCAACAGAATGCATGGTTTATCTCCTATGAACGTAGGCAAAGCAAAGCATCTTTGCGAACGTCACTCGTTGCCAGCATATAAGTGCTCGTTCGTATACCATCTTCATTGGTATTCGGGATAACGACGATCGTTCGGATATGATTAGGGGCCGTGCAGTTGAGCAACCACCGTCCTAACCATGTTAAAGAGAAACGATTCTATGAATCTTGGTGGCTATAGAATGTTGTGCTTGTTGCTGCACTCGTTACTTATTATTAATGAGATGTGATAATGCATGATCGCTTGTCATCATTGGGACTAAGCTTTTGGTTATTTCGCTAATAACGCTCACTTTTCAGATGGTGGGAACCACGCGCAGCTCTCCCAACGGTTTTGGTGCGAGTGGTAGTGGTGACTTGCCGCCACCCCCGCCCATGAACCCGACGGAGGCTTTCATGGCCACCCAGACCGAGGTGCTGCGCCAGATCTTGCAAACACAGCAGCAGATCACCCAGCAGATGAACCGAGGGCCGCCACATGGGGCCAACCACGAGGGACCTAACCAGGTCACCACGTATGCCCAGTTCATCGCCATGAAGCCGCCAACGTTAGCGAAAGCCGAAGACCCTCTGGAAGCCGAGGCTTAGGTCAAGGCCATAGAGGCGAAATTCTCTGCCTTTGTCTTTGCCTTGCTCGAGGAGAACAAAGCGAACTTCGCAGCCCTACAACTGCGAGGTGAAGCTTTGATGTGGTGGGACCATTTCAAGTCCATGCAGCGAAATCACGCCGTGACTTGGGAAGAATTCAAGCAAGCTTTCAAGAGTCATCACATTCCCAAGGGTCTGATGGACCGGAAGATGAGGGAGCTGCTAGCCCTTCGTCAAGGATCTGACTCCGTGTACCGCTATGCCCAGAAGTTCAATAGCTTATGCCAGTACGGTGGGCATCATGTTGATACGGATGCCAAGAAGATGGAGAGGTTTCGTGACGGGCTTGATGGCAAGCTGTATGAGCGCCTAAATCTGCTAGAGCCCGCCAACTTCCATGAACTCGTGAATAAAGCTATCTCGCAAGAAAATGATATGAAGAAAGCCCATGGGGACAACAAGAGGATGTCCGGTTTCACCCCAGGCAGCGGAACAAACAAGAAGTTTTGCTTTGTGAAGAAGGAAGCTCCAGGCCCATCCCAGCAATCTTCAACTGGACGCTGGACGATGAAGCCATTCCAGGGCAAACCTGCCGGGAACTTCCAGTTCCGCCGTGCCCGACAGGCCAGGGCTCCGAAGCCTAATGCACCCCCACGTGAGGTTGGAGATCGCCGTTGCTACAACTGTGGCCAGCCTGGGCACTACATTAATGAGTGTCCCAAGCCCAGACCGATCAAGTCAATCCCGCAGAACAAGAATACGGGAAACAAGCCAGCCACTCCGGCCAAGAAACCCATGGTGCAAGTGCGCCAGGGTAAGCTGAACTTCACCACCATGAGTGATATTCCCGCAGGAGCTCCAGTACTTATGGGTACATTATCTATCAATAACACTCCTGTCAAGGTCTTATTTGATTCGGGAGCCACCCATAGTTTCATAAATGAGAGTCTACTAGACAAATTGGGCCTAAGAGGAGTACCAACCAAATCTACTTATAAAATTACCACACCGGGTGGAAACATCACGTCTCAATTAGTGATTTTTGGAGTTCCCCTAAGACTAGGAAGTCGGGTCGTTCAATCTAATCTGATAGTCATCCAGTTAGGAAGCATGGATGTTATTTTGGGTATGGAATGGATGAATCAACATAAGGTGGTTCTAGATATATCAGATAGGGTCGTAGAGATCCACTCCCCTACGGTCGGGCACACTACCTTGTACCTACCTTTCCGGGACGGTACCGACTCTTGTGCCTATGCGACCATTATCTCCTCCCTTGATGAGATTCCAGTAGTGTGTGAGTACCGGATGTTTTCCACTGATGAGTTGCCTGGTATGCCACCAGACAGAGATGTCGAGTTTGTAATCGAACTCCAACCTGGTACCGCACCCATTTCCAAAAGACCTTATCGCATGCCACCCAAAGAGCTAGCCGAGCTAAAAACCCAACTCCAAGAATTGTTAGATAAGGGTTACATTCGCCCGAGCTCTTCTCCTTGGGGTTGCCCTGCTCTCTTCGTCAAAAAGAAAGATGGCAGCTTGAGGATGTGCGTAGATTATCGACCGCTCAATGCAGTCACTATCAAAAACAAATACCCACTTCCTCGAATTGATGTCTTGTTTGATCAATTGGCTGGTGCCAAAGTCTTCTCTAAAATTGACCTTCGTTCTGGCTACCACCAAATCAAGATTCGACCAGGCGATATTCCTAAAACCGCTTTTTCCACTCGTTATGGTCTTTACGAATTCTTGGTCATGTCCTTCGGACTCACTAACGCGCCTGCCTACTTCATGTACCTCATGAACTCCGTATTCAGGACGGAGCTCGATAAGTTTGTTGTGGTCTTTATCGATGATATCCTCATCTATTCTAAAGACGAGGCAGAACACGCCAACCATCTCCGAGTCGTCCTTCAGCGTTTACGAGATCATCAGCTTTATGCTAAATTCTCCAAATGTGAATTCTGGCTGAAAAGTGTCAAATTCTTGGGGCACACCATTTCCCACGATGGTATCTCTGTAGATCCTAGTAAAGTTCAGGAGGTGTTGGATTGGAAACCACCCAAATCTGTACATCAAATCCGCAGTTTCCTAGGATTAGCGGGATATTACCGTCGATTCATTCCTGACTTTTCTAGAATCGCAAAACCCATGACCGAATTACTCAAGAAGGTAGTGAAATTCGTGTGGAGTGAAGCATGTGAGAAAGCTTTTCACACCCTTCAGACAACATCTAACTTCAGCCCCAGTGCTAGCTCAGCCCGATAACTCCAAGCCATTTGAAGATTTCTGTGACGCATCAGGCACCGGTCTTGGCTGTGTCCTTATGCAAGAAGGCCGAGTCATTGCCTATGCTTCGCGAGCCCTTCGACCCCATGAACTCAACTATCCTACCCATGATCTTGAGTTAGGCTGTCGTTGTTCATGCCCTCAAGATATGGAGGCATTATCTAATGGGCAATCATTGCAATATCTTCAACGATCACAAAAGCCTCAAATATATCTTCACCCGATCCGAGTTGAATATGAGGCGAGAGAAGATGGCTTGAGTTGATCAAGGATTATGATCTAGAAGTGCACTATCACCCGGGCAAAGCAAATGTTGTTGCGGATGCTCTTAGCCGCAAGGATCATTGCAACCACCTAGAGTTGGTGACAGTCAGTGAACCCCTGTGTGAGGAAATGAGAAAGCTCAGCCTAGAAGTGGTACCGCAGGGAATTATTTATGCCTTGACGACAGAATCCAGCCTTTATGACAGAATTGTCACTGCCCAGCGCAATGATGCGAATATCCAAACCATCGAGCGAAAACTAGTGGAAGGAGACCCAAAGTACACTTGTTTTCGTAAAGATCACCAAGGTGTGGTCCGGTTTGGAAAACGTCTTGGTCCCCGATTGACCCGGAAATCAAGAAGATCATTCTAGATGAAGCTCACAAGTCCAAATTCTCTATCCATCCCGGTAGTACCAAGATGTACCAAGATCTAAAGCGAGAACTTTTGGTGGTCAAATATGAAGGTGGATGTAGCCAAGTATGTAGCCGAGTGCGATACTTGCCACCGGATGAAGGCAAGCCATTTGAAATCGGCGGGGAGTACTCCAACCCCCGTCGATACCTATGTGGAAATGGGATGACATTAGTATGGATTTTATTATAGGTTTACCCCTGACCCCTAGGAAGAAGGATTCTATTTGGGTGATCGTGGATAGACTTACCAAGACTGCTCACTTCATTGCCGTACACACTACATACTCAGTACAACAGTATGCAGAGTTGTACGTGGACCACATAGTTCGTCTACATGGAATCCCAAAGACCATAATCTCTGATAGAGGGACCTAGTTTGTGGCCCGTTTTTGGGAGCAGTTGCATGAGTGTTTGGGAACCCAGCTACTCCGTAGTTCCAGTTATCACCCGCAGACAGATGGTCAGACGGAGAGGATAAACCAGATCCTAGAGGACATGTTGAGAGCAAGCATCTTGCACATTGACAAGAGTTGGGACAAGTGCTTGTCCTTAGCAGAGTTCTCCTACAATAATAGCCATCAGGCCAGCTTGAAAATGGCACCGTTCGATGCTCTATACAGACGCAGATGCCGCACCCCACTGAATTGGTCAGAAGCCGGAGAAAGAACACTCTTTGGACCAGAGTTAGTAAAAGAGGCCGAAGAGAAAGTACAAGTGATAAGAGAAAATTTGAAGATGGCCCAGATGAGACAAAAGAGTTATCATGATAAGGAAACCGCACCTCGGCACTTTGAAGTGGGAGACCATGTATATTTGAAGGTATCCCCCACCAAAGGTGTGCAAAGGTTTGGAGTCAAGGGAAAGTTAGCCCCGCGCTACATTGGACCCTACGAAGTACTAGAAGTATGTGGACCCGTGGCCTACCGTATCCAATTGCCAGAACGGTTTTCTGCGGTTCACAATGTGTTTCATGTAACTCAGTTGAAGAAAGGAATGCCTGTTCCGGAGAACGAGATCATCACAGAAGCTGATGCTTGGATCGAGCCGGATTTCTCGCTCATCGAGCATCCCTTAAAAGTGCTAGACCAAAAAGAGCGAAAGACACGGAGGCAAACCGTACGAATGTACAAGATCCAATGGAGCCACCACACGGAAGAAGAAGCCACGTGGGAGACGGAGGATTATCTCAACACCAAGTATCCGGGCTTCCTCCGATCCCGAAACAGTGAGTCCTTTTTCCCATCTCTTAGTTGTCAAGTCGAATCTCGGGACGAGATTCCTTTAAGGGGGGTAGGCTGTGACGCCCCAGGTTTTTAATTACCGTCGTTAACGCTAACGACACGATTAGCCGGTCAAATGGTCAACCCTAGGTCAACCTGGGCCCTCGCCCATGAAAACTCCCTAACATACCCCTAAGTGACCCTAGTGAATAGTAAAACACTGGTGGGGCCAACCCTTGGTCAAAGGGTGGGTCAAAGTCCCCTTGCCACCCAAGCCCACAGGTGTCTGCCGGAACTTTTGCCGCGTTCCCCAAAATTCACCTAAACACTTAAAATTCTACCTTTGGGAAAGTTGTAGATCTTGTTGAGGGACACAACTTTCATGTAGAGTGGCATTGCTGATTTGGAGGGGAAAATTTTGAAAAAGCCCTTACAAGCCAGAAATCACTGTTGACAGAACCCTGCTGACATTCAAAGTTGGCACTTCCATAGATTCAGATCTAGGCAACAAAACCCTATACAACCTTTGTAAAAGTTGTAGCTGGTACCTAGATCTACAACTTTGGTATTCATCACTTGGTACAGTTCGTTGAAAAAATTTGAGAAAAATCGAGTCAAAGATGGCACCAGCAGCACAGCGAGAGCCTGAGCGCGCCATGCGCGACGTCATGCGCGTCCCGAGCGCCACCGTGCCGCCGCCGCCGGTCTTGCCCCGGCAACCGTGCCCACGCCACCCGAGACCTCGATGTCCGCGCCACGCCGCGTCCCGATGCACGCGCGCCCCGATGCGCACCGTCCCGAGGCGTCTTGGCGTCCGCGCCGCCGCACGCGCGCGCGCGCGCACGGACCGGCGGTCCGTCGGCGGCGTCGCCGCCGTACGCGCGCGACCCGACGCGCCGTAGCACGGCCGCATCTCCCGCCGTCACCAATGCATCACCCACGGGCCGCCCGAGCCGGGTATAAAGCCTCCCGGCCTCTCCTCGCGCACCGCACCAAGCCGCCCGCGCATCGCCGCCGCCGGTCCGCCGCCGCCGGTGCCGGCCCTCCCCGGCCCGCGCTCGCCGCCGTCCAAGCACACCGCTAGGCTCCTTAGCATCCGGGCCAGGCTCACAAGCGCGCTTGTTTGCGCCAATTTGATCTCCACGCCGCACCGCACCGAGCCCTCCCGAGCGCCGCCGCCGGTCGCCGCCGTGCGCCGTCGCCGGAGCCAACTCCACCCTCGCCACCACCACCAACCGGACCGTGGTGAGCTCAATTTCATCATGGTGCCGCTTGTTGTCGTGGTTGGGCCCCACATCGCCGCCGGCGAACCCTCCCGCCGCCGGCAAGGGCACAGATGTGAACCCAGGGGCATATGTGCAAGGATTCTTAACTTAGTTTATTTGCAGTTTACTCCACAGTCTTAGAAAATCCCTAGAAAATCACAGAAAATTCCAAAAATTCCCAAACAAATTTTGTAGGACTCAGGATGCCAAACCCCATCCATGTGTGGTACACTTGTGACTAGATTCAAAGTAGCTTTGGCAGGAAAATTTCAAATATGTTATGCTTGAATATGTCATATCTTGAAATGTACAGCTCCTCTGTAGTTAGGCTTTGGATATGATGTGTGTTAGAGTAAGACTAGATGCTGTGCCAAAAATTGCACAAAGTTATCATGTGAATCTTTTTATAAAAATGTTTTTCCATCTCTGGCAGAGCTACATAAATGATTTTTCATGTTAAATATATTAATGTTCTTGAGCCCAACTTGTGCACCCTACCTTGAGATGCCAAAAGGCACCTCTTGTGAATTAATCATGAATTTAGGAGTACCAGGACTAATTATTCTTGTTCAGTGCTTGTTTTCCTTTGTAAATTAATAAACCAAATTCAGTAGAGGTTCCATGTGAACATGTTGGTTTTCTAAGCTTGTTTAGGACCAGAGAGCACCCACCAGAAAGTTTGGGTAATTTTGACGCTTAATTATTTTTATTTGCATTTAAGTTGAATTACTAGATAACCTATGTTATTTTCAATAATACTTAATTTTCTAGCATCCAACATTTACATGTGGGCCCAATGGACCAGAATAGGTACTGTTAGGCTTAAGAAACACTCCTTCAATTTTTGGCAATTTAATTGTTTAAGTAATGGCTTAAATGCCCTTTTGATATTTAAGGGAAATTAAAATAAAGAGAAATCCTTAAATAAATCCTTTTTCTTTTCGGAAATAGTACTTAATATAAGTAAAAGCAATTTAATTAATATTACTGGTAAAGAAATTTAATTCATAAATAAAAGTTATTAATTACACTTTGTTGGTAAAAATAATGAAATAAAGCTTTCACATGAAATGATAAGCTTAAATAAAACCTTTATTCAAATAAGGAATAAAAGAGTAATCCATGTACCACCAATGACTTCCTCAAGTAGAAACCTTAGACAGAGGCTTGTTAAGGTGAATATGACCAACTAGAGTTGGATAAGACAACAAACTATCACATCACCTAAAGTGCATCGCATTCCGTGTAGATCTTCCGGACGGAGATTACTCCCTGGTCCCGGAAACCGAGGAAGGCGGAGCAGAAGGTTCTCTGCAGTACGTGGACGGACTCGACACCGAGGGTGCCCAAGCTAACCTAGCTGACGAAGGCAAGCTCCGGTGCATCTAACCCAGTTTTAGAATTCTTTATTCAATTTTCTATGAATGATTGTGCATTTAGGTTCACGAGTTGAATGAAACCCTAGATGCATGATCCATAGGTACCTTTGTCCCTACTAGTATGATAGGTCGATAGCTGCTAAGCTATAGGACCGTTACAAGTCGAGTGATGACCTCACTCGCGAGAATAGGTTCCTAGATAGGAATCATACTATATCCTTAAATGGATTGCTCACGTGGTAAGAGCATGGGATCTGGGCTCCGGTCCAGTGGTTATGTGGGTTAAGTTTTTGAACGTACCAAGCATATGCCGGTATGGGACCGGTAAGCCTAGTACCATAATGAGGCGGTGAGGGATCTTACTATTACTACTCTTGGGATTCGCTCTCATGGCTAGCTACCGGTGGTGTATGGTGACTCTGGGTATCTCGCGGGGTATGCCTGGATAGCTCTGCACCAAAGACTGTAAGATTCGATCCCAACCCGAGGATTTATGGGGACGGCCTGGGGAGTTGTCCTCGCAGGGGCAACCGACCGTGTGTTTGGGTTTACCTTGCAAGGTTTTTAATCAATCGATTGTCGGCCTCTCACCATTACCCGAGACTACTTACTCCACTAGTCATGTGATCCCTAATGATGGAAGTGATGAAGATGGTGTTTGAATAATTGTATTGTACAACTTTGTTTGTACTAGTTGGCTAATGTAGTAAAGATTAAACTACTAGAACTTGTGCTAAAATCTTGAAAGCAAGGACCTACTCTTTGTTACTTTTTAGCAAAAGCAACCCAGTAGCCAAAAAGCCTTTCATGGTCTAGATGTGGTGAAGTAGATATCACCGACGGGTAAGTCTTGCTGAGTATTAGTATACTCAGCCTTGCATTAATGTGTTGATCCAGGTAATGCCTTCAGTGATGTGTGGCCCGGTGAGATCCCGCCCGGCTGGGAGCTAGAGTGGGTGGAGGACGACTACTGAAGTATCATGGATGTCCTCCCGTGGTGACTTCGCTACCGCTAGTTAAATTCCGCTGTCTTTTCAAAACTCTGAACTATTCTGTCATGACAAAAACTACGGTTTGTAATAATTAAACCTTTCGGGGTACGAATCTGAGGTTTAATGTTGTTGTATCTCTGGACTCGCCTTCGAGTGAGTTTTAATGCAAATATCGATCCTTGTGCTATTCAAGTGATTTACCGGGCGTTAACCCGACAACTTACGACAGGATGATACTTTACTATTGCTTAACGACCAAAGTGGATCGGTCTTAGGCCATAGTACGGTATTTTCCTGGGCGGGTTGTCACAGGAATCACAGCCCAAAGAACTACGTAGGGTTCCCACAAATTTCCCCCATCAAATCCCCAAGAGAAAGGTCCCGAAAACAACCCAAATAAATCACCAAGAGAGGGCTCCAAAAATCACCACCAAGAACAACCGGGGAAAACACATCCAAACCTTGAGGAACCACGCCGAATCATCTATACATGAAACAAAGGTTCAAACAAGGTCTAGCAAGTCGCCCGATCATCCATCTCTCTCATTAAGATCTCTCCATGAAGCTCTCTTGCTAGTCCTATGGAAAACCTAAGGAAAATAGGAAGGAAAATGGGAAAACAAATGAGCTAGGGTTCCAAGAGTTGGCTGCCATCCTCTCACCTCTTGGGTTATATGGAGGCAACCAAAGTCTAAAATGCCCTTTCCTAATAACTAGGGATACAAGCCCCTCAAAGGCGGATTTGGAAGTCTTCATATCTTCACCATCGGACGGATGCCCGGGGACCGCACCGTGCGTAGCCTCGACGCAAGCCATGCGATCCCGACGCGTGTCCTTCGCTTCGAAGTCTCCGGACTGCGTCGTCGCACACCAGTCAGACCCACCGGTCAGACCCACCGGTCTGGCGCTGCTGCAACACCGTCTTCGGTTCTTCGGTCTTGGCTTTGTGGATCAACCAAGGAACCCAGTGGTTTTCTGGTGAACCACCGGAAACCCCGCGAACTCGGTGTAGCCTCCGCCAATCTCTACTCATGACTTGGCTCCCACGTAGTCCCGGCTCGACCTTGGTTTTGAGGCTCAACCAAGAAACCGTCCATGACTTCATCTTGCTGTTCATGCCACCATGCGGCCCGCACTTGACCCCGCTGGCCACCGGGTCCCTCGAACGAAGCCTACTTGTATTCTCCACACATGGAGGCCTCACCGGTGACGACCTTTCGCGCTTGTTCTTCACCTGCACCAACACCCGTCAAGCCGCAACCTGTACCTGCAATACTTAGCCAAGAATTAGTACACATAACATTGTCAATCACTCATCACATAAGGAAGCGACCATCCACCGGTCCTCAAAACACACATGGTCCACAATCTCCACTTGATGAGTGCATTGACAACACCCACACGAAAGTAACAAGAGAGAAAAGAAAAAGGAAAGAAACGAACAAAAAGAAACTCCAACAAGCGATCGAAAGCCAAACAACGGCAAAGAGCAAGATCACTTGAAGAAGACAAGTCTCGGACCCCTTAGGGAAGGGAACGGCTCGACACATCCGAGACAAAGCAAAGCTGAAGCAAAGAGCGCAAACCACCGAAACAAGGCTCGAAAAACTACAAAAAGCTCCCCCTGCACACATGCAAGCTCCCCCTGAACCAATGCACCTCCCCCTTGACGAAAGCATGCAAACCAGCTGAAAACAGGGCAGCTGCAGCAACTTCAGCTCACACCGGTCAGACCGATCACCACCACCGGTCAGACCGGTGCCCAACATGTGCACAGGACCAGCACTCACACCGGTCAGACTAGTGCTCCTCACCGGTTAGACCAGTGTACAACAGAGCCCAGAAATGGCTCTAAACCACCTGAAAACCTTCTAAATGCGTCCAGTAAGCCATTTCAAGCTCAAACTTCTCCCCCTTGTTGGCAATGCATGAATCAAGCAAAAAATGCAAAACTTTGAACCTAGAGCTTCTCAAATAGACAAAATTCAACAAAGAATGCTACACATGTCCAAATGAGCAAGTTAGATACTCTACGGCTTCGTATCGATCTCAACTACATGATCACAGAGTTTCACAACCATTGGACGAAGCTAAGATGGATTTTGGCAATTTTGTGAAAAAACTTGCCTCTCATGAGCAAAGTCCTAAACATGATCAAAGCATATCAAAATGGCAAAGCCACACAAACTTCATGCTAGGACAGCCATTCTAATCATAAGACCATCACAAACACCCCCAAGCACCTCATGTCATGTCAAAGCCACCGAGCCATGTGCCTATGTGCCTACTTCTATGTATGAGACTTCTCATTGGTAGGCATCATGCAACGGTTTAGCACCCAAAGCAAATTGAATTCAGCACATATGACACAGGAGCACATTTCCAAGCATTTTTGATTTCATTTTCAGATTGATAAATGGTACATGAAATGTCTTTGCGACAAAAAGGAACTTATGCTCCTCCACAAGATAAAGCAAGAGGGCTAAACATTCATGATGGAAAATGAGCCTTTGGCCCCATATGATCAATAAACTAGCTATCCAACCATTAGCATAGCCAAGCCACTAAAACATGTCAAGATCATATAAAGGCATTTACACATGAGAGAGCATACATGTGACATTTTCAAAAACATAGCTATCAACTGTGGATTATTCATCAAGATCATCAAGAGCTAAGCCAAACTAACCATAGCATACCAAACAAGCTCACAAAGACATATATCTCATTCCATGGTGAACAATGTATATGAGAGAAGCTTTTCCTAACCGATGCATATGATACAAAATGCATGCAATCTAAGATACAAGGATGCCTATACATCATGTTACATATGCCATGCCAAATGCAAGAAATGCACAAAGGAAAGCTATACATATGCTACAAAGAGAGCTCCCACACACCCAACTTAAGAAATCAAACACACACCAAGTTCCCCTCGCAAACGAGTGCAAGTTGCTTGATCTAGGGGTTTGGTGAAAATATCGGCTAGTTGGTCATGTGTGGGTACATGGATCAAGGCTATCTTTCCTTTCTCTATGTTGTCTCTCAGAAAATGGTACCTCACTTCTATGTGCTTGGTTTTGGAATGGAGCACTGGGTTCTTTGCAACGCTTATGGCACTTGTGCTATCACATTGAAGTGGGACATGGGTATACTCCTCACCAAAGTTACTCATGGTGTATGAAATCCAAAGGAGCTGAGAGCAACAACTAGCAGCGGCAACATACTCGGCCTCGATAGTGGATTGAGCAACACTCGATTGTTTGCGGGAAGACCAAGACACTAAAGAAGAACCCAAGAACTGCCAAGTCCCAGAAGTGGACTTCCTCTCCAACCGACACCCGGCAAAATCCGCGTCTGAAAAACCATGAAGCGCTAAAGAAGAGGACGCGGAGTACCAAAGGCCGAACTCGGGAGTGTGATGCAAGTACTTGAAAATCCGCTTCACCGCTTGCCGATGCGAAATCCTCAGAGACGCTTGAAAACGAGCGCACAGACACACCGAGAACTGTATGTCCGGCCTCGTCGCCGTCAAGTAGAGGAGTGACCCGATCATGCTCCGGTACTCCTTCTGGTCCACGTGTTCACCTTCCTCGTCCGCATCGAGAGCTGTAGTCGTACTCATCGGCGTCGTCATAGCCTTGGAGTCCTCCATCTTGAACTTCCGCACAATGTCCATGGTGTACTTTTCCTGGTGCACAAATGTTCCTTCCTTTGATTGTTTGATTTGTAGCCCGAGGAAGAACTGCAACTCACCCATCATGCTCATCTCAAATTCCCTGCTCATATCATCTACAAACCTTTCAACAAGAGAGTTAGATGAGCCGCCAAAGCCAATATCATCCACGTACACCTGCACAATCAGGATATCTCTGCCCTGCCTCAGCAAAAACAAGGTCTGATCGACCTTCCCCATCTCAAAACCTCTCTCAAACAAGAACCCCTCAACCTGCCATACCAAGCTCTAGGCGCCTGCTTCAACCCATACAACGCCTTCCTCAACTTGTACACTCGGTGGGGGTACTTCTCACTCTCAAACCCCGGAGGCTGCCTCACAAACACTTCTTCCTCCAACACACCATTCAGAAAAGCACTCTTCACATCCATTTGGTGCAACTTGAACCCTTTAGCCACGGAAATGGCTAGAAGGATCCTAATCGCCTCCAAACGGGCTACGGGAGCAAAGGTCTCCTCGTAGTCGATCCCCTCCTTCTGACTGAACCCCTGAACAACAAGTCACGACTTGTTCCTCACCACTTCACTTTTCTCTCCCTCTTTGTTTTTCCACAGCCATTTTGTACCAATCGGCTTACACCCTGGTGGAGGGTCAACCAGCTCCCAAACCTGATTGTCGGTGTTTTAGACCGACAAACCTACCAAGGGGGTACCCGAGGTAGTAGATTGTGCGGTGAGGATCGTGATCGGTTGACCGAGAACTCGAAGGTATGCGCAAGGACACGGGACACAAGATTTATACAGGTTCGGGCCGCCAAGGTGGCGAGCCCTACGTCCTGTTTGGGGGATCAAGTATGGCGCCCTGCGCTTGGTGTTGTGCTGTCCCCGGAGGGATCGGGGATGGGCGGCTAGGTACCCGGCCCTCTCTTATATAGTCCAGGGGGCGGGTTCCTAGTCGGTTACAAGGCAGGAGTCCTAGTAGGAGTACACAGAGCGAGTCCTAGTAGGAGTACAGGGGAATTCTACTAGGAGTCCGTCTTCTACTATTCTTCCTTCCTTGCATGAGTACCCGGGGAGTATGCCCGACAAGCCCCCGAGCACGTTGGAGTCGAGAGTAGTAGTTCGAGTAGTCTTGAAGCCTCTTCGAGTAGTTCTTGAGCGTCCTCGAGTACTGCTTGGAGAAGTCTTCAATAGTACTTGAACTCCCGCCGAGGCCGGAAGGTGGTCCAGCTCAATCAGTCTTGAAAAAATTTGAATGATGGGTGTAGCATAGCGACCCCCGAGCCTTGAAATGATTAGGTAATCAATCCAAGGGTCTTCAGTGTTCGCGAAGCCATCATCCGAGTACTCTTGCAGCGTGTAGCCCCCGAGATAAGAGAGCCGTATGAGCCACGTCGAGTAGTGATTGGTGAGGAGCCCCCGAGCTTGAGAGCGAGCGAAGCATGTTGAAGTTATCTTCAAGTAGCCCCCGAGCTGGAGAGATTCCAAGTAGCAGTTTGGCGTCAAGCCGTGGAGCTTGAGAAGTAGTCGTGCCGTCAGAGCGGACTTTAGAATGCGACTTAAAAACCGAAGTCGACTTTGTGCCGCGCGGAGCGGACTTTGAGATGCGACTTGAAAACCGAAGTCGACTTTAGTTGCCGCGCGTAGCGGACTTTGATATGCGACTTTAGAAGTCGACTTTAGGATGCCGCGCGGAGCGGACTTTGAGATGCGACTGAAGAAGTCGATTTTAGTTTGCCGCGTAGAGCGGACTTTAAGATGCAAAAAACGAAAAGCACTTTCCGGAAAGCCAAAGCGAATAAAAAATCAGAAAAAACGAGTAGTTTTGCCGCCGGAGTGGACTTAAGATTGCGACCGGAGTCGGCTTGTGCCACCGGAGTGGGCTTGGGTGCGACCGGAGTCGGCTTGTGCCACCGGAGTGTGCTTAAGTACCCGAGCCATGGATTTCAGACCCAAAGTACAGTTGCCGCCAGAGCGGGCTTGAAGGTGCGACCAGAGTCGACTTGTGCCACCAGAGTGGGCTTAAGTACCTGAGCCATGGATTTCAGACCCAAGGTACGATTGCCGCCAGAGCGGGCTTGTGCCACCGGAGTGGGCTTAAATACCTGAGCCATGGATTTCAGACCCAAGGTATGGTTGCCACCGTAGTGGACTTGAAGGTGCGACCGGAGTCGACTTGCGTACATGGGCCATGGATTTCAGACCCAAGGTACGGAGCGCGAGTACTTAGGGTACTTGGACCCATGGTACGGAGCATGAAGACCACGTGCAGCTAGGTTCCATCGTCGCCAGGACCCGAGGGCCGCTTACAGCTAGGTTCCATCGAAGCTTACACACGTAGTATGCCACCGAAGTAGGCGAAGATGCGACCAGCGTCGACTTTAAGTTGCCGCGCGGAGCGGACTTTTAGAATGCGACTTTAGAAGTCGACTTTAGATTGCCGCGCGTAGCGAACTTTGAGAACCGCCTCCTAGGGATAGCCCCCGAGTTGATGAAGTAGACTCGCGGCGACTTGATTGATATGCCCCAAGAGTAGTCAGCAGAGTGTAGCTCCCGTGAAAACCCGCCGAGAAGCATACACAAATGAGTAGTCGACAAGTAGTCCTACATGATGAGGAAAACAAGCCAAGAGAACAGTAGTCATTTAAATAAATGACTTAGTTGTTGCTTTGCACAGGCGGACTTGTAGATGAAGCCGTGGCAATGGAGCCGCGACGGTTGTTGTTGAAGTCGACTAGTCAGAGTTGATTCCGACTAGTTGTTGGGGGCGTGACTGCCGTTCTCGACTAGTTTGGAAAACTAGTCAAGATGAAGGGTCGACGCGATGCGACCGGAAGACGACGTCGTGGCGGCGCGCGGCATACTCGAAGCCGAGCTAGTGTTGCCGCGAGACAAGTAGTCACCACGTACGGTGTGGCTGAAGTAAAGCCAGTGTGGCCGCAAGACGAAGTCGCGGCGCACGGAGTAGTCGATGATGAGCCGTGTGACGGGCTGCGCGACGTGCCGAGGCACCGGACGCGCAGCGTAGGCGGAGTAGTCGACGATGAGCCTGCGTGAGGCGAAGTAGTCGACGACGAGCAGCGCGACAAGCCGCGTGATGAGCCGCGCGACGTGCCGAGGCACCCGGACGCGCGGCAAAGACGAAGTAGTCGACGACGAGTAGTCGACGACGAGTGGCGCGACAAGCCGCGCGACGTCCCGAGGCACCTGGACGCGCTGCGAAGGCGAAGTAGTCGACGACGAGCGGTGCGACAAGCCGCGTGACGAGCCGCGCGACGTGCCGAGGCACCCGGACGCGCGCGCGAAGCCGAAGTAGTCGACGACGAGTAGTCGACGATGAGCGGCACGACAAGCCGCGTGACGAGCCGCGCGACGTGCCGAGGCACCGGACGCGCGCGCGAAGACGAAGTAGTCGACGACGAGTAGTCGACGACGAGCGCGCGCGACAAGCCGCGTGACGAGCCGCGCGACGTGCCGAGGCACCCGGACGCGCGGTGGAAGACGAAGTAGTCGACGACGAGTAGTCGACGACGAGCGGCGCGACAAGCCGCGTGACGAGCCGCGCGACGTGCCGAGGCACCCGGACGCGCGGCGAAGACGAAGTAGTCGACGACGAGCCCGGGCGAGGCGAGTAGTCGACGAGCGGCGCGGCGAGCCGCGTGACGAGCCGCGCGATGTGCCGAGGCACCCCGACGCGCGGCGGAGACGGCGGGGCCGACGACGAGCCGCCGCGAGGCGGGAGTAGTCGACGAGCGGCGCGCGCGAGCCGCGTGACGAGCCGCGCGACGTGCCGAGGCACCCGACGCGCGCGGGGGACGAAGTAGTCGACGACGAGCCGCCGCGAGGCGGAGTAGTCGACGAGCGGCGCGCGAGCCGCGTGACGAGCCGCGCGACGTGCCGAGGCACCCCGACGCGCGGCGAAGACGAAGTAGTCGACGACGAGCCCGGGCGAGGCGGAGTAGTCGACGACGAGCGGCGCGACAAGCCGCGTGACGAGCCGCGCGACGTGCCGAGGCACCCGGACGCGTGGCGAAGACGAAGTAGTCGACGACGAGCCGGCGTGAGGCGGAGTAGTCGACGAGCGGCGCGGCGAGCCGCGTGACGAGCCGCACGACGTGCCGAGGCACCCCGACGCGCGGCGGAGACGAAGTAGTCGACGACGAGCCGCCGCGAGGCGGAGTAGTCGACGAGCGGCGCGGCGAGCCGCGTGACGAGCCGCGCGACGTGCCGAAGCAACCGAAGCGCGGCGTAGGAAGATTGATTCCGCTTTGACAAGAGCAAGGCGACTTGCTTCAATGGATCTCGGCGAGTCGACGAGTGGATTGATCTTGTTGACGAGGGTCCTTCGAATTCGCCGGTGGTGATGATCACCCCTACCCGGCGCGCCAACGTCGGTGTTTTAGATCGGCAAACCTACCAAGGGGGTACCCGAGGTAGTAGATTGTGCGGTGAGGATCGTGATCGGTTGACCGAGAACTCGAAGGTATGCGCAAGGACACGGGACACAAGATTTATACGGGTTCGGGCCGCCAAGGTGGCGAGCCCTACGTCTCGTTTGGGGGGATCAAGTATGGCGCCCGCGCTTGGTGTTGTCTTTGTCCCCGGAGGGATCGGGGATGGGCGGCTAGGTACCCGGCCCTCTCTTATATAGTCCAGGGGGCGGGTTCCTAGTCGGTTACAAGGCAGGAGTCCTAGTAGGAGTACACAGAGCGAGTCCTAGTAGGAGTACAGGGGAATTCTACTAGGAGTCCGTCTTCTACTATTCTTCCTTCCTTGCATGAGTACCCGGGGAGTATGCCCGACACTGATTCCTCTCAAAGCTCTCCAACTCCTCATGCATCGAATTAACCCAATTGTGATCAGATAGTGCGTGTCCAATGTCTTTGGGCTCGAAAGAAGCAACAAATGCAGCATGAGCGAAATGAGAGTTGTTCCGAACCCTCGACCGTGTAGTGCGTTCATTCATGTCGCCGATGATCCTCGAAGCTGGGTGATCCACTTGTACTCGCCGGGGAGGTTCTCGCCTTGATGCTACCTCCCCCTCAACATCAGCTTCTCCTCATTCTTGATTTGTCGTCGTAGGTGTAGTAGAGGGTCCATCCATCACCGTGGTCGAAGTAGTGGGTACATGTTCAGCCGGGGGCACCACACCGCCATCTTCATCCTCACCATGTTCATGCTCCTCCTCCTGAAAGATCTCCTCGCCAAGCTCATCATCACCTGCACACTCAAAGACAAGCTGACTACGTGGCTCTGTCTCGTCGAAGGTTACCTCGCAAGTCTCCACAATTTGGTTAGTTTCAAGATTGAGCACACGATATGCTCTAGAATGAGATGCATAACCAAAGAAAATACCATCGACAGACCTAGCCTCAAACTTATCCAACTTCCTGCCTTTCTTCAGAATGAAACACTTGCAACCAAAGACATGGAAGTGACTCACCTTGGGTGTGCGACCATGCATCAACTCATAGCATGTCTTCTTCTTGTGCACTCTGAGGTATATCCTGTTCGACACATAGCACGCGGTATTCACCACCTCAGCCCAATACCTCCTCAGAGTCCTATGCTCATCAAGCATCATCCGAGCCATCTCGCACAAGGTCATGTTCTTCCTTTCCACAACACCATTCTAGGGAGGCGTATACGGACTCGAAAACTGGTGCTCAAGACCCAAGTCATGGCAAAAGGTTTCAAAACGAGAGTTTCTGAATTCCGAGTCATTATCACTGCGGATAGCTCGTATGGCATCTCCGTGCCTCTCGTTCCTCAACCTCAAGACTAAATCTCGAACAAAACCAAACGTCTCCCCCTTATCCTCAAGAAACAACACCCACGCATACCGAGAATAGTCGTCCACCACAACAAGGACGTACCACTTCCCACCCACAGATCGCACACGAGCTGGGCCAACAAGGTCCATATGGAGCATCTCGCATGGACGCTCAGTCATCACATCGGTGAGAGGCGGGTGAGAAGAGGCTACCATCTTGGCATGCCTACACAGCGCACAAACCAACTCTTTCTCAAGCCTCAATCGTGGCAATCCTAGGACCAAATTGAGTTTACTCAAGCGAGACGAAAGGTCAAAGCTCAAGTGACCCAACTTCCTATGCCACTTCCACAACTCACTTGAAGAACCAGACAAGAAACAACGCTCCACACCCGAAGACTGAGAAAAATCAGCACGAAACACCTGACCCTCGGGAACGACCATACAGACAAGGTCCCCTCGAGAGTTCAAAATCCGAGAACCACCTGGCCGAAACAACACCTCAAAGCCCACATCCAACAGCTGGGACACAGAAAGCAAATTGTACCCCAGCGATTGAACAAGAGCAACACACCTCAGAGTGATCTTGTCACTCACTTTGATCTCACCTTCTGAAAGCACACGCCCACGCCCATTGTCCCCAAAAGTGATGTACCTCCTGGTCACCACCGGGACGAGACTTGAGAACCACCCCCTGTCTCCGGTCATATGCCTCGAGCAACCGGAGTCAATCAACCAAATGTTCTTCAAGTCAACCACCTGAAATTCAAAAATGAGCACGTGAGCGAACAAACGACTCAGCACTGGGGTTAGTACCAAAAGAGTAAAACCAGTGCCGAGCCATTTGCTCGAAAGTGGGGTTCGCACCAACCAAAGCATCTCTCCTACCAAAGCTACCTCCACGAACACCACCACGGTAACCACCCTGAGGGAACCACCCCTCTCTGCCTGGAGGAGAACCAAAACCACGAAAGAGAACCTGTGGACCATCCCTCCTCTACTTCTCAAAGCTACGACTCCTCCCATCACCGTAGTGAACTCGAGGGGGAGAACGCCTAGCAACCTGACCACCTGCAAACTCTCCAGCCCAACCACCAGAACCACGACCTCCAGAAACAACCCTCTCACCTGTACGAGCACGAAACCCAAACGCCGCTCGTCCGGAGCTCGCACCGGTCGGCCGGTGCCCCACACCGGTCTAGCCGGTGTGACACAGGCAGCAGAAGACCTCCAACGGCCTTTCGCTCTCCCCAAGCCCGAACTATCCTCACATTCGCCTTGGCCCTGGGCATCTGCACACGAGGCTCAAGTACACCATCGGAAGGGTGGTACTTGTCCTTGTTAGCCCACTCCTTTGCCATTCTCTCTTCACGATTCCTCTTGAAGCAAAACTCCTCCTTATGGCCATCTCTCCCACAATAGCCACAATGGAACCTCACAAGCTTAGGCTTAGGCTTGGGATGTGGGCACTCACTAGGTTTCTCTCCACTCAACTCCTCCACCGGTTTCCCCTCACTAGCCTTCTCACTTTCTTTCCCAAAGAACACTTTCCCCGAAGTGCTCACAAACTTGATAGGCTTTTGTAGATCATTTGTGGGTGTAGGAAACATGGGTGGAGCTGGGGTTGTGTCTAGTCGGTTCCTAAGATGGTTAGGTTTTGGAGGGAAATCATTTTTGTGGTGGGTTTTTGGTGGCTCCGGGATATTCTCTCCACTTCCCTCACCAACCTTGTTTGCCCCAAGTCCCTCACCATCCTGCCTCTTAAAAGCCTCAATCATCATCCTCAACTGAGGCTCATGACTAGACAGCCAACCCATCAACTTCCTCAAGTCATCATTCTCATCCTGCAAACGATCAACATAATGCGCAAGTTCCAAATTTTTCAAGGCATGCATTTCACAGGTAGAGCATGATGTAGGCATGGGTTCCTTCTACTTAGCCTCAAGTGAACTAGTGTAAGCATGCATCTCATCAATCTTAGCATGCAAATCAGGGCAAGAAGTGCAAGCACCTAGCAAAGCAGGACTAGACTTAAGCTCAGCCACTTCAACCCTAAGCACATCTAGTTCCTCACACTTGGAGGCATGCTTCTCCTTAAACAAAGCAAGATCAGCAAGGAATATGGAGCAATCAGCACAATTAACCTCATCTGAAACAACAGGGCTAGCCTTAAGAGAATCAATCTCAAGCTTGCTATCAAGCACCTGTGTCCCTAGCTCAGCCACTGTAGTCCTAGCATCCTCTAGTGAAGCCCTAAGCTCTTTTCTCATTTTCTTGGCCTCTATAAGCATGTCATCATGGTTATCAAGCAAAGTGCCAAGCCTCTCATTCTCCTGGCGCAAGAAGGGAAGTTCATCACGCACCTCGTGGACGGACTCAGAGTCCGAGTCGCTCTGTGTGCTCTTCTTGCTGCCGGAACTCAGCGCCATGGTGCAGAAGCCGTCTCTCGCGAAGCAGCTCAGCCCGCTCAGGTTCTTGGACGACTTCTTGTTCTTGCGACGATCACCTTCGTCTTCGCTGCTGCTCGAGCTCGAGGTGGAGTACGCGGAACTGGAGTCGACGTCGCTCGCTCCAACCATAGCTCGGGCCTTGCCTCGACTCTCCTTCTTCCTTGATCGTAGCTCGTCCTTGTACTTGTTCTTGTGCTTGCTCTTGTGGTCGCGCCTCGACCGGTACTTGCCTTCCATCCTCGGCTTGTGCTTGTAGCCGTCCTTGTTCTCGGCCTTCTCCGGGCAGTCGGCGACGAAGTGTCCCGGCTTGCCGCACTGGAAGCATGTTCTCGTGTTCCTCCTCATGTTCACGCGGTTCTCGTGCAGCCTCTCGAACCGCCTTGTCAGGAGCGCCAGCTCGTCCTCTCCAAGCTTGTTGAACTCCTCATCTGGCATAGACATCAAAGAGGAGAAAGAGAACATCCTGGTGGATGGGTTAGAGTTAGCCTTTCCTTTCGAACCACCAACGAGGGCAAGACTATGGGAATCAGTCGGTCCCTCGAGCTTGGGAGTCATGCCTCTATCCACCTCAGCCGACTTGAGCTTCGAGAACAGCTCGTTCACCGTCAGAGTGTCATACTTCTCTGACTCCACAATGGCCTCTAACTTTTCGCCCCAAATCGTACAATCCAAAGAGTGTAAGAGCTTGACCGCTCTATCATGATCATCGTACGGGAGCACGTCCACATTGGCCCTCATGTTGTTCACAACCACCGTGAACCTCTGAAACAAGGCATCGATGGACTCACCGGGGAGATGAGTGAAGTTCTCGTACTCTCTCCGGTAGGTCGCAAACATCCGTGCCCTCGAACCCGGGCGTTCCCAACATGAGCCTCCTTCAACACCGCCCAAATCCTACAAGCCAAGTGCTCGGTGTGCACCCGATCGAACTCAGGCTGACACAAAGCACGAAACAAGTAGTCGACCGCCTTATTGTTAGCGTCGAATCTGTCCCTCGATCCTGGAGTGAGGAAGTCCATCGACTGGACATAGCCTGTGTCCACCGTGACATCCCAAAGGATCTGACCCCTTCCGCACAGAAAAGCACCCATCCGCTTGCTCCACATCTGGTAGTTCTTGCCATCGAAGTGTGGAGGACCCGAACCCCGTTCCTGGTATGTCATCCTTGGATCTTAGACTGGTTAGAGTCAATAAAGACCCGAACCGGCTCTGATACCACTTGAAGGACCGATACGACGAACCAGAGAGGGGGGAGTGAATGGGAGCCGATAAAAATTCTTCTCGAAGGAGATGGAGACACCAACAAGATGAACACGGCTTCCAACACACTTCTCCAACTCACTACCCAAGTTGGTCAAGCCCACGTAGCCACTAGAGTGCCACTGGACCTAGGAACCAACACACAACCTTCCTACTCGAGAACGCAGCGGAACACCAAACCTCGAGTCTACAGACCCACACCGGTCAGACCGGTGAGCACCACCAGTCAGACCGGTCCCTGCTGGTGAAACTGAGCAACTTTCACTAAGTGGCTCTACACCGGTTAGACCGGTGAGACACACCGGTCAGACCGATCACAGCCTGAAAGCCCCCAAGGCACCAAACAGGCCAACCGACCACCAAACTGACCCAAACTCGAAACAGCAGCACCACGGGACAATAGCGAACACACCAAGACGTTCACCCGAGCAAAATCCCACCAAGGGTTGCACCGGTAAGACCGGTCAAGAGCACCGGTCAGACCGGTGTAGCCTGGGCAGCTCGGGATGAACCGCACCCGCGGGTCAACTCCCCCAAATCCAAACCTCGATCTCCCGAATCGCTCCACAGACTTGAACAAGACTTTGGGGATATTAGGAACACCTCATGAGGAGTCCATAGCCAAGTTTAATCACACTAAAACTCGTCCAAAAAAAAAGGAATCAAGGAAATCCCGCCAAGAGCACTTCCAACCCAAGAACTCAAGAAACCCCAAAATCGAGCACCTTTACTAACGGATTTGGGAGGGGAATCACTGCCCAAAGAACCACGAAAGGTTCCCACAAATTTCCCCCATCAAATCCCCAAGAGAAAGGTCCCGAAAACAACCCAAAGAAATCACCAAGAGAGGGCTCCAAAAATCACTACCAAGAACAACCGGGGAAAACACATCCAAACCTTGAGGAACCACGCCGAATCATCTATACATGAAACAAAGGTTCAAACAAGGTCTAGCAAGCCGCCCGATCATCCATCCCTCTCAACGAGATCTCTCCATGAAGCTCTCTTGCTAGTCCTATGGAAAACCTAAGGAAAATAGGAAGGAAAATGGGAAAACAAATGAGCTAGGGTTCCAAGAGTTGGCTACCATCCTCTCACCTCTTGGGTTATATGGAGGCAACCGAAAGTCTAAAATGCCCTTTCCTAAGAACTAGGGATACAAGCCCCTCAATGGCGGATTTGGAAGTCTTCATGTCTTCACCATCGGACGGATGCCCGGCAACCGCACCCTGCGTAGCCTCGACGCAAGCCATGCGATCCCTACGCGTGTCCTCCGCTTCGAAGTCTCCGGACTGCGTCGTCGCACACCGGTCAGACCGGTGCTCCTCACTGGTCAGACCGCCACCGCTCGGGGACCGGTCGGACCCACCGGTCGAGGCCGGTGCGCGGCCGCTTTGCGCACCGTCTTCGGTTATTCGGTCTTGGCTTTGTGGATCAACCAAGGAACCCAGTGGTTTTCTGGTGAACCACCGGAAACCCCGCGAACTCGGTGTAGCCTGCGCCAATCTCCACTCATGACTTGGCTCCCACGTAGTCCCGGCTCGACCTTGGTTTTGAGGCTCAACCAAGAAACCGTCCATGACTTCATCATCTTGCTGTTCATGCCACCATACGCCCGCACTTGACCCCGCTGGCCACCGGGTCCCTCGAACGAAGCCTACTTGTCTTCTCCACACCTGGAGGCCTCACCGGCGACGACCTTTCGCGCTTGTTCTTCACCTGCACCAACACCAGTCAAGCCGCAACCTGCACCTGCAATACTTAGCCAAGAATCAGTCCACGCAACGTTGTCGATCACTCATCACACAAGGAAGCGACCATCCACCGGTCCTCAAACCACACATGGTCCTCACCCGTGGGCTATCGCATGCGAGCCGGCTACCCAGTCATCGCGTGCGGCATCCCCACTCCATGAGCGCTTCGCACGTGGCCCCCGCAATGTCAGCAGGGCCCACTCAAAGGCTCCCACCACGCGCCTGGCCGGTAAGGAGATCGTACCCGAGTACAACTTGGACTCCGACACCGCTCCCAGCTACAACTCGGACTCCAACCCTCTCTCCGGCTTCTACTCGGATTCCTCTTACGAGTTCGACTTCGGGTCGGACCCCGATGAGCCCGAGTTCGAGAACAACACCACAGAGCAACCCCTGCGAGGACCAGCTACCGGCTTGGTTATAACATCTACACCCGCCGGGAGATTTGTCTACTGGCCAGACCGCAAGCCTGCAGACCTGACAGGAGGGAACTCACTCTGTGTCACCTACCTCGACTCACTTCCCTTCCAGAAGGGAACACCGCTTGCTCCAGCTGGGAAGCACACTCCGACAGAGGTGACAACCAGCGACTCTAGCCTTGGCTCTCCCAACCGGCAAGTCTTCATGACTACGAACGAGACACCAGGGCCCTCAGGGACGGTCCCTGACCAACACCTTGATGACATCTCAGCGGATGAGTTGTCCGCCAACGCGCCCGCCGACGAGACCGCCGCCAACAGAGACGCCCGATGTGAACGCAACAGAAAGCGGAACGAACAGCGCCGACGTCTCCGCGAATCACTCCCCATCCGCAACCTCGCTTACAGGCTCGACCGGACTACCGTCACGGTTGGGGCACCGAGGATGCTGGCGATGTCGACCAGTCCAGCCTTGGCAGGCGCCTCCTCTTGCGCCTCAGTAGCCACTCGCTCTTCAGCAGCAGCAGTGGTTGCTTCAGTGCTCCCCTCAACGACTGGGGGCTGGCGCGTCAGCTGTGCCACGAGCTCCTCCACGGTGGGGGCTGGGCTACGACTACCTCCGGCCGGCTCCCCCACCGTATCCCAGTCGCCTTCGTCCCCCTGCTCTACGGGGTCAGAAGGCGGAATCTCCTGCAAGCAATGGAGTTTCATCGTCAGAACACTACATCGAGACACAAGTACTCGACTACCCTACTCAAGGAAGCTTACTTCCTGAGACGTGGTCTTCGTGACCTTCAGCTTCTTGGCCACGCGCTTGCGGGCCACGTTGCGCGGCCTCCTTGGCGGATCTTGAACGAGAGAGACATGCGGCAATCCAGGGCGGCTGAATCTCGACCGCAGCTGGAAGCGCTCCAGCAGCGTCTCCTCATCATCTTCCTCAGAAGTGTCTTCGACGACTACGGTGTCGTCCCCTTCGCCGACTTCGCGGCGTTCCTTCGCCTTCCCCTTCCCCTCATCTGGGATCTCGACAAGTCGAGGAGGCGACATCGGCTCAGAGACGAACTTCACTACGTCATCCAGCAAGAAGCACATTGGATGAGTACGACTACTACTACACAATCAGTACCCGACTTCAGTATGACTACGGACCTTATTGGGTGTACGCGAGGCGGAGTACTCGGGCACGGGGCACGGCGTGTACGCCGGCATGTCTTTTAATATCCTGCCCAGTCTATCAACGATGTCGTCGTCGACTTCACCCCCGGGCATCCGCGACGAGTCGCCGTCGCCAGTGTACTGGTAGCTAGGGGCGGCTATCGAGCCTGGCTCGACTCGTTAAGGCTTGGCTCGGTCTAGCTCGTTTAGATAACGAGCTGGCTCGGCTCGGCTCGTTATCTTAGCGAGCTAGAAACCCAGCTCGGCTCGGCTCGTTAAGAAGCTCGAGCCAGCTCGTTAAGCTCGCGAGCCAGCTCGTTAGTAGTTATAAATTCCAAAAATCACAATCACATGTAAATTTGAAATCAACAAATACGATATTTTTGCAAACCAACAAACTATTAAATCAAGTAGCCAACAAACAATCTAGTACTTAAGAAAATTACTACTCTATTTACTCTGCTAGCAAGAATCAACTTGTTTGTTGGTTCCTGCATTGGATCGTTAGGGCTCGCGAGCGGCTCGCGAGCCAGCTCGAGCTCGGCTTGTTATCATAGCGAGCTGAAACCTAAGCTTGGCTCGGTTCAAATTTCCTAACGAGCCGAGCCGAGCCGAGCTACTAACGAGCGAGTTCGAGCGAGCTAACGAGCTTCGAGCTTTTCGTCCAGCCCTACTGGTAGCCCAAGGTGTCGCGGGCCATCAGCGGCTGCACCCTTCACTTCATGAAGCTGAAGGCCACATGTTCGGCCCTCAGCCCGGCTTCTCTCGAAGCCTTGATCTTTGCTAGTAGCTCGGGTAGCTGGATACCCTCCTGCATCGTTGGCTTCGAGTTCCACCACGGTCGGTGCTTCGGCTGCTTCCCTCTCGGCTTCGGCAGCTCCGGGTGGTGATTGGTGATGTAGAACCACTTTGCCTTCCAATCTTGATTGGAGTCGATCAACTTGTACGTGAGGTACTGCTCCGCGGCATCCTCCTGCATCTGGATCCTGGCTCCCCCAACTACTCGGGGGTTGTTGGCGCTTGGCTGGGGCTTGACTCGAAAGAATTTTCGGAAAAGTACCCAGTGGGGCTTGATCCCCAAAAAGGCTTCGCAAAAGTGCACGAAGACAGAAGTGTGAAAGATATCGTTGGGGTTGAGGTTGAGGTACTCGATGCCGTAGTACTCCAGCAGCCCATTGAAGAAATTGCTGGCCGGGAGGGACAACCCTCACTCCGCGAATCGCATGAACATGAGGATCTCGTCCAGGTTTTTCTCCATGGGATACAGATCTCCCTCAGCGGCACGCCACATATCGACTTCCTTCTCCTGTAGAAATCCACTGTTGAGGAGCGCTAGCAGATCTTCAGTCTTCACCTTGGACTTCTTCCACTCCTGGTTGGATTTGGCCGCGGCGGAGACATCGGCGGCGACGTCCCCGCGGCGGATCCGGCCGCTTCCTCGCGGGATCTTTGCTTCCCACCGGCGGTCTTCAGGCTCTTGGACGGTGAAGGCTTCATCCTCCAAGTGCACTAGGTCTTCACTCGCATTCGCTCGGGGGCTACGGCGGTGGTTTCCAGTGGCGGCGCGCTTGGATCTACACTCCCCTCTACGACAGTGCACACTGGTGGTGGTTTCTAGGCACGATCTGCTAGGAATGGCTGCAAGTGCGTGAGGTGAAAAACCCTAAGGGTTTCCGCTTCTATTTATAAGTCAGCGGCGGCTCCTTCAACGACCGGATGGATAAGTCCCCAGACGGCTGTCTCAGTGGCGGCGCCTGACCCTTCAACTTCTACTAGTCGACGCGCCTCGTCTCGGGGGCTCGGCTACTTCTACTCAATTCCCTGGGTAGTGACAAGATTCAAGAGCAACTCAGGACACTTTCTACACACAAGATGACCCTTCAATTCGAGAGGAAGTACTCAACTCAAGGCTCGGGGGCTCCGTGCCATGTGTGTCGGTGTTTTAGACCAGCAAACCTACCAAGGGGGTACCCGAGGTAGTAGATTGTGCGGTGAGGATCGTGATCGGTTGACCAAGAACTCGAAGGTATGCGCAAGGGCACGGGACACGAGATTTATACAGGTTCGGGCCGCCAAGGTGGCGAGCCCTACGTCCTGTTTGGGGGATCAAGTATGGCGCCCTGCGCTTGGTGTTGGGTTGTCCCCGGAAGGATTGGGGATGTCCTCCTAGGTACCCGGCCCTCCTTTATATAGTCCAGGGGGCGGGTTCCTAGTCGGTTACAAGGCGGGAGTCCTAGTAGGATTACACAGAGCGAGTCCTAGTAGGAGTACAGGGGAATTCTAGTAGGAGTCCGTCTTCTACTCTTCCTCCTTCCTTGCATGAGTACCTGGGGAGTATGCCCGACAAGCCCCCGAGCACATTGTAGTCGAGAGTAGTAGTTCGAGTAGTCTTGAAGCCTCTTCGAGTAGTTCTTGAGCGTCCTCGAGTACTGCTTGGAGAAGTCTTCAATTGTACTTGAACTGCCGCGAGGCTGGAAGGTGGTCCAGCTCATCAGTCTTGAAGTCGAGATTATATGGAAGTGCGGTTGCAAAATCGCACTCCATATGGAGTAGCCCTCGAGCCTTAAGTTGAGTTGCAGACTCTAGCTGAGGGTCAATCTTGATTCCGAATCTTGTCTTGAAAAAATTAAACGATGGGTGTAGCATAGTAGCCCCCGAGCCTTGAAATGATTAGGTAATCAATCCAAGGGTCTTCAGTGTTCGCGAAAGCCATCATCTGAGTACTCTTGTAGCGTTCAGCCCCCGAGCTCATCACCAAGAGAGCCATAGGAGCCACGTTGAGTAGTTGTTGGTGTTGAGCCCCCGAGCTAGAGAGCTAGCAGAGACTACTCGAGTTGTTGTCAAGTAGTAATTTGAGTGCAACCCTCGAGCTGGAGAGATTCCGAGTAGTAGCTTGGCGTCGAGCCGTGGAGCTTGAGAAGTAGTCGTGCCGTCAGAGCGTACTTTAAATGTGACCGAAGTCGACTTTAGATGCCGGCGGAGCGGACTTTAGAATGCGATTTGAAAACCGAAGTTGACTTTGTGCCGTGCGAAGCGGACTTTAGATGCGACCGAAGTCGACTTTAGTTGCCGCGCGAAGCGGACTTTGAGATGCGACTTGAGAACCGAATTCAACTTTGTGCCGCGCGGAGCGGACTTTGATATGCGACTTTGGAAATCGACTTTAGTTTGCCGCGTAGAGCGGACTTTGATATGCGACTTTAGAAGTCGACTTTAGTTTGCCGCGTAGAGCGGACTTTAAGATGCGACTTTAGAAGTCGACTTTGTGCCACGCGGGGTGCACTTAAGATGCAAAAAACGAAAAGCACTTTCTGGAAAGCCAAAGCAAATGAAAAATTAGAGAAAACGAGTAGTTTTGCCGCCGGAGCGGGCTTAAGATTGCGACCGGAGTCGGCTTGTGACACCGGAGTGGGCTTGGATGCGACCGTTAGCGTCGACTTGTGCCACCGGAGTGGGCTTAAGTACCTGAGCCATAGATTTCAGACCCAAGGTACAGTTGCCGCCAGGGCGGGCTTGTGCCACCAGAGTGGGCTTAAGTACCTGAGCCATGGATTTCAGACCCAAGGTACAGTTGCCGCCAGAGCTGGCTTGTACCACCGGAGTGGGCTTAAGTACCTGAGCCATGGATTTCAGACCCAAGGTACAGTTGCCGCCAGAGCGGGCTTGTGCCACCGGAGTGGGATCAAGTACCTGAGCCATGGATTTGAGACCCAAGGTACGGGTGCCACCGTAGTGGACTTGAAGGTGCGACCGGAGTCGACTTGCGTACCTGGGCCATGGATTTCAGACCCAAGGTACGGAGCGCGAGTACTTAGGGCACTTGGACCCATGGTACAGAGCGTGAAGACCACGTGCAGCTAGGTTCCATCATCGCCAGGACCCGAGGGCCGCTTACAGCTAGGTTCCATCGAAGCTTACACACGTAGTATGCCATCGAAGCAGGCGAAGATGCGACCGGAGTCGACTTTAAGTTGCCGCGCAGAGCGGACTTTAGAATGCAACTTTAGAAGTCGACTTTAGATTGTCGTGCGTAGCGGACTTTAGAAGCTGCTTCCTAGTGATAGCCCCCGAGTTGATGAAGTAGACTCGTGGTGACTTGATTGATATACCCCAAGAGTAGTCAGCAGAGTGTAGCTCCCGTGAAAACCCGCCGAGAAGCATACACAAATGAGTAGTCGGCAAGTAGTCCTACATGATGAGGAGAACAAGCCAATACAGCAGTAATCATTTAAATAAATGACTTAGCTGTTGCTGCCTGGGCAGACTGATGATGAAGCCATGGCGACCGGCGATGGAGCCGCGACGGTTGTTGCTGAAGTTGACTAGTCAGAGTTGATTCCGACTAGTTGTTGGGGGCGTGACTGCCGTTCTCGGCTAGTTTGGAAAACTAGTCGAGATGAATGGTCGACGCGATGCGACCGGAAGACGACGTCATGGCAGCGTGCGGTGCACTCAAAGTAGAGCCAGTGTTGCCGCAAGGCAAGTAGTCACCACGCACGGCGTGGCTGAAGTAGAGCCAGCGTGGCCGCAAGACGAAGTCGCGGCGCACGGAGTAGTCGATGATGAGCCATGTGACGGGCTGAGCGACGTGCCGAGGCACCCGGACACGTAGCGTAGGTGGAGTAGTCGACGATGAGCCTGGGCGAGGCGGAGTAGTCGACGACGAGTAGTCGACGACGAGCGACACGACGAGCCGCGTGACGAGCCGCGCGCGCGTGCCGAGGCACCCGGACGCGCGCGCGAAGACGAAGTAGTCAACGACGAGCCGGTGCGAGGCGGAGTAGTCGACGACGAGCCGCGTGACGGGCCGCGCGACGTGCCGAGGCACCCCGGACGCGCGGCGGAGACGAAGTAGTCAACGACGAGCCGGCCGCGAGGCGGAGTAGTCGACGACGAGTAGTCGACGACGAGCGGCACGACGAGCCGCGTGACGAGCCGCGCGACGTGCCGAGGCGCCCGGACGCGCGGCGGAGACGAAGCGGTCGACGACGAGCCGGCGCGAGGCGGAGTAGTCGACGACGAGTAGTCGAGCGGCGCGACAAGCCACGTGACGAGCCGCACGACGTGCCGAGGCACCCCGACGCGCGGCGGAGGCGAAGTAGTCGACGGCAAGCCCGGGCGAGGCGAGTAGTCGACTAGCGCGCGCGACGAGCCGCGTGACGAGCCTCGCGCGAGGCGGAGTAGTCGACGACGAGCCCGCGCGCGAGGCGGAGTAGTCGACGACAAGTAGTCAACGACGAGCGGCGCGACAAGCCGAGTGGCGAGCCGCGCGACGTGCCGAAGCACCCGGACGCGCGACGAAGACGAAGTAGTCGAGGACGAGCGGCACGATGAGCCGCGTGACGGGCCGCGTGACGTGCGCAGGCACCCGGACACACGGCGGAGGCAAAGTAGTCGACGACGACGAGCTCGCGCGAGGCGGAGTAGTCGACGACGAGCGGCGCGACGAGCCGCATGACGAGCCGCGCGACGTGCCGAGGTACCCCGACGCGCGGCGAGGACGAAGTAGTCGACGACGAGCCCGGAGTAGTCGATGACGACGATCCCGCGCGCGGCGGAGTAGTCGACGACGAGCGGCGCGACAAGCCGCGTGACGAGCCGCGCGATGTGCCGAGGCACCCGGACACGCGGCGGAGGCGAAGTAGTCGACGACGAGCCCGGGCGAGGTGGAGTAGTCGACGACGAGCCGGCGCGAGGCGAGTAGTCGACGACGAGTAGTCGACGACGAGCGGCACGACGAGCCGCGTGACGAGCCGCGCGACGTGCCGAGGGCGCCGGACGCGCGCGGCGGAGACGAAGTAGTCGACGACGAGCCCGCCGCGAGGCGAGTAGTCGACGACGAGTAGTCGAGCGGCGCGACAAGCTACGTGACGAGCCGTGCAACGTGCCGAGGCACCCCGGACGCGCGGCGGAGGCGGGGTAGTCGACGACGAGCCCGGGCGAGGCGGGAGTAGTCGACGAGCGCGCGCGACGAGCCGCGTGGACGAGCCCTCGCGCGAGGCGGAGTAGTCGACGACGAGCCCGCGCGAGGCGGAGTAGTCGACGACGAGTAGTCGACGACGAGCGGCGCGACAAGCCGCGTGGCGAGCCGCGCGACGTGCCGAAGTACCCGGACGCGCGACGAAGACGAAGTAGTCGACGACGAGTAGTCGACGACAAGCGGCGCGACAAGCCGTGTGACGAGCCGCGCGACGTGCCGAGGCACCCGGACGCGCGGCGGAGGTGAAGTAGTCGACGACGAGCCTGGGCGAGGCGGAGTAGTCGACGACGAGCGGCGCGACGAGCCGCGTGATGAGCCGTGTGACGTGCCGACGCAACCGGAAGCGCGGCATAGAAAAATTGATTCCGCTTTGACAAGAGCAAGGCAACTTGCTTCAATGGATCTCGGCGAGTCGACGAGTAGATTGATCTTGTTGACGAGGGTCCTTCGAATTCGCCCGGTGGTGATGATCACCCCTACCTGGCGCGCCAGCTGTCGGTGTTTTAGACCGGCAAACCTACCAAGGGGGTACCCGAGGTAGTAGATTGTGCGGTGAGGATCGTGATCGGTTGACCAAGAACTCGAAGGTATGCGCAAGGGCACGGGACACGAGATTTATACAGGTTCGGGCCGCCAAGGTGGCGAGCCCTACGTCCTGTTTGGGGGATCAAGTATGGCGCCCTGCGCTTGGTGTTGGGTTGTCCCCGGAAGGATTGGGGATGTCCTCCTAGGTACCCGGCCCTCCTTTATATAGTCCAGGGGGCGGGTTCCTAGTCGGTTACAAGGCAGGAGTCCTAGTAGGATTACACAGAGCGAGTCCTAGTAGGAGTACAGGGGAATTCTAGTAGGAGTCCGTCTTCTACTCTTCCTCCTTCCTTGCATGAGTACCTGGGGAGTATGCCCGACAACGTGCCCTTTGGTTTTTTCTCCGGATTTTTCGGGATAATTTTGCCAGAACTTCAGATGGACCCTCAGCCAGAGTCTACAACTCAACATAAGGCTCGGGGGCTACTCCGCATGGAGTGCGATTTTGCAATCGCACTTCCATATCAACTTCGGCTTCAATACAACACGGGTATTGTTGAAGACCTTCAAGAGCAGTGCTCGAGGACGCTTGGGACTACTCAAGAAGACTTCAGGATTACTTAAACATCAGCTGGAGTACATTCCAGCCTCGGGATGCTTCAAATATTCTTGAGGACTTTTGGCTTGTAGTACTCGGGGACGTTTGAGGACTACTCATTAAGGCCGTCAAGACCACTCGAAGCTATCCTACTCGACTACAAAGTACTCGAGGGCTTGTCGTATGGACCTCCCTGGGCCCACTACCTCGGTGGGTACCAGGACCGACTACTTGGTGGGCCCTTGGGACTACCCGACTTGTGCCGCACGGTACCTATTTGCGTGAGGCGCAAGGACCACAGTGGAGAAGTACTCGGATAGGAAGCTACGCATACCATGTACTGTGTAGATGACTCCTAGACGTACACGACTAGTACTCTCTCCCTAAACCGACTTGTAACCCTGCCTCCAAGACTATATAAGGCGAAGCAGGGACTCCTCCTCTCTCATACGCATCAGATTACACCATCTTGTAATCACACCCAATCAATCCAGAGCTACGCAGCATATAGGACGTAGGGTATTACGCACCTCGCGGCCAAAACCTGTCTAAATTGTGTGCCACGTGTCTCTTCCTTCGAGTTACCGATCTCGGTGAGGCCACATTCATCTACTTCGGGTACTCCCCTTAGTAGGTTGCTGGTCTAAAACACCGACAGGGACGAACCTTCCTATTGCTACAACCAGCTTGTCAGAGGCAGAGAGAAAAGAATTCTATCAGTTTTTGCATGATTTGAAAGTACCTTAAGGCTACTCGTCAAACTTCAAGAGGCTAATGTCAGTGAAGGACATGAAAATGAATTTTAACTTCATGAAATCTCATGATTGCCATGTGTTGATGACAACTCTTCTTCCTGTTGCACTTAGAGCTATCAAGACAGAGCTGGTACGCGACATGGTCACGAGCTTGTGTTTATTCTTCAATGCAATAAAACAGAAGGTGATTGATGAGGAAAAACTGTTTGACTCAGAGAGGTGGCATTACGAGACCCTATGCCTGCTTGAAGCTACCTTCCCACCATCACTCTTTGATCTCATGCTGCATCTAACAACACACCTCGTGAGGGAAATCTGGTTCCTTGGCCCATCTTACCTTCATCAGATGTTTCCGTATGAGAGGTTATATGGATTCCTGAAATCATTGGTACATAACCGGTTATTTTCGGAGGGAGCCATTGTTCATGGCTACGAGACCATCGAAGCAGTGAGGTGGGCCATGGGTTATATGGACCCACAAAACCCCATTGTTGTGCCTCGCTCACGGCATGAAGGTAGACTTTCAGGTGTTGGGACCATAGGGAAAAGGCCAGTCACTCCGGATGCAGATGCCTTCCAAAAGGCTCATTTCCCTGTGATACAACAACTGCACTTAATTACACCATTTGCCAATGAGCACAAACGACAACTACGTGAAGACAACCCTAACCGTGGTAGGGCATGGCTTGCAAAGATGCACATGCAAGGTTTTAGCAGATGGCTCCGAGATTATGTCGAGACATGCAGCAATAATGTTGTAATCAACGACGAGATAAGGAATCTAGCAGCGGGGCTATTGTTCATTGTTACAAGATACGAAGAAATGGATATCAATGGATACACATTCTACACCATGACCCAGGATAAAAAGAGCGTCTATCAAAGTAGTGGTGTGCGTGTATGGGACGTCGTTGACGACAGTCATGATGATGATGATGACACGGAGATAGACACATAATATGGTCAAATTGAGGAGATATGGGAGCTTGATTATGTAGGATTGAAGGTAGCCTTGTTTCGGTGTAGATGGGTCACCAAAGGGAAGAGAGCTGTGAGCTAGGACAAATATGGGTCACCAAATGTTAGTGTTGATCTCTGTGTCTTTGGTTACAAAAATGAACCGTTTGTCTTCGCGAACAATGTTAACCAAGTATTCTATGTAACTAACCTTGCAAAGAAGAACTGGTCTGTGGTTATGCCTGGAAAAAAGGATAGTGGGGATTGAAAATGTTGTTGAGGAGGAGGAATAAGCCCTGTTTGATGAAATTCCATCCTTTGACACTTCATACAAGCTCCAACATTTGGGAACTAACAAAACTTCGTACTTGCGAAGCAACCATAGTGAAAAAATCCATATATAGAAATCAAGGAAGAAAAAACAAGCCTGATTTCTGATGAATCCTTTTTGCAACGCTGTTCACGGATAAAAGACGTATCCCTCTACGATCCGCAAGCGTACAGACCCCACTCCTTTTCACCACGGGGATTCACAAGGTTCTTGTCAATTCGCGGAGCAAGGGGATTACAAGCATTCGATCTACCTTCACACTCTAACTACTCAAACTCTAACTATGATTAAACTAGAAAACAACTAAACTACACTAGAGAGAATGATTAAGATATCAAGATAAAAGACACTCGCCCACGAATCTACGGTACTAGAGCATGCAATCGCTTAAAGACATGAAACCCAATCTAATCTATCAGGGTTGTGACCACGGTTTCGCCCTTCCCCTCCTCTTGTACTGTCACTACGCGAAGGTATTCATGACTAGACCTATGATGGACACGGCGTATTGAATGGATCCAAGGAAGCATTGAGGCCTTACTCCCTATACGGCATGGTAGCTAACCTTAAGCATTAAAGTATATTCAACACAAGATGATAGATAGATAATCCGACAATGTATAGTATGATTACATCTCAAGATCGATTACAACCCATGGATGAATAAGGAGATTACCCCATCAAGGTGCTGGTCATAGCACCATTGATCATGGTTTCCCTTCCCACGGTGTCTTCCTTCGTCTCCACTTGCGGGTGCTTCCTTCGAGGTGGATGATCTCCCTCCGGAGCTCTCCCTCCTCTCTCTCTAGCTTGTGGATGGCCTCCTGGTGCGAATGGCTCTCTCCCTCTCGAATGGCGGCGCCTCCAGGGTTTTAGGGTTGAAGATCCTTCGGGTGCAAGGAAAGGGGGGCTGAACCGACCACCGAGGTGGGCTGGGCCGGCCGGCCTGGACTGACCGGCCCAGGCCCATCTCGGCCCGATTCGGTCACCCCTTCACTCCCGTGGGTCCTCGGGTGATTATGCACTTTGCCCCCTCCACTTGCATGATTTTGACGATCTCATCCTCGCGTCCAAGATGGAGGTTCTTTTCGCATGAAGTTCGGTCTTTTACGCTTCAATCCCCGAGGGTGTTCCTTTGTAACACTTCGGTCCTTGCCACCATTGGAAGTGATTTCATCAAGCTCATGAACACGAACAAGACTCCGTATATGCTCCTTTGAACTTGTTGCGAATCTGTCCTTTATGTCCATGTTTTCCTACATAAACACAAATGCATGCACATAGATGAACTTGTTATATGATTAGTGTGCCTAGTGGCGGGTTAGTTCCATAATCAAATCCAAACTAAAGTGTAATGAACATGCTAGGTGTACCAAAATACACTGTCAACATCTCCCCCACGCTTAGCTCTTGCTCGTCCTCGAGCAAGTACTAGGAAAAGAACTTCGTCCAAAGTGTTGTAATCGTGTACCGCTAATCCTTCTTCACAAGTTAGTCAATCATTTCATCTTTAATACATAAACACAAAGTAATGATCATAAAACATAAACATGGGCGTTTAGAATTTTTACCACATCAAGATTTACCCCCCAACTCAAACTCTTCACTCGAAGTCTTCAAATTCAGTCATGCTTACTTCTTTCTTCCACTAGAGGGTTTTTATGATTTTAAAAACAAAATTTCTGCAACAAGTATTAGACAAAAACCTTTCTCCAAGATATCCTAAAACAATTTTATAAAACTCTCACCTCCCATAAGTCTCTCATATAACATGTAAAGTGGAGCTATAGGTAGGGATAGCGCAAACAACACAAGTATTGTCAAACTAAGAACTTCCTCTAATGGTCGTTTACCTTTCAAAGCCAATGATCATGAGAATTAACCATATGTAGGGATATCAAGGATGAGAAGATTTAGAACGGTGGACATGTGCAAGGGCAAAAGAAAATTATGAGTACAAGGCACCAATGACGTCCTCATTGTCGGATTGCACATGGTTGGAAAAAGAATAAAAGCTTCGTCTCTCAACAACGTGACATCCTTCCTTACACTTATAATAATAATTTTTTCTTTCACTTGATTCATCCCTCTCATATCTTTATTGCTACCTCCTCTTTTCTCTTTTTCTTTTTCATTCATTCTTTCATTCTCATATTTTTTTTCTTTCCCTACTTTTCTATATTTTCTTTCTTTCTTTTTTTCTTTCTTCCTTCTCCATACTCATACTTTTCTCTTTATTTTTTTCCTCTCTTGACAACTTTTCAAAGCTCTCAACTCCCCTCTTTCTTGCATGCATACAATCTGAAATTTTAAATAAATCATGCTAGAGACGAGATGAACCCTTTAAAAGTAGGTACAAAAGAATGCGATGTACAAAAGATATGTATAGGGTTGGGTATGGAATTCGGCGATGTACAGGACTTCCAATGTGAAAGTCACGTTACCGAATGTATGACGAGGCTAGCAAAAAAAAGATAAGCACAAGGACATGATCATTGCTCAGAATTAAAACTCCCAAGAGAGAAGGATCCTAGCCTAACTCATCGTGCTAATCACACTTACGGTGGAGCAAAAAATAAATTGGCTTTGTATAGTATTTTTTTTCTTACTCTCATCTTGGAAAAATAGGTTTTCCTAAACTTTGTTACAAGGGTTTAAGATAATTTTCAGAATTGAAATCCTATTGAACATAGCACAACTAACATGTGATGCTCAAGATCGAAGTGTGGTATGGGTACTTTTAGTAGTAGCAATTCCACTAAGCACCACAGTAAACATTTTTCAAACCACACACTTATGTTCATATATCAAGAATCAAAGATAAACAAACAAGTGAATAAAGATAAGCATCACACAAGACACAAAATATATAAAGGCTCTTTTTATTTGATTTTCTTTGACTCAACACTGATTTAAGACACTTCCAAACTTGCAAAAATTTAAAAATACACTCAAAAACTAAAGACTCATTAAACTCTAAGACTCTCTCGAAGACTAAACCGAACCTAAACTTGAAACTCAAAGCTAAGGCTAGCTAGCTAGCTCTCCCCCATGCTAAAAACATACGACGTCCTCGTCGTATCTTACAAAATTCCTAAGGGGAAAACTAGACCTAGTGGTACTTCCCGCAAGAATTGCACCACTTGCCTCACATGTTTCCAACCATGCCAAAGAGTTTGCGCACGTTGCGGTTAAGGAACTTGTAGTCGTCTTCAACTACGCACTCCAAATCCTCCGAACGATGCTTCATCGCATCCATGGCTTGGAGACATTCATCGACCGACGCGTAGAGATCCCCAATGGAGTGACGGCAAGCTTAACAACACATCGGATGCAATCCGAAGGGGTCGTCATCGCCATTGTCTCCACCGTCGTCGCCGCCGTCGTTATCATTACCACCACCATTGTCGTTGCTGCCGCCGTTGCCGCCGCCGTTAGGGCCTTCGGGAGTCTTCTCCTTGGGCACCTCATCCCAAATGTAGAGGTCGTTATCATCTCTTCCGGCGGCCGCCCCCGAGCTTGGGCTACGATCGTCGGAGTAGTCACTGCCCCCATAATCCTTAGGCTCGGGCGACACCTCCTTGTAGTCTTTCCTCTTCATGCCTTGGATGCGCGCCGACCTTCGAATGGGTGTAGGGACCTTCTCTCCTTCGACGGGGTTGCGAGATGCAATAGCTCCGGTCGGGAAACGCCCTCCGCAACGGATGCGGGCGGTCCTCTTGATCTCGACGGGTAGCTTGAGCTCACATCGCTTCGCCTCCTCCATCGATGGCTCCTTGGCTTCTAGCTTCAACTCTAAGCTTCACGTGGGCACAGTGGCTGCTGCAAGGGTGCAAAATATTGCTTGAAGGGGTTGATTCCCGAGCTCCCAATTAGGCCAAATAAATAGTCCGAAGAGAAAAACCCTAGGAACCTCATTTTCCTTTTTAAACTTCCCTTAAAATTTTCTGACCAAAGAAGGAAGTCGAAAAGGAGCAATTCGAGCAAAAGCCGGGGGCGTCGGCCGCCGAAACCCCACTGGGCCGGTCGGACCGGGCCGGCCGGCCCACCCTACCTCGGGGGTCGGGCCGGTTCGGTTTTTCACGCACCCCACTTATTTCACCCCCTTAGCCCATGGGAAAAAGTTGGCCCAGTAAATCTTCGCGAGAAACTCCAAATAATTAAAAGAAAAACTATTTACAGAAATTCATGCCTTGTTTTTCGTCCTAGGCGGGACGTTCGGGCTCTTCTTCCATGGTGAAGACATCAACATGGTGAAGGGGCACAACGTCGGGTTCGTAGTAAACCTTAAGCCGTTGACCATTCACCATAAATTGATCTCCTTTTATATCCATAATGGTTACTGCTCTGTTGGAGAGCACCGAATGCACAACGTAAGGTCCGTCCCACTTGCTTTGCAATTTCCCCTTTCCGAAGGTTTTAAACCTCGAATTGTAGAGGAGGACCTTATCTCCTTTAAATTCTTTCTTTTTCAATCTTTTATCATACCACCTTTTGATTCTCAGTTTGTATATGCTTGCATTTTCATATGCTTTCAACCTCATCTCCTCTAGCTCGCTTATTTGGATTCTTCGTTTCACCACCGCGGCATCGAGATCAAGGATCATCTCTTTAATCGCCCAATAGGCTTTATGTTCCAACTCAACCGGAAGGTGGCAAGCTTTTCCATAGACGAATTGATAAAGGGTCATACCTATCGGTGTCTTGAACGCCGTTCGATAAGCCCATAAAGCTCTGTCTAATTTCTTTGACCAATCTTTGCCTCCCTTCTCTATGGTTTTGTTGAGGATGCTTTTTAATTGCCTATTTGACGTTTCCGCTTGTCCGTTGGTCTGTGGGTCATAAGCCGTAGAAACCCTATGTTCAATCCCCAACTTGGACAAGTACTTTTTGAAGTTCTTCCCAGTGAAGTGAGTTCCTCCATCACTTATCAAAATTGTCGGTGTACCGAAACGAGGAAAAATCACGTTCTTGATCATAGTAATGGACTCCTCCGTGGAAGCTTTACGACACGGCATAGCCTCTACCCATTTGGATACATAATCAACCATGACTAGAATATGTTCATATCCGCATGAGTTTTTGAAAGGCCCCATGAAGTCTATACCCCATACTCGAATATATCGATTTGTAGGTTGTATTTCAAGGGCATAGAATTTATTTGAGAGATGTTTCCGGTTCTTTGGCATTCGGGGCATGATGCAACATATCTTTTGGTATCTTCATGCATCTCCGGCCAAAAGAATCTGCTTGACCATACTTTTGCTTGGGTTCGAAAATGACTATAGTGTCCACTGTACTCCGCCGAGTGGCACTTTCTCAAAATCTCTACCCTTTCTTCTCTTGGCACACATCTTCTCATTACTCCATCATTGCCAAGTTTGAAGAGGTAAGGTGCATCCCAAAAGTATTTCCTACTTTCGGAGATTATCTTCTTTTGAGAGTTTTTATCTAGATGATCGAGAGGCATCTTCCGAATCGCTCGAATGATATCGATCATCCAAGTATCTTAATCAAGCACTCGATAGAGGTGGTCATCTCTCATCTTATTTTTTACGGGCTCTTTATCATCTTGTCCACCATTCATCCTAGACAAATGATCGGCCACAACATTTTCCACCCCCTTTTTATCACGAATTTCAATCAAACGTGGTTTAGCTTCCTTCTTAGCCAAGAGATACTTGATGGCTACGTGATCAGTGTAAACAATGACCTTCGAGTTCACGATGTAAGATCTGAATTTTTCGAAAGCGAAAACCACCGCTAGCAACTTCTTTTGCGTAGTGGCATTATTTAATTGCTCCCCACTAAGACTTTTGCTAGCATAGTAAACGGCGTGAACTCGGCCTTCATTTCTTTGACCCAAAACCGCGCCTACGGAGTAGTCACTTGCGTCACACATGATCTCGAAAGGTTGGCTCCAATCCGGAGGTTGAATGTTGGGAGCACTCACCAACACACTTTTCAAGGTCCGGAATGCCGCTAGGCACTTCTCATCAAAGTCGAAAGCCACATCCTTTTGAAGAAGATGCGTTAAAGGCTTAGTGATCTTTGAGAATTCATTAATAAATCTTCTATAGAATCCGGCATGGCCTAGAAAGCTCCTTAAGGACTTAACATCTGTAGGAAGTGGGAGTTGCTCAACCGTCTCTACCTTAGCCTTGTCCACTTCAATTCCTCTCTCTGATATAACATGTCTGAGCACTATGCCTTGCTTAACCATGAAGTGGCACCTTTCCCAATTTAACACCAAGTCTATCTCCGCACACCTCGTGAGGACCTTTTCCAAGTTTGCCAAGCAATCCATGAACGTCTTCCCATAAACGGAAAAATCATCCATGAACACCTCAACAATTTCTTCCATGAATTCCGAAAATACGGCCATCATGCAACGTTGAAAAGAGGTCGGAGCGTTGCATAGACCGAAAGGCATCCTTCTATATGCAAAAGTTCCGTAAGGGCACGTAAACGTTGTTTTGTGTTGATCATCTGGGTGAATGGGAATTTGCATGAACCGCGAGTACCCATCGAGAAAGCAAAAATAAGCGTGGTTTGCTAATCTCTCGAGCATCTCATCGATGAACGGTAGGGGGAAGTGATCTTTCTTCGTCACTTTGTTAAGCTTACGATAATCAATACACATCCGCCACCCGGTCACGGTTCTTTCTGGTATCAATTCGTTGTTCTCATTCTTCACCACGGTCAAACCTCCTTTTTTTGGTACACAATGTACCAGGCTCACCCATTCGCTATGTGGAACCAGGTAGATGATTCCGGCATCAAGTAACTTGATGACCTCTTTCTTTACTACCTCTCGCATGGCATGAGTTAGCCTCCTTTGGTGGTCCACTATGGGCTTACATTGGTCTTCCATTAGTATATGATGAGTGCAAAAGGCTGGGCTAATACCTTTGAGATCATTAATCAAATATCCAATCACCCTCCTATGTTTTTTCAATAAAATCAGCAACTTCTCATTTTCTTCGGGACTCAACTCGTCGCTCGCAATGACTAGATAAGTCTTGTCTGGGCCTAAAAATTCATACTTTAATCCTTTGGGCAAAGGTTTATGGTCTACCTCAGGCACTTGTGGCTCCTCTTGTTTTATTTCTCCTATGTCTTCGAATTTTCCTTCCTCCACGCTCCCATCATGTGGCTCCAAGCCTTTTGTTGCTTCTTCTAGTTCTTCCTCTTGTTGATTACTAATTTGATTTTCCATCGCTCTTTGCAGAGGGTCTCTAAGGGTTTCAACAAAACAAAGGCTATGTATATCCTCTACTTCTTTGTCTTCGGGAGGAAAGGGTGTAAGGTGTTTAGATACGCGAAGAAAATTATATGTGTACTTTGTTCCATTAAGGTTCATTGTTACTTTGCCTTCTCCGACATCTAACACGGCATCAACCAACTTAAGAAAGGGCATACCTAAGATTACGTGATCATGATTACTATAGTAAGAATCGATAACAAAGAAATCAGTTGGTATACATTTTCCAGAGATTTTTACTTTCATGTTGCAAGCAATACCAAGAGGTTTAATAGTTCTACCGTCTCCCATAATTAATTTTGTTGAAGTTGGAGCTAAGTCTAGGTTGTGGTCTTGAACTTTATCGTAAATTTTAGAAGATAGGACACTTACTTGGGCTCCGATGTCTCATAAAGCTTTACATTGAACTCCGTTGATCTCGCAACTCAAGCGTGGTGCCATCTTCTCTTCTTCTTCGGATCCTATCACGTAAATTTCGGCGAGGCGAGCGTATGGTGATGCTTCGGGCTTGATCCCCATGATTCTCTTCACCTCGGCTATGTGTTCCGTATCCACTTCATCATCTCCAAAGAGCTTTTGAAAGATCTCACCGGTGGTTTCAAGGTCGTATGATTCTTCCGCTTTCTTTTCCGGTGGGAAATCCACTTCCAATGCTCTCGCCATTCCCCTTCGATTAGGGAACGGTCTTCTCTTGTCAAATACTTCTCCGTAATCGATAGGAACCCAATCCATTGGTTTGAACTCCCTTAGTGGCTTTGCGCTTGACATGCTTCTCTTGATTGTCTCATTTGGTACGGCGAAGTCGATGCTCGGGATAGTTCTTGACTTGATGTGTTCTTGTTCAAGCTTTTCCGTGATTGGTTCCACTTTTGTGACTTCCAGGGTTGCCTCTTTAGAAAATTCAGCACACTTTTTCTTCCTTGAATTGTATTCCGGCTCTTCCGCAAGTCTTGTTTCCCAATCTCTTCGCATGGCAGCCGCTTTACTAATTTTTTGTAGAAGTTGGGCGGCTTCCGTGAGTGTTTTCTCCATGAGATCCTCACCTGCACACATTTGGACGTGTTGCATGTAACTAGGGGTTAGGGAAAAGAAAAATGTATGCAAGAGTACGTCACCGGAGAAGCCGAGTCTTTGTCCTTGCTCGATTAACTCATTAAACCTATCCCAGGCTTGGTATATCCCTTCCTCTTCTCCTTGCATGAAAGTGATCACTTGCCTCCTTAGATGTTGAACCTTTCTAATTGGAAAGAACTTCTCGCAAAACTTCTTTGTCAACTTGTTCCAATTGCCTTCAACTTCAAAGGACGCAAATGAGTACCATGTCTTTGCATTGCCGGCAAGTGAGTAGGGAAAGAGATTCCATTTGAACCATTCATCGGGGACTCCTTGACGCACCGTGTTGCATAGCATCGTGAAATGCCTTATGTGTCTATATGGGTTCTCCGTAACCATCTCTTCAAATGGGTTTGCCGCCACCATCTCGATGATCTTGGATTTAATCTCATACTTGGTCGCTTCGAGCTTCGAATCCGACTCTTGTACTTTTATGTCTTCACATCGAGGGCTAGCGTAATCCCTTAATGATTTCTCCGGTTCTTCCATGGCTTGATTGACGAACGCCATCTAGACAATAAGATTAAAACAAAAACAAAAACGAAACAAGTGGTTTCCTAGATAACATGTGTTAGATATAGCAAACAAAAGATAAAATAAATTATAAAACTAAGTTAGATGCAAACCAAACGATGTAAACTAGCTTGCTCCCCGGCAATGGCGTCAGAAAAAGGGGCTTGTTGACGGATAAAAGACGTATCCCTCTACGATCCGCAAGCGTACGGACCCCACACCTTTTTCACCACGGGATTCCCAAGGTTCTTGTCAATCCACGGAGCAAGGGGATTACAAGCGTTCAATCTACCTTCACACTCTAACTACTCAAACTCTAACTATGATTAAACTAGAAAACAACTAAACTACACTAGAGAGAATGATTAAGATATCAAGATAAAAGGCACTCGCCCACGGGTCTACGATACTAGAGCATGCAATCGCTTAAAGACATGAAAAACAATCTAATCTATCGGGGTTGTGACCACGGTTTCGCCCTTTCCCTCCTCTCGTACTGTCACTACGCGAAGGTATTCATGACTAGACCTATGATGGACACGGCGTATTGAATGGATCCAAGGAAGCATTGAGGCCATACTCCCTTTACGGCGTGGTAGCTAACCTTAAGCATTAAGGTATATTCAACACAAGATGATAGATAGATAATCCGACAAAGTATGATTACATCAAAATATCAATTACAACCCATGGAAGAATAAGGAGATTACCCCATCAAGGTGCTGGTCATAGCACCGTTGATCATGGTTTCCCTTCCAACGGTGTCTTCCTTCTTCTCCACTTGCGGGTGCTTCCTTCGAGGTGGACGATCTCCCTCTGGAGATCTCCCTCCTCTCTCTCTAGCTTGTGGATGGCCTCCAAGTGCGAATGGCTCTCTCCCTCTCGAATGGCGGCGCCTCTAGGATTTTAGGGTTGAAGATCCTTCGGGTGCAAGGAAAGGGGGCCGAACCGACCACCGGGGTGGGCTGGGCCGGCCGGCCTGGGCCGACCGGCCCTGGCCCATCTCGGCTCGGTTCGGTCACCCCTTCGCTCCCGTGGGTCCTCAGGTGATTATGCACTTTGTCCCCTCCACTTGCATGATTTTGACGATGTCATCCTCGCGTCCAAGATGGAGGTTCTCTTCGCATTAGGTTCGGTCTTTTACGCTTCAGTCCCCGGGGGTATTCCTTTGTAACACTTCGGTCCTTGCCACCAATGGAAGTGATTTCATCAAGCTCATGAACACGAGCAAGACTCCGTAAATGCTCCTTTGAACTTGTTGCGAATCCGTCCTTTATGTCCATGTTTTCCTACATAAACACAACACTTCCAAATTCATGCACATAGATGAACTTGTTATATGATTACTGTGCCTAGTGGCGGGTGAGTTCCATAATCAAATCCAAACCAAAGTGTAATGAACATGCTAGGTGTACCAAAATACACTGTCAACAAGCACCGGAGGATGTGTCTATTGGTGGAGATGGAATCTGTTTTGTAATATAAATGATGCGATGTATTGGTGGAATTTCAATCCTTTTTGTAATATATGGGATGTGGTGGAATTTTAATCCTGCTTGTAATATATTCTATCAAAAATACTATATATATTTTGTTTATATTCTTCTTCAATTCAGTAATGGGCGTTAATATCAAAGAGACGAGGATTAGCCAACCGGCGTCGCTTCAGTCACGGGCAAGAGACGAGGATTGACGAACCTGCGTCGCCTTTGTTACCGAAAAATTGTACGGCACAGAGATAATCACAAAAACTTGTCTCTTGAGATGCAAAATCACACACATACAGATTACAGTCATCATTTATACATCAGAACAAGGTTACAATGCGGCCATATCTTCATGACGTGATATGCAAATCACACACACACAAATTACAATCATCATTGATACATCAGAACAAGGTTACAATGCGGCCATATCCTCATGATGAGATATGCAAAATTACACACCCACATCGATCTTGCTCGCAGGTCGATCTTGCTCACAGGTCGTCAATCTTTCTGCACATGGTCATCGAACAAGCTCCATTTATGTTGATGGCTTAGAGATCACAAAGCTTGCAATGAGACCACAAATCTTCTAGAACCTACACTTCTGGTTTGCAAGAGCATTCTACGAGTGGAGGGAGAAAGCATAGGAAAAATAATGATCGCTGGACACAGGATGAATTCCGTCGGATTGTTTATCCTGAAAACAATGATCATTGGACACAGGATGAAATTGTTCATCCTGATGCCAGGAGGTTCTGGGCTACCTTGCCCGGACACGGCTGCGAGAAAGAAGTATGTCACAAGAATTCTTTTGGCAGCTGTGTTAGAGGGATAAGCAACCCAATCACCCATGTCACAAGAATTCTTCTAGCAACTGAGAGATCAAGAAGGAGGAAGAAGGGAGAAAAGCAAAAGCTTGCGCCCTACAAGATCTATTAATTGCGCCATAGCTAGATCTAGATCTAGAGAAGAAGGAAGCAAGTGACTCGCTTTATTGTATCAGAAGAAGGAACCATATAGCTAGATCTAGATCTAGAGAAGAAGGAAGGAACCTGAAGTGAGGAGGACTGATAGGCATCGGTGCCTTTTTATAGCAAATATAAGGAAGGAATAAGATCAAGAGCATAGGAAACGGGAAGGTTCCCAAGATGATCAATGGCGAAACTGTTGCCAGTCAATGGCTGATAACAAAGCTGCAGCGGTAGTGATTCCAATGTAGAATTAATTGATACGCGGAGTAACCAAACATCGTCTCCAATGGCTGTGTTTGGATGGTAGATGTTAGTGTTACTGTTAGTGGTAGTTTTTAACACCTCCAAATTAACACATAAAAAACTAACATCTTGGATGTTTGGATGGAGGTGTTAGTTTGCATTTGAATTAACTTTTTCAAACATCTGAAAAAGGAGAGGGAGACAGAAAAGGGGTGGGGTCCACCAAACTAACACCAATTACCACCTCTTGGAGGTGTTAGTTATTTGGGGGTGTTAGTTCAAACTAACACCAAACTAACACATATGCTTGGCTGCAATGTGTTTGTTGTAGTGTCAGTTTGCTACAAACTAACGCTAACAGCTCCATCCAAACATGACCAATGTAGTCATCATCTCCAAAAAAAGAGAGGAAGGCATAAGATCAAGAGCACAGGAAACGGGAAGAGGTTCCCAAGACGGTCAATGGTGATACTGTTGCCAGTAAATGGCTGCGCTTTAGAGGTAGTGATTCCAATGTAGAATTAAATGATACGTGGAGTAACGAAACATCGTCTCTACACGGATTAGCCAAACGTCGTCTCCATTGCATACTTAAACCGTGTTTGGAAACAAATCGCTTGTATCTTATTCTTCCAAAACAACTAGATTCCCTACCCCTTCATCTCTACCCCACCGCTTACAAAGCCTTCCTTGTTATGCTGACTAGTCTCGGGAATCCGGAGGATTGCTTCCTCTCCGGAATCAAAGCTGCCTTCATCAAACATAGGGGATACAATGATCTCTGGCGTGCCGCTGAGGGTCGGCACGATGCGGCGGCCTATCTATACGCCATCTTGCTCTACAAAGACAACGGTGGTGCCGCCGTCGACGACACCACGAAGGGGTACAGGAGGCGGATCACAGGCGGCAGCACTACGACGTCGAGATGGCTGGGCAACGAGGGTTGTTTGCCTTTGCGCGAGAAGGCTGCGCTTGGGATCCACTCCTCGAGTTGGCGCATTTGGGGTGAACTGCTACCGCCTTCGGCACAGGTGCGCAGCGATCAGCCGTGCGCAGACAACGACGGTAGCTGCGGCATGGAAAAAGGATGGCTTCGAATTTCTCTATTTTGCAGCGAAGACTGCAGGCTGCACTGCGAAATGGTGAAGTTCGCACAGAGTATTTGTATATGAAATTAGTAGTAGATTAGCTTTTGTATGATGCTCGAGTTATCTGTGTAAATTTTTGGGAGAGCAGCAAATCCGACGCGGGCTATCAGCCCTACGTCTCTAATGACTGTGGGGCCTAGTTCTATGCAAATGAAGAATAGTTCACATTTATCCTTTTAATCTGCAATCAAATATTGTAACAAGTACTTCTTCGTCGTTATTAGTCCTAATTTATATTTTTTATAATTTTTTTCTAAAATCACCATCTTTTCAATAATTTAATTGTTTAGTGTACATTCTATTTGTTGAATAATGTTTATATGCCTTGTTTTGTTCTTTGTAAGTATAACATAGAAATAATATTTGTTTTACACAGCCATTAGTGATGAAACTTTACATTTAGTAAGCTTAAGGTGAACACAAGGTTTTGTTAAGTTTTCAAATACATATGAGTTCGAACATGTTGCAAAGTGTGGAAAACTTCAATGTTCAAGCAAACATTCTAGGAAATTATGTGAGAGATGTAGACATTTGTACACAAGTATATTATTTCTTCATTGATACCACTTGAAATTTCGAAGACAAGTTTAGGTACCCAAATTATGTTGCCAAGTCAATTTGTAGATTTTTTAGAGCAAATTTGATGTTATTAGAATTATTACATAATTACCATGGGGTGTAAAAACGAAATATATGAATTTTGGGCACACAAGTGTGACTGTTGATATTTTATTCCAACACTAAATGTCCAAATACGAAGTGTTCGTTATTTTTGTGATTTTTTAGGTGCTGTTTATGGGCTCTAGTAATTTAGGGATGAAAGTTTCATTCCGAAAAAATAGTGACGGGCCCACGTGTTAGCGTCAACAGCCAATATAAAAAAGATATTTGTTGCCTACCCGCCCGGACCCAACTGACAACAAATGCGATGAGGGTTCACTAACCATCGTCGCCAATGACACTGGCCCACGCGTCAGCGTCCGCGTCAGCAGGCTAATCTGTGTCGGCAATGACTATCCATTGTCTCTGAGATCTAATTCATCAAAACAGATCTCTAGTTCATCACAACCGAACACAGTTCATCACAACGTGGTTGGATCTACTCGCGTCTATTAGATCGAGTTCATGACATACGAAATCTAACAACCAAACTAATTACCTAAGCAGTTCATGATTGTCAGACAAACTAAGTAGTTCATGTCCAAGAACCTAACGAAGACACAAAAGCACACAAAAATTATTAATTGTCACTAATTGGTAGATGAGTCTATCAATTAGTCGGAGTCCTGCCGTCGTCGCCGCCGTGGCTGCTTTCGGAGCTGTCGGAGCCGCCGTCGTCGAAGAAGAAGTGGCGGCAGGTAGACTGCTTGACCACAGGGAGGTTCTCGAGCTTCTCAGCCAACCTGTGGATTCTGAAGGCGAGACCCTTCACGCTCGGGTCCTTGTACACATCATGATGTGCCTTGATGTCGAAGGCCTCGCCAACACCTTCAAGCTTTCGGAAGGCGCTCCTAAGCAACTCGACGGTGAACTTAGTGTCTGAAGGACCGATTAGGCGACCAGAGAGGGGGGGAGTGAATGCGAGCCGATAAAAATTCTTCTCGAGGGAGATTGAAACTCCGACAAGACGAACTAGGTCGGTCGAACCCCCGAAATCACACGCTCCGCACTTCTACCTCCCGTTTGCCAAAACCACGTAGCCACTGGAGTGCTACTGGTCCTAGGAACAAACTGTAACAGCAACCACAACACACACGCAGCAACGACAGCGGAAACAACTCGAAAGCCGGCTAACCAGAGGGGGGCGGTTAGACCGGGTATAGGGGGCGGTTAGACCGCCTCCACCTGGTAACCAAGAAATCCTCCGAAACGCCTCTTCCAAGCACCAAAACTCACCCCGGCTTCACCAACAAAGATCTCTGGTCAAGGCCATGCTAGCTACCAAAAAATCTTGGCGAAAACCAAAACTTCACCCAAGGGCCTAGGGGCGGTTAGACCGGCTACCGGGGGCGGTCTAACCTCCTGTACCCAAAGCAACGAACTCCAAACAAGAACTCCTAGCAAACCACACTAAAACGAGCCAAGATTTCACCCGAACGCTCCTCCGATCAAAGTGAACAAACTCACGAGAGAAAGGTCCAGCAAAATCAAACTTTCTTCGGAAAGGCCTAGGGCGGTTAAACCTGGTGCCAGGGGCGGTTAGACCTCCCTCCCCCGAGCACAAAGATCCGAGTGAAAACCCAAGCAAACGGACTCGAAACGCTCCAAGATTTCAACCATACAATCCCCTGGTCAAGGCCAACATGCTACCGAAGATCTCGGCCAAAATCAAAACTTTCTCCGGACGAGCCCGGGGCGGTTAGACCGCCCCTCCTACGCGGTTAGACCGCCCTCCCCGGACGAACGGGAAAAAGGGGAACCGCGGGTCAACCCTCAACTTTGCATCACCCGATCTCCCGATTCACCCAACGGATTGCAGCGAAACTTTGGGGATGCCCGGGTCACCTCATGGACGACCTCTCCCTCAAAGGAATTGCACCGAAACGCTCTCAATCATGGGGAATCGCAAATCTTGTGACCAAACCTCAAGAACTCGAGTTCCAACGAAAACCACCAAATCGAGTCCGATTCAAAGGAGATTTGAGGGCAAAGTCACCAGCCAAAGAGGCACAAAAACCTCATACGTGACACCCACCAAAAACCCCAAGAAATCATCCTCAAAATACCGCCAACAAAGAGCTCCGAGAATCAACACAAAAGAGACGGGAAAACCACCATGATGAACAACGCCGAACCATCTATACATGCCATGAAAGGTTCGTACATGGTCTAGCTTGCCACCCAAACATCCATCCCTCTCTCTAGATCTCACATGAAGCTCTCAAGCTAGTCCTCTAAAAACCTGAGGAAAAATGGAGAACGAAAATGGAAAAACAAATGAGCTAGGGTTCCAAGAGTTGGCTGCCATCCACCCATCTAATGAGTATATATGGAGGCACCCAAAAGACTAAACTACCCTTCACTAATAACTAGGGATACATGCCCCTCGAGGGCGAATTTGGAAGTCTTCATGTCTTCACCATCGGACGGATGCCCGGCAAGCGCAACCTGCTTAGCCTCGACGCAAGCCTTGCGATCCCGACGCGTGTCCTCCGCTTCGAAGCTTCTCGGCGTCGGCGGCCAGGGCGGTCAGACCGGCCCCCCTGGGCGGTTAGACCGGCCTGGGGGATCTGACCGGCCCCAGGCGGTCTGACCGCCCCTCCTGGGCGGTTGAATCGGCCTGGGTGGCCGCACCTCCTCGTCGAGTCTTCGGCCTCGGTTTTGTGGCTCAACCGAGTAACCCAGTGGTTTTCTGGTGAACCACTGCAAACCTCGCGAGCTCGGTGTAGCCTCCGCCAATCTCCACTCATGACTCGGCTCCCACGTAGTCCCGGCTCGACCTTGGTTTTGAGGCTTTACCAAGAAACCGTCCACGACTTCATCTTGCTGTTCATGCCACCATGCGGCCCGCACTTGACCCCGCTGGCCACCGGGTCCCTCGAACGAAGCCTACTTGTCTTCTCCACACCTGGAGGCCTCACCGGCAACGACCTTTCGCGCTTGTTCTTCACCAGCACCAACACGAGTCAAGCCGCAACCTGCACCTGCAATACTTAGCCAAGAATCAGACCACACAACGCTGTCAATCACTCATCACACAAGGGAGCGACCATCCACCGGTCCTCGAACCACACATGGTCCTCAATCTCCCCCTTGATGAGTGCATTGACAACACCCTTGATTTCTAACCAAAGAGAAAAAGAAAAAAAATAAACTACTAAAAGAAAAACTCCAACAAGTGATCGAAAGCCAAAGAAAGGCAAAGAGCAAGATCACTTGAAGAAGAACAAGTCTCGGACCCCTTAGGCAAGGGCAACGGCTCGACACATCCGAGACAAAACCATGCTCAGGCAAAGGGCAAAAACCACCAAAAGCACACAAGGCCACGAGCCAAAAACTCACACAAGAGCTCCCCCCCGCACATATGCAAACTCCCCCCGAACCAATGCATGCAAGAAGGTCACTTGGAAATGCATGACAAAGAGCAAACCAAGCTCACACTGCATAGGGCGGTTAAACCGCCTGCACAGGCCGGTTAAACCGCCCCTGGTCATGTGACCGCCCCAGGGGAGGTTAGACCGCCCCATGTGACCGCCCTGCAAAAATTTCTCTGAAAATTGTCGAACCACTATGGACACCTTCCATTAGCTCCCAGGTGCCCAAATCATGCACACACTTCTCCCCCTTGTTGACAATGCATGAATCAAGGCATAATGCGAAAACTTTCAACATATAGCTTCTCAAATATACAAAATTTATCACAAGGAGCTACACAAGTCCAAAAGAGCAAGTTTCACAATCATTGGACAAGGCTAAAAAGGATTTGAGTAATTTTGCGAAAAGTTACTCTCTCATAAGCAAATACCTAAACATGAGCAAACCATATCGAAATGGCAAAGCCACTCAAACTTCATGCTAGGACAGCCATTCTAATCATAAGACCATCATAAACACCCAAAAGCACCTCATGTCATGTCAAAGCCACCGAGCCATGTGCCTACTTGTATGTATGAGACTTCTCATTGGTAGGCAACATGCAACGGTTTAGCACCCAAAGCAAATTAATTTCAGCACATATGACATGGGAGCATATTTTCCAAGCATTTTTCATTTCATTTTCAGATTTATAAATGGTACATGAAATGTCTTTGCGACAAAAAGGAACTTATGCCCCTCCACAAGATGAAGCAAGAGGGCTAAACATTCATGATGGCAAATGAGCCGTTGGCCCCATATGATCAATAAACTAGCTATCCTAACACAAATTAAGCATAGCAAAGCCACTAAAACATGTCAAGATCATATAAAGGCATTTACACATGAGAGATCATATATGTGACATTTTTCAAAAAAATTAGCCATCAACCATGGATCATTCATCAAGATCATCAAGAGCTGAGCCAAACTAACCGTAGCATACCAAACAAGCTCACAAGAACATATATAGCAACCCATGGTGAACAATGTATATAGGAGAAGCTTTTCCTATCCAATGCATATGATACAAAATGCATGCAATCTAAGATACAAGGATGCCTATACATCATGTTACATATGCCATGCCAAATGCAATAAATGCACAAAGGAAAGCTATACATATGCTACACAAGGAGCTTCACCACCAACTTAGGAAACCAACCACACACACAAAGCTCACAAAAGACCGGCTCCTCGAGGGGAGGCAAAACGGGCTCGACACCACCGGCAAAAGAGCACAAAACTCACAAGCTCCCCCTAAACACATGCACTAGGGCCAAAGAGCATACAAAGCTCACCCTACATACATGATATAGAGAAGGAGCAAAAACAAACCAAGTGGCTTGACCAAGGCCACACACTCAAAGGTCACAAAGCACTTACCTTTATCATTTCTTCACAATTCACTCATCCTTGTCCACCATCCCCGAAAGTGATGCACCTACATGTCACCATCGGGGTATGAGGCCGAAGAACCACCCCCTATATCAACCAAATGTTCTCCGGGCCTCCCACCTGCATCTCAAAACAAAGAGCGAGAACGAGCAAATGACTCAACACTGGGGTTAGTCCCAAAGGTGTGAAACCAGTGTCGGGCCATTTCCTCAAAAGTAGGGTTAGCAACATTCATCCTACCCTGCCTATCAATACAGCGATCCATCCTGTCAAACCTATCAAACCTGGAACCACCATGGGAACACCACTCACGTCTCACTGGAGGAGTACGAGTACCACGAAAAGGAAGGCATGGTTCGTAGCCCCTCTGAGACTCAAAGCTGCGACCTCTCCCAAACTCGTATTGATCACGAGGTAGAGAACGTCCAGCAAACTCAACACCACCAGACTCAAGGTGTCTACCATCTGCACCATGACCAAGGGAACTGAAACCACCAACATCACGACCTCGGAAACGAATCGCCCTGTAACTGCGGGGAGGGCCGGTCCCGACCGCCTAGCCGGGCCGGGCTCGGCCGCCCTTCCTCGGGCAGGGGCCGGTCCGACCGCCTAGCCGTGCCGGTCTGACCGCCCTCTCCAGACCACCACTGCGGCTACGGGATTTCTCATATCCCCATGCCGGATCCTTACGCACAAAGCCCTTTCCCTTAGGTAGTGGCATACGAGGCTCAGGCATACCATGAGAAGGGTGGTACCTATCCTTGTTCGCCCACTCCTTAGCCATTCTCGCCTCTCTCTTTCTCTTATAGCAAAACTCTCTCTTGTGACCATCCTTCCCACAAAACTCACAATGGAAAAGGATTGGTTTGGGCGTAGGCTTGGGGTGAGACTCTTCACTTGGTTTCTCACTAGGCTTTTCACTAGGTTGGTTTGGCTTGGATGCAAACTTGTCTTTGGGTGTGGGTTGTGGTGGAACTGAAACATTCCCAAATTTCCTTTCTCTCTCACCACTGCCCTCACCAACCTTATCCAATCCCAAAGCCCAACCATCAAAGCGCTTACAGCTAGCAATCATCATACCAAGCTGAGGTTCTTGACTCGACAACCAACTCAGCGCTTCACGCAACTTATCATTCTCATCTTGCAAGCAACCAACACATTTTGCAAGATCCAAATTCTTCATAGCATGCAACTCACATGTAGAACAAGAAGTAGGAATAGGCACTCTCAAATCAGCCTCTAGCGAACCAATGCGAGAACGAAGCTCAACAATTTTCTCATGCAAACCAGGGCAAGAAGTGCAAGCACCAAGCAAAGTGGGTCTAGATTGTAGCTCAGCCCAACTCAACCCTAAGCACATCTAGTTCCTCACACTTGGAGGCATACTTCTCTCTAAGATCGACCAAGTCGCCTAGGAAAGCAGAGCAATCAGCACAATCATTTTCATCAGAAACAACAGGGCTAGCCTTAAGCAAATCAATTTCAAGCTTGCTATCAAGAACAAGTGTTTCTAGCTCAGCCACTCTAGTCCTAGCATCCTCGAGCAAAGATCTAAGTTCCTTCCTAAGCTTCTTAGCCTCTCTAAGCATGTGATCGCGATTATCAAGCAAGTCAACCAACTCCTCATTCTCCTTGCGCAAAGAAGAGAGGTCATCACATACCTTATCCTCTGAATCCAAGTCTGAGGCGTCCTTCTGGCTTCTCTTGCTGCTCGAACTGCGAGCCATGCCGCAGAAGTCGTCCTTGAGGCTTAGGCCCGTCACACAAAGGCCGTTGAGATACTTGCCAAGGTTCTTCTTCTGCTTCCTCTTCTTCTCATCCTCTTCGTCTTCATCACTCGAGCTTGAAGACATGTCCTCGGAATCAGACTCGATGTCGCTTGATCTCTTCATCTTCTCTTGAGACTGTGCCTTCTTCCCATGTCCATTATCCTTCTTCTTGGACTTCTTCCTCTTGTCCTTGAACTTGTGCTTGTCGTGGTTGTTCACCTTCGGACACTCGGTGAAATAGTGTCCAATATTGCCGCACTTGAAGCATGTCCTCGTGTTCCTCCTCATGTTCACCCGGTTCTCGTGCAGCCTCTCGAACCGCCTCGTCAGGAGCGCCAGCTCGTCCTCTCCAAACACGTCGAACTCCTCATCTGGCATAGACATCAAAGAGGACAAAGAAAACATCCCGGTGGATGGGTTAGTGTTAGCCTTTCCTTTCAAACCACCAACGAGGGCAAGACTATGGGAATCAGTCGGTCCCTCGAGCTTGGCGATCATGCCCCTATCCACCTCGGCCCGACTTGAGCTTCGAGAACGGCTCGTTCACCGTCGCAGTGTCATACTTCTCCGACTCGACAATGGCCTCGAACTTTCCGCCCCAAATCGTACGATCCAAAGAGTGTAAGAGCTTGACCGCTCTATCATGATCATCGTACGGGAGCACGTCCACATTGGCCCTCATGTTGTTCACAACCACCGTGAACCTCTGAAACAAGGCATCGATGGACTCACCGGGGAGATGAGTGAAATTCTCGTACTCTCTCCGATAGGTTGCATACATCCGTGCCTAAACCTGGGCGTTCCCAACATGAGCCTCCTTCAACACAGCCCAAATCCTACAAGCTAAGTGCTCGGTGTGCACCCGATCGAACTCAGGCTGACACAAAGCACGAAACAAGTAGTCGACCGCCTTATTGTTGGCGTCGAAACTGTCCCTCGATCCTGGAGCGAGGAAATCAACCGGCTGGACATAGCCTGTGTCCACCGTTACATCCCAAAGGATCTGACCCTTTCCGCGGAGGAACGCACCCATCCGGTTGCTCCACATCTGGTAGTTCTTGCCATCGAAGTGTGGAGGACCCGAACCCCGTTTCTGGTACGCCATCCTTGGATCTTAGACTGGTTAGAGTCAATAAAGACCCGAACCGGCTCTGATACCACTTGAAGGACCGATTAGGCGACCAGAGAGGGGGGGAGTGAATGGGAGCCGATAAAAAATCTTCTCGAGGGAGATTGAAACTCCGACAAGACGAACTAGGTCGGTCGAACTCCCGAAATCACACGCTCCGCACTTCTACCTCCCGTTTGCCAAAACCACGTAGCCACTGGAGTGCTACTGGTCCTAGGAACAAACTCTACCAGCAACCACAACACACACGCAGCAACGACGGGGAAACAACTCGAAAGTCGGCTAACCGGATGGGGCGGTTAGACCGGGTATAGGGGGCGGTTAGACCGCCTCCACCCGGTAACCAAGAAATCCTCCGAAACGCCTCTTCCAAGCACCAAAACTCACCCCGGCTTCACAAACAAAGATCTCCGGTCAAGGCCATGCTAGCTACCGTAAAAATCTTGGCGAAAACCAAAACTTCACCTAAGGGCCTAGGGGCGGTTAGACCGGCTACCGGGGCGGTCTAACCTCTTGTACCCAAGCAACGAACTCCAAACAAGAACTCCTAGCAAACCACACTAAAACGAGCCAAGATTTCACCGTAACGCTCCTCCGATCAAGGTGAACAAACTCACGAGAGAAAGGTCCAAAGCAAAATCAAACTTTCTTCGGAAAGGCCTAGGGCGGTTAAACTCGGTGCCGGGGGCGGTTAGACCTCCCTCCCCTAAGCACAAAGATCCGAGTGAAAACCCAAGCAAATGGACTCGAAACGCTCGAAGATTTCAACCATACAATCCCCTGGTCAAGGCCAACATGCTACCGAAGATCTCGGCCAAAATCAAAACTTTCTCCGGACGAGCCCGGGGCGGTTAGACCGCCCCTCCTACGCGGTTAGACCGCCCTCCCCCGTACGAACGGGAAAAGGGGAACCGCGGGTCAACCCTCAACTTTGCATCACCCGATCTCCCGATTCACCCAACGGATTGCAGCGAAACTTTGGGGATGCCTGGGTCACCTCATGGATGACCTCTCCCTCAAAGGAATTGCACCGAAACGCTCTCAATCATGGGGAATCGCAAATCTCGTGACCAAACCTCAAGAACTCGAGTTCCAACGAAAACCACCAAATCGAGTCCGATTCAAAGGAGATTTGAGGGCAAAGTCACCAGCCAAAGAGGCACAAAAACCTCATACGTGACACCCACCAAAAACCCCAAGAAATCATCCTCAAAATACCGCCAACAAAGAGCTCCGAAAATCAACACAAAAGAGACGGGAAAACCACCATGATGAACAACGCCGAACCATCTATACATGCCATGAAAGGTTCGTACATGGTCTAGCTTGCCATCCAAACATCCATCCCTCTCTCTAGATCTCACATGAAGCTCTCAAGCTAGTCCTCTAAAAACCTAAGGAAAAATGGAGAACGAAAATGGAAAAACAAATGAGCTAGGGTTCCAAGAGTTGGCTGCCATCCACCCATCTAATGAGTATATATGGAGGCACCCAAAAGACTAAACTACCCTTCACTAATAACTAGGGATACATGCCCCTCGAGGGCGAATTTGGAAGTCTTCATGTGTTCACCATCGGACGGATGCCCGGCGACCGCAACCTGCTTAGCCTCGACGCAAGCCTTGCGATCCCGACGCGTGTCCTCCGCTTCGAAGCTTCTCGGCGCCGGCGGCCGGGCGGTCGACCGCCCCCCGGGCGGTTAGACCGGCCTGGGGGATCTGACTGGCCCCAGGCGGTCTGACCGCCCCTCCTGGGCGGTTGAACCGGCCTGGGTGGCCGCACCTCCTCGTCGAGTCTTCGGCCTCGGTTTTGTGGCTCAACCAAGTAACCTAGTGGTTTTCTGGTGAACCACTGCAAACCCCGCGAACTCGGTGTAGCCTCCGTCAATCTCCACTCATGACTCGGCTCCCACGTAGTCCCGGCTCGACCTTGGTTTTGAGGCTCTACCAAGAAACCGTCCACGACTTCATCTTGCTGTTCATGCCACCATGCGGCCCGCACTTGACCCCGCTGGCCACCGGGTCCCTCGAACGAAGCCTACTTGTCTTCTCCACACCTGGAGGCCTCACCGGCAACGACCTTTCGCGCTTGTTCTTCACCTACACCAACACGAGTCAAGCCGCAACCTGCACCTGCAATACTTAGCCAAGAATCAGTCCACACAACGTTGTCAATCACTCATCACACAAGGGAGCGACCATCCACCGGTCCTCGAACCACACATGGTCCTCAGTGTCGTCGAAGAGTGGTTCCTTGTCGACGTCGTTGGCCGCCGGCTCCTTCCCCTTCTCCAACTTCTTCCTATGGTGGCTTTCGTCGTCGTCGTCCTCCCTTCGTCCCTGCTTCGACGGCGATGGGCTCATCGCCGCCATCTCCTCCTTCTCTCGGTTATCGAAGATTTGTAGTGGTGGATGGTGAGGAGGAAGAAGTGAAGAAAAAGATGATAAGCTTATGGAAGAAGGAGGGGAAAGCAGGGGAGGGTGAGGGAGTTATTGTGACGCCCCAGGTTTTTAATTAACCCTAACCGACGGTCAACCCGGCTGATAGTGGTCAAATCACGGTCAACCTGGGCCCTCACCTCGAAAAACTCACCAACCGACCCTAGTGACCCCTTTGGGCTACTAGACACACTTGTGGGGCCATCCCATGGTCAAGGACTTGGTCAAACCCCAGCTAAACCCCAGTGTCCATAGCTGTCTTTCGGAACTTTTGCCGCGTTCTCCAAAATTCACCTAAACACTTAAAATTCTACCTTTAGGAAAGTTTTCCAGCTTATTGAGGGACACAACTTTCATGTAGATTGGCATTTCAAATTTTGAGTGGAAAGGCATGAAAAACTTGCTCCAAGGTTAGCATCTCCTGTTCATGAACACAGGCTGGCATTCAAAGTTGGCAACTGTTTCTTACAAAATCTGTTGAGAAAAACCCCATAGAACCTGTTTGAAAGTGGTAGAGGGTTGCTAGATCTACAACTTTTGTATTCAAAGTTTGGTCAACTTTTATTCAAATATTTGGAGAAATTTGGACTCAAACAGGGAGCCAGCAACACAACTTGGCCAGGGCGCCGCCGCACTGCGACGTCGCGCGCGCGCGCGCCCCGCGCCGGCCGACCTCGCCGTCCGCGCCCACTCGGCGCCCGATGCTCCCCCTCCGCCCAAGGCCGACCGCGTCCCGAGGCTTCCCACCCGCCGAGGCCGCTCACGCCCCATGAAGCGCCGGGGTCGGCCGCCGCGCCACACGCCGCGCGCGCGCGCGCGCGTGCGACGCGCCGGACGCGCCCCCTTCAGACCGATGGTCCGTCCGCGTTTCCCCCGCCCATGTGTGCCATGCTATGGTCGTGTGTCACGCCACCGTCACCCCCAGACCGGGCCGGGACAATTTAAGCACCGCCATTCGCCCCCTCCGCGCTCCAGACCGCTGCAGCCCGCCATTGCCGCCGCCGCTGGTGAGCTCGTAGCGCCGCTCGTTCTTGCCGTCGGCCGACCGCCTCACTCTCTCCCCTAGGACCCGTAGAACCTCCCCGGGGTCGGCATTGTCGTCCGTGCGCCTCTCCCTCGCCGGAGCCCCCCGAGCCGCCGCCGCAGCCCGCCGCCGGCCGTCGCCAAACCCCCACGCCGGCAACCTCTCCGCCTGAGCCAAGACCTCCAATCCACACTAGGTGAGCATGCACGCGAGCCAGAGCCTTTCCCCGGCTGGGAGCACCGCAGGAGCCGCCGGATTTCCGGCGAGCCCACCGCCTCCCATGGTCGAGGGACCCAATTGCGAGACCTCATTTCTTTCCAGGGGCTTCGGTGCAAAAGGGTATCTTCACTAGTGTATGCAATTTGCTAAATCTTGTAAAATGCATAGAAATTTGTAGAAAATTAAGACAAATGCAAACTAAATTTTGTTCGAACCGTGGTGAAGAGTACTACAACTTTTGTTATACTCACATGGTGTGATTCTGGATATTTTTAGCATGAAAAAATAGAAATGTGAAAATCCTAGATCTGCCATAACTCAAAATTCACAAGTCCCCTGTATCCAATTTTTTGGATATGTTGTGTGTGACTTTATGACTAGCGCCTGTGCCAAAAAGTGCACAAAGTTATGCAGTAAATCATTTTGTATAAATTGTTTTCCTTTTATGCAGAATCTGCCTAGATTATTTTTGTAGCTAAAAATATTTATGTTTTTGTGCCCAACTTGTCCATGCTATCTTGTTGTGCCAAAACATACCTCTGGTGAATTAATCATGATTTTTGAATGAACAGAAATATTTATTCTTAATTTGTGCATGTTTTCCTTTATAAATTAATGAAGCAAGATCAGTAGAGCTTCTAGGCATGCTTGCTGGTTCTTTAGGCTTGTTTAAGACCAGAGAGCATGTATGAGGAAGATTGGAGCATTTTGATTCTTATTTATTTTTGTATGCATTTCATTTGATTGCTAGCTAATCTTTTGTTCTTTTCCAAAGTAATTTGTTTTCTAGCTTCCAAGCCTTGCATGTGAGTCTAGTGGTTAAGTATCGGTGTTATGATGTTTAAGAAAACTTTAAAGGTCCATATGGAGTAATGCTTTAGTTAAATTAGAAAAATGCCTTTTAGTTATTTTTCTCCTTTTTGTGAAGTGATGTCACACTTAATTAAAAGGCTAAGAACACCCCCTTGCTAATATTGAATTAATTTATATAATAAATATCTTTGTACACACCATTACTAGTGAGAAGTAAAAGGAATAAACCTTCACATGAAATATCAAGTATAAAGGGAACATTAATTCAAATGGGTAATAAAAGAATAAAACATATATCAATAATAACCTTCATAAAAAGAAATTTATAGTTAATTATATGTTAAGGTGAATATGACCAACAAGAGTTGGTTAAGATGAGCAAATTGTCACATCACCTGAACCCAGCATTGCATTCCGTGTAGATCTTCCTGACGGTGACTACTCACTCGTCCAGGAATCCGAGGAAGGAGAAGCAGAAGCTTCACTGCAGTACGTGGAAGTACTCGACAACACCGAGGGTGCTCAAGCCAACTTAGCTGACGAAGGCAAGCCCCGGTGCATCTAACCCAGTTTTCAAATTTATTATTCAATTATCCATGGATGCTTGTGCATTTAAGTTCAGGAGTTGCCTGGAACCTTAGATGCATGATCGCTAGGTACCTGTGTCCTTACTAGTATGATAGGTCATTAGCTGCTAAGCTATAGGACCGTTACAAGTTGGGTGATGATGTCACTCGCGAGAATAGGTTCCTAGATAGGAATCACAAGATCCCTTTTAAATGGATTGCTCCTGTGGTAAGAGCATGGGATGTGGGCCCCGGTCCAATGGCTATTGTGGGTTAAGTGCTTGAACGTACTAAGCACTTGTCAGGAATGGGACCGGTAAGCCTAGTACCTTAATAAGGCGGCGAGGGATCCTACCATTACTAATTTTGGGATGCGTCTCACGGCTAGCTACCGGTGGTGCATGGTGAGTCCGGGTGCCTTGCTTGGTATTCCGGATAGCCTGCACCAAAGACTCTAAGATTCGATCCCGACCCAAAGAGTTTTGGGAACCACTTGGTGGTTTTCCTCACGGGGGGCATCCCACCGTGTGTTTAGGTCTAATTTGCAAGGTTTGAATCAATCGATTGTCGGCCTCTCACCGTTATCTGAGAATACTTACTCCACTAGCCATACGATCCCTAATGATGGAAGTTGATGAATATTATGCTTGATTAATTGTATTGTACAACCTTGTCTGTACTAGATGGCTAATTTAGTAAAGATTAAACCCACTAGAACTTGTGCTAAAATCTTGAAAGTAAGGACATACTCTTTGTTACTTTTTAGCAAAAGGAACCCAGTGGCCAAAAAGCCTTTCTTGTCTAGAGTTGGTGAAGTAGATATCACCGACGGGTAAGTCTCGCTGAGTATTAGTATACTCAGCCTTGCTATAATATGTTGATCCAGGTAATTCTTTCGGTGATGTGAGGCCCGGAGAGATCCCGCCCGGCTTGGAGCTGGAGTGGGTGGAGGATGACGACTGAAGGCATCATGGCTGGCCTCCCGTGGTGTTCTCGCTTTCCGCCTAGTTAATTTCCGCTGTTTCGAAAAACTCTGAACTACGTTGCGATGATAAAAACTTTGGTTTGTAATAATTAAACCCTTCGGGGTAAATTTCGGATGTTAATTATGTTGTATCTCTGGACTCGCCTTGGTGTGAGTTTTAATGCATATATGTCGATCCTTGTTGCTATTTAAGTGATTTACCTGGCGTTAACCCGGCGACTAACGACAGGATGATACTTTATTATTGCTTAATGATCAAAGTGGATTGGTTTAGGCAATAGTACAGTATTTTCCTGGGCAGGTTGTCACAGTTATATTGGCAAGACGCGAAACCGTAAGGCGCCTCTGACCCCACCCACTACTCCATTACTGCTAGTACGTGCCACTTGATTGCACATCGAGCTCCATTCCGAGCGCAAAACCACGCGTCGCCTTTCAATTACGCTGGAAGGAAGGGACAGGGCAATGATGTCGGGCCCACTTGTCAACGGCAACATCCAAACTACGACGCCTTTTCAGTTTCATTTATTGTTTTATTACATGGCCGAGGCGCCATCTTCAACCTTCAACCCTCGTCGCCTCCTTCAACTTCAATCCTCATCGCCACTTCATCCCTCTTCAACTTTAATCCTCCTTGCCAACTTCATCACTCGTCACCGCGAACTTCAACCCTCGTCGCCTTTCAATTTCTAAACCCTGTCGTTGTGCTATTTCCTCCCCTTCTCCTTGATGATGCCCGTGGTGTGCTTGATGCTGCTGCTGCCGGATGAACTTCCGACCGAGATCATCATCCACACCATCAAGGATGAGCCTGTTTTCCATTTTCTGAACCTTCGCAGTCAAATCTGCGGCACCTTCCAGCACATCTGCAACTCTGATGAGGTACTACTGCACGTGTCGCTACATGATCTTCATGAGGTGTGCAAGAATCGCTACGTCAGGTCGTGCTTTGAGCGGCGCTTCTGCGAGGCCAATCATCTAGAGGCATTGTGCTTCGAGGGGATGAAGAGGTTGATGAGGCGGCGGAACCCCGATAAGGGTCTGAAGCTCATCGGAGATGCCACTGCTGAAGACTCTGGTGCCAAGTACTTCTTAGCGAAGCTGAAGTACCGTTGCAACATGGCGGACCCCGAAGCCATGGCACTACTCCAGGAAATCAACGGCGGCCCGTTGCCGCCTGACGGCCGATGGAAGAACCCCAACCTACGGCGGTTGTGCTACATCGTCAAGTAGGATCTCGACAACATTGTGTGGTGGTACTGGCTTGATGATGGCGACTACGACGACGACATTCTGAAGGACCGATACGGCGAACCAGAGAGGGGGGGAGTGAATGGGAGCCGATAAAAATTCTTCTCGATGGAGATGAGAACTCCAACAAGACGAACGCGGCTTCCAACACACGTCTCCGACTCACTACCCAAGTTGGCCAAGCCCACGTAGCCACTGGAGTGCCACTGGACCTAGGAACCAACACACACGGCCTTCCGACTCGAGAACGCAGCGGAACAACAAACCCCGAGTCTACGGACCCACACCGGTCGGACCGGTGAGCACCACCGGTCAGACCGGTCCCTGCTGGTGAACCTGAGCAACTTCCACTAAGTGGCTCTACACCGGTCAGACCGGTGAGACACACCGGTCAGACCGATGGCAGGCCGTAAAGCCCCCAAGGCACCAAACGAAGCCAACCGACCACCAAACGGACCCAAACTCGAAACAGCAGCACCATGGGACAACAAAGAACACACCAAGACACTCACCCGAGCGAAAACCCACAGGGGCTTGCACCGGTCAGACCGGTCAAGAGCACCGGTCAGACCGGTGTAGCCTGGGCAGCTCGGGATGAACAACGACCCGCGGTCAACTCCCCCCAAATCCAAATCTCGATCTCCCGAATCGCTCCACGGACTTGAACAAGACTTTGGGGATATCGGAACACCTCATGAGGAGTCCATAGCCAAGTTTAATCCCACCAAATCTCGTCCAAAAAGGAGGAATCGAAGAAATCCCGCCGAAAGCACTTTCAACCCAAGAACTCAAGAAACCCCGAAATCGAGCACTTTTTCTCACGGATTTGGGAGGGGAATCACAGCCCAAAGAACCACGAAGGATTCCCACAAATTTCCCCCATCAAATCTCCAAGAGAAAGGCTCCGAAAACACCCTAAAGGAATCACGAAGAAAGGGCTCCGAAAATCACCACCAAGAACAACCGGGGAAAACACATCCAAACCTTGAGGAATCACGCCGAATCATCTATACATGAAACAAAGATTCGTACAAGGTCTAGCAAGCCGCCCGATCATCCATCCCTCTCTACAAGATCTCTCCGTGAAGCTCTCTTGCTAGTCCTAGAGAAAACCTAAGGAAAATAGGTGGAAAATAGGAAAACTAATGAGCTAGGGTTCCAAGAGTTGGCTGCCATCCTCTCACCTCTTGGGTTATATGGAGGCAACCAAATGTCTAAAATGCCCTTCTCTACTAACTAGGGATACAAGCCCCTCAAGGGCGGATTTGGAATTCTTGTTGTCTTCACCATCGGACGGATGCCCGACGACCGCACCCTGCGTAGCCTCGACGCAAGCCATGCGATCCCGACGCGTGTCCTCCGCTTCGAAGATTCCGGACTGCGTCGTCGCACACCGGTCAGACCGGTGCTCCTCACCGGTCAGATCGGTCCCCACCGGTCAGACCGGTCAGACCGGTCTGGTGCTGCTGCACCTCCGTCTTCGGTTCTCCGGTCTTGGCTTTGTGGATCAACCAAGGAACCCAGTGGTTTTCTGGTGAACCACCGGAAACCCCGCGAACTCGGTGTAGCCTCCGCCAATCTCCACTCATGACTTGGCTCCCACGTAGTCCCGGCTCGACCTTGGTTTTGAGGCTCAACCAAGAAACCGTCCATGACTTCATCTTGCTGTTCATGCCACCATGCGGTCCGCACTTGACCCCGCTGGCCACCGGGTCCCTCGAACGAAGCCTACTTGTCTTCTCCACACCTGGAGGCCTCACCGGCGACGACCTTTCGCGCTTGTTCTTCACCTGCACCAACACGAGTCAAGCCGCAACCTGCACCTGCAATACTTAGCCAAGAATCAGTCCACACAATGTTGTCAATCACTCATCACACAAGGAAGCGACCATCCACCGGTCCTTGAACCACACATGGTCCTCAATCTCCCCCTTGATGAGTGCATTGACAACACCCACACGAAAGTAACAAGAGAGAAAGGAAAAAGAAAAGAAACGAACAAAAAGAAACTCCAACAAGCGATCGAAAGCCAAACAAAGGCAAAGAGCAAGATCACTTGAAGAAGACAAGTCTCGGACCCCTTAGGCAAGGGCAACGGCTCGACACATCCGAGACAAAGCAAAGCTCAAGCAAAGAGCACAAACCACCGAAACAAAGCTCGAAAACTCTCAAAGAGCTCCCCCTGCACACATGCAAACTCCCCCTGAACCAATGCAACTCCCCCTGGACGAATGCATGCAAGAAACCACATGAAACAGGACAGCTGCAGCACTTTCAGCTCACACCGGTCAGACCGGTCATCACCACCGGTCAGACCGGTGCCCAACATGTGTACAGGACCAGCACTCACACCGGTCAGACCGGTGCTCATCACCGGTCAGACCGGTGTACAACAGAGCCCAGAAATGGCTCGAAACCACCTGAAAACCTTCTAAACGCGTCCAACAAACCATTTCAAGCTCAAACTTCTACCCCTTGCTGGCAATGCATGAATCAAGCCAAAAATGCAAAACTTTCAACCTAGAGCTTCTCAAATATACAAAATTCAACAAAGAATGCTACACATGTCCAAATGAGCAAGTTAGGTACTCTACTGCTTCGTATCGATCTCAACTACATGATCACCAAGTTTCACAACCACTGGACGAAGCTAAGATGGATTTTGGCAATTTTGCGAAAAACTTGCCTCTCATGAGCAAAGTCCTAAACATGATCAAAGCATATCAAAATGGCAAAGCCACACAAACTTCATGCTAGGACAGCCATTCTAATCATAAGACCATCACAAACACCCACAAGCACCTCATGTCATGTCAAAGCCACCGAGCCATGTGCCTACTTCTATGTATGAGACTTCTCATTGGTAGGCATCATGCAACGGTTTAGCACCCAAAGCAAATTAAATTCAGCACATATGACATGGGAGCATATTTTCCAAGCATTTTTCATTTCATTTTCAGATTTGTAAATGGTACATGAAATGTCTTTGCGACAAAAAGGAACTTATGCTCCTCCACAAGATAAATCAAGAGGGCTGAACATTCATGATGGCAAATGAGCCTTTGGCCCCATATGATCAATAAACTAGCTATCCAACCATAAATTAAGCATAGCAAGGCCACAAAGACATGTCAAGAGCATGTAAAGGCATTTACACATGAGAGAGCATACATGAGACATTTTTCAAAAACATAGCTATCAACCATGGATTATTCATCAAGATCATCAAGAGCTAAGCCAAACTAACCGTAGCATACCAAACAAGCTCACAAAGACATATATCTCATTCCATGGTGAACAATGTATACGAGAGAAGCTTTTCCTAACCAATGCATATGATACAAAATGCATGCAATCTAAGATACAAGGATGCCTATACATCATGCTACATATGCCATGCCAAATGCAAGAAATGCATAAAGGAAAGCTATACATATGCTACAAAGGAGCTCCCACACACAAAGCTCACAAACCACCGGCTCCTCGAGGGGAGGCAAAAAGGGCTCGACACCACCGCAAAAGAGCAAAGGAGCACCAAACTCACAAGCTCCCCCTAAACTCATGCATTAAGGCCAAAGAGCATACAAAGCTCACCTTACACACATGAGATAAGGCAAAGAGCAAAAGAAACCAAGTGGCTTGACCAAGGCCACACACTCGAAGGTCACAAATACACTTACCTTTATCATTTCTTCACAATTCACTCATCCTTGTCCACCATTTCCCGAAAGTGATGCACCTACATATCACCACCGGGATATGAAGCCGAAGAACCACCCCCCGATATCAACCAAATGTTCTCCGGGCCATCCACCTGCAACTCAAAACAAGGAGCGAGAGCGAGCAACCGACTCAACACTGGGGTTAGTTCCAAATGTGTAAAACCAGTGCCTAGCCATTTGCTCGAAAGTGGGGTTAGCAAAAACCAAACCATCTTTCCTACCAAAGCTACCTCCACGAACACCACCACGGTAACCACCATGAGGGAACCAACCCTCTCCGCCGGAGGAGGACCAAAACCACGAAAAAAAGCCCGTGGACCATCCCTCCTCTCCTTCTCAAAGCCATGACTCCTCCCATCCCCGTAGTGAGCTCGAGGGGGAGAATGCCTAGCAAACTGGCCTCCTGCAAACTTTCCAGACCAACCACCAGAACCACGAACTCCAGAACCAACCCTCACACCTGTACGAGCACGAAACCCAAACCGCCGCTCGTCCGGCTGCACCGTCCGACCGTGCTCCACACCGTCCCGACCGGTGTAGCTCCGGGCAAAGACCTCCAACGACCTTCCGCTCTCCCCAAGCCCGAACTGACCTCACACTCGCCTTGGCCCTGGGCAACTGCACACGAGGCTCAAGTACACCATCGAAAGGGTGGTACTTGTCCTTGTTAGCCCACTCCTTTGCCATTCTCTCCTCACGCTTCCTCTTGAAGAAAAACGCTCTCTTGTGACCATCCTTCCCACAAAACTCACAATGGAAACGGATCGATCTGGGCTTAGGCTTGGGATGAGGCTCTTCACAAGGCTTCTCACTTGGTTTCTCACTAGGCGTTTCACTTGCCTTCTCACTCGGTTTTTCTCTTGGTTGGTTTGGCTTGCATGCAAACTTGTCTTTGGGTGTGGGTTGTGGTGGAACTGAAACATCCCCAAATTTCCTTTCTCTCTCACCACCGCCCTCACCAACCTTATCCAATCCCAAAGCCCAACCGTCAAAGCGCTTACAGCTAGCAATCATCATACCAAGCTGAGGTTCTTGACTCGACAACCAACTCAGCGCTTCACGCAACTTATCATTCTCATCTTGCAAGCAACCAACACATTTTGCAAGATCCAAATTCTTCATAGCATGCAACTCACATGTAGAGCAAGAAGTAGGAATAGGCACTTTCAAATCAGCCTCAAGTGAAACAATGCGAGAACGGAGCTCAGCAATTTTCTCATGCAAACTAGGGCAAGAAGTGCAAGCACCAAGCAAAGTGGGTCTAGATTGTAGCTCAGCCAACTCAACCCTAAGCACATCTAGTTCCTCACACTTGGAGGCATACTTCTCCCTAAGATCGCCAAGTCGGCCCAGAAAACGAGCAATCAAGACAATCGTTCTCATCCGAAACAACGGGGCTAGCCTTAAGGGAATCAATCTCAAGCTTGCTATCAAGCACCTGTGTCTCTAGCTCAGCCACTCTAGTCCTAGCATCCTCGAGTGAAGATCTAAGCTCCTTCCTAAGCTTCTTAGCCTCTCTAAGCATGTGATCACGATTATCAAGCAAGTCAACCAACTCCTCATTCTCTTTGCGCAAAGAGGAGAGCTCATCACATACCTCATCCTCGGAATCCAAGTCTGAGGCGTCCCTCTGGCTTCTCTTGCTGCTTGAACTACGAGCCATGCCACAGAAGTCGTCCTTGAGGCTTAGGCCCGTCACACAAAGGCCGTTGAGATACTTGCCAAAGTTCTTCTTCTTCCTCCTCTTCTTCTCATCCTCTTCGTCTTCATCACTCGAGCTTGAAGACGTGTCCTCGGAATCGGACTCGATGTCGCTCGATCACTTCATCTTCTCTCGAGACCGAGCCTTCTTCCCATGTTCATGATCCTTCTTCTTGGACTTCTTCCTCTTGTCCATGAACTTGTGCTTGTCGTGGTTGTTCACCTTCGGACACTCGGCGAAATAGTGTCCAGCCTTGCCACACTTGAAGCATGTCCTCGTGTTCCTCCTCTTGTTCACCCGGTTCTCGTGCAGCCTCTCGAACCGCCTCGTCGAGAGCGCCGCCTCGTCCTCTCCAAGCACGTCGAACTCCTCATCCGGCATAGACATCAAAGAGGAAAAAGAGAACATCCCGGTGGATGGATTAGTGTTAGCCTTTCCATTTGAACCACCGATGAGGGCGAGACTATGAGAGTCGGTCGGGCCCTCGATCTTGGTCCGTCATGCCCCTATCCACCTCGGCCGACTTGAGCTTCGAGAACGGCTCGTTCACCGTCGAGTGTCATACTTCTCGACTCCACAATGGCCTCGAACTTTCCGCCCCAAATCGTACGATCCAAAGAGTGTAAGAGCTTGACCGCTCTATCATGATCATCGTACGGGAGCACGTCCACATTGGCCCTCATGTTGTTCACCACCACCGTGAACCTCTGAAACAAGGCATCGATGGACTCACCGGGGAGATGAGTGAAGTTCTCGTACTCTCTCCGGTAGGTCGCATACATTCGTGCCTGAACCTGGGCGTTCCCAACATGAGCCTCCTTCAACACCGCCCAAATCCTACAAGCCAAGTGCTCGGTGTGCACCCGATCGAACTCAGGCTGACACAAAGCACGAAACAAGTAGTCGACCGCCTTATTGTTGGCGTCGAATCTGTCCCTCGACCCTGGAGCAAGGAAATCCATCGGCTGGACATAGCCTGTGTCCACCGTGACATCCCAAAGCAACTGACCCTTTCCGCGGAGGAACGCACCCATCCGCTTGCTCCACATCTGGTAGTTCTTGCCATCGAAGTGTGGAGGACCCGAACCCCGTTCCTGGTATGCCATCCTTGGATCTTAGACTGGTTAGAGTCAACAAAGACCCGAACCGGCTCTGATACCACTTGAAGGACCGATACGGCGAACCAGAGAGGGGGGGGGAGTGAATGGGAGCCGATAAAAATTCTTCTCGATGGAGATGAGAACTCCAACAAGACGAACGCGGCTTCCAACACACGTCTCCGACTCACTACCCAAGTTGGCCAAGCCCACGTAGCCACCGGAGTGCCACCGGACCTAGGAACCAACACACACGGCCTTCCGACTCGAGAACGCGGCGGAACAACAAACCCCGAGTCTACGGACCCACACCGGTCGGGCGGGTGAGCACCACCGGTCGACCGGTCCCTGCTGGTGAACCTGAGCAACTTCCACTAAGTGGCTCTACACCGGTCAGACCGGTGAGACACACCGGTCAGACCGATGGCGACCGTGAAAGCCCCCAAGGCACCAAACAGGCCAACCGACCACCAAACGGACCCAAACTCGAAACAGCAGCACCACGGGACAACAAAGAACACACCAAGACACTCACCCGAGCGAAAACCCATAGGGGCTTGCACCGGTCAGACCGGTCAAGAGCACCGGTCAGACCGGTGTAGCCTGGGCAGCTCGGGATGAACAGCACCCGCGGGTCAACTCCCCCAAATCCAAATCTCGATCTCCCGAATCGCTCCACGGACTTGAACAAGACTTTGGGGATATCAGGAACACCTCATGAGGAGTCCATAGCCAAGTTTAATCCCACCAAATCTCGTCCAAAAAGGAGAAATCGAAGAAATCCCGCCGAAAGCACTTCCAACCCAAGAACTCAAGAAACCCCGAAATCGAGCACTTTTTCTCACGGATTTGGGAGGGGAATCACAGCCCAAAGAACCACGAAGGGTTCCCACAAATTTCCCCCATCAAATCTCCAAGAGAAAAGCCCCGAAAACACCCCAAAGAAATCACGAAGAAAGGGCTCCGAAAATCACCACCAAGAACAACCGGGGAAAACACATCCAAACCTTGAGGAATCACGCCGAATCATCTATACATGAAACAAAGATTCGTACAAGGTCTAGCAAGCCGCCCGATCATCCATCCCTCTCTACAAGATCTCTCCGTTAAGCTCTCTTGCTAGTCCTAGAGAAAACCTAAGGAAAATAGGTGGAAAATAGGAAAACTAATGAGCTAGGGTACCAAGAGTTGGCTGCCATCCTCTCACCTCTTGGGTTATATGGAGGCAACCGAATGTCTAAAATGCCCTTCTCTACTAACTAGGGATACAAGCCCCTCAAGGGCGGATTTGGAATTCTTGATGTCTTCACCATCGGACGGATGCCCGACGACCGCACCTCGCGTAGCCTCGACGCAAGCCATGCGATCCCGACGCGTGTCCTCCGCTTCGAAGATTCCGGACCGCGTCGTCGCACACCGGTCGACCGGTGCTCCTCACCGGTCGACCGGTCCCCACCGGTCGGACCGGTCGGACCCACCGTGTCGGTGTGCCGCCGCACCTCCGTCTTCGGTTCTCCGGTCTTGGCTTTGTGGATCAACCAAGGAACCCGGTGGTTTTACGGTGAACCACCGGAAACCCCGCGAACTCGGTGTAGCCTCCGCCAATCTCCACTCATGACTTGGCTCCCACGTAGTCCCGGCTTGACCTTGGTTTTGAGGCTCAACCAAGAAACCGTCCACGACTTCATCTTGCTTGTTCATGCCACCATGCGGTCCGCACTTGACCCCCGCCGGCCACCGGGTCCCTCGAACGAAGCCTACTTGTCTTCTCCACACCTGGAGGCCTCACCGGCGACGACCTTTCGCGCTTGTTCTTCACCTGCACCAACACGAGTCAAGCCTCAACCTGCACCTGCAATACTTAGCCAAGAATCAGTCCACACAACGTTGTCAATCACTCATCACACAAGGAAGCGACCATCCACCGGTCCTCGAACCACACATGGTCCTCACATTCCATTGCTGCCCGTCCAGAATCCCTACATCTGCATTTGGGCAGCGGGATGTAGGCGCTACGGGCCGGATACCAAAGAGATCATCCACTGTTGCAGCGCCGAGTGTCGCATCCGTAATGAGTTCGACCTCTGGACGCGTAACTTCCGCCCCGCCGTGGAGTATGCCGTCAGTAGGATGAACATCGGGATGTAGGCGCAAGCATCAATATTAACATTATCTATCTTGAATGTAAATTATTAGATATTACTAATCGCATATTTGATTTTACCGGGATGTCGGTTTTTAATCGGTTTTTCATAGATAATATTTGATTCGTCACGTTTGTGTGTCAAATCGAAGGTTGCGGTGGTCTCATTTGCCGCCGACAAGGCCTGGGATGCCATCTTGGGTGTCAAAACCGCCGAAGGGGGCACGGCGGCGGCAGTCAGCGGTGCCCTCTGCTTCCTCCTTTGTTTTGTTGGATAATGAAGAACAGTTTATCCGTCCCACATAGCCGACGGTATTTCTCTTTTTAATCTACAATCAAATTTTTGTAACATGTATTTCCCTGTCGTAATTAGTCCAAATTTGATTTTTTATTATTGTCATTGTTTAGTGTATATTCCATTTCTTGAACAATGTTTTCCACACGTCCTGTAATGAAATTTTGCATTTTCGTAATCTTAAGGTGAACCGCAAGGTTTTGTTAAGTGTTCAAATTCATATGAGTTCGAACATGTTGCAAAGTGTGTGTCGTATGGACCTCCACAGGCCCACTACCTCGGTGGGTACTAGGACCGACTACTCGGTGGGCCCACAGGACTACCCGACTTGCGCTACACGGCACCCGGAGGCGTGGAGCACAAGGACAAGACACGGGAGTAGTACTCGGTTAAGGCTCGTACACGTTCCGCACTGTATAGAGGTCTCCTAGACGTACTCGACTAGTACTCCTTCCCTACTCCGACTTGTAACCACCGCCTCCCGGACTATATAAGGCGAGGCAGGGACCGATCCCAGGATCACCTCATCCAATCTCAACTCACGGCGCACCGTTGCACCATCTTGTAACCGTGCCCTATCAATCCAGAGCTACGCAGCATACAGGACGTAGGGTATTACGCACCTCGCGGCCCGAACCTGTCTAAATTGTGTGCCACGTGCCTCTTCCTTCGAGTTACCGATCTCGGCGAGTCACATTCATCTACTTCGGGTACTCCCCGTAGTAGGTTGCCGGTCCAAAACACCGACAGCTGGCGCGCCAGGTAGGGGATCTCGCTCGAGATCACATGGCGAACTCGACGGCTTCCGTTCACATCAAGCCAACCGTCGCCTTCAACCGTGGCGACACCTTCGTCTTCGGGGCTTGGGTACCGCACGCCGATGGCGCGGGCTCTTTCCGGCGCCGCTTGATCATGCAACCCGACTCGAGGACGGACGCCTTGTGACGCTTCCCGAAGTTGTCACGGGCAAGCTCGCCGCAAGTTCGGCGAAATTTCGCTCTCCAACCTCCACGGCGACTTCGAGCTCGAGTCCGTCTCCAACTCGAACCCGACGTCGCCATGGGCCATCGCATGCGAGCCGGCTCCTCAGCCATCACAGGCGGTCCCCTCTCCACGTCAGCGCTTTGTGCGTGGCCCTCGCGTTCCCAGCCGGGCCCGCACGGAGGCTTCTACGCCACGCCGGGCCGGCAAGGAGCCCGTAGCCGAGTACAACTCGGACTCCGACGCCGCCCCCAACCACGTCTCGGACTCCGGCCCTCTCTCTCGAGTTCTTCTCGAACCCGGACTACGAGTTCGACTTCGGGTCGGACACGAGGAGCACGAGTCCGAAGACAACTCCTCCGAGCTTCCCTTGTCGGGGCCGGCCTCGGGCGGTTATAAGATCGACACCGGCCGGAAGATACGTCCTGCGGCCGGACCGCAAACCTGCCGAGCCGACAAAGGACTCACGCTACGTCGCCTACATCGACTCGCTACCGTTCCGGGGAGGGAACACCGCTGGGCCCAAGCCGACTCGAACACACCAGCGGAGGTGGCACCTTCGAGCCAAGCTTGGGCACGCCCGATCGTCAAGTCTTCATGGGCTGCCCCGGCGACACCCCGGGAACCTCAGGCACGGCCGCAGACAAGTACCTGGAGGACATCTCCGCGAGACGAGGCGTCTCGCGATGCCCCCGCGGACGAGACCGACGCCAACAGGGACGCCGGCGCGAACGTAACAGGAAGCGCAACGAACGACGCCGGCGGCTCAGAGACAACCTCCCCATCCGCAACCTTGCGGAAGCTCTCGAAGCAGTCGAGAGCAGAGTTCACACCACTCCTGAGCAATGCCTCATGTCGATCACGGCGATCGCACGTCAGGCTCAGGGCATACGGGCTGGAGAAGTCATCGCCAAGCTCGCTGAAGAAGCCTACTTCATGCGGGTAGACAAGAGAGTCACCCAACCTCTCCCAGCTAAGCCTCGCGACAACGAGGCTACTAGTCGCGATGTTGACCCCGGTCCCAACCGTAGTCGGGGCGACATCCCGGTGAACCAAACCGTCGACGCTCCACCGCCGGCGGACCCTCACGACAAGACAACGTCAACCGAGAAGTCGTCCCCCACCGGTGCCTCGGCCGGTGGTGGCGGCAACGACCCCGACGGCGGCGGCGGCCGCGGCGGCGGCTCCAACCACGGAGCCAACAAGAAAGCCGGAGGCGGCGGCGGCCCGCGGCGGCCGCGGCCACGCGCATAGCCACGCCTCGGCGCCTCTCCACGGCGGGTACGATGCTCGCCGAGAGAATCGAAGAGTTGCGGCGAGAAGAAGTCGACGACCGCTGCCGAAGGCGACGGCTTCCCCCGCCTTCTCACCCCGGCTTCGTAATCTCCTCCTCCCCGATAAGTTCAAGCCTTTGGGGATCACCAAATACGACGCGAGCGAGATCCCATCCGGTGGCTCCGATGCTACGCTCTTTCCATCGAGAACGGCGGCGGCAACGGCGACACCAAGTGCCTCTACTTCCCCTTCTGCTCGGACCAAGCCCCACTCACGTGGCTCGAGTCGGCCGGACAAGCACTCAATCGACAAGTGGGACCGGTCGGAAGGAGCAATTCACAAGCAACTTCGCGGGCGCCATGGGCCGCTCGGGTACTCGCATGGACCTTGCCATGATCAAGCGGGAACAAGGCGAGACCCTCCGCAAGTACATGCGCCGCTTTTTCGACAAGCGCGCTACCGTCGTGGACGTCACCGACAAGGAGGTCATCGACCTCTTCCGAGACGGGCTCTACCATCGCCGCACCTTCGAAGACTTCGGCCGACGCCGCCCCAAGTCCATTCCCCACCTCAAGGACATGATCACGTCTCGGGCGGACGAAGAGGACAAGGCCAACGCCAAGTACGACGCCATCCGCGGCAAGTCCAAGCGAGAACCAAGGTGGCGGCGGCGGCAGCAATCCAAACCAAGGCGGCCGCAACAACAACAACAACAACAACTTCTCGGGTTCCAACCGCAAGCGCAAGCCAGACAACACCGTCGCGGCTATCCAGCGCCCTCCAAAAGGGAACTCGAAGAAGAATTCCGGCGGGTTCAAAGACCTGCTGAAGGAGAAGTGCCCGTGGCATCCAAACGGCAACCACACCACCGAGCAGTGCTACCAGCTCAGGCATGCGCTCAAGGATACGCCGGAGCCACCGCACCCTCACGATCAGAAGAACAAGAAGAAGGACGGTGACGACTTCCAAGAACCCGAGAAGACCGTCAACGTCCTCTTCGGCGGACTACCCCGCGGGCGGGAGCGAAGGCTACTCGCCGTGAAGTGATGTCCATTGAACCGGCGGTTATGACCCCTCTCGGGTGGTCGGGAGACGCCCATCACCTTCTCCCGCGCGGACCAATGGACCGGCTTCTCCGAACCAGGACGTTTCCCTCTTGTCCCGAAACCAACGATGGCGGGCTCCAAGCTCAACAAGGTGCTCATCGACGGCGGAAGCGGGCTCAACGTCCTCTTCACCAAGACTCGAAGAAGATGAACCTTGACGTCACCCCCATGCTCAACAAGAGCAGACATGCCTTTCTACGGCATCGTCCCGAGGCAACGCGGCTATCCCACTAGGCTCGGTGGTACGCCGCTTACCTTCGGAGCGTCTCGCGACAACTACCGCACCGAGTACATCAAGTTCGAGGTCGCGGATATCGAGACTTCCTACCATGCCATCCTCGGCGGACCGGCCATCGCCAAGTTCATGGCGGTGCCCCACTACACATACTTGGTACTCAAAATGCCAAGTCCGGTCGGCGTACTCTCCCTCCGGGGGGACTTGAAGATCTCTCACGGCTCGCGATACGAGGCCGTGGTGATCGCTTCAACAAACCAAGTACCCACCCCAATGATGGAGGTCTACGCCGCGTCGAAGAAGCTTGCCACAAGCGAACTCGACATCCCGCAGAAGTCGGACGGCGCCAACAAGCCTCGGCCACCCGAGGAGGTGCTCACCAAGTCGGTCGACCTCGGAACAGGCGACCCCACCAAGACCACCACCATCGGGGCCGGCCTCGACCCCAAATAGGAAGACGCGCTCATCAGCTTCCTTCGGGCTAACCGCGACATCTTCGCGTGGAAGCCGACGGACATGCCGGGAGTGCCCGGGGAGCCGATCGAGCACGCCTCAACGTCGACCCAAAGGCCACCCCCAAGCGACAACACCTCCGACGCTTCGCCGACGACGGACGGGACGCCATCAAGAAGGAACTCGCCAAGCTACTCGCCGCTGGCTTCATCAGAGAAGTCTTCCATCTCGAGTGGCTCGCCAACCCCGTCCTCGTCCGCAAGAAGAACTCGAACGAGTGGAGGATGTGCGTCGACTACACCGACCTCAACAAGCACGCCCCAAGGACCCCTTCGGGTTGCCACGGATTGATCAAGTCATCGACTCCACGGCGGGCGCGACTGCTCGCTTCCTCGACGCTACTCCGGGTACCACCGGATCGCAATCAAGGAGGAAGACCGGAGAAGACCGCGTTCATCACCCCGTTTGGCGCGTCTTGCTACACGACCATGTCTTTCGGGTTGAAGAACGCCGGCGCTACTTACCAACGGGCCATCCAGCCTGCTTCAAGCGGCAACTCAACAAGAACGTCGAGGCCTACGTGGATGACGTGGTTGTCAAAACCGAGGGACTCCGGTACCCTCATCGACGACCTTGAAGAGACCTTCGCATCGCTACGCGAGTACCGGCGGAAGCTCAACCCGAACAAGTGCGTCTTCGGCGTACCTTCGGGCAAACTACTCGGCTTCATCATCAGCCAACGCGGCATCGAAGCCAACCCCGAGAAGATCTCCGCCATCACCAGCATGAAAGCTCCCACGAGCATCAAGGACGTCCAGAAGCTGACGGGGTGCATGGCGGCATTGAACAGATTCATCTCGAAGCTAGGAGAACGGGGTCTCCCCTTCTTCAAACTACTCAAGCACCATGAGAAGTTCGTATGGACTGCAGAGGCGGACCAAGCCCTTGCCCAGCTCAAGGACTTCCTGTCGAAGCCACCAGTCCTCACGGCTCCCTACAAAGGCGAGCAGCTACTGCTCTATCTCGCTGCGACTACTCACGTGGTCAGTACTGCCATCGTCGTCGAGCGGCAGGGGAAGACGGCCACGCCTACCCGGTCCGGGCGCCCGGTCTACTTCGTCGGCGAGGTTCTATCGCAGTCCAAGGCTCGCTACCGGCCCGTGCGAGCTTCGTACGCTCTACTCATCACCTCGCGGAAGCTACGACACTACTTCCAGGAGTACTCGGTCTCCGTCGTCACCGACTACCCGCTCGGCGACATCCTGAGGAACCCAGACGCCACTGGAAGGATCTCCAAATGGGCTGTCGAGCTCGGCGCCCTCACCATCGACTTCAAGCCACGCACGGCCATCAAGTCGCAAGCTCTAGTCGACTTCATGGCAGAGTGGCGGGAGAACCGGCTACCTACTCCCACCGCGCGACCGAGCATTGGGTGATGTACTTCGACGGCTCACTCAACCTCGAGGGCGCGGCGCGAGGGTACTCCCGATCTCTCCAACGGGCGAACAACTCAAGTACGTCCCGCGGATCTTCTCGGAAGGTCTCAAACAACGAAGCCGAATACGAAGCCCTCCTACATGGGCTCCGCCTCGCGGCTTCACTTGGCATCAAGCGGCTACTAGTCTACGGCGACTCCGCGGTGGTCATCAACCAAGTCAACAAGTCCTCGGGACCGCAACAAGGAGAACATGGACGCCTACGCCTAAAAGTCCGCAAGCTCGAGAACAAATTCTATGGTCTCGAGTTCCACCACATCGTTCGCGACAACAACGTTGCGGCGGACGTCCTCTCGAAGCTCGGATCCACCCGCGCCCAAGTACCCGCGGGCGTCTTCGTCCATGAGCTTCACGCGCCATCCATCCCGGAGCCGGCGCCGCCGACCACCTTGTCCCGGCTAGCCAACCGGTGGGCGGGGAGGTCATGATGATCGACGTGGACCGGAGGCAACCCTTCATCGACTACCTCGGCGAGCGAAGGTCCCCCTCCGACAAGAACGCAGCCGAACAACTCGTCCGCCGCGCCAAGTCTTACGTCCTCGTCGGCGACAAACTCTACAAGCGAGGCGCATCTTCTCGGGAGTACTTATGAAATGCGTTCCTCGCGAAGAAGGCAAGGACATCTTGGAGGAGATCCACAAGGGTGTCTGCGGCAACCACGCGTCCTCCCGCACGGCGGTCGGCAAGGCCTTCCGGCGAGCCTTCTGCGGCCCCACGGCCACGGGCGATGCCGAAGAACTCGTCGAAGGTGCCAAGGATGTCGGTTCTTCGCTAAGCGACAACACGTCCCCGCCTACAAGCCGGTCACCATACCACCAACCCCGGCCTTTCGCCTGGCCGGGGGCTCGACATGATTGGGCCACTACCAAGCGCGCCGGGAGGATTCAACGAGGTACGGTGGCTATCGACAAGTTCACCAAGTGGATCGAGGTCAAGCCGGTCACATGCCCCAAGGGCGACGAGTACTCGACTTCTCGGATGAACTCGTACACCGCTACGGGCTACCCCACCGCATCATCACGGACACCGGGGTCCAACTTCAACAACCACCGGTTCGGGAGTACGCGAGAACGGCGGAATCGACGTCAGATACGTCTCGGTCGCCCATCCACTGGCCAACGGACAAGTCGAGCGCGCCAATGGGATGGTGCTCGACGCCCTCAAGAAGCGGCTACACGACGCCGCTAACGCAAAAGGGGGCAAGTGGATCAAGGAACTACCCAACGCACTCTGGGGGCTGCGGACTCAACCATCCAAGCCTACGGGGCAATCCCCCTACTTCCTGGTCTACGGCTCTGAAGCCATCCTCCCTGCGGATGTCATATGGAACTCGCCAGCAGTGGAGCACTACGACGAAGGCGTCTCAGAAGACGACGGACGAGTTGACATCGACGGCCTCGAAGAAGCTCGGTCGTGCCGCCCTCGTCCAATCGGCAAGGTACCGGAGGGTATCCGACGCTACCACGATCGCAACGTCAAGGAACGCTCCTTCAACGTTGGAGATCTTGTCCTCCGCCGTATCCGAACACGGAAGGACTTCACAAGCTCGGCTCCCCACGGGGAAGGCCCTTTCACCGTGGCTAAGGTGACCGGCCGAGCTCCTACCGCCTCCAAACACTCGAAGGCGAAGAAGTCAACAACTCGTGGAACGTCGACCGGCTCGTCGATTCTACGCCTAGTACGTTCGACTACTCCGGGGTTCAAGTCCACGCGACCACATCAACACCCCCTTGCCGCAAGCGACCCTCCCGGTCCGGCTTCAAGTCTCCGGACTATTCTACTCCGTGTCCAGCCCGTGCGGCTACCTACGGACCACGGGCTGCAATGAGCGTCAAGGACTCTAGCGGCGGTCTACCAAGAAGACCACACTCTAAGATCCGGCCGCGCGGCTACTTACGGATGCGCGATCCGGCCCGCACGGCTATCTACGGATCACTCACCGTAAGCGGCTACCCGCTCCCGGTACTACTCGGTTGTAAGCGGCCTCCGGTCCCGAGCGACTACTTGTAACTACGGCCACTGGCCATCCGTGTGCACTTCTTCGGTAATAAAGTTTGATTGTTCGTCAACTTCTTTACTGTCTACTCCCTAACGACGGGACTACCAAGCCGAGTACTACTACTCGCACCTACTCCACGATGGGCGCTCCGCACTCGAGATCGCGGTTACGAGTACTCATTGATGGAGCTTCACAATTCATTGATATATGAGATAGTTCATTACAAGCGTTTCCTATACAACCATGGCTACTAGCTATCTATGCGGGGCTACGGAGATTCGGCTTATCGGCTACCGCTCCGCGATGGGGAGCCATCCGCTCCGGCAACTGCGCATCTTGCTCGTCCGGCGGTTGGCGGCTACTCCGCCGGCGACTACTTCCACGGGGCCTTCGGGAAGTACGACTTCATGAAGGCCGGCACTGCTTGGGGATTGACTTGGCCATGTGCTTCACGTAGGCGGCCGGCCGGCTTGGCGCCTCACGAAGTCGATCCGCCAACGGAGCAATCTTGGGGCCGCCGGGTGCGGCACCGGGAGCCTCGCGATCGGGAGGGCGGCCTCTTCAAGGTCCTTCGGTGGGCCGGAGCGCCTCACGGTCCTCGTTCAACTTCGCAAGGATTTGTAGCGCTTGACGAGATCCCGATCGGATGCAATTCTCAACTCCATGTGCTTCTCGCACTCGAAGGCCGCTCCTTGTAGTCGAGTTCAAGTACAGCGGGCTTCTTGCTCCCGGTAGAAGAGATTCTTCATGCTGATCTCCGAGCCCTTCGGACGCTCCACCCGGTCTTCGAGTTCGCAACATTGGCACACACACAACGGGTCGAGCTTGATGACTCCCAACAAGTACCCGACAAGTCAAGAGACATACCTTTATTCTTGTTGCGGAGGCCTTTGTTCTTCCGCACCGGATCGTCGCTCTTCGCACCGCAAGTCCATCACGTCGTTGTGGTACTTGGCGAAGGCGGCGTCAAGCTTCGACTGCATGGCGGCCGCGTGTTTCCTCGACTTCACGAGCTGCTCCTCCAAGGCTTCGGCTCGCGGCACCGTGTCGCCATAGCCTTGCGGCCCGGATTGGACTTCTCGCGGGATCGCTCCGCGACGTCCTGCAGAAGACAATTTCAAGTCAAGCAGAGTACTCAACGAAAGGATTGACTACTCGGGAGGCAACGGCTACGTACCTTCATCCACTGTTCGGCTCGCCGCATCGCCTCCAGATGCTGCGCCAGCACCGCCGGCTCGACGAGATCGTCGGCAAGCAACTCGATCCCGCCACGGCTACTTGTCGTAGCCTCCGTCATTGGCGCCGAGCGGATAGGCTCCGCGTCTTGGATCTCCGGGGACCGGATCGCCACCTCCCGGGGCAACCCCCCGGCGACGTGGCGCCCGCCTCCTCCTCGGCGGACTTCTCGACGGTTTCCCCCATGGGCTCGGGGGCTCCTCCGCGGCCTGCGGGGCTCCCGGTGTCAACTCCCCGCACGGGCACCCCCGCAAGGATGTCACCCCCTTCGGCGCACCGTCGGCAAAGAGCACGCGCATCGGCATCTACGACTACTCTTCTTGGGCTCCACGGCTTCGGAAGAGTACTCACCTTCGACTATGACCGCCTCCGGCGGCGCCGCCGGCGGGCGGGGGCTCGGTCGTGGCTTGGGCTCCTAGAGCGGGTTCCTCGACGGGCGGCGCGGCCTTCTCTCGCCTCTGCCGCCGTGGGCTCCTCCCCGTCCCGGCTCAAGTCCGTGGATTTTCCGCACAAGTATCCACGGAGAGGATCGTCGGACAAAATCGACTACTCTAATGAGTACTACCGAAGAAACCGTGGTACTTACAAGTTCGACCGGACGATAGTCACGGCCGGCGCACCGAGGATGCGGCGATGTCAACCGGTCCACCCTCGGCGGGCGTTTCTTCTTGCGCCTCTTCGACTACCGCCTCTTCCACGGCGGCGGTGGCCGGCCGCGGACGTTCTCTCGCGCCCCCGCGGCTCCCACCCCTCCCGGCGGCGGCGGTCGCGGGTACTCGCTCCCCTCTCGGGGCGGGGGGCCGGCGCTCCGACCGCGCCGAAGCTCTTCGACGGTGGGAGCCGGACTTCGGCTTCCGGCCGGTTCCCCCACCGTGGGCCACGTGCCCTCATCGCCCTCCTCCACGGGCTCCGCCGGCGGCCTCTCCCTGCACACGGGGGATGACTACTCGTCGGCACCGTACTCGATCATCGGGTACTCGACTACTTCGCTCAAGATGACTTACCTCGGAGGCGTGGTCTGCGAGACCTTCATCTTCTTGGTTACCCGCTTCTTGGCGGGGTTGCGCGGCTTCCTCGGCGGCGCGGCAAGGCTAGCCTCCGGAGCTAGCCGAGGGTCTTGGATGAGAGGCACATGAGGCAAGCACCGGACGGCTAAACCTCGACCGCAGTCCGAAAGCGATCTGCGGCGTCTCCTCGTCCTCTTCGTCATCGGAGGTATCCTCCACGATGACGGGATCGTCGTCGTCTTCGACTACTCGGCGCTCCTTCACCTCCTCCACCGCCGGAATCTCAATTCCGCTCGGTGGTGGCTGCGGTTCGGAGACAAACCGCTTCACATCGTCCCGCATCAAAAAAGACACAAAAGGCGTTAGCAACTCTGCTACAAGTGCCTACTACTCGACGAGGTGGGTACGACTACTTACCTCGTTGGGCGGGCGCGCGGCGGAGAACTCCTCGACGGGGCACGCCGTGTACTCGGCATGTCCTTGAAGATCCTCGACAACCTCTCGACGATGTCGTTGTCTTCAATTTCGCCCCCCGGCATCCGCGACGTGTCGTCGTCGCCGGTGTACTCGAAGCCCATCGTATCCCGCGGCGACGGCGGGCCGGATCCGACGCTTCATGAAACTGAAGGCCACATGCTCGGCCCTCAGTCCTGCATCACGCAGGGCCTTGATTCGTCCCAGCAACTCCGGGAGCTGGATCCCCTCTTGCATGGTGGGTTCCGTGTTCCACCACTCTTGGTGCTTGGGCCGCCGTCCGCTCGGCTTCGGCAGCTCGGGATGGTGGTTCGTGGTATAGAACCACCTCGTCTTCCAATCCGTGTTGGAGTCCACGAGCTTGTACGCCGAGTGCGCTCGGCGGCATCTTCCCTCAGCGGATCCCGGCCCCGCCGACTACTGCGGGGTTGGAGGCGGGGGCGCGGCTTCACGCGGAAGAATTTCCGGAAGAGAATCCAATGCGGCTTGATCCCCAAGAATGCTTCGCAGAAATGGACGAAGACAGAAGTGTGGAAGACTCCGTTGGGGTTCAAGTTGAGGTACTCGATGCCGTAGTACCTGAGAAGCCCTTTGAAGAAATCGCTCGCTGGGAGCGCAAGCCCGCGCTCCACGAAGCGCGAGAACATCGGGATCTCGTCTTGCGCCTTCTCCATTGGATAGGGATCTCCTGCGGCAGATCTCCACATATCGATCTCCTTCTCCCTGATGAACCCGGAGTTCAACAGGGTCAGCAAGTCCTCGGTCTTCACCTTCGACCTTTTCCACTCGCGGCTTGGATCAGCGCGCGGTGGAGATGTGGGCGGCGCCGCTCCGGTGCCGGCCGCGGCAGCCTCTGCATGGCTCCTCTTCTTCCCGCCGGCCTTCAACGTCTTCGACGGGGACGGCTTCATCCTCCAAGAACAGGGAGTCTTCACTCGCATCCGCTCGGGGGCTACCCTACAGCTTTCGGGTGGCGATGCGCTTGGATCTACTGCGGCGGCAGTGCTCGTTGGAGTGGATCTACTTCAAGATTCAAGTGGCAAATGACTGCGGCTCACTTGGGTGAAAAACCCTAAGGGTTTCGGCTTGAATTTATAAGCCAAATCGCCTCTGTAACGGGCGGCCGGATAAGTCCGCGCGTGGGCGACTCGGCCGGCCGCGCGTGACTCTTCGTATTCTACTAGTCGACGCGCCTCACCTCGGGGGCTCGGCTACTTCTACTCGACTACCTGGGACGCGGCTAGTCTCAAGAGCATCTCAGGACACATTCTCCAAAGAAGACCCTTCAATTCGAGAGGAAGTACTCGACTCAAGGCTCGGGGGCTCCGTGCCACGTGTCCTTCGGTTTTTTCTCTTCGGACTTTTTGGGATTTTCTCGCCAAGACTTCGGATAGATCCTCGGCCCCGAGCCCGCGGCTCGAGGCTCGGGGGCTACTCCACGTGGATTGCGGTTCGGCAAATCGCATCTTCTTGACGGCTCGGCTTCAAGACAAGGCGAGGCATTTTTGAAGACCTTTGAAGGCGAGATTTCAAGGACGCTTGGGACTACTCGAGAAGACTTCAAGATTGCTCAAACATCGAGTGGAGTACATTCCGGCCTCGGGATGCTTCGACTACTCTTGAGGACTTTTGACTTGTAGCACTCGGGGACGCTTGAGGACTACTCGTTAAAGCCGTCAAGACCATCGGAAGCTATCCTTCTCGACTACAAAGTACTCGGGGGCTTGTCGTATGGACCTCCCCGGGCCCACTACCTCGGTGGGTACTAGGACCGACTACTCGGTGGGCCCCTCGGGACTACCCGACTTGCGCTACACGGCACCCGGAGGCGTGGAGCACAAGGACGACACGGAGTAGTACTCGGTTAAGGCTCGTACACGTTCCGCCTTTGTATAGAGGTCTCCTAGACGTACTCGACTAGTACTCCTTCCCTACTCCGACTTGTAACCCTGCCTCCCGGACTATATAAGGCGAGCGGGGACCGATCCCGGGATCACCTCATCCAATCTCAACTCACGGCGCACCGTTGCACCATCTTGTAACCGTGCCCTATCAATCCAGAGCTACGCAGCATACAGGACGTAGGGTATTACGCACCTCGCGGCCCGAACTGTCTAAATTGTGTGCCACGTGCCTCTTCCTTCGAGTTACCGATCTCGGCGAGTCACATTCATCTACTTCGGGTACTCCCCGTAGTAGGTTGCCGGTCCAAAACACCGACGGTGTGGGAAACTTCAATGTTCAAGGAACATTCTAGGAAACAATGTGAGAGATCTAGATATTTGTACACAAGTATATTTTTCCTTCATCGAAACCATTTGAAATTTTGAAGACAAGTTGAAGGACCGAAGCGGCAAACCAGAGAGGGGGGGGGGGGGGGGTTAATGGGAGCCGATAAAAATTCTTCTCGAAGGAGATGGGTACTCCAACAAGACGAACACGGCTTCCAACACACGTCTCCGACTCACTACCCAAGTCGGCCAAGTCCACGCAGCCACTGGAATGCTACTGAACCTAGGAACCAACACCAACCTCACATACTCGAGAACGCAGTGGAACACCAAAACTCGAGTCCACTGACCAACATCGGTCAGACTGGTGTGCAGCACCGGTTAGACTGGTGAGCAGCACCGGTCAGACTGGTCCCTGCTGGTGAAACCTGGCGACTTCCACAGAATGGCTCCACACCGGTCAGGCTGGTGCAATACACCGGTCAGACCGGTCTCAGCCAGAAAACCCCAAAACACCAAACAGGCCTACCAAGCTCCAAACTGACCCAAACTCGAAATAGCAGCAACATAGGACAACAGCGAACACACCCAAACGTTCACCTGAGCAAAAACCCAACAAGGGTTGCATCGGTCAGACCGGTGAGAGGCACCGGTCAGACCGGTGTGACTTGGGCTTCTCGGGATGAACAACACCCGCGGGTCAACACCCCCAAATCCAATCCTCGATATCCTGAATTGCTCCACGGACTTGAACAAGACTTCGGGGTTATTAGGAACGCCTCATGAGGAGTCCATAGCCATGATTTTGTCCACCAAAACTTGCCAAATCAAGAGGAATCGAAGAAATCCCGCCAAGAACTCCTCTAACCCTAGAACACCGAAAACCCCAAAATCGAGCCCCTTAACTCACGGATTTGGGAGGGGAATCAAAGGCAAAAGAACCACGAAGGGTTCACACGAATTTCCCCCATCAAATCCCCAAGAGCAAGGTCCCGAAAACACACCGAGAAAACCACCAAGAGAGGGCTCCGAAAATCACCACCAAGAACAACCGGGAACAACACAACAAAGCCTTGAGGAACCACGCCGAATCATCTATACATACCAAGGAGGTTCATACAAGGTCTAGCTTGCCACCCGATCATCCAACCCTCTCACAAAATCTCACCATGAAGCTCTCAAGCTAGTCCTATGGAAATCCTAAGAAAATAGGAAAGGAAAATAGGAAAGCAAATGAACTAGGGTTCCAAGAGATGGCTGCCATCCTCTCACCTCATGGGTTATATGGAGGCAACCGAAAGTCTAAAATACCTAACTAGGGATACAAGCCCCTCAAGGGTGGTTTTGGAAGTCTTCAAATTTTCTCCATCGGACGGATGCCCGGCGACCGCACCCTTCTTAGCCTCGACGCAAGCCATGCGATCCCGACGCGTGTCCTCCGCTTCGAAGTCTCCGGACTGCGTCATTGCACACCGGTCAGAATGGTGCTCCTCACCGGTCAGACCGGTACCCACCGGTCAGACCGGTCAGACCCACCGGCCAGACCGGTCTGGAGCTGCTGCAGCACTGTCTTCGGTTCTTCGGTCTTGACTTGGTGGATCAACCAAGGAATCCAGTGATTTTCTGGTGAACCACTGGAAACCCCGCGAACTCGGTGTAGCCTCCGCAAATCGCCACTCATGACTCGGCTCCCACGTAGTCCCGGCCCGACCTTGGTTTTGAGGCTCAACCAAGAAACCGTTCATGACTCCATCTAGCTATTCCTGCCACCATGCGGCTCGCACTTGACCCCGTTGGCCACCGGGTCCCTCAAACGAAGCCTACTTATCTTCCTTACACCTGGAGGCCTCACTGGCGACGACCTTTTGTGCTTGTTCTTCACCTGCACCAACACCAGTCAAGCCGCAACCTGCACCTGCAATACTTAGCCAAGAATCAGTCCACATAACATTGTCAATCACTCATCACACAAGGAAGCGACCATCCACCGGTCCTCGAACGACACATGGTTCTCAATCTCCCCCTTGATGAGTGCATTGACAATACCCACATAAAGTAACAAGAGATAAAAGAAAAAGAAAAGAAACAAATAAGAAGAAACTCCAACAAGCGATGGAAAGCCAAACAAAGGCAAAGAGCAAGATCACTTGAAGAAGACAAGTCTCGGATCCCTTAGGCAAAGGCAACGACTCGACACATCCGAGACAAAACAAAGCTCAAGAAAAGAGCGCAAACCACCAAACCAGAGCTTGAAAAACCACAGAGAGCTCCCCCTGCACACATGCAAGCTCCCCCTGAACCAATGCACCTCCCCTGGAAGAAAGCATGCAAAACACCACTTGAAACAGGGCACCTGCAACAACTCAGACCTGACCGGTCAGACCGGTCAACACCACCGGTCAGACTGGTGTGCAACATGTGAACAGGGCCATCACTCTGACCGGTCAGACCGGTGACCACGACCGCTCAGACCGGTGCACACCAGAGCCCAAAAATGGCCCGAAACCACTGAAAACCTTCTAGATGCATCCAGCAAGCCATTTCAAGCTCAAACTTCTCCCCCTTGTTGGCAATGCATGAATCAAGCCAAAAATGCAAAACTTTCAACCTAGAGCTTCTCAAATAGACAAAATTCAACATAGGATGCTACACATGTCCAAATGAGCAAGTTAGATACTCTATAGCTTCGTATTGACATCAAATACAAGATCACCAAGTTTCACAACTATTGGACGAAGCTAAGATGAATTTGGGTAATTTTGTGAAAAATTCACCTCTCATGAGCAAAGTCCTAAACATGACCAAAACATGTCAAAATGGCAAAGCCATACAAACTTCATGCTAGGACAACCATTCTAATCATAAGACCATCACAAACACCCACAAGCACCTCATGTCATGTCAAAGCCACCGAGCCATGTGTCTACTTCTATATATGAGACTTCTCATTGGTAGACATCATGCAATAGTTTAGCGCCCAAAGCAAATTAAATTTAGCACATATGACATGGGAGCACATTTTCCAAACATTTTACATTTCATTTTCAGATTCAAATTTGGTACATGAAATGTCTTTGCGACAAAAAAGGAACTTATGCACCTCCACAAGATAAAGCAAGAGGGCTAAACATTCATGATGGAAAATGAGCCTTTGGCCCCATATGATCAATGAACTAGCTATCCAACCACAAATTAAGCATAACCAAACCACTAAAACATGTCAAGATCATATAAAGGCATTTACACATGAGAGAGCATATATGTGGCATTTTTCAAAAACTTAGCCATCAACCATGGATATAAATCAAGATCATCAAGAGCTAAGCCAAACTAACCATATCATACCAAACAAACTCACAAAGACATAAATAGCATTCCATGGTGAACAATGTATATAGGAGAAGCTTTTCCTATCTAATGGATATAATACAAAATGCATGCAATCTAAGATACAAGGATGCCTATACATCATGTTACTTGTGCCATGCCAAATGCAAGAAATGCAGAATGGAGACTATACATATGCTACAAAAGAACTCCCACACACAAAGCTCACAAACGACCGGCTCCTCGAGGGGAGGCGAAAAGGGCTCGACACCACCGGCAAAAGAGGAAAGGAGCGCAAAACTCACAAGCTCCCCCTAAACACATGCACTAGGGCCAAAGAGCATACAAAGCTCACCCTACACACATGAGATAGGGCAAAGAGCAAAAAAAACCAAGTGGCTTGACCAAGGCCACACACTTGAAGGTCACAAATCCACTTACCTTTATCATATCTTCAAAAGTCACTCATCCTTGTCCACCACCCCCGAGAGTGATGTACCTCCATGTCACCACCAGGGTATGAGTCCGGAGAACCACCCCCGATATCAATCAAATGTTCTCCGGGCCTCCCACCTGCACCTTAAAACCAAGAGCAAGAGCGAGCAAATGACTCAACACTGGGGTTAGTTCCAAAGGTGTTAAACCAGTGTCGGGCGATTTCCTCGGAAGTAGGGTTAGCAACACTCATCCTACCCTGCCTATCAAAAATGCGATCCATCCTGTCAACCCTATCAAACCTAGAACCACTTGGGAAAACCACTCCCGTCTCACTGGAAGAGTACGAGTGCCACGAAAGAAAGACCATGGTCTGTAGCCCCTCTGAGACTCAAAACTGCGACCTCTCCCAAACTCATATTGATCATGAGATGGATAATGTCCAGCAAACTCAGCACCACCAAACTCAAGGTGCTTACCATTTGTTCCACGACTGAAAGGACTGAACCCTCTAGCATCACAACCAGGGAAACCAAACTCTCCAGCAATCTGCCTAGCACCGGTCTGAGTCACCCTGACCGGTCTAGCCGGTGGTCCTCGGCCAGCAGCCTTGTCTCCACCTAAGGCTCTCCTATCTCTCCATGCTGGAACCGTATACACAAAACCCTTTCCCTTGGGCAGAGACATACGAGACTCAGGCACACTATGAGAAGGGTGGTACCTGTCCTTGTTTGCCCACTCCTTAGCCATTATCACATCTCTCCTTCTCTTATAGCAAAACTCTTTCTTGTGACGATCCTTTCCACAAAACTCACAATGGAAACGGATTGATGTGGGCTTAGGCTTGGGGTGAGGCTCTTCACAGGGCTTCTCACTTGGTTCTCACTTGGTTTCTCTCTCGGTTTAAGCAACTAGTTTGGCTTGGGAGCAAACTCGTCTTTGGGTGTGGATTGTGGTGGAACTAGAACATTCCCAAATTTCCCTTCTCTCTCACCACTTCTCTCACCAACCTTATCAAATCCCATAGCACAACAATCAAAGCGCTTACAACTAGCAATCATCATACCCAGCTGAGGTTCTTGACTAGACAACCAACTCAGCACCTCACGCAACTTATTGTTTTCATCCTGCAAATGGTCAACACATTGTGCAAGTTCCAGGTTCTTCATAGCATGCAACTCACAAGTAGAACAAGAAGTAGGAATAGGCACTTTCAAATTAGCCTCAAGCGAAACAATGCGAGAACGAAGCTCAACAATTTTTTCATGCAAACCAGGGCAAGAAGTACATGCACCAAGCAAAGCGGGTCTAGATTGTAGCTCTGCCAACTCAACCCTAAGCACATCTAGTTCCTCACACTTGGAGACATACTTTTCAATAAGATCAGTCAATTCAGCTAGGAAAACAGAGCAATCAGCACAATCAATCTCATCAGAAACAACAGGGCTAGCCTTAAGAGAATCAATTTCAAGCTTGCTATTTAGAACCTGTGTTTCTAGCTCAGCTACTCTAGTCCTAGCATCCTCGAGCTAAGATCTAAGCTCCTTCCTAAGCTTCTTAGCCTCTCTAAGCATGTGATCGCGATTATCAAGCAAGTCAACCAACTCCTCATTCTCCTTGCGCAAAGAAGAGAGCTCATCACATACCTCATCCTCGGAATCCAAGTCCGAGGCGTCCTTCTGGCTTCTCTTGCTGCTGGAGCTGCGAGCCATGCCGCAGAAGTCGTCCTTGAGGCTTAGGCCCATCACACAAAGGCCGTTGAGATACTTGCCGAGGTTCTTCTTCTTCTTCTTCTTCTTCTTCTTCTTCTTCTTCTTCTTCTTCTTCTTCTTCTTGTCATCCTCTTCCTCTTCATCGCTCGAGCTTGAAGACGCGTCCTCGGAGTCGGACTCGATGTCGCTCGATCTCTTCATCTTCTCTGGACCCCGTGTCTTCTTCCCATGTCCATGATCATTCTTATTGGACTTCTTCCTCTTGTCCTCGAACTTGTGCTTGTCGTGGCTGTTCACCTTCGGACACTCGGCGAAATAGTGTCCAGCCTTGCCGCACTTGAAGCATGTCCTCGTGTTCCTCCTCAAGTTCACCCGGTTCTCGTGCAGCCTCTCGAACCTCCTCGTCAGCAACGCCAGCTTGTCCTCTCCAAGCACATCGAGCTCCTCATCTGGCATAGACATCAAAGAGCCTTTCCTTTCGAACCACCAACGAGGGCAAGATTATGAGAGTCACTCGGGCCCTCGAGCTTGGCTGTCATGCCTCTATCCACCTCAGCCGACATGAGCTTTGGGAACAGCTCGTTCACCGTCAGAGTGTCATACTTCTCTGACTCCACAATGGCCTCGAACTTTCCACCCCAAATCATACGATCCAAAGAGTGTAAGAGCTTGAGAGCTCTATCATGATCATCGTACGGGAGCACGTCCACATTGGCCCTCATGTTGTTCACAACCACCGTGAACCTCTTGAAACAAGGCATCGATGGACTCACCGGGGAGATGAGTGAAGTTCTCGTACTCTCTCCGGTAGGTCGCATACATCCGAGCCTGAACCTGGCATTCCCAACATGAGCCTCCTTCATCACCAACCAGATTCTACAAGCCAAGTGCTCAGTGTGCACCCGATCGAACTCAGGCTGACACAAAGCACGAAACAAGTAGTCGACCGCCTTATTGTTGGTGTCGAACATGTCTCTCGATCCTGGAGCGAGGAAGTTCATCGGCTGGACATAGCTGTTGTCCACCGTGATATCCCAAAGGATCTAACCCTTTCCATGAAGGAACGCCGCCATCCACTTACTCCACATTTGGTAGTTCTTGCCATCGAAGTGTGGAGGACCCGAACCCCATTCCTGGTACGCCATTTTTGGATCTTAGACTGGTTAGAGTCAATAAAGACCCGAACAGGCTCTGATACCACTAGAAGGACCGATACGGCGAACCAAAGAGGGGGGAGTGAATGAGAGCCGATACAAATTCTTCTCGAAGGAGATGGAGACTCCAACAAAACGAACACGACTTCCAACACACGTCTCCGACTCACTAACCAAGTTGGCCAAGCCCATGCAGCCACTGGAGTGCTACTGGACCTAGCAACCAACTCCCAACCTCGACCCGAGAACGCAGTGGAACACCAAAACTCGAGTCCACTGACCAACACTGGTCAGACCAGTGAGCAGCACCGGTCAGACCGGTCCCTACTGGTGAAACCTGGCGACTTCCACAGAATGGCTCCACACCGGTCAGGCCGGTGCAACACACCGGTCAGACCGGTCTGAGCCAGAAAACTCCAAAACACCAAACAGGCCTACCGAGCTCCAAACTGAACCAAACTCGAAATAGCAGCAACACAGGACAACAGCGAACACACCCAAACGTTCACCTGAGCAAAAACCCAACAAGGGTTGCACCGGTCAGACCAGTGAGACGCACCGGACAGACCAGTGTGACCCGGGGCTTCTCGGGATTAACAGCACCCGCGGGTCAACACCCCCAAATCCAATCCTCGATTTCCTGAACGGACTTGAACAAGACTTTGGGGATATTAGGAACACCTCATGAGGAGTCTATAGCCATGATTTTGTCCACCAAAACTTGCCAAATCAAGAGGAATCGAAGAAATCCCACCAAGAACTCCTCTAACCTTAGAACACCGAAAACCCCAAAATCGAGCCCCTTAACTCACGGATTTGGGAGGGGAATCAAAGGCAAAAGAACCACAAAGGGTTCACACGAATTTTCCCCATCAAATCCCCAAGAGCAAGGTCCTGAAAACACACCGAGAAAATCACCAAGAGAGGGCTCCGAAAATCACCACCAAGAACAACCGGGAACAACACAACAAAGCCTTGAGAAACCACGCCGAATCATCTATACAGACCAAGGAGGTTCATATAAGGTCTAGCTTGCCGCCCGATCATCCAACCCTCTCACAAAATCTCACCATGAAGCTATCAAGCTAGTCCCATGGAAATCCTAAGTAAATAGGAAAGCAAATGAACTAGGGTTCCAAGAGATGGCTGCCATCCTCTCACCTCATGGGTTATATGGAGGAAACCGAAAGTCTAAAATACCCTTACTTAATAACTAGGTATACAAGCCCCTCGAGGGCGGTTTTGGAAGTCTTCAGATTTTCTCCATCGGACGGATGCCCGGCGACCGCACCCTGCTTAGCCTCGACGCAAGCCATGCGATCCCGACGCATGTCCCTCACTTCGAAGTCTCCGGACTGCATCGTCGCACACTGGTCAGACCGGTGCTCCTCACCGGTCAGGCCGATTTGGAGCTACTGCAGCACCGTCTTCGGTTCCTAGGTCATGGCTTTGTGGATCAACCAAGGAAGCCAGTGATTTTCTGGTGAACCACTGGAAACCCCACGAACTCGGTGTAGCCTCCGCCAATCGCCACTCACGACTCGGCTCCCAAGTAGTCCCGGCTCGACCTTGGTTTTGAGGCTGGACCAAGAAACCGTTCATGACTTGATCTAGCTGTTCATGCCACCATGCAGCTCGCACTTGACCCCGTTGGCCACTGGGTCCCTCGAATGAAGCCTACTTCTCTTCTCCACACCTAGAGGCCTCACCGGCGATGACCTTCCGCTCTTGCTCTTCATCTGCACCAACACCAGTCAAGCCGCAACCTGCACCTGCAATACTTAGCCAAGAATCAGTCCACACAACATTGTCAATCACTCATCACACAAGGAAGCGACCATCCACCGGTCCTCGAACCACACATGGTCCTCACAAGTCTAGCTATCCAAATTATGTTGGCGAGTCAATTTGTAGATTTTTAGAGCACACTAGATGTTAGTAGAATTATTACATCATTAACATGGGATGTAAAAACAGATTCTAAGAATCTTGGGCACACAAGTGTGACTGCTGATATTTTATTCAAATACTAAATGTCCAAATACGAATCGTTCGTATTTTTATGATAAAAGTGCTGTTTTATGGGCTCTAATATTTCAGGGAAGCACGTTTCATTCGAAAGAAAATAGTGGCTGGCCCACGCGTCAACGTCAGCAGCCAAAACAAAAAGATAACTGCTTCCCGCCCGTCGGACCCAACTCCCAACAAAGGCGATGCGGGTTCATTAACCATCGTCGCCCATGACACTCGCCCACTCGTCAGCATCAGCAGGCAAACCATGCGCGGGCTGCTCAAAATTTCCTACCTATATTGACTATAATGCCCGTGAAATTCCTATTGCTGCACAGAGCTGTCAAGGGCATGCCAGTAGTTTCATTAAACACAGTTACGTGTGCTGTTCATATTCGGCTCCTCGCTAGATAGATCCACAACGCCCGCATTCTCCCCACCGCCGCAAACACTCGCCCTGCTCGCCTTCGTCGCTCTCTCCACGCTGCAACACTGCTTTTCTCCAGCCCCACCGCTCCCTGTGTGATGATGGTGACCAGGACGTGTTTATTGGTTTTCAGACGTACGTCTTCCTGACCAATCTAAAGACGGTTGACGTGGATCCGTCGACGTCATCCCCGGCCACGACGACGAGCCGGCCACCTCAGGCCACGAGCCGACGTGGATTCTACCCCTCCGACCATCACGAGAACAACTACTTCATTCGCAACAGAGGTTAGTCCTGCTTGAATCCCCAACGCCCTCTCTGACATCAGCCACCAAAATTTGCTACATATGAAGGGAAACGGGGTGGCTACGCTAGCGCAAAAACAAAATTTTCCCCGCAAAATAGTAACTGCTGCTGTCAGAGATCACGGGATTACCACTAGACGCGCAGATGCAGCGGAACCGTCTCGATGTGGACGAACGCGTCGAGGGTAGCAGGCAGTGCAGTTGCTCACGTCCTTCTTGACTTGCACGTGCGGCTCGTCCGATCCAAGTGCTCCAGATGCAGCACCTCCAAGGTATCCACATGTACGAAGAAGAAAGCGACGCACGCCAGACTTCTAGGTCCGCGAGTGCGACGAGGAGAGAGAATTGGCAGCGCGGCTGCTACTTGAGAAAGTTGTATCTTTTCAGGAGGGGTGTGGTCCATATTTATTGGGAGGAAAACCCCCCGCACCACCGTCCATTAGCAATATGGGACTAATAGATGGTGTACCCCTTCCAACGCTAATGGGCTTTACAACATTTGTGGCCCATTAGGACTTCTACACCATAATGGATCAAATCCATCTGAGTCCACTAGTGGATCAAATCCAATTGGCTCTAGGGCATATTTCCAACAGTCTCCCACATGCACTAGAGTCAACTATGCAAGTATATTCATCCTCATTCGGCTTCCAACCCCTTAAGTGTGTGATCCTATAGGTTCACGTACACATAGACTTGACCCGAGTACACTACTCGATCAATAGTTGATAGCGGCCTCTAGCAAGACGTGTCAACTCCTATGCATACGCAAAGATCTTATCAGACAAACCATCACAACGTTTCATACATGCTATTCCCTTTGCCTCACGATATTTGGTCTAGCTCCAAGCTGACCTCTCTTTCTCGATACCGTGATTCGGATCATCAAAAACGGGGTTAACTCTTAACCCAGCACGGCCATGCATTTCTTGATCCGATCACTCGAGGGGCCTAAAGATATCTCTCTCAAGTAGAGAGCGGCAAATTCTATCTTGATTAACCATGCCTCATAGCATGCTTCCTGACAAACCCGAAAGCCATCTTTATGACTACCTAGTTACGGAGTAGCGGTTGATGGCCCCTAAGTAGGTCAATTCACATCTTGAGTACATGCGACAATCTCAAGTCTAAGGACATAGCGTATACGTTGTGTAAACAGAGAACAAGGTCTCAAATTGGGTCAGTCCAGCCCCATGTCATACATGTGCCCACATTATTAGTTATACATCTCCATGTTCATGACTTGTGAAACATAGTCATCAACTAATACATGTGCTAGTCATTAACTCATACTAGGGACAACTTTTGAATAACCATACAAGTAAAAGAGTTTCACAAACAATTCACATAATTGCCAATCAAATACAAGTCGTCTTTCATGGATATTCAATAAAAGAACCAAGTGACATGGATATAATGAAATATAATCATCTCTATAATTCCTTATAGGACATATTTCTAACATTCTTCCACTTGCACTTGAGCTAATCTAGAATATATCTAATACTCATAGCTCTCATGTGCGCCTCATGCTTAGGCTGTGGAAGGGGTTTTGTCAAAGGATCTGCAACATTCAAATCCGTGTGTACTTTGCATATCTTGATATCACCTCGTCTAACGATCTCTCGTATCAGATGAAATTTCCGTAGTACATGTTTATTCTTTTGGTGGTTCCTTGGCTCCTTTGCTTGCACAATAGCCCCATTGTTGTCACAATAAAGATCCAATGGGCTAGAGACACTCGGAAACACACCAAGTTCAGAAAGGAACTTCCTTATCCAAACACCCTCCTTTGCGGCTTCCGAAGCCGCGATGTACTCGGCTTCTGTTGTACAATCAGCCACTGTCTCCTGCTTGGAACTCTTATAGCTCACAACTCCACCATTTATCGTAAAAACGTATCCTGATTGCGACTTTGAATTGTCTTGGTCAGTTTGGAAACTAGCATCGGTGTAAACCGTTACAACGAGCTCCTCCTCACCACCATAGACTAGGAACATGCCTTTAGTCCTTCTCAAGTACTTAAAAACATTTTTAACCATTGTCCAGTTACCCTCACCTGGATCAGATTGGTATCTGCTTGTAACACTGTGTGCATACGAAATATCTGGACGTGTACATATCATTGCATACATAATAGATCTGATGGCCGAAGCATACAGTATTCTACTCATGCGTTCCTGCTCATCAGTTGTTGAAGGACACTGAGTCTTGCTAAGATGTATGCCATGTGACATAGGCAAGAACCCTTTCTTCGCCTCTTCCATGTTGAACCTTTTCAACACTTTATCAATGTAAGTGTCTTGGCTTAATCCTATAAGCCTTTTTGATCTATCTCTATAGATCTTGATGCCCAAAATGTATGCCGCCTCACCTAAGTCCTTCATTGAAAAACTATTTTTTAATGAGGTCTTAGCGGCCTCAAGCATAGGAATGTCATTTCCAATCAGTAATATGTCATCCACATATAAGATTAGAAATACTACAGAGCTCCCACTTGCCTTCTTGTAAACACAAGGCTCTTCTTCACTCTGAATGAAGCCAAACCCTTTGACCACTTCATCAAAGCGAAGGTTCCAACTCCGAGATGCTTGCTTCAATCCATAAATGGATTTTTGAAGTTTGCACACTTTCCAGCATTGGTTGGATCAACAAATCCCTCAGGTTGTGTCATATACACATTCTCAATCAGATTTCCATGTAGGAAAGCTGTTTTGACATCCATCTGCCATATCTCATAATCGAAATATGCAGCTATAGCTAGAATGATCCGAACGGGTGAGGATGTCTCGTCGTAATCAACTCCTTGAACTTGTCGAAAACCTTTTGCAACAAGTCGAGCTTTATGGATGTGAACATTTCCATCCATGTCCCTCTTCTTCTTATAGATCCATTTGCACTCTATGGGTTTAACACCATCTGGCGGGTCAACCAAGTTCCAAACTTGATTGTCATACCATGGAATCTATTTCGGATTTCATGGCACTTTGCCATTTCTCGGAATCTGGGTCCATCATTGCTTCCGCATATGTCATAGGTTCATCATTGTCTAACAACAATATGTCACACTCTCTCGCGATCATGAGATTGAGCTTATCAGTTGCGCGACGTGCCCTTTCAGACCTTCGTGGTCGTGTTGGTGCTTCTCTTGCCACGGGCATCTCAACTCGTTCAGCTACATTAGCATCACTTGTGAAATCTTGCCCTAGCGGCTCATCTTGAACTTCTTCAAGATACACCTTCTGTCTACATTTTTCTCTTTTAAAAAAACTCTTTCTCTAAGAAAACACCGTTCCGAGCGACAAACACTTTGTCTTCTGACCGGTTGTAGAAATAATATCCCAAGGTTTCCTTTGGATATCCCACGAATATGCACTTGTCCGATTTAGGTGTTGATTTATCTGATTGAAGTTTCTTCACATAAACCTCACAACCCCAATTTTTCAGAAAAGACAACCGGGAGTCTTACCGACCATATCTCATATGGTGTCTTAACTACGGACTTAGAAGGTACCCTATTTAAAGTGAAAGCTGCGGTTTCTAGAGCATAACCCCAAAATGACAATGGTAGGTCCGACTGGCTCATCATTGATCGGACCATGTCCAAAAAGGTTCGATTACGTCACTCGGATACATCGTTTCTTTGAGGTGTTCCAGGTGGCGTAAGTTGTGGAACAATTCCGCAACTCTTTAGATGACTGCTAAACTCATGGCTCAAATACTCACCTCCACGATCAGAACGCAAGGTCTTGATTTTCTTGCCACGTTGATTTTCTACTTCACTCTGAAATTCTTTGAACTTTTCAAAAGTTTCAGACTTGTGCTTCATTAAATAGACATAACCATATCTACTTAAATCATCAGTGAACGTTATGAAGTATTGGTATCTACATCTAGCTGTCGTACTCATTGGTCCGCACACATCCGTATGTATGAGTTCCAGTAAGTCTGAGGCTCTCTCCGGAAAACCTGAGAAAGGCATCTTGGTCATCTTGCCTAGCAAACAAGCTTCACATGTCTCGTAGGATTCAAAATCAAACGAAGTTAAAAGTCCATCGTTATGGAGCTTCTTCATGCGCTTTTCACTGATGTGACCCAAACGACAATGCCATATGTAGGTAGGACTTAAATCATTAGGTCGAGACCTTTTAGCACTTATGTTACAGATAGGTGAATCATCAAGATTTAAAACAAATAAGCCATTCACAATGGATGCACAAGACACAAACATATTATCCTTAAAGATCACACAACCATTGTTTTCACTCGCAAATGATTAACCATCCTTCATCAAACATGAAGGGGATAAAATGTTTCGACTCAAACTAGGAACCAAATAACAATTATTCAACTCCATAATAAATCCTGACGGGAGGTGGAGTTGCATCGTCCCGATGGTCAACGCAGCAACTCTTGCATTATTGCCCACGCGAAAATCAACTTCTCCTCGTTCCACACTTCTACTTCTTATCATTCCTTGCATCGAGTTGCAAATATGAGCAACCGATCCGGTATCAAATACCCACGAATTAGTATAAGAATCAGCGAGGAAAATATTTGTAACATAAATATTAAGTGTACCGAAAGTGGAAGTACCCTTACTTCCCTTGCTTTTCATAGAAGCTAAGTACAACTTACAATTTCTTTTCCAGTGACCAATTTTCTTACAATGAAAACATTCAGCCTTGGCAGCTGGACTAGCCTTGGGCGCCTGGTTTTGCATTGGGATCTTATCCTTGGCCTTACCTTTCTTCTTCCAAGAATTGCCCTTCCTTTTAAAGATCGGCTTGTTTTTGATCGCCATCACATGACTACGCCCGTGCTTTTCTTAACGTTATCATCTATTGGTAAGGGGGTGCCTAGAACTCCTTCCCTTTTCTCAGGCTTCCGAGAACAATTCTCAGATTACGAATCCAATTCGTAAAGTTTGTTCCAGTCAACTTGTCCTTCTCAAGGACCGAATGCAAGGTAAACGATGTGGTGTTGCTAGGTACCTTTAATCTACAACAGAATAATAAATGCAAAACACTAAGACAAAATATCGATGACTGAGTAAAATAAAAGAATTTACTCCCACTAAAATCAATATCCCCACTTTAATACTTAGTGATTCAGAATCCACAACTAACAAGTCTACTAGTGAGCTTTTGCGTCACCGCTAGTAAACAAGGTAGATCGGTAAGCAACTCTTTGCTAATCATATCACATATGACTCCTGTTGTTGGGTGACATCTCTATGTCTAGGCTCCCAACCTTTATGCCCCAAAGTCCTTAACCATTAAGATGACTTTGATAAGTAAACCAACACTTATGCGTGTAAGTATCCGATACGAACCCGTCTAGTCAAGGAAAACTAGTGGCACCCTAATTTCATAGACCCACCACTAATTGTACGAGACGTGGGACGGTGGCAAGTGTTGGGAGGGCACGTTAACTTAAAATTCCAAAGGGATCGTTCTACTCGTAACATCACACGCAAGAAAATAACATTGTCGCATGTAAAAGTAGAACGGTAAGAACGACATTTACACAGTTGTAACACGGTATGGCCTATTGTCACATGGTGATCTCCATCTCCATTGACCTGTACATCATGTTGATCTCCATCTCCATGATCTGTGTGTACCATCCTCAATGTGGTGAGTCCTCCAAGAACTATCTAACACGTGCTAGTAATGAAAGTTACACAATCGCGTATTATATCATCACAAAATGGTACGCAGACCATTACATTAATTTTGACAATACATGTGGCTCCAGCCGTATTTCCGTACACGTGACACGCAGGTCACGAAAAAATTACACACATGCATCACATACACATATAGGCCATAGCGATCACAAAACCTGCAAAACAGATTATCGCAATTTCGACGTCCAAACTTAAAACGCCTGAAAACCCATCTTGCAAGCCGAATTTCGCAAAACTAATTTCGCCGCGACCAGCAAAGCTGCTTTATCACATGTTCCAAATTTTCTGTAGATCAATTTTCATATAGAAAACTTCTTCATCCGAGTTAACCACGAAAAGTTATGGCTGTTTTACCGAATAGCATGTTTTCTGGTTTTCCCGGGCCGGTTGCAGATCCAATCTGCCGCCGCCACGCATCCCATGCGCCTGGCACTTGACCTAGCTTCGATTCGACCAATCCAATAGATCTCCTTCTCATTGTGACTGGATTTACGTGTATCACTTAACTCCGATGGCGGAATTCCGACCGGTAGGAGTAATTCGTTACACGACCATCACGTCAAGAACACGAAGTCGATCAAAACTTTGATCTACATCTGCATATCTCCATATGCACACATCCCGAATCTAAAACTTAGCAGCTACGGCTCTGATAACACTGAAGGGAAGCGGGGTGGCTACGCTAGCGCAAAAACAAAATTTTTCCCGCAAAACAGGAACTGCTGCTGTCAGAGATCACGGGATTACCACTAGACGCGCAGATGCAGCGGAACCGTCTCGATGTAGACGAACGCGTCGAGGGTAGCAGGCAGTGAAGTTGCTCACGTCCTTCTTGACTTGCACGTGTGGCTCGTCTGATCCAAGTGCTCCAGATGCAGCACCTCCAAGGTATCCACACGTACGGAGAAGAAAGCGACGCACGCCGGACTGCTAGGTCCGCGAGTGCGACGAGGAGAGAGAATTGGCAGCGCGGCTGCTACTTGAGAAAGTTGTATCTTTTCAGGAGGGGTGTGGTCCATATTTATTGGGAGGAAAACCCCCCACACAAACGTCCATTAGCAATATGGGACTAATAGATGGTGTACCCCTTCGAACGCTAATGGGCTTTACAACATTTGTGGCCCATTAGGACTTTTACACCATAATGGATCAATCCATCTGAGTCCACTAGTGGATCAAATCCAGTTGGCTCTAGGGCATATTTCCAACAACATATTCATGTCATTGTTGATTAATTTGGGAGACATGGCTTGATAGTTCATCTTTAATTGATTGACTGTGGATTTGATGGATGTATTTTCTTGCCCCATGTCTGTTTGAATAGATTGTTGATAACAGATGTAGTTATACGAACTGTTGAAATTCATTTTCATGTTCCTAGTGCTACAATTTTTGCATTATAAATTCATGAAAAGCATTGAGGTTGTTAGCATACTTTAATTTTTCTATGCTTTGAATGCACCAGATCGACAATTATGCTTTGGACCTGTTAGCATACTTTAATTCTGCTATGCTTTGAATGTACCAGATCGACAGTTCTACTTTGGACCTGTTAGCATATACTTTAATTCTGTTATGCTTTGAATGTACCAGATCGACAGTTATGCTTTGGACCTGTTAGCATCTTTTAATTCTGATGGCCACATAATGAAACAGTGAATTGCATCGCAGTGGTTTATAATGTAGTCCACCCAATCTGCTATATATTCATGTCAAGGTAGATTAGGGAGACATGCATTAATAGTTCATCTTCAGTTGATTGACTGTGGATTTGATAAATGGATTTTGTTACTCCAAGTCTGTTTTGAATAAATTGTTGCTAACAGATGAAGTTATATGAAATGTTGAAATTCATTTTCATGTTCCTGGTGCAATAATTTTTGCACTGTAAATTCATGAAAAGAATAAAGGATGTTAGCATACTTTTATTCTGCTATGCTTTGAATGTACCAGATCGACAGTTATGCTTTGGACCTGCTAGCATACTTTAATTATGATGGCCACATAATGTTAGTGAGAATTGCATCATAGTGGTTTATAATATAGTGATAACTAGATTGTCTCATGCTTTGTTGTGTGTTAATTGTTTCACTACTATCATATATATTTTTATTGTTGGTGTCATGATGTGTTGTGAGTGTTGTTTCACTACTGTCATATATAATGTCATGACCATTGCTTTATCCTCTTGTTGCATGTACACATGGAACACACAATCCATCGCTGCTCAAGTTGGACAAGGAAGCAGTTGAAGGAATTTATTCTCTACTTTGATATATAAGCATATTGTCGTGTCCCTGTCAAAATGGTTAGCACCTATCCTTGTATGCTAATTAAGTAAAATATGAACTGTGTATGTCTATGCTAATTTTATTTACGACTGTATTAGATATTTTGACTGTCAGAGAAAATGAATTTATCTAATAAGAATTTTGTTTAGATTTTCAATCTTTATTATGGTGCTCTATTGACAGACCTGACATATCATCTATACAGTCTCCCACAACAACAAACTCCTCAACCTCCAGTGCATCATCACAGCCCATCGTCGGTGAACCTTCTTCATAGGGTCACTCAGCACAGACTACTGCGAGTAGTCCTCGATCTCGCGGGTCAAGGACACAAACCAAATGGCCAGAAGACAACTTGACTGCAACTGGACTTAATGCCAAATTTTGGCCTACCCCAGATGTTGCGAGGGATAAATTTGTATTGGTCTCATTCCTCAAGAGAGCGTGTCAATCAAGAAGGCGGTTGATGACCTCTCACCAATTGATAAGGACCATATGTCCAAAGTTTTAGAGCAAAAGCTAGATTATCCAGCCAATCTGGAAGAATCTATTCACAAGAAGGCAGTTAAGGCAGCTCTATCAGAGATTAGAACATTACAACTGCGGTTCAAGGCCCTTTTAAGAAAAAAATATGTGAGTGAAGAGGAGGCTCCCTTTGTGAAGCATGCCTTTTTGTAGCAACAAGAATGTGACATGTTTGTGCGGGAAACCAATTCTCCTTCATTTCAGCAATTGAGCCAGGAGATGAAACAAAATAGAGCATTGCATAATAAGCCACACAAGATGGGCAGAAAAGGTTATCGTGGTAAAAGGAAAGAGAGGGAGGAGGAGGATTGAGGACCATGTGTGGTTCGAGGACCAGCGGATGGTCACTTCCTTGTGTGATGAGTAATTGACAACATTGTGTGGACTGATTCTTGGCTAAGTATTGCACGTGCAGGTTGCGGCTTGACTAGTGTTGGTGTAGGTGAAGAACAAGCGTGAAAGGTCGTCACCGGTGAGGCCTCCAGGTGTGGAGTCAAGTGCGGGCCGCATGGTGGCATGAACAACAAGATGAAGTCATGGACGGTTTCTTGGTAGAGCCTCAAAACCACGGTCGAACCGGGACTACGTGGGAGACGAGTCATGAGTGGCGATTGGCGGAGGCTACACCGAGTTCGCGGGGTTTCTGGTGGTTCACCAGAAAACCACTGGGTTCCTTGGTTGATCCACAAAGCCAAGACCGAAGAACCGAAGACGGTGCTTTGCGCAACGACTCCGGACCCGACCCGACGGCCGGGTGGGTACCGGTCTGACTGGTGCGCGACGACGCAGTCCGGATTCTTCGAAGCGGAGGACACACATCGGGATCGCATAGCTTGCGTCGAGGATAAGCAGGGTGCGGTCGCCGGGCATCCATCCGATGGAGAAAATCTGAAGACTTCCAAAACCGCCCTTGAGGGGCTTGTATCCCTAGTTAGTAAGTAAGTGTATTTTAGACTTTCGGTTGCCTCCATATAACCCATGAGGTGAGAGGATGGCAGTCATATCTTGGAACCCTAGTTCATTTGCTTTCCTATTTTCTCTTCTTATTTTCTTAGGATTTCCATAGGACTAGCTTGAGAGCTTCATGGTGAGATTTTGTGAGAGGGTTGGATGATCGGGCGGCAAGCTAGAACTTGTATGAACCTCCTTGGTATGTATAGATGATTCGGCGTGGTTCCTTATGGCTTTGTTGTGTTGTTCCCGATTGTTCTTGGTGGTGATTTTCGGAGCCCTTTCTTGGTGGTTTTCTTGATGTGTTTTCGGGACCTTGCTCTTGGCGATTCAATGGGTGAAATTCGTGTAAACCCTTCGTGGTTCTCTTGCCTTTGATTCCCCTCCCAAATCCATGAGTTAAGGGGCTAAATTTTGGGGTTTTCGGTGGTCTAGGGTTAGAGGAGTTCTTGGAGGGATTTCTTCGATTCCTCTTGATTCGGAAAGTTTTGGTGGACAAAATCTTGGCTATGGACTCCTCATGAGGTGTTCCTACTATCCCCAAAGCCCTGTTCAAGTCCGTGGAGCGATTCGGGAGATCAAAGTTTGGATTTGGAGGAGTTGACCCACGGGTGTTGTTCATCCCGAGCTGCCCAGGTTACAACGTTCTGACCGATGCTCTTGACCGGTCTGACCAGTGCGAGCCACTTGTGGGATTTGCCTCGGGTGAACTGCTTGACTCGTGTGTCTTTGGGTCTTGGTGCTGCTGGTCAGTTCTTGGTTTGTTTGGAGTTGTTTTGTTAGGTTTTGTGTAGATTTTTCCTTCCGTGCAGGTTGTGTTTTGGGGGTGTTTTTGTTCCAGGGCGTAGAGAAGTCACTGAGGCTCTCTCGAACGTTTGTTGTCTTCGTCGTCGTAGCCACCGCCCGACCGGCGCCGTCCACCGGCCCGACCGCGCGGTGCCATCGATCCGACCGGTGCAGCACAGGCAGCAAGCTGTGCAAGTTTCCGCTATGTGTTTTGGTGTGTTTTGGCTCGGAAGGTTGTTTGTTGGTTCCTAGGTCCAGTAGCACTCCAATGGCTCCATGGGCTTGGCCAACTTGGGTAGTGAGTCGGAGACGTGTGTTGGAAGTCGTGTTCGTTTTGTTGGAGTCTCCATCTCCTTCGAGAAGAATTTGTATCGGCTCTCATTCACTCCCCGCCCCCCCTCTTTGGTTCGCCGTATCGGTGAGGGACAAGGGGTTGAATGGTGTGGGACTTGGGGCAAACAAGGTTGGTGAGAGAAGTGGAGAGAATATCCCAAAGCCACCAAAAACCCACCACAAAAATGATTTCCCTCCTAAACCTAACCATATTAGGAACCGACTGGACACAACCCTAGCTCCACCCGTGTTTTCCCCACAAACAAATGATTTCCAAATTCCTATCAAGTTTGTGAGCACTTCCGGGAAAGTGTTATTTGGGAAGGAAAGTCAGAAGGCTAGTGAGGATAAACTGGTGGAGAAGTCGAGTGGAGAGAAACCAAATGAGCAACCCAAACCCAAGCGTAAACCTAAGCTTGTGAGGTTCCATTGTGGCTATTGTGGGAGAGATGGCCATAAGGATGAGTTTTGATTCAAGAGGAAGCGAGAGGAGAGAATGGCGAATGAGTGGGCTAACAAGGACAAGTACCACCCTTCCGATTGTGTACTTGAGTCTCGTGTGCAGATGCCCAGGGCCAAGGCGAGTGTGAGGACAGTTCCGGCTTGGTGAGAGCGAAAGGCTGTTGGAGGTGCTGCTGGCCGGGCTACACCGGTCAGACCGGTGAGGGGCACCGGTCGGACGGTGCGAGCTCCGGACAGGGCGGCGGTTCGGGGTTTCGTGCTCGTACAGGTGCGAGGTTTGGTTTTGGAGGTCGTGGTTCTGATGCTTGGGCTGGAGAGTTTGCAGGAGGTCAGTTTGCTAGGCGTTCTCCCCCTCGTGCTCAATACGGGGATGGGAGGAGTCGTAGCTTTGAGATGGAGAGGAGGGACGGTCCACTGTACTCCTTTCATGGTTTTGGTCCTTCTCCAAGTAGAGAGGGTTGGTTCCCTCATGGTGGTTACCGTGGTGGTGTTCGTGGAGGTAGCTTTGATAGGAAAGATGGTTTGGTTTGTGCTAACCCCACTTTCGAGCAAATGGCTCGGCACTGGTTTTACTCTTTTGGTACTAACCCTAGTGCTGAGTCGTTTGTTCGCTCACGTGCTCGTTTTTTAATTTCAGGTGCGAGACTTGCAAAACATTTGGTTGATTGACTCCGCTTGCTCGAGGCATATGACCGGAGACAAGGGGTGGTTCTTAAGTCTCATCCCGGTGGTGACGAAGAGGTAAATCACTTTTGGGGACAATGGGCGTGGGCGTGTGCTTTCAGAAGGTGAGATTAAGGTGGGTGACAAGATCACTCTCAGGCATGTTGCTCTTGTTCAATCGCTTGTATACAATTAGCTTTCTGTGTCCCAGCTGTTGGATGAGGGTTTTGAGGTGCTGTTTCAGCCTGGTGGTTCTCGGATATTGGACTCTCGAGGGGAACTTGTCTGTTTGGTCGTTCCTGAGGGCCAGGTGTTTCAAGCTGATTTTTCTCAGTCTTCTGGTGTGAGAGTTGTTTCTTGGTTGGTTCTTCGAGTGAGATGTGGAAGTGGCATGGGAAGTTGGGTCACTTGAGCTTTGACCTTTTGTCTCGCTTGAGTAGACTCAATTTGGTCCGAGGATTGCCACAGTTGAGGCTTGAGAAAGAGTTGGTTTGTGCGCTTTGTAGGCATGCCTAGATGGTAGCCTCTTCTCACCCACCTCTCATCGATGTGATGACTGAGCGTCCATGCGAGCTGCTCCATATGGACCTTGTTGGCCTAGCTCGTGTGCGATCCGCGAGTGGGAAGTGGTATGTCCTTGTTGTGGTGGACGATTACTCTCGGTATGCGTGGGTGTTCTTTCTTGAGGATAAGGGGGAGACATTTGGTTTTGTTCGATATCTTGTCCTGAGGTTGAGGGACGAGAGGCACGGAGATGCCATACGAACAATCCGCAGTGACAATGGCTCGGAACTCAGAAACTCTCATTTTGAAACCTTTTGCCATGACTTGGGTCTTGAACACCAGTTTTCGAGTCCGTATACGCCTCCCCAGAATGGTGTTGTGGAAAGGAAAAACAGGACCTTGTGTGAGATGGCTCGGACGATGCTTGATGAGCATAGGACTCCGAGAAGGTTCTGGGCTGAAGAGGTGAATACCGCGTGCTATGTTTCAAACAGGATCTACCTCAGAGTGCATAAGAAGAAAACATTCTACGAGTTGATGCACGGTCGCACACCCAAGGTGAGTCACTTCCATGTCTTTGGTTGCAAGTGCTTTATTCTGAAGAAAGGGAAGAAGTTGGATAAGTTTGAGGCTAGGTCGGTCGGTGGTATTTTCTTTGGTTATGCACCTCACTCTAGAGCATATGGAATTGATTCATGAATAAAAATGTTTTCCATACCCTTGCTAGTGAAAGGAAATAGGACTAAACCTTTACATAAAATATCAAGTACAAAGGAACATCTATTCGAATGTGCAATAAAAGAATGAAGCACACATAACTAATAACCTTCCTAAAAGAGATGTGCTATCTAGATATTTGTTAAGGTGAATATGACCAACAAGAGTTGGATAAGATAACAAAATGTCACATCACCTGAACCTTGCATTGCATTCCGTGTAGATCTTCTGGACGGAGACTACTCCCTTGTCCCGGAAACCGAGGAAGGCGGAGCAGAAGCTTCCCTGCAGGACGTGGAAGTGCTCAACGACACCCAGGGTGCCCAATCTAACCTAGCTGATGAAGGCAAGCTCCGGTGCATCTAACCCAGTTTTTAAATTCTTTATTCAATTATCTATGGATGATTGTGCATTTAAGTTCAGGAGTTGAATGGAACCCTAGATGCATGATCCCTAGGTACCTTGTCCTTACTAGTATGATAGGTCGATGGCTGCCAAGCTATAGGACCGTTACAAGTCGGGTGATGACCTCACTCGCGAGAATAGGTTCCTAGATAGGAATCACAATATATCCTTAATTGGATTGCTCATGTGGTAAGAGCATGGGATTTGGGCTCCGGTCCATTGGCTATTGTGGGTTAAGTGTTTGAACGTACTAAGCACTTGTCGGGAATGGGACCAGTAAGCCTAGTACCTCAATGAGACGGCTAGGGATGGAACTGTCACTACTCTTGGGGTTTGTCTCACGACTAGCTACCGGTGGTGTATGGTGATTCCAAGCACTTCGCGGGGTATTCTGGATAGCCTGAACCAAACACTGTGGCCTTTCATCCCGACCCGAGGATTTTTGGGAACTGCTTGGGAAGTTGTCCTTGCGGGGGCAACCTACCGTGAGTTTAGGTCTACCTTGCAAGGTTTGAGTCAATCGATTGTCGACCTCTCACTGTTATCTGAGACTACTTACTCCACTAGCCATGAGATCTCTAATGATGGAAGTTCATGAATACTATGCTTGATTAATTGTATTGTACAAACTTGTCTGTACTAGTTGGCTAATGTAGTAAAGATTAAACCCACTAGAACTTGTGCTAAAATCTTGAAACTAAGGACATACTCTTTGTTACTTTTCAGCAAAAAGAAACCAGTGGCCAAAAGCCTTTCATGTCTAGTTTTGGTGAAGTAGTATCACCGACGAGTAAGTCTTGCTGAGTATTAGTATACTCAGCCTTGCTATAATATGTTGATCCAGGTAATGCTTTCGGTGATGTGTGGCCCGGAGAGATCCCGCCCGGCTGGGACCTGGAGTGGGTGGAGGACGACGACTGAAAGCATCATGGATGGCCTCCCGTGGTGTCTTCGCTTCCGTTAGTTTATTCCCGCTGTTTCAAAAACTCTGAACTATTTCTTATGGCAAAAACTTCGGTTTTTAATAATCATACCCTTCGGGGTACGAATTTTGATATTAATGATGTTGTATCTCTGGACTCGCCTTCGAGTGAGTTTTAATGCATATATGTCGATCCTTGTTGCTATTCAAGTGATTTACCAGGCGTTAACCCGGTGACTAACGACGGGATGATACTTTATTATCGCTTAATGACCAAAGGGGATTGGTTTAGGCGATAGTACGATATTTTCCTAGGCGGGTTGTCACAATGTCCTTCCTTGTCGCCGTCAAGTACAAGAGGGAGCTGATCATGCTCCGGTACTCCTTTTGGTCCAAGGGCTCTCCATCCTCGTCTGCATCCAGCGCTATAGTCGTACTCATCGGTGTTGATAGGGGCTTCGAGTCCTTTGTGTAATTGGCTTGATGCACAAAAGTTCCCTCCTTCGCCTACTTGATCTGAAGCCCAAGAAATAACTGCAATTCTCCCATGATAGAGATCTCTAATTCTTTGCTCATGTCCTCTGCAATCCTTTGCAACCAAAGAGTGAGACGAGCCGCCAAAGACAATATCATCCACGTACACCTGAGCAATTAGGATGTCATCACCCTGCCTGAGAAGAAAAAGAGTCTTATTAACTTTGCCCATCTCAAATCCCTTGCTGAACAAGAACCCCCTCAACCTACCATATCATGCCCTGGGAGCTTGTTTCAGCCCATACAAGGCCTTCCTCAGCTTATACACTCGGTGGGGAAACTCAACACTCTTAAACCAGGTGGTTACCTCACATAAACTTCCTCCTCCAAAAACCCATTCAGGAAGGCGCTCTTCACATCCATTCAGTACAACCTGAATCCTTCAGCCACGGAAAAGGCTAGAAAAATCCTAATTGCCTCCAAACAAGCTATAGGAGCATATGTCTCCTCATATTCTATCCCCTCCTTCTGGCTATAACTTTGAGCAACCAGACTCGATTTGTTCCTTTCCACCACACCATTCTCACCCTCTTTGTTTTTCCACACCCATTTTGTCCCAATAGGTTTGCAATTCGGTTGTGGCTCCACTAACTCCCACACCTAGTTTCTCTCAAAATTCTCTAACTTCTCATGCATGGCATTTACCCAATTAGGATCAGATAGCACATATCCAATGTCTTTCGGCTCAAAGGTAGCAACAAAAGCGAAATGAGCAAAGTGAGAAGCATTTCTGGACCTCGACCGTTTCGTGCGCTTGTTGATGTCGCCGATGATTCTTGAGGGCGGATGATCAACTTCAACGCACCTCGGTGCCTCTCGCTTGGAATTACGATAAAAGGTTTCAAATCAAGAGTTTTTAAATTTGGTGCTATTGTCGCTACGAATAGCACGAACAACGTGTCCATTTCTCTTATTCTTCAACCTCAAGATTAGATCTCGGACAAAACCGAACGTCTCCCCCATGTCAGCCAAAAAGAAGACCCAAGCATAGCAAGAATAGTCATCCACTATGACAAGGACATACTATTTCCCACCCGCCAAGCACACACAAGCTGGACTAACCAAGTCCATATGGAACAGCTCGCATGGCCTCTCTGTTATAAAGGATGTCAGAGGCGGATGAGAGGTGGCGACTATTTTGCCATGCCTACACGGAGCACATACCAAATAATTTTGGTACTTCAACTTAGTCAATACTCGGACCAAACCTAGCCCTCTCAAGCGTGAAAACAAGTGAAAACTCAAGTGACTTAGTCTCCTATGCCGTTTCCAAAGCTTCGTTGAAACACCAGCAACCAAACAACAAGAAGAGCCAACACACTGAGAAAAATCGGCTCTGAAAATCTGAACCTTTGGGATGATCGTGCACACAAGATCACCTCGAGAATCCAAAACACACAAAGTGTTCATTTTGAAACAGACCTCAAAACTCTCATCAAGAAGCTGGGAACCGAAAGAATATTAAACCCCAAAGACTTGACAAGAGCAACACGCTTGAGCGTCACAGACTCGCTCAACTTTACCGTGCGCACTGAAAGCACTCTACCTTTCCCATTGTCCACAAAAGTGATGTACTCTTTGGCCATCACTGGGGTGAGGCTGGAGAACCACCTTCAATCTCCGGTCATGTGTCGAGAGCTATTGGAGTCGATTAACCAAAAGACCTCCATGTCTCCCACCTGCAAAATAAAAAATGAGAGCGTGAGAGAGCAAACAACTAAGTACTGGGGTTAGTACAAAATGAATCAAACTAGTGCTGTGCCATTTGCTCAAAAGTGGGTTTAGCAAAATCCTTCCTATCTCTCCTAGGTGGAACACCCACACGTCCCCTTGGAGGACTATGCGTAGCACGAAGTGGAGACCATCCTCGTAGCTCCTCTGGGACTTAAAGCTGTGATTATTCCCCCCACGCTCGTATTGGCAACAAGTAAATGAATGTCCAACAAACTCACCACGATCAAACCCAACACACCTACCACCAATTCTCTGTTGTGGCACACCTCGAGGAACGAACTCACGCCTCACCTGACGCGGAACGGTGTAGACAACACCCTCACCTCTAGGCACCATACGATGCTCAGGCACACCACGAGAAGGGTGATACCTGTCCTTGTTTGCCATCTCTTTAGCAAATCTCTCCTCACGCTTCCTCCTAAAGCAAAACTTAGCATGATGCCCATCCCTCACACAATACTCACAATGAAAGTGGGTTGGTTTTGGCTTTGGGCTCTTTTTCGGATGTGGCTTCTCCTCACTCGGTTTCTATCCCTTCTTCCCAAAGAACTCATTCCCCACGTAGATCTTTAACTTGATGGGTTTCTGGAAGTGCAAGAAGTACAAGCACCAAGCAAGGAGGGCCTAGATTTCATCTCATCTAGCTCAACTTTGGAAGCATATTTTTCCTTAAGTGTAGTCAAATCACCAAGGAAAGTAGAACAATTAGTGCATTCAGGTTCATCGATCACAATAGGAGTAGACTTCAGAGAATCTGTTTGAGCCCTAACATCAACAAGCAAAGACTCTAGCTCAACCATCGTCTCCTTAGCCTCTCCAAGCAAAGACCTATACTCCCACTTCTCCTTGTTGGTTTTTCTAAGCACATCGTCACGGTTGTCAAGCAATTCATTCCACCTTGCATTCTCCGCTACCAAGAAGGTAGGATCATAGTTTACCTCATACTCGGAGTTGGAGTCCGAGTCAGCCTTGTTGCCCTTCTTGCTTGTGGAGCTATGTGCCATGCCGCAAAAGCCTTAGGCACCAAAGCACATGCCATTGATGTTCTTGCTTGACCGCTTGCCCTTGTGCCGGCTCTCATCTTCATCACTTGAGCTCACTGAAGAGTAGCAGGAGCTTGAATCGATGTCGCCCGCTCCGGCAACAATCGTGTCCTCCTTCTTCTAGTGACAGCCACTATTCCTCGGCCTCCGCTCAGACTTGTTCTTGCCCTCGAGTGGTGCTTGTGGTCGGTCCTCAGACGATGCTTTTGCTCAGGCTTGACCTCCATGGCTTCTAGGCACTCAGCGATAAAGTGCACGTGCTTCCCGCACTGGTAGCACATGCCCAGGCTCCTCCGAGCATTCTTCCCGTTCGTGTATATGCGATCGAACTGCCTGCTCAGCAACGTGAGATCTTTCTCACCCAGCACGTCGAACTCCTCATCTGGAAGTGAAGACAAAGAGAACTACCTCAAAGACATGTTGGCGTTAGTCCTTGGTCCGGAAACAAGAGCTAGGCTATGAGGATTGGTCGAATTCTCGATCCTTGCTCGCACCTCACAACCCACAGTCCACCTCGGACGACTTGAGCTTGGAAAACAGCTCATCCACCGTGAGGGTCTCATACTTCCTTGACTCCAAAATGGCCTCGACCCTCTCACTCCACACAGTACGATCTAGAGAGTGCATGAGTTTCACAGCCCTGTCATGATCATCGTACGGGAGCGCAACCACATTAGCTATCATGTTGTTCACAATCACAGTGAACCACTGGAACATGGTGTCTATGGACTCACCGGGGAGATGAGTGAAGTTCTCGTACTCTATCCAGTAGGTCGCGAACAACCAAGCCTGAACCTGAGAGTTCCCAACACGAGCGTTCTTCAACTGCTCCCAAATCCTACAAGCAAAGTCCTCTATCTGAAACCGATTGAATTCGGATTGACACTGAGCACGAAACAAGTAGTCGACCACCTTGAAGCTGGCGTCATGCATATCCCTTGATCTTGGAGAAAGAAAGTTAATCGGATGAACATAAGTTGTGTTCACAAAAAAATTCCAAAGGATCTGACCCTTGATACTGAGGAATGCAGCCATCCGCCTCTGCCACATCTAGTAGTTCTTACCATCAAAGTGTAGAGGACCCGGACCCTATTCTTGGTACGCCATATTTGGATCTTAGACTGGTTAGAATCACAAAGATCCGTAACCGGCTCTAATACCAATTGAAGGACCGATTAGTCGACCAAAGAGGATGGGAGTGAATGGGAGCCGATAAAAATTCTTCCTAGAGGATGAACTCGACCTGTGCCCAAACTTCACAACCAAGGATTCCCACACGAGCTTGCTGTCACGTAGTCACAATGGACTTACCAAAACTAGGAACAAGTCTTAAACAAATCCCAAGTGAAAGCGCAACTCAAGAAGCAAAGGACTTAACCAATTCTAGCAGCCCCTGGGCGGACAGTCCATAGGCGTACGACAGACAGTCCGTGAACCCTCGGCAGATAGTCCGTAAAAGGAGACCGAACCTCTAGTACCTTACCTCGGAAAATTAGACAGACTGTGAAGTGAGGACCATGTGTGGTTCGAGGACCGGTGGATGGTCGCTTCCTGGTGTGATGAGTGATTGATAACGTTGTGTGGACTGATTCTTGGCTAAGTATTGCAGGTGCAGGTTGCAGCTTGACTGGTGTTGGTGCAGGTGAAGAACAAGCGCGAAAGGTCATTGCTGATGAGGCCTCCAGGTGTGGAGAAGACAAGTAGGTTTGGTTTGAGGGACCCGGTGGCCAGCGGGGTCAAGTGTGGACCGCATGGTGGCAAGAACGGTAAGATGAAGTCGAGGACGGTTTCTTGGTTGAGCCACAAAACCAAGGTCGAGCCGAGACTTCATGGGAGCCAAGTCATGAGTGGTGATTGGCGGAGGCTACATTAAGTTCACGGGGTTTGCGGTGGTTCACCGGGAAACCATTGGGTTACTCGGCTGAGCCACAAAGCTGAGACCGAAGACCGGGTGTGGCTGTCAGGCCAAAACCGGCCTGACCAGCTGGAGAACCAGTCTGACCGGTTTGGGGTCGCAGGGCATCGGAAGCTTCGAGGTGGATGACACGCGTCAGGATCGAAAGGCTTGCATCGAGGCTACGCGAAGTGCGATCGCCGGGCTTCCTTCCGATGGTGCTACAAAGACAAATTCCCAAAGTACCCTTGGTGGGTGTGTATCCTAGTTTAGGCTTTAGGGGTATTTTAGTCTTTCGGCTTGCCTCCATATAACCCAAGGGGTGAGAGGATGGCAGCCATCTCTTGGAGTCCTATCTTATTTGGTTTTCCTATTTTCCCTTCCTATTTTGCTTAGGTTCTCTATAGGACTAGCTTGAGAGCTTCATGGTGAGATCTTGTTAGAGGGAAGGATGATCGGGCGGAAGCTAGACCTTGTATGAACCTTCTATGGTATATATAGATGATTCGGCGTGGTTCCTCAAGACTTGTTTGTGTTCTTCCCATTTTTCCTTTTTGGTGATTTTCGGAGCTTTTTCTTGGAATTTCCGTGGAGAAGTTTTGGAGGCATTTCTTTGAGGGATTCTTGTTGGATGTCATGTATGAGGACCGTGTGCCTCTTTGCTTGGTGATCTTGATCCAACCAACCCTCTGAAACGGTTTCGATTTGGGTGATTTCTGTGGTTTCCATGTGAAGGTGTTCTTGAGGGTTGACTTCCGATTCCTCTTGATTGAGTAGGTTTTGGGGACCAAGCATCTAGCCAAAGGTAGCCCACGAGGTACCCCAACTATCCCCAAAGTCTCACTTTGATCTGTGGAACGAATCGGGAGATCGATCGCTTGGAGTTTTGAGTTTTTCCCGCGGGCTGAGTTCTTCCCGACTGTCTAGGCCAAAACCGGTCTGACCGGTTTTCCAAAACCGGTCTGACCGGTTTAGCCCTGCGAGCTGTCGTGAAGAGTTTTTGAGCGAGAAAGTCTCTGTCATGTCATGGCTATTCTTGTTCAAAGGAGGAGAGGTTCTTGAGGCAGGTTTTTTCTCGGTAGGGTTTTTGGGGAGTTTCTGGACAAAATCAGCCTGACTGGTTTGCTAAACTGGTCTGATTGGTTCCCCCTGCCTGTGTGAGGCTAAGTCCAACAGAAGCGGTCTGACTAGTTTCAGAAACTAGCCTGACCGATTTGGGCTGTCAGCTGTCGTGTCGTGTGTGTTTCCGCTGTGTGTGTCTAGTGGCTATTGGTTGGGTCTTGCTCCTAGGTCCAGTAGCACTCTAGTGGTTGCGTGGGCTTGGCAAGAGAAGCTTGTTGAGGTGCACGAGTGAAATCGGGTTCATAGGCCGAATTCTTGAATAGAATTTTTATCGGCTCCCATTCACTCCCCCCTCTCTGGTTCGCCACTTCGATACTTCAAGTGGTATTAGAGCCGGTTACGGGTCTTGATTGACTCTAACCAGTCTAAGATCCAAAGATGGCCTACTAGGAACGGGGTTCGAGTCCTCCACACTTCGATGGAAAGAACTACCAGATGTGGAGTAAACTGATGGCAGCATTCCTCCCTGGAAAGGGTCAGATCCTTTGGGATGTCACGGTGGACACAGGCTATGTCCAGCTGATGAACTTCCTCGCTCTAGGATCGAGGGACATGTTGGATGCCAACAATAAGGCAGTTGACTACTTGTTTCGTGCTTTGTGTCAGCCTGAATTCGATCGGGTGCACACAGAGAACTTGGCTTGTAGAGTTTGGATGGTGTTGAAGGAAGCTCATGTTGGAAATGCCCAAGTTGAGGCTCGGATGTATGCGACCTACCGGAGAGAGTATGAGAACTTTACTCATCTCCCTAGTGAGTCCATCGATGCCTTGTTTCAGAGGTTTACGGTGGTGGTGAACAACATGAGGGCCAATGTGGATGTTCTCCCATACGATGATCATGATAAAGTCGTCAAGCTCTTACACTTGTTGCATCATACGGTTTGGGGTGGAAAGTTCGAGGCCATTATAGAGTCGGAGAAGTATGACACTCTGACTGTGAACGAGCTGTTCTCGAAACACAAGTCGGCTGAGGTGGATAGGGGCATGACAGCCAAGATTGTGGGACCGACTGACTCTCATAGTCTCGCCCTCATCGGTGGCTCGGAAGGAAAGACTAACTCCAACCCATCCTCCAGGATCTTCTCCTTGTCCTCTTTGATGACTATGCCAGATGAGGAGTTCGACGTGCTTGGAGAGGATGAGTTGGCGCTGCTGACCAGGCGGTTCGAGAGGATGCAAGAGAACCGGTGAACATGATGAGGAACACGAGGACTTTCTTCCATTGCGACAAGCCGGGACACTTCGTCGCCGACTGCCCCAAGAAGGTCGAGAACAGGGACAACTACAAGCACAAGTCGAAGATGGATGGCAAGTATCAGTCAAGGCATGATGTGACAACCCCATCCGAGATAATTCAGTACTATCGCCTAAACCACACCATTTGGTCATTAAGCGATAATTAAGAATCATCCCGTTGAGTGTTGTCGGGTTTACACCCGATAAATCACTTGAAAACACAGAGAGGATCAAACATATGCATTAAACTCCCACGAAGGAGAGTCCAGAGTGCCTTACAAATTAATACCAATCTACCCGTAGGGTCCATTAATACAATTCATGGTTCTTGACATAAAAGTAAATTATTTAGAGTTTATTAAAACAGTGGAAGTACTAATAGCGATACGATATGAAATCACAGGAGGCCATCCGTGATGCCATCACTCGGCGTCATCATCCACCCATTCCAGCTCCCAGCCGGGTGGAATCTCACCAGGCCAAACAACTTCACCTCAAAGCAACAATTATAGCAAGGCTGAGTATACTAATACTCAGCAAGACTTACCTGACAAAAGTTACCTCTTGACATGTAGGCTTTTGGCTGGTAGGTTTGTTTTGCCAAAAAGCAACGAAGTAGTGAATCCTTACTTTCACATTTTAGCTTATATTCTAGTGAGATTATCATTACTATCATGAGCAACTAATACAATCAAGAATTGTACAATACAATTAATTCACGCAGAAAATTTCACATAGTTCCATCATTAAGGGATATCATGGCCAATTGATTAAGCAGTCTCGGATAACGGTGAGAGGCCAACAATCGATTGATTCAAAAACCTTGCAAGGTAGACCTAAACACACGGAGAGGTGCCCCAACAGAGCCGACACCGACCAAACGGTTCCCAAAAATCCCCGGGTTGGGATAATAGCTTTTAGTCCCGGGTACAAGTCTATCTTGCATGCCCCACCTAGTACACCCAGCCTCACACAAGTACCCTCCTGCCGGTTGCAAGTCGGGCAGGAGGCGAATCGAGAGTAGTAGTAGTAGTAGTAGTAGTAAAATCCCGTGCCGTCTCATGAGGGTACTAGGCTTACCGGTCCCATTCCCGACAAGTGCTTAGTACGTTCAAAAGCTTAGCCCACGAAGCCACTGGACCGGAGCCAAAAATCTCATGCTCTTACCACATGAGCAATCTATTATAAATAGGGTGATTCCAAAAAGGAGATCCTATTCTCGCAAGTGACGGACATCACTTGATTTTTATCGGGTCCTTAGAACATAGCATCTAAAAACCTAGCATACTAGTAAAAGAACATAGGCACCTAGGAATCATGCAACTAGGGTTTCATTCAATTCCTGAACGTAAATGCACATAGAATAACAAAGATAGTTTCATAATGTAAATAAAACATAGGTCAATGATAAAGCCGGGGCTTGCCTTCGTTGGCACAAGCAGACACACAACCTTCCGAACTTTAGTCCGGGTCTTGCTCTATGGTCACGTAGTGCACGTCTCCTCCCACTCCCTCATTCGCGTCCACTGGCACAAGCGTGTAGCTGCCGTCGGGATCTTCTACACGGAGGATGCAAATACAAGACTTAATTGACAAAGTGATTGGTTTCATTACAAAACAACACATGACAACCATGGGGTGCATGGTTGACCACATTCACCTAGATAATAATACATTCAACATACTCTTCCTATAAAGGAGCAATATGTGATGCTTTATTATCTAGACTTTTTAATAGTGACTGTGTACATATATATGCAATTAAGTTAATTAATTCTCACAAAACAGCGAGGGCTGGTTAGGAACTAATTAGCAAGTTTTACCACACCAACACAAGGTCCTTAGGTGTGGTTTGTGATTTTTCCCAATTAATTTTAATATTGAACCTACCATGACTTAACTATTTTTAAGCAACAAAATAATTCATAAAACACCAAAAGGGTTACTCATTGAGCTCATTAAGTCTAATGCAAGTCACTACTCACACAAGCACACTTACTTAAGAAATAAAAATAAAAACAACAAATATAGCATTTCTATCTACCACAAACAAGATAAATGCATATAAAAATAAATATAACACTTCTGGAGCGAAACTCCCTCCTACACATGCTCTGGTCTAAAACAAGCCTAGGAAACCAACAAACACATCTATAACCATTATAGAAGTTGATCTACATATTTATGGTTAAAAGCAAGCATAAATCATGTATAAATGTTTCTAGCAGAGATAAAATCATGGTAAATTCACCAGAGGTGCACTTTAACATAACAAGATGACTTCCAGAAGTAGGGCTCAGAAAATAAATCAATTTTAAGCTATAAAATTCATCTAGGCAGATTTGTCAATAATACAAGATAAATCATACAAAAAGATTACTTCAGTAAATTTGTGCAATTTTCGGCATAGGACCTACACATGCTAGTATCCACAACATATCCAAAATCCAGCTCAAGATCATGTATGGATTTTGCAGAATCACTGATATAAGTAAATCACATTTCAATTTTTCAAGCAAAAACTGTAGCTCAAAAGTATATACAGGTTTCGTAAAAGTTGTAGGTCTAGTCATACAAAGCACAAAAAAAATTGGATTTGCAATAATTGTATTTTTCTATAATTTTATATCTAATTTACAAGTTACTGCCAAAACACACAAGGAGGTGAAGAATTATTTCACGAGTAGGCCCCTGGAGAGTTTTACAAGATCACAGATATGCCCTTCATTTGCACCAAACACCCTGGAAATACTTGGGGTCTTACAATGTAGCCCTTGGGCCAACGGGGGTGGCGCGGTCGGCCAGATTCCAGCGAGACCAGCGGCGGGCCTGGCCGGGAAAGGGTAGGGGCTTGGCCTACGCTCACCTAGAGCTCGATTCTCGTGGTTTGGATGGGTTGGAATAGTGGCCGGTGAGGAGCTCGGCGGCGCCAGGCCATGGAGGCTGCGGGAAGCCTTGCTCCGGCGAGTACGCAGGTCGGCCCGGCCAACGCGGGCGTGCAAGCTCAAGAGGTGCGAGGGGAAGGGCTAGGTGTGCTCAGGCGGCACTGGAGTTGAGCAGAGCACCGAGCGCACTGAGGGAATTCCAATGGCGGGGCAGTGGCGGGCTCGGGGTCGCGTGAGGCAGGAGGCCGGAAGGCTTTTATAGCTGAGCACAAGGCGGTGGGGGTGCCTCCTTGCGCGCCAAGGCAACCAAGCCATGGTATGGCCACGACGTGACTGGAGTATGGCGCAAGGGGGTGGCGACGTGCGACGTGTACGCCGGCGCGTGGTTGGTTGGGCGGCGGCAAGGTCGGTTGGCTCGGCCTATAGATGTGCGACGCATGGCAACGAGGCATAGGGTGTGGACGCTAGTGCGAGGCCGTGGGACCAGCGGTCGCAGTGGTGCACCGGCGGTTGTGCTCGGTCGGCCGTCGGCGCGGGCTGGCGTGGCCAGGCGCACACGACGTCACGCGTGGGCATGAACGTGCGGTGCTGCTGACTTAAAGAAAATAACTTGGCCCTGTTCAACTGTGTTTTGCTCCAAATTTTTCAACAAAAGTGGTCCAAGCGGTGAATAGCAAAGTTCTAGATCTCGTAATCCTCTGCAACTTCTACAAAGGCCACATACAGGTTTTCTCATCCATTTTTGCACAAATTGCAAGCAAAGTTTGTTGTTTTCTAGGTGCCAGTGAAAAGTACCCAGAAGCATTGACCTGCATTTTTCACCATTTTGCACTTCAAACCAGCAATGCCACTCCACAGGAAAGTTGTGTCCCTCGACAAAATACACAACTTTTGCATTGGGATATTTTGAAGTATTTAGGTGAAATTCGGAGAATGCGACAAAAGTTTCGGGTGACACATGAGGGAAAAGAGTGTTCAAGGGGTTTTTGACTAGGGTTTTGACCAGTGGTAGACCAAGGTTGACCAAAGAGGTCATTAGGGGTCGTTGGTGATGTTTTCGAGGTGATGGCCCGGATTGACCGTCATTTGACCAAAGTCAACGCAGTTGACCTACTCATTAGGGTTAATAACTCTGGCTGAAAACATGGGGCGTCACACGCGACCACAAGAGCAAGCACAAGGATGAGCGACGATCGAGGAAGAAGGAGAGCCAAGGCAAGGCCCGAGCGATGGTTGGAGCAAGCGACATCAACTTCAGTTCCGTGTACTCCACCTCGAGCTTGAGCAGTAGTGAAGATGAAGGTGATCGGCGCAAGGGCAGGAAGTCGTCCAAGAACCTGAGCGGACTGAGCTACTTCGCTAGAGATGGCTTCTACACCATGGCCCTTAGCTCCGATAGAAAGAAGAGCTACCAGAGCGACTCGGACTCCGACTCCAATGACGAGGTATGAGATGAACTTCCCTTCTTGCGTCAGGAGAATGAACGACTTTGCTTGTTGCTTGATAATCATGATGACATGCTTAGAGAGGCGAAGAAGATGAGGAAAGAGCATAGCGCTTCGCTTGAGGATGCTAGGACTAGAGTGGCTGAGTTAGCAACACAGAACTTGGATGCTAAGCTTGAAATTGACTCCCTTAAGGCTTCACCTGTTGTTTCTGATGAAGTTGAATGTGCTCATTGTCCTATTTTCCTAGCCGATCTTGCTTTGTTTAAGGAAAAGCATGCCTCCAAGTGTGAGGAACTAAATGTGCTTAGGGTTTAAGTGGCTGAGCTTAAGTCTAGACCTGCTGAGGACCATCTGTGGTTCGAGGACCGGTGGATGGTCCATTCCAGGTGTGATGAGTGATTGACAATGTTGTGTGGACTAATTCTTGGCTAAGTATTGCAGGTGCAGGTTGCGGCTTGACTCGTGTTGGTGCTGGTGAAGAACAAGCGCGAAAGGTCGTTGACGGTGAGGCCTCCAGGTGTGGAGAACACAAGTCGGCTTGGTTCGAGGGACCCGGTGGAGAGCGGAGTCAAGTACGAGCTGCATGGTAGCAAGAACGGCAAGATGAAGTCGAGGACGGTTTCTTAGTTGAGCCACAAAACCAAGGCCGAGCCGGAACTTCATGGGAGCCAAGTCATGAGTGGTGATTGGAAGAGGCTGCGTCAAGTTCGCGGGGTTTACGGTGGTTCACCAGAAAATCACTGGGTTACTCGGTTGAGCCACAAAGCCGAGGCCGAAGACCGGGCGTGGCTGTCAGGCGAAAACCGTCCTGACCGGTTTGGGGTCGCAGGGCACCGGAAGCTTCGAGGCGGAGGACACGCGTCGGGATCGCAAGGCTTGCGTCGAGGCTATGCGAAGTGCGGTCACCGGGCATCCGTCTGATGGTGTTACGAAGACGAATTCCCAACGTGCCCTTGGTTGGCGTGTATCTTAGTTTAGGCCTTAGGGGCAATTTAGACTTTAGGCTTGCCTCCATATAACCCAAGAGGTGAGAGGATGGCAGCCAACTCTTGGAACCCTAGCTCATTTCGTTTTGCTATTTTTCTTCTCCTATTTTCCTTAGGATTTCTAGGACTAGCTTGAGAGCTTCACGGTGAGATGTTGTGAGAGGAAAGGATGATCGGGCGGAAGCTAGACCTTGTATGAACCCTTCATGGTATGTATAGATGATTCGGCGTGGTTCCTCAAGGCTTGTTTTTTGGTGATTTTCAGAGCTTTTTCTTGTATTTTTCGTGGGGAAGATTTGAGGGCGTTTCTTTGAGGGATTCTTGTTGGATGTCACGTATGAGGACCTTGTGGCTCTTTGCTTGGTGACCTTGATCCAACAAACTCTCCGAAACGGCTTCGATTTGGGGTTTTTGGTGGTTTCCTTGGGTAGGTGTTCTTGAGGGCTGACTTTCGATTACTCTTGATTAATTGGCTTTTGGGGCCGAACTTCTAGCAAAGGGTATCCCATTAGGTACCCCAACTATCCACAAAGTCTCACTTTGATCTGTGGAATAAATTGGGAGATCGATCGCTTGAAGGTTTGAGTTTTTCCCGCGGGTTGAGTTCTTCCCAACTCTCCAGGCCAAAACCGGTCTGACCGGTTTCCCAAACCGGTCTTATCGGTTTAGCCCTGTGGGATGTCGTGAAGAGTTTTTGAGCAAGGAATTTCCTGTCGTGCTATGGCTGTTTTTGTTCAAAGGAGGAGAGGTTCTTGAGGCAGGTTTTGTCTTGGGAAGGGTCTTTGGGGAGTTTCTAGACAGAACTGTCCTGACCGGTTTGCCAAACCGGTATGACCGGTTTGGCTTGCCTGTGTGAGGCTAAGTCCAACAGAAGCGGTCTGACCAGTTTCAGAATCCGGCCTGACCAGTTTGGGCTGCCAGCAGCTGTGTCTTGAGTGTTTCCGCTGTGTGTGTCTTGTGGCTGTTGGTTAGGTCTTGCTCCTAGGTCCAGTAGAACTTCAGTGGCTGCGTGGACTTGGCAAGAGAAGCTTGCGGAGGTGCACGAGTGAAATCGGGTTCATAGGCCGAATTCTTGAATAGAATTTTTATCGGCTCCCATTCACTCCCCCCCTATGGTTCGCCGTTTCAGTCCTTCAAGTGGCATCAGAGCCGGTTACGGGTCTTGATTGACTCTAACTAGTCTATGATCCAAGGATGGCGTACCAGGAACGGGGTTCAGGTCCTCCACACTTCGATGGCAAAAACTACCAGATGTGGAGTAAGCGGATGGCAGCGTTCCTCCGCGGAAAGCACTACAAGAAATCCCTTGATCCATGACGAAATTCCCATGACGTTTTTTGATTTCGTCACAGATCACACTGCATCCATGACGAATAGTTAGATTTCGTCATAGATTCGCAGCGCTGGATATGAAGCCCGATATGAAGTCCAAACACTATGACGTTATGCCAATTTCGTCACAGATTTCGTCATAGATCACACTGCATCCATGACAACAGTCAGATTTCGTCATAGATTAGCAGTGTTGGATATGAAGCCCGATATGAAGTCCAAAGACTATGACGATGCGCCAATTTCGTCATAATACGACCCACTTTGCATTTCAACATTTCCTTATGATCAATAAAATAAAAAATCATATAATATGTGAAAAAAGTAGTAATTTTCAGAAGTTTTGACGAAGTTTTAGATTTTATTATCATTATTTTGTAATAAAGGGTCAAGTAGAAGTTCGAATTGTGACAAAAAACATTTGGATCTTTCATCTATTTTTAGAATGCAAGTTATAGTAGATCATAACTACTTAAAATTTAGTTTTGACAAATTTTTTAAATTTTACTTGACAGACATATAGTTCAAATTGTAATTATTTCCATATTGCAAAGAAATAAAAAAAGAAAAAGAAAAATTGTTAAGCAGTGTACAAATGAATGAGGCCTGTTTCGGTCCGAAACGGCCCAACTATTTTCGACCGTTCATCTGTGAACCGATGGCTCTGATCACGTTTCCATTGTATATAACATGCTGCAATCTGCCCCAACCCTAGCCTCCTCCCACAGCCCCCATCCTCTGTCGCCTCTCTCCTCTCACCGTCCCCTCCTCCTCCTCATCCCCTCCGCCGCCACCCTCTCTCCTCATCCCATCCGCCACCGCCCTAACGGTAAAAGACCCTGCTCTTCGAGGCGGCCGGACCCCGACGCCGACTCCCCCGCGGTGCCAGCGTCGTCGTCTCTGCTGCGCACGCGGACCCTGAGAGGAGAGAGGCGCTCGGCCTCGGGCCGCGCTTTTCGTTGGCGTCCGCTCCCGCGGGCCGGCGGCGAGCGCCGGTGGATTCCTCGCCGCCACCTCCGCCGCGGGTGCCTTGTGCGCCGGAGGCGGGACGCGCGTCGCCGGCCTCGCCCTCGTCGACGACCGGCGCCTCCCGCTTGCGCCCCGAGCACGGTGGGCCTCGGTGGCACCGGGTCGGCCGCCGCGCCGCGGTGGGCCTCGGTGGCGCCGGGCTCGGCCGCCGAACCATGCCGCGCGCTGCGGGCCCCGGGCGACGACGGAGGCGGCGAGGAGGACCCCTCCGACGAGCTGAGGTATCAGCAGGCACAACGTCATATGAAAGCGGTAGTGTACATGGTGTGCTTAAGGAGGCGGGTTGAGGTGGCATCTGACTTGGTATGTCCCTGTCTTCCATATCCATATCTACTTATTGGTTGTGCTTTACATCGTTGATGATAGCTACTACTTGGATGTGTGTGATTTGGATGTCTGTGATGTCATGAAATGCTTGGGTGTTCTTCTGTAATATCCATGTCTAGTCTTGTCCTGCTTTGCTAATCGTCAGGAAACTACTATACTTGAATGTGTGTGATCTTGGAGATTGAATATGCTACTGATGTTTGATGTTAGTTTTTTTTCCGGAGGGAGGGTGACTTTGTCACGAAAGTCATCGGCCCAAACAAATATTGCTAGGGAAAGGTAGATATGTTTACATGGATAACTAGTGTTCGGTTGGTCAAGAAAAAAAAGAAGAAACAGGAATGTGAGGAGTAGTCTCAGATCGGACACGAGCTTCGTGAAGGTTTGGCTCATAACACTAGCTAATGCAAGTTGTAGTCTGTGCTTGTTTTTCTTGTCCAAAAGATATGTATGCACATGGATGCATGATTTGCCAAGTTTATCTCTGATCTATATCATTTGACTACAGGTTTCTGTCTTTGTTGCTTACATTGCAATGGTAGGTTCAATTTCTAGCTTGTGATAGAATATCTTCCTTTTGTTAAGTGCTTGGCATATAATCGTATGTTTCCTTTGACATTTTCATTCTATCAATCACGTACTCATGACCTCTTTTGGAAAGCTTGGGAAAACTCTTTTATTTTTTCCCACTTGAAAAAAGTTGAAAGCTGCTGACGGAGGTAAAAAATTAAAGAGGATTTTGTTGTCGTCTCATGCATGGTTGGACAAACGATAGTGATAACACAGGCTTTAGTTTCATATAAGCTAATCATATTCCACATGCTATAACCAAGTGAATATGTTTGTTGAATTGGTAGTTGCATTGAGCTAGCATGGAAATATGTTTGTGGGGTGGCGATACCATAATCAAATGTTTATTGATTGCACTCCTGCAATATTGTAAGATGTACCACATTAGTACTTAAGTTATCCCGATCCGATGTTGTATTAATCTTAGTCCGCACATTGTTCCATTTGGAAAGTAGCGGTACTTATTCTTGCATAGTTGTGAAATTGTAGTACTTAACTCATTTATCCTTATTTCGAGATATACTAGTATTTTTCTTGCTGGTCTTAGAATATGTACCTGTATGCTTACTGCAGTAATTTGCTTCGCCATTGCTCCGCGGGGCTCCTCTAACTAGGGGACCTGAGGAGCTTCCGCCGCCGCGCAGCCGGGAGGAAGTCCCGGAGGAGGTTGGGGAGGTTGGGGATCGATCAGTACTGGCGACCGAGAGGAGGGGAGGTTGGGGAGGATGGTGTCGCTGTCGACGTGGTTCCGCTATGCCGCCCACAAGTTCGAGTACTCCATCTCCCTCTCGTGGAAGGTACTAATACTAGCTGATGCATTCATTCGTCTCCATCCGTCGTCCCCGTGCTTCTTCTGACCTCCTCCAGTTCCACCCTCGCTCTAGATCCATGCGTGCCAGTACTTGTGTTTTTCCCCCATCTTTCTCTGTAATTAATCTGCCCATTTTCATCTGCTCTATCCATTCGCCATTGATCGGTACACACTTCAGTTTTAGAGCTAACTAAGCTATGCGTATGTGAACTCACCAACAGCTGGACCATAGGAAATAGTTGTTGTAACATTATGCGTTTGGTATAGCATTTCAAATCTAGTTACTTTGATTATTTAACATTATATTGGTCAAAAAGCTTGTAGGCTCACATAAACACTTGCTGTTGTTATCTTAAGTCGCTCCATTTGATGTAAGTTTGTTACTAGATCTTGGCCAGCTAAGGAGGCAGTGACTGTTACTTTAGGGATGTCATTACTTTTTCTAGGAAATGGGTTTGAGAAATAGTACATTCTTCACTTAAATTTCAGGGGCCTGCTGTGTATAGTTAGTTGTTCTTGATGCAATTTAGGGAGCGATGCCTATTGTCTGCAGATAAACAAATGGTACTGTTTATGATTAATGTGAGCGTTAAAAATGTCGAACTAGGTTGTGTCTGGTCTGTGCTGAGGAAAATGTTGAACATTGCTTACTTGCGTCGTTGCTTGGCAATTGTGTGGTGATGCTCTTTCATCTAAGGACATATCAGCGAAGAATTTTAGCAAGCGACTATCTGGATATATTTATTCCTTTATTATTCGAGATTATTTACTACTCATACTGCATTTCTTAGTCCTGTATGTCACATGTAACAAGTAACTGCCTGTGAAATGGGGGGTTCTTGCATCAGTTATTCAGTGGGATTTAGTTTGGTCAGATATTTCCTTTGACAAGGTCATGCCTTTTTCATACTTCTCTTATTCTGATGTATATTTTTCATACCTATCAATGAGTTAGTGGGGTCTATAAATGAATTTATGTTGCCTTTTTGTTAGATTTTGATTGAACCAGCTATGCGCTAGTTTATATCTGCAAGTCGCCACCAACCCGGCTATGCGGTGCATCTGAAATGATTAAGTGTCTGATGGAGATGCAATTTATAGAAGGGATCACAAAGATATCCTGATTTGTGTCAGATTTTAATTGGACAGTTATGCTTGGTTAAGAGCATTAGTGCTTATTTAGACCCCCATTAGTTGCTGACTTGGTTCTTACAAGGCAATAGATAAGTAGGTCCAAATTCCAAAATATGGTTGAATTGTTTTATTTCAGCCCTAAGATATTCTCCACAATGTACCCATGATATTTTTAAATTCAAGTTTAATAATAATGTCAGTCTATGAATGTTGCCTCATTTAACTTGTGCTCAATTTTCTTGGCATATTTTCCTTTTTCCTCTAAAGCGAAGGTGTGGTCCTTTATTTCCATACAGTGGGAATCTCCCTTACCACCGATACGTGCAGATTCTTTTCCTTTCCACTCTAAAGGAATTTGTGCTACATACCTCATTATGCAAACCATAAAATGGAAAAATTTCTTTTGTACTTCGGCTGGAATGTTTAGCTTACAATTATATCAGACATTCAGAGAGTCGATTGTCATTTATACACATAAATACTGCTTGAATAACATTCTTCTCAAACTGAACTGCAGGTTTTGGCACTTGATAAGTGCTATCTTGATCAACGCCGTTGAAGGAATCCCAGACAACAAGCATCTAGACCTTAATCTAATTATATAGATAGTCTTGTCTTTGGACGACAGTGTAATATTCATTTCTATGCTCTTTGTATGAGCAATTTTTTAATTGCAGTTGCTTAGCCTCGCTCACCTCCCTTTGTGTTGCTTTGCGGCCGCACTTGAAACTTGTGTTGTATTCTTTGGTGCTTGCTTGACTTGACTTGTTCCATTTGTTATTCTATATCAATTGCCCACTGACAAGTGTTTGGCAATGTTCTATTTTCAGGTTGAGGATTGGATGCATCAAGAAGCAAGTCGTTATAAGTGATTGGATCAGCAAGCAAATGACCTGATACTGCTAGCGATGCTACAAGAATATGTTTGATCTGTCTGTTGTTTCCATGTCATGTTATGGTGTTCTTGTCCGGATTTTTGTGCTTTTCCTGCAGTTTGATAAGTCTAGTTGAAAACTAGGCCTGTTGGATTGAATAAATATGGGATGCGTATTTGTTGTGGAATTACTTTGGTTTAAATTTGATCCTGTTGGGCTGAATTTTATATGGGCTTGGTGTATATTTCTGAATGACATGAATTGTGAAATGGGTTGTGTTGGGCCAGAATCTTATGGGCCATGTAGATCTAGGTCATTATATTAAATTTGGCCACGTCATCATCCATGTAGGCTGCCACATCAGCGCCACGTGGCTGCCACGTCGTCGCCATGTTTTTAAAATATCATTGCCACGTCATTTGCCACATAATCACCACGTCATCTGCCACGTAATCGCCACTTCATCTGCCACATCATCTCTACAAGTGATGTGGCAACTTAATCCATGACGATCACTTTCGTCACAGATTTTGGGCTTCGGGCTGGGTTCACTGGGCTTTACACCAATCTATGACGACTTGAGAATGTCATGGATCACGCTAATCTATGACGAAAATTTAAGGACGTCACGAGAAGGGATCCGTGACGCTCAATACATGACGTTCTCAAATTTCGTCATAGATGTCATTTTATGACGAAATTTTGATGATCCGTGACGAAAATTGACCGTCATAGACCACGAGATTTTTTGTAGTGAAGGGTCAGATCCTTTGGGATGTCACGGTGGACAATAGCTATGTCCAGCCGATGAACTTTCTTGCTCCAGGATCGAGGGACATGTTCGATGCCAACAAAAAGGCGGTCGACTACTTGTTTCATGCTCTGTGTCACCCTGAATTCGATCGGGTGCACACGGAGAGCTTGGATTGTAGAATCTGGTCGGTGTTGAAAGAAGCTCATGTTGGGAATGCCCAGGTTCAGGCTCGGATGTATGTGACTTACCGGAGAGAGTACGAGAACTCCACTCATCTCCACGGTGAGTCCATCGATGCCTTGTTTCAGAAGTTGATGGTTGTGGTGAACAACATGAGGGCCAATGTGGACGTGCTCCCGTACGATGATCATGCTAGAGCTGTCAAGCTCTTACACTCCTTGGATTATACGGTTTGGGGCGGAAAGTTCGAGGCCATTGTGGAGTCGGAGAAGTATGACAATTTGATCGTGAACGAGCTATTCTCGAAGCTCAAGTCGGCTGAGGTGGATAGGGGCATGACAGGCAAGATCAAGGGTCCGTCTGACTCTCATAGTCTCTCCCTGATCGGTGGTTCGAAAGGAAAGACTAACGCTAACCCATCCAACAGGATGTCCTCTTTGTCCTCTTTGATGTCTATGCCAGATGAGGAGTTCGACGTGCTTGGAGAGGACGAGCTGGCGTTGCTGACGAGGAGGTTCGAGAGGCTGCACGAGAATCGGGTGAACATGAGGAGGAACACAAGGACATGTTTCCAGTGCGGCAAGCTGGGACACTTCGTCGCCGACTGCCTAGAGAAGGTCGAGAACAAGGACAACTACAAGCACAAGTCAAGGACGGATGTCAATTATCGGTCGAGGCGTGAGCACAAGAGCAAGCACAAGAACAAGCACAAGGATGAGCGATGATCGAGGAAGAAGGAGAGCCAAGGCAAGGCCCGAGTGATGGTTGGAGCGAGCGATGTCGAATCCAGTTTCGCGTACTCCACCTCGAGCTCGAGCAGCAGTGAAGATGAAGGTGATCGTCGCAATGGTAGGAAGTCGTCCAAAACCCTAAACGGGCTGAGCTACTTCGCTAGAGACGGCTTCTGCACCATGGCGCTGAGTTCCGGCAGCAAGAAGAGCACACAGAGCGACTCGAACTCCGACTCCGACGACAAAGTGCGTGATGAACTTCCCTTCTTGCGACAGGAGAATGAACGGCTTGGCTTGTTGCTTGATAATCATGATGATATGCTTAGAGAGGCCAAGAAGATGAGGAAAGAGCTTAAGACCTCACTTGAGGATGCTAGGACTAGAGTGGCTGAGCTAGAAACACAGAATTTGGATGCTAAGCTTGAAATTGATTCTCTGAAAGCTTCACCTGTTGTTTCTAATGAAGTTAAATGTGTTGATTGTCCTATCTTTCTAGCTGATCTTGCCTTGTTGAAAGAAAAGCATGCCTCCAAGTGTGATGAACTAGATGTGCTTAGGGTTGAAGTGGCTGAGCTTAAGTCTAGACCTGCTTTGCTAGGTGCTTGCACTTCTTGCCCTGTATTGCATGAAACAAATTGATGAGATGCATGCTTACACTGTTTCTCTTGAGGCTAAGTTGAAAGATCCAATTTCTACATCTTGCTCTACCTGTGAACTGCATGCTTTGAAGAATTTGGAACTTGCACATTATGTAGATCGGTTGCAGGATGAGAATGATGAGTTGAGAGAAATGATGGGTAGGTTGTCGGGGCATGAACCCCAGCTGAGAATGATGATGGAGACCTATAAGCGCCAAGGTCGGCGTGGGTTTGGGTCAGACAAGATTGGGGAGTATAGTGGTGAGGGAGAAGAAAAGATTGGTGATATCCTTGCTCCACCAAAAACCCACCACAAGAATGCCTTTGTCCATAAACCAAACCCACTACTTAACAAACTCGACACAAATCCAGATCCACCCATATTCCCTCACTCCACAAATGATTTCCAAAAGCCTATCAAGTTCGTGAGCACTTTGGAAAAGTGTTCTTTGGGAAAGAGAGTGAGAAGCCTAGTGAGGAGAAGCCGGTTGAGAAGTCAAGTGGAGAGAAACCAAATGAACTGCCAAATCCCAAGCCTAAACCTAAGCCCATGAGGTTTCATTGTGGCTATTGTGGGAGAGATGGCCACAAGGATGAGTTTTGCTTCAAGAGGAAGCGAGAGGTGAGAATGGTGAAGGAGTGGGCTAACAAGGACAAGTACCACGCCTCCAGTGGTGTACTTGAGCCTCGTGTGCAGATGCCCAGGGCCAAGGCAAGTGTGAGGACAGTTCCGCCTTGGGGATAGTGAAAAGCTGCAGGAGGTGTTGCTGGAGGAGTGAAACCGGTCAGACCAGTTTGGAGTCTGCAGGGGGCAAGTTTGGTTTTCGTGCTCGTAAGGAGTCTCGGTTTGGTTCAAGAGGTCGTGGTTCTGGTGGTTGGTCTGGAGAGTCTGCAGGTGGTCAGTTTGCTAGGCGTTCTCCCTCTCGTGCTCAATACGGGGATGGGAAGAGTCGTAGCTTTGAGATGGGGAGGAGGGACAATCCATGATTTTCCTTTCGTGGTTTTGGTCCTCCTCCAGGTAGAGAGGGTTGGTTCCCTCATAGTGGTTACGGTGGTGGTGTTCGTGGAGGTAACTTTGATAGGTGAGATGTTTCGGATCGTGCTAACCCCACCTTTGAGCAAATGGCTTGGCACTGGTTTTACTCTTTTGGTACTAACCACAGTGCTGAGTCATTTGTTCGCTCACATGCTCGTTTTTGAATTTCAGGTGGGAGACTTGAAGAAATTTGGTTGATTGATTCCGGTTGCTCGAGGCATATGACCGGAGACTAGGGGTGGTTCTCAAATCTCGTCCCAGTGGTGACAAAGAGGTACATCAACTTTGAGGACAATGGGCGTGATTGTGTGCTTTCAGAAGGTGAGATTAAGGTGAGTGACAAGATTACCCTCAGGCGTGTTGCCCTTGTTCAATCGCTTGGGTACAATTTTCTTTCTCTGTCCTAGCTGTTGGTGAGGGTTTTTAGGTGTTGTTTCGGCCTAGTGGTTCTCAGATTTTGGACTCTAGAGGGGACCTTGTCTGTATGGCCGTTCCCGAGGGTCAGGTGTTTCGTGCCGATTTTTCTCAGTCTTTTGGTGTGGAGCATTGTTTCTTGGTGGAAAAGGTCAAAGCTCAAGTGGGTGGCTCTTTCGCTTGAGTAAACTCAATTTGGTCCGAGGATTTCCATGGTTGAGGTTTGAGAAAGAGTTGTTTTGTGCACCTTGTAGGCATGCCAAGATGGTAGCCTCTTCTCACCCGCCTCTCACTGATGTGATGACTTAGCGTCCATGCGAGCTGCTCCATATGGACCTTGTTAGTCCAGCTCGTGTGCGATCTGCGGGTGGGAAGTGGTATGTCCTTGTTGTGGTGGATGACTACTCTCGGTATGCGTGGGTGTTGTTTCTTGAGGAGAAAGGGGAGACATTTGGTTTTGTTCGAGATCTTGTCTTGAGGTTGAGGAACGAGAGACACGGAGATGCCATACGAGCAATCCGCAGTGATAATGGCTCGGAATTCAGAAACTCTCGTTTTGAAACCTTTTGCCATGACTTGGGTCTTGAACACCAGTTTTCGAGTCCGTATACGCCTTCTTAGAATGGTGTTGTGGAAAGGAAAAACAGAACCTTGTGTGAGATGGCTCGGACGATGCTTGATGAGCGTAGGACTCCGAGAAGGTTCTGGGCTGAGGCGGTGAATACCGCTGCTATGTGTCGAACAGAATCTACCTTAGAGTGAGTAAGAAGAAAACATGCTATGAGTTGATGCACGGTCGCACACCCAAGGTGAGTAACTTCCATGTCTTTGGATGCAAGTGTTTCATTCTTAAGAAAGGCAAGAAGTTGGACAAGTTTGAGGCTAGGTCGATAGATGGTATTATCTTTGGTTATGCATCTCATTCTAGAGCATATCGTGTGCTCAATCTTGAAACTAACCAAATCGTGCAGACTTGCGAGGTAACCTTCGACGAGACACGGCCACGTAGTCAGCTTGTCTTTGAGTGTGCAGGTGATGATGAACTTGGCGAGGACATCTTTCAGGAGGAGGAGCGTGAACATGGAGACGATGAAGATGGTGGTTAGGTGCCCGCGGCTGAACATGGACACACTACTTCGACTATGGTGATTGACGGCCCCTCTCCCACACCTACAACGACAAACCAAGATCAAGGAGAAGCTACAGTTGAGGGGGAGGTAGCATCAAGGAGAGAACCTCCCCGGTGAGTACAAGTGGATCGCTCAACTTCGAGGATCATTGGCGACATGAATGAATGTACTACACGGTCGATGGTTCGAAACAGTTCTCATTTCGCTCATGTTGCATTTGTTGCCACCTTTGAGCCCGAAGACATTGGACACACACTATCTGATCATAATTGGGTTAATTAGATGCTTGAGGAGTTGGTTAATTTTGAGAGGAATCAGGTTCGGGAATTGGTTGACCCTCCCTCAGGGTGTAAGCCGATTGGGACAAAATGGGTGTGGAAGAACAAAGAGGGAGAGAAAGGTGAAGTTGTGAGGAACAAGTCAAGGCTTGTTGCTCAGGGGTTCAATCAGAAGGAGGGGATCGACTATGAGGAGACCTTTGCTCCCGTAGCCCGTTAGGAGGCGATTAGGATTCTTCTAGACATTTCCGTGGCTAAAGGGTTCAAGTTGCACCAAATGGTTGTGAAGAGTGCTTTTCTGAATGGCGTGTTGGAGGAAGAAGTGTATGTGAGGCAACCACTGGGGTTTGAGAGTGAGAAGTACCCTCACCGGGTGTACAAGTTGAGGAAGACGCTTTATGGATTGAAGCAGGCGCCTAGAGCTTGGTATGGTAGGTTGAGAGGGTTCCTGTTTGAGCGAGGGTTTGAGATGGGAAAGGTCGATTAGACCTTGTTTTGATTCAGGCAGGTCAGAGATATCCTGATTGTGCAGGTGTACGTGGATGATATTGTCTTTGGTGGCTTGTCTAACTCTCTTGTTGCAAGGTTAGTAGAGGATATGAGCAGGGAATTTGAGATGAGCATGATGGGTGAGTTGCAGTTCTTCCTCGGGTTACAAATCAAGCAATCAAAGGAAGGAACATTTGTGCACCAAGCTAAGTACACCAAGGACATTGTGCGGAAGTTCAAGATGGAGGATTCCAAGGCTATGGCGACGCCGATGAGTACGACTACAACTGTTGATGCGGATGAGGAAGGTGAACACGCGGACTAGGAGGACCGGAGCATGATCGGGTCACTCCTCTACTTGATGGCTACGAGGCCAGACATCCAGTTCTCGGTATGTCTGTGCGCTCGTTTTCAAGCGTCTCGGTGGACTTCGCATCTGTAACAACCCAGGAATTTAGGTGTGAAATTTTGCGAGAAATTAAAACTTTTTCCTTGAAATTGAGTGCTATCAATTTTTGAACCAAATTGCTAGCCCTTTCCTGGATTCTCCACCAATTTATCCCATTTATAAAACATATATTTAAATTATGGTAAAATGTGTGAGTTGGATTCTTCTGGTTTTAATTGGATTTCATTTGTGAGGTTTGAATTTGGAATGTAACCAAATTCAAACTTAAATTCAAACTTTTAATCTAAAGTAATTCCAAAACCTTTAGCCTCTCTCCTGGGCCGGCAGCACTAAAAGCCAGCTCGCGACCCAGCTAACCCAGCCGGCCCAGCAAACAATCTACCCGCGGCGGCCCAACTTTCCTACCCCTTCTTTTCTTAGCTTCTCTCGCTGACGACCGGGGTCCAGCGGTCAGCCTCCTTCCCTCTTCCCTCTCTAACTCTGTCACGTGGGTCCCGGGTGTCAGCACCCTTATCTCCTCACCAACCCGCCGCGTCACCGAGCCGCACTAGCGCGCCGCCGGTCTCGCCACACCAGCTCGCGGGGCGGAGCACGGCCGGGCCGCCCGGCCCGGCGCGCACGCCGAGGACCCGGCGCGCGCGCGCGCGAATCGAGCCGGGCGGGGGGAGGAAAAGTCCCATTTACCCCCGCACTGCGACCTTGTGACCGTGGAGGCATTGAGAGGGAGCGGGCGGCGCCGCCACGGACGCCCGGGCAGACCCAGCAGGGGCAGCGCTGGGTTTTCGCCATGCCTTGCGGCGCCGGGGATTCAAAAGCTAGGGGAGGAGGGCAAGGAGCAGTTGTCCACCGCCACCAACCCACATTGGGGTTTTGCCCCCTTCCAGAGCCGCGCCGCCGAAGGGGAAGAGGAAGGGAGGGAGGTAGAAGAAGAGGAGGAGGGGCGGTGAAGGCCGGTGCGCCGCGCCGCCGCCGGCGCGTCGCCGCCGCGGAGTGACGAGGACGCGAGGAGCCGGATGTGGGAGGCGCCGTACGTGACCGAGGAGGAGCCGGACCGGAGCGGGGCGCCACCGTGAACATCGACACCGACGCCGCGCCGCCGCCCAAGCCAAGCCTGCGACGACTACACCGCCGACCCGCTGTGAGCGCCGTGGCCATCCCTCCCCCTTGCGCCGTCTCCTTGCCTTGTCCCTGTTTGTGGGCGTGCCTTCGAGCCGCCAGATGCCGAGCGCGCCGCGCCGCCGTCTCCCCATGGACGACGCCGCGTCGTGCCTTGCCGGCGGGAACCTGGGGCCGTGGCTACCCCAAGCCGCGTCGACCGAGCGTTCTCGCCATGTTTGGTGTTTGGGCAAGTTTGCTGGAAGGGCTGAGGGCCACCCCGCGCCGCGTCGTCGAGCTCTACGCCGAACGCGCGTCGCGCCGCAAGTCCGTCGTGCAGGGACGTCATTTCCGCCGCGTCGCGTCTCTGGGCGAGCCGCCGCGGTGGCGTGTGTTGCCTTGCTGTGAACCGGCCTTCGTGCCGTGAGCTTTCTGATGCAGGTGCTGGTGAGCGCGAGAGCCGGCCGGCCGCACCCACGCGCGCCATGGCCTCGGCCTCGCCACCAGCAGAGCTCAGCGCGCAGGCGTTCCACGCCGCGTCTCGTGCGTGATGACTTTCCCAGGCCGTGCAGGCCTTCGATCCTTGGCTTGTCAGTGCAGGAGCGGGCTCGCCTGGACAGACCAGAGCACACCCCAGAGCTCTGGACCGAGGCAGGGAACCCGTCGCGCCGTCGCGTGTGCGAACGCCGGGTGGTGCTCACCGCGTCGCCGCGCCGGGAACCTGGACGCCGCGCCGTGCTAGTGAACCGTGAGCCGGGCATCGGACGCGAGGCGGCGGCCGACGCTAGCGCACCCCGGCGCAAGCCCGGACGCCGCCGCCACCGTAGCCGGAGGGAAGGCTGCGCTGCCGTCAGGCGCGGCTTGCGCCTTGGGGAGGGGCAAGACCCCCCTTCCCTGGTAGCGGCTGGGTGAAAGGCCGCTGGACCTCATGTGGCACCCGGCCCGTTGGGCTACCGTGGAGGCCCACCGCGTGAACGGGGCCACGACCAGGAGTCCAGGGAGGCCTGGAGAACTTCTCTCACCTGGGCCAGATGGGCCGAGTCCAGTGGGCCGCTTTCGGCCCAGTGACTCTTTCAGCCCAACTTCGGCCCATGAGACGAGAAGCGCTGACGTCATGCTGACGTCATCAGTTCTTTTAAATTTCAGAAAACCTTTTCTTTTCCTGGATTAATTTCCAGAAATTCCTAAAATATGGTTTTAACCTTTAAAAATTCATAACTAATTCTAGGGAGCTCAGAAAAATATAAAACTAATTTCTATAAATCCGTATTTTCGAAACCTTGCTGATTGTAGGTAGATTGGGTTATTTTGGATCTTCTAAACTGGTTCTTATTTGGAGTTATTGCTTAGTTGTGCACCGTAATCTTATTTTCGCGTCAAATCTCGTGCCGCAGACCCGAGCTTCGACCAGGAGGACGTGGAGGACCCCGAGTACACTGCTCCAGACAGCGACTGCTTCAACGGCAACGAAGGTGTCATGTCACTCCCAACCATATAGATCCCATGTTGTTAAATAGCTGCTAGTGCTTTACTTTAATGCATTGATCTGATGTTTTGCATAACCCGTTTAATAGCCATGCCTTGATGCTTTGTTATATCCTGTTTCCTTGTTCTACTACCTGCGGGACTAGCTACAGACCCCTAGCTAGTCCCTTACCTCAACTATCCATACTTTTGTTGCTTGACTATGGATGGTACTCTGGGCTTGGACTGAGATGTGGGTATCTCGGTGTGATTCTAGCGTGCGTTCTGGATGTGTATCTCCTTGCTGTGTTTAGGCGGGAGCGAGCCGCTTGGTTACTTGTGAACGGCTGCCGAGGGAAGATGCGATCTGGCCTCTTACCCGAGGGTCGTGTCGTGTGGGATGGAGTTGGTGAGTGCTCGCTCTCGGCCCCCTTAAGGACCGATCGTCAGTTGACCTTGCTTCGGATGACTACTTTCGTACAGACCGCCCGCCTTGTATTGGGCGGGGGTGCGGGGTGAGACTTGTAGTGGATAGCACCCCTCCAGTAGGAGGATCGGTGTGATCGTGTCGGGAGTGGTCTTTCCCTCCTTAGTAGACTTTGCCCCGGCGAGGCCGGGGAAGGGTTCCACGGCCTCGAGGGACCTCTCGCGGGTAGTATGAGCTCCGCCGCGGAGGCCGGGCCGGTGCTCGGAGATGCGAAGGGTACTATCCACTTACTTGGGCTTCGCCCGTATGGTAGGGTCGGACACCGGTGACGGCCGGTTCCGGACCTATTCGGGCGGGTACAGTTGTACAACCTCTGCAGAGTGTTAAACCTATAGCTATAGTCCGTGTCCACTGGTTATGGACAGTCTTTCGATCTCTCACCTGACTAGCTACACTTTTCTTGTGCTTCTTCTCTCCCCCGAGTGTGTGAGCCCGGCTTTGGCCGTTGAGATGTGGGGATAGGAGCCGGTGGGCCCCACATCGCAAATGAGAGTAGGGTCCTGGATCGTGGTTGAGATCCGGAGTTTTGGTGTGGTATTCCTTGAGCGGGGTGTGGACCCCTGAGGTGTGGACCTCGGAAGCGGAAGCTTCCCCGAGGTGTGGACCTCCTAGCTGTTTTCTCCTTACCTTGTACGTTGCAATGCTGCTTTGCTTAAGCTTTCTACAGCCAGAATAGGGATATCTCATGCATAGTAGAATATACACCGCTTTTGCCTCTTTGTTGGGAAGCTGACATGACCTACCCGCTTATCGGGTAGACCCTGATGCCTCTGACGCAGAGCCGGACTACGACTTCGACAATGACGATTGGGTGGACTAGAGCTCTTCCTACACTTGAGCTGCCTGCGGATATGGAGTTTCCCGCGCTATCATGGAGCCGCTGCTAGACGTTTTATTTATGTTTGATTCAGTCCCGATGGACTTGTACCCGGCATGTGCCGAAGAGATGTACTCTGATTAATGTAATAAAATAAATGTTGTACTCTACTTTACTGTTTTTATCTTTCTGTATGGATTTTGGCATCGCTGAGACAGGGATTGCACGTGGTAGCCCTCCTGGGACTACCACCGAGGTGCTAAGATTCGGGGTTCCGTTCGCGGAAATCCGGGTCGTTTCAGTTGGTACCAGAGCCATGCTTGACTGTAGGACGAGCCCCAGGAATGGTCGATAGCATAGGAAGCCGTTTCTGAACCTTGAAACTTTATATAAACCCCTTGGCTTCCGTATGTATATAACTATACTTATATATATGCATTACCTTGATTAACTTTCACTGACTACCTTACTAACTACGCTATAACAACGTTGTGCAGATGGCGGAAGAAGCGTGGATCCCTTTTGAGTCGGACGGCAGGAAGGTCGGAGGCTTCTGCCACTTGCTGAGGGAGTGCCTGGAGGAAGCTGGAGTAGGGACCGACCGAGTCAGCTACAAGGGGAGGACCATGGGGCACAGGGAGCAGACTCCCACTTTCCTGACCATTACGGTGCCGGCGGACCCACGGGTGCCAGAGTTCAAGGAGGTTAAGGTGCACTGTTTTGAGAGTTCGACCACGGAGGCACACCAGACTGGCGCACGCAGAGCTCTCAAGATGGTTTGTGTCCAGCTCAGGGAGAAGCTTAAGGACACCCCGTTCAGCGTGCTTCCGACAGGGATCTACGACCCGGGTCGCTGGGACACGAGCGACCGAGCGCAGTACCTTGAGGTGACTTCTGTGGAGGAGGACAAGAAGATGCACGCAGCCAGACGGTGCATCCTGGCTCAGGACCAGGCGCTTTTCGGGGCAGACAGTGAGATCGCGTACCTGAGATGGAAGTGGGATGATAGTCTGCGGCGGGTTCAGGACCTGGAGGGGGAGAGAGAGGATTTGCTTGACCAGTTGGAGGAGCCGCACGAGAGGAACGGAGAGCCGGGTACGGCTTGGATCGGCAGCCGCCGCGGCCCAAGACCGAGAGGGACGCCGTGGAGGATCGCTACACCGGAGGCACGGCCGAGGACGAGCGCAGGAGTTGCACCGGGCTACAGTGGAGGCCACGCGTGAGGACAGAGTGAGGCTTGCAGAGGCGAGGGACCAGTTGGAGTCGGTTGGAGCTGCAGCAGCTGACTATCAAGTAAAGATGTGGGACCTTCAGGAGGCGAGTCGACACAACTACCACCACTTGTGTTACCTCGGTGGACTGGTCTACGAGGAGAGAGACCGAGCAGCCAGGACCCGCACGCCTGGGAGCTTTCCGACCAGCAGAGGCTGAGAGAGTTGGAGGAGCTCTCCGCGCAGCTGCCACCCAAGAAGAGGCCACGACCGAGGACAGATACCTTCGAGCTACCCCCGACGCTCCTACCACGTGTGCGCCCGTACCCGAGTGGTTCTCAGGACACAGCAGAGATGGACCGTGCTCTTCAGGATACCCGAGACTACTACGGAGGACCGGCGATCAGGGTACCGGGTTACCCAGGGACTCACTCACCGCCGTTCTACTCGGTTCCACCAGACTCCAGCCCAAAGGCACCTCAGTGTACCCCGTGATGGGAGTAGAGATCTAGTAGTAGATTCTGAGTCGATGTAATGAGTTAGATGTAATGCTGCCGCTTATGTTGTCATGCCTGTAGTAGCTACCCCATGATGTACCATGCGTTAGCGTGACGTGTTGCCGTGCACCCTCGAAGGTCGTTGGAGTAAACCTCGAGGTGCACCCCTTTTGTATGGTGGCATTGATTGAGTGACATGGATCTTCATGGTTTCTTTCGGATTTTATGCTTCTTTATGTCTGTATGAATTCTTTGATTGTTAGCAGGATTACTCCTTTATAGTTGTTAACCTTAACGATTATATTCTCCCTACCACTACTGACTCATGCAACTGGAACAGATGTCGGGAGCAAGGAGGTCCGGGCGACTCCTGGCCCGTTTCGAGGAGGTCGCTGGGGACGACGGAGGGGAGGATGCCCCTAACCCAGCGAGAGCGAGAGGCCGCAGACGCCGTGGAGGTCACGCGCCACGGGGCGGGCTCCGCGGAGGCCTGGCGGCCGCGGAGGCCGAGGAGGCCGAGTTGGCGGTCGAGGAGCCGCGCACGACGACGAGGGAGCTCAGGAGCAGGAGCTCGAGCACGAGCAGGTACCCCAGCCCGAGGGAGGAGCAGGCCAGGCTCAGGGACACGAGGTGCCACCACCGCCACCTCCCCCGAACTTGGCCGACGTGATGGCAGTGCAGACTCAGCTGATGCAGACGATTACCCAGATGCTAGCTCAGAACAACAACAACAACCACAGGGGTCAGAACCGCAACGCGCCAAAGGGTTTCCAGAAGAAGGTTGAGAATTTCAACAAGCTGCGACCGCCTACTTTCGACCACTCAGCAGACCCGATGGACGCAGACAACTGGCTACGTGAGATCGAGAAGAAGCTGGAGCTGACTGAGCTCTCTGAGGAGGAGTGTGTGACCGTGGCCGCGCACCAGCTGGTCGACACAGCCAGTGCGTGGTGGGACAGCTACTGTGACTCGCACCGGGACCCGTTGCACATCGGGTGGGACGAGTTTGTGGAGGCCTTCAGGAGCCACCACATCCCAGATGCAGTGATGGACAAGAAGGCTGACGAGTTCAGGCACCTCAAGATGGGAAACATGTCTATGCAGGAGTACGCCAACCGCTACCAGGAGCTGATGAGGTACGTGCCAGACGACACCGACACAGAGAAGAAGAAAGTCTACTGGTTCAGAAAGGGGCTGCACAAGGGGATGGCACACCACTTGTCCGGTCACGACTGCCCGACACTTCGCTCCATTATCGACAAGGCACTGATCGTGGAGAGGTCAAGCCTTGAGTACATGGAGGTTCGTGGAAGCAAGTCCAAGCGCACAGATCAGGCAGGACGCTCAGGACCACCTCAGAGGAAGAGGACAGGTTACGCTCAGGGCCACCCGTCACAGCAAGGGCACCACGTCACTCAGTCTCAGCCGCAGAGCAGAGCCAACCCAGGAGGGAGTGGAGGACAGAACAGCTGGAAACAGAGACCACCACCGCAGTCAGCAGACAGATCCAAGGTGACTTGCTTCAACTGCCGTCAGGTTGGGCACAAGTCGTTCAAGTGTCCACAGCAGGCGCCACCGGGGAGTCATAACCGCAGCTCTCAGTTCCAGACCCCAGCCAAGCCGCCAGCACCAGGAGGACAGCCACCCCGTACACAGCAGAGGACTGCTCAGCCGCCAGCTACACGAGGCCGTCTGAACCACCTCACCACTGAGGATGCAGTAGCCGCACCCGACGTCACACTTGGTGAGTTCCTTGTTGACTCAGTTTTGGCAACTGTTTTGTTCGATACTGGAGCTCAGTTTTCGTATATTTCTACCAAGTTTGTTAAAGAAAGGTCTTTACCAACTAAGCCTCGACCAAGGCCTATCTTGACTAGCTCTCCGCTAGGAGAGAAGAGGAGTGCGTTAGAGTGCAGGGGAGTGAGGATGGTGTTTGAAGGGCAACAGTTCACGGCAGACTTGACAGTTTTGGAGTCTACCGGGATTGACGTGATCCTAGGGATGGATTGGTTGGCAAAACACAACGGGATAGTCTCTTGCAACCCCAGAGTGATACAGCTAGAACACCCCAGTGGGACTATAGTGCGGATCGAGCCACAGAGTCCGATGGATGCTACGATGATGTGCAACATGAGTGGGAAAGAGATTGAAGAAATCCCAGTGGTCCGTGAGTTTCCGGACGTGTTCCCAGAGGAGCTTACTGAGTTACCCCCAGACCGGGACGTGGAGTTCGTGATTGAGCTGATGCCGGGGGCGGGGCCTGTTGCAAAGAGTCCTTACCGGATGTCGTCCGACGAGCTGGACGAGTTGAAGAAACAGCTCAAGAAGCTGCTCGAGCAAGGGTTTGTTCGACCGAGTGCCTCACCGTGGGGTTCACCAGTGCTCTTCGTGGAGAAGAAAGACGGCACAAAGAGGATGTGCATTGACTACCGCACGCTCAACTCGATGACAATCAAGAACAAGTACCCGCTACCCAGAATTGAGGACCTGCTGGATAGGCTCAAAAAAGGCAAGGTTCTTCTCCAAGATCGACTTGAGGTCAGGTTACCACCAGATGAAGATCCGAGAGCAGGATATTCCCAAGACAGCCTTCACCACACGGTACGGCTTGTACGAGTTCGTGGTGGTTTCCTTCGGGCTGACCAACGCCCCTGCTTACTTCATGAACTTGATGAACAAGGTCTTCATGGAAGAGTTGGACAGGTTTGTAGTGGTGTTTATCGACGATATCTTGATCTACTCTGAGACCACGGAGGAGCACGAGGAGCATCTGAGGGTCGTGCTAGAGAGGCTGAGGCAGCAGAAACTGTACGCTAAGTTCAGCAAGTGCGAGTTCTGTATGGAGAAGGTCGCGTTCTTGGGACACATGTTGTCAGCAGAGGGGATAGCCGTGGATCCGTCCAAAGTAGAGTCAGTGACCAAGTGGGAGCAGCCGTTAAACGTGACAGATGTCAGGAGCTTCCTTGGGTTGGCAGGTTACTACCGGAGGTTCATTGAGAACTTTTCCAAGATCGCAAAGCCAATGACAGAGTTGCTCAAGAACAACACAAAGTTCGAATGGTCAGAAGCGTGTGAGAAGAGCTTTCAAGAGCTGAAAAAGAGACTCACCACAGCCCCAGTGCTCACCTTGTCAGATATCAAGAAAGACTTCGTGGTCTACTGTGACGCTTCAAGGAAAGGACTCGGATGTGTGCTGATGCAGGAAGGGAAAGTTGTGGCTTATGCTTCCAGGCAGCTGAAGAAACACGAGGAAAACTACCCGACACACGACTTGGAGTTGGCAGCTGTTGTGCATGCACTCAAGATCTGGAGACACTACCTAATAGGGAACAAGTGTGAACTGTTTTCCGACCACAAGAGCCTGAAGTACTTTTTTACACAGACAGAGTTGAACATGAGGCAGAGGCAATGGCTAGAGCTGATCAAGGACTACGACGTCGAGATCAACTACCACCCAGGCAAAGCTAACGTCGTGGCAGATGCACTGAGTCGGAAAACTTATTGCAACAACCTCATCGTAAAGGAAGAGCAACCTGCCCTGCATGAAGAGCTAGAAAAGCTGAGAATTGAAATTGTAGACCAAGGCCAAGTCAACGAGCTGCGAGTGACCTATGACCTGGAGGAATGAATCCGTACAGCCCAGAAGTCGTGTGCAGAAATCAAAGTCCTGCTAGAACTGATGAAACAGGGTAAAGCAGAGGACTACCAGTTTGATGAACAAGGCACTGTGTGGTTGAAAGAACGGGTCTGTGTACCTCTAGACAAGGCACTCCGGGAGCAAATCATGAGGGAAGCTCACGACTCAAGGTACTCGATCCACCCAGGCAGCACCAAGATGTACAGAGATCTAAAGGTTAGATACTGGTGGAAGGACATGAAGAAGGATATAGCACACTACGTGGCCTGTTGCGACACCTGTAGCAGAGTAAAGATTGAACATCAGAAACCTGCTGGTTTGTTGAAGCCGTTGGCTATTCCAGTTTGGAAGTGGGAGGACATTTCCATGGACTTTGTTGTGGGACTTCCTCGAACACCAAAAGGAAATGACTCGGTTTGGGTCATAGTGGACCGACTGACCAAAGTGGCTCACTTTGTGCCGGTGAAGACCCGGTATGCAACCGAGAAGTTGGCAGAACTATACGTAGAGCACATACTCAGGCTGCACGGGGCACCCAGAAGTATTGTATCTGATCGAGGACCACAGTTTGTCTCCAAGTTTTGGCAGAGCTTCCACAAGCTTATGGGCACCACTCTTAGCTACATCACAGCTTTTCACCCACAGACAGATGGTCAGACAGAGAGGGTCAACAAGGTGATGGAGGATATGCTATGAGCGTGTGCACTCACCTATGGCACCGATTGGGAGAGCAGTTTGCCGTTTGCAGAGTTCTCGTACAACAACAGCTTTCAAGCAAGTCTCCGGATGGCACCCTTTGAGGCCCTTTACGGGCGGAAGTGCAGAACCCCGCTAGCTTGGTCAGAGGTGGGAGAGAGGACACTGTTTGGGCCAGCAATCATTGAGGAAGCAGAAGAGAAAGTTGAGAAAGTTCGTGAGAACCTGAAGATCGCTCAAAGCTGTCAGAAGAGCTATGCCGACAAAAGAAGAAGAGAGTTGACATTTGCAGTTGGCGACCGAGTGTACTTGAAGGTCTCACCACTTCGAGGAACTAAAAGGTTCTTGGTGAAGGGGAAGCTCGCACCGAGGTACGTGGGACCGTACCCAATTACCCGAAGGATGGAAGTTTGGCCTACCAGCTTGCGCTACCCGAGACAATGGCAGGAGTTCACCCAGTGTTTCACGTGTCACAGCTGAAGAAGAGCGAGAAGGCAGTGGAGGCAAAGCAAGTGCCCATGGAGTTGCTTGACTTGCAAGACAACCTTGAGTATGCAGAGTATCCTGAGAAAATCTTGGACCGAGCTGTCAAGGAGACAAGGAGAACAACTATTCCTTTCTGTAGATTGTTATGGAGCAACCATACAGAGCGAGAAGCAACATGGGAGAAGGAAGCTGATCTCAGAAAGGAGTATCCTCACTTGTTCACGGAGGAGGTCGAGGACTAAATCTCGAGGACGAGATTCTCGGTGGTGGGGGAGAATGTAACAACCCAGGAATTTAGGTGTGCAAATTTTGCGAGAAATTAAAATTTTTTGCTTGAAATTGAGTGCTATCAATTTTTGAACCAAATTGCTAGCCCTTCCCTGGATTCTCCACCAATTTATCCCATTTATAAAACATATATTTAAATTATGGTAAAATGTGTGAGTTGGATTCTTCTGGTTTTAATTGGATTTCATTTGTGAGGTTTGAATTTGGAATGTAACCAAATTCAAACTTAAATTCAAACTTTTAATCTAAAGTAATTCCAAAACCTTTAGCCTCTCTCCTGGGCCGGCAGCACTAAAAGCCAGCTCGCGACCCAGCTAACCCAGCCGGCCCAGCAAACAATCTACCCGCGGCGGCCCAACTTTCCTACCCCTTCTTTTCTTAGCTTCTCTCGCTGACGACCGGGGTCCAGCGGTCAGCCTCCTTCCCTCTTCCCTCTCTAACTCTGTCACGTGGGTCCCGGGTGTCAGCACCCTTATCTCCTCACCAACCCGCCGCGTCACCGAGTCGCACTAGCGCGCCACCGGTCTCGCCACACCCGCTCACGGGGCGGAGCACGCGCCGGGCCGCCCGGCCCGGCGCGCACGCCGAGGGCCCGGCGCGCGCGCACGCGCGAATCGAGCCGGCCGGGGGAGGAAAAGTCCCATTTACCCCCGCACCGCGACCTTGTGATCGTGGAGGCGTTGAGAGGGAGCGGGCGGCGCCGCCACGGACGCCCGGGCAGACCCAGCAGGGGCAGCGCTGGGTTTTCGCCATGCCTTGCGGCGCCGGGGGTTCAACAGCAAGGGGAGGAGGGCAAGGAGCAGTTGTCCACCGCCACCAACCCACATTGGGGTTTTGCCCCCTTCCAGAGCCGCGCCGCCGAAGGGGAAGAGGAAGGGAGGGAGGTAGAAGAAGAGGACGAGGGGCGGTGAAGGCCGGTGTGCCGCGCCGCCGCCGGCGCGTCGCCGCCGCGGAGTGACGAGGACGCGAGGAGCCGGACGTGGGAGGCGCCGTACGTGACCGAGGAGGAGCCGGACCGGAGCGGGCGCCACGGTGAACATCGACACCGACGCCGCGCCGCCGCCCAAGCCAAGCCTGCGACGACTACACCGCCGACCCGCTGTGAGCGCAGTGGCCATCCCTCCCCCTTGCGCCGTCTCCTTGCCTTGTCCCTGTTTGTGGGCGTTCCTTCGAGCCGCCAGTTGCCGAGCGCGCTCGCCGCCGTCTCCCCATGGACGACGCCGTGTCGTGCCTTGCCGGCGGGAACCTGGGGCCGTGGCTACCCCAAGCCGCGTCGACCGAACGTTCTCGCCAAGTTTGGTGTTTGGGCAAGTTTTCTAGAATGGCTGAGGGCCACCCCGCGCCGCGCCGTCGAGCTCTACGCCGAACGCGTGTCGCGCCGCAAGTCCGTCGTGCAGGGACGTCATTTCCGCCGCGTCGCGTCTCTGGGCGAGCCGCCGCGGTGGCGTGTGTTGCCTTGCTGTGAACCGGCCTTCGTGCCGTGAGTTTTCTGATGCAGGTGCTGGTGAGCGCGAGAGCCGGCCGGCCGCACCCACGCGCGCCATGGCCTCGGCCTCGCCACCAGCGGAGCTCAGCGCGCAGGCGTTCCACGCCGCGTCTCGCTCGTGATGACTTTCCCAGCCGTGCAGGCCTTCGAGCCTTGGCTTGTCAGTGCAGGGGCGGGCTCGCCTGGACAGACCAGAGCACACCCCAGAGCTCTGGACCGAGGTAGGGAACCCGTCGCGCCGTCGCGTGTGCGAACGCCGGGTGGTGCTCACCGCGTCGCCGCGCCGGAACCCGGACGCCGCGCCGTGCTAGTGAACCGTGAGCCGGGCATCGGACGCGAGGCGGCGGCCTACCCTAGCGCACCCCGGCGCAAGCCCGAGACGCCACCGCCACCGTAGCCGGAGGGAAGGCCGCGCCGCCGCCGGGGCGCGGCGTGCGCCTTGGGGAGGGGCAAGACCCCCCTTCCCTGGTAGCGGCTGGGTGAAAGGCCGCTGGACCTCATGTGGCACCCGGCCCGTCGGGCTACCGTGGAGGCCCACCGCGTGAACGGGGCCACGACCAGGAGTCCAGGGAGGCCTGGAGAACTTCTCTCACCTGGGCCAGATGGGCCGAGTCCACTGGGCCGATTTCGGCCCAGTGACTCTTTCAGCCCAACTTCGGCCCATGAGACGAGAAGCGCTGACGTCATGCTGACGTCATCAGTGCTTTTAAATTTCAGAAAACCTTTTCTTTTCCTGGATTAATTTCCAGAAATTCCTAAAATATGGTTTTACCCTTTAAAAATTCATAACTAATTCTAGGGAGCTCAGAAAAATATAAAACTAATTTCTATAAATCCGTATTTTCGAAACCTTGCTGATTGTAGGTAGATTGGGTTATTTTGGATCTTCTAAACTGGTTCTTATTTGGAGTTATTGCTTAGTTGTGCACCGTAATCTTATTTTCGCGTCGAATCTCGTGCCGCAGACCCGAGCTTCGACCAGGAGGACGTGGAGGACCCCGAGTACACTGCTCCAGACAACGACTGCTTCAACGGCAACGAAGGTGTCATGTCACTCCCAACCATATAGATCCCATGTTGTTAAATAGCTGCTAGTGATTTACTTTAATGCATTGAACTGATGTTTTGCATAACCCGTTTAATAGCCATGCATTGATTCTTTGTTATATCCTGTTTCCTTGTTCTACTACCTGCGGGACAAGCTACAGACCCCTAGCTAGTCCCTTACCTCAACTATCCATACTTTTGTTGGTTGACTATGGATGGTACTCTGGGCTTGGACTGAGATGTGGGTATCTCGGTGTGATTCTAGCGTGCGTTCTGGGTGCGTATCTCCTTGCTGTGTTTTGGCGGGAGCGAGCCGCTTGATTACTTGTGAACGGCTGCCGAGGGAAGATGCGATCTGGCCTCTTACCCGAGGGTCGTGTCGTGTGGGATGGAGTTGGTGAGTGCTCGCTCTTGGCCCCCTTAAGGACCGATCGTCAGTTGACCTTGCTTCGGATGACTACTTTCGTACAGACCGCCCGCCTTGTATTGGGCGGGGGTGCGGGGTGAGACTCGTAGTGGATAGCACCCCTCCTGTAGGAGGATCGGTGTGATCGTGTCGGGAGTGGTCTTTCCCTCCTTAGTAGACTTTGCCCCGGCGAGGCCGGGGAAGGGTTCCACAGCTTCGAGGGACCTCTCGCGGGTAGTATGAGCTCGCCGCGGAGGCCGGGCCGGGCTCGGAGATGCGAAGGGTACTATCCACTTACTTGGGCTTCGCCCGTATGGAAGGGTCGGACACCGGTGACGGCCGGTTCCGGACCTATTCGGGCGGGTACAGTTGTACAACCTCTGCAGAGTGTTAAACCTATAGCTATAGTTCGTGTCCACTGGTTATGGACAGTCTTTCGATCTCTCACCTGACTAGCTACACTTTTTTTGTGCTGCTTCTCTCCCCCGAGTGTGTGAGCCCGGCTTTGGCCGTTGAGATGTGGGGATAGGAGCCGGTGGGCCCCACATCGCAAATGAGAGTTGGGTCCTGGATCGTGGTTGAGATCCGGAGTTTTGGTGTGGTATTCCTTGAGCGGGGTGTGGACCCCTGAGGTGTGGACCTCGGAAGCGGAAGCTTCCCCGAGGTGTGGACCTCCTAGCTGTTTTCTGCTTACCTTGTACGTTGCAATGCTGCTTTGCTTAAGCTTTCTACAGCCAGAATAGGGATATCTCATGCATAGTAGAATATACACCGCTTTTGCCTCTTTGTTGGGAAGCTGACATGACCTAACCGCTTATCGGGTAGACCCTGATGCCTCTGACGCAGAGCCGGACTACGACTTCGACAACGACGGTTGGGTGGACTAGAGCTCTTCCTACACTTGAGCTGCCTGCGGATATGGAGTTTCTCGTGCTATCATGGAGCCGCTGCTAGACGTTTTATTTATGTTTGATTCAGTCCCGATGGACTTGTACCCGGCATGTGCCGAAGAGATGTACTCTGATTAATGTAATAAAATAAATGTTGTACTCTACTTTACTGTTTTTATCTTTCTGTATGGATTTTGGCATCGCTGAGACAGGGATTGCACGTGGTAGCCCTCCTGGGACTACCACCGAGGTGCTAAGATTCGGGGTTCCGTTCGCGGAAATCCGGGTCGTTTCAGCATCGGCAAACGGTCAAGCAAATTTTTAGGTACTTGCGTCACACTCCCGACTTCGGCCTTTGGTACTCTGTGTCTTCTTCTTTAGCTCTTCATGGTTTTTCAGATGCGGATTTCGCCGAGTGTCGGTTGGATAGGAAGTCCACTTCTGGGACTTGCCAGTTTTTGGGATCTTCTTTGGTGTCTTGGTCTTCCCGCAAACAGTTGAGTGTTGCTCAATCCACTACCGAGCTAGAGTATGTTGCCGCAGCTAGTTGTTGCTCTCAGCTCCTTTGGATCACATACACCATGAGTGTCTTTGGTGAGGAGTATACCCATGTTCCACTTCAATGGGACAACACCAATGCCATAAGTGTTGCAAAGAATCAAGTGCTTCATTTCAAAACCAAGCACATAGAAGTGATGTATCATTTACTGAGAGACAATGTAGAGAAAGGGAAGATAGCCTTGATCCATGTACCCACACATGACCAACTAGCCGATATTTTCACCAAACCCCTAGATCAAGCAACTTTCACTCATTTGCTGGGGGAGGTTGGTGTTTGTTTGATTTCTTCAGTTGGGTGTGTGGGAGCTCCTCTGTAGCTTATGTATAGCTTTCGTTGTGCGTTTCTTACATTTGGCATGGCATATGTAACATGATGTATAGGCATCCTTGTATCTTAGATAGCATGCATTTTTGTATCATATGCATTTTGTAGGAAAAGCTTCTCTCATAACATTGTTCACCATGATGTGTTATATATGATCTTGTGAGCTAGTTTGGTATGCTATGGTTAGTTTGGCTTAGCTCTTGATGATCTTGATTTATATCCATGGTTGATGGCTATGTTTTTGAAAAATTCCACATGTATGCTCTCTTGTGAGTAAATGCCTTTATATGATCTTGACATATTTAAGTGGCTTGGCTATGCTTAATTTGTGGTTGGATAGCTTATTTTGATCATATGGGGCCAAAGGCTCATTTGCCATCATTAATTTTAGCCCTCATGCTTTATCTTGTGGAGGGGCATAAGTTCCTTTTTGTCGCAAAGACATTTCATGTACCAAATATGAATCTGAAAATTAAATGTAAATTGCTTGGAAAATGTGCTCCCATGTCATATGTGCTAAATATATTTTGCTTTGGGTGCTAAACCGTTGCATGATGCCTACCAATGAGAAGTCTCATATATAGAAGTAGACACTTGGCTCGGTGGCTTTGACATGACATGAGGTGCTTGTGGGTGTTTGTGATGGTCTTATAATTAGAATGGTTGTCCTAGCATGAGGTTTGTGTGGCTTTGCCATTTTGACATGTTTTGCTCATGTTTAGGACTTTGCTCATAAGAGGGTAAATTTTCGCAAAACTGCTCAATGCTATCTTAGCTTCGTCCAATGGTTGTGAAACTTGTAGTCATGAAGTTGATGTCAGTACGAAGCTGTAGAGTATCTAACTTGCTCATTTGGACATGTGTAGCATCTTGTGATGCATTTTGTATACTTGAGAAGCTCTAGGTTGCATTAAACTACTGCCTTACAACTTCAAGTAAGTACGATTGTCGTCTAATTATCATTGCTAATTCTATTTAGTCAATTCTAATCTCCATGAGGATGCATACAGATTCCACTGGGTTCTACTCATAATCAGTATCGACAATAGAAACATCAATGGGTATGATTCATTGAGAAAAGATCGCTCAGAATACCAAGACCTTGAAGATGTATTCCACGAGTAATAATTCTATGTTATTTTCTTTAATGCAATATATATATACTAACATATTTAATCTTTTATTATTTTGCCTCAGAGCTTGGACCATGTTCATTGCAAAGCACCAAGAAGCATTTCAACCCAAAATTAGATGGGTGTATGATTTTCCGGTATGCATACAAATAACAACTTCAGATTGGGAATATTTAAAATGTATAACACTACAATTTAATATTCTGTTCTCCTCTCCAATTTAGTGTTTGAGACAAGAGCAAGGAAATAATTTATGCGGGTACTACGTTTGTGAGTTCATACACCATCACAGTGGCAACGCGGATGATGATAGTATAAGTAAAATAAACCTATTATTTATACATCATTTTTATCCTTTTTGTATATTTAATCGCTTGCTGTATTAAATCAACCTTTTTGCAAATTACAGAAGATTATACAAAGGGACACACTCATTGAGAAGGATCGTCTCTTGGCAATTCAAGAAGCTCTCGTGGGATTCCCCATGGACGAGGTGGTTAATCCACAAGGAAAACCTCATTATGACAGCCATCCAATTGAGCGCCAAGTCTAAACGGAGCTTTAAAGGTCTTTCTCCCCGATCTTCTCATGAGCTTTCTAGAAAGCACCCCACTCTCATAAACTGCGACCCAACAGTTGAGCTCACATAGGTGTGTTCATTATAGGTATCCTGTAGGATGATACCTTTTCTCTCGGTGGACACTAGACCACATTAAGGTATGACAGCCAACCTTCCATACAGAAAAGAGTACATATTATGAACATGGGTAATTTAAATGAATTGTACTCATTGTTACAACAGTAACTTTGTTTTTCTCATTTTCCAAATAAGGGACCTCCTTTCAGAGGAAGTGAGTTACCATTACTTTGCAACTAAATGGGTCTCAGTCCCATGCCCATACTTGCAACAGATATCGTCGTCTGTGCAAGCCCTTTTGTAAATGGATCTATTAGATTTTTCTCACTGCGAATATAATTCACAGCAATTACTCCGGAGTTTTTCAGCTTTCTAACAGATTTAAGCCTCCGCTTCACATGTCTCGAGGACTTCATGTTATCCTTAGTACTCATTATCTTGGCAAAGACTGTTTGATTATCACAATATATAAGGATAGCAGGAACTTGTTTCTCTACCAGTGGCAAGTCCATGAGTTGTTCTCTCAACCACTCGGCTTCAACTGTAGCCGTGTCAAGTGCTACAAGCTCAGCTTCCATGGTTGATCGCGTCAAAATGGTCTGTTTACATGACCTCCATGAAATTGCAGCACCTCCTAATGTAAACACATAGCCACTCGTGGCTTTAATCTCATCTGCGTCAGAGATCCAATTTGCATCACTATATCCTTCTAGTACATATGGATAACCAGTATAGTGAATTCCATATGCGATTGATCCTACTAGATAACGTAGCACTCTCACTAGTGCTTCCCAGTGATCCTTCCCTGGGTTGGAAGTAAATTGACTTAATTTGCTCACAGCAAAAGAGATGTCGGGACGTGTTGCTCCAGCAAGATACAAGAGGGAACCAATTATTTGTCAAAATCTCAATTGCTCCAACCCTTCGCCCTGATTTTTTCTAAATTTTACACTAGCATCATAGGGTGTAAGGGCTACTTTGGCATTCTCAAAACCAAAGCGACACAACATTTTTTTCACATAATGGGATTGATTTAAAATAATCTCATTCTCATTTCTTGTCAACTTAATATTTAGGACAACATCTGCTTCTCCCAGATCCTTCATGTCAAAGCATGAGGACAAGAATGATTTGACCTCGTCAATTACTGCAGTATTAGTCCCAAATATAAGTATGTCATCCACATACAAACATAAGATCACCGTTTGACCCCCACCATGATGATAATGAACACACTTATCTGCTTCGTTTGCAACAAAACCAACAGATGTTAGAGTCTGATCAAATTTCTCGTGCCATTGTTTGGGTGCTTGTTTCAGACCATACAAAGATTTTAGTAATCTGCACACTTTACTCTCTTGACCCTTAACCACAAAACCATCAGGTTGCTCCATATAGATTTCTTCCACCAATTCTCCATTAAGAAAAGTTGTCTTTACATCCATCTGATGAATGTGCAGACCATAGGAAGCAGCTAATGCTATGAGGAGCCTGATAGTGGTTAACCTGGCCACAGGTGAATATGTGTCAAAATAATCTTCACCTTCTTTCTGTGTAAATCATTTGGCCACAAGCCTCGCTTTATATTTGTCAATCGTGTAATCTGGTCTCATCTTTTTCTCGAAAATCCATTTACATCTAATGGGTTTACACCCAGCTGGACGTTCAATGACTTCCCAAGCCTCATTTGCCATGATGGATTCCATCTTGCTTCCAACCGCCTCTTTCCAATACTTTGCATCCGAAGATGCATAAGCATCAGTTAGAGTCTTAGGCACGTCATCCACAAGGTATACAATAAAGTCATCTCCAAAGGATTTCTCGACCCTTTGTCTCTTACTCCTTCGCGGAGTGATGACTAAATTGTTGTCTTCCTCATCAACATCCTCTCGCAGAGGTATGTTCTCTACTTGTTCACAATGAGGAAAGTCTGGAATGACTACATCCACATTTTATAAACTACTGCTAGTCTGTCTCATAGGAAAGATATTTTCAAAAAAGTTGCATCCTTAGGCTCCATTATAGTATCAACTATCACCTCTGGAGTTTCAAATTTAACTATCAAAAATCTATAGGAAGGACTATTCTGAGCATATCCTATAAAAATGCAATCGACTCTTTTTGTCCCAAGCTTTCTCTTCTTTGGCTCCGGAATATTGACTTTCGCCAAACATCCCCATGTTCTCAGAAAGTTGACATTGGGTTTTCTTCCCCTCCATGCCTCGTATGGAGTTATGTCAATTCTTTTCGTGATCACTCTATTGAGCACGAAATTTACAGTCAAGATTGCTTCCCCCACCACATGTTAGGCATACCAGCACTTTGTAGTAAGGCATTCACCAAATCTAAAAGCGTCCAATTTTTCCTCTCAGCTACACCATTTGATTGTGGTGAATATGGTGGTGTAAATTCATGGATGATCCCATGCTCAGAACAGAAATTAGAAAAGTTAGTAGAGGTATACTCTCCGCCTCTATCATCTCTCAGTCTTTTAATATTTCTTTCTAATTGGTTCTCAACCTCTGCCTTATAAATTTTAAAATAGTTGAGCGCTTCATATTTAGTTTTCAGCAAGTATACTTGGCAGTAACGTGTTGCATCGTCAATAAAAGTAAGACAATATCTTTTTCCTCCTTTAGTCAAAACACCATTATCTCACATAAATCAGTGTGAATTAAATCTAGAGGTGACAAAACCTTCTCAAACTCTAATGCTTTGAAAGGTTTTCGAGGTTGTTTTGCTTGCACACAAGTTCGGCACTTAGAATTTTTGACTATGTCGCACTTAGAAATTAACTCAGATCTGAACATTTTAGCAATTGTATCAAAACCAACATGACAGAATCTTGAATGCCATACATCAGCAAGATTTTTGTTCGGAGCCTACAGCCCCTGCACCGGACTCTGCTTCAGGGGACGATGCAGGTAGTGGCGCTGGCGCTCTGAGCGCACAGGGCAGGCGTTCACGACGGCGCGGCAGAAGACGGCGGAGGGCTGGAAATAATGCGGCTGGTGGTTCAGGACCGCCTCCGCCGGAGGAGCAGCCGCCGCCGACTGCAACGGCAGCAGGGCAGCAGACGGCTCCGGTCGCACCCTTTCGCTATCGACGCATCATTGATCGCTCAGCTAAAGTGGCCAGAGCGGAAGAAGAACTTTGTAAAGCCCTTTCAGTTGCGATCGTTGGAGATCTAGCGACACTATCGGTTGATGCTTTAGTGGCTGAGCTTGCTCGCCGCTATGAGCTCCCGGTGGAGACGCTGGAGTTTCACCGTCTTCGTCAAGATGAAGGGGTGCTGGTCCTTCAGGATGAGGTAGCAGCACTGCAAGTCTACAATAATGGACGCCCTCTACAACTGCTCTCCTACACGCTGTACTTCCGACGGTGGTCGCGGTTCAAGAATGCGACTGCAGAGGCGCTGCCGTCACTCATCGACGTCGAGCTATCCGGCATTCCAGAGCATGCATGGGAGTTAGAGACGGCGGAGCATCTGTTGGATGAATGGTGTTGGGTCCGAGAACTCCACCCTGATACGGTGAACCGCCGAGACTACTCCTCCTTCCGTCTGAAGGCGTGGAGCTCCTGGCCGGAACTCATCCCGGCGGATATGGAGCTGATTATCGTCGAGCCCCCAACACAACTTGAAGAATCTCCACCATTGAAACGGGCTCTGCGATATCAGGTCAAGATCAAGGTGATGGCTGTTGAGCCGTCTAGCGGAAACGATGCCCCTCCGCCACCACCACCACCAAAGGATCCAGACCTCGACGGAAAACGGCGCCGCCGGCGAGCATCCAATTCGCCGGAAACTTCCGTTCGCGGCTCCGCCACCCGAGGCGCCACTCCACGGGTATCCGTGCACAGGCGGCTTGGCAACGGTCCTGTGATTGCAGGCGGTGAAGCAAGGATCGAGGAGTCCATTGATGACGAAAAAGCCTCCATGCTTGGCGCGAGCGAAGAGGCGACGGCTCGTTCCCGAGGGCAATTGATCTCCTCGGCTGTCCCAGAGATTATTGATGACATGGCAGCGCTAGTCATTAACCCAAGTTGTGGAGAAAGGGAACACATCCCAGAAAATGAGGAGACCGCTTTCATTGAGAGATTGCTGGCGGATCTCTCCCTTCCCAGGGCAGGCGACAATCTGCCTGCTGTGCCTGACTGGCGGAATTCGGCTGAGGGGACGCTGGATGTTGGTGGGCTGGCCCACGGGTTCACAGCCCAGCACTCGGAAGAAGGTAGGGAAGATGGTAACGGACCGAGTTCCACACAGGAAGAGGGCCAGATCGCCCAGACTGTTCCAAACCTGAGAACAGAGGAGGCAACTCTGGACGTGGCTCATGAAGCTGACATCGCGGACTCGGCGGCGGACAAGGGCAGCACTCCGGCTCGTTCCCGACCGCCGGCTGGTGAGCTGCTGACGTTTTCTCGCCGCCGCAAACGAAGCAATAAGGAGCATCAACCCCCTGCGGATGTGGTAGCAGCAACTGCACCTGCACCTCCAGCTCCTACCTTGGGGCTGTCTGATGGTGAGGTCGTGGTTGCAGCTCCATCTGCAGAGGCTTCCGCAATCACCTCGGCGGCAAGGACGCGGGAGAATTTCATCAACTCTATCACATCCAAGACGTCAAAGATCTTAGATGCTCCATGTGCTCCGGTCAAGAGGAAGCCACGAGCACCGGCGGCAGCACCGCGGCGAAGTCGCCGCATTGCTGGTGCTGGGGCGGAGTATTCAGTTGATCCAGACCAAGGAAGGTGCAAGAAAAGGGTGATGCGCACTTTGGAAGTTATCAGAGAACATGAAGGCATCAATAGTGCAGCCCTCGATGAGTATGCAAAATTGTTCTCCCAGACCCTGTCAGAGTCTCATCTCTTTGCTCTGGCCTGCTTGTTCGGATGGCGTACGCCTGACGAATTTGTACGAGGCAATCAGCAGACTGAGGTTTAGGCCTGGTTGCAGTATGTAAACGGTCGTAATTTGTCTTGTTAATCAATGTGTCCAAGAAAGATTCTAATATGGAATGTGCGAGGATTAAACAACCGCGGTCGTCAAGATGCTGTTAGAACCCTCATCGACTCGGCCTGTGTTGATGTTGTGTGTCTACGAGAAACGAAAATGGAAGTTATCACTCAGCGAGAGGTGTTCTCTCTGTTCGGAGCTGATTTCAACGAGTTCATTGCTCTCCCGTCCATAGGAGCGAGTGGAGGTATTCTTGTAGCCTGGAGAAGTAATGTTCAGGTGACAGGAAGGTGAAGGACAGATCAGCATAGTGTTTCAGTTCAGCTTCGGAGCATCTCAGGACAAGAGTGGTGGCTTACTTGTGTGTACGGGCCTCAAGGAAATGAAAGGAAGATTGAATTTCTGCAGGAATTACGTGATATCAGAGCTGTTTGCCAAGGTCCGTGGGCAATATTAGGGGATTTCAATTTAATTTACAGAGAAGCAGATAAGAGCAATGAGAATTTTAATCGTGCCATGATGGGTCGTTTTCGGAGATTCATAAATGATCTTGAGCTTAAGGAAGCACCGCTCCATGGTCGCAAGTTCACATGGACTAATAATCATGTGGCTGTAAAACTGGATAGAGTTTTGTACACAGTGGATTGGGAGGAAATTTTTCCAAATTATCTCTTGCAATCGGCTGCCTCAGATGATTCAGATCATTGCCCTTTGCTGCTAGGCACAAACGACATCCAGACTGGAAAACGACGGTTCCACTTCGAGTCCTTTTGGCCCAAACTAGATGGATTTCAGGAGGCGGTGAAATCAGCTTGGGACTCAACCACGGCTGGACCCTGCCCCTTTGAAACCCTTTCTCGAAAGCTACAGGCAGCAGCTAGAGGGCTTCAAAGTTGGAGCCAAAAAAAGGTTGGGCACTTGAGATCCCAACTGGGGGCAGCAAGGGAGGTATTACACCAACTGGAGATTGCCCAGGACAATCGTACCTTGTCCCCTGGGGAGATCTGGTTGAGAAACTCGCTCAAGAAACACTCTTTGGCACTTTCTTCCTTGCTGCGAACAGTGGCAAGGTTGAGGTCACGTATCAGCTGGCTGCGGGAGGGCGACGCTAATACAACGCTCTTTCATGCTCAGTCAAGATACCGAAAACGAAAAAATTTCGTGGCACAACTTGTGGATGATAATGGGCAGGTCTACACTGATCAAGAGCATAAGGCAGAATTAATTGATAACTTCTACTTGAACCTGTTGGGACAGAGTGCAGCGAGGGATAGCACTATCAACCTGGCTGCACTTGGGATACCCACGAATGACCTGTCAATTTTGGATGCTCCGATCACCGAGGAAGAGGTGTGGAACACTATAAAAAAACTGCCAAAAGATAAAGCCCCTGGTCCGGATGGATTCACGGGTCGATTTTATAGAGACTGTTGGCAGATTATAAAGAAGGAGATAATGGAAGCCATCTCAGCTGTATGGAGCCGAAAATTCAGAAATTTTGACATTCTTAACTCTGCCTTTATCATTTTGCTGCCTAAGGTTGAAGGTGCAAATCGAGCGAAGGACTTTCGACCGATAAGCCTAGTGCACAGTTTCGCGAAGCTGATCACTAAGCTCTTGGCAAATCGGCTTGCTGGTCAACTACAACAGATGGTCTCACCGAATCAAAGTGCCTTCATCAAGGGAAGGTTTATTCAAGATAACTTCATGCTCGTCCAACAAACAGCGAGGTATTTGCACCAACAAAAGCTCCCACGTTTCCTTCTCAAGTTGGACATCTCTAAAGCATTTGATTCAGTCGCGTGGCCTTTCCTAATTGAGGTGATGAGACATCTTGGTTTTGGCTGAATTTGGTGTGTCTTGATAAGTGGACTTCTAAACTCCTCATCAACACAGATCCTGTTAAATGGAAGTCCGGGTGAAACCATTAAACATAGACGTGGATTGAGACAGGGAGATCCTCTCTCTCCAATGCTCTTTATTTTGGTCATGGATGTGTTAGGGCACATGATCTCACAGGCTGTTGATCTTGGGCTGCTACAGCCCCTTTCTTCTAGAGCCCTTCAACACAGGATTTCGATGTATGCCGACGACGTGGTGTTTTTTCTTAGACCAGAGGCAAATGATATTGAGGTCACCATGGATATTCTCAATCTTTTTGGTGAAGCGTCCGGCCTTAAGACAAACGTTCACAAGAGCAAGTGCCTTCCCAATCCGGTGCCAACGGAGGACATTCAAATAATTCAACAACACCTGCCATGCTCGGTGGCTGAATTCCCATGTCGGTACTTGGGATTGCCTCTATCTTTGAAGAAGCTTACCGGGAATCAAATCCAACGGATCATTGAACGAATTGCTGATTTACTCCCGGATGGAAATCGAACTCATGAGCCGGGTTTGGAAGGGCTATGCATGTTCAGTTTGTAATGACAGCCACTTTAGTATATTTGATCATGGCTTTGGACCTGCCCATATGGGCCCAAAAAGCCATAGATAAAATCAGAAGGGGTTACCTGTGGAAGGGAGGAAAGGATGTACAGGGAGGTCATTGTTTGGTGGCATGGGGAAAGGTTACACGGCCTAAGGAGCTAGGAGGATTGGGTATTTCAGATTTGAAAGCTTAGGGTGGGCTCTCAGAATGAGGTGGGTTTAGCTGCAAAAAACAGAGCCTAACTGTCCCTGGAGTATGTTCCAAATCCATGTACCTAACCAAGTACATGATTTTTTCTCTATGGCTGTATCAACTGAGGTGGGAAATGGAACAAGAACTCTCTTCTGGGAGGATAGGTGGCTGCTCGGGCAACGCATTGCTGACCTTGCTCCACGCCTACTTGCAGTGGTCGGGAAAAGGAACATCAAAAAACGGACCGTGGCAGAAGCAATCTCTAGTCATCTATGGATTACGGATGCCCGAGCGGCCTCATCCATTGGTGCATTGGTGGAATACCTTGCTCTATGGGATATCATCATGGAATTTTCACTGCAGCCAGGGGTAGAGGATAAACACATATGGCGACTTTCCACTTTCGGAAAATATTCAGCAAAGTCGGCGTATGAGCATATGTTTCAAGGGTCAATTCAGTTTGGTCCTTGGGAACGAATTTGGAAGACGTGGTCTCCAGGAAAGTGTAAATTCTTCCTTTGGCTGGTGGCGCACAATCGATGTTGGACAGCTGATCGGCTTGAGCGGCGTGGACTGCCACATGCTGAACATTGTGTTCTGTGTGACCAAGAACGAGAGTCGATCGATCACCTGTTGGTGGCGTGCCCCTTCACAAGACAATACTGGTTCAACATCTTATCGGAGGTGGGTCTTCGGGCTCTTGCTCCACAACCGGAAGATACAATCTTTGATGAATGGTGGAGTAAAGCATGGCAGTCGCACCCGAAATTCGAGAAAAAAGGATTGAACTCTTTAGTCGCCTTGGGTGCCCGGACCATCCGGACATATCGGAATAGCCGCGTGTTTGATGGTCCGGCACCAAGCATGTCCCGGGCTTTAAGTGTGACCGTTGAGGAACGCCATCTTTGGGAGATTGCTTGGCGCCCGTGGCCTCGCTTCCTTGATGGGGCTGTCTCAACGGACTTAGTTGGGACGAGGTCAAGTGTGTGGTCTTGGTGTTTGTTTAAACAGGCGCGGGTTATATTTGTTTTTAGCAGTGGGTGCGTGGGGGTGTGTTGTTTTGTACTTAATGGGTTCTCGTCCCATTCTTTATTTCTTCTTAATATAATGATACGCAGCTCTCCTGCGTATTCGAGAAAAAACAAGAATCAACAGTACTTAGGCGGAACAAGCGTCCGCTATCATAGCCTTTTCCTATAAAGGTCCCAAACCTGGACACAACTAATATATTTGACTCGAAAACTAGCTTATAACCACTCCTACACAGGAGAGAACCGCTCAACAGGTTCTTGTTTATGGCAGGCGCGTACTGGACATTCTTCAATTGGAGGGTTTTCCCTGAAGTTAACTTCAGATCCACCGTACCAACACCAAGAACAGAAGCACGCGATCCGTTCCCCATTAGGACGCTGGAAGCCCCTGCTGCCTGATACGAAGAAAACAAAGAAATATCAGAACACACGTGAACATTTGCACCAATATCAACCCACCAGTCAATAGAATGAAATGCAGAATAGACAACAAAAGGATTACCACACCCGTTTGAAGTAGAGGCCTCGCCTATGGTCACATGAGTGAACTTTTGTCTAAGTTCAGTGGTCTTGTCCTTGCGGTCTTTACAATCCCTGGCAAAGTGACCAGGATTACCGCACACGAAACAGGTAAGGTTCTTCATATCCTTCTTCTCTGTTTTCTTCTTTTTGAAGCTAGTAGTTTTGTTCTGCTTGAGACCCTTTTTCTTGTTAAATTGTTTGTTCTTTTTGAACAAAATTAGCATTGTTCTGCACGTGCTTGGTCTGCGCATCTTTTGCCCTTGACTTCTCTTCGACATCGAGAGCTGCAATGAGATCCTCCATAGAAATCTCCTCTCTTTTGTGCTTTATAGAAGTAGCAAAATCACGCCACTCTGCAGGAAGTTTTGCAACTATCGCTGCCGCAACAAACTTTGGAGGCAAAGCACATCCCAAATGTGCAATATCACCAACCAGAAGCTGGATGTGGTATGCTTGAGTCACAATTGATTTAGCATTATCCATGCTGAAATCAAAGAACTTTTTACACACATACAACCAGCGACTAGCTTCGGCTTCTGCATATTTTTTCTCCAAAGCATCCCACACAGCAGTGGCCGATGTGTAATTAATATACACATCATAGAGTTGATCTGCCAGGATGGTGAGTAGGCAGCCCAATGCGGTGTTATTCGCATTCTCAAACTGGGCTTCCTATTCCTCTGCAAAAGGAAACATCGGGTGTATCACCCACTATAATCCCAACGACATGAGCCAAAACATGGCCCTTGTCTGCCATCTACGAAAGTTTTCACCTCCAAACCTCTCAGGTTTCATGACATCAGATGCTTTTGCCATTGCTAGATCATAAAAATAGGCGTAATCAGGTTTTTGGATTGTTGGAAAAAACATCCTAATTATGAATAATCCAGATTTAATCTTGAGGAAAAGCATATTGACTAAAAACAATACAATCACACAACACAAATGAACAAGCCACATATTAAGAAATTACTCACAGTTCTTGCGCAATGAGTTGACGAACGCGTCGAAGAAGTAGTTGCAGATCCACCAAGCGGTCGCGTGTGACGCTGCCCAAAAACCTGATTACCGCCCCGTGCAGGAATGTTGCGGTAGTGGTTTCAGAGATCTCGCTTCCTCCAAGCCCTGTGCACGCCGAGGTCGAAGGCCGACGAAGCGCAGCAGCTAGCGGTCAGAACAGCGAACGCGTGGGAGATGAAGTGTATGTCTACTCTGTGTCCCAGCCACCAAGACGTCTCCTGGTGTTTATAGGCTCCAGCCAACGTTTCATATTCCTCTCATCAATCAGACTGATAACTGCTCAATTGATTCAAGCAGAAACTGCCACCTTCGTGCGTGTATCAACGGTCTCTTTTTCTCTCACATGCATCTATTTTGCTATGATAGGAGACTCCCATATTTAAGCAAGACAACCTCTACTTGCCTTGGCAATACGGGACTATTATTGTGCATGCTTTAGAATTTACTAAATGGGCCACATGGACCAAATTCCAACATCAGGATTGATATAAATTGCATTAGAACTTTCTAGGCATCCTGCCGGTGTATGCTTGTTTCCATTTTGTAAAAACATGCTACTTAGTCTGTTTCCGGCTTGTAGGTGCTGCCTCGAAGATAGGCAATTGAAACCACATAGGGCCATATACATTTTGATGCAGTACTCTGAGTTGTAGACTTAGCATTCCTGATCTTGCATTCATTTTTATTTCCACTTTTTTTCCTGGCCAAAGTAGAAATGGCTATAGTATCTTTTCTAACAGTCAGACAAGGTGCACTAGAGGTCTGCCCAGACGGTCCAGTGGGACGCTACCCACCAGGGTTCAAATCCTGGTGCTCGCACCTTTTACTGGATTTATTTCAGGATTTTCTGGTGTTATGAGTTAAGTGGTAAGCGACGTTCCCATCGACGACGAGGCGCCAGTGGTGACTTCGAGGATCTCCAGATCTGCCGGCGCTCAGTCCTTCGGAGATGCTCATAGCGGTAGGGTTTGCGTACGTGTATTCATAGGGGTGAGTGTGCGTGCGTGTTGTGAGCGTCTGCGTTGTACTGTGTGAATCTCAAATAAAAAAGTACCAAGCTACCAGCTGTTAGCATCTTTTCTTCAGATTAGCGTGTATTCATACATATAAAACATGTATACAATATTATTTGTAATCCCAGTCAACCTACAGCTTAAATGATTTGAATACTTAATGGCAGTATTTTCTAGGATATGGTTAACATACATAGTTTGCTAGCAATATGTGACTTGTTTATTTCTTACTGCACATGTCTATTACTATATACTATGTTTTGTTTACTTCCTTTTATTCTGCTGTTTTACATGTCTTTTATCTGCTTTTTTAAATCAACTGATATTCCTTTTATACTATTGTGATCTTATTTGTTGTATATACAGTTGCACAGACTAAAAGATCGGTTAGGGTCCTTCCTTTTGTCTTGGATTATAATCATTTTGTAGACTTTACATGTGATTTTTTGTTCTGAATAGCATTGTACATTAGCGTCTTTTTTTTCCCTGAAAAGCCAGCACTAAGCTTCTAGAAAAAGGAATACTCCCAGAGAGTACCACCAGAGCTTGAATCAATCGTTCCATCCCCAACTCCTACACCAGGAACAACAGGGTCTATTTTAGTAAGCCTCCACCTATGAACCAAACCATGTTCTTTCTCCAGAGACCCCTGCATTACTACCTCCCCCAGGACATGTCCAGTTCAATTACCATCTATGTTCAAAGCACCCGTAAAATCTTGGAGTGGTATCAAAGTAGGATCATCGTTAATCACTTATGGATGCCTACAAACAATATGCTAACTATATATAAGACACCAAGGATTACAAGTATAGTTACTTTTTGCAGATGTTATTCTCAAGTGCATTGAGTGAAAGCTGTAATTCCTCTGAAGTACTCAATTACTCAGGGACTTGCTCTCAATAACGTGTGGGCCACATCATAGTCGGCCCCACACGTCAGTGGGAGTAGTCCCTCTGTAGTACTGCAGAGGAGGCTCATCCTCTAGAAAATGTACGCAGCTTTCTAAGCTAAAACTAAGGTTTCCGTATGAACTTAGCATTTCGAGCTTCTAGCTTTTTTGAAGCTTCACTAAAAGTTTGTCATTGCTTTGCGCTTCTGGATATCGACGAACAAACATGCCTAGTTTCCCCTATTATTTTGGATCAAAAAAGGTTATTTGTTCCCACTACAAGCACTTAGTCAATTAGACAATTGTTCCCTTACTGGAGTCTTTGACTGTCCAATATTTCCTAGGATGAAAAATGTTTAAACTGAAACAAAACTGGATCAAATTAAGCTTAAATTATTCATTTCAAATAAATGCTGTTGCAAGCCAAGATCTTTTGTACTGTTCATTTAGTGTAGCCTCCATGTTATTAAATTCTTGTTGTCTAACAAGTCCATACCTGAATTATGTAGTGTATACAATTAAAACAGCAGTACATTTGGTTAATGTGGAAGCAAGGGGTGTAAGTGTCAACTTTTTAACGAGTTATCCATATGAAGCTGGCTACTGATGCAGCCCACATTTCTATTTTGGTCATTCGTTTCCTCTCGAAGGTCATGAGCTAACTGATGAATTCAAATTTGACCTTGTCCTTGTGTCAATACTCAATAGAGCAGCAGGCAGGAGCATGCGAAAAGAGGTCTAGAGAAACATGACTCTTCTCATCTGTGGAGGAACCCATCACATGATCCATGCATGTCCCAAAACTGTTCTTGTGTTCATTTTTTATTTTTACAAGTGCCTAACACTGGTGGAGAGTGAGCCTTTTGTTCGGGCCTTTAGTCCTGGTTCAACTTTGCAGCTAAGACTAAAGGCCTTTAGTCGACGTGGCCCGAAATGCTCGCTGTAGCCGACCCCCCTTTAGTCTCGGTTCATATTACGAACCGTGACAAAGGGGGGCCTCCCAACGGCTCCATCCGGCAATAATTACCCCCGACCATTAGTCCCGGCTGGTGTTACGAGCCGAGACTAAAGTTAGTCTCGGCTCGTAACACCACCCGAGACTAAAGCACTAATCACGGCTAGTGTTACAAGCCAAGACTAAAGGGGTACCCTTTAGTCTCGGCTCGTAACACCAGCCGGGACTAAAGGCCAGGGGCAATATAACGCCTGTACCTCCTTCTTCCTCCTGCCACTCGAGCCATTCACTAGAGCCACACCCGTGAGCTCAAGCTCCTCCCCTCCGACTCAAGCCTAGGATGGTGCTTCAATTTGTTTCTTCATTAGTTTGCGAAGATTTCTCTCCTCCAAGGTGTTGTAAAGGTTGGAATCTTCATCCTCCCTTCATTTGTTGTGATTAAATTTTGTTTTATGGTTTAGAGATGGAGAAAATAGAAATGTTAATTTGTAGTTAGGTAGAAGGAGCTCAAATTAATTAGAGAGATGAGATTTTGTATATACACGTGAAGATGTAGTTAGGATGGTACTTGCATTGTTCCTTCTTTCATTAAAATCTTGTTTTTCATAATATTGAATTTTTCTTGTACATATATATATTGTTTATAAAATATATGCTCATAAAAGAAGACATACCTAAAATGTACTAGGTATTTCCATTAATTCATTATTTAGAAATGATTTTATTCTAGATAGCCATTGGAGGAAATAGAAGACTAATTATTTTGTTAAGTATGTTTTTAATTTTTATATAGAATAAATATAAGCATTCTGTTATTTTCTTGTTTTTGATAAATTTGAATTTTACTTGTACATATAGTTTATAAAATATATGCTCATAAAGAAAAAATAGACATACAGAAAATGTACTAGGTATGTATTTCCATTATTTCATTGTTTAGAAATGCTTTTATTTCTAGGTAGCTATGAGAGGAAATAGAAGATTAAATTCTTTTATTAAGTAATTTTTTCGTTTTATATACAATAAATGTAAGCATTTTCTTTTTTTTTGTTTTTGATACACAGCCCCACGTCCTAATTAGCTACAGTTTCACCTCACGAGCTACGTGGGGACTGCCTGCAACTCCGTGAGATGAGATTGTAGCTAGATAGGAGGTGTAGCGCATGTGTGGTACTGTAAGTGTGTGAGTGAGGTGTATATGACGGTGAGGTGAGGCTGTTGTAGTTCCTAGAGCATCTAGGTCTTCTGAGTCATTGGTTGGTAAAGGTTATGTGCAGTAATAATAGTGCTGAATTCTATCCCTTTTTTTAATTATGCATATATTCAATCCAATCTATATATATGTAGGTATGCGTACATATAGTTTATAAAATATAGTGTTGAATTCTATAGCCCCTTTTATTTCTAGGTTGCTATAGGAGGAAATATAAGATTAAATTCTTTCATTAAGTATTTTTTAAGTTTTATAGACAACAAATTTAAGCATTTTCTTTTTTTCTTGTTTTTGATACAGAGCCCCACATCCTAATTAGCTGTAGTTTAACATCACGGGCTACGTGGGGACTGCCTCCAGCTCCGCGATGTTGGACTGTAGCTAGATAGGAGGTGTAGCGCATGTGTAGTACTGTAAGTGGGAGAGTTAGGTGTATATGACGGTGAGGTGAGACTGTTGTAGTTCCCGGAGCATCTAGGTTTTCTGAGTCGCTGGTTCATAAAGGTTATGTACAGTAATAGCTCCCTTTTGTTTTTCTATTTATGCATATATTGAATCCAATGTATATATACAAACTAATCCTATTTATTGTGAATAATGTGTGTTATTTTGATTTGGATATAGTTTGAGCTAACAATGTCGTCGTCAAGTGGTGTTGGAAATGGCATCTGTGGCCGTGGCATAGTCCGTCGCCATGGCGAGTGTGGTGGCCATGGCATTGGTCGTGCAGGTCTTAGTGGCCGTGGAGGTGGTTTGGAGGCCCCGTTGCCTCTATGTTCAGGATTGCACTTTCACCGCGAGATTACCTTGCCAATGGGTGATCCAGGACGTGTAGCTAACTCGGTAAAATAGGAATTGAAATTAATTTGCATTACGTAGAACTTTTTGTCATTTCACATGGAAAATCTGTAATTTTAGTTACATATATAATTATTGTAGGTTCTCAACAATATCAAATGGCTCAGAGACATTATCGGGGATATGAATGGTACTCTTCCTATAGTGCAAACTGAGCACGTTGATGAGCACATGGCAAGAGTGTATATCTCTTTCACCGTACCTGCTCGATATGTAGGACTACGGCCAGTTGCCAGTAGGCGCACCGCACCCGATGATTGCCATTGCAACAGTTGGCAAAACATCACCTATTCGGTTAACCCGAGAGAGGACTGCCGTGGAGAATTGTCTACAACAGCTCCAGAATAATGTTGGGTGCTTCGTGCCGGACCTTTCCTATTTAAAATTAAGGCAACTCGAGATGGGTGAAGGAACTATGATTGAGACTATGGAGAGGTTTTGCAGGGCTCATCGAGATGTGGTAATATACATTTATATATAAAAGAATTTCTATTGATTATTAATTAATTTGTTTTTGTTACATATATCTCATCATCATCTGATTGTGTGTAGGATCACTCTAGTTCTACCTATGCTTTAATTAGCTTCTGTGTGATTCTGAATCAAGTCGTGGAAAGAGTTGGGGTGGATTACTATGGTGGGGACCCATTTTTCACCAACAATTGGAAGTGTCAAGCAATTCTAACTTTCTACAAGCTAGCAGAAACCGAGGCTCCATTGTTTGGTGTCTGCAGTGGGGTTTGTGACACCCCTCCGCAAGCGGAGGAGAGTGCACTAGTACGCGATCTAGCTTATTTTGAGGGAGTTCTAGGCTCGAGGATTGCATACATTAACCATGTTTCATATCTGCAAGCGCGTGTTGCTCATCAGTAACATTATGCATGCATGGATCAGGCTTTGTATTGTACCCTATTATGTGAACTTGTATTAATTATTAGCTATCTATTTGAACGTTTATGAACTTATTATCAATTATTGTTAATTACGTACTTTATTATGAATTCATGTGTTTGAATTCATACGTGAATTTATAAATGTGTTTGAAGCAGAGGTTCAAAAGCTAGAAAATGACCAGCTTCAGCTTGGGACCATCAGGTATTAATTAATGTCGTGCCTTGTAATAACTATCAGGTGACCTATGTACTTATACGTAAGCCATTGTAGTTATATGGATCATTATATCAAAAAGACAATACGCGAATTCATAAATTTGTTTGACAAAGATTTTTCTGAGTAGGTTTACTAATATTTTTGAATTTAATTTATTTCCCCCTTCAAATTGTAAATAAAAATAGTAATAATTGTTTCAACTCTTGAAATAATATGTGCATAGAAAAGTAGGTATTTCTTGTTGTAACATAATATAATTTTGCATGGCACAAATATTTTAACTAATGATTTATTTTAAATGTTGATAACAAAGGAAATGACATAAATGAGCAAGGAAAAGAGAAAAAGTCCGCAAATGAGATGAATGAGATAAATAAGCAAGGAAATGAGCATGTTGATCATTCAAAGACAATACGCAAATTCATAAATTTGTTTAAACCAGAGATTTTTTTAAGTAGGTTTACTAATATTTTCAATTTAACTTATTTCCCCTTCAAATTGTAAACAAAAAATAGTAATATTAATTTTGCATGGCACAAATATTTTAACTAATAATTTTTTTTAGTGTTCAAAGCAAAAAGACTGAGATAAATGAGCCAGGAAAAGAGAAATATTAATTTCCCGCGCAAAATTCCCCTTTAGTCCCGAGCGGTGTTACCACCCGAGACTAAAGGCCCCCCTTTTGTCATAGGTGGTAACAGCACCAGGGACTAAAGGGTGAAAATTTGCCTTTAGGGCATCCCGCGCGAAATGCCCCTTTTTGTCACGGGTCGTGAGGCAACCCGTGACAAAAGGGGGGCCTTTAATCTCGGATCATAATATGACCCGAGACTAAAGGGCCTTTTGTCATGGTTGGTAATACGACCCGTGACAAAAGGAGGGGGTTCTATATAAGCCCCGTCGCCTTCCATAGCACTTAGCCGTTTTCCCCCAAATCACGTCATTCTTCCTCCGTTGTTGTCGCTGCCGCCTCTCCTCACCGCGCCCGTCCCCGACACGCCGCGCCTCTCCTCCGCGACACGCGCACAGTGCCGTCTCCCACCGTCGGCGAGCTCAGCCACGCTGGCGTCTGCCCTCCTCGTCCCCGACGCGCATCTCCGTCCGTGATGCGGCAGCCCTCCCCGACTCGCCGCCACCCCCCCGGTCCTGATCCCTCCTGCGGTCGTTGATTGGCCCGAGCAAGTGAAGAATTGGTATTATGCTCATGGAGGCAGAATTAACTCCGAAGATGGTACCCTTGATTACCCACCCTCGTTACAAGAGACTGCACTTGAAATATTGAAAATACTTGAAGATGTCAGAGCGGGCAGAGTGAAGGTTGACAGGGAGATCGATGAGCTCACTATTTCAATAATCCTAAACATCCAGGATGTTGCAGGAGCTTAGGGGTGGTACCATGGAAATTTGGCTTCATGGGAGACATTGCCACCTATCGAAGCCGCAGAAGAAGAAGAGAGCGCGAAGAGGAGGAACGACGGCAAGAGATAGAAAAAAGACTTAAAGAACACGAAGAAAAGTTGACGGTAGATATTGAACGGCGAGTGGCCGCCGCTGTAAATGAGATGGCCCCAGCACAAGGACTGCCTCTAGTACAAATTCCTTCTGCTCACAATAGTAGTTGTGCTTGCGCGGCTGTTCCCGAAGAGCAACGGGCAATAGAAGGAGTTCAAGTGGACATCCAACGGTACCCTGTGGATGACATCTGTTGGCGCACCAGATGTGAGCTTCACAAGCCATTCGGCAACATCAAAATGAAGTTATGTCTAATTCATGCTTTTATTACCTCAATAATTGATCATATATATTACTTTGATTTTTGTGGTCACGCATTCACAATGCTAATAATAACTAATTAAATATTTATTCTCATGTGGCAGACGGAAGTGCTTTTGCACAGTTTCCTGGACAGACGAGCTACGACATGCCAATTCCACCTGGCTACGCCTCAGTTAGCATAGAGAGGATATGTCAACCTGACTTTGAGGAGCTAGAGATAGATATCCCAGGAGATGACGGGGAAAAGACACTTAAGGATGCGCTACACGGTATCATATTATGGCCAAAACGTTACATCGTCATAATCCCTGAGAATGATGGATCTCCGAGAGACCACCTGGAGCCGGGGCAGCCATCGTCTCCGGGGCCATCATCGGCACTACCTGGTCGCTCACCTTCTCTGCAACAACCATACGACAATTCGGGTGAACAGAGCTCCAACGATCACGATGATGACATCCCTCCCAATTCACCTCAACAACAATTCGCCACAAGCTCTCGAGCACAATCTTTCAGGTCGGTGCAACCACCAAAGAAAAAACGAAATAGAAGGGTCAGTATGGAACGAAGTCAAGGACTTCTTTGAAAAAGCGAAAGAAAGAAGAAAACAGGAAGATCTGGAGGCCAAAAAAATGAAGGTCATAAGGAGAGACTCAAGGCTTTCATAGACGATAAGGAAACAAAAAATGAGAAGGAAACCGCTGTTGAAAACGGACTATGAGTGTTCGATGGACAAGTCTTATGCTAAGAAGAGACAACGAGGGTCACTGAATAGTTACATCGAGCAAATACCTGCGTCGACGTCGGGACCGCCACCACAGACAAGAACAAGAAGATTCCTGCATCGACGTCGGGGGCCGCCACCCCAGACAAGAACAAGGAGATTCCTGTGTCGACGTCGGGGACTGCCAGAAACATCGAGCAAATACCTGCATCCACGACCCATCAGACTAACTTGTTTGCGGGCATCAGTCCACTAGTGCAAAAATCTATTGACGACATGGGTGAAGACGAACTTGCTCAGGTCATTAGCTTTTTTGAACAAACAAAGCTGCCTATTGGTGGTCTTATCGGCTTTGAAGACCTACCAGCGGATAAAAATCAAGAATTTAGATGGCACTTTGAGCTAGGAAAACCTCTAGTGAAGCCAGAATTGGTCAACAAGCTCCCAACTAAGATGCGCAGATTTCATGACTGGTACTTGAAGAAGTCAACTAAGGGCCTGGAGATGTTTGGCATGCTCGTGAGACCTGGAGATTTTTCCCTTCAAAACGAGAAGGTGGTCTGGCTCCAATTCGCTGATATCTATGAATTTTACTATCTGGACGCCTTGAATACCGATCTTATTATGGCCTGGTGTCTGTAAGTGACATATTTTTATATGTTTATAAAAAACGTTATTACATTTGTCGATCTACTAATTAACATTTGACTTTCTTCTTGTGTAGCCTGCAACTTACTGAGATGTGAAGGAAGGGTTATTCAAGAATTGCTTTCATGGACCCATCAAAAGTTAACGCGGATGAGATTAAATACCAACGACAACCAACAATCGAGAGCATTTTTAGGCACTTAGATGAGTTTCATAACAAGAACCTTAAACTACTGCCTTACAACTTCAAGTAAGTACGATTGTCATCTAATTATCATTTCTAATTCTATTTAGTCAATTCTAATCTCCATGAGGATGCATACAGATTCCACTAGGTTCTACTCATAATCAGTATCGACAATAGAAACATCAATCGGTATGATTCATTGAGAAAAGATCGCTCAGAATACCAAGACCTTGAAGATGTATTCCACGAGTAATAATTCTATCTATGTCATTTTCTTTAATGCAATATATATATATAGCTTTTATACTAACATATTTAATCTTTTATTATTTTACCTCAGAGCTTGGACCATGTTCATTGCAAAGCACCAAGGAGCATTTCAACCCAAAATCAGATGGGTGTATGATTTTCCGGTACACATACAAATAACAACTTCAGATTGGGAATGTTTAAAATGTATAACACTACAATTTAATATTCTGTTCTCCTCTCCAATTTAGTGTTTGAGACAAGAGCAAGGAAATAATTTATGCGGCTACTACGTTTGTGAGTTCATACACCATCACAGTTGCAACGCGGATGATGATAGTATAAGTAAAATAAATCTATTATTTATACATCATTTTTATCCTTTTTTATATTTAATCTCTTGCTATATTATATCAACCTCTTTTGCAAATTACAGAAGATTATAAAAAGGGACACACTCATTGAGAAGGATCGTCTCTTGGCAATTCAAGAAGCTCTCGTGGGATTCCCCATGGACGAGGTGGTTAATCCACAAGGAAAACATCATTATGACATCCATCCAATTGACCGACTCACCTCCGAGGAAAGCTAAATGAGACTAGAAATTTGAACTGAATGATAATTTGATGTATATATACTATATGGGGTTTTGATGTATATATAATATCTTAAGAAAATATTATTTATTTTCATGTGTATAAAATATTATGTGTATATACATTTATAAGTTTATATATGTACATATATAGGGTTTAATTTATATATAAGTCTAGGCTAACTGCGTATATGGTATATATATACAGGTATATACCTATATACAAGTTCAAATACGTATACGTATACGGGTTAGACAACAATTACAATATACGCTCAAATCGAAAAAGAGAGAAACGAGACCCTTTAGTCTCGGTTGGTATTACGAACCGAGACTAAAGGGGGTGGGCGCAGGTGCTGGCGTGCCCCCCTTTAGTCTCGGTTGGTTCAATCGTGACTCGGGGGGGGGGGGGGGGGGGGCTTTTGTCTCGGAACTTAAGTCCCGGTTGGACTTTTGAGAGACCTATACCCCTCTCCAACCGGGACTAAAGACCCTCTCCCTACCAGTGTGATGATCAGTTCTTGTTGCCATGGTTTTTGTGAGAGAAAATTGCAGTTTTGGGTCTCCAAACATCGCATTTTGCAGTTTTGCCATTCCTAACATCATCTTCGTAAAAATAGGTCTCGAAACGTTAGCCTCTTGCAAACTATGCCCTTACATGTATTTTCCATCTATTCTAAACAAAATACATGTATTTTCTACCTCATGACACTTTTGCCCCTAAATGTGAGACTAATGAACTGATTAATCCCTGTTTGCTAGCCTCCAGCCGCTCCAGGCCGCCACCCCTGGCTGGCCTCCAGGTCACTGCCTTCGTTGTGGGAGGTGAGGGGGGGACAACGGTGAAATACCGGACGGCTATAATCGGGTGTCCCGGTTTGATTCTGCGGGCCGCGGCCCCTTCATATGGCGATGTGTCCTCATTCAGGTAAAAAAATGATCATCGTGTTTCGATGCATTGCCATGGCTAGCTGTCCTCCAGGTCACCGCCCCTGGCTAGCTGCCAGGACTTGTGCCGCCTCAACAGACCATGGGCGGTGGGTGCAATGATGCCCTACCGTGTTGTAGTGGCACTGGCGACGAGCGCAGTGGTGCCGGGGAGACGTGGCACAGCCGGGGTGGTGTCGAGCGCCGCGACACTGGGATCGAGCGGGTTGGCAACGGACGGTGCATCGGCATCCATGGGTCTCACGTGTAGGGTTCGTCGTTTCAAAACAAAAGAATGCGAACAGGCACCCGTCGATCGTTTCTCGAACCGATGCGAACAAAGATCGACCAGTCTCACGTCTAGGAGGAAAAGTGTCATGTGAGGTAGAAAATACATGTATTTTTCTTAGAAAAGAGGGGAAATACACCCAAGGGTATGGTTTGCAAGAGGCCAACGTTTCGAGACCTATTTTTATGAAGATGATGTTAGAAATGGCAAAATTGTGAAACACCATGTTTGGAGACCCAAAACTGCAATTTTCTCTTTTTGTGGAACGTGAAAGGCAGTATCAGTTTGCAATGCCGATGGCGCGATGCGCAGCTGACTGTGGTGAGATCGTTAACAGTGGCACATTCGGAAACGAGAAAGAGGAGGTGGTTAAGTAAGGATTGGCAAGGAGGAGGCAGTAGCGTCCCCGACAGCCGAGCCCTGCCCGGTGCGTTGCTCAAGCTCAACCGGTCACCTTCGGACCGTGCACACCTGCATGTGCCGGTGGTTGCCGTGTTAACGTCACTGGCTGGACGCGGGGAAAGCCTCCCCCGTCGCCTGGTTTGGCACTTTGGTGGCACGGCATCCACACGGCCGGCCACGCTCGAATATCGCCGCGCACGGCTCGCGCGGCGGTTTGAGATATCTTCTCTCGCCAATCTTGGCGGCCTGATCGAGATCGACACGGGAATTCAGGCTTGACGTCACATAAACAATCGAGTCCCGGGCGTGCAGCTGCTTGCATCATTGGGGTTTTGTCCGGATTAGAAGACGCTGCCGGTTGCATCGCTGTACTCAATGTATTGCGGTTGAGAGCTAACAACACTATACTACTACATTGTATCGGTCGATCTCTGCTGGCCAGTGGAGCGGCTACACCTACTATGCTCCAGTTGCGTCTGACCGTGTGTCAATTCGTGATGGCTACTGAACTACCCCAACTGTAAACAATGCTGTACTTCCTGACAATAATAGACGTATGCATCATTGCTCCAGTAAGTGAGAGACGAGCTAGCGAATGAAAAGTGTTTCCAGTCCGGGCTTTCGGTGGTAGTGGCGATTGGAAACTGAGCAGGTTGTTGGCGTCGGATGATTGGTTGCGTCGATCGACGATTGCATGTGTTTTTGTCATAGTGGGATTGCAAAATCTGCAAAAAAGAAAAAGGTGACACCAGGCGTAGGTGCCCACGTGATAGTGGTACATATATGTACGTGGGTGCAGTTGGCTAGCAGCGCAACAAGCATCCATGCGACGCGCCAACATGAATATATCAAAACCAAGGACGTGTGCAAGGCTAGAGGAGCAATGATGCATACGTCTATTATTGTCGTCGTCGTGGCGATCGAACTCGCAACGGCAGTAGAGAGAGACAAGCGGACTGGCGATTAAACAAGGCTCCACTAAATTTTGTCGTGCTGCAAAAAGTTCGACCAGTGGAGGCTCTTAATAAGATTTAAAACTAGTAACTCCATCGTTGGTGCATTATATATGCTGGTCTCAGAAAACAACAATGTTGGGCATTCGGAATCGAGTCCAATATGGTCAAAATCATAAAATTGCCACAGTCCGGCAGGGGCAATTCGAAAGGTTAACAGTGAAACCCCTAAAGCCCATCAACACCTTTTTATTCTTTTAATGTCAGCTTTCGCTAGGTACCCTTCGTTGTCCCAAAGTTCTTGTATATGGACAGTTCAATTTGATAAACTTCGGGTTTGACGCTTTTGGTTTTTCCCAGGACGAAACCCAGAGCTGAATCCTATATATCCAATGAGTGTTAACCCATATATCCCCCAGGGGTTTCGTCGCTACTAACAACTCATTCGTTTAAATCTGGTTTGGTGTGTGCTTCAGGTACAGGAATTCCCTAGGCGAAATGGGCATCTCCAAAAATTGAAGGTCTTCACTTGTCAGGGGTGAGACCTGGAAAGATCCGCTAGGGGGTGATCCAAACGGTTGTAGGTTGATTGGAGGGGATCGGGACCTAAGAGTGTAGGTGGTAGTTCGCAGGAGGAACTCAAAATACAGCGAGAATGGCTAAGGACACAGGGATTTAGACTGGTTCAGGCCACTAGGCCAAATACGATTTGTACTGACACACAAAAATTAGCGTGCTGGCGGGTGTAATTGGCACCTGCCAGCACTATGGTGAAAGGGGCGTCGGCTTTACACCCGCCAGCAGTAAAGGTCTAGTGCTGGCGGGCGACATAAGTCACCCGCCAGCACAAATGGTCTGCAGTGAAGGCATAATGCAGGCGGGTGACATAAGCCACCCGCCAGCACAAATGGTCCTATTTGTGCTGGCGGGTGGCTTATGTCGCCCGCCAGCACAGATGGACACAGCCACTTGAAAAATTCGAATTTTTCAAATGGTTTCAAATGAAGAAACTATTAACATGAAAGTTGTAAATCCAAATAAGTTATGAAACTTTGTAGTTTACATTTTTTTATTTGAAATGGTATTGTCAATGAAAATCAAATTTGAATCTCTCAAATTTGAAATTCAAATTTCGTAAAATGACCTCAAATGGAAAAACTCCCAACACGAAAGTTGTAGATCTACGGAACTTAAGAAACTTGTAGTTGACAATTTTTTAATTTAAATCCGTATAGTGCCTCTAAAAACTGACTTACACTCGGTGTTGTATAGTATGAGTAGAACCAAAATGCATATGGACGCATATGAGTGTGTGGTGTAGTGTTAGAGGAGGCTTCGCGCGAGGTAGAGGTCACGGGTTCGAACCACAGCAACCGCGGAGTGTCGCAACTTTACGCGACAAAATGTGCGACTTGCGACTTAAGCGCCCGCCAACACTAGGTCTCTATGCTGGCCCAGAAAACCTCAGTGCTGTCACCCGCCAGCACTAGGTCTCTATGCTGACGGGCGGACAACCGCCAGCACTGAGACAATTTGTGCTGGCACAAGGTCGCTGGCGGGTGCTCCACCCGCCAGCAAAGACCCCTTTTACCCACTAGCACAAATCGTTTGTGGCCTAGTGGGCCTCCGGAGATTAAAACCCTCCGTCCAGTATGCGGTGGAATTATGCGTGAATGGGAAAGTCCCCTCGAATGGAGCTCTAGGCCTCCTTATATGATCAACGGGCCAGGGCTTCCATTCAAGGTCGGTGGACCCTCATCGGGGTTGGTTACAAGTTAAGAAGGTCATCTTCTGTAATTACAGGGTGAATCACGCGTTCTGCAGTCCTACTAGCGGCGCCGAGCCACGACTTGGGGGAGAGCCTTGCGCCACAAGCCCGACGGGTCTTCCGGGATCCGAATAAGGTCTTATGGAGTCTTCCAAGCTTATCGGGGTTGCAGATAAAGTCTCCGGGTCCACTTGCAGGTCGGTGGGGCTTCTGATAGGTCGGGTTCATGTTGACGGTGAATTTCCGTCAACCTGGAGTACTTGTTATACATTGGTTTCGATTATGATTTGCAACTAACCCTCCACTAGGCATATTAATGATGTAACAAGTTCACACTTGCATGTCGATTTTGGAATTTGTTGTTTACGTAGGAAATTAACGTTAGAGAGGAGACTTTCGGTATAAGTTCATCAAGCACTTCAAGAGAAGATCATGAAGCACGTCACAAGTCAAGACACAAAGTGAACAAGACTCCAAATAACCCAAGGACCGGAGCATCAACACGCAAAACTTTGGGGACTTGGATGTTTACCAACGAGATAAACTCAGCCAGAGAGATATTCTCGCAGCCCAGGACAGCATGATCTTTCAGTGCAGATTCAGAGACTTAAACGGCCTTGGAAGGCAAAAGTTTGACTACTAAAGTTGTGGGCCTCTACGATACCTTCGATTTGGACATGTGGAAGGCACAATTCGTATAAGGGAGCTAGGAGATATGACCCCCGAAATCCCTGCTGCGAAGTCAGTCCGAAATCAGAACATATTATCTTCCAAGGCCGATTTGGAGATCTTATATTCGTTTCCAAAGAAAGAAATGAATACCAAAGTTCAAGATAATTTTGTGGCACACAACCTGGACACCGAATTTGCATTATTTGGAGTCCGGACGTCGGAGATATGGCGCCGGCAAGAAAGGGCTGCGAATCAGGAAAATCTGGACGAGGCTGATTTTATGGAAACCAAGTTTCCTTCTCTCCCAAGGGGGATCTCGTGCAAGGCAAGGTGGAGCACGCCCCGAGGCACCCCAAGGATATAAATACAACCCCCTAGGCACCCCAAGATGGTTACCCATTGACATCCATTCATCGGAGAGCCGCCGAAGATCACCACAAGGAGGAGGACGCCGAGGCCTTGCCGCGGTGCCGCCGGAATTGGAGAACGGTGAGGATTGATCTTCATCGGATGCATCTACCACATTCAACGGTACCATGCTTAGCATCTTGATGGAGTAGATTCATCGTTTGTCCATGGATTGTAATGCATCTTGATATGTAGTCACCAACTCTTGTTTATATCCTAGTCTATCATTCCTTTGTTGATGAGGCTTAATGCTAAAGGTTTGGTCGCCATGTTTTTTGGGTCGCTCCCGTGGATCGCGTCAACATACTATGATCTTTAGCAAAGATTACCTTTGCATAGTGACAGTACGGGGGGAGGGAAAATGCTAAACCGTGGTCACATGTTTAGATAGATTAGATTGGTTTAATCATGTTTAGGTGATTGCATCTTCTAGTACGCTAGACTCCATGGGCGATGTTCTCCATAACTTGTGTATCTCACGTCTCTCATTTGACCTAGATTAGATTGGGTTTGTCTTGTCTTAGTTCATAGATTAGATTGCCTTTAGTTCATAGATTAATCTTTCATCCAAAGGTTTACATCAACTAGATTAGTGCCAGATCAAACGCTAGTGAACCCATTGCTCCGCGGATTGACAAGAACCTAGGGAATCCCCGTGGTGAAAAAGGTGTAGGTCCGTACGCTTGCGGATCGTAGGTGGATACGAGTTTTATCCGTCAACAGTCCACTTGACAGGGACCTCTGGGACCCTGGTCGGTGGGCACCCATGGGTACCCATGTCTCTCAAGCCCCCGATTGACGTGTAGGCGTACCGGCCGAGACAAGGTCATGTTGAAGCTTGGCGAAGTCATGGCACCGTCAGGGTCGTGTAGGGTGCACGGGGATCCAAAATGGAAAATCTTTTGAGCGCACACGAAGTAGAACATCAAGTTCCTGGAACACAGACAGGGGTTTGATGTGAAGACCTGACCGAAGTCAGGGAAGATCGTCATGCCTTCTAGGAAGGTCCCTATGCTGACCATAGGGAGGTCAAGCGGAGTGATGGTAGAAGCTCGCTTCTAGCAGGTCAATGCAACGTAGGCAAAGAGGGTGTCACAAGACGCACTCATGGAGTAGCCCCCGAGTAGTAAGGCGGCCTGCAAGGTTGGCTTGATGCTCGAAGAACAAACCAAGAATCTACGGCCTTCTGCTTGTGCTTGAAGATGCTCTTCCTGTTGAATAAGACAAGTCATCCAGAATCTTTGCAGGGTAGTACTAGGCGCCAGGAATCTTGTCGTGTAGCAACTCACAGGCGTACTGTATGAGCACAGGACCTACCCCAAGTATAGACGCAGTCGTTGCCACTATGGGACAAAAGCTGAAAAGTTGTCATCAGACCCGTGGCAGACGTGTCAGCGCTCCCGGTAGCAGACGAAGACCTCGCGCTCCACGTGGTAATAGTGTTGCGGATAAGGATGCCACGCCAGCTGAAGTACAGATGACAGCCAAGAACGAGCTCCACTACTATAAATAGGGGGCCTCATGACTTACTTCTTGGACCAAGTAGGAGTACCATGGCGAAGCCGCTTGATTATGATGTAGTTCATTGGTCTCTTGTGCGTCCACCCGAGTGTAATGCTAGAGTATTGTCGGGGACAGCCCTAGGGGTCCCCTTAAACAAACTGGGGCATCCCCACTTAAAACCCGCAACAAGCCAAACGCGCCTCGCTTAAGCACAAAGGGCATGGCCCACGCCACGGTGGCCCTAACGGCCCACCAAGGCGGCCCACTCAAAGATCCCCTCGAGCGGGCTCCGCCTCGCTCGAGGGCACACGCCTCCCTCGGGCAGGCTTCGCCTCGTTCGAGGGGATGCGCTTACCTCGAGCAGGCTCCGCCTCGCTCGAGGGTCCGCGCCGCCCTCGAGCAGGCTCCGCCTCGCTCGAGGGCACTCCGCACGCGCACGCCCGTTCTGTACACGGGCATTTAATGTTCTGACAACGGCGGGGGCGGCGCCATCATGCGCCTGGGGGACGCGCCCCGGTTCCGTTGCGCCAACTCCCTAGGAGGGAACCCATCCCCGCCCCGTGGGGGGCTGTGCGACGTGGCCGGTGCCAGTCCCGTGACGCCGCGCCGCCTACTCCGGTACGGCTAACACGCCGAGCCCTCGAAGGGGGGGCGGCCGCACCCTCGATTTACTTTCCCGTGACTTTGCAGGGTTGGGTCAGGGCGTTAGGCCGGCGGGGCACCATCCCTGCCACTGTCAACGGCATGGCGGCCGCCCCCGCACGTACAAACCCACACCGGGCACTGTGGCAACAGCCCCGACGCTGTGGAGCGTGCGGGAACGGGACGCTGCCTTACCTGCCACTATGCCCCGTACGAACCGACGTCAGCAACTCCCTCGAGCCCGCCTGAAGACATCACGGCCGTCCGCTGCACTCCTACCCTCGAAGCTACCACTGTTGGGGTACAAGATACGCCATGATGGCCGGATCGCGGCATGGACCGTCAAGGCGGCCGCCTACTCTACGGCATGGCACACCACACTTCCTCACGCAGCTAAATAGCACGGCATACATGTGATTCGCTCTCTCCTTGGCCTATATAAGGGAGACGAACTCCCCCGCCGCAGGGGACAAGTTAGGACACAACACAAGGCAGAGCAACGCTTGACACCACGCACTTGCTCTCCAATTCTCCCACAATATCTTCAGCCACTCCACCAGGGACTTGGAAGCCACGCTTCCTCTCCCGCCTTGCTTGTAGCCGCCCCACTACAGGCACCCCCGGTGCTGAGCAATATAGTGCCTCGAGCACACCACTGCTGGACGTACGGCCCCTCGGCCGGAACCAGGATAAACTCTGTGTCTCTGATTGCTTAGCATCGACCATTGAGGGATAGACCTCGGCGCTTATTACTGGTTAGTGTCGGGACCACATTCCGCACCGACAGTTGGCGCCCACCGTGGGGCAAGCGAGCGCCTGAGGTCAATCCACCGTCAACTCCCTCCATGGTGATCCGCACTGAGTACCGCGGCACGCGTTACTCCATGGGCAGCTCGGACCCCCTCCCGGCCAGGTTTGAAATCCGGTTCGGGGGCCTGAACTTTCAGGCCACGGGGAACGGCTACCTAATGCACCTCACCAACCGTGAGGAGCTCCGTGCGCGGCGCCAGGCCGGGTCCTCTGTGGTCCCCGCTGCGCGCACTGCCACAACGCAGACGCCCGCCGGCACGGATGCCTCGGGCCCGTCAACGCCACGACGTCGCCACCGCTCCGGCCGGCATTCACGCCGGGCGCGGTCCGAGCGGCGGCAGGCTGAACGCGTCGCCTCCCAAGGCGACACACCCATCAGCACAGCAACCTTCGCCCCGGTGGGACAGCGCACGGTCTCCGGACCGCGCTTCCCCATCGGTCTGCGCGGTGCCACGACGGCCTACAACACCAACGTCAACACCACGATGCGCAGTATTCCCCCTGGCCGTCACGTCTTCGTCGCCAGGGACCCTGACGCCTCCGCGGGTGACGAGTCGTCCCTGGGCTCCCTTGACGCATTGCCACCCGCCAACCTCCATAGGTACGCGGAATGGGACTTCTCCGGCATGCCAGACCCAGTCATGTTCAGGCGTTTCCTTGACGCCACGGACTACTGGTTCGGCTGCTCCGACGATTCCAGCACCGGGAGCTACGACCCCGCGCGGGAATGCTGAGTCGTCATCGCCAACGACCCAGCAAACGCACCGGTGCAGTGGGCGACGGCGACGGGAAGGGGGAGGTCAAGCCCGCCCCAGGGATCGCTCCGCGCCCCCGGCCGCGGGGGCCGAGCACCCCTGCTGGGGCCGACGTCGACGCGCAGTTAGCCCAGGCTCGTGAGCTCGAGGCCAAGCTGGCGAAGGAGTATCGAACGGTGCGGGCGCTCCCGCGCCTCAATGGCTGGAGAAGCCTCTGCGCGCGGCGAACGCGCGCGGGAGCTGAGCAAACAGGCCCGCGACCGCATCAACGCCGACTTCAACGTCGATAACCCGGACACGCCTCCACGGGCGAGCAGAAGCTTATCACTGCCGCAACGCTGCTACGGGCCATGCCGGCCCCCTCGACGCCTGAGGCACGAAACCTGCACCGCGAGGTGCAGGCACTCATCGAGCAGGCGGCCGTCCAGCAGGCCGAGATCTCGGCGTCACGCATTGGCCAACAGGGGGACGCACGAGGCGACGGGGGCCGCGCGGGGGGCGAACCCTCGGTCCATGCGGGTGAAGCGGCGGGACGACCCGCCAACCCGAGACGCACGCCGGCCAAGGAGTGGCTCCTCGACACGCGCAGGGCGCTGGACGGCGACGCCCTCAACGTCATCAACGCTCGGCGTACGAGCAAGGCGGACGCGCGAGCAGCGGTAGGCTACCACCCTCGACGAGGTGGACGCTACGACAGCGATGAGGACCGCTCCCCGACGCCGGAGCCCCCGGGGACCCGTGTGTTCAGCCGGGAGATCCGTGCGGCGGCCTTCCCCCAACGCTTCCTCCAGCCCACGACCATTGTCAAGTACAAAGGGGAAACGGACCCCCGTGTATGGCTCAACGATTACCGCCTGGCGTGCCAGCTGGGCGGGGCCACCAGCGACGAGGTCATCATCCGCAACCTGCCCCTACACCTCGGCGATTCAGCCCGGACGTGGCTCGAGCACCTGCCCGCCAGCCAGATCCACAACTGGGTAATCTGGTCTGCACGTTCGTGGGCAACTTCCACGGCACGTACGTGCACCCTGGGAATTCCTGGGACCTGCGCTCCTGCACCCAGAAGCCCGACAAGTCGCTCCGGGACTTCATACGACGCTTCTCCAAGCGCTGTACGGAGCTCCCAAGCGTGGCGCAATCTGAGATGGTGCACGCCTTCCTCGAGGGCACCACGTGCCGTGACCTCGTGCGAGAGCTGGGACGCAGCCCGCCCGCGGACTCCAACGAGCTGTTCGACATCGCCACCAGCTTCGCCTCAGGAGAAGAGGCTATGGGGGCGATCTTTGACGGCAAGAAGGGCAAGCGCTCGGACGACGAGCCAGCGGAGGGCAGCAAGTCCAGGGAACCCCACCGGAAGGACAAGCGGGGCAAGAAAGGGAAGAAGCCGCGTCGCGAGGCGCGCGAGCAGGGGCGCGACGGCGACGATGCGGAGGCCCTTGCTGTTGACCCGGCTCGACGAGGCCCTCGACCGGCCCCTCGAGGTCCGGGGGTGTTTGACGACATGCTGAAAAAGCCATGTCCATACCACAAGACCCCAGTAAACCACACCCTTGAGCAATGCGACATGCTTAAGAAGTTCTACGGTCGCGCCGCCGCGAAGGACGCGGAGGCCAAGAAGGACGGAGGAGATGGCGACGCAGGCGGCTTCCCCGCCGTGGAGAACGTGTTCCTCATCTTCGGGGCGCCGACCGTCGACATGTCGAGCCGCCAGCGCAAGCGGGAGCGGCACGAGGTCCTCGCCGCAGAGAGGGCGCCTCCCTCCTTCCTCGACTGGTCGGAGGACGCCATCACCTTCAGCCGTGAAGACCACCCGAACCGCATCCCCAACCCGGGCCAGTACCCACTAGTGGTCGACCCGATCATTGGGAACGCGCGGTTCTCAAAAGTCCTGATGGACGGGGGCAGCAGCCTCAACATGCTCTACACGCATACGCTGCGCCTGTTGGGGATCGAGTTGGACCAGCTGCGGCCCAGCACGACGCTGTTCCATGGCGTCGCGCCCGACAAGCGCGTCCAGCCCCTCTGGCAGATCGACCTGCTGGTTTGGTTCGGCACTTCGAAGAATTTCCGCAAGGAAACGCTCACCTTCGAGGTGGTGGGGTTTCGGGGCGCCTATCACGCCATACTTGGGCGGCCCTGCTATTCCAAGTTCATGGCGGTCCCCAACTACACCTACCTCAAGATGAAGATGCCGGGATCGAACGGCGTCATCACCGTGGGCTCGTCCATCGAGCACGCGTTCGACTGCGACGTAGAGTGCGTGGAGCACGCGGAAGCGCTGGCGCTGGATGAAGCGTTGGTGACCACCTTGGAGAAGATGGTCAACGAGGACCTCGACTCCACCGCCAAGCACGCCGGCAATTTCGAGGCCGCGGAGCAGACCAAGGAGGTGCCCCTCGACCCCGCTGCCCCCGAGGGCAAGGCGTTGAGGGTCAGCTCCACCCTCGACCCAAAATAGGAAGTGGTGCTCGTCGACTTCCTCCGCGCCAATGCCGACATCTTCGCGTGGAGCCCCTCGGATATGCCAGGCATCTCGAGGGAGGTCGCCGAGCACTCCCTTGACATCCTGCCTCATGCCCGTGCCGTGCAGCAGTGGCTCCGCCGTTTCGTCGAGGAGTGGCGGCGGGCGATCGGGGCGGAGCTGCGGAAGCTCCTCGAGGCCGGGTTCATCAAGGAAGTGTTCCACCCTACGTGGCTAGCAAACCCTGTACTTGTAAAGAAAAAGAACGGGAAATGGCGGATGTGTATAGACTACACTAGTCTTAATAAAGCATGTCCTAAAGTTCCTTTTCCTTTACCACGCATTGATCAAATTGTTGATTCAACGGCTGGGTGTGAGCTGCTTTGCTTCCTTGATGCCTACTCCGGGTATCACCAGATAAAGATGAAGGAGTCCGACCAGCTCGCGACTTCGTTCATCACGCTGTTCGGGATGTTCTATTACGTTACAATGTCGTTTGGCCTCCGAAACGCGGGTGCGACGTATCAACGCTGCATGCAGCACGTTTTCGGAGACCACATCGGGTGAACGATTGAGGCGTACGTAGACGAAATCGTCGTAAAGACCAGGAAGGCGGACGACCTGGTTGGCAATCTTAACATCGCGTTCGGCTGCCTACGGGCCAATGGGGTCAAACTAAACCCCGAAAAATGTGTCTTTGGAGTGCCGCGAGGCATGCTCCTAGGATACATTGTTTCCCAACGGGGCATCGAGGCCAACCCCGAAAAGGTTGCGGCCCTCGAGCGAATGGGCCCAATTCGGGACCTCAAAGGGGTGCAAAAGGTGCTGGGGTGCCTTGCCGCCTTGAGCCGCTTCATCTCACGGCTCGGCGAGAATGGCCTGCCCCTCTATCGCCTCCTTAAGAAGCACGAGCGCTTCTCCTGGACCACCGAGGCCCAAGACGCGCTCGACAAGCTGAAGGCATCCTTGACCCACGCCCTGATCCTCACGCCGCCGCAGGACGGCGAACCCCTGCAGCTCTACGTGGCCGCGACCACCCACGTGGTCAACGCCGTAATCGTGGTGGAGCGCGCGGAGGAAGGGCAGGCCCTGCCGGTCCAGCGACCGGTCTATTACATCAGCGAAGTCTTGTCCGACACCAAGACGCGCTACCCTCAAGTCCAAAAGCTGTTGTATGCGGTGGTCCTCGCGCGGCGCAAGCTCCGCCACTATTTCGAGGCCCACCCCGTCACGGTGGTCTCCCCCTTCCCGCTAGGGGTGATCATCCGCAATCCAGACGTGGTGGGCAGGATCGCCAAATGGTCAGTGGAGCTGATGGGCGAGACACTCGCCTACGCCCCGCGCAAGGCCATCAAGTCCCAGATCCTGGCGGATTTCGTCGCTGAGTGGACAGATACGCAGCTACCACCGCCGCAGATCCAAGCAGAGTGCTGGACTCTTTATTTCGACGGCTCGGTGATGAAAACGGGGGCGGCCGCGGGCCTGCTCTTCGTGTCACCACTCGGGGAGCACATGCGGTACGCGGTGCGCCTCCACTTCCCCGCGTTGAACAACATGGCTGAGTACGAGGCCCTCCTCTGCGGCCTCAAGATCGCCATCGAGATAGGCGTCAAGCGCCTCGACGTGCGGGGTGATTCGCAGCTCGTGATTGACCAAGTCATGAAGAATGCGAGCTACCACGACGACAAAATGGAAGCGTATTGCAAGGCCGTGCGAGCCCTCGAGGACAAGTTCTACGGCATCGAGCTCAATCACGTGCCCTGCCGGTACATCGAGGAGGCGGACGAGCTGGCCAAGATCGCGTCCGGGCGGATTACCGTCCCCCCGAACGTTTTTGCCCGTGACATCGCCCAGCCCTCCGTCACCTTCGAGCCTCACCCCTCGAGCCACGCGGAACCCTCGGGGCTCCCTCAAATCCAGCAGGCACGGAGCCCATGGACGAGGACCCCTCGAACGAGGTGTACGTGCTCTCCCTCCTTGAGGGGTATGGCGCCTACGAGGCTGATGTGATGGATGTCGAGCCAGCCCCCGTCAAGGCAGATTGGCGCGACAGGTATGTCGCCTGGATGGCTCGAGGGGAACTCCCCTCGGACCGGGCTGAGGCCAGGCGCATCGCCAGGATGGCCAAGTCCTTTACCCTCGTCGACGGCGAGCTGTACAAGCGCGCCGCCTCCGGCATCCTGCAACGGTGCATCCCCATCCCCGAGGGGCGCGAGCTCCTGCGGGACATCCACGCGGGGATCTGTGGCCATCACGCCGCGCCCCGCACCCTCATTGGCAACGCTTTCTGTCAAGGCTTTTACTGGCCTACCACGGTCGCGGATGCCGGCGAGATCATGCGCACCTGCGAAGGGTGCCAGTTTTACGCCCGCAAGTCCAACCTTCCCGCTCATGTCCTGCAGACCATCCCCATAACATGGCCGTTCGCCGTGTGGGGGCTGGACATCGTCGGGCCCCCGCGCGAAGGCGCCGGGGGCTTCACTCACCCGCCGGTTGCGATCGACAAGTTTTCCAAGTGGGTAGAAGTGCGCCCCATTACGAATCTCGGGCGAGCAAGCGGTGACGTTCTTCACCGATATCATCCATCGCTTCGGAGTGCCAAACTCCATCATCACCGACAACGGGTCCCAGTTCACGGGCAGGAAATTCCTGGAGTTCTGCAACAAGTTCCACATCCGTGTGGATTGGGCAGCTGTGGCACACCCACAGACTAACGGCCAAGTAGGGCGTGCCAACGACATGATCCTACAAGGCCTTAAGCCCAGAATTTTCGACCAGCTGAATAAATCTGGTCGGAAATGGCTCTAGGAGTTACCGGTGGTCGTGTGGAGCCTAAGGATCACCCCAAGCAGAGCCACCGGGTTCACCCCGTTTTTTCTAGTCCATGGCGCAGAGGCCGTCCTCCCCACAGACTTAGAGTACGAGTCACCCATGGTTCGAGGCTACGACGAGGACGCCAACCAGCGAGCCCGCGAGGACTCACTGGACCAGCTGGACGAAGCACGCCTCGTGGCCTTGATGCACTCCGCAAGGTATCAACAGTCCCTCAGGCACTACCGAGGCACTAAAAATTCGCCGGCGGGACTTCGGCGAAGGGGATGCGGTCCTAAGGCTACGCCAAGACAACCGAGGACGCCACAAGCTATCACCTCGTGGGAGGGACCCTACGTCGTGGTAAAAGTGCTCAAGCCGGCGGTACAAGGCGGCCAACGAGGACGGCGAAGAACTCACCAACGCTTGGAACATCCAACAACTACGTCGCTTCTATCCCTAGCTAGGATTTCCAAGTATTTTGTTGTAAAACCACGTAACCAGCACCCCAGTTGGTGACAACCATGTAAACATCATCAGTTTAATAAAAAGGGCAACTCGGCTTTCCCCTGAAACCCAAGTTACCCTCGGGGGCTACTACGGGGGGCTTCCCCCCCCCCCCCCCAAAATGGTCCCATTTTTCGCAAAAAAGAAACAGCTCACGCGCGCTAAGTATGTTTCTACTTCGACCTCAAGCAAAGATTCGAACAGGGCATAGGCAGCCTAGCGGAAGGGACGCACGAGCCAGAGATAGCCTACGCCTCCGCGAGGATACGACCCTTCTCTCTTGCCTCCAAACCAGCAGGCCACCCGCAAAAATCGAACTCCCCTAACTAGAATTTACTCAGGAAGAAGGAGAAACAAAAAAGCGCAATGAGCAAAAGACATCATTTCACTTTGACAAATGTACATAGCAAAGTAATCTGTTTATTTACAAGGCCACAAGGCCAACACACTTACACATGAACAAAAAGGGCCTAGCGCCCGGCTGTCTTCAGGATGGAGGAGCGGCGCCATCAGCGGCATCTGGGAAGAGGAACTCCTCGAAGGCCTCGGCAAGCGCCCCGGCGGCGTCGGCGGCTAACGCGTCCACGCGCTCCATCGCCACCTCGTCCTCGACACCCTCGGGCACGATGTAGCCCTCCGCCAGCGCCTCGAAGTTGACCTCGTAGTGACATCGCACCACCCCGAGGGCCTTCTGGACGCCGAGATGCAGCGCCCGGCGCACGCGCCGGTGACGTGGCCGCCAAGGGCGCGCCGGCGGCCGGCCGGCGAGCTCCCGGCCCGCACCTCGCCCTCCTCCACGGCCGGCGGTCTCGAGGGCCGCGGTGCGCAACTCCAGCAGCTCCTGCTCAGAGGAGTTGTAGGAGGTCTGCAGCGCCTCGGCCCGCTCAGCCGCGTGCCCCAGCGCGGTGTGCAAGCCTGAAGTTGCCCGACAAGAAAGAAGTCAGAAAAGGGTGCGAACCCTCTAAGAGAAATCCAGCAAAACAGGAGTCAAACAGCGACCTACCTTGGACTTGCTTCCTCTCCACCTCGAGGGCGCGGCGCCCGGCCTCGACCGCCTGCTCAAGGCCCTTGAGGGTCTCGCCTTGCTCCTGGAGGGCCAGCTCCTGGCTCGCGCTCGTGATACCGAGCACCATCAGCTCGCCCTCGAGCTTGGAGAACTCGGTGTTCTGGTCCTCCAACGACCACCCGCGCCGCCTCGCGAGCGACGCGCTCCTGCTCCAGCGCTGACCGGGTGTCGGCAAGGGCGGCTCGCTCTCCGCCGAAGCCGCCCTTCAGCCCCTTGACGGGCGGTACGCTCCTGCAGGAGCTGGTCCTCCGCAACGGCGAGCGCCGCGACCTTGGCGTCGAGGGCGGCCTTCAGATCGTCGGCCTCCTTGGCCTTCTGCTCGAGCGCGCGCGCCCGCTCCTCAGCCTGGCTCTGCTGAGCCTGCGCCCCCCGGAGCAACGAGTGGAGCTCCAGGTTGTCGTTGCGGACGCCGGCCACCTCCGCCTCCCGCCTGGCCGCCGAGGGTGCGCGTCTTCTCCGGAGTCCGCCGGCGCCTGCCGCAACGCCTCATCCCGGTCGATGAGTGCTGTGCAAACCCGCTCGAGGGTGGAGGGGTGCGCCGGGTCCTGCCTTGCGCTCTCATGGAGCTGATCGCGCAGGGCCATGGCCCGGTACGACAGCCAGCCGTCCGGGGTCCTCAGGGCGTCGGCGAGCGCGTCGAATGCGTTGCACCGCTCCCAGAGCTAGCGGAGCTCGGCGCTCACCTGGTCAACGGCACCGTACTTGTCATGGGCGTGGTGCTCGAGCTCCTATCACCAACAAGTCAAAACCTGTAAGCATCATGCTGCAAGAATCGAGCGCAGGAACGAGAAAGAGAGAGAAACAAGCAATGGCACACCACCTGGAAGACGCGCCACACGGGACCGCCGTGGATCCTCAGCGTCTCGTTCAGCGCTCGGTCGAGCGCGGCGCCGTGGTTGCGGAGCTCTCCCCATAGCTCCTGCTCCCCCTGGGCGTCGGCGAACGCTGGTGAGTCACCAGCGAACCCCTCTACCGGGGCGGAGCGGCCGAAGCGGGAAGACGAAGTCTCGGCACCGTGCCCTCGGCCTCCTGCTACCATATGGCCCTCCCGCCGCCTCACGACGGCCCCTCCTGGGGCTCAGGGGACAGCGTGGGGAAGCTCACCCACTGGTCCCACCCGGGAGGCGGGGAGTCGTCGTCCGGGATCTCCATCACCACCGCCCGGGAACCGCCGGCGGGTGCCGGCCCCTCGCGTCGCCTCCGTCGACGCCTCCGCCCGCGCCCCCTAGCCGCGGGCTCCCGCCGCGGCGCCGCGGCCATCGCTTCCGCCGCGCCCCCGCGACTACGGGCGCCCGATCGCCCTCCTTGACCGCCGCCGCTTGCGCGCCTCCACCATGGACGGCGCCGTGGACCGCGCATCCACCGCGGCCGGCGCCGCACGCCGCGCCTCCACCACGGCCGCCGCCGCGGGCCGCGCCTCCGCCACGACCGGCGCCCGCCGCTCCTCAACGGCCGCCGGGCCGCGCGGCGGAGTCATCCGCCGGCGGCCGGCCTCGGGGCCCCGCCGCGCCCCTGCGAGCTCTCGCCCGCCGTGGCCGCCGTGCTCGCCCGTGGCGGCCTCGATGAGCGCCGCCGGGTGGGAACGGACGCGTCTGCCCTCAACACCTTGGCCGGTGCGAGGGGAGGCACGGTCGGCACCACCCTGCGTAAACACAAATAACTAATCAGAATTCTCGGTTGTCAAAAACCCAACCCCGCAAAAGAGCAAGCCTCCTACCTCGAAGAGGAGAAGGTGCACTTCGTCTTCCTCGAGGCCCCGGTGGATGACGCCGGCGCGGCCGGCGCGGCCGCCACCGCGCCTCCTCGCCGTCTCCGCCGCGCGCGCCCATGCGGCACGCGCCGGTGCCTCCGCGGCCCGCGCCGCTCCCCCGTCGTCGATTGCCGGCGGCGGGCGCCTCCGCACCCGCCCCAGGCGATGCTGCTCTTGCCGCCGGAAATGGCTCCGGCGACGGGGGTGCAGGCTCCCACCTATCAGGGAGGCCCTGCCCCCCGGTCTCTTCGTCCTCATCCTCCTCCGAGGACGAGTACTCCTCAGTCCCCGGAGAAGAGAGCCCCTGCTGCTCGCGCAGCCGGTACACCTCGTTCCGCCGCTCGCGGCGCTTGCGTGCCGCCTCGCGCGTTCCTTCGACGCGCCGCCCGCTCCCGCTCCCGTTGCTGCGACGCCCGACCGAGCACGCGGGAGCGAGGAGTGGGCGGATCGGATTTCGCAGCGCTCAGGCTCACCATCTGCGAACGAAACGTCAAAGGTGTGTCAGAAATTCGAAGCATTGTCAAGATCAAAAACGGGGCCAGGAATTCTACTTACCAGCCGGCCGGTGGGGAGCATCTCAAGGTCCCACAGGGACCGGTCGCTGCGCAGCAACCGGGTGTCGACGGCGCTCCGTGCCTGTGTCACCGCATACTCCCGCTGGAGGGGGCTCGGAAGCATCCGCGACCTCGCCAGCGCGACGGGGTTCGCCGCCTCTGTCATCTCAAATATGCGGAGCGGCCTCTCCATCAGGGGCACGACCCGCCGGTGGTGGAGGAAGGCGAGGACGGTTGCCGCGGTCAGCCCGCGCGCCGCCAGGTTTCTCAGCGCAGCCAGGAGCGAGTCCAACCGCTTCCGATGCTGGACCGGAGACACCCCGTGGCTCCAGGAGTTGAGCTTCTCCCGGAGCACCAGACCGGTGTAAGGGGGGAGGCCGGGCTCGGCGTTGCGAAGGTAGAACCACCCCCGCTCCCAGCCGGCGTTATTGGTCATCATGGTACAAGGGATGTAGTCGTCCTTGTACTGCGTTCGCAAGGCGAGCGACATGCCGCCGGCGCGCACCGCGCGACGGGTCCTCTGCTCCGTCGTCGGCTGTGTGAACAGCTCCGCGCGGAAGAGGTGTATCCAGAGATCCCAATTCACTGGGATCCCTAGATACCCCTCGCAGACGCCCACGAACGTGGCCGCCTGCGAGATCGCGTTCGGCGCGAAGTTGTGCAACTCCACACCGTAGTGGTGGCAGAGCGCCCGCATGAAGCGGCTCGCCGGTGCTGCGAAGCCGCGCTCGTGGAAGCGGGTGAAGCTCACCACGTAGCCGTCCGGCAGGTTGGGCGCGTGGTCCCCTGCCGGCGGCACGATCCATTCCGCCGGCCGGCCCTCCTCGTTCGCCGCCAGCTGGCCGGCGGACACCAGGTCTCCTAGGGACAGCCGCGTCACCGACGAGCGCTCCCACGCGTACGGGTCGACAATCGTGAGGGGTGGAAGGGGCGCCATGAGGAAGAGCAAGGGGAACAAAGGACGGGAAGGAGAAGAAGAGCTCCAACGGCGAATGGGCGCAGTGGCGAGAACGAGACAGAGGCAGGAGCGCGGGGGGGGGGGGGGGGGGGGGCAAGAATGGCGAAATGCTAAGGTAAAAACCACCGTTTTCCCACTCCTCAGACTTATAACCCGCGGGCGTGCTCTCCGGGGCACACGTCCCGCGCGCATTAACTGCAGGGGAATCTTTTCTCGCTGACGGGCGGGCCCCACTACGACCGCCGTGGCCACGCCACTGTAGACGGGCCATCATCACGGCGTAGAACCGGGAGGGCCGTGGTAGGCGGTCACGTCCGCCTGCCCACGCCGCCCACTATGCGCGCGGCCGCGGCGCCTAAAAAGGCGCGCCCACGACGCGAAACCGCAACCTCGATTGCGGAGCATTAAATGGCCCGGCCCCTTACCAAGTAAGGAGGACCCTCGAGCGGCATGAGCTCCTGGCTCGGGAAAGTTCAACCCTCGAAAGGGTGCAGGCGTGAGACGGTCACCTCGGGGCCCGTTTGAGACAAAGCGGGCACCGCAGGTACCAACCCCGCACTGTTTTACTGATCAGCGCCTCGAGGGCTGGCTCGCCCAGGCCCCTCGAGGATTCACAGATGCCAAGATGGGAGCGCCTAGCCGCCACCCCGCACTGTTTTACTGATCAGCGCCTCGAGGGCTGGCTCGCCCAGGCCCCTCGAGGATTCGCAGATGCCAAGACGGGAGCGCCTAGCCGCCACCCCGCACTGTTTTACTGATCAGCGCCTCGAGGGCTGGCTCGCCCAGGCCCCTCGAGGATTCGCAGATGCCAAGACGGGAGCGCCTAGCCGCCACTCCGCACTATTTTACTAATCAGCGCCTCGAGGGCTGGCTCGCCCAGGCCCCTCAAGGATTCGTAGATGCAAAGACGGGGCCGCCTAGGTGCCACCCCGCACGGCCCTACTGATCAGAGGTTCGAAGCCTGACCCTTGACGGGATCGAACTGGTGCCCCAGATCACCAGAGTCAGGGACGACGAGGGCACGCGCATTCGAGCCGTTCCTCGAGCCCGCCGGCTCGAGGGTGCCCCACATGTCGTGTTCGAGAGCCAACGAGGGCAGCTAGCCGGGGGATCCCACCGAGGGAGAGCTTCTGCGCCCTCAGTCCCTAGCGAATGGGACCGAGCCCCACCTAGCAAACCCACGCAAGCGCTTTAATGGACGTGTCTCTGGACCATGCAGCCTACCCTTATCGAACGGGGCTTGGGCATCCACTCGAACCACCCACTAACAACTCAACGAGGAATCTGCAATCCGCGACCCGACCGATGGGGGTTGCGGAAACCTCACCCTCCGTCCCGCGGAGGGACGGCGAGGGCGCGTTAAAAAACAAGTCGTAAAGCTCTACCCGATCGCCTCGAACGGGCCTAGGCTCGGGGGCTTGACGCACGGCTACACCTCCTGGATTGCACCCGCCGCGGATAGTGCCAGCAGCGTGTGCGTCACCGAAGCCGGCTGAAACATTGCCGACGCCGGTTGAAACATGTACCACGCCCTCTGACCAAGTTTCGCGGTAAAACCCCTACAGGAGCGCCCGCGCTCCTGCAGGGCTTCGGGGGCTAGACCCACGGGTCCGCTGACGCGGCCCCACGGAAAGCGTTCGCAAGCCAAGAGGGAAGGACGTCCTATCAGTAGGCTTCAGCATCTGCGGGAGCCTTGCCGGCGAACCCGCAGATGCTCGGGGGCTACTGTCGGGGACAGCCCTAGGGGTCCCCTTAAACAAACTGGGGAATCCCCACTTAAAACCCGCAACAAGCCAAACGCGCCTCGCTTAAGCACAAAGGGCATGGCCCACGCCACGGTGGCCGTGATTGGCCCACCAAGGCGGCCCACTCAAAGATCCCCTCGAGCGGGCTCCGCCTCGCTCGAGGGCACATGCCTCCCTCGGGCAGGCTCCGCCCCATTCGAGGGGATGCGCTTACCTCGAGCAGGCTCCGCCTCGCTCGAGGGCACTCCGCACGCGCACGCCCGTTCCTGTACACGAGCATTTAATGTTCTGACAACGGCGGGGCGGCGCCATCATGCGCCTGGGGGACGCGCCCCGGTTCCGTTGCGCCAACTCCCTAGGAGGGAACCCATCCCTGCCACTGTGGGGGACCGTGCGACGTGGCCGGTGCCATTCCCGTGACGCCGCGCCGCCTACTCCGGTACGGCTAACGCGCCGAGCCCTCGAAGGGGGCCCGACCGCACCCTCGATTTACTTTCCCGTGACTTTGCAGGGTTAGGTCAGGGCGTTAGGCCGGCGGGGCACCATCCCTGCCACTGTCAACGGCATGGCGGCCGCCCCCGCACGTACAAACCCACACCGGGCACTGTGGCAACAGCCCCGACGCTGTGGAGCGTGTGGGAACGGGACGCTGCCTTACCTGCCACTGTGCCCCGTACAGACCGACGTCAGCAACTCCCTCGAGCCCGCCTGAAGACATCACGGCCGTCCGCTGCACTCCTACCCTCGAAGCTACCACTGTTCGGGTACAAGATACGCCATGATGGCCGGATCGCGGCAAGGACCGTCAAGGCGGCCGCCTACTCTATGGCATGGCACACCACACTTCCCACGTAGCTAAATAGCGCGGCATACATGTGATTCGCTCTCTCCTTGGCCTATAAAAGGTAGACAAACTCCCCCGCCGCAGGGGACAAGTCAGGATACAACACAAGGCAGAGCAACACTTGACACCACGCACTTGCTCTCCAATTCTCCCACAATATCTTCAGCCACTCCACAGGGACTTGGAAGCCATGCTTCCTCTCCCGCCTTGCTTGTAGCCGCCCCACTACAGGCACCCCCGGTGCTGAGCAATATAGTGCCTCGAGCACACCACTGCTGGACGTACGGCCCCTCGGTCGGAACCAGGATAAACTCTGTGTCTCTGATTGCTTAGCATCGACCATTGAGGGATAGACCTCGGCACTTATTACTGGTTAGTGTCGGGACCACATTCCGCACCGACAAGTATCATCTGTTGGAGCTAGAAGAATGCTTGCGAAGTTGGGAGAACTCCACCAATCTCTGTGCCTGCAGCCGGCGAGGAATCCAGGTGCAGCATGGGGCAATACATGCCTTGACAGACCTTGTGAGTAAGGGCCTAATGTGGTGCTGGGAACCACTATGCTCCACCGGGAAAGGCCTGAGGTGACGCTGGTCCAATTTGGAATCTTGTGAGAGCACCCTAGCAAAAGATAGAACTCCACTGGGAACCTTGTAATTGGTTGAGGTCGTTGTTTGTATGCAGAGCACCCCCAGCCACGTCGGAGAGCGCCAAGAGTGCCTCAGGCCAAGAGGCAATCGGGAGCAAGGGTAAAGAGGCGTTGGTGGAGCAGTCGCCGGCGGTCTCAACGACAGATGTGACGAGCTCACCATTGGTGCTGGTGCAACAGCGATGTCTATGGCGGAGAAGGCCGGGACCAGTACTACTCCGCCCACTGGAGGGGAATAAGACGACCTCTACATGGCTGACCCACAACCGACGCTAGGGCCGTAGGCCGATGAGGTGGGGTACCCACGTCGAAGATGATGATGATCGGTGCCTGTGCATCGGGAACCCGCAGGAGAACGTTTTCATCGCCGACCATTGCGACGTCGACGACTTAAAGGAGGCATCACACACAATCCGGCGGACAATCACAGTAGGGATTTGCACCTTGACACTTCAACCCTTGTCGTTAATGCTAATTATTTTGTGAGGTCTTAAATCAAAGCCTACTTTCTTTTATTTTAGTTGCTTGCCAAGCGAGCTCAGGTTTGGGCGGGCCTGTGGGGAGGTGGCCAAACACCCACGCGGAAGCTTCCGCGGCTCGAGAGGCTTCTCTACAGACCAAGATCGAAGCCGTGCAGGAAATCCAGCGCGTGAAGGAGGCCATGTCCCACCAGACGTAGAAGGAGGTAGCCTCCTTGAAGAAAAAGTTGGAGGTCGCCGAGCGGAAGGCGAAGAAGGGTAGACCTTTCTCCCCGAGCTTGCTGATGAAGCGACCTAAAGCAGCCATCATGCCTGTGAGCATCATGACGTCTTTCTTCCTGGTGGGTCTCTTCATCCTGCGGATGGTGTCGACCTTAGTGGGGTTTGCCTCGATGCCTAGTGGCTGATCATGAAGCCCAGGAGCTTGCCCGATGGAACGTCGAAGACGCACTTCTTTGGATTGAGCTTCCAGTGGTAGCACTGGAGGTTGGCAAAGATCTGGTCGAGGTCGGTGATGAGATTGACCTCCACCATGGTCTTGACCACTACGTCGTCGACGTATGCTTCGACGTTGTCGCCGATCTGGGACTCCAAGCACTTCTGGGTGGCCTTCTGGTAGGTCGCTCTAACGTTCTTGAGGCCAAATGTCATGGTCGTGTAGCAGTAGATGCCATGCAGTGTTATGAACGTCGTTTTATCTTGGTCAGAGACCTTCAGGGCTATTTGGTGATATCCTGAGTAACAGTCGAGGAAGCATAGCAGGAAGCTTCCGGCCGTGGAGTCAACAACCTGGTCAATGCGAGGTAGAGGGAAGGGGTCTTTAGGGAAGTGCCTATTGAGATCGGTGTAGTCGATACACATTCTCCATTGACCATTTTTCTTGGGTACAAGTAACGAGTTGGCAAGCCAAAGCAGATTTTTACACTCATGGATGAATCCGGCAACTAGGATCTTTATTATCTCTACCCTAATGACCTCCTTGCGATCCTTCGTGAAGCGGCGTAGCTTCTGCTTGACAGGCTTGCTCATCTTGCTTACATCCAAGGAGTGCTCAGCAGCTCCCTTGGAACACCTGGCTTATCCGATGGGGTCCATGCGAATATGTTGGTGTTGTCCCGGAGGAAACAGGTGAGCGCGAGTTCCTATTTCTCCCTAAGGTTGTCACCGATGACCACCGCCTTCTCTGGGTCGGCAAGGCCGAGGCAGACCTTCTTTGTCACTGGTGTGGTGTCGAGGGTAGTGTCAGTGCACTTATGCTCCATGATGGTAAGGTCGGTCGTGGTGATTTTCACAGCTTCAGCGACCATGACTACCGAGGCATCAATGCAAGCGTTCATCGTGGCGATGTCTGGGGCCTCATTGTCGCATTTGAACGAGACGATGAGGTCACCGTAGACAGTGAGGACCCCATTGGGAGTTGCCATCTTCAACACCAAATAGGTGTAGTGCGGGATGGCCATGAACCTGGCCAACATAGGATGACCTGGGATGGCGTGGTACGAAGACTTGAAGTCAGCGACCTCGAAGCTGAGGTACTCCGTGCGGAAGTTTTTCTCAGTGCCAAAGGTCACCGGGAGGGAGACCCGACCCATGGGGTAGCCCGCCTTGCCAGGGACGATGCCGAAGAAGGGCTCGTTGCATGCTGTCAACCTCTTGAAGTCAAAGTCCATCTTCTTCAAGGTCTCGACGAAGATGAGGTCGAGCCCGCTCCCACTGCGGATGAGGGTCAGAGGGAGCAATACACCCTCAACGATTGGCTCAACGACGAGAGGGTAGGACCAAGAATCTGGGATATGGACCCAGTGGTCAGACCTGGAGAACATGATTGGCTACTCTGACCAACGCACGGGTTGCGACGGCTTGGTGTGGACGAGTTGTATCTCTCTCTTATCCTTGCGATACCGCCCTTGCTCGTGCTAGACTTCAGGCTGCCAACGATCATGTTGATCGACCTCTTGGCCTGTTGGAAGGGGCCGTTGGGGTTGTCCGTCGTCGGTGGAGGTAGGTCGCGCTCGTCGCGGCGGTCCTCCGGCTGCTGCTCGTCATGTCACTGGTCATTGCGGCGACTGTCATCGCCGCGGCCATGTCGATCGTCACGGCGGTTGTTGTTGTAGCGATGTGAGGACCACCGATCTCCATCACCTCTAGGTCACTTCAGGTCTTCTGGGGTGTGGAACGTTCTCTTGAATTGCGAGCACTCGCAGATAGTGTGTGTGGCCCCTTTGTGGAACATGCAAGGGCTATCGAGCACTGAATTGAACTCCTCGATGTTGAACATCGAGGGTCGACGTCCCTCCATTGCGAGCTTGGAGCTTGGGTCGGTCGTGGCGCCAGAGATCCCTGCGTAGTGCTTGGCATCGGAGTCAATCTGGTTGACTAACGCCTCGTCGGTGTCGATGAGCTTGTTTACGACCTCCATCAAGGTCGTAACTGTGGTGGCCCCAACTCGTGGATCTTTTCAAAGATCTTGCGTTCTCTGATGCCCTTGTTGTAGCTGTCATCGACCTGGTCATCCGAGACGCCAACACAGGTGTTGCAGTTCTCGAAGAACCGGTTGGTGTGGTCGCGAAGCCGCTCGTTGGTCCATGGTCACCCTCCCGAAGTTGAAGGTGTTTCCAGGTAGATTATAGGTCACCCGAAAGTTGGATGTGAAGGCCTGAGATAGGTCAGCCCACAACGTGATGCTTCCTCCCGGGAGGTTGTTGAGCCACATCGACTGTGAGTCGCCAATCACCAGCGGGAAGTAGGCCGCCATGTGGTCGAAGTTGCCTCCCGCTACCTTGACAGCGACGTAGTAGGTTGATAGCCAGATGTTGGGGTCAGAGCGGCCGTTGAACTTCTGGATGTTTGGCTTGAAGTTGTCAGGGGTAGGTGACCGATCTGAGGCGAGGGGCCAACACGGGGAAAGCGGTGATGGACATGTCGTCACTGTCGTTTCTGACTTGGGCGCCACCTCGGCTCTGTGCAGGGGCGACGACCTGGGACCTGGACTGGCGATCTGGGTTTGGGACTGGACCCTCTGGGTTTCCGTAGTCCGCCTCGTACTGGGCACGTCGCATGTTCTCGATGTTGTGGCGGTCGCGCTCCTTGCACTCCATGATGCAATGGACAACACCGGGAGGGTTGTACTCGCGGTCGTACTCCGTTCGATGCCACGGATCCTGCTCTTCGCGCTCACGGTGGCACTGGTCGATGTAGCTGCGGGCGTCATGTGCACACCTGTTCTTGTCGAGGTTGGCGCGGAGGTCGTCGTCCCTCACGCCGTTCACCTGAGGGTGGTCGGGTTGTTCTGGTCGACCTTCCCCTGGATGGTGGGTAGTTTGTTGTGCACAGGTCGATTAGATCGACTACTCGATTGTCGTCTTGATGAGGATGCCATATACTTGGATGCCACGCTCTTCTCCTCTACCAGGGCTGTAGCGACCGAAGGTAGGCCATGACCACTTTGGCCTCAGGTGCTAGGTTACCTTGTTGAAGACGTGCCATGGCAGCACCCAGGTTGGCTTGAGGGCTATTCAACGTCGGTAGCCCCGCTTCCTCGGACTCGAGACGGAGGTCTCGGGTGCAGGCGGGTACCGCGTGGCATTGCTCTTCTTCCCATCGCTGGGCTCGGTTGGCGTTGCCTTGGATCCGATGTGCTTCCTCGGAATCCGTCGCACCGAGACGTGGCGTTTCGTTCTCCGACACCACCATGACATGCCGCAAAATGGAGCCCTGATCATTGGGGGAGGCGTTGATCTGGACCTTCTGGAACTCGCCGCCATCCGGAGACGTGGGAGTCCGCATGGTACGAGGAGTGGCATGCTTCAGGTCGATCTTCTTTTGCAGTCGGCAACCGCTGAGGGTGTGTCGCTGTTGATGGTCCTTACAACAAAGTTTCGACCATCAAAACCTCGGGTACGAGAAGAGTATATAACAAGTTTCATGCACATTTTTTATATTAATAAAGTTCCACGAGTTGTGTTGCAATCTTTATACAATGGTACACATTTAGGGGGGAATGGAACCAACGTGCCACACGAGCCAGGTGTTGACGAAGTATATGCGTATCAAGTTTCATTAGGGCTTGCAAGCGGATAAGTCCTCCGTCGTAGTCAAGGGACTCTTCTTCCCTCAAGTGTGAACTCAAGGTATCGAATCCGTGGAACAATGTGTAATGCAAGATCCAATGTAATAAGCTAAGGACACTTTGATCTTAAAAAGGGGTTTTGCATCTAATCTATGGAAACACCAAGTAAACCAATCTAATCTAAGAAACACCGGAGGTAGCAAGAGATAGAGAGGGATAGGTAAAACCAATCCAGAGAGATTGGATTGAGCACTTGTTGAAGTTCCAAGCTTAGCTGAACAAAGCAAACCGAATCTCATAAAAATCCTCTTTAAATCGTGTCTTTCGTTCCAACTCCGAAGACACCCTCCTTTTGGAGCCACCGTTCTGTCACAACACACCCCTATTCGTGCGGGTTAGCTTAGGGCGAGTCCAAAGGACAAGATGAAAATTCTCGGTAGGTCAGGTATGCACCTCTAGCCACCATGGCTACAAGAACATCCTATGCAATCTATTCGGAGTAGACTGGAGAAGAAGAAAACCCAAGCGAAGACAAAGTCGTAGTGAAAGCACTTGATCACTAGAAATCGGATTCAAACTTGCAAATTCAACATAAGAGTATAACACATGGACAAGATCACCACTGGGATCCAACCTCGATGTTGATCCTAGCTCCGGGAACTCCGACGTGATCTTCCATGCAAGGTTCCCACGTCGGCTAGGGGAACTCTGGTCAACCATCTCGACCCTCCCCTCTCGGAAACGGTGTCCATCCCTTCTCTACTCCTCGACGGCGGATGACGAATGAATTTTTCTATTGCTCTTGGCGATGAGGCTATAAATAGTCTGAATGGCGGCTAGGTCAAAGGGGGTGCCGAACCGGGCCCGGAATGGGCTGGGCCGGTCGGCCCAGGCCAGCTGGCACAGGCCCGTTTCGGCCCAGTTCGGCCCCGGTTTCCTCCCCGGTTGGTTCTCGCGCGATTCCTTATTTGTGTGCACTTGCATGTGGGCCTTTGACGTCATTTCCTTCGCGGTTAAGGCTTGAATCCATGCTATCCAAGCTTCACAGTTTTCTTGTTGAGTCCCTGAAGATTTGCATGTTGACGCTTTGGTCCTCGGGTCATTTGGAGTCATGTTCATCGCGTATCTTGACTCTTGTCAGGCTTCATGATCTTCTTCCAAAGTGCTTGATGAACTTATCCCGAAAGTCTCCTCTGCGTAGATTTCGTGCATAAACAACAAACTCCAAAATCGACATGTAAGAGTGAACATGTTATATATGGGGGGGTTAGTTCCGGTGGTTAGAATAATAAATCAATGCCAACATTAAAGATAAACTCATGCCTAGGTTGACGGAAATTCACCGTCAACATATCCCCCATGCTTAAACCTTGCTCGTCCTTGAGTAAGCCTTTAATGAATATCAGCGTTGCCTTTCATTGCTTTATACCCTGCACTTGATCACACACGAGAAAACATAATGCTCTCAAGGATTTAATCATTAAAGTACCATAATGTATTAGCCTTCATCCTTATGGAGGGTAGATACTAATTAAGCACTTCCCACAAGTAATTACCTCATGCTCACAAATTTCAAATGAATCTTAGAAATTTTGAAATTAAGAGCGAGATGAAAAAAAGAGCTAAACCAAGTTCAAAAATAAACTTCCTTGCATCTTGATCTTGTACTCTCATCTCATCTTGTCTCTCAAAGCCTATTCATTCTACCCCTTTCCCCTCTCAATATATATAGTAGAAGGCTTTATGTGGAGCTATATGGGAAAAGTTTAGTCCTACCAAGATATTATAAATGAGATGTTGTCAAAACAAGATAAGCTTCTCATGGTCTTACCGAGACTCGTCAAAAAGGTCATTGGAAAATAATGATATATCAAGGAGGGGAGAGAAAAATACACACACTTTGAGATAGGTGGACATGTTCAAATGGCAAAGAGTGATCCCGAGGCACAAAGGATGTCCTCGTTTTCGGATTGCACATGGTTGGAAAAATGAGTTTGGATCTTAAATTTTAAAACTTTTGAGATTCCAAATGCACTTTAGAGAATCAGGGAGTACATTTTTTTATTTTTATAAACTCATATACATATATTTTCTTTTCCCCATACGTATTATTTCTTTATCTTTTTTGTTTTTTATACTCATTTTTTATTCTTTTTTTCTTTCATCATTTTTTATTTGCTCCCCTTGAACTCTAAATTGCATTGTACCTACCTCCTCCCCCATACTTAAATGTTTGCTCATTCTCGGGCAAAGAGGTGATAGAGATAAGGCAGGTACTAGAAATATTTTTCCTTTGGAGAGATACTTGAAATCTTCAACCTTGGCACCATCTTCCAATCTTCCTTGAATTAACGATCCATACTCAATGATAGGTAGTGGTCAAGGAGGTAAACACAAAAGATGATATTTTTGGTTTTAAGGGTGGATATCCGGCGATGCTTGTGAAATCTCCAATGCGGGGATACACAATGCACGGATACAAAAGGCTAGCAAAAATATAGATACCCAAAAACAGAATGACCAGCTTCTTAGTCTCGGGCCAGAGAAATCAAGGCATGAAATAACTCACCCAAGAATAATTCTTGTATACTAAGGTTTATGCACTCAATATATATATATATATGGCTTTGGATAGGTAGAGCAAAATGCAAGTAGCATTAGTGACAATGTTAGCATATATATTTTTAAGAACAAATCATCTTTAACTCATCCAAAGTTGAGAGCATGAAAACAACACTATGTGTCTTATTTTTATCGTAACCTCCACAAAAGATTAATCTAGCATTTATTTAATTTTAGATTCATATTAAAGAGAGCATTAGCTTAATCATGCATGAAACAAGTATAAAAGTTGAGTGAAGTGGCAACTTTTCATCATATATTATCATGGCATCAACTTAATATTTTTACCAAAGGTTGACAAGGTGGGAAACTTTATTCATGGTTATCTTAAACTAACTCTACTATTATCACACATGCTGAAAATAAATAAAAATAGAAAAATGCTACACATATATAAACTTGCACAAAAGCTGAAAATAAAGAGAAGGAAAAGGAGAAAATCGGACCTAATTTTAAAGCATTATTATTTTCTTTTCTTCCTCCTTCCTTTATTCTCCGGTGGTTGATATTGATGGTCCGATGCGTTGTATCGTTCCTTGTATTATGATTGTGCCGGTCCTCCTCTAAATAGCTTCAATGGTGAAGGAGACCAATTTGATAGCCAATGTTTGTGGTCCCTTCCTTTTGCATTTGTTGGATGGAGCGCCATGAAAACTTCATGAGGAACATGTACGGTGGAGGATGTGGTGGCGTGGCTGCCCCACTCCCCCATGCTTGCATTTGACATACTTCAAAATATGGTGGAGGCATTGATATTCCTCCATAAGGCGGTGGCATTGTGATCCCTCCATGTGTTTGATGTCGAGCCCCTCCTTCACCTTAGGCTACGAAGGATGATCCTTCTTCAACAATTCTTCCTTTTTATTCTTCTTTGCCAGCACAAGAGGTCCTTCCTCTAACCAAATTTTGTCTCCATTCAACAAATAATTTCAGCCCATGTTGGAAAGAGGAACATTAACTTGCACCCTCTCCTCTCATCTCCACTAATATAATTTCCTTTCTTTACGTACTTGACGCCCAAAGAAATCCCGGTGAGGTGAAATTTTGGGTTCCTTGTAGTCTTCTCCCGAAATCATTCTCCAAAATCCTTTAGCATAGTTTTCTTGGACTTCAACTTGCTCCGGGGCTTCCTTCTTGGGACCGAGCAACTCTCCAATATATCCATAAGGAACTAGATGCTCTTCGTCTTCAAGGCGGAATGAGAGGCACGACATTCCATCATTAATGACCGGTGCTAATGTCATAAGAACTTCCAAATCAAGCTCCTTGTGAGTATTCACACCAATTCCATAAAGAATCGCACCCGTCAAAGGTTGCTCAAGATTTCATATCTAAGTAGAATCCAACACCTGGAGGGTGTTGTCATCGAAGTCAAAATTTGGCACGAGCTTCTTCTCAAGACGAACACGCCTCTCCTCCTCCTCCTCCGTCTTCATGATACATCCATTGGAAAACCTCGGATTGTATGGTGGTGGGGCGGATGAACGCTTTGAGCATCATGGTGGAATGGGTGGCTCTTCCGTGTGTCCTCGTGGTTCGGTGTACCACATGGATGAACTTCGTGTACTCCTCATGCCACCAAGGGGCATCGTGTCGCTCCTCGGTGGTGCCACATCTTCCTCCATGCTTCGGGGAGACTCGAAAATCGAGTGCCTCCTCGAAGAGCTCGATGATGGTGCCTTCGATGATCGTGTCTTCTTGAGGAAGATATTGGTGGCTCTCTTCCATTGTTGTTGTAGTAACTCACAATGAGTGCACTGGGGGTTGCTTGCCGGTGGGAAAAACACACAAGGGAAGTATATGGAGGGTGGAGTTTATTATGGTGAATTTTATTTATTATTATTGTTGGAGGGTGTTGAGTGAGGTGCACAACTAATTTATTGAAGTGTGTACATAAGGCCACTTTAGCTAAACCTACAAAAGATATGTTGATGGGGTCTACGGGAGAAGCAGACCTCATACTCCCATTAAGCATGGTAGCTAGCCTTAGGCATCAAAGCATTATCAACATGAATGAAATAAAAGATTTGGATATTACATGAAAAGATCCTACAACACCATGGAACAATTTCTTCTAGGTTGTTTCTGAAACTTATGGGCTAAGAACTCAAGAACACAAATTAATAAATGCATAAATTACTTACCTGGCGAAGGGGAGCACCGAGGGCTTGATGTATCTCCGAGAGGCTTCTTGCTCCCTTCTTTCCTTGCGTCCATGTGATCCTCGAGATTCCATTGCCCGAACCGTTCACAACCACACCTTTGCTTGCATGATTAATCTTCCACCTCCATTGTTTTACTTCATGTCACATCTTGCTCCCTTTCCTCTTATGCTTCCATCAATTTTCTACAAAAACAAAGCCCTTGCTTCCCCCATGCTTGTCCTTTGCACGTCCCCAAGATGCCAAATGATGGACACGTGATGCATCGTGGGGAACTATATGTTAATCAAGCTCAAAAACCTCCCTTAATCATGTTTAGATGCTAATCACTCTTCTAATTTTGAAACTTTAAAACTTAACTCAGCGCCAGCGATGAGTACAAATATATCATCAGAGGAGGAGCTTTTAGGCATCAAACACATTTATATAATTTATTTTGGTTGCACCGGGATTGATTGCTTTCATTAATTGATTGCAAGTTCCTCCGGCTTGACCGTGGGGGCATAGGTTTAGGTTCTATTTTTTTTGCCAAACATGAGAGAGATATTTTGAATAAAAATAAAGTCAATGGGGCTTAGAAAAATTCTAAATCTAGGGAAACTAGTGGATGTCAAGTTGAATGAAACCAAAAATCAAGTTTCTTAGGTTCACGCAAGTCCTACCATGCATCAAAGATTAAAAACATTAAAGAACATAGCAAGGCTCTACCCATGTGTTTTTAACATGCAAAACAAACCAACCTTAACACCATGGAGAGGATGAAAGGTTGGGGTAGGTGCTGAATTTTTGGTACTAGTTTCTCTAAAAGATGCAAGCAAAACTTGGGATGGCTCAAGTCATTGGTTTATGACCAATATAAAATTCAAGTAAAATGACCAAGAAATTATAATGTCTCTAAAAATTATTCAGCCACGTAGAAATTTATAATATGTAATGCATAGCAAATTCTAAGACCAACTTACTTGAAAAACTTTGAAAAATTCTTCAGGTTTCCCTCCCGGTAGCTTGACTCTTCAACAGGTTGTCCTCTCAATAGCTTATTTTTGACTTGATGAACGGGTTGCCTCCCGCCAAGCGCTTTGCTTATAGTTCATAGCTAGACTTCTTCTCTTCGATCCGGATCAACACTCTTTGTGGGTGTTGCAATCTTGGGGGCCCCACTTGAAGGACCGATACGGAGAACCAGAGAGGGGGGGAGTGAATGGGAGCCGATAAAAATTCTTCTTGAAGGAGATGGAGACTCCAACAAGACGAACACGGCTTCCAACACACGTCTCCGACTCACTACCAAAGTTGGCCAAGTCCACGCAGCCACTGAAGTGCTACTGGACCTAGGAACCAAAAAACAACCTTCGGAGCCAAAACACACCAAGACGCACAACGAAAACTTGCACGGCTTGCTGCCTGTGCTGTACCGGTCAGACCGATGGCCAACACCGGTCAGACCGGTGGACAACACCGGTCAGGCCGGTGGCTACAGCTGTCGCACAACAAGTGTTCCAGAGAGCCTCAGTGACTTCTTTAGGCCCTGGAACAAAAACAACCCCAAAACACAACCTGCACAGAAGGAAAACCCTACACAAAACCTAACAAAACAACTCCAGACAGACCAAGAATTGACCAGCAGCACCAAGACCCAAAGAAACACGAGTCAAGCAGTTCACCCGAGGCAAATGGCACAAGTGGCTCGCACCGGTTAGACCGGTCAAGAGCACCGGTCAGACCGGTGTAACCTAGGCAGCTTGGGATGAACAGCACCCGTGGGTCAACTCCTTCAAATCCAAACTTCGATCTCCCGAATCGCTCCACGGACTTGAACAAGACTTTGGGGATAGTAGGAACACCTCGTGAGGAGTCAATAGCCACGATTTTGTCCACCAAAACTTGCCAAAGCAACAGGAATCGAAGAAATCCCGCAGAGAACTCCTCTAACCCTAGACCACCGAAAACCCCAAAATCGAGCCCCTTAACTCATGGATTTGGGAGGGGAATCAAAGACAAAAGAACCACAGAAGGTTCACATGAATTTCCCCCATCAAATCCCCAAGAGCAGGGTTTTGAAAACACACCGAGAAAACCACCAAGAGAGGGCTCCGAAAATCACCACCAATAACAACCGGGAACAACACAACAAAGCCTTGAGGAACCACGCCGAATCATGTATACATACTAAGGAGGTTCATACAAGTTCTAGCTTGCCGCTCGATCATCCAACCCTTTCACAAAATCTCACCATGAAGCTCTCAAGCTAGTCCTATCGAAAATCCTAAGAAAATAGGAAGGGCAAATAGGAAAAAAAATGAACTAGGGTTCCCATAGATGGTTGCCATCCTCTCACCTCATGGGTTATATGGAGGCCACCGAAAGTCTAAAATACCCTTACTTAATAACTAGGGATACAAGCCCCTCAAGGGTGGTTTTGGAAGTCTTCAGATTTTCTCCATCGGACGGATGCCCGGCGACCGCACCCTGCGTAGCCTCGACGCAAGCCATGCGATCCTGACACGTGTCCTCCGCTTCGAAGATTCCAGACTGCGTCGTCGCACACCGGTCAGACCGGTGCTCCTCACCAGTCAGACCGGTACCCACCGGTCAGACCGGTCTGGAGCTGCTACAACACCGTCTTTGGTTCTTCGGTCTTGGCTTTGTGGATCAACCTAGGAACCCATTGGTTTTCTGGTAAACAACTGGAAACCCCGCGAACTCGGTGTAGCCTCCACCAATTGCCACTCATGACTCGGCTCCCACATAGTCCCGGCTCGACCTTGGGTTTGAGGCTCAACCAAGAAACCGTCCATGACTTCATCTTGCTGTTCATGCTACCATGCGGCCCACACTTGACCCCGCTAGCCACTGGGTCCCTCAAACGAAGCCTACTTGTCTTCTCCACAACTGGAGGCCTCACCGGCGACGACCTTCCGCGCTTGTTCTTCACCTGCACCAACACCAGTCAAGCCGCAACCTGCACCTGCAATACTTAGCCAAGAATTAGTCCACACAGCGTTGTCAATCACTCATCACACAGGGAAGCGATCATCCACCGGTCCTCGAACCACACATGGTCCTCAATCTCCCCCTCGATGAGTGCATTGACAACACCCACATAAAGTAACACGAGAGAAAAGAAAAAAAAGAAACGAATAAAAAGAAACTCCCAACAAGTGATCGAAAGCCAAACAAAGGCAATGGGCAAGATCATCTGAAGAAGACAAGTCTCGGACCCCTTAGGCAAGGGCAACGGCTCGACACATCCGACACAAAACTATGCTCAAGCAAAGAGCGCAAACCACCAAACCAAAGCTCGAAAAACCACAAAGAGCTCCCCCTGCACACATGCAAGCTCCCCCTGGACGAATGCATGCAAAACACCCCTTGAAATCAGGGCAGCTGCAACAACTCAGCACTGACCGGTTAGACCGGTCAACACCACCGGTCAGACCGGTGTGCAACAAGTGAACAGAACCTGCACTCTGACCGGTCAGACCGGTGACCTCGACCGGTCAGAACGGTGGACACCAGAGCCCAGAAATGGCTCGAAACCACCTGAAAAACCTTCTAAATGCATCCAGCAAGCCATTTCAAGCTCAAACTTCTCCCCCTTGTTGGCAATGCATGAATCAAGCCAGAAATGCAAAACTTTAAACCTAGAGCTTCTCAAATAGACAAGATTCAACAAAGGATGCTACACATGTCCAAATGAGCAAGTTAGATACTCTATTGCTTCATATTGACATCAACTACAAGATCACCAAGTTTCACAATTATTGGACGAAGCTAAGATGGATTTTGGCAGTTTTGCGAAAAACTTACTTGTCATGAGCAAAGTCCTATACATGATCAAAACATGTCAAAATGGCGAAGCCACACAAACTTCATGCTAGGACAACCATTCTAATCATAAGACCATCACAAACACCCACAAGCACCTCATGTCATGTCAAAGCCACCGAGCCATGTGCCTACTTCTATGTATGAGACGTCTCATTGGTAGGCATCATGCAACGGTTTAGCACCCAAAGCAAATTAAATTTAGCACATATGACATGGGAGCACATTTTCCAAGCATTTTACATTTCATTTTCAGATTCAAATATGGTACATGAAATGTCTTTGCGACAAAAAGGAACTTATGCCCCTCCACAAGATAAAGCAAGAGGGCTAAACATTCATGACGGCAAATGAGCCTTTGGCTCCATATGATCAATAAACTAGCTATCCAATCACAAATTAAGCATAACCAAGCCCTAAAACATGTCAAGATCATATAAAGGCATTTACACATGAGAGAGCATACATATGACAATTTTCAAAAATATAGCCATCAACCATGGATTTCAAATCAAGATCATCAAGAGTTAAGCCAAACTGACAATAGCATACCAAATAGGCTCACAAAGACATAAATATCATTCCATGTGAACAATGTATATAGGAGAAGCTTTTCCTATCCAATGCATATGATACAAAATGCATGCAATCTAAGATACAAGGATTCCTATACACCATGTTACATATGCCATGCCAAATGCAAGAAATGCACAAAGGAAAGCTATACATATGCTACAAAGGAGCTCCCACACAAAACTCACAAACCACTGTCTCCTCGAGGGGAGGCAAAAAGGGCTCTACACCACTGGCAAAATAGCAAAGGAGCACAAAACTCACAAGCTCCCCCTAAACTCATGCATTAAGGCCAAAATGCATACAAAGCTCACCTTACACACATGAGATAGGGCAAAGAGCAAAATGAACCAAGTGGCTTGACCAAGGCCACACACTTGAAGGTCACAAATTTACTTACCTTGATCATTTCTTCACAATTCACTCGTCCTTGTCCACCATCCCCGAAAGTGATGTACCTCCATGTCACCACCGGGGTATGAGGCCGGAGAACCACCCCCGATATCAACCAAATGTTCTCCGGGCCATCCACCTGCAACTCAAAACCAAGAGTGAGAGCGAGCAAACGATTCAACACTGGGGTCAGTTCCAAAAGTGGCAAACCAGTGTTGGGCCATTTCCTCGAAAGTAGGGTTAGCAACATTCATCCTACCATGCCTATCAATACAGTGATCCATACTGTCAAACCTAGAACCACCATGGGAAGACCACTCCTGTCCCATTGGAGGGGTACGACTACCATGAAAGGGAAAGCGTGGTCCGTAGCCCTTTTGAGACTCAAAACTGCGAGCTCTCCCAAACTCGTATTGATCGCGAGGTGGAGAAGGTCCAGCAGACTCAAACACCACCATGGTAACCATTATGAGGGAACCACCCCTCACTAACAAGTGGAGGAACAAAACCACGAAAAGAAAACCGTGGACCGTCCCTCCTTTCCAACTCCAAGCTACGACCCCTCCCATCCTCGTATTGAGCACGAGGGGGAGAGCGCCTAGCAAACTGACCATCGGCAAACTCTCCAGACCAACCACCAGAACCACGACCTCCTGAACCAAACTTAGCATCTGTATGAGCATGAAACCCAAATTGCTGTTTGTCCAGGCCTGCACCGGTCTGACCGGTGCCTCTCACCGGTCTGACCGGTGTAGCCCGGCCAGCAGCACCTCCAACAGTCTTTCGCTCTACCCAAGCCGGAACTGTCCTCACACTTGCCTCGGCCCTAGGCAACTGCACACGAGGCTCAGGCACATCATAAGAAGGGTGGTACCTATCCTTGTTTGCCCACTCCTTAGCCATTTTTGCCTCTCTCCTTCTCTTATAGCAAAACTCTTTCTTGTGACCATCCTTTCCACAAAACTCACAATGGAAATGGATTGATCTGGGCTTAGGCTTGGGGTGAGGCTCTTCAAAAGGCTTCTCACTTAGTTTGTCACTTGGTTTCTCTCTCGGTTTAAGCAACTGGTTTGGCTTGGGAGCAAACTTATCTTTGGGTGTGGATTGTGGTGGAGCTGAAGCATTCCCAAATTTCCCTTCTCTCTCGCCACTGCTCTCACCAGACTTATCAAATCCCAAAGCCCAACCATCAAACCGCTTACAACTAGCAATCATCATACCAAGCTGAGGTTCTTGACTCGACAACCAACTCAGCACATCATGCGACTTATCATTCTCATCTTGCAAGCGGTCAACACATTGCGCAAGTTTCAGACTTTTCATAGCATGCAACTCACAAGTATAACAAGAAATAGGAATAGGCACTTTCAAATCAGCCTCAAGCGAAACAATGCGAGAACGAAGCTCAACAATTTTGTCATGCAAACTAGGGCAAGAAGTACAAGCACCAAGCAAAGTGGGCCTAGATTGTAGCTCAGCCAACTCAACCCTAAGCACATCTAGTTCCTCACACTTGGAGGCATACTTTTCCCTAAGATCAGTCAAGTCAGCTAGGAAAACAGAGCAATCAGCACAATCAATCTCATCAGAAACAATAGGGCTAGCCTTGAGAGACTCAATTTCAAGCTTGGTATCAAGGACCTATGTTTCTAGCTCAGCCACTCTAGTCCTAGCATCTTAAAGCAAAGCTCTAAGCTCCTTCCTAAGCTTCTTAGCCTCTCTAAGCATGTGGTCGTGATTATCAAGCAAGTCAACTAACTCCTCATTATCCTTGCGCAAGGAAGAGAGCTCATCACATACCTCATCCTCGGAATCTATGTCTCAGGCGTCCTTCTGGCTTCTCTTGCTGCTGGAGCTGCGAGCCATGCCGCAGAAGTCGTCCTTGAGGCTTAGGATTGTCACACAAAGGTCGTTGAGATACTTGCCGAGATTCTTCTTCTTCTTCTTCCTCTTCTTCTTCTTCTTCTTCTTTTTCTTCTGAAGGACCGATAAGGCGACCAGAGAGGGGGGGAGTGAATGGGAGCCGATAAAAATTCTTCTCGAGGGAGATTGAAACTCCGACAAGATGAACTAGCTCGGTCGAACCCCCGAAATCACACGCTCCGCACTTCTACCTCCCGTTTGCCAAAACCACGTAGCCACTGGAGTGCTACTGGTCCTAGGAACAAACTCTACCAAAGAACCACAACACACACGCAAGACCGACACCGAAACAACTCGAAAGCCGGCTAACCGGAGGGGGCGGTTAGACCGGTATAGGGGGCGGTTAGACCGCCTCCACCCGGCAACCAAGAAATCCTCTCGAAACGCCTCTTCCAAGCACCAAAACACACCACGGTTTCACCAACAGAGATCTCTGGTCAAGGTCATGCTAGCTACCGTAAAAATCTTGGCGAAAACCAAAACTTCACCCAAGGGCCTAGGGGCGGTTAGACCGGCTACCCGGGGCGGTCTAACCTCCCGTACCCAAGCAATGAACTCCAACCAAGAACACCTAGCAAACCGCGCGAGAACGGCTCCAAATTTCACCCGGACACTCCTCCGATCAAGGCGAACAAACTCACGAGAGGAAAATCCGGAGAAACAAAACTTTGACCCGGAAACACCCCGGCGGTTAGACCGCCCCCCGTAGGCGGTTAGACCGCCCCTTCCCGAACAGAACCCGCGGGTCAAACCTCAATTTCCTTGCGCTCAATCTCCCGAATCACTCCACGGATTGCGCCAAACTTCGGGGATAGCCGGGTTACCTCCCGGGCAACCTCTACCTCAAAGGAATCGACCCGAAACGCTCACAATCAAGAGGAATCGAAGAAATCGCTTCTCTAGGTCAAGAACTCGCCCAACTCGAAAAACCACCAAATCGAGTCCGATTCAAAGGGGATTTGGGGGCAAAGTCACCACCAAAGAGGCACAAGAACCTCATACGTGACACCCACCAAAAACCTCAAGAAATCGTTCTCAAAACACCGCCAAAAAGAGCTCCGAAAATCAACATCAAAGAGACGGGAAAACCACCATGAAGAACCACGCCGAACCTTCTATACATGCCATGAATGGTTCGTACAAGGTCTAGTTTGCCACCCAAACATCCATCCCTCTTTCTAGATCCCGCGAACTCGGTGTAGCCTCCACCAATTGCCACTCATGACTCGGCTCCCACATAGTCCCGGCTCGACCTTGGGTTTGAGGCTCAACCAAGAAACCGTCCATGACTTCATCTTGCTGTTCATGCTACCATGCGGCCCACACTTGACCCCGCTAGCCACTGGGTCCCTCAAACGAAGCCTACTTGTCTTCTCCACAACTGGAGGCCTCACCGGCGACGACCTTCCGCGCTTGTTCTTCACCTGCACCAACACCAGTCAAGCCGCAACCTGCACCTGCAATACTTAGCCAAGAATTAGTCCACACAGCGTTGTCAATCACTCATCACACAAGGAAGCGACCATCCACCGGTCCTCGAACCACACATGGTCCTCAATCTCCCCCTTGATGAGTGCATTGACAACACACTCACATGAAGTAACATAAGAGAAAAGGAAAAGAAAAGAAACAAATAAAAAGAAACCCCAACAAGCGATCGAAAGCCAAAGAAAAGCAAAGAGCAAGATCACTTGAAGAAGACAAGTCTCGGACCCCTTAGGCAAGGGCAACGGCTCGACACATCCGAGACAAAACGCAGCTCAAGCAAAGAGCGCAAACCACCAAAGCAAAACTCGAACACCACAAAGAGCTCCCCCTGCACAAATGCAAGCTCCCCCTGAGCCACAAAGACACTCCCCCCCCCGAACACATGCATCAATGCAACTCGGGAATGCAACAAAGAGCAAAAACCCGCTCACACGCCCCAGGGCGGTTAGACCGCCGCCCAGGGCGGTTAGACCGCCTCTGCCTGACTTGACCGCCTGGGGGGCGGTTAGACCGCCCAAAGAAACCGGCCCTGCACCAAACTGCCCAAAAAAATGCCCGAAACAATTGGAACACCTTCCAAACACTCCCAGGTGCCCAAAACATGCACAAACTTCTCCCCCTTGTTGACAATGCATGAATCAAGACAAAATGCGAAAACTTGCAACATATAGCTTCTCGAATATACAAAATTCATCACAAGGAGCTACACAAGTCCAAATGAGCAAGTTAGATACTCGACAGGTTCGTAAGGACCTTAACTACGTGATCACCAAGTTTCACAACCATTGGACAAGGCTAAAAAGGATTTTAGTAATTTTGCGAAAAGTTACTCCCTCACAAGCAAATACCTAAACATGAGCAAAACATATCAAAATGGCAAAGCCACTCAAACTTCATGCTAGGACAGCCATTCTAATCACAAGACCATCATAAACACCCAAAAGCACCTCATGTCATGTCAAAGCCACCGAGCCATGTGCCTACTTCTATGTATGAGACTTCTCATTGGTAGGCATCATGCAACGGTTTAGCACCCAAAGCAAATTAATTTCAGCACATATGACATGGGAACATATTTTCCAAGCATTTTTCATTTCATTTTCAGATTTGTAAATGGTACATGAAATGTCTTTGCGACAAAAAGGAACTTATGCCCCTCCACAAGATTAAGCAAGAGGGCTAAACATTCATGATGGCAAGCGAGCCTTTGGCTCCATATGATCAATAAACTAGCTATCCAACCACAAAGTAAGCATAGCAAAGCCACTAAAACATGTCAAGATCATATATAGGCATTTACGCATGAGTGAGCATGTATATGACATTTTTCAAAAATTAGCCATCAACCATGAATCATTCAACAAGATCATCAAGAGCTAAGCCAAACTAACCATAGCATATCAAACAAGCTCACAAGAACATATATAGCAACCCATGGTGAACAATGTATATAGGAGAAGCTTTTCCTATCCGATGCATATGATACAAAATGCATGCAATCTAAGATACAAGGATGCCTATACATCATGTTACATATGCTATGCCAAATGCAAGAAATGCACAAAGGAAAGCTATACATATGCTACAAACCGCTCCTCGAGGGGAGGCAAAACGGGCTCGACACCACCGGCAAAGGAAAGCCCCCCACACACCCAACTCAAGAAATTAAACACACACCAAGTTCCCCCCGCAAACGAGTGAAAGTTGCTTGATCTAGGGGTTTGGTGAAAATATCGGCTAGTTGGTCATGTGTGGGTACATGGATCAAAGCTATCTTCCCTTTCTCTATGTTGTCTCTCAAAAAATGATACCTCACTTCTATGTGTTTGGTTTTGGAATGGAGCACCGGGTTCTTTGCAACGCTTATGGCACCGGTGCTATCACAATGAAGTGGGACATGGGTATACTCCTCACCAAAGTCACTCATGGTGTAGGTGATCCAAAGGAGCCGAGAGCAACAACTAGCGGCGGCAACATACTCGGCTTCGGTCGTGGATTGAGCAACACTCGACCGCTTACGAGAAGACCAAGACACCAACGAAGAACCCAAAACCGGCAAGTCCCGGAAGTGGACTTCCTATCCAACCGACACCCGGCAAAATCCGCGTCTGAAAAGCCATGAAGCGCCAAAGAAGAGGACGCAGAGTACCAAAGGCCGAAGTCAGGAGTGTGACGCAAGTACCTGAAAATTCGCTTCACTGCTTGCCGATGCGAAGTCCTCGGAGACGCTTGAAAACGAGCGCACAGACACACTGAGAACTGTATGTCCGGCCTCGTCGCCGTCAAGTAGAGGAGTGACCCGATCATGCTTTGGTACTCCTTCTGGTCCACATGTTCACCTTCCTCGTCCGCGTCAAGAGCCGTAGTCGTACTCATCGGCGTCGTCATAGCCTTGGAGTCCTCCATCTTGAACTTCCTCACAATGTCCTTGGTGTACTTAGCCTGGTGCACAAATGTTCCTTCCTTTGATTGCTTGATTTGTAGCCCGAGGAAGAACTGCAACTCACCCATCATGCTCATCTCGAACTCCCTGCTCATATCATCCGCAAACCTCGCAACAAGAGAGTTAGACGAGCCACCAAAGACAATATCATCCACGTACACCCGCACAATCGGGATATCTCCGCCCCCGCCCTCGCAAAAACAAGGTCCGATCGACCTTCCCCATCTCAAAACCTCTCTCAAACAAGAACCCCCTCAACCTCGCCATACCAAGCTCTAGGCGCCCGCTTCAACCCATACAACGCCTTCCTCAACTTGTACACCCGGTGGGGGTACTTCTCACTCTCAAACCCCGGAGGTCGTCTCACATACACTTCTTCCTCCAACACTCCATTCGAAAAGCACTCTTCACATCCATTTGGTGCAACTTGAACCCTTTAGCCACGAGAAAAGGCTAGAAGGATCCTAATCGCCTCCAAACGGGCTACGGGAGCAAAGGTCTCCTCGTAGTCGATCCCCTCCTTCGACCGAACCCCCGAGCAACAAGTCTCGACTTGTTCCTCACAACCTCACCCTTCTCTCCCTCTTTGTTTTTCCACACCCACTTTGTACCAATCGGCTTACACCCCCGGGGGAGGGTCAACCAACTCCCACACCCGATTCCTCTCAAAGTTCTCCAACTCCTCATGCATCGAGTTAACCCAATTGTGATCAGATAGTGCGTGTCCAATGTCTTTGGGCTCGAAAGAAGCAACAAATGCAGCATGAGCAAAATGGGAATTGTTTCGAACCCTCGACCGTGTAGTGCATTCATTCATGTCGCCGATGATCCTCGAAGCCGGGTGATCCACTTGAACTCGCCGGGGGAGGTTCTCGCCTCGAAGCTACCTCCCCCTCAACATCGGCTTCTCCTCGTTCTTGGTTTGTCGTCGTAGGTGTAGCGAGAGGGTCCATCCATCATCGTAGTCGAAGTAGTGGGTACATGTCCAGCGGGGGCACCGCACCGCCATCTTCATCATCACCATGTTCATGCTCCTCCTCCTGAAAGATCTCCTCGCCAAGCTCATCATCACCTGCACACTCAAAGACAAGCTGACCACGTGGCTCTGTCTCGTCGAAGGTTACCTCGCAAGTCTCCACGATTTGGTTAGTTTCAAGATTGAGCACACGATATGCTCTAGAATGAGATGCATAACCAAAGAAAATGCCATCGACAGACCTAGCCTCAAACTTATCCAACTTCCTCGCCTTTCTTCGAATGAAACACTTGCAACCAAAGACATGGAAGTGACTCACTTTGGGTGTGCGACCATGCATCAACTCATAGCATGTCTTCTTCTTGTGCACTCGAGGTATATTCCCGTTCGACACATAGCATGCGGTATTCACCGCCTCGGCCCAATACCTCCTCGGAGTCCTATGCTCATCAAGCATCGTCCGAGCCATCTCGCACAAGGTCTCGTTCTTCCTTTCCACAACACCATTCTCGGGGAGGCGTATACGGACTCGAAAACCGGTGCTCAAGACCCAAGTCATGACAAAAGGTTTCAAAACGAGAGTTCCCGAATTCCGAGCCATTATCACTTGCGGATAGCTCGTATGGCATCTCCGTGCCTCTCGTTCCTCAACCTCAAGACTAGATCTCGAACAAAACCAAACGTCTCCCCCCTTCTCCTCAAGAAAGAACACCCACGCATACCGAGAAAAGTCATCCACCACAACAAGGACATACCACTTCCCACCCGCAGATCGCACACGAGCTGGGCCAACAAGGTCCATATGGAGCAGCTCGCATGGACGCTCGGTCATCACATCGGTGAGAGGCGGGTGAGAAGAGGCCACCATCTTAGCATGCCTACACGGAGCACAAACCAACTCTTTCTCAAGCCTCAAACGTGGCAATCCTCGGACCAAATTGAGTTTACTCAAGCGAGACGAAGGTCAAAGCTCAAGTGACCCAACTTCCTATGCCACCTCCACAACTCACTCGAAGAACCGGCCAAGAAACAACGCTCAACACCCGAAGACCGAGAAAAATCAGCACGAAACACCGACCCTCGGGAACGACCATACAAACAAGGTCCCCTCGAGAGTCCACAATCCGAGAACCACCGAGGCCGAAACAACACCTCAAAACCCTCATCCAACAACCGAGACACGAAAGCAAATTGTACCCCGGCGATTGAACAAGAGCAACACGCCTCAGAGTGATCTTGTCACTCACTTTGATCTCACCTTCTGAAAGCACACGCCCACGCCCATTGTCCCCAAAGGTGATGTACCTCTTCGTCACCACCGGGACGAGACTTGAGAACCACCCCCTGTCTCCGGTCATATGCCTCGAACAACCGAAGTCAATCAACCAAATGTTCTTCAAGTCTCCCACCTGGAAATTCAAAAACAAGCACGTGAGCGAACAAACGACTCGGCAAGATCGGGGTTAGTACCAAAAGAGGAAAATCGGTGCCGAGCCATTTGCTCGAAAGTGGGGTTAGCACCAACCAAAGCATCTCTCCTACCAAAGCTACCCCCACGAACACCACCTCGGTAACCACTCCGAGGAAACCACCCCTCATCGCCCGGAGGAGGACCAAAACCACGGAAGACAACCCGTGGAGCGTCCCTCCTCTCCTTCTCAAAGCTACGACTCCTCCCATCCCCGTAGTGACCTCGAGGGGGAGAATGCCTAGCAACCGACCACCCTTCGTCTTTCCGGACCAACCACCGGCAACTCCACCTCCGGACACCGAAACCTCTCGACTCACCACCTCGAAAACCACTCCGCCCGAGTGCCGGGGGGGGGGCGGTTAAACCGCCTAGCCGGGCCGGTCTAACCGCCCCCCCTCGGGCCGGGGCCGGTCCGACCGCCTAGCCGGGCCGGGCTCGACCGCCCCCTCCCGAACGGCTCCTCGGCCGCGGGAACTCGCATCTCCCCATGCCGAACACTTCTCACAACGACCTTACCCCCGGGTAGTGGCATACGAGGCTTAGGTACACCATGGGAAGGGTTGTACCTATCCTTGTTTGCCCACTCCTTTGCCATCCTCTCTTCCCGCTTCCTCTTGAAGAAAAACTCATCCTTGTGACCCTCCTTCCCACAATGGCCACAACGGAACCTCACAAGCTTAGGTTTTGGCTTGGATTGGGGGCTGCTCGCTTGGTTTCTCTCCACTCAACTCCTCCACCGATTTCTCCTCACTTGCCTTCTCTCTCACTTTCCCAAAGAACACTTTCCCCGAAGTGCTCACAAACTTGATGGGCTTTTGGAGATCATTTGTGGGTGTAGGAAATATAGGTGGAGGCGGGGTTGTGTCTAGTCGGTTCCTAAGATGGTTGGGTTTTGGAGGGAAATCATTTTTGTGGTGGGTTTTTGGTGGCTCCGGGATATTCTCTCCACTTCCTTCACCAACCTTGTTTGCCCCAAGCCCCTCACCATCTTGCCTCTTAAAGGCCTCGATCATCATCCTCAACTGAGGCTCATGACCGGACAACCAACCCATCAACTTCCTCAAGTCATCATTCTCATCCTGCAAGCGATCAACATAATGTGCAAGCTCCAAATTTTTCAATGCATGCATTTCACAAGTAGAGCAGGATGTAGGCATGGGTTCCTTCAATTTAGCCTCGAGCGAACTAGTGTAAGCATGCAACTCATCAATCTTAGCATGCAAAACAGGGCAAGAAGTGCAAGCACCTAGCAAAGCGGGTCTAGACTTAAGCTCGGCCACTTCAACCCTAAGCACATCTAGTTCCTCACACTTGGAGGCATGCTTCTCCTTAAACAAAGCAAGATCGGCAAGGAATATGGAGCAATCGGCACAATCATTTTCATCGGCAACAACGGGGCTAGCCTTAAGCGAATCAATCTCAAGCTTGCTATCAAGCACCTCGTGTCTCTAGCTCGGCCACTCTAGTCCTAGCATCCTCGAGTGAAGCCCTAAGCTCTTTCCTCATTTTCTTGGCCTCTCTAAGCATGTCACCACGGTTATCAAGCAAAGAGCCAAGCCTCTCATTCTCCCGGCGCAAGAAGGGAAGTTCATCACGCACCTCGTCGTCGGACTCGCAGTCCGAGTCGCTCCGTGTGCTCTTCTTGCTTCGCCGGAGCTCGGCGCCATGGTACGAAGCCGTCTCTCGCGAAGCGGCTCGGCCCGCTCGGGTTCTTGGACGACCTCTTGTTCTTGCGGCGATCTCCCTCGTCGTCGGCTGCCGCTCGAGCTCGAGGTGGAGTACGCGGAACCCGGAGTCGACGTCGCTCGCTCCAACCATCGCTCGGGCCTTGCCTCGGCCCTCCTTCTTCCTCGATCGTCGCTCGTCCTTGTACTTGTTCTTGTGCTTGCTCTTGTGGTCGCGCCTCGAACGGTACTTGTCGTCGTTCTTCCTCGGCTTGTGCTTGTAGCTGTCCTTGCTCTCGGTCTTCTCCGGGCAGTCGGCGACGAAGTGTCCCGGCTTGCCGCGCTGGAAGCAGGTCCTCGTGTTCCTCCTCATGTTCACGCGGTTCTCGTGCAGCCTCTCGAACCGCCTCGTCAACAGCGCTAGCTCGTCCTCTCCAAGATCATCAAACTCCTCATCTGGCATGGACATCAAAGAGGAAAACGAGAACATCCTGGTGGATGGGTTAGAGTTAGTCTTTCCTTTGGAACCACCAACGAGGGCAAGACTATGGGAGTCAGTCGGTCCCTCGAGCTTGGCAGTCATGCCCCTATCCACCTCAGCCGACTTGAGCTTCGAGAACAGCTCGTTCACCGTCAGAGTGTCGTACCTCTCCGACTCGACTATAGCCTCGAACTTCCCGCCCCATATCGTACGATCCAAAGAGTGTAAGAGCTTGACTACTCTATCATGATCATCGTACGGGAGCACGTCCACATTGGCCCTCATGTTGTTCACAACCACCGTGAACCTCTGGAACAAGGCATCGATGGACTCACCGGGGAGATGAGTGAAGTTCTCGTACTCTCTCCGGTAGGTCGCATACAACCGTGCCTGAACCTGGGCGTTCCCAACATGAGCCTCCTTCAACGCCGCCCAAATCCTACAAGCCAAGTGCTCGGTGTGCACCCGATCGAACTCAGGCTGACACAAAGCACGAAACAAGTAGTCGACCGCCTTATTGTTGGCGTCGAATCTATCCCTCGACCCTGGAGCAAGGAAATCCATTGGCTGGACATATCCTGTGTCCACCGTGACATCCCACAGAGTCTGACCCTTTCCGCGGAGGAACGCACCCATCCGCTTGCTCCACATCTGGTAGTTCTTTCCATCGAAGTGTGGAGGACCCGAACCCCGTTCCTGGTACGCCATCCTTGGATCTTAGACTGGTTAGAGTCAACAAAGAACCGAACCGGCTCTGATACCACTTGAAGGACCGATAAGGCGACCAGAGAGGGGGGGAGTGAATGGGAGCCGATAAAAATTCTTCTCGAGGGAGATTGAAACTCCGACAAGATGAACTAGCTCGGTTGAACCCCCGAAATCACACGCTCCGCACTTCTACCTCCCGTTTGCCAAAACCACGTAGCCACTGGAGTGCTACGGTCCTAGGAACAAACTCTACCAGCAACCACAACACACACGCGGCAAGCACCGACAGCGGAAACAACTCGAAAGCCGGCTAACCGGAGGTGGCGGTTAGACCGGTATAGGGGGCGGTTAGACCGCCTCCACCCGGCAACCAAGAAATCCTCCGAAACGCCTCTTCCAAGCACCAAAACACACCACGGTTTCACCAACGGAGATCTCTCGGTCAAGGTCATGCTAGCTACCGGAAAATCTTGGCGAAAACCAAAACTTCACCCAAGGGCCTAGGGGCGGTTAGACCGGCTACCGGGGTGGTCTAACCTCCCGTACCCAGCAATGAACTCCAACCAAGAACACCTAGCAAACTGCGCGAGAACGGCTCCAAATTTCACCCGGACACTCCTCCGATCAAGGCGAACAAACTCACGAGAGGAAAATCCGGAGAAACAAAACTTTGACCCGGAAACACCCGGGCGGTTAGACCGCCCCCCGTAGGCGGTTAGACCGCCCCTTCCCGAACAGAACCCGCGGGTCAAACCTCAACTTCCTTGCGCTCAATCTCCCGAATCACTCCACGGATTGCGGCCAAACTTCGGGGATAGTCGGGTTACCTCCCGGGCAACCTCTACCTCAAAGGAATCGACCCGAAACGCTCACAATCAAGAGGAATCGAAGAAATCGCTTCTCTAGGTCAAGAACTCGCCCAACTCGAAAAACCACCAAATCGAGTCCGATTCAAAGGGGATTTGGGGGCAAAGTCACCAGCCAAAGAGGCACAAGAACCTCATACGTGACACCCACCAAAAACCTCAAGAAATCGTTCTCAAAACACCGCCAAAAAGAGCTCCGAAAATCAACATCAAAGAGACGGGAAAACCACCATGAAGAACCACGCCGAACCTTCTATACATGCCATGAATGGTTCGTACAAGGTCTAGTTTGCCACCCAAACATCCATCCCTCTCTCTAGATCTCACAAGAAGCTCTCAAACTAGCCTTCTAAAAACCTAGGGAAAATAGAGAACGAAAATGGAAAAACGAAATGAGCTAGGGTTCCAAGAGTTGGTCGCCAACCTCTCACCTCTTGGGTTATATAGGCGGCAACCGAATGTCTAAAATGCCCCTCTCTACTAACTAGGGATACATGCCCCTCAAGGGCGGATTTGGAATTCTTGATGTCTTCACCATCGGACGGATGCCCGGCGACCGCACCCTCGCGTAGCCTCGACGCACGCCTTGCGATCCCGACGCGTGTCCTCCGCTTCGAAGCTTCTCGGCGCGCGGCGGCCGGGGCGGTCGGGCCGCCCCCCACAGGCGGTTAGACCGGCCCGGTGGATCCGACCGGCCCCGGGCGGTCCGACCGCCCCTCCCCGGGCGGTTGAACCGGCCCGGGTGGCCGCACCTCCTCGTCAAGTCTTCGGCCTCGGTTTTGTGGCTCAACCGAGTAACCCAGTGGTTTTCTGGTGAACCACTGCAAACCCCGCGAACTCGGTGTAGCCTCCGCCAATCTCCACTCATGACTCGGCTCCCACGTAGTCCCGGCTCGACCTTGGTTTTGAGGCTCTACCAAGAACCGTCCACGACTTCATCTTGCTGTTCATGCCACCATGCGGCCCGCACTTGACCCCGCTGGCCACCGGGTCCCTCGAACGAAGCCTACTTGTCTTCTCCACACCTGGAGGCCTCACTGGCAACGACCTTTCGCGCTTGTTCTTCACCTGCACCAGCACGAGTCAAGCCGCAACCTGCACCTGCAATACTTAGCCAAGAATCAGTCCACACAACGTTGTCAATCACTCATCACACAAGGAAGCGACCATCCACCGGTCCTCAAACCACACATGGTCCTCATCTTCTTCTTCGTCTTCTTCTTCTTCGTCCTCTTCTTCTTCTTCTTCCTCTTCTTCTTCTTCCTCTTCTTCTTCTTCCTCTTCTTCTTCTTCCTCTTCTTCTTCTTCCTCTTCTTCTTCTTCTTCTTCTTCTTCTTGTCATCCTCTTCGTCTTCATCACTCGAGCTTGAAGACGTGTCCTCGGAGTCAGACTCGATGTCGCTTGATCTCTTCATGTTCTCTCGAGACCGCGTCTTCTTCCTATGTCCATGATCCTTGTTCTTGGACGTCTTCCACTTGTCCTTGAACTTGTGCTTGTCGTGGTTGTTCACCTTCGGACACTCGGTGAAATAGTGTCCAGCCTTGCCGCACTTGAAGCATGTCCTCGTGTTCCTCCTCATGTTCACCCGGTTCTCGTGCAACCTCTCGAATCGCCTCGTCAGGAGTGCCAGCTCGTCCTCTCCAAGCACATCAAACTCCTCATCTGGCATAGACATCAGAGAGGACAAAGAGAACATCCTGGTGGGTGGGTTAGTGTTAGCCTTTCCTTTCAAACCACCGATGAGGGCGAGACTATGAGAGTTAGTCGGGCCCTCGATCTTGGCTGTCATGCCCCTATCCACCTCAGCCGACTTGAGCTTCGAGAACAGCTCGTTCACGGTCAGAGTGTCATACTTCTCTGACTCCACAATGGCCTCGAACTTTCCGCCGCAAACCGTACGATCCAAAGAGTGTAAGAGCTTGACGGCTCTATCATGATCATTGTACGAGAGCACGTCCACATTGGCCCTCATGTTGTTCACAACCACCGTGAACCTCTGAAACAAGGCATCTATAGACTCGCCGGGGAGATGAGTGAAGTTCTCGTACTCTCTCCGGTAAGTCGCATACATCCGAGCCTGAACTTGAGCATTTCCAACATGAGATTCCTTCAACACGGTCCAAATTCTACAAGCCAAGCTCTCCGTGTGCACCCGATCGAATTCAGGTTGACACAAAGCACGAAACAAGTAGTCGACCGCCTTGTTATTGTCATCGAACATGTCCCTCGATCCTGAAGCGACAAAGTTCATCGGCTGGACATATCCTGTTTCCACCGTGACATTCCAAAGGATCTGACCCTTTCCACGGAGGAACGCCGCCATCCGCTTACTCCACATCTGGGCATTCCCAACATGAGCTTCCCAACATGAGCTTCCTTCAACACCGACTAGATTCTACAAGCCAAGTGCTCAGTGTGCACTCGATCAAATTCAGGCTGACACAAAGCACGAAACAAGTAGTCAACCGCCTTGTTGTTGGCGTCGAACATGTCCCTCGATCGTGGAGCAAGGAAGTTCATCGGCTGGACATAACCTGTGTGCACCGTGACATCCCAAAGGATTTGACCCTTTCCGCGAAGGAATGCCGCCATCGGCTCACTCCACATCTGGTAGTTCTTGCCATCGAAGTGTGGAGGACCCGAACCCCGTTCCTGGTATGCCATCCTTGGATCTTAGATGGTTAGAGTCAATCAAGACCCGTAACCGGCTCTGATACCACTTGAAAGACCGATACGACGAACAAGAGAGGGGGGAGTGAATGGGAGCCGATAAAAATTTTTCTCAAAGGAGATGGAGACTCCAACAAGATGAACACAACTTTCAACACACGTCTCCGACTTACTACCAAAGTTGGCCAAGTCCACGCAGCCACTGAAGTGCTACTGGACCTAGGAACCAACAAACAACCTTCCGAGCCAAAACACACCAAGACGCACAGCGGAAACTTGCACGACTTGCTGTCTGTGCTGCACCGGTAAGACCGGTGGACAGCGCCGGTCAGGCCGGTGGCTACAGCATCCGCACAACAAGTGTTCCAGAGAGCCTCAGTGACTTCTCTAGGCACTGGAACAAAAACACCCCCAAAACACAACCTGCACAGAAGGAAAACTCTACACAAAACCTAACAAAACAACTCCAAACAGACCAAGAACTGACCAGCAGCACCAAGACCCAAAGACACACGAGTCAAGCAGTTCACCTGAGGCAAATCCCACAAGTGGCTCGCACCGGTCAGATCGGTCAAGAGCACCAGTAAGACCGGTGTAACCTGGGCAGCTCGGCATGAACAGCACACGCGGGTCAACTCCTTCAAATCCAAACTTCGATCTCCCAAATCGCTCCACGAACTTGAACAAGACTTTGGGGATAGTAGGAACACCTCATGAGGAGTCCATAGCCACGATTTTGTCCACCAAAACTTGCCAAATCAAGAGGAATCGAAGAAATCCCGCCAAGAACTCCTCTAACCCTAGACCACCGAAAACCCCAAAATCGATCCCCTTAACTCACGGATTTGGGAGGGGAATCAAAGACAAAAGAACCACGAAAGGTTCACATGAATTTCCCCCATCAAATCCCCAAGAGCATGGTCCCGAAAACACACCGAGAAAACCACCAATAGAGGGCTCCAAAAATCACCACCAAGAACAACCGAGAACAACACAACAAAGCCTTGAGGAACCACGCTGAATCATGTATACATACTAAGGAGGTTCATACAAGGTCTAGATTGCCACCCGATCATCCAACCCTCACAAAATCTCACCATGAAGCTCTCAAGCTAGTCCTATCGAAAATCCTAAGAAAATTGGAAGGGAAAATAAGAAAACAAATGAACTAGGGTTCCAAGAGATGGCTACCATCCTCTTACCTCATGGGTTATATGGAGGCCACCGAAAGTCTAAAATACCCTTAATTCATAACTAGGGATACAAGCCCCTCAATGGCGGTTTTAGAAGTCTTCTGATTTTCTCCATCGGACGGATGCCCGGCGACCGCTCCCTGCTTAGCCTCGACGCAAGCCATGCGATCCCGATGCGTGTCCTCCACTTCGAAGATTCCGGACTGCGTCGTCGCACACCGGTCAGTCCGGTGCTCCTCACCGGTCAGACCGGTACCCACCGGTCAGACCGGTCTGGAGCTGCTGCACCACCGTCTTCGGTTCTTCGGTCTTGGCTTTGTGGATCAAGGAACCAAGTGGTTTTCTGGTAAACCACTAGAAATCCCGCAAACTCGGTGTAGCCTCCGCCAATCGCCACTCATGACTCGTCTCCCACATAGTCCCGGCTCGACCTCGGTTTTGAGGCTCAACCAAGAAACCGTCAATGACTTCATCTTGCTGTTCATGCTACCATACGGCCCGCACTTGACCCCGCTGGCCACCGGGTCCCACGAACGAAGCCTACTTGTCTTCTCCACACCTGGAGGCCTCACCAGCGATGACCTTTCGCGCTTGTTCTTCACCTGCACCAACACCAGTCAAGCCGCAACCTGCACGTGCAATACTTAGCCAAGAATCAGTCCACACAACGTGGTTAATCACTCATCACACAAGGAAGCGACCATCCACCGGTCCTCGAACCACACATGGTCCTCACCACTTCTACACCATCCATGTCTTTGGTGTAGGTTTAAAATATTCTTCGGCTTACTCATCTTTTTAGTCTTCACAGGCGGGCGTTGATTCTTGGTCTTGATAGATGCAAAAACTTTTGTCTTCTTTGCTTCATTCTCCCTTTACTCCTCCCTTCCGATGCGATGATGAGGTAGAATGTATTTAACATGAATCATGTTACATACCTCGAATCATGGTTTACATGAATGCACTCCTCACGCCATCGATGTCGAACATGACCTTCCCCTTGCCGACGTCGATTCCAACGGTCTTGAGGAACGATATCCCTTAGATGAGTAGCGATGAGGTTGATCTCCTCTCGATCTTGGAGGTGGAGTTTCTCTTGGAGATTCTGATGATGTTCGGCCTCCACTGTTACACCTTGTGTTGCATGTCACCTTTGCGTGCAAAATTTTTTCTAGACCATCCACAATATATATGTTAGATGTAGTCGTCCATCTCAGATTATGGTTAGCAAGAAACAAAATATATACAAAAGCTAAAAATAAAACTAGAGTTTAGCAAAACCCTAGATTGATTTTTGTTTTGTTTTGAGGATGATCAAATTGAGAGACGCAAAAGAAAAATCAAGAGAAAAACTAAAAATATTCACAAACACAATACTAGATTGAATCTTGATAACTTGTTCCCCAGAGACGGCACCAGAAAAAGGGGCTTGTTGACGGTGTATATGCGTATCAAGTTTCGTTTGGGCTTGCAAGCGGACAAGTCCTCCGTCGTAGTCAAGGGACCCTTCTTCCCTCAAGTGTGAACCCAAGGTATCGAATCTGTGGAACAATGTGTAACGCAAGATCCAATCTAATAAACTAAGAACACTTTGATCTTGAAAAGGGGTTTTGCATCTAATCTATGGAAACACCAAGTAAACCAATATAATCTAAGAAACACTTCAGGTATCAATAGATAGAGAGGGATAGGTGAAACCAATCTAGAGAGATTTGATCGAGCACTTGTTGAAGTTCCAAGCATAGCTGAACAAAGCAAACCGAATCTCATAAAAAGCTTCTTTAAATCGTGGCTTCCGTTCCAACTCCGAAGATGCCCGCCTTTTGGTGCCACCGTTCTGTCACAACGCACCCCTATTCGTGCGGGTTATCCTAGGGCGAGTCCAAAGGACAAGATTAAAACGCTCGGTAGGTCAGGTATGCACCTCTAGCCACCATGGCTACAAGAACATCAAAAGCAATCTATCCGGAATAGATTGGAAAGAAGAAAACCCAAGAGAAGACAAAGTCGTAGTGAAAACACTTGATCGCTAGAAATCAAATTTAAACTTGCAAATTCAACATAAGAGTATAATACATGGACAAGATTACCACCGGGATCCTACCTCAATCTTGATCCAAGCTCTGGGAACTCCGGCGTGGTTTCCATGCAAGGTTCCCACGCCGGCTAGGGGAACCCTAGTCAACCATCTTGACCCTCTCATCTCTGAAACGGTGTCCCTCCCTTCTCTGCTCCTTGGCGGCGGATGACAAATGATTATTTCAGTGGCTCTTAGCGATGGGGATATAAATAGTTTGAATGGAGGCTAGGTCAAAGGGGGTGCCGAACCAGGCTCAGAATGGGCTAGGCCGGTCAGCCCAGGCCGGCCGGCCCAGGCTCATTTCGGCCCAATTCGGCCCCGGTTTGCTTCCCAGTTGCTTCTTGCGTGATTCCTTATTTGTGTGCACCTGCATGCGGGCCTTTGACGTCATTTCCTTCGCGGCTAAGGCTTGAATTCTTGGTATCTAAGCTTCGTTGTTTTCTGGTTGAGTCCCTGAATATTTGCACATTGATGCTTTGGTCCTCGGGTCATTTGGAGTCATGTTCATCGCGTGTCCTGACTCTTGTCAGGCTTCATGATTGAAGGATCGGATGGCGACTAGAGAGGGGGGAGTGAATAGGAGCCGGTAAAAATTCTTCTTAAAGAATCCGGCCTATGCCCTAGTCAAATCCTGGTCACACACAAGCGATGGATCGAATCACACACCAATCGCCAAGACAACAAGGTTATGGACCAACCTCTAGTCTTAGGAACGATTCCTTGAAGCACACGCGGAAGCACGAGAAAGGGAGGGAGGAATCGAACCAAGAACCAAAGCTGCCAGCCTATGGCGGACCTTCCGGCCAGGCAGGGCGGACTGTCCGCGATGGCCGCGCGGACCGTCCGGCAGGGTACCGCGGACTGTCCGCACCCTTGCCGCGGACTGTCTGGCCTGAGCCGCGGACCGTCCGTTAAAGCGAACAGAACCTCCAGAACCGACCCAAGAAAAATGGACCGTCAGCGAAGGCCAGGCGGACCGTCCGCTATTGAAGCTCGGACCGTCCGCAAACCGGCTGCAACGAAAACCTAAAGAAAAATCGGATCAAAACGAAACGAAACGAAACGAGAACACGAAGAACGCTCGACGAACTGGCTCCTCGCGGACTGTCCGCCGGCCCCTCGCGGACCGTCTGCGCCACACGGACGGGCGAAAACGGCCCGACCTCGAAGGTCAACTCCCCCAAATCATCATCGGATTTCCCAAACGGTAGAAGCTGTAGAGACAAGGGTTTGGGGACTTGAAAAGTGTCACACAAGGATGCTATAGCCCAAAAATCTTGCCTCCTAACTCCCTAAATCACCGGGAATCGCGAATCCTTTGAGCACCACCAAAAGCTACAGCTCCGACTGAAAATCCTTGAATCGAAGTGGTTTCCCGGCGTTTGAGGGCACAAGATCTATCACAAAGGTGCACAAGGCATCCATACATCTTTCCCTCAAAGAAATTCGGGGAGAAACCCACTCAAATCCGCTGAACTACACCAAGAACAAGAGCACCAAAAACAAGCACGCAAAAGACCACGAAAATCACAACGCCGAATCTTCTATACAAACCAGGAAAGATTCACAAGGTCTAGCATGCCGCCCTAGCATCTATCCCTCTCAACAAATCTCACATGAAGCTCTCATGCTAGCCTAGAGAAAAATGAAGAAGAAAATAGCTACGAAAATGAGAAATTGGAAGGGGGAAATGAAACCCTAAGTCGCGGAGCGGGAGAGCCATCCACACACACATGGCTTATATATCGATACAACCCACGCAGGGACAATTATGTAACGTTTGTGGGTCTTGCCATCGGACGGCCATGCCTTCGCCGCACCCCGCGTCCTCCCGACGCAAGCCATGCGATCCCGCCGCGTGTCCTCCGCTACGCCCGGATCCCGTCTCCGTCGTGTTGGGTCTTCGGACTTGGTTTTGAGGCCCAAACCAAGAAACCGTCCTCCGATGGTTTTGTGGGCAAACCACCAAACCCCGCGTGCTCGGCCCGGCCTCCCGCCAAGCCCCTTGACTTGACCGCCACAGTGCACCGGCTTGATCGTCCATGACTTCGTCTTGCTCGTCTCGCCACCTTGTGGCCCGCACCTAGTCCGGCCGTCCACCGGGTCCCTCGAACCGAGCCTACTTGTCTCTCCATCTCCCGGAGGCCCCTCAAGGCTGAAGACCTTTCGCGCCCATTCTTCACCTGCAACAACACGAACTAGGCCGCAGCCAACACCTGCGCACTGAGCCAAGAGTCAGTCCAACACCCGTTGTCAATCACTCATCACTGAGGAGCGGTCATCCATCGACCACCGGGACGCTCCTGGTCCTCAATCTCCCCCTTGATGAGTGCATTGACAATACACAACTCGAAATGAAATTCAGAGAAAGAAAGTAAGAAGAAAGAAAAACAAAGAAGCGCAACTCATGACCAAAACCAAAGAAAGGCAAAGAAAGGTCACAAGCCGAGCAAAGCACAAACTCCACACCGAAAACAGCAAGAAAGCTCCCCCTGAACATGTGGATGCAAACTTCCAAATTTTAGCTCACCTCTTCTGAATTTTCATTAAGCTCATAGCTCACCTCTTCTCCCCCTTGTTGACAATGTATGAATCAAGGTGAAAATGTAGAAATGCAAAACAAAGCATATAAACATCTACATGAGCTTCTCAAATTGGCCAAATCTAGTGTCAATGGCTAGAAATGAGACAAAGAGCACATATATGGATCATAACAGAGTCAAAGCATTGCCACAAGTAATATATGAAAATAGAGGCATGTGACAAAGCAAATTTTCAGATTTGAGCAGTTTTATCAAAAGATGGCTCACTTCAAATGTAAAAGCCTATCCATGTCATATTCGAGCCAAAAACATGCATATCATCCAGAGATCATACAAGGATATTCAATTCTCGACAAAAGATCATTGCAAACACCCATAAAGCAAAGCATGTCATGTCAAATCTCATGAGCCATGTGTCCACTTCGGGGAGACTTCTCCACTGGTGAACATCATGCAACATGTTTTGCACCCATATGTGAAAGATAAGACATTTTAAGCATAGACATGATGGATGGAGCATTTTTCAAGCATACACACTTCCTTTCAAGATTTATTCATTTCATGGTACATGAAGTGCCTTTGCGGCAAAAAGAAGCTTATGCTCCTCCATGAATGCAACATAGGCTAAACATTCACAATGATATCGGCCTTTGGCCCAATTGCAAGGAAAAGACATCCAAGCACAATCTAATCATGGAAAGCACATTTGGACCAAAACGTGACATGGATACACTACTACAAATGAGTGGAGCACATTTCACCAAAAATTAGTCAAGATTAGCATTTATTTCAAAAAGGGCTATCTCACCACACATATATCTCAAATATTCCAAGAGCATAGCCTCACATCACCATTTCTCCACACATATGAACAATATCTCACAAATAGCCAAAGAGACTCAAATAAGGCATATAAAAGAAGCTCATCATCTTAAAATGCAATATGATACAAATGCAACATGATATATGACAAGATGGCTATCCTACCATGGTTTGTACAACAAGCAAAGCATGTATATACATCAAAATAAACATGATATGATACATATGGTACAAAAGAAAATCCCCCAAGAATCAACTAGAAAGGGCAACAAACCCCAAGTTCCCCCCGCAAGCGCACAAATGTAGCTTGGTCGAGAGGCTTTGTGAAAATGTCTGCAAGCTGATCTTGGGTAGGGACATGGCTCAACACAATGGTCCCTTTCTCCACATTGTCTCTCAAAAAATGGTATCTCACTTCTATGTGTTTGGTTTTGGAGTGAAGCACTGGGTTTTTCGCTACGCTTATGGCACTGGTGCTGTCACAAAGAAGTGGGATCTGGGTGCACTCCTCACCAAAGTCTCTCAAAGTGTATGAAATCTACAATAGCTGGGAACAAGAACTCGCGGCTGCAACATACTCTGCCTCGGTGGTAGACTGAGCTACACTAGACTGCTCGCGGGAAGACCACGAAACCAACGAGGACCCAAGAAATTGACAAGAACCAGAAGTAGACTTCCTCTCGACTCGGCAACCAGCAAAATCCGCATCAGAAAAACCATGAAGAGAAAGAGTCGAGGAGGAAGAATACCAAAGGCCAAGACCTGGGGCAGACTGTAGGTACCTGAAAATCCTCTTGACGGCCTGTCGATGTGATGTCCTCGGCGAAGCCTGAAAACGAGCGCGCAGACACACACTGAACTGTATGTCTGGCCTCGTCGCCGCCAAGTAGAGGAGGGAGCCGATCATGCTCTTGTACTCCCGCTGGTCCACTGGTTCTCTGTCCTCATCCGCATCCAAAGTAGCCGTACTCCCCATGGGTGTCGACATAGGCTTCACATATTGCATCTGGAACTTCCTCAGCATGTCTTTTGTGTACTTGGTTTGATGTACAAATGTTCCGTCCTTCACTTGCTTGATCTGCAAACCGAGAAAGTACTGCAACTCGCCCATCATGTTCATCTCGAATTCCCTGCTCATCTCATCTGCAAACTTGGCAACAAGGTTATGTGACGAGCCAACAAGACAATATCATCCACGTATATCTGCACAATCAACAAGTCATTCCCATGCTTGAGGAGAAACAAGGTCGTATCCATGGTACCCATCACAAACCCTCTGCTCACCGGAAAACCTCTCAATCTCCCATACCAAGCGCTGGGCGCCTGTTTCAACCCATACAAAGCCCTTTTCAACCTATACACCCTATGTGGATACTTCTCACTCTCCAACCCCGGTGGCTGCTTCACATACACCTCCTCCTCTATGACCCCATTGAGAAAAGCACTTTTCACATCCATTTGAAACAACTTGAACCCTTTAGCCACGGCAAAGGCTAGAAGGATTCGAATTTCCTGAAGACGGGCGATTGGAGCAAAGGTCTCCTCATAGTCGATCCCCTCCTTTTGACTATATCCCTGAGCAACAAGTCCGGACTTGTTCCTCACAACCATCCCATTCTCACCCTCTTTGTTCTTCCAAACCCATTTGGTTCCTATAGGATGGCAATTTGGAGGTGGTTCAACTAATTCCCACACCTGGTTCCTCTCAAAAATTTCCAACTCCTCATGCATAGAATTGACCCAGTTTGCATCAGATAAAGCGTGTCCAATGTCCTTGGGCTCAAAGGTGGCAACAAATGCAGCATGAGCGAAATGAGAGGAATTTCTATACCTTGACCGCGTAGTACGTTCGTCGATGTCCCCAATGATCTTCGATAGGGGATGCACTTCTTGAATCCGCCGGGGAGCCTCACGCCTCGAGACTACCTCGCCCTCAACTTCAGCTTCTCTCGCCTGGTCCTCTTGTCGCACCGTCGTTGTCCATGAAGTAGACGGTCCACCCTCAGTAGTGGTCGTAGGGGAAGTAGTGGGTACACCTTCAGCTTCAGGCGCATGGTTCTCTCCATCATCATCTCCAGCTTCATCCTTCTCTTCTTCAAAGAGGTCCTCGGCCATCTCTTCATCACCCGCACATTCAAAGCCAAGAGAGTACATGGCATTGTCTCGTCGAAGGTTACCTCGCAAGTCTCCATGATTTTGTTAGTCTTAAGGTTAAGAACCCTATAGGCTCTAGAATGATTAGCATATCCAAAGAAAATCCCATCACTAGACCTAGCCTCAAACTTGTCGAGTTTTCCCTTCTTAAGAATAAAGCATTTGCAACCAAAAACTCGGAAATGACTCACCTTGGGTGCCCGACCATGCATCAGCTCATAACAGGTCTTCCTCTTGAAAGCTCGCAATAAAATCCTGTAAGAGACGTGACAAGCCGTATTGACCGCCTCAGCCCAATACCTCCTAGGAGTCCTGTGCTCATCGAGCATCGTCCTAGCCATCTCACAAAGAGTCCGATTTTTCCTTTCCAGAACTCCATTTTGAGGGGGCACAAAAGGGGTCGAATACTGATGTTCAAGACCTAGATCACAACAGAAGGCATCAAAACGAGAGTTCTTGAACTCGGAGCCATTATCACTGTGTATAGCTCGAATAACATTCCCATGCCTCTTGTTTTTCAACTTCACGATCAGACCTCGAACAAAACCAAATGTCTCACTCTTGTCTTCCAAGAAAAACACTCAGGCATAGCGAGAGTAATCGTCCACCACAACAAGAACATACCACTTCCCACCCACCGAGCGAACTCAAGCTGGCCCAACAAGGTCCATATGCAACAGCTCTGTCGGACGCTCGGTCATGACATCGGTCAGGGGTGGATGGGGAGTGGCTACCATCTTGCCATGCCTACAAGGAGCACAAACCAAATCCTTCTCAAGCTTCAACCTCGGCAATCCTCGGACAAGGTCAAGACCACTCAAGCGAGAGACAAAATCAAAGCTCAAGTGACCTAACCGCCTATGCCATTTCCACAAATTAGAAGAAGGACCGGCCATCAAACAGCAAGCAGGACCCAAAGAACGAGAGAAATCAGCCCTGAAAATCTGACCCTCGGGGATGATCATACAGACAAGATCACCTCGAGAATCCAGCAAACGAGACTCACCAGACTTGAAACGCACCTCAAAACCCTCATCAAGCAACTGAGAAACTGAAAGCAATTTGAAACCCAAAGACTTCACAAGAGCAACTCTCTTCAACGTTACCTTGTCACTCACATGCACCACACCCTCAGAAATCACCCTTCCTCGTCCATTGTCCCCAAATGTGATGTACATCTTTTCCTTCACTAGGGTGAGGCTGGAGAACCACTTCTTATCTCCGGTCATGTGTCGGGAACAACCAGAGTCGATCAACCAAATGTTCTCCAAGCCTCCTGCTTGTAGTCAGAAACAAGAACGAGAATGAGCTAACGATTCGACACTGGGGTTAGCACAAAGAAAGTTAAACCAGTGTCGAGCCATCTGCTCAAAAGAGGGGTTAGCAAACATCATTCCCTTTCCACCAAACTTCCTATGTCCCATGGAAGGAGTACGAGCACCACGAGGGGGAAAACGTGGTCCGTAGTTCCTCTGGAACCCAAAGCTGCGATCATCTCCCCTGAACCCGTATTGAGGACGAGTAGGAGGACGTCCAGCAAAACCACCACGAGCACGACCAAACCTCTCACCAGCACGCACACCATCATCTCTCCTAACAAACCTCTCACCACCACCTCTCTGTGGGAACCTACCACCCTGAGCTCCAACTCTACCAACACTCCTCACACTTCCACCACCCCGTGGAAGGGGCACTCTAGGCTCAGGAATACCATGAGACTGGCGATACATGTCTTGGTCTGCTTGCTCCCTAGCAAGCCTCTCATCCCTCTTCCTCTTGTAGCAAAACTCTACTAGATGTCTCTCCTTGCCACAATACTCACACCTGAAGGGGATGGGTTTTGGTTTTGGCTCTGTCTTATCTCTAGGTTTCTCACCCTTCTCACTCACAAACTTCACCGGTTTCTGGAAGTCATTTGTCTTAGGTGGGAATTTGGGTGGATCTTGGGTTGTGTCAAGCTTGTTGCAAAAGTGGTTGGGCTTTGGTGTGAAAGAGTTCTTAGGTGCTTTTGGAAGTGGGACTTGGATGTCTCCGATCACCTCAACCTCAGGGTTAGAGTCAACACACTTCTCATACACACTCTCCCCACTGTTCTCTCCCACTTTCTCACCCAACTTCTCAAAACCCAAACCACGACCATCAGCTCTCTTGAACTCCTCAATCATGATTTTCAATTGAGGTTCCTGCCCAGACAACCAACCCAACACCTTCCTCGAATAATCATTCTCCTCATAGATGACATCCAAACGGGAAGTAAGTTCAAGATTGCGCAAAGTAACTTCATCACGGCTAGTGCATGCGTTGACAACAGGAGATTTCAAAGATGCTTCCAAAGTACTAATGGTAGAACGAGCATCAACAAGCTTAGCATGCATGGTAGGACATGATTTACAAGCACCAAGCAAAGTGGGTCTAGCCTTAAGCTCATCATACTTAGTCCTAAGAGCATCTAGTTTAGCCAAAGTAGAAGCATTCTTCTCATTAAGCAACTTGATCTCATTCAACCATGCATCACACTCAGTCCATTCAACATCATCATAAATAGTAGGAGCAAGTTTCAAAGAGTCATTCTCAAGTTTCAATTCAAGCAATTTGGACTCTAACTCTCCTACTTTCTCAATTGCATTCTCAAGTTGAGCCCTAAGATCCTTCCACATTTTCTTAGCATCTCTCAACACACTATCACGGTTGTCAATCAAGCCATTCAACCTAGTGATCTCAGCAAGCAAAGAGTCGGGGTCACGATTTACCTCATCCTCCGAGTCGGAGTCGCTGTCTTCCTTCTCATTCTTCTTGCTGCTTGAGCTATGGGCGATCCCACAAAAGCCTTCAAGCGCCACACAGCTCAACCCACTCAGGTTCCGGCTTGCACTCTTCTTGCCCTTGCGCCTCCCGGTGTCTTCATCTTCACTGCTTGAGTTTGATTGCGCGTCGCTTGAGCTTGAGTCGATGTCGCTTGCACCGGCCACCACGGCCCTTGCCTTGTCCTTCTTGTAGCCGCCCTTGCTCGGTCACCGCTTGTCCTTGTCCTTGCTCTTGGACTTGCTGAAGGGCTTGCCCTTGGAGGAGTACTTGTCTTCACGACTTGGGTGCGCCTTGTACTCGCTCATCTTGTACTTGTTCTCCTCCGCATTCGGGCACTCGGCGATGAAGTGTCCATGCTTGCCACACTTGTAGCATGTCCCCGAGCTCCGCCTTGCATTCCTTCGGCTCTCATGTAGTTGATCAAACCTCCTTGAGAGCAAGGCCAGCTCCTCGTCGCCCAGCACATCAAACTCCTCATCTGGAATAGACATAAGAGAAGACAAGGAAAACTGTCGACATGAAGGGTTAGCTTTGCCCTTTGATCCGCCTACAAGAGCAAGACAATGGTCAGTCGAGCTCTCATGCTTGGATTGTAGCTTCCTGTCAAGCTCAGCCGACTTGAGCTTTGAAAAGAGGTCATCCAACTCAATAGTCAAATACTGCCCAGACTCCTTGATGGCCTCAACCTTAGCGCCCAAAACATTTGGGTCCAAGACATGCAAGAGCTTCAAAGCTTGATCATGCTCAGTGCAAGGGAAATCCTCAACATTAGCCTTCATGTTCTTCATGATGGCGGTGAACCTCTGAAACATCGCATCAATGTCCACACCGGGAAGTTGAGTGAAGTTCTCATATTGCATCCGGTAAGAGACAAAGAGGCGAGCCTTCACATGGTTATCACCACCGTGAGCAACCAACAACTTCTCCCAAATTTGCCAAGCAAGATTCAAATGGCGAACACGTTCGAACTCAGGATCACACAAGCTCCGGACCAAGTGATCAACGGCTTTTGCATTTGCCTCATACTTGGCCTTAGCACCGGCATCGGTCACCATAAGAGTATGGATGTTGACCGGAATAGCATATGTCTTGTCAAGAACAATGAAATCCAACAACTTGCCACGAAGAAAGATCATCATACGAGCCGCCCACTTGTGGTAACCCTTCCCATCGAAGTGCGGCGGACCGCCCCGCTCAACGTACGCCATCTTAGGATTCAAGACTTGTCAAAGTCGCAAAGAATCCGGCACCAAGCTCTGATACCAATTGAAGGATTGGATGGCGACTAGAGAGGGGGGAGTGAATAGGAGCCGGTAAAAATTCTTCTTAAAGAACCCGGCATATGCCCTAGTCAAATCCTGGTCACACACAAGCGATGGATCGAATCACACACCAATCGCCAAGACAACGAGGTTATGGATCAACCTCTAGTCTTAGGAACGATTCCTTGAAGCACACGCGGAAGCACAAGAAAGGGAGGGAGGAATCGAACCAAGAAGCAAAGCTGGCAGCCTCTGGCGGACCGTCCGGCCAGGCAGGGCGGACTGTCCGCGATGGCCGCGTGGACCGTCCGTAGGGTACCGCGGGCCCCGTCCGCACCCTTGCCGCGGACTGTCCGGCCTGAGCCGCGGACCGTCCGTTAAAGCGAACAGAACCTCCAGAACCGACCCAAGAAAAACGGACCGTCCGCGAAGGCCAGGCGGACCGTCCGCTACTGAAGCTCGGTCTGTCCGCAAACCGGCTGCAATGAAAACCTAAAGCAAAACTGGATCAAAATGAAACGAAACAAGAACACGAAGAACGCTCGATGAACTGGCTCTTCGCGGACTGTCCGCCGGCCCCTCGCCGATCGTCCGCGCCACATCATCATTGGATTTCCCAAACGGTAGAAGCTGTAGAGACAAGGGTTTGGGGACTTGAAAAGCGTCACACAAGGATGCTATAGCCCAAAAATCTTGCCTCCTAACTCCCTAAATCACTGGGAATCGCGAATCCTTTGAGCACCACCAAAAGCTAGAGCTCCAACCGAGAATCCTTCAATCGAAGTGGTTTCCCGGCGTTTGAGGGCACAAGATAAATCACAAAGGTGCACAAGGCATCCATACATCTTTCCCACAAAGAAATCCGGGGAGAAACCCACTCAAATCCGCGGAACCACACCAAGAACAATAGCACCAAAAACAAGCACGCAAAAGACCACGAAAATCACAACGCCGAATCTTCTATACAAACCAGGAAAGATTCACAAGGTCTAGCATGCCGCACTAGCATCCATCCCTCTAAAAAAATCTCACATGAAGCTCTCATGCTAGCCTAGAGAAAAATGAATAAGAAAATAGCTACAAAAATGAGAAATGGGAAGGGGGAAATGAAACCCTAAGTCGTGGAGCGAGAGAGCCATCCACACACACACATGGCTTATATATCGGGTCCCGCCGGTGTGGGAAATGACTCGACTACCCCTAACTCAACTACTGGCGATACAACCCATGTAGGGGCAATTATGTAACATTTGTGGGTCTTTCCATCGGACGGCCACGCCTTTGCCGCACCCCGCGTCCTCCCGACGCAAGCCATGCGATCCCGCTGCGTGTCCTCCGCTTCGAAGCTTCCCGACACACCCAGATCCCGTCTCCGTCGTGTTGGGTCTTCGGACTTGGTTTTGAGGCCCAAACCAAGAAACCGTCCTCCGATGGTTTTGTGGGCAAACCACCAAACCCCGCGTGCTCGGCTCGGCCTCCCGCCAAGCCCCTTGACTCGACCGCCACCGTGCACCGGCTCGATCGTCCATGACTTCGTCTTACTCGTCTCGCCACCATGTGGCCCGCACCTAGTCCTGCCGTCCATCGGGTCCCTCGAACCGAGCCTACTTGTCTCTCCATCTCCCAGATGCCCCTCAAGGCTGAAGACCTTTCACGCCCGTTCTTCACCTGCAACACACGAACTAGGCCGCTGCCAACACCTACGCACTGAGCCAAGAGTCAGTCAAACACCCGTTGTCAATCACTCATCACTGAGGAGCGGTCATCCATCGACCACCAGGACGCTCCTGGTCCTCAATGATCTTCTTCCAAAGTGCTTGATGAACTTATCCTGAAAGTCTCCTCTTTAGCGTAGATTTCCTGTGTAAACAACAAACTCCAAAATCAACATGCAAGAGTGAACTTGTTATATACGGGGGGTTAGTTCTGGTGGTTAGAATAATAACTCAATGCCAACATTAAAGGTAAACTCATGTCTAGCTTGATGGAAATTCACCGTCAACACCAGGCACGGCTGCACCACCAGGCACGGCTGGCCCTGCACGTGCGGCCGGCCCGCGGTGCGGCCGGCCCTGCGGTGCGGCCGGCTCTGCCAGGTGCGGCCGCATGTGCCCTGTGCCACGTCTTGGTCCCAAACACTTCCTTCCCCATGTGTGCAACTTTGATGAACGAGATTGATCAAGGAAATGTCAGTTTGATCGAATGGATGAAGTTGTGATCACTTGGATCAATGGGTCCACCTCTCCGGACGATCAACCGCCACAACCGTCATTCCAAGAGAATCATGAGCATACAAGCGAAGGCGGTTCATCCCACGGCTTAGAGGTGGGCCGGCTGCACCTAGTGGGCCAGCCGCACCTCCCAACCGCCATACCGACCAAAACCGACGCAAGGAACCGTCCCTCAACCACCTCAGGTTCAAGGATCAAAAGTGTCCAAGTCAAGAGGTGGTGGATCATAGGGCCGGCCACACACCTTGATCTTGCCGAACCTATGAAAATGGGCCCACGCCTTCAACCGACCTCGCTTAACTATAAAAGGAGCCTCACACCCGCTGGATCGAACACACCACGCTGGAGCATCTCATTTCCACTCTTTTGTTCACTTAGAGTAGGATTAGTGTAGCTTGGAAGTTAGAGTCGAGTCGAGAAAGTCTCGGGGTTCCGGAGGAGTCTTCTTCAGAGTTCCGGTATTGCTCGTGTATCCTTTCTTTATTTAGACTCAAGTACAATTCAATTTACATTTCTATCTTACTTCTCGAGTCAATTACATTCATCTTTTACTTTGCTCTAGAAGCTTTATTCTTGGTTTACACTAAAGTTGGTTTAGTCTTGGTTAGCATAGTTCTCTTGAACCCTATAGTGTTGTGGTCGTTCTTCGCTTGATCTCCGGTGTTTCACCGGAGAGAGAGAGACCTTCATTCGTGACATCCGGGGAAAGTTTCTTTGGTTCGTTGTGAGCACGTTGCTCAGAGCTTACCTTAGTCCACCACGTTTGTTCGGGCCGGTAGGATTTAGCACGTCGTAGTCCTCCCTTCTCATCCCAGTCTGAGGGCACGACTTTGCATGCCCGTGCAGCACTAGAAGAGCTTGTCGAGTTAGCTTGCCTTGGTTATCCTTTGCTTTAGCCCTTTGCCTAGAGTTGACAAGAATAGATAGATTGCGTTAGGATCCTTTCTCATCTCGTTGTCCTCCAAGCTCGCTATCCTCTATAGTCTTTTATCTAGATCTCCTTGCGTGTGTCAAGCTATCCCCAATATCATTATTCGTTATCTCCCGCTATAGCTCTTTACCAAGTCTTGGTTATTCTCCAACGTTTACTCGATCATCTTTGCTGTCGTGCCTCCCTTGGGAAAATATAAATCTACAACCCGAATACCACTAGGTGAAATGCTACGACGGTAATCCGTGCGCTTCCGGACCTTTTTGTGATCGTGTGTTTTACCCCATACGTCCCCTAGTCCCATTACTAGAGGTGTGAACCCGGCGACGACGCTTGTAGGCACCAACAAGCATTTCTATCGTCGTCGCCGTTTGTGCCAGCCTAGTGGTGAGGCTATGGAGAGTCAACAAGCATTTCCGGCGCTGTTGTCGGGGAGGCAATAGCCATAAGATATCGTTTAGACATTGTGGTAGAATTATCAAGGTTCGCTGAACCGCTATTTAAGCGGGTTTAACCTTGCTCTACTCTCATGTACGCAGAGTAGTGCGTGACCAGTTTCGACCTACCATCCAACTTTAACGGCAATCTAGAGTCACTTGTGAGGAGAGTGCGAGCCGTGTCATCATCCCTTAGAAGTTTCTCTCGACTCAAGAGACGAACACTGTCGATCCCGTAGGCAGCACCTCATCAGCACCAATGGCCGAGAGGACGATCTGCGAGTTTTCCGCTCCCTCCAACACAAATGTCCCTACTGTACCAACCACAACGGTGGGAGACAGAAACTTTGAACTCAAGCCGACATTGATCAACATGGTGCAATCCAATCTGTTCTCTGGCAAGCCGAATGAAGATGTCAATGCACATCTGTAGCACTTTTTTGGAGGTGTCGATGCACATCTGTAGCACTTTTTTGGAGGTGTGTAGGACTTTCACTATCCGTGGAGTGACGGATGATGCCATCCGGCTTCGCCTATTCCCGTTCCCATTGCTCAGGATGGCGAAACAATGGTTTTATGCTGAGCGAGATGCCATAAACACATGGGATAGGTGCTCAAAGGCATTTCTCACAAAGTTCTTCCCGGTGGGCAAAACCAATGCCCCCCGTGCAAGAATTTCGGGTTTCATCCAACATAATGATGAGAGTATCCCGGAAGCATGGGAACGCTTCCAGGAGTAAATCACCGCGTGCTCGCACCATGGCATGCACGGGTGGTTCTTAATTCAGACCTTCTATCACGGGCTCAAGCGTACATCCTGTGAGCACCTAGATGCAGCTGCTGAGGAGCCTTCTTCTCGCTACAAGTACCAGCCACTAAGGAAATAATCAAGAAGATGGTGGCAAATCAAGGTTGGCATGGATATCTTCTCCAACCTCGTACCCACGATGTACACCAAATCGATGGAATCGACATGATCACCGCTAAGATGGACCTTCTCATGAAGAAATTGGAGGCATCGACCAACATGGAAACCGCCAAGATTATGGACGCGCACATGACGTGCGAAGTTGCGGCAATGTGGGTCATTAAGGAAATGATTGCCTTGAAACAGGGGAAGAAGCCAGCTTCATCAACAATGGCAACAACAACGGGTTCCGCAACAACAACTATAGCAATCAAGGGTGGAACTCGAGGCCCAACTTTCTGTCCAACAATCAAAATGGAGGTAACTATTCTAACTCTTTCAATAATCAGCCTTCCATTAAAGATCTTGTCTTTGGCCAAGCTAGAATTAATGAAAGTTTAAACAAGAAGTTAGCCGCCAATGAGAAAGTTCTTCAAAATCTTAACTCCACCATAGAATCTTTCATATCTACCATGAAGAATCATCTTAGCTTTAACAAAATGATTGAAACTCAACTTGCTGCTTCTTTACTTTCTTCTAAGTCGGGTGGAATCCCGGGGCAACCCGAGCCTACTCGAGAGAATTTAAAATCGGTGACCACGAGAGGTGGTAAGACCACTCAGGATCCACCACATCCTAACCCCGCAAGGAAGAAACAAAAAGAAGTGACCACCGAGTCGGATGAAGTGGTTGACACTATGGAGGCATCCCCCGGAGAGGAAAGGTCAAGGGAAACAACACCCCAAGAATAAGTTGACACCACACTCCTTCCATTACCCCTGAAGAATCAAGAAACCTACTGTAGATGAGCAATTCGGGAAATTCGTCGAGGTAATCAAGAAACTCAATGTCAACATACCATTTCTTGAGTCTATGCAGGTACCAACCTACGCCAAGTATCTCAAAGACATCCTCAACAATAAGAGACCTCTACCCACCACGGATATGGTCAAGCTTACGGAGGAGTGTAGTGCAGCCATTCTAAAGAAGAAAGACCCTAGGTTCCCTACGATCAGCTGCTCTATCGGGTCCGAGCACTTTGAAAATGCACTATGCAACCTTGGAGCTAGCATTAGCGTCATGCCTAAGATAGTATTCGACAAACTCAATTATACTTCCTTGTCGCCTACAACCATGTGTTTGCAGCTAGCAGATCAATCGGTACGCTACCCGGTGAGAATAGCGGAGGACATTCCGGTGAGAGTCCGGGATTTCTTCGTACCCGTGGATTTCGTCGTTCTCGACAAGGATATCGATACAAGGATGCTTCTAATCCTCAGGAGACCTTTCTTGAGCACCGCCAATGCTAACGTCGAGGTAGGAGCCGGAGAGATCCGCCTTAACATCAATGGCGAGGAAGAACGGTTCACCTTTAAACCAAAGGTGGAGCAATGCTCACAGGTATGAATTGTCGATAGAAAACTTTCTAACCTTGTGCAGGAAGATGAGGTGGCACCAACCAAGCCCAAGGTGAAATCATTCAATGGGCGCCACCAACCCAAGAAGTCGAAGCCAATCAATAAGGCTAAGGGGGAAAGAAGACGGAAATCATGAACAGCCCCGCCAAAGCCTAACCGACTTCATCACCACCAAAGAAAACAAGGAAGGTGTGGCCAGTGAAGAGAGCATCGCCCAAGTCTTCCACTCCAGGACCGGACGAGCCCAAGATCAATTGAGCAGCCGGAGGAGTCTCGCTCACAGACTCTAAACGACGAGCACTTTCCGAGAGGTAAACCGGTAATTATCTCATATTTCCCTTTCAACATTTTATTTTGTGCATCAATCAAATTTATATCTCAAATTTGCTTTCATCATTGCATTTAGTAAGTAAACAAGATTTAGAACAACAATTTTTGAGATTTTTGGTGATACGGCCGAACCTAGAGGTACGGCCATACCTCCCCTCGACAAATTTTTTGTGCAGAATGTTTTCAGGAGGGAACACTAGTGCCTGGGAAAAATTTCATAGGATCGGCCGTACCAAGTGATATGACCGTAGCTATTATTTTTCACATATCCATCAAGACAATCACTACAAGCGTCCAAGTGCTCGTCCCATCACCAAAATGAAGACAGGCCAACCAGAGAGCCAAAATTTAGCTTGGGGGAGACCCCGTTTTCAAATCAAGGAAGGAATGTCCATCCAAACTACTCTTTTTAACATCTTGTTTATCTCTTTTGAATAAAAGAAATGTTTGCTTCAACCATGTGCATGAAATCTTTTCTATACCCTCACTTTGGAAATGATGAATGGTTGCTAAGTTAAAACTTTGCAAGAACCTAGTCCATTTCTTTGTGCTCTATGCCTTTTTGAACTTGTTGGTATATTTTGAGAACAAAAGCCTCAAATAAAATTTTGTGGGAAGCAAATGCTTACGACCAAATCCAGGTTGTTGACTAGTATGATATGGTGCGACAATGTTGATATGCTCTATCTCAAAGTATGGTGAAATCTCAGTTGATTTATTTTTGAAAATAAAACAAGGCAAGTTCCTCAATGGTCTTATTACCTACCAAAGCCATATGTTGATATTAATGCTCAAACCTTCAACTACGTGAAACACTGGCTTTGGTAACGGGTGTAGAACACCTTTGGTAACGGGCAATGCGCCCGTTACTGATCAAGTGTTACAAATAAGCCAAGAAAGGTAATGGTCAGATGCCCGTTATTGATAAGACATATTCGTAGCGGGCATTAAACAACAAACGCTACCACAACTAGCCACAGGTCACGTGAAATGGCTGTTTTTCTGGGCCCACAGGGAACTTTCGTAACGAGCACCAAAGCAAAGCCCGTTACAGAAGCTCGATATCAGAGATGCCTGATGTGCACCTACGTCTCCACTATCTTCACGAACTGAGATGTGTCTATTTCACTCGCGTCTCAGCACAACTAGTATTCGTAACGGGCATCAAACAATGACTGTGACCACAACTAGTCACCGGTCAAGTGAAATGGCTGTTTCTCTGGGCCTACATGGAACTTTGGTAACGGGCATGAAATAGAGCCCGTTACTGTTAAATTAACATCAGAGACGCATTCAGTGAACTGACGTCTCCACTGTCTCGACGAAATGAGACGCATCTGTTTCTACACGCGTCTGCTTTCTCTCTATTAAACGAGACGCTTGCTTCCAACCTGCGTCTCCTATATCTCGATGAACGGCCAGGTCCTGGGGCCCACCGGTCAGGACTGGTAACGGGCTTTTACACTTCCCGTTACATTGTGCGCATTTTTGTAACGAGCTTTCCGAATAAAGCACATTACTTACTGATCAGTGTTTGTAACGAGCTTTAATTAACGCCCGTTACAGATACGGCGGCCACCCCTACAGTAACCTGCCTGGTTGCCGGTAGCATCCTGGAACCAGCCAGGATATGGCAGCCACCACATTAAAAAGACATGACAAACACATTCTCACATCACAGATATTGGCAAATAAAGCAAGATCACATGTATAGACAAGTTAGCTAGGATCACATCAAGTTTCAAGTTATTCTCATCAGGGCTTGTTTGGATGGAGTCATGAGAAAACAGACCGAACCAGGCAGTATCTGACCCCAACCAAGCAAGCCAAGCAAGTTTCTCAGGCAACAACACCTGACGAAAGAAGACTAAATGAGATTCAAGTTTCTGGTCACAATAAACTCACGGTGCACCACTGTACAAGTTGCCCTTTCGGTTGATGGCCTCTTTAGGAATGTACTCGCACAGCATCTCCCGGACACGCTTTACATTTTCTATGGAAACATCTACAGGAGGTTTGAAATCCTGCAAAATACAATCATTTATGAGAATACAAGTAGAAATAATTTTCTAAAATCATATGGATAATACGAGCAGAGACAAGGTTGAGCATTATTATCTACTTATAGCATCGAGTAGTCTTAACATATGGAATGCCACATCGAATCGACAGAGAGAGTACCCCCGTGGCTGCTGAGCACACTGCATCGAGGTACCAAAATGACAAGTTAATGCAGTACCAAATAGGTAAGAAGGGACCATAAAAAAACCTCGGTCTTACAGCGAGATTTTTTTTGTGCTTCAGTGTGGCTTTTGGCTTTTATTCTTTCCTTTCATCACTCTATACTGTGCATCACCAAAGGCCCTACATGATCAACAATACCAATTAGAAACACCAAGAGATTGATTTTTTGTGAACAAAAAATACCGTACCAAAGGCCCTGCATGGTCAGCAATACCAATTAGAAACAGTAAGAGATTGAATATTTGTGAACAAAACCTACAAGAAACTGACCAGTTCAAAACATTTTGGAGGTCTGGGAACCGTAGCAGGGGATGTTATTTAGCAGAATGTAGATACCAAACCTTTGTGAACTTCATACAGACCTACACAGTTCATATTTTACTTAATTAGCATACAGGGATAGGTGCTAACCATATTGACAGGGACACACCAATATGCTTATATATCAAAGCAGACAATAAATTCCTTCAACTGGTTCCTTATCCAACTTGAGCAGCGATGGATTGTGTGTTCCATATGTACATGCAATAGGAGGATAAAGCAATGGTCATGACATTATATGTGACAGCAGTGAAACAACACTCACAGCACATCATGACACCAACAATAACAATATATATGACAGTAGTGAAACAATTAACACTCACAACAAAGCATAAGACAGTCTAGTTATCACTACCTTATAAACCACTATGATGCAATTCCCACTGATATTATGTGGCCATCAGAATTAAAGTATGCTAATAGGTCCAAAGCATAAGTGTCGATCTGGTACATTCAGAGCATAGCAGAATTGAAGTATGCTAACATCTTTTATGCTTTTCATGAATTTACAGTGCAAAAATTATAGCACCAGGAACATGAAAATGAATTTCAACATTTCATATAACTTCATCTGTTAACAACAATTTATTCAAAACAAACTTGGAGCAACAAAATCCATCCATCAAATCCACAATCAATAAATTGATGATAAACTATTAGGTCATGTCTCCCTAATCCACCTTGTCATGAATATATAGCAGATTGGGTGGACTACATTATAAACCACTATGATGCAATTCCCAATGACATTATGTGGCCATCAAAATTAAAATATGCTAACAGGTCCAAAGCATAGCTGTCAATCTGAGCATAGAAGAATTAAAGTATATGCTAATAGGTGCAAAGCATAACTGTCGATCTGGTACATTCAGAGAAGAGCAGAATTAAAGTATGCTAACAGGTCCAAAGCATAAGTGTCGATCTGGTACATTCAGAGCATAGCAGAATTAAAGTATGCTAACATCCTTTATGCTTTTCATGAATTTGTAGTGCAAAAATTATAGCATCAGGAACATGAAAATGGATTTCAACATTTCATATAACTTCATCTATTAGCAACAATTTAATCAAAACAGACTTGGAGCAACAAAATCCATCTATCAAATCCACGGTCAATCAATTGAAGATGAACTATTAAGGCATGTCTCCCTAATTCACCTTGACATGAATATATAGCAGATTGGGTGGACTACATTACAAACCAATGCGATGCAATTCCCAATGACATTATGTGGCCATCAAAATTAAAATATGCTAACAGGTCCAAAGCATAATTGTCGATCTGAGCATAGCAGAATTAAAGTATATGCTGACATGTCCAAAGCATAACTGTCGACCTGGTACATTCAGAGCATAGCAGAATTAAAGTATGCTAATGGGTCCAAAGCATAAGTGTCGATCTGGTACATTCAAGGCATAGCAGAGTTAAAGTATGCTAACATCCTTTATGCTTTTCTTGAATTTACAGTGCAAAATTATAGCACTAGAAACATGAAGATGAATTTCAACATTTCATATAACTTCATCTGTGAGCAACAATTTATTCAAAACAGACTTGGAACAACAAAACCCATCCATCAAATCCACAGTCAATCAATTAGAGACGAACTATTAAGGCATGTCTCCCTAATCCACTTGACATGAATATATAGCAGATTGGGTGGACTACATTATAAACCACTGCGATGCAATTCCCAATAACATTATGTGGCCATCATAATTAAAATATGCTAAAAGGTCCAAAGTATAACCACCGAACATAGCACAGCAGAATTAAAGTATATGCTAACAGGTCCAAAGCATAAATGTCGATCTGGTACATTCAGAGCATAGAAGAATTAAAGTATGTTAATGGGTCCAAAGCATAAGTGTCTATCTGGTACATTCAAGGCATAGCAGAATTAAAGTATGCTAACAACCTCGATGCTTTTCACGAATTATAGTGAAAAAATTATAGCACCAGGAACATGAAAATGAATTTCAACAGTTCATATAATTTCATTTGTTAGCAACAATTCATTCAAAACAGACTTGAGGTAACAAAATCCATCAATCAAAACCACAGTCAATCAATTAAAGATGAACTATCTAGGCACATCTCCCTAATTAATCCACATTGACATGAATATATAGCATATCGATTTTGGTGGCCGATGAGAGAGAGAGCGTTAGGGGTTCAAGTAGGACTAACCTCTAGCGCGAATGAAGTAGATGTTCTCGTGATGGTCGAAGGGGTCGGATCCACGACGGCTCGTGGCCTAAGGAGGCCGGCCGGCTCATCGTTGTGGCCGGGGACGACATCGACGAATCCTCGTCAACCGTCTTTAGGTTGGCCGAACGTACGTCCGCACGCCAGTAACCACGTCCTCGTCACCGTCGTCCCGCGCGGAGCAGTGGGACTGAATAAGAGCAGGGCTGCTGTGGGGAGAGAGCGGCGAAGGCAAGCAGGGCAACTGGCGACGGCGGTGGGGAGAATGCTAGCGTTGTGGATCTGTCTAGCGAGGAGCCGAATATGAACGGCGCGCGTAACTGTGTTTAATGAAACAACTGGCGTGCCGTTGACGGGTTTGTGGAGCAATTGGAATTTCATGGGCACTATAGTAAATATAGGTGGGAAATATTGAGGAGCCCGCGCACGGTTCGCCTACTAACGCTGACGAGTGGGCCAGTGTCATGGGCGACGATGGTTAGTAAACCCGAATCGCCTTTGTTGGGAGTTGGGTCAGCGGTAATCTTTTTTATATTGGCTGCTGACGCTGACATGTGGGCCTGTCACGATTTTTTGGAATGAAACTTGCTTCCCTGATTTATTAGAGCCCATAAAACAACACCTAAAAAATTATAAAAATACGAACAATTCGTATTTGGACATTTAGTATGTGAATAAAATATCAACGATCACACTTGTGTGCCCAAGATTCTTAGAATCCATTTTTATATCCCATGTTAATGATGTAATAATTCTACTAACATCTAGTGTGCTCTAAAAATCAACTAATTGACATGCAAACATAATTTGGGCACCTAGACTTGACTTCAAAATTTCAAATGGTTTCGATGAAGGAATAATATACTTGTGTACAAATGTCTACACCTCTCACATAGTTTCCTAGAATGTTTGGTTGAACATTGAAGTTTTCCACACTTTGCAACATGTTCGAACTCATATGCATTTGAAAATGTAACAAAACCTTGTGTTCACATTAAGCTTACAAAATGTAAAGTTCCATCACTAATGGTTGTGTAAAACAAATATTATTTGTATGTTGTACTTACAAAGAACAAAATAACGCATATAAACATCACTCAACAAACGGAATGTACACTAAACAATGAAATTAATGAATAGATGGTGATTTTAGAAAAATTTAGAAAAAAGTATCAAATTTGGACTAAAAACGGCGAAGAAATACTTGTTACAACATTTGGTTGCATATTAAAAGGAGAAATGGGAACTGTTCTTCATTTGAATAGAACTGCCCCACAGTCATTTGAATAGAACAAAGGAGGAAGCAGAGGGCACCGCCGCCCGCCGCCGCTGACATCGCGACATCCCTATAAAATCAAATCCGCTGACATCACATTCAAGATAGATAATGTTCATATTGATGCTTGCACCTACATCCCGATGTTCATCTTGCTGACGGCATACTCCACGGCGGGGCGGAATTTACGCGTCCAGAGGTCGAACTCATGACGGATGCGACACTCGGCGCTGCAGTAGTGGATGATCTCTTTGGTATCCGGCCCGTAGAGTCTACATCCCGCTTCACAAATGCAGATGTGGGGATTCTGGAGGAGCAGCAATGGAATTTTGTCGTCGTCGTCGCCATCATCAAGCCAGTACAACCATGCAATGTTGCCGAGATCCTGCTTGACGAGGTAGCGCAGCCGCCACAGGTTGTGGTTCTTCCACGGGTCGTCAGGGGGTGATAGGTCGCCGCTAATTTCCTGGAGTAGTGCCATGGCTTCGGGGTCCGCCAGGTTTCAATGGTACTTCAGCATCGTTAAAAAGTACTTGGCACCAGAGTCTTCAGCAGCAGCGGCATCTCCGATGAGCTTCAGACCCTTATCGGGGTTCCGCCGCCTCATCAACCTCACCATCCCCTCAAAGCACAATGCCTCCGGATCATTGGCCTCGCAGAAGCGCCGCTCAAAGCACAACCTGATGTAGCGATTCTTGCATGCCTTACGAAGATCACGCAGCGACACGTGCAGTAGTACCTCATCGGAGTTGCAAATGCGCCAGAAGGTGCCGCAGATTTTATTGCGAAGGTTTACAAAATGGAAAACGACCACATACTTGATGTAGTGGATGATGATCTTGGCGAGAAGTTCATCTGGCAGCAGCAGCATCAAGCACACCGCAGCGGCCATCAAGGAGAATGGATGAAATAGCACAACGACGGGGTTTGGAATTTGAATGGTGACGAGGGTTGGAGTTGGCGGCGACGAGGGATGAAGTTGGCAAGGAGGATTGAAGTTGAAGGAGCGAGCGAGGCGATGAGCTTGAGGGTTGAAGGTTGAATATGGCGCCTCGGCCATGTTGTAATAAAACAATAAATGGAAAATGAAAAGGCGTCACAGTTTGGCTGTTGCCGTTGACAAGTGGGCCCGACATCATTGCCCTACCCCTTCTATTTCCCGCGTAAGTGAAAGGCGATGCGCAATCGAGTGGCACGTACTGGCAGTAATGGAGTAGTGGGTGGGTGCAGAGGCGCTTGACGGTTCCGCGTCTTGTCAATATAACTCCCTCGCCCAGTCACCCTCCCCTGCTTTCTCCCCTGCTTCTTCCATAAGCTTTTCATCTTTTTCTTCACTTCTTCTTCCTTCTTGCGATTCACCACTACAAATCTTCGGTCACCGAGAGAAGGAGGAGATGGCGTCGAGGAGCCCACCATCGTCGAAGCGGGGACGAAGGGAGGATGATGACGACGAAAGCCGTCGTCGGAAGAAGTTGGAGAAGGGGAAGGAGCCAACGGCCAAGGACGCTGGCGAGGAACCGCTCTTCGACGAAAATAAGTTCTCCGCCAAGCTTCTTAGGAGCGCCTTCAAAAAGCTTCAAGGTGTTGGCGAGGCCTTCGACATCAAGGTGCATCATGATGTGTACAAGGACCCGACCTTGAAGGGCCTCACCTTCAGGATCCATGGGTTAGCTGAGAAGCTCGAGAACCTCCCAGTGGTCAAGCGGGCTGCCCGCTGTCAGTTCTTCTTTCACGACAACGGCTCCGACGGCGACAAAGGCAGCCACGACAAAGATGGCGGCGACGACGGCTGCCATGGCGGCGACGGTGGGACTCCGACTAATTGATAGACTCCTCTACCAATTGGTAACAATAATGTCTATGTGCTTTTGTGTTTTCATCCAGTTCTTAGACATGAACTACTTAGTTTGTATGTCGATCATGAACTGCTTAGTTAATTAGCTTGGTTGTTATATTTTGTATGTTATGAACTCGATCTAATATACGTGAGTAGATCCAACCACGTTGTGATGAACTGTGTTCTGTTGTGATGTATTAGATCTTATTAGAGTAGTCATTACCGACAGAGTTTAGCCTGCTGACGTTGGCGCTGACGCGTGGGCCAGTGTCATTGGCGACGATGGTTAGTGAACCCGGATCACATTTGTTGGCAGTTGGGTCCGGGTGGGCAGACAACGGTTATCTTTTTTATATTGCCTGGTGACGCTGACGCGTGGGCCTGTCACAATTTTATTTGGAATGAAACTTACTTCCCTGAATTATTAGAGCCCATAAAACAACACCTAAAAAATCATAAAAATATGAACAATTCATATTTGGACATTCAGTATTTGAATAAAATATCAACAGTCAAACTTGTGTGCACAAAATTAATATATTTCGTTTTTACACCCCATGGTAATTATATAATAATTCTAATAACACCAAATTTTCTCTAAAACATCAACAAATTGACTTGGCAACATAATTTGGGTACCTAAACTTATCTTCGAAATTTCAAGTGGTATTGATGAAGGAATAATATACTTGTGTACAAATGTCTTCATCTCTCACATAGTTTCCTAGAATGTTTGCTTGAACATTGAAGTTTTCCACACTTTGCAACATGTTCGAACTCATATGCATTTGAAAACTTAACAAAACCTTGTGTTCACCTTAAGCTTACGAAATGTAAAGTTCCATCACTAATGGTTGTGTAAAACAAATATTATTTGTAATTTGTACTTACAAAGAACAAAATAAGGCATATAAACATCACTCAACAAACGGAATGTACACTAATGTCGGTGCGGAATATGGTCCCGACACTAACCAGTAGATAGCGCCGAGGTCTATCCCTCAATGGTCGATGCTAAGCAACAAGTGACACAAGGTTTTTATCCTGGTTCCGGCCGAGGGGGCCGTACGTCCAGCAGGGGTGTGCTCGCGGCACTATATTGCTCAGCACCGGGGGTGCCTGTAGTGGGGCTGCTACAAGCGAGGCGGGAGAGGAAGCGTGGCTTCCAAGTCCCTGGTGGAGAGGCCGAAGATTTGTGGGAGAATTGGAGAGCAAGTGCGTGGCGCAGCCTGTCTCCTGTTGTGTTGTGTCTGTCTCTCTCTCCCCCGCGGCTGGGGGTTCGTCCCCCTTTTATAGATCAAGGGGGATGCGAATTACATGCACACCGCGCTATCTAGCTACGTGGAGAAGCACGACGTGCTATGCTGTAGAGTGGGCGGCCGTCCGGGCAATCCTTGCAGCGATCTGGTCATCATGGCCTGACTTGTACCCGAACAGTGGCGGTTCGAGGGTAGGAGAGCAGTGGATAGCGGTGAAGTCCTCTGATAGGCTCGAGGGAGGTGCTGACGCAGGCCTGTACGGAGTACAGGAGCAGGCAGAATGGCGTTCCTTCCCGACGCGCTTCACGGGGCTGGAGTCGTTGCTACAGGGCTTGGCGTGCGCCTGCACGCGCGGGTACGGCGGCCACGCCATTACAGTGGCAGGGATGGCTGTCCACCGGCCTAGCGCCTCCACTTAACCCTGTAGGGTCACAAGAAAGTGAATCGAGGGTGCGGCGCCCCCCTTTCGAGGGCTCGGCGCGTTAGCCGTACTGGGGCGTGCGCACGGTGTCACGGGACTGACACCGGCCGCGCTGCACAGTCCCCTCCCACAGTGGTGGGGATGGGCTCCTCCCTGGGGAGTTGGTGCGGCGGCACCAGGGTGCGAGCCTCGGGCGCATGATGGCGCCGTCCTGTGGCGTCAGGGCGTTAAATGCCTGTGTACGGGGGCCGGCGCACGCGTGAGGGGCACCCTCGAGTGTGGCGGACCCCCGGCCGAGGGCGGGGCGTACCCTCGAGCGAGGCGGAGCCCGCTCGAGGGAAGTGCTGCCCCTCGAGCGGGGCGAAGCCCGCCCGAAGGGGGCGCGCAACCTCGAACGAGGCGGAGCCACAATCGCGCGAGGGGATCCTTAAGTGGGCCGCCTCGATGGGCCGTCGGAGTCCCTGTGGGCTGTGTCCTGCATGGTTAGGCACCTGCATGGTTAGGCTTAACGTATTTTGTTTTCGTTGCGGGCTTTTATTTAGCCGTGAGGGTTTCCCCATTGTTCAAGGGGACCCCTGGGGCTGTCCCCGAAAGTAGCCCCCGAGCATCTGTGGGTTTGCCATTGAGGCTCCCGCAGATGCTGGAACCTACTGATAGGACGTTCTTGCCTCCTTGTTCTGCGAACGCTTTCCGTGGGGCCGCGTCAGCGGACCCGCGGGTCTAGCCCCCGAAGCCCTGCAGGAGTGTGGGTACTCCTGTAGGGGTTAACCGCGAGAATTTGTTCAGAGGGCGTGGCACATATTCCAACCGGCATCGGCGGTATTTCAGCCGGCTTCGGGGGTGCACGCACTGCTGGCACTGTCTCCGGCGGGTGCAATTTCAAGGAGGTGTAGCCGTGCGTCAAGCCCCCGAGCCTTGGCCCGTTCGAGGCGATCGGGTAGAGCTTGGCGACTTGTTTCTTATCGCGCCCTCGCCGTCCCTCCGCGGGACGGAGGGTGAGGTTTCCGCAACCCCCATCGAGCGGGTCGCGGATTGCGGATTCCTCGTCGAGCTGCTAGCGGGTGGTTCAAGTGGACGTCCATGCCCCGTTCGATAAGGGTAGGCTGCGCGGTCCGGAGACACGTCCATGGAAGCGCTTGCGTGGGTTTGCTGGGTGGGGCTCGGTCCCGTTCGATAGGGACCAAGGGCGCGGAAGCTCTCCCTCGGTGGGATCCCCCCGGCTAGCTGCCCTCGCTGGCTCTCGAACACGACATGTGGGGCACCCTCGAGCCGTCGGGCTCGAGGAACGGCTCGAATGCGCGTGCCCTCGTCGTCCCTAACTCTGCGATCTGTGGCGCCTGTTCGAACCCGTCGAGGGTCAGGCTTCGAACCTCTGATCAGTAGGGCCGTGCGGGGTGGCGCCTGGGCGGCCCCCGTCTTTTCGCGTTTGCGGCGGTCGAGGGGTCTACGGGCGAGCCGGCCCTCGAGGTGGTCGGGTTGGTAGCACGGCGCGGCATGGGTGCTTGCGGTGCCCCTCGGGACTTCAAGCGGGGCCACCGGGCGACCCTCTCACGCGCGTGCCCTCTTTAGAGGGTTGATATTGTCTCGAGCCGGGGGCTCGTGCCGCTCGAGGGTTTTACGCGGCATGGGTACCCGCGGTGCCTGCTTTACATCAAGCAGGTCCCGGGCGGCCTTCTCGCGTCGATGTCCATCGAGGGCTGTTTTCCTTTCGAGCCGAGGGCTCGTGCCGCTCGAGGGTTTTACGCGGCATGGGTGCCCGTGGTGCACCGCCTACATCAAGCGAGGTCCGGGCGACCTTCTCACGTCGATGTCCCATCGAGGGCTGTTTTCCTTTCGAGCCGAGGGCTCGTGCCGCTCGAGGGTTTTACGCGGCATGGGTGCCCGTGGTGCCTGCTTTACATCAAGCAGGTCCCGGGCGACCTTCTCACGTCGATGTCCCATCGAGGGCTGTTTTCGTTTTGAGCTGAGGGTTCGTGCCGCTCGAGGGTTTTACGCGGCATGGGTACCCGTGGTGCCTGCTTTACATCAAGCAGGTCCCGGGCGACCTTCTCACGTCGATATCCCATCGAGGGTTGCCCTTGTCTCGAGCCAGGGGTTCGCCCCGCTCGAGGGTTCTCCTTGCTTGGCAAGGGACTCGATCATTAAATGCCTCGCAGTCGAGGCTGCGGTTTTTGCAGCGCGGGCGCGTCTTTTTAGGCGCTGCGGCCGCGCGCGCACGCGTAGTGGGCGGCGTGGCAGGTGTCGGGGACCGCCCTAGGGGTCCCCTCAAACAATGGGGGAACCCTCACTTAAATTCCTGCATCAAAATGAGCTAAGCCTAACCATGCAGAGAACTAACCATGCAGGACGTGGCCCATGCAGCAGGACTTCGGAGGCCCACCAAGACAGCTCGCCTACGAAACCCCTCGAGCAGGCTCCGCCTCGCCCGAGGGTACACTCCTCCTCGAACGGGCTCCGCCCCGCTCGAGGGGCAACCCCCCTCCTCGAACGGGTTCCGCCCCCGTTCGAGGGGCGACCCTTCCCTCGAGCGGTCCCGCCCCGCTCGAGGGCTCGCTCCCCCCTCGAGCGGGCCTCGCCTCGCTCGAGGGTTCGCTCCGCACGCGGCCGGGGCCCGCCACGCTCACGGGCGCCCCCGCACGCGTGCGCCGGCCCCGTACTTGGGCATTTAACGCCCGACGCCGCGGACGGCGCCATCATGCGCCGGGGCTCACGCCCCGGTGCCGCCGCACCAACTCCCCAGGGAGGAGCCCATCCCCGCCACTGTGGGGTGGACTGTGCGGTACGGCCGGCGTCAGTCCCATGACACCGCGCGCACGCCACTGTACGGCTAACGCGCTCGACCCTCGAAAGGGGGCCGGGCGCACCCTCGACTCCACTTTCCCGTGACCCTGCAGGTTAGGTAAGGGACGCTAGGCCGGTGGGTGGCCATCCCGGCCACTGGCGCGCGCGGCCGCCGTACCCACGCGCGCGGGCACACGCCTGACTCCGCAGGCGCACGCCCGAATGCTGCAGCAACCACTCCACCACCGCAGAGCTTATTGGGAAGGAATGCCGTTCTGCCCGCTCCTGTGCCCCGTACCGGCCATCATCAGCACCTCCCTCGAAGCCTATCAGGGGGCGCCATCGCCATCTGCCGCCTCCTACCCTCGAACCGCCACTGTTCGGGTACAAGGTAGGCCATCATGGCCGGATCGCAGCGAAGATCGACCGGACGGTCGCCCGCTCTACACCGTAGCACGACATGCTCCCACACGCCGCTAGGTAGCGCGGCGTGCATGTAACTCGCCGCTCCCTTGGCCTATAAAAGGGAAGGCGAGCCCCCAGCCGCGGGGGGACGAATCCGGAGGGACACAGCGCACTGTGCACTCACTCTCTTATTCTCCCACAACATCTTCAGCCACTCACCAGGGACTTGGGAGCCACGCTTCCTCTCCCGCCTTGCTTGTATTTGCCCCACTACAAGCACCCCCGGTGCTGAGCAATATAGTGCCACGAGCACACCACTGCTGGACGTACGGCCCCCTCGGCCGGAACCAGGATAAATCCTTGTGTCATTTGTTGCTTAGCATCGACCATTGAGGGATAGACCTAGGCGTTATCTACTGGTTAGTGTCGGGACCATATTCCGCACCGACAGTTGGCGCCCACCGTGGGGCAAACGAGCGCCTAAGGTCATTTCGCTAACTCCCTCCATGGTGATTCGCACTGAGTACCGTAGCACCCGCTACAACATGGGTAGCTCAGACCCCCTTCCGGCCGGGCTCGAGATCCGCTTCGGGGACTTGAACTTCCAGGCCACGGGGAATGGCTATCTCATGCGCCTCACCAACCGTGAGGAGCTATGCGCGCGGCGGGAGGCCGGTCCGCTCCGGTCTCCGCCGCACGCACGACACCGGCGCGGCGCCGGCGGGCACGGATGCCGCGGGCCTGTCGACGCCGCGCCGCCGTCGCCGCTGCGGGCTACGCTCGCGTCGGGCGCGGTCCGCGCGGCGGCGGGCCGAGCGCGCGCCGCCCGGCGCGGTGCACCCACCGTCACGACGGCCGCCACCGCCCCGGCGGGACCGCGCGCGGTCTCCGGACCACGCGTCCCCATCGGGCTGCGTGGCGCCACTACGGCCTACAACGCCAACGTCAACACGACAATGCACAGGGTTCCGCCTGGTCGGCACGTCTTCGTCGCCAGGGATCCCGGCACTTCAGCAGCGGACGAGTCGTCCCTGGCTCTGTCGACACGATGCCACCCGCCAACCGTCATGGGTACGCGGAGTGGGACTTCTCCGGTGTGCCGGACCTAGTCGCGTTCAGGCGCTTCCTCGACGCCACGGACTACTGGTTCGGCTGCTCCGACGACTCCAGCACTGGGAGCTACGACCCCACGCGGTAATGCTGCGCCGTCATCACCAACGACCCGGCCAACGCCGCCGGTGCGGCGGCGCGGCGAGATGGGGGAAGTCACGCCGGCCCCCGGGGGTTGCCACGCGCCGGGCCGCGGGGCCAAGCGCTCTCGCCGGGGCCGACGTCGACGCGCAGCGGCCCAAGCTCGCGAGCTCGAGGCCAAGCCGGGCAGAGGAGAGTGCGGACGGGCGCGGCTACTCCGCGCCCTCGATGGCGGGGAGGCCTCCGCGCGCGGCGAACGCGCGCGGGAGCCGGGGCCGACAGGTCCGAGACCGCCTCAACCCCGTCCCCAACGTCGACAACGCGGATAATCCGCCGCGGGCGAGCCAAAAGCTCATCGCCGCCGCAACACTGCTGCGCGCCATGCCGGCACCCTCGACCCCCGAGGCTCGAGACATGCACCGCGAGGTGCAGACCCTCCTTGAGCAAGCGGCCGGTCCGGCAAGCCGAAAGCTCGGCCTCACGCATCCGCCAACGGGGGGGGACGCGCGGGGTGATGATCCGGCACCGGGGGCGAACCCTCGGTGCATGTGGGTCGACCTGCTGACCAGGGACGCACGCCGGCCAAGGAACGGCTCCTCGACACACGCGGGGCGGCGGATGGCGACGCCCGCAACGTCATCAACGCCGGGCGCACCGGCAAGGCGGACGCGCGGCGGCCGGGGGCTACCACCCTCGAAGGGGTGGACGCTACGACAGCGGTGAGGATCGCTCCCCGACGCCGGAGCCCCGGCACCCGCGTGTTCGGCGGGAGATCCGCACGGCGGCGTTCCCTCGGCGCTTCCGTCGGCCCTCGACGATCGTCAAATACAACGGGGAGACGGACCCTCGTGTTTGGCTCAACGATTACCGCCCTGGCCTTGTCGGTGGGCGGGGGCCACCAACGACGAAGTGATCATCCGCAACTTGCCCCCGCATCCGGGCGACGCGGCCCGACATGGCTCGAGCACTTGCCCGCCGCCCGGATCCATAACCGGGACGATCTAGTCCACACCTTCGTGGGCAACTTCCGGGGCACATACGTGCGCCCGGGAACTCCTCGGGATCTGCGCTCCTACACGCGAAGCCGGGGCGCGCATCGCTAACGGGACTTCATACGGCGCTTCTCCAAGCGGCGCACGCAGCTCCCCGCCTTGGCACGGTCGAGAGATCGTGCACGCGTTCCTCGAGGGCACCACGTGCCGGGACCTTGTGCGCGAGCCGGGACGCGGCCCGCCCACGGACTCGAACGAGGCCTTCCGACATTGCCACCGCCTTCGCCTCCGGAGAGGAGGCCGTGGGGGCAATCTTTGATGGCAAGAAGGGCAAGCGCTCCGAGGACACGCCCGCGGGGGGCGGCGGGTCCAAGGAGCCGCGCCGCAACGACAAGCGGGGCAAGAAGGGGGAAGAAGCCGCGCCGCGGGCGCGCGAGCGAGGGCGCAACGGCGGCAACGCCGAGGCCCTCGGCGTTGACCCGGCCGACGGGGCCCTCGACCGGCTCCTCGAGGCCGGGGGTGTTCGACGACATGATGAAGAAACCATGCCCCTACCACAAGACCCCCGTGAATCACACTCTTGAGCAATGCGACATGCTCAAGAAGTTCTGTGGCCGTGCCGCCGCGAAGGAGGCGAGAGGCCAAGAAGGATGGGGGCGACGGCGACGCGGTGGCTTCCTCGTCGTCGAAAATGTGTTCCTCATTTTTGGGGGACCTACCGTCGACATGTCAACCGGCGGCAAGCGGGAGAGGGCGCCCCCCGGCCTTTCTCAACCGGTCGAAGGATGCCATCACCTTTAGCCGGGATGATCACCCAAACCGCATCCCGAACCCGGCCGGTACCCCACGGTGGTCGATCCCATCATCGGGAACGCCGGTTTTCGAAGGTCCTTATGGACGGAGGCAGTAGCCTCAACATCCTCTTCGCGCATACATTGCGCCTAATGGGGATTGGGCTGGACCAGCTGCGGCCCAGCACGAAGCCGTTTCACGGCATCGCGCCCGGAAAGCAGGTTCAACCCCTTGGGCAGATCGATCTGCCCGTCTGGTTCGGGACCCCCAAGAATTTTTGCAAGGAAACCCTCACCTTCGAGGTGGTGGGATTCAAAGGGGCCTACCATGCCATCCTTGGGCGACCATGCTATGCCAAGTTCATGGCGGTTCCCAACTACACGTACCTGAAGATGAAGATGCCGGGTCCAAACGGCGTCATCACCGTCGGGTCGTCGATCGAGCATGCATTCGACTGCGATGTCGAGTGCGTGGAACATGCAGAGGTGCTAGCGCTGGATGAAGCGCTGGTAAACACTCTGGAGAAGATGGTCAATGACGACCTCAGCTCCGCCACCAAGCACGTCGGCACGTTCGAGGCCGCCGAGCAAACCAAAGGGGTCCCACTCGACCCATCGGCCCCCGAGGGCAAAGCATTGAGGGTCAGCACGACCCTCGATCCTAAATAGGAAGCAGTGCTCGTCGACTTCCTCCGCGCCAACGCCGACGTTTTCGCGTGGAGCCCCTCGGACATGCCAGGCATCCCGAGGGAGGTCGCCGAGCACTCCCTTGATATCTTGCCTAACGCTCGCGGCTGATCGGCGGCGGGCCGCGCCGCTTCGACGAGGAACGGCGACGGGCGATCGGAGTGGAGCTGCGGAAGCTCCTCGAGGCCGGATTCATCAAGGAAGTGTTCCACCCGACATGGTTAGCTAATCCTGTGCTTGTAAAAAAGAAAAATGGGAAGTGGAGGATGTGTATTGACTACACCGGTCTCAATAAAGCATGTCCAAAAGTTCCTTTTTCCTTTGCCACGCATAGATCGATCGTTGATTCCACTTGCCGGGTGTGAACTACTCTGTTTCCTTGATGCCTATTCGGGATATCATCAAATAAAAATGAAGGAGTCCGACCAGCTCGCGACTTCGTTCATCACACCGTTCGGGACGTTCGTTACGTCACGATGCCTTTTGGCCTCAGAAACGCGGGCGCAACATATCAGCGCTGCATGCAGCACGTTTTTGGGGACCATATCGGGCGGACGGTCGAGGCTTACGTAGACGACATCGTCGTCAAAACCAGGAAGGCGGACGACCTGGTCAGCGATCTTGGCATCGCATTCAGCTGCCTGCGGGCCAACGGGGTCAAGCTCAACCCCGAAAAATGTGTCTTTGGAGTGCCGCGGGGCATGCTCCTAGGATACATCGTCTCCCAGCGGGGAATCGAGGCCAACCCTGAAAAGGTCGCGGCCCTCGAGCGAATGGGTCCAATTCGGGACCTCAAAGGGGTGCAGAAGGTGTTGGGGTGCCTTGCCGCCCTGAGCCGCTTCGTCTCGAGGCTCGGTGAGAAGGGCCTGCCCCCTCTACCGGCTGCTCAAGAAGCACGAGCGCTTCTCTTGGACCGCCGAGGCCCAGGAAGCGCTCGACAAGCTGAAGGCATCTCTGACGCACGCCCCAATCCTTACGCCGCCGCGAGACGGCGAACCCCTCCAACTCTACGTGGCCGCAACCACCCAGGTGGTCAGCGCCGTGATCGTTGTGGAGCGCACGGAGGAAGGACATGCCTTGCCCGTGCGAGAGGCCGGTCTACTACATCGCGAAGTCCTATCGGACACGAAGACGCGCTACCCCCAGGTCCGGAAGCTGTTGTATGCGGTAGTCCTCGCGCGGCGCAAGCTCCGCCACTACTTCGAGGCCCACCCAGTTACGGTGGTCTCTTCCTTCCCGTTAGGAGAGATCATTCGCAACCCCGACGCGGCAGGGCACTGCCAAGTGGTCCGTGGAGTTGATGGGCGAGACGCTCGCCTACGCCCCGCGCAAGGCCATCAAATCGCAAATCCTAGCCGATTTCGTCGCTGAATGGACGGACACGCAGCTGCCGCCCCCTCAGATTCAAGCAGAGTGCTGGACTCTGTTCTTCGACGGCTCGGTGATGAAGACAGGAGCGGGCGCGGGCCTGCTTTTCGTGTCACCCCTCGGGGAGCACATGCGCTACGCAGTGCGTCTCCACTTCCCCGCGTCTAACAATATGGCGGAATACGAGGCCCTTCTCTGTGGCCTCAAAATCGCCATTGAGTTGGGCATCAAGCGCCTCGATGTGCGAGGGGATTCGCAGCTCGTGATCGACCAAGTCATGAAGAACGCGAGCTGCCACGACGACAAGATGGAGGCCTACTGTAAAGCCGTGCGAGCCCTCGAGGACAAATTTTACGGCATCGAGCTTAATCATGTACCCCGCCGGTACAACGAGGAAGCAGACGAGCTGGCAAAGATAGCGTCCGGGCGGATCACCGTTCCCCCGAACGTTTTCGCGCGCGACATCGCGCAGCCCTCGGTAACCATCGAGCCCTACCCCTCGAGCGACGGCGGACCCTCGGGGGCTCCCTCGAATCCAGCGGGTGCGGACCCCATGGAAGAGGACCCCTCGAACGAGGCGTACGTACTCTCCCTTCTCGAGGGGTACGGCTCCCACGAGGCTGTCGCAATGGACATCGAGCCGGCTCCCGTCCAGGCGGACTGGCGGGACATCGCCTGGATTGCTCGAGGGGAGGTCCCCGCAGACCGGGCCACAGCCAGGCGCATCGCCAGGATGGCCAAGTCATTCACCCTCGTCGACGGCGAGCTGTACAAGCGCGCCGCGTCGGGCATCCTCCAGCGGTGTATACCCATTCCCGAGGGGCGCGAGCTCCTACGGGACATCCACGCGGGGATCTGTGGCCACCACGCCGCGCCGCGCACCCTCGTCGGCAACGCGTTCCGCCAAGGCTTCTATTGGCCTACCGCGGTCGCAGACGCCAACGAAATCGTGCGCACTTGCGAAGGGTGCCAGTTCTACGCCCGCAAGACCAACTTGCCAGCTCAAGCTCTGCAAACGATCCCCGTAACATGGCCGTTCGCTGTGTGGGGATTAGACATCGTCGGGCCCCTGCGGAAGGCGCCCGGGGGCTTCACCCACCTACTCGTCGCGATCGACAAGTTCTCCAAGTGGGTGGAGGTGCGCCCCATTACGAATTTGAGGGCCGAGCAGGCAGTCACGTTCTTCACCGACATCGTCCACCGCTTTGGAGTGCCAAACTCCATCATCACAGACAACGGGTCCCAGTTCACGGGCCGGAAGTTCTTGGAGTTCTGCGACAAGTTCCACATCCGAGTCGATTGGGCAGCTGTGGCGCACCCACAGACTAACGGCCAAGTGGAACGTGCCAACGGCATGATCCTACAGGGCCTCAAACCCAGAATTTTCGACCAACTCAACAAATCGGCCGAAAATGGCTCCAAGAACCGGCCAGCCGTGTGGAGCCTAAGGACTACCCCAAGCGAGCCACGGGTTCACCCCGTTTTTCCTAGTCCATGGCGCGGAGGCCATCCTCCCCACGGATCTGGAATACGGGTCGCCCAAGGTTCGGGGCTACAACGAGGATGCCAACCAGCGAGCCCGCGAGGACTCACTGGACCAGCTAGACGAAGTACGCCTTGTGGCGTTGATGCACTCCGCAAGGTATCAACAGTCCCTACGACGCTACCAAGCGCGCAAGATACGTCGCAGGGATTTCAGCGAGGGGGATTTGGTCCTAAGGCTACGCCAAGACAACCGAGGGCGCCACAAGCTATCGCCCCCATGGGAGGGACCCTACATCGTGGTGAAGGTGCTCAAACCGGGCACATACAAGCTTGCCAACGAGGACGGCGAAGAACTCACCAACGCTTGGAACATCCAACAGCTACGTCGCTTCTACCCTTAGCTAGGATTTCCAAGCATTTTCCGTTGTAAAAACGCACGGCCAACGCCCCGCCTGGTGTCACCTATGTAAATACTCCGACCTAATAAAAGGGCAACTCGGCTTTCCCCCTCGAAACCCAAGTTACCCTCGGGGGCTACTTGCGGGGGGGGGCACCCCCCCCCAAATGGTCCCATTTTTTCGCGCAAAAAAACGTAATAACACGCGCTAAGTTTGTTTCCTACTTCAACCACGAGCCACGATTCGAATAGGGCGTAGGTGGCACGGGCCGGAAGGAGCGCGCGAGCCGCAGAGCCAGCCTATGCCGCGTGGCTATGGCCCGTCTCTCTCGCCTCCCCAACCCGGCGGGCCCCCGCGAAAGGCGGACTCCCCTAACTAGAATCTACTCAGGAAGAAGAAGAAGCAAAAAGCGCAATAAGCAAGCGATTTCATTTACAAACTGACCATGTTCACGAAACGACTTGTTTATTTACAAGAGGCCACGAGGGCAGAGTTCTGATACACATAAACAAAAAACGGGCCTAGCGCCCAGGTGCTTTCAGGCGGGTGGAGCGGCAGCATCAGCGGCGTCCGGGAAGAGGAATTCTTCGAAGGCCTCGGCGAGCGACTCGGCGGCGTCAGCAGCAAGCGCGTCCGCACGCTCCATGGCCACTTCGTCCTCGACGCCCTCGGGCACGATGTAGCCTTCCGCTACCGCCTCGAGGTTGACCTCGTAGTGGGATCGCACCACTCCGAGGGCCTTCTGAACGCCTGTGTGCAACGCCCGACGCACCCGCCCCGTGACGTGGCCGCCGAGGGCGCGCGGGCGGCTGGCCAGCGAGCTGCCGGCCTGGGCATCGCCTTCCTCGACGACGTGACAGGTCTCGAGGGCCGCGTCCCGCAGCTCCTGCAGCTCCTGCTCAGAGGAGTTGTAGGAGGCTTGCAGGGCCTCGGCCCGCCCAACAGCGTGCCCCAAAGCTGTGCGCAGGCCTGGAAGCGACAAGACGACAAGAAATCAGAAAGGGGGAAACGAACCCTCTAAAGCAAGAACTAACAAGCAGGGTCAGACAGTAGCTTACCCTCGACTTGCCTCTTCTCCAGATCGAGGTCGCGGCGCGCGGACTCGAGCGCCAGCTCGAGATGCTGGACGGTCTCGCCTTGCTCGACGAGGGCCATCTCTTGGGCGGCATTGCTGATGCTGAGCGCCAACGCCTCATCTTCAACTTCGGAGAATGCGGCGTTCCGCTCCTCCAGCGACCTCTCCGCTGTCTCGCGCGCGACGCGCTCCCGCTCCAGCGCCGTCCGGGCGTCGCCAAGGGCAGCCTGCTCCTGCTGGAGCCGCCCCTCAGCCCCCTGGCGGGCGATGCGCTCCCCGCCGGAGCTGCCCCTCAGCGGCGACGAGAGCCGCAGCCTTGACGTCGAGGGCGGCCTTCAGGTCATCGGCCTCCTTGGCGCGCTGCTCCGCCCGCGCGCCCGCTCCTCGGCCGGCGCCTCGCCGCGCCTGCGCTCCCTCGAGCGACGTGCGGAGCTCCCGGGCCTCGGCGCGAGCGGTGGCCACCTCCGCCTCCCGGGTGGCGGCCAACGTCCGCGTCTTGTCCGGGGGTCCTCGCGCGCGTTCCACGCGTGCCTCGTCGCGATCGACGAGGGCCGCGCGGATCCGCTCGAGGCTCGCGTGACGTGCCGTGCCCTGTCCTGAGCTCTCGGGGAGCACGTCGCACCACGCCATCGCCCGGTAGACCGGCCCCGTACGTCCGGCGTCCTAAGAGCTTCCGCAAGCGCGTCGAAAGCGCTGCATCGCTCCCGGAGCTGGCGGGCCTCGGCGTTCACCTGGTCGAACGCGCTGTACTTCTCGTGGGCGCGGCGCTCAAGCTCCTGGCATCCACACATCGAGCCTCGTAAGCGCCAAGTCTTGAATACAGCACGCGAAAGGCAAAAAGGGAAAGAAGAAGAGCAACCGTGGCACACCTGGAAGACGATCCAGGCCGGGCCGCCGTGGACCCGCAGCGCCTCGTTCAACGCGCGGTTGAGCGTGGCGCCGTGGCTCCGAAGCTCGCCCCAGAGCTCTGCTCCCTCTGGCGTCGGCCAACGCGCGGGGGTCCTCCACGGCCCCCCCACCCGGGCGGGGCGGCCGGCGTGGGAGGACGAGGCCTCGGCGTCGCGCCCTCGGCCCCCCATTATCACGTGACCCTCGGGCCGCCCTCACGAGGGCCCCCCTCCCCGGGGCTCGGGGAGTTCACGGGCCAGCGGCCCACCGGTTCCACCCGGGCGGCGGGGAGTCATCCGAGAGCTCCACCACCTCCGCCCGGGGACCGCCGGCGGGCGGAGCCGCCCTGCTCCGCCTCCGCCGGCGCCCCCACCGCGCCTCCGCGGCCGCGGGCGCCCGTTGTGGCGCCGTTGCCGCCACCTCCGTCCGTGCCGCCACATCCGCGGCGCTCCCGCAGGTTGCGCCCGCCTCCGCCTCCTCCGCGGTGGCCGCCACCGCGGGCGGCACCTCCACCGTAGCCGCCGCCGGCGCCGCGCCTACGTGGCGACCGGGCGCCGGCCGCCCCCGGCGACCTGCGGCCGCGCCGCGGCGGGCTGATCCACCGGCCGGGGCCTCGAAGCCCCGCCCGGGCCTCGCGCGCTCGTGCCCGCCGCCGCGCCTCGTCCCCCGGGCGCGACCCCCTCGACGAACGCCGCCGGGTGGGGATCGACGCGTCCGTCCTCAGCACCTTGGCCGGTGCAAGAGGAGGGACGGTTGGCACCGCCCTGCGCAAACACGAACGGAGGATTTGAGCGTCTAATAACCAGCAAACTAAGGCCAAGCAAAGGAAGAACAGGTTCCTTACCTCGCGGAGGAAAAGGCCCGCTTCCTTTTCCTCGAGGCCTCCGACGAGGCCGGCGCGGGGGCCGCGCCTGCCGCGGCACCTCCTGACGGCGCCGCCGCACGCGCGGACACGCCCTCCTCACGCGCGCGGCGCGCCCAATGCCGCCACCACGCGCGGGGGGCACGCCAGCCCCGCGCGCGGGCGCACCCACCGACGCGCCCCTCGACGAGGACGCCGCGCGCGCGGACGCGCTCCCGCCACGCGCGGGCACGCTTGACGCGCGCGCAGGCACGTCCGCCGCGCGCACCTCCGTGGCGCGCGCCGACACCTCCGCGGCGCGTGCCGCCCCCGACGATGACCGCCCGGCGGCGGACGCCGACGCGCCCGCCCCAGCAAAGCCACCCCCGACGCCGCGCGAGATCCGGCGACGGGGGCGCGGGCTGCCACCGTCCGAGGGGCCCTCCCCTCGTACTCTTCCTCCTCGTCCCGGTCCGAGGACGAGGGCTCCCTCGATGTCGGGGAGGAGAGCCCCGCCTCCTCCCGCCGCCGCTACTCCACGGACCGTGCGTCGCGGCGCGCTTGGCGCCGCCTTGCGTGCTCCCTCCCGCGCGCCGCCCGCTCCTCGCTGCTCCCGCTGCGCCGCCCGGCCGAGCGCACGGGAGTCGGGGGTGGGTGGAACGGACTTGGCGGCGTTGAACCCACCGCCGCGCGCGAGAACAACGATGGCACATCAGGAAACGGAGTCGAGAACAAGGACTAAAACAGAATCAAAGAACCACACTCACCAACGGGCCGATGGGGAGCATCTCGATGTCCCACGGGGGTCCGACCCGCTGTGTGGCGGCGTCCCGGTGTCGACGGCGCTTGCGCCCGGGTGAGCGCATACGGCCGCTCCCGGCGCCGGCGTCGGGAGCATCCGCGACCTCGCCACGTCGACGGGGTTGGCCGCCCTCCGTCATCTCGAAGATGCGAGAGCGGCCTCTCCATCAACGGCACGATTCGCCGAGTGATGAAGGAAGGCGAGGACGCCCATCGCGTTGAGCCCTTCCCCTCGCCGGCCGCCGCAAGGCGGCGAGGACGGACCCCCGGCGCGCCCGATGGTTGGCCGTGGGCAACCCGTAGCCCCGAGCGGTCCGGCCTCTTCTTGAACACCCGGCCGGTGTAGGGAGGAAGGCCGGGCTCGGCGTTGCGCGAGCATAAAACCATCCCTCGCTCCCCAGCCCGGCGTTGTTCGTCGTCATGGTGCGGGGGATGTAGAACTCCTTGAGGCGCCCCCGCAGCGAGCGACATCCCGCCGGCGCGCACCGCGCGGCGGGTCCTCGGCTCCGACGTGGGCCGCGTGATGAGCTCCGCGCGGAAGAGGTGTACCCGCAGCTCCCGCCTGACTCGGGATCCCCAGCGGGCCTTTTCCTCGCGGACGCCCACGAATGTGGCCGCCTGCGAGATCGCGTTGGGGGCAAAGTTGTGCAGCTCCACCCCATAGTGGTAGCACAATGCCCGCATGAATGTGCTCGCCGGCGCGTTGAAGCCGCGCTCGTGGTAGCGGAGGAAGCTCACCACGTAACCCTCCGGCGGATTGGGCTCAAGGTGCGACGATGGCGGCACGATCCACTCCGCCGGCGCCCTTCTTCGTTGGCCGACAGCTGGCCGGCGGCGACCAGCTCGCCCAGGGCGAGCCGGGTCACGGTCGACCTCTCCCATGCGTACGGCTCCGCAGACCCTAATCGGAAGCCGAGGCGGCGCCATGAGGGGGGGGGCGAACGAGTGCGAGGGCGGAGGACAAGGAGACAAGGAAGAAGCTCTAAACAGCGAGCCCGCGCGACCCCGCAAGAGCGAGGCGAAGGCGAAGGGACGGGAGGACGAAAACGGTGAGGAGCCAAGGTAGAAAACCGCCGCCCCTTCCTCACCGCGGCTTTATAGGCGACGGGCGAGTTCTCCGGAGCGCACGCCCCGCCAACATTAACTGCAGGAATCTTTCCATCGCGTCGACGGGCGGGCCCCACCACGACTGCAGCGGCTCTAACACTTGTGCGGGTCATCATTACGGCAAGACCGGCGACGACCGAGGCGAAACCGTCACGTCCGCCGGCCATGACGCCCACTACGCGCGCGCGCGGCCGCGGCGCCTAAAAGGCGCGCCGCGCTGCAAAACCCGCGGCCACGCCCCGCAAGGCAATTAAATGCCCGGGCCCCTTGCCAAGCAAGGAGAGCCCTCGAGCGAGGCGAATCCTCGGCTCGAGACAAGGGTGACCCTCGATGGGATGACAGCGTGAGAAGGTCGCCCGGAACCTGCTCGGTGTAGAGCAGGCAGCCGCGGGCACCCATGCCACGTAGGACCCTCGAGCGGCATGACCCCCAACTCGAAACAAGGCGACCCTCGATGGGATATCAGCGTGAGAAGGTCGCCCGGGACCTGCTCGATGTAGAGCAGACCACCGCGGGCACCCATGCCACGTAGGACCCTCGAGCGGCATGACCCCCAACTCGAGACGATGTCAACCCCCTAAAGAAGGCACGCGCGTAAGAGGATCGCCCAGGTCACGCTTGAAATAGAGCGACACCGAAAGCACTCATACCGCGCCATGCCACCAACCAGCACCTCGAGGGTCGGCACGCCCAGACCCCTCGACGGCCGCAAACGCGAAAAAGACGGGGCTGGCCAAGGCACGGCCCCGCACGGCCTTACTGATCAGAGGTTCGAAGCCTGACCCCTCGACGGGTTCGAACGGGCGCCCCGGATCACGAAGTTAGGGACGACGAGGGCACGCGCATTCGAGCCGTTCCTCGAGCCCGTCGGCTCGAGGGTGCCCCACATGTCGTGTTCGAGAGCCGCCGAGGGGAACAGCCTAGCCGGGGGATCCCACCGAGGGAGAGCTTGCGCCCTCGGTCCCTAGCGAACGGGACCGAGCCCCACCTAGCATACCCACGCAAGCGCTTCCATGGACGTGTCTCCGGACCGCGCAGCCTACCCTTATCGAACGGGGCATGGACGTCCACTTGAACCACCCGCTAGCAGCTCGAAGAGGAATCCGCGATTCGCGACCCGCTCGATGGGAGTCGTGGAAACCTCACCTCCCGACCCGCGGAGGGACGGCGAGGGCGCGATAAATAACAAGTCGTCAGGCTCGACCCGATCGCCTCGAATAGGCCAAGGCTCGGGGGCTTGACGCACGGCTACACCTCCTTGGAATTGCACCCGCCGGATACAGTGACAGGGGAGCGTGCACCCCGATGCCGGCTGAAATACCGCCGATGCCGGTTAGCATATGTGCCACGCCTTTTGCGACCGAATTGCTCGCGGTTAACCCCCCCGCAGGAGAGCCCACACCCCCGCGTGGCTTCGGGGTTAGACCCGCGGGGCGCTAGCGCGGCCCCACGGAAAGCGTTCGCAAACAAGGAGGGAAGAACGTCCTATCGCAGGTTCCAGCATCTGCGGGAGCCTCAATGGCAAACCCGCAGATGCTCGGGGGCTACTGTCGGGGACCGCCCTAGGGGTCCCCTCAAACAATGGGGGGGAACCTCACTTAAATTCTTGCATCAAAATGAGCTAAGCCTAACCATGCAGAGAACTAACCATGCAGGACGTGGCCCATGCAGCAGGACTTCGGAGGCCCACCAAGACAGCTCGCCTATGAGACCCCTCGAGCAGGCTCCGCCTCGCCCGAGGGTACACTCCTCCCTCGAACGGGCTCCGCCCCCGCCGAGGGGCAACCCCTCCTCGAACGGGTTCCGCCCCCGTTCGAGGGGCGACCCCTTCCCTCGAGCGGTCCCGCCCCCGCTCGAGGGGCTCGCTCCCCCCTCGAGCGGGCCTCGCCTCGCTCGAGGGTTCGCTCCGCACGCGGCGGGGCCCGCCACGCTCACGGGCGCCCCGCACGCGTGCGCCGGCCCCGTACTTAGGCATTTAACGCCCCGACGCCGCGGAGACGGCGCCATCATGCGCCGGGGGCTCACGCCCGGTGCCGCCGCACCAACTCCCCAGGGAGGAGCCCATCCCCCGCCACTTTGTGGGGTGGGCGTGCGTCGCCGGCGTCGGTCCCACGACACCGCGCACGCCACCATACGGCTAACGCGCTCACCCTCGAAAGGGGCCGGGGCGCACCCCTCGACCCACTTTCCCGTGACCCCGGAGGTTAGGTGAGGGACGCGAGGCCGCCGTGCGTGCCATCCCCGCCACCTGACGCGCGCGCCGCCGTACACGCGCGCCGGCACACGCTCGACTCGCGCCGCCTCTCGCGCCGTGTTCCAAACCACTCCACCACCGTAGCTTATTGGGAAGGAACGCCGCTGCACGCTCTCCGTGCCCCGTACAGGCCATCCTTGCACCTCCCAGAAGCCTATCGTGGGGCGCCATCGCCATCGCCGCCTCCTACCCTCGAACCGCCAATGTTCGGCTACAAGGTAGGCCACCATGGCCGGATCGCAGCGAAGATCGGCCCGACCGTCGCCCGCTCTACCCCGTAGCACGACATGCTCCCACACGCCGCTAGGTAGCGGGCGTGCGTGGGACTCGCCGCTCCCTTCGCCTATAAGGGGACGGCGAGCCCCGCGGCGGGGGGGGGACGAATCGAGAGGGGACACGCCGCCTGTGCACTCACTCTCTTATTCTCCCACAACATCTTCGACCACTCACCGAGGGACTTGGGAGCCACGCTTCCTCTCCCCGCCTTGCTTGTATTGCCCCACTAAGCACCGGTCTTGAGCAATATAGTGCCACGAGGCACACCACTGCTGGACGTACGGCCCCCTCGGCCGGAACCAGGATAAATCCTTGTGTCATTTGTTGCTTAGCATCGACCATTGAGGGATAGACCTAGGCGTTATCTCTTGGTTAGTGTCGGGACCACTTGTATGTGCGGGCTTGAGTACCTTCACCACGACGTAGGGTCCCTCCCATGGGGGCGATAGCTTGTGGCGCCCTCGGTTGTCTTGGCGTAGCCTTAGGACCAGGTCCCCTTCAACGAAATCCCGCCGGCGTATCTTGTGTGCACGATAGCGCACCGAGGGACGCTGGTACCTCGCGGAATGCATCAAGGCTACGAGGCGTGCTTCGTCCGGGCCGTCCCGGCGAGTCCTCGCGGGCTCGTTGGTTAGCGTCCTCGTCATAGCCTCGAACCTTGGGCGACCCGTATTCTAAGTCCGTGGGGAGGACGGCCTCCATGCCGTGGACTAGGAAAAACGGAGTGAACCTAGTGGCTCTGCTCGGGGTGGTCCTTAGGCTCCACACAACCGCTGGTAGTTCTTGGAGCCATTTCCGCCCAGATTTGTTCAACTGGTCGAAAATCCTGGGCTTTAGGCCTTGTAAGATCATGCCATTGGCACGTTCCACTTGGCCGTTGGTCTGCGGGTGCGCCACAGCTGCCCAATCCACACGGATGTGGAACTTGTCGCAGAACTCCAAGAACTTCTTGCCCGTGAATTGGGATCCATTGTCGGTGATGATGGAGTTTGGCACTCCGAAGCGGTAGACGATGTCGGTGAAGAATGTCACCGCCTGCTCTACCCTTAGATTCGTGATGGGGCACACCTCCACCCACTTGGAGAACTTGTCGATCGCGACCAACAAGTGGGTGAAGCCCCCGGGCGCCTTCCGCGGGGCCGACGATGTCCGGCCCCCACACGGCGAACGGCCATGTTACGGGGATGGTCCGTAGGGCATGGGCGGGCAAGTTGGACTTGCGGCGTAGAACCGGCACCCCTCGCGGGGTGCGCACGATCTCGCCGGGCGTCCGCGACCGCAATGGGCCGCAAAAGCCCCGGCGGAGCGCGTTGCCGACGAGGGTGCGGGGGCGCGGCGTGGTGGCCACGGATCCGCGCGTGGATGTCCCGCGAGAGCTCGCGCCCCTCGGGAATGGGCACGCATCGCCGTAGGATGCCGGAGGCGCGCGCTTGTACGGCTCGCCGTCGACGAGGGCAAAAGACTTAGCCATCCTAGCGATGCGCCTAGCCGCGGCCCGGTCCGCGGGGAGTTCCCCTCGAGCGATCCAGGCAATGTATTTCTCCCGCCAGTCCGCCTGGACGGGGGTCTGCTCGATATCCATTACGTCGGCCTCGTAGGAGCCGTACCCCTCGAGAAGGGAGAGCACGTACACCTCGTTCGAGGGGTCCTCGTCCATGGGCTCCGCACCCGCTGGATCCGAGGGAGCCCCCGAGGGTTCGTTGTGATTCGAGGGGTAGGGCTCGAAAGCGACCGAGGGCTGGGCGATGTCGCGCGCGAAAACGTTCGGGGGGACGGTGATCCGCCCGGACGCGATCTTGGCGAGTTCGTCCGCCTCTTCGTTGTACCTGCGGGTCATGTGGTTGAGCTCGATGCCGTAGAACTTGTCCTCGAGGGCTCGCACGGCCTTGCAGTAGGCCTCCATCTTGTCGTCGTGGCAGCTCGCGTTCTTCATGACTTGATCAATCACGAGCTGCGAGTCGCCCCTTACGTCGAGGCGCTTGACGCCTAACTCAATGGCGATTTTGAGGAGGGCCTCGTATTCAGTCATGTTGTTAGACGCGGGGAAGTGGAGGCGCACCGCGTACCGCATGTGTTCCCCGAGGGGTGACACGAAGAGCAGGCCCGCGCCCGCCCCCGTTTTCATCACCGAACCGTCGAAGAACAGAGTCCAGCACTCCGCTTGGATCTGTGGCGGCGGCGGTGCGTGTCCGTCCATTCGGCGACGAAATCCGCCAAGATTTGGGACTTGACAACGCCTTGCGCGGGGCGTAGGCGAGCGTCTCGCCCATCAGCTCCACGGACCACTTGGCGATCCTGCCCGCGGCGTCGGGGTTGCGGATGATTTCTCCTAGTGGGAAGGAGGAAACCACCGTGACGGGGTGGGCCTCGAAGTAGTGGCGGAGTTTGCGCCGCGCAAGAACCACTGCGTACAGCAATTTCTGGACCTGGGGGTAGCGTGTATTCGTGTCCGAGAGGACCTCGCTGACGTAGTAGACTGGCCGCTGCACAGGCAAGGCATGCCCTTCCTCCGTGCGCTCCACAACGATCACGACGCTCACCACCTGGGTGGTCGCGGCCACGTAGAGCTGCAGGGGCTCGCCGTCTTGCGGCGGCGTGAGGATCGGGGCGTGCGTTAGAGACGCCTTCAGTTTGTCGAGCGCATCCTGGGCCTCGGTGGTCCAAGAGAAGCGCTCGTGCTTCTTGAGCAGGCAATAGAGGGGCAGGCCCTTCTCACCGAGCCGCGAGATGAAGCGGCTCAAGGCGGCAAGGCACCCCAACACCTTCTGCACCCCCTTGAGGTCCCGGATCGGACCCATCCGTTCGAGGGCCGCGACCTTTTCAGGGTTGGCCTCGATTCCCCGCTGGGAGACGATGTATCCCAGGAGCATGCCTCGCGGCACTCCAAAGACACATTTTTCGGGGTTTAATTTGACCCCATTGGCCCGTAGGCAGTTGAACGCGACGCCAAGGTCGCCAACCAGGTCGTCCGCCTTCCTGGTTTTTACGACGATGTCGTCCACGTATGCTTCGACCGTCCGCCCGATGTGATCCCCAAAAACGTGCTGCATGCAACGCTGGTATGTTGCACCCGCGTTTCTGAGGCCAAATGGCATCGTGACGTAGCGTAACGTCCCGAACGGTGTGATGAACGAGGTCGCGAGCTGGTCGGACTCTTTCATCTTTATCCGGTGGTACCCGAATAGGCATCAAGGAAACAGAGCAGTTCGCACCCAGCTGTTGAGTCAACGATTTGATCAATGCGTGGCAAAGGAAAAGGAACTTTAGGACATGCTTTATTGAGACTAGTGTAGTCTATACACATCCGCCACTTCCCATTCTTTTTCTTTACAAGCACGGGGTTTGCTAGCCACGTTGGGTGGAACACCTCCTTGATGAATCCGGCCTCGAGAAGCTTTCGCAGCTCCGCTCCGATTGCCCGTCGCCGCTCCTCGTCGAAGCGGCGGAGCCGTTGCTGCACGGCGCGAGCGTTCGGCAGGATATCAAGGGAGTGCTCGGCGACTTCCCTCGGGATGCCTGGCATGTCCGAGGGGCTCCACGCGAAGATGTCGGCGTTGGCGCGGAGGAAGTCGACGAGCACCACTTCTTATTTGGGGTCGAGGGTGGAGCTGACCCTCAACGCCTTGCCCTCGGGGGCTGAAGGGTCGAGGGGGACCCCCTTGGTCTGCTCCGCGGCCTCGAAGGTGCCAGCGTGTTTGGCAGCGGAGTCGAGGTCTTCGTTGACCATCTTCTCCAGCGTGTTCACCAGCGCTTCATCCAGCGCTAGTGCCTCTGCGTGCTCCACGCATTCGACATCGCAGTCGAACGCGTGCTCGATCGACGAGCCGACGGTGATGATGCCGTTTGGGCCGGGCATCTTCATCTTTAGGTAGGTATAATTGGGGACCGCCATGAATTTGGCGTAGCAGGGTCGCCCAAGTATAGCATGGTAGGCCCCTTTGAACCCCACCACCTCGAAGATGAGGGTCTCCTTGCGGAAGTTCTTAGGGGTGCCAAACCAGACCGGCAGGTCGATCTGCCCGAGGGGTTGAACCTGCTTGCCGGGCGCGATGCCATGGAACGGCTTCGTGCCGGGCCGCAGCTAATCCAATCCGATCCCCATCATGCGCAGCGTATGCGTGTAGAGGATGTTGAGGCTGCTGCCTCCGTCCATTAGGACCTTCGAGAACCGGGCGTTCCCGATGATGGGGTCAACCACCGGCGGTGCGGCCGGTTGGGGACGCGGTTTGGGTGGTCCTCCCGGCTGAACGTGATGGCGTCCTCCGACCAATTGAGGAAGGACGGAGGCGCCCTCTCAGCGGCGAGGACCTCATGCCGCTCCTTCTTGCGTTGGCGTGTCGACATGTCGACGGTTGGTCCCCCGAAGATGAGGAACACATTTTCGACGGCGGGGAAGCCGCCGGCGTCGCCATCGCCTCCGTCTTTCTTGGCCTCTGCCTCCTTCGCGGCGACACGGCCGTAGAATTTCTTGAGCATGTCGCACTGCTCAAGGGTGTGATGCACTGGGGTTTTGTGGTAGGGACATGGCTTCTTCAGCATGTCATCGAACACCCCCGGGCCTCGAGGGGCCGGTCGAGGGCCCCGTCGAGCCGGGTCAACAGCGAGGGCCTCGGCGTTGCCGCCGTCGCGCCCCTGCTCGCGCGCCTCGCGGCGCGGCTTTTTCCCCTTCTTGCCCCGCTTGTCGTTGCGGTGGGGCTCCTTGGACTTGTTGCCCTCCGCGGGCGCGTCCTCGGAGCGCTTGCCCTTCTTGCCATCGAAGATCGCCCCCACGGCCTCCTCCCCGGAGGCGAAGCTGGTGGCGATGTCGAACAGCTCGTTGGAGTCCGCAGGCGGGCTGCGTCCCAGCTCCCGCACGAGGTCTCGGCACGTGGTGCCCTCGAGGAAGGTGTGCACGATCTCGGACTGCGCCACGCTGGGGAGCTCCGTGCAGCGCTTGGAGAAGCGCCGTATGAAGTCCCGCAGCGACTCGCCGGGCTTCTGCGTGCAGGAGCGCAGGTCCCATGAGTTTCCAGGGCGTACGTATGTGCCCTGGAAGTTGCCTACGAACGTGTGGACCAGGTCGTCCCAGTTATGGATCTGGCTGGCGGGCAAGTGCTCGATCCATGTCCGGGCCGCGTCGCCAAGATGTAGGGGCAGGTTGCGGATGATGACCTCGTCGCTGGTGGCCCCGCCCAGCTGGCAAGCCAAGCGGTAGTCGTTGAGCCACACGCGGGGGTCCGTCTCCCCGTTGTACTTGACGATCGTCGAGGGTTGGCGGAAGCGTTGGGGGAACGCTGCCGCGTGGATCTCCCCGCCGAACACACGGGTGCTCGGGGGCTCGGCGTCGAGGAGCGGTCTTCGCCGGCCGTCGTAGCGCCCACCCCCCGTCGAGGGTGGTAGCCCCTTGCCGCTCGTGCGTCCGCCTTGCTGGTGCGCCTGGCGTTGATGACGTTGCGGGCGTCACCATCCAGCGCCCTACGTGCGTCAAGGAGCCGCTCCTTGGCCGGCGTGCGCCCTTGCTCGGTGGGTCGCCCCGCGTGCACCGAGGGCTCGCCTCCTGGTGCAGCTTCATCGCCCCGCGCATCCCCCTGTTGGCGGATGCATGAGGCCGAGCTCTCGGCCTGCTGGACGGCCGCTTGCTCGATGAGAGTTTGCACCTCGCGGTGCATGTCTCGAGCCTCGAGGGTCGAGGGTGCTGGCATAGCCCGCAGCAGCGTCGCGGCGGCGACGAGCTTCTGGCTCGCCGCAGGGGCACGTCTGCGTTTTCGACGTTGGGGACGGTGTTGATGCGGTCGCGGACCTGTCGGCCCAGCTCCCGTGCACGTTCGCCGCGCGCGGAGGCTTCCCCTGCCATTGAGGCGCGGAGCAGCCGCACCGTTCGGTATTCCTCCGCCAGCTTGGCCTCGAGCTCGCAGGCTTGGGCTAGCTGTGCGTCGGCGTCGGCCCCGGCGAGAGCGCTTGGCCCCGCGGCCGGCGCGCGGCGATTCCCGGGGGCGGGTGTGACTTCCCCGTCTCCCGGCGCCCCCCCGCACCGGCGGCATTGGCCGGGTCGTTGGTGATGACGGCGCGGCCTCCCCGCGCGGGGTCGTAGCTCCCGGCCGGAGTCGTCGGAGCGACCAAACCGATGGTCCGCGGCGTCGAGGAAACGCCGGAACGCGACTGGGTCCGGTACACCGGAGAAGTCCCACTCCGCGTATCCGTGGCGGTTGGCGGGTGGCATCGTGTTGATGGAGCCCAGGGATGACTCGTCCCCTGCTGAGGCGCCGGGGTCTTTGGCGACGAAGACGTGGCGGCCAGGCGGAACCCTGCGCATCGTCGTGTTGACGTTGGCGTTGTAGGCCGTCGTAGCGCCACGCAGCCCGATGGGGATGCGCGGTCGGAGACCGCGCGCCGTCCCGCCGGGGGCGGTGGCGGTCGTGATGGTGGGCGCACCGCGCCGGGCGGCGCGCGCTCGGCTGCCGCCGCTCGGTCCGCACCGACGCGAGCGCCGCCCGCAGCGACGGTGGTGTTGTGGCGCCGACGGGCCCGCGGCATCCGTGCTCGCGGGCGCCCGCGCCGAGTCGTGGGTGCGGCGGGGGTCCGAGCGGACCTGGCCTGGCGCCGTGCGCGGAGTTCCTCACGGTTGGTGAGGCGCATGAGATAGCCGTTCCCCGTGGCCTGAAAGTTCAGGTCCCCGAATCGGATTTCGAACCCGGCTGGGAGGGGGTCCGAGCTACCCATGCAGTAGCGCATAGCATGGTACTCAGTGCGGATCACCATGGAGGGAGTTGGCGAAATGACCTTAGGCGCTCGCTTGCCCCACGGTGGGCGCCAACTGTCGGTGCGGAATATGGTCCCGACACTAACCAGTAGATAGCGCCGAGGTCTATCCCTCAATGGTCGATGCTAAGCAACAAGTGACACAAGGTTTTTATCCTGGTTCCGGCCGAGGGGGCCGTACGTCCAGCAGGGGTTTGCTCGCGGCACTATATTGCTCAAGACCGGGGGTGCCCGTAGTGGGGGCCGCTACAAGCGAGGCGGGAGAGGAAGCGTGGCTTCCAAGTCCCTGGTGGAGAGGCCGAAGATTTTGTGGGAGAATTGGAGAGCAAGTGCGTGGCGCAGCCTGTCTCCTGTTGTGTTGTGTCTGTCTCTCTCTCTCCCCCGCGGCTGGGGGGTTCGTCCCCCTTTTATAGATCAAGGGGGAGGCGAATTACATGCACGCCGCGCTATCTAGCTACGTGGAGAAGCACGACGTGCTATGCTGTAGAGTGGGCGGCCGTCCGGGCGATCCTTGCAGCGATCTGGTCATCATGGCCTGACTTGTACCCGAACAGTGGCGGTTCGAGGGTAGGAGAGCAGCGGATGGCGGTGAAGTCCTCTGATAGGCTCGAGGGAGGTGCTGACGCGCGGCTCGTACGGAGTACGGGGAGCGGGCGAACGGCGTTCCTTCCGACGCGCTTCACGGGGCCGGAGTCGTTGCTACGGGGGCTTGGCGTGCGCACCGCACGCGCGGGTACGGCGGCCACGCCATTACGGTGGCGAGGGGATGGCTGTCCACCCGGCCTAGCGCCTCCACCTAACCCCCGTAGGGTCACAAGAAAGTGAATCGAGGGTGCGCCGGCCCCCTTTCGAGGGCTCGGCGCGTTAGCTGTACTGGGGCGTGCACACGGTGTCACGGGACTGACACCGGCCGCGCTGCACAGTCCCCTCCCACAGTGGCGGGGATGGGCTCCTCCCTGGGGAGTTGGTGCGGCGGCACCGGGGTGCGAGCCCCGGGCGCATGATGGCGCCGTCCTGTGGCGTCAGGGCGTTAAATGCCCGTGTACGGGGGCCGGCGCACGCGTGAGGGGGCACCCTCGAGCGTGGCGGACCCCGGCCGAGGGCGGGGCGTACCCTCGAGCGAGGCGGAGCCCGCTCGAGGGAAGTGCTGCCCCTCGAGCGGGGCGAAGCCCGCCCGAAGGGGGCGAGCAACCTCGAACGAGGCGGAGCCTGCGCGAGGGGATCCTTAAGTGGGCCGCCTCGATGGGCCGTCGGAGTCCCTGTGGGCTGTGTCCTGCATGGTTAGGCACCTGCATGGTTAGGCTTAACGTATTTTGTTTTCGTTGCGGGTTTTAAGTGAGGGTTTCCCCATTGTTCAAGGGGACCCCTGGGGCTGTCCCCGAAAGTAGCCCCCGAGCATCTGTGGGTTTGCCATTGAGGCTCCCGCAGATGCTGGAACCTACTGATAGGACGTTCTTGCCTCCTTGTTCTGCGAACGCTTTCCGTGGGGCCGCGTCAGCGGACCCGCGGGTCTAGCCCCCGAAGCCCTGCAGGAGTGTGGGTACTCCTGTAGGGGTTAACCGCGAGAATTTGTTCAGAGGGCGTGGCACATATTCCAACCGGCATCGGCGGTATTTCAGCCGGCTTCGGGGGTGCACGCACTGCTGGTGGTATTATAGCATATCGATTTTGGTGGCCGATGAGAGAGAGGGCGTTAGGGGTTCAAGTAGGACTAACCTCTAGCGCGAATGAAGTAGATGTTCTCGTGATGGTCGAAGGGGTCGGATCCACGACGGCTCGCGGCCTAAGGAGGCCGGCCGGCTCATCGTTGTGGCCGGGGACGACATCGACGAATCCTCGTCAACCGTCTTTAGGTTGGCCGAACGTACGTCCGCACGCCAGTAACCACGTCCTCGTCACCGTCGTCCCGCGCGGAGCAGTGGGACTGAATAAGAGCAGGGCTGCTGTGGGGAGAGAGCGGTGAAGGCAAGCAGGGCGACTGTCGACGGCGGTGGGGAGAATGCTAGCGTTGTGGATCTGTCTAGCGAGGAGCCGAATATGAACAGCGCGCGCAACTGTGTTTAATGAAACAACTGGCGTGCCGTTGACGGGTTTGTGGAGCAATTGGAATTTCATGGGCACTATAGTAAATATAGGTGGGAAATATTGAGGAGCCAGCGCACGGTTCGCCTACTAACGCTGACGAGTGGGCCAGTGTCATGGGCGACGATGGTTAGTAAACCCGAATCGCCTTTGTTGGGAGTTGGGTCAGCGGTAATCTTTTTTATATTGGCTGCTGACGCTGACGTGTGGGCCTGTCACGATTTTTTGGAATGAAACTTGCTTCCCTGATTTATTAGAGCCCATAAAACAACACCTAAAAAATTATAAAAATACGAACAATTCGTATTTGGACATTTAGTATGTGAATAAAATATCAACAGTCACACTTGTGTGCCCAAGATTCTTAGAATCCATTTTTATATCCCATGTTAATGATGTAATAATTCTACTAACATCTAGTGTGCTCTAAAAATCAACTAATTGACATGCAAACATAATTTGGGCACCTAGACTTGACTTCAAAATTTCAAATGGTTTCGATGAAGGAATAATATACTTGTGTACAAATGTCTACACCTCTCACATAGTTTCCTAGAATGTTTGGTTGAACATTGAAGTTTTCCACACTTTGCAACATGTTCGAACTCATATGCATTTGAAAATGTAACAAAACCTTGTGTTCACATTAAGCTTACAAAATGTAAAGTTCCATCACTAATGGTTGTGTAAAACAAATATTATTTGTATGTTGTACTTACAAAGAACAAAATAACGCATATAAACATCACTCAACAAACGGAATGTACACTAAACAATGAAATTAATGAATAGATGGTGATTTTAGAAAAATTTAGAAAAAAAGTATCAAATTTGGACTAAAAACGGCGAAGAAATACTTGTTACAACATTTGGTTGCATATTAAAAGGAGAAATGGGAACTGTTCTTCATTTGAATAGAACTGCCCCCACAGTCATTTGAATAGAACAAAGGAGGAAGCAGAGGGCACCGCCGCCCGCCGTCGCTGACATCGCGACATCCCTATAAAATCAAATCCGCTGACATCACATTCAAGATAGATAATGTTCATATTGATGCTTGCACCTACATCCCGATGTTCATCTTGCTGACGGCATACTCCACGGCGGGGCGGAATTTACGCGTCCAGAGGTCGAACTCATGACGGATGCGACACTCGGCGCTGCAGTAGTGGATGATCTCTTTGGTATCCGGCCCGTAGAGTCTACATCCCGCTTCACAAATGCAGATGTGGGGATTCTGGAGGAGCAGCAATGGAATTTTGTCGTCGTCGTCGCCATCATCAAGCCAGTACAACCATGCAATGTTGCCGAGATCCTGCTTGACGAGGTAGCGCAGCCGCCACAGGTTGTGGTTCTTCCACGGGTCGTCAGGGGGTGATAGGTCGCCGCTAATTTCCTGGAGTAGTGCCATGGCTTCGGGGTCCGCCAGGTTTCAATGGTACGTCAGCATCGTTAAAAAGTACTTGGCACCAGAGTCTTCAGCAGCAGCGGCATCTCCGATGAGCTTCAGACCCTTATCGGGGTTCCGCCGCCTCATCAACCTCACCATCCCCTCAAAGCACAATGCCTCCGGATCATTGGCCTCGCAGAAGCGCCGCTCAAAGCACAACCTGACGTAGCGATTCTTGCATGCCTTACGAAGATCACGCAGCGACACGTGCAGTAGTACCTAATCGGAGTTGCAGATGCGCCAGAAGGTGCCGCAGATTTTATTGCGAAGGTTTACAAAATGGAAAACGGCCACATCCTTGATGTAGTGGATGATGATCTTGGCGAGAAGTTCATCTGGCAGCAGCAGCATCAAGCACACCGCAGCGGCCATCAAGGAGAATGGATGAAATAGCACAACGACGGGGTTTGGAATTTGAATGGTGACGAGGGTTGGAGTTGGCGGCGACGAGGGATGAAGTTGGCAAGGAGGATTGAAGTTGAAGGAGCGAGCGAGGCGATGAGCTTGAGGGTTGAAGGTTGAAGATGGCGCCTCGGCCATGTTGTAATAAAACAATAAATGGAAATTGAAAAGGCGTCACAGTTTGGCTGTTGCCGTTGAAAAGTGGGCCCGACATCATTGCCCTACCCCTTCTATTTCCCGCATAAGTGAAAGGCGATGCGTGGCTTCGCGCCCGAGATGGAGCCCGATGCGCAATCGAGTGGCACGTACTGGCAGTAATGGAGTAGTGGGTGGGTGCAGAGGCGCTTGACGGTTCCGCGTCTTGTCAATATAACTCCCTCGCCCAGTCACCCTCCCCTGCTTTCTCCCCTGCTTCTTCCATAAGCTTTTCATCTTTTTCTTCACTTCTTCTTCCTCCTTGCGATTCACCACTACAAATCTTCGGTCACCGAGAGAAGGAGGAGATGGCGTCGAGGAGCCCACCATCGTCGAAGCGGGGACGAAGGGAGGATGATGACGACGAAAGCCGTCGTCGGAAGAAGTTGGAGAAGGGGAAGGAGCCAACGGCCAAGGACGCTGGCGAGGAACCGCTCTTCGACGAAAATAAGTTCGCCGCCAAGCTTCTTAGGAGCGCCTTCAAAAAGCTTCAAGGTGTTGGCGAGGCCTTCGACATCAAGGTGCATCATGATGTGTACAAGGACCCGACCTTGAAGGGCCTCACCTTCAGGATCCATGGGTTAGCTAAGAAGCTCGAGAACCTCCCAGTGGTCAAGCGGGCTGCCCGCTGTCAGTTCTTCTTTCACGACAACGGCTCCGACGGCGACAAAGGCAGCCACGACAAAGATGGCGGTGACGACGGCAGCCATGGCGGCGACGGTGGGACTCCGACTAATTGATAGACTCCTCTACCAATTGGTAACAATAATGTCTATGTGCTTTTGTGTCTTCATCCAGTTCTTAGACATGAACTACTTAGTTTGTATGTCGATCATGAACTGCTTAGTTAATTAGCTTGGTTGTTATATTTTGTATGTTATGAACTCGATCTAATATACGTGAGTAGATCCAACCACGTTGTGATGAACTCGTGTTCTCGTTGTGATGTATTAGATCTTATTAGAGTAGTCATTACCGACGCGAGTTTAGCTCCGCGACGTTGGCGCTGACGCGTGGGCCAGTGTCATTGGCGACGATGGTTAGTGAACCCGGATCACATTTGTTGGCAGTTGGGTCCGGGTGGGCAGACAACGGTTATCTTTTTTATATTGGCTGGTGACGCTGACGCGTGGGCCTGTCACAATTTTATTTGGAATGAAACTTGCTTCCCTGAATTATTAGAGCCCATAAAACAACACCTAAAAAATCATAAAAATATGAACAATTCATATTTGGACATTCAGTATTTGAATAAAATATCAACAGTCAAACTTGTGTGCACAAAATTAATATATTTCGTTTTTACACCCCATGGTAATTATATAATAATTCTAATAACACCAAATTTGCTCTAAAACATCTACAAATTGACTTGGCAACATAATTTGGGTACCTAAACTTATCTTCGAAATTTCAAGTGGTATTGATGAAGGAATAATATACTTGTGTACAAATGTCTTCATCTCTCACATAGTTTCCTAGAATGTTTGCTTGAACATTGAAGTTTTTCACACTTTGCAACATGTTCGAACTCATATGCATTTGAAAACTTAACAAAACCTTGTGTTCACCTTAAGCTTACGAAATGTAAAGTTCCATCACTAATGGTTGTGTAACACAAATATTATTCGTAATTTGTACTTACAAAGAACAAAATAAGGCATATAAACATCACTCAACAAACGGAATGTACACTAATGTCGGTGCGGAATATGGTCCCGACACTAACCAGTAGATAGCGCCGAGGTCTATCCCTCAATGGTCGATGCTAAGCAACAAGTGACACAAGGTTTTTATCCTGGTTCCGCCGAGGGGGCCGTACGTCCCGCAGGGGTGTGCTCGCGGCACTATATTGCTCAGCACCGGGGGTGCCTGTAGTGGGGCTGCTACAAGCGAGGCGGGAGAGGAAGCGTGGCTTCCAAGTCCCTGGTGGAGAGGCCGAAGATTTTGTGGGAGAATTGGAGAGCAAGTGCGTGGCGCAGCCTGTCTCCTGTTGTGTTGTGTCTGTCTCTCTCTCTCCCCCGCGGCTGGGGGTTCGTCCCCCTTTTATAGATCAAGAGGGAGGCGAATTACATGCACGCCGCGCTATCTAGCTACGTGGAGAAGCACGACGTGCTATGCTGTAGAGTGGGCGGCCGTCCGGGCGATCCTTGCAGCGATCTGGTCATCATGGCCTGACTTGTACCCGAACAGTGGCGGTTCGAGGGTAGGAGATCAGTGGATGGCGGTGAAGTCCTCTGATAGGCTCGAGGGAGGTGCTGACGCAGGCCTGTACGGAGTACAGGAGCAGGCAGAACGGCGTTCCTTCCCGACGCGCTTCACGGGGCTGGAGTCGTTGCTACAGGGCTTGGCGTGCGCCTGCACGCGCGGGTACGGCGGCCACGCCATTACAGTTGCAGGGATGGCTGTCCACCGGCCTAGCGCCTCCACCTAACCCTGTAGGGTCACAAGAAAGTGAATCGAGGGTGCGCCGGCCCCCTTTCGAGGGCTCGGCGCGTTAGCCGCATCGGGGCGTGCGCACGGTGTCACGGGGCCGACACCGGCCGCGGCCGCACGGTCCCCTCCCACGGTGGCGGGGATGGGCTCCTCCCCGGGGAGTTGGTGCGGCGGCACCGGGGTGCGAGCCCCGGCGCATGATGGCGCCGTCCCGTGGCGTCGGGCGTTAAATGCCCGTGTACGGGGGCCGGCGCACGCGTGAGGGGCACCCTCGAGCGTGGCGGACCCCGGCCGAGGGCGGGGCGTACCCTCGAGCGAGGCGGAGCCCGCTCGAGGGAAGTGCTGCCCCTCGAGCGGGGCGAAGCCCGCCCGAAGGGGGCGCGCAACCTCGAACGAGGCGGAGCCTGCGCGAGGGGATCCTTAAGTGGGCCGCCTCGATGGGCCGTCGGAGTCCCTGTGGGCTGTGTCCTGCATGGTTAGGCACCTGCATGGTTAGGCTTAACGTATTTTGTTTTCGTTGCGGGTTTTAAGTGAGGGTTTCCCCATTGTTCAAGGGGACCCCTGGGGCTGTCCCCGACAACTAAACAATGAAATTAATGAATAGATGGTGATTTTAAAAAAAAATTAGAAAAAAAGTATCAAATTTGGACTAATAACGATGAAGAAATACTTGTTACAATATTTGATTGCAGATTAAAAGGAGAAATGGGAACTATTCTTCATTTGAATAGAACTGGGCCCCACAGTCATTAGCGACGTGGGGCTGATAACCTGCATCAGATTTGCTGCTCTCCCAAAATTTTACACAGATATTTCGAGCATCATACAAAAGCTAATATACTACTGATTTCCTATTCTCTATGCGAACTTCACCATTTCGCAGCGCAACCTACAGTCTTCGCTGCAAAACAAAGAAATTTGAAGCCATCATTTTTCCACGCCACAGCCGCCGCGGGTGCCTGCGCACGGCTGATCGCCACGCACCTGTGCTGGAGGCGGCAACGGTTCACCCCAAATGCACCAAGTCGAGTAGTGGAGCGCACGCGCGGCCTTCTCGCGCAAAGGTAGACACCCCTCATTGTTCAGCCATCTCGACGACGTTCTACTGCCGCCGCCCGCGATCCACGTCATGTACCCCTTCGTGGTGTCGTCGGCGGCGGCACCGCCATTGTCTCTGTAGAGAAAGATGGTAATAGATAGGCCGCCGCATCGTGCCCACCCTCGGCGGCGCGCCGGAGATCATTGTATACCCTGTGTTCGATGAAGAAGGCTTTGATTCCAGAGAGGAAACAAGCCTCCGGATTCCCAAGACTGCTCAGCATAGCAAGGAATGCTTTGTAAGCGGTGGGGTTCCACACCCAAGAAATCTCATCTCGTATCCCCTCTATTGACAAACGCCGGCCGACGTCACCGTGGCCGCACACGCGGCGCATGGTCGAGCAAGTACCGCGTATGCTGTGGAGGTCAGCCAAGGGCCACTCCGAGGTCGCACCGACGCACGCCGTAATCTCAATGTGGAGGTCTTGAGGGAGGCCCAGCAGCAACGATGACGGTTGGTGCCGCGTGCTTCTTCCCGGCATGCTATCCATCTCCGGTCGGGAATGGTGACGATGAGGAGTAGGCAGTTGCTGCTTTTCACGGGTAAAGATGAAGGGGCAGGGGATCTAATTGTTTTGGAAGGAGAAGATATAGGAGATTTGTTTCCAAACACGGTTTAAGTATGCAATGGAGATGACGTTTGGCTAATCCGCGTTATCATTTAATTCTCCATTACACACGACGTTTGGCTAATCTGCGTAGAGACGATGTTTCGTTACCCCGCATATCATTTAATTCTACATTGGAATCACTACCTCTGCAGCTCTGCTCTCAGCCATTGACTGGCAACAGTTTTGCCATTGACCGTCTTGGGAACCTCTTCCTGTTTCCTGTGCTCTTGATCGCTTATCCCTTCTTCTCTTTTTATTTGAGATAATGACTATATTGGATGTTTGGATGGAGGTGTTAGTGTTAGTTTGTAGCAAACTAACACCAAAACTAACACTTTGGAGTTAAACACATGTGTTAATTTGGAGGTGTTAAAAACTACCACTAACAGTAACACTAACATCTACCATCCAAACACTGTCATTGGAGACTATGTTTGCTTACTCCGCGTATCATTTAATTCTATATTGGAATCACTACCTCTACAGCTCTGCTCTTAGCCGTTGACTAGCAACAGTTTCCTGGCCGTCTTGACCATTTTGGGAACCTTCCCGGCCGTTCCTGTGCTCTTGATCTTATCCCTTCCTTGTTTTTTCTATAAAAAGGCACCGACGCCTATCGATCCTCCTCACTTCAAGTTGCTTCTTTCTTCTCTAGATCTAGATCTAGCTCTATGGTTCCTTCTTCTAATACAATAAAGCGAGTGACTTGCTTCCTTCTTCTCCAGATCTGGCTGTGGCGCAAAGAATAGATCTTGTAGGGCGCAAGCTTTTTCTTTTCTCTCTTCTTCCTCCTCCTCGATATCTCAGTTGCTAGAAAAATTCTTGTGATAGGGGGTGATTGGGTTGCTCATCCCTCGAACACAGCTGCCAGAAGAATCCTTGTGACATACCCCTTGCTCGCAGCCGTGTCCGAGGAAGGTAGACCAGAACCTCCTGGCATCAGGATGTACAAGCCGACGGAAAGCTTGCTGCAGCTTTTCCATCACACTTGGGCTTCCTTTTGCTTTCACATTCTCCTCCAGGATAGGAATTTTTTAAGGGATATGTTTCCACCATCTCTATATCCTTTCACTTGTGTTCACTTGGAAGATGAGGAAGGAGCCAGAATCTGGATGGAGCATATCTCATTATTTTTCTTGTAAGATGAGCATAATTATGGAAAGCTTCTGTCTTGCAAACCAAAATTAGGGTTGCTAGACAAAAGCTTTGTTTAATTAGTCATGCAAGGAATTAAGTCTCTAAGATGTCAGCAGGAGTGGAGCTTGTTCGATGACCACGTGCAGCAATATCGACGATTTGCGAGCAAGATCGATGTGTGTGTGTGATTTTGCATATCTCGTCATGAAGATATGGACGCATTGTAACCTTGTTCTGATGTATCAATGATCACTGTAATCTGTGTGTGTGTGATTTTGCATCTCAAGAGACATGCTTTTGTGAAATTATGCGAGATTGTTGGAGATGAACTCTTTTTTACTTGGCATATCTTTTTAGAAGTTGGCAAAGCACAAGATTTGCCAAGTAAAATTTGACAAACTCTTAGAGATGCTCTAATCTGTGTCTCTTTTGATGTAATCTGTTCATGATTTCGCATATCTTCTTTCCAATAACAAAATTGATGTTGGTTCGTTAGTCCTCGGTTCTTGCCCGTAACAAAGGCGACGCTGGTTCGTTAGTCCTCATCTCTTGCCCGTTACTAAACTGAAGTAGAATATAAACAGAGTATACATATAGTATCTTTGGCAGAATATATTACAAGTAGGATTCAAATTCCACCACATCCCATATATTACAAAAAGATTGAAATTCCACCAATATAAACACTAGTTCTGTCTTGATACCTCTAAGTGCAACAGGAAGAAGAGTTGTCATCAACACATGGAAATCATGAGAATTCATCAAGTTGAAATTCATTTTCATGTCCTTCGCTGACACTAGCCTCTTGAAGTTTGATGAGTATCCTGAAGGTACTTTCAAATAATGCAATAACTGATAGAATTCTTTTCTTTCTGCATTTGATAAGGTGGTTGCAGCAACGGGAAGGTTCGTCCCCGTCTCTGTTTCCTCTACATAGAGCTCCGCCCTAATGCCCAGCTCTTTAAGATCCTCCCTTGCATTTTTATGATCTTTTCCTTTGGACTTCTGTTGTAGCAATGTTCCACAAGTAGTTTCACACACATTCTTCTTGACGTGCATGTTGTCAATCAAATGACGCACATCCAACATCGGCCAATACTCTAGCTCCCATAAAATTGATTTCTTGTTCCACATTCCTTCTTCTTCTTCACAATCTCGTTTCTTTCTTTTGCCAAGGGTTTTTTCAGTCAGTTTGGGTAACTCCACAATAGTTTTGATGTCCTTGACTTTCAAGTGGACCAGATCTCCAGTCACATGCAACGTTGAGTTTCAAGTGGACTAGATCTCCAGTCACATGCAACGGCGCCTCTCGATTCTCTTTTTCCCCATGAAACTAACAATCCATGGCCCAATATGGATGTTTCTTGCCGAGGAAACGACGGTGCCCCATAAATACGTATTTCTTTTAATGTCTTAGACATATTGCGCAAGTATCTTCCAAGCAGTGTGGGCAAGCTGCACCTTTCCTTTTACTCTGGCTAGAGAGGTTGCGCTGAGCCGGGTTGTCGTTGATGGTGGTAAACAACATGCCATGCATTGTGAACTCTTCACGCTTGTACTCATCCCAAAACTTCGGCACACCAGGCTTCCACAATATCTTCAAGTCATCAACTAGTGGCCTCAAGTAGACATCAATACGGTCTCCAGGTTGCTTTGGCCCAGAGACCAATATTGTCAGCATCATATATTTCTGTTTCTTGCATAGCCAGGGTGGAAGGTTGTACAACGACAGCACGACAGGCCAGGTGCTATGTGTTGAGCTCTAGTTACCGAATGGGTTCACACCATCTGTGCTCATAGCAAACCGTAAGCTCCTTGCGTCGTCAAACCATAGGAAGTGGGTATTAATGTTACCCCATTGTGCTGCATCTGCGGGGTGCCTAAACTTGCCATCTTTCTTATAATTAAGCTCCTATCGGCCTTCGTAATGCCAATGCAAGAGTTGGGCCTCCTTTCGTGTTGCGAACCATCTTCTTAGCCGAGGAATGATGCAAAAATACCATGCCACCCTCACAGGAGCCCCTCTGTTAGCCTTCTTCTTCTTGCCTCTGATCTTGCCGGGCTCATTCTCGTCATCAGCATTATTATCATCTCCACCATCCTTTTTCCTTTTGTACCGATCATAGACACACTTGGGGCACTTGTCAAGGTCTGCATAATCTTCACAGAACAATACACAACTGTTCTTGCGTGCATGGATTTTTTCAACCTTAATTCCTAGAGGACAGATTATCTTCTTCGCCTCATAGACAGACTCCGCTATTTGGTTTTCTTCAGGTAGCATGTCTCTAAGCACATCCAATATATGTTTGAAACTTTTGTTGCTACAACCATGATTTGCCTTAAGCTGTAGAAGTTTTAGATCACTAGAAAGGCGAGAGTACTTCTGGCAATCAGGATAAAGGGGTTTCTTTGAATCTTCAATGAACTGCTTTAGCCTCTGTAACACCCTAAAATTCGATCACTAAATTAATGTAAGCAACATGGTTTTTAGTTTTTGTTTTGTAGGAATAAATAAATTATCAATTAAATTTGGACTTTTAAATATGTAAATATCATTTTGAATAAAATTAGAATCAATCAAGTGTTTGTGCATCATGTTGAAATGCATGAGTTTTGGTTGTGGTGTGGTTTTAAAAGTCTTAAAATAGTTGTGAAAAAGTCTTAAAAATATTGGTGAAAAAGTTGGAAAATTTTGTGAAAAAGATTTGATTTAAAAAGGTTTGAAAAAAATTTGAAAAGGATTTGAAAGAAAAGAAGAGAAAAAAAAGAAAAAAACAAACCTATCTAACCTCCGCGAGCCCAGCCCACCTTCCCTCCTTCCTCCCCCAGCCTGCTCCGTTCTGTCCCAACAGGCCCACCAAGCGCCAGCGCTCCCCACCCCCTCTCTCTTTCTGACCCTCTCACTGACGGGTGGGGCCCACCCATCAGGGTCACCCCTAACCTCTAGCCGATCCCCTCCCCTTCTCTGCTCCTTTACAGCCGCGCCGGCCGGCCGTTTCCCCGCTTCTCGCGCCTCTCCCAATCCTTGATCTGTCCTTTAATGCGTGGTCCTGTACCGGCCACCGCTCCTTCTTTACTCTCCCCTTCCGTTACCCCCCCTTCAAGGCGCCCCTTGAATTCGAATTGAAGCCGCCGGAGACGTGGCCATCTTTGGCAACCTCCGCCTCGGCCGCCGCTTTCCCCTCCCTTTCCCTCTCTATAAAACCTGAGCTCGAGCCCTGCACCTCCTTTTCCGCATCCGCTTGAGCCCCGCACCCTCCACCTTCACGCGCGCCGCCGCCTTGATCTCTTCTGGCCGCCACCATTGCTGGCGGTGAGCAACCCGCCATCAGTGGGTACCCCTGATCCTCTGTCCCTTCTTCTCCTTCGTCTGCGAAGCTCACCCAATCTTTAATTCGTGTCACAGGACCGCTCTCCCTCGTCACTGGATCGAGCCGCATTGGGGATTCACCGCCGCCCGAGCTTGAACCCGTGGGCGTCAAGCTCCGTCGCCACAGCTCCTCCGACGCTCCCTTCTTCGACGGCAACTTCGCATCAAGGTGAGGGAGCGGCCTCCTTTCCGTTTCTTGCACCCGAGGCGGTTAACGTCGTCGCCGCCGTGTGCCTAGGTCGGCCGTCCGCCCCCAGCCATGGGGCACCGTCGAGATCACCTGTGCCGCCACCCTTTTGGCCTGGATAGGTTCGCGAGCTCCTTAGCTTCGCGTAGGACGAAACCGCACTTAAAACCGTGCACCACAGCCCAAGTTCGTGTTCGTCGGCGAACTTCCGGCGAGGTCTCGGCCGGGCGCTGCCGCGAGCCGGCCGTGCGCCGTCGTCGGGCGCGTGCGGACGTCCGCAGCCGCATTATCGCGAAACTGACACCCTAGATTAGATCGGGGTGAACCCCCAGGGCTTGGTCCACCGTGGACCAGGGGACCTAGTCCACGGCTCTGGTCCACGACCGCGCCCGCCGCCCGATCTGCGATTGACGGCGCAGATTGCGCCCAGCCCGGTCCACCCAGAGGCCGCCGGCTGTTTTGCAGAAAACCCACTGGAATTCTTTAATATCATATCCGTACCCTTCCACCTATAAGAAACCTTTCATTTAGGTCCCTGTTTTTATAATCTAGCCCCTGTTTTCCTTAGATTCTTCCACTAGAGATCCTTTTCACTCTTTTCACACATAAACCCCTCTGTTTATATATGGAATTGTGTATCAAGTTCCTGGTTTCTAGCAGATAAGCCCCTGGAAGTCCTGTTTATTCACAGAAAAGCCCCTGAACCTTGTTTTAGCCATATCTATTCTGTCCTAGCTCCGTTTTAATCGTTCTTGGTGTCCACGCGACCGTCTTTTCAAGCCCGTCAGTTTTAAAACCTTGTTTTGGCTGTATCTTGTGCGTTTTAGCTTCGTTTCCACCGTTTCAAGTTGCGTTAGGCTCATATCAACTAAAACTACGTGATAGGACCAATGTTGTACATGTTCCTTGTTTTATAATTATTTAAATGTTAAATATGATTAAATCTTATTATGCATGCCTTTCTAATTAAAATCTAGCTAGAGTTCAACACGTGTTTTCATAAGAAAGTTAATATGATTAATACTAGTTAAATATTTCTTATAATTAAAAGCTTATTAGATGTGTACCTTGGCTTTCATAATCAAATTTAAATTAAGTAATGTTTATGCAATTTGCTTCTTAAATAAAAGCAATATAGGTTTATCTCGAGTTTTCTTAATTAAATTGTTAATTTGATTAATATGAATATAAATGTGTTTTAAAATTGTAATTTGATTAGAACAACTCGAAATTTAAAGATAAGCGCCTAGATGCTTTTACATGCTTCTTTTGAATTAAAGTGTTTAATTTGCATAGGTTAAACTTGAATATTTATAAATAAAATTGAACTAGGCTTACATCGTCTTTAAAATACAAATATAACTTGCTTAATTATGAATGGGGTATTTCTTTGAAATAACCTATACACATGACTTTATTAAAATATACCAAGCACATAGCTAGCTCTTGTTTGTGATCATCCAAAGCTCTCGATAGTTCCTAGTGCTTTTGTGTTCGCGTTCCTAGAGCCAACCCTTGTTCTCTCTTGGTGAATCAACTATGTTCTTGCACCTAATATTTTCTAGCCACCTTTCTTTAAAGCTACCTTGTTGTCTGTTTCTTCTTTCAGATCAGTTTACCTTTGCTTGGTTTATTGTTTTGTTTATTGTATGCTTTCTTGTGTGCTCGTAGACATCGTGCCGGTTTCAAGTGAGCAGCCAGTTGGAGTGGATCAAGAGAAAGTTTTTGAAGAAGAAGGTGTTTAAGCAAAGAAGGCAAGTGGACTTCTCCCTCTGCATATTCTTCTTTGTCCTAAACAATTGCATGATAACTAAGTTTACATTTAAATGTTGCTATGCATAAACTTGATGGGAAATCACCTTTTTAAGGACATGACTAGAATTTTATCCCTATTACCTTGGACAACTTTTTTTTAAATAAATGTTTTGGGTAGAAATGCTTAGTTGCTATAATTGGGATGGTTAAAATGAATCTTTTACAATATGATGAATGTTGATCATGATAACCTTTGGTGATATATGTATGTGTGTGCATATGGTTAATAACAAGATCATATGGTTTAATCGGAACATGGAGAACCACCTAGGAAAATAGTGCAACCACAGTCCATATGGCTCTGGCTTAGCCAATTAATGAGGTGTGTGGAATTATCTGACAGCCTTATCCAAAAGGAACACAGGGGGCTCGGGGTTGTAGGGGTATAGCTCGGTTCTTTTGGGGTAGTAGCCCTTGCTAAGGTGCTGACCACTAGGGAGGGTTATTGTCCGCCCTGAGCTGTAACTGTCGTGGGTTGTTGGTCTTCTGCATATCTTTGTAAAGGCTTCGTAGTGGACCCCTAGCCACTCACCTCGGAAGTGTTTAAGGGTCTGATCAACCCGGGCAACATGGGGAACACGAATTGTGGGTAAAGTGTACAACCTCTGCAGAGTGTAAAACTGATTGATCAGCCGTGCTCACGGTCAAGAGCGGCCTGGACCCTCACATGAATAATAAACTTGAAGATGGAATTAAATTGTGGTTTCTTGTGGGTTTTTGAGAGGAGATGCTTTCCTAAATGCTTAAGTGGGTTGGTATAAACTTACATCTAGTAATTAGGTGCTTGCTAATAAAAATTTGACCAACATTAAAATGCTAACCGCTGCAAAACTCTTAGCCTATCCTTGATGTCCTTGCATCTTTCCCCCACTTGCTGAGGTCCAACCATAAGTGTGCTCACCCTTGCTTACCGCTGTTCAGAGGAGAACACTGGAGAAGAGTACTTCAGTGACTACGAGGAGTTCAGTGGCTTGCGTGCCCCCAGTCATGTGCCTGTGGATGATGAAGATGGAGTTGCGTCATCATAGTTATTGTTTGGTCATTGTAAAGACCTTCGATTCTATCATCTGAGTGTAATAAAGAGATAATGTAATGGTTTAACTCTTGTACATTTTTATTGTTGTTTATTGATATTTCACTCATGACGTCTATCACATGTGTGTAAACTTGATCCTGGCACACATATGAGATGCATTTGGTTTTCTTCGGAAAATCGGGTGTGACAGCCTCGCTAATTCAGAAGATGTGTACACTCGTTGAAACTCAATATCCGCAACATTTGATCAACATTGTGCACACGTTGCAACACCTCACCATCGTCGATGCTCCTAACTTCTTGATCAGTGATATCCTCATGCCTCAACACATTTGGTGGGAATAATCGTTCATTTCCCTCAAAAAGTCCACTTTCATCAAGGTCTTCATCATGGTTAGCATGGTGTCGCACTTCACCTTCATTTAGGCAGCCTGCTTCGAGTTCATTAAGGCCTTCCTCACCATGTTTATTCAAACACGTGTAATGTTTTGTGAAACCACGTGTGACCAAATGATGAAAAATGATTTCCCGTTGTGCGAACTTCTTTTGGTTGAGACAATCAATACAGGGGCAAAGCATTGCCTGAACACCACAGTTTCTCGTATCTGCCTCTGCTTGATTTAGAAAACATTGACCCCGCTTAAGAAATTCTCCCAATCTTCTTGGGGTTGTTTGTACATCCAAGCTCGAGCCGCAGACGCCATCTGCATTGCATACACCAAATGAGCATAATTCATCACACAAAAAGACAGCTGAAGAATTTCAATAAAATGGGCCAATTAATTTCCACCGTGACGAGGACTTTCTACACGAGCCGAGCGTGGCCGAGGAGGAGGATCGGAGGCGCGGAGGACGGCACGGTCGACGTCCTCTCTTGCCCCTTTCGCTGTCGCGTAATCCTCAAAGTGCGGGCAGCTGGCGGCGGCGAACGGGACAGGCCGGCGGGGACATCTGAGCACACAGATCGAGCGAGTGACCTTCTGAGGAGAGAGAGGGAGAGAGAGAGAGAGAGAGAGAGAGAGAGAGAGAGAGAGAGAGAGAGAGAGAGAGAGTTGTTGTCGGAACAGGAGTGGACTAGCTTCTGTGGGGGAGAGAGAGAGTGGTGTCGAAAGGATAAGACATAGACACACAGACGAGATAACAACATGCGTCTCCGATGTGAGAAAAAAGGCGACCCTGGGTGCCAATCAAAGGAGACGCATCCTACAAGCATGCGTCTCCAGTACGAACTTATCAGTAAAGGACTTTATAGCCCGTTACCGATACGACAGTGATTAGTAACGGACTTAAGCAGCCCGTTACTGACAGGGCTTTGATCGGTAATGGACTTTAGAAGCCCGTTACCGATAGGTTTGACATTTGTAACGGGTTCTTTTAACATCTGTGACGAAGAATTTATGTAACGGGTGTTTAAGAAGCCCGTTACCAAAAGTCCACATTGGTAATGGGCGTTGTGGAGGCCAACCCGGGGGTCGACCTGGTGCGCCTATAGTTAACGGGTGCCAAAAAACAACCGTTACAGATGTGGGTGGATGTAACGGGCGTTAAGGGCCCGTTACAAATGTTGCGTGACCTATTTGAGGTTTTTCACATAGTGTTCTACATATGCTTGCTTGTGACCCATTGAGTTTTGCCAAATTGTTGTGACCCTTGTTAGAATTTTTTCACGCTTCCATGATCGAGATCATGTACACCCACATATACATGCTAACTCCTACACCGGGAGTTACGCAAAACATACCATCCATCCACCAAAAAATAAATACTCCAAAGTACAAAGAGATTCCTCTTCTTGTAATCTTGCAAAAGGAGAGAGGGGCCATTCAAGAATCATAGAAAAAATGTGCTCCAATCAAAGAGCATAGAAAAAAAGAGTGAAGCATTACCCCCTGCAAAATAAAAGCAAGAGGCGAATCTCAAAGCAAGGAGTGTGTTGACGGATAAAAAACATATCCACCTACGATCCTCAAGCATACGGACCTACAACTTTTTCACCACGGGATTCCCAAGGTTCTTGTCAATCCGCGGAGCAAGGGGATTACAAGCGTTTGATCTACCTCTACACACTAGCTACTCAAACCCTAACTATGATTAAACTAGAAAACAACTAAACTACACTAGAGAGAATGATTTAAGCAAACAAGATAAAAGACACTCGCCCATAGGTCTACGATACTAGAGCATGAAATCACTTTATACAAGAAAACCAATCTAATCTATCGGGGGTTGTGACCACAGTTTCGCCCTTTCCCTCCTCTCGTACTGTCAATACGTGAAGGTATTCGTGACTAGACCGATGATGGACATGGCGTATTGAATGAATCCAAGAGAGCATTGGAGCTCTACTCCCTTTACGGCATGGTTGCTAACCTTTAGAAATAAAGCATATTCAACACAAGATGATAGATAGATAATCCAACAAAGTATGATTACATCTCAAGATCGATTACAACCCATGGATGAATAAGGAGATTACCCCATCAAGGTGCTAGACATAGCACCGTTGATCATGGTCACCCTTCCGACGGTGTCTTTCTTCTTCTCCACTTGTGGGTGCTTCCTTCGAGGTGGTTGATCTCCCTCCGGAGATCTCCCTCCTCTCTCTCTAGCTTGTGGATGGCCTCCTGGTGTGAATGGCTCTCTCTCTGCGAATGGCGACACCTCCAGGACTTTAGGGTTGAAGATCCTTCGGGTGCAAGGAAAGGGGGGCCGAACCGACCCCCGGAGTGGGCTGGGTCGGTCGGCCTGGGACGACCGGCCTGGGCCCACCTCGGCTCGGTTCGGTCGCCCCTTCTCTCCTGTGGGTCCTCATGTATTTATGCACTTTGCCCCTTCCACTTGCATGATTTTGACAATGTCATCCTCCCGTCCAAGATGGAGGTTCTCCGTGCATGAAGTTTGGTCTTTTACGCTTCAATCCCCGGGGATATTCCTACGTAGCACTTCGGTCCTTTCCACAATTGGAAGTGATTTCATCAAGCTCATGAACACGAACAAGACTCCGTAAATGCTCCTTTGAACTTGTTGCGAATCCGTCCTTTATTTCCATGTTTTCCTACATAAACACAACACTTCCAAATGCATGCAAAAAGATGAACTTCTTATATGATTAGTGTGCCTAGTGGCGGGTTAGTTCCATAATCAAATCCAAACCAAAGTGTAATGAACATGTTTGGTGTACCAAAATACATCGTCAACATCTCCCCCACGCTTAGATCTTGCTCATCCTCGAGCAAGTACTCGTAAAAGAACTTCGTCCAAGGTGTTGTAATCATGTTCCTCTAAATCTTTCTTCACAAGTTAGTCAATCCTTTATCTTTAATACATAAACATAAAGTAATGATCATCATACAAAAACATGGGCGTTTAGAATCTTTACCACGTCAAGATTAACACCACAACTCAAACTCTTCACTCGAAGCCTTCAATCTCAGCCATGCTTACCTCTTTGCTTCCATTGGACGGTTTTTATGATTTTCAAAAACAAATTCCTGCAACAAGCATTAGACAAAAACCTTTCTCCAAGCTTTCTTAAGTCACTCATATAAAGTGTCTATCCTAAACAAATTTTATAAAACTCTCACCTCCCATAAGGCTCTCATATGACATGTAAAGTGGAGCTATAGGTGGGGCTAGTGCAATCAACACAAGTTTTGTCAAACTAAGAACTTCCTCTAATGGTTGTTTACCTTTCAAAGCCAATGATCATGAGAATTAATCCATATGTAGGGATATCAAACATGAGAAGATTTAGAATGGTGGACATGTGCAAGGGCAAAAGAAAATACGACTACGAGGCACCGATGACGTCCTCATTGTCGGATTGCACATGGTTGGAAAAAGAGTGAAAGTTTCGTCTCTCAACAACGTGACATCCTTCCGTGCACTTTTATTTTTTTCACTTGATTCATCCCTATCATATATTTCTTGCCACTCCTCTTCTCTCTTTCTCTTCTTTTTCTTTCTATCATACACATATTTTTCTCTTTCTTTACTTTTCTATATTTGTTTCTTTCTCTCTTTTCCATACTCATACTTTTCTCTTTATTTTTCCCTCACTTGACATCTTTTCAAAGCTCTCAACTCCTCTCTTTCTTGTATGCATACAATCTGAAAATTTAAATAAACCATGCTAGAGACGAGACGAAACTTTGAGAGTAGGTTGTGATCAAGGAATGTGATGTACAAAACAGATGTATAGGTTCGGGTATGGAATTCGGTGATGTACGGGACTTCCAATGTGAAAGTCAGGTTACCGAATATATGACGAGGCTAGCAACAAAAGATAAGCACATGAACATGATCATTGATCGAAATTAAAACTCCCAAGAGAGAAGGATCCTAGCCCAACTCATCGTGCTAATCACACATATGGTGGAGCAAAAAAATAAATTTGGCTTTGTATAGGATTTTTTCTTACTCTCAACTTGGAAAAAGAGGTTTTGCTAACCTTTATTACAAGGGTTTTTAGAAAATTTTCAGAACTGAAATCCTCCAACTTTTAGCACTGAACAAACCACAACCAACATGTGAATCTCAAGATCGAAGTGTGGTATGGGTACTTTTAGAGGTAGCAATTCCACTAAGCACAACGGTAAACGTTTTTCAAACCACACACTTATGTTCATATATCAAGAATTAAAGATAAACAAACGAGTGAATAAAGATAAGCATCACTCAAAACACAAAATTTAAAGGACTCTTTTTATTTGATTTTCTTTGACTCTACAGTAATTTAAGACACTTCAAACTTGCAAAAATTTAAAAACACACTCAAAAACTAAAGACTCTTAAACTCTAAAACTCTCTCGAAAACTAAACCAAACCAATCTAAACTTGAAGCTCAAAAGCTAAAAGGCTAGGTAGCTAGCTCTCCCCCACGCTAAAATCATACGACATCCTCGTCGTATCTTACAAAAATCCTAAGGGGGGGAACTAAACCTAGTGGTACTTTCCGCAACTATTGCACCACTTGCCCCTCATGTTCCTGACCATGCCAAAAAGTTTACGCACGTTGCGGTTCAGGAACTTGTAGTCGTCTTCAACCACATGCGCCAAATCCTCCATGCGTCTCGTCATCACCTCCATAGCCTGGAAACATTCGTCGACCGTTGCGTAGAGCTCCGAGATGGAGTGACGGCAAGCCGCACAACACATCGGATGCATCCCGAAAGGGTCATCATCACCAGGGTCTCCGCCGTCGTCGCCGCCATCGCCATCACCGTTGTCGTCGCCACCGTCGTCGTTGCCGGCGCCGTTAGGGCATTCGAGAGTCTTCTCCTTGGGCACCTCTTCCCAAATGTACAAATCGTTGTCATCTCTTCCAGCGGCCGCCCACGAGCTCGGGCTACGATCGTCGGAGTAGTCGCTATCTGAAAGCATCTTGTGATGCCTAGAGGGGGGGGTGAATAGGATCACTTTTAAAATTCTGCTAAATCTGAGCAGCGGATCAGGGACCAGATGACCCGGGGGTCCGGGTCACCCTGGCACTTGTGCCGGATCAACTAGTGCGCAGGAGTAAAGCACAATAACTTAGGGGGAAAGTGAATTTGCAGAAAATATATGAACCAACTTGGTGTAATTGAAGTGAAGAAGACCTGCAACAAAGGATATTACACACAACAACACAAATGTAGAGATCGATTCAAATATAACTTCTAGGGTTAGGGTTGATGATGATGAACACAAGCAAGCAAGAGAGACAAGCAATTTGTTTACCGAAGTTCACCTCCACTAAGAAGGCTACGTCCCCGTTGAGGTTCCCACAAAGGGAGGGCTATCACGAAGAGCCTCTTGCCTCTCCAATTCACCACAAAGGCAAATTGGTGCTCACTAAGAAAAACTCCACAAAGGAGGGGCAATACAAACGATCCCGGGTGCAACACACAGAGAGGGCACTCAACGGGCGACGCCTAACCGTCTAGAAGCAAGCTTCAAGAGTAATAAACACGAATCAATCAACCAAAGCCACCACAAGTGCTTCTAGAGAGGAGGAAATGAAAAGCTTCTCACAAAGGGGCTAAATCCTACACCTCAAATGCTTTCACACTCAAACCCTAGGAGGAAATCTTGATTAGAGTGCTTGGGAATGAGTTAGGAGAATGGAGATGAAGCTTTGGGGGTGCAGCAATGGAGGAGGAGGCGGAACCCTAAAGAGGAGGAAGAAGAGGTATATATACCCACTTCCCCCAACATGACCGTCGGGGGCAACCTGCGACCTGACTGGGTCACCCGACATGGGTGGCCGGGTCACCCGCCTCCCTCCAGCACGGTTCCGGGTGGCCCGGCCACTTGTGCCGGTTGACCCGGTAGGCCTGGAGGGGAAGAGGTTTTACAAGAAGGTGCTGTTTTTGAATTTTCTAATGGTTTTTCTAGTTTTTTCACTCTTAGAAAAGATGAGAAAAGATCACAAGAAGCACTTGTAGTAAACCTTGACTAATCGACCGCATCCCTCTTTATAGTACGGTGTTTCCTAAACTCAAATTCAAACCGAAAATTAAAATTAAACCGCCAATTAAGCTTCAACACCATATGTAAGAAAATGAGGGCCTTCCTTCGAGAGTTCATACTTATTTCACTTTAAAGCCTGCACACATCTCATTGAAAGCATTAATCCTTCCTAATTGCATTGTCATTATCACCAAAACAATTAGGAGCCTAGATGCACTTTAAATCTCCCCATTTTTGGTGATTGATGACAATACAATTTGGTTAAAAGAAAGAGATGTGTGTATCCAACAATTTAGTGAGAAGCTCCCCCTAGATGTGTGCATCGTCAAAGAAAAGAGGCCTCAAATGCCTTTGCACACACATTTGGAAGAACTCCCCCTAAATCTTTGCATAAACACATTGGGCACAAGTGTGAAAAGAATTATCCCGTGATGGAAATGACAAAATATATCACGACAATAAAGTGAGAAATAACAAATCATCAACCAACACAAGCATCACAAATAACCATTAAGATCCTTACAACACACTAGCATGGATAAAAGTACCACAATTAAGTCTTACAAATAAAAGTTTTGCACTTGGCACACCAACATCCATCACACCACACATAGTTCATTACATGTCCACTAGTTCTATTACATGAATAATGATAAGATAGATAAAGATAGAGGTAGGGGCTTTCATCCACCAAATTCACTCCCCCTTTGGCATCAAGGACCAAAAAGGGAAGCTACGCCTCGTCGTCCTCGTCGTACTCCTCCTCTTCTTCATAATCTTCCTCTTCATCATCAACTGGGACCCAAGAGCCAAGATCCTCCCAAGGATTTGGAACGGGAGAAGGAGGATCAAAGGTTCTCATCTCATGGACCGGAGAGTGTGGAAGATTAAGACCAGCGGCCATTTCTTTTTGATTTTTCTCTTGCCTATGAAGCTCTTGAGCCAACCACCGACGATCGGCCTCACGCTCTCTAGCATTTGCGGAGCATGTTGAAGCAAGCAAACAAGCCTTTGGCAAGAAAGTTGAATTTGCCTCTCTTTCCCCTAGGGGCCCCATGAGAGTGAGAGGCACCCTCCAAAGGAAGTGGATCATATGGGCTTCTTGTTGGTGGAGCTTGAGAGGAAGAGGCACCCGCATCAGACGGTCCATCAATAGTATAAATACCCGGATAGCTGCCTCTAGCATCAACACCGGTGGTGTGCTTGCCAAGACGGAAAGATTGAGCTAGTTTGCCTCTACTAGTCTTGTATGACTCATGAACAACATCCGTCTTGAGATCAAGTTGAGTGGCATGCTTAACTATCATGAAAATATAGGGCGCATAGTGACAACCACTAGAAGAAGTGTGTGAACAAATGATAATCTCATTCCAGAGAAAGTGACAAGCATTGAAATTAGGTTGACCGGGAGCCATTTGATAAAGGAGATTTCTAGCTCTATGAGATATGTTATCGGAATCCCCACCCCTAGGACAAAGAGTGTATCTAAACAAAGGATTTAGCATCTTGTAATACGGGGTGAGTCCACTAGTATGACCATAGTTGATGTTTCCATAGGCACGATCATACATAAACCTCATCTTAGTCACCTCTAGTTCATGCTCACAATGAAGTCGGACTAGATCACTTTTGAATTGATTGGTTGTGGTTGCACCTCTAAGTTTGAAGAGTTGAGCAAAATCATAAACTGAGATTTTGAAGCGTTACCACCAAGAGTGAAGTGCATCTCATTTTCATCTTCATCAACATACAGAGTGGCGTAGAACTGTGCCACCACCTCCTAAGAGTAGTCACACCGAAGACTCATGAGATAAGAAATCCCCATGAACTGGCACCGAGAGTGAACAACCTGCATAACCTCCTCAATGGGAGCAGGAAGATCAAGCAAGTACAGCCAATCCACCCATTTCATCTCAGTCGTGACACGTCCCTTGAGTAGAATGGTTGACTCATACCAATCCGCTTGATGAGTAAGCCAAAACCTGTCATCACTGAAGAATGACCTCTGAAGCCGCCTCGGATCTTCTGGCCAAAACCGAAGAGACCTCATGTAAGTGCCCGCCTTCATGAAGTTAACCAAAGGCGGATCACGTTGTGTGCGCTCAGGACGGTGAACGGGAACTGCCATCAGCTCATAGATAGGTTAGTCAATGTTGTCATCATAGCGGTCTCCAACCTCAGCAGCGGTGCTCGCCCTCTTGGTCCTAGCACCAACGGTTGTGGTCTTCCTCTTGAGAATAGGATTGCCATAATGACCACGTCCGCGGCCTTGAGCACGAGAGGGAGGAGCTTGAGGTTTGGTCTTCTTCTCAAGCACATGAATTCCAAACTCCTCGCCGGAAGAGCGCTCCTCAAACTCCTCAATCTCCTCATCTCCCTCCTCACTTGATTCTGAGTGAATCTCCTTGCCACGAGAGCTAGCTTTCTCACGACCCATCTGAAAGGTGATAAGATATGCAAGGAATAAGTTTGACGGATTGAGGATGCACTAAACAAGGTTATTGGGTCACCCTAGCCGGAGCCGGGTCAACCGGCATGGGTGGCCGGGTCAACCGGCTCGGCGGGATGAACTCTAGAACAAGAAATCAAAGGTCTGAGAAATATAGCCATGGGACTGTGACAAAATCATGGGAGGTTGTTCTAGGACCTAAATGGAGGCATTTGACCAAGAGGAATCATCTAAAACGAATCACACGAGTAGATCGGGAAATCCGGAGTTTGAATCGAGATTACTGTTGGATTCCCGCGAAGTTTCCGGAAAATCCGATGAGGAAGGAGCTCGAGATGAAGAGGAGGCTTGAATCCCCCACCCGGCGCGAGAATCCCGCGGAGGAGCGGCAGAATCGCCCTGGGCGCGAGTTTGGGGGCGGCGGCGGCGGTCTGAAGAAATGTGGGGCGCTAGGGTCTGTTGACCGCCGGCCGCGAGCTTTAATACGGTCTGCGTGGGGGCCGGGCGACCGGCACGGGTGGCCGGGCGACCGGCGACCACCGAGGCGCTCCGGGCGACCGGGCACCTGTGTCGGTCGACCGGCGGGGGCCTAGGGTTTGAGCTCGAGTTTTTATTTTTTTTTATTTTTTTGACAGGTCCCGAGTGCAACGGTTCCTGCAAAGGGTGGTCTGGGCGACCCGGCACGGGTGGCCGGGCGACCCGACGGCCAACGAGCCGCCCGGGCGACCGGCACCGGTGGCCGGTCCACCCGGCGGCCTACGGGACCGCGCCGGGTCAACCGGGCACCCGTGCCGGTTGACCCGCCTCGCCAGAAGGAGGCACAAGTTTTTATCAAGACATGTAGATTTTTTTTGTGTGTTTTTAAATGTATATGAATGTACATGAGAGTTAAAGATAGATATATTCTGAAGATTGGAGGAGTATTTTCGACAAAAGAAATTTAAGAGAATGGGTTATGAAATGTGTTGATAGATGTGAGATCTTTCATGATTTGAGATTAGTAAAATATTTATCTAGTGGACACGTAATACAGTCTCGGCAACAAGTGACTAGACACAATCAATCATTCATAACAATAGACACTTAGGCCGAGTATTTGAGCAAAAGATCTCAAGACCCAATATTTTCGAAAAACTCACACAAACAAATAAAAATAAATCATTTTCAACCTATCTAGGCAACAATCAAGTATGTGCAATAAGTCAAATCAAGTTACGAGAATCTAAGATGTTTAGCTCACTCCTCAAAGCACAAAACCTTTGCTCTTCTAGAGGCTTAGTGAAAATATCGGCAAGTTGCCTCTCGGTGCTTACGTGACGTAAAGCAATATCGCCCTTAGCCTCATGATCCCTTAAGAAGTGATGTCTAATGTCTATGTGCTTTGTTCTAGAGTGTTGGACTGGATTGTTCGCTAGCTTGATAGAACTCTCATTGTCACACAAGAGTGGAATCTTACGAAACTTGCAACCATAATCACTCAATGTTTGCTTCATCAACAAGAGTTGTGCACAACAAGCACCGGCCGCCACATATTCGGCCTCGGCCGTGCATAAAGCAACCGAGTTTTGCTTCTTTGAGCTCCATGACACCAAAGACCTACCAAGAAATTGGCAAGTCCTGGTTGTGCTCTTTCGATCTACTTTGCAACCGGCATAGTCTGAATCGGAGTATCCAAGTAGATCAAAAGTGGAGCCTTTGGGATACCACAAGCCTAGGTTAGGAGTGTGAACCAAATATCTAAAGATTCTCTTAACGGCCATTAGATGACACTCCTTAGGATTGGCTTGAAATCTTGCACACATGCACACACTAAGCATTATTTCGGGCCTAGATGCACAAAGGTAAAGTAGGGAGCCAATCATGGAACGGAATACCTTTTGGTCGACCGACTTCCCTTCTTCATTGAGATCAAGATGTCCATTTAGTGCCATGGGGGTCTTGATGGGCTTGGAATCGTCCATGTCAAACCTCTTGAGCATATCCTTCACATACTTAGATTGGCATAAGAAAGTTCCTTCCTTCATTTGCTTGATTTGAAAACCAAGAAAGAACTTCAATTCGCCCATCATTGACATCTCAAATCTCTTGGTCATAATTCTACTAAACTCCTCACAAAATTTATCATTAGTAGACCCAAAGATAATATCAGCAACATAAATTTGACAAATGAATATATCTTTTCCATTTCTTTGTATGAAGAGAGTAGAATCGGCTTTGCCTATTTCAAAACCGTTCTTAAAAAGAAAATCCTTAAGGCATTCATACCATGCTCTAGGAGCTTGTTTAAGCCCATAGAGCGCCTTATGGAGCTTATACACATGGTTTGGAAATCTTGAATCTTCAAAGCCCGGTGGTTGATCAACATAAACTTCTTCTTGGAGAGGTCCATTCAAGAATGCACTCTTCACATCCATTTGATGAAGCTTGAAATCATGGTGGGTAGCATAGGCTAAAAGAATACGAATTGACTCAAGCCTTGCTACCGGAGCATACGTCTCTCCAAAGTCCAAACCTTCAACTTGCGTGTAACCCTTGCCAACAAGCCTAGCCTTGTTCTTTGTGACGACACCAAATTCATCTTGCTTGTTTCTAAAAACCCATTTGGTGCCGATCACATTTTGCTTGGGTCTTGGTACCAAATCCCAAACTTCATTTCTCTTGAAGTTGTTCAACTCTTCCTCCATGGCAGTAATCCAATCCGGATCCTCAAGAGCTTGGTCCACACTAAGAGGTTCCAAAGAGAAACCAAACGAGTAAAATGCACAAAAATTTGACAATCTTGAGTGAGTTGTTACCCCTCTTCGAATGCTCCCAAGTATGTTGTCAACGAGATGATCCCGTTGAACCATTTGATGTACTCTTGGGTGTGGTGCTTGAGATTGACGTTGAATTGGTCCATCATCATCATTTTCAACTTGTGGAGCTTCTTCTTGAGTTTCACCACCTTGTTCTCCCCCTTGATCAAAGCCCCGTCCATGATCGTCACCATGAACTTGACTCTCATCTTGATGGACTTGAGAACTAGGTAGTTCCACTCTTGTTGACGATGATGGAACATGAGTGCTTGTGTCAACCGGAGTTTGTGCTTGAATCTCCCGAGGCATCACTTCACCGGTCCCCATTCTAAAGATGGATATGCTTGGGGGCTCTTCATCATCTACAAGGTTTTCACTAACTTGCTCTCGTTGAGAGCCGTTGGATTCATCAAATTTCACGTCTACCGTGGTCTCAACACAACCGGTGGTTTTGTTGAAAACACGATAGGCATGCTCGTTAGTTCCATAACCAAGTAGAAAACCTTCATCAACCTTAGATGCAAACTTTGAGGCTTTGTGTTTCTTGTTAAGTATGAAACGCTTACACCCAAAGACCCTAAAGTAATGCATACTAGGTTTCTTACCGGTGATGATTTCGTAGGGAGTCTTGTTCAAGTACTTGTGGAGGTAGAGTCGGTTGGCGGCGTGGCTTGCGGTGTTGATGGCTTCCGCCCAAAATGAGTCCGGAGTCTTGTACTCATCAAGCATTGTCCTTGCCGCTTCTATCAATGTGCGGTTCTTCCTCTCAATAATGCCATTTTGTTGAGGTGTATATGGAGCGGAGAGTTCATGCTTGATGCCTTCTTCATCTAGAAACTCTTCAACTTGTGTGTTCCTAAACTCCGAGCCGTTGTCACTTCTTATGTTCTTGACCTTGAGCTCGAACTCATTTTGAACTCTTCTAATGAACTTCTTCACGATTCCCTTTGCTTCACTTTTATCTTGCAAAAAGAACACCCAAGTGAAACGGGAAAAATCATCAACAATTACAAAACCATATTTGTTACCACCGATGCTTATGTAGGCAATTGGTCCAAATAAATCCATGTGTAGTAGCTTCAATGGTCTTGATGAGGATAGAATGTTGTTGGCGGGATGATGAGCTCCATCTTGCTTCCCGGCTTGACATGCGCTACATAACCTATCTTTCTCAAAGACAACATTTGTTAGTCCTAGGATATGCTCGTCTTTTTGAAGTTTGGCCAAGTTCCTCATGCCAACATGGGCTAGTTGGCGATGCCATAGCCAACCCAAGTCGGATTTTGCCACTAAGCAAGCCTTAGGATCCACCTTTACTTTTGTGAAATTCACATAATAAAGTTTTCCCCGTAAATGACCCGCAAAGACAATAGAGGAATCCTCCCTTCTAGAGACGGTCACACCCTCATGAGTAAAGAGACAATTGTAGCCTTTCTCACAAAGTTGTGAAACCGACAACAAGTTGTATCCCAACCCTTGAACATGATACACATCTTCAATTGAATTTGTTGTTGAGATAGCAATTTTACCTAAACCAATGACATCCCCTTGACCATTGTCTCCATAAATGATTGTTTCCGTAGGGTTGTCATAATGATCAAGGGATGCAAACAAGCCTTCATCTCCGGTCATATGATTAGTGGCACCACTATCAATCAACCAAGCGCTTCCACCGGAGGAATAGGCCTACAAAACAAGTTTAAGCTCTTGGTTTAGGTACCCAAAAAGATTTGGGTCCTTGGAGGTTAGATGCATAAACTTTTGGAACCCACACACTCTTTCTCATGGCCTTCATGGCATAGGCTCCAACATACTTTACAACCATTTTACCATTATGGTCCAAAGTTACAATATAATCACAAGTGTAGTTGGGTGAGGTTTTGTGCTCAACCACATTCTTCGATACCTTGGGTGGAGTGTTAACTCCACCACTTCCCTTTGTGGTTTGCACCAACTTTGGCAAGTCCTTGGTTGTGGTAGATGTGGTGACTCCATGGGCAATATCCATGATTGTGTTGAGGTAGCCACCCTTGTTCCACAAGGGGATCTCATGCCCTCTCACCACCGCTCTACCATTGGCCTTGTTGTTCTTGCGGTGCCCAAGTCCTTGTTTGTCCACTACCTTGGGTATGGACTTGGCACCAATATTGCCTTGTGTGATCAACATGTTCAATCGGGCAATTTCCTTGTCCTTGCTCTTAATTTTCTCTTCAAGCCTAGCATGGTTAGTCTTAAGAGCATTTATATCAATGTTAGAACAAGAAGAACAATTTTTGCTAGTGGAGGCACTAGAGTCCAATCTTGCCGATGGAGTGGCTTTGGTGCTTTCCCAAAGACTACTAAAGTTAGCTTCAAGAGTTTTGTATTTCTCCATCAAGCATGAGAAGCTTGATTGAAGCTCACTATGAGTAGCCTTTAGGGAAGCTAAAGACTCATTTGCCAAGGTGTAATCCTTTGACATCCTCTTATTAGAATCATTGATCAAGGACAAGTCCATGGTCAACTTTTCAACCTTAGCCTTCTCTTCGGCAAGAGATTTTTCTAGAGCAAGGTTTCTTTCCTTTTCAAGGATAAGCAAGTCTTCTTGCTTATGAAGAATCTCTTTCTTTTTCTCTAGTTTGTCCAAAAGCCTTTTAATTTCCTTGTGGCCCTTTTTACCAAATTTCTTTATCATGTTGTTCTCTATTTCCTTTTCCTCATCTATGTTTTCTATGTTACTAATAGGTGTGGATGAAGAGGAGGTTGGAGAAGATGAGACGGAAGGTTCTAATACCTTGCTCCCCCTTGCCATGATGCAAAAGTGAGAGTGGTCTTCATCATCGGAGAGGTTGTTGAAGAGGCGTGGTGAGGATGAGCCTTGTGCCATGGCAACGGTTGCCATCCCTTGCTTCTTTGGTTCCTCATCTTCATCACTTGAGTCCCATTGTTGACCCATGTGTGCACGCCCTTGGTACTTGTTCTTGTACTCCTTGCTCTTCTCCTTGAACTTCCTCTCTTCCTCATTCTTGTTCTTGTTCTTGGGACATTCGGCAATAAACTATCCATACTCTCCACACTCATAACACTTTCTTTGTGACTTCTTCCTTCTTTCATCTCCACCTTTTTTTGAGTTTCTTGACTTTAAGAATTTCTTGTATTTCCTTATAGCAAAGGCGGTTTCTTCATCAGTGCTTTCTTCATCGCTAGTGTCCTCCTTTTTGCTCTTGGAGGGCTTGGGCTTCTCTTCAACTACTTCACTAGAGCTAGCTTTGAGAGCTAGACTCTTCCCCATCTTCAAGGTTAGAGACTTCTCTACGTCTTGGTCAACAAGTTCTTGATGCAATATTTCTCCAAGGAGTTGAGTGGGAGTCATTGTTGGATATCTTGGATCTCTTCTTATCATTTGCGTCAAGTTCTTGTCTTTAGGGGCAAAAGCTCTTAACAACTTCTTTGTGACCTTTGAGTCATTCCAATCTTCGCCTCCAAGAGCTCTAATGTCCGAGACAAGTACCATGAGCCTATCATACATTTCTTGTACGGTCTCTCCATCCTTCATGAAAAATAACTCAAGCTCTCCGTTGATTAGGTCCATCTTTCCTTGTCTCACATGCTCGGTTCCCTCATGTGCTTCCTTGAGTGTATCCCAAATTACTTTGGCAATTTGGATGTTCCGCACCTTGTTGAACTCTTGTGCACATAAGGATCCCGTGATGACTCTTGTAGCTTGTACATTGCGGTGTAGGTCTTGCTCATGCTCGATAGTGAGAGCTTCTCCTTCGGCGGGAATTGTCACACCTACAACCACAATCTTTCAAAGAGAAGGGTGAAGCCCGTAAAGGTGCATTTGCATATCATAAGCCCATTTGCGATAGTCCTTCCCATCGAAATGAGGAGGCTTTCCCAAATGCACGGAATAAAATCTGTCGTTAGAGTTGTTGCCCGGAATTTCCCCGTAGTTGTGGGGCACTTCGTAGAAGCCGGAGTGCGAGTACTTGGCTTGCTCCTTCTTGATCATCTTCTTGAGGAGCTTCTTTGCCATATTCTTGGCCTTCTTCTTCTTCTTGGCCTTTCTTCTCTTCTTTGCCGCCTTCTTTGCCGCATGGTCATCATCCTTGACATCTTCATCGCTTGAATCGGAGTCCGAGTCGGAATCGGAATCCGATGATGAGTCGTCGGAGCTATCGACATTGGATGGTGTACGACTTGGAGCCTTGTCGATGAGGTCGCCAACTTGAGCAGCCTTGAGCTCTCTCTCTTGAGCTTCTTTTGCGGCAATTTCTTCGGCGGTTGGGTTGCTTCCAATCACAGACATCTTGATCCCTTAGCGGTTAAGCCTAAATCAAGGGATTAGGCTCTGATACCAATTGAAAGGATCTTGTGAAGCCTGGAGGGGGGTGTATAGGATCACTTTTAAAATTCTGCAAAATCTGAGCAGCGGATCAGGGACCGGATGACCCGGCACGACTGACCGGATGACCCGGGGGTCCGGGTCACCCTGGCACTTGTGCCGGATCAACTAGTGCGCAGGAGTAAAACACAATAACTTAAGGGGAAAGTGAATTTGCAGAAAATATATGAACCAACTTGGTGTAATTGAAGTGAAGAAGACCTGCAACAAAGGATATTACACACAACAACACAAATGTAGAGATCGATTCAAACATAACTTCTAGGGTTAGGGTTGATGATGATGAACACAAGCAAGCAAGAGAGACAAGCGATTTGTTTACCGAAGTTCACCTCCACTAAGAAGGCTACGTCTCCGTTGAGGTTCCCACAAAGGGAGGGCTATCACGAAGAGCCTCTTGCCTCTCCAATTCACCACAAAGGCAAATTGGTGCTCACTAAGAAAAACTCCACAAAGGAGGGGCAATACAAACGATCCCGGGTGCTCCACACGGAGAGGGCACTCAACGGGCGACGCCTAACCGTCTAGAAGCAAGCTTGAAGAGTAATAAACACGAATCAATCAACCAAAGCCACCACAAGTGCTTCTAGAGAGGAGGAAATGAAAAGCTTCTCACAAAGGGGCTAAATCCTACACCTCAAATGCTTTCACACTCAAACCCTAGGAGGAAATCTTGATTAGAGTGCTTGGGAATGAGTTAGGAGAATGGAGATGAAGCTTTGGGGGTGCAGCAATGGAGGAGCAGGTGGAACCCTAAAGAGGATGAAGAAGAGGTATATATACCCACTTCCCCCGACTTGACCGTTGGGGGCAACCTGTGACCCGACCGGGTCACCCGGCATGGGTGGCCGGGTCACCCGCCTCCCTCCAGCACAGTTCCGGGTGGCCCGGCCACTTGTGCCGGTTGACCAGGTAGGCCTGGAGGGGAAGAGGTTTAACAAGAAGGTGCTATTTTTGAATTTTCTAAAGGTTTTTCTAGGTTTTTCACTCTTAGAAAAGATGAGAAAAGATCACAAGAAGCACTTGTAGTAAACCTTGACTAATTGACCGCATCCCTATTTATAGTACGGTGTTTCCTAAACTCAAATTCAAACTGAAAATTAAAATTAAACCGCCAATTTAGCTTCAACACCATATGTAAGAAAATGAGGGCCTTCCTTCGAGAGTTCATACTTATTTCACTTTAAAGCCTGCACACATCTCATTGAAAGCATTAATCCTTCCTAATTGCATTGTCATTATCACCAAAACAATTAGGAGCCTAGATGCACTTTCACTATCCCCATAGTCCTTAGGCTCGGGCGACACCTCCTTGTAGTCCTTCTGCTTCATGCCACGGATGCGCGCCGACCTTCGAACGGGGGTAGGGACCTTCTCTTCTTCGACGGGGTTGCGAGAAGCGATAGCTCCGGTCGGGACACTCCCTCCGCAACGGATGCGGGCGGTCCTCTTGATCTTAACGGGTAGCTTGAGCTCGCATCGCTTCGCCTCCTCCATCGATGGCTCCTTCGCGCCTTGCTTCAACTCTACGCTCCTCGGGGACACCATGACTGCTGCGTGGGTGAAAAAGTATGCTTGATTGGATGGATTCCTGAGCTCCCAATTCGGCCAAATAAATATTCCGAAGAGGAAAAACCTAGGAACCTCAATTTCCTTATTCAAACTTCCCTTAAAATTTTCTTACCGAAGAAGGAAGTCGAAAAGGAGCACTTCGGGGAAAAACCGAGGCGAAACGCCACCAGGGCCCACCTGGGCCGATAGGACTGGGCCGGCCGGCCCACCCTGTTCCGAGGGCCGGTCCGGTCCCGTTTTCCGTGTACCACCCTTTTTTCGCTTTCTTAGCCCATGGGAAAAAGTTGACACAGTAAATCTTCGCGAAAAACTCCAGAAAAATAAAAGAAAAACTTTTTACAAAAATCCATGCCTTGTTTTTTGTCCTAGGCCGGACGTTCGGGCTCTTCTTCCATGGTGAAGACATCAATTTGGTGAAGGGGCACAACGTCGTGTTCATAGTAAACCTTAAGCCGTTGACCATTCACCATGAGTTGATCACCTTTCACGTCCATAATGGTTATCGCTCCGTTGGAAAGCACCGAATGCACAACATAAGGTCGGTCCCACTTGCTTTGCAATTTCCCCTTTCCGAAGGTTTTAAACCTCGAATTGTAGAGGAAGACCTTATCTCCTTCTTTAAACTCTTTCTTTTTCAACCTTTTATCATACCACCTCTTAATTCTTTCTTTGTATATGCTTCATTTTCATATGCTTTTAACCTCATCTCCTCTAGCTCGCTTATTTGAATTCTCCATTTTACCACCGCGGCATCGAGATCAAGGTTCACCTCTTTGATCGCCCAATAGGCTCTGTGTTCCAACTCAACCGGGTGGTGGCAAGCTTTTCCATAGATGAATTGATAAGGGTCATACCTATCGGTGTCTTGAACACCGTTCGATAAGCCCACAAAGCTCCGTTTAATTTCTTTGACCAATCTTTGCCTCCCTTCTCTATGGTTTTGTTGAGAATGCTTTTTAGTTGCTTATTCAACGTTTCCGCTTGTCCGTTGGTTTGCGGATGATAGGCCGTAGAGACCCTATGTTCAATTCCCAACTTGGACAAGCAATTTCTGAAATTCTTCCCGGTGAAGTGAGTCCCTCCATCGCTTATCAAGATTCTCGGTGTACTGAAACGAGGAAAAATCACGTTCTTGATCATAGTAATGGACTCTTCCGTGGAAGCTTTATGACATGGCATGGCCTCTACCCACTTGGATACATAATCAACCATGAATAGAATATACTCTTATCCGTGTGAGTTTTTGAAAGGCCCCATGAAGTCCATACCCCACACATCAAATAAATCGATTTGTAGATTGTAATTCAAAGGCATGGAATTTCTTTGAGAGATGTTTCTAGTTCTTTGGCATTCGGGGCATGATGCAACATATTGTTTAGTATCTTTATGCATCTCCGGCAAATAGAATCTGCTAGTCCACACTTTTACTTGGGTCCTAAAATGGCTATAGTGGCCACCGTACTCCGCCGAGTGGCACTTTCTCAAGATTTCTATCATCTCTTCTCTTGGCACAAATCTTCTCATGACTCCATCATTGCCAAGTTTGAAGAGGTATGGTGCATCCCAAAAGTACTTCTTACTTTCGGAGATTATCTTCCTTTGAGAGTTTTTATCTAGATGGTCAAGAGGCATCTTCCGAATCGCTCGAATGATATCAATCATCCAAGTGTCTTTATCGAGCACTCAATAGAGGTGGTCATCTCTAATCTTGTCTTCTATGGGCTCTTTATCATCTTGTCCACGATTCATCGTAGACAAATGATCGGCCACAACATTCTCCACCCCCTTCTTATCATGAATTTCAACATCAAATTCTTGAAGAAGAAGGATCCAATGAATCAAACGTGGTTTAGCATCCTTCTTAGCCAAGAGATACTTGATGGCTGTGTGATTGGTGTAAACAATGGCCTTCGAGTTCACGATGTAAGATCTGAATTTTTCGAAGGCGAATACAACCGCTAGCAACTCCTTTTCCATAGTGGCATAGTTTAATTGTGCCTCAATAAGTGTTTTGCTAGCGTAGTAAACGGCGTGAACTCGACCTTCCTTTCTATGACCCAAAACCGTGCCTACGGCATAGTCACTTTCGTCACACATGATCTCGAAAGGTTGGCTCCAATACGAAGGTTGAATAATGGGAGCACTCACCAACACACTTTTCAAGGTCTGGAATGCCGCTAGGAACTTCTCATCAAAGTCAAAAGCCACATCTTTTCGAAAGAGATGCGTTAAAGGCTTAGTGATCTTTGAGAAGTCCTTAATAAATCTTTTATAAAATCCGGCATGACCTAGAAAGCTCCTCAAGGATTTAACATCCTTCAGAGGTGGGAGTTGCTCAACCGTCTCTACCTTAGCCTTGTCCACTTCAATGCCTCTCTCGGATATAACATTGCCGAGCACTATGCCTAGCTTAACCATGAAGTGGCACTTTTCCCAATTTAACACCAAGTCTACCTCCGCACACCTCGTGAGGACCTTATCCAAGTTTGCCAAGAAATCCATGAACGTCTTCCCATAAACGGAAAAATCATCCATGAACACCTCAACTATTCCTTTGATGAATTCCGAGAATACGGCCATCATGAAACGTTGAAAAGAGGCCGGAGCGTTGCATAGACCGAAGGGCATCCTTCTATATGCAAACGTTCCATAAGGGCATGTAAACGTTGTTTTGTGTTGATCATCCGGGTGAATGGGAATTTGCATGAACCCCGAGTACCCATCGAGAAAGCAAAAATAAGCGTGGTTTGCTAATCTCTCGAGCATCTCGTCGATGAATGGTATGGGGAAGTGATTTTTCTTCGTTGCATTGTTAAGCTTACGATAATCGATACACATCTGCCACCTGATCACGGTTCTTTGCGGTATCAATTCGTTCTTCTCATTCTTCACCATGGTTAAACCTCCTTTCTTTGGTACATAATGTACTGGGCTCACCCATTCGCTATGCAAAACCGGGTAGATGATTCCGGCATTAAGTAACTTGATGACCTCTTTCTTTACTACCTCTCGCATGGCCTGAGTTAGTCTCCTTTGGTGGTCCACTATGGGCGTACATTGGTCTTCCATTGGTATACGATGAGTGCAAAAGGCTAGGCTAAGGCCTTTAAGATCATTAATCGAATATCCAATCACCTTCCTATGTTTTTTCAATAAAATCAGCAACTTCTCATTTTGTTCGGGACTCAACTCGTCGCTCACAATGACTGGATAGTCTTTTCTGGACCCAAAAATTCATACTTTAATCCTTTGGGCAGAGGTTTAAGGTCTACCTCAGGCACTTGTGGCTCCTCGCGTTTAATCTCTCCTATATCCTCAATTTTTTCTTCCTCCACACTTCCATCTTGTGGTTCTAAGGCTTTTGTTGCTTCTTCTAGCTTTTCATCTTGTTGATCACTAATTTGATTTTCCATTGCTCCTTGCAGCGGGTCTCTAAGGGTTTCAACAAAACAAAGACTACCTACCTCCTCTACTTCATCTTCGGGAGGAAAGGGTGTAGGGTGTTTAGAAACGCGAAGAAAGTTATATGTGTACTTCTTTCCATTAAGGTTTATTGTTACTTTGCCTTTTCTGGCATCCAACAAGGCATCAACCAACTTTAGAAAGGGCCTACCTAGACTTATATGATCATGATTACTATGGTAAGCATCAATAACAAAGAAATCGGTTGGTATACATTTTCCAGAGATTTTTACATTCATGTTGCAAGCAATACCTAGAGGTCTAATAGTTCTACCATCTCCCATGATTAATTTCGTTGATGTTGGAGCTAAGTATAGGTTGTGGTCTTGAACTTTATTGTAAATTTTAGAAGATAGGACACTTACTTGGGCTCTGATGTCGCATAAAGCTTTGCATTGAACTCCGTTGGTTTCGCAACTCAAGTGAGGTGCCATCTTCTCTTCTTCTTCAGATCATATCGCATAAACTTCAGCGAGGCGAGCATATGGTGATGATTCGGGCTTGATCCCCATGATTCTTCTCACCTCGGCTATGTGTTCCGGATCCACTTCATCACCTCCAAAGAGCTTTTGAAAGATCTCACCGGTGACTTCAAGGTCGAATGAATCTTCCACTTTCTTCTCCGGTGCGAAATCCACTTCCAATGCTCTTGTCATCCCCTTTTGATTAGGGAACGGTCTTCTCTTATTGAATACTTCTCCATAATCGATTGGAACCCAATCCATTGGTTCGAACTCCCTTAGTGGCTTCGCGCTTGACATACTTCTCTTGTTTGTTTCATTTGATGCGGCGAAGTCAACGCTCGAGGTAGTTCTTGACTTGATGTGTTGTTCTTCAAGCTTTTCCGGGATTGGCTCCTCTTGTGTGACTTCCGGGGTTGCCTCTTTAGAAAATTCAACACACTTCTTCATCCTTGAATTATATTCCGGCTCTTCTGCAAGTCTTGTTTCCCAATCTCTTCGCATGGCAGCCGCTTTACTAATTTTTTGTAGAAGTTGAGCGGCTTACGTGAGTGTTTTCTCCATGAGATCCCTACCTGCACACATTTGGACGTGTTGCATGCAACTAGGGGTTAGGAAAAAGAAAAATGTATGCAAGAGTACATCACCGGAGAAGCCGAGTCATGGTCCTTATTCGATCAACTCATTAAACCTATTCCATGCTTGGTCTATCCCTTCCTCTTCTCCTTGCGTGAAGGTGATCACTTGCCTCCTTAGATCTTGAACCTTGCTAATTGGAAAGAACTTCTCGCAAAACTTCTTTGTCAACTTGTTCCAATTGCCTTCAACTTCAAAGGACGCAAACGAGTACCATGTCTTTGCTTCATGGGCAAGTGAGTAGGGAAAGAGATTCCATTTGAAGCATTCATCGGGAACTCCTTCTTGACGCACTGTGTTGCATAGCGTCGTGAAATACATTATGTGTCTATATGGGTTCTCCGAAACCATCCCTTCAAACGGGTTTGCCGCCACTATCTTGATGATCTTAGATTTAATCTCATACTTGGTCGCTTCGAGCTTCGAATCCGACTCTTGTACTTTTATGTCTTCACATCGAGGGCTAGCGTAATCCCTTAGTGATTTATCCGGTTCTTCCATGGCTCGATTGACGAACGCCATCTAGACAACAAGATAAAAACAAAAACAAAAACAAAGTGGTTTTATAGATAATATGTGTTAGATATAGCAAATAAAAGATAAAATAAATATAAAACTAAGTTAAATGCAAACCAAACGATGTAAACTAGCTTGCTCCCCGGCAACGGTGCCAGAAAAAGGGGCTTGTTGACGGATAAAAGACGTATCCACCTACGATCAGCAACCGTACGGACCTACACCTTTTTCACGACAGGATTCCCAAGGTTCTTGTCAATCCGCGGAGCAAGGGGATTACAAGTGTTTGATCTACCTCTACACACTAGCTACTCAAACCCTAACTATGATTAAACTAGAAAACAACTAAACTACACTAGAGAGATTGATTTAAGCAATCAAGATAAAAGACACTCGCCCATGGGTCTACGATACTAGAGCATGCAATCGCTTTAAACAAGAAAACCAATCTATCTATCGGGGGTTGTGACCATGGTTTTGCCCTTTCCCTCCTCTCGTACTGCTACACGAAGGTATTCGTGATTAGACCTATGATACGGTGTATTGAATGGATCCAAGGGTGCATTGACGCTCTACTACCTTTACGACATGGTAGCTAACCTTAAGCAATAAAGCATATTGAACACAAGATGATAGATAGATAATCCAACAAAGTATGATTACATCTCAAGATCGATTACAACCCATGGACGAATAAGGAGATTACCCATCAAGGTGCTAGACATAGCACCGTTGATCATGGTCACCCTTCCGACGGTGTCTTCCATCTTCTCCACTTGTGGGTGCTTCCTTCGAGGTGGTTGATCTCCTTCCAGAGATCTCCCTCCTCTCTTTGTAGCTTGTGGATGGCCTCCTAGTGCGAATGGCCCCCTCTCTCTACGAATGGCGGCGCCTCCAGGACTTTAGGGTTGAAGATCCTTCGAGTGCAAGGAAAGGGGTGGCCGAACCGACCCCCGGAGTGGGCTGGGATGGCCGGCCTGGGACGACCGGCATGGGACCACCTCGGCCCGGTTCGGTCACCCCTTCGCTCCCGTGGGTCCTCATGTATTTATGCACTTTGCCCCTTCCACTTGCATGATTTTGACGATGTCATCCTCCAGTCCAAGATGGAGGTTCTCCGTGCATGAAGTTGGGTTTTTACGCTTCAATCCCCGGGGGTGTTCCTACGTAGCACTTCGGTCCATGCCACCATTGGAAGTGATTTCATCAAGCTCATGAACACGAACAAGACTCCGTAAATGCTCCTTTGAACTTGTTGCGAATCCGTCCTTTATGTCCATGTTTTCCTACATAAACACAACACTTCCAAATGCATGCACAAAGATGAACTTGTTATATGATTAGTGTGCCTAGTGGCGGGATAGTTCCATAATCAAATCCAAACCAAAGTGTAATGAAAATGTTTGGTGTACCAAAATACACCGTTAATAGAGTGTTTAGAAAAACACAAAAATATTCCACACAATTGCACATCTCGATCAAGTTGCATGACTAGTTTCTTCTTGGATCCGATTTTTGGCTCAACAATATCATGTGGCACAAGTGAGCCTCATACTTATCCTACACAAAGATCCACATACAAGCCATAGAAGTAGGAAGTTGAGGCTCACTTAAATCCTTTGGTGAGGTAACAAATACCACTTGAGCGATCGAGGGAACCATCCGAGGAACCTTATCTTTTTTTGCAAAATTGTCAAAAACTCCAAGGTAGGATCCAGAAAAGAAAAAGAGTAAGAGATGCAAAAGTCAAAATCCGTTCTACTTTTCAACCTCTGAAGGCAAGGTGGAAAGCAAAAAGCCCCACAGGTAAAGTAAGGCTAAGCTTCTCTCGTACCAACCTTTTCAAATTTACAAGAAGAGCATGGAGTTCGTGCGCAGGTGCTTGCCGACTGATAACACCATGCAATCCCTGATCCACCGAGGCCAAGTCTAGGCTTTGCTAGAGGACGAGCAAACGTTTAGCTTGGGGGAGTTTATGGATGGTTCTTACAACAAAATTTCGACTGTCAAAGCCTTGGGTTCGAGAGGAGTATACAACAAGTTACATGCACATTTTTTATACTAATAAAGTTCCACGAGTTGTGTTGCAATTTTTATGGATAGGTACACACTTAGGGGGGAAATGGAACCAACGTGCCACACGAGCCTGGCACAGCCGCACCACTAGGCACGACCGGCCCTGTAGGTGCGGTCGGCCTGGTAGGTGCGGCCGACCCTGCCAAGTGCGGCCGCACCAGCCCCGTGCCACGTCCTCGGTCCCAAACACTTTCTTCCCCGCGTGCACAACTTGGATGAACGATATTGATCAAGGAAACACCAGTTTGATCGAATGGATGAAGTTGTGATCACTTGGATCAATGGGTCCACCTCTCCGGCCGATCAACCACCACAACCGTCATTCCAAGAGCATCCTTAGCGTCACCAAGCGAAGGCAGTTCATCCAAGGGCTTAGAGGTGGGCCGACCACACCTAGAGGGCCGGCCGCACCTCCCAACCTCCACACCGGCCAAAACCAACGCAAGGAACCGACCCTCAACCACCTTAGGAGTAAGGATTGAGAGCGTCAAAGTCAAGAGGCGGTGGATCATAGGGCCGGCTGCACCCCTTGATCTGACCGCACCTATAAAAATGGGCCCACGCCCTCAACCGACCTCGTTGACCTATAAAGGAGCCTCACACCCACTGGATCGAACACATCACGCTGGAGCATCTCATTTCCACTCTTTTGTTCACTTAGAGTAGGATTAGTGTAGCTTGGGAGCTAGAGTCAAGTCGAGAATGTCTCGGGGTTCTCGAGGAGTCTTCTTCAGAGTTCCAGTATTGCTCTTGTATCCTTTCTTTGTTTAAACTCAAGTACAATTCAAGTTATCTTTCTATCTTACTTTTCGAGTCAATTACATTCAGCTTTTACTTTGCTCTAGAAGCCTTATTGTTGGTTTAGACTAAAGTTAGTTGAGTCTTGGTTAACATGGCTCTCTTGAACCCTATAGTGTTGTGGTCGTTCTTCGCTTGATCTCCCGTGTTTCACCAGAGATAGAGACCTTGGTTCGTGATATCTGGGAAACGTTCTTTGGTTCGTTGTGAGCATGGTGCTCAGAGCTTAACTTAGCCCTAGATTGGTGTCTCGCGCAACGGAATAGTTATGGTACCCCAAGGAGGTGACAGCTCCGGACACGCTCTGTAACTCACCACATTAGTTCGGGCCAGTAGGATTCAATGTGTCGTAGTCCTCCCTTCTCATCCCAGTCTAAGGGCATGACTTTGCATGCCCTTGTAGCACTAGAAGAGCTTGTTGAGTTAGCTTGCCTTGGTTATCCTTTGCTTTAGCCCTTTGCCTAGAGTTGACAAGAATAGATAGATTATGTTAGGATCCTTTCTCGTCTCGTTGTCCTCCCAGCTCGCTATCCTCTCTAGTCTTTTATCTAGATCTCCTTGGGTGTGTCAAGTTATTCCAGAATATCATTATTCGTTATCTCCCACTATAGCTCTTTACCAAGTCTTGGTTATTCTCCACCGTTTACTCGATCATCTTTGTCGTCCTGCCTCCCTTGGGAAAATATAAAGCGACAAGCCGAATACCACCGGGTGAAGTGCTATAACGGTAATCCGTGCGCTTGTGGACCTTTTTGTGATCGTGTGGTTTACCCCAGACGTCCCCTAGTCCCATTACTAGAGGTGTGAGCCTGGTGGCGACGCTTGTAGGTGCCAACAATCATTTCTATCGCCGTCGCTGTTTGTGCTAGCCTTGTGGTGAGGCTAAGGAGCGTCAACAGTCGTGCCCCCTTGTGATAGGTGCATGGCACGTCGAGTGGATCGCGGCAGACGCGAAGCTCGGTCTTGAGGTCGCCAGATAACTCCTGCCGCTCAGATTGGAACTGAGGGGACTTAGCTGTCTGACGGGTGTAGACATCACTGGGTGGTCGCAGACCGAAGGGGAAGGTCTTGCGACGCGACGTGGTCTGCGTTGAGCGCTGGGATCTCTCGCAGATCTGGAGGGTCTCCTCCATCATGTCGATGATGCGCTCCATTACTTGAACAATGTCATAGGGTTTAGGTAGGTGGGTCTCCGACGCCAGATCGAAAATAGGGACAACAATGTGTGTCACCGGGATCTTCGCTGCGGTCACCGGGGAGGTCGCCGCCGCCAAATCAGTCGAGGTCGCCGTGAAGGAGTCGAAACAGATCTCCATGCGAAAACAACACCAGATCGTGCCACCATGCTGCATAGTGAGTTTCTAATCTCCCCTACATAGTGTGCCAACTGTCAGGGGGTGAGACCTGGACAGATCCGCTAGGGGGCGACCCAGGCGGTTGTAGGCTGATTGGAGGGGATCGGGACCTAAGAGTGTAGATGGTAGTTCGCAGGAGGAACTCAAAATACGGCGAGGATGGCTAAAGACATGGGGATTTAGAGTGGTTCAGGCCTCCCGAGAGTAAAACCCTACGTCCGGTATGCGGTGGAATTATGCGTGAATGGGAAAGTCCCCTTGAATGGAGCTTTAGGCCGCCTTATATGGTCAACGGGCCAGGGCTTCCATTCGAGGTCGGTGGACCCTCATCGGGGTCGGTTACTAGTTAGGAAGGTCATCTTCATAATTACAGGGTGAATCTCGCCATCTGTGGTCCTACTGGTGGCATTGAGCTCCGACCTAGGGGAGAGCCTTGCACTACACGCCTGATGGGTCTTCCCGGATCCGGATGAGGTCTTATGGAGTCTTCTAAGCTCGTCGGGGTTGCGGATAAGGTCTCCGGGTCCATTTGCAGGTCGGTGGAGCTTATGACAGGTCGGGTCCACTTGACAGGGACCTCTAGGACCCTGGTTGGTGGGGATCCATGAGTAACCATGTCTCTCATCACCCGATAGGCACACATGCTGATGCCGAGAAAAGCACCGTGATATGTGGTGTGACGTCATGAAATGCCGATTACATGAAGACCCAATGGAGAAATCCCAGAATTAGCCTAATAGATTCTTGTTTGATCCTTTTTACACAGGGGCAATTTTTGTATGTAAAAAGTTCGTTCGTCTCCCTATAAAGGAGGCCAACCGGCACTTGTAAAGGGGGTCGTCTTTTGTGAATTCCCACTGTGAAGAGTTAGCTTTTTGTCTTCCTATTGTTCCGCCATCTTCCGTTTTGATTGCTTGAGCCCCTTCGTTTCACTTCATGGTTCGTGTTAAGCTTTTCTATAGCACAACAATTGGTGCCCACCATTTTTGTTTGGCTCAACTAAGAAACTCAAGATGTCCACAAGGAAGAAGAGGACCATTGCTAATTCAAGCACGGGGGCTTTGTCATCCTTAGACGAGGATCTCCCGTCCAACTTGCTCATTCAGGGAGAGGAGCTCCCAAAACCGAATGCTACTCAGCTTAGGCCAAACCAGGACGCTATTGCGGCCACGACCAAGGCAACATACGAGGTCGAGCTGGCTAAATTGCGGAAGGAGGCCGATGAGCAGACCAAAACTAAAGAGAAGCTTTCGACAGTGCAACAAGAGGCTGATGCAGCCAAAGAAATCTAAAGGCACAAGGCCGAAATCACCAAATTGCAAGAAGAGTTGCTTCTCATAAAAGCCAAACAATCCTTAAGTTTTAACCACCCTTCACCTGAATACTCCGTACCCATCCAGTGCACATATACAGAGGGTAACATGCCTTTCACTCAACCCCCTCCGTACACCACTTTCAGCCGTAATCCTTTCCTTAACCCTTTCGAGTCTGGCCATTCGAACCATGATACTCGCACCATCCGCACAAGATATTGGGACCCTAAATCTTTTTTGTCTCAAGAAATCCAAATCAATTAGTGCCTACAATCTTACAGGCTTGTACCACTCCCTATGTTTTCGGGCCAATCGGATCCTAGGCAGTTCTTAATGAGCTATGAGGCTACCATCCTTTCGCCCGGGGGCGATGATTCAGTGCTAGCGAAGTCTTTTATTATCGTCGTAGATGAAGCGGCAGTGCAATGGTATTCTCTCCTTAGTCATGGAGTGATACATGGATGGGAAGATTTGAAGCAGTGGATCCTATTGAACTTTCAGGGTTCCTAGTCTCCAGAGCTTACCTAGCACGATCTTTTCACTTGTAAGATAAAGGACAAAGAACCTCTTCAAAACTACTTCAAAAGATTCGTTCATCTCAGAGCCCAGGCACCAAATGTGTTGGACGCTATCGCCATTAATGCTGCAATCGTGGATTTGAGGGCATGTCAATTTTGCTCGCATCTCATGCGCGAGAGGCTCAATACAATTCAGCACTTGTACGAGGAATTGGAGAAATATTGTCACTCCGACAATGACTTCAGAATGTGTATGGAGGAGCAGTGTCAACAAAAGAAAATTGCCAAAGCTAACCAGTCCAGCGAAAGGGAATGGTCTAATCCCAGGAATGCCTCGGACACTAACCCCAGAAATGTTTTTTGCCTAGAGGGAGAAACTGCTCAGAAAAACTGCAACCCTCGGAGCGACAATCCAAACCAAAATAATAGCTCACCCAGCCCACCGCAACAAAATCAAGGGGGCGCCCGCAGAGGTGGAAGGGGAGGCGGCAAAGGCAGGGGTCGCAGCAGGGGCCGAGGCTACTAGGAGAAAAGAAAGTGGTACTGCATTTTCCACAAAGAAAATGATGACCACAGTTCCAACTTCTGCCTGGATAAGATAATGTTTGAGGCTATCTTAGAAGAAGAGAAAAAGGAGAAAGAGAGAAACAACTTTGTAAATCACTCCGCTCCAGTTTGGCATTACCCAAATTTTAGAAGGAACCCTTTCATCAATCCTTTTCAGCCACCTCACTTCTTACCACCTATGCCAAATTACACTCAACCACAGCCCTGGCAATCCCAGGTTTTTCAGGCTCAAAATGTTGAGTGTAGACCCATTGATCAACACCCCATCAATCCTCCCCCTCCCCCATACAATGGTCGAACCGCTCCACATTTACTAGCAAAACTTGAGGGCCAAAACGACCCACTTCCATCTGTCGGAATCATCCTTCCCATTGCAAGTGGCTCGGCTCTGAAATTTGATTGCAACAAGGATAGGAAACATTACTTTCGCGAGGTCCAAAATATTTGTGTGGAAGGCAGAGTAGAAAGAACAAGATGGTCTCACATTCCTGTCACCTTTTCAGAGGAAAATGTGAGATTACAAGGTTTTCCTCACAACGAGGCCCTTGTAACCGAAGCCAACATAGCAAGCTCGACTTTGGGAAAGCTTCTAGTCGACAATGGCTCGTCAGCAGACATAATCTTCGCTGATGCGTATGACAAAATGGGTTTGAGTAGAGATCTATTGCAACCTCCTGACACACCATTGTATGGTTTCGGTGGGTAGGTCATTCATGCAGTAGGCAAGGTTTCACTCCTAGTATCCTTTGACACTATTCAAAACGCCAGGATAGAGTAACTTTCTTTTGACGTAGTGGAAATGTACTATCCCAACAACGGAATCCTGGGGAGAGGTTTTCTCAACAAGTTCGAAGCTATCATTCATCAAGCCTACCTGTGCGTGATGATACCAGCGACGCATAAAGGACCGATTCGGCGATCAGAGAGGGGGGAGTGAATGGGAACCGATAAAAATTCTCCTCAAAGAACTTGGCCTATGTCCCAATCACAACTTCGAAAGTCACACACTAACACCAATCGCCAAGACAACATAGTTATGGGTCAACTACAAGTCCTAGGAACGATTCCTCGAAGAACACGCACAAGCACAAGAAAAGACGCAAAGGAACCGATCAAACTTGGCAAGTTTCTGCGTACAGATCACACTGTCCACCTAGCTGCCCGCGGACTGTCCGGCAGGGAGGGGCGAACTGTCCTGAAGAACAGGTGTGGACTGTCTATAGTACAGAAGTCCTCTCCAACCGAAAACAGCGCCTCTTGGCGGACGGTCCGTGAAGAAGTGCGTAGAAAACAGCGAACCCGCAAGAACACCTCCCCAAAGTCGTCCCCGGATCTCCCAAACGGCTGAAGCTCTTGAGCCAAGATTTGGGGGAGATGATATGTGTCACTAGGTGATGCTATGCCCCAAAACTCTTGGCCTCTAACTCCCTAGAACATTGGGAATCGCAGATCACACGAACTCAACCAAGGACAAGGAACTCCACCCAAAGGCCATCGAATCGAGGGGGTTTCCCGGTGTTTGAGGGGTCAAGATCATCCACATACAGGCACAAGGCACTCACCCATGATCCCCTCAAAGAAATCCGGAGAAAAACCCTCTCAAATCTACGGAATCAACCGAAGAACGAAAATACCAAAGAAGCACAAAAAGACCCACGGAAATCACAATGCTGAAGCTTCTACACAAACCATGAAAGATTCATACAGGTCTACCTTTCCTCCTCAACATCCATCCCTCTCTCAAGATCTCACCATGAAGCTCTCAAGCTAGTCATATGGAAAATCTAGGGAAAATAGGAAGGGAAAATAGCAAGAGCAAATGAACTAGGGTTTCAAGAGATGGCAGCCATCCTCTCTCCTGTAAGTACATATGGAGACAGCCGAAAGACGAAAATACCCCTATTACATAATACTAGGATACACGCCCCAGAGGGGCACTTTGGGAATTCTCGTCATAGCACCATCGGACGGATGCTCGGCGACCGCACCTCGCTTTGCCTCGATGCAAGCCTTCCGATCCCGACGCGTGTCCTCCACTTCGAAGCTTCTCGGCGCGCCCGTATTCCATATCCGCCCTCCGAGCCTACGGTCTTGGTTTTGTGGCTCAACCAAGTAACCCAACGGTTTTGTGGTGAACCGCCGCAAACCCCACGTGAAGACTCCGGTCTAGAGCCACTACCCTACACCGGCTCCGATCGACTACTTCATCTTGCTTTTCTTGCTACCATGCGGTCCGCACTTGACCCAGCTGGCCACCGGGTCCCTCGAATCAGGCCTACTCGTCTCTCCACTCCTCGGAGACCTCACAATGCATAGACCTTTCGCACCCACTCTTCACCTGCACCAACGCAAATCAAGCCGCTGCATCTGTAATACTCGGCCACGAGTCGGTCCACACCACGTTGTCAATCACTCATCACAGCCAGGAGCGACCATCCACCGGTCCTTGGACGCTCCGGTCCTCAATCTCCCCCTTGATGAGTGCATTGACAACACACACAAGTAACCAATTCAGAGAAAAAAGAAAAGAAAAGAAACGAATGAAAAACTCAAACAAGTGATCAAAACCCAAACAAAAGCCAAGAAAAGATCAATTGAGTGAGAAAAATCTCGGTCCCCTAAGGCAAGGGCAACTACTCGACACAACCGAGATAAAATGCTCCAAAATTGACGACTCCTCAAGGTGAGGCAAAAGGGCTCGACACCATTGGCAAAAGAGCACAACTAAAATTCAGGCGAAAAAGAGCTCCCAAATTCATGAATGCAAGCTCCCCCAGAACAAATGCATTTCTCCCAATTTTATTTCCCTTGATGCAAAGCTTCCTCTGGAAAAACATGAATTGGGTACATTCCTCCCCCTTGTTGGTAATGCATGAATCAAGTCTACAAATGCAAGCATGTGCTGCTCAAATATACAAGGAGCACTACAACATGTTAAAATTGAGACATAGACAAGCAAGATAGCCACAATTTGAGCACAAGCATCGCCAACAAGATAGAAAATGACATACAAGCAAGTGACAAAGCCATGATCAAAATGAAGCATTTTTCACAAAAACTCCCTCTCATGAGCATAGGACCTAAGCATGATCAAATTGAGCACAAACAACATATAACTCACAAACTTCATTCAAGGTCACAAATTCTCATCACAAGGTCATCACAAACACCTACAAGCGATCTCATGTCATGTCAAATCCACCGAGCCATGTGTCCACTTCTAGATATGAGACTTTTTATTGGTGAACATCATGCAACGGTTTAGCACTGAAGATAAGGAATTTAAAGCACATATGACATGGAAACAAAATTTTCAAGCATAGGCATCTCACATACCATTTTCATGATTTACAAATTAAGCATGGTACATGAAGTGCCTTTGCAACAAAAAGAAGCTTAGGCTTCTCCACAAGGTTGCATATGGGCTAAACATTCATGATGATAAATGGATCTTTGATCCCAAATGAAATGAACATTGTTCCCAACACAAATTAAGCAAGATATAGCTATAAGAACCCAATTTGAACATGAGAGGAATTCTACTCATAAGAGAGGATCATATAGCATTTTGTATAAAAGAAAGCCATCCACTAGCATATATATCCCAAAGCTACCAAGAGCATAGCTATACATCTCATGATCATCACAAGCAAAGTCATAACCTCATATCTAGCATATCATTGTGATCAAATCATATGAGAGAAGCACATCTCTACGGCATATGATACAAATGCAGTCTATGATACAAAGATGCAAACATGATATGATACAAAAATGAAAATGCAACATTCATATGTACATCACTCCTCCCAACCGAAGCTTGAAAAGGAAAAACAGCTCCAAGCTCTCCTTGCAAACAAGCAAATGTAGCTTGGTACAAAGGCTTGGTTAGGATATCGGCAAGATGCTTTTCAGTAGATGCATGGATGTGGTCTATGTTTCCCTTCTCAACGTTGTCTCTCAGGAAGTGGTACACCACCTCTATATGTTTGGTTCTAGAGTGAAGCATGGGGTTTTTGGCAACACCGATGGCAATCGTGCTATCACACATGAGAGGTACATGGGAACACTCGTCACCAAAGTCACTCAACGTGTATGTGATCGAGAGCAGCTGTGAGCAACAACTAGCAACAGCAACATATTCGGCCTCTGTGGTAGACTGAGCTCCACTAGACTATTTGCGAGAAGACCAAGAAACAAGCGAAGAACCCAAAAACTGGCAAGTACCCAAAGTTGATTTCCGACCGACTCGACACCCCGCAAAGTGGGCATTCGAAAAACCAAGAAGCGAAAGGGAAGAGGACGCCGAGTACCAAAGACCAAGCTCAGGAGTGTATCAAAGATACCTGAAGATCCGCTTGATGGCCTGCCGATGTGAAGTCCTCGACGACGCCTGAAAACAAGCGCAGAGACACACAGAAAACTAGATGTCCGGCCTCGTCTCCGTCAAGTACAGGAGGGGGCCGATCATGCTCCGGTACTCCTTCTGGTCCACAAGCTCTCCGTCCTCATCCGCGTCGAGCGCTATAGTAGTACTCATCGGTGTTGACAGGGGCTTCGAGTCATCCATCTTGAACTTCTTGAGGATGTCCTTTGTGTACTCGGCTTGGTGTACAAAGGTTCCCTCCTTCGCCTGCTTGATCTGAAGCCCGAGAAAGTACTATAACTCTCCCATCATGGACATTTCGAATTCTTTGCCCATATCCTCTGCATACCTCGCAACTAAAGAGTGAGACGAGCTGCCAAAGACAACATCATCCACGTATACCTGAACAATTAGGATATCATCACCCTGCGTGAGGAGAAAAAGAGTCTTATCAACATTGCTCATCTCAAACCCCTTGGTGAACAAGAACCCCCTCTAACGACCATACCAAGCACATGGAGCTTGTTTCAGCCCATACAACACCTTTCTCAGCCTATACACCCTGTGGGGAAATTTAGCACTCTCAAAGCCCGGTGGTTGCTTCACATAAACGTCCTCTTCTAAAACCCCATTCAAGAAGGCACTCTTCACATCCATTTGGTACAATTTGGACCCTTTAGCCACAAAAAAGGCTAGAAGGATCCTATTTGCCTCCAAACGGGCTACAGGAGCAAATGTCTTCTCATAGTCTATCCCCTCCTTCTAACTATAGCCCTGAGCAACCAACCTCGACTTGTTCCTTGCCACCTCACCATTTTATCCCTCTTTGTTTTTCCACACCCATTTTAGTTTGGTGGTGGCTCCACTAACTCCCACACTTGGTTTCTCTCAAAATTCTCTAACTCCTCATGCATGGCATTCACCCAATTAGGATCAGTAGAGCGTGTCCAATGTCTTTCGGCTCAAAAGTAGCAACAAAAGCTGAATGAGCAAAGTGAGAAGCATTTCTGAACCTCGACCGTGCCGTACGCTCATTGATGTCGCTGATGATTCTTGAGGGTGGATGATCAACTTGAACGCGCCTCGAGGCCTCTCGCCTGGAGACAACCTCCCCCTCAGTAGCAGCTTCCACTTGATCTTGCTGGATCCTTGGCACTGTAGGGGATGGACCATCCTGCACCGTAGTCAACGTTGTGGAAGTAGAGGGTACATGCATGGCTGGAGCTTCACCATCATCACCATCATCCTCTCCAGCATCATCCTTTGCGTCCTCAAAGATCTTCTTGCCAACTTCATCATCACCTGCACACTCAAAGACAAGCGAATTACATGGTTGTGTCTCGTCGAAGGTCACCTCACAAGTCTTTATGACTAGGTTAGTATCAAGCTTGAGCACACGAAATGCTCGAGAATGAGTAGCATAACCCAAGAAAATCCCATCGCAAGACCTCGACTGAAACTTATCAAGCCTACCCTTATTGAGAATGAAGCACCGACAACCAAAATCCTTGAAATGTCTCACTCTAGGTGCTCGCCTGTGCATGAGCTCATAGCACGTCTTGTTCAAGAAGGCCCTCAGAAAAATCCGGTTCCCAACATGGCAAGAGGAATTCACCGCCTCCGCCCAATATCTCCTCGGAGTCCTATGCTCATCAAGCGTCGTCCGAGCCATCTCACAAAGGGAACGATTTTTCCTCTCAACCACACCTTTCTGACAAGCCACATAGAAAGAAGAAAACTGAAGTTCGAGACCCAAATCATGACAAAAGGTTTCAAAACAAGAGTTTTTAAATTCACTGCCATTGTCGCTACGAATAGCTCAAACAACATCTCCATTTCTCTCATTCTTCAACCTCGAGATTAGATCCCGAACAAAACCAAACGTCTCCCCTTTGTCAGCTAAGAAGAAGACCCAAGCATAGTGAGAATAGTCATCCACGATCACAAGGACATACCATTTCCCACCCGCCGAGAACACATGAGCTGGACCAACCAAGTCCATGTGGAACAGCTCGCATGGCCTCTCCGTCATAACTGATGTCAGAGGCGGATGAGAGGTGGCACCCATCTTGCATTGCCTACACGGAGCACATACCAAATCATTTTGGTATTTCAACTTTGGCAATCCTCGGACTAATCCTAGTCCACTCAAGCGTGACAACAAGTCAAAACACAAGTGACCTAGTCTCTTATGCCATTTACAAAGCTCCACCGAAACACTAGCACCAAACAATGAGAAGAGCCAACACACTGAGAAAAATCGGCTCTGAAAATCTGACCCTCAAGGACGATCATGCACACGAGATCTCCTCGAGAATCCAAAACACGAGAATAGTCCGTTTTGAAACAGACTTCAAAACCCTCATCAAGAAGTTGGGAGACAAAGAGAAGATTGTAACCCAAAGACTTGACAAGAGAAACATGCCGAAGAGTCACAGACTCACTCACCTGCACTGTGCCCACTGAAAAGACCTCTACCTTTCCCATTATCCCTAAAAGTGATGTACTCGTTGGTCATCACTGAGGTGAGGCTGGAGAACGACCTTTGATCTCTGGTCATGTGTCGAGAGCAACCGGAGTCGATCAACCAAAATCCCTCCATGCCTCCCACCTGCAAAATCAAAAATGAGAGCGAGAGTGAGCAAAAGACTCAGCACTGGGGTTAGTACAAAAGGAATCAAACCAGTGCCTCGCCATTTGCTCAAACGTGGGGTTTGCAAAATCCATCCTATCTCTCCTAGGTAGAAGACCCACACGTCCCCTTGGAGGACTACGCACACCACGAAGGGAAGACCGTGGCCCGTAGCTCCTCTAGGACCTAAAGCTGCGATCGTTCCCGCCATACTCGTAAAGGCCACGAGCAAAGGAACGTCCAGCAAACTCACCACGCCCGAACCCAACATGCCTACCACCTTCTCTATGTGGTGGCTCTCCACGAGGCACAAACTCATGCCTCTCTAGAAGGTAAATGGTACGCACCATACCCTGGACTCTCAGCACCAACTTAGGCTCAGGCACACTACGAGAAGGGCGGTACCTATCCTTGTTGGCCAACTCTCTAGCCAACCTCTCCTCACGTTTCCTCCTGAAGCAAAACTCAGCAAGGTGTCCATCCCTCCCACAATGCTCACAATGGAAGGGTTTCGGTTTTGGCTTTTGTTTTGGGTTCTCTTTGGGCTTTGGTTTCTCCTCATTCAGTTTCTCCTCACTCGGTTTCTCTCCCTTCTTCCCAAAGAACTCAGTCCCAAGTCACTCTTGAACTTGATGGGTTTCTAGAAGTTGTCGGTTTGTGGAGGAAACATGGGTGGAGCTGGGGTTGTGTCTAGTCGGTTCCTAAGATGATTCGGTTTAGGAACAAAGGCATTTTTGTAGTGAGTTTTTGGTGGCTCTGGTATCTCCGATCTTCCCCGCATCCTCACCACTTCCCTCACCAACCTTGTTTGCCCCAAGCGCTTCCCCATCCTGGAGCTTGTATGTCTTAGTCATTATCCTCAACTAAGGCTCATGACCAGACAACCAACCCATCAACTTTTATCAACTCATCATTCTCATCCTGCAAATGATCAACATAGTGTGCAAGCTCCATATTCTTCACAACATTTATTTCACGAGTAGAACAAATTGTAGGAATAGGAGCTTTCAGATGAGCCTCTAGAGATCTAGCATACACAAGTGAAACATCTAGCTTGTCATGCAAAACAAGATAAGAAGTACAAGCACCAAGTGTTGACGTAAAATCAGCACCTCACGCCAAGCATACAGCAAGCAGAAAAAGCTAGCTTAACACACATGGCCGAATCCGAAGTGTGCCAGTCAATTTTCCATGAAGCTGACAAAGGATGAAAATAGTTAGATAAAACCTGGAACTTGCCAGGTTGTACTAGACAGTTCCGTATTTACGGCTACAAAGCCAATCAAAATGACATATAGCTACAACAAGCTATCTGTCGGCAATCTGAGCATCATTCGGGAACTTTAAAATATGTAAACAAGGTTAGCCGAATGTATGACGTAAGTATGATGAAAGATCGGTCTTTATTTAAACAACATTGCAATATGTAAGCGTGACCGGTTATCAAGGATAAATGAAAATAAAATAAATAAAGGGCGAAGCATGATTATAAAATTGCAGTAAACATGCATGCATAGGCCAAAAGCACTAGTCTACCGCATGATTAGGTACTTTCAAACCCGTCGAGCGTGACACCAAACAAGTTAATCCACCGTATGATACAACTTGTTTGAAATCACACCACCAACCAAGAATAGATCAATCCACTACATGATACGATCTAAACATGGAAGGCTAAAAGCATACATTATTCAAAACAAACTTATGAACATGTTTCACTCGTGATAGAGTTGCCGAATACAGCTGTACAGCCGATTCGGGTTCCGTGGAGAAGGAACAAACTATGCTAGATTAACAGGCTTGAACCCGCAACACATGGCAATCTAGATTGACTCGAATTCGGCTATTAAAGAGCACGTTATCCATGCACCATATCGAGTTAAGGATTTGAACATACATCATATGGATCGCAAACAAGATAGAGCCGAATCTAGTCAATCTAAATTGGGCAATAAGAGTGTTACATGAATTAAACATAAGAGCAAAATTCAAAGCAACACATGGTAACTTAATGAATCTATTAGATCTTGCCAAATCTAATAGAGCCTATAACTAGCTCCAAGCTAGATCTTAGCCTACCGCATGGCTCATGATCTAACAAGAAAGCCCTCTTGAACCCAGCTTAAATCCACCGCATGATACTAAGCATGGTAACAAGACTACTTGCATCATGGTCTAAATCCACCGCATGATACTAGACATGATACAAGGTTGCCGGTACTTATGGAGGTCGATGGATCGATGGCTCCTCTCGAAGAACTCGACGACTCGACTAAAGGACTCGAAAGTTGGCACGGGGCCGATTTGTTGTGAAATTGTTCGATACCTATTACAAACACTAAGGATTCATATTTATACCCTTGTCCTAACATGACTCCTAGTCGACCACGACTACAACATTTATTGCCTAAATTAATGCCCCGGCGCCAATGTCCGTCCTACACCCATCACCAATTCGTCCCTTCTTTACATCCAGGCCACGTCATCACGTATTCCCGAATGCTTTCTCTTCCAAGCGCGAAACAACTCTTCTGCCGAATGATGACACACTCCCGATCGCAAGCGCCTTTACCGAATGCTTTGAGGAAAACCTCTAACCGAATGGTACTTTCCTACCAAACTCGGCCCACAGGTCAGTCGCTTCCCTGTACCAATTTTTGGTGTTAACATATGCCCCTTCAATTACGGGATAAAGGGTGATTTTATTCTGGAATTGACCATAAATGCTCAACGTCTCCAGGTCGAATACGCTCAACACCCGTTCTTTCCTCCTTCAAACCGTTGAAGTTTTCGCCAAGATCCAAACCCTAGTTCATCAATCTTTCAAGCTCAAATCTTCAAATGGCGAACCAAGACCAGGCTCTTCAGGTAAATCTCATCCTCCTCAGGCCCATTCGGTATTACTTTTCTCGAATTTCATCTTAAATTTTTCCTCTTGCCCTCTCTTGTTCTTGATAGGATCTAGCCGCCGAAATCTTGATTCCCGTCAAGGACCAATCACCATCTTATTTCCTTAGGCCCGTGGGAATTTCCAACCCTTATGAGTTCATTGCAGCCGAATCTCAGAGGATCCTCTTCAAGGCAACACTGTTGAAACCACATGACTGGCAGGATGCTTTCAAGAACTGGCCCTTGCCCCCAATTGTAGGCTGGAGAAACTGTCACCACTAATTCGGCAAGAAAACCTTCTTTAGGAGGAAACTGTATCATCACCAATTTACTCCTTTGTTGTGGATGACTTGGTTGCCGAAAAAGGGGATGAAGCATCTTCCAGTCAGGCTTTATCAGAGAAAAACCAGGAAAAGTTGAAGGAAATCTTTTCTCTACTGCAAAGGGATATCCAAGACCAAATCAAGGATGCTGATCTTCTAAGAGAAGCACTTGAATTCATCAACTAAGATCTCCCAGCTGACATTAAGGCTTCCCTAGAACCTGTTTCCAAGCTGGATGATCACTTTGTAGTAGTAAAGCGGGCTTTGAAGAATCTATCCTCCCAACCAGCTCTGGAACAAGAGCAAGCTGCGAACAAGCAATCCATGAAAGTTCTGCACATCCAAATGCAGAATCACAAGGAACTACTAACCAAATTGCAGCCTGAACTTGAGCTGAAGAAAGCCAGAAAAGCTGAATTGGAGGCAGAACTGAGAACCCTGACAGCTGAAATCGAGGCTGATGAAAAGAAGATGGCTAAACTTTCTGAATCAATGGAGAAAATACAAAAAGAAGACATAGCAGCCATGGCTGCAGGAAAGCAGCTCAAGACAAAGCTCTCGACTTTGTCTAAAACCCAAGAAGCTGATCAAAGATTGTTGGAGAATATCAATAAGATGATATCAGATGCCTCTAATGTAATCTCAAAATACTTGGGTGTATGATTGTAACAAACAATTTGTAGCCGAATGCCTCATCATCCCTGTAATTTTGCTTCCCGTCAGTCTTTACTTTCCAATATTTGTCTTGCCTTATTTCGACGAGCAATTTCTAGACGATTCATTCGGCAACTCTGACCAAACAGTGTCAGACCCGAAAAACAACCCGACCGCAACACAGCCGGATTTCAACCAGTCAAACCGAATATAACTCAGCCTGAATCCCAAACAACCCGACGACGGTTCTGTTGAGAGAGCCTCTCTACTTCCCAAATTTCTTGGGATATGCGCCACGATCTCCGGCCACGATCTCTCGCCAGTCCCATAAATAAGAACTTCGGGTGCCCCTAACCTTTCACCAAGTCCTCTGCTTTCCAAGCCTTTGCCAATCCGAGCCTTTGCTCTCCACTCTAGTACTCCCAAGAGCTCCATGGCAAACAGCGGCAACAGGCGTCGGGCCGACGACGAGGCCGAAGGGAGCCGTGCCGGCGCTCGCTAGAGGTGGTGATCGTTGGTTTCTTCATGGCTCTTTTAGATCCCTTTTTATCCTTGATGATCTTTTTTGTGTTTTCAGGCTCATCCAGTGGAATCCTCCCCTGCTCCAGCCACAACCCCGGCCATGGTGGGCGATTCTTCGGGATCGTCTGGCCGCTCCCACTATTCCAGCTCGCGCTATGATGATCGCGCTGCCCGCAGGTTCAAGGAGGAGCGCGATGCAATCCGGCACAAGTTGGAGATCATCTCCAAAGAGGCCGGGATCGCTGAGCTCGAGTGGGAGCACCAGCGCAAGCAGCTGCTGTAGGCCATTGACGGTGAATCCTGTGACCTCCTTAATCTCAACTTAATCTTGAACTATCCACCATTGCTTTGTGATTCCTACAGATAGCGACGCCAAGCTCAACCGGCCGAAGGCCCTGGTTGAGAAGCTGGCGGACAAGGTGAATGCTCCGGGAGACACACCGGAAGCTCGCCTTGGCGCTGTGGAAGACCGCGTCAATGAGGTGGCCCTTCACGACTTCCGCCTGGGCACCACCTTGGGCCTGGCCGCCATGGCGACGCACACCGGCGTCGACTACTCCACGCGGCCGCGCGGCTTCTACGGTGGCACACCGGAGGACGTCGACGACATCGAGGCCACTCTGGAGCGCCTCGAAGGCAACGGCGTCGCCATTGCCGATTCCATCCACCCCCAGTCTGTTCTGAACAGGCTGTTCGATTAGTTTGTACTAGGGGTTGTGGAATTTAGGTAATAAAGATGAAATTTTATCTTTCGTATTTGTCTTGTGATGATTTTCTTTAATTTGTGCATACAAATCTTCACTATTTTGAACACATTCGGGAACTTTTCCTCTAGCCGACTACGCACAAACTCCTACTTCTTAGCACAGAATCCGCAGAAAATCCTTATTCGGGAGCCATGAACACTGTTCAATGAAAAAACCTTTCGCATTCGGAGAAAAAACCCCCGCCGTTTGGTATTCCAATCAATGCACGCCAGCCAGTCATCACTCTTGATGCACTCTCACTGCTAATAAAATAGCCCCTCTGGTGCTTTGCAAATCATTTCACGTCCTTTCGTCCTCCTCTAGAAAAAACCCCCAAGGCCATGGCGGACAAGGGAAACAACCACTCGAGGAGAACAGCTTCCCACTAAAGAAGCGAACCATTCGAGAGTAATCTTTTCTTCTTATCCCTTTCTTTTGTTTTTGATTGCAATCTATGAAGGATCAGATGGCGACTAGAGAGGGGGGGAGTGAATAGGAGCCGGTACAAATTCTTCCCAAAGAACCCGGCCTATATCCTAGTCAAATCCCGGTCACACACAAGCGATGGATCGAATCACACACCAATCGCCAAGACAACGAGGTTATGGATCAACCACTAGCCTTAGGAACGATTCCTTGAAGCACACGCGGAAGCAAGAGAAAGGAAGGGAGGAATCGAACCAAGAAGCAAAGCTCACAGGCTCTGGCGGACCGTCCGGCCAGGTGGGCGGACCGTCCGCACTGGCCTCGCGGACCGTCCGGCCTGATGCCGCGGACCGTCCGCGCCAACCCCCGCGACCGTCCGGCCCCTACGCCGCGGACCGTCCGTTAAAGCACACAGAACCAACAGAAGCAACCTGAGAAAAATGGACCGTCCGCGGGGAGCACACGGACCGTCCGCCAAGCACCCGCGGACTGTCCGCCCGCTGCTGCGGACCGTCCGAAACTTCGTCCAACCAAAACTCAAAATCACGACGGATCGAAACGAAAGACGAGCAAGAACACGAAGAACTCCCGACAAACAGGACCCGCACGGACCGTTCGCCGACCCCAGGCGGACCGTCCGCCCCTTGCGGACAGAACAGAAAAAGGCCCGACCTGGAACGTCAACTCCCCCAAATCATCATCGGATTTCCCAAATGGTTGAAGCTGTGGAGACAAGGGTTTGGGGACTTGAAAAGCGTCACACAAGGATGCTAAAGACCAAAAATCTTGCCTCCTAACTCCCTTAATCGCCGGGAATCGCGAATCCTTTGAGCACCACCAAAAGCTAGAGCACCGAACGAAAAACTTCGAATCGAAGTGGTTTCCCGGCGTTTGAGGGCACAAGATCAATCACAAAGATGCACGAGACATCTATCCATGTTTCCCTCAAAGAAATCCGGGGAGAAGCCCACTCAAATCCGTGGAATCACACCGAGAACAAAGGCACGGAAACAAGCACAAAAAGACCACGAAAAACACAACTCCGAATCTTCTATACAAACCAGGAAAGATTCACAAGGTCTAGCATGCCGCCTTAGCATCCATCCCTCTCAACAAATCTCTCATGAAGCTCTCATGCTAGCCTAGAGAAAATGGAAGAAAAATAGCTACGAAAATGAGAAATGGGAGGGAGGAAATGAAACCCTAAGTCGCGGAGAGAGAGAGCCACTCACACACCCTCATGGCTTATATATCGGGTCCCGCCGGAGTGGTAAATGACTCGACTACCCCTAACTTAACTACTGGCGATACAACCCACGCAGGGGCATTTAGGTAATATTTGTGGGTCTTGCCATCGGACGGCCACGCCTTTGCCGCACCCCACGTCCTCCCGACGCAAGCCATGCGATCCCGCCGCGTGTCCTCCGTCTCGAAGCTTCCCGACACGCCCGGATCCCGTCTCCGTCGTGTTGGGCCCTCGGACTTGGTTTTGAGGCCCAAACCAAGAAACCGTCCTCCGATGGTTTGTGGGCAAACCACCAAACCCCGCGTGCTCGGTCCGGCCTCCCGCCAAACCACTTGACTCGACCGCCACCGTGCACCGGCTCGATTGTCCATGACTTCATCTTGCTCGTGTCGCCACCATGTGGCCCGCACCCGGTCCCGTCGTCCACCGGTCCCTCGAACCAAGCCTACTTGTCTCTCCATCTCCCGGAGGCCCCTCAAGGCTGAAGACCTTTCACGCCCGTTCTTCACCTGCAACAACACGAACTAGGCCGCAGCCTACACCTGCGCACTAAGCCAAGAGTCAGTCCAACACCTGTTGTCAATCACTCATCACTGAGGAGCGGTCAACCACCGACCACCGGGACGCTCCTGGTCCTCAATCTCCCCCTTGATGAGTGCATTGACAACACACAACACGAAATGAAATTCAAAGAAAGAAAGAAAGGAAGAAGAAAGAAAAACAAAGAAGCTCAACTCACGACCAAAACCAAAGAAAGGCAAACAAAGGTCACAAGCCAAGCAAAGCACAAACTCCACACTGAATACAGCAAGAAAGCTCCCCCTAAACAAATGCAAGCTCCCCCTGAACATGTGGATGCAAACTCCCAAATTTCAGCTCACCTCTTCTGAATTTTCATTAAGCTCACCTCATCTCCCCCTTGTTGACAATGTATGAATCAAGGTGAAAATGCAGAAATGCAAAACAAAGCATATAAACATCTACATCAGCTTCTCAAATAGGCCAAATCTTGTGTCAAAGGCTAAAAAATGAGACAAAGATCACACATATGAATCATAGCATAGTCAAAGCATCGCCACAAGTAATATATGAAAATACAAGCATGTGACAAAGCAAAATTTTCATATTTAAGCAGGTTTACCAAAAGAAGGCTCGCTTCACATGTAAAAGCCTATCCATGTCACACTTGAGCCACAAACATGCATACCATTCAAAGATCATACAAGGATATCAAATTCTCAGCAAAAGATCATGGCAAACACCCATAAAGCAAAGCATGTCATGTCAAAGCTCATGAGCCATGTGTCCAATTCGAGGAGACTTCTCCACTGGTGAATATCATGCAGCATGTTTTGCACCCATATGTGAAAGATAAGACATTTTAACCATAGACATGATGGATGGAGCATTTTCAAGCATTATACACTTCTTTTCAAGATTAAATCATTTCATCGTACATGAAGTGCCTTTGCGGCAAAAAGAAGCTTATGCTCCCCCATGAATGCAACATAGGCTAAACATTCACAATGATATTCGGCCTTTGGCCCAAATGCAAGAAAAAGGCATCCAAGCACAATCTAAGCATAGAAAGCACATTGAGAGCAAAACGTGACATGGATACACTACTACACATGAGTGGAGCACATTTCACCAAAAATTAGTCAAGATTAGCATTTATTTCAAAAAGGGCTATCTCACCACACATATATCTCAAATATTCCAAGAGCATAGCCTCACATCACCATTTCTCCACACATATGACCAATATCTCACGAATAGCCAAAGAAACTCAAATATGGCATATGAAAGAAGCTCATCATCCTAAAATGCAATATGATACAAATGCAACATGATATATGACAAGATGGCTATCCTACCATGGTTTGTACATCAAGTAAAGCATGTATATACATCAAAGTAAAACATGGTATGATACATATGATACAAGAAGGAAATCCCCCAAGAATCAACTAGAAAGGGCAACAAACCCCAAGTTCCCCCCACAAGCGCACAAATGTAGCTTGGTCGAGAGGCTTTGTAAAGATGTCGGCTAGCTGATCTTGGGTAGGGACATGACTCAACACAATGGTTCCTTTCTCCACATTGTCCCTCAAGAAATGATACCTCACTTCTATGTGTTTGGTTCTGGAGTGAAGCACTGGGTTTTTAGCTACGCTTATGGCACTGGTGCTATCACAAAGAAGTGGGATCTAGGTGCACTCCTCACCAAAGTCTCTCAAAGTGTATGAAATCCACAACAACTGGGAACAACAACTCGCGGTTGCAACATACTCCGCCTCGGTGGTAAACTGAGCTACACTAGACTGCTTGCGGGAAGACCATGAGACCAACGAGGACCCAAGAAACTGGTAGGTACCAGAAGTAGACTTCCTCTCGACTTGACAACCAGCAAAATCCGCATCGGAAAAACCATGAAGAGAGAGAGTCAAGGAGGAAGAATACCAAAGGCCAAGACCAGGGGCAGACTGTAGGTACCTGAAAATCCTCTTGACGGCCTGTCGATGTGATGTCCTCATCGAAGCCTGAAAACGAGCGCACAGACACACGCTGAACTGTATGTCTGGCCTCATCGCCGTCAAGTAGAGGAGGGAGCCGATCATGCTCCTGTACTCCCGCTGGTGCACTGGTTCTCCGTCCTCGTCCACATCCAAAGTGGCCGTACTCCCCATGGGAGTCGACATCGGCTTCACATCTTGCATCTGGAACTTCTTCAGCATGTCTTTCGTGTACTTGGTCTGCTGCACAAATGTTCCATCCTTCACTTGCTTGATCTGCAGTCCGAGAAAATACTACAACTCGCCCATCATGCTCATCTCGAACTCCCTGCTCATCTCATCTGCAAACTTGGCAACAAGGTTATGTGACGAGCCACCAAAGACAATATCATCCACGTATATCTGAACAATTAACAAGTCATTTCCATGCTTGAGGAGAAACAAGGTCCTATCCACGGTACCCATCACAAACCCTCTACTCAACAGAAAACCTCTCAATCTCCCATACCAGGCACGGGCCGCCTGTTTCAACCCATACAGAGCCCTTTTCAACCTGTACACCCTGTGTGGGTACAGCTCGCTCTCAAACCTAGGTGGCTGCTTCACATACACCTCCTCCTCTATGACCCCATTCAGAAAAGCGCTGTTCACGTCCATCTGAAACAACTTGAACCCTTTAGCCACGGCAAAGGCTAGAAGGATCCGAATTGCCTCAAGATGGGCCACAAGAGCAAAGTTCTCCTCATAGTCGATCCCCTCCTTCTGACTGAACCCCTGAGCAACAAGTCTAGACTTGTTCCTCACAACCATCCCATTCTCTCCCTCTTTGTTCTTCCAAACCCACTTGGTTCCTATGGGATGGCAATTTGGAGGTGGTTCAACTAACTCCCACACCTGGTTCCTCTCAAAGTTTTCCAACTCCTCATGCATAGAATTGACCCAGTTTGCATCAGATAAAGCATGTCCAATGTCCTTGGGCTCAAAAGTGGCAACAAAAGCTGCATGAGCAAAATGAGAGGAATTCCTAGACCTTGACCGTGTAGTGCGTTCGTCGATGTTCCCAATGATCTTCGACAGGGGATGCACTTCTTGAATCCGCCGGGGAGCCTCACGCCTCGAGACTACCTCCCCCTCAACTTCAACTTCTCTCGCCTGGTCCTCTTGTCGCACCTTCGTTGTCCATGAAGTAGACGGTCCATGCTCCGTAGTGGTCGTAGGGGAAGTAGTGGGTACACACTCAGCTTCAGGCGCATGGTTCTCTCCATCATCATCTCCAGCTTCATCCTTCTCCTCTTCAAAGAGGTCCTCGGCCATCTCTTCATCACCTGCACATTCAAAGCCAAGAGAGGTACATGCATTGTCTCGTCGAAGGTTACCTCGCAAGTCTCCATGATTTTGTTAGTCTCAAGGTTAAGCACCCTATAGGCTCTAGAGTGGTTAGCATATCCAAAGAAAATACCATCACTAGACCTAGCCTCAAACTTGTCGAGTTTTCCCTTCTTAAGAATAAAGCACTTGCAGCCAAAGACTCGGAAATGACTCACCTTGGGTGCCCGACCATGCATAAGCTCATAACAGGTCTTCTTCTTGAAAGCTCGCAATAAAATCCTGTTGGAAACATGACACGCCGTATTGACCGCCTCAGCCCAATACCTCCTAGGAGTCCTGTGCTCATCGAGCATCGTCCTAGCCATCTCACAAAGAGTTCGATTTTATCTTTCCACGACTCCATTTTGAGGGGGCACATAAGGGGTCGAATACTGATGTTCAAGACCTAGATCACGACAAAAGGCATCAAAACGAGAGTTCTTGAACTCTGAGCCATTATCACTGCGGATGGCTCGAATAGCATTCACATGCCTCTCGTTTTTCAACCTCACGATCAGATCTCGAACAAAACCAAATGTCTCACTCTTGTCTTCCAAGAAAAACACCGAGGCATAGCGAGAGTAATCATCCACCACAACAAGGACATACCACTTCCCACCCACCGAGCGAACTCGAGCTGGCCCAACAAGGTCCATATGCAACAGCCTACGTCGGACGCTCGGTCATGACATCGGTCAGGGGTGGATGGGGAGTGGCTACCATCTTGCCATGCCTACACGGAGCACAAACCAAATCCTTCTCAAGCTTCAACCTCGGCAATCCTCGGACAAGGTCAAGACCACTCAAGCGGGAAACCAAATCAAAGCTCAAGTGTCCCGACCCCCTATGCCATTTCCACAAATCAGAAGAAGGACCAGCCATCAAACAGCAAGCAGGACCCAAAGAACGAGAGAAATCAGCCCTGAAAATCTGTCCCTCGGGGATGATCATACAGACAAGATCACCTCGAGAATCCAGCAAACAAGACTCGCCAGACTTGAAACGCACCTCAAAACCCTCATACAGCAACTGAGAAACCGAAGGCACATTGAAACCCAAAGACTTCACAAGCGCAACTCTCTTCAACGTTACCTTGTCACTCACATGCACAACACCCTCAGACATCACCCTTCCTTGTCCATTGTCCCCAAATGTGATGTACATCTTTTCCTTCACTGGGGTGAGGCTGGAGAACCACTTCTTATCTCCGGTCATGTGTCGAGAACACCCGGAGTCGATCAACCAAATGTCCTCCAAGCCTCCCCTGCCCGTCGAAACAAGAACGAGAATGAGCTAGCGACTCGACACTGGGGTTAGCACAAAGAAAGTTAAACCAGTGTCGATCCATCTGCTCAAAAGAGGGGTTAGCAAACATCATTCCCTTGCCACCAAACTTCCCATGTCCCATGGGAGGAGTACGAGCACCACGAGGGGGAAAACGTGGTCCGTAGTTCCACTAGAACCCAAAGCTGCGATCATCTCCCCTAAACCCGTATTGAGGCCGAGTAGGGGGACGTCCAGCAAAACCACCACGAGCCCGACCAAACCTCTCACCATCACGCACACCATCCTCTCTCCTGACAAACCTCTCACCACCACCTCTCTATGGGAACCTACCACCCTAAGCTCCAACTCCACCAACACTCCTCACACTTCCCACACCCCGTGGGAGTGGCACTCTAGGCTCAGGAATACCATGAGACTGGTGATACCTGTCCTGGTTTGCTTTCTCCCTAGCAAGCCTCTCATCCCTCTTCTTCTTGTAGCAAAACTCTGCAAGATGCCTCTCTCTGCCACAATACTCACACCTGAAGGGGATGGGTTTTGGTTTTGGCTCTGGCTTCTCTCTAGGCTTCTCACCCTTCTCACTCACAAACCTCACCGGTTTCTGGAAGTCATTTGTCTTAGGTGGGAATTTGGGTGGATCATGGGTTCTGTCGAGCTTGTTGCAAAGGTGGTTGGGCTTTGGTGTGAAAGAGTTCTTGGGTGCTTTTGGAAGTGGGACTTGGATGTCTCCGATCACCTCAAACTCGGGGTTAGACTCAACACACTTCTCATACACACTCTCCCCACTGTTCTCTCCCACTTTCTCACCCACCTTCTCAAAACCCAAACCACGACCATCCGCTCTCTTGAAATCCTCAATCATGATTTTCAATTGAGGTTCCCGCCCGAACAACCAACTCAACACCTTCCTCAAATAGTCATTCTCCTCATAGATGACATCCAAACGGGATGTAAGTTCAAGATTGCGCAAAGTAACTTCATCACAGCTAGAGCATGCATTTGCAACAGGAGATTTCAAAGATGCTTCCAAAGAACTAATGGTAGAACGAGCATCAACAAGCTTAGCATGCATAGTAGGACATAATTTACAAGCACCAAGCAAAGTAGGTATAGCCTTAAGCTCATCATACTCAGTCCTAAGAGCATCTAGTTTAGCCAAAGTGGAAGCATTCTTCTCATTAAGCAACTTGATCTCATTCAACCATGCATCACACTCAAGGCATTCAACATCATCAGGAGTAGTAGGAGCAAGTTTCAAAGAGTCATTCTCAAGTTTCAATTCAAGCAATTTCGACTCTAACTCTCCTACTTTCTCACTAGCATTCTCAAGTTGAGCCCTAAGATCTTTCCTCATCTTTTTGGCATCTCTTATCACACTATCACGGTTGTCAATCAAGCCATTCAACCTAGTGATCTCAGCAAGCAAAGAGTCGGGGTCACGATTTACCTCATCCTCCGAGTCGGAGTCGCTGTCTTCCTTGTCGCTCTTCTTGCTGCTCGAGCTATGGGCCATGCCACAAAAGCCTTCAAGCACCACACAGCTCAACCCACTGAGGTTCCGGCTTGCACTCTTCTTGTCCTTGCGCCTCCCGGCGTCTTCATCTTCACTGCTTGAGCTTGACTGCGTGTCACTTGAGCACGAGTCGACGTCGCTTGCACCGGCCACCATGGCTCTTGCCTTGTTCTTCTTGTAGCCGCTCTTGCTTGGTCGCCGCTTGTCCTTGTCCTTCCTCTTGGACTTGTTGAAGTGCTTGCCCTTGGAGGAGTACTTGTCTTCACGCCTCGGGTGCACCTTGTACTTGTTCATCTTGTATTTGTTCTCCTCTGCTTCCGGGCACTCGGCGATCAAGTGGCCACGCTTGCCACACTTGTAGCACATCCCTGAGCTCCACCTTGCATTCCTCCGACTCTCGTGTAGTCGATCAAACCTTCTTGAGAGCAAGGCCAGCTCCTCCTCGCCCAGCACATCAAACTCCTCATCTGGAATAGACATAAGAGAAGACAAGGAAAACTGTCGACATGAAGGGTTAGATTTGCCCTTTGATCTTCCCACAAGAGCAAGACTATGATCAGTCGAGCCATCATGCTTGGATTGCAACTTCCTGTCAACCACAGCTGACTTGAGCTTAGAAAAGAGGTCATCTAACTCAATAGTCAAATAATGCCCAGACTCCTTGATGGCCTCAACCTTAGCACCCCAAACATTTGGGTTCAAGACATGCAAGAGCTTAAAAGCCTGATCATGCTCGGTGTAAGGAAAATCCTCAACATTAGCTTTCATGTTGTTCACGATGGCGGTGAACCTCTGAAACATCGCATCAATGTCCTCACTGGGAAGTGGAGTGAAGTTCTCATATTGCATCCGGTAAGAGACAAAGAGGCGAGCCTTCACATGGTTATCACCACCGTGAGCAACCAACAACTTCTCCCAAATTTGCCAAGCAAGATTCAAATGGCGAACACGCTCAAACTCAGGATCACACAAGCTCCGGACCAAGTGATCAACGGCTTTTGCATTAGCCTCATACTTGGCCTTAGCACCGGCATCGGTCACCATAAGAGTATGGATGTTGACCGGAATAGCATAGGTCTTATCAAGCACAATGAAATCCAACAGCTTCCCACGAAGAAAGATCATCATACGAGCCGCCCACTTGTGGTAACCCTTGCCATCGAAGTGCGGCGGACTGCCTCGCTCAACGTACGCCATCTTAGGATTCAAGACTTGTCAAAGTCGAAAGAATATGGCACCAAGCTCTAATACCAATTGAAGGATCAGATGGCGACTAGAGAGGGGGGAGTGAATAGGAGCCGGTAAAAATTCTTCCCAAAGAACCCGGCCTATATCCTATTCAAATCCCGGTCACACACAAGCGATGGATCGAATCACACAACAATCGCCAAGACAACGAGGTTATGGATCAACCTCTAGCCTTAGGAACGATTCCTTGAAGCACACGCGGAAGCACGAGAAAGGAAGGGAGGAATCGAACCAAGAAGCAAAGCTCACAGGCTCTGCGGACCGTCCGGCCAGGTGGGGCGGACCGTCCGCACTGGCCTCGCGGACCGTCCGCCCGATGCCGCGAACCGTTCGCGCCAACCCTGCAGACTGTCCGGCCCTACACCGCGGACCATCCCGTCCGTTAAAGCACACAGAACCAACAGAAGCAACCTGAGAAAAACGGACCGTCCGCGGGGAGCACGCGGACCGTCCGCCAAGCACCCGCGGACCGTCCGCCCGCTGCTGCGGACCGTCCGAAACTTCGTCCAACCAAAACTCAAAATCACGACGGATCGAAACGAAAGACGAGCAAGAACACGAAGAGCTCCCGACGAACAGGACCCGCGCGGACCGTTCGCCGACCCCAGACGGACCGTCCGCCCCTTGCGGACAGAACAGAAAAAAGCCCGACCTCGAAGGTCAACTCCCCCAAATCATCATCGGATTTCCCAAATGGTTGAAGCTGTGGCGACAAGGGTTTGGGGACTTGAAAAGCGTCACACATGGATGCTAAAGCCCAAAAATCTTGCCTCCTAACTCCCTAAATCGCCGGGTATCGCGAATCCTTTGAGCACCACCAAAAGCTAGAGCACCGAACGAAAAACTTCGAATCGAAGTGGTTTCCCGGTGTTTGAGGGCACAAGATCAATCACAAAGATGCACGAGACATCTATCCATATTTCTCTCAAAGAAATCCGGGGAGAAACCCACTCAAATCCGCGGAATCACACCGAGAACAAAGGCACGAAAACAAGCACAAAAAGACCACGATAAACACAACTCCGAATCTTCTATACAAACCAGGAAAGATTCACAAGGTCTAGCATGCCTCCCTAGCATCCATCCCTCTCAACAAATCTCTCATGAAGCTCTCATGCTAGCCTAGAGAAAATGGAAGAAAAATAGCTACGAAAATGAGAAATGGGAGGGAGGAAATGAAACCCTAAGTCGCGGAGAGAGAGAGCCACTCACACACCCTCATGGCTTATATATCGGGTCCCGCCGGAGTGGTAAATGACTCGACTACCCCTAACTTAACTACTGGCGATACAACCCACGCAGGGGCATTTAGGTAATATTTGTGGATCTTGCCATCGGACGGCCACGCCTTTGCCGCACCCCGCGTCCTCCCGACGCAAGCCATGCGATCCCGCCGCGTGTCCTCCGCCTCGAAGCTTCCCGACACGCCCGGATCCCGTCTCCGTCGTGTTGGGCCCTCGGACTTGGTTTTGAGGCCCAAACCAAGAAACCGTCCTCCGATGGTTTTGTGGGCAAACCACCAAACCCCGCGTGCTCGGTCCGGCCTCCCGCCAAACCACTTGACTCGACCGCCACCGTGCACCGGCTCAATTGTCCATGACTTCATCTTGCTCGTGTCGCCACCATGTGGCCCGCACCCATTCCTGCTGTCCACCGGGTCCCTCGAACCAAGCCTACTTGTCTCTCCATCTCCCAGAGGCACCTCAAGGCTGAAGACCTTTCGCGCCCGATCTTCACCTGCAACAACACGAACTAGGCCGCAGCCTACACCTGCGCACTAAGCCAAGAGTCAGTCCAACACCCGTTGTCAATCACTCATCACTGAGGAGCGGTCAACCACCTACCACCGGGACGCTCCTGGTCCTCAATCTCGTGATTCACCTTTCTTTGATTTCAGCCTTGATCTGCTACCAGAGGAAATCTTCGGTACTGAAGAAACCCCTGAGTACATCCTTTCTGACTCTTCGACTGAAGAAGAAGACGCCACGCCAGAATAGAGGACCAATCACCAACTGCACCGTCGCATCCGGCATCCAGCACGCGCTGCAGCCCAACCCGCGCAGCAGCAGGCCGCCACAGCCCAGCTCGCGCGCGTCGCTCGCGGCCCGGGCGGCCCCGGCGGCCCGCGCCGCTCCCTCTCCCTCACCGCCGCCGGCCGACCGGGGGACCCACCGGTCATCCCCTAGCTCCGCCGGCTCCGCCCGGACTCCGCCGCCGCCGTCGAGTCCGAGCGAGGCACGCCTCCCTCCGCGTGGCCCGCACGCCAAGGCGGTCCCCGGGGCTACTCAAAGCGAGCCGCCGCCCCCGGACGCCCTACCCGAGACCCCGGTGCCCTAGCCGCCAAGCCTCCGAGCGCCGCCGACGCCGGAACCCTAGTTCCCCGCCGCCGCCGCTGACTTCTCGCCTCCGCCGCCGCCCGTCGTTGCGAAGCCGTCCAAGACCCGCGCCTGGAGGTGAGCAACCCCGCCGCATCGTTCGTGGTTGAGCTCCTGCACCCCAATGCCCTGGAGGCCTCACCGAAGACCGCGACCCGCGCCGCCGTGCCGACCGGTTTGATCTGTTTAGATCTGTTTGATCTGTTTGGTGACTGTTTCTTATTTATTCCTATTGTATGCTTGTATGTGATGATTGTGGACCGTAGAGAGCAATTCGTTCGAGGGATTTGAAGATCAAGTCGTGCAAGAGTTTGAGCAGCAAGGCTTTGTTGAAGGCAAGTATTCCTTGATGCATGCCCGCTTGTCCTACATAACATGCATTTAAATTCACCGTTTTTACTTTTCGCTTGCATTAATTTGATGGGAACCTATTAAGGATCATGCCTAGATTTTTACTACCTTTACCTTGATACCGGGAATTAAATTAATCTTGTGGTAGCTATTGCTTAGCATGCTCAACTGGGAATTGGTATTAATCAAACTTGGTTACCTTTTTGTTATTCTATGTTCCGTTTATGATCTTTTACTTTACAAGACCACTTTAATATGATAATCGGAACATGGAGAACCACCCAGAAAAACAGTACAACCAGAAGAACTAATGGGCAATGGTCTTGGCTGAATAATTAGGAACTTTAGCTGGGGATGGTCTTAACTGATAAGGACATGGGATCGGCGGTACTGTGGGGTATGGACTCGCTCTAGCAGGGGGTTGGGTGAGTTATTCTTTTTTATGGTGGGGTATCGACCTGCTAGGGGACTTTATACCTTGCTAACTGATCCGGACCTTGTGGGTCATAACTTGCTAGGGAACCTTTGTAAAGGCCATGTAGCGTCCCTATGCAATCACACCTTGGAAGTGTGATATGGTGTCTTGCAAGCACCGCATGGTTGGGTCCAAAGTTCTTCGGAGCTTTTACGCTGCTTGTGGGTAAAGATGTACAACCTCTGCAGAGTGTTAAACTAATCGATTAGTCGTGCTCACGGTCAAGAGCGGCCTGGACACTCACATGATTAAATTATGGAACTTTAATGTTTAATTGCTGTTTTATTCTTTATTTATGATGCTTATATCTTATTTAATTGGGTTGGTATGAACTTACACCTTTAGTAATCAGGTTGCTAATAACACTTGACCAACTAAAATGCTAAAGTGCTTGAACCTTAGCCATCCACCATATGGCCTTGCATGTTATGTTGTTCTCTCTTGCTGAGTACGATATGTGCTCACGCTTGTTTATTCTCTTGCATTACAATACCCGGAATTGCTGCTCAGACTGGGAGAACTTTGAAGATATTCCAGGAGATTTCCAGGAGTTCTAGGTGTGTGTAGTCTTCAGTCAGCTGCCTGTGGAGGCATTTTGTCCGCTGCGAGAACTCGTTTATTTAAGATTCGTTTAAGACTATGGTTTGTAATAACTCTTTATTCGTGTGGCACTGATTTTGGTATTCATAATGTCTAAGCGTGTGTGTAACTTGATTCTAGCGCACACGTGATCAATGCATTCGGTTTTGCCTTTAAAACTGGGTGTGACAGAGTGGTACCAGAGCTGTGTTGACTGTAGGAACGCTAGCCTAGATAGAAATGGTCGAACTAAGATTTTATACTCATAGAAGCTTTCTCTTACATTCTTGCTTTATTCTTATTAACCTTACTCTTGCCTTTTTGCCTTACTCTTGAGCTATCTGCATTCTTTACCTTGTGCTTGCTTTAGCTCTCGTCCTTTTGCCTTACCATCTTTCTCATTCTGCACTGCACTACATATGGTTCGTAGTTTGAAGACCTCTCAGGCTGAAGCAGTCCATCAGTATGCTCCACAGGAACAGTACCATGACTTGCATGATGGAGATATAGATGAGGAGATTGAGATAGAGCCTGCACCTATGGTTTTCCCTAATCTTATCATGGTGCCTGACGATGAGGAAGATCCGGAGGAGATGATTCCAGAGGATGAGCTAGCTGAACAGCCAAACCTAGAGGAGCAAGCGCCAGGAGAAGATGAGGATCACCTTGACCAAGAGATGGATGAAGAAGAACAAGAGCAAGAGGAGGAAGCTGAGGAAGCGATCTGGGAAGTGTACCACTACAGAGCTGATGGAGTAGGCATTCCCATGGCAGACCACCTGAGAGCGACGGTACTCCGCCTGGGCTATGACAAGGCCCCTGTCTACCATTGTGAGCTGTGGACTCATCCGTGGTTTGAGCCCCATTGGGAGGTTGCTGCCATCTTGGAGGAGTACATTCCATGCCGTGGAGTGAAGGAGGTGTCCAAGCGTCATGATGTGGCTCACAGGACTACTATGGATGCTGGGATAGCAGAGTCAGCTCGGAGGGCGCTCTATGTGCTCTCTCACAAGGAGCGTGATAGGTTGGAGGATACCCACTGCCGTTACACACCTTTTAGAGCAAGTGGGGAAGCCAAGACTTACATCGCCCCAGCACCAGCCTATGAAGGAACGCTCAACAACGTCCGGAGTCTACTTGCAGCTGTGAACACCGCATTGGATGATGCCAACAACACTCTATACGCAGCACAGCAGCAGATTTTCACTCTGGAGACGCAGAGGCGTGCATTAGAAGATGCACTTCAGAACAGGGAGCAGCCAGAAGCCCATGAAGCCACAGAAGGATGTACCTCCCCGTCACCCAAGAGGCCACACTACGACTCCCCTGACGCCCGCACAGATGCCATGGCAGAAGATAGTCCTTAGGTTTAAGATTAAGGATAGGATTTCTTTGTAATCGTTAGTAGACGATCGGTAAAGTGTGCTTGGTTTAGAGGTGTGGTTGAATGCTTGATTTTGTGCTTAATGTATGAGTTGGATTTTTGGTTGAGTGCAATGTGTTGTGGAGTGATGACCACAACGACATTGGTTTAGTAGTAAGTTTGTTGGGGTTAACTTTCAGTCTCAATCAGTTATCTATCTTAATCTTTTTGTCCCTTTAAGTTTTCCCTTAATGCAAACTCGAGATCCCTAAATCTGTTCGCGCAGCTTTCTGAGTCAGCTGCACTGTTTTAATTTTATCTCGGGCTACAGAACTCCGATTGCAGTAAAACCAATTGGAAAAGTTCAAGAATGTCGTGACTGATTTTCTGTGAAAAATTCAGAATATTTGGATGGATAACCAGAGAGTTATAACTGAAACATTACAGCCTCACGAATCTAAGCTACACAACTCCGATTGAGGTGATTCCAGTTGGAGTAGTTTCGTAATTTCATTACCTTTTATCAGTCCAAAATCCATAATTTTTGGTTACCCGCACTGAGAGCTATGCCTGATTGTTTGGAGTCAACGTAAACCGTCTTATCCGAACATCATTGCTATCTTAACTTCCCGAGTTTAACCCTTGGTGCAATCATCTAAAATAATGTCCCTAACACTCGGATGGTGAACACCGAGTCGGGATCCGGTGTTGATCAACCGGTAGGAAGAGGGCCCCGGCCAAGACAAATGGATCCCGCTATGCGGCAGTTCTCGGAGGCACGGACCCAGCTCCTCCAGAACTTGACCACCACCGTGACAAACTTGCAAGCCCAGGTCAACAATCCACCGGTTCCGCCACCCGCGCCTCGCAACAAGCACCGGGAGTTCATGAGTCATCACCCTCATGTGTTTACCCACGCCGCTGATCCACTTGAAGCGGAAGATTGTCTAAAGACAATACTGAAGATGCTCACTACCTGTCAGTGTGACCACAGAGAGAAGGTCCTGTATGCTGCAGGACGACTTCAAGGATCTGCAGCCGCTTGGTGGGATGCGTACTCTGCCGCGCATGCCGCCCCAGACACTATCACTTGGGAGGAGTTTACCACCAACTTCAGGAGCCATCACATACCCTCTGGGGTTATGAAGATCAAGAAGAAGGAGTTCCTTTCTCTGAAGTAGGGAGGAATGTCAGTGGCTGAGTATAGAGACAAGTTCACTGAGTTGTCTCGCTATGCAGCTGAGGAGGTTGCTGAAAATAGGAAGAAGCATGAGCTGTTCCTGGATGGGTTAGCTGGTTCGCTGCAGTACCAGCTCATGTCCTATCCTTTCCCTAACTTTCAGCAGCTAGTTGATGCCGCCATCCGCTTGGAGCACAAGTGCAAGGAGCTCGGAGAGCAGAAGAGGAAGGCCGCCAGCTCTGGGCTGTTTGGGAGTGCGTCTCGCCCGCGCTTCAACCCACCGCCGAACACCCCGTTCCGCTTTGGGGGCCGGGTGGAAACTTTGGGCGAGCGGCGGTCCCGGCGTCCTCGCTCGGCGGTTCCCGACGGACCGCTCGGCGGTTTCGGCGTCCCGTTCCTCGTACTCCCCGCCCGCCTCCCCGGCGAGTCGGCCAGAGAGCCCCGGTTGGCACACCCGTAAGGTCCGTGGCGCCGCCCAATCCTGCCACCACTACTTGCTTCAAGTCCGGAGAGCTTGGTCACTATGCCAATGCTTGCCCAAAGAGGAACCCTCCACACACCCCAGTGCAGAACCAGCAGAAGATAAGGAGCGGAAGCCAAACCCCGCAGTCTAACAAAGGACAATAGAGCTATTCACGAGGCAAGGCAATGCACGTTGATGCTGAAGTCGCTCAGGAGAACCCCAGAGTAGTGCTCGGTATGTTTATAGTCAACTCTACTCCTGCCTCAGTTTTGTTTGATTCTGGAGCATCCCATTCTTTCATTACATCCCAGTTCATAGCTCAACATAATCTACCTGTCAGTCCCATGTCTCGCCACATGTTAGTTACCTCACCTGGGGGGAATTGAAAGCTATCTATAAATGTGATAATGTCCATCTCAAGATTGTGGGCAGAGATTTCCGTGCCAATCTTATAATCTTGGATTCAAAGGGGATCGATGTGATATTGGGAATGGGATGGTTGACCGCGTGTGATGCGGTGATACAGTGTGCTAAGAGGTCAATCCTTCTTACAAGTCTAGCTGGTGAAATATTTGAGTTTGCGGGGATCCCGCACCATCAAATGCCGATGTCGTGAATAAGCTTGATGGAGCGACCTTGGAAGACATACGAGTAGTGTGCGATTATCCTGATGTGTTTCCCGAGGAGTTGCCAGGTATGCCCCCTGACCGAGATGTTGAGTTCGTTATTGATCTTTTACCTGGTACTGCTCCTATCTCTAAGCGCCCATATAGAATGTCTAGTGATCAGTTACAAGAACTTAAAGCTCAGATTAAAGAATTATTGGGTAAAGGGTTCATTCGTGCTAGTTCATCACCTTGGGGAGCACCCGTTATCTTTGTGGGTAAGAAAGATGGCAGACAGAGGATGTGTGTTGATTATAGGTCCCTTAATGATGTTACCATCAAGAACAAGTATCCTCTGCCACGTATTGAAGATTTGTTTGATCAGATGAGAGGAGCTAAAGTGTTTTCTAAGATCGATCTGCGATCTGGTTATCATCAGTTGAAGATTAGGCCTTCGGATATTCCTAAGACAGCTTTTACTACCAGGTACTGACTTTATGAGTACACAGTTATGTCCTTTGGGTGAACCAATGCACCCGCGTACTTCATGTACTTGATGAACAAGATCTTTATGGAGTATATGGACAAATTCGTTGTGGTATTCATTGATGACATTTTGATCTACTCCAAGAATGAGGAGGACCATGAGGAGCATTTGAGACTTGTGTTGCAGAAGCTGAGAGAGCATGAGTTATATGCGAAGTTCAGCAAGTGTGAGTTCTGGCTCAAGGAAGTGTCTTTTCTAGGTCATATCATCACCAACGGAGGTATTGCGGTAGATCCCAGCAAGGTTAGTGATGTATTGAAGTGGGAAGCCCCTCGTACATTATCTGAGATCCGGAGTTTTCTTGGACTTGCTGGTTACTATCGTCGGTTTATCGAAGGATTCTCCAAGATTGTGAAGCCTCTCACTACATTGCTAGAGAAGGACAGGGAGTTCAAATGGACCAGTGCATGTCAGTCCAGTTTTGAAGAATTAAAGAAGTGGTTAACCACAGCACCTGTTCTAGTAATGCCTGATCTACGGAAGAGCTTTGACATATATTGTGATGCATCTCGACAAGGTCTAGGATGTGTGTTGATGCAAGAAGGTCATATTATAGCCTATGCATCTCGTCAGTTGAGGAAGCATGAGTTGAACTATCCTACGCATGATCTTGAGTTAGCAGCAGTGGTTCATGCATTGAAGAATTGGAGACACTACATTATGGGAACTAAGTGTCAGATCTATACTGATCACAAGAGTCTGAAGTATATCTTCACTCAGAAGGATCTCAATCTAAGACAGCGTCGTTGGTTAGAGTTGATCAAGGACTATGATCTAGAGATTCACTATCATCCGGGTAAAGCGAATCTGGTTGCTGATGCTTTGAGTCGGAAGGTCCACACTAACATGGTTATGACCATTCAGTTTCCTGACGAGTTGGTAAAAGAGTTCGAAAGGCTCAACTTGAAAGTGGTTGCACATGCAGAAGGAGTGACATTGGAAGTACAGTCCACTCTGGAGCAATAGATACGTAATTGGCAGCTAGAGGATGCTGGAATACAGAAAACTAAGGAGAGTATGCAACAAGGAGAAGCCCCAGATTTCACAGAAGATGAGCAAGGAACTGTGTGGTTTAAGAACCGATTGTGTGTACCAGAGACAGGAGATCTTAGAGAGATGATCTTGAGAGAAGCTCACGACTCAGCTTATTCTATCCATCCAGGCAGTACTAAGATGTACCAGGATCTCAAGCAGAGGTATTGGTGGTACGGTATGAAAAGAGATGTGGCCGCGCATGTGGCATTGTGTGACACTTGCCACCGGGTTAAGGCCGAACATCAGAGACCCACTGGTTTGCTTCAACCATTGAAGGTGCCTGAGTGGAAGTGGGAAGAGATCGGAATGGATTTCATAGTGGGTTTACCCCGAACCCGAGATGGTTATGATTCGATTTGGGTTATCGTGGATCGTCTGACTAAGGTAGCTCACTTCATTCCGGTAAAGACTACTTATACAGGAGCTAAGTTGGCAGAACTATACATGTCCCGGATTGTGTGTTTACATGGTGTACCAAAGAAGATCATGTCAGACAGAGGTACTCAGTTTACTTCTCGTTTCTGGGGGAAGTTGCATGAATCTCTGGATACTAAGCTAAATTTTAGCTCAGCTTATCATCCACAGACAGATGGACAGACAGAGAGAACCAATCAGATCCTAGAAGACATGCTGAGAGCATGTGCGCTTAAGCATGGTTGTAGTTGGGATAAGAGCTTGCTATATGCTGAGTTCTCTTATAACAACAGCTACCAAGCCAGTCTCAAAATGTCACCCTTTGAGGCCCTGTATGGAAGGAAGTGTAGAACCCCGTTATATTGGAGTGAGACAGGCGAAAGGCAGTTATTTGGGGCAGATATCATCAGAGAAGCGGAGAAACAAGTCCAGATCATCTGAGAAAATTTGAGGATTGCTCAGTCTAGACAGAAAAGTTATGCAGATGGCAAACGGAGGGATGTGGTCTTTCAGGAAGGCGATTATGTGTACCTAAAGGTGTCACCTATCAGTGGTTTGCGTCGATTCAGAGTTGAAGGAAAGTTGTCACCTCAGTTTATTGGACCTTTCAAGATCCTTGAGAGAGTGGGAGAAGTGGCTTACAGATTGGAGTTGCCAGTCCAGCTAGCTGATGTGCATGATGTATTCCATATCTCTCAGTTAAAGAAGGGTTTTGGTCCTCATGACAAGGAGCCGTTACCCTTAGATGATCTAAACGTTAAAGAGGATCTCACCATTGTTGAACACCCCATTCGGATATTGGAAACCATGACAAGAGTCACCAGGAATAGTGTGATCAAGATGTGCAAAATACAGTGGAGTAATCATGCAGAGGATGAGGCAACATGGGAAACAGAGGATGAGCTGAAAGCAGAGTTTCCAGATCTTTTTTCCCAATCTGTCCGAATCTCGAGGACGAGATTCTTCTTAAGGGGGGTAGGATTTGTAACACCCTAATTTTATTAAAAATTTGGCTTTATAAAAATTTGCTAGAAACCATTCTATTGCTTACGGAATATAAGGTTGTTTTATTTATTTTTAGGCATTTGAAACCTTTTCTAAAATAAAGTCAATGAAATATAGGAGTTAATTGTGGCATTCATGCTGGTGCATTATTTTTGGTTGCTGGAATTCAAATTCAAATTTGAATTCTAATTGTTTGAAGCCTTTTTTCTAAATCCCTAAATTCCCAAACCTAAAACCTATTCCTAAACTCCTACCCATTTCCCCACCCAGCCCACCGGCCTGCGCAGCCCAACCCAGCACGCGCTGCAGCCCAACCCGCGCGGCCAGCGGGCCGCCCTCGGCCCGGCTCGCGCGTGTCGCTTCGCGGCCCGACCGGCCTAGCAGCCCGCGCCGCTCCCTCTCCCTCGCCGCCGCCGCCCGACCGGGGGGGACCCACTCGGTCATCCCCTAGCTCCGCCGGCTCCGCCCCCGACTCCGCCGCCGCCGCCGAGTCCGAGCGAGGCACGCCTCCCCTCCGCGTGGCCCGCACGCCAAGGCGGTCCCCGGGGCTATTTAAAGCGAGCCGCCGCCCCCGGACGCCCTACCCGAGACCCCCGTGCCCTAGCCGCCAAGCCTCCGAGCGCCGCCGACGCCGGAACTCTAGTTCCCCGCCGCCGCCGCCGACTTCTCGCCTCCGCCGCCGCTCGTTGTTGCGAAGCCGTCCGAGACCCGCGCCCGGAGGTGAGCAACCCCGCCGCATCGTTCGTGGTTGAGCTCCCGCACCCCAATGCCCCGGAAGCCTCACCGGAGACCGCGACCCGCGCCGCCGTGCCGAGCGGCCGCCCCGTCGCCTCTCTGCCACGGCCGCCGCCCTAGCTAGCCTCCCCCGTCGCGCGCGCCATCTCCCGGTGTAAGGGACGCTCGAAATCGAGCCCCCTAGTTCGAAACCGAGGTGCTGCGGCGAGAGCACCGCCGTGCACCGCCGGCCACCGCCGCCCGCGCCGCCGCTCAGCGCTTGCAGGCGTCCCTGGCCGCCGGATCTAGATCCAGCGATCTAGATCCACCCGCCGCCGCTGCTTAAACCGCAAGCGACCACAGCCGCGAGATCTAGATCCAACGGATCTAGATCAACCCGACCGGGTCAACTAGGTCAACCTCGCCGCCAGCCCTGGCAATTTTGCAGAAAAGCCCCTGAGTTTCCTATATTCACAGAAAAACCCTTCCACCTTAGAAGTTTTCTCACGGTTTAGTCCCTTTTCTTTATTTTAGCCCAAAACCTTTTCAGATCTTCACAGATTGGTCCTTATACCTTCCCTAAGCCATAACTTAGTCGTTTTAGTTCCGATTTTAGCGTTCTTTATGTCCACTCATTCGTTTCGAAGCGTAGATTAGTTTTATGCTACTGTTTAGATCTGTTTGATCTGTTTGATGACTGTTTCTTATTTATTCCTATTGTATGCTTGTATGTGATGATTGTGGACCGTAGAGAGCGATTCGTTCGAGGGATTTGAAGATCAAGTCGTGCAAGAGTTTGAGCAGCAAGGCTTTGTTGAAGGCAAGTATTCCTTGATGCATGCCCGCTTGTCCTACATAACATGCATTTAAATTCACCGTTTTTAATTTTCGCTTGCATTAATTTGATGGGAACCTATTAAGGATCATGCCTAGATTTTTACTACCTTTACCTTGATACCGGGAATTAAATTAATCTTGTGGTAGCTATTGCTTAGCATGCTCAACTGGGAATTGGTATTAATCAAACTTGGTTACCTTTTTGTTATTCTATGTTCCATTTATGATCTTTTACTTTACAAGACCACTTTAATATGATAATCGGAACATGGAGAACCACCCAGGAAAACAGTACAACCACAAGAACTAATGGGCAATGGTCTTGGCTGAATAATTAGGAACTTTAGCTTGGGATGGTCTTACCTGATAAGGACAAGGGATCGGCGGTACTGTGGGGTATGGACTCGCTCTAGCAGGGGGTTGGGTGAGTTATTCTTTTTATGGTGGGGTATCGACCTGCTAGGGGACTTTATACCTTGCTAACTGATCCGGACCTTGTGGGTCATAACTTGCTAGGGAACCTTTGTAAAGGCCATTTAGCGTCCCTATGCAATCACACCTCGGAAGTGTGATATGGTGTCTTGCAAGCACCGCATGGTTGGATCCAAAGTTCTTCAGAGCTTTTACGCTGCTTGTGGGTAAAGATGTACAACCTCTTCAGAGTGTTAAACTAATCGATTAGCCGTGCTCACGGTCAAGAGCGGCCTGGACACTCACATGATTAAATTATGGAACTTTAATGTCTAATTGCTGTTTTATTCTTTATTTATGATGCTTATATATTATTAATTCGGTTGGTATGAACTTACACCTTTAGTAATCAGGTTGCTAATAAAACTTGACCAACTAAAATGCTAAAGTGCTTGAACCTTAGCCATCCACCATATGGCCTTGAATGTTATGTTGTTCTCTCTTGCTGAGTACGATATGTGCTCACGCTTGTTTATTCTCTTGCATCTACAATACCCGGAATTGCTGCTCAGACTGGGAGAACTTTGAAGATATTCCAGGAGATTTCCAGGAGTTATAGGTGTGCGTAGTCTTCAGTCAGCTGCCTGTGGAGGCATTTTGTCCGCTGCGAGAACTCGTTTATTTAAGATTCGTTTAAGACTATGGTTTGTAATAACTCTTTATTCGTATGGCACTGATTTTGGTATTCATAATGTCTAAGCGTGTGTGTAACTTGATCCTGGCGCACGCGTGATCAATGCATTCGGTTTTGCCTTTAAAACTGGGTGTGACACCCAGAAACCGAGGAAGGAGGAGCGGAAGAGTCGCTGCAGTACGTGGAAGTACTCGACACCGAGGGTGCCCAAGCTAACCTAGCTGACGAAGGCAAGCTCTGGTGCATCTAACCTAGTTTTAAAGTTCTTTATTCAATTATCTATGAATGATTGTGCATTTACGTTAAGGAGTTGAATGAAACCCTAGATGCATGATCCATAGGTAGCTTTTGTCCCTACTAGTATGATAGGTCGATAGCTGCTAAGCTATAGGACCGTTACAAGTTGAGTGATGACCTCGCTCGCGAGAATAGGTTCCTAGATAGGAATCACAAAGTATCCTTAAATGGATTGCTCACGTGGTAAGAGCATGGGATCTGGGCTCCAGTCCATTGGTTATGTGGGTTAAGTTTTTGAACGTACTAAGCACATGTCGGGTATGGGACCGGTAGGCCTAGTACCTTAATGAGACGGCTAGGGATGGAACTTGTACAACTCTGTTTGTACTAGTTGGCTAATGTAGTAAAGATTAAACCTACTAGAACTTGTGCTAAAATCTTGAAAGTAAGGACCTACTCTTTGTTACTTTTTAGCAAAGCAACCCAGTAGCCAAAAAGCCTTTCATGGTCTAGTTTTGGTGAAGTAGATATCACCGACGGGTAAGTCTTGCTGAGTATTAGTATACTCAGCCTTGCTATAATGTGTTGATCTAGGTAATGCTTTCAGTGATGTGTGGCCCGGAGAGATCCCGCCCGGCTGGGAGCTGGAGCGGGTGGAGGACGACTGCTGAATGCATCATGGATGGCCTCCCGTGGTGTCTTCGTTTCCGTTAGTTTAATTCCGCGGCTTTTCGAAAACTCTGAACTATTTCATCATTGCAAAAACTATGGTTTGTAATAATTAAACCCCTCGGGGTACGAATTTGGATATGAATGTTGTTGTATCTCTGGACTCGCCTTCGAGTGAGTTTTAATGCATATATTCGATCCTTGTGCTCTTCAAGTGATTTACCGGGCGTTAACCCGGCAACTTACGACAGGATGGTACTTTATTATTGCTTAATGACCAAAGTGGATCGGTCTTAGGCGATAGTACGGTATTTTCCTGGGCGGGTTGTCTCAGTTGGCATCAGAGCTTATATGCACCAGAGATTAATTAATAAACCTTAATCACGGATTTTTGAATAAAATATGCCAAGATTGTTTGATTTTCCAAATACGTTGGTCTGCTAAGGATAAACTAGACCGAGAGGCCCTAGAGGGAATTTTGGGTTCTTTCAGGTGGCTTAATTAACTTATGGTTTATTTTGCTAACTTCCAACACATTACTTCATGTCAGACTTATTTTCTCGCACAACCAAACTAGGAGCCACGTGTTTTATACGTGTGCTGTTCCGCATCACGGGAACTGCGAGGGTTGATGGAGTGATCCATTCCACGGATCCCATCTTTGCGTCTGTTTATGAATTGTGTGTCGCCACGTGTTTCATACTTGCGCTTTCCGCATGTCACTCATGGGAGGCAAGGATACACTCCATTCAAATGGATGGTGTCCGAGGTTGGACGCTGTCCATGCAGCGGCTTAACGCATGGATACCGTTTCTATAGTGAACGGTAATGTTTGTGGACGCTTTCGTGACGTGCTGGCACGAAAGGTTCGTTTTCTGCAGGTACATAACAGCGCTTCGTTAGTCGTTAAGCGAGTACCGTATAGCTCTCGACTAGATATTATAGGAAGAGACGAATAAAAGCCTTGCCACCGGCACTAACTTCGATTTTTGGCTTGATTACCATGTGAGGTCGAATAGGACGTCTTGCATGCATGTTAAAAATCGAAACAACTAAAACGGACGCAAAAATCGAATTTCCATATGTTCTCTAAGGAAGTTTATGCTAGTGTGTGCTTTTTATAAACTAGAGTACCTTCCATACCTAGCCGTCATGCTGCCGAAACTTTGTGAAAAAGTTGTTTATCATGTGCTAGGATAATTAAACCAAATTGGTAAAAATAATTGCTCCTCAACTAGTTATCTCGTAGTAGCAAGTCTCAATCCTAGTTCGTTGGGTTGGTTCACACTTCCCTAGGCACATCCAGGTTCAGGACCATTCATCTTGTTTCCTTGATCGATGCTCAACCTTAAAAGCTTAATTAAAAAGTATTAAAGGTTCAATTTAAAACTTGGGGAAATTATTGAGGTTTCTGGATTTTTGGTTATGAATTTTTTTCACAACTGCCAGAACTTCACCATTTGACATGCCGTTCTCTTTGAGATCTGACATGAGTTACATTTGTGTACAGATGGATTTCCCCGTGTTCCACCAGTTCGACGCTGACGGTACGATCCGTACCAACGGGTTGCACTGGGAGGGTTTTCCGCGCCTGGCGTGGGAAGCACTCAGTGCCGCAGGCTACCTCACCCCACCGACTTATGAGGTGAAGGAGTTTGAGCGCTTTGGCGTTCCCCGCTGCAGAGTGATCGTTACTGTTCTGCCACACCCAGACCACGCCGACTGGTTTGACTTGAGCTTTATCTACTGGGGATTTATCACTCACGAGTCCGTTGAGTCAGCCGCCCTCAGAGTACTGACAGACTTCTGTGACCACAACCCCACCGTGGTAGCTCTTTCTCCGTTTGGACTGTTTCCTGCTATGAGTCCTCACGACCCAGCATGGTTGGACCGTATGGACCACCTACGGGAGCTACTGACCCTAGCAGAGCCGTTAGATGTTACTCAGACGCTTGCCCCTTGTCTGAACGTGGTCTTCACACTTCAAGGGCTGCGTTATAACACTGCAACGATTATTGCACAGTGCTTGGAGGCATCTAGGCGCGATTGGGAGCAGCTTTCAGCAGCACACCAGCAGCTGAACTTCACGCTTACTCAGGTGCAGCAGGAGAATGACCGGCTGCGTGCTAGGAGGTTCCAGTTGGAGCTTGAGAGAGGTGATCGCTTACAGAGGATCGTAGATCTGGAGGAGGAGAACCATGCACTAGAGGAGGATGCCGACGCTCACGAGATAGAGAGGCTGACACTACTTGCGAACATTGCGGATATGCGGCGAGCGGGTGCGGGAGGCCGAGGTACGGTGGCGGCCTTGCGGCTATAGTGGGCGTACGGCCCACCGCCCCCGCACAGCACACACCGGAGGAGTAGCAGGCCTTGTCCGGTCTGGATCAGACGAGCCAGGCAGGACCACTGCTACCGACTCCCCCAGCTTCACCTACGTACAGTGGTGCTTCGGTGGGCAACTAGGTTGCCGACAGTAGGGATTAGGAGGATGTCGATCCTATCGAGTTATTTGGAGGTGTTTAGAGTAGTGGCTTGACAACACGTCTTCGTGCCAAGCACTGCTTGTATCGTGTCATGTCATGTTGTTTCAAATTCGAGTTGTAATGTCTTTGAACCTTGTTCTATCGTGTTGTGATAAAGAATGCTTAAGCTTGCATGCTTTAAGTAAATTTATTTGCCATTCAAAATTGAAATCTTCTTGCGTATGAATACCAGATCCTTGGATAAACCGTTGCAAATGACCACGCTTGTCAATTTTGCATTTCTCACTTAAGAAGGTTGGTAAACCAAAGCATTATAGAGGCATCACTCGTTGCCAGCGAATAAGTGCTCGTTCGTATACCACCTTCGTCGGTATCCGAAATGACGATGATCGTTCGAGGGTGTTTATGAGCCGTGCAATCAAGTGATCGCCATCCTAACCGCGTTGAGAAGAACGACTCTATGAATCTTGGTGGCTATAGAATATTGATGATTGTTGCTGTCCTCATTGATTAAATACTGATGAGATGTGATTATGCATGATCGTGCTTGTCATCATTTGGAGTAAGCTTTTGGTTATCTCACTAATAAAGCTCACTTTTCAGATGATGGGAACCATGCGCAGCTCTCCCAACGGTTTCGGATCAAGTGGTAGTGGTGATGGCCACCACCCCCGCCCATGACACCGACAGAGGCCTTCAGGGCCACCCAAACCGAGGTGTTGTGCCAGATCCTGCAGACGCAGCAGCAGATCGCCCAGCAGATGAACCGAGGGCCACCACACAGCGCCAACCACGAGGGGCCTAACCAGGTCACCACGTACGCCCAGTTCATCGCGAAGCCGCCAACCTTCGCTAAAGCAGAAGACCCCCTGGAAGCTGAGGCTTGGGTCAAGGCCATAGAGGCAAAATTCTCTTCCTTTGTGTTGCCTTGCTCCGAGGAGAACAAAGCGAACTTCGCAGCGCTGCAACTGCGAGGGGAAGCTTTGATGTGGTGGGACCACTTCAAGTCAATGCAGCGAAGGCACGCTGTGACTTGGGATGAGTTCAAGCAGGCTTTCAAAAGCCACCACATTCCCAAGGGACTGATGTATAGGAAGATGAGGGAGCTGTTGGCCCTCCGTCAGGGATCTGACTCAGTGTACTGCTATGCTCAGAAGTTTAATAGCTTGTGTCAGTATGGTGGGCATCATGTTGATACTGATGCCAAGAAGATGGAGAGGTTTCGTGACGGGCTTGATGGCAAGCTGTATGAGCGCCTGAATCTGCTCGAGCCCGCAAACTTCCATGAGCTAGTGAACAAGGCTATCTCTCAGGAGGATGCTATGAAGAAAGCCCACGGGGACAACAAGAGGATGTCCGGTTTCACCCCAGGCAGCGGAACGAGCAAGAAGTTTCGCTTTGTGAAGAAGGAAGCTCTAGGCCCATCCCAGCAATCATCAACTGGAAGCTGGACGATGAAGCCACCTCAGGGAAAACCTGCCGGGAACTTCCAGTTCCGCCGTGCCCAGCAGCAGGCTCCAAAGCCTAATGCACCCCCTCGCGATGTTGGAGATTGTCGTTGCTACAACTGTGGCCAGCCAGGGCACTACATTAGTGAGTGTCCCAAGCCCAGGCAGATCAAGCCCAACCCGCAGAATCAGGGTACGGGAAGCAAGCCTACCACTCCGGCCAAGAAGCCTATGGTGCAAGTGCGCCAAGGCAAGCTGAACTTCACTACGATGAGTGACATCCCAGCAGGAGCTCCAGTACTCACGGGTACATTCTCTATCAACGACACTCCTGTTAAGATTTTGTTCGATTCGGGAGCTACCCATAGTTTCATCAGTGAAAGGCTAATACACAAACTGGGTTTGAAGGGTTCTCATACCACTTCCGCTTACAAGATAACTACTCCCGGAGGCCAAATCACCTCCAATATCTTAATCCGAGGAGTGAATTTGGGTTTAGGTAGTAAAATCATTCCAACAAACCTTATCGTCATAAACTTGGTTGGAATGGATGTTATCTTGGGTATGGAATGGATGATTCAACATAAGGTGATTCTAGATATATCGGATAGGGTCGTAGAGATCAACTCTCCTACGGTCGGGCACACTACCTTGTACCTACCTTTCCGGGACGGTACTGACTCTTGTGCCTTTGTGAACATTATCTCCTCTCTTGATGAGATTCCAGTAGTGTGCGAGTACCCGGACGGCTTTCCTGACGAGTTGCCTGGTATGCCACCAGACAGAGATGTCGAGTTTGTGATCGAACTCCAGCCTGGTACCGCACCCATATCCAAAAGACCTTATCACATGCCAGCCAAAGAGTTAGCTGAACTAAAGACCCAACTCCAAGAATTGTTAGATAAGGGTTATATTCGCCCGAGCTCTTCTCCTTGGGGTTGCCCTGCTCTCTTTGTCAAAAAGAAGATGGTAGCTTGAGAATGTGCATAGATTATCGACCACTCAATGCAGTCACCATCAAAAACAAATACCCGCTTCCTCGAATCGATGTTCTTTTCGATCAATTGGCTGGTGCCAAAGTCTTCTCTAAGATCGATCTTCGTTCTGGCTACCACCAAATCAAGATTCGACCTTGCGACATTCCTAAAACCGCCTTTTCCACTTGTTATGGTCTTTACGAGTTCTTGGTCATGTCTTTCGGACTCACTAATGCTCCCGCCTACTTCATGTACCTCATGAACTCCGTGTTCATGACGGAGCTCGATAAATTTGTCGTGGTTTTTATCGATGATATTCTCATCTATTCTAAGAGCGAGAAAGATCATGCCAATCATCTCCGAGTTGTCCTTCAGCGTTTGCGAGATCATAAACTTTATGCTAAGTTCTCCAAATGCGAATTCTGGTTGAAAAGTGTGAAATTCTTAGGGCACACCATTTCCCACGATGGTATCTCCGTAGATCCTAGCAAAGTTCAAGAGGTGATGGACTGGAAACCACCCAAGTCTGTGCATCAAATTCGCAGTTTCCTAGGATTGGCGGGATACTACCGTCGATTCATTCCTGACTTTTCTAGAATCGCAAAACCCATGACAGAATTACTCAAGAAAGGAGTGAAATTCGTGTGGAGCGAAGCATGTGAGAAAGCTTTCCACACCCTCAGGCAACATCTAACTTCAGCCCCAGTGCTAGATCAACCCGATAATTCCAAACCGTTTGAAGTCTTCTATGACGCATCAGGCACGGGTCTCGGCTGTGTCCTTATGCAGGAAGGCCGAGTCATTGCCTATGCTTCACGGGCACTTCGACCCCACGAGCTCAACTATCCTACCCATGATCTTGAGTTAGCTGCTGTTATTCATGCCCTCAAGATATGGAGACATTACCTAATGGGCAATCATTGCAACATCTTCACCGATCACAAGAGCCTCAAATACATCTTCACCCAGTCAGAATTGAATATGAGACAGAGAAGATGGCTTGAGTTGATTAAAGATTATGATCTAGAAGTGCACTATCATCCCGAAGAAGGCAAATGTTGTTGCGGATGCTCTTAGCCGCAAAGATCATTGCAACCACCTAGAGTTGGAGCCGGTCAGTGAACCCTTGTGTGAAGAAATGAGAAGGCTCAACTTAGAAGTGGTACCGCAGGGAATTCTTTATGCCTTGACGGCAGAGTCAAATCTTTATGACAAGATTGTCACTGCCCAGCGCAATGATGTAGATATTCAAACCATCAGGCAGAAACTAGCAGAAGGAGACCCCAAGTACACTTGTTTCCAGAAGGATCACCAGGATGTGGTCTGGTTTGGGAAACGTCTATTGGTCCCCGTGGACCCAGAAATTAAGAAAATCAATCTAGATGAAGCTCACAATTCCAAATTCTCTATTCATCCCGGTAGTACCAAGATGTACCAAGATCTGAAACAGAACTTTTGGTGGTCCAATATGAAGGTGGATGTAGCCAAGTATGTAGCCGAGTGCGATACTTGCCACCGGATGAAAGCAAGTCATTTGAAATCAGCAGGAGTACTCCAACCCATGTCGATACCTATGTGGAAGTGGGACGATATTAGCATGGATTTCATTGTGGGTTTACCCGTAACCGCTAGAAAGAAGGACTCTATTTGGGTAATTGTGGATAGACTCGCCAAGACCGCTCACTTCATTGTCGTGCACACCACTTACTCCGTACAACAATATGCAGAGTTGTACGTGGAGCACATAGTTCGTCTGCATGGAATCCCAAAGACTATAATGTCTGATAGAGGGACTCAGTTTGTAGCTCGTTTTTGGGAACAGTTGCATGAGTGTTTGGGGACTCAGGCCGATCTCACGGTTCCGGTTATCATCCGCAGACCGATGGTCAGACGGAGAGGATAAATCAGATTTTGGAGGACATGTTGAGAGCAAGCATCTTGCACTTTGACAAGAGTTGGGACAAGTGTTTGTCCTTGGCAGAGTTCTCTTACAATAACAGCTATCAAGCCAGCTTGAAAATGGCACCGTTCGATGCTCTATACGGACGCAGATGCCGCACTCCGCTAAATTAATCAGAGGCCGGAGAAAGAACACTCTTTGGACCAGAGTTAGTTAAAGAGGCCGAAAAAGGGTGCAAGTGATAAGAGAGAATTTGAAGATAGCACAGATGAGGCAAAAGAGTTACCATGACAAGGGAACCGCACCTCGACACTTTGAAGTGGGAGATTATGTGTATTTGAAAGTATCCCCCACCAAAGGTGTGCAAAGGTTCGGAGTCAAGGGAAAGTTAGCCCCGCGCTACATTGGAGCATATGAAGTTATAGAAGTATGTGGACCCGTGGCTTACCGTATCCAATTGCCAGTACGGTTTTCCGCAGTTCACAATGTGTACCATGTAACTCAGTTGAAAAAGGGAATGCCTGTTCCAGAGAGTGAAATCATCACGGAAGCTAATGCTTGGATCGAGCCGGATTTCTCGCTCGTCGAGCATCCATTGAAAGTACTAGACCAAAAAGAGCGAAAGACCCGAAGGCATACCGTGCGAATGTACAAGATCCAATGGAGCCATCACACGGAGGAAGAAGCCACATGGGAGACGGAGGATTATCTTAATACCAAGTATCCGGGCTTCCTACAGTCCCGAAACTGTGAGTCCTTCTCCCCATCTCTTCGTTGTCCAATCGAATCTCGGGACGAGATTCCGTTTAAGGGGGGTAGGCTGTGACGTCCCAGGTTTTTAATTAACGTTAATAGCCGGTCAAATGGTCAACTGTGGTCAAACCTAGGTCAACCTGGGCCCTCACCTCGAAAAACTCACTAACCCACCCTAGTGACCCTAAATGAATAGTAAACACACTTGTGGGGCCAACCCATGGTCAAAGGTTGGGTCAAACCCCTTGCCACCCCAGTGTCCACAGGTGTCTGCCGGAACTTTTGCCGCGTTCTCCAAAATTCACCTAAACACTTAAAATTCTACCTTTATGAAAGTTGTAGATCTTGATGAGGTACACAACTTTCAGGTAGATTGGCATTTCAAATTTTGAGGGGAAAAACTTGAAAAACCAAGTGCAAGGCAGAAATCACTGTTTGCCAAAACAGGCTAACATTCAAAGTTGGCGTTCAAATATCTTCAAATCTAGGCAGAAAAACCCTATATAGCCTTTGTAGGAAATGTTGTTGGTAGCTAGATCTACAACTTTGGTATTCATCACTTGGTCCAGTTCTATTCAACTTTTTGGAGAAAAATCGACTTGAACAGGGCACCAGCAAAAGGGTTGAGCCAGAGCGCCGCCGCGCGCGACGTCGTGCGCGCCCGCGCGCCGCCATCGCCGCCCGCCGCCGGTCGGCCCCCGCATCCGCGCCCGCGCCTCCCGAGGCTGCGCACGGCCCAAGGCACCTCCACCCCCGTGATCCCCGCGCCTCGACGCGCCCCGTCCCGAGGCACCCCGCGTCGGCGCCGCCGTACGCGCGCGCACGCGCGCGGACCGCCGGTCCATCGGTCGTGTCGCCGCCGTACGCGAGCCGCCCGAGCGCCGTGGCACGGAGATGCTCCCCCCGCCGTCACGCCTCGTCATCCGCGGACGCGCCGGGCCACGTATAAAAGCGCCCGCGCCCTCCCGCGCGCCGGCCACGAGCCGCCGCCGCCATTGCCGCCGCCGCCCGGCCGGAGCTCCCCGCCCGTGCTCGCCGCCGTCCGGCCCCCTGTTAGCTCCCCTAGGCCCTAGTGAAGCTCACGCATTCGCTTGTTGCCACCAATTTCGCCCCCCTCGCCGGAATTCCCCGAGCCGCCGCGGTCCCCGCCGCCGGCCGCCGCCGAACCTCGCCGCCGACCACCTCTCTCGCCTCCACTCCGGTCCCCAACCGCCCCTAGGTGAGCTTGTGGTCGTGTTGAGCCGCTTGCCGGCCGGCGGCGCCGCCGCGCCCGCCGACGCCGGCCGTGCCCGCGCCGCCCGGCCGGCCAAGGGCCAGATTGCGTCGATTCAAATACTTCTAGGGTGCTTTGCGTAAAAGTCCAGGGCATAGTTGTTAAGAACCCTATCTAAGTTTCTTTACAGTTCAGTCCACCGCCTTAGGAAATTCCTAGAAATTCGTCGAAAAATCAGAAAATTCCCAAACCAATTTTGTTGGGTTCAGGATGATAAATCCCACCTCTTTTGTTGTATACTCATGGCTAGATTCTAAATAGTCTTAGCAGGAAAAATACAAATGTGTTAAACCTAGATCTGTCATAACTTGAAATCCATAACTTCTCTGTAGCCCAATTTTGGATATGTTGTGTGTTAGGATATGACTAGATGTTGTGCCAAAAATGGCACAAAGGTATGTAGTAGATCTTGCTAAATAAATTCTTTTCCATTCCTGCAGTAACTGCTTAGATGATTTTTCCTGTTAAATATATTTATGTTCTTGAGCTCAACTTGTGCACACTGTCTTTTAATGCTAAAATACACATCTTGTGAATTAATCATGAATTTTGGTTTAACAGAAATAATTATTTCTGATTTATGCATGTGTTCCTTTGTAAATTAATAAACCAAGTTCAGTAGAGATTCCATGTGAGCATGCTGATTGTTTAGACTTGTTTAGGACCAGAGAGCTTGCACAAGAAAGTTTGGAGGAAATTGATGCTTATTTGGTTTTGTATGCATTTACTTTGAATCACTAGCTAGCCTTTGTTATTTTCAATAATATTTAATTTCCTCGCATCCAACACTTACATGTGGGTCCAATGGACCAGGATAGGTGCTAATATACATTTGAAACACTTCTTGAATTTTTGGTAATTTAATTGTTTAATAAAAAACTTAAAAGCCCTTTTAATATTAAAGGGAAATTAAATAAAGAAAAATCCCTAATTAATTCTTTTCCTTTTTGGAAAGTATTAATTAATATCATTAAAAGCTAATTAATTATTATCACTGATCAGAAAGTAATTCATAAATAAAAATGCTATTTATGCCCTTGCTTGTGAAGATGAAAAGAATTAAAGCTTTCACATGAAATGACAAGTATAATAAAAACTTTTTTCAATGTTCAATAAAAGGATAACCCATGTACACCAGTAACCTACCTAAAAGAGAAACCCTATCTAAATGCTTGTTAAGCTGAATATGACCAACCCAGAGTTGGATAAGACAACAAACTATCACATCACCTAAATCTTGCATTGCATTCCGTGTAGATCTTCCGGACGGAGATTACTCCCTTGTCCCGGAAACCGAGGAAGGAGGAGCGGAAGCGTCGTTGCAGTACGTGGAAGTACTCGACACCGAGGGTGCCCAAGCTAACCTAGCTGACGAAGGCAAGCTCCGGTGCATCTAACCTAGTTTTAAAGTTCTTTATTCAATTATCTATGAATGATTGTGCATTTACGTTTAGGAGTTGAATGAAACCCTAGATGCATGATCCATAGGTACCTTTTGTCCCTACTAGTATGATAGGTCGATAGCTGCTAAGCTATAGGACTGTTACAAGTCGAGTGATGACCTCGCTCGCGAGAATAGGTTCCTAGATAGGAATCACAATGTATCCTTAAATGGATTACTCACGTGGTAAGAGCATGGGATCTGGGCTCCGGTCCAGTGGTTATGTGGGTTAAGTTTTTGAACGTACTAAGCACATGTCGGGTATGGGACCGGTAAGCCTAGTACCTTAATGAGACGGCTAGGGATGGAACTGTCACTACCCTTGGGATTCGCTCTCACGGCTAGCTACCGGTGGTGTATGGTGACTCCGGGTATCTCGCGGGGTATGCCGGATAGCCTGCACCAAAGACTGTGGCCTTTCATCCCGACCCGGGGATTTTTGGGGATGGCCTGGGAAAGTTGTCCTTGCGGGGGCAGCCTACCGTGTGTTTGGGTCTACCTTGCAAGGTTTAAATCAATCGATTGTCAGCCTATCACCGTTATCCGAGACTACTTACTCCACTAGTCATGAGATCCCTGATGATGGAAGTTGATGAAGATGATGTTTGATTAATTGTATTGTACAACTCTGTTTGTACTAGTTGGCTAATGTAGTAAAGATTAAACCTACTAGAACTTGTGCTAAAATCTTGAAAGTAAGGACCTACTCTTTGTTACTTTTTAGCAAAGCAACCCAGTAGCCAAAAAGCCTTTCATGGTCTAGTTTTGGTGAAGTAGATATCACCGACAGGTAAGTCTTGCTGAGTATTAGTATACTCAGCCTTGCTATAATGTGTTGATCCAGGTAATGCCTTCAGTGATGTGTGGCCCGGAGAGATCCCGCCCGGCTGGGAGCTGGAGTGGGTGGAGGACGACTGCTGAAAGCATCATGGATGGCCTCCCGTGGTGTCTTCGCTTCCGTTAGTTTAATTCCGCTGCTTTTCGAAAACTCTGAACTATTTCATCATTGCAAAAACTATGGTTTGTAATAATTAAACCCCTCGGGGTACGAATTTGGATATGAATGTTGTTGTATCTCTGGACTCGCCTTCGAGTGAGTTTTAATGCATATATTCGATCCTTGTGCTCTTCAAGTGATTTACCGGGCGTTAACCCGGCAACTTACGACATGATGGTACTTTATTATTGCTTAATGACCAAAGTAGATCGGTCTTAGGCAATAGTACGATATTTTCCTAGCCGGGTTGTCACATTCAACAGGACCTTCACCCCAGTCCTTGCCTGAAAAGCAATCTATACCTTGATACTCCCAGAAGGCTGATTCCACATTGGCCACGCTTACTGAATCATCTTCTTGGACAACTTCTAAATCATCATCCACCCATTGAACAAGTTGTTGATGCTTGGTAGATGGAATACAACAATTTGCATGGATCCAATCTCTCCCAAGCAGCAAGCTATATGCCCCTTTGCGTTCAATAACAAAGAAGGTCGTAAGCAGAGTTTTAGATCCAACCAAGAGATCCACATGTATGCAGCCCTTGGTGTCTGAAGGATTTCCAGCAAAATCATTCAGAACTATGGTTGTTGGTGTCAAATCTCAAGGGCCCATGCCAAGCTTCCTGAATGCAGTGTACGACATCACATTAACAGCAACCCCACCATCAACAAACATTTTGGTCAATGGCTTCTCGTTGACATATCCTCTTAAGTACAGCGGTCTCATGTGCCGATTTTGGCTGTCTTGTCAAAAGTAGCTTGCTTGGCCAACACCAATTGTGCCATCAGCCCAAATTGCTCAGCCTCATCAATGTCTAGCGACACCTCCTCCTGCACAATCTGATTAGCTGGAGCCATGAATTCATTCGGCAAGAAGCATACCATGCACGCAGGAGCCGAACGACCAGATCCATCAGGCTTTTCTTTTGGACCCACACCTGTTTCTTCTTTATTCCTTCCTGCTTCAGCTACTGATTCCTCAAGCGCTGGACCCTTATCTTTTGGCTTCTCCTAAAACCAGGCGGGCACCACTGTCCTTTCTGCCAGACATACTCACGATCTTTTTCTTCTTCGTGATCAACCCATCTGTGATCAGCGTATCTTTTCCTTGGTTGATCATTAATTTCATTTATTTTTATGCACTGACCGTCACTAGGATGCATCCTTCAAATTCTTTCATGGACGGATCGGCGATTGGCAGTATCCTGCTTGTACTTAGTATATTTGTCACTACATTCGGGACAATTGTTTAGTGTGGGGAGCTTTAAACCTTCGTTCCAGCAGTGTCTGAAGAAAGCACATCCCCAATGCGCGCGCTCTTGTTCTCGCGCATATTCTTCTCGTTCTTTCCTGTGCGCTTCTTCTTCATATCTTCGTTTCTCCTCCTCGTACTTTTGTTTCTGGTAGCGCTCCTTTTCTTGTTGACGCTGCCATTTGTTGAGGAGGATACGCGAACTCACCCTGGGTTTAGAGGATTCACCCACTTCAATTTGACATTTCAGGATGCGAGGCTCTTCCTTGTGGATTTGTTCAAACGTTACTTGTCGAGCAGGGTCAACTGAGCCATCCTGCTTCGCCTTCGGTGAAGTCAAAACCTTCACTTTTCCTTTCTCTTCAACAGTCACCATGTTGACTGAGAACCCAATCATGTTCTGAAGAAAAGGATTGCCATCTAATTTCATTTTATTGTCAAATTTTAGATGACCTTCTTGGATAGCCTTCTGAATTCTCATCCTGAAGACCCTGCATTCATTGATGGAGTGAGAATTCCTGTCATGAAACCCACAGTATCTTTTTTCTTTCACTCCATCAGGCCGAAGCATAGAATGCCCATATGGCAACTTGATTCGTCGTTCTTTCACGAGGAACTCAATGAGCTTATCTGCTTTGGTAACATCAAAATCATAGGTGCCTTTATCTTGCTTAATCCACGTCTGATTTACTGTCAATGGCTCTTTGCTCCACACTATTTCAGCTGCAGCTATTTCCTCTTCATCATCATATTCTTCTCCCTGATCTGCCCTTTCGAGGAATTGATTATAGATGTTAGCTATGTCACTGTGCTTGGCAAACCTAGAGTCTTTCTTGAAGCCATAAGCTTGGTTGCTCATCAATGACAATCTGTGTGACAGCTGGCCAAGATTATCGAACTCCATGCCTAATAGCTTTTCCCGAATAGCTGGCAACATCCCCGCTACAGCCATACCAGCCAATTGATCATCTGGTAGGTCCAAAGAGAAACACATGCTTTTTGTCTCTCTGAACCTCCTGAGGAACTCCATTGGTGTTTCTTTATTCCTCTGCCTCAAGGTAGTCAGATCAATTAGCTTTTTCTCATTACTGCCAATGAAATAATGAGCATGAAACTTCTGCTCCAAATCCTTCCAGGAGCAGATTGAGTGAGCAGGCAGAGAAGTGAACCATGTAAAGGCCGGACCTGTCAATGATAAAGGGAAATATCTGATCCTGAATGCCTCATCATCAGAAGCTTCCCCAAGCTGCATCAAGTATCGGGCTATCTGTTCCACAGTACTGGTATCATCTTGCCCTGAAAACTTTGTGAGATATGCGGGAACTTTCACCCTGTTCGGTAAGGCCACCCTGTGATACCATTTTGGGAAAGGAGGTGTATACATGTGCCCTTGGTTTTTAGGCTTTAGACCGAATTGATTTTGAAGCACATCGGTCAATCTCTGCATCAGGAGATCAATATTGACATCTTGATTCCCAGGTCCTCCAACAGGAATTCCTGTAGCACCACCATATCCAGGTTTCAAGAGAGCATCAACAGCACTGTAATCCATGAACTCCGAATACCCGGTGCCGTACATGTTCTTTTGCAATCTGTTATTTGCTAGGGTTGTCCTGTAAGTAGAGTCAGGTTGAACTCCAAGAGTGCCAAACTCCATCTCTCCATACGTACGTGGATTAGGTATTGCTTGACGAGGATTCTGCCGAATTGGTTGACTATCCACGTGTTGAGTTGGCTGACCACTCATGCTCTGTGGAGGTGGTTGAACACTTGCATCTTGACGGATTTGTTGGCCAGCGGTAGCAGCACTTGACTCTCCCCCAAAATGATTGTTTACACTTGGGCCAAAGATACCAACCATCAAATGTCGGAAGCTATTCAAAAATGGAGTATTGTGCCTAGCCATTATGTCTTCCAATGTTTTCTGTACCATGCCAAAAACTTCTTGTTTCTCTGTAGCAGCTGTAGTATCAGGTTTGCCTGGCATTAGAACCGTTGGCATGTATAACTTGAGGAATGGCACACCACTCCTATTTTTGGAAAACGACATTAGACACTTCCGCTGAAATTGCTCAATAGCTTCCTTCAGTTGCAATTGTTGTTCTGTAGACAGTTCTTTGAAGGTGACATCCATGACATCTTGGATATCAGGCATCTTGATCAACTAGGAAGTCCCACCGGCCATGCCAAAAAGTGAGTTGACGTAAAAACAGCACCTCACGCCAAGCACACAACAAGCCGAAAAAGCTAGTTTAACACATGTGGCCGAATCCGAAGCGTGCCAGTCAATTTTCCCTGAAGCTGACAAAGGATGAAAATAGTTGGATAAAACCTGGAACTTGCCGGGTGGTACCAGTCAGTTCCGTATTTACGGCTACAAAGCCAATCAAAACGACATATAGCTACAACAAGCTATCTGTCGGTAATCTCAGCATCATTCGGGAACTTTAAAACATGTAAACAAGGTATAGCCGAATGCATGAGGTAAGCATGATGAAAGATCGATCATTATCTAAACAACATTGGAATGCGTAACCATGACCGATTATCAAGGATAAAACACAATAAAATAAATAAAGGGCGAAGCATGATTATAAATTTGAAGTAAACATGCATGCATAGGCCAAAAGCACTAGTCTACCGCATGTCTAGGTACTTTCAAACCCGTCGAGCGTGACAGCAAACAAGTTAATCCACCGCATGATACAACTTGTTTGAAATCACACCACCAACCAAGAATAGATCAATCCACTGCATGATACGATCTAAACATGGAAGGCTAAAAGCATACATTATTCAAAACAAACTTATGAACATGTTTCACTCGTGATAGAGTTGCCGAATATAGCTGTACAGCCGATTCGGGTTCCGTGGAGAAGGAACAAACTATGCTAGATTAACACGCTTGAACCCGCAACACATGGAAATCTAGATTGACTCGAATTCGGCTATCAAAGAGCACGTGATCCATGCACCATATCGAGTTAAGGATTTGAACATACATCATATGGCTCGCAAACAAGATAGAGCCGAATCTAGTCAATCTAAATTGGGCAATAAGAGTGTTACATGAATTAAACATAAGAGCAAAATTCAAAGTAACACATAGTAACTTAATGAATCTATTAGATCTTGCCAAATCTAATAGAGCCGATAACTAGCTCCAAGCTAGATCTTAGTCTACCGCATGTCTCATGATCAAACAAGAAAGCCCTCTTGAACCAAGCTTAAATCCACCGCATGATACTAAGCATGGTAACAAGACTACTTGCATCACGGTCTAAATCCTCCGCTTGATACTTGACATGATACAAGGTTGCCGGTACTTACGGAGGTCGACGGATCGATGGCTCCTCTCGAAGAACTCGACGACTCGACTAAAGGACTCAAAAGTTGGCACGGGGCCGATTTGTTGTGAAAGTGTTTGATACCTATTACAAACACTAAGGGTTCACATTTATACTCTTGTCCTAACACGACTCCTAGTCGACCACGACTACAACATTTATTGCCTAAATTAATGCCCTGCCACCAATGTCTGTCTTGCACCCGTCACCAATTCGTCCCTTCTTTACATCCAGGCCACTTCATCACGTATTCCCGAATGCTTTCTCTTCCAAGCGCGAAATAGCTCTTCTGCCGAATGATGACACACTCCCGACCGCAAGCGCCTTTACCGATTGCTTTGAGGAAAACCTCTAACCGAATGGTACTTTCCTACCAAACTCGGCCCACAGGTCAGTCTCTTCCCTGTTTCAATTTTTGGTGTTAACGCTAAGCTAGGAGGGTCTAGGTTTCATCTCATCTAGCTCAACCCTAAGCACATCTTGTTCCTCCACCTTGGAGGCATACTTCTCCTTAAGCACACTCAGTTCACCAAGAAAAGTGGAACAATCAGTGCATTCAGGTTCATTGGTCACAACAGGAGCAGACTTAATAGAATCTATTTGAGCCCTAGCATCATCAAGCAAGGATTCTAGCTCAATCACGTTCTCCTTGGCCTCTCCAAGCAAAGACCTATACTCTCTCTTCTCCTTGTTGGTCTTTTTAAGCACATCATCACGATTGTCAAGCAAGTCATTCAACCTAGAATTCTCCGCTATCAAGAAGGATGGATCATTGTTACCTCTTCCTCGGAGTCGGTGCCCGAGTCATCCTTGTTGCTCTTCTTGCTTGCAGAGCAATGTGCCATGCCGCAAAAGCCTTGGGCGGCGAAGCACAAGCCGTTGATGTTATTTCTCGACCGCTTGCTCTTGTCCCGGTTCTCATCTTCATCACTTAAGCTCGATGAAGAGTAGCAGAAGATTGAGTCGATGTCACTCGCACCGGCCACCATTGCCTGCTCCTTTTTCTTGTAACCAACACTCCTCCTTGGCCTCCGCTCGGACTTGTTCTTGCCCTTGTAGCCGTCCCTCGTGCGGTGCTTGTGGTCGGTCCGTGGACGGTGCTTGTGCTTGGGCTTGACCTCCATGGCTTTTGAGCACTCGGCGATGAAGTGCTCATGCTTCCCGCACCGGTAGCACATGCCCGAGCTCCTCCGTGCGTTCTTCCGATTCGTGTACATGCGCTCGAACCGCCTGTTGGACAACGCGAGGTCCTCCTCGCCCAACACGTAGAACTCCTCATCTGGCATGGACACAAGGCAAGACAAAAAATGTCTCGAAGACATGTTAGTATTAGTCCTTGAACCAGATACGTGAGCCAGACTATGGAGATCAGTCGGGTTCTCGATCTTTGCACTCACCCTAGTCCACCTCAGACGACTTGAGCTTGGAAAACAGCTCGTCCACCGTGAGGGTCTCTGAAGGACTGAAACAGCGAACCAGAGAGGGGGGGAGTGAATGGGAGCCGATAAAAATTCTATTCAAGAATTCGGCCTATGAACCCGATTTCACTCGTGCACCTCCGCAAGCTTCTCTTGCAAAGTTCACGTAGCCACTAAAGTTCTACTGAACCTAAGAGCAAGACCCAACCAACAGCCACAGCACACACGTAGTGGAAACACACACGACACGGCTGCCGGCAGCCCAAACTGGTCAGGCCGGTTTCTGAAACCGGTCAGACCGCTTCTGTTGGACTTAGCCTCACGTAGGCAACGGAAATCAGACCGGTTTGGCAAACCGGTCGGACCGATTTTGTCCAGAAACTCCCCAAAGACCCAAAACACCTCAACAGTCTTTCCACATCTGAACAAAAGAATCCATGGCACAACAGAGACTTCCTTGCTCAAAAACACTTCTCGACAGCCCACAGGGCGAAAACAGTCACACCGGTTTGGGAAACCAGTCAGGCCGGTTTTTGCCTGGACAGTCGGGAAGAACACAGCCCGCGGGAAAAACTCAACACTCTCTCCAATCGATCTTCCGATTCGTTCCACAGATCAAAGTGAGACTTTGGGGATAGTTGGGGTACCTGGTGGGCTACCCTTGCCTAGAAGCTCGGTCCCCAAAACCCACTCAATCAAGAGGAATCGAAAGTCAACCCTCAAGAGCACCTCCAATCCTAGAACTCCGAAACCACCAAAATCGAGCCCCTTAACTCACGGATTTGGGAGAGGAATCACAGCCCAAAGAACCACGAAGGGTTCCCACAAATTTCCCCCATCAAATCCCCATGAGTAAGGTCCCGAAAACACGCCGAGAAAATCACCAAGAGAGAGCTCCGAAAATCACCACTAAGAACAACCGGGAACAACACATCCAAACCTTGAGGAACCACGCCGAATCATCTATACATGCCACAAAGGTTCATACACGGTCTAGGTTGCCGCCCGATCATCCAACCCTCTCAACAAGATCTCACCATGAAGCTCTCAAGCTAGTCCTATGGAAATCCTAAGAAAATAGGAAGGGAAAATAGGAAAGAAAATGAACTAGTGTTCCAAGAGATGGCTGCCATCCTCTCACCACTTAGGTTATATGGAGGCAAGCCGAAAGACTAAAATGCCCCTAAAGCCTAAACTAAGATACACTCCCACCAAGGGCACTTTGGGAATGTGTCTTCGTAGCACCATCGGACGGATGCCCGGCGACCGCACTTCGCGTAGCCTCGACGCAAGCCTTGCGATCCCAACACGTGTCCTCCGCCTCGAAGCTTCTGGCGCCCTGGGACCCCAAACCGACAGCCACGCCCGGTCTTCGGCCTCGGCTTTGTGGCTCAGCCGAGTAACCCGCTGATTTTCTGGTGAACCACCGCAAACCCCGCGAATTGATGTAGCCTCTGCCAATCACCACTCATGACTTGGCTCCCACGATGTCCCGGCTCGACCTTGGTTTTGTGGCTCAACCAAGAAACCGTCCACCAACTTCATCTTGCTGTTCTTGCCACCATGCGGCCCGCACTTGACCCCGCTGGCCACCGGGTCCCTCGAACGAAGCCTACTTGTCTTCTCCACACCTGGAGGCCTCACCGGCAACGACCTTTCGCGCTTGTTCTTCACTTGCACCAACACGAGTCAAGCCGCAACCTGCACCTGCTATACTTAGCCAAGAATCAGTCCACACAACATTGTCAATCACTCATCACACAAGGAAGTGACCATCCACCGGTCCTCGAACCACACATGGTCCTCAATCTCCCCCTTGATGAGTGCATTAAAAACACACACATTTGGTAAACAAAGAGAAAAGGAAAACAGAAAAGAAACAAATAAAAAGAAAACTCTAACAAGCGATCGAAAGCCAAGAAAGGCAAAGAGCAAGATCTCTTGAAGGAGACAAGTCTCGGACCCCTTAGGAAAGGGCAACGGCTCGACACATCCGAGACAAAACCATGCTCAAGCAAAGAGCACAAACCACCAAAGAACACAATAGCTCCCCATGCACATATGCAAGCTCCCCTGAACAAGTGCCAACTCTGGGCACAAACCGGTCAGACCGGTTCCCATAACCGGTCAGGCCGGTTCCACCAAAACGGTCAGACCGGTTTCCAAAACCGGTCAGACCGATTTCACACAGCAGACCATACCCCCAAAAGCCAAAAATGCAAAAGAAATGCACAAGCTCCCCCTTGACTCTTGGGATAGGTTCCAGGGATGCAATGCAACATTTCTCCACCTTCCTTTCTCCCCTTGTTGCCAATGCATGAATCAAGGCTCAAATTTGAAAAAAATGCAACCTAGAGCTTATCAAGTATACAAAATTCATCACAAGATGCTACACATGTCCAAATGAGTAAGTTAGATACTCTACAGGTTCGTAATGACCTCAACTACATGATCACCAAGTTTCACAACCATTGGACAAGGCTAACAAGGATTTGAGTAATTTTGCGAAAAGTTACTCTCTCATGAGCAAAAACCTAAACATGAGCAAAACATGTCAAAATGGCAAAGCCACACAAACTTCATGCTAGGATAACCATTCTAATCACAAGACCATCATAAACACCCACAAGCACCTCATGTCATGTCAAAGCCACCGAGCCATGTGCCTACTTCTATGTATGAGACTTCTCATTGGTAGGCATCATGCAACAGTTTAGCACCCAAAGCAAATTAAATTCAGCACATATGACATGGGAGCACATTTTCCAAGCATTTTACATTTCATTTTCAGATTCATAAATGGTACATGAAATGTCTTTGCGACAAAAAGGAACTTATGCCCTTCCACAAGATGAAGCAAGAGGGCTAAACATCATGATGGCAAATGAGCCTTTGGCCCCATATGATCAATAAACTAGCTATCCAACCACAAATTAAGCATAGCCAAGCCACTAAAACATGTCAAGATCATATAAAGGCATTTACACATGAGAGAGCATATATGTGACATTTTTCAAAAACATAGCCATCAACCATGGATTATTCATCAAGATCATTAAGAGCTAAGCCAAACTAACCATAGCATACCAAACAAGCTCACAAAGATATAAATAGCATTCCACAGTGAACAATGTATATAGGAGAAGCTTTTCCTATCCAATGCATATGATACAAAATGCAAGCATTCTAAGATACAAGGATGCCTATACATCATGTTACATATGCCATGCAAAAAGCAAGAAATGCACAAAGGAAACTATACATATGCTACAAAGGAGCTCCCTCACACCCAACTCAAGAAATCAAACACACACCAAGCTCCCCCTGTAAACGAGTGAAAGTTGCTTGATCTAGGGGTTTGGTGAAAATATCGGCTAGTTGGTCATGTGTGGGCACATGGATCAAAGCTATTGTTCCTTTCTCTATGTTGTCTCTTAGAAAATGATACCTCACTTCTATGTGCTTGGTTTTGGAATGTAGCACTGGGTTCTTTGCAACGCTTATGGCACTGGTGCTATCACATTGAAGTGGGACATGGGTATGCTCCTCACCAAAGTCACTCATGGTATATGAAATCCAAAGGAGCTTAGAGCAACAACTAGCAGCGGCAACGTACTCGGCCTCGGTAGTTGTCGGTGCGGAATGTGGTCACGACACTAAACAGTAATAAGCGCCGAGGTCTATCCCTCAATGGTCGATGCTAAGCAATAAGAGACACAGAATTTATCCTGGTTCCGGCCGAGGGGGCCGTACGTCCAGCAGTGGTGTGCTCAAGGCACTATGTTGCTCAGCACCGGGGGTGCCTGTAGTGGGGTGCTACAAGCAAGGCGGGAGAGGACGCGTAGCTTCCAAGTCCCTGGTGTAGTGGCTGAAGATGTTGTGGGAGAATTGGAGAGCAAGTGCGTGGCGCAGCCTGTCTCCTGTTGTGTGGTGTGTCTGTCTCCTTTTTCCGTCCCCTGCGGCAGGGGGGTTCGTCCTCCTTTTATAGATCAAGGAGAGAGCGAATCACATGCGCGCCGCGCTATTTAGCTACGTGAGGGGGCGTGATGTGCTATGCTGTAGAGTGGGCGGCCGTCCGGACGATTCTTGCAGCGATCCGGCCATCATGGCTTATCTTGTACCCGAACAATAGCGGCTTTGAGGGTAGAAGGGCGGTGGACGGCCGAGATGCCCTCAGATGGGCTCGAGGGAGTTGCTGACGTCAGTCCGTACGGGGTACAGTAGCAGGTAAGGCGGCGTCCCGTTCCGTGCGCTCCGCTGTGCTAGAGCCGTTGCCACAGCGCCCGGCGTGTGGTTCGTACGCGCGTGGGCGGCAGCCATGCCGCTAACAGTGGCAGGGATGGCGTCCCACCGGCCTAGCGCCTTCACCTAACCCTGCAAGGTCACAAGAAAGCAAGTCGAGGGTGCGGCCGGCCCCCCTTCGAGGGCTCGGTGCGTCAGCCGTACCGGAGCAGGCGGCGCGGCGTCACGGGACTGGCGCCGGCCACGCCGCACGCTTCCTCCCATAGTGGCGGGGATGGGATCCCTCTGGGGAGTTGGTGCGGCGGTGCGGGGCGCGAGCCCGGGCGCATGATGGCGCCGCCCCGCCGGCGTGAGGGCATTAAATGCCAGCGTACGGGGAGCAGGTACACGCGTGCGGGCGCCGTCGAGCGAGGCGGACCCCGTTCGAGGGGAGCGAGCCCTCGAGCGAGGCGGACCCCGTTCGAGGGGAGCGAGCCCTCGAGCGAGGCGGACCCCATTCGAGGGGGAGCGGGCCCTCGAGCGAGGCGGAGCCTGCTCGAGGTAAGTGTACCCCCTCGAACGGGACGGAGCCTACCCGAGGGGGGCGCGCATCCTCAAGCGAGGTGAAGCTTGCTCGAGGGGATCTTCGAGAGGGCCGCCTTGGTGGGCCGTTGAGGTCCCTGCGGTATGGGCCGTATCCTGCATGGTTAGGCGAAGTGTGTTTGGCTTTGTTGCGGGTTTTAAGTGGGGATTTCCCGGTTGTTAAAGGGGACCCTTAGGGCTGTCCCCGACAGTAGCCCCTGAGCATCTGTGGGTTTGCCATTGAGGCTCCCGCGGATGCCGGAACCTGCGATAGGACGTTCTTCCCTCCCCGGTCTCGCGAACGCTCTCCGTGGGGCCGCGTCAGCGGACCCGCGGGTCTAGCCCCCGAAGCCCTGCAGGAGCGTGGGTGCTCCTGTAGGGGTTAACCGCGAGAGTTGGCCAGAGGGCATGGTACATGTTTCAACCGGCGTCGGCAATGTCTCAGCCGGCTTCGATGACGCACACGCCGCTGGCACTATCTCCGGCGGGTGCAATCCAGAAGGTGTAGCCGTGCGTCAAGTCCCCGAGCCTGGGCCCGTTCGAGGCGATCGGGTAGAGCTTTACGACTTGTCTTTTAACGCGCCCTCGCCGTCCCTCCGCGGGACGGAGGGTGAGGTTTCCGCAGCCCCCATCGAGCGGGTCGCGGATTGCGGATTCCTCGTTGAGCTGCTGGCGGGTGGTTCGAGTGGACGCCCATGCCCCGTTCGATAAGGGTAGGCTGCGTGGTCCAGAGACACGTCCATTGAAGCGCTTGCGTGGGTTTGCTAGGTGGGGCTCGGTCCCGTTCGATAGGGACCGAGGGCGCGGAAGCTCTCCCTCGGTGGGATCCCCCGGCTAGCTGCCCTCGCTGGCTCTCGAATACGACATATGGGGCACCCTCGAGCCGACGGGCTCGAGGAACGGCTCGAATGCGCGTGCCTTCGTCGTCCCTGACTCGTGATGCGGGGCGCCCGTTCGAACCCGTCGAGGGTCAGGATTCGAACCTCTGATCAGTAGGGCCGTGCGGGGTGGCGCCTGGGCGGCCCCGTCTTTGCGTCTGCGACCGTCGAGGGGCCTGGGCGAGCCAGCCCTCGAGGCGCTGATTAGTAAAAATGGTGCGAGGCGGCGGCTAAGCGCTCCCGGCCTGGCATCTGCGACCACCGAGGGGCCTGGGCGAGCCAGCCCCCGAGGCGCTGATCAGTAATACAGCGCGGCATGGGTGCTTGCGGTGCCCGCTTCGTTTCAAAACGGGCCTCGAGGCGACCTTCTCACGCCTGTACCCTTTCGAGGGTTGAAATTATCCCGAGCTAGGAGCTCGTGCCACTCGAGGGTTCTGCGTGGCATGGGTGCTTGCAGTGCCCTCTTTGTTTCAAAACGGACCCCGAGGCGAGCTTCTCACGCCTGTACCCTTTCGAGGGCCGAAATTATCTCGAGCCAGGAGTTCGTGTCGCTCGAGGGTTCTCCTTACCTTGTAAGGAACCGAGCCTTTAAATGCTCCACAGGCGAGGCTGTAATTTCGTGTCGTGGGCGCGCTTTTTTAGGCGTTGCAGCCGCGCGCGCGCGTAGTGGGCGGCGTGGGCAGGCGGACGTGACCGCCTGCCACGGTCCCTGCTATTCCTCGTCGTGATGATGGCTTGTTTGCGGTGGCGTGGCCGCCACGGTCGTGGTGGGGCCCGCCCGTCAGCGAGAAGGAAGATTCCCTGCAGTTAATGCGCGCGGGGCGTCCGCCCCGGAGAGCACACCCACGGCTTATAAATCTGAGGGGAGGGAAAAGCGGCGGTTTTTTACCTTAGCGTTTCACCGTTCTCGCCCCCTGCGCTCTCGCCTTCGCTTTGCCCTTGCCACCGCGGCCCTTCTTAATTAGAGCTCTTCCTCTTCTTCTTGTCCTCCGCTCTCGCATCCCTTGTCTTCTCTCATGGCGCTGCTTCCGCCCCTCACGATCCTCGACCCGTACGCCTGGGAGCGGTCGTCGGTGACCCGGCTGGCCCTTGGCGAGCTGGTCTCCGCCGGCCAGTTGGCGGCGAACAAAGAGGGCCGGCCGGCGGAATGGATCGTGCCGCCGGCGGGGGACCACGCGCCCAACCCGCCGGAGGGCTACGTGGTGAGCTTCATCCGCTTCCATGAGCGCGGCTTCGCTGCGCCGGCGAGCCGCTTCATGCGGGCGCTCTGCCACTGCTACGGCGTGGCGTTGCACAACTTCGCGCCAAACGTGATTTCACAGGCGGCCACATTTGTGGGCGTCTGCGAGGGATATCTAGGGATCCCAGTCAATTGGGAGCTCTGGCTACACGTCTTCCGCGCGGAGCTCTTCACGCAGCCGACGACGGAGCAGAGGACCCGCCGCGCGGTGCGCGCTGGCGGGATGTCGCTTGCCCTGCGGACGCAGTTCAAGGATGACTACATCCCCTGCACCATGACGACGAACAACGCCGGCTGGGAGCGGGTGTGGTTCTACCTGCGCAACGCCGAGCCCGGCCTCCCCCCCCCACACCGGTCCGGTGTTCGGGAGAAGCCCGACTCCCGGAGCTACGGGTGTCCACGCCCCCGCACGGAGGCGGGCGGGCTCGCTCCCCGGCCGCCTCGAGGAACCTGGCGACGCGCGGGCTGACCGCGGGGGGGCGTCCTCGCCTTCCTCCACCACCGGCGGGTTGTGCCTCTGATGGAGAGGCCGCTCTGCATCTACGAGATGACAGAGGAGGCGGACCCCGTCACGCTGGCGAGGTCGCGGATGCTCCCAACCCCCCTCGGGCGGACGTACGCGCTCAAGCGGGCGCGGAACGCTGTCGACACCCGGATGTTGCGCCAGGACCGGTCCCCGTGGGACCTCGAGATGCTCCCCACCGGCCCGCTGGTGAGTATGGTTCTTGGCCCTGTTTCGTTCTTGATGATGCTCCTGGCCCCTGACGCGCCTTTGATGTTCTCTCCTGCAGCTGGTGACCTTCAGCGCCGCGAAGTCCGTTCCGCCTACCCCTGACTCCCGCGCGGTCGGTCGGGCGGCGCAGCAACGGGACCGAGGAGCGGGCGGCGCGCGGGAGGGAGCGCGCGAGGCGGCACCGCGAGCGGCGGAGCGAGGAGTGCCGGCCGCGCGAGCGGCGGGGGGCTCTCCCTCGCCGGGGGACCGAGTAGTATTCGTCCTCGGAGGAGGACGAGGAGGAAGAAGGCGGGGGGCGGGGCTCCTCTAAGAGGTGGGAGCACTGCTCCCCGTCGCCGAGCCAACTCCGGCGGCAAGGGCGGCATCGCACGGGGCGGGCGCAAAGGCGCCCGCCGCCGGGCAATCAACGACGAGGGGGTGGCGCGAGCCGCGGAGGGTGTCGGCGCGCGCCGAGGAGGCGCGCGCGCGCCAGCGCGCCCGCGCGCGGGGCGGGGGCCCGTGCGCGCGGCGGAGGCATCGGGGGGCGCGGCGACCAGCGCGTCGGCAGCGCGGGCCTCATCCGCCGAGGCCTCGAGGAAGAGGAAGCGCGCCTTCTCCTCTTCGAGGTAAGGGCTTGCCCTTCTGCTGGGTTTGGTTTTTTGGTGATCAGGCGTTCTGACTTTCTGCTTGTGCTTGGGCAGGGTGGTGCCAACCGTGCCTCCCCTCGCACCGGCCAAGGTGTTGAGGGCGGACGCGTCCATTCCCACCCGGCGGCTCTCGTCGAGGGCGCAGCGGGTGGGGGCAAGCACGGCGGCGGCGGGCGAGGGCTCGCAAGGCGCGGTTGAGGCCTCGAGGCCTCGGCGGCGGTCGTCGAGGAGCGGCGGGGCGCCGGTCGTGGCGGGGACACGGCCGGCGGCGGCGGCCGTGGTTGAGACGCGGCCGACGGTGGGCGCCGCGACGGAGGCGCGGTCCGTGGCGCCAACCACGGCGGAGGCGCGAGCGGGTGCGGCCCGCGGTGGCGCCCGTGGTTGTGGTTGAGGAGGGCGGACGGGCGCCCGTGGTCGCGGAGGTGCGGCCGGAGGGCGATGGCCACGGCGCCGCGTCGGGCACCCCGTGGCCACGGTGACGCAAGTGGAGGCGCCGACGGAGGCGACGCGGGGCCGGCGCCGCCGGCGGCTCCCGGCGGCGGTGGTGGAGATCCCGGACGAAGACTCCCCGCCGTCGGGTGGGATCGGTGGGTGCGCTTCCCCACGCTCTCCTCGCAGTCCCGGGAGGGGGCCCTCGTGAGGTGGCGTGACGGCCCACATGGTGGCGGGGGGCCGAGGGCACGGCGCCGAGGCCTCGTCTTCCCGCGCCGCCACTCCGCCCGTGTGGAGGGGATCGGCCGACGACCCGCCCGCATTCGTCGACGCCCAGGGGAGCAGGAGCTGTGGGGAGAGCTCCGCAGCCACGGCGCCAAGCTCGACCGTGCGCTGAACGAGGCGCTGAGGGTCCACGGCGGCCCCGCGTGGCGTGTCTTCCAGGTAGGGCATCGTTGCTCGTTTTCCTCTTTCCCTCGTTTCTGCGCGCCGTCTCTGTATCATGATGCTTACTGGCTTTGACTTCTGGGCGACAGGAGCTCGAGCGCCGCGCTCGCGATAAGTACGGCGCCTTCGACCGGGTGAACTCCGAGCTCCACCAGTTCCGGGAGCGATGTGGCGCCTTCGACGCGCTCGCCGACGCCCTCAGGACTCCGGATGGCTGGTTGTCGTACCGGGCCATGGCCTTGCGCGATGAACTCCACGAGAGCACAAGGCAAGACCTGGCGCGTCCCTCTAGCCTCGAGTGGGTTTGCACAGCCCTCATCGACCGTGATGAGGTGCTGCGGAAGGCGCGCTCGGACCTGGAGAAGATGCGTACGCTGGCGACCAACTGGGAGGCGGAGGTGGCCGGCGTCCGCAACGAGAACCGGGGGCTCCGCTCGTCGCTCGAGGGGGCGCGGGCGCGGCCGCCGGCCGAGGAGCGGGCGCGCGCGCTCGAGCAAAGGGCCAAGCGGTGGCCGACGACTTGAAGGCCACCCTCGACGCCAAGGTCGCGGCGCTCGCCGTCTCCGAGGACCGACACGCGGGAGCGCACCGTCCGCCAAGGGGCCGAGGGGCGGCTCCGGCGAGGAGCAAGCCGCCCTCGCCGACGCCCGGTCGGTGCTGGAGCAGGAGCGCGTCGCTCGCGAGGCAGCGCAGAAGTCGCTGGAGGCCCGGAACACCGAGTTCTCCAAGCTCGAGGGCGAGCTGATGGTGCTCAGCATCAACAGCGCGGGCCAGGAGCTGGCCCTCCAAGAGCAAGGCGAGACCGTCAAGGGCCTCGAGCTGGCGATCGAGGCCAAGCGTCGCGCCCTCGAGGTGGAGAGGAAGCAAGTCGAAGGTGAGTCGCTGCTTGACTCCTGTTTTGTTGGTTTTCTGTTAGAGAGTTCGCACCCCCTTTTCTGATTTCTTTCTTGTCTTGGCGACTCCAGGCTTGCGCACCGCTCTGGGGCACGCGGCTGAGCGGGCCAAGGCGCTGCAGGCCTCCTACAACTCCTCTGAGCAGAGGCCGGGGAGTTGCGCAACGCGGCCCTCGAGACCTGCCGGGTCGTGGAGGAGGGCGAGGCACAGGCTGGTAGCTCGTTGGCCAGCCGCCTGCGCGCCCTTAGCGGCCACGTCACCGAGCGTATGCGCCGGGCGCTGCGTCTTGGTGTCCAGAAGGCCCTCGGGGTGGTGCGGTCCCACTACAAGGTCGACTTCGAGGCGCTGGCGGAGGGCTACGTCGTTCCCGAGGGTGTCGAGGACGAGGTGGCGATGGAGCGCGTGGACGCGCCGGCCGCCGATGCCGCCGAACGCTCGCCGAAGCCTTCGAGGAGTTCCTTTTCCGACGGCCGTTGACGCCGCCACTCCTCCCGCCTGAAGACAGCTGGGCGCTAGGCCCGTTTTTGTTGATGTATCAGTACGCTGGCCGTGCGGCCTTTGTAAAGAAACAAGATATTTTTGCCATAATTATTTGCCAATGTAAAGTGATGTCTTTTGTTTATTACGCTTTTTTGTTTCTCCTTCTTCCTGAGTAGATTCTAGTTACGGGAGTTCGATTTTCGCAGGTGGCCTGCTGGGTTGGAGGCGAGAGAGAAGGGCCGTATCCTCGCGGAGGCGTAGGCTATCTCTGGCTCGCGCGCTCCTTCCGCTAGGCTGCCTGCGCCCTGTTCGAATCGTTGCTCGGGGTCGAAGTAGAAAACAAACATAGCGCGCATGAGTTGTTTCGTTTTTGCGCGAAAATGGGACAATTTTTGGGGGGGGATGCCCCCCGTAGTAGCCCCTGAGGGTAACTTGGGTTTCAGGGGAAAGCCGAGTTGCCCTTTTCATTAGACTTATGGCGTTTACATAGTTGTCACCAACTGAGGCGTTGGTCATGTGATTTTTACAACAAAAATACTTGGAAATCCTAGCTAGGGGTAGAAGCGACGTAGCTGTTGGATGTTCCAAGCGTTGGTGAGCTCTTCACCGTCCTCGTTGGCCAGCTTGTACGTGTCGGGCTTGAGCACCTTCACCACGACATAGGGTCCCTCCCATGGAGGCGATAGCTTGTGGCGTCCCCGGTTGTCTTGGCGTAGCCTTAGAACCAAGTCCCCTTTGCTGAAGTCCCGTCGGCATATCTTGCGTGCTTGGTAGCGCCTAAGGGACTGCTGATACCTTGCGGAATGCATCAAGGCCACGAGGCGTGCCTCGTCCAGCTGGTCCAGCGAGTCCTCGCGGGCTCACTGGTTGGCTTCCTCGTCGTAGCCTCGAACCCTTGGCGATCCGTATTCTAAGTCCGTGGGGAGGACGGCCTCCGCGCCATGGACTAGAAAAAATGGGGTGAACCCAGTGGCTCTACTCGGGGTGGTCCTTAGGCTCCACACGACCGCTGGTAATTCTTGGAGCCATTTCCGACCAGATTTGTTTAGCTGGTCAAAAATCCTAGGCTTAAGGCCTTGTAGGATCATGCCGTTGGCACGCTCTACTTGGCCGTTGGTCTGTGGGTGTGCCACGACTGTCCAATCCACACGGATGTGGAATTTGTCGCAAAACTCCGAGAATTTCCTGCCCGTGAACTGGGACCCGTTGTTGGTGATGATGGAGTTTGGCACTCCGAAGCGGTGGACGATGTCGGTGAAGAATGTCATCGCTTGCTCCGCCCTGAGATTCGTAATGGGGCGTACCTCCACCCACTTGGAGAACTTGTCGAACGCGACCAGCAAGTGGGTGAAGCCCCCGGGCGCCTTTCGCAGGGGCCTGACGATGTCCAGCCCCCACACAGCGAATGACCATGTTATGGGGATGGTCTGCAGGGCATGAGCGGGAAGGTTGGACTTGCGGGCGTAAAACTGGCACCCCTCGCAGGTGCGTACGATCTCGCTGGCGTCCTCGACCGCGGTGGGCCAGTAAAAGCCTTGGAGGAACGCATTGCCAACGAGGGTACGCGGCGCCGCATGATGGCCGCAGGTCCCGGCGTGGATGTCCCGCAGGAGCTCGCGCCCCTCGGGGATGGGCACGCACCGCTGCAAGATGCCGGAGGCGGCGCGCTTGTACAGCTCGCCGTCGACGAGGGCGAAGGACTTGGCCATCCTGGCGATGCGTCTGGCCGCGGCCCGGTCCGTGGGGAGTTCCCCTCGGGCCATCCAGGCCACGTACTTGTCACGCCAGTCAACCTTGATGGGGGCCGACTCGATGTCCATCACATCAGCCCCATAGGCGCCATACCCCTCAAGGAGGGAGAGCACGTACGCCTCGTTTGAGGGGTCCTCATCCATGGGTTCCGCACCCGCTGGATTCGAGGGAGCCCCCGAGGGTTCTGTGTGGGTCGAGGGGTGAGGCTCGAGGGCGACCGAGGGCTGAGCAATATCGCGGGCGAAAACGTTCGGGGGGACGGTGATCCGCCCGGACGCGATCTTGGCCAGCTCGTCCGCCTCCTCGTTGTACTGGCGGGGCACGTGATTGAGCTCGATGCCGTAGAATTTGTCTTCGAGGGCTCGCACGGCCTTGCAGTAGGCCTCCATCTTGTCGTCATGGCAGCTCGCGTTCTTCATGACTTGGTCAATCACGAGCTGCGAGTCCCCTCGCACGTCGAGACGCTTGACGCCCAACTCGATGGCGATCTTGAGGCCGCAAAGGAGGGCCTCGTACTCAGCCATGTTGTTCGAGGCGGGGAAGTGGAGGCGCACCATGTACCGCATGTGCTCCCCGAGGGGTGACACAAAGAGCAGGCCCGCGCCCGCCCCTATTTTCATCACCGAACCGTCGAAATACAGAGTCCAGCACTCTGCTTGGATTTGTGGCGGTGGCAGCTGCGTGTCCGTCCATTCGGCGACGAAATCTGCCAGGATCTGGGACTTGATGGCCTTGCGCGGGGCATAGGCAAGCGTCTCGCCCATCAGTTCCACGGACCACTTGGCGATCCTGCCCGCCGCATCAGGATTGCGGATGATCTCCCCCAGCGGGAAGGAGGAGACCACCATGACGGGGTGGGCCTCGAAGTAGTGGCGTAGCTTGCGCCGCGCGAGGACCACCACGTACAGCAGCTTTTGGACTTGGGGGTAGCGCGTCTTGGTGTCAGACAAGACCTCGCTGATGTAGTAGACCGGCCGTTGGACCGGCAGGGCGTGCCCTTCCTCCGTGCGCTCCACCACGATGACTGCGCTGACCACCTGGGTGGTTGCGGCCACGTAGACCTGCAGGGGTTCGCCGTCCTGCGGCGGCGTGAGGATCGGGGCGTGCGTTAGGGACACCTTCAGTTTGTCGAGCGCATCCTAGGCCTCGGCGGTCCAGGAGAAGCGCTCGTGCTTCTTGAAGAGGCGATAGAGGGGCAGGCCCTTCCCGCCGAGCCGCGAGATGAAGCGGCTCAAGGCGGCAAGGCACCCCAACACCTTTTGCACCCCTTTGAGGTCCCGGATCGGGCCGATTCGTTCGAGGGCCGCAACCTTCTCGGGGTTGGCCTCGATTCCCCGCTGGGAGACGATGTATCCTAAGAGCATGCCTCGCGGCACTCCAAAGACACACTTTTCGGGGTTTAATTTGACCCCATTGGCCCGCAGGCAGCCGAAAGCGATGCCAAGGTCGCCAACCAGGTCGTCCGCCTTCCTGGTTTTCACGACGATGTCATCTACGTACACCTCGACCGTCCGTCCGATGTGATCTCCGAAAACGTGCTGCATGCAGCGCTGGTATGTCGCACCCGCGTTTCGGAGGCCGAACGGCATCGTGACTTCTTTCCCTTCTTGCCCCGCTTGTCCTTGCGGTGGGGCTCCCTGGACTTGCTGCCCTCTGCGGGCGCATCATCCGAGCGCTTTCCCTTCTTGCAGTCGAAGATTGCCCCCACGGCCTCCTCTCCTGAGGCGAAGCTGGTGGCAATGTTGAACAGCTCGTTGGAGTCCGCGGGCGGGCTGCGCCCCAGCTCTCGCACGAGGTCCCAGCACGTGGTGCCCTCGAGGAAGGCATGCACGATCTCGGATTGCGCCACGCTGGGGAGCTCTGTACAGCGCTTGGAGAAGCGTTGTATGAAGTCCCGCAGCGACTCGCCGGGCTTCTGGGTGCAGGTGCGCAGGTCCTAGGAATTTCCAGGGCGCACGTACGTGCCCTGGAAGTTACCCACGAACGTGCGGTCCAGGTCGTCCCAGTTGTGGATCTGGCTGGCGGGCAGGTGCTCGAGCCACGTCCGGGCTGCATCGCCGAGGTGCAGGGGCAAGTTGCGGTTGATGACCTCGTCGCTAGTGGCCCCGCCCAGCTGGCACGCCAGGCAGTAGTCGTTGAGCCACACGCGGGGATCCGTCTCCCCGTTGTACTTGACGATGGTCGAGGGTTGGCGGAAGCGTTGGGGGAAGGCCGCCGCACGGATCTCCCGGCTGAACACACGGGTCCCCGGGGGCTCCGGCGTCGGAGAGTGGTCTTCGTCGCTATCGTAGCGTCCACCCCGTCGAGGGTGGTAGCCCACAGCAGCTCGCGCGTCAGCCCTGCTCGTGCGCCGGGCGTTGATGACGTTGCGGGCGTCGCCGTCCAGCGCCCTGCGTGCGTCAAGGAGCCGCTCCTTGACCGGCGTGCGTCCCGGGTTGGCGGGTCGCCCCGCCGCTTCACCCTCGCATGGACCGAGGGTTCGCCCCCCGTGCGGCCCTGTCGTCCCGCGCATCCCGCTGTTGGCGGATGCGCGACGCCGAGCTCTCGGCCTGCTGGACGGCCGCTTGCTCGATGAGAACCTGTACCTCGCGGTGCAAGTCCCGCGCCTCGGGGGTCGAGGGTGCTGGCATAGCCCGCAGTAGAGTCGCGGCGGCAATGAGCTTTTGGCTTGCCCGCGGAGGCGCGTCTGGGTTGTCGACGTTGAAGTCGGCGTTGATGCGGTCGCGGACCAATTTGCCCAGATCCCGCGCGCATTCGCCGCGCGCGGAGGCTTCCCCTGCCATTGAGGCACGGAGCACCCGCACCGTCCGCACTCCTCCGCCGCCTTAGCCTCGAGCTCGCGGGCCCGGGCCGCCCGCGCATCGGCGTCGGCCCCGGCGAGAGTGCTTGGCCCCGCGGCCAGGCGCGGAGCGATCCTTGGGGCAGGCGTGATCTCCCCGTCTCCAGCGCCCACAGCGCCGGTGGCGTTGGCCTGGTCGTTGGCGACGACGACGTAGCACTCCCGCACGGGGTCGTAGCTCCCGGTACTGGAGTCGTCGGAGCAGCCGAACTAGTAGTCCGTAGCGTCCAGGAAACGCCGGAACATGACTGGGTCCGGCACGCCGGAGAAGTCCCACTCCGCGTACCCGTGGAGGTTAGCGGGTGGTGGCGCGTCAAGAGAGCCTAGGGATGATTCGTCACCGGCTGAGGCGCTGGGATTCCTGGCGACGAAAACGTGACGGCCTGGGGGAACCTTGCGCATCATGGTGTTAATGTTGGCGTCGTAGGCCGTCGTGGCACCACGTAGCCCAATGGGAAAGCGCGGTCAGAAGACAGTGCGCTGTCCCGTTGGGGTGGCAGTAGCCGTGGTGACGGGCGTGCCGTGCTGAGAGGCGGCGCGCTCAGCCTGACGTCGCTCGGACCATGCCTGGCGCGAACGCTGACCAGAGCGGCGGCGGCGTCGTGGCGTCGACGAGCCCGCAACATCCGCGTCGCGGGCGTCCGCGCGCGTGGTGGTGCGCGCGGCGGGGACCGGAGCGGACCCGGCCTGGCGCCGCGCGCGGAGCTCCTCACGGTTGGTGAGGCGCATGAGGTAGCCGTTCCCCGTGGCCTGAAAGTTCAGGCCCCCAAACTGGATTTCGAACCCGGCGGGGAGGGGGTCCGAGCTGCCCGTGCAGTAGCGCGTACCGCGATACTCAGTGCGGATCACCATGGAGGGAGTTGATGGATTGACCTTAGGCGCTCGATTGCCCCACGGTGGGCGCCAACTGTCGGTGCGGAATGTGGTCCCGACACTAACCAGTAATAAGCGCCGAGGTCTATCCCTCAATGGTCGATGCTAAGCAATAAGAGACTCAGAATTTATCCTGGTTTCGGCCGAGGGGGCCGTACGTCCAGCAATGGTGTGCTCAAGGCACTATATTGCTCAGCACCGGGGGTGCCTGTAGTGGGGCTGCTACAAGCAAGGCGGGAGAGGAAGCGTAGCTTCCAAGTCCCTGGTGTAGTGGCTGAAGATGTTGTGGGAGAATTGGAGAGCAAGTGCGTGGCGTAGCCTGTATCCTGTTGTGTGGTGTGTCTGTCTCCTTTTTCCGTCCCCTGCGGCAGGGGGGTTCGTCCTCCTTTTATAGATGAAGGAGAGAGCGAATCACATGCACGCCGCGCTATTTAGCTACGTGAGGGGGCGTGATGTGCTATGCTTTAGAGTGGGCGGCCGTCCGGACGATTCTTGCAGCGATCTGGCCATCATGGCTTATCTTGTACCCGAACAGTAGCGGCTTCGAGGGTAGAAGGGCGGTGGACGGTCGCGATGCCCTCAGATGGGCTTGAGGGAGTTGCTGACGTCGGTCCGTACGGGGTACAGTAGCAGGTAAGGCGGCGTCCCGTTCCCGCGCGCTCCGCTGTGCTAGAGCCGTTGCCACAGCGCCCGGCGTGTGGTTCGTACGCGCGTGGGCGGCAGCCATGCCGCTAACAGTGGCAAAGATGGCGTCCCACCGGCCTAGCGCCTTCACCTAACCCTGCAAGGTCACAAGAAAGCAAGTCGAGGGTGCGGCCGGCCCCCCTTCGAGGGCTCGGTGCGTCAGCCGTACCGGAGCAGGCAGCACGGCGTCACGGGATTGGCGCCGGCCACGCCGCACAGTTCCTCCCACAGTGGCGGGGATGGGATCCCTCTCGGGGAGTTGGTGCGGCGGTACCGGGGCGTGAGCCCCAGGCGCATGATGGCGCTGCCCCGCCGGCGTCAGGGCATTAAATGCCAGTGTACGGTAGCAAGTACACGCGTGCGGGGCGCCCTCGAGCGAGGCGGACCCCGTTCGAGGGGACCGAGCCCTCGAGCGAGGCTGACCCCGTTCGAGGGGGAGCGGGCCCTCGAGCGAGGCGGAGCCTGCTCGAGGTAAGTGTACCCCCTCGAACGGGATGGAGCCTACCCGAGGGGGGCGCGCATCCTCGAGCGAGGCGAAGCCTGCTCGAGGGGATCTTCGAGAGGGCCGCCTTGGTGGGCCGTTGGGGGCCTCCGCAGCGTGGGTCGTGTCCTGCATGGTTAGGCGAGGTGTGTTTGGCTTCGTTGCATGTTTTAAGCGGGGATTTCCTTGTTGTTTAAGGGGACCCATAGAGCAACACTCGACTGTTTGCGGGAAGACCAAGACACCAAAGAAGAACCCAAAAACTGGCAAGTCCCAGAAGTGGACTTCCTATCCAACCGACACCCGGCAAAATCCGCGTCTGCAAAACCATGAAGCGCCAAAGAAGAGGACGCGGAGTACTAAAGGCCGAAGTCGGGAGTGTGACGCAAGTACCTGAAATTTCGCTTCACCGCTTGCCGATGCGAAGTCCTCGGAGACGCTTGAAAACGAGTGCACAGACATACCGAGAACTGAATGTTCGGCCTCGTCGCCGTCAAGTAGAGGAGTGACCCGATCATGCTTCGGTACTCCTTCTGGTCCACATGTTCACCTTCCTCGTCCGCATCAAGAGCTGTAGTCGTACTCATTGGCGTCGTCATGGCCTTGGAATCCTCCATCTTGAACTTCCGCACAATGTCCTTGGTGTACTTAGCTTGGTGCACAAATGTTCCTTCCTTTGATTGCTTGATTTGTAGCCCGAGGAAGAACTGCAACTCGCCCATCATGCTCATCTCAAATTCCCTGCTCATATCCTCTGCAAACCTTGCAACAAGAGAGTTAGATGAGCCACCAAAGACAATATCATCCACGTACACCTGCACAATCAGCATATCTCTGCCCTGCCTCAGTAAAAACAAGGTCTGATCGACCTTCCCCATCTCAAAACCTCTCTCAAACAAGAACCCCCTCAACCTACCATACCAAGCTCTAGGCGCCTTCTTCAACCCATACAGCGCCTTCCTCAACTTGTACACCTGGTGGGGTACTTCTCACTCTCAAACCTTGGAGGTTGCCTCACATACACTTTTTCCTCCAACACAACATTCAGGAAAGCACTCTTCACATCCATTTGGTGCAACTTGAACCCTTTAGTCACAGAAAAGGCTAGAAGGATCCTAATCGCCTCCAAACGGGCTATGGGAGCAAAGGTCTCCTCGTAGTCGATCCCCTCCTTCTGACTGAACCCCTGAGCAACAAGCCTCGACTTGTTTCTCACAACCTCACCTTTCTCTCCCTCTTTGTTCTTCCACACCCACTTTGTACCAATTGGCTTACACCCTGGGGGAGGGTCAACCAGCTCCCAAACCTGATTCCTCTCAAAGTTCTCCAACTCCTCATGTATCGAATTAACCCAATTGTGATCAAATACTGCGTGTCCAATGTCTTTGGGCTCAAAAGTGGCAACAAATGCAGCATGAGCGAAATGAGAGTTTTTCCGAACCCTCGACCGTGTAGTGCGTTCATTCATGTCGCTGATGATCCTTGAAGCTGAGTGATCCACTTGTACTCGCCGGGGAGGTTCTCGCCTAGATGCTACCTCCCCCTCAACAACAGCTTCTCCTCATTCTTGATTTGTCGTCGTAGGTGTAGGTAGACGGACCCACCACCGTAGTCGAAGTAGTGGGTACATGTTCAGCCGGGGGCACCACACCGCCATCTTTATCGTCTCCATGTTCATGCTCCTCCTCCTGAAAGATCTCCTCGCCAAGCTTATCATCACCTGCACACTCAAAGACAAGCTGACTACGTGGTTGTGTCTCGTCAAAGGTTACCTCGCAAGTCTCCACGATTTGGTTAGTTTCAAGATTGAGCACACGATATGCTCTAGAATGAGATGCATAACCAAAGAAAATACCATCGACAGACCTAGCCTCAAACTTATCCAACTTCTTGCCTTTCTTCAGAATAAAGCACTTGCAACCAAAAACATGGAAGTGACTCACCTTGGGTGTGTGACCATGCATCAACTCATAGCATGTTTTCTTCTTGTGCACTCTGAGGTAGATCCTGTTTGACACATAGCACGCGGTATTCACCGCCTCAGCCCAATACCTCCTCGGAGTCCTATGCTCATCAAGCATCGTCTGAGCCATCTCGCACAAGGTCTTGTTCTTCCTTTCCACAACACCATTCTGGGGAGGTGTATACGGACTCGAAACCTGGTGCTCAAGACCCAAGTCATGGCAAAAGGTTTCAAAACGAGAGTTTCTGAATTCCGAGCCATTGTCACTGCGGATTGCTCGTATGGCATCTCCGTGCCTCTCGTTTCTCAACCTCAAGACTAGATCTCGAACAAAACCAAACGTCTCCCCCTTATCCTCGAGAAAGAACACCCACGCATACCGACAATAGTCGTCCACCACAACAAGGACATACCACTTCACACCGCGGATCGCACACGAGTTGGGCCAACAAGATCCATATGGAGAAGCTCGCATGGACGCTCAGTCATCACATCGGTGAGAGGCGGGTGAGAAGAGGCAACCATCTTGGCATGCCTACACGGCGCACAAACCAACTCTTTCTCAAGCCTCAACCGTGGCAATCCTCGGACCAAATTGAGTTTACTCAAGCGAGACAAAAGGTAAAAGCTCAAGTGACCCAACTTCCTATGCCACTTCCACAACTCACTCGAAGAACCAGCCAAGAAACAACGCTTCACACCCGAAGACTGAGAAAAATCGGCACGAAACACCTGACCCTCGGTAACGACCATACAGACAAGGTCCCCTCGAGAGTCTAAAATCCGAGAACCACCAAGCCGAAACAACACCTCAAAGCCCTCATCCAACAGCTGGGACACAGAAAGCAAATTGTACCCCAGCGATTGAACAAGAGCAACACGCCTCAGAGTGATCTTGTCACTCACCTTAATCTCACCATCTGAAAGCACACGCCCACGCCCACGCCCATTGTCCCCAAAAGTGATGTACCTCTTTGTCACCACCGGGACAAGACTTGAGAACCACCCCTTGTCTCCGGTCATATGTCTCGAGGAACCGGAGTCAATCAACCAAATGTTCTTCAAGTCTCCCACCTGAAATTCAAAAACGAGCACGTGAGCGAACAAACGACTCAGCACTAGGGTTAGTACCAAAAGAGCGAAACCAGTGTCGAGCCATATGCTCGAAGGTGGGGTTAGCACAAACCAAGCCATCTCTCCTAACAAAGCTACCTCCACGAACACCACCACTATAACCACCATGAGGGAACCAACCCTCTCTGCCTGGAGGAGGACCAAAACCACGAAAGGAGAACCGTGGATCGCCCCTCCTCTCCATCGCAAAGCTATGACTCCTCCCATTCCTGTATTGAGCACGAGAGGGAGAACGCCTAGCAAACTGACCACCTGCTGACTCTCCAGACCAACCACTAGAACCACGACCACCTGAAACAAACCCGGACTCCTCACGAGCACAGAAACCAAACTTGCCACTCTGCAGACCCCAAACCGGTCTGACCAGTTCCAAAACCGGTCTGATCGGTTTCACTCCTCCAGCAACACCTCCTGCACTCTTTCGCTCTCCCCAAGCCAGAACTGTCCTCACACTTGCCTTGGCCCTGGGCATCTGCACACGAGGCTCAAGTACACCACTGGAGGGATGATACTTTTTCTTGTTAGCCCACTCCTTCGCCATTCTCTTGAAGCAAAACTCACTCTTATGGCCATCTCTCCCACAATAGACACAATGAAACCTTACAAGCTTAGGTTTGGGCTTGGATTGGGGCTGCTCACTTGGTTCCTATCCACTCGACTTCTCCACTGGTTTCTCCTCACTAGTCTTATCACTCTCTTTTCCAAAGAACACTTTCCCGGAAGTGCTCACACACTTGATGGGCTTTTGGAGATCATTTGTTGGTGTAGGAAACACGGGTGGAGCTGGGGTTGTGTCTAGTCGGTTCCGAAGATGGTTAGGTTTAGGAGGGAAATCATTTTTGTGGTGGGTTTTGGGTGGCTCTGGGATATTCTCTCCACTTCCCTCACCAAACCTGTTAGCCCCAAGTCCCCCACCATCCTGCCTCTTAAATGCCTCGATCATCATCCTCAACTGAGGCTCATGACCAGACAACCAACCCATCAACTTTCTCATCTCATCATTCTCATCCTGCAAACGATCAACATAATGTGCAAGTTCCAAATTCTTCAAAGCATGCATTTCACAGGTAGAGCAAGAAGTACGCATTGGTTCTTTCAGCTTAGCCTCAAGTGAAGCAGTGTAAACATGCATCTCATCAATCTTAGCATGCAAAACAGGGCAAGAAGTGTCGGTGTTTAAACCTTTCGACCTCCATGGGAGGTACCCGCAGCGAGGTAGAAGGTGGGGATCGCCATGATCTGGAACCCGAAGGTACGCACGAGGACACAAGACACGAGATTTATACAGGTTCGGGTAGCCGGAGTAGCTACCCTACGTCCTGTTTGGGGTAGTATTGCGCCCTGCGCTTGGTGTTGTTCCCCGGAGGGATTGTGGATGTCCTCCTAGGTACCCAGCCCTCCTTTATATAGTCCAGGGGGCGGGTTCCTAGTCGGTTACGAGTCCTAGTAGGATTACACAGAGCGAGTCCTAGTAGGAGTACAGGGGAATTCTACTAGGAGTCCGTCTTCTACTCTTCTTCCTTCCTTGCATGAGTACCTGGGGTGTATGCCCGACAAGCCCCCGAGCACGTTGGAGTCGACAGGAGTAGTTCGAGTAGTCTTGAAGCCTCTTCGAGTAGTTCTTGAGCGTCCCCGAGTACTGCTTGGAGAAGTCTTCAATAGTACTTGAACTGCCGCGAGGCTGGAAGGTGGTCCAGCTCATTTGTCTTGTAGTCGAGATTATATGGAAGTGCGATTGCAAAACCGCACTCCATATGGAGTAGCCCCCGAGCCTTAGGTTGAGTTGTAGACTCTGGCCGAGGGTCAATCTTGATTCTGCTTCCGTCTTGAGAAAATCAACTGATGGGTGTAGCCTAGTAGCCCCCGAGCCTTGGAACGATTGAAGAATCAATCCAAGGGTCTTCAGTGTTTGCGGAAGTCATCATCTGAGTACTCTTGTAGCGTTCAGCCCCCGAGCTCGTCGCCAAGAGAGCCGTAGGAGCCACATCGAGTAGTTGTTGGTGCTGAGACCCTGAGCTAGAGAGCTAGCGGAGACTACTCGAGTTGTTATCGAGTAGTAATTTGGTGTGTAGCCCCTGAGTTTGGGAACTAGCCGCGCCGGTGGAGGTACGCGGAGCATACTGGAAGTCGTCGCCGAAGCTTGACCTGAAAGTAGAGATGCGTACATTATGTAGCATTTTTGTAGAAATTGAATCTACAAATGACAAATACAAATATGAATATAGATGTAAATGTCATGTGTCATGCTCTTGTTGTGGTCATTAGGCGTCGAGTAGTTAGCCTGACGCGGTTTAGCGCCCAGTCTCTGTGGTCGTTGTTTAGCCATAGCCGCTGGGGGCGTGGAGGCATGACAGGAGAGCTGGTTTAAGCGCTCGGTCTCTGAGGAGCCTGTTTAGCCATAGCCGCCGGGGGGCGTGGAGGCATGACAGGAGAGCCGAGGCTTTGCGCGGATCAAGGCGTGTGCTACTGTAGCGAGACCATTAAGAGGTAGACGAAGGTAGTCGACATGGCGACAAGAGAGAGCGCGATTGCTCGTTGTTCCGCATGGCGGAGAGCAGGATTGCGCAAGGGCCACCTCGGGGTGTAGCCGTTGTGCGCCTCCAGCACTCAGTACACGAAACGTCGTGGCAAGAGCCTCCTAATTTGGTGTACCAAGCCTGTGACAGTCAGTCAACGGTCCCCAAGGAATAGTTGGCACGGTGTAGCTCTGCTGACAGGTAGCCGTTGAGAGGCGTACACGAAGTAGTCTTTGGCGTTGGTTCCTGTATGTGGAGAGCAAGCCAAAGAAAAAAATAATTATTGAAATAAGTGACTTATCTTAATTCGCGGACGAGTGTCGACGAAGTCGTGGCGGTCGGTGATGGAGCCGCGACGGTTGGAGCTAAAGTCGACTAGTCGGAGGTGGATCCGACTAGTTGTTGATGCCGCGAAAGCCGTTCTCGACTAGTTTTCTAGTCGAGATGAGTAGTTGAACTAGTCGTACACGAGTTGAGTCGTACTTGTGTACGTGTTCCGTGTGCGGCAAGTGAAGGTCTTGAGGCCTCCTTTGGTAATCTTGCGTGTGCGCGTAGCGAACAAGCAATGCAATATGTTGTTCCCGTGCGTGTGTCACATAGAAGATTGATTCTTTTCTCCGCACCAAAACAGAGACAGCAGCTGCTCGATGCTCTGTGCCCTATCCTGACGCATGTGCTCCTTACTTGATAGAGTACTTGCGGTTTGGAACGGTAGTACACGATAGCTGAAAGCCTGTTTGTCATCTCGGAACTCGGGTGTGATACAAACTTCCTTCGTTGACAGCACACGAACAGCGGAGAACTGCTGAACGGACGCCAAGGTAGGACTTGACGAGATCATAGCCGGTAGTTTTTTTCATGGAATTCTTCAAGATCACCGCTTCGGAATTGGTAACTGCACAACAAAATAGCCTTGTTCTGCCTCGGATTCGACTTAAAAAATTGACTCATGGCTGGACTTTGTTTCGACGCTGCAGGTAAAAAACCCGTGTTGCGGATTGCAGCATGCAAATCAAGACGCCATGCTTTGACTTGCCGAGTTGATTGATCTTGATAATGTCCTTCGAATTCGCCCAATGATCGTGACGATGGCCCCACGGTGGGCGCCAGTTGTCGGTGTTTAAACCTCTCGACCTCCATGGGAGGTACCCGCAGCGAGGTAGAAGGTGGGGATCGCCATGATCGGGAACCCGAAGGTACGCGCGAGGACACAAGACACGAGATTTATACAGGTTCGGGTAGCCGGAGTAGCTACCCTACGTCCTGTTTGGGGTAGTATTGCGCCCTGCGCTTGGTGTTGTTCCCCGGAGGGATTGTGGATGTCCTCCTAGGTACCCAGCCCTCCTTTATATAGTCCAGGGGGCGGCTTCCTAGTCGGTTACGAGTCCTAGTAGGATTACACAGAGCGAGTCCTAGTAGGAGTACAGGGGAATTCTACTAGGAGTCCGTCTTCTACTCTTCCTCCTTCCTTGCATGAGTACCTGGGGTGTATGCCCGACAAGAAGTGCAAGCACCTAGCAAAGCAGGTCTAGATTTAAGTTCAGCCACTTCAACCCTAAGCACATCTAGTTCCTCACACTTGGAGGCATGCTTCTCCTTGAACAAAGCAAGATTAGCAAGAAAGATGGAGCAATCAGCACAATCAACCTCATCAGAAACAACAGGGCTAGCCTTAAGGGAATCAATCTCAAGTTTGCTATCAAGAACCTGTGTTTCTAGCTCAGCCACTCTAGTCCTAGCATCCTCGAGTGAAGCCCTAAGCTATTTTCTCATTTTCTTGGCCTCTCTAAGCATGTCATCACGGTTATCAAGCAAAGTGCCAAGCCTTTCATTCTCCTGACGCAAGAAGGGAAGCTCATCACACACCTCGTCGTCGGACTCAGAGTCCGAGTCGCTCTGTGTGCTCTTCTTGCTGCCGGAGCTCAGTGCCATGGTGCAGAAGCCGTCTCTAGCGAAGCAGCCTAGCCCGCTCAGGTTCTTGGATGACTTCCTGCTCTTGCGACGATCATCTTTGTCTTCACTGCTACTCGAGCTCGAGGTGGAGTACACAGAACTGGAGTCGACGTCGCTTGCTCCCACCATCGCTCGGGCCTTGCCTCGGCTCTCTTTCTTCCTCGATCGTCGCTCGTCCTTGTACTTGTTCTTGTGCTTGCTCTTGTGGTCACGGCTCGACCGGTACTTGCCATCCATCCTCGACTTGTGCTTGTAGCCATCCTTGTTCTCGACCTTGTCCGGGCAGTTGGCGACGAAGTGTTCCCGGCTTGCCGCACTGGAAGCATGTCCTCGTGTTGCTCCTCATGTTCACCTGGTTCTCATGGAGCCTCTCGAACCTCCTCGTCAGCAATGCCAGCTCGTCCTCTCCAAGCACGTCGAACTCCTCATCTGGCATAGACAACAGAGAGGACAAAGAGAACATCCTGGTGGATGGGTTAGTGTTAGCCTTTCCTTTTGAACCACCAACGAGGGCAAGACTATGGGAGTCAGTCGGACTCTCGAGCTTGGCAGTCATGCCCCTATCCACCTCATCCGACTTGAGCTTCGAGAACAACTCATTCACCGTCAGGGTGTCACACTTCTCCGACTCCACAATGGCCTCGAACTTTCCGCCCCATATTGTACGATCCAAAGAGTGTAAGAGCTTGACAGCTCTATCATGATCATTGTACGGGAGCACGTCCACATTGGCCCTCATGTTGTTCACAACCAACGTGAACCTCTGAAAGAAGGCATCAATGGACTCACCGGGGAGATGAGTGAAGTTCTCGTACTCTCTCTGGTAGGTTGCATAAATTCGTGCCTAAAACCTGGGCATTCCCAACATGAGCCTCCTTCAGCACCGTCCAAATTCTACAAGCCAAGTGCTCGGTGTGCACCCGATCGAACTCAGGCTGACACAGAGCACGAAACAAGTAGTCGACCGCCTTATTGTTGGCGTCGAACATGTCCCACGATCCTGGAGCGAGGAAGTTCATCGGCTGGACATAGGCTGTGTCCACCGTGACATCCCAAAGCATCTGACCCTTACCGCGGAGGAACGCCGCCATCCGCTTACTCCACATCTGGTAGTTCTTTCCATCGAAGTGTGCAGGACCCGAACCCCGTTCCTGGTACGCCATCCTTGGATCTTAGACTGGTTAGAGTCAATAAAGACCCGAACCGACTCTGATACCACTTGAAGGACTGAAACGGCGAACTAGGGAGAGGGGGAGTGAATGGGAGCCGAAAAAATTCTATTCAAGAATTCGGCCTATGAACCCGATTTCTCTCGTGCACCTCCGCAAGCTTCTCTTGCCAAATTCACGTAGCCACTGAAGTGCTACTGAACCTAGGAGCAAGACCCAACCAATAGCCACAGCACACACGCAGCGGAAACACACACGACACGGCTGCTAGCAGCCCAAACCAGTCAGGCCGGTTTCTGAAACCGGTCAGAGCGCTTTTGTTGGACTTAGCCTCACGCAGGCAGGGGAAACCGGTCAGACCAGTTTGGCAAATCGGTCAGACCGATTTTGTCCAGAAACTCCCCAAAGACCCAAAACACCTCAAGAGCCTTTCCACATCTGAACAAAAGAAGCCATGGCACAACAGAGACTTCCTTGCTCAAAAACACTTCTCGACAGCCCACAAGGCGAAACCGGTCAGACCGGTTTGGGAAACCGGTCAGACCGGTTTGGGAAACCAGTCAGGCCGGTTTTTGCCTGGACAGTCGGGAAGAACACAGCCCGCGGGAAAAACTCAACACTCCACCCAATCGATCTTCCAATTCGTTCCACGGATCAAAGTGAGACTTTGGAAATAGTTGGGGTACCTCGTGGGCTACCCTTGGCTAGAAGCTCAGTCCCCAAAACCCACTCAATCAAGAGGAATCGAAAGTCAACCATCAAGAGCACCTCCAACCCTAGAACTCCGAAACCACCAAAATCGAGCCCTTTAACTCACGGATTTGGGAGAGGAATCACAGCCCAAAGAACCACGAAGGGTTCCCAAAAATTTCCCCCATCAAATCCCCAAGAGTAAGGTCCCGAAAACACCCCGAGAAATTCACCAAGAGAGAGCTCAGAAAATCACCACCAAGAACAAGCGGGAACAACACATCCAAACCTTGAGGAGCCACGCTGAATCATCTATACATCCCACAAAGGTTCATACACGGTCTAGCTTGCCACCCGATCATCCAAACCTCTCAACAAGATCTCACCATGAAGCTCTCAAGCTAGTCCTATGGAAATCCTAAGAAAATAGGAAGGGAAAATAGGAAAGCAAATGAACTAGGGTTCCAAGAGATGGCTGCCATCCTCTCACCCCTTGGGTTATATGGAGGCAAGCCGAAAGACTAAAATACCCCTAAGCCTAAACTAAGATACACGCCCACCAAGGGCACTTTGGGAATTTGTCTTCGTAGCACCATCGGACGGATGCCCGGCGACCGCACTTCGCGTAGCCTCGACGCAAGCCTTGCGATCCCAACGCGTGTCCTCCGCCTCGAAGCTTCCGGCGCCCTACGACCCGAAACCGGTCGGACCGGTTCTCCAAACTGGTCAGGCCGGTTTTGGCCAGATAGCCACGCCCCGTCTTCGGCCTCGGCTTTGTGGCTCAGCCGAGTAACCTGGTGGTTTTCTGGTGAACCACCGCAAACCCCGCGAACTTGATGTAGCCTCCGCCAATCACCACTCATGACTTGGCTCCCACGAAGTCCCGGCTCGACCTTGGTTTTGTGGCTCACCGTCCACCTACTTCATCTTGCTGTTCTTGCCACCATGTGGCCCGCACTTGACCCCGCTGGCCACCGGGTCCCTCGAACGAAGCCTACTTGTCTTCTCCACACCTGGAGGCCTCACCGGCAACGACCTTTCGCGCTTGTTCCTCACTTGCACCAACGCGAGTCAAGCCGAAACCTGCACCTACAATACTTAGCCAAGAATCAGTCCACACAACGTTGTCAATCACTCATCACACAAGGAAGCGACCATCCACCGGTCCTCGAACCACACATGGTCCTCAATCTCATACTTCTCCAACTCTAGGATGGCCTCGACCTTTCCACTCTACACGATATGATCCAGAGGATGCGGGAGCTTGACAGCCCTGTCATGGTCATCATATGGGAGCACGGTCACATTATCCCTCATGTTGTTGGAAATTACCGCGAAACACTGAAACATGGCATCTATGGACTCATCAGGGAGATGAGTGAAGTTCTCGTACTCTCTTCGGTAGGTCACAAAGAGTCGAGCCTAAACCTGAGCATTGCCAACATAAGCATTCTTCAACTGCTCCCAAATCCTGCACGCCAAATCCTCTGTCTAAATCCGTTCGAATTCAGATTGACACAGAGAACGGTACAGGTAGTCAACCACTTTGTTGTTGGCGTCGAACATGTCCCTCGATCCTACAGCAAGGAAGTTCAGCAGATGAACATAAGTTGTGTTCAACGTGACATCCCACAAGATCTGACCCTTGCCGAGGAGGAAAGCAGCCATCTGCCTTTGCCACATCTGGTAATTCTTACCATCAAAGTGTGGAGGACCCGAACCCCGTTCCTGGTATGCCATCTTTGGATCTTAGACTGGTTAGAATCACAAAGATCCGTAACCGGCTCTAATACTAATTGAAGGACCTATTAAACGACCAAAGAGGGGGAGTGAATGGGAGCCGATAAAATTTCTCCTCAAAGAACTCGGCCTATGTCCCAATTGCAACTCCGAAAGTCACACACTAACACCAATCGCCAAGACAACATAGTTATGGGTCAACTACAAGTCCTAGGAACGATTCCTCGAAGCACACGTGGAAGGACAAGAAAAGACGCAAAGGAACCGATCAAACTTGGCAAGTTTCTGCGTACAGATCAGACTATCCGTCGAGCTACCACGGACTGTCCGCAAGGGAGGGCGGACTGTTCGGAAAAACAGGCACGGACTGTCCGGAGTACAAAAGTCCTCTCCAACCAAAAAACAACATCTCTATCCAAACAGTCCGCAGAACGGTTCGCGACCACTCGCGGACTGTCCGCCAGCCGCAGACTGTCCGCTATCCATGGAATGTCCGCCAACCACACGCGGACGGTCCGTGGAAGAATTGCACAGAAAACAGCGAACCCGCAAGAACACCTCCCCAAAGTTGTCTCGGATTTCCCAAACGGTTGAAGCTCTTGAGCCAAGATTTGGGGGAGATGATATGCGTCACTGGGTGATGCTATGCCCCAAAACTCTTAGCCTATAAATGAGGACCATGTGTGGTTCGAGGACCGGGGGAGGGTCGCTTCCTGGTGTGATGAGTGATTGACAACATTGTGTGTACTGACTCATGGCTAAGTATTGCAAGTGCAGATTGTGGCTTGACTAGTGGTGGTGTAGGTGAAGAACAAGCACGAAAGGTCAGCGCCGGTGAGGCCTCCAGATGTGGAGAAGACAAGTAGGCTTGGTTCGAGGGACCCGGTGTCCAGCGGAGTCGAGTGCGGGCCGCATGGTGGCAAGAACAGTGGGACGAAGTCGTGGACAGTTTCTTCGTTGAGCCTCAAAACCAAGGTCGAGCCGGGACTATGTGGGAGCCAAGTTATGAGTGGCGATTGGTGGAGGCTACACCAAGTTCGCGGGGTTTGCAGTGGTTCACCATAAAATCACTAGGTTACTCGGTTGAGCCACAAAACTGAGGCCAAATACTCTATGAGGAGGTGCGGCCACCCAGGCCGGTTCAATCGCCTAGGAGGGGCGGTCAGACCGCCTGGGCTGGTCTAACCGCTCAGGGGGTCGGTCTGACTGTCCTGGTCACTGCCGCCGAGAAGCTTCAAAGACGAGGACACGCGTCGTGATCGCAAGGCTTGCGTCGAGGCAAAGCAAGTTGCGGTCGCTGGGCATCCGTGCGATGAAGAGAAATGAAGACTTCCAAATTCGCCCTTGAGGGGTATGTATCCCTAGTTATTTAGTAAGGGTAGTTTAGTCTTTTGGGTGCCTCCATATAAACACTTTAGGGGATGGATGGCAGCCAACTCTTGGAACCCTAGTTCATTTGCTTAGCTATTTTCCCTTCCTATTTTCCTTAGGATTTTAGAGGACTAGCTTGAGAGCTTCATGGTGAGATCTTGAGAGAGGGTAGAATGATTCGGAGGCAAGCTAGACCTTGTATGAACCTTCATGGTATGTATAGATGATTCGGCGTGGTTCCTCAATGCTTTTGTTGTCTCTCCCGTTTTCCCTTTTTGGTGATTTTCGGAGTCTTTTCTTGGGATTTTCGTGGCGGGGTTTTCGAGGCGTTTTTTTATGGGATTTGGTGTGGGAGTCACACTTGAGGACCTTGTGCCCCTTTTCTTGGTGACCTTGCCCCTCCAAACCCGTGGAAAGCTCTTCGATTTGGTGGTTTTCATTGGAGCTCGAGTTCTTGAGGTTTGGTCACACTGTTCTTCCCACCATGCGGCCCGCACTCGACTCTGCAGAGGTTGTACATCTTTACCCACAAGTCGCATAAAAGTCCTGAAGAACTTTAAACCCAACCATGCGATGCCGGCCAAGCATCATACCACACTATCGAGCTGTGATTGCATAGGGACACTACGAGGCCTTTACAAAGATTCCCTAGCACGGGCTGCTCGCTAGGTTACCTGATCAGTGCAGCGCATAAAGCTCCCTATCGGGTATCGTGTCTTAGTAAAGCCCAACTCCCCGCCAAAGTGGGTCTATACACCATCTACCGTCAGCCCCCAACCCCTTTCAGGTAAAGCATACCACAATACTAGAGTTTCTAATTACTTGGCCAAGACAGAGGCATATGTCTTGTGGTAGTACTATTTTCTTGGGTGGTCGCTTCATGTTCCGATTAACAAAGGTGATCTTGTGTAATGAAGGTATAACATAAATAAAGCAAGATTAACATTGTTGTTCATTAAAAACCAACTTGATCCCAAGTTGAGCAGCTAAGAAAGGTCTACCCAACGTAAGCATAAACTCAGGTTGATCAAGGCATAGGAATAAACAAAACTAGTCAAACCTTAAAGCATAGGACCCATCATTTTAATGCAAAGCAAAAGATAAATAACAATGTAATTAAAATGCATGTTGTAATACGATAACCGAGAATGCAACAAGGACTTGCCTTCTACCAACGCTTGCTGCTACTCAAGGTCTTGAAATTCCTCAACTTTAGTGTATTCCACGCACGGTTCGTCTTCTATGCACCACACCATTCACATACGAGCAAACAATAGAATAAAATAAAAAACAATCACCAAACACTACTAACAGAACAAAACAGGGGCATAAAACTATTCTACTCATCGAGACGATCGCGAGGATATAAAGAACGCTAAAACTGAGCAAAAAAGTGCATTTTATGGCCAAAACAAGTTGTAGGGACTAAACTGCAGAAAACCTGAACTTCCAGGGACTAAACAGCGAGAATCTAAGGGCCAAAACATAATTTTACATAAAAACTCAGGGGCTGCAGGGCAAAACATTAGGCTAGGAACTCAGGTGCTAAAACCAGGGAACTTAGGGTTTGAACCGCAAGAAGCAGGACCTAACCGTAAGGTTCTTTACACTTCGAAAGGACTCATCAGAGAAACTAGAAACTCTAGGGGCCTTTCTGCAAAACCACAAGGCACCGCACAGGTTGACCGGTATCCTCCGGTTTGACCTGGGATCAGACGCGGTATGGGTCGTTCGATCTAGATCAAGCGGCGGGCAGCAACTCAGGGCGAGTGTTGACACATCTTATCCTATATATCTATAAGTCAACTAAACATGAGAAAAGGGCATAAATGTTAATATCAACTTAGAACAGGGTGTCACTAATAGTTTTTCTGGAGATTTGGTAAATTATATAAATCCAGGAACCATTCGGGAAAAGTACTAAAAGAATCAAATCTAGAAGACTCCGGAAGGATCCGAAACTCAACGTGACTTGGCACCCAAGAAAGAAGCATCTAGAAGAAGCGACGGACCACCTGACTCATGTGGGCCCTGAGGGGCGCCCACCCCAGCCCGATCGGCCTAGTGTTGGGGTCGGTCGGCCTCCCCCGAGTGCCACCTCATCCCTACTTCCAAATGGTTCTTCCACCGCCTATGAGGATCAATCTAAATCACTTGTTAGGTCGGTTCGATCAAACGGCGCACGTCTACCCCTCAGGGCTATATAAACAGCCCCACTGCCCCCTGGCAGAGGCATCTAGGAACCTGAGTTTGCATACACCAGATCAAGTCATCAAGTCAGAGATACTACGCCCTAGAAATACCATATAGCAGAGTAGCTAGCTAGTCTAGATCTAGGAGGAGGCAAGGCGTCTACTTGGCTCATGATCGTCTAGAGGCTGATCGAGATATTGATCTAGCTTCGCTCTTGTAAGTTCTTATCTAGTTTGTTACATTTGTTATCCAGACATATGTTCTTATCGATGCTTATATTCGACATTATATGCTTTGGTGTTTACTACGATTACATGTTTAGCTGAAGGATCAGATGGCGACTAGAGAGGGGGGGAGTGAATATGAGCCGGTAAAAATTCTTCTCAAAGAACCCGGCCTATACCCGAGTCAAAACCCGGTCACACACAAGTGATGGAACGAATCACACACCAATCGCAAAGACAACGAGGTTATGGATCAACCTCTAGTCTTAGGAACGATTCCTTGAAGCACACGCGGAAGCACGAGAAAGAAAGGGAGGAATCGAACCAAAAAGCAAATCACTCAGCCTCTGGCGGACTATCCGGCCAGGCAGTGCGGACCATCCGCGATGGGTCGCGCGGACCGTCCGACAGGGTACCGCGGGCGTCCGCACCCTTGCCGCGGACCGTCCGCCCGTGCCGCGGACCATCCGTTAAAGCAAACAGAACCTCCGCAGCGAACCCCCGAAAAACGGACCGTCCGCGGGGAGCACGCGACCGTCCGCCGGCACCGCGGACCGTCCGCCCGGTACACGCGGACCGTCCGAAACTTCGTCCAACCAAAACTCAGAGCCACGACGGATCGAAATGAAAGGCGAGCAAGAACACGAAGAACACCCGACGAACACTGTTCACGTGGACCGTCCGCCCGACCCTCGCGGACCGTCCGCCAGGCACGGACAGAACTGAAAACAGCCCGACCTCGAAAGTCAACTTCCCCAAATCATCATCGGATTTCCCAAACGGTTGAAGCTGTGGAGACAAGGGTTTGGGGACTTGAAACTCCCTAAATCACCGGGAATCGCGAATCCTTTGAGCACCACCAAAAGCTAGAGCACCGAACGAAAATCCTTGAATCGAATTGGTTTCCCGGCGTTTGAGGGCACCAGATCAATCACAAAGATGCACGAGACATCTATCCATGTTTCCCTCAAAGAAATCCGGGGAGAAACCCACTCAAATCCGCGGAATCACAACGAGAACAAAGGCACGAAAACAAGCACAAAAAGACCACGAAAAACACAACTCCAAATCTTCTATACAAACCAGGAAAGATTCACAAGGTCTAGCATGCCGCCCGAGCATCCATCCCTCTCTACAAATCTCTCATAAAGCTCTCATGCTAGCCTAGAGAAAATGGAAGGACAAATAGCTACGAAAATGAGAAAAGGGAGGGAGGAAATGAAACCCTAAGTTGCAGAGAGAGGGAGCCACTCACACACCCTCATGGCTTATATATCGGGTCCCGCCGGAGTGGTAAATGACTCGACTACCCCTAACTTAACAACTGGCGATACAACCCACGTAGGGGCATTTAGGTAATGTTTGTGGGTCTTGCCATCGGACGGCCACGCCTTTGCCGCACCCCGCGTCCTCCCGACGCAAGCCATGCGATCCCGCCGCGTGTCCTCCGCCTCGAAGCTTCCCGACACGCCCGGATCCCGTCTCCATCGTGTTGGGCCCTCGGACTTGGTTTTGAGGCCCAAACCAAGAAACCGTCCTCCGATGGTTTTGTGGGCAAACCACCAAACCCCCGCGTGCTCGGTCCGGCCTCCCGCCAAACCACTTGACTCGACCGCCACCGTGCACCGCTCGATTGTCCATGACTTCGTCTTGCTCGTGTCGCCACCATGTGGCCCGCACCCGGGCCCCGCTCGTCTACCGGTCCCTCGAACCGAGCCTACTTGTCTCTCCATCTCCCGGAGGACCCTCAAGGATGAAGACCTTTCGCGCCCATTCTTCACCTGCAACAACACGAACTAGGCCGCAGCCTACACCTGCGTACTAAGCCAAGAGTCAGTCCAACACCCGTTGTCAATCACTCATCAATGAGGAGCGGTCAACCATCGACCACTGGGACGCTCCTGGTCCTCAATCTCCCCCTTGATGAGTGCATTGACAACACACAACGCGAAACGAAATTCAGAGAAGGAAAGAAAGGAAGAAGAAAGAAAAAACAAAGAAGCTCAACTCATGACCAAAACCAAGGAAAAGCAAAGAAAGGTCACAAGCCAAGCAAAGCACAAACTCCACACTGAAATCAGCAAGAAAGCTCCCCCTGAACAAATGCAAGCTCCCCCTGAACATGTGGATGCAAACTTCCAAATTTTAGCTCACCTCTTCTGAATTTTCATTAAGCTCACCTCTTCTCCCCCTTGTTGACAATGTATGAATCAAGGTGAAAATGCAGAAATGCAACACAAAGCATATAAACATCTACATGAGCTTCCCAAATAGGCCAAATCTAGTGTCAAAGGCTAAAAATGAGACAAAGACCACACATATGAATCATAGCATAGTCAAAGCATTGCCACAAGTAATATATGAAAATACAAGCATGTGACAAAGCAAAATTTTCAGATTTAAGCAATTTTACCAAAAGAAGGCTCGCTTCACATGTAAAAGCCTATCCATGTCACACTTGAGCCACAAACATGCATACCATTCAAAGATCATACAAGGATATCAAAGTCTCAGCAAAAGATTGTGGCAAACACCCATAAAGCAAAGCATGTCATGTCAAAGCTCATGAGCCATGTGTCCACTTCGGGGAGACTTCTCCACTGGTGAACATCATGCAACATGTTTTGCACCCATATGTGAAAGATAAGACATTTTAAGCATAGACATGATGGATGGAGCATTTTTCAAGCATTATACACTTCTTTTCAAGATTAAATCATTTCATGGTACATGAAGTGCCTTTGCGGCAAAAAGAAGCTTATGCTCCCCCATGAATTTAACATAGGCTAAACATTCACAATGTTATTCGGCCTTTGGACCAAATGCAAGAAAAAGAACATCCAAGCACAATCTAAGCATGAAAACCACATTTAGACCAAATTGTGACATGGATACACTACTACACACGAGTGGAGCACATTTCACCAAAAATTAGTCAAGATTAGCATTTATTTCAAAAAGGGCTATCTCATCACACATATATCTCAAATATTCCAAGAGCATAGCCTCACATCACCATTTCTCCACACATATGACCAATATCTCACAAATAGCCAAAGAGACTCAAATAAGACATATAAAAGGAGCTCATCATCCTAAAATGCAATATGATACAAATGCAACATGATATATGACAAGATGGCTATCCTACCATGGTTTATACATCAAGGAAAGCATGTATATACATCAAAGTAAACATGGTATGATACATATGATACAAAAAGGAAATCCCCCAAGAATCAACTAGAAAGGGCAACAAACCCCAAGTTCCGCCTGCAAGCGCACAAATGTAGCTTGGTCGAGAGGCTTTGTAAAGATGTCGGCTAGCTAATCTTGGGTAGGGACATGACTCAACACAATGGTTCCTTTTTCCACATTGTCCCTCAAGAAATGATATCTCACTTCTATGTGTTTGGTTCTGGAGTGAAGCACTGGGTTTTTAGCTACGCTTATGGCACTGGTGCTATCACAAAGAAGTGGGATCTGGGTGCACTCCTCACCAAAGTCTCTCAAAGTGTATGAAATCCACAACAAACTCGGGAACAACAACTCGCACCGCAACATACTCCGCCTCGGTGGTAGACCGAGCTACACTAGACTCGCTTGCGGGAAGACCATGAAACCAACGAAGACCCAAGAATCCGGCAAGTACCAAGTAGACTTCCTCTCGACTCGACAACCAAAGAAAAATCCGCATCGGAAAAACCATGAAGAGAAAGAGTCGAGGAGGACGAATACCAAAGGCCAAGACCAGGGGCGGACCGTAGGTACCGAAGATCCTCTTGACGGCCCGTCGATGTGATGTCCCCGCGAGGCTCGAAAACAAGCGCACAGACACACGCTGAACTGTATGTCCGGCCTCGTCGCCGTCAAGTAGAGGAGGGAGCCGATCATGCTCCTGTACTCCCGCTGGTCCACTGGTTCTCCGTCCTCGTCCGCATCCAAAGTGGCCGTACTCCCCATGGGAGTCGACATCGGCTTCACATCTTGCATCTGGAACTTCTTCAGCATTTATTTCGTGTACTTGGTCTGGTGCACGAATGTTCCATCCTTCACTTGCTTGATCTGCAGCCCGAGAAAGTACTGCAACTCGCCCATCATGCTCATCTCGAACTCCCTACTCATCTCATCTGCAAACTTGGCAACAATTTTATGTGACGAGCCACCAAAGACAATATCATCAATGTATATCTGAACAATCAACAAGTCATTTCCATGCTTGAGGAGAAACAAGGTCCTATCCACAGTACCCATCACAAACCCTCTACTCAACAGAAAACCTCTCAATTTCCCATACCAAGCACGGGGCGCCTGTTTCAAGCCATACAGAACCCTTTTCAACCTGTACACCCTGTGTGGGTACAACTCACTCTCAAACCCAGGTGGCTTCTACACATACACCTCCTCCTCTATGACCCCATTCAGAAAGGCACTCTTAACATCCATCTGAAACAACTTGAACCCTTTAGCCACGGCAAAGGCTAGAAGGATCCGAATTGCCTCAAGACGGGCCACAGGAGCAAAGGTCTCCTCATAATCGATCCCCTCCTTCTGACTAAACCCCTGAGCAGCAAGTCTGGACTTGTTCCTCACAACCATCCCATTCTCTCCCTCTTTGTTCTTCCAAACCCACTTGGTTCCTATGGGATGGCAATTTGAAGGTGGTTCAACTAACTCCCACACCTGGTTGCTCTCAAAGTTTTCCAACTCTTCATGCATAGAATTGACCCAGTTTGCATCAGATAAAGCATGTCCGATGTCCTTGGGCTCAAAGGTGGCAACAAAAGCAGCATGAGCAAAATGAGAGAAATTCCTTAACCTTGACCGTGTAGTACATTCGTCGATGTTCCCAATGATCTTCGACAGGGGATGCACTTCTTGAATCCTCCGAGGAGCCTCACGCCTCGAGACTACCTCCCCTTCAGCTTCAGCTTCTCTCGCCTGGTCCTCTTGTCGCACTGTCGTCGTCCATGAAGTAGATGGTCCACGCTCCGTAGTGGTCGTAGGGGAAGTAGTGGGTACACACTCAGCTTCAGGCGCATGGTTCTCCCCATCATCATCTCCAGCTTCATCCTTCTCCTCTTCAAAGAGGTCCTCGGCCATCTCCTCTTCACCTGCACATTCAAAGCCAAGAGAGGTACATGGCATCGTCTCGTCGAAGGTTACCTCGCAAGTCTCCATGATTTTGTTAGTCTCAAGGTTAAGCACCCTATAGGCTCTAGAATGGTTAGCATATCCAAAGAAAATACCATCACTAGACCTAGCCTCAAACTTGTCGAGTTTTCCCTTCTTAGGAATAAAGCACTTGCAGCCAAAGACTCAGAAATGACTCACCTTGGGTGCCCGACCATGCATCAGCTCATAACAGGTCTTCTTCTTGAAAGCTCGTAATAAAATCATGTTAGAGCCATGACAAGCCGTATTGACCGCCTCAGCCCAATACCTCCTAGGAGTCCTGTGCTCATCGAGCATCGTCCTAGCCATCTCACAAAGAGTCCGATTTTTCCTTTCCACGACCCCATTTTGAGGGGGCACATAAGGGGTCGAATACTGATGTTCAAGACCTAGATCACGACAAAAGGCATCAAAACGAGAGTTCTTGAACTCTGAGCCATTATCACTGCGGATAGCTCGAATAGCATTCCCATGCCTCTCGTTTTTGAACCTCACGATCAGATCTCGAACAAAACCAAATGTCTCACTCTTGTCTTCCAAGAAAAACACCCACGCATAGCAAGAGTAATCGTCCACCACAACAAGGACATACCACTTCGCACCCACCGAGCGAACTCGAGCTGGCCCAACAAGGTCCATATGCAACAGCTCTGTCGGACGCTCGGTCATGACATCGGTCGGGGGTGGATGGGGAGTGGCTACCATCTTGCTGTGCCTACACGGAGCACAAACCAAATCCTTCTCAAGCTTCAATCTCGGCAATCCTCGGACAAGGTCAAGACCACTCAAGCGGGAAACCAAATCAAAGCTCAAGTGTCCCAACCTCCTATGCCATTTCGACAAATCAGAAGAAGGACCAACCATCAGACAGCGAGCAGGACCCAAAGAACGAGAGAAATCAGCCCTGAAAATCTGACCCTCGGGGATGATCATACAGACAAGATCATCTCGAGAATCCAGCAAACGAGACTCACCAGACTTGAAACGCACCTCAAAACCCTCATCAAGCAACTGAGAAACCAAAAGCAAATTGAAACCCAAAGACTTCACAAGAGCAACCCTCTTCAACATTACCTTGTCACTCACATGCACAACACCCTCAGAAATCACCCTTCCTCGTCCGTTGTCCCCAAATGTGATGTACAACTTTTCCTTCACTGGGGTGAGGCTGGAGAACCACTTCTTATCTCCGGTCATATGTCGAGAACATCCGGAGTCGATCAACCAAATGTTCTCCAAGCCTCATGCCTGTAGTCAGAAACAAGAACGAGAGTGAGCTAGCGACTCGACATTGGGGTTAGCACAAAGAAAGTTAAACCAGTGTCGAGCCATCTGCTCAAAAGGGGGGTTAGAAAACATCATTCCCTTGCCACCAAACTTCCCATGTCCCATGGAAGGAGTACGAGCACCACGAGGGGGAAAACATGGTCCGTAGTTCCTCTGGAACCCAAAGCTGCGATCATCTCCCCTAAACCAGTATTGAGGACGAGTAGGGGGACGTCCAGCAAAACCACCACGAGCCCGACCAAACCTCTCACCAGCACGCACAACATCATCTCTCCTAACAAACCTACCACCCTGAGCTCCAACTCTACCAACACTCTTCACACTTCCCACACCCCCGTGGAAGTGGCACTCTAGGCTCAGGAATACCATGAGGCTGGTGTCGGTGTCTTAGACCGGCAACCTACTAAGGGGAGTACCCGAAGTAGATGAATGTGACTCGCCGAGATCGGTAACTCTAAGAAAGAGACACGTGGCACACAATTTAGACAGGTTTGGGCCGCGAGGTGCGTAATACCCTACGTCATGTATGTTGCGTAGCTCTGGATTGATTGGGCACGATTACAAGATGGTGCAATAGTGCGCCGTGAGTTGTATGAGAGGGTTTCTAATGCTAGAGATCGGTCCCTGCCTCGCCTTATATAGTCCGGGAGGCAGGGTTACAAGTCGGAGTAGGGAGAGAGTACTAGTCGAGTACGTCTAGGAGTCCTCCATACAATGCGGAACATGTACAGCTCCCTAACCGAGTACAACTCCTGTGTAGTCCTTGTGCTCCACGCCTTCAGGTGCCGTGTAGCGCAAGCCGGGTAGTCCCAGGGGCCCACCGAGTAGTCGGTCCTGGTACCCACCGAGGTAGTGGGCCCATGGAGGTCCATACGACAAGCCCCTGAGTACTTTGTAGTCGAGAAGGATAGCTTCAAGTAGTCTTGACAGCTTTAACGAGTAGTCCTCAAGCGTCCCCGAGTGCTATAAGTCAAAAGTCCTCAAGAGTAGTCGAAGCATCCCGAGGCTGGAATGTACTTAAGCCAATGTTTGAGCAATCTTGAAGTCTTCTCGAGTAGTACCAAGCGTCCTCGAGCACTGCCTTCGAAGGTCTTCAAAAACTGCTTGTCTTGTCTTGAAGCCGGAGCTGATATGGAGGTGTGATTTGCAAAATTGCACTCCATATGGAGTAGCCCCCGAGCCTTAGGTTGAGCCGCAGGCTCTGACTCAGGGTCCATCTGAAGTCTTGACAAGAAAATCCCGAAAAATCCGAAGAAAAAACCGAAGGACACGTGGCACGGAGCCCCCGAGCCTTGAGTCAAGTACTTCCTCTCGAATTGAAGTGTCATCTTGAAGAATGTGTCCTGAGATGCTCTTGAGACTAGCCGCTTCCCAGGTAGTCAGGTAGAAGTAGCCGAGCCCCCGAGGTGAGGCGCGTCGACTAGTAGAATACGAAGGGTCACGCTGAGCCGCTGAGTTAGCTGCGGGTGAATTTAGCCATCCGGCCGTTGCGGAGCCAGTTAGGCTTATAAATAGAAGCCGAAACCCTTAGGGTTTTTTCACCCATTCGAGCTGTAGCCATTCCGCTTCCATCTGTGGTAGATCTGCTTCCAGCGCACGCTGCCGCCGTAGTAGATTCAAGTGCGCCGCCACCCAAAGCTTTAGGGTAGCCCCCGAGTGGATGCGCGTGAAGACGCTCTGTTCTTGGAGAATGAAGCCGTCACCATCCAAGTCGTCGAAAGCCGCCGGGAAGAAGAGGGGCCGCGAAGAGGCCGCCGCGGCCGCCACCGGAGTAGCGCCGCCCATGTCTCCACCGTGGGCTGATCCAAGCCGCGAGTGGAAGAAATCCAAGGTGAAGACGGAGGATCTGGCCGGCCCCTCCCCGAACGGCGGGTTCATCCAGGAGAAGTAGGTCGACATGTGGAGGGCCGCTGCTGGAGATCCATACCCAATGGAGAAGGCCGAAGATGAGATTCCAATGTTCGCGCGGTTCGTGGAGCGTGGGCTTGTGCTCCCGGCCAGCGATTTCTTCAAGGGTCTCATCAGGTACTACGGAGTCGAGTACTTGAATCTGAACCCCAACGGCATCTTCCACACCGCGGTCTTCGTTCACTTCTGCGAAGCCTTCCTTGGGATCAAGCCGCACTGGATCCTTTTCCGGAAGTTCTTCCGGGTCAAGCCGCAGCCAAGTGCCACCAACCCAAGGGTAGTCGGAGGAGCCGGCATCCAGCTGAGGGAAGACGGCGCGGAGTAGTATCTAGCCTATAAGCTTGTCGATTCCAACACTAACTGGAAGACAAGGTGGTTCTACATCACGAACCACCACCCTGGCCTGCCGAAGCCGAGCGGACGGCAGCCCAGGCACCGCGAGTGGTGGAACTCGGAGCCCACCATGCAAGAGGGGATCCAGCTTCCCGAGCTGCTGGCATGCATCAAGGTGCTCAGGGAAGCGGGACTGAGGGCCGAGCACGTGGCCTTCAGTTTCATGAAGCGGAGGGTGCAGCCGTTGATGGCTCGAGACACCTTGGGCTTCGAGTACATCGGCGACGATGACACATCGCGGATGCCCGGAGGCAAGCTGGACGACAGCGACATCATCGAGAGGTTGTCGCGGATCTTCAAAGATATGCTGCCGTACACGGCGTGCCCTGTTCAAGAGTACTCCGCCGCGCGCCCGCCCAAAGAGGTGAGTAGTCGTACTCGCCTGGTCGAGTAGTCGTTGCTTGGTGTAGACTTGCTGACGTCTTTGTGTCTTGCAGGATGACTTGAAGAAATTCATCTCCGAGCCGCAGCCGCCCCCAAGTGGGATCGAGATCCCGAAGGAGGGGAAGACCAAGGAGAAAGAGCGGCGAGAAGTCGGTGCAGGCGATGACACCGTCATCATGGAGGACACCTCCGATGACGACGACGACGACGAGACGTTGCAGGAACGTTTTCAGTTGCGGTCGAGGTTTAGCCGCCCAGGCTTACCTCATGTGCCTCTGGTGCAAGACCCCCCAACTAGCCTGGAGGCTAGACTGGCTGCGCCGCCACGGAGGCCGCGCAACCCCGCCAAGAAGTGGGTGACGAAGAAGCTGAAGGTCTCAGAGACCACGCCTCAGGAGGTAAGATATCTTGACTAGAGTGGTCGAGTACCCATCGCACGAGTACCCTTGCTGATGAGTAGTCTTTCATGTTTGCAGGAGGTGCCGCCAACGGAGCCCGTCGAAGAGGGCGACAAAGGCCAGACACAGTGGGGGAGCCAGCTGGACGTCGTAGTCCAGCCCCCATTGTGGAGGAGCTCTTGGCACAGCTGGAGCGCCAGCCCCCTGCTCCACAGGGGAGCACGGAGCCCGCAACCGCCGTCGTTGAAGAGGTGATGGCTTCAGGAGCGCAAGATGGCGCTGTGCCGACCGCCGTTCCAGAGGAGGCGGTAGCCGCAGGGGCGCAGGAGGAGGCGCCCGCTGAGGGTGGACTGGTCGATATTGCCAGCATCCTTGGCGCCCCGGCCGTGACAATAGTCCAGTCGAACTTGTAAGTACTGCATCTTTGCGAGTAGTACTTGTTGTAGTAGTCGAGGTTGACTGACAACCAATTGTGTGTGCTTGTGCAGGAAATCCACGAATCTGTCCTGGGAGGGGGATGAGCCCTCTTCAGTGGTGGCGGAAGAAGTTGCATCGCCCGCCAAGGAGTCCGCTCTCGCTTCCCAGGCGTTGCCCGAGCCGCCGGCTACCGAAGGGCCGCTGCCGGAGGCCAGCGTAGTCGAATGTGAGTACTCTTCTGAAGCTATGGAGCTCCTCGAGGAGTAGTCGTAGTTGCTGATGCACTTATCTTCTCGTTGACAGGCGCTGAGGCTGGAGGCAGTGACATCCCTGTGGGGGTGCCGATGCAGAAGTCGACACCAGAGGTCCCGGAGGCTGCGGGAGGAGCCCCCGTGCCTATGGAAGAAGTCGTCGAGGAGGCCGCCGTGACGGCCGGGGGAGAGGGCGTCACCACGTCGCCAGAGGTTGCTCTGGAGGTGGCTATCCGCTCCCCGGAGATCCAGGACACAGAGCCCATCCGCTCTGCACCGATGACGGAGGCCAGCGCGAGTAGTCGCGGCGGGATAGAGTTGCTCGCAGATGATCTCGTCGAGCCTGCGACGGTGGCGAAGCACCTGGAGGCGATCCGCCAGGCTGAGCAGTGAATGAAGGTATGTAGCCGTAGCTTGAGTAGTCAATCCTCTGTTTGTTGAGTACTCGTTTGACTTGAGTTGTCTGTGCAGGACGTTGCGGAGCGGTCCCGCGACAAGTCCAATATGCTGCAAGGCTATGGTGACGCGGTGCTTCGGGCTGAGGCGCTGGAAGAGCAACTTGTGAAGTCGCGGAAGCACGCAGCTGCCATGCAGTCAAAGCTCGATGCCGCCTTCGCCAAATACCACAACGATGTCCTAGAGTTGCAGGCGAACGACGACGACTTGGTGCGGAAGAATAAGGGCCTCCGCAACAAGAACAAAGGTATGCCGCCGAACTTGTCGGGCACTTGTTGGAGGTCGAGAAGTCTCTGACCCGCTGTTGCATTGCTGTGTTGCAGAGCTTGAGGGCCAGGTGGAGCAGCTGAAGTCCTCGGAGACGAGCATGAAGAACCTCTTCTACCGGGAGCGGGAAGCCCGCCAGGTACTCGAGCTCGACTACAAAGAGCTTGCCTTCGAGTGCGAGAAGCACATGGAGCTCCGGATTTCCTCTGACCGCAATCTCGTCAACTGCTACAAATCCTTGCAGAAGTTGAATGAAGACTGCGAGGCACTGCGAGCCCAACTGAAGGAGCTCGAGGAAGCCACGCTGCCGATCGCAAGGCTCCTGGTGCCGCACCCGGGTGGCCCCAAGATAGCTCCACTGGTGGATCGCCTCAAGGAAGCTCCAAGCCGGCTGGCGGCCTACGGGAAGCACATGGCGAGGTCGATCCCAAGGCAGGTCTTGGCCTTCATGATGTCGTATTTCCCGAAGGCCCCAGTGGAGGTAGTCGCCGGCGGGGTGGCCGCCAACTGCACTGATGAGCAGTATGCAGAGCTCCTGGAGCAGATGGCTCCCATCGCGGAGCAAGTAGCCGAGAAGCTTAATCTCCAGTAGCCCTGTAATAGATAGCTAATAGCCAGGGTTGTACAAAAAAACAATTGTAATGAATTGCTTGAGTATCAATGAAAGAAAGTTTCCAGCAATGAGTACTCGTAGCCGCAATCTCAGAGTGCGGAGCCCCATCGTGGAGTGGATGCGAGTAGTCGTACTCGGCGGTAGTGGTCCCATTGTAGGGAGTAGGCAGTAAAGAAGTTGATGAATGATCAGACTTTATTACTGAAGAAGTGCACCTAGATGGCCAGGGCCGTAGTTACAGAGTAGTCGCTTGGACCCGGAGGCCGCTTACAGCTGAGCAGAGCTGGAGTGGGTAGCCTCTTGCAGCAGTGGATCCGTAGGTAGCCGTGTAGGCTGGATCGTAGATCCGTAGGTAGCCGTGGAGGCTGGATCTTTGAGGGTGGTCTCTCAGTAGACCGCTGATAGAGTCCTTGACGCTCGTCGCAGCCCAGGGTCCGTAGGTGGCCGTGTAGGTTGGAGCCTGGAGAGGAGAAGTCCGGAGACTGGAGCCAGGACCCGGAGGCTGCTTACGGCGGTGGGGTGTTGGTGTAGTCGTGTAGACTTGAACCCCAGAGTAGTTGTGTAGACTAGGCGTAGAATCGACAGAGCTGGTCGACGTTCCACGAGTTGTTGATGTCTTCGCCTTCAAGTGTTTGGAGGCGGTAGGAGCCCGGCCCGGTCACCTTTGCAACGGTGAAGGGACCTTCCCAGGGGGAACTGAGCTTGTGTAGTCCTTCCGTGTTCTGGATGCGGCGGAGGACGAGATCACCAACGTTGAAGGAGCGTTCCTTGACGTTGCGATCATGGTAGCGTCGTATACCTTCTAGGTACCTTGCTGACTGGACGAGGGCAGCGCAGCGAGCTTCTTCGAGGATGTCGATATCAACTCGTCTGCTTTCTTCTGAGACGCCTTCGTCGTAGTGCTCCACTGCTGGCGAGTTCCATATGACGTCGGCAGGGAGGATTGCTTCGGAGTCGTAGACCAGGAAGTAGGGGGATTTCTCCGTTGGCTTGGATGGCTGAATCCGTAGCCCCCAGAGTGTGTTGGGTAGTTCCTTGATCCACTTGCCCCCCCTTGGAGTTAGCAGCGTCGTGTAGCCACTTTTTGAGAGCGTCGAGCACCATCCCATTGGCGCGCTCGACTTGTCCGCTGGCCCGTGGATGGGCAACTGAGACGTATCGGATATCGATCCCGCTGTTCTCGCAGTACTCCCAGAACTGGTGGTTGTTGAAATTGGAGCCCAGGTCTGTGATGATGCGGTGGGGTAGTCCGTAGCGGTGTACGAGTTCATCCAGGAAGTCGAGTACTCTGTCAGCCTTGGGGCATGTGACAGGCTTGACCTCGATCCACTTGGTGAACTTGTCGATAGCCACCAGTACCCTGTTGAATCCTCTTGGCGCAGTTGGCAGTGGCCCAATCATGTCGAGCCCCCAGCAAGCGAAGGGCCAGGTTGGCGGTATGGTGACTATCTTTAGGCTGGGACGTGTTGCTGCTTGGCGAAGTATTGACATCCTTGGCACCTCTTGACGAGTTCTTCGGCATCGCCCAGAGCTGTGGGCCAGTAGAAAGATCGCCGGAAGGCTTTGCTGACCAGCGTGCGTGAGGACGCATGGTTGCCGCAGACGCCTTTGTGGATCTCCTCCAAGATGTCCTTGCCTTCTTCACGAGGAACGCACTTCATGAGTACTCCGGAAGATGCGCCTCGCTTGTAAAGCTTGTCTCCGACGAGGACGTAGGACTTGGCGCGGCGGATGAGCTGCTCAGCCGAGTTCTTGTCGGAGGGGACCTTCTGCTCGGCGAGGTAGTCGATGAAGGGTTGCCTCCAGTCCACGTCGATCATCATGACCTCCTGCCCAGCTGGTTGATGGGCTGGGATAGTGGTCGGTGGCGCCGGCTCCGGAATGGATGGCACGTGAAGCTCGTGGATGAAGACGCCCGCTGGTACTTGAGCGCGGGTGGATCCGAGCTTCGAGAGGACGTCCGCTGCAACGTTGTTGTCGCGGACGATGTGATGGAACTCGAGACCATAGAACTTGTTCTCGAGCTTGCGGACTTCTAGGCAGTAGGCGTCCATGTTCTCCTTGTTGTGGTCCCAGGACTTGTTGACTTGGTTGATGACCACTGCGGAGTCGCTGTAGACTAGTAGCCGCTTGATGCCTAATGAAGCCGCGAGACGAAGCCCATGCAGTAGAGCTTCGTACTCGGCTTCGTTGTTTGAGACCTTCCAGAAGATCTGCAGGACGTACTTGAGTTGTTCGCCCGTTGGAGAAATCAGGAGTACCCCTCGCCCTCGCGCCCTCGAGGTTGAGTGAGCCGTCAAAGTACATCACCCAATGCTCGGTCGCACGGTGGGAGTAGGTAGCCGGTTCTCCCGCCACTCGCCATGAAGTCGACTAGTGCTCGCGACTTGATGGTCCGTGCGTGGTTTGAAGTCGATAGTGAGGGCGCCGAGCTCGACCGCCCACTTGGAGATTCTTCCGCTAGCATCTTGGTTCCGCAGGATGTCGCCGAGCGGGTAGTCGGTGACGACCGAGATCGAGTACCGCCGGAAGTAGTGTCGTAGCTTCCGCGAGGTGATGAGTACCGCGTACGCAGCTTCGCACAGCCGATAGCGGGCCTTGGACTACGATAGAACCTCGCTGACGAAGTAGACTAGGCGCTGGACTGGGTAGGCGTGGCCGTCTTCATGCCGCTCGACAACGATGGCAGTACTGACCACATGAGTAGTCGCAGCTAGGTAGAGCAGTAGTTGCTCGCCCTTGTGAGGAGCCGTGAGGATCGGTGGCTTCGATAGGAAGTCCTTGAGCTGGGAAAGGGCTTGATCCGTCTCTGGAGTCCACACGAACTTCTCTTGATGTTTGATTAGTTTGAAGAAGGAGAGTCCCCGTTCTCCTAGCCTCGAGATGAATCTGTTCAGCGCCGCCATGCACCCTGTCAGCTTCTGGACATCTTTGATGCTCGTGGGAGCTTGCATGCTGGTGATGGCGGAGATCTTCTCAGGGTTGGCTTCGATGCCGCATTGGCTGATGATGAAGCCGAGTAGTTTGACCGAAGGTACGCCGAAGACGCACTTGTTCGGGTTGAGCTTCCAGCGGTACTCGCGCAGTGATGCGAAGGTCTCTTCAAGGTCGTCGATGAGGGTACTGGAGTTTCTGGTCTTGACGACCACGTCGTCCACGTAGGCCTCGACGTTCTTGTTGAGCTGCCTCTTGAAGCAGGCCTGGATAGCTCGTTGGTAGGTAGAGCCGGCGTTCTTCAACCCGAAGGACATGGTCGTGTAGCAGTACGTGCCAAACGGGGTGATGAACGCGGTCTTCTCCTGGTCTTCCTCCTTGATTGCGATCTGGTGGTACCCGGAGTAGCAGTCGAGGAAGCAGAGCAGGTCGCAGCCCGCCGTGGAGTCAATGACTTGATCAATCCGCGGCAACCAGAAGAGGTCCTTGGGGCAGTGCTTGTTGAGGTCGGTGTAGTCGACGCACATCCTCCACCCGTTCGAGTTCTTCTTGCGGACGAGGACAGGGTTGGCGAGCCACTCAGGATGGAAGACTTCTCTGATGAAGCCAGCCGCAAGTAGTTTGGCGAGTTCCTTCTTGATGGCGTCCCATCTGTCGTCTGCAAAGCGTCGGAGGTGTTGTCGCTTGGGGGTGGCCTTAGGATCAACGTTGAAGCAGTGCTCAATCAGCTCCCTGGGCACTCCTGGCATGTCCGCTGGCTTCCACGCGAAGATGTCGCGGTTAGCCCGAAGGAAGCTGATGAGCGCGTCTTCCTATTTGGGGTCGAGGCCTGCCCCGATGGTGGTGGTCTTGCTGGGATCGCCTGTTCCAAGGTCGATCGTCTTGACGAGTACCTCCTCAGGTGGCTGAGGCTTGTTGGCGCTGTCAGACTTCTCTGGGATGTCGAGCTCACTTGTAGCAAGCTTCTTCGACGCAGCATAGACCTCCATCATCACGTTGGGTACTTGATTTGTGGAGGCGATCTCCACGACTTCTGTGTCGTAGTCGTGGGAGATCTTCAGGTCCCCTTGGAGGGAGAGTACACCGGCTGGGCTTGGCATCTTGAGTACCAAGTAGGTGTAGTGGGGCACCGCCATGAACTTGGCGATAGCCGGTCTGCCGAGGATGGCGTGGTAGGAGGTCTCAAAATCCGCGACCTCGAACTTGACGTACTCGGTACGATAGTTGTCCCGAGTTGCCCCGAAAGTAACTGGCAGGACCACTGAGCCCAGTGGAATAGCCGCATTGCCGGGGACGATGCAGTAGAAGGGCACGTTGCTCTTGGTGAGCATATGAGTGATATCGAGCTTCATTTTCTTCATGGTCTTGGTGAAGAGGACGTTGAGCCCACTTCCGCCGTCGATGAGCACCTTGTTGAGTTTGGAGCCCGCCACCGTTGGCTTCAGGACGAGGGGGAACCGTCCTGGTTCAGAGAAGCTGGTCCATTGATCCGCGCGGGAGAAGGTGATGGGTACCTCCGACCACCTGAGAGGAGTCGGGACCGCTGGCTCAATGGACATCACTTCGCGACGGGTAGCCTTCTGCACCCGCCTGCTGGGCAATCCGCCGAAGAGGATGTTGACGGTCTTCTCAGGTTCCTGGAAGTCGTTGTTGTCGCCGTCCTTCTTCTTGCCCTTTTGGTCGTGAGGGTGCGGTGGCTCCGGCGTCTCCTTGAGTGCGTGCCTGAGCTGGTAGCACTTCTCAGTGGTGTGGTTGCCGTTTGGATGCCACGGGCATTTCTCCTTCAGCAGGTCCTTGAAACCGCCAGAGTTGTTCTTCGAGTTCCCTTTCGCTGGGCGCTGGATAGCCGCGACACTGTTGTCTGGCTTGCGCTTGCGGTTGGGACCCGAGTAGTTGTTGTTGTTGTTGTTGTTGTTGCGACCGCCCTGGTTCGCGTTGCTGCCGCTGCCGCCGCCCTGGTTCTTCTTGTTCTTGCCACGGATGGCGTCGTACTTAGCATTGGCCTTGTCTTCTTCATCCGCCCAGGATGTGATCATGTCCTTGAGGTGGGGGATGGACTTGGGGCGGCGACGACCGAAGTCTTCGAAGGTGCGGCGGTGGTAGAGGCCGTCTTGGAAGAGGTCGATGACCTCCTTGTCAGTGACGTCGACGACGGTAGCGCGCATGTACTTGCGGAGGGTCTCGCCTTGTTCCTGCTTGATCATGGCCAGGTCCATGCAAGTACCCGATCGGCCCATGGCGCCCGCGAAGTTGCTTGTGAACTGCTCCTTCAGCTGGTCCCACTTGTCGATCGAGTGCTTATCCAGCGACTCGAGCCAAGTGAGTGGTGCTTGGTCCAAACAGAAGAGGAAGTAGAGGCACTTGGTGTCGTTGTTGCCTCCAGCGTTCTCGATGGAGAGGGCGTAGCACCTGAGCCATTGGATGGGGTCCTGCTTCGCATCATACTTGGTGATCCCCAAAGGTTTGAATTTGTCGGGGAGGAGCAAGTTGCGAAGTCGAGGTGAGAAGGCGGGGAAGTCGTCTCCCTCAGCTGCGGCGGTCGACTTCTTTCGCCGTAGCTCTTCGATCTTCTGGCGGGCGTCGTAGCCGCCCTGCGAGGCGCCGGAGGCGTGGCTGTTCGCGTGGCCTCGGCCGCCGCGGCCGCCGCCGCCTCCTCGCCCTCTCCGTTTGCCTCGTGATTGGAGCCGCCGCCGTCGGCCGCCGCCGCCGTCGGGGTCATTGCCGCCCCCGCCGGCCGGAGCACGGTGAGGGACGACTTCTCGGTTGCTGTGGTCGCGCAGTGAAGGTCCGCCGGTGTTGGAGCGACGGCGGTTTGGCTCGGCTGGGCAGCTCGAGTACGGTTGGGACCGTTGTTGGCGCTGCGACTTGTGGCTTCGTTGTCGCGGGGTCTGGCTGGAGGAGGCTGGTTGACTCTGTTGTCGACCCGCATGAAGTAGGCTTCTTCAGCGAGCTTGGCGATGACCTCTCCAGCGCGTGTGCGCTGAGCCTGTCGTGCCATCGCTGTGATCGACATGAGGCACTGCTCGGGGGTACTGTGTACTCTGCTCTCGACCACCTCGAGAGCTTCCGCAAGGTTGCGGACGGGGAAGTTGTCGCGGAGGCGCCGACGGCGTTCGTTGCGCTTCCGGTTACATTCACGTCGAGCGTCTCTGTCCGCCGGAGTCTCGTTCAGTGGAGCATCAGCAGAGAGCTCGTCGGAGGAGATGTCTTCCAGGTACTTGTCCTGAGCGGTGCCTGAAGGCCCAGGGGTGTCGCCAGCAGCCATGAAGACTTGGCGATCAGGGGTGCCAAGGGCCGGGACTCGCAGGGTGCCACCTCAGTTGGTGTGCTTGAGTTAGCCCGAGCTAGGGGTGTTCCCTCCTGGAACGGTAGCGAGTCGATGTAGGCGACGTAGCGTGAGTCTCCCTTTATCAGGTCAGCGGGCTTGCGGTCTGGCCAGTAGACGTATCTTTCAGCCGGTGTGGATGCTATAACTAGCCCAGAGGCTGGCCCTGACAGGGGAAGCTCGGTGCAGTTGTCCTCGGACTCGGGCTCCTCAGGGTCCGACCTGAAGTCGAACTCGTAGTCCGGGTTCAAGTAGAACTCGGAGAGGGGGTTGGAGTCCGGAGCGTGATCGGGGGTGGCGTCGGAGTCCGAGCTGTACTCGGGTGCAGGCTCGTTGCCAGCCCGGCGCGAAGTAGGAGCCCCCGTGCGGGCCCGGCTGAGGATGCGGGGGCCACGCACGGATCGCTTACGGGGTGAAGGGACCGCCTGCGATGGCTGAGCAGCCGGCTCGCATGCGATGGCCCATGGCGACGTCGAGTTCGAGTTGGAAGCGGACTCGAGCTCGAAGTCAGCGTGGTGGTTGAAGAGCGAAATTTCGCCGAATTTGCCGGCGAGTTCGCCCGTGACGGCTTCTGGAAGCGTCACGAGGCCAGTCTTCGGGTTGGGCGGCATGGTGAGGCGGCGCTGGAAGGAACCCGCGCCGTCTGCGGTGCAGACCCAGGCGCCGAACACGAAGGTGTCGCCGCGGTTGAAGGCGACGGTGTGCTTGAAGTAGACGGGAGCCGTCGAGTTCGCCATGTGATCTCTGGCGAGAGCCCGTACCTGGCGCGCCAGCTGTCGGTGTTTTAGACCGGCAACCTACTAAGGGGAGTACCCGAAGTAGATGAATGTGACTCGCCGAGATCGGTAACTCGAAGGAAGAGACACGTGGCACACAATTTAGACAGGTTTGGGCTGCGAGGTGCGTAATACCCTACGTCCTGTATGCTGCGTAGCTCTGGATTGATTGGGCACGATTACAAGATGGTGCAATAGTGCGCTGTGAGTTGTATGAGAGGGTTTCGGATGCTAGATATCGGTCCCTGCCTCACCTTATATAGTCCGGGAGGTAGGGTTACAAGTCGGAGTAGGGAGAGAGTACTAGTCGAGTACGTCTAGGAGTCCTCCATACAGTGCGGAACATGTACAGCTCCCTAACCGAGTACTACTCCTATGTAGTTCTTGTGCTCCACGCCTTCAGGTGCTGTGTAGCGCAAGCCGGGTAGTCCCAGGGGCCCACCGAGTAGTCGGTCCTGGTACCCACCGAGGTAGTGGGCCCAGGGAGGTCCATACGACAGCTGGCGATACCTGTCCTGGTTTGCTTGCTCCCTAGCAAGCCTCTCATCCCTCTTACTCTTGTAGCAAAACTCTGCAAGATGCCTCTAGCTTCTCTCTAGGCTTCTCACCCTTCTCACTCACAAACCTCACTGGTTTCTGGAAGTCATTTGTCTTAGGTGGGAATTTGGGTGGATCTTGGGTTGTGTCAAGCTTGTTGCAAAGGTGGTTGGGCTTTGGTGTGAAAGAGTTCTTGGGTGCTTTTAGAAGTGGGACTTGGATGTCTCCAATCATCTCAAACTCATGGTTAGACTCAACACACTTCTCATACACACTCTCCCCACTGTTCTCTCCCACTTTCTCACCCAACTTCTCAAAACCCAAACCACGACCATCCGCTCTCTTGAACTCCTCAATCATGATTTTCAATTGAGGTTCCTGCCCAGACAACCAACCCAACACCTTCCTCAAATAGTCATTCTCCTAATAGATGACATCCAAACAGGAAGTAAGTTCAAGATTACGTAATGTAACTTCATCACAGCTAGAGCATGCATTTGCAATAGGAGATTTCAAAGATGCTTCCAAAGAACTAATGGTAGAACGAGCATCAACAAGCTTAGCATGCATAGTAGGACATGATTTACAAGCACCAAGTAAAGTAGGTCTAGCCTTAAGCTCATCATACTCAGTCCTAAGAGCATCTAGTTTAGCCAAAGTGGAAGCATTCTTCTCATTAAGCAACTTGATCTCATTCAACCATGCATCACACTCAAGACATTCAACATCATCAGGAGTAGTAGGAGCAAGTTTCAAAGAGTCATTCTCAAGTTTCAATTCAAACAATTTGGACTCTAACTCTCTTTCTTTCTCACTAGCATTCTCAAGTTGAGCCCTAAGATCTTTCCTCATCTTCTTAGCATCTCTCAACACACTATCACGGTTGTCAATCAAGCCATTCAACCTAGTGACCTCAGCAAGCAAAGAGTCGGGATCACGATTTACCTCATCCTCCGAGTCGGAGTCGCTGTCTTCCTTGTCGCTCTTCTTGCTGCTCGAGCTATGGGCCATGCCACAGAAGCCTTCAAGCGTCACACAGCTCAATCCGCTGAGGTTCCGGCTTGCACTCTTCTTGCCCTTGCGCCTCCCGGCGTCTTCATCTTCACTGCTTGAACTTGACTGCTCGTCGCTTGAGCTTGAGTCAACGTCGCTCGCACCGGCCACCATGGATCTTGCCTTGTTCTTCTTGTAGCCGCCCTTGCTTGGTCGCCGCTTGTCCTTGTCCTTGCTCTTGGACTTGTTGAAGTGCTTGCCCTTGGTGGAGTACTTGTCTTCACACCTCGGGTGCGCCTTGTACTCGTTCATCTTGTACTTGTTCTCCTCCGCTTCCGGGCACTCGGCGATGAAGTGGCCACACTTGCCACACCTGTAGCATGTCCCTGAGCTCCGCCTTGCATTCCTCCGACTCTCGTGTAGTCGATCAAACCTTCTTGAGAGCAAGGCTAGCTCCTCCTCGCCTAGCACATCAAACTCCTCATCTGGAATAGACATGAGAGAAGACAAGGAAAACTGTCGACAGGAAGGGTTAGATTTGCCCTTTGATCCGCCCACAAGAGCAAGACTATGGTCAGTCGAGCCCTCATGCTTGTATTGCAACTTCCTGTCAACCTCAGCCGACTTGAGCTTAGAAAAGAGGTCATCTAACTCAATAGTCCAATATTGCCCAGACTCCTTGATGGCCTCAACCTTAGCACCCCAAACATTTGGGTCCAAGACATGCAAGGGCTTCAAAGCCTGATCATGCTTGGTGTAAGGAAAATCCTCAATATTAGCCTTCATGTTGTTCACGATGGCGGTGAACCTCTGAAACATCACATCGATGTCCTCACCGGGAAGTTGAGTGAAGTTCTCATATTGCATCCGGTAAGAGACAAAGAGGCGAGCCTTCACATGGTTATCACCACCGTGAGCAACCAACAACTTCTCCCAAATTTGCCAAGCAAGATTCAAATGGCGAACACGCTCAAACTCAGGATCACACAAGCTCCGGACCAAGTGATCAACGGCTTTTGCATTTGCCTCATACTTGGCCTAAGCACCAGCATCGGTCACCATAAGAGTATGGATGTTGACCGGAATAGCATAGGTCTTGTCAAGCACAATGAAATCCAACAACTTGCCACGAAGAAAGATCATCATACGAACCGCCCACTTGTGGTAACCCTTGCCATCGAAGTGCGGCGGACTGCCCCGCTCAACGTACACCATCTTAGGATTCGAGACTTGTTAAAGTTGCAAAGAATCTGGCACCAAGCTCTGATACCAATTGAAGGATCAGATGGCGACTAGAGAGGGGGGAGTGAATAGGAGCCAGTAAAAATTCTTCTCAAAGAACCCGGCCTATACCCTAGTCAAAACCCGGTCACACACAAGCGATGGAACGAATCACACACCAATCGCCAAGACAACGAGGTTATGGATCAACCTCTAGTCTTAGGAACGATTCCTTGAAGCACACGCGGAAGCACGAGAAAGAAAGGGAGGAATCGAACCAAGAAGCAAATCACTCAGCCTCTGGCGGACTGTCCGGCCAGGCAGTGCGGACCGTCCGCGATGGGCCGCGCGGACCGTCCGGCAGGGTACCGCGGACTGTCCGCACCCTTGCCGCGGACTGTCCGGCCTGAGCCGCGGACCGTCTGTTAAAGCACACAGAACCTCCAGTAGCCAACCCCGAAAAACGGACCTTCCGCGGGGAGCACGCGGACTGTCCGCCAGGCACCCGCAGACCGTCCGCCCGGTACACGCGGACCGTCCGAAACTTCGTCCAACCAAAACTCAGAGCCACGACGTATCGAAATGAAAGGCGAGCAAGAACACGAAGAACACCCGTCCGCCCGACCTCGCGGACCGTCCGCCAGGCAAGGACAGAACTGAAAACAGCCCGACCCCGAAAGTCAACTTCCCCAAATCATCATCAGATTTCCCAAACGGTTGAAGCTGTGGAGACAAGGGTTTGGGGACTTGAAAGGCGTCACACAAGGATGCTATAGCCCAAAAATCTTGCCTCCTAACTCCCTAAATCACCAGAAATCGCGAATCCTTTGAGCACCACCAAAAGCTAGAGCACCGAACGAAAATCCTTGAATCGAATTGGTTTCCCGGCGTTTGAGGGCACAAGATCAATCACAAAGATGCACAAGACATGTATCCATGTTTCCCTCAAAGAAATCCGGGGAGAAACCCACTCAAATCCGCGGAATCACACCGAGAACAAAGACACGAAAACAAGCACAAGAAGACCACGAAAAACACAACTCCAAATCTTCTATACAAACCAGGAAATATTCACAAGGTCTAGCATGCCGCCCTAGCATCCATCCCTCTCTACAAATCTCTCATGAAGCTCTCATGCTAGCCTAGAGAAAATGGAAGGACAAATAGCTACGAAAATGAGAAAAGGGAGGGAGGAAATGAAACCCTAAGTCGCAGAGAGAGAGAGCCACTCACACACCCTCATGGCTTATATATCGGGACCCGCCGTAGTGGTAAATGACTCGACTACCCCTAACTTAACTACTGGCGATACAACCCACGTAGGGGCATTTAGGTAATGTTTGTGGGTCTTTCCATCAGACGGCCACGCCTTTGCCGTACCCCGCGTCCTCCCGACACAACCCATGCGATCCCGCCGCGTGTACTCCGCCTCGAAGCTTCCCGACACGCCCGGATCCCGTCTCCGTCGTGTTGGGCCCTCGGACTTGGTTTTGAGGCCCAAACCAAGAAACCGTCCTCCGATGGTTTTGTGGGCAAACCACTTGACTCGACCTCCACCGTGCACCGGCTCGATTGTCCATGACTTCGTCTTGCTCGTGTCGCCACCATGTGGCCCGCACCCAGTCCCGCTGTCCACCGGGTCCCTCGAACCGAGCCTACTTGTCTCTCCATCTCCTAGAGGCCCCTCAAGGATGAAGACCTTTCGCGCCCGTTCTTCACCTGCAACAACACGAGCTAGGCCGCAGTCTACACCTGAGTACTAAGCCAAGAGTCAGTCCAACACCCGTTGTCAATCACTCATCACTGAGGAGCGGTCAACCATCGACCACTGGGACGCTCCTGGTCCTCATTAGCATAGTTGATTTGCCTTTGTATTCATGTATGGAGTCGTATAGCCCTCACCTAGATGATTTGTTAACATGGGTGAATAATAAAGACTGTTTAAGCGTGGTGCTTATATTGTATTTATCTGCGATTGCACCCTATATGCCGGGTCGTGTGGTAGATCGTGGTGGTGACAACACTATTGAGTCTTTCACAGTCCACCCCCTGTGTATAGGACTAGTGGAGCCTTATACTGTTTGGGTTGTTTCAAGTTTCGGCCTTGATCCTCCTAGATAGTCCCCTATGCATTAATATAAAAGTTTTTCTTCCATGATTGTTAAATTTTTGCACTTATCATAGTTTGCATTGACATATAGTTTAGAGTTACCGAGGAGTATCCTCTCTAACTAGACTTTGCTATGTTTCTCTTGCTATAATGACACTTTCTAGCTCCTCATGACATTATGACTTGAATAATGCTATCAATATCTTTATCTTTATGTGACTCACCCCTGTTTATAGCAATTGATATATTTTGGCCACTCTACATTATAAAACTAAGAGATGAGCATGTATTAGCTATTATGGATTAGAAAGACTTCTTTCCCTATGGTAGAATATAAATACGATACCTGGTTTTGCTCCTGGTTAAAATGCTACAATGGTATATTCATATCTGTGCGCTTGCGGATTCCCTGTTTATATATATCTTCTTTTCTAGAGATCCAAGGCTTATGTAAAGTACCATATCCATGTGTTTTCTGGCACACCTCTCAGGGCTGTCAACCTATATCGAGTTGTGTTATGAATCGTATCAGAGTTCAGCTTTTAGTTTAATCTGAAAGCAACATCTGATATACACTTAGCATCATGTTAAGATATACCTTTGCATTTCTGGTGTCGTCGATAGATATGGATCTAATATCCGTTTCTAGTCGATGACGTTAGCAATGTCAACATGTATTTTTGGCGCCGTTATCGGGGAAAGAAAGTCTATAGCCTGAATGAAAAAGTTTCAGTAATAGCATGCATGTATCTCTCACACATAATGTATCGAGAACCCAAATTATCATTGCTTAAACAGGCTTACCCTTGTTCTTCCCACTTTTGTCTATCTTATTTCTGGGTAATGTATGAATAAGAATCTTCTAGAAAACTTCGTTTCAGATCCAGAGAAAATCTTAAAGAAGGCAAGGTCAAGACTCGGGACACCTGATTCTTGGCCCACGACTTCTGCCTTGGCAGATTCAACAGCGCGAAGCTTAACACCCATGTTTGAAGTAATGGCAAACAAGTCCCTAAGCGAATACTCCGCACCGACCCCGGACAACATTCGTACTGGTCCGACAGTCGCTGTAGGAGATGCTGCTTTTGAGCTCAAGCCTGTGCTGATCAATATGGTACAAGCTGGTTGGAGTGGTCTTTCAGCCTCTCATTCTCCTCACGCAACTTGCGATTTTCTCGTCATTGGAGTTCTTTATTCCATTAGCAATTTGTACAAACCCTTTTCGGTCAGCTGCTATACCTTTCGAAAGAAAGGACTGCATCATCCTCAGTAATTGATTTCCCTCAACGCCTTCCAAGGAGTTGAGGAAATCTGCAACCACAGTGCGATGAAGGGTTGTCAGTCCAAACCACGAACAAGAAGCATCAAACAGTCAACAGTGAAAAGTTAATTCAAAATCCATTCGAGAAATTAATCAATTAACAAAGCATACCAGGTTCAACTCTGAAGTGAAGGACCGATTAGGCGACCAGAGAGATGGGGGTGAATGGGAGCCGATAAAAATTCTTCTCGAACGAGATTGAAACTCCAACAAGACGTACTAGTTCGGTCAGACACCCAAAATCACACGCTCCGCACTTCTACCTTCCATTTGCCAAAACCACGTAGCCACTGGAGTGCTACTGATCCTAGGAAGAAACACTACCAGCAACCTCGACTCCTATACGAACACGGCAGTGGAAACAACTCAGGAGCCGGCTGACAGGGGGGCGGTCAGACTGGGTATGGGGGGCTGTTAGACCGCCTCCACCTAGTGACCAAGAAATCCTCCGAAAAGCCTCTTCTGAGCACCAAAACGCACCACGGTTTCACCAACAGAAATCTCTATCAAGGCTAATCTAGCTACCAGAAAAAATTGGTGAAAACCAAAACTTCACCCAAGGGACTAGGGGCGGTTAGACCGTCTACCAGGGGCGGTCTAACAAAAGAACTCCAAGCAAGAACTCCTAGAAAACAGCACGAAAACGACCCAAAATTTCACCTGAATGTTCCAATGATCAAGGTGAACAAACTGACAAATGAAAATCCGGCAAAATCAAAACCTCGACCTGGAAGGCCCAGGGCGATTAGACCGCCCCCCTTAGGCGGTTAGACAGCCCGTTCCAGAAAACTTACCCGCGGGTCAACCCTCAACTTCTCATCGCCGATCTCCCGAATCACTGCACGGATTGCAGCGAAACTTTGGGAATAGCTGGGTTACCTCCTGGGTAACCTCTACCTCAAAGGAATCGACCCGAATCGCTCACAATCAATAGGAATAGAAGATTTCGGCTCTCTAGGGCAAGAACTCTAGCAACTCGAAAGACCACCAAATTGAGTCTGATTCAAGGGAGATTTGAGGGCAAAGTCACTAGCCAAAGAGGCACAACGTCCTCATACGTGACACCCAACAAAGTCCCCAAGAAATCGTCCTCAAAACTCTGCCAAGAAAAGTCACAACAAAGAGCTCCGAAAATCACCATAAAGAAGGACGGGCAAAGCAACACACAACCTTAAGGAACCACGCCGAAACATTTATACATACCATGAAGGTTCGTACAAGGTCTAGCTTGCCACCTGTACATCCATCCCTCTCTCAAGATCTTTCATGAAGCTCTCAAGCTAGTCCTAGAAAACTAGAGGAAAATAAGGACGAAAATGGGAAAACAAATGAGCTAGGGTTCCAAGAGTTGGCTGCCATCCATCCCCTCAAGTGTTTATGTGGAGACACCCAAAAGACAAAACTACCCTTACTTAATAAATAGGGATACAAGCCCCTCAAGGGAGAATTTGGAAGTCTTTAGATTTTCTTCATCGGACGGATGCCCAGTGACCAGAACCTGGTTAGCTTCGACGCAAGCCTTGTGATCCCAACGCGTGTCCTCCGCTTCGAAGCTTCTCGGCGCCTGCGACCCGGGCAGTCAGACCGCCCCCCTGGGCGGTTAGACTGGTCAAGCAGTCAAACCGCCCCTCCTACGCCGTTAGACCGGCCTGGGTGGCCGCACCTCCTCGTCGACTCTTCGGCCTCGGTTTTGTGGCTCAACCGAGTAACCAAGTGGTTTTCTGGTGAACCACTGCAAACCCTGCGAACTCGGTGTAGCCTCCGCCAATCGCAACTCATGACTCGGCTCCCACGTAATCTCAGCTCGACCTTGGTTTTGAGGCTCAACCAAGAAACCGTCCACGACTTCATCCCGCTGTTCTTGCCACCATGCGGCTCGCACTTGACTCCAGTGCCTACCGGGTCCCTCGAACCAAGCCTACTTGTCTTCTCCACACCTGGTGGCCTCACCAGCGACGACCTTTCGCGCTTGTGCTTCACCTGCACCAACACTAGTCAAGCCTCAACCTACACCTGCAATACTTAGCCAAGACTCAGTCCACACAATGTTGTCAATCACTCATTACACCAGGAAGCGACCATCCACCGGTCCTCGAACCACACATGGTCCTCAATCTCCCCCTTGATGAGTGCATTGGCTAGGCACACATATAATAACCCGAGAGAAAAGAAAAAGAAAAGAAATGAATGAAAAGAAACTTCAACAAGCAATCGGAAGCCAAAGAAAGGCAAAGAACAAGATCACTTGAAGAAAAACAAGTCTCGAACCCCTTAGGCAAGGGCAACGACTCGACACATCTGAGACAAAACCATGCTCAAGCAAAAAGCACAACCCACCAATCCAAAGCTCGAACAACACTAAGAGCTCCCCCTGCATATATGCAAGCTCCCCCTGAGCCAAAGCACACTCCCCTTGAAACAATGCAGCAATGCAACATGGCAATGCAACAAAGAGCAAAATTCTGCTCAGCTTGCCCAGGGCGGTTAGACCGCCTACCAGTCACCTGACCGCCTGGGGGGCGGTTAGACTGCCCCATGTGACCGGCCCTGCACCAAACTGCTCAAAATTTGCCCGAACCAATTGGAACACCTTCCAAATGCTCCCAGGTGCCCAAAACATGCACAAACGTCTCCCCCTTGTTGACAATGCATGAATCAAGGCAAAATGAAAAAGTTTCAACATATAGCTTCTCAAATATACAAAATTCATCACAAGGTGCTACACATGTCCAAATGAGCAAGTTAGATACTCTACATGTTCGTAATGACCTCAACTACATGATCACCAAGTTTCACAACCATTGGACAAGGCTAAAAAAGATTTGAACAATTTTGCGAAAATTTACCCTGTCATGAGCAAAGTCCTAGATATGATCAAAACATGTTAAAATAGCAAAGCTACACCAACTTCATGATAGGACAACCATTCTAATCATAAGACCATCACAAACATCTGCAAGCACCTCATGTCATGTCAAAGCCACCAAGCCATGTGTCTACTTCTATATATGAGACTTCTCATTGGTAGGCATCATGAAACGGTTTAGCACCCAAAGTAAATTTTAAATTAAGCACATATGACATGTGAGCACATTTTCCAAGCATTTTACATTTCATTTTCAGATTCCTATTTGGTACAAGAAATGTCTTTGCGACAAAAAGGAACTTATGCCCCTCCACAAGATAAAGCAAGAGGGCTAAACATTCATGATGGCAAATGAGCCATTGGCCCCATATGATCAAAATAAGCTACCGAACCACAAATTAAGCACAACCAAGCCACTGAAACATGTTAAGATCATATAAAGGCATTTACACATAAGAGAGCACATATGTGACATCTTTCAAAAACATAGCCATCAACCATGGATTATAAATCAAGATCATCAAGAGCTAAGCCAAACCAACCATATCATACCTAACTAGCTCACATGATCATATATAGCACATCATGGTGAACAATGTATATAGGAGAAGCTTTTCCTAACAAATGCATATGATACAAAATGCATGCAACCTAAGATACAAAGATGCCTATACATCATGTTACATATGCCATGCAAAATGCAAGAAATGCATAAAAGAAAGCTATAAATATGCTACAAAGGAGCTCCCACACACCTAACTCAAGAAATCAAACACACACCAAGCTCCCCTCGCAAATGAGTGAAAGTTGCTTGATCTAGGGGTTTGGTGAAAATATCGGCTAGTTGGTCATATGTGGGTACATGGATCAAGGTTATCTTCCCTTTCTCTACATTGTCTCTCTGAAAATGGTATCTCACTTCTAAGTGCTTGGTTTTACAATGGAGCACTGGGTTCTTTGCAACGCTTATGGCTCTAGTGCTATCACATTGAAGTGGGACATGGGTATACTCCTCAACTAGGTCACTCATGGTGTATGTGATCCAAAGGAGCTGAGACCAACAACTAGCTGCGGCAACATACTCTACCTCGATAGTGGATTGAGCAACACTCAACGGTTTGCAGGAAGACCAAGGCACCAACGAAGATCCCAAAAGCTGGCAAGTCCCAGAAGTGGACTTCCTATCCAACTGACACCCGGCAAAATCCGCATCTGAAAAACCATGAAGCGCTAAAGAAGAGGACGTGGAGTACCAAAGGCCAAAGTCGGGAGTGTGACACAAGTACCTGAAAATTCGCTTCACTGCTTGTCGATGCGAAGTCCTCGGAGACGCTTGAAAACGAGCGCACAGACATACCGAGAACTGGATGTCCGGCCTCGTCGCCGTCAAGTAGAGGAGTGACCCGATCATGCTTCGGTACTCCTTCTGGTCCACGTGTTCACCTTCCTCATCCGCATCAAGAGCTGTAGTCGTACTCATCAGCGTCGCCATAGGTGTACTTAGCTTGGTGCACAAATGTTCCTTCCTTTGATTGCTTGATTTGTAGCCCGAGGAAGAACTACAACTCGCCCATCATGCTCATCACAAATTCCCTACTCATATCCTCTGCAAACCTTGCAACAAGAGAGTTAGAAGAGCCACTAAATACAATATCATCCACGTACACCTGCACAATCAGGATATCTCTGCCCTGCCTTAGTAAAAAAAGGTCTGATCAACCTTTCCCATCTGAAACCCTCGCTCAAACAGGAACCCCCTCAACCTTCCATACCAAGCTCTAGGCGTCTGCTTCAACCCATACAGCGCCTTCCTCAACTTGGACACCCGGTGGGGGCACTTCTCACTGTCAAACCCTGGTGGTTGCCTCACATATACTTCTTCCTCCAACACACAATTCAAGAAGGCACTCTTCACATCCATTTGGTGCAACTTGAACCCTTTAGCCATGGAAAAGGCTAGAAGGATCCTAATCGCCACCAAATGAGCTAAGGGAGCAAAGCTCTCCTCGTAGTCGATCCCCTCCTTCCGACTGAACCCCTGAGCAACAAGCCTTGACTTGTTTCTCACCACTTCACCTTTCTCACCCTCTTTGTTATTCCACACCCATTTTGTCCCAATCGGCTTACACCCTGGGGGAGGGTCAACCAATTCCCAAACCTGATTCCTCTCAAAGTTCTCCAACTCCTCATGCATCGAATTAACCCAATTATGATCAGATAGTGCGTGTCCAATATCTTTGGGCTCAAAGGTGGTAACAAAAGCAGCATGAGCGAAATGAGAATTGTTCCGAACCTTCGACCTTGTAGTACGTTCATTCATGTCGCCGATGATCCATGAAGCTGGGTGATCCACTTGTACTCGCCGGGGAGGTTCTCTCCTTGATGCTACCTCCCCCTCAACAACAGCTTCTCCTTGATCTTGGTTTGTCGTCGTAGGTGTGGGAGAGGGTTCGTCCATCACCGTAGTCGAAGTAGTAGGTACATGCTCAGCCGCGGGAACCACATCGCCATCTTCATCATCTCCATGTTCATGCTCCTCCTCCTAAAAGATCTCCTCGCCATGTTCATCATCACCTGCACACTCAAAAACAAGCTGACTACGTGGATGTGTCTCGTCGAAGGTTACCTCGCAAGTCTCCACGATTTGGTTAGTTTCAAGATTGAGCACACGATATGCTCTAGAGTGAGATGCATAACCAAAGAAAATACCATTGACCAACCTAGCCTCAAACTTGTCCAACTTCTTTCCTTTCTTAAGGATAAAGCACTCGCAAACAAAGACATGGCAGTGAATCACCTTGGGTGTGCGACCATGCATCAACTCATACCAGGTTTTCTTCGTATGCACTCTGAGGTAGATCCTGTTTGAAACATAGCACGTGGTATTCACCGCCTCAGCCCAGAACCTTCTCGGAGTCCTATGCTCATCAAGCATCTCCGAGCCATCTCACACAAGGTTTTGTTTTTCCTTTCCACAACGCCATTCTGCGGAGGCATATACGGACTCGAAAACTGGTGTTCAAGACCCAAGTCATGGAAAAAGGTTTCAAAACGAGAGTTTCCGAATTCTGAGCCACTGTAATCTCCGTGCCTCTCGTTCCTCAACCTTAAGACAAGATCTCGAACAAAACCAAACGTCTCCCCTTTCTCCTCAAGAAAGAACACTCACGCATACCGAGAGTAGTTGTCCACCACACCAAGGACGTACCACTTCCCACCCGCAGATCGCAGACGAGCTGGGCCAACAAGATCCATATGGAGCAACTCGCTAGGATGCTGAGTCATCATATTGGTGAGAGGCGGGTGAGAAGAGGCTACCATCTTGGCATGCCTACATGGCGCACAAACCAACTCTTTCTCAAACCTCAACCGTGGCAATCCTCGGACTAAATTGAGTTTACTCAAGCGAGACAAAAAGTCAAAGCTCAAGTGACCCAACTTCGTATGCCACTTCCACAACTCACTTGAAGAGCCAACCAAAAAACAAATCTCAACACCAGAAGACTGAGAAAAATCAGCTCGAAACACCTGACACACGGGAACGACCATACAGACAAGGTCCGCTTGAGAGTCCAAAATTCAAGCACCACCAGGATGAAACAATAGCTCAAAACCCTCATCCAATAGCTGGGACACAAAAAGCAAATTGTATCCAAGCGATTGAATAAGAGCAACACGCCTGAGAGTGATCTTGTCACTCACCTTAATCTCACCTTCTAATAGCACCCGCCCTCGCCCATTGTCCCCAAAAGTGATGTACCTCTTTGTCACCACCGGGACGAGACTTGAGAACCACCCCTTGTCTCCGGTCATATGCCTCGAGCAACCGTAGTCAATCAACCAAATGTTCTTCAAGTCTCCCACCTGAAATTCAAAAACGAGCACGTGAGCGAACAAATGACTTAGCACTGGGGTTAGCACCAAAAGAGTAAAACTAGTGCCGAGCCATTTGCTCAAAAGTGGGGTTAGCACAATCCAAAACTACCTCCACGAACACCACCACGTAAACCGCTACGAGGGACCCAACCCTCTCTAACTGGAGAAGGACCAAAACCACGAAAGGATGATCGTGGACCATCTCTCCTCTCCATCTCAAAGCTATGACTCCTCCCATCCCCGTATTGAGCACGAGGGGGAGAACGCCTAGCAAACTGACCACCTGCAAACTCTCCAGACCAGCCACCAGCACCACGACCTCTAGAACTGAAACCACTCGACTCGCCACCTCGAAAACCACTCCGCCCAGAATTCTGGGGGCCGGTTAAACCGCCTAGCCAGACCGGTCTAACCGCCCCCCTCTGGGTAGGGCCAGTCTGACCACCTAGCCAGGTCGGTCTGACCGCCCTCTTCAGAAATACCCCTCGGCTGCGGGAACTCACATCTCCCCATGACGGAACGCTTCTCACCACAGCTTTACCCCTGGGCGGTGGCATACGAGGCTTAGGTACACCATGGGAAGGGTTGTACCTATCCTTGTTCACCCACTCCTTTGCCATCCTTTCCTCACACTTCCTCTTGAAGCAAAACTCATCCTTGTGACCCTCTTTCCCACAATAGCCACAATGAAACTTTATGGGCTTAGGCTTAGGCTTAGAATGGGGCTGCTCACTTGGTTACTCTTCACTCGATTTTTCAATCGGTTTCTCCTTGCTATGCTTCTCACATGACTTCTCCTCACTTGCCTTCTCACTTTCTTTCTGAAGGACCGATTAGGCGACCAGAGAGGGGGGAGTGAATGGGAGCCGATAAAAATTCTTCTTGAGGGAGATTGAAACTCCGACAAGACAAACTAGCTCGGTCGAACCCCCGAAATCACACGCTCCGCACTTCTACCTTCCGTTTGCCAAAACCACGTAGCCACTGGAGTGCTACTGGTCCTAGGAACAAACTCTACCAAAGAACCACAACACACACGCAAGCAACGACGGCGGAAACAACTCGAAAGCCGGCTAACCGAGGGGGGCGGTTAGACCGGTATAGGGGGCGGTTAGACCGCCTCCACACCGGTAACCAAAAAATCCTCCGAAACGCCTCTTCCGAGCACCAAAACTCACCCCGGTTTCACCAACAAAGATCTCTCGGTCAACGCCATGCTAGCTACCGTAAAATCTTGGCGAAAACCAAAACTCCACCCAGGGGCCTAGGGGCGGTTAGACCGGCTACCTGGGGCGGTCTAACCTCCTGTACCCAGCAACGAACTCCAACCAAGAACACCTAGCAAACTGCACGAGAACGACCCCAAATTTCACCTAGACGCTCCTCTGATCAAGGCGAACAAACTCAAAGAGGAAAATTCGGCGAAACAAAACTTCAACTTGGAAACGCCCAGGGCGGTTAGACCGCCCCTGCAGGCGGTTAGACCACCCCTTCCAGAAAACGAACCCGCGGGTCAAACCTCAACTTCCTCGCGCCCGATCTCCCGAATCACTCCACGGATTGCAGCAAAACTTCGGGAATAGCTGGGTTACCTCATGGGCAACCTCTACCTCAAGAGAATCGACCCGAAACGCTCACAATCAAGAGGAATCGAAGAAATCGCTTCTCTAGGTCAAGAACTCGCCCAACTCGAGAAACCACCAAATCGAGTCCGATTCAAAGGAGATTTGGGGGCAAAGTCACCAGCCAAAGAGGCACAAGAACCTCATACGTGACACCCACCAAAAACCCCAAGAAATCGTCCTCAAAACACCGCCAACAAAGAGCTCCAAAATCAACACAAAAGAGACGGGAAAACAACCATGATGAACAACGCCGAACCATCCATACATGCCATGAAAGGTTCGTACAAGGTCTAGCTTGCCACCCAAACATCCATCCCTCTCTCTAGATCTCACATGAAGCTCTCTAACTAGTCCTTTAAAAAACCTAAGGAAAATAGAGAATGAAAATGGAAAAACAAATGAGCTAGGGTTCCAAGAGTTAGCTGCCATCCACCCATCCAATGAGTATATATGGAGGCACCCAAAAGACTAAACTACCCTTCACTAATAACTAGGGATACATGCCCCTCGAGGGCGGATTTGGAAGTCTTCATGTCTTCACCATCGAACGGATGCCCGGCGACCGCAACCTGCTTAGCCTCGACGCAAGCCTTGCGATCCCGACGCGTGTCCTCCGCTTCGAAGCTTTTCGGCGCCGGCGGCCCCGGGCGGGGCCGGACCGTCTCCCCGGCGCTAGGACCGGCCGGGAGATCTGACCGGCCCCAGGCGGTCTGACCGCCCCTCCTGGGCGGTAGAACCGGCCTGGGTGGCCGCACCCCCTCGTCGAGTCTTCGGCCTCGGTTTTGTGCCTCAACCGAGTAACCCAGTGGTTTTCTTGTGAACCACTGCAAACCCCGCGAACTCGGTGTAGCCTCCGCCAATCTCCACTCATGACTCGGCTCCCACGTAGTTCCGGCTCGCCCTTGCTTTTGAGGCTCTACCAAAAAAGCATGCAAAAATTTCTCCCCCTTGTTGACAATGCATGAATCAAGGCAAAATGCGAAAACTTTCAACATATAGCTTCTCAAATATACAAAATTCATCACAAGGAGCTACACAAGTCCAAATGAGCAAGTTAGATACTCGACAGGTTCGTAATGACCTTAACTACATGATCACCAAGTTTCACAACCATTGGACAAGGCTAAAAGAGATTTGAGTAATTTTGCGAAAAGTTACTCTCTCATAAGCAAATACCTAAACATGAGCAAAACATATCAAAATAGCAAAGCCACTCAAACTTCATGCTAGGACAGCCATTCTAATCATTAGACCATCATAAACACCCACAAGCACCTCATGTCATGTCAAAGTGACCGAGCCATGTGCCTACTTCTATGTATGAGACTTCTCAATGGTAGGCATCATGCAACGGTTTAGCACCCAAAGCAAATTAAATTCAGCACATATGACATGGGAGCATATTTTCCAAGCATTTTTCATTTCATTTTCAGATTCATAATTGATACATGAAATGTCTTTGCGACAAAAAGGAACTTATGCCCCTCCACAAGATAAAACAAGAGGGCTAAACATTCATGATGGCAAATGAGCCCTTGGCCCCATATGATCAATAAACTAGCTATCCAACCAAAAATTAAGCATAGCAAAGCCACTAAAACATGTCAAGATCATATAAAGGCATTTACACATGAGAGAGCATATATGTGACATTTTTCAAAAAATTAGCCATCAACCATGGATCATTCATCAAGATCATCAAGAGCTAAGCCAAACTAACCATAGCATACCAAACAAGCTCACAAGAACATATATAGCAACCCATGGTGAACAATGTATATAGGAGAAGCTTTTCCTATCCAATGCATACGATTCAAAATGCATGCAATCTAAGATACAAAGATGCCTATACATCATGTTACATATGCAATGCCAAATGCAAGAAATGCACAAAAGAAAGCTATACATATGCTACAAAGGAGCTCCCACACATCCAACTCAAGAAATCAAACACACACCAAGTTCCCCCCACAAACGAGTGGAAGTTGCTTGGTCTAGGGGTTTGGTGAAAATATCGGCCAGTTGGTCATGTGTGGGTACATGGATCAAAGCTATCTTTCCTTTCTCTACGTTGTCTCTCAGAAAATGGTACCTCACTTCTATGTGCTTGGTTTTGGAATGGAGCAATGGGTTCTTTGCAACGCTTATGGCACTGGTGCTATCACATTGAAGTGGGACATGGGTATACTCCTCACCAAAGTCACTCATGGTGTAGGTGATCCAAAGGAGCTGAGAGCAACAACTAGCAGCGGCAACGTACTCGGCCTCGGTCGTGGATTGAGCAACACTCGACTGCTTACGGGAAGAACAAGACACCAAAGAAGAACCCAAAAACTGGCAAGTCCCAGAAGTGGACTTCCTATCCAACCGACACCCGGCAAAATCCGCGTCTGAAAAACCATGAAGCGCCAAAGAAGAGGACGCGGAGTACCAAAGGCCGAAGTCGGGAGTGTGACCCAAGTAACTGAAAATTCGCTTCACTAATTGCCGATGCGAAGTCCTCGGAGACGCTTGAAAACGAGCGCACAGACACACCGAGAAATGTATGTCTGGCCTCGTCGCTGTCAAGTAGAGGAGTGACCCGATCATGCTCCGGTACTCCTTCTGGTCCACGTGTTCACCTTCCTCGTCCGCATCAAGAGCTGTAGTCGTACTCATCGGCATCGTCATAGCCTTGGAGTCCTCCATCTTGAACTTCCTCACAATGTCCTTGGTGTACTTAGCCTGGTGCACAAATGTTCCTTCCTTTGATTGCTTAATTTGTAGCCCGAGGAAGAACTGCAACTCACCCATCATGCTCATCTCAAACTCGCTCGCTGCTCATATCATCCGCAAACCTTGCAACAAGAGAGTTAGACGAGCCACCAAAGACAATATCATCCACGTACACCCGCACAATCGGGATATCTCCGCCCGCCTCGGCAAAAACAAGGTCCGATCGACCTTCTCCATCTCAAAACCTCTCTCAAACAAGAACCCCCTCAACCTGCCATACCAAGCTCTAGGCGCCTGCTTCAACCCATACAGCGCCTTCCTCAACTTGTACACCCGGTGGGGGTACTTCTCACTCTCAAACCCCGGAGGCTGCCTCACATACACCTCTTACTCCAGCACACCATTCAGGAAAGCACTCTTCACATCCATTTGGTGCAACTTGAACCCTTTAGCCGCGGAAAAGGCTAGAAGGATCCTAATCACCTCCAAACGGGCTACGGGAGCAAAGGTCTCCTCGTAGTCGATCCCCTCCTTCTGACTGAACCCCTGAGCAACAAGCCTCGACTTGTTCCTTACAACTTCTCCTTTCTCTCCCTCTTTGTTTTTCCACACCCACTTTGTACCAATCAGCTTGCACCCTGGGGGAGGGTTAACCAACTCCCACACCTGATTCCTCTCAAAGTTCTCCAACTCCTCATGCATCGAATTAACCCAATTGTGATCAGATAGTGCGTGTCTAATGTCTTTGGGCTCAAAAGTAGCGACAAATGCAGCATGAGCGAAATGAGAATTGTTCCGAACCCTCGACCGTGTAGTGCGTTCATTCATGTCGCCGATGATCCTCGAAGCTGGGTGATCCACTTGTACTCCCCGGGAGGTGCTCGCCTCGATGCTACCTCCCCCTCAACATCAGCTTCACCTCATTCTTGATTTGTCGTTGTAGGTGTAGCAGAGGGTCCATCCATCATCGTAGTCGAAGTAGTGGGTACATGTTCAATCGGGGGCACCGCACCACCATCTTCATCATCTCCATGTTCATGCTCCTCCTCCTGAAAGATCTCCTCGCCAAGCTCATCATCACCTGCACACTCAAAGACAAGCTGACTACGTGGCTCTGTCTCGTCGAAGGTTACCTCGCAAGTCTCCCAAATTTGGTTAGTTTCAAGATTGAGCACACGATATGCTCTAGAATGAGATGCATAACCAAAGAAAAATGCCATCGACAGACCTAGCCTCAAACTTATCCAACTTCCTGCCTTTCTTCAGAATGAAACACTTGCAACCAAAGACATGGAAGTGACTCACCTTGGGTGTGCGACCATGCATCAACTCATAGCATGTCTTCTTCTTGTGCACTCTAAGGTATATCTTGTTCGACACATAGCACACGTATTCACCGCCTCAGCCCAATACCTCCACGGAGTCCTATGCTCATCAAGCATCGTCCGAGCCATCCCGCACAAGGTCCTGTTCTTCCTTTCCACAACACCATTCTGGGAAGGCGTATACGGACTCGAAAACTGGTGCTCAAGACCCAAGCCATGGCAAAAGGTTTCAAAACGAGAGTTCCTGAATTCCGAGCCATTATCACTATGGATAGCTCGTATGGCATCTCCGTGCCTCTCGTTCCTCAACCTCAAGACTAGATCTCGAACAAAACCAAACGTCTCCCCCTTATCCTCAAGAGAGAACACCCACGCATACCGAGAATAGTCGTCCACCACAACAAGGACATACCACTTCCCACCCGCAGATCGCACACGAGCTGGGCCAACAAGATCCATATGGAGCAGCTCGCATGGACGCTCAGTCATCACATCGGTGAGAGGCGGGTGAGAAGAGGCCACCATCTTGGCATGCCTACACGGAGCACAAACCAACTCTTTCTCAAGCCTCAACCGTGGCAATCCTCGGACCAAATTGAGTTTACTCAAGCGTGACAAAAGGTCAAAGCTCAAGTGACCCAACTTCCTATGCCACTTCCACAACTCACTCGAAGAACCAGCCAAGAAACAACGCTCCACACCCGAAGACTGAGAAAAAACAGCACGAAACACCTGACCCTCGGGAACGACCATACAGACAAGGTCCCCTCGAGAGTCCACAATCCGAGAACCACCTGGCCGAAACAACACCTCAAAGCCCTCATCCAACAACTGGGACACTGAAAGCAAATTGTACCCCAGCGATTGAACAAGAGCAACACGCCTCAGAGTGATCTTGTCACTCACTTTGATCTCACCTTCTGAAAGCACACGCCCACGCCCATTGTCCCCAAAAGTGATGTACCTCTTCGTCACCACCGGGACGAGACTTGAGAACCACCCCCTGTCTCCGATCATATGCCTCAAGCAACCAGAGTCAATCAACCAAATGTTCAAGTCTCCCACCTGAAATTCAAAAACGAGCACGTGAGCGAACAAACGACTCAGCACTGGGGTTAGTACCAAAAGAGTGAAACCAGTGTCGAGCCATTTGCTCGAAAGTGGGGTTAGCACACATCAAGCCATCTTTCCTACCATAACTACCACCACGAACACCACCTCGGTAACCACTCTAAGGAAACCATCCCTCACTGCCTGGAGGAGGACCAAAACCATGGAAGACAACCCGTGGACCGTCCCTCCTCTCCTTCTCAAAGCTACGACTCCTCCCATTCCCGTAGTGAACTCGAGGGGGAGAATGCCTAGCAACCGACCACCCTCTTGTCTCTCCGGACCAACCACCAGCAACTCCACCTCCGGACACCGAAACCTCTCGACTCACCACCTCGAAAACCACTCCGCCCGGAGTCGGGGGGCGGTTAAACCGCCTAGCCAGACCGATCTAACCGCCCCCCTGCGGGCTAGGCCGGTCGGACCGCCTAGCCGGCCGATCGACCGCCCCCTCCGGAATCGCTCCTCGGCCGCGGGAACTCGCATCTCCCCATGCCGGAACACTTCTCACCACAGCCTTACCCCTGGGCAGTGGCATACGAGGCTTAGGTACACCATGGGAATGGTTGTACCTATCCTTGTTCGCCCACTCCTTTGCCATCCTCTCTTCCCGCTTCCTCTTGAAGCAAAACTCATCCTTGTGACCCTCTTTCCCACAATGGCCACAACGGAACCTCACAAGGTTAGGTTTCGGCTTGGATTGGGGCTGCTCGCTTGGTTTATCTCCACTCAACTCCTCCACCGATTTCTCCTCACTAGCCTTTTCACTCACTTTCCCAAAGAACACTTTCCCGGAAGTGCTCACAAACTTGATAGGCCTTCGGAGATCATTTGTGGGTGTAGGAAATATAGGTGGAGCTGGGGTTGTGTCTAGTCGGTTCCTAAGATGGTTGGGTTTTGGAGGGAAATCATTTTTGTGGTGGGTTTTTGGTGGCTCTAGATATTCTCTCCACTTCCCTCACCAACCTTGTTTGCCCCAAGACCCTCACCATCCTGCCTCTTAAACGCCTCGATCATCATCCTCAACTGAGGCTCATGACCAGACAACCAACCCATCAACTTTCTCAAGTCATCATTCTCATCCTGCAAATGATCAACATAATGTGCAAGTTCCAAATTTTCCAAAGCATGCATTTCACAGGTAGAGCATGATGTAGGCATGGGTTCCTTCAATTTAGCCTCAAGTGAACTAGTGTAAGCATGCATCTCATCAATCTTAGCATGCAAAACAGGGCAAGAAGTACAAGCACCTAGCAAAGCAGGTCTAGACTTAAGCTCAGCCACTTCAACCCTAAGCACATCTAGTTCCTCACACTTGGAGGCATGCTTCTCCTTAAACAAAGCAAGATCAGCAAGGAATATGGAGCAATCAGCACAATCAACCTCGTCCGAAACAACAGGGCTAGCCTTAAGGAAATCAATCTCAAGCTTGCTATCAAACACCTGTGTCTCTAGCTCAGCCACTCTAGTCCTAGCATCCTCAAGTGAAGCCCTAAGCTCTTTTCTCATTTTCTTGGCCTCTCTAAGCATGTCATCACGGTTATCAAGCAAAGAGCCAAGCCTCTCATTCTCCTGGCGCAAGAAGGGAAGTTCATCCCACACCTCGTCATCGGACTCAGAGTCCGAGTCGCTCTGTGTGCTCTTCTTGCTGCCAGAGCTCAGCGCCATGGTGCAGAAGCCGTCTCTCGCGAAGCAGCTCAGCCCGCTCAGGTTCTTGGACGACTTCTTGTTCTTGCGACGATCACCTTCGTCTTCACTGCTACTCGAGCTCGAGGTGGAGTATGCGGAACTGGAGTCGATGTCGCTCGCTCCCACCATCGCTCGGGCCTTGCCTCAGCTCCCCTTCTTCCTCGATCGTCGCTCGTCCTTGTACTTGTTCTTGTGCTTGCTCTTGTGGTCGCGCCTCGAACGGTACTTGCCGCCCATCCTCGGCTTGTACTTGTAGCTGTCCTTGTTCTCGGCCTTCTCCGGGTAGTCGGTGACGAAGTGTCCTGGCTTGCCGCACTGGAAGCATGTTCTCGTGTTCCTCCTCAGCCTCTCGAACCGCCTCGTCAGGAGCGCCAGCTCATCCTCTCCAAGCTCGTCAAACTCATCATCTGGCATAGACATCAAAGAGGAGAAAGAGAACATCTTGGTGGATGGGTTAGAGTTAGCCTTTCCTTTGGAACCACCAATGAGGGCGAGACTATGGGAGTCAGTCGGACCCTCAAGCTTGGCAGTCATGCCCCTATCCACCTCAGCCGACTTGAGCTTTGAGAACAGCTCGTTCACGGTCAGAGTGTCATACTTCTCCGACTCCACAATGGCCTCGAACTTTCCGCCCCATATCGTATGATCCAAAGAGTGTAAGAGCTTGACCGCTCTATCATGATCATCGTACGGGAGAACGTCCACATTGGCCCTCATGTTGTTCACAACCACCGTGAACCTCTGAAACAAGGCATCGATGGACTCACCGGGGAGATGAGTGAAGTTCTCGTACTCTCTCCGGTAGGTCGCATACATCCGTGCCTGAACCTGGGCGTTCCCAACATGAGCCTCCTTCAGCACCGCCCAAATCCTACAAGCCAAGTGCTCAGTGTGCACCCGATCGAACTCAGGCTCACACAAAGCACGAAACAAGTAGTCGACCGCCTTGTTGTTGGCGTCGAATCTGTCCCTCGATCTTGGAGCGAGGAAGTCCATCGGCTGGACATAGCCTGTGTCCACCGTGACATCCCAAAGGATCTGACCCTCTCCGCGGAGGAACGCACCCATCCGCTTGCTCCACATCTAGTAGTTCTTGCCATCGAAGTGTGGAGGACCCGAACCCCGTTCCTAGTACGCCATCCTTGGATCTTAGACTGGTTATAGTCAACAAAGACCTGAACCGGCTCTGATACCACTTGAAGGACCGATTAGGCAACCAGAGAGGGGGGAGTGAATGGGAGGCGATAAAAATTCTTCTCGAGGGAGATTGAAACTCTGACAAGACGAACTAGCTCGGTCGAACCCCCGAAATCACATGCTCCGCACTTCTACCTTCCGTTTGCCAAAACCACGTAGCCACTGGAGTGCTACTGGTCCTAGGAACAAACTCTACCAGCAACCACAACACACACGCGGCAACGACGGCGAAACAACTCGAAAGCCGGCTAACCGAGGGGGGCAGTTAGACTGGGTATAGGGGGCGGTTAGACCGCCTCCACCTGATAACCAAGAAATCCTCCGAAACGCCTCTTCCGAGCACCAAAACTCACCCCAGTTTCACCAACAAAGATCTCTGGTCAAGTCCATGCTAGCTACCAGAAAATCTTGGCAAAAACCAAAACTCCACCCAGGGGCCTAGGGGCGGTTAGACCGGCAACCAGGGGCGGTCTAACCTCCCCCGTACCCAACGAACTCCAACCAAGAACACCTAGCAAACCGCACGAGAACGACCCCAAATTTCACCCGGACGCTCCTCGATCAAGGCGAACAAACTCACGAGAGGAAAATCCGGCGAAACAAAACTTCGACACCGGAAACGCCCGGGCGGTTAGACCGCCCCCTGCGGGGCGGTTAGACCGCCCCTTCCAGAAAACGAACCCGCGGGTCAAACCTCAACTTCCTCGCGCCCGATCTCCCGAATCACTCCACGGATTGCAGCAAAACTTCGGGAATAGCTGGGTTACCTCCTGGGCAACCTCTACCTCAAAGGAATCGACCCGAAACGCTCACAATCAAGAGGAATCAAAGAAATCGCTTCTCTAGGTCAAGAACTTGCCCAACTCGAGAAACCACCAAATCGAGTCCGATTCAAAGGAGATTTGGGGGCAAAGTCACTAGCCAAAGAGGCACAAGAACCTCATACGTGACACCCACCAAAAACCCCCAAGAAATCGTCCTCAAAACACCGCCAACAAAGAGCTTCGAAAATCAACACAAAAGAGACGAGAAAACCACCATGATGAACAACGTCGAACCATCTATACATGCCATGAAAGGTTCGTACAAGGTCTAGCTTGCCACCCAAACATCCATCCCTCTCTCTAGATCTCACATGAAGCTCTCAAGCTAGTACTCTAAAAAACCTAAGGAAAATTGAGAACAAAAATGGAAAAACAAATGAGCTAGGGTTCCAAGAGTTAGCTGCCATCCACCCATCCAATGAGTATATATGGAGGCACCCAAAAGACTAAACTACCCTTCACTAATAACTAGGGATACATGCACCTCGAGGGCGGATTTGGAAGTCTTCATGTCTTCACCATCGAACGGATGCCCGGCGACCGCAACCTGCTTAGCCTCGATGCAAGCCTTGCGATCCTGACGCGTGTCCTCCGCTTCGAAGCTTCTCGGCGCCGGCGGCCAGGACTGTCAGACCGCCCCCCCTGGGCGGTTACACCGGCCCGGGAGATCTGACCGGCCCGAGGCGGTCTGACCGCCCCTCCTGAGCGGTTGAACCGGCCTGGGTGGCCCCACCCCCTCGTCGAGTCTTCGGCCTCGGTTTTGTAGCTCAACCGAGTAACCCAGTGGTTTTCTGGTGAACCACTGCAAACCCTGCGAACTCGGTGTACCTCCGCCAATCTCCACTCATGACTCAGCTCCCACGTAGTTCCGGCTCGCCCTTGGTTTTGAGGCTCTACCAAGAAACCGTCCACGACTTCATCTTGTTGTTCATGCCACCATGCGGCCCGCACTTGACCCCGCTGGCCACCGGGTCCCTCGAACGAAGCCTACTTGTCTTCTCCACACCTGGAGGCCTCACCGGCAACGACCTTTCGCGCTTGTTCTTCACCTGCACCAACACGAGTCAAGCCGCAACCTGCACCTGCAATACTTAGCCAAGAATCAGTCCACACAATGTTGTCAATCACTCATCACACAAGGAAGCGACCATCCACCGGTTCTCGAACCACACATGGTCCTCACTTTCCCAAAGAACACTTTCCCCAAAGTGCTTACAAACTTGATAGGATTTTGGAAATCATTTGTTTGTGGAGGAAACACGGGTGGAGCTGGGGTTGTGTCTAGTCAGTACCTAAGATGGTTAGGTTTAGAAGGGAAATCATTTTTGTGTAGGGTTTTTGGTGGCTCTAGGATATTCTCTCCACTTCCTTCACCAACCTTGTTTGCCCCAAGTCCCTCACCATCCTGCCTCTTGTATGTCTCGATCATTATCCTCAACTGAGGCTCATGACTTGACAACCAACCCATCAACTTTCTCAACTCATCGTTCTCATCCTGCAAACAATCAACATAATGTGCAAGTTCCAGATTCTTCAAAGCATGCAATTCACAGGTAGAGAAAGATGTAGGAATTGGTTCTTTCAACTTTGCCTCAAGAGAAACAATGTAAGCATGCATCTCATCAATTTTACCATGCAAAACAGGGCAAGAAGTGCAAGCACCTAGCAAAGCAGGTCTAGACTTAAGCTTAGCCACTTCAACCCTAAGCACATCTAATTCCTCACACTTGGAGGCATGCTTTTCCTTAAACAAGGAAAGATCAGCAAGGAAAATAGGACAATCAGCACATTCAACTTCATCAGAAACATCAGGTGAAGCTTTCAGAGAATCAATTTCAAGCTTAGCATCCAAATTCTGTGTTTCTAGCTCAGCCAATCTAGTCCTAGCATCCTCTAGTGAGGCCCTAAGCTCTTTTCTCATTTTCTTAGCCTCTCTAAGCATGTCATCATGATTATCAAGCAACAAGCCAAGCCGTTCATTCTCCTGATGCAAGAAGGGAAGTTCATCACGCACCTCATCGCAGAGTCAGAGTCCGAGTCGCTCTGGGTGCTCTTCTTGCTGTCGGAGCTCAGCGCCATGGTACAGAAGCTGTCTCTAGCGAAGCAGCTCAGCCCGCTCAGTTTCCTGGATGACTTCCTGTCCTTGAGACAATCACCTTCATCTTCACTGCTGCTCAAGCTCGAGATGGAGTACGAGAAACTAGAGTCGACGTCGCTCGCTCCAGCCATCGCTCGGGCCTTGCCTCGGCTCTCCTTCTTCATCGATCGTCGCTTGTCCTTGCGCTTGCCCTTGTGCTTGCTCTTGTGATCGCGCCTCGATCGGTACTTGCCATCCGTCTTGGACTTGTGCTTGTAGTTGTCCTTGTTCTCGACCTTCTCTGGGCAGTCGACGACAAAGTGTCCCGGCTTGTCGGACTGGAAGTATGTCCTCATGTTCCTCCTCATGTTCACCCGGTTCTCGTGCAGCCTCTCGAACCGCCTCATCAGCAACACCAGCTCGTCCTCTCCAAGCACATCGAAATCCTTATCTGGCATAGACATGAAAGAGGACAAGGAGAACATCTTGGTGGATGGGTTAGCGTTAGTCTTTCCTTTTGAACCACTGATCAGGGCAAGACTATGGGAATCAGTCGGGCCCTCAATCTTGGTTGTCATGCCCTGATCCACCTCAGCCGACTTGAGCTTCGAGAATAGCTCGTTTGTGGTCAGAGTGTCATACTTCTCCGACTCCACAATGGCCTCGAACTTTCCGCCCCAAACCGTACGATCCAAAGACTGTAAGAGCTTGACAGCCCTATCATGATCATCGTACGAGAGCATATCCACATTGGCCCTCATGTTGTTCACCACAACCGTGAACCTCTGAAACAAGGCATTGTTGGACTCACTAGGGAGATGAGTGAAGTTCTCGTACTCTCTCCGATAGGTCGCATACATCCGAGCCTGAACCTGGGCATTCCCAACATGAGCTTCCCTCAACACCGACCAGATTCTACAAGCCAAGCTCTCCGTGTGCACCCGATCGAATTTATGCTGAGACAGAGCACGAAACAAGTAGTCGACCGTCTTGTTGTTGGCATCGAACATGTCCCTCGATCCTGGAGCAAGGAAGTTCATCGGCTGGACATAGCCTATGTCCACCGTGACATCGCAAAGGATCTGACCCTTTCCGTGGAAAAATGCTATCATCCGCTTATTCCACATCTGGTAGTTCTTTCTATCGAAGTGTGGAGGACCTGAACCCCATTCCTGGTACGCCATCTTCGGATCTTAGATTCACTAGAGTCAATAAAGACCCGAACCAGCTCTGATACCAATTGAAGGACCGATTAGGCGACCAGATAGGGGGGAGTGAATGGGAGTCGATAAAAATTCTTCTCGAAGGAGATTGAAACTCCAACAAGATGAACTAACTCGGTCGGACACCCACAATCACACGCTCCGCACTTCTACCTTCTGTTTGCCAAAACCACGCAGCCACTGTAGTGCTACTGGTCCTAGGAACAAACACTACCAGCACCCTCGACTCCTATACAAACACAGCAGTAAAAACAACTCAGGAGTCGGCTGACAGGGGGGCGGTCAGATCGGGTATGGGGGCGGTTAGACCGCCTCCACCTGGTGACCAAGAAATCCTCCGAAAAGCCTCTTCCGAGCACCAAAACGCACCACAGTTTCACCAACAGAAATCTCTGGTCAAGTCTAATCTAGCTACCAGAAAAACTTGGTGAAAATCAAAACTTCACCCACAGGCCTAGGGGCGGTTAGACCGGCTACCAGGGGCGGTCTAACCTCCTGTACCCAACAAAGAACTCCAAGCAAGAACTCCTAGCAAACAACACGAAAACGACCCAAAATTTCACCTGATCGCTCCTATGATCAAGGCGAACAAACTCACATAGGAAAATCCGGCAAAATCAAAACCTCGACCTGGAAGGCCCAGGGCGGTTAGACCGCTCCTTTCAGAAAACCTACCTGCGGGTCAATCCTCAACTTCCCATCTCCCGATCTCCCGAATCACTCCACGGATTGCAACGAAACTTCGAGAATAGCTGGGTTACCTCCCGGGCAACCTCTACCTCAAAGGAATGGACCTGAATCGCTCACAATCAAGAGGAATCGAGGATTTCGGCTCTTTAGGGCAAGAACTCGAGCAACTCGAAAAACCACCAAATCGAGTCTGATTCAAGGGAGATTTGAGGGCAAAGTCACCAGCCAAAGAGGCACAAGGTCCTCATACGTGAGACCCAACAAAATCCCCAAGAAATCATCCTTGAAACTCTGCCAAGAAAAACACAACAAAGAGCTCCGAAAATCACCACAAAGAAGGACGGGAAAAGCAACACACAACCTTGAGGAACTACGCCGAATCATCTATACATAGCATGAAGGTTCGTACAAGGTCTAGCTTGCCACCCGTACATCCATCCCTCTCTCAAGATCTCACATGAAGCTCTCAAGCTAGTCCTAGAAAACTAGAGAAAAATAAGAACGAAAATGGGAAAACAAATGAGCTAGGGTTCCAAGAGTTGGCTGCCATCCATCCCCTCAAGTGTTTATATAGAGGCACCCAAAAGACTAAACTACCCTTACTTAATAACTAGGGATGCAAGCCCCTCAAGAGCAAATTTGGAAGTCTTTAGATTTTCTTCATTGGACGGATGCCCAGCGACCGCAAACTGCTTAGCCTCGACGCAAGCCTTGCAATCCCGACGTGTGTCCTCCACTTGGAAGCTTCTCGGTGCCTGTGACCCGGGCGGTCAGACCGCCCCCTCTGGGTGGTTAGACCAGCCAGGCGATCAGACTGCCCCTCCTGGGCGGTTAGACCGGCCTGGATGGCCGCACCTCCTCGTCGATTCTTCGGCCTCGGTTTTGTGGCTCAACCGAGTAACCTAGTGGTTTTCTGTTGAACCACTGCAAACCCCGCGAACTTGGTGTAGCCTCCGCCAATCGCTACTCATGACTCGGCTCCCACGTAGTCCCGGCTCGACCTTGGTTTTGAGGCTCAACCAAGAAACCGTCCACGACTTTGTCCCGCTGTTCTTGCCACCATACGGCCCACACTTGACTCCGCTAGCCACCGGGTCCCTCGAACCAAGCCTACTTGTCTTCTCCCCACCTGGAGGCCTCACCGGTGATGACCTTTCGCGCTTGTTTCTCACCTACACCAACACCAGTCAAGCCGCAACCTGCACCTGCAATACTTAGCCAAGAGCCAGTCCACACAACGTTGTCAATCACTCATCACACCAGGAAGCGACCATCCACCGGTCCTCGAACCACACATGGTTCTCACGAAGGATCTACGTTCAATCCAAATGAATGTGAAGCACTCTGTTGCTCGAGTGGGACCTTTTCCTTGCCACTCATGGTAATTAAAGTTGTAGCCACTGAAGAAACAAGGAAAGTTGTAAGCTTCCACTAATAGGGCTATCATTAAAGTCAGAGAGAAAGCAATGTGAAGAAATGTACCAACGTTTTCACGTAGAAGGGTGTTGTCACTTTTGTACTCCAGAATGGCATTAGCTCCAGTTGTTTCCTTGGCTTGTTGTTCGGCCTCATCAATTGTGGGGGGTGGAGACCGAGATGGGTGTTCCTTGGGTTTTTCAGCCTCGGACGAGCCCAAGTCTCTTTCAAACCCGAGCCTTGTCCTTCATCTCCTAAAGGATTGATCTTGGCCTCGTCAAGCACTTGAGTAGATGGATTCTTCTCTAAGGTTTCCATTGGGTTACCATTGTCAATATAATACATCTCTTCAGTTTTGTTAATCACATCCATCAAGCCGGCAACACGTTTCTCAGGCACGGGACCGGTCATCAAAAAATCCCCATATGGTTCATAATGCTTCCAATACCTTTTGTTGGCGACCTCTTCTTCTGAAGTCTACTTCATGCGTTTGCTAGGAGGACGGGTTGAGGAAAAATATATCTGTGCATGTTCACTCCTAGCTTCGATCTCTGTCGCCTCAGCCAGATCAATCGGAGCAATCACGGATTGATCTTTTGGTTCTCCAACCTCTTTAGCCTTTGGGGGATAAAAAGTCGACAATTGAATTTGTGGCGTGGCTAGAACATTCACATCGTCATCTTCTTCCACGGTCGAGTCAATCCGCGGTTTCTTGTCACTAGGCTTCGCAGCCTCAGGCACTGTCCCTTGACGACAACAACCTTGTCTTTTTCAGAGGTGCATAGGGCTTTTCACTAGGAAGACGTTTTCTTCTCAAGATTAACAACCGGTGGCACCTCATGAGATTTCTTTTTTTCTTTCTCCGTGGATGCCACTTTCATTGCCTCAGTTTTCCGACGAATCAAATTTTCATTGACCTTCACTAGTTTTGAGGATTTCTCAGCAAGTTGAGGAAGTGTAGTTTTGGTAGCTTCAGCTTTGCGCTGGGCCAAGACCTCGGTAGCTTTCGCACTTTTAGAGGTGCCCTCCGTTGCAGCAATCTTCTTGCTCGCCTTGCCCTTTTTAGAGATCTCCGCTAGCTCAGATCCAATATTGTCGGCGGTAGCATTTTCTTGCTTGGGGCTGCAGGTTTCGGTCGCGGTGGTCACGAAACTTTCATTTCTCCCAAGACAACTTTTTGGGCACACTCCCACTACTTGTGAGTGTAGTTCTTGATCATCAGAACAACTTTCTTTTCAATTTCGTCCAGGATCTCCTCATCAGTTTTTCCCATAGGACGTTTAACATTGAATTTCGGGCTTCCCGTCTCGAAATCCAGCCTGGGCAATTTTTTCATCCTGAAAGCCCATGAACCCCACCAAGGTCTGCATGGCCAAATATCAGCTGCCACGAATTCTTCAAGAGCGTATTATGTGGTGATCACGTGGGTGACCTGGAAAAAAGCACTCGTGCTAGCAGAGCTACGACTTGCTTCGTGAGCTCAGGGGCCAAATCAACATCTAAATCAATCATGCGACTGGCCAAGTCATAAGTTATTACTTCTTCACGCTTCGCATCCATACCAACCACTGGAATGGTGGCATAAAACCAGTAGGAATTCCACCTGTTGGCCCACTTGATTTTGTAAGTAGTGGCTAAATCCACTAGAGCCTGGTTTTTGTTGACCCGACAGGTTTGGAAGGTGCAGTAGCCATATTGAGCTTCTTTGTCTTCGTCATCATCGGTACGGTCCATTTGGCCTAATGAATCTCAAAGTGACGAACGAAGGTGTCCACATCATTGTCACTAGCAAAGGACCGACAAGCCCACAAAAACTTCATGATTTGAGGGAACAAGTTAGGCGTAAGTTGATGAATCTGATCTTTGTAAGCATCCAAGATATCAGCAAATCTCTTTGACACTGGTAGTCGCAAACCCGCAGTGAAAAAGTCACGAAACACGATGCTTTCATTCTTCTTGGGATTCAGCATAGTTTCCTTTCCGAGCGGTCGACAACTACCAGGCTCAAAGCAACCTTTCGAAGCCATGGCATCCAAATCAGCTTGGGTCATCAAAGACCAACCCATAAAGCAAGTGCTCAGCTTAACCAATTCTTGAGGATCAGCATTCACGCCTACCAAGTTCTCTCTTGATTCCTCAGCAGCCGTTGCGCCACTCCCTTCACCAATTTCGCCCTCATCAACGCCAGCAGCGCGTTTTTTGGCATATGTGTCGCTCAACATTATTTCCACATTACCCTCACTATAGGAATCACTACTTTCATTGCAATTTGAGGTGGATTAAGAACTACCGCTCTTGTGAGAGCTAGTAGACCCATCCAAGTCAGAAATCTTACCAGATTCTGAGCCGGATGACGACGAGGAAGATGCCGCGGTAGCCTCCGCAGCATCAGGTTAAGCAGGTCGGTCTTCGTGGTTTGATAGGGAGCCTTCGTCTTCCATTGCTTTCGCAGTGTGCCTAACGTGAGCCTTATGTCTATAAAATCCCAATCTCAAACATACCATGACGAAAGATAGGCGATCAAAGAGATCGTCCATCGTAGATAGGAATTAACCTTTAAAGATGGTCAACTTTCGTGTAGCACAGCTTGTAAGAGGCGAAGCCCAAGAGCTCAATCGCAAAATCTAAAAGAGACAGGAGGTGGTGAAAGTGACAGTAGTATGAATGCGGTGTTGACCCCCTCTATTCATAGGCAGTGGATGGTAACGGTTGAAATTTTGAACCTAACGGCTAAAAGGGGGGCATATTGGTAACTCACGCGGTTTTATCGGGAGTCTACATCGTGGAAGACATTTTCTTTTGCCTCTGTTCACGATCCTTAGGTTTTGGTGGCTTGAGTCCAGTATGGTCAAAACCATAAAATTGCCACAGTCCGGCAGGGGCAAATTGAAAGGTTAACAGTGAAACCCCTAAAGCCCATCAACACCTTTATATTCTTTTTTATGTCAGCTTTATCTAGGTACCCTTCGTCGTCCGAAAGTTCTTGTATAGGGTGAACAATTCAATTTGCTAAACTTCGTGTTTGACACTTTCGGTTTTTCCCAGGTGAAACCCCAGCGTCGAATCCTCCTTATTCAATGAGCATTAGCCAAAATATTGCCTGAGGGTTTCGTTGCTACTAATGACTCATTCGTTTACATCTGGTTTGGTGTGTGCTTTAGGTACAAGAATTCGCTGGGCGAAAGGGGTGTCTCCAAAAATCAAAGGTCTTCACCCGACAGGCGTACGTGTTGATGCCAAGAAAAGCGTCGTGATGACCTAATGGAGAAATCCCAAAATTAGCATAGTACATTCTTGTTTGGTCCGTTTTGCACGAGGGAAATTTTGGTATGTAAATAGTCCGTTCGTCTCCCTATAAAACAAGGCCGACCGGCACTTGTAAAGGGATCGTCTTTTGAGAATTCCCACTGTGGAGAGTTAGCTTTTTGTCTTCCTATTATTCCGCCATCTTCTGTTTCCATTGCTTGAGCCCTTTCGATTCACTTCATTGTTCATGTTAAGCTTTGCTATAGCATAACAAACAAATTGAAATTGTACTTGGTTCGTCGTTGCAAATACAGATCGGAGATGAGACCACCAACTAACCAACGTGCACTGACTATGTGTATATATTCTGAAGTAGCATCCCGGAGACGGATATAGTTTTTCTTCCAGTAATGGTGACGCCAAATTCGACAGGAAAATGGCATCTCCCCCCTGCTTCCTCCATTTATAGTCTGATGGAGGGCCTCCTCCAAGCTACAAGGGGCCCACTACGCGTCCCGCTCCCCCTCCCCACGACCTCGAGCCAAGAGAGTAGGGGGAGGGAGGGGGAGGTGAGGACCTTGACGAGCGAGGAGTAGAGCGCCAGAGGAGGTGCAGTCGGAGATTGTTGGCCATCGCCGACAGGTGCTTGTCGAGCTTGTCCTCGTCCTTCTCCTGTCTTGGAGCCCCTACACCTCGTCGTCGTCGTTGTCAGGGCCGCCGGTGTCCCTGCATCGATTCACGTCGCCTCTGCTCTGAGCTCCATGGATCCACCGAGAGGGAGCACATAAGATTGGGGAGCGCCCAAGCTCCGCACCCGTCGGCGTGGGAGGAGAAGCCGGCGAGGGTGCCGATGAGAGGTGGAGCAGATCAAGCGAGGCCCACAATGGAGGAGGTGGTGGTGTTCACAGCAGATGTAGGCTCGATTCCCCACCGTCTAGCGTGGTTGAGCTCCGCGTCAGTCACCGTCGGGGGTTGGTGCCGCACGGCCGTCATCAGAGCTCCATGGAGGCTGGCCGCTGGAGCTCCTGCTCGCCGTCGCCGCACATGCGTCGGGTGAGTCTAGCTCCGTCGGCCCGAGCCCCACTCGATCCCACCTCGCGTTAGTGGGGAGATCTCGCCTAGGCTCACAAGCTCGGGGACAGCCAGCCTCTGCTCCTCTTCGTGCACCCAGCTTGCCGGAGAGGGAAGTGGCGGAGCTCGAGCAGGAGTAGCCTGCCATCACCGTCCCACACGGCGAGGAGGAGAGGGAGGGAGAGCAGTGGAGCGGGATGGGCGGGGGAGCAGAGTTCGGTGGAGAAAACGAGGAGGGAGGAGAGATGGGGAGATGGGTGAATAATATTTTGTGTGGGCCTGATTGTTGAGATAAAGGAGAGGTATAAAGGATGGTGGATGTAGGAGAAGTGAATATAAAAGGAAAAATCTCGCTGACGAGGTGGGAATATTTTGTTTTGAAGGAGTATACGAAGGATGACGAGTGTGGATGGTCTTAGGTTCTCTGGTAACAACACTCGACCAGAAATCATTATTGGACATTAAAAGAAAACTAAATTTCTTTCTTGACATTAAAAATTTCTTCGCTCTTTATGAGTTCTATCTTTTGTTCCTTGTTTGATATTTTCATCACTTTTGTAACATAAGAACAACCATCAAATCAACTTCAAAATTCATTAAACTTTTTGTTATAATAGAATAAATGAAGATGAATTTATTTCATTTTTGTTTGCGAATTACACAGTACATCGGAGACACTCACAACGCACGCACACTCATCCCTTTGAATACATGCACGCAAACCCTACTCCTAGGAGTATCTTCGAAGAGTGTGCCAGCAAATCCTCAAGATTGACGAAGTCACCACAGGCACCTCACTGTCGACGGGAACGTCACCTACCACTGAAAGCACAAACGTCGTTAAATCCTGAAAAATTCGTCGAACCCAGGACCTGACATGCTACCGGGGCTCTTGTAACCACTAGGCTACAGGCCCTTTCGCAAGATGGGTTTATTTTCTAAAACACTTACATGTCCATTTACCATTTTCAAATTAAAATTAGATGGGTTAATTTTGAAGCATTTCTAAATTTATATGTGCCAAAGCACTTTCCAAAAACATGAAAAAACCAACTAATATTCCTTAAATGAAATATAAACACTTAAAAAACTATTTTCTATTATAAGTTACATAAAGAATTACAAGTTTTTTTAATTACTTTAAGTATATGGTTCTCCATAATTCTCTATGTAAGTTTTGCCATGAAATATTTAGTGAGGATTCCAGCATTGATGTGAGAAATATTAGTTATTTTCTTATAATTTTTAAAGTGTTTTCGTACCATAAAAATTAAAAATAACGTATAAAAGTATTGTAAAACTAAGTAATGTAAAAGTTTTATACCTATTAGCATCCGGTGGTGTTATGACCCAGTACTAAAAGACATCTAGAGATCCACAAATTTAAACCCGATGTCCCGATGCAAATGTTAACATTAGTACATGGTCAAAAAGTAAAACGGTATTGAGATCAAAAGGTGAATGCTAATATGTCGAAATAGCGGCACTACCTAATGCAAAGGATATTTTCGGGTCCTACTACAAAACTAGTTCAAGCGAATCTCACTAGTGAAGAATAATTTTGGCACCGAACCATCACCTTGCGCGGCCCATGCTTTCAATTTAAGTGTCATTCAGTCCATTCGGTTTGGGTTAGATACTTGGACACTGTTTGGATGATTTGCCCCTCCCATTTGCCCCTACTAATATTTGCCCATTTAGGTGTTTGGATGGAGTAGTAAATGTGGATGTGGATTAGAGAGGGAGAGCGGGACCCACCACAAATTTGCTCTAATTTGCTACCTTTTAGGGGTAAATGGAATTAGGGGGCAAAACATTTGCCGCAACACATTTGCCCCACATGTTTGACACCTTAGGGGTAAATTAGGGGTAAATTTGCCCATTCACCTCATTTACCCCACCATCCAAACATGCCCTTGGTCACATGCGTGCAGTTGGAGTTCCTAGGCGCGCATGAGTCCCATTTGCATTGTGATTTTGCTGCTGGGTTAATTGTGTTAATAGTATGTAGGACCAGCCGGTTGAAGCCACAAAGTGAAGTCAAATTGGCCGGGCATCGCCTACTCTGCAACAAACACCAAAGAAAAGCATACGTGCGTGGCCTTGCGGAGATCATCTTCGAGTTACTTAATTAGCAGGCCAGAGAGATGCAAATCTATCTCCTAATGACTTTACATTTCACTCTGCGAGCAGGTTTTGATCCGGTCTCAGTTTTGCTGTCTTGTCAAGTTGTGTGTGTTCGGTCATGTTGTTGAACCAATTAAACTGATCGGCATGTTTGAAGGTGACCCCGTGCTGATTTCTCAATTCAATTGGTATGTGCCAGCTTCTTCTCCTGCTCCCGACCCGTTGACCATACCGTAGTGTGAGCATCATTATTAAAATTGGAGTTTCTCTTTCGAGCTAGCACATAATGGACAGCGTGGGAATACATGCAATAGGGACAGCCCAGCCCTTCATAGACTGGTGCTAGTGGCTGATGGTAGTCTTTGGTTTGTTGCTCGAGAGAAAAAAATCTTTCTGTCACATCGTTCTTGATGGTTTGGTTTGTTCGAGAGAAAAGTATTGTTGGCTGGTGGCTGATAAGCCAAGCGAACAGTGCGTACATTCTCGAAGGGAAAAAAAGTCATAGACCATAGAAACCCAAATGGATATTTCGCGATTAAGTTGAAGTTAATCGTGACCAAATCAATGCATTATGCAGGCATGCACTTGTGACTTGGTTAAAAAAAATACTACCCTTTAAATATTGGAGAACATCAACTTGCAGTGCATGCCGCGCGCGATTGGTGATCGGGTTGACTATTGCATGGATGGATCCAGGCCCGGCTCTCCATATATGCTTTCACGCGCAGATCACCATGATGGCGCGAGGGTGAGCACGGCCTTTATACGCCAACGATAACAATGGACAGATTAATTTTAGATTAACCATTGTTTATGCGGCTTTCAATGTCCAGGAGATGGCATCGTCGTCGGATTGAAGACGATTCCGGGATTGATTGCCATTTTATTCTCACTCCAGGAAGCCCATTTACCGTGCACCACATGCGCATGGCAAAGTTAAAGGTTTTGCCGTGTGTTTTTCGCCAATGCAAGACCGCACAATTGAGATTTCCACGACAAAGGGGTCTTATAGCTTGTTCGGCTGATTTGAGGAATAGTGGTCGGCTGGTAGAATGAATAGTATCGCGTGAGAGGAGATAAGCCGGGATAAGCCGAGATAAGCCGAATGACCTCTTAGTCATGCGCCTTTTATCCCACACAAGAGAACTTTTTGTCGTGCGCTAAAATTGGCGCACGACAAATATTTTTGAAAGGAATTAAAAATGTCCTCTCGCGGCCCGCTGCTGCTGTTGTCGGCACTGTCGAGCACCCCGACCACCAAATCCCCCACCGCCGCTATCCGGCCCACCACGTCATCCACTACCGCCGTCTGGCCCACCACCACATCCACCGCCGTCCCGTCCCTGCCACCACATCCACCACTGCCACCGTTTGGCCCCTGCCACCACATCCACCATCGCCACCGTTTGGCCCCTACCACCACATGGGAAAAAGGGAGATAAGAGAGAACCTAGGCCATGTACAGGTGAGGAGAAAGGAGAGGTGGCGCACCGCCGGATCTATTGCCTCAGCTGCCGCCGACAGGAAGACGAGGCCGTGCTCGGGTGTCGCCACCGTCGCCTCCGCGAGGATGTCGGAGCCACACTCTTCATTCACGCGGAGTTTCGATGCGTTCAGCTCGGGTAGTGGCCGCTGGATCTAGTCGACGGTATTGGACCCCTTGTAGGCCGGCGCAGATCGACAGCAACCCCCGACGGCGCCTGTCTCTCTGCCCCCCCTTTCTCTTGCAGAGGAGGATCTCGATGGCGCAGAGCCCAACGCGATGGCGGCAGGGCGCGGTCATGCGTCACCGCTACGAAGAACAACATTTCATTGTGTCAGTCTGTTTCCGTGCGGTGGTGGAATCCGAAGTAGAGAAGTCAAGCGGTGGTGGAATCCGAAGTAGAGAAGTCAAGTGGGTGGCACTAGTGTGACAAATGGATGCATGCAAACAAACAAACAAAAAGCTGACATCAAGCCTCCTGTAATTTTTTTGCAACTTAAAAAATCTATAAATGTTAAATTGAGGATCAAAATTAAATTCCGATTGTAATATTGGATTTTTTATAAGAGAAATTTCAAAACAAGATCCTACTTGACTATATTTTGACAAACTTTTTATTGGTATCTTTTAATTAAGTTTTATGTTTTTTTGTACTACAATATCTGTGAACTAATTCTAAAAAAAAGGCAGAACAAAAAATTTATACATACAAACAAATTATATGAACCAATGGGGAAATTATTTTTTATTTGTCTTTCTATTATTATAATTGTTTTGGGCCGAACAAAAAATCAATTGGACCGAACAAACATATTCACTGAGGCTGAATAAAAATTCACTTGGCCAAACAAGCATGTTCACTAGGGCCGAACAAAAAATCACTTGGGCCCAACAAACATATACACTTAGACCGAACAAATTCACTGGGGCTAGACAAACATTCATTGGGGCCAAACACAAATTCCCTTACACCCAACAAAAATTCACTAGGTGCGAACAAATATATTCACTGAAGCCAATCAAAAATTCGTTCAAGCCTAACAAATACATGCAAACAAATAGTCACTAGACCCGAAAAATATATATAAATGACGAACAATATTCACTAGGATTGAACAAATATTCATTGAGATAGAACAAAAATATACGATGCTGAACAACAATTTGTTCTAGGGAGTAAAGTATTCATTTGTTGTATAAATAATTTGAAGTGAATCTTTTATTGAGGAAAAATAAATATTCACTTATTCGCAATCAAAAATCATTAAAAGGAGCGAAATATTCATCAAAAAAGATAAAAAACAAAGGAAATAGGAACTAAAAATGAAAATAGAAACAGAAAAAATGAAAATAGAACTAAATAAATAAATAATAAATGTAAATAATAGAGAAACAGGAAAATAAAAATAAAAAAGGGAATAGAAAAGAAAATGAAAGAGTAATATAAATAAATAAATAAATAAAAATACAGAAAAATAAAAATATAAAGGCAAGAGAAATAGAAATAAAAAAAGCCCACAGCCCCCGGGATTTTAATATAGATGTATCCTCCTAAGTTCCAAATGTTTTCACCGATATATTGCTCTAATTTTTTCAAGGAATTTTTTTGGAGCAATTGGATTTGGGACTCAGGAGGATATATTTATCAAAAAATTACTTTCCCGTGCGTCAAAAAAATGAGGCGTACGACAAAGTTTTTTTTAGATATCTACGTCCCAAACGTAGGATGGCTATGGGAAAAAACTTTGCCACGCGCAAGAAAAAAGTGCATGGTAAACTCTTTAGTTTGTCGTGTGTCGCAAAAAGTGCACAACAAAGAATGAGTTTGCCGTGTGCAAAAAAAGCGCACGGCAAATATTAAATTTGTTGTGCACTTTTTCTTCGTCATGCGCTTTGGAGGAATCACACGGCATAATGTTTCATACGCACGGCAAAAATCTGTTTTCCCGCGGTGTGTCTCGATCATTGGATACTATCCACGCGTTGGTGGTATTATCGGGAAGGGATTACCACACAGCACACGTGAGGGAAATTACGCGGCTGGTGGTCAATGTCACTTGGTCTGCAGTTACCGACCGTCATTTTATTGCCATGAACTCTCAGCGTCATCTAAGGGGTTTAGGAGCAGGCTTATAGCTAGAGACAGCGATGCTACAACTAAAAATAGACGTGGTTCTTGTCATGGAACTCCTAGATGAGTTTATGCAGTCTCTGAAAAATGATTGTTTTTCCATCAAGAAAACATGTTTTCATATAAAGGTGTGCACTTCTATTAACTAAGTGGTGTGCTAGTGTGCTACAACCATCAGCGGCAAAGTCAGCCCGAGCAACTATGCGGGGATCCTCTTCTCTTCCTCCTTTCTTCCTCTTTTCTCATCAAAAAGTTGACTCCGTCGTTGGGTACCATCAAATTGTACTTATGTTATGTACCGAATTTTAGTATTGCTTGCTAATTTGGAACACCACAAGTTATAATGTGGTACCTCTCAAGGGCCCCAAATCAACCTTGTATCAAGTTCTCGCCTCCACCTAGATTTGTGTGGTGTGACTTTCGTTTTATTTATTTAATTATTGTCATGGTCCTGAATTAAGCCTTACAAACAAATTTCCAATGACTGCTTTTCTATACTATAAATATCGAATAATTTGAAAACATTTCTCACCCAATTCGGGTCCGTCTTACCCCTCACATCGGTCACACCCGTCATCTGATTAGGGAAGTGGATAGGGTGGTAGACCCATCGATTCGTAATTTGGGGAGTGTTTCTGCCAAAAATGAATTGTTTTTCTCACCCGACATCGATTTACCCAGCCGCATACCCATGTCGGGCCCATCCAGAGTTCGTACGCTTACCGCGCATACCTCCCGTTGTCACAGGAATGCGGGATGGTGTGGCATTCCACGTCCCCGGTTAGTTCATCTTGAACGTGGAACGGGATCGATGCGGTACTTTCCTTCAATCGACGTGGTATGGTTGCCTAACGTCGGAGACGAAACAGTGGTACCAACTACGAACGGGTTAGGACATTGATCAGTAACGGACTTTACTAGTTCGTTACCGATAGGTTTAACTTGTGTAACGAGCTCTATTTAACGTTCGTTACAAAGAATTCATGTAACGGGCGTTTAAGAAGTCTGTTACCAGAAGTCCAGGTTCGACCTGCCGCGCTTATCTGTAACGAGTGCCAAGTAACAACCGTTACAGATGTGGGTTCCTGTAACGGGTGTTAAGGGTCCGTTACAAATGCCGCGTGACCTATTTGAGGTTTTCATGTAGTGCTAATAGCATCCTTAAATTCCTACCTCTGGTCTTCCTCCCGAAAACATTCACCTTTCGAAACCTTCATCCTGTCTTGACACGCCTCTATTCATGCAGGGAGTCTAGGCTCACGTCCAAGTGAATGTGTCTACAAACCATGAAGGATCCACATATAGATCTAATCACCATGATTACATAAAGTATGCTAAGTAGTCTAACCATGCATTAGACTAAGGAATAAGCATATTCACAATAGGTTCAAAGCATGAATGGATACATGGAATCGCTTAAAAGATCAGATGACAAGATTTATCATTGCTCACATGAAAGTATGCATTATATCATCACCACTGAGGCCATACCTACGTAATGTATGCGTAGCTCCAAACTCCATCATGGCTCAACCGTGCAACGAGGCCATAGCAACTAGGGTAGCCCTAGGCCATCTCCTAGACAATTTCGAAGACTCGCGGCGGCCGTCGTCTCCTTCTAGTGCTTGCTTCTAGGTTTCGCCGAGTTTTTTTTTGCGAATTACACAATACATCGGAGACACTCACAACACACGCACACTCATCCCTTGGTTAGGTGAACACATCACTAATTTAAGGTCTGCAACAGAGATAAGGCAATGATCTACTAGAGAGCTATTAAAAGCATCGAATGGTATGAGAGGATAAATTTTCATACAAATGTAAAAGTCACCGCCTCATGTTTCACTTGCACAAGACATGTGTCACATGAGTGTTCACTAAGAACCAAGAGTGACTTAGACTCAATCATGGAGCACTAGTTTCTGAGATGTCATTGATTTTATGATTTATATAAATTAGCCCTTCACATGGTCACTAGGTCAAAAGTGATGTACATATCTTCTAGCCATGTAATCATGCATCTCTTTCAACCTGCAAGCTCAGCAAGCATTTCTTAGTACCCAACACTTTTTGGGTCCTATTGGGTTAGTCACAATGTTCTTAGGGACCCAAATAGCTCTTATGCTAGTTTGAGGTGAACTAATCTCCCTCATAGCACAAGTCCTATTCTTGTCATTCCTAAGCTTGTTGAAATCATAATGGACAAGGTTCAATTTAGGAATGCTACCATTTTGTCAACCTTTGCCCTTGTGACCCTTTTGACGATGTGCATAGAAAATGCGGCTTTTGTCCTTGTTGGCCACACCATTCCTTGTAATTTCTTGTCGTTGCTTGATTCTAAGCCTTGTTCTTGGATAAGAGGTCATCTTTGCCTTGTTGCCTTGAGGGGTGGCTGACCTGGCCGGCACCGGTCTGATCGGTCACGGTCAGAGCCACTGCTTGCTATAGTACTTGGGTAAGTGTGGGCAAAGTGTCCCTTCTCTCTGCATTTGTAGCACGCCCTCCACTTGTTTGAGCTTCTTGGCTTCATGGAGCGTGGTTCATGTGTCTTGTTCTTGCTTGGGCAATGGAGAGACTTGACATGCCCAACTTCGCACTTTTCTTGAATCTTGTTCTTATGGGTCTTAGTATGTTGTTGAGGAGTTGAGCTAGCATTGGTTGATCCCTTCCCAAGCTTCTTCACCATGTCATCACGGTTAGCTTAAGAAGGTTGCACTTTGCTCTTCTCCTTCAACACATAAAAGTCTCTTTGAAGCTTTTCAACCTCTTGGAGTTCATCATTTTCTTTACCAATGTGGTCATCACAAGATTCTATAAGTACATGCTCAATGCTAGATTGGCTTGCTTGAGAGAAACAATCATTAGTGCAAGACAAATCAATTGAACTTGTGAGCATGTGCATGTGTGAGATAGAGGTTGCACAAAATTTAATCGATGAAAGCACAACCTCATGAGCTATCTCTAGTGTTGCATAAGAATCTACAAGCTTCTCATGAGAACACTCACATTCCTTGTGCTTTGCTTGTAGAGCCATATGCTCACTAGTGAGATTTCCTAATTGTTCTTAAAGCCCTTCATTTTCTTAATCCAATGCAGCTACGCAAGCAAAGGATTTGACAAACTTATCATATTGTCTAGTGAGTGGATCATACTTACAAACCAAGGAGGCATTCTCGAATTGAGAGACTCAAGTTCCTTAGTGAAGGAGCTTGAAGCTTTATTTTTCTCAATCTTTCCTCCTTTGGTCCTCATCTTCTTTTTCTTCTTGGCCATCAAGCAACTGTTGGTGCCTCTGCCGGCACCGGTCGGACCGGTCACACACACTGGTTGGACCAGTCCCTGTAGAGGGACAAGGTGTTCACTTCTTTGGCCTTCTCCTTGCTTGGGAAGTGACACTTGAGGCTCAATGTTGTCGAATGAAGACTTTGAGCACTCCTCAAGTGCCTTTTCTATGGTTTGCTCTTGATCAATCCATTTGGGCTTCTCATATTCTTATCGAAGCATCTCCCAAATGGTGTGTTCATCAATCTCAATCTTTTCATAGATGAATTCCTGCACATCATCACTAAAAGTACTACAAATGTAGTTAAATACTCGAGAGTTGCATTGCTAATGCTCTAAGTCCACTAGGGATGTTTTTTGACAAGTCAATTTTGTTTTACCTAAGATGGGGAGGGAAAATACAAGCAACAACAACCTTCTCGGAAAGTGGACCCATGGTCATAAGATAATTGAGTACAAGAATTGACCAAGAAGCATAGTTTCAGTCATCTAATGCTACAGGCTCAAAAGCTACCTCACAAATTGTCCACATCGTCAAACTCCGAGTGGTTAAGCTCAAAGCGGAGCACTCGTCTCTAATACCAATTGAAAGGACCCTGATGTGACCTAGAGGGGGGTGAATAGGTGTGACGACCAACGTAAACTTTTCATCCCCGAAAACTTGAACTGTTAGGCGTCACCGGTCATACTAGTGATGGTGATCAGTGAGACCAATTGTTGCCTCCTGCACAACAGGTGGCACCGGTCAGACCGTTGCCCTACACCGGTCAGACAGGTGCGCCACAGAGAACCTGCAAAAACAGCTTCAAGCTCCTCTTGACTTCTAGCATGAACCAAACTTGGTGAGTGGCCTTGGTAGATGATCATAAGCAAGGTAATGAGACCTGCACACACAAGTAGCACACCGAAGTAGATCGAAGCAGAAGCAAAACAAATATACTAGAAAACAACTTAAAGAGGCAAACCACAAAGAGATGGAAGGATTTGTTTCCCAAAGTTTACCTCCCACTAAGGAAAGGCTACATCTCCATTGAGGAGCTTGTAAGGGTGAATTCGCACAACAAGCTAGGTCGCTTTCAACTACTTTCCTCCTTTCCAGTAAGACGATCTTTTTCTTGAAGAGGCCAGATCACAACCCTCACAAACTTCCCACTGCTCACCACAACCTTAGGAGCTAGCCGGCAGCACCTAACCGTCTAGGAGGCAAACCTCCAAGAGTAACAAATGCTTCAATGCTTGTAGATGAAAAATCAAAGTGATAAAGCTATGGTAAAGCTCTTGTTAGCTCACAAAGGCTCTCTTGAGCTCACTCTCTCAACCCAACACAAAGGATGTGGCTTGAATCCACAAATCTCACAAGGAGAGGTTGGGCAGAGCCACTAAGGCTTAGGACTTGCAACAAATGGCTTAGGAGATCATCAAAGTCACTAAGAATAGCTAACCTCCATTGTAGGAGGCTTGGGGTATTTATACCCCTCAAAGAAGAAAACTAGCAGTTAGCAGTCGAACGGTGCCTGTAAGACCGGTGTTTGAAAAACTAGTTGTTGGGTCAGTCAACACCGGTCAGTCCAGTGCCCCTTGAGCTTGAATGTTTTCAGTGTCTTGAGCTTGAATGTCAGTCTGGTGCCCCTTGAGCTTGAATGTCTTCAATCTTGCCATACTTGAACAATTTCCACTTGAGGGATTTCAACTTAGCATATGTCTTAACACATCCATACTTGAGCTAGTGACTTAGTGTCGGTGTTTTAGACTGGCAACCTACCAAGGGGAGTACCCGAGGTAGATGAATGTGGCCTCACCGAGATCGGTAACTCGAAGGAAGAGACCCGTGGCACACAATTTAGACAGGTTCGGGCCGCGAGGTGCGTAATACCCTACGTCCTGTATGATGCGTAGCTCTGGATTGATTGGATGTGTTTACAAGATGATGCATATGAGAGAGGTAAAGGTCCCTACCTGTCCTTATATAGCCCGGGAGGCAGGGTTCAAGTCGGTCAGGGGAGAGAGTACTAGTCGTGTACGTCTAAGAGTTCTCTTCATGGTACAGGACATGCATAGCTTCCTATCCGAGTACTTCTCCACCGTAGTCCTTGCGCCCCACACCATCAGGTGCCGTGTGACCCAAGTCGAGTAGTCCCAAGGGCCCACCGAGTAGTCGGTCCTGGTACCCATCGAGGTAGCGGTCCCAGGGAGGTCCATACGACACTTAGGATCTTTCCATCTAGCATAAGAATGCACACTTGGATAGCAAAACACTAATTGAGATCTAGCTAGGACCCCAAAGATTGCTTAGTCCCTCACTCTATTCATCTCGGTTGATCTCTTCATCACTTACCCAATCTACGTTGAGTTCCACTTTGCTTCATCCATAATTAATCTTCATTGAAATCTCGCTTCAAATGCTTATTCTTGATTGACAATGAATATGTCGACTTCCAGTTAAAGACCATGAAGTCTAAACTCATCCTTGTGTCCTCTTTCACTTACCACATGAAGCCTTGTATTTAAATCAGAGAGAACTTTCGTCTTCTCCTTCTGTGATGCTCGTACTTTAATCAAGCTACCATATTTACTGGAAAGCATGAATTGACCTTCTCAAAATATTCCCAATATTTATCTTCCTTTGTTGCTTGATATTTGTCATTATGCGTTAAGAGCACTCTTTTGTTTGTCTTCTTCATTATGAGCCAAATAATATTCATTCTTAAATGCATGTCAACAATAGCTCATTAATATGTAAATAAAACTTGCTCGTAATCTTAGACAAATGAGTTAGTCCTTTAATCGTTACGTCATTCAATCGACCATAATCCACTTAGGGGCCTAGATGCACTTTCACTTTGTCGGCCGAGCAGGCAACAATTATCGTTTTTTATATAGGCTTTTGACGCTGATGCGTGGGACCAACAATATTTTCTCATAGTTGAAACTTGCATCCCTCAAATATTAGAGCCATAAACAGCACCTCAAAATTCATAATTAATATGAATATTTCATAGTTGGTAATTTAGTATATGAATAAGATATTAACAAACCATACTTGTTTAACCAAATTTCTTAAAATTAGATTTTTTAATCTCATGTTTATGATATAATTATTATAATAATGTCTTAGTGTATTCTAAAAATTCTACAAATTGACTTGGCAATATAATTTGGGTCCTGAACTTGTCGACAAAAATTCAAATGGTTTCGATAATGGAATATTGTGCTTGTGTACAAATGTCTACATCTCTCACATAGTTTCCTAGAATGTTACTTCAACATTGAAGTTTTCCACACTTAACAACATGTTCGAACTCATTTGCATTTGAAATTTTAACATAACCTTGTGTTCACCATAACATTATGAAATACAAAGTTTGATTTAATTGCGTAAAAGAAATATTATTTTTATGTTGTACTTATAAGGAACAAGATAAGGCATATAAACAACATCCAAGAAATGGAGTTATGTTGATAGGTAAAACTCGTATGAAGTTTCGATCCGCAAGCGTACAGATCTCCTATGCCCTTCTTCACCTATGGGAGATCCGAAGGTTCTTCTCAACCCAAGGAGCAAGGGGATTACTATCGTAACCTAACACTAATCTAGTTTATTGAAGACTTATGATAGAAAGATTAATCTATAAAGTAAAGACAAACTAACCCTAGATTACATTATAGACAGATTAAAGGTGCACAAGTATGAAGAACATATGCCCATGGAGTCTAGGCACTTGAAGATGCAATCACCCAAAACATGGTAGAGCCCCGAAACCATGGTAGCTAGCCTTAAAACATTAAGCATCATCAATAAAAGATATGATAGACATATGATCCAAACAAGATGTATAGGTGACTACAATTCAGTTCCATTACAACTCCATGGACAAACGAAAGACTTTACCCCATCATGGCGCTAGGCATGGCACCATTGAGATGGTGGATGCCTCTGATGAAGATGGATCTTTGTTGTCCTTCAACTCCGGCAGCGCCGTGGCAAGCTCTCAGCGTCCTCCTTCCTCGTGGCGACCTCCCTTGGGCTTGGCAATAATCTATCTCGAGTGTTCTCCTCCAAGGGTCTCTCTCGTAGTTGATCTCCTCTTCTTTGGCGTCTCTAAGGAACTAGACGACGTCTCTGATGAATGGCGGCTTGCCCCTGTGATTAGGGTTCCATGAACTTAACACCGAAGAAAGGGGGTCGCAAACTGACACCAGAACGGGCTGGCTCGGTCCGCTTGGGCTGGCCGGCCTGGGCCCTTATGGGCTCGATTTCGGCCCAATTTGCTCCACGATCCATTGTTGTCGGATAAAACTCATATCCACCTACGATCTGCAAGCGTACGGACCTACACCTCTTTTACCACAGGGATTCCCTAGGTTTTTATCAATCCGCGGAGCAAGGGGACTTCTAGCGCTTAACCAAGTACTAATCTAGTTGATTGGAAAACCTTTGAATGAGAGGATACTCTAAGGTAAAAGCAATTTAACCTAAGTTAGTCTAAGAAGTCTAAGGTGAAACTAGATGGCAAATGGTGGACACGAGAGAGAGGTTAAGATAGATAAGCATTCCCTCCCTAGGGTTTAGGATCACATGAACATGCATCTACAACATGAAAAGGGTTTTGCCTACACTAGCTTTTCCCTCCACCATACTGTCACTATGCAAGGTAATCAAACACTTTCATGTATAACTGCATCTATACCTAAGCATCCATAGGGTTAAGCTAATCACCACGATTACCACAAATCCTACTAATAACACATGTTGTACATACATATGTGAATAAAGCACTTGCATAGACATAGACCGTTAAGCACTGAAAGGCATAGTGTTCATGTAGCGATCATATAACATGTGTCCATCTAACCCTAGGGATGAACGAAGACATTACCCCATTAGCGTTGATGAAGATGACGATGATGAAGCTTGGGAACACCCCTAGGCCAGCGGCTTGGAGTCCTCCTCTTGCTTCCTTCCCTCCACCGGCGTTGATCCTTGCGACATCTCATCCGACTCTCTCCCTCATCTGACAGCGGTGGTTTTCTGGTTAATGGAGTCAGTAGAATGATTGGATCGGTGAGGCAGCCGACGGAGGCAGAGGCAATAAATAGACGAACACCTAAGGCAAAGGGGGCGTCGAACCGGGCCCAGAGTAGGCTGGGCCGGTCGGCTTGAGCCGTCCGGCCCAGGCCCGTTTCGTCCCAGTTCGGCCCCGGTTTCCTCCCCGGTTGCTTCTTGCGTGATTCCTTATTTGTGTGCACTTTCATGTGGGTCGTTGACGTCGTTTCCTTCAAGGTTAAGGCTTGAATCCTTGCTATCGAAGCTTTGCTGTTTTCTGGTTGAGTCCCTGAAGACTTGCACGTTGACGCTTCGGTCCTCGGGTCATTTGGAGTCATGTTCATCACATGTCTTGACTTGTTACGGGCTTCATGATCTTCTCATAAAGTGCTTGATGAACTTATCCCGAAAGTCTCCTCTTCAGCGTAGATATCCTGCGTAAACAACATACTCCAAATACCACATTCACAAGTGAACTTGTTACATCATTAGTATGCCTAATTGCGGGTTAGTTGCAAATCATAATCGAAACCAATGTATAACAAGTACTCTTGGTTGATGGAAATTCACCGCCAACATCCATCTCTTGCACTTTGGATCGTTGGCCCCTTCAATTGTGGGCTTTGGACGTCGTTATCTCCGTGACCAAGTTGAGGGATGTTTATGCATGAACTTCCAGCATTTTCATCTCAGTCCTCAGAAGTTCTCCATTCAAGCACATTGGTCCTTGCCACCTTTGGAGGCTAGTTGGCACATGGTCAGAGATCCTTGATTGACTTGCAATAAGTTCTCCGAACTACTTGCATCTTCTCTCATTTAATACGTGAATTCTTGCAAAAACACTATACTCCAAAACGCACATCCAACGGTGAACTTATTATGTCATTAGTATGCCTAGTGGCGGGTTAGTTCCAAAATGAAGTTCAAACCATAACATAATAAGTGTTCTTGGTTGACGGAAATCGAACGCCAACATCCTCCCACGCTTAGATCTTGCTCGTCCTAGAGCAAGTTGCTCGAAAGTTGTTCATCCAAGGAGTTGAACCATGCTTCGTCAAATCCCTCCTTACAAGTTAGTCAATCATTCATCTTTAATATAAGAGATATGACACAAAGATCGTAATGTAAACATGGGCGTTTAAAAATTTACCAACTCAAGACTTACCCCACAACTCATACCTTTCACTAGAGATCCTCATCTCCAACCATACTTTCTTTCTTACTTCCATCGGAGAGTTTTCACAAACTTTTAGAAATAAAATTCCTACATAAAGTATTAGACAAAGTCCTCCTCCAAGTTCTCACATGTCACTATTTAAAATGGCTATCCTAGATAACTTGATAAACTCTCACCTCCCATAAGTCTCTCATTTATAATGTAGGTGAGCTATAGGTATGGCTAGTGAAGTTAGCACAAGTATTATCAAGCTAAGAAAATGCTCTAGTGGTTGTTCACTTTCCAAGCCAATGATCATGAGAGTTGAACCATATGTAAGGGTATCAAGGATGAGAAGATTTAGAATGGTGGGTATGTGCAAAGGGAAAAAGAATAATGACTTCAAGGCACTAATGATGTCCCCGATGTCGGATTGCACATGGTATGGAATATCGAAGATTCGTTCTAAACATCATTGCATCCTTCCTCACACTTCTATTGATCTTCACTTGACTTATCATCCCTCATTATATCCTTATTGCATTGCCTTGGATCTTTCTCTCCTTTTCTTTTCTTTCTTTTCTTTTTCTTTTCTTTCTTTATTTTATTATCTATGCACACACATATACATATATATTTTTTTCTTTCCTCCACATCTTTATCTTTTATTTTGAAGCTTTTCGCCCATCCTTGTGACATGAATACCAATCTGAATTTTAAATAAAACCTTAACTAAAAAACTGAACGAATCTTCGGACATGGGTTGTGTTCAAGGAATAAGATGATAAAAAGATGTTTATGGTTTCGGGCATGGAATCCGGCGATGTATGGGGCATTCAATGTGAAATTCCCATCACCGAATATATGACGAGGCTAGCAATAAAAGATATAACATCAAGGACATGATCATTGCTTGAAATTAGACCTCCCAAGCAAGCAAAGTCCTAACCCAATTCATCATGCTAAACAACACTTATGGTGGAGTATATATATGTAGTTCAGGCCTTGTATAGGATAGACTTGCCTCTCAACTTGGAGAAAGAAATCGCTAACCTTCATTGCAAGGGTTTTTTCATAATTTTCAGAAATAAACACCTCCAATATTAGTATTACTCAAAGCATAGCCAAAGTAAGGTCTTGGATCAAAGTTGAGCATGGATACTTTCAAAGGTAAACTTCCACTAAGCACCACGGTAAACAATTATTCACAATGCTCATGCTCGAATAACAAGGACAAAAGAAAGACATAACAAGTAAAAGAAACAAAAGACTTGCATGACACAAAATATATAAGGCTCTTTTTATTTCTTTTTCTTGACTCAACACTAATTTAAGACACATCACAAGCTAAAATTTTTAAAAACAAGACTCAAAACTTGACTCGACTTTAAGACTCGACCTTCCACCACTTGAGCAAAAATTTTAAAAGAGCTAGCTCCCCCACGCTTAGAACTTATGACGTACTCGTCATAATCTTTCAAGAAGAACAAGAGGGATAAAAGCTAGCTACTACACCTAATGAAACTCCCCACAAGAAGAGCTCCACTCCTTCGGGAAAAACTCAGCCTAAACCTTACCCTTCCTAATTTTGTAGTTGCTAAAAGGGTCGGCAAAGATAGGAAATAAACCAAGTCGTATGCCAGAGAAAAACTAGCAGGAACCAACGCAGGGAGGTGCAGGGCCAGTCGGCATGGGCCGGCCGGGCTACCCCCTGGTTTTGGGCCCCCGTGGCCCATCTTCTGCAGGACTCTGTGTTTCGTGCATACTAGCCTATGTGGTGAAAAGGTCTAGCTAAAATTCGCGAAAAGCACTCGATAAAATAAGAAAATAAAATGAAAATTTATTTACAGAAAAGTTACCTAGTTTTACGTCTTAGGCTTGACGCTCGAGCTCGTCCTCCATGGTGTATATGTCAATGTAGTTGATGGGCACAACATCAGGCTCAAGATAAACCTTCAATCACTATAATCGTTACCGCTCCACTTGGCGAGACTGAGTGGACGACATACGGTCCTTCCATTTGCTTTTCAATTTGCCTTTTCCGAATATCTTGAACTTTCAGTTAAAGAGGAGGACCTTGTCGTCTTCTTTAAATTCCTTCATTTGAAGTATTTTATCATACCATCGCTTCATTCTTTCCTTGTAGATGGTTGCGCTGTCATAGGCTTTAAGTCCCATCTCTTCTAATTCACTTATTTGAATTCTCCGTTTGATTCCCGTAGCATCCACATCAAGATTCATCTCCTTGATCACCCAATATGCTTTGTGCTCTAATTCCAAAGGCAAATGACAAGATTTACCATAGACGAAATGATATGGTGTCATAGATATTGGTGTCTTGTGTGCCGTCCGATATGCCCATAATGCTCCATCCAACTTTTTTGACCAATCTTTACCTCCCTTCTCAACGGTCTTGTTAAGAATACTCTTGAGTTGCCTATTTGAAGTTTCCGCTTGACCATTGGGTTGTGGGTGGTAAGCTGTGGCCACTCTATGCTCGATTCCCAACTTGGTCAAGCACTTTCTAAAACTATTTCTCATGAAGTGTGTTCCTCTGTCAGTTGTCAAAATTCGCGGGACTCCATAGCGTGGGAATATAACATTCTTGATCATTGTTATAAATTCCTCCATTGAAGCTCTTCAACAAGCGATGGCCTCCACCCACTTGGATACATAATCAACCATTACTAATATATGCTCATATCCATTTGAATTAGTGAAAGGCCCCATGAAGTCAATTCCCCATATGTCGAATATATCAATTTGCAAGTTATAATTTAAAGGCATAGCATTCCTTTGTGATATATTCCCCATTCTTTGACATTCCGGACAACATGCAACATACCTTTTCGAATCTTTATGCATCTTTGGCCAATCGAACAAACTAGCCCATACCTTTGCTTGAGTCCTAAAGTGTCCATAGTGTTCTCCATACTCGCCCGAGTGACACTTCCTTAATATTTCGAGTCTTTCTTCCCTTGGTACGCACCTTCGCAAGACTCCATCCGCTCCAAGTCTAAAGAGGTAAGGTGCATCCCAATAACATTTTTGGCTCTCGGCCATCACCCTTCTTTGAGTATTCTTATCTAAGTGATCAAGTGGCATCTTTCGTATGGCTCTAATAATGTTGATCATTCAAGTGTCTTCGATGGGCTCTTTATCATCCTCACGATTCATTCTTGATAGATGGTCGGCCACAACATGTTCCGACCCATTTTTATCCCGAATCTCCACATCAAACTCTTGCAAGAGAAGGATCCACCTAATCAACCTAGGCTTGGCATCCTTTTTCGACAAGAGATACTTGATTGACGCATGATTGGTGTAGACGATTACTTTTGAATTCACAATATATGATCTGAATTTTTCAAAGACAAATACTACCGCAAGAAATTCCTTTTTCGTTGTTGTATAATTTAGTTGAGCTCCATTGAGGGTTTTGCTAGCATAATATATAGCATATACCTTGCCTTCTTTTCGTTGTTCCAACACGGCTCCAATGGCATAGTCGCAAGAATCTCGCATGATCTCAAATGGTTGACTCCAATTGGGCGGCTGAATGATAGGTGTAGTTATGAGAGCTCTCTTTATTGTCCGGAATGCCGCCAAGCACTTCTCATTAAAATCGAATGGCACATCTTTTTGGAGAAGATTAGTCAACGACTTTGTAATCTTTGAAAAATACTTGATGAATCTAAGAAACTGCTCAAAGATTTGATATCCGTTGGTGGTGGAATCTTTTCAACCGCTTCAACCTTGGCCTTGTCCACCTCAATCCCCCTCTCGGATATCATGTGTCCCAACACTATTCCTTGTTTCACCCTGAAATGACATTTCTCCCAATTTAGCACCTAGTCAGCCTCCCCACACCTTGTAAGAACTTTATCCAAATTTGCTAAACAATCCACAAAAGTTTTAAACGGAGAAGTCATCTATAAATACTTCGACAATTTCCTCAATGAACTCCGAAAATACCGCCATCATGGATCGTTGAAAAGAGACTAGAGCATTACATAAACCGAAGGGCATCCTTCTATATGCAAATGTTCCTTAAGGGCAAGTGAATATCATCTTGTGTTGATCATCCGGGTGAAAGGAAATTTGCATGAACCCCGAGTATCCATCAAGGAAGCAAAAATAGGCATGGTTTGCTAACCTCTCAATCATTTCGTCGATGAATGGTAGGGGGGAAGAGATCTTTCTTTGTTGCTTTGTTCAACTTACGATAATAAATACACATCCTCCATCCTATCACAGTTCTTTGTGGTGTTAGTTCATTCTTCTCATTCTTCACCACGGTCAGACCTCCTTTCTTCGGCACACAATGTACGGTGCTCACCCATTCGCTATGTGGTACCGAGTAGATGATTCCGGCGGCTAACAACTTGATGAACTCCTTTTTCACCACCTCTCTCATGGCATGGGTTAACCTCCTTTGATGGTCCACCACGAGCTTGCATTAATCCTCCATAGGTATGCTGTGAGTGCAAAATGCTGGGCTATGTCCTTTATGGTCATTTATAGAATATTCAATCACTTTCTTGTGCTTTTTTTAATAAATTCAGCAACATGTCATTTTCCATGTGACTCAATTCGTTGCTCACAATCACGGCATAATTCTTGTCTGGCCCCAAAAATTCATATTTTAATCCTTTGGGCAATAGCTTAAGATCCACCATCGGTACTTGTGGTTCTTCATGTTTAATTTCCCCTGTGTCTTCAAACCTATCTTCCTCTAAGCTTCTTTCTTGTGGTTCTAGTCTTTTGGTTGCTTCCATTAATTCTTTATCTAGCTCATTATTAGTTTCATTCTCCATTGCTCTTTGCAATGGATCCCTATAGGTTTCAACAAAACGAAGGCTCTCTACATCTTCGTCATCAAGAGGTAGGGGTGAGGCAATTCTAGAAGAGGAAAGAAAATTATATGTGTGATTATCCCCATCAAGATTAATAGTTACTTTTCCTTTTCCGGCATCTAAAACAACATTAACCAACTTGAGAAAAGGTCTACCAAGAATGACATGATCATTTTATCATAGTAGACATCAACAATGAAGAAATCAGTTGGTCTATGTTTTCCGGAAATTAAAACTTCAAGATTTCGAGCAATTCCAATAGGTTTGACAATTCTACCATCTCCCATGATTAACTTAGTAGTGGTTGGAACTAGGTCAATGGTATGATCATGAATTTCATTGAAAATTTTAGAAGACAAGACACTTACTTGTGATCCAATGTCGCATAATGCCTTGCAATCAATGTTGTTGACCTTGCAACCTATGCGCGACGATGTCTTCTCTTCTTCATCAGATCCTATGGCATAAATTTCAGCGAGGCGAGCAAATGGTGATGCCTCGGGCTTGATTCCCATAATCCTCTTTGCTTCAGCCACATGGTCCGGATCCACTTCTTTTTCGCTAAAGAGTTTTTGAAGAACCTCCCCAGTTTTCTCTAGGTTGTATGGTTGTTCCACATGTTTCTCCAGCAGAAAGTCTATCTCCACGCCTTTCGCCATCCCCTTTTGATAAGGGAACAATCTTCTCTTGTCAAAGATTTCTCTGAAATCAATTGGGACCCAATCCATTTGCTCAAATTCCCTTAGTGGCTTCGCGCTTGACATAGTCCTTTCACTTGCTTTGCTTGTCTCAGCGTGATCACTCTTCGAGATAGTTCTAGCTTCCGCATGTTTAATTTCTTCAACCTTTTTCGGTATTGGCTCCTCTTTCTTCTCTTCCAGGACCGTATTTCTGAAAATTCCAGAAAGTGGTCTCACACTTGTATCACATTCTGGCTTCCCCGAAAGTCGTGTTTCCCAATCTCTTTGCATGGCCGCTGCTTTGCTTATTTTTTGTAGAAGTTGGGCAGCTTTTGTGAGTGTTTTCTCCATGAGATCCCCTCCTGCACACATTTGAACGTATTGCATGCAACTAGGGGTTAGGGAAAAAAATGTATGCTGAAGTACATCACCGGGAAATCTGAGTCTTGGTCCTTGCTCAACTAGCTCGTTGAATCGATTCCACGCTTGATCAATCCCGTCTTCTTCTCCTTGCTTACAGTTAATCACTTGCACCCTTTATGTTGAATCTTGCTTATAGGAAAAAACTTCGCACAAAATTTCTTTATCATATGATCCCAATTTCCCTCGACTTCGAAGGACGCGAATGAATACCACTTAATTGCTTCCTCGGCAAGTGAGTAGGGGAAGAGATTTCATTTAAACCAATCATCAGGACTCCCTCTTGGCGTACCGTATTGCATAGTGTCGTGAAGCACTGGATATGTCTATATGGGTTGTCCGTCTCCACTCCTCAGAACGGATTATTGCTGCCATCTCAATGATTCAAGGCTTGATTTCGTACCTTGTCACTTGGAGAACCAAGTCCGACTCTTGTAGATGTCCTCACATCGAGGGCTAGCATAGTCTCTTAGTGATTTTTCCGGCTCTGGAAATCAACAAAATCAATGAAAGATTAAAAGAAGTAAATTAGCTTCCACCTTGGCAACAGCGCCAGAAAAAGGGGCTTGTTGATAGGTAAAACTCATATGAAGTTTCGATCTGCAAGCGTATGGATCTCCTATGCCCTTCTTCACCTACGAGAGATCACAAGGTTCATGTCAACCCAAGGAGCTAGGGGATTACTAGCGTTTAACCTAACACTAATCTAGTTGATTAAAGACTTATGATAGAAAGATTAATCTTTAAAGTAAAGACAAACAAACCCTAGATTACGTTATAGACAAATTAAAGGTGTACAAGTATGAAGAACATATGCCCATGAAGTCTAGGCACTTGAAGATGCAATCACCCAAAACATGTAAAGCCCCGATCCAATCTATCTAGGTGTGTGATCAAGGATTAGACTTTTCCCTTCCCTCGTACATGTCACTACACGAAGGTAATCGATACTAATCCTAATGAACATTGTATGTTGACGCAATCTACGGCAGCAACCCGAAAGCATGGTAGCTAGCCTTAAAACATTAAGCATCATCAACAAAAGATATGATAGACATATGATCCAAACAAGATGTATAGGTGACTATAATTCAAGTTTCATTACAACTCCATGGACAAACAAAAGACTTTACCCCATCACGGCGCTAGGCATGGCACCGTTGAGATGGTGGATGCCTCCGATAAAGATGGATCTTTATTGCCCTTCAACTCCGGTGGCGCCGTGGCAAGCTCTCGACGTACTCCTTCCTCGTGGCGACCTCCCTTGGGCTTGGCAATAATCTATCTCGAGTGTTCTCCCCCAAGGCTCCCTCTCGTAGTCGATCTCCTCTTCTTTGGCAGCTCTGAGGAACTAGACGGCGTCTCTGATGAATGGCGGCTTGCCCCTGCGATTAGGGTTCCAGGAACTTAACACTGAAGAAAGGGGGTCGCAAACCGACACCAGAATGGGCTGGTCTGGTCCACCTGGGCTGGCCATCCTAGGCCCTTCTGGGCTCGGTTTCGGCCCAATTTGCACCACGGTCCATGTCTTGCACTTTCGATCATTGACCCCTTGAATTGTGGGCTTTGGACATCACTATCTCTATGACCAAGTTGAGGGATTTTTATGCATGAACTTCTAGCCTTTTCATCTTGGTCCTCATGAGTTCTCCATTCAAGCACATTGGTCCTTACCACCTTTGGAGGCTAGTTGGCACTTGGTCGGAGCTCCTTGATTGACTTGCAAAACGTTCTCCGACCTAGTTGTATCTTCCCTCATTTAATATGTGATTCCTGCAAAAACACTATAATCCAAAATGCACATCCAACGGTGAACTTGTTATATCATTAGTATGCCTAGTGGCAGGTTAGCTCCAAAATGAAGTTCAAACCATAACACAACAAGTGTTCTTATAGTTGACGGAAATTGACCGCCAACAAGTTATATACGAAAAAATGTCATAAATGATTAGGTGCTGATTTTATAAAAATTCAGAAACAAATATCATCGAATCTGGATTACGGATGATGGAGAAATACATGATACAGAATTTGATTCTAGATTAAAATGGGAAAAGCAAATTGTTCTTCATTCGAATATATCTGGCCCCGCCACTTCATTGGAGACACGTGGTTGTTAATCCGCGTATTATTTGTTCCTCCGAAACCTTTTAATAAACGCATATGAATTTTGGGAGATTAATGACAGGAGTGGCTTAATTTCTTTTCCTTGGTCTTTGAGTCATGTAAAAATAGGCCTTGGATAAATGAACAGATGGAGTAGCAGAGTACTTGACTACATAATTCATTTTAAGGCCCACACAAGCCCACTTGTGCTAGGGTTTGTATGGACAGACGCCTCCCTCACGCAGTCTCCTCCCACTCTATCCTTGCGCCGCCGCTGCCGCTTCCTCTACCTCACCTACTGTTGACACCATTTTTGGAAAAACAAGTCAAAAAAGAATAAGGAGGTGCAGCCGATGAAAAATAGTGAAATCGGTCGATTAAAGAGAAAGAAGGATGGTCAAAGGAGTCAAACTCTATCGATGGACTGGCAAGACAACTGATCGGCCGATGGAGAATCGGAGGATTGGCCGATGTAAAGAAAGAAGGCGGTAATCAAAGAGATATGCCAAAGGCAAAACACGGTGGAGGTGGGTCAATCTATGAATGACAACGGTTTAAGAGTCAATTCTAGGAAAGTTTGACTCTTGCGTGAGTTTTTTCTATTTTTAGTAGTGTTCATCTTCTTTAGATGCAAGTAAACAGTGCCGCAATCGGCTAGGAGTCGGGTTATCCTTAGGACTTAAATAGCGACCCTACATGGTCGAGAAAAAGGCTACACACCAATATCAAATAAACCATCTCCGGGCAAACCCTTTACAATTTACATCATCTACTTTACAACATCTACTTTTCAGTGACTTCGCCATTGCATTTTCTCTCTTTTCTACAACGTCGTCCTTCAAGTTCGTTGAGCTGTATCGATCGAGCTCCAGCAAGCTTGTGGGTATTGTTTTATCGAATAACCCTAGGCTTTAACCTTCGGGCGCATCACTGAGGTTTCGTCTAGTTCTTTATTCACCCCTTACCGATATTAGCTAGATCTACAAGTTTTCGTACCAATTTTTGTGGTTTTTAGCTATTATCACCAATTTATCCCACTCAATCTAGATCACATCAGCTTCTAACACTACAGCCAATTCCATCTTGTTCGAGTGCTGACGTCACGATCGGCCGATCCAACCGATCTCTTTACCCACGCACCAGCGCCTCAGTCTCTCTCGAGCCGGCCGATCCCGCTTCTTTGTATCGGACGATTGCCTGGTACACGTGTCACTAAAGGATCATCGGTTCTCTAGCCGATTCCCAATATTTTTCCATTGTGAATCAATAGATCAGATTGGTTGGCACGCCTCGCTATAGATCGTGGAGACACGTGTGTCGTGCGTGGAGGTGACATCCTATTTTCGGGTCAACACACTTTTGGCATGCACAGTGGGACCCGAAAAAGTCAACAATGACAAAGAATTCAAGGAATAGTGAAGTTGACTAGGATAACATTCAGATAGTCACAAAAGATCAGCTGAAGGATGCAGACAAAGTCGAGTTCGAAGCTCACATGAAGAGATATGAAAAACTATGCTTTGGCTTCATATGGTCAAACTAAAGGTATAGTTTACAAGAAAAATCATTTGCCAGCACCTCAGCATATCACCTTCTCAACTGATCCTCAAGGGCTTCAAGACATGATGAACAAAGCTATTCATCAGACTATAATCGATCAGTCAAAAGTCTTTACCAACACCATCCAGAAGTGCCTGACTGAGACGCTCAAGAAGGGAACAGAAGAGGGATACGTTGGACCTACATACTTTCAGCCAAGGCGAACTCCTCTAGTGTTTCCAAAAGACAAATTAGCTTCCCTGTCGATTGATGGTCCGACAGTTTGAATTACACCGTCTCCACAGATCAATGCAACTGCTCCTGATTCTTCATCGGATGCCCAGCTGATTCAGAATCAGAATATTGGGAATATGTCCAAAGATTCTACTGTTACAATGCATGTGGTCCAAACTTACTCAACATAGTCCAATGTCCAGGATCAGACATTCTCAGTACAGAACCCTCATCAAAGATATCCTGCAATGATAGATCAGGACGGAAGACTCACAGGATGGGACTTGCTCCATGAACTTATTTGAGCCTGATATCTCAAATTTCTTTGAATCTCAGCTTGAAGAAGTTCCAGAAGTAAAGTACCCGCAATCTTATCAAGCTATGTTTGGAGGTACTCCAGGGACTGTGCATATTACCAAAGAAGGAGTGGAGTTTGTCTAATTCAATCATGGGAACAAAGCCTCTGAAAGAGTTAAGATCAGCCCAGCTCATGTGCATATGGTTATACCACTGGAAAGAAAAGCTCATGTTCCACCTCAGAGACCAATTCCTCAACCAACTTTGGGGATGCCTATACAAACTACTCCACTGCAATAGTCAACAACAATGCAGCCTATCTTAACCTCAGCTAATACAATTACTCATACAAGATCATCACCTCTGCAGCCGATCAACCTGGGGATGACAGGACAACCAACAGCACCACAGCAACTGGTGGATCCTACGCAAGCATTGCAAATGGTCCTAAATTAATTGGCTATCTCAAGCCAGTTGAACTAGCATCAGCCAGTTCCATCGGTTGGTCAGCTGATCGGACAAACTCCACCTATGACAAGTCAATCAAATACACAAGGTTATTTTGGAACAAAGGCATCGACGACACCAGACCCACATCTAAGAACTTTAGAATAACAAGGTTCAGAGACTCCATCAGCTAAGATATGAGCAATAGAATAGATATCTGTTGAATTGAAGTCTCTTATGAACCAAGAACTGATTGACAATCTTTGGAGACGCTGCAGAAGCAATTTGGGATAAAACCCAAGCACCAAACATACATGTAGAGGATACCATATCCACCTGGCTATGATCAGATACCATTCCCCCAAGATTCAAGGTGCCAGAGTTCACCAAGTTCTCTGGGCAAGATGATACATCCACAATGGAGCACATCACTCGATTTATCATACAGTGTGGAGAAGCAGGGAAGGTTGATGCACTAAGGATATGGTTGTTCTCTTCATCTATCTCAGGGCCAACATTTTTGTGGTTTACCTCATCACCAGCTAACTCCATCATCAAGTGGTCTGATTTGGAAGAAAAATTCCATTATTATTTCTTCTCTGGCATTCATGAGATGAAGATTATTGATTTGACCAGACTCAAGCAAAGGAACGATGAAACTATTGTTGGATTCATTCAGAGATTCAGGGAGGTCATAAATAAATGCTATAGTCTGAATCTGGGAGACAAGCAAATGGCTCAATTAGCATTCCAAGGGCTCTTGCCAACCTTAAGGGAGAAATATGCATCACATGACTTCGATAGTGTCAGCCAATTGGTTAGTTGGATGAGTCAGGAAACTGCAAAGACCTATGAATCTAGAAGAAATTTCCAAAAGAAGGTGTCTTATGTGGATTGCTCTAACTCAGAAGATGAGGATAACATGATAGGGCTTGCAGAGTGGGTCAAAGGCAAGAAGACTATATCCTGCCCCTTTGGCAAGAAGGAACCAGAAAAAAATTCGGCTTTGATATCACTAAGGTCGATAAGATATTTAATCTATTGCTCCAACGAGGGCAGATCAAATTCTCCCAGTTCCATACCATACCATCTGCAGAAGAGCTCAAGAGAATGATGTCTTTCAAATGGTACAATGCCACGTCACATGACAACAACGATTGCAAGATCTTTAAACAACAGATTCAATCAGCTATTGAGTATTGGAAACTCAAGTTTGAAACCCCTACCAAAGCTGAAAAGACGATAAAGATTGATTAGCACCCCTTCCCAACTAATACAGTTGAAGTGTCTAGCAAAGACATGTCACGTATTAAGCTGCTAACGTCCGAATCGGCTCAGAATAAAGGACCTGTCAATCCCAAGGTACAAGCAACCGCTGCCGATGTGAAAGGAAAAGGGTTGTTGCTTGAAGAAGAAGACCTGAAGCCATGCCGACCTGTCACGTCCCAGATGTTGATCAACAAGGTCTAGCATAGGCAAGAGAAAGCAAGCGAAAGAGAAGAGTGGGCTCAGCGCAATGAAGGACATTGGAGATGTCCGTTCTTCAAGTACTGCTGGCAAGAAGGGATCAAACTACCGACGGCAGAAAATTGTCCAGAGTGCAAAGGGGCTTATAACAATAACAACTCCTCCAACAGGATTTGCTTCAATGATAGAAGGCCTGCAACTGGGGATCACCGTGAATTCAGCAGTCAATGGGTCTCAATTCATCATCGGCTGGGGGGAAGGCCAACGTCCACGCTCGGCTGGGGGCAAGGCTAGTGTTCATGATCGGCTGGGAGGCTAAGTCGATGAGAGGTCAAACGATCGATTGGAAGAGATAGTCGATTCCTTGGTTCCTGATGAGGATGTCATGTGTCGAGCTCCTGAACATCGACGCACGCTGTAATTGGACGATGAAGAGTCATGCCGACCATATAAGAGGCCTAATCCACAATGGTGTCCAGATGGCATGACCAAATCTTAGAAAAGGAGAGTCTTGCGCCTACTCCAACTAGAACAATAAGAAGCAGATAGACACGTGTTGGACAAGAAGAAGGTTCGGTCCAAATTGTGGCGTCCCAAGCCTAAGGCCGATGATGGGAGAGATGATGAACCTAGAGCTGATATAAACATGGTTGTCCTCCTACCAAAAGAATTCATGGCTCTAGTCGATTCGGATGTGTCCGATGAAAAACTTGGGATGGCTCAATTAACACTGGAACCTACACAAGTTGTCTTTGAGAAGCCAGAAGATAAGAAAAGACAGCACTTGAAGGCATTGTTTCTCAAAGACTTTGTCAATGGGAGACCAGTCACAGGATGCTAGTAGATGGTGGTGTAGCAGTCAATTTGATGCCATACACCATGCTGCGCAAGATTGGGAAATCTGACGAAGATTTGACCCAAACGGACATGATGCTGGTGGACTTCGAAGGAAACATTTCTCCGGCTCAAGGTGTAATCTGCGTGGTGTTCACAGTCAGTAGTAAGACCCTTCGAACCGCTTTCTTTGTCATTAAAGGGAGTGTCGGTGTTTTAGACTGGCAACCTACTAAGGGGAGTACCCGAAGTAGATGAATGTGGCCTCGCCGAGATCGGTAACTCGAAGGAAGAGACACGTGGCACACAATTTAGATAGGTTCGGGCCGCGAGGTGCGTAATACCCTACGTCCTGTATGTTGTGTAGCTCTGGATTGATTCGGTACGATTACAAGATGGTGCAATAGTACGCCGTGAGATGAGATGATCGAGAGAGGTGTCCCTGCCTCGCCTTATATAGTCTGGGAGGCAGGGTTACAAGTCGGAATATGGAGAGAGTACTAGTCGAGTACGTCTAGGAGTCTTCCATACAGTGCGGGACATGTACAGCTTGCTAACCGAGTACTTCTCCTCTGTAGTCCTTGTTCTTCACGCCATCAGGTACCGTGCAGCGCAAGTCGGGTAGTCCCAGGGGCCCACCAAGTAGTCGGTCCTGGTACCCGCCGAGGTAGTGGGCCCAGGGAGGTCCATACGACAAGCCCCCGAGTACTTTGTAGTCGAGAAGGATAGCTTCAAGTAGTCTTGACGGCCTTAACGAGTAGTCCTCAAGTGTCCCCGAGTACTACAAGTCAAAAGTCCTCAAGAGTAGTCGAAGCATCCCGAGGCTGGAATGTACTCCAGCTGATGTTTGAGCAATCTTGAAGTCTTCTCGAGTAGTCCCAAGCGTCCTCGAGTGCTGCCCTCGAAGGTCTTCAACAATGCCCGTGTTGTCTTGAAGCCGGAACTGATATGGAAGTGCGATTGCAAAATCGCACTCCATGTGGAGTAGCCCCCGAGCCTTAGGTTGAGTTGCAAACTCTGGCTGAGGGTCCATCTGAAGTTTTGGCAAGAATATCCCAAAAAAATCCGGAGAAAAAACCGAAGGACATGTGGCACGGAGCCCCCGAGCCTTGAGTCGAGTACTTCCTCTCGAATTGAAGCGTCATCTTGTAGAATGTGTCCTGAGATGCTCCTGAGTCTTGTCGCTTCCGAGGTAATCGAGTAGAAGTAGCCGAGCCCCCGAGGTGAGGCGCGTCGACTAGTTGAAGCTGAAGAGTCACGCGCGGCCGCTGAATCAGTCGAGCGCAAACTTATTCATCCGGCCATTGGAGGGCCACGTTGACTTATAAATAGAAGCCAAATCCCTTAGGGTTTTTGACCCTACGCAGCTGTAGCCATTCCAAACACATCTTGGCCAGAAATCACCACCAGTGCGCGCCGCCTCCGCTGCGTGAAGTGTAGATCCGAGCGCGCCGCCAGAGAGAGCCACCGCGGTAGCCCCCGAGCGAATGCACGTGAAGACCCCGTGCAGTTGGTGGATGAAGCCATCTCCGTCCAAGACCGCGAAGGCCGCCGACGGGAAGAAGAGGAGCCGTGACGAAGCCGCCGGATCTGCCGCGGGGACATCACCGCCGATGTCTCCACCGTGGCCAGATCCGAACCGCGAATGGAAGAAGTCGAAGGCGAAGACCGAAGACCTACTAGCCCTCCTCAATAGCGGATTCATCCGGGAGAAGGAGGTGGACATGTGGAGGGCCGCCGCTGGGGATCCGTACCTGATGGAGAAGAATGAAGACGAGATCCCGATGTTCGCGCGATTCGCGGAGCGTGGGCTCTCGCTCCCGGCGAGCAACTTCTTCAAGGGGCTCATGGGGTACTACGGCATCAAGTACCTCAACGTCAACCCCAACAGTATATTTCACACTGCCGTCTTCGTACATTTCTGCGAAGCTTTTCAGGGGATCAAGCCCCATTGGATCTTGTTCCGGAAGTTCTTCCGGGTGAAGCCGCAACCAAGCGCCAGCAACCCGCGGGTAGTCGGAGGAGCGGGAATCCAGATGCGGGAGGACGCCGCCGAGCAGTACCTCTTGTACAAGCTCATCGACTCCAACCAAGACTGGAAGGCCAAGTTGTTCTACATCACGAACCACCATCCGGGGTTGCCGAAGCTGAGTGGGAAGCAGCCCAAGCATCGCCCATGGTCGAACATGGAGCCGACGATGCAGGAAGGAATCCAGCTCCCCGAGTTGTTGGCGCGGATCAAGGCGCTAAGGGAAGCCGGGCTGAGGGCCGAGCACGTGGCCTTCAGCTTCATGAAGCGCAGGGTGCAGCCACTGATGGCTCGCGACACCCTGGGGTTCGAGTACACCGGCGATGACGACACGTCGCGGATGCCTGGAGACGAAGTCGACAACGACGACATTGTCGATAGGCTGGCGCGGATCTTCAAGGACATGCCGCCGTACACGGCGTACCCCGTCCTGGAGTACTCCACCGCGCGCCCGTGTCGAGTACCCATTCCTTGTGAGTAGTCGTACTGATGGGTTGTGTCTTGCAGGACGACTTGAAGAAGTTTGTCTCCGAGCCGCCGCCGCCCCCACAGGAAGTCGAGATCCCAGAGGAGGGGAAACCAAGGCCAAGGAGCGGCGTGAGGTCGGCGAAAGAGACGACACCGTTGTCATGGAGGACACGTCCGACGAGGACGACAACGAGGAGATGCTGCAGGACCGCTTCCAGCTACGGTCGAGGTTCAGCCGTCCTGGCTTGCCTCAGGTTCCACTTGTTCAGGATCCACTGGCTAGCCTAGAAGCTAGTCTGGCCGCGCCGCCGCGGAAGCCGCGCAATGCGTCCCGCAAGCGCGTGACGAAGAAGTTGAAGGTCACTGAGACCACGTCCCCAGAGGTAAGCCGTCTTGAGTAGTGTGGTCGAGTACTAGTGTCTCGAGTGCACTTGTCGATGAAGAAGTTTCCTTGCTTGCAGGAGTTATTGCCTACGGAGCCCGTTGATCAGGGCGACGAAGGCGAGTGGGACACGGTGGGGGAGGCCGCTGGAAGTCGTAGCCCAGCCCCCACTGTTGAAGAACTCTTGGCGCAGATGGAGCGCCAGCCCCCTGCTCCTCAGGGGAGCACGGAGCCCGCTGCTGCTGCTGCGGAAGAGGTGGTGGCCGCAGAAGCGCAGGAGAGCGCTGCACCCGCCGAGGCTGGGCTGGTGGACATCGCCAGAATCCTCGGCGCCCCGACCGTGACGGTGGTCCGGTCAAGCTTGTAAGAGTTGAATCCCCCCGAGTAGTACTTGATGTGGTAGTCGTGCTTGACTGACAACCGGCTTGTGTACTCTGCAGGAAGTCGACGGATCTGTCCTGGGAGGGGGATGAACCCTCTGCAGCGGTGGCGGAAGAAGAAGCCGCGCCACCCGCTGAGGAGTCCGCTCCCGCCCCTCAGGCGGAGCCCGAAGCGCCGGCTGCTGAGGCTACGTTGCCTGAAGCCAGCGTAGTCGAAGGTGAGTACTCTGCTGAGGCTGTAGTATCCCCGAAGAGTAGTCGTAGTCATCAGATAACGCTGATGCGCTTGTCTTCTCGTTGACAGGCGCTGAGGCCGAGGGGAACGACATCCCATCGGCGGTGCCCGTGGAGAACTTGACACCAGAAAGTCAGAAGGCTACTGGAGGAGCCCCTGAACTGATGGAGGTGGCCCCGGAGAGGCCGACACGACGACCGGGGTAGAGGAGGCCACCATGCAGCCAGAACCCACTCTGGAGGTGGTCGTTCTCTCCCCGGAGATCCAAGACGTGGAACCCATCCGCTCTGCACCGATGACCGAAGCCGCCACGAGTAGTCGCGGCGGGGTCGAGTTGTTGGCGGATGACTTGGTCGACCCGGCAACGGTGGCTTGGCATCTGGAGGCGGTCCGCCAAGCCGAGCAGTGGATGAAGGTGAGTAGTCATAACTCTCGAGTAGTCAATCCTTTAGCGTTGAGTACCCATCTGACATATGTTGTCTGTGCAGGACGTCGTGGGGAGGTCTCGCGAGAAGTCCAACATGCTTCAAGGCTTCGGCGATGCGGTGCTTCGGGCGGAGGCACTGGAGGACCAACTCGTGAAGTCCCGGAAGCACGCCGCCGCAATGCAGTCAAAGCTGGACGCCGCCTTCGCCAAGTACCATAATGACATCCTGGAGATGCAGGCGAAGGGCGACGACTTGGTGCGGAAGAACAAGTCGCTTCGCAACAAGAAGAAAGGTACACCCCCTGACTTGTTGAGTACCTGTTGGAGGTCGAGAGGTAGGCTAACCCTCTGTGCCTTGTTGTTTGCAGAGCTTGTGACCCGGGTTGAGCAGTTGAAGACTTCAGAGACGGATCTGAAGAATCTCTTCTACCGGGAGCAGGAGGCCCGCCAGGTACTCGAGTTAGATTATAAAGAGCTTGCCTATGAGTGCGACAAGCACATGGAGCTTCGTATTGCCTCCGATCGTGACCTCGTCAACTGCTACAAATCGTTGCAGAAGTTGAACGAGGACTGCGAGAAGCTATGAGCCCAGCTGAAGGAGCTTGAAGAAGCTGCGCTCCCCATCGCGAGGCTGTTGGTGCCTCACCCTGGCGGCCCCAAGATAGCGCCACTGGTGGATCGACTGAAGGAAGCCCCCGGCCGGCTGGCGGCCTACATGAAGCATCTGGCGAAGTCGATCCCGAACCAGGTGCTGGCCTTCATGAAGTCCTACTTCCCGAAGGCACCCGTGGATGTAGTCGCTGGCGGACTAGCCGCCAACTGTACCGACAAGCAATATGCGGAGCTGCTGGAGCAGATGGCGCCCATTGCGGAACAAGTCGCCGACAAGCTTAATCTCCAGTAGTCCCGTAATAGTTAGCTCATAGCAGTAGGTGTACAAAAACAATTGTAATGAAATTGTTTAAGTATTAATGAAGAGGAGTTCCATCAATGAGTACTCGTAGTCGCGATCTCAGAGTGCGGAGTCCCATCGTGGAGTTGTCGCGAGTAGTCGTACTCGGCAGTAGTCCCGCTGAGGGAGGTAGACAGTAAAGAAGTTGATGAACGATCAAACTTTATTACTGAAGAAGTACACCTGGATGGCAAGGGCCGTAGTTACAGAGTAGTCGCCAGGACCCGGAGGCCGCCTACGGCTAAGTGGTACTAGGGCGAGTAGCCGCTTACAACAGTAGATCCGTAAGTAGCCGTGTAGGCTGGATCTAGTAGTACATGGTCTCTCAGTAGACCGCTGCTAGAGTCCTTTGTCGCTTGTCGCAGCCCAGGATCCGTAGGTAGCCGCATGGGCTGGATTCCGAGAGAAGAGTAGTCCGAGACTAGTGCCCGGACCCGTGAGGCCGCTTACAGCGAAGGAGTAGTCCGGAGACTGGAGCCAGGACCCGGAGGCCGCTTACGGCGGAGGGGTCTTGATGTAGTCAAGTAGACTTGAGCCTCAGAGTAGTCGTGTAGACTTAGGCGTAAAACCGACAAACCTGGTCGACATTCCACGAGTTGTTGACGTCTTCGCCTTCAAGTGTCTGGAGGCGGTAGGAGCCCGGCCCGGTCACCTTTGCGACTGTGAAGGGACCTTCCCAGGGGGAGCTGAGCTTGTGTAGTCCTTCCGTGTTCTGGATACGACGGAGGACGAGATCGCCAACGTTGAAGGAGCGTTCCTTGACGTTGCGGTCGTGGTAGCGTCGGATACCCTCCCGGTACCTTGCCGATTGGACGAGGGCGGTGCGGCCGAGCTTCTTCGAGTTCGTCGATGTCAACTCGTCTCGTCGTCTTCGCAGACGCCTTCGTCGTAGTGCTCCACCGCCGGTGAATCCCATATGACATCGGCGGGGGAGGATTGCTTCGGAGCCGTAGACCAGGAAGTAAGGGGATTGCCCCGTTGGCTTGGAAGGCTGAGTACGTAGCCCCCAGAGTGCATTGGGTAGTTCCTTGATCCACTTGCCTCCTTTGGAGTTAGCGGCGTCGTGTAGCCGCTTCTTGAGAGCATCGAGCACCATCCTGTTGGCGCGCTCGACTTGTCTGTTGGCCCGAGGATGGGCAACTGACACATATCGGACGTCGATCCCGCTGTTCTCGCAGTACTCCCAGAACTGGTGGTTGTTGAAGTTGGAGCCCAGGTCTGTGATGATGCGGTGGGGTAGTCCGTAGCGATGCACGAGTTCATCCAGAAAGTCGAGTACTCTGTCAGCCTTGGGGCATGTGACTAGCTTGACCTCGATCCACTTCGTGAACTTGTCGATGACCACCAATACTATGTTGAATCCTCCTGGCGCAGTTGGCAATGGCCCAATCATGTCGAGCCCCCAGCAGGCAAAGGGCTAGGTTGTTGGTATGGTGACTAGCTTGTAGGCTGGGACGTGTGCTGCTTGGCGAAGTATTGACATCCTTGGCACCTTCTGACGAGTTCTTCAGCGTCGCCCAGCGCTGTGGGCCAATAGAAAGCTTGCCGGAAGGCCTTGCTGACCAGCGTGCGAGAAGACGCGTGGTTGCCGCAGACGCCCTTGTGGATCTCCTCCAAGATGTCCTTGCCTTCTTGCCTAGGGACGCACTTCATGAGTACTCCGGAAGATGCGCCCCGCTTGTAAAGCTTGTCTCTAACGAGTACGTAGGACTTGGCGCGGCGGATGAGCTACTCAGCCAGGTTTTTGTCCGAGGGAACCTTCTACTCGCTGAGGTAGTCGATGAAGGGTTGCCTCCAGTCCACGTCGATCATCATGACCTCCTGGCCAGCTGGCGGATGCGCTGGGACAGTGGTCGGTGGCGCCGGCTCCGGGATGGATGGCGCGTGAAGCTCGTGGACGAAGACACCCGCTGGTACTTGAGCGCGAGTAGAACCAAGCTTTGACAAGACGTCCGCTGCAACGTTGTTGTCGCGGACGATGTGGTGGAACTCGAGACCGTAGAACTTGTTCTCGAGCTTGTGGACTTCTAGGCAGTAGGCGTCCATGTTCTCCTTGTTGCGGTCCCAGGATTTGTTGACTTGGTTGATGACCACTGCGGAGTCGCCGTAGACTAGTAGCCGCTTGATGCCCAGTGAAGCCATGAGGCGGAGCCCGTGTAGGAGAGCTTCGTACTCGGCTTCATTGTTTTAGACCTTCCAGAAGATCTGCAGGACGTACTTGAGTTGTTCACCCGTTGGAGAGATCAGGAGTACCCCTGCACCTACACCCTTGAGGTTGAGTGAGCCGTCGAAGTACATCACCCAATGCTCTGGTCGCACGGTTGGAGTAGGTAGCTGATTCTCCCGCCACTCCGCCATGAAGTCGACTAGCGCCTGCGACTTGATGGCTGTACGTGGCTTGAAGTCGATGGTGAGGGTGCCGAGTTCGACTGCCCACTTGGAGATTCTTCCAGTAGCATCTTGGTTCCGCAGGATGTCGCCGAGCGGGTAGTCGGTGACGACGAAGATCGAGTACTCCTGGAAGTAGTGTCGTAGCTTCCGCGAGGTGATGAGTACCGCGTACAGAAGCTTCTGCACAGGCTGATAGCGTGCCTTGGACTCGACAGACCTCGCCGACGAAGTAGACCGGACGCCGGACCGGATAGGCGTGGCCGTCTTCCTGCCGCTCGACGACGATGGCAGTACTGACCACGTGAGTAGTCGCAGTGAGGTAGAGCAGTAGCTGCTCGCCTTTGCAAGGAGCCGTGAGGACTGGTGGCTTCGATAGGAAGTCCTTGACCTGAGCAATGGCTTGGTCCGCCTCTGGAGTCCACACGAACTTCTCTTGGTGCTTGAGTAGTTTGACGAAGGGGAGCCCCCGTTCTCCAAGCTTCGAGATGAATCTGTTCAAGGCCGCCATGCACCCGGTCAGCTTCTGGACGTCTTTGATGCACGTGGGAGCTTTCATGCTGGTGATGGCGGAGATCTTCTCGGGGTTGGCTTCGATGCCGCGTTGGCTGATGATGAAGCCGAGTACTTTGCCCGAAGGTACGCCGATGACGCACTTGTTCGGGTTGAGCTTCCAGCGGTACTCGCGCAAGAATGCGAAAGTCTCTTCAAGATCGTCGATGAGGGTACTGGAGTTTCTGGTCTTGACGACCACGTCATCCACGTAGGCTTCGACGTTCTTGTTGAGTTGCCTCTTGAAGCAGGACTGGATAGCTCGTTGATAAGTGGCGCCGGCGTTCTTCAACCTGAAGGACATGGTCGTGTAGCAGTACGCGCCAAACGGGGTGATGAACGCGGTCTTCTCCTGGTCTTCTTCCTTAATCGCGATCTAGTGGTACCCGGAGTAGCAGTCGAGGAAGCAGAGCAGGTCGCAGCCTGCCTTGGAGTCGATGACTTGATCAATCCGCGGCAACCTGAAGGGGTCCTTGGGGCAGTGTTTGTTGAGATCGGTGTAATCGACGCACATCCTCCACTCATTCAAGTTCTTCTTGCGGACGAGGACGGGATTGGCGAGCCACTCAAGATGAAAGACTTCTCTGATGAAGCCAGCCGCGAGTAGTTTGGCGAGTTCCTTCTTGATGGCATCCCGTCTGTCGTCAACGAAACAGCGGAGGTGTTGTCGCTTGGGGTGGCCTTAGGATCGACGTTGAGGCAGTGCTCAATCAACTCCCTGGGCACTCCTGGCATGTCCGCTGGCTTCCACGCGAAGATGTCACGGTTAGCCCGGAGGAAGTTGATGAGCGTGTCTTCCTATTTGGGGTCGAGGCCGGCCCCGATGGTGGTGGTCTTGCTGCTGTCACCTGTCCCGAGGTCGATCGTCTTGACCAAAACTTCCTCAGCTGGCTGAGGCTTGTCGCCTTTGTCAGACTTCTCAGGGATGTCGAGTTCACTTGTTGCAAGCTTCTTCGACGCGGCGTAGACCTCCATCATCGCGTTGGGTACTTGATTTGTGGAGGCGATCTCCACAGCTTCTGTGTCGCAGTCGTGCGAGATCTTCAAGTCCCCTTGGAGAGAGAGTACACCTGCTGGGCTCGGCATCTTGAGTACCAAGTAGGTGTAGTGAGGCACCGCCATGAACTTGGTGATGGCCGGTCTGCCGAGGATGGCATGGTAGGATGTTTCGAAGTCCGCGACCTCGAGCTTGATATACTCGGTACGATAGTTGTCCCGAGATTCCCCGAAGGTAACTGGCAGGACCACTGAGCCCAGTGGGGTAGCCGCGTTACCTAGGACGATGCCGTAGAAAGGCATGTTGCTCTTGGTGAGCATGTGGGTGATGTCGAGCTTCATCTTCTTCAAGGTCTTGGTGAAAAGGACATTGAGCCCGCTTCCACCGTCGATGAGGACCTTGTTGAGCTTGGAGCCCATGACCACCGGCTTCAGGATGAGTGGGAACCGCCCTGGTTCGGAGAAGCTAGTCCATTGATCCACATGGGAGAAGGTAATGGGTACCTCCGACCACCTGAAAGGGGTCGGGACCACTGGTTCAATGCTCACGACTTCTCGATGGGTATCCTTTTGTTCCCGTCTGCTGGGTAGTCCGCCGAAGAGGATGTTGACTGTCTTGTCGGGTTCCTGGAAGTCGCCGTTGTCTCCGCCGTTCTTCTTCTTGCCTTTCTTGTCGTGAGGGTGCGGTGGCTCTGGAGTACTCTTGAGTGCCCGCCGGAGTTGGTAGCACTGCTCGGTAGTGTGGTTGCCGTCCAAGTGCCACGGGCACTTCTCCTTCAGCAAGTCTTTCAAGACGCCGGAGTTCTTCTTCGAGTTCTCCTTCGCAGGGCGCTGGATAGCCGCGACGGTGTTGTCTGGCTTGCGCTTGCGGTTGGGACCCGAGTAGTTGTTGTTGTTGCTGCGACCGCCTTGGTTCCCGTTGTTGCCGCTGCCGCCGCCTGCGTTCTGCATTCGTACTTGGCATTGGCCTTGTCTTCTTCATTCGCCCAGGACGTGATCATGTCCTTGAGGTGGGGGATGGACTTGGGGCGGCGACGACCAAAGTCTTCGAAGGTGCGGCGGTGGTAGAGGTCGTCTTGGAAGAGGTCGATGACCTCCTTGTCGGTGACGTCGACTACGGTAGCGTGCTTGTCGAAGAAGCGGCGCATGTACTTGCGGAGGGTCTCGCCTTGTTCCTGCTTGACCATGGACAGGTCCATGCGAGTACCCGATCGACCCATGGCGCCTGCGAAGTTGATGGTGAACTGCCCCTTCAGCTGGTCCCACTTGTCGATCGAGTGCTTGTCTAGCGACTCGAGCCATTTGAGTGGAGCTTGGTCCAGGCAGAAGGGGAAGTAGAGGCACTTGGTGTCATTGTTGCCGCCAGCATTCTCGATGGAGAGGGCATAGCACCTGAGCCACTGGATGGGGTCCCGCTTCGCGTCGTACTTGGTGATCCCCAAAGGCTTGAACTTGTCGGGAGGAGCAAGTTGCGAAGTCGAGGTGAGAAGACGGGGAAGCCGTCGTTGTCGCCTGTAGTGGCTGACTTTTCCGCCGCAGCTACTCAATCTTCCGGCGGGCGTCGTAGCCGCCCTGTGAGGCACCGGAGGCGTGGCTGTTCGCGTGGCCTCGACCGCAGCGGTTGCCCCCGCCGTCGGCCCTCCCCGTTGGCTCCGTGGTTGGAGCTTCCGTCGCCGCCGCCGCCGCCGTCGTGGGTCACGGCCGCCGCCGTCAGGAGCGCGGTGGGGGACGACCTCGCGATTGCTGTTGCCACCCTGTGAGGGTCCGCCGGCGTTCGCGCGAGTACGGTTGGGCTGAGCCGGCAGCTCGGTTCGAGTACGGTTGTGGCCGAGGTCAGCACTGCGACTTGTAGCTTTGTTGTCGCGGTTCCTGGCGGGAGGAGGCTGGTTGACCCTGTTGTCGACCCGCATGAAGTAGGCGTCTTCAGTGAGCTTGGTGATGACTTCTCCGGTGTGTATTCCCTGAGCCTGGCGTGCGATCGCTGTGATCGACATGAGGCACTGCTCGGGGGTAGTGTGTACTCTGCTCTCGACCGCCTCGAGAGCTTCCGCAAGGTTGCGGATGGGGAGGTTGTCTCTGAGACGCCGGCGCCGTTCGTTGCGCTTCCTGTTACGCTCACGTCGAGCATCCCTGTTGGCAGTGGTCTCGTCTGCAGGTGCGTCAGCAGACAACTGTCTGCAGAGATGTCCTCAAGGTAATTGTCTTGAGCCGTCCCTGAAGGTCCGGGGGTGTCGCCGGCAGCCATGAAGACTTGGCGATCCGGGTTGCCAAGGCTGGACTCAGAGCTCGCCACCTCAGTTGGAGTGTACGAGTCAGCCCGGGCAAGTGGTGTTCCCTCCTGGAATGGGAGCGAGTCGAGGTAGGCGACATAGCGTGAGTCTCCACTTATCAGGTCCGCGGGCTTGCGATCTGGCCAGTAGACGAATCTTCCGGCAGGTGTGGACGTTATAACCAGCCCAGAGGCCGGCCCTGATAAGGGATGCTTAGTAGTTTTGTCCTCAGACTCGAGATCCTCTGGGTCCGACCCGACGTCGAACTCGTATGCGGAATCTGAGTAGAGAACGGAAAGGGGGTTGGAGTCTGAAGCGTGGCCGAGGGCGGTGTCGGAGTCCGAGTTGTACTCGGGTACGGGCTCCTTGCCGGCCCGGCGCGAAGAGGGAGCCCCCGTGCGGGCCCTGCAGAAGTTGCGGGGGCCACGCGTGGAGCGCTCGCGGGGTGGGGGACCACATGCGATGGCTGAGCAGCCGGCTCGCATGCGATAGCCCACGGAGACGTCGAGTTCGAGTTGGAAGCGGACCCGAGCTCGAAGTCAGCGTGTTGGTCGAAAAGCGAAATTTCGCCGAACTTGCCGGCGAGTTCGCCTGTGACAACTTCAGGAAGCGTCACGAAGCCGGTCTCCGGGTTGGGCGGCATGGTGAGGCGGCGCTGGAAAGATCCCGCGCCGTCAGCAGTGCAGACCCAAGCGCCGAAAACGAAGGTGTCGCCGCGGTTGAAGGCGACGGTTGGCTTGAAGTAGACAGGAGCCGTCGAGTTCGCCATGTGATCTCGGGCGAGATCCCCTACCTGGCCGCCAGCTATCGGTGTTTTAGACCGGCAACCTACTAAGGGGAGTACCCGAAGTAGATGAATGTGGCTTCGTCGATATCGGTAACTCGAAGGAAGAGACACGTGGCACACAATTTAGACAGGTTCGGGCCGCGAGGTGCGTAATACCCTACATCATGTAGCTGTGTAGCTCTGGATTGATTGGGTACGATTACAAGATGGTGCAATAGTACGCCGTGAGATGAGATGATCGAGAGAGGGGTCCCTGCCTCGCCTTATATAGTCCGGGAGGTAGGGTTACAAGTCGGAATAGGGAGAGAGTACTAGTTGAGTACGTCTAGGAGTCTTCCATACAGTGCGGGACATGTACAGCTTCCTAACCGAGTACTTCTCCTCTGTAGTCCTTGTGCTTCATGCCATCAGGTATCGTGCACCGCAAGTCTGGTAGTCCCAGGGGCCCACCAAGTAGTCGGTCCTAGTACCCACCGAGGTAGTGGGCCCAGGGAGGTCCATACGACAGGGAGGGGATCCTATAATTTACCGCGAGGTCGGGATTGGATACACGCCAACTGTTGTATACCATCTACAATGCACCAATGCATCATCCAATGGATTGGAGATTCTATAGAGATGGTCAAGGGAGAAACCTCCTTGACAGTGGCAGCTACAGAGGCACATGGATGGATCTATGATCGAGTAAGCTGCATCTCTGGGAAAGCATGGGATACCAAGTATCTCAAAGTGTCCGATTTTGGACTAAAGCTGATTCAAGCAGTCGGCTCTGATGATGAAGTTTAATGGATCAACTCATTTAAAACGAATGAAAGCTTGGGAATGGAATCACAACGGCCGATGGATTGGTCACACAGGTATACAAAGAGTTGTATAAGCCAATTGTGATATCGAGCTTATCGGCCAATTGAGTTTTCGAGCCATGGCCAATTGCAATTGTAATCACCTCTAGTAGGATACCCGATATCTATAAAGAAACGCCTTCAGTACAAAAATGTAAAAACTGATGTACAATTAATATGTTCGGTTGTGGCCGATACACATATCACCCTCAGAATAAAATGAATGTACTTTCATTTCCTCTGTTTTGGATTACAGCGATGATATTACGGCTCGGATTTGGAGATTACGTGCGTTCTCAAGAAATTACGAGGGGTGCATTGTCCTATTTCTAGTATGATGAGGATATTAAATCGATGAATGAGAGGACGCCATGAAGAGAAAATAAAAGACTAAGATCTTCATAGGATTCTGTTAATCTTCTGCCGAAAGGAGCCTGAGTTGATGACCAAGATGGTCGTTCCTTTGGCACGCTCCTCCTTTGATAAATGTGCAGCAAGACACCCTACCTTGCTCCTTCCCCTAAAGCCAGCTCTTCACAAGGATTCTTATAGCTATAGTACCTCCTGGCTTTTCGAAAGGAGACGAAGAAGAAGAGAGGTCGAGGATTTATAGTGACAAGACAAGGAACCATCATTCGGTCGGTCACGTGCCTTAGAACCCATGTATGCTCAAGAGACTCTTGGCCACAAAGTAGATGTGTGGTCACAAGGAGACGTGTGACTGATCATATTTTATTCAAATACTAAATGCCCAACTATGAATTGTTCGTATTTTTATTAATTTTTAGGTATTGTTTTGTGGGCCATAATTTTATAGGAAGAAAGTGTCATTTCAAAAAAATAGTGTCAGACCCACGTCAGCGTGAACAACCTAGTATAAAGAAGTTAACTATTGCCTACCCGCGCATGAAGGACTGATTAGGCGACCAAAGGGGGGAGTGAATGGGAGCCGATAAAAAATCTTCTCCAAAAAGAGAACTCGGCCTATGTCCCAAATTCACAACCAAGGATTCCCACACGAGTTTGCTAAGGTCACGTAGTCACTACGGACCTACCAACCCTAGGAACAAACCACAAACAATCCCGAAGCAAAAGCGAAACTCAAGAAGCAAAGGACTTAACAGCTCTGCGCAGCACCATGCGGACCGTCCGCATGGCCTAGGCGGACTGTCCGCGGGGCTGCGGTGGACCGTCCGCAAATAGCGTCCGATCTGACAATATCATCCACGTATACCTGAACAATTAGGATCTCATCACTCTGCTTGAGGAGAAAAAAGAGTCTTATCAACCTTGCCCATCTCAAACCCCTTGCTGAACAAGAACCCCCTCAAACGGCCATAGCAAGCGCGGTGAGCTTGTTTCAGCCCATACAACACCTTTATCAGCCTATACACCCTATGGGGAAACTCAGCACTCTCAAAGCCTGGTGGTTGCTTCACATAAACTTCCTCCTCTAAAAACCCATTCAAGAAGGCACTCTCACTACGTGAAAACCTCAAATAGGTCATGCAACATTTGTAACGGGCCCTTAACGCCCGTTACATCCACCCACATCTGTAACAGTTGTTGTTTGTCACCTGTTATCTATAAGCGCGCCAGGACGACCCTGGGGTTGGCCTCCACAACGCCCGTTACCAATGTGGACTTCTGGTAACGGGCTTCTTAAACGCCCGTTACAAAAATTCTTTGTAACAGATGTTAAAAGAACCCGTTACAAATGTCAAAACTATCGGTAACGGGCTTGTAAAGTAACAGGATGCTTAAGTCCGTTACTGATCGCTGCCGCATTGGTAACGGGCCATAAAGTTTGTTACTGATAAGTTCGTACTGGAGACGCATGCATGTAGGATGCGTCTCCTTTGACTGCCACCTGGGGTTGCCTTTTTTTCTCACATCGGAGATGCATGTTGTTATCTCGTCTGTGTCTTATCCTTTCGACACCACTCACTCTCTCTCCGCAGAAGGCCACTCATGTTCCGACAACAACACTCGCTCTCTCTCTCTCTCACCTCAGAAGGTCACTCGCTCGATCTGTGTGCTCAGATGTCCCCGTCGGCCTGTCCTGTTCACCGCCGCCAGCTGCGCGCGCTCTGAGGATCGCGCTTAATTTCTATCCTTAGAAAGCTGGCGCTGCAGCAGGCCGGCTGGCCGAGCGTGTGCGATGCCGAAAGGGTCTAGAGCGGACGTCGACTGCGCCGTCCTCTGCGCTATCGCCGCGGCTGCGACACCGCCTCTGATCCTCCCCCTCGGCCGCGCTCGCCTCGTAGAAAGTCCTTGTCGAGGTGGAAATTAATTGGCCCCTTTTATTGAAATTCTTCAGCTATCTTTTTGTGTGATGAATTATGCTCATTTGGTGTATGGAATGCCGATGGTGTCTGCTGTTCGGGCTTGGATGTATAGACAGCCACAAGAAGATTGGGAGAATTTCTTAAGCAGGGTCAATGGTTTTCTAAATCAAGCAGAGGCGGATATGAGAAACTGTGGTGTTCACGCAATGCTTTGCCCCTGTATTGATTGTCTCAACCAAAAGAAATTTGCACAACGGGAAATCATTTTTCATCATTTGGTCACACATGGTTTCACAAAAAAATTACACGTGTTGGAATAAACATGGTGAGGAAGGCCTTAATGAACTCGAAGCAGGCTGCCTAAATGAAGGTGAAGTGCGACACCTGCTAACCATGATGAAGACCTTGATGACAGTGGACTTTTGAGGGAAATGAACCATTATTCCCACCAAATGTGTTGAAGCCTGAGGATATCACTGATCAAGAAGTTAGGGGCTTTGATGATGGTTAGGTGTTGCAATGTGTGCACAATGTTGATCAAATGTTGCGGGATATTGAGTTTCAATGAGTGTACACACCTTCTGAATTAGTGAGGCTGAAGCAGTTCATTGAAGATTCAAAGAAACCCCTCTATCCTGATTGCCAGAAGTACTCTTGCCTTTCTGGTGATCTAAAACTTCTGCAGCTTAAGGCAGATCATGGTTGGAGCAACAAAAGTTTCAAACATCTATTGGATGTGCTTAGAGACATGCTACCTGAAGGAAACCAAATAACAGAGTCTGTCTATGAGGCGAATAAGATAATTCGTCCTCTAGGAATAGAGGTTGAAAAAATCCATGCATGCAAGAACAGTTGTGTATTGTTCCGTGGAGATTATGTAGATCTTGACAAGTGCCCCAAGTGTGGCTATGATCGGTACAGGAGGAAAAAGGATGGTGGAGATGATAATAATGCTGATGATGAGAACGAGCCCGGTGAGATCAGAGGCGAGAAGACGAAGGCTAACAGAGGGGCTCTTGTGAGGGTGGCATGGTATTTTTGCATCATTCCTCGGTTGAAAAGATGGTTCACAACACGAAAGGAGGCCAACTCTTGCGTTGGCATGACGAAGGCTGAAAGGAGCTTAAGAAAGATGGCAAGTTTAGGCACCCCGCAGATGCAGCACAATGGGGTAACATTAATAACTACTTTCATGGTTTGACGAAGACACAAGGAGCATATAGTTTTCCATGAGCACAGATGGTGTGAACCCATTCGGTAACTAGAGCTCAACACATAGCACCTGACCTATCGTGTTGTCGTTGTACAACCTTCCACCCTGGCTATGAAAGAAACAGAAATATATGATGCTGACAATATTGGTCTCTGGGCCAAAGCAACCTGACGACTGTATTGATGTCTACTTGAGGCCACTAGTTGATGACTTGAAGATATTGTGGAAGCCTGGTGTGCCGGAGATTTGGGATGAGTACAAGCGTGAGGAGTTCACAATGCATGGTATGTTGTTCACCATCATCAACGACAACTTGGCTCAGCGCAACCTCTCTAGCCAGAGTAAAAGGAAAGGTGCAGCTTGCCCAAACTGCTTCGAAGATACTTGCGCAATATGGTTAAGACATTCAAAGAAATACGTATTTATGGGGCACCGTCATTTCCTCGGCAAGAAACATCCATATCGGGCCATGGATTGTCAGTTTAATGGGGAAAAGAAAAATCGAGAGGTGTCGTTGCATGTGACTGGAGATCTGGTCCACTTGAAAGTCAAGAACATCAACACTATCGAGGAGTTACCCAAATTGACTGAAAAAACTCATAGGAAAGAAACGAGATGGTGAAGAAGAAGAATTAATGTGGAACAAGAAATCAATTCTATGGGAGCTAGAGTATTGGCCGATGTTGGATGTGCGTCATTCGATTGACAACATGCATGTCAAGAAGAATGTGTGTGAAGCTACTTGTGGAACACTGCTACAACAAAAGTTTAAAGGAAAAGATCATAAAAATGTAGGGGAGGATCTTAAAGAGCTGGGCATTAGGCTGGAGCTCTATGCAGAGGAAACAGAGACGGAGACAAACCTTCCCGTTGCTGCAGCCACCTTGTCACAGGCAGAGAGAAAAGAACTTTGTCAGTTTTTGCATGATTTGAAAGTACCTTCAGGCTACTCATCAAACTTCAAGAGGCTAGTGTCAGTGAAGAACATGAAAATGAATTTAAACTTGATGAAATCTCATGATTGTCATGTGTTGATGACAACTCTTCTTCCTGTTGCACTTAGAGGTATCAAGACAGAACTAGTTTGTGACGCGGTCATGAGCTTGTGTTTATTCTTAATGCAATAGAATAGAAGGTGATTGATGAGGAAAAACAATTGGACTTGGAGAGGAGGCATTTCGAGACCCTATGCCTGCTTGAAGCTACCTTCCCACCGTCATTTTTTGATCTCATGCTGCATCTAACAGTACACCTAGTGAGGGAAATCTGGTTCCTCGGCCCATCTTACCTTCATCAGATGTTTCCATATGAGAGGTTCTATGGATTCCTGAAATCATTGGTACATAATCGGATATTTCCGGAGGGAGCCATTGTTCGTGGCTACGAGACCATCGAAGCAGTGGAGTGGGTCATGGGTTATATGGACCCAAAAAACCCCATTAGTGTGCCTCGCTCATGGCTTGAAGGTAGGCTTTCAGGTGTTGGGACCATGGGGAAAAGGTCAATCACTTCGGATGCACATGCCTTCAAAAAGGCTCATTTCACCGTGATACAACAGCTGCACCTAATTACGCCATTTGCCAATGAGCACAAATGACAACTACGTGAAGACAACCCTAACCGTGGTAGGGCTTGGCTTGCAAAGATGCACATGCAAGGTTTCAGCAGGTGGCTCCGAGATTATGTCGAGACATGAAGCAATAATGCTGTAATTACTGACGAGATAAGGAATATAGCAGCGGGGCATTGTTCACTGTTACAAGATATGAAGGAATGGATATCAATGGATACACGTTCTACACCATGACCCAGGATAAAAAGAGCGTCTATCAAAATAGTGGTGTGCGTGTACGGGTCGTCGTTGATGACAGTCATGATGATGATCACATGGAGACAGACACATATTATGGTCAATTAGAGGAGATATGGGAGCTTGATTATGTAGGATTGAAGGTGGCCTTGTTTCGGTGTAGATGGGTCACCAATGGGAAGAGAGCTGTGAGCAAGGACAAATATGGTTATCTTAGTGTTGACCTTCAGGTCTTTGGTTACAAAAACGAACTGTTTGTCTTCGCCAACGATGTTGAGCACGTGTTCTATGTACTTGACCTTGCAAAGAAGAACTGGTCTGTGGTTATGCCTGAAAAAAAAGGATTGCGGGGATTGAAAATGTTGTTGAGGAGGAGGAATACAACCAGTTTGACGAAATTCCATCCTTTGACACTTCATACAAGCCCCAGCTCTTGTGAACTAACAAAACACGATACTTGTGAAGCGACCATAGTGAAAAAATCCATATACAGAAATCAAGGAAGGAAAATCAAGCTTGATTTCTGCTGAATCCTTTTTGTAATGCCGGAGGATGTGTCTATTGGTGGAAATGGAATCCGTTTTTTAATATAAAGGATGTGATGTATTGGTGGAATTTCAATCTTTTTTGTAATATATGGGATGTGGTGGAATTTGAATCCTACTTGTAATATATTCTGCCAAAGATACTATATATACTCTGTTTATATTCCGCGCTTCGCCCAACGAATGTGCAAGAGACGAGGATTAACGAACCCAGGTCGCCTTTGTTACGGGCAAGAGACGAGGACTAACGAACCAGCGTCGCCTTTTTTACGGGCAAGAGACGAGGACTAATGAACCAGCGTCACTTTTGTTATGAGCAAGAAGATATGCGAAATCACAAATAGATTGAATCTCCAAGAGTTTGCCAAATTACTTGGCAAATCGTGTGCTTTGCCAACTTCTAAAAATATATGCCAAGTAAAAAAAGAGTTCATCTCCAACAATCTGGCATAATTTCACTTGCCAAATCTAGATCTAACTTACATCAAGAATCCTGAGAGAAACAAGTTGATTTGTCAAACTGTTGGAGTTGCTCTTAGCCAGCCCCCATCGGCTTGTTTTTCAAGCTTTGCAAGTGAGTAGGTAAATCATACAAAAAATTGTACTGCACAGAGATAATCACAAAAGCATGTCTCTTGAGATGCAAAATCACATACACACAGATTACAGTCATCATTGATACATCAAAACAAGGTTACAATGCGGCTATATCTTTAGACACGATATGCAAAATCACACACACACAGATTACAGTCATCATTGATACATCAGAACAAGGTTACAATGCGGCCATATCTTCATGACGAGATATGCAAAATCACACACACACATCAGAATAGGGTTAGTGGTAGTTTTTAACACCTCCAAATTAACACATAAAAAACTAACATCTTGGATGTTTGGATGGAGGTGTTAGTTTGCATTTGAATAACTTTTCCAAAAATTTGAAAAAGGAGAGGGAGAGAGAAAAGGGGTGGGGTCCACCAAACTAACACCAATTACCACCTCTTGGAGGTGTTAGTTTTTTTGGGGGTGTTAGTTTTTTTGGCGGTGTTAGTTCCAACTAACACCAAACTAACACATGTGTTTGGCTCAAAAGTGTTAGTTTTGGTGTTAGTTTGCTACAAACTAACACTAACACCTCCATCCAAATATGACCAATGTAGTCATCATCTGCAAAAAAAGGAGAGGAAGGGATAAGATCAAGAGCACAGGAAACGGGAAGAGGTTCCCAAGACGGTCAATGGAGAAACTATTGGTAGTCAATGGCTAACAGCACCGCTGCAGAGGTAGTGATTCCAATGTAGAATTAAATGATACGCGGAGTAAAGAAATGTTGTTGCATACTTAAACTGTGTTTGGAAACAAATCTCTTGTATCTTCTCCTTCCAAAACAATTAGATCCCCTGCCGCTTCATCTCTACCCATGAAAAATTGCAACTGCCTACTCCTCATCATCACCATTCCCGGCCGGAGATGGATTGCATGCTGGGAAGAAGCATGCGGCACCAGCCGTCGTCGCTGCTGGGCCTCCCTCAAGACCTCTGCATTGAGATTGCGGCGCGCGTCGGTGCGACCTCGGAGCGGCCCTTGGCTGACCTCCGCAGCCTACGCGGTACTTGCTCGACCATGCGCTGCGTGTGCGACAACGGTGACGTCGGCCGGCGTTTGTCGATAGAGGGGATACGAGATGAGATTTCTTGGGCGTGAAACCCCACCTCTTACAAAGCATTCCTTGCTATGCTAAGCGGTCTCGGGAATCAGGAGGCTTGCTTCCTCTCTGGAATCAAAGCCTTCTTCATCGAACACAAGGGATACGATGATCTTCGGAGCGCCGCCGAGGGTGGGCACGATGCGGCGGCCTATCTATATGCCATCTTGCTCTACAGAGACAATGGCGGTGCTGCTGCCGACGACACCGTGAAGGGGTACATGAGGCGGGTCGCAGGCAGCGGCAGTACGACGTCGAGATGGCTGAGCAATGAGGGGTGTCTGCCTTTGCACAAGAAGGTCGTGCGTGCGCTCCACTACTCGACTTGGCGCATTTGGGGTGAATCGCTGCCGCCTCTGGCACAGGTGCGCGGCGATCAGCCATGCGTAGGCACCAGCGGCGGCTGCGTCATGGAAAAAGGATGGCTTCAAATTTCTCTGTTTTGCAGCGAAGACTGTAGGCTGCGCTGCGAAATGGTGAAGTTCACACAAAGTATTGGAATAGGAAATCAGTAGTAGATTAGCTTTTGTATGACGCTCGAATTATCTGTGTGAAATTTTGGGAGAGCAGCAAATCCGACGCGGGTTATCAGCCCGGTGTCGCTAATGACTGTGGGGCCCAGTTCTATTGAAATGAAGAATAGTTCCCGTTTCTCCTTCTAATCTGCAATCAAATGTTGTAACAAGTATCTCTTCGTCGTTATTAGTCCAAATTTGATACTTTTGTTCTAAATTTTTCTAAAATCACCATCTATTCATTAATTTCATTGTTTAGTGTACATTCCGTTTGTTGAGTGATGTTTATATGTCTTATTTTGTTCTTTGTAAGAACAACATACAAATAATATTTGTTTGACACAACCACTAGTGATGGAACTTTACATTTCGTAAGCTTAAGGTGAACACAAGATTTTGTTAAGTTTTCAAATGCATATGAGTTCGAACATGTTGCAAAGTGTGGAAAACTTCAATGTTCAAGCAAACATTCTAAGAAACTATGTGAGAGATGTAGACATTTGTACACAAGTATATTATTCCTTCATCGATACCACTTGAAATTTCGAAGACAAGTTTAGGCACCCAAATTATGTTGCCAAGTCAATTTGTAGATTTTTTAGAGCAAATTTGATGTTATTAGAATTATTATATAATTACCATGGGGTGTAAAAATGAAATATATGAATTTTGGGCACACAAGTGTGATTGTTGATATTTTATTCAAATACTGAATGTCCAAATACGAATTGTTCATATTTTTATGATTTTTAGGTGCTGCTTTATGGGCTCTAATAATTCATGGAAGCAAGTTTCATTCCAAAAAAAATTGTGACAGGCCCGAGTGTCAGCGTCAGCAGCCAATATAAAAAAGATAAATGTTGCATGCCCGCCCGGACCCAACTGCCAACAAATGCAATCCAGGTTCACTAACCATCATCGCAAATGACACTGGCCCACGCGTCAGCGTCGGCAGGCTAACCTGTGTCGGCAATGACTACTCTAATAAGATGTAATTCATCACAACAGATCTCCAGTTCATCACAACAGAACACCGTTCATCACAACGCGGTTGGATCTACTCGCGTATATTACATTGAGTTCATGACATACAAAATCTAACAACCAAACTAATTAACTAAGCAGTTCATGATCGACAGACAAACTAAGCAGTTCATGTCTAAGAACCGGGAGAAGACACAAAAGCACACATACATTATTGTTACTAATTGGTAGAGCAGTCTATCAATTAGTCGGAGTCTCGCCGTCGTAGTCGTCGTCGCTGCTGTGGCTACCGTCGTCACCTTAGTCACCACCATGGTTGCCGTCGTCGCCGTCGGAGGCACCGTCGTCGAAGAACAAGTGGCGGCGGGCAGCCCGCTTGACCACAGGGAGGTTCTCGAGCTTTCCAGCCAACCCGTGGATCCTGAAGGCGAGACCCTTCACGCTCGGGTCTTTGTACACATCATGATGCGCCTTGATGTCGAAGGCCTCGCCAACACCTTCAAGTTTCTGAAGGTGCTCCTAAGCAGCTCGACGGCGAACTTATTGTCGTCGAAGAGCGGTTCCTCGTCGGCGTCCTTTGCCGTCGGCTCCTTCCCCTTCTCCAACTTCTTCTGACGGCGGCTTTCGTCGTCATTGTCCACCCTTCATCCCCGCTTCGACGGTGGTGGGCTCCTCGACGCCATCTCCTCCTTCTCTTGGAGACTGAATATTTGTAGTGGTGAATCGCAAGGTGGAAGAAGTCAAGAAAAAGATGATAAGCTTATGGAAGAAGCAGGGGAAAGCAGGAGAGGGCGACTGGGCGAGGGAGTTATATTGACAAGACACGGAACCGTCAGGCGCCTCTGCCCCCACCCATAACTCCATTACTGCCTGTACGTGCCACTCGATTGCGCATCGGGCTCCGTCTCTGGCGCAAAGCCATGCGTCACCTTTCACTTTCGCGGGAAGGAGAAGGGGCAGGGCAAGGATGTCGGGCCCACTTGTCAACGATAGCAGCCAAACTGTGGCACCATTTCAATTTCCATTTATTGTTCTATTACGACATGGTCGAGGCGCCATCTTCAACCTTCAACCCTCGAGCTCATCGCCTCCTTCAACTTCAATCCTAGTCACCAACTTCATCCCCCTTCAAGTTCAATCCTCCTTGCCAACTTCATCACTCATCACCGCCACTTCAACCCTTGTCGCCATTCAAATTCCAAACCCCGTCGCTGTGCTATATCCTCCCCTTCTCCTTGATGGATGCGGTGTGCTTGATGCTGCTGGTGCTGCCAGATGAACTTCTCACCAAGATTATCACCCACTCCATCAAGGATGTGGCCGTTTTCCATTTTCTGGACCTTCCCAATAAAATCTGCGGCACCTTCAGGTGCATCTGCAACTCCGATGAGGTACTACTACATGTGTCGCTACGTGATCTTCGTGAGGTGTGCAAGAATCGCTACGTCAGGTCGTGCTTTGAGCGGCACTTCCGCAAGGCCAATCATCCGGAGGCATTGTGCTTCGAGGGGATGGTGAGGTTGATGAGGCAGCGGAACCCCGATAAGGGTCTGAAGCTCATCGGAGATGCCGCCGCTATTGAAGACTCCGGTGCCAAGTACTTCTTAGTGATGCTGAAGTACCGTTGCAACCCGGCGGACCTCGAAGACATGGCACTACTCCAGGAAATCAGTGGCAGCCCATTGCCCCCTGACGGCCTGTGGAAGAACCACAACCTGCGGTGGTTGTGCTACCTCATCAAGTAGGATCTCGACAACATTGCGTGGTGGTTCTGGCTTGATGACGACGATGACGACAACGACATTCCGTTGATGCCCATCCAGAATCCCAACATATGCATTTGGGAAGCGGGATGTAGGCGCTACAGGTCGGATACCAAAGAGATCATCCACTACTGCAGCGCAGAGTGTCGCATCCGTCATGAGTTCGACCTATAGACACGTAGCTTCCGCCCCGCCGTGGAGCACGCCGTCAGCAGGATAAACATCAGGATGCAGGCGCACACATCAATGAACATTATCTATCTTGAATGTAAATTATTAGATATTACTAAACGCAGATTTGATTTTATTGGGATGTCTGTTTTAACCAGTTTTTGATATATAATATTTGATTTGTCACGTTTGTGAGTCAAATCGAAGGTTGTGGTGGTCTCATTTGCCGCCGACGAGGCTTGCGATGCCCTCTTTCGTGTCAAAACCGCTGAAGCGGGCACGGCTGCGGCGGCGGCGGACGGCGGTGCCCTCTACTTCCTCCTTTGTTCTATTCAAATAACCCTGGGGGCCAGTTCTATTCAAATGAAGAACATATCCCATTTCTTCATTTAATCTGCAATCAAATGTTGTAACAAGTATTTCTTTGTCGTTATTAGTCCAAATTTGATATTTTTTTCTATTGTTTTCTAAAATCACCATCTATTCATTAATTTCATTGTTTAGTGTACATTCCGTTTGTTGAGTAATGTTTATATGCCTTGTTTTGTTTTTTGTAAGTACAATATACAAATAATATTTATTTTACACAACCATTAGTGATTGAACTTTACATTTTGTAAGCTTAAGGTGAACACAAGGTTTTGTTACGTTTTCAAATGCATATGAGTTCGAACATGTTGCAAAGTGTGGAAAACTTCAATGTTCAAGCAAACATTCAAGGAAACTATGTGAGAGATGTAGATATTTGTACACAAGTATATAATTCCTTCATCGAAACCATTTGAAATTTTGAGGACAAGTCTAAGTACCCAAATTATGTTGCCAAGTCAATTTGTAGATTTTTTAGAGCACACTAGATGCTAGTAGGATTATTACATCATTTACATGGTATGTAAAAACGGATTCTAAGAATCTTGGCCACACAAGTGTGACTGTTGATATTTTATTCAAATACTAAATGTCCAAATACGAATTGCTCGTATTTTTATGATTTTTTAGGTGCTATTTTTTGGGCTCTAATATTTTAAGGAAGCATGTTTCATTCGAAAGAACATAGTGGTTGGCCCACGAGTCAGCATCAGCAGCCAAACCGCGGCAGGTTCACTAACAAAGGCACTCCGGGTTCACTAACCATCGTCTCCCATGACACTAGCCCACTCGTTAGCGTTAGAAGGCGAACTGTGCGTGGGCTACTCAAAATTTCCCACCTATATTTCCTATAGTGCCCATGAAATTCCAATTGCTGCACAGAGCCGTCAAGGGCACGCTAGTAGTTTCATTAAACACAGTTACGCGTGCCGTTCATATTCGGCTCCTCGCTAGACAGATCCACAATGCGCGCATTCTCCCCACCACCGCCGCCACTCGCTCCGCTCGCCTTCGCCTCTCTCTCCCCACCGCAGCCCTGCTCTTCTCCAGCCCCACCGCTCCTTGCGTGATGCTGGTGACGAGGACGCGGTTACTGGCGTGCGGACGTACGTCCGGCCAACCTAAAGACGGTTGATGCTGATCCGTTGACGTCGTCGTCCCCAGCCATGACGACGATCCGGCCGCCTCAGGCCACGAGCCGACATGGATCCGTTCCCTCCGACCATCATGAGAACAACTACTTCATTCGCGACAGAGGTTAGTCCTGCTTGAACCCCCAACGCCCTCTCTCTCATCGGCCACCAAAATTTGCTATACATTCATGTCAATGTGGATTAATTAGGGAGACATGCCTTGATAGTTCATCATTAATTGATTGACTGTGGATTTGATGGATGGATTTTGTTGCCCCAAGTCTGTTTGAATAAATTGTTTCTAACGGATGTAGTTATATGAACTATTGAAATTCATTTTCATGTATCTGGTGCTACAACTATTGCACTGTAAATTCATGAAAAGCATCGAGGATGTTAGCGTACTTTAATTCTGTTATGCTTTGAATGTACCAGATCGACAGTAATGCTTTGGAACTGTTAGCATACTTTAATTCTTCTATGCTCTGAATGTACTAGATTGACAGTTATGCTTTGGACCTGTTAGCATATACTTTAATTCTGCTATGCTCAGATCGACAATTATGCTTTGGACCTGTTAGCATATTTTAATTCTGATGGCCACAATGTCATTGGGAATTGCATCGCAGTCGTTTATAATGTAGTCCACCCAATCTGCTATATATTCATGTCAAGGTGGATTAGGGAGACATGCCTTAATAGTTCATCTTCAATTGATTGACCGTGGATTTGATAGATGGATTTTGTTGCTCCAAGTCTGTTTTGAATAAATTGTTGCAAACAGATGAAGTTATATAAAATGTTGAAATTCATTTGTATGTTTCTAATGCTATAATTTTTGCACTGTAAATTCATTAAAAGCATAAAGGATGTTAGCATACTTTAATTATGCTATGCTTTGAATGTACCAGATCGACACTTTTGCTTTGGACCTGTTAGCATACTTTAATTCTGATGGCCACATAATGTCAGTGGGAATTGCATAGCAGTGGTTTGTAAGGTAGTGATAAATAGACTGTCTTATGCTTTGTTGTGAGTGTTAATTGTTTTACTACTGTCACAGATATTGTTATTGTTGGCGTCATGATGTGTTGTGAGTGTTGTTTCACTACTGTCATATATAATGTCATGACCATTGCTTTATCCTCTTGTTGCATGTACATATGGAACACACAATCCATCGCTGCTCAAGTTGGACAAGGAAGTAGTTGAAGGAATTTATTATGTGCTTTGATATATAAGCATATTGTTGTGTCCCTGACAAAATGGTTAGCACCTATCTCTGTATGCTAATTACGTAAAATATGAACTATGTATGTCTATGTTGATTTTATTTATGACTGTATCAGCTATTTTGCCTGTCAGAGAAAATGAGTTTATCTAATAAGAATTTTGTTTAGATTTTCAGTCTTCCTTATCTCTACTGACAAACCTGACATATCATCTATGCAATCTCCCACAACTACAAACTCCTCTACCTCTAGTGCATCATCACATCCCATCGTCGGTGAACCTTCTTCACAAAGTCACTCAACACAGACTGCTGCGAGTAGTACTCAATCACGTGTGTCAAGAACACAAACCAAATGGCCAGAAGACAAGTTGACTGCAATTGGACTTGACGCCAATTTTTGGCCTACCCCAGATGCTGCGAGAGATAGATTTGTATTGGTCTATGTTCTCATTGCTCGGGAGAGTGTGTCAATCAACAAGGCGGTTGATGATCTCTCACCAATTGAGAAGCACCATCTGATCACAGTTTTAGAGGAAAAGCTAAATTACCCAGTCAATCTGGAAGAGTCTGTTTGCAAGAAGGCAGTTAAGGCAGCAATATCACAGATTGGGACCTTGCAACGACGGTTCAAGGCCCATTTAAGAAAAAAATATGTGAGTGAAGACGAGACTCCCTTTGTGAAGCATGCCTTTTTGTAGCAACAAGACTGGACATGTTTGTGCAAGAAACCAATTCTCTTTCATTTCAGCAATTGAGCTAGGAGATGAAACAAAAGAGAGCATTGCATAATAAGACACACAAGACGGGTAGAAAAGGTTATCGTGGTAAAAGGAAAGAGTGGGAGGAGGAGGATGCAAAGCTCGCTGCGAAAGGAAAACAGAACCCTTGGGACCAATTTCCTGGACGTTCGAGACCTTATCTGCGGGCAAGGGTAGGGAAGAAGAAGAAGAATACTAGTGAAGGAAGGGGGCATAACATTCAATAACCCTGCGGTGGTGGGGGTAGCAAACAGGGTGAAAACACTTGCAGCTCAGGGTAGCGATGGTTCTTTCTCTGGGGTTAGGGAGGATGATATCCTCACCGCAACACTTGAGACTCCAGAGCATCGAGGTCGGGTCCGAGGTGTGTCTAGTTCACTTGGCTGGGGTAAAGGGTTTGGTCAAGAGTTCGCTGAAATGTACAGGAAGATGAGGAACAAGAGGTCTGATGCTCATGATGTGATGGCGGACAGAACATTTAAATCAATTGTCCATGCTCTAAGACTATCAGGCATCAACATACCGAAAAATGCACTTCTTCCTTCCCAATTACAAGCTCCTGTCAGTAGCAGCGAGGAAGAAGATATGGATGGCATTGAGGAACAAGATGGGCATGACCGCGAGGAAGAACATGCGCATGACAACGAGGAAGATGGCAGAGACCGATATCATTGGAATGCCAACGGTGACGAAGTGAATGATGTGTACAGTGATAATCGATCACCTATGTTGGACACAATAGATAAGCTGACAGAGCCAACCGCGTGCAGCCTTTTGGGTGGCACCATGGAGCTCGCACTAGCGAAAGTCTTTCCATATCAAAAGGCTTGCCATTCAGTACCCGTGCAGGATGGGTATGTTGTGGTGCAACCTACTTATGTGTGGGCGAATGTGAGTCAATACCCTCTTCCTGTACCAATTGATGGGGGTGACGTAGCAACCCTAGCTGCGGATCTTGTTCAAAGGATCCAATGGCCAAAGGATAGGATCATTATACCACCCATGACGAGACATCCCAACCCTGAAGCCACAATAGGTAGCAGGGTTACAACATCAGATGGAGGTGCTGCAGCTCAGTGTTAGCAAGATAAGGCTCAACAGCAGCAGCAGCAGCAGATCAGCAAAACTACATAGTAGGAGTGTCGACAACAACCGGAGGAGGAGCCCAGGCAAACGGTGCCTAAGCAGCAGGTGCAACTTGAGGATGATCAACAGACGAAACAACAGCCTCTCCAGCAGCAGGATCGTTGACAATAGCAGGAGGAGCCCATGCAAACTACGCCTAAGCAGCAGCTGCAACATGAGGATAAGCAACAGATGAAACAGAAGCCTCTCCAGCAGTAGGAGGAGGAGCGCAGGCAATCTCCCCCTAAGCAGCAGATGCAACAAGTACAGCAACCTCTGCAACAGGAGGAACCCAGTGTGACACCCCAGGTTTTTAATTACCATCATTAACGCTAATGACCGGATCAGCCGAGTCAAACCGACCAACAGCGATCAAACCTAGGTCAACCTGGGTCATCACCTCAAAAACCTCGCCAATGAACCCTATTAGACCCCTTGACCAAGTCTACAAGCATCCGAGGTCAACCCTTGGTCAGAGACCCGGTCAAACCCCTCTTGAGAATTGACGTCGGCGAATGTCGTCCGGAACTTTTGCCGCGTTCTCCAAAATTCACCTAAACACTTCAAAATCTACCTTTATGAAAGTTGTCCATCTTGATGAGGGACACAACTTTCATGCAGATTGTCATTTCAAATTTTGAGCGGAAAAGGGTGAAAAACTTGGTCAACTGCCAGTACCTCCTGTGCCAGAGACATGGAGGCATTCAAAGTTGGCACGACGTTCCTGGAAAATCCGTCGAGAAAAACACTAGACGGCCTTTACAAAAGTTGTAGAGGGTAGTTAGATCTACAACTTTCCTATTCATTGTTTTGTGCACTTCTATTCAACTTTTTGGAGTTTGACACGTTCAAACAGGGGCACTGTAAAATTTTTCCAGGCCGAAGCGACGTCGCGCCACGCCGCGAGCGCCGGCGCCACACCCGCGCGCGCCGTACCGTGCCTCGGCGTTTGGGCCCGCCCGCGTCCCGAGGCCGCCCTTCCCAGGCCACGTGCCCACCGAGGCCGCCTCGAAGTCTTGCCCCTTTCCTCGCACCACGCGCCGTTCGGCCGGCGAACCCCCACGGACCGCCGGTCCGTTCCATGCCTCCCCCTGCCATTCACTCCTCCCTAGGCCAGCGTGTGCACCTAGGGACGTCGCCGTCGATCCTTGGCCGCCATAAAGGCGTGCTTCCCTCTGCATCGCACCAAGCCGCACTCCTCCCCCCCCACCCCCCACCCCCCCGCTCTCCACCCGTGCCGTCATCGGAGCCCGCCGCGGCGAGCTGCAAGCTCCGGCCGGCTGCGCGCCAAATGAACCTTGCCACCACCCTTCTCTGCCCCTACCCTAACTCCCCAACCGCCCCAGGCCCCCTGCATCGAGCCCACGCCGCCAGAATTCCAGCCGCGATGGCCACCGTGCCTGGCCGCCGGTTCCACCCCTCGCTGGAATCGTCCCTACCCCATACAAGCACGGGAATCGGTCCCCTAGGACCCAAGGCCCCTCCCCCGCCCGTGCCCGGCCGGCCCCGGCCGGCGGTTGGCCGGAATTTGGCCGGACCACCGCTGCCCGGCACCCCAGGGGCCACATTGCAAAGCCAAACTTCTTTCCGAGGGCCTCCCTGCAAAAGGGTAACTCCAATAGTAAAGTGATTTTGCTGTTTCTTGTAAATTGCGTAGAAAATCGTAGAAAAATCAGAAAATGCAAAACCAATTTTGTTGGATTCGTGATGAAAAATACTACAACTTTTGTTATTCTCACAAGGTCTAATTCTGAATACTTTTAACATGAAAAATACAAATGTGAAAACCCTAGATCTGCTATATATCAAAATCCATACATCCTCTGTGTCCAATTTTTGGATATGTTGTGTGTTAGGTCATGACTAGCTCCTATGCCAAAAATTGCACAAAGTTATGTTGCAAATCTTTTTATAAAAATGTTGTTCCATTTCTGCAGAATCTTCATAAATGATATTTTATAGCTAAAAACATTTATGTTTTTGTAACCACCTTGTGCACACTGTCTTGTTATGTCAAAACACACCTCTTGCGAATTAATCATGATTTTTGGCTTAACAGAAATATTTATTCTTAATTTGTGCATGTTTTCCTTTGCAAATTAATGAAGTAAGATCAGTAGAGTTTCTAGGTGAACATGCTGGTTCTTTAGGCTTTTTTAAGACCAGAGAGCATGCAGGAGAAAGTCTGGATCATTTTGAGGCTTATTTATTTTTGTATGCAATTAAATTGAATCACTAGCTAGTCTTTATTATTTTCTCCAATATTTAATTTCCTAGCATCCAACACTTACATGTGGGTCCAATAGACCAGTTTAGGTGCTAATATGCTTAATAAACACTCCTTTAAATTTTTGGTAATTTATTGCTTAATAAAAATCTTTAAAGCCCTTTAAAGGAATAAAGAGAAATTAAATAAGGAAATTCTCTTTTTAATTCATTTTCTCTTTGGAAAGTATTACCTAATTTAATTAAATGTTAATTAAATATTCTTGCTAATAAGAAATTAATTCATGAAGAAGAATATTATTTATACCTTGCTGGTGAAAGGAAAAGGACTACACATTCACATGAAATAACAAGTACAATTAAAACCTTTATTCAAATGTACAATAAAAGAGTAACCCATGTACAACTAATAACCTTCCTAAAAGGGAAATACTATCTAGATGCTTGTTAAGGTGAATATGACCAACAAGAGTTGGGCAAGATAACAACCTATCACATCACCTGAACCTTGCATTGCATTCCGTGTAGATCTTCTGGACGGTGACTACTCGCTTGTCCCAGAAACCGAGGAAGGAGGAGCGGAAGCTTCGCTGTAGTGCGTGGAAGTGCTCAACGACACCGAGGGTGCCCAGGCTAACCTAGCTGACGAAGGCAAGCTCCAGTGCATCTAACCCAGTTTTTTTTCAAATTCTTTATTCAATTATCTATGGGTGATTGTGCATTTACGTTCAGGAGTTGAATGAAACCCTAGATGCATGATCCCTAGGTACCTTTGTCCTTACTAGTATGCTAGGTCGATAGCTGCTAAGCTATAGGATCGTTACAAGTCGAGTGATACCTCACTCGCGAGAATAGGTTCCTAGATAGGAATCACAATATATCCTTAAATGAATTGCTCATGTGATAAGAACATGGGATTTGGGCTCCGGTCCAGTGGTTATGTGGGATAAGTGTTTGAACGTACTAACCACATGTCGGGAATGGGACCGGTAAGCCTAGTACCTTAATGAGGCAGCGAGGGGTCCTACTATTACTACTCTTGGGATTCGCTCTCACGGCTAGCTACCGGTGGTGTATGGTGACTCCGGGTACCTCGCGGGGTATGCCGGATAGCCTGCACCAAAGACTGTAAGATTCGATCCCGACCCGAGGATTTTTGGAAACGTCCTGGGAACGTTGTCCTTTTGGGGGCAGCCTATCGTGTGTTTGGGTCTACCTTGCAAGGTTTAAATCAATCGATTGTCGGCCTCTCACTGTTATCTGAGACTACTTACTCCACTAGTCATGAGATCCCTAATGATGGAAGTTGATGAATATTATGCTTGATTAATTGTATTGTACAACTTTGTCTGTACTAGTTGGCTAATGTAGTAAAGATTAAACCTACTAGAACTTGTTCTAAAATCTTGAAAGAAAGGACCTACTCTTTGTTACTTTTCAGCAAAAGAAACACAGTAGCTAAAAAGCCTTTCATGGTCTAGATTTGGTGAAGTAGTTATCACCAACGGGTAAATCTTGCTGAATATTAGTATACTCAGCCTTGCTATAATATGTTGATCCAGGTAATGCTTTTGGTTATGTGTGGCCCGGAGAGATCCCGCCCGGCTGGGAGCTGGAGTGGGTGGAGGACGACTACTAAAACCATCATGGATGGCCTCCCATGGTGTTTCCGCTTCCGTTAGTTTATTTCCGCTGTTTACAAAAACTCTAAACTATTTCATCATGGCAAAAACTATGGTTTCTAATAATCAAACCCCTCGGGGTACGCATTTGGATATTAATGTTGATGTATCTCTGGACTCGCCTTCGAGTGAGTTTTAATGCATATATTCGATCCATGTTGCTATTCAAGTGATTCAGTGGGCGTTAACCTGGCAACTAACGACAGGATGATACTTTATTATCGCTTAATGACCAAAGTGGATTGGTTTAGGCGATAGTACGGTATTTTCCTGGGCGGGTTGTCACACCCAGGCAATCTCCACTGCAGAAGGGGAACCAATCTAGGAAACCTCTTTCTAAAGATGAGATTCTTAACTGTGTTAATGGGATAGAACAGGACCGACCAAAATACAAGCCTAGTACACCTATATTGTCAGAAGCAAATGTAAAGGCTGCTGGACCAAATTGTGCCAAGTTGCATGCTTATGTCATGGAACACACTAAGGATAAACTTGCCTTTCCAGCAAAGGTGGATCAAGACTACTTTATAGGTGGTTGTGGTGCTTTAATGTTAAACATTGAAATCAATAGCGTGTACAACCTTATAACCCTAACTTCTCTGGATGTTACCTTCATGAGGTTGTGGACATTGTAAGTCCTTTAAAACCTAAAAAGATATTTCTTTAATTTTGACCGCGAAGTTCATGCATGCTAACAAATTGATTTTTTGTAGGAAAATGATGGACAAGGCAGCGGGGATGCAGATCAGTGTTGGGTTTTTAGATCCAGATTTGTTTACTTCAACAAATATTTCTCAGCGTTCTCCGCAAGTTGGCAAAGCAATCTCAAATGCAATGATGAACAACTAGTACGTGGTGGGTCCCTACTGCACTAGCCACTAGGTAACAATATCATCTATATGAAGTTCAAAGAGGTTTGGTATCTAGATTCTGCTAAACAACATCACCCGCTAAAGTTCCCAGACCTCCAAAATGTTTTGAACTGATCAGTTTCTTGTATGCTTTGTTCACAAAAATTCAATCTCTTAGTGTTTCTAATTGGTATTGCTGACCATGCCGGGCCTTTGGTACAGTATTTTTTGTTCACAAAAAATCAGTCTCTTAGGGTTTCTAATTGGGATTGCTGATCATGCAGGGCCTTTGGTGATGCACAGTACAGAGTGACGAAAGGAAAGGAAAAAAGCCAAAAGCCACACTCAAGCACAAAACAAATCTCGCTATAAGACCGAGGTTTTTTATGGTCCCTTCTTACCTATTTGGTACTGCATTGACTTGTCATTTTGGTACCTCGATGCAGTGTGCTCAACAGCCACGGGGGTCCTCTTTGTGTGGATTCCATGTGGCATTCCATATGTTAAGACTACTCGATGACATACCTGACATCAAGAAGGTTGCTGTAAGTAGATAATAATGATCAACCTTGTCTCTACTCATATTATCCATCTGATTTTAGAAAATGATTTCTACTTGTATTCTCATAAATGATTGTATTTTGCAGGAATTCAAACCTTCTGTAGATGTTTCCATAGAAGATGTAAAGTGTATCCGGGAGATGATGTGCGAGTACATTCTTAAGGAGACCATCGACCAAAAGGGCAACTTCTACAGTGGTGCACCGTGAGTTTATTGTGACCAGAAACTTGAAACTCATTCATTCTTCTTTAGTCAAGTGTTGTTGCCTGAGAAACCTACTTGGCTAGCTTGGCTAAGGTCAGATACTGCCTGGTTCAGGCACTATTCTCATGACTCCACCCAAACAAGCCCTGATGAGAGTAACTTGAAACTTGATGTGATCCTAGCTTATCTATAAATGTGATCTTGCTTTGCCTATATCTGTGATGTGAGAATGTGTTTGTGATGTTTCCTTGCTGTGGTGGCTTCCATATCTTGGCTGGTTCCAGGATGCAGCCGCTGGTGTATGCCAAATCCTGGCTGGTTCCAGGATGTCGCCGATAACCGGGTAGGTTACTGTAGGGGTGGCCGCCATATCTGTAACAGGTGTTAATTAAAGCTCGTTACAAACACTGATTAGTGAGTAATGGGCTTCATTCGGAAAGCCCGTTACAAAAATGCCCAAAATGTAACGGGCAGTGTAAAAGCCCGTTACCAGTCCTGACTGGTGGGCCCCAGGACCTGGCCCGTTCATCGAGATATACGAGACGCAGGTTGAAATCAAGCATTGAGGATGTTAGCATACTTTAATTCTACTATGCTTTGAATGTACCAGATCGACACTTATGCTTTGGACCTGTTAGCATACTTTAATTCTGATGGCCACATAATGTCAGTGGGAATTGCATCGCAGTGATTTGTAAGGTAGTGATAAATAGACTGTCTTATGCTTTGTTGTGATTGTTAATTGTTTTACTACTGTCATAGATATTTATATTGTTGGTGTCATGATGTGTTGTGAGTGTTGTTTCACTATTGTCATATATAATGTCATGGCCATTGCTTTATCCTCTTGTTGCATGTACATATGGAACACACAATCCATCGCTGCTCAAGTTGGACAAGGAAGTAGTTGAAGGAATTTATTATGTGCTTTGATATATAAGTATATTGTTGCGTCCCTGACAAAATGGTTAGCACCTATCCCTGTATGCTAATTACATAAAATATGAACTGTGTATGTCTATGTTGATTTTATTTATGATTGTATCAGCTATTTTGCTTGTAAGAGAAAATGAGTTTATCTAATAAGAATTTTATTTAGATTTTCAGTCTTTCTTATGTGCTCTACTAACAAACCTGACATATCATCTATGCAATCTCCCACAACAACAAACTCCTCTACCTCCAGTGCATAATCACATCCCATCGTCGGTGAACCTTCTTCACAAGGTCACTCAGCACAGACTGCTGTGAGTAGTACTCAATCACGCGGGTCAAGAACACAAACCAAATGGCCAGAAGACAAGTTGACTGCAACTGGACTTGACGCCAATTTATTGGCTACCCAGATGTTGCGAGAGATAGATTCGTATTGGTCTGTGGTCTCATTGCTCGGGAGAGTGTGTCAATCAACAAGGCGGTTGATGATCTCTCACCAATTGAGAAGGACCATCTGTTCACAGTTTTAGAGGAAAAGCTAGATTACCTAGCCAATCTGGAAGAATCTGTTCGCAAGAAGGCAGTTAAGGCAGCAATATCACAGATTGGGACCTTGCAACGGCGGTTCAAGGCCCATTTAAGAAACAAATATGTGAGTGAAGAGGAGACTCCCTTTATGAAGCATGCCTTTTTGCAGCAACAAGACTGGACATGTTTGTGCAAGAAACCAATTCTCTTTCATTTTAGCAATTGAGCTAGGAGATGAAACAAAAGAGAGCATTGCATAATAAGCCACACAAGACGGGTGGAAAAGGTTATCGTGGTAAAAGGAATGAGTGGGAGGAGGAGGATGCAAAGCTTGCTGCCAAAGGAAAACAGAACCCTTGGGACCAATTTCTTGGACGTTCGAGACCTTATCTGGGGGCAAGGGTAGGGAAGAAGAAGAAGAATACTAGTGAAGGAAGCAAGGGCATAACATTCAATAACCCTGCGGTGGTGGGGGTAGCAAACAGGGTGAAAACACTTGCAGCTCAAGGTAGCGATGGTTCTTTCTCTGGGGTTAGGGAGGATGATATCCTCACCGCAGCACTTGAGACTCCAGAGCATCGAGGTCGGGTCCGAGGTGTGTCTAGTTCACTTGGCTGGAGTAAAGGGTTTGGTCAAGAGTTCGCTGAAATGTACAGGAAGATGAGGAACAAGAGGTCTGATGCTCATGATGTGATGGCGGACAGAACATTTAAATCAATTGTCCATGCTCTAAGAGTATCAGGCATCAACATACTGAAAAATGCACTTCTTCCTTCCCAATTACAAGAACCTGTCAGTAGCAGTGAGGAAGAAGATATGGATGGCATTGAGGAAGAAGATGGGCATGACCGCGAGGAAGAACATGCGCATGACAGCGAGGAAGATGGCAGAGAGCGATATCATTGGAATGCCAACGGTGACGAAGTGAATGAAGTGTACAGTGATAGTCGATCACCTATGTTGGACACAATAGATAAGCTGACAGAGCCAACCGTGTGCAGCCTTTTGGATGGCACCATGGAGCTCGCACTAGCGAAAGTCTTTCCATCTCAAAACGCTTGCCATTCAGTACCTGCGCAGGATGGGTATGTTGTGGTGCAACCTACTTATGTGTGGGCGAATGTGAGTCAATACCCTCTGCCTGTACCAATTGATGGGGGTGACGTAGCAACCCTAGCTGCGGCTCTTGTTCAAAGGATCCAATAGCCAAAGGATAGGATCATTATACCACCCATGACGAGACATCCCAACCCTATAGCCGCAATAGGTAGTAGGGGTACAACATCAGATGGAGGTGCTACAGCTCAGTGTCAGCAAGAGAAGGCTCAACAGCAGCAGCAGCAGATCAGCAAAACTACACAACAAGAGTGTCGACAACCGGAGGAGGAGCCCAGGCAAATGCCACCTAAGCAGCAGCTGCAACTTGAGGATGATCAACAGACGAAACAACAGCCTCTCCAGCAGTAGGAGAGTTGACAGCAGCAGGAGGAGCCCAGGCAAACTACGCCTAAGCAACAGCTGCAACATGAGGATAAGCAACAGATGAAACAGAAGCCTCTCCAACAGCAGGAGGAGGAGCGCAGGCAATCTCCCCCTAAGTAGCAGATGCAACAAGTACAACAACCTCTGCAACAGGAGGAACCCAGGCAATCTCCACTGCAGAAGGGGAACCAATCCAGGAAACCTCTGTCTAAAGATGAGATTCTTAACTGTGTTAATGGGACAGAACAGGACCGACCAAAATACAAGCCCGGTACACCTATGTTGCCAGAAGCAAATGTAAAGGATGCTAGACCAAATTGTGCCAAGTTGCATGCTTATGTCATGGAACACACTAAGGATAAACTTGCCTTTCCAGCAATGGTGGATCAAGACTACTTTAAAGGTGGTTGTGGTGCTTTAATGTTAAACATTGAAATCAGTAGCGTGTATAACTGTTGGGGAAATCAGTAGCGTGTAGACTTCGAGAGAAGAAGTGCAATAAAATCGCAAGTCCTAGCAGATTTTGTCGTGGACTGGACTTCACCTACTCAGAACCTCGAGGAAGATGCACCCGAACCTTGGATAGTACAGTGTGACGTGGCCTGGTGTTACAAAGGGGTTGGAATTTCGGCTGTTGTGACGTCCCCGACGGGCGTGGTCATAAGATACGCAGCTCGGCTCGTATTCGCGAATAATGAGCATTCCACGAACAACACAACGGAATACGAAGCTCTTCTGTTGGCATTAAGAAAAATGAGAGCCTTGGGGCAGCAGACCTTCATAATCAGAACGGATTCAAAAGTGATCCAAGAACATATCGAGAAAGAAAGTGAGGCAAGGAATCCTATTCTCATTAAATATCTGGAAAAAGTCAGAGAAATGGAAAAACACTTCAAAGGGTACTTAGTCCAGCATATCCCAAGGGATGACAACAATGAGGCAGACAAACTGGCGAAAGCGGCAGCTCGAAATCAACAGCTACCCCAGATGTGTTCTTCGAAATCATCAGAGAACCGTCCATCAAGGATTCGAGAGCCAAAATCGTGAATATAGTAGAAACTCCTGATTGGAGAGCAGAAATCATGGCTTATCTGAGAGGACGCTACGAACCACAAAACGAGTTAGAGGAGAAAAGACTGAAGCAAAGGGTTCGGGGATACACAGTAGTGAATGGAGAACTATACAAGTCAGGAGTCACCGAACCTTGGCTGCGGTGTATCACCTCCGAAAAAGGTCAAGAACTCCTAAAAAAATCCACAGCGGATTCTGCGGAGCGCATATAGGCACTAGGGCTTTGGCCGGGAAGGCGATAAAGCAGGGATTCTAATGGCCTACCATAAACATCGATGCCAAGGCGTTAGTTCGGCAGTGTGAAGCATGCCAGAAAACGGCAAATCAACAGAATCTGCCTTCAATACCAGTTCACCTGATTCCACCGACTTTGCCTCTGCAAAGGTGGGGAATGGATCTAGTGGGCCCGTTGCCAACGGCTCAGGGCAACTGCCGATTCGCAGCTGTGGCAGTCGATTATTTCACAAAGTGGGTAGAGGCAAAACCACTTGCAAATATCAAAGCAACAATAATTCAGAAATTCTTTTGGCAGAACATAGTATGCAGGTTAGGGGTTCCTGAAGAACTAACGGTCGACAATGGCAAACAGTTCGACTGCTACACCTTCAAAGAATATTGCAAAACCTTGGGCACTCAGGCGAAATTTTCGTCAGTATATCACCCACAGTCTAATGGGGCAGTTGAAAGAGCCAATGGCCTGATTTTTTTGGGAATCAAGAAATGCTTGTTCGACCAGAAAAAAGGAAAGTGGGTGGATGAA